>CM030794.1:36321197-41121197 GCA_018127125.1 Rhododendron griersonianum
GCTTCTGCTGGTGCATTGGCTGCTCTGGCTTCAGCTTCAGCTGCTCGGACTGCCTTTTTCACTAGATCAGAAATATCCTTGGTGCCAACTTTACATTCTTGGAAACAATCATCGTTATCCTCTCTTTCTATGACAAGACTATCGCCACCTATCCTCCCCAATCCCTTCTTGGGTTCTGGGAGTCTTTTAAGCTCTAAACTTCTATTTATAACTCTGTCCTTCAGGCTCCTCCCATCGGCTCCTAATCCACTACCAGAACCTGGAGATATCAAACCCTGTTCATTCTCTACATCTCCTTCATTAACCCTTCCCTTTCCTTTAGAACGTGCCCATCCACGGCTCCCACGTGCCAGTCTTCTATCATGATCCTGTTCTGCAGTTTGGTCATCCAATGATCCTTCCTCCATTATCTTAGGAGCATCCAAATGGGAAGTTTCAGAAACTTGCCGGAACCTACTTCGACTGTCTTCTCTACCTCGTATGCAATTAGCGGAAGTTGTGTTTTTGCTCTCTGCCGTATAAGGAGCATCTTTTTGATTCAAACTTGTCTCCCCTAAAGCCCGTATGCGAAGATATCGCATAAGCTTAGCTGACAATCCAGATGTTAACACATCTTCCACTACTTGACCACCACTGAAGCAATAAATTCGAGAAAACGGGAAATTTGTCAACCAACTAAATATATACTGTAAAAAACATCAGACAACCTGCTTTTTAAGTACATACCCTGACAGACATACAGCAAGCAGGCCAGTAGAATACGTCCTCAACATCTCAGAGTTTGAAGATTTCTTCCTCCCTGATTCGTGCTTCCTGTTGTGATCTTCACCAGCAGATTTTGCTGTCTCATCCATTACCCATCCTTTTATATTCTCCAAAACAGTTTCTTCAAAAACATGGGGATACTGAATCCCACAAAGCCCAGCAAATTAATCAATATAGATAACTAGAAGATAATACTTAAGGCTCAGTTTGGCTGGTGGGAATCTTGAGAGGAAATGGTAATGTACTTCTCATCCAAAATATTTGAATGTGTTTGCCCAAGGCATTATAATATTTGATAATGCCTAGTATTCATATCCCCACTCCTTCCAAGATTCCGGGCAACCAAACATAGCAACGGGTGATTAAAGAAACTAAAACAAGTGTACCATCCAAGTGAGTGAACAGCTGAAAAGAAGCCTTGCTGCAGCCGCCTGAACAGACACCGGGTATCTAGTTTCAGACAGAAACGTTGAAGATATCAATTCGAAAAATTCATCATTGTCCTGAACAAAGTAGGGGAAATTTCAGAAAGGAAACACAAACAACCTTCTCAGAATATAATTTATAATAAGCCATGCTGATAACGAGGAAACCAAAAGTGGCTAACATAAAATACTTAACGAAGGGCAAAGCCATGATGTGAACAAGGCTATATAGGATCAATTACCCGAACCAAGTTCCCCAACCGTCCAACATTGTGAGAAGCTCGAGCATTGTTCAAGGAGGAATGACCAGTTTCTTCCATGTATCTACAATTTCAAAAGAAAAAGACGGATAAAGGATATTGACAAATAGGCATCAAAGTTCAAACTATGACAAAAATACTGAAAGAGGCAATAGGACAACATGTCCGTTACATTATTTCACTACAAAAACACCAGGTATGTAAGCCATATATCTCGGAGTTGTTCCAATCTTTCCAATTTTTTTACCCATCTTGCCCAGCATATCTGAGAGTAGGATTGTATCCAAGTCTCATATTCAAGTAGTTTCTGCCCAAAGGTACCCTACGAGGTACGGTTCAACTTGCTTCACATTGAGCATGAAAAGAATCTGTTTTTCAGATGAACGAGAGTGATTCTCTTCTCCAATGTTTAACGCTTTACACATTGAAGTTGGACGCTGATTTCGGTATGAAATGAAAAGCAACTTCCTGTCTCAATCTTTTCCTGAAATTGGGGTTAGTATCACCTATTCATCGTTGTTTTATGTAACGAACCAAGCACTTCTTATTATATTTTCTTTATATAGGTTTCCAAACTTTTTTTTGGTAACATTAACTTCTACAATCATTCTATTACACCAACGTTCTACTATTCTCCACGACAATCCACCCAATTACAGAACCCTCCCTAATAGTTGTTCACAACTTCACGTAATCCGAAACATGCCTTTTTAAAAGAATGGCAAAGAGGACATCAAAAAATTCTCTTTGCATGCTAAAACACATAAAAACTGATTTTCCAGAGTTCCAAACAACCAGAAAATCTGAGTTTCCGAACTCTAAATTGACAGTAGAGAAAATTAGTACTACAAGGGAAAGAATTTGGGAATCTTATTTTGAAGGAGGAAAACAATTGGAAGAAAGGAGTTCTTATAATTGTCAAATTGGAAATACTACTTAAGCTGTACCGAAATTGCGAATCGTAGTATATGCGGATAGATCCGAGAGATTCATTTGTACTAGATCTAACATGAGACTTAGCCAACAGTTTCGAAATGAAGAGGGTCGAATTGGATCGGCCAATATATAGCATGATCCAAATATCTTTATTTTCTTCAGATAATTTTCTGTTTAATCCAAGTCAAGAATGTATCCTTTATCCAAGGCAGATGACAGCATTACATGTTGCCACAGAATACATCCATATAGTGACATGAACACTCAAAAACCCAATCAAGAAATGTAAACAAAGCAAACGTGTTCTAAGTGTAAACTGAACCAAAATATCTTTCCGAGTATGGTCCGTGGTGGTGCAAAGGAATATCAGCTAGTTTTGCCACTTAAAATGTCTTAGTGTTGGTCCCAGCTTTCACCACCTCGCCTAAAAACCAATTGTTGTTAGAGAGTTCGAGCCAGCTTTCGCGCACCTCAACTAATCCTGGGGGACCAATTCTTACTCTTTTAACTGACTCGAACCAACAGCACCTTCTTATGAACTGACTTGAACCAAATTATGGGTAAAACCCACTAAACTCGCTCTAGTCATCGACTCAAACTCATACCAGATTGAGTTTTACTCAAAAAATTTAAGGCTTGCTTTGCTCCACAATTTACGGTAATGTCATTAATGAAGCTTTTACTCAAATTTGTTCTTACATTTAGGTCTGCCCATTGGAGTCCTTCACACGCAATCAAGCTTTTACACAAAAGGGTTGCAGATGCTCTAACACGAACACATACATACTTAGAAAATGCGTGCTAAAATGTGTATTAACTTATAAAATATGTTAAAAGTGGGACCATTTGTGTGTGTTAGGCATTTGTTAGTTTAGAGATTTAAAGTGTGTGCTAGACTGCTAGAGCAAGTTAGATGCATTAATTTAAAACATACACTTGTGTATACATACATATATATTCATTACATAATGATGGTCTTTTCTCACTCCTTTCTCCCCCTTTCTCTCTCCTCTCCCTCACTTTTTAGTGTGCTAAGAGGTTATAAACTTGGCACACTTCCTAGCAAACCTAAATTAACACTCTCTCATTAAATAACACAATCAATTAGATAGCACATAGTCACACAATACCAATACACTAGATAGTAGACCACACCCTTTTTTTTAATAACTCAGGTGATGGGCCAGCATACGCACACGTATACTGATCTTGAGGGGCCAATCCCACCGCCCACTTGCCGGGAGCCCAATTAAAGTCGAAGCAAAGCTCTGTATGGACTGACCCCCAAAGGAGTTGATAGCTCGAACCTGAAACCTCGAGACTAAGTCTCAAACGCTGACCAATAGGCCAATCCCTTGGGGATACTACACCCATTGGAGATGCTCTAACATACATAGATAGATACATATATATATATAGAGAGAGAGAGAGAGAGAGAGAGAGGAATGAAGGAGACCTGGATTCTTGGGTTTCGAAAATGGAAGAAAGGGCGTGGAGGACATTGGGGTTAGGGTTATCAGGGGAGGACGTAATCTTCTCCATGAGCGCCTGCGCTTTCACCATCAAACTCTCGTCCTCGCTTATTTCCTCCTCCTCTTGTTCCTCCTCCTCCTCCCCCTCCTCCTCGTCCTCCTCAACCGGCAGAGCCGCTGGCGTCGGCGGCGGAGGCGGAGCTCCACCGCCCGCTATCACCAATCGCGATTCGTCGGCGGCAGTCTCCATCTCTGAGCCAAATTAACTCTAGAGAGACAGAAGCAGACAGAGATATGGTGGTATATATATGTCTCTGTGTGTGTGTATATATATATATATTTTTATGTAGAGAGAGAGCTGGGGAGGAGAGAGAGAATATTTTGCGTGTTGTTGTTGGTGGGTCACTGGGTTGTGTTTTCTTTCTTGTTGTGGGGGAGAGTTGAGAGAGAGGGCAAGGAAGAAGAAGCTCCTGGCTGGGTGTCCCCCGCCCCTACCGTAACTTTTTCTACTACTGTTAGGGGAGAATCGCGTATCGGGAAGGATCAAAAAAACAAACCCTTACAATTTAGATTTTTTTGTTGTTTTTTAAATAAAATAAATAGGGAAAATCATTAGCGAAACCCGATTACGGAGTACCCAATTTGAGTTGGCCCGGGTTGTTTTTTATTTTGGGCTTTTGGGTTTGTGCAGCCTTTGGGCTTTTGGGCTCTCTGAAAAGTTGGGCCTATTTTTTTTGACGGCCCAAAATGTGTGCTTGGACTTTACATGTCCAAAGTCCAAATGCACATACCATGACAATAGAATTTTATTTTATTTTTTTAATCCGAAGCACATTTCATTAAAAGCCATAAAAGGTGTAGAGGCCTATATAATTTTAATTATCGAAATGTTATATTAATGCTGAAATTGGGAAACATATGAATAATGTTGCGGTTTTAAGATTTAGGGTCTAAAGTGATGGAATTGTTGGTAGAGGGAGTGGTTGTGTAATTTGCGTAAATGTGCTAGTATATAAGTAAGGGTCATCGTCGGGCCGGGCCGACCCGCCAAGCCACTATCCAAGCCTGCCCACGGGCGGGGCCTACTGGGCTTTTTCTTTTTTGCGAGCCGGGCTACCTACCACAAATTGAAGCCCAGGCCCAGCCCACGAGCTAGCCCAATTGACAGGCTGGCGGGCCAAAAGTTGGGTGGGCTTAAATTTCCTTGGGCAGAAACTAAATCAAGGGAAAAAAGAAAGGGTTTTGTGGGATTTCGGGTACCATGGGCGGGCTTATGGGCAAGCTCATAGGGCGGGCCGAGTAAAAATTCATAGGCCCAGGCCCACCCATTACAAACTACGAGCTGGACTAGCCCGCCTGTTACACGGGCTCGGGCCGGGCGGGTCGCAGGCCTTCGGGCTAAATGATGACCCTTATATATAAGGGTGTGTGTGTGTAGAAGATAATATATCTCCATCCATATCTCTCTCTCATCTCACAGCTCTCTCTTCTCTCTACCGTCTCTCTCTTTCTCTCTATCTCTCACACAAAAACCCCACTCAATCACTCAAAAACCCGTAAGATCAACCTCCTTCCCACCTTGCAATCATGTTCTTGAGCTTGGGTTTCGTTGGGTTGAACTCGAGAGGAAGCTTTTTGGTTGATTTTGAAGTTCTTAGAGCTAGGGCTCGTTCGAATCGCATGGATCTCGGTCTTTTCTTCGAGGTAGGGATTCATTCTCCTTCTTTATGTGTATATGTGTTGATGTGGTACACCATTCGAGCTTGAATCATCACCCGTTGCATTTTCAAAATCTGTCAAAACTGCAGAAAATCGTCGCTCGAACAACGTGGTATCGATTGATAAGCCCGTGATAGTGTAAATAACCGGGCTTATCTCGCTCATTTTTGCCACGCTCACGCGCATAACTCCTTGTTTTTGATTGATGTTGCGCGAAAGGTGCGTTTTTTGTGATTACAGGTTTTTCTTGTGAATAAGGCTTGATTAAAGCCATGTTTCGCTCCAACAACGTTCGGTGATCCGAGGGCTCCAATCGGAGCGATTCCGGAGCTTGGGGATTGTCGTGGAAGCCCCGGAACCAAACCTGCAGTGAGCTGCTGAGAAGGACTGACCAAACACAATGTCTACCGGTAGACATTCAATGTCTACCGGTTCAATCCCAGATCAGTGAGGCCATCATTCTGGGCCAATTTGGATCGGCCAATGTCTACCGGTAGAGATCAATGTCTACCGGTAGAAATCCAGTCAAAGCAGCCTCAGTTTTTACCACGTAGCCGTTCTACCGGTAGGTGATCAATGCCTACCGGTAGGTATTCCCCAGATTCTGCAGATTTCTATTTTCTTTTTCTTTTTCTTTTGTAACTTAAAAGGGGTACTATATAAACCCCCCTTGCACGTTTTTAGGGTTATCTTGGATCATTTTAAGCTAGCTCTTTCTCTCTCTACCTCCCTCTCTTCTCCAACTCTCAAAGACTCATTAATGGAGCATTGATTGGTGGGTTTAGGGGTGGTTCCTCTTCATTAAAGTTGTAAGTTAACTTGGGTTCTTCATTAATCAAGTGTTTATTTCTAATTTGAGCATGATTTCGTTTTCCCCCTTTCTTACCCTTGTTTATCTCACTTCCCCTTTGATTATGGTTGAGTAGTGTAGCAAGATTAGGTTATGGGATGATTAACATCCCGTAACCAAGGGTATTCCTTATTCTTCTCTCTCTAAACTTCATTTTCAAAGAGTAAACATGATTTAGGGTATTTTTACGTAGCAAAGCTTGGAGATGTTAACCCCTTTGATCATTTGTAGGCAAGGGTTTCGATTACTTGCCACACGTGATGCTTAGGGCTATGTCTTTCCGAGCGTTTGTCAAAATATTCCCAAAACCCTAATTTGTTTACCAGTCATTTTGAAAGAGAGGAACAAGGGTGCTTTTGAGTTATGGGTGTTAGTTATCCTTTAACCTAATCTTTAGTTAATCTCCAGTTAAAAAGCCGTAGTTAGGTTAAGTAGCCTTTTTCCCAAAATCAGTCAGTTGGCCGTCTCAACGCCGAATTTGGTTGGCGGCCCTAACGCTAAAACTCTCGACATTCGCTAATCTCCGAAGTTAACTATTTGGACGCGCTCCCTGTGGAATCGATCCCGGACTTCCGGGTTTTATTATGCTTTCAACCGACCTAACCCTACGCTTGGGGTTTTCTTATTGCAACACACATTAAGGTCGCAAGCATTTTTGGCGCCGTTGCCGGGGAGCGCTTTCTATTATAGCTTATTGGAGGTTCGCCAAACCACTGTAAGTATCTCGCTTAACTTTTGCTTTGCGTAGTTTATGCTTAAACTGGTGGATACCTCTAACCTGAGCGTGTCTCTAACCTGAGGTTTAACGAAGCTAGTGTAAGTATAAACTGCCTTTTTACTTTCTGCACATACTTTTTGAGGCGGCGGCATAGCCCCTCTTGTCTGCTTAGTTTTGTTTTGTCAACTGTTGTTTCTCTGGGAAGGATTCTAAGTGTATGCGCGGTGGTCACCGGGGAGCCTTTCGGAGTCCTAAATCTAAAAGGCTTCACCGGTCTTTTTCTCCTCCTCGACCCAAAACCCCTCGTCGGGTGAGGGCAAGGACACCACCACCCGTAAGAACTCCTTTTGTAATAAGATCCCCTCCGAGAGAAACAATGGCAGGCAATGGTGCTGGAGGCAACCCAGGTGCGGCTGAAAGAACTATGAGTGATTATCTGAATCCGGCACGTACTACGCCGGCCCCTACCATAGTCCTTCCAATCGCAACTGAGGCGAATAATTTTACGGTGAAAATGCATCACCTAAACTCAATGCCTTCATTCTACGGAAAAGATAAGGAATGCCCGTACACGCATATGCGGGCATTCGAGGAAATGGTTTCGACAATAGTTTCTACGCCTGCCCAGTTAGAGTCAGCGAAACTTAAACTTTTCCCGTTTTCTGTCAAGGACAAAGCTAAACTCTGGTTGAATAATATGAGGCCCCAATCTTTGGCGAATTGGCAGATTTATCAAAGGCTTTCTACAAAAAATTCTTTCCCCCTCATCTCACGAAAGAGCTTATAAATCAAATCCAAACTTTTAAGCAGAAGGAGGGGGAATCGTTTTACCAGTATTGGGAAAGGTTTAAGGATTTGCTTAATTCCATCCCCCACCATGGCTTCGAACCCTTTCAAAAGTTAAAATTTTGCTAAAGGGGTGCTTTCCGAGCACTAGATTCCTTATGGATGGCATGGTCGAGGGTGGAGTTATGGCCAAAACTCCTAGTGCCGCGTGGGACTATTTCGAAGAGTTGGCGGAGAAAACGCAATCCTGGGATTGCTCGGAACCCTCCGAGAGAAACATGCTTAATTCGGGATCGAGCAATCCCGGAAAATTCCAACTCAATGAACAACATGACCTTGCCCACAAAGTCGCCCAGCTCTCCCGCCAAATCGAAAATTTACAACTCAATAAAGTGGCGGGGGTGGCTTCGGTGGGCAAGGTGGAAGAGTTTTGTTTTATTTGTGATGTTTCAGGGCACGCCACGGGAGATTGCCAAATGCTCCCTGCCGTCAAAGATATTCTCCAAGGAACGGGTCCATGTCCAGTGGAGGTCAATGCCGTTAATCAACGGCTTGACCCTTATTCTTCAACATATAATGCGGCATGGAAGTTTCATCCAAATTTCCGGTGGACTGACCCGCAACCTCCCGGACCTCAACAAGTCCCCCAAGTTCCACAACATCAACAACCTCAACAACAAGCATTCCGGCCTCCCCAATCCCAAGGAGCGCCGAGGTTTCCCCATAACCAACAACCACCGGGGTTTGCACCGCCGGGACCTCCTCATGGGCCAATGCCAAATCAATTCCAACCTCCCAAGCGGTCATGGGAGGATATTATGTCTTCTTTCGTCCAAAGTCAAGCAACCCTCAATGACCAAACCACTCAAGCATTGGGGGAAATCAACAAACAAATGGTCAAATTGAATAACACGGTGGGGTTGCTTCAACAAGAGAGGGGGAAACTTCCAACTCAAACCCAAGTAAATCCGCAAGGACAACATTTTGTGGGAAGCTCTTCGGTGCCTAGTCCCGAGCAAGCCAAGTCCATTACAACATTGCGGAGTGGCAAGGAAGTTGACAAGACTATTCCTCCCAAGCCTATCAAGCCACGGGTGACACCAAGCATTGTGCAAGTTCTGGAACATCCTATTGACTCACCAACCTCGGAGCCCTCTCCCGTTGGTGAGCAACCGGAAAAAACTCAAGAAGAAGAACTAAAGGCCCCCGTTTCCCAAACACCGGCCCCGTTTCTCCAAAGGTTGAAGGCGCCGGCCCATGCCAACACCAATGCCGAGATCTATGAGTTGTTCAAGCAAGTGAGAATCAATATACCGTTGGTGGATGCGGTCAAGCAAATTCCTACGTATGCCAAATTTCTCAAAGACTTATGCACTCAAAAGCGTAAGTTGAATGTTCAAAAGAGGGTCTTCTTAACGGAGCAAGTGAGCTCTATTATCCAAACCAATGCGGTTCCTAAGTACAAGGACCCGGGTTGTCCAACCATATCACTCACCATTGGCGACAAGAAGATTGAGAAAGCTCTCCTAGATTTGGGGGCTAGTGTGAATTTGCTTCCGTACTCAGTTTATGAACAACTTGGCTTGGGCGAGATGCGACCAACACCGGTGACGTTGCAATTGGCCGATAGAAGCATTAGAGTTCCTCGTGGAGTGGTGGAGGATGTGCTTGTTCAAGTTGATAATTTTATCTATCCCGTGGACTTCGTCGTGTTGGATGTTTGCCCGGTTCCCTCCTCTCAAGTGGCAACATCAACTCCGGTCATTCTTGGGCGTCCATTCCTAGCCACGGTCGATGCCGTTATCCATTGTCGGAGTGGTTTGCTCAACCTTACCTTTGGCAATATGAAAATGGAGGTGAACGTTTTCAATATCGGAAGTCAAATGGGGGACGATGAGTGCATCCATGAAGTCAATCTTATCGATTCATTGGTTCAAGAACATGTGGACAATGTGTTATGCAAGGATCCTTTGGAGGTGTGTCTTACCACCGAAGAAGCAACATTCTTAGACTCACCGGAGGTGGAGTATTTGTGCTCTTTGCTTGATATGGCCGATGTTTGCGGGACGGACTTATGGTCTCCTAAATTTGAAGAGTTGCCTCCTCTTGAGTGCAAGACCCTTCCCTCGAGTATCCAACCACCAAAACTCGAGTTGAAGGTCCTCCCGGACACATTGAAATATGCTTTCTTGGGTGAAAATGATACCTACCCAGTGGTGATCTCTTCCTCTCTCGACGGTTTGCAAGAATCCCAACTCCTTGAACTCTTGAAGCGGCATACTAAAGCTATTGGTTGGACTATTGCGGATATCAAAGGGATCGACGCTTCAATTTGTTCCCACCACATTGCCCTCGAAGATGACGTCAAACCTTCTCGCCAACCACAACGCCGTTTGAATCCCATAATGAAAGATGTGGTGAAAACGGAGGTTTTGAAACTCTTAGACGTGGGAATTATCTATCCGATCGCCGATAGCAAGTGGGTTAGTCCTATCCAAGTGGTCCCCAAGAAATCCGGCATCACCGTGGTGCCCAACGCCAACAACGAGTTAGTTCCTACCCGAGTCACAACCGGATGGCGTGTATGTATCGATTACAGGAAGCTTAATGCTAGCACTCGGAAAGATCACTTTCCTCTGCCTTTCATTGATCAAATATTGGAACGGGTTGCAGGGCATGCCTATTATTGCTTCTTGGACGGATATTCGGGGTATAACCAGATTGAGGTCACCTTAGCCGATCAAGAGAAAACGACGTTCACTTGCCCGTTTGGAACGTTCGCTTATCGTCGCATGCCGTTCGGCTTATGCAATGCGCCCGGAACCTTCTCACGGTGTATGATGGGCATTTTCAGTGATATGATCGAGAAGATCGTCGAGGTTTTTATGGATGACTTCTCGGTGTTCGGCGATTCATTCGAAGCTTGCTTGGAAAACTTGGAGAGGGTATTGGCGAGGTGTGAAGAGAAAAACTTGGTGCTCAATTGGGAGAAATGTCACTTCATGGTGACTAACGGTATCGTTTTGGGCCACATTGTATCGGAAAAGGGGATTGAAGTGGACAAGGCCAAGATCGATCTTATCGCCACCCTCCCGACCCCTAAATGTGTTAAGGATATCCGCTCCTTCCTCGGGCATGCCGGGTTTTATCGGCGTTTTATCAAGGACTTCAGTGCAATCTCCAGGCCGTTGTGCCACCTTCTCTCTAAGGATGCCCCGTTTGAGTGGACCCCGACTTGTGAAGAAGCGTTCAAAAAGTTGAAGTCTAGCCTCATCTCTCCTCCCATTGTGCAAACACCGGATTGGAGTTTGCCATTTGAGCTCATGTGTGATGCTAGCGACTACGCGGTAGGGGCGGTTCTCGGGTAAAGGAAAGACTAGAATCCATACGTCATCTATTATGCGAACAAAACCCTGAATGAGGCTCAAATGAACTATTCCACCACGGAAAAAGAGTTGCTTGCCGTCGTCTTTGCCTTAGACAAATTCCGGTCGTATTTGGTGGGATCCCCCATTATTGTCTACACTGATCATGCCGCTTTGAAATACCTCTTCACGAAGCAAGATGCGAAAGCACAGTTAATCCGATGGATTTTGTTGCTCCAAGAGTTCAATATCACAATCAAGGATAAAAAGGGGGTGGAGAACGTCGTAGCGGATCATTTGTCCCGTCTTGAATTCGGGGATTCTTCTTCAAAGCTCTCGATTGTTGATACATTTCCGGATGAACAACTTTTCGCCGTGTCTAGTTGCCCATGGTATGCCGACATCGTAAATTATCTCGTCACCGGGCGAATTCCGAACCATTGGACCCCACAAGACCGACGGCTCTTTCTTAGTGAGGTGAAAAGATTTTTCTTTGATGATCCTTATCTATTCAAATATTGCTCGGATCAACTCATTAGGCGGTGCGTGCCCGACGAAGATCACCAAGGGATTCTCTCATTTTGCCATACCGAAGCGTGTGGCGGTCATTTCTCCCATAAGAAGACCACTGCCAAAATTCTTCAATGCGGATTCTATTGGCCGAACCTTCACAAGGATGCTTATGCATTTTGCCGCGCATGTGAGCAATGCCAAAAACTAGGTGCGGTGACTCGGAGGAATATGATGCCCCTCACCAATATCCTAGTTGTGGAAGTGTTAGATTGTTGGGGAATTGACTTCATGGGCCCATTTCCAAATTCTGGCGGTTTCCTCTATATTCTCTTGGCGGTGGACTATGTGTCCAAGTGGGTTGAAGCCGTTGCCACTCGCACCAATGATTCCAAGGTGGTGGTCGATTTTCTCAAGGAGCATATCTTGTCGCGGTTTGGGATGCCCCGAGCCATCATAAGCGACCAAGGCACCCACTTTTGCAACCGCTCTTTCGAAGCCCTCATGAGGAAGTACGGAATTACTCACAAGGTCTCCACCGCCTATCACCCGCAGACCAACGGCCAAGCCGAGCTCTCCAACCGTGAGGTAAAGCATATCTTAGAAAAAACCGTTAATCCAAACCGGAAAGATTGGTCACAACGTTTGACCGATGCTTTGTGGGCATACCGGACCGCGTATAAGACCGTGTTGGGCGCTTCGCCCTATCGGCTTGTCTACGGTAAGGCGTGTCATCTCCCGGTTGAGTTGGAACACAAGGCATATTGGGCTATTAAATCTTTGAACTACCGTTTGCCCGATGCCGGTGCTCACCGTAAACTCCAACTCAGTGAGCTTGAGGAAATCAGGAGGGATGCGTATGATAACACTGACATTTATAAATCCAAAGTCAAAGCTTTTCATGATAAGACCATCCAAAGGAAAAATTTTGAGGAAGGTCAAAAGGTGTTGTTGTATAACTCTAAACTCCATGTTTTTCCCGGAAAATTGAGATCCCGTTGGGAGGGCCCCCATGTTGTGCATAAAGTTTTTCCACACGGGACGGTTGAAATTTTGGACCCCGCAAGTGGTTATATTTCCAAGGTCAATGGTCAACGGCTAAAACCATTTATAGAAAACTTTGCGGTGGAGAATACGGATGAAGAGTTAACGAATTCGGTCTATGTTGATAATCTGTTGGTTTGAAATGTTCTAAAAATGTTTTCACGGGGAGCTTTTACGTACTTCTGGACTTAATTGTTTGGAAGGCCCGGCCTCTTCGGGGGTACCCATCATTGACTTGGGTTTATAGCTTCGCACGCCGCTATTCAAATAAGTCGTGTACCCAGCTCCGGTTCGTAAGGGCAAATCTTTTGTGGTCCGGTATAGCCACCTGTGTTTCGCCTAGGGTGTTGTCTCTTTTGCTTTGCGACACCTTAAGCGAAACATGGGGAGAAAAGTAGTACCCGTTTAATCACGTGACGATTCGGTGGTTTATTAACTTGTACATAATGATTTTTGTGCCGGGCTATCACGAGCCGGCGGTACTAATGTCTTTTGTCTCCCGATTCGCTGGTTCTTAAGCCTGATTGCAGGAATGAGCTTTGGAAGCTTTGCTACGGACGGACGGTGACAATGGCGCAAAATCCTCCAACTTGGTCGAGGTATCGGGTGGTTGACATTCCACACCGTCGGTACATTCTTTTGACCCCTCTCCCTATTTTACGTCCTTGTGCATCGAGGGCGCTGCTCATTTCAAGTTGGGGGGGGAGTTTACATTTATGCTGTATGTTTTCGTTTTTTGCGTAGAATTTTAAAATTTTTGCGTTATCTTCCCTTGTATGGAGTTACTTAGCATATGCTCATTCTGTGTTCGTAAGTAGCAAGGGTTCGGTGTGAAAACACCATTGAAAATTTGTGCAACTCATCCCGGATGCATTTACATGAACCGTGTGTATCACATCACCAAAGTGCATTTGAGTCGGTTGAGCATACAGAGTGGAGATTCATTTTGTGGTATCCCATGTGTCCTTATTTCTTGTACCTGTAGTTTAGGCCTTTTCTTCTCTTGTACATACTTAGGTAATTTTGATTCCGGTCATGCATTGCAAACGAGGCTAAGGTTTGTTTGAAAAAATGATACAAGGCATTACTTTTATGATTAAACCACATATCATCACCCTCGATCCTTGTTTGAGCTGTGTCCAGACCCATTTCCTTGTTAAACTTAGGATACCGGTGGGTTGGAGGATGGTCGGGGCTGTGATTTTAGGTTGGAAGCTTATCTGGTGTGGGATGTGGAAGTTGGGAAGTGTTCTGGGCAAGTCTGCAGATTTCAGGTTTTTGCAATGTCTACCGGTAGACATTGAATGTCTACCGGTTCAATTCGTAATCAGTGGAACCATCAGTTGGCCGAGTTGGAATGTCTACCGGTAGAGATCAATGTCTACCGGTAGATCGCACCAGTCCGAGATCCGTATAATAAGGCCCCGTCGGTTCATTTTGTTTCCCCATCCTCATAAAATCATTTCTCTCTCTCTCTTCCCACAAAACCCACGATCCCCATTCTCTCATCTCTTCCAACTCTCAACCAAAATCAACCAAACCCTCCATCAAAACCTTCGAATCCTTCGAATCCTTCAAGTTCCAACCCTCAGTTGCAAGGAACAAGCCGAGATCACCCACCTCTTCCTCTGAAACCCCAGGTAACTCTCATTTCTCTCTGTCTACTCCCTCATTCGAAACCCTACCCCTCTTTCCACCAATCGAACCAGAAAATCCCATCCGTTACCCCTCTCTACAGTTTTCAAACCAAAACCCTAACCCCTGTTTTGAGCTGTCCGAAAATCCCCAAAACCCAAATCATCCCCAAACCCTAGGTCCGAAATTCTCTGCACCATGTCAACCGCAATGCGTACATACGATCGGTCAAAGGCTGAGGGGGGAAGGAAAGTAATCAATTTGTCAACAAGGAAGAGGGGCGAGGGCTCCTCCAGTGATCAGAATGAGGAGCGGAGGAAGAAGAGAAAGGAGGAGGGTGAGAGGAAGAAGCACATGCAGTGGGTGGACACACTCAAGGGGCGAAAGGTAACTTGTGAGCGACAAGTTTGCGAGCACAGCTTGGCCGAGAATGCCTACATTGGAATCATCCGGGACAAAGGTATGAAGCACTTTTTCGAGAAAGTTGAGGGGTATGTTAAAAACTGGGTCGTAGACTTCTTTTCTCGTATGAAGTACGATATTGCTAATGCTAGTATTGAGACCACTGTGGGTGGTGTTGACATAGTAGTGACCCCTGATGTTATTGCTGAATACCTGGGCTATACCAGGCCGGAGGAGGAAACCATCACCTTTCCTCGGCCTGGTGGGGAGTTGATGGATATGAGCGTGATTTACCCTGAGGTTTTTGAGGATGGGATGCGTTCCGAGATAGGGGGTGATTTAAAGGACGAATACAGGACCATGAATAAGGTCCTGCACTACAACTTGTTCCCCCGCGGTATGGAGAAAACCCCGTATGAGCATGAATTGGAGTTGCTCTACGTGTTCATGAATCCAAATGAGACCATGGACTTTGCCCAATAGATTTTCGACCAGCTCGTCCAATTCAAACATGAATACAGAAAAGGTCTGAACTTCCCCTTTCCCGCCATGATCACCCAGCTGTGCTTAGCCAATGGCCTCACCCTGGACAACCAAAGGATGGACCCTAGCTCTCCGGGCATCATCAATGCCACTTCGGAGAATAAAAGCCGGACGAACGTAACGAAAATGAGGGAGGCCCGTGCCCAAGCCCAAGCTCAAGCCCAAGGGGACCCTCAGGCTGATCCGTCCAATGTGCCTTCTAGCTCTGCCCCGAAGAAGAAAGGGTCAACGTTGAAAAGGCTTTTGTGTCAGCTTTTGTGCCAAACGGCGGAGGTTCAGGAGGACCAAAGGAGGGCAGACCACAAGGCAAGCTTCTATTATGAGCAGATGGCTGAGCAGTCGGGGAAGAGGTATGAGCCCCCTGCGGAGTTCACAACGGACAGGGCTATTGGTGAGCACCGTAGCCCTGAGTACTCGGAGGATGAGCTCAATGAGGATGAGATTCGGGAGGTGGAGCAGCAGTATGATCCGGGGATGTTTGAGCGTGCGTTTGGCCCTGGAGCTCAGTGATGGTGTTGGTGGTAGTATGTGGTAGTGGTGGAGTTCGCAGTAACTCTAGTTTGAGTTTATCGAGTCGGTGGTTGAGTCTTGTTTTTGCTTATCGAGTCTGTTTTAATTTGTTGTCTTTAGTCTTGTTGTGTCGTACTGAAGTTTTTAATTGGGGGCTTTCTTCTTTTGTGGTTCCAGTCGTGGGGTAGTATGCCGAGCTAGCATAGACCGGTAACCATTTTGCTTATCTTTTTTTCTGTTACTAACCGAACTCGTTATAAGCCCCAAAAGTCCTTAGTTGATGTCAAGTACACTGGTGCCTCTTTGCAATGCTTTTCGGAATCTTTTTATTACTGTTAGTTATGTCTGCTCTTGCATGTCGTTGCTTCATTTTCTTCTTGAGCCTTCCTTTGACTGCTAGCGTAACTGTTTGGGCCCTGTTTCGCTTTAGCCTTTTGTACCTAAGCATGGGATACGTTTGCTTTGTTTGAGGGTTGTAATTATTTTGGAGTGTTACCCTTGTGAGGACTGGAATCGAAGCTCGCTTTGCTCAGCTTACTCACGTGTTTCACTTGCGTAAGTCTGATAGATATAGTTCATGGCATGTTGATTGGGATAAGTTGTTGCACTGTCTGATGAAGTTTATTGTAACCCTTGCTCTTTTGAAATTTTAAGCATATGTTTCGTACCTTTTGATCAAATGGGAAGATTTGGTAGTCTTCCTTGAGCTTTACATCGTTTGCTAGGGACTAGCAAAATCTAAGTAGGGGGTCTGATAAGCCCGTGATAGTGTAAATAACCGGGCTTATCTCGCTCATTTTTGCCACGCTCACGCGCATAACTCCTTGTTTTTTATTGATGTTGCGCGAAAGGTGCATTTTTTGTGATTACAGGTTTTTCTTGTGAATAAGGCTTGATTAAAGCCATGTTTCGCTCCAACAACGTTCGGTGATCCGAGGGCTCCAATCGGAGCGATTCCGGAGCTTGGGGATTGTCGTGGAAGCCCCGGAACCAAACCTGCAGTGAGCTGCTGAGAAGGACTGACCAAACACAATGTCTACCGGTAGACATTCAATGTCTACCGGTTCAATCCCAGATCAGTGAGGCCATCATTCTGGGTCAATTTGGATCGGCCAATGTCTACCGGTAGAGATCAATGTCTACCGGTAGAAATCCAGTCAAAGCAGCCTCAGTTTTTACCACGTAGCCGTTCTACCGGTAGATGGCCAATGTCTACCGGTAGACATTCCCCAGTTTCTGCAGATTTCTATTTTCTTTTTCTTTTTCTTTTGTAACTTAAAAGGGGTACTATATAAACCCCCCTTGCACGTTTTTAGGGTTATCTTGGATCATTTTAAGCTAGCTCTTTCTCTCTCTACCTCCCTCTCTTCTCCAACTCTCAAAGACTCATTAATGGAGCATTGATTGGTGGGTTTAGGGGTGGTTCCTCTTCATTAAAGTTGTAAGTTAACTTGGGTTCTTCATTAATCAAGTATTTATTTCTAATTTGAGCATGATTTCGTTTTCCCCCTTTCTTACCCTTGTTTATCTCACTTCCCCTTTGATTATGGTTGAGTAGTGTAGCAAGATTAGGTTATGGGATGATTAACATCCCGTAACCAAGGGTATTCCTTGTTCTTCTCTCTCTAAACTTCATTTTCAAAGAGTAAACATGATTTAGGGTATTTTTACGTAGCAAAGCTTGGAGATGTTAACCCCTTTGATCATTTGTAGGCAAGGGTTTCGATTACTTGCCACACGTGATGCTTAGGGCTATGTCTTTCCGAGCGTTTGTCAAAATATTCCCAAAACCCTAATTTGTTTACCAGTCATTTTGAAAGAGAGGAACAAGGGTGCTTTTGAGTTATGGGTGTTAGTTATCCTTTAACCTAATCTTTAGTTAATCTCCAGTTAAAAAGCCGTAGTTAGGTTAAGTAGCCTTTTTCCCAAAATCAGTCAGTTGGCCGTCTCAACGCCGAATTTGGTTGGCGGCCCTAACGCTAAAACTCTCGACATTCGCTAATCTCCGAAGTTAACTATTTGGACGCGCTCCCTGTGGAATCGATCCCGGACTTCCGGGTTTTATTATGCTTTCAACCGACCTAACCCTACGCTTGGGGTTTTCTTATTGCAACACACATTAAGGTCGCAAGCATCGATACACATTTGAGGGGTATTGATACTCCATTCAAATCAGGACAGTTTCAGCTTCAGTATTGATACTCTTTTTGGGGGTATCAATACCCTGGAGGTTACTAGTAACATCAGGCTTCGTTTAAAATGTTTCTTCTCTCCTATTATTGCTTGAACCCCCGATCTCTTCTAACATCTTTTTGACAACTCCGAATTTCTTTCAAGCATGGTTAATTGAATTCCTTTGATTAATCTAAATCATTCTCGTTCCGTTGGACTCTCACTATTAAGGAAATGTTAGAAGGTTACTTGATTAAAACTATATCGAAATGTCTCTTATGTGCTTGATCGTATGTGTGTGGATAATTGTGGCACATTTGTAATGTTAGTATGATGTCGTGAAATGACTTTAGGAATAATGGAATGAGTTTACCTTGGATATTGAATCGGTTTGCATGTATGTGTAACGAAATGGGTGTAGGGGTCTTGTAATGCAAGGGGTGGTAATATGGAGACTTTAGTAGGTCTCGAAACGCAAGAGGTGGTAATACGGTGACTCAAATAGATAGAGTTCACTGTAACGCAAGAGGTGGTAATACAATAACTCTGGGTGTGGTTGTACTGTAATCCAAGGGGTGGAAATACAATTGAGTGTGATGTGAGATAGATCAAGGTGTAGTGGATGTCGGTATTACTTGTCGTAACTTGAACTATATGTTTACTGAGATTGTGGCGTACAATAGATTGGAGACGTAATGATTGGATCCTAGGTACGTCTCATCGCCTCACAAGGTCGGGTCACAAAGGGCAAGCAATCTAGTCGCCCAGACTTGGTGCAAGATCCCAATCAGAGACAAAAATACAGAATCGATGGAACCAGGAATAACTACAAACAAGGGGAAAAAACACAGCCACCATGGATGGACTCCACTGAGCACGCCGGCCAAACTCCGGCCGAGAAAAAGCCACCCGACGCCGGACAATGGAGGCCCCGACTGGAACTCAAACCAAAGCGGTGGAGAATCGTCTCCAGCAAGCCCCCGCTGTCACGAGCAGGCTCCGGGCTCGGAGAAAGAAGTAGAAATCCGCTGCTGGGCTAAATCTCCCATCAAACCGGCCCACAACATCGATGAGTGTGAACCTCCCCTGTTTAATCACTCCCCATAGTTAAAAACTAGAAACCAGGCCCCAGGGCCAAGCCCTGGCCCTTATAAAGCAGAGCAAAACGGACTTATGCTTATTTGCCCACCACCACACCCTTCGGATCTGGGTAGAACCCAGACTGGAAACAAACCAGACTGGGGAAAACCAGCCGGTGGAAGAAAAGGAAGCTGAAACCGGAAAACTAGCCGGAGTAGAAGACCCTAACCTCTTCACCCGACCTCCATCCTTATTAGCCTCACCACCGCCCCTATCTCATCGGATTAAAAGCCGCTAAGGGGAGGACCAAGACGGAGGAACCGCGACACGACTCCTCGCCGGAATACAACACCACCAACCGCGCGACCCATCTAGAGAGAAAAGAAGAAACGAACGAGAGGAGAGAGGGAGGAGGAGGGGAGAGGAACCGGAGAGGGCGGCAGCCCTTCCCCCCAAGCAAAACCCTAAATCGCCTAAAAGTTGAGAGAAAAAGAGTCATACAGTTAGAGAGAGAGAGAGGATAATATAAATTGTTGAGAAAATGATTTTGGCACTCTATTTTTTTTATGATGGCACAAGTTTTTGAGTGCCATTATAAAAAAATTAAGTGCCAAAATTATTTTCCAAATTGTTGCCCATTTTCCTAGAAAAAAGGTGCTGCTACCCATATAGCAAACGTGCATAAAATCCTGTGAATAGATCTTGGTATGGGCCCACTACAGTTCCCACAATAACGATCCGAGCCATTATTAAATGTAAAACATTTTTTCAAGGGTCTCCTAAGAAAAATCAGCTCAATCCGATACCTATAGATGCTTGATCCAATCATCTAACATTTCATTCCGATTTTAGGATAATAAAAAGTTAGATAATTGGATCGAGTATCCATAGGTATCGAATTGAATTGATTTTTTTTGTAGGAACCCTTGGAAAATATTTTACATTTATTGAACGGTTTGAATTGTTTATGTGGGAGCCTTGGTGGGCCCCATACCTCCATCACGATTTGTTTTTAAAAGAGAAATGTTTATAAGGGTGGGTTTGGATTAAAAGTTGAGTGACTTATTTTTTTGTCCTTATTCAATTTTTTTTTGCATTTGTTTATTTTGCATCAAACTTTTATGATTTATTGATTCTTTTTTATGAGAGAAATCGGAAAATTAAAAAATTTTGATCGAAACTTATAATTTTTTGAATAAAGACAAAAATAAGTCAATAAGACAACCTTTTTACTTATCTTTGTCTTTTTAAAAAAAATTATGAGTTTCGATCAAATTTTTTTACTTTTTCGATTCCTCTCACTGAGACGAATCAATAAGTCACAAAAGTTTGATGCAAAAAACTAACAAATGCGATTTTTTTTAATAAAGACAAAAAAAGTTACTGTTCCACTTTTTAATCCAAATCACCCTTAAATGGTCTTTCCAGTTTCATCCGCGTCTCATTTTCGTCCTTCAAATATCAATTACAACTCTTTTGACCTTCAAGTTTGGTTTTCGTACCAAATTGATCCAATTGATAACTTCTGCCAGCCAAACTAGATGGAAAAAATTAGATTGATGGTAGTTTGGACGTTGCAATTCATACCAAGTTGGACCAATTGATGACGTCTTTTTTTCGTCTAATTTGGCTGACAGATATTATTAATTGGACCAATTTGGTACTCCGCTGTGTTTGGTTTGTGTTTTGAAATTTTTTTTGAAAAATAGTAGAGGTAATAAGTGGAGAGAAATAGAAAGAAAAATGTTAAAAGTAGGGGGAATCTAGGTAGAATTTTTTGAAAAATACTTTTTGAAAAACAAAAAGAACAAAGGTAAGAATTACAATTATACGTGGAGAACGAAAATGAAACTTGGGTGAAACTAATATACCCAATGTTGTGAATCCCGTACCGTACCGGCTGGTACCAGGCGGTACGTACCGGATTTGCGTAAAACCAGTAACTTCCATCTCAAATACCGTTTCAGCTCCAATACCGGACCTTACCGGAAATACCGGCCGATACCGGCCGAGAAGATGTTACCGGAAAATTCGTCCGGTATTTTGCTAAGCCCGGCCAGAGAGAGAGAGAGAGACAGGACGCGAGAGAGAGAGTGGGATAGAGAGAAGGGGAAGAAGACTAGTTAAAGCCACAACCGATTTCTGTTCAGATCTGGTTTTCTAGAGACATTCCGATGATGTTCTCCGTCGTCTTCTTCACGCCTCTTCCGTCGGTCGTCTTCTTCACGCCTCTTCAGTCGGTTCCAGAACACTGAAAGTAGAACTGTAGAACAGTCTTATTGGGGTGTGCACCTGTTTTTTGGGAGATTATTCAGTGTATTGATACATCATAGTAGTACATCCATTATCTTTATTTATTAGTTTTACTAGGAGTCCGACTACTGACACAGATTTAAAACACTTTTTCAAGGGCCCCCGTAAAAAATCAGCTCAATCCGATACCTATTGATACTCGATCCATACATCTAAACTTTCATTCAGACTTTCGGAAATAAAGTCTGAATGAAAGTTTAGATGTATGGATCGAGTATCAATAGGTATCGGATTGAGCTGATTTTTTACAGGGGCCCTTAGTGGGCCCCACACAGTGATCTGTGCACAATCTGTGCACAGAAAATCTGTGTCTGTAGACTTTCTGTTTTACTAGTGATACTACACTGTACACCAACCAGACAACACTAGTGTGTAGTAATACAGTATATAGTACGGAGTATAATATTTGTTCTATACATATATGTAAGAATTTTAGCAAATACTTGTATTTGACGGGAAATCCGAAACGTACCCGGTACCATGTCCGAAACGTATTCAGAACATTGAATATACCATTCCTATAAATTTCCCTTTTTAAAACGTCCGTGTGAAGACTGGCCGGAATGACACCACTAAACCGTTTGACTTAAGCAATGGAGACATTGGAGAGAGACACAGGCGATTCGAAGGAAGCATCATCTAGCGCAGAGATTCAAAACAGTTGGGTCGAGTATGTAATCGATTTTCGCAGTCTTCAATTTGTACTTCATTGCCAAGACTTACACAAACGTAAGCACACAATTTTCATTTAGGGCTCAAGATTCACTGAAGACAAGATTAGTCACAGAAGATGATTTCAGATGGCAATTGCCGACAGCCGCCGCCGCCGCCGCCGCCGCCGCGACCACCGCAATAGGAGGAGGAGGGGAGTGTGGAGTGTTGAAGTACGTGGGTGGGGTTGACATTAGCTTCGCAAAGGATAACCCATCCATTGCTTGTGGCACGCTTGTTGTTTTGGATCTTCAGACTCTTGAAGTTGTGTATGAGGATTACTCTGTTGTTACCCTCCATATCCCATATGTTCCTGGCTTTCTTGCATTCAGAGAGGTAAAACCTTTCCCCTCTTTTATTTAGTTGTTGAAGCTTGGTTTGAATACTTAGCGAGCTTTGAAACATGTTCAACCTCGGCTTGTTTATCAAACGAGCCGATCTTGAACGAGCTTTAATCAGCCGGTCTCTAGTAGCTTGAATTTTTTTACAAATAATAAGCGGAACAAGCAAAGTAGTAGTTTGTTCAAGCTTGAATTGAGAGCTTAATGAGCTTTTTAATGAATGATCACGAGCTTGAACTTGAGTAGCTTGGTTCTTTTATCAGCCCTACCAAAATGTATCGTTGCTTTCTTTCTCCCATTTTCCGGATATTTTCTGTATGTTAGGTGCTTAGCTCACATATGAAGGTAGTTTACTAGTTTTTTTGTCCACGGTTTTTTTTTTTTTCCATTAGTACAAATAATTTACTATTCCAAGAAGGCATTAAGAGAATGCACAAAAAGGCTCCATACTACACGTGCATAAAAAATGTAACCATATCAGTAAAATGCTTGAAAGAGAATTGAGGTAATTGGCCATTAAACTGTGGCCGGCTCCTCTCTCATCAAAGAGGCCACATCAAGCAAATAGGGACCAACCAAGTAGCATAAATTTCTTTCCCCCCCCCATCTTTGTGCCTTCCATTAATGATACAAAAAGAGTTTTTCTGTCAGAACTTTGATGGAGGTCCTCCAATAATCCATTGGTCCTTTACTTGTGACACCAATTAGGCGATGATCCATTGGAAATTGGGCATGTTTGGTTATCTTTCTAGAATGTAATACTGTGTAGTAGTTTTTTGAAACTAGGTTTGAACTAGAAATACCAATCAGTTTTGGTATATTGTACATTTCTGAGCAGAACTATTTTTGGTGCTTTTGTGGAGGAATTGTTGAAAAATTCTTTCGCAAACAGGTTTTGAAAATGGCTTGCCAAAATAAATTTATAAATTTTCTGAAAGCGCAAGTAAATAGCAAAACAAAAAAGCAATACTAATCAAGGCCTTAGATTTGGAAACTAGGTTGCTAATACAAGGATACCAAGCTACACGGAGAATCGGTTTAAACGCATGAATCAGAGTATAATATCTTAGTAGTAAAGTTACCAAATTGCGACAGTTAGGTAAATTTATTTATCTGATAATTCTGCCAGTTAGTTTTGTTGAACAATTATACAAGTGAGGAGCGGTTTTTGTTTTCTTATGAATTCAATTGCTCTCTTCAATCTTCATCTTAGGCACCAATCCTTCTACAACTTTTGGAGAAAATGAAGACTTGTGATCATCCTTTCTATCCCCAGGTGCTTATTGTCTTTTCTTTGATGTAGTGGAATCATGTGAATGTCCCTGGGGTTTCATTTGATCAGTTTGTTTTGATTAGTCACTTGGAGCTTTAGACTGTACTAACTTAGCTCTGCTGAATTCTTTCCTTCACAATGCAGTTTGAATTAAATTTAAGGACAAAATGCAGATAACCTCCCTGTAGTTTGCTCCCATGGCACTTCACCTCCCTGCGTTTTTGTAGTGATTGACTTGCCTCCCTATTGTTTTGTAGTGACGTGCCGTTAGCTTTTCCATCCACATTAACTGTGCGTGTGCTACATGCTTACTGCACATCTGTGGGAGTAAAAATAGTTTTCCCTCCAAATGATACTTCTGACTGAATGTGCTCAATGCCCCTCCCATGGTTTATAAAATGCTAACCCTTACATTCATTTCCAAGTTCCAATAGCACCTGTAGAAGCCAAGCAACTCCTCTAGGATATTTTCTCTCCCACTTAACCATTCTACTGTTTCCTATTTTTTTCTAGTGTACAAATTTATTTTGTTGATTTTAATTTAGCTTTGCCACATGTCTTCTTCAAGCAACATGGGGTTGGGGAAACACTTGATTTAAGGTTTTTGCCCATGTATTGTGGATGTGGGAGAAAGACTGTGGTGGTAGACTTCAAAAAACCTACAAAGGGGAACCTCTACTATGCCTTCTGACAAAAACAAAGCTGCAATGCTGGACAAAATACCAGTTCTCACAACTCAATTTTGTTTGCTTTCATATATGCATTAGGTTTCACTGGATTTTCAGAATTGCCTCCCCAATATAACTGCAGAGGGAGGGAAGTAGTGGCAGTTTGGGGAGTAGAAATGAGGGATTTTCAGTGCTGTGTGGTCATGCCATTGATGACCTTATTTGTTTTGAGCTACAAGAATGTAAGTATCAGGGTTGGTGCTCTTTTTTCTTTTTTTAGAAAAAGATAGAAATTAAAAAACTGAACATATTTAAAGTATGCATAGTTAAACTTACATAGTTACTAATATGTGTCTTCTTGACTTACAAGGGATTAAAGTATGCATAGTTGAACTTACATAGATAGGAGGGACAAAAATAGGAGAAGAATAGCCAAGAAAAGATGGGGACATTAAGGGTGATTTTGGCTTAATAAGTTAAGTTTTTTTTTCTTTATTCAATTTTTTTTTTTGTCAAACTTTTGTGACTTATTGATTCGTCTCAACGAGAGGAATCGGAATAGTTAAAAATTATGGTCGAAACTCAAATTTTTTTGAATAAAGACAAAATTAAGTAAAAAAGACAGTCTTTTTGACTTATTTTTGTATTTTTAGAAACATTATGAGTTTCGATCAATTTTTTTTACGTTTCTGATTCCTCTCAACAAGATGAATCAATAAGTCACAAAAGTTTTACGCAAAATTAACAAATACGGAAAAAAAAATCTTCTATTAGCAGAGTTAACCACATAGCATTTGACTCCAAATCACGAGGAGGCAAGTCGGTCGTTAGAAAAACACAGGTAGGTGAAGTGCCAAACAGCCGAATCACAGGGAGGTAATTTGTATTTTCCCCTAAATATAAAGTACTTTTCAGCAGACCAATTTTGAAGGAGATTTTGTAATATGTCAGTTAGAAGTTGTTCTTTGTACTTTAGGTTTTCCTCTGTATTTATTTTCCGTTCAATCTGCTGAGCAGTAATAGCGGTATTGTCATGGTTTTCGACTGTGAGCAGATATTGATGGTTGATGGCAATGGAATACTTCATCCTCGAGGCAAGTGTCCTCCACATTGGCAAACCTTTTGCTGGATTTTCTTTCCAGTGTTTGCATAATGCTCATCAATTTTGTTGAATGGTATCTATAGTTTTTCATTTGCTTCAAGAGTACCAGCTAAATCTCTTCTGCCCAATTATAGCAAATGTTTCTTTTTTGTGGACTTCTTCGAAAAGGAAAATTAACTTGGATTCTCTCTCTCATTTGACTGGACAAACTCTCTAGGTTCTCAGTCATACTGGAAAAGTCTTGATCCCCTTCTGATGTATGTAATATCCATTCTCTTAACCTCCATTCACAAGATTGAAAATGCATAAAGAAATGTAGTGAGCTGCACTTATATGCTCGACATGTCTGGGGAAGGGAACAGCCAAGATTACATTGGCATCATAAGACGTGGTGTATTATGTATATGAACTGAACTGAACTGAAGTCATGATCCCCTACAAAGTGAAATCACCATACATGGCCATCCTTAGTTGGGATGCTCTTTTTTCAAGTTGTAAATTGAACACTAGGAAAGGTGCGCCTAGGCGAATTTCCTAGTGTCGTAAATTAAACACTTGGTTGCACTCTTTTTCAGAGTTCTAAATTCATCGCATTTTAAGAAATGGGGGTAGAACACGTGTTATTAAGAATGAGAAATATTCTTGGTAACAAATTTGAATGCTAATGAGTTCTCATTCATTAATTAGTCTTTGGCTGTGAAGAAGATGGGAACTATACTTTTAGAGAACCTCCTTGAAGGGCACCAAACTAAAGATGTTTAACCTTTTGTATTGGTTAGCGAGGAGTCTGCTAGTATTTATAAGGTCCATTTAGATGCTTAGTCAGGCTTTTATCATTTGACCAACCGGTTCAATTAATCATTTAGTCAGCCCTCGCAAAATACAACTTAAATAGATCTTTAAGTCGACAAACAAGTAGCGTATCCTGGCACTTCAGTAACATTTATTCTTCATAATTAATTGCATACAGACTAAATTATCTTGTCGGTTTTGACGGATTTAACCCCTGAATAATTCTAAACCATAGAGTTTCTTGTGTAGGCTTTGGGTTGGCCTGTCATCTGGGTGTTCTGGCTAATCTTCCAACCATTGGGATAGGAAAGAATGTGAGTTTTAACTTTTTCACCATCTAGGCATCTATATTTTATTGGAATTTAGATCTGGAGTGGACCTCAATTTATAATCACCCAATATAATACCTTATGTGTGTGTCCGTCAATTACTAAATATATACTTATGCATGTAAATATGTATATGTATGCATAATATATTTCTCCCGTGACCATTTTTCTTGTTCATGCAGTGCATCTTGTTTTTATTTTGTCTTTATATCAAGTTCTACCATGTTTCAGTTGCATCATGTTGATGGTCTTACGCAATCTACAGTGAGACAGCTTCTTGAAACCAAAGGAACGCATGAAGATATTCTCACTTTAAGAGGTGACTCTGGGCGCACATGGGGAGCGGTAAAGGATTTAATGTGAACTCTTACTCCCTTTCATACATCAATAAAAGGTCTATAGGGACATAGCTAACGATATAGGTGCATGTGAAAACAGCAATTCTTGTGCCAACTGGCCCAACACAGTAAAGAAGCTTCTGGTGGAGCTTGCTGACACCTTAATTCTTCTTTCTCTTTTCTTTCTTATTTTCTTATTTGTAGAGGCAAGTTGAAGTAGGATGGTGATACTTTTTAGTCAGGTCTTGTATCCTAAATTACTAATGAGAATCATTCCATCATTCTGTGTAGTTTCATGTATTGTGTTGTGCAGGCTAAACTGCAAGATAATCAATCGGGACCCTAGTGGGTCTGTGGTTTTCGAACATTAACAATGTGAGTATAAAAAAAGTCAAATCAACCTCAGTATTTTTAGTATCATGTCAGCTCAAAATTTTAACTTATAGTGCCTGTGATGAATGTTCTGTAACCTGTTTACTTCACTGTGAGTGGTCATGCCACAGAAGGTGAAAAACTACAAATGTGTCGGCGTTATTGGGAAGTTTGTGATTAAAAAGGTTGGTGAGGTTTTATTTTTTGGGTTTTGTTTATTGTCGTCATTATTAAACAAAAAAGAACGTGATGCTTGCAACATGGTAAACAATGAGGAGAAATAAGTTGGGTTCTTCCTCTTCAATTCGGACAGCAAATTTTGTTTTTGGACCTAAAATCTTATGTGGGTAACATGTTACAAAAACATGGTTACTCCTGTTCCTGTCTCTCTTGATCTCTCTTTTCTTGCTGCATATCTGTGTTGATGTCTACGAGGAATGATGCCTGTATAATTTCCATGTCTGTTTTAGTTCTTAAGTAGCGTGCTTAATTTTTGCCCTTTAACATGGATATGTGAAACCTATTAATATGATGGGCTTGAGGAAATATGGCCTTTCATTCACAGGAATGGCTGGTTCCGGATATACAGACTTTTGTTTGTGTCATTTGCACATATTTCGGGAAACTCTAGTGCATTCAGGCGTAAGAGAAGAATTGATGTGATTTCATTTTGTGATCTGTGGTCGTTTATTTCTATCTTAAAACCCCATAGTCCTATATATTTCCACTCAATTTTAAGACATGTTGAAATTAATAGCAATATACTATGAAGTTAGTTCTAGTCTTGCTGATTAGAGTTGCCACGAAAGGTCCTTGATGGTAGTTACAAAAAACTCCCGCATAGGATGCAGCATTCGAATATGAGTAGTTGTATACCTTGCTGCTAGGGTTTCTTGTTTGTATACCATCTTTTTTGTTATTTAAGTTCTAAACATTATAAGCAGTAATGCAATTCTTAATGAAACTTATGCAGGCAATGAGGTCTAATCCGGGGTCATTTAAACCCATTTACATCTCAGTTGGTCACCGTGTATCTCTTGCTAATGCTGTTAAAATTGCTCGAATGACTAGCAAATATCGCGTTCCAGAGCCTATCAGGCAGGTAGGATTTTGTACTTCTTGTAACCTTGAAAAATTCCCCTTGGTACTGTTTACAGTTGGATGATGAATTAAAGCCAAAAGTGGAAGCTGGGTACAAACTAGTTGTCAACGTTGGGGGTTTCTGATTCTATTCTGTCTGTTGCATGTCGACCACAAAATAATAGTTGTGCTAAGGACTCTCAGAACAACCCTTGTTTTATGATGCATATATTTGGGACCGCTATTTGCAGATGAAGTTGGCACAGTTATTTCATTAACCAATTAATGACATAAGCATGCGAACTTGAGTTATATATAGCTCTAGAACGTTTAGGATCCAGAATTGTTGGCCAAATTTGCAACTATATTCTAGGCTCAGGTGAAGGGCATGTTTTTGTTTTAGCCCATGGAAAAGTAACCTATATGTGCATTGTGACAGCACCAATGGTTATGGACATTCCTTCACAGAAAACTGATTGGTGACATCAATGATGGCATTCTGGAGTATCCCAAAATTTTGTATCAAATTCATTGTAAATGGGATAACATTCTATTATTACCTCGATGAGATCTGAAGATCGCGTATAACACCTGAAATTTTTGAAAACAATTTCTGCCTCCATGTCTACTGTGAATCTTCAACAAGGTTATTTTTTCCGTTAGTGATCCGTATCCATTAGAATCGGTCAGTTTTGTGCACGAAAGTCGATTTCTCTTGCTGTGATATTGAAGATATGTTTATTCCTAATCCCATTTGTTATTTGAATTGTAGGCTGATATAAGATCCAGGGACTACCTTCGGAAGCATCAATCTGCTGGATGATACGACGCGTTAACAAATTTTGGACTACCTGGTATTTGTAGGCATATTTTTGGTTCTTTTCTACCGGTGACGAGCCAGAAGTATGGGTATGAATCTTAAAACATCTGTAACTGCTTACCTAATGCGTGGAATAAAGAATCGTCACTTGATCTCATAATAATCGCCAAACTGAAAATATGACCCTTCACTTTTGCAGACGAGGAGTCCTATGCTAGCTCAACACGAGCACTCGTACTTTTTGTGCATAAATGTGCATCCTGTATATTACCATTAGTACAATATATTTGCTTGTGTATTAGTCAGGCCTTCTTACCCAATTTTTTTGTGTGGAAATGAGCAGTAACCTCTCAACAGTTTATAGTTAGTTCCATTCTATCCACCGGAAAAGCCAAAATGTGCATGGACATTGGCCTACAATGCTCTTAAATTCTGGCAGTGTATCAATTTGTTTTGTATTTGCATTCACTGGATCGCTTCGTTACATATTTGAGTCTAAAGATGCGGGAGCTCCACTAGACTATTTATCTGCTTGCAGCGTGGCCTCTAATTAGTTGGAGCAACGTAAAATGGTTGCGGCGGAGTACAGTTCCAGATTCGAATATTTTTTGGTAAGCCTTTCGAGAATTAAACTTCGGTTCTTGTGCATCGAACAAGATTTGGTACAAATATTCTTCTTCTTTTTTGTCGGAAAAAATACTCTGTTTCTTCATCCTCGTCATTTTGGCGGTGCTGATATTCAATTCATGCAACTGAACGAGAATGTTTGGGTGTCTGTATATCGTCTATCATATACTCCGTCCCTAAATAAATATTCGGTCTGCAAACTTAGGCCTTTAAAAATATGCATTTTTTTTCGTTAAAAGAATTAAAACTTTTTTCATAACTTGAAAGGACTCATTGATATCTATTGATTTTTGAAAAAAAATTGAATTTTTTAACGAATAAAATGCATTTTTTTTAGAGGCCTAGGTTTGTGGTCTAGACATTTATATAGGGATGGAGGAAGTATATGAGAAAGTTTCTCATACAATTGACATATAGGCTCCTACACATATTGGATTGATCTAATTTTTCAAAGCTTCACTTGGTTTTGTTTTTTAAAATTATTGAACGGCTCGGATCATCCGTGCGGGATCCACTCTGGGCCCCATGTGGCCATCAGTATGCCTGGTCGGTGTCTGTGTTAGAAATTTGTCACGCCCTCGATTTTAAACATAATTAGCTATACACTTTTGATAAATGAAGTCCTCGCAGTAATACAAATAATTCCCCAAAAGCCCTTTCTTTTCATTGTTCTCAAATATAACTCAAATATTACATTTTGGCTCGACGACCCCAAGTTATGAAAACACCAATATCCGATGGAAATAACATTACAGTTTACAACAGACATCTTTCCAAAAACACTCCTTTTGAATCAAATGCAATAGACTTCCTCTAGTATACCTCTTTTAAAAAAAAAATGATCAACCATGCACAACAAGCATTCCATGCCAACCTCCATTGCTTTGTACCTGAAAATGATAGGGTTGAGCACACACTTGCCCAGTAGAGAAATCTACACTCAAGTTATATGAAAATATGATGAGTTATGCTTCTAGAGTGAATGAATATCGACAGATAAGCCCAAAGTTTACATGATCCTCAACATGCAGCATATTGCAGCCAAGGGATTCCGGACAATCCTAACAATTCACATCCTAAGATAGAATCGCTAATATTCCCTCTAGACTAAACATACCATTAATTTGGGTTTCAGTCCTCCTCAACAGTTTAGGTCACATTTCAGTTGTTATCACAAATCTTCATAATTATAAATACCACGTTTAGTTCTCATTCATCTCTCGCTCATTACCACGCAATTTCATTCATTCATTTCTTTTTAAATCAAAATAGAGTAGAAAAATACTCACTCTGTTTATTCGAGCCAGAATACCGAAATCCGTTGATTCGCTCAGAATGCCAGAGGATCTTTATCAAAATCCTTTAACCAAAAACCAAAATCTCTTTCATCAACTTCATAAACCAATTTCGTGTCATGTGTCTGAGCCTAAGCTCCTGTCGGGCCAATTAAAGGACCCCGATGTCCTCTGCCAGGCACTCACCCATAAGGAGGTCCTGAAATAACCAATATGAGCATTTAGCTCCTGCCGGGCCAGTTAAAGGACCCCGATGTCCTCTGCCAGGCACCTTACCCATAAGGAGGTCCTGAAATAACCAATATGAGCATTTAGCTCCTGCCGGGCCAATTAAAGGACCCCGATGTCCTCTGCCAGGCACCTTACCCATAAGGAGGTCCTGAAATAACCAATATGAGCATTTAGCTCCTGCCGGGCCAATTAAAGGACCCCGATGTCCTCTGCCAGGCACTCACCCGTCGATGAGCCCTGAATGTTCTCGTTATGTCCGTTTGTTATTCACATTTCAACTCGCGTTTCCAATTTACAAGCACCAAACCGTCCAGCCATTTCTCAATTTAACCAAAACAAGTACATCTCTACCAATTACGCACGTCACAATCTACGATGTTCACGGACTCCTTTACACTACTATAGCCTTTACGTCGATACTCCAACTATGCTAACGAAAACCAATGGCACAGGTACGTTCGACGAGTAGTACGATACGATCTTTCAAACTTAGAAATGATTTTCAGCAAAGCGATCCAAGTTCGAATACTCATCAAAAATTGCATACTCAATATTTATCAGTGATTCCAACGCCAAAATATCACCAACATACAAATATTTAAAACCTACAAGGACCCATAACCAATAGGGTCGTTTAACCATACCTAAACGATGAAAAATTCTGTTCTGTAAGCTGCCCAGATTTTCAGATTACCGAGCAATCTTCTAAAAATTATTATAACTCGAGTTCTTAATATTTTTGAACGATTCCAGTCCCCATAGTTGCGCGATTGAATGAACTTTGAAAGACGCGAAGGAACCCTAGTCAAATCTGCACTCCAAGGGTGGTTAAACAGGGGTTTACCGAGGCTACCCGAATCTGTCACGCATCATGACAGATTGACACACCTCCACTCAAACGATCATAACTTTCTGTGTACTAAGACTTTTTAGGCGATTCTAGTGGCAATGGAAAGCTGACTTCAAGACCTTCGATTCGATATAAAATTTGCATGAAACGGATATCGGACGAGGAAGTTATGGTTGTTTGAAGTCGGGCGCAAGCCCAGAAAACGAGACAGATTCGAGACCTGATTTCTAAAATCCACCATTTATTCAATTCTCAACGGTTTTGGGTGATTCCAGCGGCATTAGAACGGGTTCTAAGTCTACTCTATTTCATATGAAGGAACCAAAATTTATTTCCGAGCTTAGGACAACGAAATTGCCCCATAAACAGGGACCTGTTCTGCAGAAATTCGGGAATGAAGAAACAATCTCAAACAACGAAACAAGGCTCGATCTAGTTACATAAACATCGTATAAACGCATAATAAGAGTAAGAAATCCCTACCTCAAGGGTTTTGAGCAAAACCCGACCCTTTGACCAAGTCAACTGTAACTCCACGAGATCCAATCATGATTTTTCTTGGATATTCGGAAAGCCCGTACTCCGAATAGCAACTTTAATTCTCGGACCTTGTCTGAAATCACACTCTAGGGGAATGAGATCGAAGAGAGAAGAGAGGGGAGAAAGTTTCGGAGGAGGGGAGAGAGAGAGAGCCGAAGGGTGAGGGAGTGAAATGGGAGAATTATTCTCCCTTGGGAAAAGATAAAGGTGGGGGAGGAATCCCCTGCTTCTCGCACCACGCACTCACACGTGCACCTCTCACATAATCATCCTTATATCCTTCCATGAACACGCCACACCGTAAATCCACACCGTCTATCTCGACAAGTCGTACGATTGCAAAAGAAAATTCCGGCATCAAAAATACGGGTCTCTACAAGATTTCAGGGGGCGAAAAGCAAACCGAGGGCGAAAAGATTTTTTTAAATAAAACTATTTTCTGTTGACACAGCTTTGCAAACTTTCTCTGATGGGTTCATAATATTTTTCCCTTTTTTGTTGGAGAAGAAAAGATGGAGGGAAATGGATTTGGATAGAAAAGGGGGTTTTATTGATGAACACTGCGGGTTGGTTCCAACTTAGGCAGCATTTCGTTCCCTTTCAACATTACAATTCATTCGATGCCCTCTCAATACTAGACAGAGAGAATTTGTGGACAGTTGACACACGAACTACACATTATTAGTAGTATATAGTGTATATGTGAAGTAAGATAAAGAGGTTGAGGATTCGAGCTGAGGCGTCGAAAGAAGTCTAACTAAATAAAAACCTTAGACTCCATTATCGGTATCTTGTGGCAAAATGTGTAAACGGACGCTAAGATCCATAACGCTAGCATCGTCCACCAAAGCCGCCGCCGCCACCATCTCATTGCCATTGCCGATCAAGTTTGTGAATAAGAAAAAGAGAAAAGAAAAGAAGGCGAAAAGGAGAAATGAAAGGGGAGAAGACGGAAGGAATAGAGGGAGGGCAGAAGAGATAGACAGAGGAGAAGGAGAGAGGAAGATCGCCCGGGAGGGAAGAGGGGAGAGATGGTGCCTCCCCAAGCGGCAAAAACCCTAAGTCGCCCTTATCGCTTTCTAGAGAGAGAAGTTTTTTTTTTTTTGAAGACTAATCATTTGAGTTCGCTTCTTTAATCATCAATATCATTCACCTCCATTAACAACATTCGGTCATGGTACTTGCACATACATTTTTACACGTATCTTGCACATACACTTTTATGGGGCCCACCTCGAGTTCCACCAATATGATCCGAATCGCTCATTATTTTTAAAATATTTTTTAAAAGTTTCTGTAAAAAATCAACTCGATAGGATATCGGTAAGGGCTTTTTCAGAAATCATAAGGTGAAACAGTCTGATTCGCCCTGCGATTTCTGAAAAAGCCATTACCGATATCTTATTGAGTTGATTTTTTACAGAAACTCTTAAAACATTATTTTAAAAATAATAAGCGGTTCGGATCATATTGGTGGGACCCGAGGTGGGCCTCATAAAAATGTATGTACAAAATATGTGTAAAAATATGTGTCCTTAAGTTTATTGATTGTGTTCTATGGTATACAATGGTTTTATTCATTGTTGTGGGGCCCACGGGCCCATAACAATAACGTCATTATGCTTTTTAATAATGTTAATTATACGTTTACGCAGTCATGATTCAACACTTTATCAAATTTGTTCCTTTCTAAGGTCCAAAATGACTCTGTTAAAAAAAAAAAGAGGTCCAAAATGACAATATATATATATAGGATATTTTGTTCTTATTATTGGGGTTCCACAAGGCCCCCTTCATAAATACTAGTTCTATCTTATACAGTACTAGTGCATATCCGTGTCTAAAAGCACGGCGCAACACGTTTCGGTCATATGCTTGGCGATAGGGGAGAGAGCGAGGGAAATGAATGTGCTGGTCCTGTAATGATTTGATCACATTGTTACCTAGGGAAAGGGATGTACTAGTCCTAACATGATTTGTTTTGATCAAACAAAACCATTCAAACGAAAGAGGAACAAAGTCCACAACAAATAAACTCTCAATTGGAATTCTTTTTTAAAAGTGTTGAATTCACTTTGCCGTGTCCCCAGCATTTCCCCAGACATGTCTCCACATGTTGTTACCGTCATGTCGCCTATCCTCGCAGTATCGGACCACAAAGTCTATCCAAAAATTAAGATAGCTACACAAAAGTGGACATAAAAAATTAATTCACTCCCCACTATTTTCACTTTGTCAAACATGCATTTTAACAAATACAAAGTGAGCATCTTTGAAAGACAAATAACAAAAGATATAGATCAAAAAAATTCCTATTCTAAACAGCAAAATCAATTTTCTTTTTCTAAACAGCAAAAAAATTCTCAGCCTAAACAACAATTTTTTTCCCCGTAAGACTCTCATCAAAAAAATTCTCATCCTAAACAGCAATTTAGGCTACATTATTTTTTCTGCAAGAAGACCCTAAGGATGATGGGAGTGATACCGGAAAGGGAGAACCAAATCGATTTCGTGGATAGCTGATTGGTGGGTGTGCGGGACGGTTGATTGGTGGAGGAGCTTTGTGGGCGCTTTTTTTTTTCCAGAGCGTCGAGGAGTGGATTTTGCGGGGAGAGAGAGAGAGAGAGTAACTATGGAGGAAGAGAGGAGAGGAAACACGATGGAGAAGAGGAGGAGACATGATGGAGAAGAGGAAAACTGCTGGGTAGACATGCGTGGGAAATAGGTTGGAATCAATGATTCAATCCAACGGCCGTAATGTATTGAAATTGCGATCCAATGGTTGGAAGGATGCTCATGTTTGTATGGGTAGACAAAAGACCGCTCTATTTTATTTTATAACTAGTGTTTGCCCGTGCCTACGGCACTACGCACCTCGGTAATGCCGTAGGTACGGGCATTTTTGTAATATATCTTTGTTTTTTTATGCCAACGCCAAAAGCCGAGCAGTGGATAAAAAGAACCGATGGTATTTTTGTAATATATTTGTAAGAGTGTGGGTGTTTTTTTAAGAGAGTTGGAAAACACATATCAGCCCTTGGATCAAATGAATCTCAGCCCTTCTTTTAACTTGTATTTGTGTGGTCCCCGCACCCTTGTATTTTATTAGGTAGATTATAATTATTATATAGATTGTAAGGGCACAATTTAATAACCGTTCATTTTTTTAAAGTCTACAATTGATAATGTATAACCTGTTGCATCATTTATCAACGCGGGTCCCGCAGGATCCACTTAAAGTCTACAATTTTTAAAGTCTACAATTGATAATGATGTTGAGCTTTTTTTCTCCCATTCACATGGTTGGAATTTTAAAGACAAATACTCAATTCGTTCCATATTGAGAGTCCACCACGAAAAGTCATGTCATTTTTCAAATCAAAAAATCAACTACTTTCGTATATAACTTTTTGAAATTTTCGCACCAAATTAAAGTACTAATCGAGATCATTAATACGGTGCGAAAAAATTTGAAAAATTATGCACGAAAGTAGTTATAATTTTTTGATTTGAAAAGAGGTAAGAGAAAAAAAGTAGAATTGTCATTGTGGAACGGAGATAGTAACTAAATTTAATTTTGTTCTAAGTTCGCAAATGGCGAAGGAAACTACTTTAGAACTTGGTTGCCATACAGCTTTACTACATTTTATAAAAGCATATCTACTTATTTTCTACTATAGTTAATTACTAGATTTTTTTTTTCAATCGATAGAGAAATCATTTACATCATATATGAAGTACAAAACAAACTCAAAAACTACATCAATTTTGAGAATCCACGAGACAATCAAATCCAATAGCTCAACCAATACAAGATATAAATTGATTATAGAATATAAACAAAAAAAAAGAAGGAAAAACCCCTCCAAGGCCCCGACTGGATGGTGGATGAAGTAATGAGGGGGGATGAGGGGTTAATGTGACACTTTTGACTTGGTTTGGCAATAAAATTGACACACAGACTAAATCATCCCAAGTCACTGTTGGGACCGAGGGGTATTATTTACGGATCGGTTTTGACTAGCTATTAGTAGTAATTAATAAAGGCGAATTAGGCCCTCCACCTCCCAATATTTCAAGTTTTTCAACTACAAAACAATCTTATCCCCATATTTTATCCCTCATTCAAACTAAATACTAATATTTTATCCCCATTTTTTAATACATCATTCAAACCAACTACTTTTTTATCCACCTTCCATAAAAATCATATAAATGTGGGTGTACCCTCCATAAATAATATCTCCTACTATCTTATCCCCGAAAATAGAAGGAAAGACCTGGTCTTGACGTTATAGGTCGCCATTTCTTAGGGAATCACCAGCGGGAGATCACCCAATGACTTCGAATACCATTCCCTCCTCAGGTCAGGAATGGCGGGATGCTCACTTCCTACAACTCCGAACCGTACAGGAGTTCCATCCGGACAGACGGCTAGCTCCTAACTCCTGTGGCTATCTACTGCTTCAAGAACTTGAGCATGGCGAGCTCACGCCAAGCCTGCTGCAGCCAACCTTCCTGTCGCAGAGATTTGGTAACAATAATCTAATAAATAATACGAAAAGTGGTACTTTGAAAAAGATTAAGGACGCCAAATAAAGTATTGACTGGTAGTCAAATCCGGCTCCCATAAATAATACCCCAAAACTCATCCTGCATCCAATCGAGCCCAAAGGAAGAACACTTACACGTAGGTGGAGAGATTCGAACTCTTGATGTCCTAGTGAGATGCAAGAATTCCAGCCAACTGAACTAGCTATGTCCTGTTTTCGGTTGCCTAAAACTCTTTTGTAGCAAATTTCATCCGAAATTGCAAGATTCTGGTGGGGTTCTAAGGAAGGGGAACGGAAAATTCACTGGATTAAGTGGGAAAAATTGAGTAGGTGTAAAGGTGATGGTGGATTGGGGCTACGTGATTTGGAGACTTTTAATCAAGCTTTGTTAGCTAAACAAGACTGGAAACTAATTTCTGGTACATCTTCTCTATTTAGATAGATCTTTAAGGGAAGGTATTTCCCCTGTACATCATTCTGGCATGCCCCCAACACTAGTAGCCAATCCTCATGGGCTTGGAAGAGCATAGTCTGGGCCCGAGAATTGATCGATAAGGGATGGATATGGCAAGTCCGATTCGGGAAAGATATACGTGTTTGGGAAGACCCTTGGTTATCCAAGAATACAGATTTCAGAATTAATGGAACCACACCCAAAAGAGAGGACATAAAGAAAGTTGCTGATCTTATTGATTCTGATACGAAGTCTTGGAAGGTTTCTCTAATCCGTGAGACCTTCAATCAAGAGGATGCAGATGCGATTCTTTCCATTCCTATCAGTTATACCAGCCAAAGAGATCGTAAAATTTGGCACCCATCCCCGAATGGGACCTTCTCAGTCAAGTCGGCTTACCGTCTAGCAAAGGAAAGTTCAAGTTCTCATCGCAACCTTCAGGAAGGCCAAACAAGCTCCTTGAGCGTCTTACCAATAGTGTGGAAGAAGCTATAGGGACTTTCAATCCATCCGAAGGTGAAGATATTTATCTGGAAATGTTTTAATAATGTGGTGGCAACAAATTTAGCATTGGTATCATGCAAAGTCAAAGCTGACCTATTTTGTACTCGATGTGGTAAAGTGGAAGAATCAATCACACATGTTCTTTTTCAGTGTGAGGCTGCAATCAAAGTCTGGATCCACTCTCCATTTCGGCTAAGACCTGAAGAACTGCTCGATTGTAGGCACATGGTTGATTGGTGGGAATGCATCTACGATCGTATAACACAGAGTCGTTTGCCCTCTCACTTTCTAGGTATGGCTTTACTTTATTGTTGGTGGATAAGGCGAGCAAGGAATGACTTTATTTTCAATGGAATAGTTTGGGCAACGAATGCTGTTAGTAGGAAAGCGCAAGGTGATTTTTATGAATTTTAGGACACTAACACTAAGGTCCCCCATCCCCCCTCGAGTTCCTCTTTGATGGGGACCTTGATGTGGCGGCGACCTGAGATGAATGTGCTGAAGATAAACGTCGATGCGGCGGTTTGCAGGAGCTCAAATACTTTTGGCACAGGGGCAGTGGCTCGAAGGGATAATGGTCAAGTATAGGTATTTTTCTGGCTATTCATGATGGGATCAACTCGTCTAGAATTACTGAAGCTTTGGCCATTCGTAATGGGTTAAAACTGGGGACTGCTCTAAAGTGTCCTAAGGTGCATATTGAATCGGACGCGGAGGCGATTGTGAGGAGTTGTAGTGATGATCAAGACCCTCCCTCCGATATAGCAGTAGTTATTCATGATTGTTTAGTCTTGAAGAAATCTTTCACTTCCTGTGGTTTTGGTTTTGTTAAACGTGAATGTAATAGGGTTGCGCGCTATTGTGCTCAAAAAGCCATTTTCAATGGCATGTCCGATCTGTGGAAGTCCATTTTATCCCCATAGGGTTCTCATCTCTATGATGTTTAGGCTTTGCCTATCAAATGAATAACAATTTTCTCACCTTTTGCCAAAAAAAAAAAAAACTATCCACAATTAGTTAATCAGATGATTTGTGCCGTTCCAGTTTTGAGAAAAAAGAACTTTTAGAAAAAGAAGGTAATTTCAAGCTCAAAAATTATATATTTACGCAAATAATTTTTCTACCAATATGGATCTTGTTTGATAGATTTCATTGAGATATTTTAAACGGTGCCAAAAAAATTAAAAATATATTTTTCATTTTCATTATATTTGAGTTTGAAATTACCTTCGTTTGAAAAAAAGAAACTTTTTGTAAAAGTGGAACACCCTGCCATCCTGTTAGCTTATTTATTGAAATTTTGAATGAATCTAGACGAATTTGTATCCAGTTTCATTCATTTTTGTTTTTGGTTCACGAGATTCATTCGTATTTTAAGCAAATAAGCAAATAACATGACATATCAAATAGGGCAAATTCAATTCAACATTCTTAAGGAGCATGTATTGTTCATGTATCTGTGATGATTGTTCATAGAGTTATCAGTTACGTGCTCATATTGTAATGGTTTTTAAGAAACTAGACTATTGTTTGTTTCCAAATTTAAAACAGGCCTAGGAACAGCGAGTAAGTGTAGTTCTAGGCCTTGTGCGGGCATGCCAGGACTGGATTGCAGTCCAATTTCGTGCTAAGGCCTGGATGCCTCAGATCTGACTTCTTCTAGAGCGATTGCGTACGACCTAAGGGGTGAGGCCGTATGTGGTTTGTGGTTTTGCCTTGTCGGGATAAGGACTTAGAATTTCCTAATTGTGTAGAAAATGGAAAGGAAAGAAAACAAGGTGCGATGAAATTAAAAGAACTTCATTAACGGTTTAATGAAATTGGTACAAGGAAATGAAAGATAAGACCTAGGCTGGGCTAGATTGGACTAAAAGATAAAGACATTTGCTGGAAATGATAATTGAAATGTAATTTGAATAAGCCTTGGGCTTGTTTGGTCGTAGACCTTTGGCAAGGCCTTTAGAACTGTGATTTATAGGAGCTACAGGCCTTGAGCTGCTTCAACATGCTCCAATGCATGTCTACCACATGGCCTTCTAGCAGAGGCTTGGGTGTGAGCAGCTTCGAAATGCTCCAATGAGGGGCTGGTCCCTGAATAAAACGTGCCTTTTACTCCAAGAAAACGGCAAAGGCCTGAGAATTCCCTTCCTCTTGCATAAAACTCTGTAAAAGGGCAAAAGGAATCTCAGCTCATCCAGGCCTTGAGCTGCTTCCACACTCAAGCTGTTGCTTGCTTGGACATCCCTTGGGCCCACCAATGCTGAAGATTGAGACCTGTTCAGGCCTTCCCATGATTATATTGGACCTTGCATCCCTCGTGGGCCCCCAAACTCTCTGGGCTTAACTCCTTTTTAGAAGAAGAATCGAGAACACCAGGCCAAGCAGACCTGGGTGAGCTGCTTGTGAGCAGCTTGCTTAGGTCTGCGTGAGTCATCTGTCAACAGCTCCAAGGGCTGCATGTATGCCACCTGTCTTTGGCCTTGCTTGATACTGAAGAAGGAGGTCCCACTAGTTCAGACCTTAAGCTGCTTGTGAGCAGCTTACTCAGACCTGTCTTAGTAGGAATATTCTAGACATTTGAGCTGCTTACAATCACCATTAAGCAGCTTGCTAGAGAGAACCTTCTAGGTCCTTGAGCTGCTTGTGAGTTGCTTGGTCAGACCTATTTTAGCAGTAACATTCTAGGCCTTTGAGCTGCTTGTGAGCAGTTTGAGGCCTTTTCCTCTATTGTAAGCCTTCTGAGCCCAATCTTGGCGAGATAAACCAAGTTTTAACTAATTTGGGCCTACTTGCAGGCCTTGCTGCTTCCAAGAACTGGGCTAGGCCTGGATAAAAATGCTCAGGCCTAGTAGGTCGACTCAAGACCTTGGACAGCTCTGGGCCTGGATTTGTGATAACGAAATTTTAGGCATTAATTTGGCCCAGGCCTTTGCAAACTCAACTCGACAATGGCGTTCAAATTGGCCTGATTTCGTGGATGACCGATCATGAGGCTTTTCAAGGCCCGAGACCATCATTCAAGGCCTTCTTCTAACCATCCTGTTAGCTTATTTATTGAAATTTTGAATGAATCTAGACGAATTTGTATCCAGTTTCATTCATTTTTGTTTTTGGTTCACGAGATTCATTCGTATTTTAAGCAAATAAGCAAATAACATGACATATCAAATAGGGCGAATTCAATTCAACATTCTTAAGGAGCATGTATTGTTCATGTATCTGTGATGATTGTTCGTAGAGTTATCAGTTACGTGCTCATATCGTAATGGTTTTTAAGAAACTAGACTATCACAATTTTGACTCTTTGTTTTTTCTTATGACTATTTTGATTTACTAAGGCTCTGTTCGGAAAAGTTTTTATTTCTAGTTTTTTGAAACAAGCACCATAAACATGTTTGTGTTATTATTTTTGTTTACAAATTACATAATCAATTCTACTAGTTTACGGAAATTCTAAAAACACAAAAATTGTGTTTTTCATTTGTTTTGAAAACACTTTCGGCAGCCCAAAAAATAAATAAATAAAAACTATTATGGTCACCAAATATGTTTTTTGTTTTTATTTTTTAATAAATAAACAAAAAATTATTTCTTATTTTTCGTTTAAAATAAAAAATTGGCAACTTTACCAAACAGAACTTTCAATTAGCATTTTCATACGAACAATTAAAACATCGGAAACAAATCAAATCAAAACAACGGGACAATCAAACTCAGATCGTCAAAATCATATCACGGCGATCTTCTTTCTAGATCACAGAAATCTTCAAAAAAGAAATTCTAGATAGTAGAGGGTAAGTTTTGATTCAAATCAAATTAATTTGGTATACCTAATTTGATTTGGCATATTCATTTGAGAGCAAGTACACCAACTAATAGGTAAAAATAGGTAAAAATGCTAATGAACAGTGTAAATTTTATATTTTACCCACTCATATCTCTTTCAACACTACACCAATCTTATCTATTTTAACTATCACTTCATAAAATAATACTATTTTTTTCTTTCCCTACTTTTAGATTTGATTTATGGAGTGTGTGTGAGAGAGAGAAAGTAATAATAAAAAAACAGAAAGCTTGTGAACAGTTGATAGGCAAATTTACCTACCAACTGTAGCAAAATGTAATTTGGCTTCAGGTTTTGCTCTTCTGCTGCAAGGGGATTTTCTGGTTCAAGTTCTCTATTTTACCTTAAAAGCAACAAATGGAGAAGCTGATAAACTTGCTCTGAGAGATCAATCAGGTCAAATCTCTGACAAATACAACAAAATAGGTATTTGAATTAAAAAATGTCTGCCAATGGGCTTGTAGTCCAATGACACTTTCTCACCTCTTTCACATATATGGAACGTGTTAAAGTGATGGTTCGTGTCTCTCTAAGAGCGCGAGTGCTTGGTGTGGTGGTGGATGTTCTTTGGGCTTGCCCCACCCATATGCCGCTTAATTGTACTTCTTTCACATTCCTTTAAGAGTAGGTTAGACATCTATCGATTGAAAAAATTTAAAATTAAAATATCACTAAATTGGGGACTTGGAGTGGAGGTAAAACACGAAAAAATGAGGGTGGTTTTGGATTAAAAAGTTAAGAGTGACATTTTTTTGTCTTTATTTAATTTTTTTTTGCATTTGTTAGTTTTGCGTCAAACTTTTGTGACTTATTGATTCGTCGCGGCAAGAGGAATCGAAAAAGTATAAAATTTTGATTGAAACTCATAATTTTTTTAAAAAATACAAAATAAAATAAAAGGACAGCTTTTTGACATACAATAGTATATTTTTGTCTTTTTAAAAAAAATTACGAGTTTCGATCATTTTTTTTACTTTTTCGATTATTCTTATCAAGACGAATCAATAAGTCACAAAAAATTGATGCAAAACTTACAACTGCAATAAAAATTTAAATAAAGACAAAAAAAAAAAAGGCCACTCTCAACTTTTTTATTAACCTAAAAACAAGGAATTCACGTGAATTTAGGCAAAAGTGGTGCAACGATGCAACGACTAGGAATCACCGAACCCCTCGGCCCTCTGTTATTGATGAATTCTGGTTTTAAAAGTTATTTGAAATTATCTAAATCTATTGTCAAATTCGTACACCAATAAAATTTTCTATTGACAGTAAATCATTAACTATAACTATCGAGACATGGTACCACGCGTTCTGCCGTCCATACTGGAAAGACAGACATGCTGCCGGACCCTATTGATTCCAAAGAATACTACAGAAAATTGGTGTAAAGTCCAAAGATAGGGTTCCACTGGGCCAGTAGCCCAGGATATGTTTTCATAAGGTTTCGGGTCCATTGACTTAGAAGTTTTATTGTTTAAAGTCCATGTATGGACAAAAATACCCTGATGCTTTCTTTCTCTCCCGGAGAACTCTCTCTCTCTCTCCTCACTTTATCAGTGGTTCCCAACTCCTTTGCCGACTTCAACTGAGGTCACAAAAAATCTTCTGAAAACTCAGCTCCGGCAAACGACCGCCAACGATCGCAAAAACCTCAGCTCCGGCGGACACTATAACAAAAAATGCTCCGGCTAAGGCTGGTTCGTTTCCCAATCCCTCCGCCACCAGCACCACCCACTCTGGGAGGATAACGATGGTAGGTGGTCTCCACCTCCGCTGCCTCGAAAATTGTTATCCGTATGGCGTTGGTAGTTGATGGGCCCATTGGAGAGAGGTTGAGAGAGAGGCAGTCGTCGTAGTGTTGGCAGAGAGGGGAATTGATGGATATAGAGGGGTCTGAGTTGGGTTGGACTCCTATTTGTGTTTTTCTCTTTTTCATTTGTTTTGCTGGCAAGTGGCACAAAACTTCTTCATTTTCACTTTGCACCTTGTGTTTTGTTCTTTGTCTGCTATTTTAATTTTGAGAGGGTGTAAATGGAAAAAGAGGAAATGATAGTATGATGTTGGGAATGGGAGATGTTGGCTCCTTTTATTACTGGAGTATGTAAATATTGGAAGATGAAAATATCACGAAAATGATATTTGTCTTGAAAAAAAAATTTGAACAGATAAGCTTATCTGTTATCAAAAAAATTATTATCAATTTTTTTTGAATAAAGACAAAAATAAGATACTTTGATCAATGAAGACGAAAAATTAACGCAAAACTAACAAATGCGAAACAAAATCAACTCGTAAAAAAAACTCAATCGGACATTGTAAGTATTAAATCTTTTTTTTTAATTAAGAATTCATGAGAACTTTGACGAAAAGTTTAGAAAATTGGATTAAACACTTACATTTATTTGATTGAAACATTTTTCCTTTGGAGAGCTCAAAAAATATTTTAAAACTAATAAAATGTCTCGAATTATTTTTGTGGGATCTCATAGAGGGCCCCACTCACTCATCGGTACACTATCTGTACCCATATCATTTTTCTTACACGTATGGTCGATAACCTTATCTGTTGATATTTTTGAAAAAAAAAGAGTACAAATTTGGACAGATAACCATAGCTATTGACTTTATTGCGATTATACATAGCACATACTTTGCAAATCAGATAACCTTAGCTCTTAGTCTTTTTGGAATAATACAAAAAAGTATAGACAGATAATCACATCTGTTTATTTTACTGCAATTATATAGATTGCATATTTCACGAAGATAACAATATATGTTGGTCAAGTATGTGAGGAAGAGTTTTTATACATTTGGCAATAATAGAATATACATAGGAATGACTTTCATTAATAGCATTTAGCATCTGTCTTACCTAGCTCAAGTGTGGGATGTGTGTAAATCTGTTTTTCCTACCATCAAAAAATGTACCTCCTTACAACACCACAAAATTGGGCTAATGTCAAAAAATGAAACACATGTGTTGGTTTGGACAGATAACCTTATTTATTAGTAAAATTGAGATTGTACAGAGCACATATTTCGCAGAAATAACATTATCTGTTTATCTTTTTGAAATAATATAGAGTATAAACTTGGATATATAACCATATCTGTTAATTTTGTTGCAATTATACATAACACATTTGTTCTGAGATGACCTTATCTGTTAGTCTTTTTTGATTAACACAAAGTATAAATTTGAGGAGATAACTACATCTATTGATTTTATTAAGATTATACAGAGTACATATCAGAGATAACCTAATCTTTTGGTCTTTTAAGATAATAATACTCCATCCGTCCCACTTTAAATGTCCGCTATTGAAATTCGTGCATTTTCAAATATGTTATTTATTTTTATTTTATTTATTTATACGAAATTAAAGTATTCAATGATTACTTTAATTTGGTGTAAAAAAAATAAAAAAATAAAATTTGGAAATATATTTTTGGGAGTTTAAAAATGTATGAATTTTCGTATGGGACATTTAAAGTGGGACAGGGAGAGTACAAAGTATGAATTTGTTGGTTTTATTGCAATTATAAAGAGCACATATCTCACACAGTTGAGCTTATTATATGTTGGTCTTTTGGGATAATAATCAATCTTTTGATTTTATAGAGTTGGGCAAATAATCAATCTTTTGATTTTATTGCGATTATAAAAGTCACGTATGTCTCAAAGATAACATTATTTGCTGATCTTTTTAGAATACAGAGTATAGATTCGGAGAGATAACCACATTTATTGGTCTTATTGCCATTATAAAGAGCACAAATTTTACATAGATAACCTTATTTGTTGGTCTTTTAGGTATAATACAGAATATAGATTTGAAAAGATTACCATATCTGACGGTTTTATTGCGATTTTACAGAATATAGAAACTAAGGAGTTTTAGAAGAAAAATGGTACAGATTCAGGTATGTTTTGGTTGGTATACAAAATGATAGGGTATACAAAATGACGTGTCAATCATTTAGAAACTCCAAAACTTGTAACTTTTCCCATCAAGCCACATGTCATTCATTTAAAAGATCCAACACTTCTTACTTTGTAGAGACAATACCACCTGATAATTAAGCCAATATCATCTTCTCCGTCCCTCCTCCTCTCTCTCACCTCACATTCCAGTATTATCTTCTCTGCCAAAAATCCCAAACCCGTCCAAATGGGAACATTTCCGACGGAGTTCCTCCTCAATCGATCGCCGCCAACACCGGAGATCCTCCTCAATCGACCACCGACAACACCGGAGATCCTCCACATTGTTGTCCTACTACAGCCGCCCACTCCACGTGAACACATCCAGCAGCGCCTCCAATTCCTCCGATAAGCTTGTCGACGCCATGTGAGACACCGGCCACCACTGCCGGATCTGGGAGCGGAGACCAGTGAGTGAGGAGAAGTTTCACATCAATTTCTAAGATATGGCCGCCGGCGACAAATATTAGGCGCACGCTGCAGGAGGGTATTTTTGTCACCTATTGCCCAATTTGTCTCGGAGACTGTAGGGGGAAATGTTGATGGACTAATTATGGCATTGAACCGTCCTCCTAACCAATTTTCCCAAGATACTATTGATACCGGAGAGATTATTCCATGCTCTTGGGACAGATCCCTTTTTTTTTCTCACATATTTAATGGAGCCTCCACACTTGTTATGGCCTTATAGGTACCCCACCAAAATGTGTGGCCGAAGGAGACCTTGGGACATCACGTGGCAGTGTCCCAAAGACATTAAATAATTTTTTCTGAGACTGTTGCCACGGTCCTGGTAGTGTACCGATGGTTGTGTGTGAGTGTGATCCAATTTGGAATCCACAAAAATGTTTTGAGTTGTTCAAATTTGAAGGTAAAGTTTGAATTGCATTTAAAACAAAAACTTGGTGGAATAATTGTAAGTGTTTAATCAAATTATCTATAAGGGTCTTATATAAATGATCCGAGACGTTATAATTTTACAACAATCTCGTCTACGAATTAAAAAAAAAAACAGCTCAATCAAATAACTGTCAGTTTTTAATCAAATTGTATAACTTTTCTTCCAATGTCATTCAGAATTTGAGATTCTGAAATCGGAATAAAGAAATGAAAGACCCTTGAATTATCGAAAAAATGTTAAATCAAACACTTACCGTATTCAATGGAGCTGATTCTGAGTTGAATAACTCAACAAATTATATATATATACTGTATTAAAAAAAACCCACGGGTAATTTTCTGAAAAAAAAATCGTATAAGATTCCGAAGCGGGGCCCATTCACCCATACGCGATTCCATTGGATTCAGGCCCGTTGTCCATTGTATATCTTCAACGCAAAATCAGGCCCCATTACTCAGTCAACACAACTCCTGTCTGCATACGGCAACTACAGCTCATCAAATCTTGTAGAGTTCACACATTAATATACTAGCAGTAGTTGTCTAGTACTACTCAACCGCACACAGAGAGAGAGAGAGAGAGGGCGAAGGAGCCGGAACCCAGATCCCGTCCCGACGATTCTCTCCGTTTGAAGAATCAATCTTGGGTATCGCTCTTTTATCTCTTTTGTATTGATTTTCCTTGTGAATTGGGTGTTTTTATTTTAATATATGGGTTATGATTTTGAAGTTTGAATCCTGTTTATCTCTCTGCATGAGCAACGAAACCAATAGATTCTTCCCCAGACTTCTCGTGATTACTGTTAATGTCCTTGTGAATTGGGTATTTTTATTTTTAATCTCCTTGTAAATTGGGTATTTTTATTTTTAATTTCCTTTTAAATTGGGTATTTTTATTTTTAATCTCCTTGTAAATTGGGTATTTTTATTTTTAATCTCCTTGTAAATTGGGTATTTTTATTTTTAATTTCCTTGTAAATTGGGTATTTTTATTTTAATATGGGTTATGGTTTTGAAGGATTTCCTTGTAAATTCGGTATATTTATTTTAATATGGGTTATGATTTTGAAGTCTGAATTCTGTTTATCCCTCTGCCTGTGCAATGAAACCAACAGGTTTTTCGTCAGGCTTCTCGTGATTACTGTTAATTTAGGACTTCCTCCATCCTCCGGACCTAATTCCCTTTGCACAGATCATAGTTGTGTGCAAATTTGGTCAAAAGCGTGTTTTGAATTTTGATACTATGATTTTTCATCAAATCATTTTTAACATAATAATTTCCGACTTATCCCTCAAAAACCCATTTCAACCAGTCTTTATCAATGAATAGAATGTTGCAGTCATTTCTCTTTTAAACATTTCATCAAATGTTTTTTTTTTTAATTTTGTTTTGGCAAGTATCTCAAAAGCTAGCTTCTCAAAGTTGGTGAAAATTTTGTTCTCCCTTGATTTGGTTAAAAACGTTCTCCACTTCTCCCTTTTTGTATTATATTATACTCCCCCGTCCCAAATTGCTTGTCCTGTGCAAAAAATCATGCAATTTCCGGTTAAAAAATATAGTAGTTCTGTGCCAAATTTCTTGAATTTACACCAATTTGAAGAACTCGTGAAGTACTTTAATTTGGTGAAAAGAAATTGGAAAAATTATGAACGTATATTTTTATTTTTGATCCAAAAATCGCGGACTAGCAATTTGAGATGGAGGAAGTACCAATTACAGGAACGGTTGGAACCCGATTTTTGCCCCCTTGTTTTCTCCATCAAATTTAAGGAATGGTTGGAACCTGATGGAGGGACTTCCTTTATTCGGAGGTTATTCTTGTGAAAACTGTTGGAATTGTAGTGTATTTTCCTTGAGATATGATCTTATGAGTCTATGACAGCTTAGAATTGGGTTTTATAACTTATAAGTTTAATGTCTTATTTGGTGAATTCTTAACATGATCCTTCGCTACATATCCTTAGATGAAATATTCCATTGTTTATACGTTTATCTAATGTTGTTGTGCAGCTTTGGTATCATTATATATGCTGATGATCAAATTTATTAGTTGAAAACTTTCCCATCACCAACTAATTCTACGTTCATAACATACTGTGTGTGCGTGCGCACACACCTATTGAATATTCAAATCATGGAAAAAGAAAAGAAGACAGGTGGAGTCCACCTTGTGAAGGAAATCTTAGTCTATTGTTCTGATTAAAAAAAATGCTCTGCGATGTGGTTTTTTCTGCTGTGTTGTTATGAGTCATAGTTAATGCTCGATTTATTAACTGGAATGTCTATTGTGTTTGGCTTTTGTCTGCATAAAAAGTTTGCTGCAACTCTAATCTTTAATTCCATGTAATTTTTTTCCATCTGATCTCCAATTTTTTCATGGCTTAATTTGCAGGCTGAGACTAAGTGGGTGCAATGGCATTTACTACCAAACAGATGTCTTTGATCGTAGCAACTTTTGGCGCATTGTCCTTCATTTTTGGAGTTGTTGCTGAAAACAAGAAGGTTATTTTCTGCTCCAAACAAGATGACAACTTGATTATTTTCTATTGAAAGCTTTCCTCATCATTATTGCCTTCTTTTGTTTCTGTGTCCAATGTTCTAAAAATTGCTAGGCACTAGTCGGGCGGAAAAGGGGCGTTGACTAGTTGGCCGCTATGAGCTAGCGCCTCGGCAGCCGACTTTTCAAACACTGTCTGTACCTGTATGGAAAACTTAATGTGCTTCTCTGTCTTCAGTTCTATAATGTCCCATTTGCTTGTATGTTGGTGTTAAATGCAATACCAATTCCCAACAAAAGTCTTCAAAAGTAAATGCTTTGTTGATCGTCATTTTTCAAGTCAGTAGTTATGATAAAAACTGTGGGTAGTGCAGCAGTTTAGTTTATTTAGTTATGATAAAGGTGATTTTTCTTGACACTTGTTAAATGTGTAGACAAAGCTCGTAAGCTCCGTTGGAGAGATGTGGATAACAAATTAGGCAATTGACATTATTATTCTATAAGAATAGCTTAAACTTGGATTTTATTGTTAATGTCGACCTTGAGTACACGGAGCGTCATCATGATGGATTCGAAACAGGATCCCAATAAAATTCATCTCTCTTCTGTTAATTTTATCTTTCCCTTGAGTTTCACAAGCCACCCATAGCTAAAGCTCGGGAAATTGAACACTAAAATCCCCTTCATTTGAAATCGACATCTCACATCTGTCTAAGACTCTAAATGGAGCCTAATAGTTGAAACTGATATCGCTTCCGTAACTTAATATGGCTACTTATTTTTGTGTCTCTCTTTCCCTCTCCCATAGCTACATAGAGGCAACTGTTGTTTATCTTGTTTCGTTTTGTGGTTTTAAACCACATGTTTGGGGTTTCTTTTAACTATTAAATGTTGCCATTGTTGACTTGGACATAGAAATGCAAAAAACAAAGTGCAGAGAATGCTAATCCGTCACTCCGGTTTTTAAAATAAAAAGGAAAAGAAAGTGAGAAAGCATGGCATGTTATATTCTTCCAGTCTTTTAATGCCCTTTCTCGAATGTCTAAGTACTTCCCAGCCTATTATCTAATTTCTTTGTGTGCTTTTTCGCAGCCTGCAGCTGGAACTGCAATCCCAGGGAAAGGGGGGGTTGTGTGCAAGTATCCATCTGACCCTACGGTTGCTTTGGGGTATCTGTCTGTTGCTTTTCTTATTGCCTCGACTGTGGCTGGATACTTGTCTTTGTTTTACCCTTACAAAGGCAAGTCTGTTCCACAAGCTGCTTTGTTCCGAAGCACTAGTTTCCTTGTGTTCTTCAACATTGCCTTGTAAGTATCTGAGGTTTTGCTCAATCTGGTGTCTTTCTTTATTGTTTCTTTAGTTTAATTTGTTTCCTTGTGCCTACGGACTGAATAATTGGGATGAATTTTCTACCACACCTTCTAATGGGAAAGCACCCCGGAGTATTGTACTTCTGGGTGAACTAAAATATCAGGAGCTAATGGTTGCAAAATCTAGGGTAAAGGTCATTGGAAGTTTTCTTCTACTGTTCAATATTTTCCATGGTGAATTGTTTAGTATGTCTGATAAAATAAGAACGTGTACGGGTATTGATATGGTACGAGTACATTGACACGACTAAACCTAGAAAATATGAGGTACGGGTACGGTTATGATACTAAGCTTTTATTATTGTAGAATATACTCTATTAATACTAATAGAGAGTATGGTCGAAAGAAATCTGTGAATCATTGTAATGGGACTGTATTCAATGTACTTTTTTAATTGCTCTTATTATAAACAAAATAGTCAAAATTACTTGGTGATTAAGAATCCAACATGAAATAATAGTTTAATGCCAAACTTAATGTATAAAATATTTTAATGTTGTTACACTAAGGAACCTACACACCTAAATCTTTATTCTGTAAACATGCTGAGCCTAAAAAAAGAAGCCTTATAAACTTAGCTTCATTTCTGTTTTGGGTATGGCTTGAATACATATTGCGATAATTTTGGGTACGGCAAAAACAAGAGAAAATTTTTGGTACGTGATACATGAACCCTGTACGTATTTGGAAGTACCGGTACCCGGTATGTTACAATTACTATGTTGGTTTAGAAGTACCCATGCCTCATAATTGATAAGTAAACGGTACCCGGTATGTTACAGCTACTATGTTGTTTTAGAAGTACCCATGCCTCATAATTGATAAGTAAACAAGTGAAACTATTGATATTATTAGGGTTATAGAAGAGGGTCGACAACTCAAATGGCGCCTATTAATATTTCAGGAATTTTTTATTGTCCACTGGGAATGAGAGGAAAGTGGACCAAAAAGATGTTTTTGTATCTTATATTTTTTAAAAAGTATTGTCTGGTGTGGATGATGTCTGTATCTTATAGAATACTTTCCAATAAACTCCACCTCCAAAAAATTGTGGAAAAAGTAGGAAAATACAAGATGAAAAGATCTTGTTGAAGGCATCTCGGGACTTGGTGACTAACAGAGACGAAGCCAGGGATTGGACTTCCCCTCGGAGGAAGATTGTTGTGGCAAAGAAAAAAGTAGGTAACATGTAAAAGATAATTCATGCATAAAACATTCTGAAAATTATCCTTTAATTCCAGTTGAAACTATTGTGTAATGTAACAAGTGGAGTGATGCCATTTATTTGGATTTTGGAGGAGTACTTGTAGAGAGAGAGAGAGAGAGAGATGGTATGAATATTATAAAAAAAAATTAGGAGTAATCTAGTGATCGTTAGAAAATTGAGGGGGGCAGGGCAACCCGTAGCACTCTCACTCACTTCGTCCCTGGTGGAATTTTATTGATGCGATCTAAGAAGCACAAACGTGTCTCTGGGCCTTTTGTATCTGTATACTGTATAGCAGACGTGTCAAACACGGTTCCTGACACGTGAAAATATGTGGCCGAGTATAGAATTATTTTGTCTCAGATAGACATGTTTTGGGTCATAATGTAATTTTTAAAACTTGAAATGGCGGGAAAATGTAATATTTTCAAAACTAATATTAAAGAACTTATAGATGAAAACACAATCTTTTTTTTCTCATTCATTGGATTTTTCATCTTTAGGTTGGAAAGAAATTGATATTTTTATATGAGATCTGAGTTTTATATGTATATATAAGTATTTATTTATTTATGTACTTAAAAAAACCTGAACCCTTGGGACCTTCTTCAACCCCAGGATAAACGTATCCCCCTACATATCCGTTTCCATGTTCGTGTTTTCGGTAAAATCACATGTCTACGTATCTGTGTGGTGTCCGTGTTCTCTATCCATATCCATATCCTTTTTTCTTAGGATATGATTGTTAAAAAGAACCCAAGAAATAAATAAGGGCCATAGACCGTTAACTAGTTGTCTTAGTCTCCTTTTTAAACTAACCCAACTTTGAAAGTATGTTGTAGTAAGTGAATTAGGTCATTTACTCGAGTCTCGTAAAAGCAGACTTGCAAGCTGAGAAGTAGGGTATCTGGTCGATCTTCCTCACCGTGCGCTCTTCTTTCCGATCGTCCTGCAGTTCCATCGATGTTATTAGGCCAGCCCCGTTCTTGTCGTTCTGGGCGTCACATAGGTTCGCGCCCTGATGAGGCATCAGGGCGTAGTTTCTTGAGACGGAGGTAGCAGTTGATGGTGTTGTACGGTGGGGGTGTGGTTGCTGTGGTGATCAAGTTTCGTTCCGTGGTCTTTGTTGTGTCTCAGCCACCCTTGTGGCAGCGGTGGCGGTGACAAAAAGGGTCGGCGTTTTTGGTCGGCTGGACTTAGGGTTGTGGATCTATTGTGTTGTTTTCTTACAGGTTTGCTTTAGTTTTTGTTTGCTATTTTTGGTTGATTTTCTTCCCCTGCGTGGGACTTTCTCTCACTCCTTGTGGGTGTTTTTGTGGTGAGGTTTCTACATCGTCTTGATGGCTTTTCGTGGTCGGAGAGGAGTCTTGTCTGTGTGAGGTCCTGAATGTTCATTTTGTGAGTTTAGGTCTCCTTTGTGGTTGCTTTATTCCCTCCTTGGGGGTGGCTATCCGTTCTCGATGTATGTTTTTCGTATCAATGAAAACACCTCTAAACTTTGACCAAAAAAAAAAGAAGAAGATAAGAAATAGGGATACTGATAGAAGACACGGAAACTTTGGAAAAAAGGATACACGAATAAGGCCAATGTGCGTGTGTTGTTAGATGGAATTCACATATTATTAATCTGAATATTGTATCCTCCACAATAAAAATAAAAGGAAATTAACAGTACGGGCAACCTGCAGTAACAGGTTTGTTGCAATTTAACCCCATAATTTATTTGTCACATTAAGAATTGACCTTCTGTTGTGTTGGCATGTTCGTATAAGTCTGCGTGTACCCACATGTTCATGACGTGTCCCCATGCTTAAAATTTGATAAAGTTGTGCATCCTGTATGTATCGCGCCGTCTTGCTGGGGTCATGGTATGTCAACAAAATAGGAATGTTGGTGCTTGGCCAGCCAGTGTCACGCTGGGGACACAGTATGGCAACGGCTTAGGCATGTCGGTGACTTGGTGCTTAGCCTGCAACTGTGTGCCTCTGGATGAATATAACTAACTTCCTCCGATATTTTTGATGTACTTCACAGACACAAACTTGAATTTCTAAGTCCTTCTTCCTCTATTTGATTTCTGTTTTTTCTTTTTCCTTGTCATTTGTAACCATTTATGATGAAATCGCAGGGGTACAGCTGGATTGGCAGCAACACTTCTGTTGTGGCCAACAATTACGGAGCAACTTCACATTATTCGCAACGTCCATCACAGCTTGGATACTGAATGCCCAACTGCTAAGACTGGGCTCCTTGGTGGCGGTGCCTTCGTATCCCTCGACGCCTCGCTCTTCTGGTTGGTTTCCCTAATGTTAGCTGACAATGCACGAGAGGACTACTTTGATGAAGTTGATGGTAAAGGTGAGGTCGGTCATGCTTATGCGACTGATTATGATGCTGCAGATGGAGCCTTAAAGAACAGTGCCTAAGTGGTTTTCGGTTGTCAAAAAACCCTGACATGTCTTTAGCTTATCGATTTGATTTTCCCATTTTCCATGCAATACACAGAATGTGTTTCCATTGTAAATAAGTTTATCCAACATCATTTGCTTTGCATATCACTGCCGCTCTATGGTGGATCTGCTGTTCTAATTGTAATAGACATTGACATGGAATTTCTATGGAAATGTTATTATGTTAGCCTACTGCTTGTACTATTGACTCGGGCGTAGAAATTGGGATGTCCAAAGGAGGCGGGCCGCCAACTATTTAGAAGTCTGAAAATCCTGCTTGCAAAATAGATGCAGCATGGTTTTGGGAGGGGTGACCAAAATAATTCAAAAACCGGTAAACCGAACCAAACTGTGCTTTATGGATTGGTGGATTGGTTCTACGGTTTAATGGTTAGGTTTTGGTCCTGAAAATTTAAAAACCAGTAAACTTAGTTCTGCAGACCGAACCGAAACGAACCCGATTATTTAGTGAGGGTGAAAACTGAAAACCTCTCTTTTTTTCCCAATACATTAGAATTTTCTTGAATGCAAAAATTAAAAGAAATAAACAATCTATTTTTTAGGGTATGAAAATAAGTACTCTATTTGTGAGAGAATGATCTGTCTCATAAATAAGTAGTATTTATTTGTTGAATTAAAAATGACGTATTATGAGAGAATGACCTATCTCGTAAAGTGAAAAATAAGTACTTAAAAAATAAGAACCTTACTAAAATGAAGCCTAAATATGTTTCATCAATAAACAATCTGACATAGTTGCAAACTTGCAATCAAGTCCAATTCATATTACATTTGCTCTCAAAATACACAGGTACTGTCACATGTGAGCTTGCACTATAAAAAAAAAAAAAAAAGTTGATGGATTATCCATTTCCCTCCTTTACAAATGCCTATCAGCCTATTATGATCTTTCCATCGTTTTTCTTTTAATAAGTAGTAATAGAATTGTATTGAAAATGCATCAAGGAGGATGACACCAATATACAAAAGAAAACAATGAATAAAAAAGAAAATGTCAAAATATAAAAGGGGACCTACGCACTCCAAAGTTATCAATCTTGTGTCGGCCAGCGTACCATTTTCATTGCTAGTATAGTTTGGTCCGTATCGGTACCGTTACATTTCGGATTTATTGCTACCTTATTATTTTATGCGAACATTATTTATAAATCTTTTTGTTCTGAACTCAATAAAATACATAATATTGTAAATTGTACATGTCACATGATGCTCCTGTGTGGTTTAATGCTCCCAATTGTTTCCGGTCTTTGGATATTGCAATTTAATCTCAAATGTTGAGGGTTATACCTATTTACCTTCTAAAGCCTGAAATTTTGAACTGGGAGTACCTACCATTTGAATGACTATACAATGTGTGTGTACTAAAAACTAGAAATACTTACCACAAACATCGGAAAAACTACAATACTGACAATTTCAGCGGTATGCCTTGAGCTGGGAGTACTTACCATTTCAATGACTATACTTACTAGTACTAATTAAGGTTACAATTACATTGTGAAACATCATACTTCCTACATTAAAAGTGTCCACATGGTATTTATAATCTCACTCTATTTTTTAGGTTGTTCACTCTCCAATGGTTAGCAAAAAGACAAAAAAATAGGGTGGATATAGCTTAAAAGGTGTGAATTTTTTAATTCCCAAAATCTTGGACATTTCCGGCCAAAAAGTGGTAACTTGCTAGCTGATGAATCGGTTGCAGTAAGTGTGGTCATATTATATAATAAGTGTAGCCATATAAAAATAGTAAGTGTTACCTTATTAAAGCTTAGCCAAAAAAATGTGTTACCTTATTAAATGGTGTGTAAAACATGTCACTGTGGTAAGTAACACTGTATTTTTTTGGCCGAAAATTCATAAAATCATATCATTTTTAGCAAGTTCACCTTACTATTTTTTTGGATGGTTTTGATCTAACAGTTCTGATTTATCTATTTTTCAATCTATGGGTCCATATTTAATGAAAGCATCATGCTTCCATATTATTTGGGACTTGGAGCATATACAATGTTGGGGTAGTCCACTAATTTTCTCTATTCCGCTTTTGCCTCTTAAAAAATAAGTACTTATTTGTAATTTTCAAGCTTTAAAATAATAGACTTACTGAAATAAAAAAATATGCAATATGGATCTTGTTTAATAGACGTCGATGAGATTTATCAAACCCTGCAAAAAAAAAATATTTTTATAAGCTCATTATTTTTAAGTTTAAAAATAAAACCTTATTTTTTAAGTACTTATTTGAGAAAGCGGAACGGCCCGAATCAGAAGACAACAATGCAGTTTCTTTTTTTTACCAAAAGAACCCAAAGAGCAATAGAGGTGAGTGTTTTATTGAAAGGACAAGAAAGTAATCTCGCCATGGCCCCCGGGCGAAAACTTTCGTTCTATACCTATCGCGGTTACTCGTAATAATAATAATGGATATATGTGTTCAAAGAGAAGGAAAAGGAAAAAAAAAAAAAAACAACAGTGGGATTTGAAGCTGCAGAGAGAGAGAGAGAGAGAGAGAGAGGCGCTGTGAAGGAGGAGGGGAAACGGGAAAGGGAAGTTGGAACTTCAATCTTGTGAGGTAATTTTTGATATTTTTCTTGAATTGCTCAAATAATTCCACATGTTCACAAATGGGGTTGATTTGGGATTTGAAAATCAATTGGGTTTCAGGGACCCTAGAAATGAACAGGAGCTATACTTGGTTTCCTTCCTCTATAGTTACTGGAAGGCGATTAGAAGCCAAAAATATAGAGCTAGGGCTAAACCTTCTCTTCTATTGGATATCTAGTTGCTTGATTTTGTTCTTATAGGTGCCTTGGTTAAAGTGCAGTTCTTATGCTAGAAACAACTTCCGTAACTAAAATTTTGGGTGTTGAACCTCCTGTGGGTGTAATTAGATGCTGGAAATGATGTTCTAAGGCTAAAAATCACCTCTGTTAAATGCTGTAACTGTGTTGTTGGAAGCTGAAATGTATTGGTAATGCTGATTGCTGAAATATAAATTCTGGGTCGCTAAAACTGTAAACTGGTTGCTGGGAATGAGATTGGGATGCTTAAACTGGGTGTTCAAGTGCATAAATTCAGTGATAGATCCTGGAATGAAAACTACTCGTATTTTCTGAAAATATGAATCTAAGCGGGAAAAAATTTATTCATTGTTACTGAAAGTGAAAATCAGTCGCTATATTTAGTTGGAATTGGTGTTTCATTGTTGGAAATTAGTTAAGGACAGAGTATAGAGTAAGTGGTTGCAATTGCTCGGTTTCATGAGTATCTAGATTTAGTACTCATATGTGAGGATTGACGTGTTGTGCAAGGTTCAGACGCGACGACGGGTGCCACAACTTCATGCACGGGTTGACTTTGTGTTGATATCGTTTTGCTGGTCCTCGAGGTAAGTGTACAGGTTCATTAGTTACAACTATGAACTATTCGTTTTGCCTACATGAACTTTGACGGGAGTAATTAGTTTTCAAGTTATTTGTGCTGAGCATTATGAGTGGAGCTATATTTTGTGAAAGTTTGATGCTATGAATGAGTTAATGACCAAAAAGGGTTGCACGTGGCTGTAAGGGTCGTCATGGCCAAGAGGGTCGCGAATGGCCGTAAGGGTCGGAATGACCAATAGGGTTGCTATGGCCACAGGGTTCGAATTTGACAAAATGATTATGTATATGGTGTAGTTTTAGCTTCATTTTAAGAGAGGTGATACCCATGTGTCACAAAGGGGATACACTTGAAATTATGTTTCTGCTGTACTCAGAGAGTTAGTTATAATGGGAAGGGCTTATTTCTTGAATTATGGGTGGGATAAGCATACAAGGTCAACCTTTTTAAAGTTTTTGTTAAATGTTCGATCTAGATGAGGGTCACTATAATGTTCCACTTTTTATGACTGTGTGCTAAAGTTATTATGTTCTTGTCAGGTGATTGTGATAGGACAGTCCGCTACGAGTCTAGCAGAAAAGATGAGTCATGGTGAAAGAAAAGGAAAAAGAAGAAGTTTTAAGTAGAGATTGTTAAGCACCCGTATGAAATATTTTTGTATGTATGTGTTATACTTAATGTAAAAGAGGTTTTTTATAGTAATCTTATCCTTTTGTTAAATAAGAAAAGAAAGGAAATGTTAATTTGGTGCTCTCACATTCCATTTTGGAGCCAGTATGGTTTAGGTTGAGGAGTGGGAGAAAAGGGAGAGGGGGAGGAGAGGAAGGGGAATTTAAGTGGTATGTTGGCCCCATTAGTGTATGGGTATACCTATGTTTGTAGTTCTGATTTGCAGGAGGATTTGGAATAGGATTTTGTTAATTATTTGTTGAGTAGAGTTCTTAATTTGTCAGGCGTGTTGTTACAATTGGTACCAGACCATGGGCTGTAGGTCTTATATGGGATCTTTGGGTAATTAATCATAGTGCAAAACAATTGTGTTGATAAACTTTGGGTTGGGTTCTTATAGTCTCAAGATCAAACTTGGGAAGAAGACCTTTTGTTTATTTAGTAATATTTGGGATTTGGTATAGATACCTTTACGGCTTAGGAACGCATCACCGATTTTTGGTAGGTAACTTCTTGTGGTAAACTTTTATTTATGTGTGAAAAAGAAAGAGAATAAACGTAAGTAGGTATGTATTTTGTTACTATGGGTTCAAGTATGCCATTGGTTCATTTTGAGTTTACCTTAATTGGTTGTTTAATATTACAAAAATTTACTCAAAAAGATGCCAAGTGAAATTTATAGGGTAAAGTAATTTCGGTAATGCTAATTTTATGATTGTACTAATTATAGTTTGAAGCTGGCCGGGTTTTCTTTTCCAAAACTATCTATGCATAAACAGTTGGCTTAGGCTTCAAATTCTAGTGGTGTTAAATAATGGGAGGATCAACATATTTAGCCACTTGTGCTTTGGTGTGTGTTCTAATAACTTGTCTTCTGTTATTTCTAAGTAACTTAAATGTGTACAGCTTTTTGTTTAGTGGATCGTAGGAATTTTGGAGTTTCTTTAGAAAGGAAATAACTTAGGAATAAATTTTCGTGGTCACTCATGTTTTGTTTAAGTAGTGGGTCACACACACTCATATAGGTAGATTGATTTGTCACGCCCCGTTCCGAAATAGCACCTCATCAGCCTATCCCGATACGACACGCAACGACAACCATCTACTAGCAATTCCAAGAATAACTAAAAACTGAAGATCAACAGCCACATTTTATTTACATCTCAAAATAACTATCATTTACAAACTACAGCGGAAGTCTGTCAAAAAAATAAACTTTACATAACTAACTATTATCCAAAAAAAAAACTAAACTAGGCAAAAATCATCTACGGGCCGGGAGACAGAGACTCCCACAGGCCTCAACCACGCACTCCTCGAGCGAGTCACAAAATGCAAAACGCAACCTGTAGTGGACACCGACCTATACCTGCAAAACTGGAACCCAAAACGAGTTCCAGGAGTGTATATGAGACATGGATGCTATTCAATGAAAACATTAAATCTAGCATCACAAATAAATATGCGTTAAGCAAATTATCGACATGAAGTCTTTAGTTCGACACAAAGTCATTAAATCCGACACAAAGTCATTAACTTGGCATAAAGCCAAAGAATTCGACACGAAGTCAGGAGCACGACACAAAGTCCGGCCGTTAGCTGTTGTTGCCCATCGACACGAAGTCACAGTTCAATATCACCAATTCAATCCAATTGAAGAACATCTATGAATCGAACACTCACCTCGGTCTCCAACAAAAAGGAAAACCAACACAATCTCACTCCCTACGTGGAGTCGCAATACTTGTCGTCGCTTCAGAACCTAACATTCATCATACGTAACCACACATGTGAGTATTAATATGGGAATACTCCTAAGAACGAATTTTAGCAACTACTTGCTTATACTCCTTAACAAAATATAGCAATAGAAGCACTAACTTTAACCAAGTCTAGCAACTGTTTTTCAGTTCTCAACATTTTGAACTTGAGTTCCAATTCTCACAGCCTTATTCCAGGCAAACATGACCAGTTTCAGCCATTTGAGTTCAATAACAGCACCCTAAGGGGTGTTCTATGCCTCTAAATCATATTTTCAGCATTCACTATCAATTTCCTGCACTTAAACACATATTTCCTGCGCTTTCTAGTGATTTTCAGCAGTAATTTAAGCGATTTCAGAATCCCAACAGCAGTTTTTCAGCAACCTGTTAACAGATTCAGCACCTCTAATTCATGTTTCCTGCACCTATCTTCAGTTTGAGCAACTTAAACCCAGTTCAGCACTTATAGTTTGAGCAACTTAAACCCAGTTCAGCACTTATAGACTATTATTTCAGCACATACAAGCAATTTCCAGCAGTAACCACTTGGTTTAGGCACTTAAAACATCCATTATTCACAGTTTCCACAACAAAATTCCTGCAGGAACTCAACCAACGGCAACCTAGTTACCAAATTCAAGTCCTAACTTCCGATCCTTTTGCTTCTGATAAAGATTAACAGTCCATAGAGAAAAACAACAAGAATAGCCCTAATTAGTTGAACCCAATTGATTTTAGAAACCCTAACAACTCAATCCATGAACATAATAGATTTTTGGATCAATACACACAAAAATACAAGCATGAATTACTTACCAAGTTAGGGTTTTCAATGTCCCCAGCCTGCTCTCTCCCTTGCCGTCTCTCTCTCTCTCTCTCTCTCTCTCTCTCTCTCTCTGAAACGTAGAAGAGAAGTTCACTGCTTTGGGTTTTCTTTTTTCTTTTTATTAGATATGTAATACATATACACACATGCACTTCAGGTGAAGCCCACGTGCACACACAGCACATCTTTCTTTTTTTTACAACTAAGACCCTATAGTTCTAGGAAAACACATTAAAGGTCCACATAAAAATAAAACCCACTTTCCATTCTCTTTTTACTTGTTTTTTTTTTCCAAAGTGTTATAAGGATAACTGACTCACACACATGCAATTAAAATATTTGCTCTACACACCCATAAGTTATAAAATGAACTCTTAAGCACCTTAAGTTAATAGGATGTTACATGATTGGAGTGGAGTTTATAATATTACATGGGTCAATGCTTTAAGAAATTTGTAGAGTGATCGGCTTTGCGTGTTTGAAGTCTACTTGACTCATTGCAGACAGAAGTTATGAATATTGAAATTTGAAAGTTAAACATGGATGAAAAGCCAAAAGAATTATGCTTTGTAGATTGGAAGCGTACTAGTTCTGATGGCTTTAAGCTTAAATTGACTAGAAACATGATGGAAAACAGATGATGATAAAGTCATCGTGGAGATTGGGGTCTGGTAAAGTATGAATCCCTATTCTGAGTTGAACTAAGTAGCCTAAAGATTTGTTTTACTCATTGTTTCGTATGCATGAAGAGATGCTCTCTTCTAGTATTGTACAAGGCAGGAGTGGGTCGTTACATTTTCCATTGGTTCTCTATAGAGAATTATTGGGAGTTCTCTATCTTCAATGACATAAATATGATAGTATGCTTGATAAAAGATTGATTTCTGGTTCTTGTTTGGATTTTTTTGTTGCAGTACTGTGACAAGTATGGGGATAACAAAGCCCTCATTTAGAAGTTGAATCTATTCCTCTCTGATCCCCATCAGTTGATTCAACAAATTGCTGGGGCCCAAAATCCAACGGTAAGCACATTTACTGTACATTGGCAAAGGGTTGTATTAACTGTACACTAATTTTTGCTAAGAAACCTTGAGTGTGTGTGTGTATTCTTAAGTCCTTGTATTTCTTATTTGTAGAATCATGGAAATACAAGATATGAATTTGAATGAAAATCAGAATTTGGAGGAAAATCAGAATTTGGAGGTGGTTTTGGAACCTAAGGTTGGAACAATATTCAATTCTGAATATGAAGCCCATGAATGTTACGCTAGATATGCAAAAGCAAAAGGTTTCGGTTCAGTCACTAAAACCTCTAAGAAGCGTGACGGTGGGCTAAAGTCGAATATAACTTATGGTTGTCATCGGAGTGGAAAGCCCAGGACAACGGCTCTGAATCCTGGTAAATCCCATCCAACAACAAAAATAGATTGTAAAGCCCAAATGAATATCTCTTTGCAAGTTGACGGGAAGTGGATGTTGAATTCGATTGAACTGAAGCATAACCATGAAATGGACCTAGATAAAGTGAAATATCTTAAGTGCTATCGGACTAACCGATCACATGCGATGAGGAAATTGAACGGGGCAGCCGAAATCAAATTAAACAAAACCATTGCCTCATGTGTGATTGAGGCTCGGGCCCCTGAGAATCTGACGTGGTTAGAAAAGGATGCAAGGAATTACGAGGATAAAGTCGGGCGTTTACGGCTCAAGGAAGGGGATGCCGATGCATTGCATAAGTACTTTGTCAAAATGCAAAAAGACAATGGTGACTTCTTTTATGCCATCGATCTTGATGAAGATAACCGATTACGAAACGTGTTTTGGGCCGATGCTAGGAGTAGAGAGTTATACAAAGAATTTGGCGACGTGGTTACCTTTGACACCACTTACCTTGTTAACAACTACGATATGCCTTTCGCATCATTTGTAGGGGTCAACCATCATGGACAGTCGATTTTGTTTGGATGTGGTTTGATATCACGGGAGGACACGGCTTCATTTGTATGGTTGTTCGAGTCTTGGCTTTCTTGCATGTTTGATTGCTATCCTAATGCCATCATCACAGACCTACGTAGGGCCATGCAAAACGCGATAAGTCAAGTTTTGCCAAATGCACGACATCGTTGGTGTTTGTGGCATATCATGAAAAAAATTTCTGAAAAGTTAAAGGGATACGACGACTATAAGCCAATTAAACACAAATTGAAGAATGTTGTATATGATTCCTTAAATCCAGCGGAGTTTGAACAGAATTGGGCGGATCTCATCAATGCATATGATCTTCAGGGCAATGATTGGTTAGCTGGATTGTACGAGGAGAGGCACCGATGGGTACCGGCATTTGTTAAGGATACGTTTTGGGCAGGGATGTCAACAACCCAAAGAGGCGAGAGCATGAATGCCTTCTTTGACGGCTATGTCCACTCGAATACGACCTTGAAGGAATTTGTGGAGCAATATGAGAACGCCTTGCGTAAGAAGGTGCAAGAAGAAGAAGAGGCAGACGCCCGTTCCTTAAATGTTCAAGTTCAAAATGTGTCCCCTTATGGATTTGAGAACCAATTTCAACAAGCATACACAGTTGCGAAATACAAGCAATTCAGAGAGCAAGTAGCCGAAAAGATTGGGTGCAATTTGACTATTGGACTGGTAGTAAATGGTATTTCACAGTTTCACATTGAACAAGACATTCTAGTTGGAAAGAGAAAAGATACATTTAAAACAGTTACTTTCCTTGTTCATTTTAATGAGGAGTCAAGAGAAACTAATTGCAATTGTCGGTTGTTCGAGAGTAAGGGGATGGTGTGCACACATATGATCTCAGTTTGGTCAAAAAAGAAGCTTGAAGTAGTGCCCGATAAATACATTCTACGAAGATGGAGGAAAAACTTGGCGAGGAGTCACACAAAGGTTAAGGTGAGTTATGTTAATTGGGAACGCAAGCCTGAATTTGGTCGCTATGATAGTTTGTTGGAGTTATTCAATAAGGCTGCCGACAAGGCCATGTATTCCACTGCCAAGACTGATAGGATGGCGGCTAGGTTGCGAGAAATTAAAGCGGAGAATGACTTATACGATGAAGAGTGTCTAAGCAATATGCCTACGGTTGGAGAATTACTATCAGACGTTGACATTTTCCCACAATTTTTCTGGGAGCAAACACCGGGCGAATATGAAGCTACCGTGGGTGATCCAAGTAAAGGTCCTCGGAGAGGGCGACTGCCGGCTAAGAGGAAACAATAAATGGCTGAGCCCAGAATGTTCACACTACGAGATTATCACAACAGAGTGCAAACGTTAATGTAAGTGTGACTTTATTTATGCTACATCTTGTCCTTCCATTTTTATTTGCTTTTTGCATGTTACTCAAATGACAATTGGTTATGTTTTTGAGCCATCACGTGGGAGTGTAGGATATGTTGATATGTGGAGCATAGACCTTAATGAATCTCTGGTTGATTTGAAAATCTAAGGTATAACTTTAGTGTAATTGCAGTTTTTTGGTGCTGAAATTGAAGTTTTTTGTTGATGTAATTGCAGTTTCTTTGTTGTTGGAATGCAGCTTCCATTGCCATGTATTTGTCCCATGCTTTGCTTCATTGCTTTGTCCATATCCGTGTCGTGTCCTATTGAGTTTTTGGCACATGATGAAAGCTTCCATTCCCATGTGGTTTGTATGCTTGCTGACTGTTCTCAGTCTAATGCTTATTTGCAGGTGCTGGAGTTGGAAAGCTCACAGACCAAGTCCACCAAGTCCTCTAGAACTTGTTTTGTTGATGCGTAGCGAAATTGATGGGGGGAAATTGTACTCCGTTAGGATTTTTTTGTTTCTCTTGGATCAATGAGTCCCAATTGTATGAGATGCGTTAGTTAAAAATTGCAGGATACGTATGTTATCTTTTGTTGGAAGTAATATGAAGTATACTCTTGGCAATGTTATGTTGCTATCAATGTGTTCTGGTGTTGCATTGCTAGTCACTGGAGTTACCTAAGATGAGAATCCACATGCTTCTGGAAAATCTACATGTGTTGCCTTTTTACTTGTCTCATCCGCATGCTTCCCGGGAAGTCTACATTTTCAAAAAGGGTTACGCAGGTTTAGTTCTGAGGTTAGTGGTTTGTTAATCATGTTATGATTGAGTCAGTTGATGGGAATTGCACATCATTTCTGCACTAAAGCAGTCCTAAAACAAATCTGTCTAGTAAATGGAGTTCACCCAAGCCTACATGGGTCAGAGAGGAAAAAATAAAGAGAGATGATACAAAGGAAGATTGAGGGGACACAACAACAGGCCATGCATGGAGAAATCTGTTGGGGTGCTAATTAGGAAACTATGAATGGGGGCTGCAAAATAAGGTTCCCATTCCTCACCTTCGCATTATCTGGATTTCTTTCAAGTGTACAAATCTCAACTTTGGTTTTTATTCTATAGCAGCCGTGCCATGCAAAATCAGTCACTTTGTCTTACTTTCCCTATGGTTTTTATTCTATCGCAGTCATGCCACAATTGCAAAAACTGTGACAGCAATTGCAACACCAATGACTAGAGTAATTTACAAGCAAAAAATCTGCAACAATTGCAACACCAACCACATATGTATGCTCCAGACTTGTCCAAAATCATGGTTACACCATCATACCACAACTTGATATTCCAATAAAGTGAAAAGTTTCAACCTTAATCATTATATACTGTCAAAACATTACGTTAGCATATCATGACTGACATTAAGCCATGAATTTGAGCACAATAAACCAAACCAATAACAAATACAGCACCAAGGAGAAAACTAATCACAATAATGTGACATGTGGACAGTCCACATCCAACTTTATTTTTTTGTCACAATAATGTGACGTGTTTTTCCATGTTCCAAATGGGTTTCCGGTGGTGGTTTGGTTTTATGCTTGGGACGGTGGTCGGCGGTCTGTTGAAGCTGGTGGCGGTTGCTTTTCTTAGTTTGAGTAGGGTTAGGGTTAGCTTTGGGCTTTCTGGGTTGGGCATGACCCATTCTTTATGGGTTGTTTATTGGGCTAAAACTATTGATCTGGGCGGATTGAGGTCCGTAGGTGTTCGGGCTTGGCCTGCTTTGGGCTGAGCTCTTGGGTGTTTTGGGCTTCGGCACTATAGGTGTTTTATCCAACTTAGGTTGGATCCCCCTCCCCTCTCCCCCAACTCGATGTACCCATTATCAAGTTTTTCCTAATAAAATTTTGCCGTACCAAAAAACAAAACTTTATTTTTTGTTTCTCTTGAACTTCCTTCAACAAATTCCAATAATGGAGGGAATTGTGCTTCCTCAGCCGATGTTGTGTGTTGCACCCAAGCACTGTGCATCATCCAAAGAGCCATATTGTTTATGCGTAAACACGAGGCAATCCAGTCACTTGTTCGCTACAAGCTAGCCAAGATTCATAAATACCGGGGGTCTTACCCACAAACACAACACAATAATCTTATTTTCCTGCCATTTCTTAATCATAGCATGAAAGTTAATTTCAAAACTACTTATACCAACAAGAAGCATAATAAAGTGAGCAAATTATGTAATGTGGTAAGGTTTGAAAAAAAAGGAAGCTCCAACCTCCAGTGGAGAAAAAGTTTGCGAATAACTGAAAACTCAAAAAATCAAGAGTCAACAGAGCCTTGGATTATCCACTAGGAGACTACAAGACCTCAGTAGTACTGTAAATGTTTATCTACCAAGTAATAAGTGAGCTTTGTCCTTATTCAAAATTTTTTTCGCGTTTGTTAGTTTTACGCCAAATTTTTATGGATTGTTGGAAGAACTGCAAAACCTAAATTTTTTAATTTTACCCAAATATTTTTAAAAATATTCACTTTTAAGCTAAAAAGTGCCACTTTTTGCACTTTTTTAGCTGAAAAGAGGATATTTCCAAAAATATTTGAATAGAAGTAATTTTTTTTTACTTTTCCGATTCATTTCGTCGAGACGAATCAATAATCCATAAAAAATTTGCGCAACACTAACGAACACAAGTTTTTTAAAAATAATAAGAACAAAAGTCCTAAAAATAAAGCTGAGAACTCAACTTTTAATGCGCTTGGTGAAAAGTCATTTTTGCCATACACACACGTGTGACGGAAACCCGACTATATAATTTGAGAGCAAACCCTGCGCAATGGACTTGGTTGCAACTATACCCTTGAATAAAATCTTATTGGGGTAAAACTGAGAATACGCTTGAATCTTAAACCCTAGAAAAGCCTCAGTCTCACTCATAAGTCCTCATTGGTCACTGGGCAGAGACAAGAGCCGCTCCTCTCTCTCTCTCTCTAGCCTTCCGAAGATGCCGCTCGGAGAAAGATCAGGGGACAAAAGCGACTCGCGATACTGTGGGGTGGAGACGGAGTTCAACGATGACATGCCTCAGCTTCTCTCCACCAATATCAATGGTGGATTCGATTTCGTCGTCTCCCCTTTGGTTAGTAACTTCTCATACACCTTATCTACACATAATCTTCATTTATGAAAATAAACATTATTTCACTCCGGTGTTACTCCCAACGTTCTAAAAATCGCTAGGGCTCTCGTGTGCGTGTGTGTGTGTGGGGGTGGGGGGTGGCGCCTAGTGTCTAGGCCTTTACTAATCGGCCGCCTAGCCTGTAGGTGGGGGATTAGGAGTCGGCAAAATAATCTAGGCATTGGACCACCGCCTAGCGCCTATGTGGGACTAGTTGGCCTAGGCAGCCGACTTTTAGAACAATGGTTACTTACTCCCTTTGTCCCGAAATGTTTGTCCAGTCTGCAAAACAAGACTTACAAATAATGTATCCAAAGAATTTCAACAATTTCCCCTACTAGATATTAATGAGTTCTTTTAGTGTATGAAAAAAGTTTGAATTGTTTCTCGAAAAAAATGTACTGTATTATTTTTAAGGACTCTTTTGGCGGACCGTGCAAACATTTTGAGATGGAGGGAATATGTGGCTTACAAAAAGATATTGTTGTGCTGCAAGATATTGGTAATTTGGTATCATGTATGGTACAATCCACTTGAATTTTTTTATGTAGTTGCATTATTTCACATCGGTGTTACTCCCTTCACCCCATTATTTTTATTCGGTTTGCAAAACGAGAACTTACAAATAATGTAAATTTTCAAGAAAAATTCAAACTAATTTTAACAATTTCTCCTACTAGATATTAATGGGTTCTTCTATTTTATGAAAAAGGTTTGAATTGTTTCTTGGAAAAAATGTAATAGTTTGAAGTCCTCGTTTTGCTGCCCTAACAAACATTTTGGGACGGATGGAGTTCATGACTTATGAAAAGATATTGTTGTGCTACAAGACTGCGAGACTCGTGGATTTACAGTGTATTGGTGATTTTTGTATCATGTATGGTACAATCCACTTGTTTTTTTTTTTAGATGTAGTTGCAATTGTTTGGATTTTCTTTGCCTTGACTTTTTTTTTTCTTTGTTTCAAGTTTTCTTGCCTTTTCCGCCCGGATATGCAAGTTTTCTTTTGAGTTCTGGTGATCCGGTGGCTAATTAGCCAATCACACAACATTCTAAATGGCTGTCATTCTGTGTGAATGGTCAGTGAGTCCACCTAAAATAAGTTGTCAGCTGCCTTGTAGAGTGAATGGAGACTTTGATTTTACTCATAGGCTATTGACTACATTTGGCTTGAAGGTAAGCTTGTGAATATTCTTTCCCTTTAGTAGGTTTTGCTGGACATTTCAATGAAGATATATGGAAACGCAGGGATACATTTCTTACTGGAAGGAGAGAGAGACAGAGAGAACATATATAGAAAATCGTATGTTACTTTTTCAAGCAGGGAAGATAAATGGAAATATGGCGGCACATTTCTAAAATGTAAGAGATGCTAAATGTATTTGAGAAAACTCTGATCTGCCGGAAACGCAGGGATACATTTCTTACTGGAAGGAGAGAGAGACAGAGAAAACATATATAGAAAATTGTATGTTACTTTTTCAAGCAGGGAAGATATATGGAAATATGGGGATACATTTCTAAAATGTAAGAGATGCTAAATGTATTTGAGAAAACTCAGAAAAGTGATCAGCCAGCTACGACCTTACCATGAAAATGTGATTGGATGGGTGTGGATGCTACTCTGTATGTATGCCGGACATTTTGCAAGAAACGTGTATATGGTAAATAAGTATATGTGTATGTGTGTGAACACTCATATATATATATATATATATATATATATCAGCCGCACTTTTAGTGTTGTTAACTTTGATATTGTTCATGGCAGGTTAGTTTACCAATTACATATTTGACCAAGTTATATGTCTTATCAGTTTGAGCTCAATAATTTGCATTTGGATTCATTTTTCTAATATTCATGCTTGAGATGCCTTCCTGCTTTTGCTCTCCGGGTATGTTCTTGATGCCACGTTTGTATTTTATTCCATTTGTATTTATGCAGTTTTGGTGGCCAATTAGCTAGTCATGCATCAGCTGAATGGCTGTTTTCCTATGTGAATGGTCAGTATGTCACCTAAAAAAGTGCTAAGTAATTCTTCTACATATTGTGTGACTCCAGTTTCAGTTTGAGGCAACCTACCAAGTACATCTAAAGCATCTGTGATATGGCTTTTGAGTGGTGGTTTTACTTTCAGCTTGGTGGTATTTCATGATGAATAGCAAAAATTTTGTGACAAGGTTATGGGACTTGTGGGATTTATACTGAATTAGTAACTATTTTCTTTTGGTGCCATCCTATGCACCTTGCATGTAGTTTTGCTTTTCCTTCACTATTTTTTCTTTGTTGGAAGTCTAGCTTGTCTTTTTCAGTATGGATATGCATGTTTTCTTTGGGATTTTGTTGGCTAGTTTTCTTTGGGATTTTGGTGGCTAATTAGCCAATCACACTTGGGCTACATGGTCATTCTGTGTGAGTGGTCAGTAAGTTCACCTACAACAAGGCGTCAATTGCCTCGCTGAGTGAATGTAGACTTTGGTTTCACTCAAAGGCTATTGAGTACATTTGGCTTCATGGGAAGTTTTGTGAAACTTTCCCTTTGGTTGGTTTTGTATGAGAATTTGATTTTTTTGATGCTTTTTTGTCCTGCTTTTTCTATACACCTATTGTATAGAGTTTGTGCCCCTTTTTGTGCCTTTCCTAAATGATTTATCTGCTTACGTGAAAAACAAATGGTGGTAGAGGTTGTTCTGCTCTGATTGTTATCCTGCACTAAATTGAAAGCTCAATAATGGATCAAATGTGTGGACAATTTGCTGGTCGATGTTTGAAGGTGTGATAGTTACTATTTGGGAATTTCGATGTTAGGGCCGTTTTGGCCTACACAGGCTGGTTGTAGTTGGACAAAGAATTTGAACTGCTACGAATTAGGGTAGACTGGCAACAGAATTTATTTGAGTTGCGAAAACTTTTAGGAGTTTCAACGATTGCCGGAAAAGTGATTCTAATTATTTTCTGACAGGATTAGCTCTTGTCCACAGTTATATGCATGCGTGTTTGTATAAATGGAGGGTGAGAGAGTGAAGACTTCTTCCTTGTTGGCTATGAAGCACCGACACCTCTAGGGGTCCACGTTTCGCAGTGTCTGGACATGGGACACGCGGGGACACCTCGGGGACACGTATGGGACACGCCACATGGCGTGTCCCATAATTTAATATAAATTTTTGAGGGGGACACGGCGGGACACGGCAGGGGTTAAAGTGTAATTTTTTTTAAAAATTTGGGGTCAAACTGTAATTTTTTAAAATTTTGGGGGTCAAACTGTAAATTTTTTGAAAAATTTCAGGGGTTAAACTGTAAATTTTCAATAGGGTTGTATTGAACTTATGGATGTCTTGTTTTGTTTAAATGGTATTGGAACTATGGAATTTTCGTTTTGTCCATGTTTTGCCATTTATTTGGAAAAAAATTGAAAAAAAATATAAATAAATAAATAAATAAATATACACGTGGCGTGTCCCCCGCCGTGTCCGTGTCCCCATTTTTTTAGAATTCCCGTGTCCTTGTGTCAGTGTCCGTATCCGTGCATCATAGCTTGTTGGCTAGTTGATTTGCTTGGGCTTAAATGTTCAAATGTGTACTAGTAAGGCTATCATTGAGATAAAAGTCATGCTTGCAACTTAGAACATTTAGCCTTCGAGAATTATTTTGGTATGGTTCGATGTCTCAAACCCTCGTAAAAAGAACTTCCAGAACAAAGCAGATTTTATATGTTCGCTTTTCTTATTAAAGAATGTTAAAATCCTAATAGAATAGATTCGTTTCAGGGTTAAACTAAAAGAAATCAAATCAGTAAAGTCTGAAAATAAAGTTAATCTGACTATAATTTGTTTCTTTTCTCCAATAACCCCACCCTTCACAACTACCGACCGCTGCCAGCAATGCTTCGCTCTTTTTTTCTTATCCTTGCACCTGAAAACGCAGATACAAGAAAAGAAAGGGGATGTTGGAAGCCATTTTTTTTTATTGTCTCCAAAGGATATTGGTCATATGTTATATAATTTGTAAGGGGCTAAAATGGAGACTGTACAATGGATCGACTAATAGGTATGGTTCATGCTTCTGTAGAAATAGTTTACATGATTGTTGTCTTTAGGTTGATAGTGCATTTATGGTTGTGGTTGGTTCGGAATACACCTGTAACGTTTTTATTTCTTGAGGTCAACCTTTTGGCAAATCTAGTTGGTCAATATTAAGGTAGACTACAAAATTTCTTTCTCACTTGAGCACCTTTCGTCACTTATTTGTTCAATTTGATGCAGATGGATCCGTCTTATCGGCCTAGCTTAATGGATACTGGTTACAAGGGATCTGGGATTGCACCATTCGCTGGGTCAGACTTAGTTTTGAGCCCTTCTCAGTGGAGTAGTCATGTTGTTGGTAAGTGAATAGCTTAAAGGGTCATTTTATCCGCTTCTAGTTTATAAGGTGGGTGGGGTGTGCATATTTTTGGATGTATGGCTACCATTTGACTTTTGCTTAGCTTCTAGACTAGATGAGGTACCATTAGATAAATCGATTTAGTGATAAAAATGGACATTGCATTAGTTGTCTTACATTGGAATTTGGCTGAGTTTAACTACGGGCGGTGGGGCATGGGGGAGCATATCTATGAAAATATGATGGGTTCTGCTGACCTTGTTGTATGCACAGTGACTACTTGCACAAAGAGATCACTAAAAAGTTAGGTGCTCCCTTCACAAAAATGATGCAAGTACGATGAACAGTCATACCATCTTCACTTCTATTCTTTTAATTGGAATAGTTGGTCAACTGCATGATCTTGGAATGACATAAAAGGACATTGTTTCGTGGACCTCATGCTTTTATTGGCGGAAGTCAATGGTTTGAGCATTTGAAGTTTAAAAACTTCCTCACATATATGTGAACACGCGGGCAGCCTGGCGCATTCTTTATCCCAAGTTTGTCTTTTCACAGGATTTGTGAGTTTTATCTCCACTATTATGCCACTTTAATAAACCTTTGCTTGTTATCCAGGGAAAATTAGCTCATGGATTGACTTGGATTCGGAAGATGAGATTCTTAGGAAGGATTCAGAAATTGTACTTAAGCAAGAAATATCTTGGGCTTCTCATCTTTCTTTACAGGTTATTGCATAATTTTTTTTTTAGAACAACGTTTGGGGAGGATTTCTCTCTCTTATTCCTTTGAGAAATGTGGTCTAATGTTTTGAAAACTGGATCATTAAGTGATCGTGTCGTTCCATACCAAAAATAAATTTCTAAGAACTAAGAGTTAACCAAAAATAAATTGTGGTTGTGTTTTGGGTTCAAAATATGGTGTAGGCCCTGTAGGGTATGAGTTTGGGGTTGGGTCTGTGGTGTCTGCCAAAATTCAACAGATCTGAGTGAATAAGGAGACAAAATTTGTAGTTTTCGGCGAGATTTTCCTGCGAAAGCTTGATGCTATTTTCAACTCTTGCCGAACCAGATCAGATGATCCACGACGGGCTTATCGGAGCTTGTTGAACTTTGCTTTTTTTTCTTTTCTTTTCTGTGAAGTGTTTTTGTGGGTTTATCCGTACCCGAAGGCTTATTTACCTTTTTGGTCCCCAAATTATTAGCTTCATCTCATTTTCATCCCCAATGTTAACATTGAAGACATTTAGTGCCCAACGTATCAAATTTGTACTAATCAAGTCCCCAATGCTAACGCGTCAGCTCCTTCCCTCAAAAAGAGGGGCAGTTTCGCCATTTCACCCACCCCCAAGTTTTTTGTGCAACATAAACCGGAAAAAAAAAAAAAGGAAAAAGGGAAAGCTGGCAGCCATGGCTGCCACCTACCCTCGCCATCCACCTCCTCTCAAACTCTCTCACTCCACTCTCTCTCTCTCTCTCGCCCTCTTCCCCACTCTCTCCGTACTTATTAATCTCTCTAGGGTTTCACAATTCCTCCCTCCTCTCCTTGCAATGAACAACAACCGTCCTCCTCCGACCACCCCCAGGTGCACCACCAATCCCCGCAGTGACGGTGTTCTACCAAACCACCGTTCCCACCACCACGACTGAAAATCCCCACTGCGACCGGCCTCCTGGCCCGCCGCCAAGCCACAGATCCCTCTTCACCGTCGAGCTCCACTGCCACAACCCGAACTTCCCCATATCTGACCTCGATGACATCATTTCCCAGTTTGCACTTCGATTGGGTCCGGCTGCATTGCTTGATCAAGAGGGAGTGTCGGCAGCTGGAGGATGGGTTTCCCACTTGTTAATTTTAGACCAACATCAATAAAATTCATGGCAGAAAGCTCGTAGATGCCTTCCAACCAATTTATGCCTTTCGTGGGGAAATACTGAGAGAAATCTCTAACCAGCAGATGAGTTTCCCACTTCGTGTTGCTCTGTTAAAATTGATTTTTGAGTTTTGTTGATGTTGGTCTCTATGGCTAGGAACTGAATAATTGAGTTTTTTCACCTGGATCATTGGTAGAAAGGTGACTGTAATGTTGATTGTTCACTTCTTTCTTTCTTATTTTTTCCCCCCGCTAATGGAGTATGATGATAGTTGCATTGTGGGTGGTAGAATCTTGCATAGGGGTACAAGAAAGAAGAGAAGAGGAGAGGAGGAGGATGGTGGGGGCAGTTGACGACCACAGCTTTTCCCTTCTTTTTTTTTCCGTTTTTGTTGGACAAAAATTTGGAGTTGATGAAATGACTAAAATATCCCTCATTTTGATGGATTGAGCTGACAGCGTTAGCGTTGGGGACTTGATTGGTACAAAATTGATACGTTGGGGATTAAATGTCTTCAATGTTTCATTAGGGACGAAAATGAGACGAAGCTAATACTTTGGGGACCAAAAAGGTAAATAAGCCCGTAGCCGACTTGTCGACAGTTCAACCAGCTGAGCCTTATGTTATGGTCTAATGCAAAGAAAATTTGGGAGATGTCTTGCTCAAACAATATTATAAAGTAATGATTGGCTGATTTCGCTCTTGAGTCACTCATCATTCCCATTTATTTTTAATGCGTTCTTTGACTTATTTATGTCAATGCCTTCTATTACAAGGCACTCTGATAGTATGTTCATAAGTACATTGCAAATGAGATATGTCACATCTTATTGTTCTTGTAATATATGATGGACACGTTTTGTTTTGATTGTTGCGCTTGCTGATTGAACTGGAGGCTTGTTGCGTAAGAAGCTTATTGCTTTAAGTGTTTGCATTTCTCCTGCAGGCATGTCTTCTTCCTACTCCTAAAGGAGCATCCTGTGCTAATTATGCTAGATGTGTGAATCAGATTCTACAAAATCTGAATAATATGCAGGTGCCAATCTTGTGTCTATTGCCGCACTTTCATTATGTTAGTCTAAGCAATTGCTTCATGCATACCACTATACCTCTTTCCCCTCCTCTTGTATGGCTCTGATTATTTTACTTTCATGTTGAAGTTGTGGCTTAGGATTCCGTTGGATAAGTCTGATGACGATGCTATGAATGGGAACTCTGATGATTTGGTGAGTTATACTGTTCAATATGTTGCTTTCCACATCTTTTGACTAAACAGCTACCCAATGTTGATCCTACATTCTTGCTTATCTGGGGTGACTTCGAGGATTTTGGCGCTATACTGGGGACTGTGCACCCTTCTCCACCTCTCACAGCCTTCCTCATCACTGGCTGGATAATTATTGTTTTCTTTCTTCTCCAACTCCAACTCCGACTCTTAACTCCAAACCAAAACTCTCTTTGAATCCTGAAGTGTGAATTCTCTGCTTAAATGACTTTCTGAAGTTAAAGATCTGAAATAGTTAAACAAAACAAGTACTTCATATCTGTTGGTTAACTTGGTTCACAAATCCTACAATTGAATGATCTACTTATAGGCCTTGTTACTTTTTAACCCGTGAACTGATTGATTAAACAATCACCCTTTTTTTCTCCCGTTTCTCTGGTTATATTAATTCAAAGAGCTTTCTAGTGGCTGGTATGAGCATGATTAAATTAACCATTTAGTAGAAGCTTTATGTTTACGAAGCCTTATATATCTACTAACAGAGTGAAGTACAGGTTGATTCTTGGGAAACATGGAATTGCTTCCGCCTTCTTTGTGAACATCACAGCCAGTTGTCAATTGCCCTTGATGTTTTGTGAGTTAAAATCATTTTTTTTAATATCTCTGTTTTGTTTGAAAAGTATATAGTCTCTGTTATTTGGTTCTTTTTATTTTCTTAGACTGTTTGTTGTTGTGCTACTTCTCTTAATGCTTAAGTCATCAAGTTAGAGAGAGTTTCATTTATTGCTGCTCCAGCAGTACCAGTAATTTCTTTTTGGTTTTAAGTGAAACTTTCTATTCATTAGGTGTTCGCTACCTTCAGCAAATTCACTTGGACGATGGTTTGGAGAGCCTGTTAGAGCTGCAATAATTCATACAAATGTATGCAAAATAACTAGGTTTATTGACCTTATCTTTCCAATATATTGTTGCATGAGAGTTTTGTGACTAGAACACTCATGAATCTGACTTAATTTTTCAGTCTTTTCTTACAAATGCTCGGGGGTATCCATGTTTGTCAAAGCGGCACCAAAGACTAATGACTGCATTTTTCAACCACTCAATACAGGTACCTTTTGGTCCTTTCTGTATACAATGCTTTTCGAGTGACTAAATAATGCATGTGCGATTGTTGAATGTAATAACAATTACGGTTATTACCATTTTGCTTGTTTCAGATTCTAATGGCATAACTGGCACGTATCGTATCCGTATCTAGCAGGTGCCGCTGATCCTGGAGAAGCCTTTTATGCTTCCACGGCAACATAATGCTGCTTTTTAAAAAAAAAAGTCTGCCCCACAAAGGGGTCCACTCAAATTGTTTTTCCTTTCCTCTCTTGCATCCCCATGGTCTTAGCACACTATACCAGCCCCATCACACTTTTGGATAGCATTGCAGAAGATGACATACTGATTCCTATTCACATGCCACAGTGGATGTTGTTCCTAGTGTCCTTATATTAGTATGCAGAGCAAGAGAAAGGAAAGTGAAGAAGGAAGGTGTGGGATACATGGTCTTGATTGTTGAAAAAGAACCTGTGGGGATCCGATTTTCAGTTTTAAACACCTAAGGAAAGCACCTGAGGATGCTTATCCTAATTTTTCCTGGAGGGGGACTCATATTTGAACTACATTTTGACAGAGGGTACGCATGCACATGGACATAAAATTAAGAAGTTTAGTCTTTTCCCGGTAACTTTTATTTTTTTCCTCTTCCTGAACAAAATAAACAAGTGTTGTTGTCTGCTGGGGGAAGGAAGAAAAGTAAGGTGTCGTTCCAGGATCCAGCCTACTACATAAGATAGTTTCTTTTATCTTTTTCTTTTGTTTTAGCACAATTGCTACAAGATCAGTACAATCTAGGTTATCAAGTCACTCTTGGAGTTTAATAAAAAAAGGATGATTTTGCAACTCTTCTGGAAGTTGGCGTCCTTTTTGATTCAGGTTCTGTATTCTGTTTCAAGGTTCAAGCACGCACCATTCTTGGTCCAGCTGCAATATTTCCGAGCCTTTTTCTAATAAAGGTCTATCACAAGTTTACTGCTTCTCACTCTCCATGAAGCAAAATCCCATGTGATGAAACGTCCATACTAGTGCTACCTTGGATCCCTCACCTGAGTCAAACAGGAAAAAGATAGCGGGAGAGTCAGAAGAGGATACTGAATGGTGATAATGAATGACTAAGTGTGAGAATGAAGATTATTGTATCATGGTTGCGTAATTCTTTAAGTTGTTGTGGAGGCATAGAAGTGCTTTGTTCTTTGCCACCAATCGATAAGCATTTTTTTTTTTTGTGCACCAATCATAGTGTCGTAAAAGGCCTTCTATAGAAGATGAGAAGACTCTGGTTGGACTTTGGAGACAGAAGATTTGAAATGGTTTAGCAAGTTCCATGTCCATGCTTCTCTCCTTTTCAGTGGATGGACGGAGGTGGATGCAAGTTTATACAAGTCGTGCTGTTTTGGTAAATAGTTGCTAAATGAGTTAAAGTCAGTTTAAAATAAGGCAGTCACCTCGGTTTATTTCCGTTTCAGAAGTGTTAACCAAGATGGTTGATAAGATTTGGGTGGTTTTTGGGAGGCTTTGGGGTGGTGAGTCTGGTGACTGTGGGAGGCTCCCCTTTATCAATTTCTCTTTTGTTGTATGCAGACTACGTATCAGTTTTTGTTGTGCCAGCAGCCAGCCCTTCCAAGGCTATCTTCCATGTGTCCTCCCCTCTGGTTTGAAAGTGAATTTCAGGAAGTTGGTGTGATGTTCTCATTCTTGATGACCTTGAAACTATTTTGGAATTCTTTGATTTACTTTCAAGGCCCAGTATGCTTGGAATGGAAAAGTTCTAAAAGCGGTGGAAAAATAACATCAACCTTCATAAGGTTGTAGGTTTACATTGACCACGATTTTGCTTTCGAGCTTATCCACAATCATTCTCTCTTGCGCAAATGACTGTGGAGCTATGATTGGATGCCTTTGGAAGTTAATGTGTCTTTTGGAGTGACTCTGGAATGGTCTTAGAAGGGGATGCACGAGCTCTGGTGATATTATGGTAGGTAATGGTATGAAGGTTCAGCTTTGGCACCATTTTTGGAGCAGAGGAGAGTTTGATGCCAAATTGAAATGCATCTTGATTCTAGCCCTTGTGAGGATTGCCATTGATAGATGCCTAGTGGAAGGTAGTACATCTTAGACTTGGACTCTTAGTCATCAATACCAAAGCCAAATAATTTATTCAGGTTAGTCTAGTGTGTTCAGACAGGAACATGTCAACTGTGTTGTAAGTGGCTTGTTGTGTATCTTGTCTTGGGTTTGAAGGTTGAGATGTGGAAGATATTTTGCCTGGTACGACCTTTATTAGGCGGGTTATAGTGACCCCCGTATTACCCTTGCAATCAAAGGCCAGGAAAATGAAGGTTCTTGAGAGGGTTGGTTCACCAGATTGTGTTCAGATGACTCTTATTCAAACCCCGGCAGGATCACTTCAGTCATATACATCTACTTAACTGCACCAAAATTGATATCGGTGGTTCAAAGCGGCGCACATAAATTGTTTTCTGGAAAAGCATCTTATAGTGATTATGCAACAATTATGAAATTTAGTAATTATGTTATTCGTTTACTTATGATAGTGAAATATGTAGTTCTTGCTTTTCTTTTGTTTCTTTGTCTGCTTTTCATATCAGTTCATACTGTCAGCTGTAACTTGGATCATACCAGTTAATTAAATGTGGCCAATGTGGACTTCGAGATTGGCTGTTCATGATTTTTGTTAATATTTTGTTGTCATTCGACAGCAGTGCTGATCTTTCTTGTTCCATATAATGGTTTCCTCAGATAGTAGTTTCTGGAACACCAGTGCACAACCTTCCCATGGGAAATTCAGAGTTGGCTGCTGACCATACTGATAAGCATATAGACGGTGAGTTGATGATGGTTGATATATTGTGGTTGATATTTGTTGCAGCAGCACTACACTTTGTATAAGGTACTCAAATGTTAGAATGGAGGAAGCTACCAACTTTTGGTTCTTCTCTATGTTTTTTGATGACATGCTTACGAGTATAAGAATTGAAGTATCATGTGTACAGGTGTGTTTGAACAAAATTATTTGCTATTATTCTCTCTGTATTTTTGGTCGTTTTTCTGAATGTTTGTCTCATTTGCCTCAAAGTTTTTGGATTAGTCATTCTCGTCTTGACAAATAGAATCTTAGAAGTAAAAATTATTACCAAAAGTCACAAAATATTCGCTAAGGATGGAAAAGATTTCCAAAGACAATTTTTTTACTCTTAAGAATTGTCTTATCTGGATGAGTGCATATCTTTATACTTCTCCAATTTCTCTCGCCACGACAAATAATTAACCAAAAACTCCTACGAAAAGGTAAACAAAGAATCACTAAGCATCCATATCCCTCGTTTTTAGGATAAATTAATTTTGGATTAGTTTTACTACGATTGCCTAATCTGGGATAAAAAGATTTTTAATTTGACCCTTGGACTGGAAGAGAAGATAATCTGGTGGGGAGTGGCTAGGTTTACCACCTTGCCCATGGTATTAGCTGATATGTCTTATAACAGACTAAATTGTTCATAGAACCTTTGACCCCCCTAATATTGCTGTGCACCAAACATGGGACCAAGTTTGAAAGAGGGTACATGTGGGGTTCACATGCTTCTAATCCCTTCCTGTCTGGATTGAATGCCGTTAGCGATGGTGCCCAATTTTCCTTTTACAAGATGATAAGACTTCATGAGTGTTTTGTGTGTGTGCGCGCGCGTGCGTAAAAGTAGGCCTATTTCCTGTTTCATTGTCACTGCACAAACTGTGTAAAGAATGAGTTATTTTAACTGATGTTCCACTATTTTCCAGTTCTGCTATTTTTGGTATGTCGTCTGGTAGATTACAGTATAAAGCTGCCTTTGTCATTCAGGTACTCAGAGACATTCCTTACGCCCATATTTGGACTATGTTTCTTATCTATATCAAAAGATGGATCCCCTTCCTGAACAAGAACGCTTTGAGGTAGCCTTCCAGTTCCCACCTGATATTGCGTGGTTCATGCTTGATTTTAATTTCACTTTGCTATATCTTTGTAATGATCTCTCCTTTTCTTTTCTCAGCTTGGTTACAGAGATTTCTTACAGTCGCCCTTGCAAGTAAGTGTTAATATGTGAATATCATAGTTTCCTGTTGCCATACTTTCTAGGATTGTGTACTCTTTTGTTCTAGTAAATGGGTTTCATTATGTATTTGCTGACCTTTTCAATGCAGCCTCTTATGGATAACCTAGAGGCCCAAACATATGAAACATTTGAAAAAGATACGGTTAAATATAGCCAGGTACATCCTATTGTGTTCGGTAATATGCAGAAATTGTAGTCAATTGCTCTTTTTTAATTTATGTGTTAGGGATGTAGTTGTCAATTCGCTATTTGGAAACCACTTCTTAGTAGTACTTTTTATGTTCTCATGTATCTTACTTGTCTTCTGGTAGTACGAAAGAGCAGTCTCTAAAGCTTTGCTGGACAGGATCTCGGACGAGGAAGCATCTACGAAAACTACAGTAAGCTGTGTGTTATTCTCTGATTTTAAGCCCCGGATTCCTCTATAGGAATCAAATTATAGCATGGTACACTTCAGCTGCTAAGGTTGTGGGCTTTCCATTCTCATCTGCTGCAGGTATTGATGGTTGTGGGAGCTGGAAGGGGACCTCTTGTTAGAGCTTCGCTACAGGTTTACCCTTGTGTCTATGTTGCATACAGATGTCCAAAAGTGGAAAGGAAAAGTTGCTATTAATGTGTTTGATTTTTCTAGCCAAGCTATTTTACACATCTAGGCGTTCTTCTGTTCATGGCCAGAGGTGTCCTAATTACACCCATATCAATATTCAAATCCTTGCTGTTCAAAAAACTGAAAATATTTAGAGCCTTGAGAGTGGTGCTTGCAGTACTTTAACTGTTTTTGTTTTTGAGAATCTGTTTTTGGCATACATCTCTGTTCACACCAAAATTGGACCCACCTGTGATTTTGTGCCACGTGGCAGTTCTGTGGTTTTGGGAAGGTGCTGATGGCATGAGTAGTCATTAGGGTTTGTTTTGGTGGCTACAATTTCTCTTTCCACCGGATTATGGGTCATAAAGATAATTATTGTCTTTCATAGGGATTGGGATGTTACGAGATACGGTGACATCCCTTAAAAACGGGAAGTAATTACAGGTTTCTCTCTACACGGTTGTGTGCTTCGTTTGGTGGAGTGGGGTGAGTTGCTCGTGCATGTATAAATGGCCGTTTTACATTCCTTAGTCAATGGGGATGATACTTGTTTGTGTGTATATATGTTAGTCGTTATTTCTTTGTTTGGGGCCCAAGGAGTGAGTTGGGACACGTGGCATTTGAAGAAGTGTGATTCCATCATTTGCTCGGGAAGCTGGGGTTGAAGGGACACATATCGGCTTCTTGTTTATTTTAACATGTAGTAAAGGGAAAAAGAGACTTCGTCAAGGACATGTTGCGTGCCCGCAACTTGCCTACCCCTACTAGGAAAAATCCAGTTCACTCAAAATTCCACTTCACGCCACTTGTGTGTTACACCTCCTCTTGACTTACAAAAGGGACGAACAATGCTTGCTTTTTGGCATGTCATTTAATTTTAATTACCTTATATTTCTTATGTAATTGTAATATAGGCAGCTGAAGAAACTGGACGCAAATTGAGAGTTTATGCAGTGGAGAAAAATCCAAATGCTGTTATCACACTACATGTAAGTCATTAATTCTCGTCATTTATGTTTCTGGAATGTTAACACTTTAATAAGATACTTAGATGAGGTAATTCTCCTTGCGGCTCGCAGATACTGTGGTATTATAGTTTTGGCATGAATTACCAAAATTTCTGTTTGTCTTGAATTTGAAAATTTCTTGAATGGCCGGCTAGGCAAAAGCTTAAAATACCTAGTTGTTGACTCATTAGTATGACGACAAGGTACTAAACTTTGATTTCGTCCCGAGGGGTGCCAACCTATTGTCCCCTTCACATATCGCTAGGACCCCATCAAATGCATCAGAGGTGGGTACCATGGGTTGGCTTTCATATCAATTCATCTTGCAATAAATTACACCAAAATGGTTAATCAATTCTCTTTCGGGAAAACAGTAATTTCATCCTCAACTTTTCAAGTTGAGAAGATGTCTTTTTTTATTAGAGAAAAAGATGTATTTCAGAAAATTTTGGTACACACAAATCGAAATGGGAAGACCCAAAAGCAAAACCCGAAGATTGTGATGAATATGGTGGTTGGTTTTCTTTGTTATCAATTGCTCTTTGAACCATTACTCTTGAGCCTTCAAGACATCGGGTAAGGACGGGGCGCTGAACACCGATCTCCATTCGGTATGCATATAGTCAGACCAGTCACCATGTATCCGGGGAGGGTAATGCATCATAATTGGGGATGGACCACATGGTCATAGTTGTCAAGGGCAAAAGGCGCTCTGAGGCGATAAAGTCCGCTGGGGTTTAGGCGAGAGGCGAGGTGTAAGCCTTTTTGAAGGGAGGCGATCCTAAACGAGGGAAATAGCAAAAATAGCGTACACTAATAATTACAAATAATAAACACTAACCAAATGAATTTTAGATAGTGTATCATCCCAGAAATCCATAAAAACATCCACCAAATGTCAAATAGTGAACAATTCTCACATAGAGAAGAACTGTACCGTTAAAATCAACAAAATGCAAGCATCCTACGTTCGAAATAAAATTAGAAAAAGTAATTGTCCCACTTGGCCTTCCATTCATTCTAAGGAGGATTTTGATCGAGAGAAATCTGTTGCAGTCTCGACTGATGAAGTTGACTGTAATGAAATCTTCAGGGGGGAGAGAGAGAGAGAGACTGCTGTTCAATTACCTGATGACTCAATCACTTAAAGGTAACAACATAAACTGTGATTGAGTTTGAAAAAGGCGAGCCTTTTGTTGCCTCATCGCCTAGGCAGAGTTTAGTTGAAGTCGCCTCGCGGTTCACCCCTCAAGGCAACAATCCATCGCCTTGAGGAGCCTCTTGCCTTTCGTTTTTATTAGTGATGGTAAACCAAGGAAAAGGTTAAAGTATTGGCGTTAATGAGATGAGAAATATTACAATTGCCCTTGCCTAAATTTTGTCTGGAAGTTAATTGTATAGTAAGTTACTAAACCGAAAAAACGGTACACATACCTCGGTGTTCGGTACTGCCCAAAATACCGACCTGTTCCAGTCAATATCGGGCGTACTGGCCTATACCAGCCGATACCGGGCTTGTAAAAAAAATTGCATATTCTTTTTTATCTTGTTAAAAAAAGCTTGAGTTTTAAGATAATTCAACAAAACTTGGAGTCTATGACTCTATAATATGTTAATCAGTAATTAGTAATTACCTTAATTTGTTAGTAGGACTAATGTTAATGTATATCAAAGTGTTACGATTTGTTTTATTTCTCTACTTGAAGTTTTTTGGTTATTCGTAAATATATTAAAAATAAATATATATATGTTGCGGTCAATCCGGAACGGTACAGAGAGGCACACTGGTACCGCTATGTACTGTCCCAATAGAGAAAACGGTATGCTTGTTGGTACGGGATTGACAACTTTGATAGTAACGTGCTAACAACACTCTCAATTTCTTTAAGTATATATTTCCAATTCACATAACTAAGACATTGCCAATCTCCTCTCCGATAATGCAGTTACACTTTATGCATTTCTATAGCAAAAACCTTCTCTTCTACTCTAAGTCAATGACCAGTGTGGTGGATTTAAGAATTTAACATAATGGGGGTACTCTATTAATCAAACCCTTGGACTTGCTTCAATAATCAACCGCAACAAGATAATGTTGACTAACCATGAAAGTTTGTAATGCATACTTTTTACAGAAGTGTCTGAAAACAAGCTCAAAAACCTAGACATTCATCGATACAGTTTCTAAAGTATATACAATTGACCTTGAAGGGTTTCTAGTATGAGATGGTACTATTTGCGAATTTTTTAAAAATATTTGTCTATGAAACAAAAAATAAATAAATCAAGAATTAAGAGCCCCCACTAGAGTAACATTTTATTAACCATATTGTAAACCAGCCAATGTTATGGAGCAAAAGTTGGGACGTAAAACGAGACATATCTCTTATTTTGGGAATTATAGATAAATATGGAATGATGCGATTGGACACTTAACGATTACTAAAGATGTACAAATTGTACGAGACACTTTTGATACGTGCCTCCCGCCCCTGTTAACGACGAGTAAGGTTAAACCTTCTGTGTGCCAACAACTTCATAGCAAGATTTGTAAGTTTACCAACTTCATAGAAAGATAACCAAGAACAATGAGTTTGGCTATTATCTAATAATCCGGTAGATGGTGCTTAAATTTAATTTTGCCTGGGATTGAGTTGAAGTTAAATTTACGTGGGTTGAGGAATAAAGATGTTCATTTCTTTTTTAGGGTAGTCAAACTATGTCTACTTCTAGAATCTCTATTTGTATCTTTCTCTTGTACTCTCTCCATCCCAAAAAGGATGTCAATTTTGGAAATTCGTGCCATTTTTATTGCTTATATCTTTCGATCTATAATATTTTTCATGAATTTGAAAACTTATATAATAAAATTAATCGAGAACTATCAAACAAGATTCATATTGAAAGATATAAGAAATTGAAATTGGCACGAATATCAAAAATTGACATCCAATTTGGGACGGAGGGAGTAATTTTTTCCAATCAAGTCAACACCCTTTTTAAGTTCTAAAGCCTAGAGGGAAGGGAATCTGTTCTGGGATTTGGAAAAACAGGCCCATCCGGAAAGGAAGATTCCTATGCTCTTTCGGTATAGCTTTTCCCTTTTCATAATTGGGTGCAACCCCTTCTTGATGCCCACTTTGTCATACTATAAAAATGGTCAAGATAAGGTGATTGGATGACTGAATGCCAATTGATATACATTCATGTGTATGTAGAAATGCAATACCAAAGTCTGGAAACAAATGTATTCTGCAATGTTGCATTTTGACATGTACTAATTACATTCATCAGAACTTCATAATAAAATTTCAGAGAGCATTCATGAGATATTGTTTCAAGAACATGGTCTGCTTTTTTTGTGGTGCCATGATGATGCTTTTCTGTGAATGTCCAGCCAGATCAGATTGATTTTAGCATGGTCTTGCTGGCTATTGGTGTGAGTCCACATGTTACTGTGATTGTCAAAATTGTGTTTCCTCACCTGATGCTCTTTGATGGCTTTGTGTCATTTAAAACCCTCAAGTTTTCTTGATAGCTGAATTATTTACTTAATGCTGAAGACACTTTTTTAGTGAAGAAGATTACATATTTGGTTATTTCCCCCCACTGATTCTTGTGGTGAAATGACACTAATTTTTTTTTTTGCAACAGAACTTGGTTAAACTAGAAGGCTGGGAAAACATTGTTACGATAGTATCTTGCGACATGCGCTGTTGGGATGCTCCTGAGAAAGCTGATATTTTGGTACTTAGATTATCTTGTGGACACTCTGTCTCCTTTTTTGCTCATTTCTTTTTTTAGCTGCTTATTTTTCCCGTTTTCCTACTTATTTAGGTTAGTGAATTGCTGGGGTCTTTTGGTGACAATGAACTGTCACCTGAGTGCCTTGATGGAGCTCAAAGATTTTTGAAGGCGGACGGGATCTCAATTCCATCATCGTACGTATCAATGTTTCTCTTACATAATGGTTGAGTAATTAGCATAGCTGCTGTATGGATCTGCTTTCCCACTTCCGATTTGCACGTCATATGATTTCTGTTTAAATACCTACTAATGTGGTATTGTCTTGCTAAAAGAAGATTGATTTTCTGTTCAAAATGCCCGAAGTCCAGCCATATTCTCCTCTGCTAATACAGTTTTTCTTTTCTGCTGGTGTGCCCACTGCAGCTATACAAGTTTCATCCAACCAGTTACAGCATCAAAACTGTACAACGATGTAAATCTTTTGACTTTTTGTATTGTAATTGGTCAACGGCTCTCGTTCTAAGCATGTCAAAGGCACTAATTTTATTTATATTACAGGTTAAGTCACACAAAGATCTTGTGCATTTTGAAACTGCTTATGTTGTCAAACTGCACCGTGTTGCAAGGCTTGCACCCTCTCAACCTGTGAGTTTTTCCTTTTGGAGGACATCACTGTAAATTTGTAAGATGTTTTTGGTTTGTAGCTTATGATATCAGTTTCTGCAAATTACATTTTGTCTTGCACTTATGCAGGTCTTTACATTTACTCATCCTGAGTACTCAACCACAAAAGACAATCAGCGCTATAAAAAGCTTCAGTTTGAGATTCCCCATGATTCTGGATCAGTCATGGTTCATGGTATGCGGGCCTAAGCCTTATCACTGTTCTGTATGCAAAAGGAGTTTACTAGAAGAAAATGTTTGATTCACCTACAGAAGTTTTGGAACTTCAATACTAATTTCACTGATACATGGTTAATGCTGGACTGAATGTTGGTATTTTTTTGATTAGAAATATAGGATGGCAACTGTGAAATTTTGATGAAGCCAAAAATAGGTTTTATCTTAGCATGGGATTGGATGAATTCTGAAGTTATATTGTTTGCACTCTTGGAGAACAGATTAAATAAATGAGAATAAACAAATAAAAATTAGAAAACACTCATATATGTGCAGATAATCCTTCTGAAATGGGGTGAGAAAATAACGTACCTGAGAAATAGTGCTACTGGAGCAAAATATTGGGTAATGTATGTTATAGGTGTCAGAATCTTTGTACAATGGGACACCAAAACACTTTTTTCATATAAAAAAGGACGTTCTGCTTGCACTAATTTTAACCAAAACAGGAGAACATGCTTGGTAACTTCCATATGTGTTATTTTTTTTTGATTATCTGATTGCGATAAGTTGTCGATATTATCACCCCAAAAGTGCATTGTTAAATTGCAGAAAATGTGCTGTTAAGTACCATAAAACATCCCTAATTAAAGCTACCATACAAGGTAACCTAGTCTTGTAGTTTCTCTCAACATCCCATTGCCTATTTCACCCAAGGCTAGCGTATATTACTGACATTATGGATGGTAGCATTAAGCATAACATTAGGTTTTATCCTCAACGTGCATATACGAGAAGACTAGTTGTACTTCTTGCTTCTCCAATGTGGTTTTGACTGGTAGCCACCTCTTCTTTATCCATATAAACCCAGCAAGATGGTTAGTTCCACAAGGCTTTAACTAAAATACTTGAAAACCATGTTTGGATCCCTGATATTGACACAAAGATTTGGTGCTTCATCCTGTCCAACAATATCCAGCCGGAAGGTAAACCATTCCCTAATCCTCATTTCATCTCATGGTTCAAGAGTTAAAACTCTGTTAAAAATGGACAAGGTTGAACCCTAATCCTAATTTCATCTCATGGTTCAAGAGTTAAAACTCTGTTAAAAATGGACAAGGTTTAACCCTAATCCTCATTTCATCTCATGGTTCAAGAGTTAAAACTCTGTTAAAAATGGACAAGGTTTACTATTCTTTGTGGAAATTATTCGAAGAAGCTCCCATAGAAGTCCTGTCACGTTGACAAATAAGTGCTACTAATTTCATCGGTACCTTTTCTTAATCTTTTTGATTGGTCGTTCGAGAATTTATGTCTATTCCTACCATTCTTTGATGGTATTAGCATTCTGGCTACAAAGGAAATTCATCAGATTACAATGAATAAAGCTACTAAACTGCCTGTTTGAGTATTTCTCTACTTTTTATTTCTTCTCAACATCCATAATGTCACGACCAACATAATGAGAAGCAAATACCACTTTCTGGAAAATAAGTTTAAATGGGTGAATGTGAAAATCTCCCTGCAATCCACATGGAATTAAATACTACTTTATATAAGAAAGATACCTTTGTTTAGCTTTCCCTCAAAGTTCAAATTGTTAAAGTAGTTGATTTTGAAAACAGCTTGTGATGTGGCATTTGTTCTGCTCCTTTATTGCCATCGACTGCAGGACTGAGCAGACTGTTATCTCTTTCTCTCTCTGCGCTGCTCTTTTTAGTTTACCTAGGTTGCATGACTACGCTTCAAAACTCATGCAAAGATTTTAATTGTTATCATGTTGTACCTGATTAATAGGTTTTGCGGGGTATTTTGATGCAACACTTTACAAAGATGTCCATCTTGGTATTGAGCCATCAACTGCGACGCCCAACATGTTCAGCTGGTATTAGTTTCTCTTTCATTTTGTATCAATACATATTTTTTTTAATGGTAAAAAAAGGTATCTTTATTGCAAAAGTTTTGAAACTTGAAATTGGTACAATAGCCAAAGAAATGCATGAGTGGCTTTTGGGAGAAGATAACGCTCCTAATGCTGCTACTGGTAAAATCTCAACCTTCCCCTCAGCCACTCGACTTTTAACAAGAAAACAAAAAACTACTCAAGAAAAGCGTGCTTCCATAACTTGCTCGTTGACATCCTAATCGCCACTTACGACCGTCGCCTCGCATTCTTCTCAAACCTCACCAGATCCTTGAAAATACTCAATTGCAATACCCAATCTTCCAGTGTCCTCGTTATATATCTCCTAGGACCCCTGCCGCCTCTTCTGTATTCACCTCCACCACCACCGATACTGAAATCACCTCAGTCGCCGGATCTTTCACCTTCGAGAGCTTATGGGATGTATTTGGGGTTAAACTTTATTGAAAAAGAGAGAAACTAAACTAAGGGGGCAGGCTGTGGGGATTCGGATTTTCATTCCTCACAATTCCTCTTGATTGGATGATGCTGAAGGCTGCTCTCACTGTCCGAGTACAACTGCAATACGGGAGAACTGGTTAGTGCCAAGGTATTCCAGCCATAAGTCAGTTCTCATTCCAGAAGGGAGGAAAGTACACAGTGCTAAGATAGCAAGTCACGACGTGCCTCTCTTGGGTTTATAGTTTGCCTTGTATGGAGAACCTGTACTTGGGCACCAAGTGATTCTGTGTCGAGCACGTGCCCTCATGGCAACGATTGCCGAATAACACGTGGGCCACTATCACACGGCCGAGCTATGCCACTCATTGTCCACATCGCGCCGGCCTGTAGCCTGTAGGGAGTGTATCTCCTGGTTCGGACCTGATTGAGTCTGGCCTGACCCATTGATAGTCCACCGCAATGGCAAGGGCTAAGGCCACTTGGCCAACTATTCATGGGCTCAACCCATTTGGTCCAGTTTGGCAGACTACAGGCACTTCCGGCATATGGGGCTGAGGGGGAGGTGGAGAAATGATAAAGAGAACAGAAAAATAATGTACCGGACGGGGCGTTTTTGGGTGAGTTTGGATCATTAATGCTCAGCCTATTAAGTGTAAGAATGCCTGTGCTTAATATTTCCAGTATTCACAGCGCACCTAGTCCACCTCTTCCAATTCCCTTGATTAACAGAGACTCTCTCTCTCTCTCTCTCTCTTGGGAATGGCGCTTGACACTATAATTGCCAAACTATTGAACTTATTTGCGATTAGTGGTGTTTAGTTTTTAGGCAAGAAGGTACACTTAAGAAAAAATTTCTGCTCAAAGTTGTAGGCTTCTATTTGAACATAGCGTGTCTCAATTACTTCATTAATCTCCATGGTGTTGTGAGATTACACTGATATACCATGGCTCTTTCCCGAATATAACTGGATTTTGGTTGTTTCCTCTTCCTCTGAAATCAGGTTTCCAATATTTTTCCCATTGAGGACACCAGTGTGTGTACGATCAGGTTCGCCTTTAGAATTACAGCTTTGGCGGTGTTGTGGTTCAACCAAGGTATTGCATGGCTGTGCAGAATTCATTAGCTTCGTCCATGAACTGCATTAAAACTGAAGAGTTAGAAGAACTCTCTCTCTCCATATATATATATATATGTGTGTGTGTGTGTGTATAAGAACCTTAAATGCAGACCTCATAGTTTGGAGCCTTCCGGGTCATATGTTGATGATCCAAACCGTTCAACATGTCATGTTTTTAAGGGTACCCGTGAGAAATCGGCTCAAAATATAACCGGGAAGTGCTTGATCCAAACATTTTTTACATAGAACAGTTCCCGTTAAGCTTTATGAGAAACTGTTTGGATCAAGCACTTCCCGGTCATATTTTGATCTGATTTTTCGTGAGTACCCTTAAAAACATGTTCTAAACAAGTTGAACGGTTTGGATCAATATGACTCGGAAATGGAAAGTCTGCATTTTAACAAAATGAGGGATTCTTTGGTAGAATGGGACTGTGTATGTATATCTTGTATGTGTGTATCTGGCAATTGATATATGACCCAGTTGTTTTGGTTTCTGAATGGAATACAGGTTTGGTACGAATGGTGTGTAACTTGCCCAAGCGCATCTCCTATTCACAACAGCAATGGCCGTTCGTATTGGGTTGGTCTCTAGGACTCTCAATAGAAGAATTTCACTAGGTACCCAAGAAAAATTGAGCATATTTGCTGGAGATCCAAATTTAGATTTTGGGTTGCTTTCTGAAGCTTTTAAAAAGTGGGTCATGCGGTTGTAAGTTGCAGATTTTGCATACCATTGTAAAATCCTCGTTAACTTGTAAAAGCCATTTGTGAAATGTAATCTTTTTATGTTTTGCCCTTTTTCTTCATTGGAAGTAGTACATTTTTTTACCTTTTTGATATGCCAGATCTCTCTCTTGTGCCTAGCCGGAGCACGTAAACTATCAACGGTTTCACATTTATCGTGGGAGAATTAGTAGTTAGTATTCTTTGGTGCTATAAGCAGTCTACTCTGTCTTTTTGACAGGAACTATACATGTAGTAAATGGAATTTTGCATGAGGTAGCATGTAAGTAGCCAAAAATATATCGATGGCAATTTACCATTGTTGCTGAAACATTCCATAACAAAAACCCATTAAGCTCAGACAAAGATATGTGTAGTTGGCGTAATTTACTAGTAACGATTATATTTTAATCGTCGACCGTAATATTTATAGCATGTCAAAAATGTTTCTCGCGGTTAAATTCTATACGCCTGCCAGAGGGCATGTAGCTCAATGGTATTTCTTGGTCTTTTCCTTGTGGGAGGATAGGGTTCGAGCCCGGTCAAGGGTGTTTGTAGTTGAACTATGGACAGCCTTTGAATCCAACTTACTAACTACCCTCTAACTTCCATTGATGTATACCGCTTGGCCAAAAAAAAGAAAAATCTATTCGCCAGAGGTGGAAACCCCATGGTCTCCATCACAGCTTGTGGCCCCACCAGATTTTTTTTTCTTATAAGTTGAACTGTTCATCTTGTAGAACTTGCATAGTAGTATCTCCATGTAAAAAATCATTTTTATCAGATATCGATAGATATATCAAAAATTGAATTTTGGTAATTTATAGAATGGACGGCCATAGATTTTGAAGTTAAACAGTTCATGACGGTACATTTTATAAAATTAAATTCGATTCTTGATATATAAATTGATATCCGATCAAGCTGATTTTTGCGTGTTTATACTACTTTGCGGGTCCTACTAAATGAATGGTTGAGATTATAACCCAAAAAAAAGAACGGTGGAGCCCCCACAACGGTGGAAAGAATTTAAACTCATGATTTCTCTTCATAATAGAGAGAGCTGGAGGGTGAGCTGAGAGACATGAGAGAGAACAGTGGCGAGGTCGAGAGAGACTCAGAGTGCGTGAGAGGTTTTTGTAAGAATTTATCTTACGGTTTGAATATAAGATCTGAGATTTGCTCTCATGGTACTGTGTGTCTGCTTTGTTTCTTGGTTTGTGATCTCCTTAGTTCAAATGGCCAGCTAAATGTGGTAGGCCCAAGGTATAGCAGGATTAATTGAAGTTGGTGGCTCAAAAATATGCAATATGGATCTTGTTTGAAAAATCTTTTAAACGATGATTATTATTATTATTTTTTTTGCAAGCACATTATTTTTAAGCTTGAAAATTGAATAACATAATGAGGAGCAAAGCAACAAGATGAGCATGAGACTAGAATAAGCAGGGTCGTCATTCAGATTAGATTGTTTTCTGTTATATTTCATTCAGGGTTCCAACCTTCCACCTAAAACCAATTGGCTATAGGTTGAGAAGGCTCTAGATTAATGTATGTTAAGCTTGGGTGATTTAGATAAATGATGTGGGATAAAGTCAAATGCTCCCCCTCATGTGCTACCTGGATGCACGTGGAGGTATGAATTGAGCCATTAAGGAGACCAAAAGATTTGACTCGGGCGATAGAGACCACGTGATGAGGCTACCAAAGACCTAGCTCTGATATCATGTTAGATTTTTCTGAGGGTACCTAAAATCAATTGGCTATACGTGGAGTAGCATTTTAAATTATGTTAACCAACCTTAGCATTTTAAAAAATTACTGGCTTCGAAAAAACAAGTGGGAACAAATAAACGAGAGGAGTAAGAGAGAGAACATGAGATTTCTTAGGCATATGCAACTTAAAACAAATCCAAAAGAGAGGAGTAGATATTTCAAGCTTGGGCAGCTTTAGATAAGTGATGGTGACCAAGATCAATTAACACTCATAAGGTATTGTACTGCATGTATTGGTTGTAAAAATGCTCACGTTTCTTTTCATCGGCAAAAGAAAATTTCATTATCACAAAGATAACAGATGAATCAGTACAATAAGAAAGCAAAACCGTATAGAGTTTCAAGGAATACACAAGAATCTTCTAACGCTGCAACTCGCAACACTAGAAGAGTTATAATCAAATACCATATGCACTCACGGAGTCAAAGAAAGAAATATAAACTCAAGCGTTTACGGTTGGAGAAATGCCTATGGGTGATGTTAGATCAAATCGATGAGTATTATGTGACTATACGTACGAAAATCAATATTTTGACAGGAATTATATGTGTAGTACATGGAATTTTACATTAGGTAGCATGTAATTAGCCAAAAATATATATCATGGCAATTCACTGCATGTTGTTTGCTAAAACCTTCCATAACAAAATCCCTATAAGCTCAAACAAAGATATGCGCAGTTGGCATGTACGATTAAATTTTAATCGTTGGCATACTTTAAAAAGTAGTACGATTAAATTTTAATCGTGGACCGTAGATATTTATAGCATGTCAAAGTTTGTTTACAAGACGAAGACCAAAAGATACTATTCTTGCTTTCGTGCGATGACCAAGACCAAAAGATTCAACTTATTAGCGAAATTAAGACATGGGTCCAGCTTGAATTGCGTTCGAAATCTGTCAATGCAAACTCTGGACATCCTCAATTAAGAATTTCTCCAAAAACTCTATAAAACCTTTCCTCCACAATGTTGCATGTAATTCCTCATGATTCCCATTCATCTCCACTTTCTCTCGATCGTACCCTGTTTTTAACGCGATCATGGCTACAGAAATATCTCCAGAGCAATGTGTTCACATATTCTTTGTCACCGTGAGTGCCATTCCGATGGTCCTCTCCGGGTACTTTGTATTGAAAAACGTCTTGTTCCTTGGGGGCCAAAAACCCGATTGTACAGATCCACATTCGGGTTGGGATTTGGCATTGGGGTTGTTCCTGTTTACTCTTTTCCTCGTGGGAACGCTTAGCCTTGCATGGAGGGTGACCGCCCTCCAAATGGCTTGCATGGCATTATTGGTTCTCACTATGGCGTTGATTGGCGGGGTGAGTAGGAATGTCTTATTTGGTGGAAATGAACCTAAAGATTCCAAAAAGATAGAGGAGTACTATCGTCTCGAAACTTATCCGTCATGGGCCCAGAAGTTTCTGTTGAAGGACGATGACTGGCATGCCTTCCAAAACTGTATCATCGAAAGAAAAGTTTGTGACAAGGAAGGCCTATTTCAGGTTCTCCTCATCTCTCTTTCTTTTTAACTCCATTTGGAATTGAAGAGCAAGGTTTTTGCGAGGAAATCATTGTTCATCCATTTGCGAATCATTTTGTGCCCAAATAATTTCCTTGATCGCCTATTTGAGGCCAATTTGCGCTACAATTTTCTGCCGCCCATTTTGAAACCATAAGTTTCTTGATTGGTTTTAGCAAAGAAATAAGCACGCTGAGAAATTGCATTAAGAAATGGCTTGAAAAATTGTCATTTCAGAATCCTTAAAAGGGCAAGAAATTCACTTTTCATCGCTAGGATCTTTCTCTGCGATGACCTCTACGTGAGGAAAACTGGTGACCAAATATTTCGTCTCTAAATCTTTTTGCTATGAAATTTGTATTAATTTTTGTTGTTGTTAATAGTGATTGCATTTTCAAATTGCGTTCGTCTAACAACATATATCCTTATTTCGAATATGTTGTATGTCCTTCCTAATTCCTATGATATAAGTCTTTGACGATGTGTTCAACTACTTCATGAGCCATGAAGACTTAAATTTTTCTTTGCCGATTCGAAATCATCAGCTTCTTGACTATTCTTTAGCGACAAAATAGACATACTCAGGAACAAATATGGCGAGAAAAGGTATTATGGGGGTTCGGATTGTCGGGATCTTGACCGTGGGTCGGTTTTGGTTCCTTCCTCCGTTGCTCCGCGCGCCCGCCGCCGGACCTGCAACAAGTCACTAGGGCTGTGGAAGCCCAGTGACCCTTCGACGATCAAGTTAGATGTAGGGAGAAGTGAATAGGTCTAGGGTTATGGTAGAATGACATACCTCTCTAGGTTAGAGTCCCTTTGTATTTATAGACCGTGCTTTGCTTGGCTTCCAAGCCAGCACGTGGAGGTTACGCTCGGGTAACTGCCTCGGGTGACGTCATAGGCGACATATGGGATAAGACGGTTACGGAGCACATGGCCAGGTCAGCTCTAAAGATGATCCTCGTGCAGTAACCGTCTCGGCCTACGTCATGGTGACGTGTTTGCCCGAGGGACCTGGTTCACCGAGACAGGGGATCGTTCCCGAGGCACTGTGCGTGGTCGCTTTGTGATGTACCGGGTGACATCCCAAAGGCTGCCCGAGCCTTTAATAGTATTGCCTTGAGCCTATGCGCTGTTGGACACCAGGATCCGAATCGGGATGCGTGGTGTGAAGCGTCTCGGGGTCGGCCCGAGTCAGCTTACTCCGGGCCACTACAGGTATCATCGCATAAGTCTTGATTATACTTTTGCAAACCAAGTTTGTCGTAAATCGTGAATTTATTTTCAAATCGCGTCCATCTAAAAACATATTTCCGGGTTACAATTCTTTAATTTCAAATAATTTAGTAGTATTTAATAATTTCCTTCATGTGATGTATGCCTTGACGGTGTGTTAAACGTAATGGATGCATGGTTACACCTGCAATTCTAGTTAGGTTACGAGCAATGATGAGTTGATTTGTAGCCCATAATGTGACCATGTTTTAGCTAGCCTTTTCATAATAAAAACAAGGTTCATTTATTTTTGCCGATAAAAAAAATAAAAATAAAAACAAGGTTCATGGGCATAATTTGTTAAAAATCTCGTCAATCAAATTTATTCTTGCATGGGTTTCCTAATTTGTAGGGGGGTTGCTGTGTTCCGCCCATTTATTGCGGATTTCAACAAAAGAATCAAACTTGGGTGATCCCGGAATCTGGACTGTATTCTGATGATGCAAATTGTGTCATGTGGAGCAGTGAAAATGGAAAATTGTGCTACAACTGCAACACTTGCAAAGCTTCGTATATCCACAACTTCGCTTTCAAATGGTACATGAGAGGAAATGACCAAATGTACGCAGTCCTCGTATGGATGTTTTGCTTCAGTCTTACTTACGCAATCGAAAAGGAGAACAGCCAAAGACGCAACAGAACCGTTCAGTCTACCGCATGAAGTACTTCGAAGACCATGATCGATTTGAGTATCAGTACCTATTATTGGCGCAATTAATTTGTTACAGTATTATGTATCGAAAACTCTAAATCCACAAACACTTGATGCCTCACAAGCACTCGCACTCGCACTCACTCACATGGTGTGTTCGGTTCACATATATACAGTATGAGTATGATATGTTTTCAAAAGAACAGACAACTTCTTTTATAAATCATCTCAAATTAGTGCAAATAGAAGGATTACGTACTGCAGCTGGTGCATTGCCCGCAAGCTTATGATATTGCAACAAGCCTATTTACATTTACTTGGAACCAATATATATCCTTGTAAAGATGATACTTATATTTTTAATTCCTGGTACATGTTTGGGCAATTTTGCTTCGCTGAACTAGTGGCTATTTTGTATATGTACATCATACATATACCACATCGAAATGAATTGGAGCATATAACCGAGAAGTACTATGGCCGAGTGGACATGAGAAAGTAAGTGCTTGTCTTTCATAAGATCGCATGTTTGAATCTCACGGAGGCCAAACATTCCAAATCTTGGGCCCACTGCAGGGTTTACCCTGTCGTTAACTTCAAGGTCCCGAAACTAGTCGAGGTGCGCGCAAGCTGGCCCAAAGATCTAGTTATCAAAAAGGAATGGGTTAGACATGTAAGGAATTTGAATTGTGTTAAGCTGGTGGAGTGTGTAAGTATATATATTCTATAAAGCACAAATACATTAGAGATGTATCTTGAAAGCAGAGCATAAGAAGAAAGTTTGGGTCAGTGCTTCTTCACTACTATTTTCCTCTATTCTCCTTCTTTATTGATGTTCCATGTGTGACTTTGATCCTTGCATACATATAGAGTTGCTTCTACCAAATTGATTAGTGTGAATAGTTTATGAGGGTATTTATTTGTATGAGTGTATCTGTCTGTGGATGTTAGTGAAAATCAATTTAATTCGAATAAGGTAAACTTCATAGCTCCGACCTTTCACGACTCAAACTACCGGTCCGCTTTCCGGCTCATCAAGTGTGTTTCACAAATTGGATAATTAAAAGTGTTGATGTAGTAGAGATTAAGAGTGATTAAACCTTCCGGTTTAACAAAAGATAATACTTGGAACCACTCTTCTTGACAATGTGCAAGCGCTTTATTGTTAGGGCTCTAGTATTATCCTAGTCAAATACCCCTGGATAAACCTGGTACAAGTGCAGTTGATGTCTTCGTTATTGGTGGTGGAAAGCAATAATAGTGTTTGTGGTGGATGGTACGAGTAATCATTCAGTGGCTGTGGGGCACCACAACCCTTGTCCACCACATATTTCTGTGAGACTCAATTCAAAGTGTATGAATCCCACAGAAATGTGTGGTGGATAAGAGTGTTGAGACGACATGTGGCAGTGCCCCAAGACCTACCACATAATTTTTCGAATGGCACAAGCATTACTACTTTAGTAGTTACTAATATGGAAAACAAGTTGGACTTGCCTGCTAGTTTTGGTGTGTCCAACACTAATACTAAGCCTTCTACTATGAGTGTCACAGATAATACTAACACTAATGGGTAGATAAAGCTTCACATTTGGCACAAAAGATGAAGAATCAAGATCCATTAGACACCACAAGAGACAAGTTGCATGAGATGAGAATGTCTGCAAATAGTAGAGAGCGTGAGATTCAAAAAATTAAGTAAATGAGACCTCATAGAACATCCAAGAATGAAAAACATTCCAATCACTTGCCAATCAGTGGAAGGAGGGGTAAATATTGCCCACCTCATGGACCAGTTTTTCCTTAATTCATGTAGACATGAGAAGGAGAAAAATAATTCCTCATACATGGAGAGGGCAACCTAGAATGACCAATATGCCCCAGATGAAAGAAACCCTAAATTTCCCTAATTTGAAATCCCAGCCCCACTGTTCTCTCATTAAGCCCCACTGTTCTCTCATTACGCTGCTGAAGAGGAGAGAAGAACAGGGGAGGGTTCCGCCTTTGGTCTCTTGCTGCAACAACCGTTCTCTCTCACCTCTTCTTCCTCTCTCACTTCATCTCTCTATAAGCTGCAATCCTCTCTCCATTCCATCGAAGAAGAAGCAGTCTCTTCTCCTTGACCAAGGGACGTCCGCATCTGGTACGTATATGTTTTGGGTGTTTCAATTTTTTTGCAGTTTTCTCTCTTTTCTCCTCTCTCATTTCGTCCATGTGTCTGTGTTTGTAAGCGAATTGATTTTTTTTCATTGTATGAGAGAGTGGCCTCTTTGTTATTGTGTTCAGTTCCTTTGTTTGTGTGCTGTAGCACTAGATTTTTTCTTTTCTGAAAACTCTGATCTATAAATTGTATGTGTAACTATTGAGGCTGTTAAGTTTAACTCTTTGTTCCAATTCTCATACATTCCTTTGGCCTTTGGCCTTTGCCCTTTGCGCAGGATTAGTGTGATGGAAACTCTTTACTAGCTTTGGTACAAGTAGAACTGATGCCATTCATTGATGGGCATTCGTTGAATGCGATTTATTTCCTTTTCTTCCCTAGTGTAACTTTTGATTGATACTATCAAGTTGTTGTGATGACATTGCTACTGTTTCAATGCTTGTTTATGTTATCTGCAAACCTATGTATCCAAGTTTGTAACATTTGTAAGTTGAAAACAAATTAATTCTAAAGGACAATAGTTGTTCAGTTGATAAGAATATAGGAAATATGTGGACAAGGATAAGTACTACTAGGTGTGGTTTTGGGAAAACAATGGACATTGGCATTGTTTTTGACCACCGAAATTATGAGTATCTATAATCTGGAAGTTGTGTTCAGAGGCAGACATGCCGTCCAACTTGGCCAAATATGGATTTTATTTTTCGGTTGATTGATGCAAAGTTAAGAAAAGCCTATACTTTTTGGGGAAGAGGTCAAGGAAACCCTAGAATTGGGTATTGAGTAGGTGGATGTCTAATATTTTGTATGTATTACTCCCCATTGTATTCTTGTGCTGGAGGGAGAGGCAACTGTTAGTTCTTCTATCTTTCATCTCTTTGAAATCTATTAGTTTAATTTACCAAATAAATTTGTATGAAATTTTTTTGCTCCCAAAATGGTTTTTGTGTCCTACCCCTTCTAAGGAACCCTAGTTTTTGCCTTTTTCTTGTGAAATTGTATCTCTATTAAAATATAACCAACGCCTCTGTCCAAAAAGAGAAGTTAATAATATAAACACCCATGGATGACAGAAAGAAGAAAATATAGATTACTGTGAGTAACTCTTTTAATATATGCTTATCTAGTTCTCAGGGTGGGATGGAATTTTTGTTAAGTGTAGCCATGAGGTGATTATGGGCTCTCACCTTAATCTGGCATAAGGTTACTTTCCCTTCCTGCCTCCCTCCCCCTTTGTGGAATTTTTAATTTGTACAGCAGAAAGAAACAATGTGTTGATCTGTCTGACATGTGGTTCTTATTCAAGTCATGTAACATTTTTTTTTTTTGCTAAAAATAAAATAGTTGCTCTTTACGTTACCTAATGTTACTCCTTGTAAGAAATTTTGTTGCTCTCTATGTAAGAATGGATGCTCCACATTGTTAAGGGCAGTGACCTATATTTTAACTCACTGAATGGCTGTCCCTTTATGTGTTGGTCTGTATGAAATGTGGTTCTTCTTCAAGTTATGTAACATGTTTTTTTCTTGAAAATATAATAATTGCTCTTTAAGTTACCTAATGTTACTCCTTGTAAGAAATTTTGTTGCTCTCTATGTAAGAATGGATGCTCCACACTGTTAAGGGCAGTGACCTATATTTTAACTCACTGAATGGCTGTCCTTTTACAAGGATGTGTTGGTCTGTATGAAATGTGATTCTTCTTCAAGTTATGTAACCCTAAATTTCCTGAAAATAAAATATTTTTGGAAACATTCGTCAAACTATACACCATTTGTTTACTTCATCCTCAATCTATCAAAAACGTTTAGTTAGTCCTTCAAGGGTATGTTGTCCTCCTCTCTAACTTCTGTTAACTTTTAAACGGAAAACACGTACATGAGCAGCACATGCCCTAATTCCCCACAAGTAAAAGGGCAAAAATGCCATTCGACATCAATCCACAATTCCACGCACAAAACCCTCCCCCCCTCTCTCTTTCTCTCTCTCATACTCTGTATACATAGCCTACTCATAACTCCACAGTCCACACCATTCTTACAAATACAAATCCAGAATTTTGATCGATGAAGGCGTAAGGAGAGGAGTTGGCTGCAATGGACGATTTTTGTAGCTAATGACAGTTAAATTCACACCATTCTTACAGACACAAATCTAGAATTTTGATCGATGAAGGCTTAAGGAGAGGAGTTGGCTACAATGGACAATTTTTGTAGCTAATGACAGTTGAATCCACACCATTCTTACACACACAAATCCAGAATATTGTAACTAATAGCAGAACCAGAATGTGGTTTGTTTTTTTGTAGCTATTGACAGTTGTATCTGAACTAGTTGAACCTACTTTAGTTTGATAGCTGCTGAATTTGTATTTGGCATTGAATCTGTACTTTCAGTTTAAGTTTTGTGTTATGCACTTTCAGTTTCAGCTTTGATTTGCAATGATTGCTATAGTTTGCTGCACTTTGATTGATGCACTTTCCTGCACCAGTTTAGATGTAGCTTTTTTACCAATTTTAGAGTGTTGAAATCATTTCATTGCATTTTAAGACACAAATTTTGGACACAGACACAATTCAGGACGCAATCATTACTTCAGTTTTAGCACTTCAAACATGGACACAACTTCATGGTAGATACTTTAGATTTCTAGCAGTTACACTTTTGTTAACCAAAAAATGATCAATAGGGTACTCATTTAGAGTGTTTCAAGAGGAAGAGGATGAGGAATGCATGGCTGGAGATGGAGGGAGGTCACAGGAAGGGAGAGAGGTCAACGGATGGAGGCTGGTGGTGTACTCTTGGTGTTGTACTTTGTATTTCTCATTCTTCTTCAAGTCATGTAACATATTTTTTCCTGAAAATAAAATAGTTGCTCTTTAAGTCACCTAATGTTACGCCTTGTAAGAATTTTTGTTGCTCTCTATGTAAGAATGTATGCCCTAAATTGTTAAGGGGAGTTAATTCAATTTTAACTCACTGGTTGACTGTCCCTTTACAAGGGTGTGTTGGTCTATATGAAATGTGGTTCTTCTTTCTTAAAGTCATGTAACATGTTTTCTCCTGCGAAAAAAATAGTTGCTCTTTAAGTTACCTAATATTACTCCTTGTAAAAACTTTTGTTGCTCTTTATGTAAGAAAGTATGCCCTAGACTGTTAAGGGCAGTCACCTATGTTTTAACTCATTGAATGGCTGTCCCTTTACCTTTGTGTGTTGGTCTGTATGAAATGTGGTTCTTCTTCAAGTTATGTAACATGTTTTTTTCTTGAAAGAGTTTTTTTTGGAAACATCCCTCAAAACTATACACCATCTGATTACTTCGTCCTCAAACTATCAAAAACATTTACTTGGTCCTCGAAGTCTATGTTGTCTTCCTCTCTAACTTCTATTAACTTTTAAACGAAAAACACGCATGTGAATCTGAAGGGTAAAAATGCCATTCCACATCAATCCACAATTCTCCACAACGAAAAGGGTAAAAATGTCATTCCACATCAATCCACAATTCCACGTGCAAAACCCTCCCCCCTCTCTCTCTCTCTCATACTCTGTATACATAGCCAACTCATCACTCCACAGTCCACACCATTCTTACAAACTCAAATCCAGAATTTTGATCGATGAAAGCTTAAGGAGAGGAGTTGGCTGCAATGGACGATTTTTGTTGCTAATGACAATTGAATACACACCATTCTAACACACACAAATCCAGAATTTTGTAACTACTTTAGTTTGTGGTCTATTTTTTTTTGAAGTGAATGACATTTGAATCTGAAGTTGTTCAACCTACTTTAGTTTGAACAGCAGCTGAATCTGTATTTGACATTGAATTTGCACTTCAAGTTATGTAACTTGTCTTTTTCTGAAGATATAAAAGTTGCTCTTTATGTCTCTTATTGTTACTCCTTGTATGTACTTTTGTTGCTCTCTATGTAAGAAAGTATGCCCTATACTGTTAATGGCAGTCACCTATGTTTTAACTCACTGAATGGCCTTCCCTTTACCCTTTTGTGTTGGTGTGTATGAAATGTGGATCTCCTTTAAGTTATGTAACTTGTCTTTTTCTGAAAATATAAAAGTTGCTCTTTTAGTCACCTAATGTTACTCCTTGTATGAACTTTTGTTGCTCTCTATGTAACAAAGTATGCTCTAGACTGTTAAGGGCAGTCACCCATGTTTTAACTCACTGAATGACTGTCCCTTTACCCTTGTGTGTTGGTTTGTATGAAATGTAGATCTCCTTCAAGTAATGTAACTTGTCTTTTTCTGATAATATATAAGTTGCTCTTTAAGTCACCTAGTGTTACTCCTTGTATGAACTTTTGTTGCTCTCTATGTAAGAAAGCATGCCCTAGACTGTTAAGGGCAGTCACCCATGTTTTAACTCACTGAATGGCTATCCCTTTACCCTTTTGTGCTGCTCTGTATGAAATGTGGTTCTCCTTCAAGTAATGTAACTTGTCTTTTTCTGATAATATATAAGGTGCTCTTTAAGTCACCTAGTGTTACTCCTTGTATGAACTTTTGTTGCTCTCTATATAAGAAAGTATGCCCTAGACTGTTAATGGCAGTCACCCATGTTTTAACTCACTGAATGACCTTCCCTTTACCCTTTTGTGTTGGTGTGTATGAAATGTAGATCTCCTTCAATTTATGTAACTTGTCTTTTTCTAAAAATATAAAAGTTGCTCTTTTAGTCACCTAGTGTTACTCCTTGTATGAACTTTTGTTGCTCTCTATGTAAGAAAGTATGCCCTAGACTGTTAAGGGCAGTCATCCATGTTTTAACGCACTGAATTTCTGTCTCTTTACCCTTGTGTGTTGGTTTGTATGAAATGTGGATCTCCTTCAAGTTATGTATCTTGTCTTTTTCTGATCATATATAAGTTGCTCTTTAAGTCACCTATTGTTACTCCTTATATGAACTTTTGTTGCTCTCCATGTAAGAAAGTATGCCCTAGACTGTTAAGGGCAGTCACCCATGTTTTAACTCACTGAATGGCTGTCCCTTTACCCTTGTGTGTTGCTCTGTATGAAATGTAGTTCTTCTTCAAGTCGTGTAACATGTTTTCTCCTGAAAATATAATAGTTGCTCTTGAAGTCACATAATGTTACTCTTTGTTTTTTTTAACTCGCTGCCTCGTTTGACTTACATGGGTTGAAATGCTATATTGTTCAGACATACGACTTTTTTGTATGTTTCTTGGATGTAATTTACGAACTTGGAAATATTTTTTATCCGTTGATGGAGCTTATGTGTTGTTTGGAGTTCATTTGGATCAGCAGATGCAGAGACTAATACATGTAGCCTGTGAACTGATATGTTCCATTGGACATTTTTGAGAAATATCTCTGGTCCCGATAGAATCCTACCTCAACTCCCATTTGTTCGAGTGAATTAATGTGCACGTAATTGAAATCTGGTCTGCATCCTTGCTTTTTCCCCATGTGTGTAGCCATTATTAAACATTAATTCACCTGGCACCATATCGATATTTTAGGTTGCTTGCACACACTTATTTATGCTTTTGTGTTATGATGTTCAAATTAAATTAACATGCTTATACGGATGTGTCCGTATAGGTGCATTTTGGGGGAAAGTAAAGATGGCTGCAGAAAACAAGGTAAGATTCATCTTGGAGATTGGTTTTAGTAGTGTGTTTTGTTCATTACTTTCCATTATAACTATTTAAACTATTATAGCCTTTGAATTGTCATGTTTCTTTGCTTCATAGGGTTTGTTTGTTCATATCCTAGTTTAGTCCATCCCTTGATTGGGTAAGATTGTAACATCCTATTAACTTAAGGTGCTTAAGAGTTCATCTTATAACTTAAAGGGGTGTAGTGCAATAACTTTAATTGCATGTGTGTGTGTTCTCTTTGCAACACCTGTAAACTTTGAAGTTTAAAGAAAAAAAGAAAAAGAAAAACCCCAAGCAAGAGGACTCTTGTTTTACGTTAGAGAGAGAGAGAGAGAGAGAGCTGTTGAGAGGAAGGGAAGAAAGAGGAAGAATTGGGTCTTGAATTCAAGCCTTAATCTAGGTAAAATTCATGTTTGATGTTGTGTTCTCAAGTATTCCTTTTAGGTATGATTGTGTTTAAAATCTCCAATTTCAATTGAGTAATCTAGGTTTCTCAATTCTAAGATGGGGTTTTATGTGTTCCTCAAATCTTGATAAGATGGGAGTAGGTTTCGGTATTCATGAGGTATGCTTGCTGGGAATTGAAGCCTAGTCACAGGAAAAGAAATTTCTTTTCTTTGAGCTGAAACTGCGTTTTAGAAGCAAGAAATAGGGTTTTGATTGCTGGAACATGATTTCTTAGTTGTTGAATCTATTTTTTTAGTGCTAAACTGTAACTGGTTGCTGAAATTGTGATCTATAAGTGCTGAAATTGCACTTAGGTGAGGTATGTTGATGGATAAATGCTGGAAATTGCTACTATGTGCTGAAACAATAACTAAAAAGTTGCTGAAACTGAAGTTAGGTGCAGGACACATGAATTAGAGGTGCTGAAACTGTTAATAGGTTGCTGAAAAACTGCTGTTTTTTTTTTTGGGTAAATAAAAACTGCTGTTAGGATGCTGAAATCACTTAAATCACTGCTGGAAATCACTAGAAAGCGCAGAAAATATGTGTTTAAGTGCAGGAAATTGATAGTGAATGCTGAAAATATGATTTAGAGGCATAGAACACCCCTTAGGGTGCTGTAATTGAACTCAAATGGCTGAAACTGGTCATGTTTGCCTGGAATATGGCTAAGAGAATTGGAACTCGAGTTCATAATGTTGAGAACTGAAAAACAGTTGCTAGACTTGGTTGAAGTTAGTGCTTCTATTCCTATATTTTGTTAAGGAGTATAAGCAAGTAGTTGCTAGAATTCGTTCTTATGAGAATTTCCCATATTAATACTCACATGTTTGCTTACGTATGATGAATGGTAGGTTTGGAAGCAACGACAAGTACCGCGACTCCACGTAGGGAGTGAGCTTATGTTGGTTTTCCTTTTTGTTGGAGACCGAGGTGAGTGTTCGATTCATAGATGTTCTTCAATTGGATTGAATTTGTGATATTGAACTGTGACTTCGTGTTGATGGGCAACAACGGCCAATGGCCGGACTTAGTGTTGTGCTCCTGACTTCGTGTCGAATTCTTTGGCTTTATGCCAAGTTAATGACTTCGTGTCGGATTTAATGACTTTGTGTCGAGCTAATGACTTCGTGTCGATAATATGCTTAACGCATGTTCATTTGAGATGCTAGATTTATTGTTTTCATTGAATAGCATCTATGTCTCATATACACTCCTGGAACTCGTTCTGGGTTCCAGTTTTGCGGGTATAGGTCGGTGTCCACTACAGGTCGCGTTTTGCGTTTTGTGACTTGCTCGAGGAGTGCGTGGTTGAGGCCTGTGGGAGTCTTTGTCTCCTGGCCCATAGATGATATTTGCCTAGTATAGTTTTTTTTTTTGGATAATAGTTTGTTATATAAAGTTTATTTCTTGTCAGACTTCCGCTGTAGTTTATAAATGACAGTTATTTTGAGATGTAAATAAAATGTGGCTGTTGATCTTCAGTTTTAGTTATTCTTGGAATTGCCAGTTGGTTGTCGTTGGGTGGTTGTTGCGTGTCGTATCGGGAGCTGATGAGGTGCTATTCCGGAACGGGGCGTGACAAAGATGTTGTTGGTATTTCTAGTTGGATGACATGAATGGTCCTTTCCCCCTTTTCTGCTTTAGGGCCTGTGATAGTTGCTCTGCGATTTGGAGTGTTCTCCATGGATGAAGGTCTACAAAGTCAAACATTTTCGTTGTAACATTTAATTCAAAAAGGGGGGCCAGTGAATGGTCCTTTCCCCCTTACTACACGTGTCTTACTGGGGCCAGTGAATGGTCATATCACTAATATGTTTTTTCAGCCATGACACTTGCTCTGTCAGTCCACATATGTGGCTCCTTTTATGATATTAAGTTGCCCTATTTGAAAAATGTTGCCCCGTGTATGAAAATAAGTTACACTATATACACGACAAGGGGGCCCATTGAAATGTCATGTCACCTTTTTGTTTTCTTACCCGTGACACTTGGTCTATCAGTCCAAATCACCGAAAATTGAATTTAAAATGTGCTACAACACAGGCCGGTAATGGGTTCAACATCTACGCAAATCACACATACGAATTTATTATAATACACATACGGAAAAAATAAAAATGGAAGCCATGAAATGGCAAATGCCCGTGACAGTTGCCCTCGGCTTGCGAAATCCCTTAATCTCCAAGGTTTGTAACGTGTGTTAGTAACGTCTGTTCCTCTGCCTCGGTCCAAGCTCGGCGTGCCACCAAAGACGTTGACAAACAAATTTACGAACTAATTCTTTGAATGCAGATGAAATGTGGTATGAGAAGAGTAACTTCCACAATTTCTGAGAAATGAGGTCGGTGGTAGCTATTCAATAGGTATCAGAGAATCTTACTACAAGTCTCTTATTGGGGCCAGTGCATGGTCATATCAACATTATGTTTTCTTACCCATGACACTTGCTCTGTCAGTCCAGATATGTGGCTCCTTTTAAAAGCTGAAAGGGATGGCTTCGACCCAAGAGAGTCTATTAGAGGAATTAAGAGGGATCCACAGTATGCATCCGACCCCGAAGTATCCGATTATTCCGATGACGAAACGGAGTAATTGTATTTTATTTCATTCTAGTAATTATTATAATTTTGTGGTAGTATTGTTGTTTGATCTATGCAAGAACTTTATGTTTTCTTACCGGAGACAGTTGCTCTGTGAATCCACATGTGTTGCTCCTTATATGAAATAAAGTTGCCCTTTGTGGAAATTAAATTGCTCTCTCTATGAAAATAAGTTACACCATATACACGCCAAGGGGGGACCGGTTAAGGTAGGTTAGGTAACGGTTTCTTGGCCACGTAAGCCATAACTACCAATGATCTTGAATGATGTTGAAAGCCACAGGAATACTTCATAAATTGTTCACGCATGCCACATGAAAGACATCATCTGGGAAGATGAACAAGATGGGGAAGCAATTGGCTCCGACACTTTGAGGTTGGACGTTATATAATGTATTCGTCAACTTTGTAAGTTCTCTTTTGTTTTGCAAAAGTTTAGTTTTGTAATGGGGACAACACTTTCTTTGTTTTGGTCATTGCAGCCTGGTACTTACCTTGATCAGAAGGAGAAGGTCATCAAGTACAGTGACTTGTCAAGAAGGAGCTTATTCTGTTTTCAATGGCAAATTTTCAGCGGTCAATACCTTCGAGTACAAGTGGTACGTACGTATACAGTCGACATATTTTTTTACGACTTGTACGAGATTCCTGTTCCTCAAGGATGATGACATCCTTCTTGACTACTTGAATGAAGATGGGCAATCTACTGAATGTAGTTGGTATGTTTTTTGAGTAGTAGTAAACAATTAATATTACGATGAAGTTGTTTGGCATGTTGTATATTCATTTGCCATTTTCTAAAATTACATGCCGATGATACCGATCCTAGTAGTCAACGGAAGTGAGGGAATTGGGACAGGATGGAGCTCCTATATTCCGAATTATAGGCCAAGGGATATAGTTGCAAATGCGAGACATTTATTTTAGAGGACTGAAGATGCCACGAAGTGTTTTTTTAATGGCACGACTGTTCATGTTGTGTGACAAAATTACTGATGAGCGATACTAACGTTTATCATAACCATTATTTCCCCTCTTTCTCACCGCTTTGTTCCTCTGTTCTCGCCAACCGTTGAGCCACCCACCTCCCTCCCTCTCTATCTGTCTCCCTCCTGGAGGCCATTGGAAAGAGGATGCATGTCGTTATCTTCCATCTATTTCACGACGAATCCGTTGTCTGGATTCTGGACCCAATGTTTTCATTTCATCACCAATGGTGATCGCAACACTGTAGTACCTGTCACTCAATCTTCTGTACGTAATCTATATAGAAACCATAGGCTTAATTTGTAGAATAAAGATGACATGTCACAACTGGGTTGTCGCATTATTGGTTTCGTAGCATTAACCACACCCTTATTTTAATGGTGAGTCAATGGAAGTTATGACACCACACTCAGGAATTCAAAGCTGCCAATCCGACGAGGAACTTAACATTAAAAGGAATTTCTGGAATCAATTACAATAGGGAATGATAACACCTGCAACTTTGCAGAAACCATTACAGCAGAAACAGAGAGAATCTAGAAATTACAGCCAAAATAAAAGTATATCTTTTTAGTGCGTCGACGCCTCAACAAGGACGCATGATACGTTTCTGACTACACGCCGCAATCTGATTTTACATCTCACTCAAATACCAAAAAAAAAACCTGAATGGTAACTTAAAACTCAATCCTTAACACAAAATCTCAAGTAACTTGTATCACTAAACTCAGTCTTCAAAATAGGCACTCCGGTTAGCTCTAGATAAGATAATGAATTTCGTTTCCATCTTTTAACTGAGATATTCACGAGGGAGTGTGCAAAATTCACAGTTGACCAGCTACACCAAATTTCTTCACCTACTAAAATAACTGATATTTCATGTCCTCCTAGCCAGCAATACCTGTTACAAGAGAAAAAATAAACTAGTAAGTATCATGAGATGCATTCAGGACATCTACCTATCAGGCTTCAGAAGGAAATGGCCTGAGATGACATTGTAGCATTTCTCGCCAAAAGATTAGACAAGCAGCTTTCAATGGGTTACAAATAGCATACATTTAACCAGAAAAGCTATAAAAAGCATGGCATTGCATACTTGTAGTCTGGAGCCTCTGGGCTAACCCTAACGTGAACTCAAGCTTCAAGATCATTTGACTGAATAGGGTATTAAACTGAAACCCTTCTGCGTGAGAATGACTTTATTATCAAAAGAAGCTTTTGACAATATGCCAGTAACACATGAGCTAATGCAAAACTATATTTGTCAAACTAATTTAGTAGTAACTAAAACACGCTCACAAGGAATGCTTGATATTTATGTCAACCTTACATTAACGTTCTTTTGTACATAAATTCCTCTAAGTTTGAAATTATAACACTCCGTGTGCCATTGGAAAGCTCTCTACAAGCACTAATATTTCAAGACTCGAGTGGCATACTAGCCTAAAAGTATGACAATTTTTCAAACCATATGCAGTTGGGAAGTCCCTGAAAAATTGAAGCACACATACTCAACTTATACCACGTAACAACATTTAAAATATTGAGAAATAGAGCTAGGCAAACCTTTTAATACAACTTTCACATCAACGTCACATTCACATGAGGCAAACTTAAAACTTCATACTCCAAGCATAAAAGCAATCCACCATTTAACACAATTTTCACGTCAACTTCACATTCACATGAAGCAAACTTAAAATTCCATACTCTATGCATAAAAGCAATCCATCTTAGTGAGGACTCCCTTTGTGTCGTAAGGGACATTTGTGAATATTATTGGAGGACACAAACAACCCTTTACATAGTAAGGGACATTTGTTAAAAAGATTCCTAACCGAGTCTATAAGGGCAGCGAAGGCCAAGCTACAGTTGGAGATCGATCCCAGGTCCCCTAAAGATGGTCGTAGATTAGGTGGCTGTAGGTCAGGACTCGGATCAATTACTCTTGCTTCTACAAAGAAAGCTCCTTCGATGATTGAAGTGGAAAGGGAGGAAGCATGGACAGTGTGAAAGTGAGAATGCTCGAAAGTTTGCTTCAATGGCACAGTTTGGGCTTTAAAACCAATATTAGAGATAGCACTAAAAGGATTCCCGAGGCCAAGCGTTATTCATTTACTAACAATGGCCTCAGACTCAAATCTCTTGACGAGCCCCTCTAGGACTTCCAAGATTCTAATAAACTCTTTTCATTTGTGGGAACACTGCTCAGGTAAGCTAATCCCACCACTCTAATCAGAACCTCATCACCATATTAGTAAAGCATTGGCTATTGACAGGTCTGGGTATGAGGGATAGCTATGGCTAAAGTGTCTCTCTTTATCACAACATTCAAGTCAGTTGACACAATACTACATTAGCTGATCACTTTTCAGTCCAAAGCAAACAAATACTTTGGTTGTTTGTCATTTAGGAAAGCTCGCCATGCTCCACCTTAGCAAGTGTGATTCCTTGGCTGTCAAAACTAAATTTGATGTTCTTATCTAGAGTTTTTTATGAAACCATGACAACTTTTGAACCCATAAGAATAGTGAAGAGAAGAGAAGTGAAAGGAAAGGAAGAATATTGAAGAAACTAAATTTCATGATACTTCTGTACCCAAAAGAATAGTGAAAAGAAAGGAAGAAACCCTGTATCCTAAGAAGTTGCATGTCGGCGTGATAATAAATTTGTCACTTTTATCAGTTTCAAGTATAGAAGAACAATAAACTCATAGGTTCAAGTATAGAAGAACATGAAAATTACGTAATTGAACTTCAATTCAACCTAACCCTAACCTTCTTCCTTTTCTTCTTCTTCCACCGTCTACGTAAGTGGATTGCCCCAGGCATGCACCTACTGATGCACTTATTACTAGGTGGTTAGTCAAGGTCTATGGGGCCTCCCCTTGAATCTCTTTCTCTCTCTCCCTCCCTCCCTCATGTCAATCTCCAACAGTAATTCTTCACTTTGTTCATTCCAATAAAATACCATTGCGTGCAACATGAAAACCTCATGATCTACTGTTAACACCCAGTTCAATGGAGATAAAAGCCACTATATGCAAGTACTCTACAAGGTTAAGTGAACCATTCAGTCCAGCCCTTCAACCAGATCCCACATTGGACGGAAAGTAGTTAGTAATTTGTAACATCCCAAAACTCCTCAAATTAAATTATAGTAATTATCATTCATCCCTTCCAACTATCTGACATCATTCCCAGCCCTCATAGCCAAGGACATGCACTTACCAACATAACCTAAAGCATCAACGTAATCTTTCTCTATAATCTGTTCCCCTTTCTTTTCCTCCCCCGTTTACCATGGATATTCTTTTCTTTTTATAGTCACTGTTAAGAGTCATACCACAGTTCCTTAAAATTCATATTACATTTTACAATACAATAAAATTGCTGAAATATTAATGTTAAAAGCGTGGAGAGTTCCTACTGTTCTGCCTAGCCTTCTTTCAAGAAACATGTTCACCTCTTGCACATATGCTCATTGAAACATTACTGTTGGCCACCCTTCAACCCACCACAACAAAGCTCTTTCACCCCTGCACCTCATATTAAATCAATGTATTCTTTTTCCACGTTCCACAAACCATTCAGTTAATAACCCAAGCATATAATTAGTCCCAGTGAAGGACCACTTCTCATAACTCAGTTTTGGGGTTCTTTCTCTCGAAGCAAATCAAGTAAATCGAAAGCTAGAAAATCAGACATTATTCTAGCTATATGAGTGAAACAAAATGAAAAGAAAATAATCTCCATCCGCTCATGACCCATGAACACCAAATGTTTAACAGAACTTTTTTTTCCCTGCCCCTAATAAGAACATCATTCTAAACGGCATAAAATTATGACTTCCAATCCCAAAACACAACATAGAGATTACTCACCCTTTTTCCCCTTACTGAGGCTACACATAGCTTCCAAACCGACGTATGTGACGATATGTAAACAAAAACTGAATAATAAAAACCATTTCTTTTTATCACAACTAGAGGTATAATTCAATACTTCTCAATCCAATTCCTAAAGGCTACAGGTATTCCTTCCTACCTCTGTCACCACATAATGACAGTTTTTAACAAAATCCAACTACTAACTGAAACTATCATCCGTGTCATTTATATAGAGAGACAGAGTAATCCGTTGCACAACCCATAAACAGGGATCATCTAACAGGGGAAACACAATAGAGTGATTAAAGGGATCAATTAGACCGAAGCATGAGGGAAAGTTTCAACCTAAACATGGTCCCAAATAATAGTAAGTACGTGAGGTAAAATTGAAGTTCTGTAGGTCAAGAACTCTTTACCTTGGACGAGAATGGAAGTCGAGGAAGCGCTGCCACAAACCCACTGCCACAAAGCGCTGCTCTATCGTCGTTAGTTGGAGGAATCAACGGAGCAACGAGATGGAGGGAGAGAGCATCACACACACACACACAGAGGGGTTTCTCTGGTCGTCGGAGAGGAGGAGAGAGGGAGGGAGCAACGCACTGAGAGAGAGAGGGCAACGGACTGAGAGAGAGAGAGAGAGAGAGAGAGAGGCGCTAGGGTTACAGACTGATTTGGGTGGGATTGGGAGGGTTTCACGCGTTTTGGGAGGGAGATAAAAGGGGAACGACGTCGTGTAAGGAGAAGGGGTATTTGTGTCCCTGTCTGTTTTGGATTCCATGTATTGGGAAATACTTTTGTTCTTCCCATGCATTTTGAATTCCTAAAAACTTCTCCATCACCTGGGCAATATTTGCCCCACTGTCCACTGATTGGCAATTTCCCCAAAAAGGTGCCACCAAAGCTCAAACGCTCTATACACACGGAAGTCCAAACTCATCCTTAGGTATGATATCAATAGAAAAGTTTAAGCGAGCCATTTTATTTGGTATTTCAATCCTTGTTTCCTTATTTGGAGGATCCGTTTGGCTTCCCTTTCAACGGATGAGATCTAAAATTGAGGCATCCACGCTGATTTCAAAGAGGCTCTCGTGTCTGTTTAAGGGGAGCGCCTCATGCACCTTAGCTGGGCCTCTTCGTCATCTCCTGCCCTCCTCCTTTAGGCATACCTGCACCTCCTCATCCAGGCACCTACCTGCACCTTGATGCACCTTAGGCCTAGGTGCGCCTTTCACAACTATGGCCAACTTACCATTGGGAAAAGACTCTTTCCCGACATACAATGCTGAATCACTCAACAAAAAAAATAAGACTCTTAAATTATTGGATTTGTAGAAGGTCTGCCGTCTGTGGGTGGAAAAGCAGCAGCAAAGGATCCTAGAAATTCATGACATTTCTTCTACTACCTTTAATTCCCCTACACAAGACGCTCCTCAAATCTGCCAACCAAACACAGCCTCGAGGTCCCAGTGATGAACAGTTACAAGGGAGAAGAGCCAACAAGCTATTGTAACATGAGGCAAAGGTAAGAAACCCACAAACTCCGAACAGTAAAATGTGGTCATCCAAGAAATAACAATAAGAATGATGATCATCATCATCAAAAACAGGGCATAGATTCCATTACATGGCTATTTGGTTGGTTGGTTATAGGCTACATCTCTCTTAGGTGTTTGTTTTCCGTTTCCTGTTTTGATTTACTATAGACACAAAATTCTTCAAAGCTTCTGAATCACCCTCAGTTTAGCACTCCTACACCGGCGGTTCAATCTTTCTTCCTCTTCCGATGGTGTTATGGGTCTCTTTGTCAAGATTGCTCCATTCGATCCTTGTATTGTCCGTCTAATCCATGCTTCTTTATCATCATCGTTGTCTTCATTGATGACTCCAGACTCCCCTTCGTATTTCGGGTCGTCTTCATCATCATCACCAACTCTGCCGTCGTCAATAATGTCGATAAATGTCTGTTTCACTATTCTGTCCTCCAAACTGTGAAAAGAGATCACAGCAAGCCTGCCCCCAGGTGCAAGGCAATCGAAACAAGCATAAAGAGTTTCTTTTAGTGTGTTGAGCTCGTCATTAACAGCTATCCTCAGAGCTTGAAATACTCGCGTCGCTGTCTTTATCCAGCCTTGCCTTCCTCCTGTTTTACAGAGATATTCATAATCCTCGTCAATTTGTTATAATACCAGCAGCAAGGGTGGAGCCAGAAGTTTTGAATTTTTCCCCAAACCAAACAATAAACATGAAAGTTCTCTATTTGACAACCTAATATCCAAAATCATAACTGAAGAAAGTCCCCAAATATACATATCATAACTAAAGAAGATCGCATACATATGGGCATATATATGAAAATTATGCAGCGGAAAATCGTAGTGAGGCAATAGTAATAGGTGTACAATTTTTATATATTACTTAAAACTAACATTTTCCTAGGATTTTAGTGATAAGACAAACAACATGAAACATTACAAATGAAAACAATCTCACAAAAATGGTAGAAAGGAAAATTTTGACAAAAACAAATTAACCGTGATAGAATTTCAAATTTTCATACTTTGCGCTCGAGTAGATGCCAAGAAAATAACACCACCTTGAAATCCAATTCCCATAAAGCATGAGGTGTTTTAATGTGTCCGCAATAGGTACCTTAATATTAGATCGAATACATAGACAGGCAATTGCAGAACAAAAAACTAAAAAAAAAAAATTTAAAAAAAAAGAGAGGAGGGAAGCCCACCTTTTGACCTGGAAGTTGAACCCTGAATAAGATGTACTAGATCACCAGTAGAGTGCAATCCACCCTTTAGACGGGCCTTAACAATCTTATTCTGAAGAGAATACCAGTTGCTTTCCTCCCCGTAATCACGCAGTATTCGCCCCACTTCATTATCTGGCCAAGAATTTAGTATGTCTTCTGCTTTAAGACTTGCCTGTCACATTCCTGTTCAAATCAGTTAATTGAGAGGTGTATAGAGGTTCTGCTGCAAGCAAGTGGTGGAACACATATAATTAAGTGAAGAAAGTAGGGAAGTATATCACAATGAAGCAATATACTACAGGAAAAAAAGATACATCTATGTCAGAATAAACTTCATGAAGACACAGAACTGTCAGGAGGATTTAAGAAATTGGTTATTGGACAAGTTAATAGGTCAGAAATAACAGTTAACATAGGGGAGAAAATCAAGTCCTACTAACCACATCTATGCGAAATATATTTCACAATCATGCATACATTACCATTATCAGAGCACTAAAATAGCCTATCCTCAATTGGAAATATGTTTGGTGGTTTGGACATGCATTTGTTGTGATAAAGGCAGACGCCTTGCCTAATATGACTCGTAACATAAAATTAACAACGTGTCATATAAAAGAATTGTTTAACATCGTCTATATGTATCTTACGATCTCCAATCTGATTCGATTCACATTTCGCAAAACTAGAATTGTGGTTCACGATACCTGAGGATTCATCCGCATATCAAGAGGCCCATTACTAAGTACACTGAATCCCCTTTCAGCATTATTTACCTGTACAACAATAGAGGAGACATCAGAAGGAACCCCATTATTTAACACCGGTGGAAGTTGGAACATCTAGACTACATACGAAACGCATTACAAATCTGTGTTGTGGGCTTGTGGCCAGCACTAATTTGTATGTAGCACGGATACGGACATGCGACAGGGCAATTCTCAAAAAATGAGGACACCGGCATAGTGGGGACTGGCTGGACGTGGCAGTTTTTTCATTCTCCCTCTGTCCTGAATTTTAGTCCATTAATCCTTATCTATTTGGATTAGACCAAATGAAAAAAGAAACGAGTTGCCCTTCATTCCCATATTAAAATTGAATCACAAAAGTGGAGGGAAAAATGCATTAAAGTCTAAAAAGTAATCATTGCATTAATAAGCAATAACATCGCCGTCATGAAGTCAAGTGCTAAGAAATAGAATAAGAACGGATGTTTTAGAAAACAAAACCTGCATGGACGACATTCCCAGGTCCATTAAGATCCCATCAGCGTTGGGGGTTAACAATGTCTTATCAACCTCACGCAACACATGCTTGATATCCCTATAATTCTTCAAAAAGGTATGTGCTTTCAGTTCTGAAGTTGAACCACATGAATTACTATGCAACATTGTATTGATCAAAGCTTGACCCTGGTCAAATGCAACAGGATCAACATCCAGGCCAACATATAGCTGCATTTCTGGATGCGCCTGAATTATCTGTCATTTAAAGCAAGAATTCTGAAGTTAGAAACATCAGCAAAAAATATTAGTCCTACAAGACCCATTAAGTGACGGAGTTTGCTTTTCTATAATAGAAAGCAACTGCGTAAGAGTGAGAAAAAGAGAGACCCAAAAAAAAAGAATCCGGAGAGAGATATAGATGAGCGGCGGGTGGAACTTGATAAGCAACTTTACACCATATGAGTAGGTAGGAAAAGAATAAGGTCGACCCTTTTTCTCTCTATAGGCGTTTAAAACACGAGAGCCACTGCCCTTCAAGGCGGAAGCAAACCCAGAAGCTTATTTTTCTGAAATTACAGTGACTCGTGAGTTCAAGTTGAGACATGCAACTGGGTTACATCAACAAGTTCAGTGCCTTCATCCCATCCTTTCAAACCCAGAACCCGTTAAGCTTTCCATAACTTTAACCAATTGTACTAGCTTCTATTGTTCTGCTAAGTCAAGATAGCCTTTCGCTTGTTTTAAGTTCAACATGATCAGCAAAGGAGAATGATTTATTTGAAAATAACCATTGATAATACAAATGTAGTCAATAGTCTATGAGTGAAATAAAATACTCATTCACTTTTTAAGACAACTGACACCTTTCTGTAGGTGAGCTTACTGACCACTCACACAGAATAGCAGCCATTCAGCTGTAGTGTGATTGGCTAATTAGTCACCAGGACTCAAAGACAAGTGAATGGTAATTTCAATCAAAGAGAAGAGGGAAAGATAAAGTGAAGAAACACATGGTTAATCTACCACCAAATATAAAAGAAACAGTGGGAGGCATCTCCTGCACAGACACAAAAAGACGAGTATCCCTCTTCTTTCAAGCTTTTATCAAAATTATCCCAAGTCACAAAACCCAAATGTGGTCTCTCCGCCCACCGCCTCACCACTTCAACCTGCGGTTGTTCTTGCACACAGCATTGCTGCATTCTAATAAGTTACTGGCAAAGTAAAATTTTAAAAAGGAAGTGATGGAAGCCATCGATGCTGATGGAGAAGATTGGTTGTACTAAAAAACAAATATAGTATGGCTAAAATTTAAATATGTGAGATAGATTGTTCGGCGAACAGAAATTTCGAACTCTATGGAGGCGACAAACGATAAACAAAGAACGAACTATTTTGATATACAAAGACGATCCATGACAACGATAATATTCATACAAGAATATCATAATTACAGAGAAAATAGTGTCTATGGTGCTTATGTTAGTGGACACTGGACATCACAAGTGATGTTGGATTCCAGCTACAGAAAATTATATTTTTAATCTTTCTTTCTCTTAATGGTCAATAATGCCAGCGATGGTAAAGATGATGGATGATATCAATGGAAATCAATTGCAGAAAATGATTACAAATTAACAAAAACATGCCATAAGAAAAACACAGCAACATACAAAAGAATTAGCTTTTTCTAGCAATAACATAAGCTGTGAAGCACCGACAGACCAAACATGCTTGCCATTGTTAGCGCATAAAAATGTACTCCCTCCGTCTTGTTTGCTCACATTTCCTTTTTGAGTCGTCCCAAATTGTTTGCAATCTTCCAAAATTAGGAACCACCAAAAGGCCAAAGTTCCAATTTTTACCCCTTGCTTTTGAGGTGAACGAAATACTAGGGTTCAACTCAAAACCCAAGCAAAAGGGTATTTGTGAAAATTTAAACACTTTTCAACTCAAAAACTTTTAGTCAATAAAAAGGAAGAATTCCTGTAATGGGTAAAAAAATTGGGACGAAGGGAGTATCATTTTTGCGAAAAAGTGTAAATCTGTCCACCGCCCGCCATGCGGTGCGTAGCGAGACCCACCTAGAAAAGAAGAAACCAAAGGGGGTGGGGAATGAGAAATGACAAAAAGTACTAACGGCAGAGGAGTGTCCGGCGGCGCCAAGGGTACAATCGACGAAGGAACGAAGCTGGAGCGAAGAGAAGACGTCGAGGACCTCACCGAGCATGACGGGGATATGGGTGGCGCAGTCTCCGTACCTCAGAACAGCATCCTCGTCGAACTCCTTGTCCGACCGCGTCCGCCTCTTCACCACCGCAGCAGCAGCTTTCTTGATTCTGATACTTTCCTTGACTTTCTTCCGTTTACTATTGCAATTGCGAATACTGGCAGAAGCAGAGGAAGTAGTGGCGGTGGTACGGATAGGAGTTGAGAAATGGGTAGCAGCAGAAAGAATAGAATGACGATTAGAGAAGGTTTTCAGGGATGGGTGATAGAATGGGGGCCGAAGGAGTAAGAGCTTCCTTGCTGCGACTGCAGCTGCCATGGCCAGTTGGATTAGCTAGGTTTGTTTTGTCTAGGTCAAGTGACAGAAGTAGCGGATCAAAAAAGTGATAGAAGTACACAAGCCCTAGGGCCTAGATAACAAGAAACAGTCGACCCAAATCCATACCCGGCCCATTATCGCTTCGACTTGGGAAAATGACGGCACATGATGTATTTTGATAATTAATAACCGTCAATAACATGCTGAAAACATATATCAATGCCGAAATTTTAATCGACGCTCCCAGGGTGGAGGATAATAGGTACAGTAAAAAATGCATTGATATCTGCAAAATGTGTATTAATATTTGTGAAAACGTATCAATATTCGTGATAATAATAAATAAAAAGTGCATTGATATTCACAAAATGTGTTTTAATATTTATGAAAGTGGATTAAATATTCGTAAGATATGTATCGATATCCGAAATTGTTTGAAATTATTTGTGCATTATCCCTAGTGAACGGAGTAACAAGACCGTTCTACTTTTTATGAAAAAAAAAATTAACATTTTGCATGAGTGCACAAAGCATATTAAAGTTTATTGTTACGTTATTTAGAGTTCGTTGTTGGACAAGTACATTCTTACCCTACATATTCACTCGAAGGATCGATTGGGTGATATTCTTAGGCTCCGTTCCGGAAACCTTCTTAAAAAATAAGTACTTATTTCCTTCACTTCTCATTCAAAAATAATCCACCCTTCTTATTTTTCCCAAACAAAAAGTTTCTTTCACATTTTTAAACTCAAAAATAATGTAAATGAAAAAAAAAAATTAATTTTTTTTTCACCGTATTAAAGATCTCAATGAGATCTATCAAACAAGATCCATTGTGATAGGAAAATTATTTGCGTAAACACATAATTTTTTAGCTTGAAGTTGCCTTTACAAAAAAAGAAGACTGTTTTTACCAAAATGGGCGCCGGCGGAGGGAAATCGGTCCGACAGCCGCGCCGGGCCATCTCCGGCCACCGGACGGCCAATCCGAGCGGTCCAAAAATTCTAAAAAAAAAAACCAAGGGGCCCTAACACGGGAATCAATGGCATCCGAGGTGTGTAGGGTGCTTGATCGTAGCACCCCTTTTTCGTGTATAATCCAATTCAATTTTCGTGTATATTATACACGAAAAAGAGGTGCTCCGATCAAGCACCTTACACACCTCGGATGGCGTTGATTCCCGCGTAAGCCCCCTTGGTTTTTTTTTTTAGAATTTTTGGACGGCTTGGATCGGCCGTCCGGTGGCCGGAGACGGCCCGGCGCGGCCGCCGAACCGATTTCCCTCTTGGCGCCCATTTGTACCTATATAAATTGTTCCCAATTCAAACAAAGCCTTCTTATTTTTCCGGAAGAGGGCTTCTTATTGGACAAAAAAGAAGAGCTTATTCTCGTTCTGGAACGGAGCCTTACTAATTTCTTTTTTCCAACGGTTGGCTTTCAAGCTGAACATGTTTTACCTCTCCATTCCAGCTTGAGGGGAGTATTAGAGAATAATACTAATTACATTAAAAAGTATTTAGCTTATTAGATTTCTTGAAAGGTTCCAACCTAAAATCAATTGGTGATGGTGGAGTAACCGCTAGAATATATTAATCAAGCTTGGGTGGCTCAAATAAGTGATGTGGGATAAGTCTAACACTCCCCCTCACGTGCAACCCGGATGCACGTGGAGGTGACAGACCAGGAGATCAGGAGCTGAACGATTGAGTCAGGCGACAGAGATGACAGAGACTTTCCCACAATAGGTGAAGCCACCCAAGATCTAGCTCTGATACCATGTTAGATTTCTTAAAGAGTTCCAACCTAAAACCAATTGGCTGGAGTAACTTCTATAATATATTAACTAAGTTTGAGTGGCTTAAATGAGTGATGTGGGGCAAGTCTAATTTATAATATGTCAATAATTTGATTGATATAGATTCATGTAGGCAGTAGTGCTTCAATTTAAACTTAAAGGTAATAATGGAGTTTTACCAAATTTATACGATTGATTTTGGAAAATGGACATGTATTTTGGAACGTCCTAAATGAAATATTTGACTATCAAAATGAATGAAATATTTGACTATCAAAATGAGAAAGAGAGAGTACTTACTTAAGAAGATCTTACTGTAAGAAAAAATCTATAAGCTGCCTTCACTTGAAAAGCTTGTAAGACATTAACACCTTAGTGTAGACACCCTATTTTGGACTTTTCAGATTAGTTTACTTATGGTATTTGATTCCCCGATGATGAAACAGATCAAGAACACCCCGAGAATGTTAGTGTGTTTGAGTTTTGAGCGGTTAAACCCCTTAGCCCTTTAAACCTAATCCAAAAAGCCACAACAAAATCCTACCTGTATACGCTGGTCCCACACCGGCGTGCGTTGGTCCACTTGCCACGTGTCAGTCATCGGTCAGCTTTGACCGTTGACCAGGTAAGGACTGGTGCACGCAGGTCAACCATCAGTGTACGCCGGTCAAACCTTGTCCTATCACCTTTATTTAGCCATGATCACAGGACTTTTGGGGCACCCTATACTCTGTATGTTCGTCTGAAAGTTGATCTCGGGGCATTGGATGTTCCCTACCCCCCTCTCACAAGTCTCCCATCACCCTCCTCTCTCATTAATGAGAGGGAAGCCTACACTTCAAGCCAACCAGCCACATCTTGGCTGGTTACACTCCAATATATCTCCTATATATACCCCCTCCATTGCTCAAGCAAAGGGTTACCAAGTTCTAAGTCTTTAGTCACAAGCTTACAAATCCAAAGCCTCTTGTTCTTCTCTTCTTTGACAAAGGAAGATATAAACAAGCATCACACATTCCCTCCATATAGCAATACTACACCATTCATCATCCAAGCCATTACTCAAAGTTCAAACACCTTCCAAACTCAAAAATCAAAGGTATATCACCTTTGGCAAATTCTCTATTTTGATCCCTGAGGGGGGTAGGCAGGGTCAAGGCTGGTAATCAATACCAGTCTTGACCTTAAAGCTGACAAGGTTTCAAAACCGTTAGTGGCTAGAACCGGCGCACGCCAGTAGCAAGCACGCATACGCCAGTCCTGGCAGTACGTGCAGAACTGGCGTGGGGATCGGTGTCTAGTTGTTTAATGCATTCTTTTCCATATTTATCACCTTGAAACATGTTAAAACAAGTTCACTGCTTTCCTTAGTTAGAACTACTAGTTTTAGTTTTCAATATTCATATATGTTGCCTCTGGGGTTTTTCTGATCATGTCTCAGAACCCAGAAAGTGCAAAGCCAAACACTGACCAAGGGGATACAACCTGCGTGCTGCAGTGGTTTACCCGCGCACGCAGGTCATTCTAGGCCAGTGGCTGGCCATTGCATGGTAATTAGGTCTTGGCCTCTGTTTTATCCCCACACTGTTTATGGGGTGTTCTGCTCTTTTTGAGGCTTATAGCCACTTTTTAACTGCCTATAATTGTACATAAATTGTATATAAAATTGCTTGGTTTATCCTGGGTGTGCACTAGTCATTTCCAAAGCCCAGAAGGTTGAAAATAAGAACTGCGGGTTTAGGCTTACTGGGGTACGTGAGTTATGTAGTGGCGTATGCAGGTGGGGTGAGTATGCAGTGACTTGATCAGGGCATGTTGGTTTCTTCCTGTGCACGTCACTCCGGGACAGTGTCCTCCAGTCTGTTTAAAACTCCCACAGGAGTCTGTTTTCATCCTATACTAACTGTTTCAATAACGCGAGCATGCCATCTATCACATCCTGCTAATATGTTACAGTTTTAAACCCCTTAAACTGTTTCCCCGCCCTAACTAGCTAAAAATGATTAATGAGAAAGAAGCGCAAATGTTTTACAAATGTCCGAGTAGAGACCGATCTCTGGATTGGGCGAGAGGGGTGCCTTAAAACCCTTCCCCTCTCGTTACACGTTTTTGAGCTAGAATCTCGTGGGTTTTGCTTGGAGGAGGAGTATTTCGGTTGATTTCAAGATTTCGGAGTCAAGGGCTTGCGTGGCTCGATCTCCCTCTTTGGGTTTGCTCTCCAACTTCGAGGTAGGGATTTTTTGCTCTTTTTATATGCTTATGGGTTGAATTTGTGCTTTGATCGTGCTTGAAAATTGTTGATTTGATCGTTGGGTATAATTTCAAAAATCTGTAGAAAATCTGCTCGAACTGAGCTAGTATCGATACCATTTTGCCAGGTATCGATACCCTTGTATTCCAAAACCCAAAAAATCACTTGTTATCGATACCATTTGTCCTAGGTATCGATACCCTTGCATCTGGACTGGTCGTGACCAAATGGTATCGTTACCATCCCTCCAAGGTATCGATACCTCCATGCTTTTGGACAGTTTTGCTGATCTTGATCCCTACTCCACTATTTAGGGTCCCGATCACTTCTAACACCTCTAAAATACCTTTAAACCATCTCTAAGCTTGGTTACTCGTCCTTTGATGATTCGTTGGTCGTTTCCACTCTTTAAACAATCGTTACATGTCATCTTAGTTTCGTTGCAAATGGGAAATGTACCGTAAAGCTGGTTAGGAGTGTCGTAGGCTATATGGGGTGCCGTAGTGAGTATTAGGGGTAGACGTGAGCATGTCTAGCAGGATCTCTTGTTCTCTTGATTCATTGAACTGTTAGTTCCCAATGGCGTTCGTTATCTAAGGTTTAAGTATCAATACAGGCGGGTCGTACGTCATATAGTTACTATGGGTTGGTAGGTTACCTAGAGTATGGTGACATACGTGGGGAGTGGTATGTGTTTATTCATTAGCCGATGTTATGATATAGTTGATTGTTTTGAATGCTTGAAGTGAAATTGATGTTGAGAAAGAATTGTTTGAGATGATATAATAACCTGTGTCCTTATGACTCGTCGAATCTTTCAATTCTTGGGGCACTCGTCCTATGAGGTTCAAGCGTAGAAACAAATGGATAGAGTATTGTAAGATTACATAAATATGGGCTTAATACGCTATGTAGGATGCGGATAAGTAAACTAATGAAAATGCATGAACATGTACATTTGGGAAGTTATGTAATGATTGATGATGAAGTTGATTATGAAATGATGACGATTATGAAAAATATAAGAGGTGACCCAAGTGGTCGTTATTGAGGGAATAGACTCGGGGTGACTCTACGTTCGAGGGAACTAGACCCGAGGTGACCCAAGTGATTATTATTATTGATGAAATAGACTCGGGGTGACCCTACGCTCAAGGGAACTAGACCCGAGGTGACCTAAGTGATTATTATTATTAAGGGAACAGACTCGGGGTGACCCTACGCTCGAGGGAACTAGACCCGAGTGATTGTAAATGGGAAACACCTAATTAAAAGAAAGGAAAGGTTTTGCAATAGAAGGATTTGGTGATGGTAAATGTGGACACGAGAAGGATTGTAGTATCGTATGAAGAACAATAAGACGATTTGGAATGGCTTATAGACTAGTGTGGATTGATGTGAGCTTATTAATGTATTTAGTCTGAGAAGTAAACGGTTAATGACATTTGGGTGAAGTCTAGAATCCTTCGATTGTAGCGCACAGCTTGTTGGTAACCATTAATACTTTGGGCGTATCCGTAAATACTCACTCATTCATGGTGCTTGATTCATCACATTTTCATATTGTTTGAGCATAGAATTCTCTACTGGGCACGCGTTTTGCTCAACCCTTCTATCACTTTCAGGTACGAATCAAAGATGGCGACGTGAAGTGTTGTGCATGCATGTCACGCCCTCGATTTCCAACATAAATAATAATAAACGTTTCGATAAATAATCCGCACATACGGCTGTTAATACCCAAAATTAAAATAAATTCGCGAGTCTCTACAATCTATCCTCCTTAAAGAAATTTCGTCCCGAAATTTACGATTCAAGTCTAACAAACTCATGCATCACATAATCATGCTCATACCACAATACATGTCATTAGACAACAAGCTAACAATCATAAACCGAAATTTGGAACTCACATGGGTTTAACTCGAGAATAGTTGCGGATATTTCTCCCTAACTTCGTCCTCCCTTTCCCACGTCAATTCCTCCTTTCCAAGATTACTCCAAAGAACTCGCACTAACGGAATGGTCTTGCCCCTCAAGATTTGGTTACGCGAATCTAGGATACGTATCGGCTCCTCCCTATAAGATGCATCGGCTTCTAACTCCAATTCGGACCATTCTAAGACATGCGACGGATCCGGCTCGTACTTTCGCAACATCGATACGTGAAATACGTCATGAACGCCCGATAGCCTCGGCGGTAAGGCCAAACGATACGCGACCTCCCCAATTTTCTCGATAATATCAAACGGTCCGATAAAACGCGGTGAAAGCTTGCCCTTTTGCCCAAAACGAGATAACCCTCGACGCGGTGACACCTTAAGGAAAACATGGTCCCCCACTTTGAACGATAATGGTCGGCGACGATGATCGGCATAACTCTTTTGCCTACTTTGCGCGGTTAGCAACCGTTGGCGAATCACTTTGACTTGTTCGGTGGTTTTATTTTGCGCTTCAAGAAGACGTTGACGAATCGCTCTCATGCTCTCGGAGGTTTCTTTGATCAAATCTGGCCCAACTAATGTAGCCTCGCCCAACTCGGTCCAACAAACGGGTGATCGACACGGTCTTCCATACAAAGCTTCATACGGCGCCATTTCGATACTAGATTGGTAACTATTGTTGTACGCAAATTCGACTAACGGTAGGTGATCCTCCCAACTACTCTGAAAATCCATAACGCAAGCCCGAAGCATATCTTCTAAAATTTGGATCGTTCTCTCGGATTGCCCGTCCGTTTGAGGATGATACGCGATGCTAAATAAATGATTGGTGCCAAGAGCGGCCTGCAGACTTTGCCAAAAATGCGGGGTAAACCTTGGATCTCTATCCGACACGATAGAAACGGGAATCCCATGAAGACGGATAATCTCACGGATATACAAACGGCTAAGCGTCTCAATCGAATTTGAAACCTGAATAGGTAAGAAATGGGCCGACTTGGTCAATCGATCAACTATCACCCAAATGGCATCATGCCCCATCGGCGACCTCGGTAAACCGGTAACAAAATCCATAGTCACATTTTCCCACTTCCACTCGGCCACTGGCAATGGTTGCAACTCCCCGGCGGGTCGTTGATATTCGGCTTTGACTTGTTGACACGTAAGGCATTTGGATATGAAAACGACGACGTCTCTCTTCATTCCCGGCCACCAAAATTGTCTACGCAAGTCATGGTACATTTTTGTTCCCCTCGGATGCACGGCTAAAGGCGAATGGTGAAATTCTCGCAAGATTTCCTCCCGACACGAAACGGGTACGAACAATTTTCCTTGGTATCGCAAACCTTGATCGGCATAAATCATCCACCCCTCTCGAGCATTTCTGCTAAGAAACTTGGCGCGAAACTCTCCCGCTTCTTCATCTTGTTGTTGGGCCTCAACTACTCGAGTCGACAAGGTTGATTGAACGGTTAAGTTACATAAGGTGACTCCCTCTCGAATCTCCTCAAAATGCAATGCATACGAATCCAAGTCGTTCATCGTTTTCCACTCATGGATAGCTAAACTAGCAAGATGCGTCGATTTTCTACTCAATGCGTCCGCTACAACGTTCGCCTTTCCCGAGTGATATTGCAACTCAAAATCGTAGTTATCTAGGTGTTCCATCCAACGGCGTTGACGTAAATTAAGTTCCTTTTGAGAAAACAAGTACTTAAGGCTTTTGTGATCGGAAAACACCTCGAATCTCTCACCATAAAGGTAATGACGCCAACTTTTCAAAGCAAAGACGATGGCCGCAAGTTCTAAGTCATGGGTAGGGTAGTTCCTCTCGTGAGTTTTCAATTGCCGCGATCCATACGCCACTACTCGCCCCAATTGCATCAATACGCACCCTAACCCCTCTTTCGAAGCATCACAGTACACTGAATAACCGACTCCCCGATCGGGCACGACCAAAACCGGCGCGGTAGTCAATCTTCTCTTCAATTCTTCAAAGGCTTTCTCACATGCGTCGTTCCAAACAAAACGAGTTCCCTTACGAGTTAATCTACACAACGGAGCCGCTAGACGGGAGAAATCAAGAACGAATCGACGGTAGTACCCGGCCAAGCCCAAGAAGCTACAAATCTCAAACACACTCTTCGGTCGTTGCCAATTCATCACGGACTCTATCTTCCCCGGATCAACAGATACCCCATCCTTCGACACAACGTGACCCAAAAACTTTACCTCGGACAACCAAAACTCGCACTTACTAAGCTTGGCGTACAATTGGTGCTCTCTCAAGAGTTCAAGAACGATAGAAAGATGAGATTGATGTTCCTCCTCCGAAGGCGAATAGATAAGGATATCGTCCACGAAAATGACTACGAAACGATCAAGATAGGTATGAAAGATGCGGTTCATTAAATCCATGAATGTTGCCGGTGTGTTCGTCAACCCAAAAGGCATAACAACGAATTCGTAGTGGCCATAACGAGTACGAAAAACGGTCTTAGGAATGTCTTCCCTCCGAACCCTTACTTGATGATAACCGGACCTCAAATCAATCTTAGAGAAACAAGTTGCACCTCGAAGTTGGTCAAACAAGTTGTTGATTCTAGGCATTGGGTACTTATTCTTAATAGTGACACAGTTCAACTTACGATAATCGATGCACAAACGAAGCGACCCATCTTTCTTCTGAGCAAATAAGGCCGGTGCTCCCCACAGTGACGTACTCGGACGAATAAACCCCAAACCCTCCAATTCTTGCAACTGCGTCTTCAATTCTCTCAACTCAGTGGGCGTAAAACGATAAGGAGGTACGGAAATGGGAGCGGTGCCAGGAAGTAAATCGATAGTGAATTCAATCTCCCTCTCGGGTGGTAAACCGGGTAACTCCTTCGGAAACACGTCCGAAAAATCACAAACAATAAGGGGCAACTCCCCACGCGCGGACACATCCTCATCTAAGGCCAAACTCGCTAATAAGGCATACATTGACTCCTGTTCCCGAGACCCACACAAATACGGTTCTAACGGTTCCCGTCGTTCCCCGAAGAACTCGAAACAAGGACCCTCAGGTGGACAGATACGGACTCGACGCTTGAAGCAATCGATGGTGGCATGAAACGTAGATAACCAGTTCATTCCCAATATGAGATCGAAACTCGACATATTCAGCACGATGAAGTCAAAAGTAAAACAACGATCTTGAATAATAAGCTCGCAATCCCGACAAATACGATCTAATGGTGACCTACCTCCTATAGGTGTCTCAACGAACAACGGTGGACTAATATTCTCGGTTTCCAATTCCAAAGCACAAACAAAAGATGCAGCAATGAAAGAATACGATGCTCCAGAATCAAATAACACTCTAGCAAAGGAGTTAAACAATAGAAATGTACCCCTCACAACCGAAGTCTCTGGGGTCTGAGAAGTGAAAGGAGGTGGTGGTGGCGGAATAGCAGAAGTGATAGCAAAAGCCCTTCCCTGAGTCATCTGACCCTGAACGTGTCCACCCCGCTGACCGGAGCCCTGAGTAGGTGCAGACGAACTCACTCCTCTCTCGGCCTGAGATCCCTGAGCTGACGTGGTCTGACGGAAATGAGATTGCTGCTGTCTCTGGTTACCTCGAAATGGTTGCCGACCTGAACTCTGACCACCCCTCGGTTGCTGCACCGAACCCGATTCGCTTCGCGTCCCTTCCCCAAGCGGACAATTCCTAGCAAAATGACCGGCCTTCCCACAAGTAAAACACGTACCCAATAACCGCGAACACTGAGCTCGGATGTGCCCGCTTGACCACACTCGTGACACACAATCGGAGGCCTATTCGAATTTCCCCGAGTCCCAAACGACGAAGAAGACGGTGGCCTAAAACTTGACGGACCCTACGAAGCTGTAAACTGATCTCGTTGCCTCTTCCTCCCTTGATTACTAAAACTACCCGAAGAAGAGCTCACACCCCCTACCGGTTGCCTTGGTTCCCAAGCCCTAGGATTTCTCGGTGCCTCCCTCGGCGTCTCGATGCTCTTTGCACACTCCACAACCTCGGAAAACTTCCCCTTGCGCTGTGCCACCATAAACTTCTTCACAGTCTCGTGTAAACCCCTCTCGAACCGCCTACATTTTCTTTCTTCAATCGCCACCAATTCCGGCGCAAAACGGGATAAGGATTGGAACTTTAGAGCGTACTCCGACACGGTCATATTCCCTTGTTCTAATTTCTCAAACTCCTCCCTCAATTGGTCATGGCTAGTCTCCGGAAAGTATTGCTCCCCGAAGAGCATTTCGAACTCGGCCCAAGTTAAGTTCTCCACATCCGGCTCATTTGCTTGAGCCGCGGTCCTTGCCGCCCTCCTCGCATCCTTTCTCGATTCCAACACCGACTCCCACCACTCATTCGCTTCCCCGGTAAGTTGAACGGCCACAATGTTTACCCGTAAGTCATCCTCCGTAATCCCAAGAGCCCTGAAAAGCTTCCGAATTTGAGCTAGCCAATGATCGGCTACAAGAGGGTCACTACTCGACCCATCGAACGTTGGTGGATTCCTACGGCTAAATTCCCTCATCGCCGACAAAGCACGACTGTTGGCACCCTCCCTAGGTGCGGGGTTCAAAAGGTTCGCGGCCGCGAGAGCCGCAACGAAGTCCCTAGCAAAGGGATTTTGAACTATCGGTTCTTCCTCTCCTCGACCACCTCCGGCCCCTTCCCCCAAATTCCCACTCGTATTCTCACCATGATGGCTAACCTCATCCTCAACCGGTTCCCTTCGGCCACCCCTACAGCCACGACCACGGCCACCCCGACTCTCGGCCTCACCTGTTCTAGCTCGCGTTCTCGGAGGCATCTAGCTACAAGTTATAAGAAAAGAAATTCATCAATGACAACATTATTCAATGAGGTCTAAACCCCAACTATCCCAACACGGGCCAAATCAACTCTACGCCATTCTACCATATTTAAATGCAACACCAAACAAGCCAAGTAACATCAATGCATACAAACACACATATGTTATGCAAAATGGCGTGACTTTTGAACCCATCAGACTCGAAGTCTCCCCACGGTCTCAAAGTATTCAAACCTAGTTGCTCTGATACCAATTTGTCACGCCCTCGATTTCCAACATAAATAATAATAAACGTTCCAATAAATAATCCGCACATACGGCTGTTAATACCCAAAATTAAAATAAATTCGCGAGTCTCTACAATGCATGACTTCAATTCCTTTTGAAAGCTGACACCAATGAATTATCCAACATCTTTTATAGACCTTATTTTGGAAGATGTAATGTAGTTTAATACATTTTAATTTGACCACGGACATTTGTAATACTCGTAACTCATTTAACCTTCGTACTTGTAATATTTGGGCCTCGGAGCCAATGATGAAATCTTTTGAAAACTCATGGATGAGAAGGTACAATTATGGAAGTAGAAACGTTAAACTCTTTTGGGTACCGCATGGTTATTGTGAGGTTTCATTTATGGAAATTATTTATATTTATGTTTAAAATCGAGGGCGTGACATTCCTTGAACAAACTTAGAAAGAGATGCTTTCAAATCCTTAACTTCTTTTTTCAAGATATCATTCTCAAGTATCAAATCATTTGCAGTTTTATTTGGAGAAGAACTTTGTTCAATTTTTTCTTTGAAGGCATGATTCTCATTTTTCAAAGATTTGTTCTCATCCAGGAGAGAAACATTAATCTATTCAACCACATATCCACCATTCAATAATCTATCCACCATTCCACCAACCATTCACCATTCCACCAACTTCAAATCTCCATTCTACCCAAAATCATACTTTCCATTCAAACCTACCCTAATTTGTCTTTTCTTTTTTTTAAAAAAATCACTTTCCAAAAAATATTTTTTTGATTTTTCCAAAAATTTTAATTTTCATATTAACAATTGAACAAAGCCAATATGTTACGAACCATTAATTAAAAAAATGTTTTTAAATTTAAATTTTTTAAAATCAAAAATTTTAATTAATTAATTTATTTATAGTTCCAATTGTCCAAAATTGATTAAATATATTGACTTTTGCATTTATATACTTAATTTAATTCCGAATGTAATTCTTTTTGCCTTTTTCATTAGTCTTTTTGAGAGACTTATATTTTGAACCCAATTTTGTAAACTCCGAATGTAATTCTTCAAATGCATCTAACAGCTCATCATAATTAAATTGCTCATTAGAATCATCATTAGAGTTTACCTCGTCACCATCATGTGCTATCAAACATAGGTTAGCGATTTCTTGCTCGCAATTTTCTTCAAAACTACTCACATCAATTTCATCCCATGCAGCAAACATTGCTCTTCTTTTTTCCTTTTTCATTGATTTTTTGACTTCGGGACATTGTGTCTTCAAATGGCCCAGCCTGTTGCACTCATAACATCTGATGTCACTTTTCTTGCTTTTCTCTCCCTTAGAACCATCCCTTTTGAAAGTTCTTTTTGCCCTTCACTTTTTTCTTTTCATGGACCTTTTGAACTTTCTTGTTATTTCTGCAAACTCTTCATCATCGCTTGATTTAAAGTCATCTTCACTTTCACTTGATGTACTTGACGTAGAAATTTTAAAAGTAAGGTCTTTTTTCTTATGGCTTCCATCATCTTCCAAGTTCATCGTGATTTCATGAGTCATAAGAGAACCCAAAAACTCATCCAAGTTGTAATTTGTGAGGTCTTGTTTGGCCTCAATTATTGCCATCACTTTTGGCTCCCATTGCTTCGGTAATGACCTGAGAATCTTTTTCACAAGATCAACATTAGAGTAAGATTTTTCAAGAGACTTCAAGCCATTAACAATATCAGTAAAGCGAGTAAAAATGCTAGCAATGGATTCATCTGGCATCATTTTAAACAATTCACACTTATGAACAAGCATGTCAATTTTAGATTTCTTAACCTGACTAGTACCTTCATGTGTGACTCTTAGCTTATCCCAAATTTCCTTAGCAGATTCACATGCGGAGACTCTATAAAATTCAGTTGGATCTAATGCACAATATAAGAGATTCCTAGCTTTAGCATTCAATTCAATTCCTGTAATATCATTCGCATTCCATTCTTTTTCCTCTTTAGGCATTACTACTCCATTAACGGCTTTGATAGGACGGTGCGGCCCATCAACAATAACTTTCCACAACTTGTAGTTAGTTTGAATATAAATGCGCATTCTAACCTTCCAATAATTTTAGTTAGACCCACTAAATAAAGGAGGTCTATTGCTCGATTGTCCTTCAGGAAGGAAGGTGCCATAAGGGGTTGCTATAGATCTTATCCTTAGACGATAAGGTAAAAAATAATTAGAGCCTTGCTCTGATACCAATTGTTGGTCCAAAAGCAATCCAAGAGGAGGGGTGAATTGGGTTTCACATTGACTTTCTACAATTTTAAAAAAAACTAAATGCAAGATAGAAACAAATCAATGATGCAGCACAATTGAGTCAACTCAAAACAGTAGCTACACAGTAAGCTTTAACGGATGGAGCAAGCTCAATAACAGAAAACACAGCAGATATAGAAAACTGATTAACAGATTTTTAGGGTTTTAATATATGGACGAAATTAACTAATTAAGCAAGCTAAATCGCCCCAAGTCAGATTCAGAGATTATTAGTTTACACAAGCAATATAAATATGCAAAATAGAAATTAAAGGAGTAAGGGAAAGAGAGATCAAACACGAGGATTTTACAGTGGTTCAGTCCGCAACTTCACAGCCTACTCCACTCCCCAAGTGTCTTACTCGGGAATTGTTGCCCTATCTCCAATAGTTGTTACAAACCTCTAGCTTCGCGGGTGCTAAAGAACCTTACAACGAGCGATTACTTCGAATCCACTCCCAACTAGTTAAGACTCCAGCGCTAGTCATACCTAAAACCCAAAAATCACTCACAAAAATGGTTTCAATCTCAAACAAGAATGTGAAATCCCTTTTACAATAAGGTTCAAAGAACAACACTCAAGCTAGTGTAGAATATTCAAGATGTAAAGCGTACGGTTGAATAATCAAATTGCAAGTGAAGGCTCTCTCAATATTTTGCTGCAGAGATGTCAATCTTTGTACTTGCTCTTCTTCTTCTTTTTAACGTTGAAAGACCCAATTGAACGTGGAAGCTTTCTCATAGCCGTTACACAAAATCAGCCTATTTCTTTCCTTCTTTGATCTTTCCATCTTCAAATTTCCAGCACCATATATATTTTTTCCTTAGGAAACTATTCCAGTCAATAGAAATTAGGGAGTGATTGTCCTTATCTCTCTCATTCTTCAATTTTCTTGTCTATTGGAGATAGCAATTTGAGGAAAAGAATCCCTTCAATTTGTGCCTTTAATAGACCCAAATTCCCCTTTGATTTTCATATTAGACGTAAAAACCTTGATCTTTTCCTTCCATAGCTTCCATCGCCTCTTTCTTCATATCAGACGTAGAGTTCTAGGTTATGAAAATAATATCATGTACCCAACACCTGATGTAGTATATAGGGCTTTTGAGAGAATAGCAAATTTATCCTTGGGCTTGAGGGAACTTGCTCATAAGTCCCTACATCGATAATTGATAACCAAATTAGCTAATAAAAATATATGTTTCTAATGAAACCCAATAGACTAATTGACGTATGTTTGTTATCATCAAAATCTAAAACCATGGGGATAACAATGTCCCAAATGAACATCACATGCAGGCCTTAGTTGTGGTGGTTTTGGATTGAATGGATTAGGATGAATCCAAACCATAGTTTGCTACTTTGCTACCACATATATGATGGGTAGATGTAAGTACAATATTTGAGGAGAAGGTCTTCTCTCAACCCATTACAAAAAAATTCTGGACTTACCCCATCTATGGAAGTTAGTTTGAATATTAAAAAAGAGGGTCAAGAGAGAGAAACTTCTTTCTTCCAAGAGCTTGCTTTGCTCTTGCATTATAGATTGGATTTATTATCTCTTCTATCATTAGCTTAGATCTCTTATCTTATATATTTACATGTATCTAGGTTAGTAGCTTCTATGTGAATCCCTTTATGTATTTCCGGAGTATGTATTTGATAGTGAAAATTCATGATGTTCTAGATTCTGTAATTTTAGTTTACATGTAGTATTAGAGCTAGTTAGAATTATCATGTTTTTTCCCCTAAAGAAATTATGTTCTTTTGAAAAGAAAAGAAATTAAGGATTCACATACCGTAGTACTGTTGACTATGGAAATGAATTGGAAGAATAACACTACTTGATAGTAACAAAGAAAGTGTGAAGTGTAGAAATGGTGAAACTATAGATCTGTTGAATCTCTTCTTCTGCCTTAGTTGATATATTTAATAACTTTTCTTCACGCATAAAAAACTCGAAGAGCACTGATATAGTTTTTAAAATTTTCAGAGTTGTTTCGTATATATGGCATAATGTTTGGGTTTTGTATTGGAATGGGAATCTTTTCCCAAGTACTGGAGTAAAAGTTATTGTGTTGTGGAAACTCAAAAAACTCAGTAGTCAGAACCATAATTGATCCTTATCTTTGGGCTTAAGGTAGCAGAAGACATTAAAGACTCCTTTGATATTGTGCTACCTTAATAATTGTGCTTTCTCTTTTTAACATGAAGTGAAGTCTATGACGCGTGAAACTCTTGGACACTCGACTATTAATATTTCACATTTGTACATATTAAGTTTTTTGTTAGAGACTTGTTTGGGTTGTGTACAAATTTATTTCTGTTGGATTTATTTTGGTTGATACTGTCATATGCCTATCTAGGTATTATTGTTATTGACCATGAGGTAGTGCATGATCGTTAGTCCTTACGTTAATGAAAAGTCATTATTTTGATTTGTAATCCTTATTATGCTACGGTTGGTAATTACTAAAGTAATCCATTCGGAACGATCCAGAGATTTATAATCAATAAATGAAGTTTTATTACTAACTCCTTAGTATTAAAATTAATGAATTCTGCAACTTGCAATTTTTAGTCACAAAGTTATTAGATTGGCTCAAAAGTACACCACTTCTAAGTGATTATTAAATTAGAATAGGATAATTAATGAATATTCACAACTATGCATGGACTTAATTCCCAAAGGTAATAGTACTATTTGATTATGAATATTCACTATTTAGTTCTAGTGGTGAAAAAGGAGTTACCATAACTATTTATTTTATGCCATTAGATTATTCCCAAAGGTAGATCATGGTGTACTATTAATTTATTTGTAATTCAAAGCACTAATGTAACGAGCATGAATTATGTATTGCAGCATCAGTTTCTATTTTGCTACACTCGCACACTTCGTCTGTTCTACTCTTGACCGGGACTAATTTTACTAATTGAAAACAAATGGTGGAATTTCACTTGCGTGTTTTAGATCTTGATCTGGCACTAGTATTTGACAAACCTGCTGGATTGACTGATTCAGGAATTTAAGTCGCTGCTATTGCTGATTCAAGCAGTGAAACTCTTGCTACTACTGTTGCTAGTACTAAAGATGCAAATCTTGTTCATTGATATACACGTTTTAGTGAATATTACATCTCTTAAATTAGTATTTTGTTAGACCTATTTTATATTCTAATAATCTTATTTTTAGTTATTTTTATGTTTGCAGGTATCAAATAAGGTTGCTTAATAAATTGAAATCTAGAGAGGAAGAATGAGTAATAAACTTGGAGCAGTTTGAAACAAGTAGCTCAAGTGGAAAAGACTAGTGTACAAGAAGCTAAAGGTCAAGAGTTCAAGATCTTGGAAGTGAAACTTTTTATGCTTTTTATGTAAAAAGCAAGAGCGTGAAGCACAGGATAAATTTTTCTAATTGCACCCATGGGAGAAACACACAATCATTTTCTTTGGTTCTAGAATCCCACGCAAATTAGCCAACCAATTCTATCATATAGCCTGAAGATTTTAATTTCTCGTCTTCCCAATTACCTCATCCCATCCTCCTTCCCATTTCTCAATAACTACATACATTTATTTCTGCCTATTTCCCCATTGACCTGTTTTGGACCTTTTTACGTCTTTATTATTAAAAGCAAAAGAAAGGAGGAGAAAAGGGTGTGCTGGTTTTTTCGGGAAAACTATTTTGCTTGTTTTTAAAAGTGGTCTTGTTTTTACTTTGTGGAAAACCAAGCATCAAGGATATTTCATTACTTATAAGTTTATCTTCTTAATGCAATTCAATAAAGTTGTTTTTGATTATTCATTATTTATTTCAATTATGAGTAGCTAAATTAGTTGTTAGGACTAGGATGAAATTATATGCTTAAATATCTATTTTATTTATGTGACTTAATTTCTCCAAACAAAAGCATGGTTTAACGTGCTAAGAGTTCTTCTTATTCATTTGTCTATTTTTTTTTTACCAAAACATTAAAATTGGATTTTTCATTGTATTTTGTTAAATTCAATTTATGATTTATGAAGAACGGATATAAATTGTGTTTTGATGGATTCAATGAATGTTTTGATTTTATATATCTATTTGGCAAAAGAAGAACTAAAAATAGTAAAAGCTAAGAAAAGAGTTGTCTTGTATATTTTCCACAATAAAAGAGTTTTATTGCCAATTTTTTTTTTTTTCAACGGAAGAAGCAAATTCATTAATCAAGCCATACGGCATCTACAGATAACTCCGAATAAAGAATATGACATACGGCAAGTACAGATTTCCACCCAAATACAGAGAAACAGAGACACAATACAATAAAAGACTAAGAGACGAAACTAGTGTCTAGCGCCTATGCAAGAGCCAAATGCTCATTTCTTCACACCGTCAACATGGCCGGCTAACGTGGAGCTAGTACCCAGACACCACCGTCTCGGGATGGCGAAGCTCCGAATCAAAGATAACATTAAACCTGTGGAAATCAGTCACCCGATCTGGAAAAACCAGATCGGAACAAAACCACCCGGGAAGACCCACCGGGACAAAAAACCGGACTCAACATCCGGACAGAAACCGGCCTCAACATCCGGACATAAACCGGACAAGAGTCCGGACAAAACAAAAATGAAACACAAAATCAAAACCCTAACTTGTCGAAACACTCAAAACAGCCACCGCAGCACCGCTGCCACAACCACCGCACCAACCACAGGAATCACGACAGCCCCTACTGCCGCCATGCTCAGTCCCAACACACCATATCCACTCACAGCATCACCACCGACAACCCAACAAAATCTCACCATCCATCACCCGAAACGGCCAAAGCGCCGCTAGGCAAGAGACCGGCTTCCTCCAACAAGGTAGAATGGCGGTCCACAACGGGATCCAAAAAGCCGGTAGAACGGGATACACCCAACAGAGTATCCGGCGGGATCTTATCGGAGGGGGGAGGGGGTGGAAACGAGGAAGGAGGAGGGAAGGGGAAGAGAGAGGGGGGGAACAACAGCCCACGGAAGAGATGAGCGCCGGCAAGGGAAGGGGAGAAGAAAAAAGAAGAGAGAGAGGCGCCCGGGGAGGAGGCGACGCCTCCCCCCAAGCAAACAATGGCGGCTAGGGTTTCTCTAGAAAAAGTTTAGAGAGAGAAAGAAGAGAGAAGGGAGAGCCCAAATATCAATTTGCAGTTTTTCCTATGCTTTTATTGAAAATTTGATTTTATTGCCAACTTATTGTGTAGAAAAATTATAGAATTGAGAAACATGAATATTATAGATATGATGCATGTAATGGATTCCAATGCCCTAGTATTTTTATCATCACTTTTAATACTTTTAATTCTTGTAAGTTTATTTTTCTCAACCCAAACAACATATTATTGAACTAGATTAGGCAATTTAATTTTAGATTACAAGAGCTATTCAACTGCGTTCCGTCCATAATAATCCATGTGGGTTGGACCTCGCACTTACTAAACTATACTTCGATACGATTCGTGCACTTATGAGTACATTAAAATTTGCACAACATTCATGAATCATGAAAAAGATCGAACAGGCTTTGCCTTATGTTTATGAAAATGGCCATTGCAAGCAACATCAAATCCCCCCTTCCTGATACTGAAAATGCTAGGAAATTTCTTAGAAATGTGGAAGAACGATTAAAAACTGCAGACAAGTCCCTTGCAGGGACGTTTATGGCAAAGCTTACCACCATGAAATTTAATGGTACGCATGGAATGTAGGAGCATATCCTCAAAATGACTAGCTTAACTACCCAACTAAAGAACTTGGGAATGATTGTGGATGAGTTCTTTGTCGTCCAATTTATCTTGAACTCGTTGTCCAATTCTCCTCAATATGAGTTGGTCCAAATTAACTATAATGGAATGAAGGATAAATGGAATATCAATGAATTGTGTAAAGACCCGTAATTTCATGAAATTGATTTAAAGGTTTTAAAAGAAATGAGAAGGATGAGATTGATTTGAAATTGAGAACTTGGGGTTATTGTGTTAGAATTCTTTTCTTGAGGGAGGATTGTGTGATGTGTGCATATATGTGTGTGGGGTGAGAGGCAGGGAAATTATTTCCCACTCTCTCCACCTCTCGGTCTCTCACTCTCCCGACTCCTCTCTCTCTCGGCTCTCTCCCATTCTCTCACTCTCGCCTAAATTCACCCAAAACCTCCACAAAACCTCCATCAATCCTTCACTCCTCGGCGTATTTCAGTCCGTATTGCTTGGGTTTGAGCTCGGTGGAGGCGTATTTCGTTCGAACTCAAAGATTGGAGCTAGGGCTTGAGAAATCTTCCAAATTCGTTCTTTGATTTTGAGGTAGGAGGTCCTAACTATCAAAATATGTTTATGGCTTGTTTCCTAAAGCTTGAGTCTTGTTATTGATCGTGATTGTTGTTGTTGTTGTTGTGGTGGCTGAGAAACCCATCTCTGTCTGTCAAAAATCTGCTCGAAACCCATAGTTATCGATAACATTTTAATTGTTATCGATAACGTTTTGTTCCGGAGCCCAGAAATTCTATTGTTATCGATACCTACTGTCTTTGTTATCGCTACCCTTGCGTCTGGATTGGTCGTGACCCAAATGTTATCGATACCATTCCCAAAGGTATCGATAACTCCATGTTAAAATCTGCACAGTTTTGTAACTTGATTTCCCATTCCATTAACTAAGGTTTGATTAGGCCTAGCCTAATTAAATACTATCCTAATGATCTACATTTGATTACCCATGCCGTGGGGCACCACCAAACTTGTCCATGATTATTTTAAGGCTCCATTAGACGCGATATTCTCCGAACACCCCTTATGAATCAGAGTTGCGTGGTGTGGCATTTCCAAAATGGTGAAGTGAATTTTGATGCATTACGAATACGACGAGAACACCTCAGGACTCATCGACGGGTGAGTGCCTGGCAGAGGACATCGGGGTCCTTTAATTGGCCCGGCAGGAGCTATAAGCTCATAATGGATATTTCAGGACCACCCTTTGGGCATGGTGCCTGGCAGAGGACATCGGGGTCCTTTAATTGGCCCGGCAGGAGCTACGGCTCATGACACTTGTACGAGACACATGTCGACACTTGGTGTTTTCAAAAGTTACACGTTGAGACACTTGATTGGTTTTGAAAATGAAAGGTTGGGTTGAAATCGCTATTGTTGTTCGTCCGTTTGACCTTGTTGCCTTTGATCATCTTATTTTCTTTCCTACATTTCATTTGCATATATTGCTAGATTAGAGCTTTCTACTGGGCTTGTGTAGCTCAGACCTTCCTTCATTTCAGGTGCTAACACAGGACAGTAGTGCATGGTTGGACTGCTTGGACGTGAACACAGTTTTGAAAGCTAACTTGAGGAGTTACCGAGTCATCTTTATAATTTTATCTTGAAAGATGTATTTGTAACTTCATTTTGTTAATCTCTTGATCAAAGGAGTATGTGTAAACTCTTAACTTCTGAATACTTGGAATTTACGTTTATTTGGGCCTCCGAGCCAAGTATGTAATATTTTGCGAACAATCGAAAGTTGGAAGTGTGATTGTGGAAATGGAGTTGTTAAATGCTTTTTGGGGTATTATGCGGATTATTGTGAGGTTTCTATTTATGGATAATCTTTATTATTTACGTTGAAAATTGAGGGTGTGACAAATTGGCTAGTAAGCTTATCCACGAGGAGGCATGGTTGAAACAAGTGAGAAGTCATTCACTCCATTACACGAGTCATGAAACCAAAAAGAATGAGAGGAAGCCTAATACGGGCCTGCTAAGATGGAGTTAAAAGAGGGGGGGGGGGGAGGGGGGGAGAATAAGAAGGGGTAAATGGGGTGGGGCCCATGCTTTTGCCGGGGTTTAGGAACCAAAATTGGTTCCCCTTTTCGTTTTCACCCCTTCTTGTTTTTCACGCGTACTAGGGCTTCTGCCGTATAATTTTGGGGCTCCTCGTGGGTACCCCAAATTTTATCCGGCTGTAGAGGGGTGGAATTTGGATGAAATCACCTTGCTTATCCCCTTTCCAAAACCCAGGCCTCCATTTTTTTTTGAAAGGCAAACCCCAGGCCTCCATTGCTGCCTTCATTTCTGTCGCCGACCCATTTGTTGTCTGTGGAGGAGAGAAAATAGGGTTTTGGTGGCGATTTGGAGTGCAGTCAATTTTTGTTTCGTGAACTCAGGTATGGCCTCCATTTGAGAAGATCTCTGTGTGTGTGTGAGTACGGGCTCCTCTTCTGTTGATTTCTTGTTTCATATGGCTCAAAAATGGAACAACTGTGTGTGTGCGTGCGCAAAAATGGCTCCTCCATTTGAGTAAATCTGTGTGTGTGTGTGTATGGCTCCTATTCTGTTGATTTCTTGTTTTGTATGGCTCAAGAATGGAACAGTTCTTTTGGAGGATGAACTGTGTTTCCTGTGTTTTTTGGATCTAGGGTTTCAATTAGTGCGGTTTGTGACTGGGTTTTGAGTACAACAAGGGTTTGAATTGTGTTTATGTTTTTTGGATCTAGGGTTTCGATTAGTGCAAGGGTTTCTGACTGGGTTTCGAGTACAACAAGGGTTTGAACAATGGAGCATATTTTTTTTTCCACTATTGCTATAGTTTGAATAGGGTTCTGATTATTGCAACTGGTTTGTTTTCGAATTATTCATCATATATGTTGTTTTTCAGTTTTTGTTTCATGCCTGCAAGGGTTTGGAGGAACAAGATGAATCCATAAGAGAAAACCCTAAAAAATCAGCCCTACCTGAGTATGTATTGTGTGTATATGAATAGGGTTCGAAGAAATCAGTTTGGTTTAAGAAAATAAAATTGTAATTAAGTGTTTGTACTTTGTAATTAAGAAAATGACTTATGTTCTTTTCATGAAGCTCTTTCTAGGTTTTTTACAATACCAAGATTAAACAGAATAGAAATAAGGAGAAGAGGAAGAGGAAGAGGAAGAGGCATTCATCGCGTTAAACATGTACATGCATTCGTGCTGCAATGGGCGTGTTTCAGCTTTATTGCTTCATTGTGTCCACGGCACAATATGTGTGTGTATGGCAATGGCAATGGCTACATGTTTTGGTTCAGGTTTTGTGACTGTGTGTGTATGGCAATGGCTGTAGGTTTTGGTTCAGGTTTTATGACTCTCTGTGTGTGTAAAGGTGCTGCAGGATTTGGCTTCATTTTGGGGTCTGTTTGTGGATTAAAACTGCAGGTTTATACATACAGGTTTTGGTCCTGTTTATGCTCAGGTTTTGGCCTCTGTTTGTGGGTTAAAACTGCAGGTTTTGGATCTGTTTATACATGCAAGTTTTGGTTCAGTTTTGTGCCTGCATTTTGGGCTCAGTTTGTGGGATATAACTGCAGGATTTGGTTGAGTTTGTGCCTGCATTTCTGGGTTTAAATTGGAGGTTTTGGTTCAAGTTTTTTGGTGGCTAAGATGAAACCTTTCTGAGCCAAATGGACACATGAGATATATTGGGATGTTTACACAATAACCTCGTCAATCTTTTGTATATTTAAATCCAGAAAATGCAGCCACAAATTGAACCAAAACTTACAGTTTTAACCCACAAATAGAGGCCAAAACCTACATGTATAAATAGAACCAAAACCTGCAGTTTTAATCCACAAATAGAGGCCAAAATCTGCATGTATAAACAGAACCAAAACCTGCAGTTTTAACCCACAAACATGCAGGTTTTGGTGATTGTTGGTGCTAGAGCTGGTGCTACTGTGTGTGTAGCTGTGATGAAAATTTTACAATACACGTTGGGGACTTAGGCGGGGCAACATGAGAGGATCATTTGGCAACTCATGTTATAGCCTAGTGCCTTGAAAAAGTTGTTTACAAATCTGAGCCAGATGTTGATAATTGTTGCATTGCTACTTGACTACAAAATTGCTCCTATTTGTGGCTGCATTGTTACTAGTGTCCTAGTCTGTGTCAATTGGCGATGATGAAATTTGAGCCAAATGCCTTAATTTTGGTTTTCAACTCTTTATTAGAGATTGAGAGGCATGTGATGGCCTATTCATGAGATATTGGGAGGTAATCCTCCTGATCTTTTATGAATAGGCCCTCATATGTCTCTCGATGTTCAACGGAGAGTTAGAATGTTATTTTGGAATTCATTACGGCCCTCATATCGATAGTCTTTTGGAATAGATTATTCAATGAAAGGTGAAGAAAAAGACTACTATTGGGTGGTTTTCATTAGGCATAATCCGGGTATCTATACAACTTGGGAAGAATCTCAACTCCAAGTTAATGGATACTCAGGAAGCATGGCGAAAAGGTACAAGACATTCGACAAAGCCGAAGAAGCATTGCTAAAGTTTCATGAGGAGAGATACCGGCTCACAAAGTTGCAAGGCAAAAGTTCCACATCCGCAAGTGCATTAATTGGGAGTTGAACATCAAATCAATGTGTGCAAGGCGTTTGTTATAATTTTTTTGTTAGGTTTCGTAGGTTGTATTTTTTTGCCACTTCTTTTCGATTCCGAATGAAGTTGTACGTTCCAACATTATGTAAAATTAAGACGTTATTGACATGTTTTTAGACAACTTGTCACACAACATCCATGGTTGCTCATGCTTGAGGGTACCATGGGTAATGCTATTTATTCTCTTCCGCCATCTTCACCTACTCCTCGGGAGGGGGAATGAAACAAACACACCAATCATCAAACAATGGAAATTGAACATCCCTTGCCACCCTAGCTTGTGGATGAACCTACGTAAAAATGATAAAAATGAGAACAAAATATATTTTGACCTTAAAAAAATTATAACACTTTATTAAGACTTGGAGGAATGCAACCCAAACATCGTCTTCGGCCACCACCATGTTTTCACTTGCGTCCCATTCAAACCCGGGACGATGAATTAGGTCCACAATGAGCAAGCAAGTACAGCGCCACTTTGTAACATTTGCTTCAATATGCCATTCCTCAATGGCAGCGTCGGGAAAATCCCTGTCCATGAAAATTTTCAAGTATCTCGCGTAATGTGGACGAAAGTGTCCATTCCCGGTGGTCCACAATCGGGACTCCACCATTGATTTCAGTACCCAAATCAACAGGGTCTCTTCAGCTTGGACCCATTTGTGACAACAGGACGGACGACCAGCCATACAACAAATAAGAAATATGAGACTTGTTTTTGTAATTGAAAAAAATGAGTTTGCTTGATATTTATAAGCAAAATTTATCAACTATTCAACCACATATCCACCATTCAATAATCCATCCACCATTCCACCAACCATTCACCATTCAACCAACTTCTACTCTCCATTCTACCCAAAATCATACTTTCCATTCAAACCTACCATAATTTGTCTTTTCTTTTTTAAAAAAAAACCACTTTCCAAAAAATATTTTTTGATTTTTCCAAAAATTTTAATTTGCATATTAACAATTGAACAAAGTCAATATGTTACGAACCATTAATTAAAAAAATGTTTTTTAAAATCAAAAATTTTAATTAATTAATTAATTTATACTTCCAATTTTCCAAAATTGATTAAATATATTGACTTTTGCGTTTATATACTTAATTTAATACATAATCAAGTTTAACACTGCACATGGGCAAAATAGTCATTTGACAGTTTTTCTCATCATCCACCCCTTCTCCCCCCCCTTTTATAAACTATCCAAACAAAGTCAAATTTTATCCCCCTATTAAATACCTCATCCAAACCATATACTATTTTATCCCCCCTCCATAAACATCAAATCGATGTGGACCAACCCATCAAAAATAATACCCATACTATCTTATCCCCCTTCATATTTTTAACCCCTGAAATTTTACGTGCATCCAAGCAGGCCGTAAGGGTGCAAAGAAAGCACCATTAAAGGTTAATGAGTCTGTCAATACTTTTATGACTAAGAAGAAGGGAAAAGACAATGATCAGTGTCACTTCTGTAAAAAGGGGGGACATTATGAGAAAGACTATCATAAACGTAAGGCTTAGTTCGAAAAGAAAGGTATAAATTTTATTTCTATATATTTCGAATCAAACCTAACTGAAGTTCCTTCTGCTTGGTGGCTTGATTCTAGTGCTACTACTCATGTTTCCAATACGATGCAGAGATTCCTTACAATCCAAAACATAAATCCAAATGAAAACTTTCTATTCATGGGGAATTGAGATAAAGCTCCTATTGAAGGCGTTGGCACTTATCGTTTATCTTTGGATTCTGGTTGTCATCTTGATTTGTTTCAAACATTTTATGTTCTATCAATTTCTAGAAATTGGATTTCCTTGTCTAAACTTGATTTTGATGGTTTTTCGTTTGAATTCGGGAATAAATGTTTCAGATTGTTTAAGAATACCTCTTTTGTTAGCTCTTGTATTTTGTATGATGGTTTGCACAAACTAAAACTTGATAATCATTTTGTTGAAACCCTTCTCATTCTGCATCATAATGTTGATACTAAGGATAGCCTAATAAATTCTTCCAACTTGTGGCATAAAAGGCTGGGACATATTTCTAGAGAAAGAATACAAAGATTAGTAAATGATAGAATTCTTGAGAATTTAGATTTTATTGATCTTGGGTTGTGTGTGGATTGCATTAAGGGAAAGCAAGCCAAACACACTAAGAAGGGAGCCACAAGAAGTTCTGGTCTTCTTGAAATTATCCATGCAGACATTTGTGGGCCTTTTGACTTTCCATCTTTTGGTGGAGAAACCTATTTTATCACCTTTATAGATGATTTTTCATGTTATGGTTATATATATTTACTGCATGAAAAATCTCAGTCAGTAAACACCTTTGAGGTATATATTAATGGGGTAGAAAGACAATTAGAAAGAAAGGTAAAAATTATTAGGTCAGATAGAGGTGAATATTATGGACGGTATGATAAGTCACGGTAACGCCCAAGCCATTTGCCAAATTTCTTGAAAAATATGGCATATGTGCACAATACATTGTGCCAAGTACACCGCAAGAAAATGGTGTAGTACAAAGGTGTAATCGTACTTTAATGGACATGATTAGGAGTATGTTAAGTAATTCTACGAACCTATTATGTTGTGGATGTATACTCTTAAGACCACTGTGTATATATTTTAAATCGGGTTCCTAGCAATGCAGTTGATAAGCCCTAAATAGTGTAAATAAATGGGCTTATCTCTCTCATTTTTGTCACACGCACGCGCGTAACTTGTTTGATTTGAATGATATTGCGCGAAGGTTGTGTTTTTGGTTTTTTCAGGTAATTGTGTGAATAAGGCATGCTTTGACGCCATGGATGGCTACCAAGAGTGTCCAAGGCCTTGAGGCCATGTGGCACCCCGCCGCCGAGTCCCAAGAATCGTGAATTGATGTATCAAAGGGTACTCGGGCCGTCAAATGGCCAAGAGAATATGAAGGAAAGAAGGGTTGAAAACTGCCCAGATGCTACATGTAGCACTTTTACCCTGCTACATGTAGCCAGTGAACAGAAGTTTCAAAATCAAGTTTGCTACATGTAGCACTTTTACCCTGCTACATGTAGCCACAGATCGGAATTGAAGTTGAAGAGTTTGCTACATGTAGCACTTTTACCCTGCTACATGTAGCCAGGGATCAGAACCGAATTTAAGAGGTTTGCTACATGTAGCACTTTTACCCTGCTACATGTAGCAACTGGGCAAAATTTGCAGATTTTGTGCCCGACTTTGGGAGATTTTAAGGGCATTTAGGACTTTTGTAACACAACTCTAAGGGGCTATAAATACCTTTAAGCCTCATTCCTCTAGGTTATCTATCTTTTTCTCCCCCTTCCCTTTCTCTCTCTACCTCCCTCCTTAGGTTTTACTCTCATTCCTCCATGGATTGAGCTTAGATTTCCATTTCCCATGTAATTTCTTCAAGAATCATGTAAGTACTCTTAATTTCAATATATGTTTTAGTTGTTAATCTCGTTTTTCACCATGTTTCTTGCTTTTCCTTCATCTTTCTTGCTTAGTTCATCTCTAATGGAGGGGTAGCCTCCTTGGCTTGGTCTTGGGGTGATTTCTACTCCATAACTTGGGTAGTTTAATGGCTTCTCTTATTTCTTGTGCTTAATGTGGTTTGTGAATGGATTAAGTTCATTTTTATGTAACAAAACCTAGGGTTGTTAACCTCTTTGATTATGTGTAGGCAAGGACTTGATCTCTTGCCACACATAATGCTTGGAGCTATGTCACTCTAGGTGTTTGCCAAAATGCCTCAAAGAACTTATTGAACTCTAATCTTTGGTCTAAACTTAGGGTTGCTAACTTCTTTGATTGAGTGTAGACAAGTCTCCTTGGCACACCCAATGCTTAGAACCATGGCATTCTATGTGTTTGATAAAATGCCTAAATGAGTTGCTTTCCATTTCCAAACCCCGTTGTATGAGTTAAACTTGATTTTCATGGTTAAATCTTCCGAGTGAGATCAAATAACAATGACTCTCACTTGAGTTATCAAAGAGAAGCATTGAATGGCCTAAGTTATGGACGGAATGAACCCCTAGACCTTGCCGCTTTTAATTTCTAGTCAATCTTTGTTTTCAATTAAAGTTAGGAGGTAGAGAGAATTTCCATCACTCAAAAGTTGGCCGTCTCAAAGCCGAACTAAAGGTTGGCGGTCCTAACGTTAAAAACCCTTCGTAAATCAAACCTCCGGCCTAGCTCCATTGGCTCCCTGTGGATTCGACCTCGGACTTCCGAGTTTATTATGCTACAACCGACCTAGCCCTACGCTTGGGGCGCTCTTTACTACGACACACACTTTGGTCGCAAGCATTTTTGGCAAAGACTCCCTTTGAATTGTGAACAGGAAGGAAACCGAGTTTAAAACACCTGCATATTTGGGTTGTCCAGCAGAAGCATGCCACAACCGAAATTTGATGGGTATAAATTCGTGACACGACCAGTGATTTAAAATCACCCCATGCCTTGATATCACACAGTCAGAGCTGTCTAGCATGCATACCAAATACAAACTTTTGTCTAAAAGCGATATAATTACATTAATGTGGCCCACACACATAGGTGCCACTTACTATTACATTATTTTCTTATTTAGCCGTAATAACTGAAATCTCCCACACGTATGTAACAAGTAAGCTTTCTTTAACCCTGATTTTCTGAAAAGGTTTCATGAAACACAAAACCAATTCAGTAAGTCACGATATACTATGGTTACATATTAAACATGTGATCAAACATGATAAAAAATACAGCATAAACAACAATTCAACAATAATCCATCTGTTTGTACACCATAAAAGAGAACAATAATATACAAGTTCGCAATCACCACAAAAGAGATAAAACGAAATATATCTATCATCATTATCATCTTGGGCGGTAATCCGGTAGCCTGGGGAGTGACCCCAGCAAACAAGAAAAATGATATCAAATTCAATGGATACTCGGCCATATCCTTTCCACAATCCATAGGCATCAATTTAAACATAGCTCGTCAGAGCTTTTCGCCCAGATGTTACACCAATATCCATTAAATTTTCTTTTAAAAATTAATCCCATGTCTTTTTTTATAAAATTTATTTTTCACGATTTATATTTATATAATTAATTTTTATTCAACATAAGATTTTATAAAAATAATCACGAAACAAGTTTAGGAAATAATATGTAGTCAGAGTATATTCGTAACTCACATTTCCCCATCCGTAATTTACAGTAAAATCTAACGAGGCGTAATGGGTCATATTTTTATTTTTTCCTCCTCTCCTATTTTCTCCTCCCTTTTCTTCTTTTTCTTCCCTTTTTTTCCTTTGCTTGGTGGCTGGTGTCGTGTGTGCAAGTGTGATGTATTTGTCCAGCAATGGTGCCTATTTATACTAAGCTAAAAAGATCTAAAGTATATCATAATCATATCTCATAAAATCTAGTAAATGTTCTTTCATTATCTATTATAATCTTATCATATCTTACAAGATCAGGGTATCTTAGAAAATCTAGAATGATCTTGCATATTCTTTCGTTGCCCAAATATATCCATATGATGCTATATAAGAGGGATGTCTAGAATATTTTTTTTTTAAAAATCTAGTTGATGAAATCTAACTTTAATAATGCTAGGGCGATTCACCCTTTAATAGGGTGCTAACTTACACACTTGTCAGATTATTTTCTTTAAACTCCACAACGCTACGCCTCGCGATGATGCTGTAAACAAGTCTGGGGTGATATATGTAGAGTTTAATAAAAATTCTCATACACAGAAAAGTACTTATAATTTTATTAAATCTTGAGTCATGAATAAATATACTTTCTAAATCCTAACTGTTAGTGGTTTGGTAAATGTTACACCGCATATTGTTACTATTATATTTTTTATCGTCTTATTTGTTTTTTAAAAGTCAGGGTGTTACAAAGCAAGAGTATATAACCCAGACAAAAAAAATTGAATTCGAGGACAATCAGTAGCTATTGGTTATCCTAAAAAAATTCAAAGGGTACAAATTTTACTATCCTAACCATAGTACAAGAATTATTGAAACCGAAAATGTCAGATTCTTTGAGAATGGTGAAATCAGTGGGAGTGACAATTCACGAGAAGTGGTTATTCAAAAAATTAGGGTGCAAGTTCCGGCCCCTACCTATAACTTCAAATGAAATTGTTATTCCTTCGGCTGTTGAACAACAAATTAATGATCAACTATCCCATAATGAGATTAATCACAAGAAATAGCCTTACGGAGATCTCAAAGAGAAAAGAGATCAGCTATTTCAGATGATTATGTGACTTATCTACAAGAAGCTGACATAGGGGTGTAAGTAAAGTTCCGGTTTCATTTAAAGAAGCCATAGGTAATATCCTGGATTCTTAATTATTTTATAATTGGTGTGTGTTGAGTTCTAGCTAAATGTGTGGATTTAGAATTGGTTTTACTTGTTAATTGGCCTTGGAACACACGATGACACATGGCTACACCCACACACAATAATTTTCCTTATTAGCCTAATAAAACGAAAAGGTAGAAGTTACACGTTGCTCTTGTTCTTATCGTTCTCACCACTTGAGAGAGAGAGAGAGAACAATGAAGAAGAAAGAGGAAGGAAAATCTAGAGGGGGCTCTTATTGACTGAAATTGAAGCTCAAGATTAGGTAAATTCTAAACTTTTGATGTTGAATTTGATGTTTCCTAAGTGCTAGACTTGAATCAAGATTATAGAGTCCATGGAGGGTGACCTTGGATTGAGATCTAGGGGAACTCAAAGAACCACAACCTAGAATCCTTGAAATTGATTGTAATGACCCAGATTTTTTGCCCTATGTTTTTCGAATAAAAAAAATTTACATTGTTATTTTGAACTTTACAAAAAAAAATAAATTAAATTGGCTAGTTATCCGTTTCATTATCATTACATTTTTTTTAACCTATATGTTGTAATGACTCAAAATTTTAATACATTAAATTATAATTTTCATTCAGAAATTATTTCCTTAATAAGTAATTAATTTTATAGAAAATTGGGCTTAAGTCCAGAAGTAGTGGTCTATTGGGCCATTTAATCCAATCTTGGTTTTTATAAGGCCCGATATCCATTGTTGTAAAACTGTTATATCCATTGTTTTAAAACTGTTACAATTTAAGGTCCTTAAATAGACAAAAATACCCCAGCATTTTGTTCCTATTTTCCGCTCAGCTTAGATGAAAATCAAAGCATCACTAGTGTTCAACTCCGACCCCATTTCCGTTCCTCCAATCCTCTTTCCCTCTCTCTTCCTCCCCCCATTTTCTCTCTCACAAAGTCCGCACCCACATCCATGCACTACAACTTCCCCGAGAAAATGGGAGAAATCCTCCACATCTAGGGGGGCCAATGGAGGAACCAGATCGGGGCCAAATACTGGGAAGTGATAATGACGAGCGACGGATACAACCATCAGGTATGTCGCTTCCTCGTTCTTTAACTGTATACAACCATCACTAGGAACCTGATGGTTGTTCGTTGCCGTTTGGAGGAGTGCGATGGCTGTGTTGAGTCCAGTTCTTTGAGTTTGGGGGCATTGAGTTTGAGTGGTGGCGGTGGTGATGTTACGTCGGACGAGAGATGTAGGAAGCAACGATGCAACATATATTGGAGATTTGGAGTACTTGGAGGTGTATTCCAAGGGAATCAGAGTCGGTGCAAGATTGATGGAGGAACTGAGGTCAATGGAGGTGTATTAATTGCTTGATCTGTATCCTCTAGTCCTGTTGCAACAACTAGGGTGCATATATAGTAGTTGTGGATATTAAATGGTGTGAATGAGCATCATGATGGATTATAATGCTCTCATGGTTTTATTTTATGGTCAGAACACTTCTCCACCATTTGGCATGAGATGAAACAAGCTCTATATTTGTGCTTAATTTAATGCACTTTTGTTGTTGACAAATGGTGGTAGTAAATGCCAAGTGACAGAACTTGGTGTAGACAGCTAACATTTGCAAAGGAAATCATGATGGTGTGTGTGTAGAGACCCGGATAATTTTAATTATTGAAATACTTATTAAATGCCTAATTGGGAAAATAGGATTTTATTTGGTGGTAATTTGAATTGAGGATTGAAGTGAGAGAATAGAAACTTGAGGGTGTGTGTGTGTGGTTTAAAGATATAGGAGTATATATAGGAGTGTGTGTGTAGGAGATAATTATATCTCTCATCTATCTCTCTCTCACTAGCCGTGTATCTCTCTCTCTCTTTCCCTCTCACTCAAAACTCTTTCAAGACCTCAAGAATCTCAAAGATTAACCTCCCTTCGACCTTCCAATCGCGTTCTTGAGCTCGGAAATCCTTGGGTCAAGCTTGGAGCGGAGCTTTGAAGTTCAAAGAGACTAGGGCTCGTTCAAATCTCGTAGATCTTGGTTATCGTCGCGAGGTAGGGACTTCTTTACCTCTTTTATGTGTTTATATGTTGGTTTGGTGTAAGAATCGGGCTTGGATCGTCTCCCTTCGTCCCTTTCGAAAGCTGTCGAAATCTGTAGAAAATTGCCTAGATCGCGTAGGGATCGATCCCTAAACTTGGGGGGATCGATCCCCCTTTTCATTTCTGGTCCAGCAAGCCCAGGGATCGATCCCTGGAGATGGGGGGATCGATCCCTGGTGATGGGGGGATCGATCCCTCCCCTCTCTGGAATTTCTGCTCGTTTTTCTAGTTTTAGCCCAACTTCAAACGGCCATAACTTTCTCGTCCGACGTCCGATTCATGCAAACTTGGTATCGATTCGAAGGTCTTGAGTTAGCTTTCCATCGCCACCAAAATCACCTTGATACTCTGAGTATACAAAAAGTTATGACCATTAGAGTGAGGGTGTGTCGGCCTCCCAAAATCCGTTGGCTACCCCTAGGATCTTCGTTCTATCGTTTCGACTTCCTATGACTTGTGGATGATATTTGTGACCCATTGGCCTTCCGTTAGTGAGGAACGACCAAGGAATTACTTAGTTAAACGCCGTTTAAGTGCATTCGATTGATTGTTGGCATTTGTGATTGCTTATAGCACATTTGTGATAACGTTGGCATATTATATGATGTTTCATTTATGAATGTGATCATGGGGGAGCCTTAACTTTCATATTGGGTGAGAAGGTAGTTGTTTGACTCGAAAGTTGGTCTAGGAGGTCTCGTAACGCAAGGGGTGGTAATACGTAGACTTAGACGGGTCTCGTAACGCAATGGGTGGTAATACGGTGACTCGAGTCATTTGGGATTACCGTGATGCAAGGGGTGGTAACATGGTAATCCTCGTAGTGTTATACGGTAATGCAAGGGGTGGAAATACCGATGGTGGGAGTTTGGGATAGTGAGTTGTGTTGAGTTGGTAGAATGCATGCGTCTTGTGAATCGTGTGGCTTTTGAGATAATGGCATATCCTTGAGCAATCGTAATGAATGTCGATACTCCTATGAGTTTGTTGTTATCTCTTGATTGAACTAGATCTCCTTGTCATCTCATTTTGCACTCGGCTTCATATTTGTACATAGAATTGGTAAAGATTTTCCTACTGGGCTAGTGTAGCTCAATCAAATCTTTCTTTTCAAGTTCGAATACTGGACAATAGCATGCATGCATTGTGTGCTTGGATGTGAAGGCCCATTTTGGAATCTATCCTCTTTTAGTTACTAGAACATCTTTGTAATGACTTTCTTTTGTTAAAGATGGCTATGTAACTAATTATTTGTAAATCCCCTCTTGATTAAAGTTTGTACTATTCAAGATATGTTCGTACTTGTATTTAAACTAATTTGGGCCGTGGTGCCAACGTTGTAATTCTCTAAACATTGGGGATTGGGGACTGGTTTGTAAAGTTAAACAGGTGGGAAATCTTTTGGGTACTATTTATGTTATGCTAGGTCTTTTAGTCTAAAAAGGAATATTTATTTATGTTGAAAATCGAGGGCGTGACAGTGTGGGGCTTATTTTGGCTAAATAATCCTTGAGCATTATTTTTTGTATTTATTCACAAAAAGTGCATTTGTAAATTTTTTGTGGATTATAGATCTTGACGAGAATAAAATTGAATTTGACTGATCACTTGTTGATTGGGCTCCATGGTTGTTTGCTTTGGCGTACATAAATTTATCTGTTAGTGTTAGTTTCATGAACATAGAATAAATGGAACACATATGCTAGTTTGGACAGATAACCTTATTTGGAAGTCTTTTTGGGATAATAAAAGTATAGATTTGGATAGATAACTAAATCTGTTGATTTTATTACAATTTTACAGAGTACAAAATTCGCAAACATAACCTTATCTGTTGGTCTTTTTGAAAAAAGTATATAGTATAAATTTGGACAAATTACTATATTTGTTATTGTGATTATTCAGATCATAGATTTTGCAAAAATAACTTTACCTGTTAGTATGTTGGATAATACAAAGTACAGATATTGGTAGATAACCATATCAACTGATTATTGCCATTGCAAAAAGTACAGAATTCGCAAAGATAACTTTATCTGTTAGTTTTTTGAAACGATATAGAGTATAGATTTGGATCGATAACCATATCTGTTCGTTTTATTATGATAATAAAAATTATGTTATCTATGATACATGGCATAAAATTTAGACAGATAACTAACAAAATATAGATTGGAACTGATAACCATATCTATTAGTTTAATTGCAATTATATGGAGAACATATTTTGCAGATAACCTTATATATATGTTGGTCATTTTGAAATAATACATAATATAAATTTGGACAAATAATCATATCTATACTCATGATCTCATATATGGGTATTTGTCCAAATCTATAAGTCTTAAATCTGGTTTATTGCAGTTATTCAGAGTAGAAATTTTGCAAATATAACCTTATCTGTTGATTTTTTTTTATTATAAATAGTATAGATTTGGACAAATAACCACATCTGTTGGTTTTGTTGCAGTTATATAGAGAACAGATTTCGCAAAAATAACCTTATCTGTTGGTATTTTTGGTTTTAATGAGAATAGATGTGGACAAATAATGATAACTCCAAGTAGAGATATTAACTTTGTTTGTTACTTTTTTTTTTTCAAGAAATCCAAAATAAATTATCACAAATAATGTTATTTGTTTCTTTATTTTTGAAGATACAGAAAATAAATTAGCACAGATAAGGTTATTTGTTTCTTTATTATTGAAGATACAAAAAATAAATTAGCACAGATAAGGTTATTTCCAATCGCAGAATTTTTTTAAGAACTGATAAACTTACATGTTGGAACATTTTAAAATAAATAAGGTTATTTGTTCAACTTTTTTTAAATTTCTAAGAATAGGTAGACTTAAATGTATTTATTCCATAAGCACAAACAAATCAGCTAAAGAACATAAAAAATGAATCAATTAACAAAATGAACTGAACATTAACATTGATCGGATAAACATATTCTATTGCTGGGATTCTTGTTTTGCAACTGAGAGAATTGGGACAAGACCCCAATAGAGGAGTTGCCCCACTGAACAACACAACAAGTCAGGAGCTAGCCGATCTCAGATCGTCGGCGTCGAAGCTTTGAGGAGGCAATGTGAGACCTAAGCTTCGAGAGAGCTTGAATTGTCATTGGCGCTAGCCCAGCTTCAGATCTGATAGCGAGCGAGAGAGAGAGAGGGGTTGGAGAAGACCGACGTATCATCGAGAAGAAGCAGCCATCGGCGAGACTGCTTGATTGGTGCTCCGACGACCTCGATCTCATCAGTACCGGTGGTTAGCATTCCTCCTCCACCCCGATAAGAACAAGTTTGCCTTCGCCTTCGCCACGTTCTGCCTCGTCGTCGATCATGAGCGGTTTTGAATGGCTCCGTCCTTGGGACAAGATGTACTGTTCTTTTTTTAGAAAAGGAAAATGTACTCTTTTGACCAACTGGTTTCTCCTCCCGTTTTTTATGAGGGTGTTTTTGGAAGGTGGAAGCCAAATGTCCTAGGACCTATACAAAGAAATTTGATGTCCTTATTATGGTATAAACCCCTATACTATGGACCCCGACCGAAGCTCCCGTAATTTTATTTCTTTAAATTGCTTTATTTAATATATACGTATGTATATACACTTATTCATGCACGTACATGCATGCTAGCTATGTGCATACATCTACCTATCACTCTCTCCTTCCATGCCTCTCTCTATTCCTCTTCCCAGTCGACTCTCTCTCTCTCTCTTTCCTTCTTTTTCTTTCTCCCCACTTCAAGTATAAACACCTCCCCCACTCCTATAAACTCCCCTCCTCCCTAATCCGAAAATTCACACCAATACCATCATAACACCAATGATCAGGAGATAAGAAAGAGGAGAGAGAAATCTCCAAGCTTTCATGGAGGCTTAGAGAGAGAAAATCGGTGGGTTCGGCTTCTTGCAGAACTGAGTAGCAATTCAAGATATCCCATCTATAACTTAGTCCTCGAGCATCCCAATCGATTCCCACTCACCTCGAGCCATCCCCGAGGTTCCGTGCTCCGTCGTCTTTGCCAATTTTTTCTAAAATCGTCTGAACCATTACCCGCTTTTTCGGCCAGAACCGAGGTAGATAAATCTTTTCCCTACTTCTCCCTAAGTATATTTTATCCCTATTTGATGATTTAAATGAGTGATAATGAAAGAGATCGGCTTATTTACCTTTTTGGTCCTCAAAGTATTAGCGAGTGGCCAATTTCGTCCCCAATCTAAACATTTGTCCAATTTCGTCCCCAACGTTTAAAATGTGTGTCAATTTGGTCCCCACCCCTGACGCCGTCCCTCTTGTCCGTTAAAATGGAGGGCATCACTGGTATTTCACACCCAAACCCTACAACAATTTGAAAAAAAAGAAAGAACTAAAACAAAAAGAAAATGATTTCTCCCATTGCCAGTCCACTGCTTTACCCCGGATCCCGAATCCCTTTACCCCTTGCCATCACCACTACCACCGCCACTGGCGGCGCACCCTATCTCCACCCCCCTCTGTTACTCCCCAGTCCCCGCGACGGCGCCAATCGACTCCACACCGACCAGCTCCTAAAACAGTCCAAAATCAACACCAAGTTGAATCCAAATCAAACCCAAGCATCCAACCCCTTAAAACCCTCAAATCAACCCCGAGCATCCACGGCGGTGACAAAAATGGTCACCTTCGTCAAAAACGACGACCTCACCGAGAACCTACACCCAAACCGAATAGCGAACAGCAAAACACCCATTGCGGTGTAACCAAGAACGAATAGCAAACACAAGAAAGGGAAGGGTTTTAACAGTAGCAACTCCAACCTCGTCGCTGAGAACAGAGAGAGAAGATGTAGAGAGAGAAGAAGTCATGCCGCCGCCTGCTAAGGCGGAGCAACGAGTGAGCCAAGACCGAGCGACGGCGAGGTCCTGCGGCAGCTCGACCGCCTTCCGCTGCAAGAGAGCAATGGCGCCGATGCAGTCGTAGACGGGGTCCCTCAGCTGCGCCTCGACCTCGTAGACGAGGGAGTTGACGGCGTCGTCGCGCTGGTTCTCCGGCACGTCGACGAGGATCTTGGCGACGTTGCTGGCGCCGAAGACTTCGTGGACCTTGGCGAACTTTTCAGGCTCGTCCGAGCGGAAGTAGGGGGCGAAAAGGCAGGAGGTGGGGCTGCACCGCGGCTTAAGGAATTTGCAGGCGGTGCCAGAGGAGGTTGAACGTGGGGGCTCAAGATGGAACCGAATCAACGAGGAGGACGGTGTTAGGATTTGGATGGGCACTGATGCGTTTTGTTTTTGTTTTTTGATATTTTTAGTTCTTTTTTTCCCCAAATTGTTGTAGGGTTTGGGAGTGAAATACCAGTGATGCCCTCCATTTTAACGGAAAGGAGGGACGGCGTCAGGGTGGGGACCAAATTGACACACATTTTAAAAGTTGGGGACGAAATTGGATAAATGTTTAGATTGGGGACGAAATTGGCCACTCGCTAATACTTTGGGGACCAAAAAGGTAAATAAGCCTCGAAGCCATGGATCAAAATCATGAAATCCGAACCCTCCCTTGTTTTGGGGTGCGACTATTTGCAGCCCCGTATTTTCTCTCTTAGCCCATTAAAAATTTTCAATTACCAAAATATGTTTCGACAGTTAGTTACCGAAATTAAAATACATTTTCGACAGTTAGTTACTGAAATTGAGATACATTTTCAGCATCCAATTACCGAAATATATGTTTTTTGTGCATTTCCGACATGTAGTTACCGGAATATAATCTTATTTTCAACAGCTATTTACCGAAATGTATGTTCGACAGTTGTTTACCGAAGGTTGAACATATTTTCGACATATAGTTACCGAAATATAATTTTCAAAAATTTTTAACGGGTTATGGGAGAAATTATGCAGCTGCGAATAGTCGCCCCTTGTTTTGCCAAAATGAACACTGTTCATAGACGTTTTATTTTTGGAAAATTGACACTGGAATTACACTTACCCCCTCCTAGCTTATTAAGTATATGGAGTTCAGTCCTAAGGTATTTATACCATATCGCAAGTAACCCTTAGCTTATTAAATATATTATTTCGGCCTTATTACTACGTTAGTTAATTTACAATATGGTCCCATGGTTAATTAAAGTTAATGTTTCGGCCATTAACATATTTTTTTATTACTTTTACGACCTAGGTTTTAAGCTAATTAATTGGGTTAACAAAAAAAAAGGTTATGATTATATATATTTTTAAAATTGTAATGACATATGATAATAGACTAAGATTAGTATGAAGTTTATTAAAAATATTACCAGTCTTGATCCTTTCGGAAATAATTAATGTATAGCTACTAAAATACTTTTAAGAAAAATTTGATATAGCAAAGTATATACAAGAATAAAACTATTTTTGAGTAATAATGACAAAACCCCCTTTAAGTTATTGAATAGTTTATAGAAAAACTAGTGGGTAACTTTATATCATGATTAGTTTTATTTAAAGTAAACAAATGTTTAAACAAAAAAAATGTAACATTAATAATACATAAGTTAGCAATGACTTACACTCACTTGTAAAGTCTTACAACCCTTCTTTGAAAAAAAAAAATCATTTATGTTATAACTATTTTTGCCACATAGAAACTTTAAATTATTACAAAAAAAAGGGGACTATATTACCTTTAGGATTGATTAATGACTATAACTAATTATTTACTTCTTCAAAAATATATATCCAAAGGAACTGGCCCAATTCTTAAAAAAATAAAACGTTATGTGTTTTACTTATTCGCACAATATATTAACTGCAATGCTTGCTTTCACATAGAAACATATCATGTTTATTGATTAAGTTATTATGGATTTATGATTGTTGTATTTGTTGGATCGGACCGAGGATCGCTTGGTGGTTTCAATGAGAAATTATGCAGACATTGTTATGGTTAATGGAAAAGGAAAAACATATGAAGGTTGTGGGCTTAGCAGGACCTCGGGGGTAGCCAGGACCCCGTATTAATCGGGGGTAGCCTAGTAGGACCTTGAGGGTAGCCTGAAAGACCCAATGTAGCTAGAGTGGCCAAGCAGGACCTCAGGGATAGCCTGGAGGGACCTCAAGTATTGGGGTAGCCTAGCAGGACCTTGAAGGCAGCCTAAAGGACCTAGAATTGTGAGGGTAGCCTACTAGTACCTCGTGATATTGAAGGTAGTCTAGCAGGACGTTTAAAAGATGTTCAACGAAATTCTGAGTTCGAAATGCGATGGATACTATGGTGCAGGAATGATTATGAAATATGAGATTCAAAAAGAAAAAAAAATTTAAAGGCTTGATAATGGATTTACTTATGTAATGCTTATTATTCTATTATTTTCATATGAATTGTGATAAAACTGCTTAGCTATAAAGTAACGGGTTGGTAGGGTAGGGATTTATCTACTGAGCGTCGACGGCGTCTTCACGCTAGGTATTGAAGAAGAACAGTAGCACCAACCTGAAAAGCAATACTCTGTCACAGACCCAGAATCAGGAGGAGGAATTCGTAGAGCCGTGGGTGAATTATTAGAAGAAGCTCTGTTTATTTTTCTTAATGTCATTTCAATTCCAAAAGTACTGGCACAATTGTCAAAACCTCTTTTATTCAGTAATATATAAGACAGTTTATTTTTCCTAAGAAAATTTTCAGTTCAAAGTATTGTAATCAAATTGAGCTTCCGCTATTATTTAAAAAAAAATTCCCTTGATTTAATTAAATTATTTTCGAAAATCTTTTTCATAACGTGTTCGAAAATCGGGGCGTTACATTAATGGTTTAATGTTCTTTAGAAACATGATTTTCCTCTTGTTCATGTGAGTTTTGATGAAACTCTTCGACTGAAACTTTTGAACTTGATACATATCTGTTCTTTACGAAATTATTATAGGCACTTAGAAAGCTTGTGAATTTCTGATATTTTTACTAAATGTTCGTTTATGAGTCTACTATATTGCGTAAAAAGTTTCAGAGAATAATATAAAGTACAATGGGCTACAAAATTCCAGGACCTAGCTGCACTCAAATTCGTCACTGTGAAGTCAGCACTGTCATACGTTGGAAAAATGGCCGTATCTTTTAGCACGAGCGTCGAAATTGCGAACCGTTTATTGATTTTGAAACTAGACACATAGACCTTTCAAAATATGTAAAGTTTGTGACTTAATTGTTCCTGAGCAAAAGCAGATTTTGATTTAAAGTTGACGAAGTTACAGATTCTGCAACTGTTTCTCCGAGGCTAGTTACCTAATTAACTTCATATCTTGACCCTAGAGTCTTTTAAGTAATACTTAGGACACTAGGATACGATTAGAGTATCTCGAATTGTATCTAATATGTGTTCATGATGTTTATTTTATATAGAGAATTTGTGTGAAAGCTTGGAATTGAGGTGAGTGACTTAATACCCAAATCACATGGTTTATTACAAGTTTTCTACTCCAATGCTTTACCAAACATGTTTTATGCTATGATATGAACTCCATGGAACATCAATGAAAGGTGGATATTTTTAATATCTATTAATGGCATCCTCCCACGTCACAACTTGCTAGGGGACAGTCTAAAAGGCTAGCAAGGCATGACTATTATATCGGATAACGAAAGATATCTTAACATATCCACTACCGGGGATGCCTGATAGACATGAAATGAATAGAGGATGTGCATTACTATGCTATATTACTATGAAAAGAGAGTCATTTTCAAATGGTTTTATCATTGTCCATGGAAAGCATGTGAATTGCATATTAATCATTCATACGAGCTTCGACTTATGAAATTTCTCACCTTTTTGGAAATGAGAACTAAGATGACGTGGCTCTTATCTTGTGGACTTGAGACTTGTGGACATCCTGTGAATATTAGTTGTGCTTTGGAGTTATTCGTTAAACATTGTGATTAAGTACAACTCTGGGGTGTAATTTAAGGTTATAGGCCTACTACAAGGGTAAGATATTGTTAAATTAGACTATATAATGGTATGCTTCCGTTGATTAAGCACTCTTGTCCCTTTAATGCATATGATTATTAGATGTCGTATGTTTGATATGGCCTTGGTGATGGTTTCACTGGCACTTTGTTATAGTTAGGACCTTAAGGGACAGGTCAGGGTTGTGGCACATAGATAGCATTGATTCTACTAAATGGATTGATGCCATGAATGATGAGTAAAATCCATGGGATAGAATGAAGTCTGAAATCTCATTGAATTGTCTGAAGGATACAAGAAAGTTGGTTGCAAATGGGTCTTTAAGACCAAGCATGACTTTGAAGGCAATATCGAACAACATAAAGTTAGACTTGTTGCTAAAGGTTTTACTCAGAAAGAAGGCATTGATTACAAAGAAACCTTCTCTCAAGTATCCAAGAAGGACTCATTAAGAATCATTATTGCTTTGGTAGCACATTACGATTTGGAGTTACACTAAATGGATGTGAAAACTGCTTTTCTTAATGGGAATTTGTATGAAGAAGTTTATATAGATCAACCTGAAGGTTTCTCCATTATGGGCAAGGAACATATGGCTTGCAAACTTAAGAAGCCATTTATGAACTTAAACAGGCTTTGCGACAATGGTATCTTAAGTTCAATGATACTATTGTTTCCTTTGGATTTAAGAAAATCACTGTTGATCGGTGTATATATCTAAAGGTTAGTGGAAGCAAGCTTGTGTTTTTTATTCTATATGTTGACGATATTTTGCTTGCCACAAAAGATCTTGGTTTATTGCATGAAACCAAGAAATTTCTCTCAAACAAATTTGAAATGGAAGATATGGGTGAGGCAGCGTAGCGTATGTGATAGGAATAGATATATTTCGGGATAGATCACATAGAATGTTAGGGTTATCTCAGAAAGCATATATTGAAAGAGTTTCAGAGAGATTCAGAATGGAGAAATGTTCACCTTCTGATGCCCCAATTTAGAAAGGGGATAAATTCAGTCTTAAGCAATGTCCACAAAATAAATTGGAACGCAAATAAATGGAAATGATTCCTTATGCATCTGTAGTGGGAAGTCTAATGTATGCCCAGACTTGTACCAGACCAGATATCAGTTTTATTGTTGGTATGCTAGGTAGATACCAAAGCAAATTCTGGAATTGAGCATTGGAAAGCCGCAAAGAAAGTGATGATGTAGAGACTCGTATTTTATTCTCAAATTTATTTATGTTTTATGAAGGCATCACATGAGTTGTGATATAAAATGGAGAATGAGTCCGGATGTCGAATGTGCTAGAATTTAGAAGTTCGGGATACAAGTGTAATATGCATAGGTGTATAAGTGCAGGTGTGTGTAGGGGATAATTTTCCCTCACCTATATTTATTTCTTTTCTTTTCCAGGCCACACACACGTTTTTCTCTCTCTCTACACTCTCGGTCGACTCTCTCCCTCAACTTCTCTCTTCAAATTCATCACCATAGAGTACGAATTTAGATGAAGTCCAAGAATTAAAATTGCTCTACGGAGCGAGAGCTATCTATCTATCCAAGAAAAATTACGATCGGATCACCTTGGGGTTTCGGTTGGCTTGGTTAAACGAACGGGTTTTGCTCAAAACTCACGAGATAGGGATTTCTCCTCTCTCTTTATGTGTTTATGTGTTGATTTGGTGTAGTATATAGTATATGATCTTTCCATTTTCGAGTGAGATTGAAAACTGTCATAAACATGAAAATTCGTGATCATTCGCATAATTTTACATCATGTCCATGGATTCTATACCTAAAACCTCTCTCATATGTTGTTGATGTTGAAGAACCGACGTGGGTGTTGTTAGGATTGGTTCAATTCATATTTTCGATTAATTTATGCTATTTCCGCGTAGAATCTGACAGCACCGGCAGACTTTGGGAAAACAGCCATAACTCCTAGCGCAGGACTCGAAAACACGCACCGTTTGTTTTGTTAGAAACTAGACACATAGAGCTTTCCATCGATGCATCCAGTGCATCATGGGTATGTCCGAGCGATAACAGATTTGCATCCAAAGTTGACCCAAAATCTGCCTTTGCACTAGTTTCACTGTTATGTTGAGTTATAATCGCGAGGCCGTAGTAAGGTTACTTGAACTCTGTTTTTGACATACAACCCATCAACTAGAAGAAGAAGAAGAAGAAGAAGAAGAAGAAGAAGAAGAAGAAGAAGAAGAAGAAGAAGAAGAAGAAGAAGAAGAAGTCTACTTTTCAATGGTTTAAATGTCATTCTTAAATTTATGTTATTTGATCGGATATGGTCACAACTTGAAGTGTGAATGATTAATTTCGCCTATTGGATATGTGGGGATATGATGAGTTGATCTAGATGATTAATTATTGGGATATGAGAACTAGTGAGCATAAGGGTTAAATACTTATAAACGATTGGAATAGAAAATGGATAAAATGGATTAGATGGATGATACGATCAATGATAAATTAAGTTGTAGAATGTTGACGCGATGTGTAAATTATTTGATGTCTTTCCATGAGATTGAGTATTTGGGCTTGTGGGATACTTGCAGTGAGTTAAACAGAATTTGGTGAATCACTTGGCATGAGTGCATGGTTGCTAAGCATTGATGGGTACTACATAGATGAGGATCTGTATAGGTATTTGCAAATTAGACTATTAAAGGAGATGTCACAAAGGGGGTCCATTAGGTGGTAAAATGAGACGTGAAATAAAGGGTCAATTTACTATGTGAAGGTGTGGGTTTTTGTGCTTTCTTTATTGACATGATGAAGATGAACGTGTAACTGAATCTAAGTATTGGTGTGAGAGACATGTTTTGCTATGTGTGGGGATTAGAGAGAAACGATGGATAAAAAGATTGCTTGCTTAGTGAGAATATGTGACACTAATTGAACGATAGTGAAAGCCACGGATCCACCATAAGGTGAGATGCCAGAATGAAAGCCATGGATCCACCATAAGGTGAGATGCTGGAATGAAAGCCACGAATCCACCGAAAAGTATGATGCCGGAATCAACATGGGACGCACGGGTTCCCTAATGCCCGAAAGTGCACAAGAAAGCCACGGATCCACCGAAAGGTGGGATGCCGGAATGAACATAGGACGCATGGGGTCCTTAATGCCCGGAAATGAAATCGAAACATGTGTGTGGGCACACGCCCCCAAAAAAACTCCCATGTTTTAAGCATAAAAATTCCGGGTGCGCCCTTCTCACGGAAAGCGCGGCGAAACGCTTCGCGGATCAGAGAGTCGCCACTCGGGTTTTGTGGAGAGTACCCAAGAAACCGTGCTTTTGAAAACGTTTGAATTGCATTTGTTTGAGTTTGAAAAAGGCTTGTAGACTGGTCCGTCGTCACCTTTGAAATCTGAGGTTCAGGAGCCAGGTTACGAGAGGGGAAGGGTTTTATGGCACCCCTTCTCGCCTAATCCGGAGATCGGTCTCTACTCAGGCATTTTATAAAACATTTGCATTTCTCTCTTTATTTGTTCATTTTCTTAGCCAGTTAGGGCGGGGGAACAGTTAATGGGGATTAAAACTGTAACACGTTTGCATTTTATACAAAAGTATATGACAAAATGCTTATGGATGTTTGATGTTTGATCTAAACAAATATAATAGATTGAGAACAAGCTACTGTGAATATTTTAAACAGACTAGAGCACACTAACTGTGCAGTGATGTACGCAGAAGCAAGCCTGCATACACTGGCTAAGCCACTGCATGAAGTCTCGACCTGCGTGCGCCACTACACAACTGGCGTGCGCCGGTAAGCTCAAATCCACAGCTTCTGTTATCAACCCTCTGGGCTCTAGAAAGGACCAGTGCACACCCAGGACAAACCACGCAGTTGATATAGACAATAAAAATATAGTTACAGACAGATCAAGGGCTTGGAAGCCACCAAATGGATAAACAACCCCATAAACAGTGAGGGGAGGAAAAAGCAGAGGCCAGGGGCCTAGTTGCCATGCAAGGGCCAGCCACTGACCAAGGTGTGACTAGCGCACGCAGGTACATAGTACGCCAATTGACACAACTTGGCCAATGCTTGGCTTTGCATCATCCGGCTCTGGAACATGACCAAGGCTCTCGAGGCATTCCAAAGCAACGAAATGAAACACGAAAAAATGTAACTAAACTTCTAAAAGACAGTGAGTCAGAATTGGTTTTAGCATGCTTGCAAGGTGATCGAACATAAATGTAACAAAATAAGGACGATCGGTGATCCTACGCCGATTTTGCCATACTGACCATGGCGGCGTACGGCACTAACTGGTGCGCCACTGATCGTCACACACGGCTTTGAAGCCTTGCCGGCTTTAGGGGTCAGGGCTGGTATAGATTACCAACCTTGACCTTGCCAGCCCCCCTCAGGGACAGAACAGATAGCAGAAACAAAGGTAGTATACCTTTGCTTGTGAGTTTGGAAGTGAGATTGAGCTTGAGCTAGAGGTTTGAGGGTTTGAGAAGTAAGTATGGGGTATTATGGACTGGACACTCTTCTCCTTGCTTTATCTTTCAATGGATGAAAGAGAAATCAAGAGAAAAGAGAAGGGAAAGGAGAATGGCCAAGGCTTTGGCTTCCTTAATGATGCTAACCCCTTGCAAATAAATGCAAGGGGGGTATTTATGGAGGGGAGAGGGACTGAAATCAGTTGGCCCTAAGGGTGTGTTTGGTGGCTTAAAGGAGGAGTAAGCCTCTCATGCATTTAATGCATGGGACTTGGATTGAAAGGTGGTGTAGTGGTAGAGGGAACAGGAGGACGGTCCTCAGCCACCAGAGGACTGCTGGCAGACGCCAGGTGGCGTCAAAACTCCCGCGTGCTCAGCTGGAATAAAGTTGATTTGACTGGCTCTGACTGGCGTACGCACCTTGTTAGTGGCGTGCGCCAGTAACTGGGGATGACTAACACGTGGCGGAGGTTCCAGCGCACGCTAGTCATCCACCAGCGTACTCCAGTAGGGTTTTGTTGAGGCTATTTGGTTCTGGCTTGAAGGTTTTGACAAAGGGTTCGAAAAGGTTTGGATGAGGTTCGGGACGCTCAAAACTCAAACTCTTCAACAAACTCGGTATGTTCTCGACCTTTAACATCATTGGGGAATCAAAGACCGTAAGTAAACTAATCTGGACAGTCCAGAATAGGGTGTCTACAGTAGCCCACCTTTGATGGCACTTAGAGCACCATTGACTTGGCGTAAGTAACGTCAAAGGTTTCCTAGACACCCAAAAATAGGCCATCCAGAGCAGAACATACGAGTTCAAAGATAGACGAATAATCTTTAAAGAACCTGATTGATTGGATTGGCGGAGCGGATAGATCGCTGTTGTCGAGAACATTGAGATACTCGGATAGGTTGATGCTGACCTCGACCTTTGGTAGCCCGGTCTGGGTGAGACTCAGCTGGGGAAGATAAGCCGTGGATCGGCTTCGTTGAGAAAGATATAGACATACGGACGGACCGTTGTTGATTGAAATAGGACGAGCAGATCGTCGTTGATTTGAGATGGATAGGACAGGCTGTCTCGGGGTGCGGACTCTCCTGGGGAATAATCCATTGAAAGCAACTCGGGGTCACTTGTTTGATTTGGAATTGGACGGATAGATCGTCGTTGATTTAAGATTGGACGGATAGATCGTCGTTGATTTGAGATTGGACGGATAGATCGTCGTTGATTTGAAATTGGACGGATAGATCGTTGTTGATTTGGAATTGGACGGATAGATCGTCGTTGATTTGAGATTGGACGGATAGATCGTCGTTGATTTGAATTTGGACGGATAGATCGTCGTTGATTTGAGATTGGACGGATAGATCGTCGTTGATTTGAATTTGGACGGATAGATCGTCGTTGATTTGAAATTGGACGGATAGATCGTCGTTGATTTGGAATTGGACGGGCTCTGCTTGAGGAGTGACCATCCTATGTGATAACATGGTTTTGCTGACCACGGGCTTCGATTTTGATCATGGGCCGCGATTTGGGCCTCAGGCCCAGAATATTCTGGCGTACGCAGATAATTTGTGGCGTGCGCTGGTGATGCTGTAATACCCGAACACAGATCCGGCCCAACACTGTTCCTCGTCGTATAAACTTCCGAGACACGACTGAAACCGCCATTCTTCCGTTTCAAAACTTTCCAAAACTCTCAAACTCCTCTCAAATCTCACCTCATTCTTCCTCTTTCCGCAATATACACATCCCTCACTCACCCATGGCAGAATCCGGCGGTGGCAGTAGCGGCATTGGCGGCGGCGGTGATGATCAGTCGAGGGTGGAACCGAGCGAGGCTGAGAGGCCATTAGTCGACGATCAACCCACCACGGGGGCTTCGTCGGGCGCCGGTGCAGAGATTACAGGGGCTGGTGGTGGCTACAGTGGCCATGCACAGGTGGTTAGTGGTGGCGACGAGCGGCGTACGCCGGAGGAGGAGGGGCGTACGCTTGTGGCTGTGGGACCAGTGGGTCCACGGGTTGAACGGTTGGATGCACGGAGCGGGGTGGAGGCTTTCGTGGTGACCGGCGGTGGTTTGGGTACGGTCGGGGCCGGCGGCAGCGGCAGTGGCGGCGGCCTTAGTGAGGATCGACCGGGGTCTCCTCCGAGGGACCCGGCGAGTGGCAAGACTCCGGTGATAGAGGAGGAGGGGGATGTGCCGAGGGCGGATCACGTTGTGCGGGTTGAGTTCACACCGCCCGCCGGGTCTTCCGGTCACGTGCCGGTCACGAGTCGTGACTTGGCAGAGTTTGTAGGGGAGTTCGCGCTGGCTCGGCTCATGAGAGAGAGCCCGACAGTGGTTGAGGCAGTTCTGGCGGCCCGAGAGGGGAGGCTGAGGGAGATAGCCCGGTCTGACGAGGAGGAGAGACTGAGGCGTGAGGCCGAGGCGGCGGAGAGAGAGCAGAGGGAGTTGGAGCGAGAGGCTGAGGAGGCCGAGCGGGAGCAGGAGGAGGGTCCCGAGGCGTACGAGGTGGCGGTTGACTTAGCAGAGACCAAGCGGAGGGCCGCTCGTACCCCGTTTGCGGCTGAGGCGTTTGTTCCTCCGGAGCCGCACGTGTTTGTTCCGTCAGGCGCTGAGAGCTACGTCCCTCGTCAGAGGGACTACGACGAGGAGTTGGTGCTGAGAGACCCTGAGCGGCACTCGTCCAGAGGCTGGACCCAGGTACATCTTTAAACTTTACTTCAGTCTCCATTTCGTACTTGTCGCTGTTATGTATACTTTATTGCTAAATTACCAAATCTGTAATGCATGATGCTCGAACCTTTGTATTTGATTCACCGTAGAGTCAGGTGTTACTTCGACCCAAAATAGATAGAATTGCCCGTGGGATGCTTCGACTTTAGAATTCGACCATAGAATGCCTGTGGATAACTGAGATCGACTAGTAGTATGCCCTATAACGTGATTCGACTGATGGATCGCCCTGAAATTTGATTCGACTTCGTAGAATACCTTTGAAATTTGATGATCGACCAGATAAACGCATTTGATGCTCTGATAGCTTGAATCGACTGATAGGATGCCTGGTAGTTTGATTCGACTTCATAGAATGCCTTGAAACGATGATAATCGACTGAACAAATGTGTCTTTGATGCTTTGATAGCTTGAATTGACTGATAGGACGCCTAGTAGTTTGATTCGACTTTCCTCGTGTTTGAACTGCCTTACTGATAGTTTCCTTTCTGTTTTGGTTGTCGTGATGTGTAGAGAGGAGTGGGCAGCACGCGGGGGCATGGCGGTCCAGCGCACTCGCTCGAGCTGTACTTGAGCTTGCCTGTGGGGGCACGAGAGCTGGTGGACGCGGTGGGGTTTGGTCTGTTTATCCCCACGCTGACAGCCGTGAGGAGCGATCACGGCGTGCTGTCTGCCTTGGCCGAGAGGTGGTGGGATACGTCGAACTCCTTCCACTTCCCGATCGGGGAGATGACAGTGACTCCGGTGGACTTTGCGGCCATCACGGGCCTGAGGGTAGGGGGTGATCTGATCCCGTTTGACTCGGGGATCCATGAGGACACCGAGGCGTTGAGGTGGTTCTTGGGCATGGTGCCCGCAGGTACTTCGGAGATGGTCTCGTACGATCAGTTCAAGAAGCACATAGTGAAGACGGTCCCAGAGCTAGAGTTGGAAGGAGAGCGGGTCTCTGAGCTGGAGTTGGCACAGCTTGCGAGGGTGTACCTGCTGTACTTGTTCGGGGCTACTCTGTACCCGAACAAGCGGTCTACGGTCCACTTGTCCTACTTGCCGGCCCTTTTTGACTTGAGGTCGGCTTCTCGGTTTGACTGGGGAGGAGCGGCCTTGGGCACGTGCTACGGGTTCATGGGCGAGTTTTCTAGGGGGAAGAAGGCAGCGGCTGGGTACTGGAGAGTGTGGGAGGTAAGAAACTGATACTGTCTTTCAATTTCATTTCATACCTGCACTTTATCTTGTACACATTGTATTTCTGATGCCTTGATTGCTTGATTGTTTGAAAAACCTGCAGTTGTGGGCTTACGAGGTGCTGAGGATGTACCCTCCGGAGAACAGGAGTCCGGACTTGAGGGCGCTTCCTCGGGCGATGGTCTGGGGGCCACTCCGCGTCGGGAAGAAGAAGTCGACGGAGACATTCTCTGGTTTTAGGCTATACCTCGACCACTTGACCGGCTCTCAGGTAAGGCCGGCTTTCCCTTTTGTAGTTCATGCCTTAAATTGCTTTAATGCTATTGCTGATGTCCTTGATTGCTTTGCAGGTGGCGTGGGACCCGTGGAGGACCGCATGGACTGAGCCTGAGTACCTGGCTAGGAGCAGAGTGGTGACAGCGAGCCGAGTGCTGCTGGAGTCGGCTTTCGGGTGGCAGTGGTACTTGGGCGACCGAGTGACACGACAGTCACTCGACTCGTCCGAGTTCGTTGTTCCTGGGCCACTTCCGCTTCGTGCCTCGCACACTGGGCGGTACACGTTGAGGGAGCTGAGGAGGTTCACTGTTCCTGTCGCTGCGTCCACCTTTCTGAGGCGGGGGCGAGACTACGCCGTCTACCAGAGGCAATACTTGGCCGGGGCACTTGGAGTGATGGAGCACAGGGCAGTGCGGGTAGAGGTCTTGGTTGCTGGTGAGGAGAGGTCGGGACGGCGGAGTAGGTCGGGTCGTTCCAGGGAGAGGAGCGAGTTTGCGGAGTCGACCGGGCTCACTCAGCTTTCTTGGACGCTGACAGTGCGTGACCCTCAGGGGGGAGGCCGCAGAGGTTCGCTTCGAGCCTGCTAGGACAGAGCCATCAGAGGTCATAGGACCGGTATGATGTACTTTCAGCTTTATTCACTTCCTGTATCATATTCGCACTGTACTTGAACTGCCGTTGATACTTGTAATCCAGGTGCCGCTTGAGTGGGCGAGGGAGTCCATGCGCTTGATGCTTGCCATGGAGAAAAAGTTCCACCAGATAGCCAGTGGTACTCCCTTGCAGTTGCACTACCCGCAGGCCGCTCCAGCGCCTACTACGCAGCCTCAGGTATGGACCCAGAATTCCGAATTCGATACTTAGCAACTGTGCATGTCTGTTACAATGCATGTTTAGAAGTACCTGCTCTTTGATCCCTGTTTCAGCAATTAACGTATATACACTATGCACAATGTGGATACATAATGATTTGAATTGAATGACAATGCAGGGACACGCTAGGACGGCTTCTAGGCGGCAACCAGCGAAGCCAGCCCCTCAGAAGGGCAAGGGGAAGGCTCCTGCCGTGGTCCAGCGACCGGCGAGGACCACACGGCCTGAGACCAGAGGGGTGGTGATAGCTCCTGACAGAGGGTCACCACCGCCCCAGAGAGAGCTGCGGAAGAGGCCTGCTCAGGAGAGGCCAGCGGAGGGGCCCGCGAAGAAGAGGAGAGAGGACGAGGACGAGGAGCCCGTGTCCCTCAGCAGCGGCTCTGGGTCTGCTAGCGACCCTGGGTTCCGACTAGCCTCGGGAGAGCTGGCTGCGGGAGAGGAGAGCGACACCAACGACACCGACGAGCTTTTCAGCGAGTGAGGGCTACGACTGAGCCTCAGATACTTTACTGTCTCTTTTGCCTTTTGGTACTGTTGATATTTGATTTTTGAGATGGGGCCTGCGTGCCCGTTGATTTCCAGGCGGATGTGCCTTGCCACACGATTCTGCTTTGCTTTGCTCAGGCCGTTGTGCCGTTTCATACATTTCCTCCTTTGCTTTTAGAGATGCATGCTTTGGATAATAAAATAATTGCATTTTCTATTCATTCGACTTCTATATTGATGGTATTGACGATAGAAGTAAGCGAAACAACCACTAACATCTGACATGCATTGACAAACGCTCTGAATCGATCGACAAACGCTAGGATACATGTAGAACTGGTCTAGCTCAAATAAAAGTGGGATGGAAGTCCCAGGATACGTCGCGTATCCTTAAGACAGGTGGAGGATACGGACATTTTGGCATTGGCAAGCCGGAACGCCCAATCCTCCTCTGGAAAGGAAACTGACACTCTCGAGAGATCACAGATGTGTACAAAGACCTGTACAAGTGGAAAGACTCGGGAAAAACGAATTGAAACGAGAAACAAGTCGCAAAACGCTCAAAAACATCACAAAATGGACATAAGACGCCAAATATGACTCGATATAGTCCCGGACTGAAACCGACACCTCCGTACAGTCACATAGGGTCCACGTAACGTGTACGGCATGAGAAAACTTGGCACGAATCCTTGGAATGTATTTTGGGCCTCCGTATCCTAAGTTTGAGGAGGATACGGGCCGTCGGAGGCCCGAAATCTTCGTCAAATGCGATGCTTCCCCGTAGTCCCAAATACTATTCATGACTTGTATAAATCGACAAACCCGCCAAACGAGCCCTGGAATCGAAATCGGTTGCTTGATGACAGTTGCTGCTGCTGCTGGTATCTGGTGCAGGCATTACTGGCGTACGCCAGTAGTTGTGCTCTGCACGCCAGTAATAAGGGAAGTCCTGCGTACGCTGGTGAAGCAGTGGCGCACGCCACAAAAGTACGACACAGTGCCATTCGCCTGACCAACTGTCCTTCCCCTGGTTGCCTTTTGTCTCCATCATCCCACGTTCAGAACAGGGGTTCTGGCTTTTCAGGGGGGGCAGTGTCCTTATTGTAAGGAAGGCTTGGAGGATAGCCATTGGCAGTTGCATCCTTGGATGAAAAATAATGCATGCTCAGTCTATAAAGATGCATGCCACACATTGCAGAACCACAGCACTTCATTGCCTTTTCCATATTCAGCATTTCCTCTGTAATTCCCCCAATGGCAAATCCCATTCCTACCTTGATCCGGCCCTGGTTGGTGGAAATGATCGGCGTTGACTGGTTAAATTTTCAATACCACGGCTTGGCTTCGTTCCGGTATCTTCGGCACATGCCGCTCCGCCCGGCACTTTTGAGAGCCGCTCTCCGGTTCTGGGATCCGGACGTCCACGTCTTCCGCTTTGGTGATGACGAAATTTGTCCAACGGTCGAGGAGTTCCAGGCCTATCTCCGAACGTACTCCTCTCCGACGCTCGTCGTTCCTCCTTACCAAGTCAGCATGCCCAGACTGCTGGCTACGGCACTTGCTATTCCCGGAGGTCTGGCCCGTTCTATGTTAGAGGGTGGCCAAGTCCACATCCTGCAATTAATCGAGCGGTATAGTCCGGAGGGTGATTTAGAGGACACTGCTTGGCAGGCACGGCGCCGTTTCGCTCTGGTAATCTGCCTCCTTGCCGGCTACCTGCTTATTCCTGCCGACAGGCGGGTCAGCCCTCTGCTAGTGAGTGTCGCTCTTCAGATGGGAGGTGCGGACCTGCAAAACGTGATCCCACTGGTCCTGGCTGAGACACTTATCGGCCTGGACTCGGTATACTCCGGGGTATCGAACGTCTTCAGTGGCAGCCCGCTACTTCTTCAGGTAAACTCACTCAACTCACCTTTTTCCGGTTTTCGCACTTTCTTATTTTACCTCGACTCTCGGTTTAGGCTTTTGGTGGCTCCTTACTTGTCTTTTCGCTCGATTTTATCTGGTTTCTTACTTGTCTTTTCACTCACGCAGTTGTGGTTATCCGACAAGCTGAATTTGCTGCACCCTCCGGAGGATGGCTGGGACCTTTTTCCGAGAAGAATTCACCAACGGGGAATGAGGTACCCCGAGATGGATGAGGAGGAATGGTTCGCCTTCATGCGAGGTCTACAGCCCGATGAGATCGTTTGGAGGTGCCCATGGCTGGGACTGGAGGAAATGGTGGTTTTCTCAGATGGTTTTGATAGGGTGGTGATTGCAGGGTTGACACGGTTCACTTTCTACATCCCGGGCCGCGTCCTTCGTCAACTGGGTATCCCTCAGGGGAATGTTCGTATCACTGCCAGGGATTTCTGAGTCCCCAACTTCAATGCTCAGACACTCCATGGGTATGACAGGCGCTGGACGGACAGGGCCCTACAGGCCGAATCTCCGGATTTCACTCCAAGACTAAGGAACGTTTATCGACAATGGTTAAAAGCAGATGTTGCAGCAAGAGAAAACGTCGACTGACTTCGGACCGCTTTGCTGTAGTTAGAATAAATTGTGAGCCGCTAGGCTTCTTAAGCATTCCGTTCTGTTTTTCGTGCTTCACTGTTTTAAGGCTTTTATGCTCAGCACTTGTATTAGAAATAGTAATTTTGAAATAAAGTTGAAAGACGGAGGGTTTCCCCCTTCAGATTCCTCAATGAAACTTTGGCTCGTCCCTCGACTTCACTTAAACTTTGATACGGAACTGGGATGTCAAACCCTGAATCAATTTGATAGAATATGACCGGGTCTCAAGGTGAGACTGCCTACGTATCCCTTTTCAAGGAATCAGGTCAGAACGTAGTTCAGGCCAAGGTTCGCTCGTGTATTTTTCCTCTCCTTTTTACGCTCTAACTTTTGCCTAGTGCCGCCTTCACAGGTTTTCGGCCTAGCGAGCTTTCGGCTTTTGCCCATTTATTTTTGCCTAGACCGCCTTCACAGGTTTTCGGTCTAGCAGGCTGCTCTAACTTTTGCTTGGAACCGCCCACCCTTGTGGTTTTCGGCCCAACGAGCATCTCTCAGGGATAGAAGCGCTTGAGTTGATCCAGGTTGACCAGAGTGCTGAATTCGTTGCCGTCGAGATCTATGAGTTGAGCAGCACCCCCGGATAGGATGGTCTTGATAATGAACGGTCCGGATCGCTTTGGTCGAAACTTGCCACGAGCATCAAACACCGGTGCCCGTATCTCTTTCGTGACCATATTTCCTTCGACTAAGCCCCTGGACTTCACCTTCTTGTCGAATGCCCGTGCGATTCGACGTTGATAGCCTTGAACATGATACAGGGCGCGAAGCCTTCTCTCATCAAATAACATTAGCTCGACAAACCTTCCACTGAGCCACTCAGATTCTTCCAGGCCACTCTCGACCATGATCCTCAGAGACGGCACCTCAAGCCCGATAGGAAGTACCGCTTCCATTCCATAGACCAGGGAAAAAGGAGTTGCACTGGTTGAAGTTCGAATCGATGTCCTGTACCCCCATAGTGCCAGTGGCAGTTGTTCGTGCCAATCCCTTGCGGATTCGACAGTCTTCTTGATGATCACTTCAATGTTCTTATTTGCTGCCTCGACTGCTCCATTTGTTTGTGGACGATAGGTTGTCGACCGGTGGATATCGATGCCGAATTCCTCGAAGAGGTCCAGGACCCTTCCCTTGAAATGACTCCCGTTGTCTGACACGAATGCCTGGGGGACGCCGTACCGATAGATGATATTCTTTCGAATGAACTGGGCTACTTGGACAGTTGTCAAGACTTTGTACGATTCAGCTTCGACCCACTTGGTGAAGTAATCTATCGCCACCAGTATGAACCTGTGACCATTTGATGCTGGAGGCGTGATCATCCCAATAACGTCAATTCCCCACACAGAGAACGGCCACGGCGAGGTCATGCCATATAACTTAGAGGGTGGAACATGCTGCAGGTTGGCATGGATTTGACATTTGAAACAGCGCCGTACGTAGTCGATGCACTGAGACTCCATCGTTGACCAGTAGTAACCCTGCCTGAGGATTTTCCTAGCAAGCATAACACCGCTCATGTGAGGACCGCAGACCCCTTCGTGAATTTCCTCCATTATCCTTGTTGCTTCGGCCCCGTTGACACACAGCTTGTGCATCCCGCAGTGAGACCTTCGGTACAGTTTCCCTCCGCAAATGATGTACTGAGCCGCCAACCTTTGCAGAGCAACTCGATCCTTTCTCAACGCTCCAGCAGGGAATTCTCCTTGTTCGACAAAGTTCCAGATATCATGGTACCAGGGTAGGCCATCATCGACATCATCAATGGCGTTGACATATTCATAAGCGGGCAAGTCCCTCTGCTCAATCACAATCGGTCGCATCCGGACCCCTATTGGAAGTTCGATCATTGAAGCCAAAGTCGCCAAAGCATCGGCGAACTGATTCTTCAAACGTGGAATATGGGTGAAGGTCACCTTATTGAAGCGAGGAATCAGTTCTTCCAAATCTTGGTGATAAGGCTTCAGCTTTTCCTCACAGACCTTCCAGTCTCCATTAGCCTGAGAGATTACTAGGTTTGAATCTCCGATTATTTCGAGCTTCTCGACCCCGAGCGCAATAGCAACTTCCATCCCGACGATGCAGGCCTCGTACTCAGCTTGATTGTTGGTGACGTCGAAGTTCAACTTGAAAGCGAGGGGGATATGAGCCCCAACGGGCGTAATGAGCAGTATCCCAACTCCAAAACCCCTTTGATTAGCAGCCCCATCAAAATAGAGCGTCCATGCTTCCTCGGCAATTGTTAATACATCCTCGTCCGGGAAATTAAAGTCCACGTCCTCAGGTCCATCGATCGGGTGGTCGGCCAGGAATTTTGCCACGGCACGGCCCTTCACTGATTTCCTCGTAACATATTGGAGATCGAACTCAGCCAGCAGAAGCAACCAACGTGCTAGCTTATGGGTGAGCGCCGGTTTCTCGAACAGATACTTGATAGGATCCATCCGAGAAATCAGCTTCACCGAATAGGCTAGCATGTAGTGTCTAAGCTTTTTGGTAGCCCAAACTAGCGCCCAACACGTCTTTTCCAGGGGGGTGTAACGTTCCTCACTCCCCACCATCTTCTTGCTCAGATAGTAGATGGCTTTCTCAACTCCTTTATCTCCCTCTTGCGCCAACAAGCATCCCATGGACGATGGAGTAACGGATAAGTACAGGATTAGGGGTCGACCAGGTGTAGGCGGCATTAAGACAGGCGGATTCCTCAGATACGCCTTGATAGATTCGAAAGCAGCTTGGCACTTCTCCGTCCATTCGAAACGGACGTCTTTCTTGAGCAAACAGAACAGCGGTTCGCAAGTCAGTGTTAGCTTGGCTATGAATCGACTGATGAACTGAACCTTACCCAGAAAGCTTCGCACTCCCTTTTCCGATTGCGGCGGTTCCATCTCGAGAATTGCTGTAATCTTAGAGGGATCGACCTCAATTCCTCTTGCGGTGATCAGGAACCCCAACATTTTGCCTGCTGTGACCCCAAATGTGCACTTCTGTGGATTAAGACGCACGTTGTATTTGCGAAGCCTTTCAAGAAACTGCCTGAGTGCTGGGATGAAGTCCTCCTTTTCTTTTGCCTTGACAATCATGTCGTCGACGTAGACCTCAACCGTCTTGTGGATTAGATCGTGTAACAAAGTGGTCTGGGCCCGTTGGAAGGTGCAGCCGGCGTTCTTCAATCCAAACGGCATCATCACATAGCAGTAAGTACCCCACTCGGTGACAAAGGTTGTCTTCTCCTGATCCTCGGGTGCCACAAAGATCTGGTTGTACCCTGAGAATCCGTCGACAAAAGAGAGCAAAGCATGCCCCGCCGTGTTGTCCACAAGCACATCGATGTGAGGCAAGGGAAAACTATCTTTGGGGCTTGCTTTGTTCAAGTCCCTAAAGTCGACGCAGACTCGGATTCTTCCATCTTTCTTAGGAACCGGCACGATGTTAGCCACCCATTTTGGATATTCAGCAACCCTCAGGAATCCGGCGTTGATCTGCTTGGTGACTTCTTCTTTGATCTTCTCCACCCAATCTGGTCTCATACGGCGAAGTTTCTGTTTGACTGGAATGGCCCCTGGAGCCAATGGAATCCGGTGTTGCACGATTTCAGGATCGATACCGGGCATGTCTTTGTGAGACCATGCGAAAACCTCGAAGTATTCTTTGAGCAGATCAATCAGCGCAGTACGATCCTCGGGGGACAAAGTTGAACCAATTTGCATCATTCGGGGGTTATCCTCGTCTTTCAAATTTATGGAAATTACTTCTTCTTTTAGAGGCTGAGCATGCCTTTCGTCTTCCCTTTCGATGAGGGAATGCAACTCAGCGGGGATGTTCCCATCGAAGTTTGTTCCTTCATCGTCGGGGTCGACACAGTTTATATAGAAATCAGCAAAGTAGTCAGAAGCAGGATCATGCATTTCATAAAACCCCAGCGGGTTGCCAAGTACAGTGGACTCGAACTCGAAATAGAAGCTGTGACGTGGAGGGCCAAGAGGCACAAACTCCGACTCTGAGCTAGACCTAGACTGGACAGACTCCGTGTCAGACTCAAGTACATTGTCAATGCATGTCAGACGTGGAGTGAAAAAGCAATTATTTAAACTACCCTTAGCTTCCACGATGAGGGAGGTTGGATCTTCGATGACGTCCGGAGAGTCGGGCCCAAGCATCAGCACTTCGGCCTCTTCTTCTTTGCCAACCAAACCTACTTAAGAGAACAACATCTCCAAGCCCTCTTGATCAACTGCCAGCATCCAGTCAGTTTCTTCCTTAGCCCGGACCAACTGCTTCTTGAATTCCTCCTCTGCCAGCTTGTCTTTGGCTATCTCCTCCTCATCATCGGACCAGGTATCCGCAACGAAGATTTCGAATCCCGGTAGCCAGGTGCCAGTCTCTGGATCCCAGAACGGTTCAGGTTGACCTTCATAAACAATGCTCCCCCCTTCACGGATGAAGTAGCTGTCGGGGTTACCATAGAGGGTACGAGGTTTTCCCGTACCTTTCCCCCTTTTAGCCTTTTTGGCCGGAGGTGCGTACCCAAAGCCAAATCGGCTCTCGGTAAAGGGAAAGACAGGGAACTCAGCGACCCCCTGCTGGTTTATTCCGAGTCCAAAGCCGGGCATATGGCCCATTTTTCTCATGATGTCAATAGCGGTTGAGCTAACAAGGAAGTCATCGTCCATGGTGACGGTAAGGACCGAGCCTGCGGTGTCGAACGAGAACCCTCCAAAGTCCGAGTCCTCTTCCCCATGTGTAATTCCTAGAACAGGTTCATCCTCTTTAAATGATCGGATCCCAGCGTCCCCGCAAATGTTGAGAGTCCCAGTTGGAAGCCCCAGCATGACTTTCTGGTGCAGAGTCGAGGGTACTGCCATGATGTCCGACCTGTGCAGCCATGGCCTGCCTAGTAACAGATTGAAAGTGGCGGGGATGTCGACCACGTGAAACTCCACCTCCATCTCAAAGCCCTCAGCATCGAGCTTGAGCATAATGGTTCCTTCAACAACACGGCGAGTGCTATCGTAGGCTTTGACAGCCAGGTTGGACGGTGCGAGATCCTTCTTTGCGAATCCCAAGCGGTAAGCAACCCTCAGCGGGCAGACATTAATGGCGGAGCCATTATCAATGAGCACAGTTGGCACCCAGAGTCCATTGCACTTGACGGTAATGTGCAACGGGCGGTTGTGGTCAGTTCCTTTAACAGGACCTGCCTCTGGGGTGATGTCGGTTGGTACCTTGAGTCGGGCGAAAGCCCCAGACAGCCCGTCGCGATGCTCATTTGATGATGCGATTAAACCCCAAACTGATACAGCAGCAGAGATCCTTTCAAGTTGCCTATGAATCATGTCCCCTTCCGGGATTCCAACAAGGATGTTCGGAGCGCCTTTTTGAGCAGTCGGATTAGCGGGTTGCACAACGGGAGGATTGGATGAGCTCCCAGTCTGCAAGTTAGAGGGCTGAAAGACTCGGCCACTCCTTGTAACATTGGCGATATCCCACCAAGAGGTTGCATTGTTGAAATCCCAGAAATTCGCAGGTATATCATCCATCTTGCGCTTTCTTTTATCGGTTGCTGCCACAGTCGCAGACGGATCTTCCCCCGTAGCCAACTCGTGTTCCAGACCCTTCACTACCACTTCTTCCCAAAAGGCCGGATCCTGTGCTGCAGCTTCTTCGAACGGTGCTCCCGGGTTGGTGACGAACGGTGTATCCCAGAAACCAGAATCTATCAAAGCGGAGTTGACTGTCCACACCTCGTCTCCCATGTTGATGTCCACTACCTTGTCTTTATCCCAAAAGTCAGCGGGCAGTGGGTTCGTGTTAAGGTCGACAATCTCGTCCAGCTCCCAAAGGTCATCGGGTACTGCGTCTAAAACCATAATACGGCAGTCCTCGCCGGGGAGAGGCACAGCGGGGCGCGGGAGGTTCTCATCAATTATGTAGAAGGCTGGGTCGTATTCGACGTCAGCCGCCGAGGTCAACAGCGAGTCGATCATTGATGCGCGGAAGCACTCCCCAAGTATACGAGGTTCTTCCTGTTGGAGGTCCTCCTCTGTGTAGAACGCTTCATAGTTAAGCACAACTTCCTCTAGAACATAGTCGGCCGGGAACTGCCAAACTGGCTCGGGATCCCAGAATGGCTCTTCTTCGACGACAGGCTCAAGTGGATCGAAAAGCAGAGGCAGAGCAATCCCATCCAGAGGATCCATCATGTCCTCCTCTTGTGCTGCTAGCCATGCATTATTCGCAGCATGGTCAAACGGTATTTCTTCTGGCACGGCCGGAAATCCCTCGAAGGCCAGATCATCCCATCGATTGATCCTAGGGACATCAAAGTTGTTGTGGTCGGCAATCGCCCAGCCTACTGCCTGCATATCAAGTTCTGGTTCTGGTGGGCCTGCTGCCCTAGCAAGTCTTGCGCGCTCTATGGGCGATCCATCGAGAGCAGTCCCAGCGAAGGTAAAGAAGGAATTCCTTACAGTGGTCCCAGGGAGGAGCTGTGCAGAAAAGATAGTATCGCGTTGAAGGTCACGGAACACATCGTTGAAGGTGGTCATGCCGTCACGCAGACGTTCCAGGGGCGTTCTTGTTTCAGACGACTGTCCTTTCTCCAGGTTTATGGTCAACACTTCAGGCTCGAGGGGCATGGACACGACTGGTTTCGGTTGATCCGCAGGGGTTATATGGTCGGTAGGGTTAAATATGATGGAGTTAGAGGAAGTTATGGTGGAGCTAAGGGATATCTGGCCAACTTGGTTATGGTGCTTCGGGAGGGAGTTGGAGATGACGTTGGGTTTGGACGGTGGGTTAGGAAGGGTTCCATTGTCTACCAAATCTTGTATCGCATGACGGAGGCGATAACAAGAGTCGGTGTAATGGCCGGGCATCTGATGGTACGCACAGAAGGCATTGGGGTTGTGGCTAGGAGGTGGATTTTGAGGGAGTGGGGTAGGAGTGAGAGGCCTGAGATGACCAGACTTGGCCAGCTTCTCGAGGACAGCGGAGAGAGGTGCTTCGAAGTTGGCGAAGACACGAGGTTGGTTGCGGTTTCGGGGTTTCTGCGGTGCTTGTACTTGGTTGACATCGGCTGTATGGTTAGAGCTGTGGGTTGTGGCGGTGTTACTAGCAGTAACGGCACTGGCATAGTTGCCACCACCGAAGAGAGCCGTGCTGCTTCCGGTGTAAGCACGGGGCTTGGATTTTGATGTCGAGGAGGCAGGAGCAGACTTGGTTCTTGGGATGACCCCATTTTGGAGAGCTTCCTCTATGGCGAGACCGGAGTCGAAGAAGGTTTCCCAATTTGCCCCTTGGACCAGCACAAGGTTCTTAGCAAAGTCCGTTTGCAGGTTGCGAGAGATAATGCGAATCTGATCCTTTTCGCTGGGACGATCCGTCATTTTGGCTGCCTTTGCCCTCCATCGCTGAATGAAGTCTGCAAAGGGCTCCTTCGCACCCATCTTGGTTGATTCCAACTCTCGCGTGGTCATCTTAAGTTGGACGTTGTAACTATATTGGGAGTTGAAAGCAGCCCCAATACCGACCCAGGTCTTCCTTTTGGAAAGGTCCAGTGACAGAAACCATTGGAATGCGGGACCAGTGAGAGTTTGAGGAAAGAGTTGTGCCATGGTTTCCTCCTCAATTCCATGTAGTTTCATTGCACTGTGATATGCCAACAAGTGGGTCTTAGGATCCCCAGAACCGTCAAACTTTACAAAGTTAGGCATTTTAAACCTTTCGGGCAGCCTAGCATTTGGAAAGGGGCAAAGGCGGTCCATATCTAAGCCACCAGCGCCTATTTTCTCAGCCTTGGAAACTGTTTCTTCGAGTTTAGCCATCTTGGCGATCAGAGCGGCCATCTCCGGATTCGGAGCAGGGTTTTCTCCTTGACGGTTCTCCTCGACCACGAGTTCGCGCTCTTCCCTTCCGCCACCTCCTCCAGCTGCAGCTGCGGGAGGGAGGCGTTCCTCAATTAGGGCGCGGAGATTGGCCGTAGAGGCATCAGCTTGATCGGCCCTCTGTTGCATGATGGCCAAGTTGCGTTGAATGTCGGCGAGAGTCTGGGCAAGAGTCAAAATTTCAGCCATGTCGAGAGGTTCGGTTTTGACTTGGACGAGCTTTTGAGGTGCAGGGAACGGAGTGAAAGGTGTCGGTGGCGAGGCCTCTCCCAACAGAAAACAACCCGGAGCTTCCGTCGTGGCAGACCCAGAAACAGACCCACCCAAATCTTCTTACAGACAGACCCGGCGGACGTTCCCAAGTAGGTTTGGCTCTTGATTCTGGATCTGTACGGTGCGATGGCTAGACAGTAAAGTAGAAGGGCTCAGTGACAGCCTGCAGCAATTTATTTGAAAGAGAGAAAAGGAAAAATGCTCAACGTCGCCGGTGTCCTCCTAGACTCTAGAACTAGCAGACAAAACCGTTTTATGACAGCCGGACGCTGCCCAGGTCCTCGGATTTCTTTTCGATAGTGTACCTTGAAGGGATCGACTAACACTAAGAGATGTCGAAACAGTCTAAGTCTTTGACTATCCCGCTTTCGAAGTTTCAATGTTGGAACGGAACAACTCGGCGTTGATGACATGATACTGTAACCAAGAGGGCGTAAGCAGCACTGTGCCGGAGCCTTGAATGGTGTAAGTGTTTAGCACTTTTAACCTGGGTGGTATGAGCATCATGTCATGTTTCCTGTCGTTCCTAGTTTTCTGTTTTGAAACCTCGATTGGGTTTTAGACAAGGTCGTAGAAAGTCTCGATTTCCCAAAGTCTCGTTGACCCAAGGAATTTGGAAAGTTGATAACGTGCACCGTCAAGATGCACGACTCTTCATCGGTCCAGGCAGCGCCCTAGCAGGCACAAAACAGGTTTGAAAGAGAGACAACCCTAAAAGCCGCCCTAGCATGCTCCTACGCAAGACGGTATGAATGTATGTACAGGCATGCGATAGGGAAAGCAGTAACATATAGACAGTTTATGGGGTTAGATGCAAGTAATCCTACCCTGTGGGTTCCTGTCTTAGTTTTGAAAGGTTCTAGTGCTTTGTACGCGTGATGAGGCTGGTTTTGGCTTAAGGGGGTTCCTCAGGCTAGAGATGTTTTATACCTCCCATCGCCCTGCGTGCAGCAAAGCAATGGTCAAACAGTAATACGTCTCATCATCGTCCAAGGTTGTTGGGCATTCGAGGACCCCGGGCTCCAGTAAACTGTGCCGGTTACCCAAAACGCCTCAGCGGGGTTGATAGAACACCGATGCAAATGAACGCGTGCCGAAAAAAAAATGATCGAGAGAGAGAAAAACGCAAATGCTTTTTGAAAAATGCCTTTTGAAGCTTGGCTCACTTCATTAATTGACACTCGGAGAAAACTACATAAGCGAACAACAGAAAAAGCCCCAGTTCGGAGTGGTCGGATGTAGAATCCTGTTACGTTACCATTCCGTTCTTCAGCAGCGCGGAGCATACTGTTTTGACAGACTTTTGAAAACTGTTCATTCATGTATTAATTTCCAAATGTCGATTAATGTAATGTCCCCAGCAGAGTCGCCACTGTGGGCACACGCCCCCAAAAAAACTCCCATGTTTTAAGCATAAAAATTCCGGGTGCGCCCTTCTCGCGGAAAGCGCGGCGAAACGCTTCGCGGATCAGAGAGTCGCCACTCGGCTTTTGTGGAGAGTACCCAAGAAACCGTGCTTTTGAAAACGTTTGAATTGCATTTGTTTGAGTTTGAAAAAGGCTTGTAGACTGGTCCGTCGTCACCTTTGAAATTTGAGGTTCGGGAGCCAGGTTACGAGAGGGGAAGGATTTTATGGCACCCCTTCTCGCCCAATCCGGAGATCGGTCTCTACTCAGGCATTTTATAAAACATTTGCATTTCTCTCTTTATTTGATCATTTTCTTAGCCAGTTAGGGCGAGGGAACAGTTAATGGGGATTAAAACTGTAACACGTTTGCATTTTATACAAAAGTATATGACAAAATGCTTATGGATGTTTGATGTTTGATCTAAACAAATATAATAGATTGAGAACAAGCTACTGTGAATATTTTAAACAGACTAGAGCACACTAACTGTGCAGTGATGTACGCAGAAGCAAGCCTGCATACACTGGCTAAGCCACTGCATGAAGTCTCGACCTGCGTGCGCCATTACACAACTGGCGTGCGCCGGTAAGCTCAAATCCACAGCTTCTGTTATCAACCCTCTGGGCTCTAGAAAGGACCAGTGCACACCCAGGACAAACCACGCAGTTGATATAGACAATAAAAATATAGTTACAGACAGATCAAGGGCTTGGAAGCCACCAAATGGATAAACAACCCCATAAACAGTGAGGGGAGGAAAAAGCAGAGGCCAGGGGCCTAGTTGCCATGCAAGGGCCAGCCACTGACCAAGGTGTGACTGGCGCACGCAGGTAACAGGTACCGTACGCCAGTTGACACTACTTGGCCAGTGCTTGGCTTTGCATCATCTGGGCTCTGGAACATGACCAGAAGGCTCTCAGGGGCATTCCAAAGCAACAGAAATGAAACACTGAAAAAATGTAACTAAACAGTTCTAAAAGACAGTGAGCTGTAAACTGGTTTTAGCATGCTTGCAAGGTGATCAGAACATAAATGTAACAAAATAAGGACGATCGGTGATCCCTACGCCAGTTTTGCCATACAGCCATGACTGGCGTACGGCACTAACTTCTGGCGTGCGCCACCTGATCGTCACACACGGCTTTGAAGCATTGCCAGCATTAGGGCCAGAGCTGGTATAGATTACCAACCTTGACCCTGCCAGCCCCCCTCAGGGGTCAGAACAGAAGACAGGAGCAAAAGGTAGTATACCTTTGCTTGTGAGTTTGGAAGTGAGATTGAGCTTGAGCTAGAGGTTTGAGGGTTTGAGAAGTAAGTATGGGGTATTATGGACTGGACACTCTTCTCCTTGCCTTATCTTTCAATGGATGAAAGAGAAATCAAGAGAAAAGAGAAGGGAAAGGAGAATGGCCAAGGCTTTGGCTTCCTTAATGATGCTAACCCCTTGCAAATAAATGCAAGGGGGGTATTTATGGAGGGGAGAGGGACTGAAATCAGTTGGCCCTAAGGGTGTGTTTGGTGGCTTAAGGGAGGAGTAAGCCTCTCATGCATTTAATGCATGGGACTTGGATTGAAAGGTGGTGTAGTGGTAGAGGGAACAGGAGGACGGTCCTCAGCCACCAGAGGACTGCTGGCAGACGCCAGGTGGCGTCAAAACTCCCGCGTGCTCAGCTGGAATAAAGTTGATTTGACTGGCTCTGACTGGCGTACGCACCTTTTTAGTGGCGTGCGCTAGTAACTGGGGATGACTGACACGTGGCGGAGCTTCCAGCGCACGCTAGTCATCCACCAGCGTACTCCAGTAGGGTTTTGTTGAGGCTATTTGGTTCTGGCTTGAAGGTTTTGACAAAGGGTTCGAAAAGGTTTGGATGAGGTTCGAGACGCTCAAAACTCAAACTCTTCAACAAACTCGGTATGTTCTCGACCTTTAACATCATTGGGGAATCAAAGACCGTAAGTAAACTAATCTGGACAGTCCAGAATAGGGTGTCTACAATGTGACATAGTGAAAACGGAGAATCTTGTTATTATTCAGTATCGTACTTAGATTAAAATGTCAGTTTTTGAGTTGGTAACTTAGATCGTCTAAGATGTCAATACTAGCTTATTTTCCTTCTCATAGACTTTCCAAATCATTGGAGCTCGTTGTCCTAATATCAGTTTGAGTAATAGACGTGCGTGTGTGGGTGTGAGTTACTCATATTGACATGAAAAGTATGATAATAAGGGTAATGAGAAGGGATACGATAGATAATGACTTGATATTTTAAGAAGTGAAGTAGTTGTGAAAGTTCCTTGATGCCGATATTGTTGACCTATTTATGTTGGACCTATTTTGATGCCATTATATAAGATTGAGTCCTTGGATGCTTGTTTGATGCTAATAGCTAGGGCTGTAAACGATCCGAGCTGCTCGCGAGCAGCTCGAAGCTCGGCTCGACAACGGCTCGGCTCGGCTCGGTTTGAGACACTAATGAACGAGCTCGAGCTAAAATATTGGGCTCGTTTCATAAACGAGCCGAGCTCGAGCTAGTCGAAACTCGGCTCAATTGGCTCGCGAGCCCAATTATATATATATTATTTATATGTAATATATTATATATAATATAAACGAGCCGAGCTGATCTCAAACACATTTTCGAGCCTAAGCGAGCCGAGCTCGAGCTTTGTAAATATATTCGAGCCGAGCTCGAGCTCGATTCTTGCAGCTCGTCACGAGCTCGAGCCGAGCTCGAGCCAACCTAATTTTTGGCGAGCCGAGCTCGAGCACCCTAAAACTCGGCTCGGCTCGTTTGCAGCCCTGCTAGTAGCGCGATAAATAGAATTCAGTAACTTGTTTAGCATAAATGTATATTTGATATTTTGTGGTGTGATATACTGTAAGAGATTTATAAAGGGTATTTGCATGTTAAACTTATAAAGGAGAAATCTAGTATAAAAGAAATTTGGTAGATGATGACTAGAGACTAGAATGTAAGTCGTGGGTGAGAAAGTAGTTTAAATAATGGTATATCCACATTAACAAGATGATGTGATAAAAGGGATACGATGGAGAATACAATAGTGGTTAACATGAGATATTAAAGATAGATGTGGGTGAGGGTGTGTGTGGAGATGAGAGGATTAGCGTGATTGAAGAAGAGGTCTATGTTTTCTAAAGTAAGGATACCATTGTAAGTTCTACCTTTAGTTAAAGCGTTTTTTACACACAATACAATGTTTTCTTTTTTCTTGGCACTTATAATACCATTAGCACTTAGAGTTAGAAGAGATTTTCCTACTGGGCGAGTGTGTGCTCAACCATTCATTTTTAGGTACGAACGAGAGGCTGTAGCATGGTGTGCTTGGTGCGTGTTCAGACATTCTTTGAAAGCTAGCTAGGTTAAAGGAGTCGTTTTATCACCATTGTAAACCATATTTTTTTGAAAGATGTACTTGTAACTTTATTATCATTTTTCATTGACATTTGAATAACTGTAATAGACTTAACTTTTTCACTAATCTGTTCCTTGTAGAATTCAGGGCTGGAGTCCCTGTATTGTAATATTTTGGTCTGTGTATGATTTAGTTAAAGGAGAATGGAAAATCTTTTGTGGAAGTAATGTACAATATTGTGAGGATTTTATTTATGAAAATCAATTAATAATTAGGTTCAAAATCGAGTATGTGACAGATGATGTACAAGGTACCAAAGTTACATGCTCACATATAGAAGATCTGATCATCTTGAGGTGATTGGCTACTCAGATTCACATTTTGTCGGATGTGTTGACAGTAGAAAGTCCACTTGTGGTTATTTGTTTCTACCGTGTGGAGGAGCGATATCATGAAAAAGTACTAAACAAACTATCATAGCTTCATCCACTATGGAAGCTGAATTTGTAGCATACTTTGAGGCTACAGTTCATGGATTGTGGTTTCAGAATTTTATTTCAGGACTTGGAGGTCGACTCCATTACCAAGCCGCTGAAAATTTACTATGATAATTCCTTAGCGGTTTCCTTCTCCAAGAACGACAAGTATTCTAATGCTACTAAACACATGGAATTGAAATACTATGCCGTCAAAGAAGTTCAAAAACAAAGAGTGTCAATAGAACACATAAGCACTTAGCTTATGGTTGTAGATCCATTGACTAAAAGATTGTCACCAAAGATCTTTAAAGAACATGCCAATTAATAGAATGGGTTTTGGATGTAACATTTGATCATTACTATTTATTTCTTGGACTGCTTTATGTTTGTTATGTTATTTGACTCTTTGAGATATCAATAAATGTGTTTCTGATATTTTTCTATTAATATTGAGTATGTATATTTGTGTGAACAATGAATAACAGGAATGGTCTTTGATAAAAGACATTATTGTTGGACCTATAAAGTATACTCCCTAATTATGGCTATGTTAGACAAGTTGCTAGTGTTGTGGTACATGAAAGGAACTATGTTACTCTCTCCGTCCCGGTTTGTTTGTCCTCTTTTTGACTTTTTGAGAGCGTTTGACTCTCAAAGAATTGTCTATAATTTTTAATTTGTAATATTTTTAATATGCAATATGGATCTTGTTTGATAGATCTCAATTAGTTTTATTATACAAAATCTTCAAAATCATAAAAAAACATTATAAAATGTAAGATATAAGTATATTTTTGAAAGACACGAATTTCAACAATTGGACAAACAAATTGGGACGGAGGGAGTATATATCAATATGGAACCACTATGACTCGCATTAGTAGTTTACTTAACGATAGAGTTATGATTGTGACCAATTGAAGCAAAGCTAAATACAAATTTATAGGGCGCTTAATATTACTGTATGTAGCACTGAAGTAAATTAATTTCCATGTGGGCCAAGTGGGAGAATGTAAGAAGGAAAACCCATTAAGTTATTATGTCCCACATGTTATAAGGTGAGCAAACATCACATGCAAGCCTTAGTTGCGGTGGTTTTGGATTGAACGGATTAAGATGAATCCAAACCATAGTTTGCTACCACATTTATGATGGGTAGATGTAAGGATAGTATTTGAGGAGGAGGTCCTCTCTCAACCTATTACAGAAAAATTCTAGACTTACCCCATCTACGTAGGTTAGTCTGAATATTAAGAAAGGTTAAGAGAGAGAAACTTCTTTCTCCCAAGAGCTTGCTTTGCTCTTGCATTACAGATTGGATTTATTATCTCTTTTATCATCAGCTTGGATCTCTTATCTTATATATCTAGATGGATTTAGGTTAGTAACTTCTATGTGAATCCTTTTATGTATTTCTGCAATATGTATTTGATAGTAAAAATTCATGTTCTAGATTCTATAATTTTAATTTACACTTACAGGAATAAAAAGAAAAGAAGAGAAAGTGATTAAGAAGGAAATGAGAGGAAAAGTTAAAGAGAAATTAAGAGAAACATTAAACCAGTGTTTGAAACTTTCCCTCTCCTTTTGAAAGAACCAAACAAGGAAAGGAGAAACTTTTAAAATTTTCCCTTATTTACCTTTTTTTCCCCTCAAGTTAGTTTATGTTCCATAGAGTACTTTGGTAATTCATTTGCTTATTTGATATAAACACAAGTGGGAGCAGGCTACGTTTCCATCTCTTTTCCATCATATATCTCTTTGGAGGCTAGGATTGAGATATATGGAGGGTTGAGTTTCATCCTCCATATATAAAATATGGAAAAAAGTTTTGGAGGATCCTCCACAACTACTTTTTGAATATAAAATGCAAACACTATTAAATTTTGAGTGAGTTGAAAAAATGATAGGAGGAAGAACGATGAAGTATTTGAAATAGAGTCTGAATATAAAGGATTGTGATTGGAGTTTATATGGATAGTAAAATCCTCTATATTCACTTTTTGATTAAGCAAATATTAATTTGATCTTTTAAAATGGAGAAATAGAGGATGTTGAATTGGAGATACACTTATAGAGTTGTAGTTAAGGTATTTGGATGCAAAAGTGTTACATATACAACAATTCAAATACAACACCAAACACAACCTCTCACATACATGCAGGATCCACATATACTAATGCGTGGGGGCCCTACATGTATGTGAGATGTTATGTTTGGTGTTGTGTTTGGATTGTTTTGTTTCTAACATGTTTTATTTGAATGGAAGGACATGCAAAAATCACTCCCCTCCCTGACTCATTCTCTTGTTGAAGATGACTTCTCATTGGGGAATGCATCATACAATCAGCCACTTTCTGGGCACATGCTGGATTCATTTTAAAATCAAAACTGTTAATTTTGTAAATTTTGTAAAGATTGCTGTGAACACTAACCATGTCAAAAATTATAAAAATTAGATGCACATTAATGCTAGTTTCACATGAATTTACCTATTGTAAGGTATGATGTATTTGATTTGGTGTGGTCGAACCCGTTTTTATAAACACCTATTCATTCTGAACAGGTGTTGATCGGCATCTGATTTCCATGATTGTTAAAGCAGAAACAATTCTCAACTTGCACTACAAAATGAACAGTTCCAATCATTACAATAAACTCAAACCTGTGCCTAGAAAATGGCAACTACACGGTGCAGTCGCCAACATTAAAGTGAACCTAGCTTGTGCACGGGTAATTATTGAGTACTTTCGGTATTACTCTCTCCCCTCACATAATATGTGGAGTCTACTGTCTACATATGAATTTTGCGTGAACCCCACATGTTATGTGAGAGGATAAAGTATACACTAGAATATTGAATAATTTTCCCTTGTGTACATAAAGTGGCAATTGTACGATGCAGTCCAACCAATTTTTTTTCCCTTCCTGATTCTGTTTCCCTTCCTGATTCTGGCAAATCTCTTTGCGCACCCCCCTGACACACGCCCCCCCGGACCCCACCCCCCCACGACCAAAATACCCCAGCAATAATTCAACCCATTTTCTTATTTCTCATTTATTTACTTAATAACTTTTATATCTTTTTTCACTTTTATTTATTTAATATTATTTAAGTATTCCAATTTTCAATCCGGTTGAATCGGTGCAAAGATCTTATATTTTTTTTATTATCTTCAATGGTCATAATAAATTTTTGGCTCGAAGGCCTTTCAACAAGTACCCTAAGGCTCCTTATTTAGTTTCAGGTCTCTCTTAGGGTGCTTATTGAAAGGCCTTAGAGCCAAAAATTCATTACGACCATTTAGGATGAAATGATAAGAAAAATAAGATCTTCGCACCGGTTTAAACGAATTAAAAATCGGAACACTTATTTTTTTACTCTTTATATGTATTTTTAAATTATTTAATTATATACGTGAGTAAAATTTTTTTTAAATTTATAATATTATCTATTTTATTTCTAACCACTTATTCAGAGTTCCTTTTATCTTCTTATCTTCAACTATAACCACTCATTTAGATTTTCTTTTTATCTTCAATTACAATCACACATTCAGATTTTTTTGTTATCTTCTTATCTTTAACTATAACCATTCATCCATCACCTCTTATCCTTATATATCTAGCACTATCCTTCCAAAATCACCATCTTCTTCCCACACCTCCCTCTCCCTGCTTATCCCTCCAACATCACCATCTTTCCATCATCTATCTCTCTCTCACTTCCTCTGTCATGGCTCCTCCTTCCTTTTTTACACCGGTTTCGTAAAACGTAGAAGAACATTATGGATTACTACAACTTTTCATTTTCAGATAGTTGGTCCGTTGAGAATGATGTTCTTAGTGGGGAGGGCGTCTCCCATAATTTTCGTGATTATACACCTGAATTCACAACTGACGAGGTTAGTTATTACTGTTGTTCTTATGCATATTAGTTATTTAATTTAAAAGTACAGAAATTATGCATATTAGACTGGATCATGTTGCACTTATACATATTATTTTTTTCTTATTTATAGATTTTTCAAAGTAGAGAAGACATGATAGCTTAGGTGCGGAGAGTCGGTAGCAAAAATGGTATTGTTGTTGTCATTAAGAAATCTGCTAGTTTAATTGGTGGCAAGCTGCCAAAGTGCATTCTTAGTTGTGAAAGAAGTGGAAAGTATAGATCAGCACGGAATGCAGTTGAAGGGCAATCCTCGCAAAAGAATATTGGGACAAAAAAATGCGAGTGCCCATTTGAGCTTCGAGGTATACCAATACCTCCAGCGGGTGTCATGTGGGGTGTAAGAGTTGAATGTGGTCTCCATAACCATGAAACAGCAGAATATTTTGATGGGCATGAGTACCCGTCAAGGCTAACACCAGAGGAGAAAGAAATTGTGCGCGACATGGCGAACAACACCGCGCCTCGTGAAATTCTTAGTGTTTTAAAGAAAAGAAACCCGTTAAACACTACTTGTGCCCAAAGCATATACAACCTCAAATATACAGATAGCATAGCAGAACGAGGAGGTCTAAGTCCTACTCAGTTTGTCTTGAATCAACTAATAGAAAAAAGATACCTCCATGAATATCGTACAAATCCATACACCAACGAAATCATAGATATTGTTTGGGTTCATCCTTAAAGCCTAGATTTATCTGTGAACTTTCCGTCCGTATTGGTCATTGATGCCACATACAAGACCAACGAGTACCGGTTACTGCTATTGGAGTTTGTGGGTATCACATCCACAATGTGCACTTACTCTCTCATGTTTGCACATCTTACAAATGAGAGGGTAGAGAACCTGACATGGGCCTTGAGTACCTTAAAAAAATGGATGCTTGGAAGGGGGGCATTGTTGCCATCGGTGTTTGTTACAGATCGGGATTTGGAGCTTCTTAGCGCCATTGAAACATGTTTCCCCTCGGCACGTCACATCCTTTGCATTTATCACATCAACCAGTGCATAATAAAGCACTGCAGAGGGGTCCTTGGTCCATCGTTTAACGACTTTAACATGTCATGGCACTCGCTTATTAATTCAACGACCGAAGCGTCTTTCAATCAGAAGTGGAATGCCATGTGCGATGACTATAAACAACACTCACAGCTCTTACAATACCTTGTCAATACATGGTTAAGGCCGTACAGAGATAGGTTTGTGGCAGCATGGACAAATACGTGTATGCACCTCGGAAGCAATTCAAGTCAGAGGTATAATCACTTTATGCATTGTTACCTTTACTATTTCAATTACGTACATTATTCTACTACACTAAAGAATATTTCTGTAACTTTCGTATTTAAACACAGTTCATTATTATATTACAGGGCAGAGTCCGCACATGCGAGGCTGAAGCTGTATTTGGGGGGTACCATGTCATCCTTACAAAAAGCTTTTGGGATAATAGACAAGATGTTGGAAAATCAGTTCGGGGTGATTCGGAGGTCATTTCAGAGATCTATCAACATCCCCCGCCATTGGCAAATACATGACGGACTTTTTCAACAAGTAAGAACTCGCATTTCATTAGAGGCAATGGAGCTCATCAATGTTCAGCTACAATGCGCTGAAGATGCATCATATCTCCAGTTCGGGTTGTGCGATTGTACAATAAAAATTACACACGGATTGCCATGCAGACATAATCTTGCATATTACCGTTGGTACTCCATGCCAATTCCGATTCAGAGTATCCACGATCATTGGACTAGGTTGTCCATGCGCGCGCCCATTGTGAATGACGAAGGAGAACGACCGAATAGGTGAAGTTATGGACGCGTGGGATGGATCGATCTACGCGAGAGCACATGATAGACAAAATTATCGATATGACGGATCCATCTCATAGCACAGTTCGAGGCCCAGCGTATACACAGCTCATAGAGGTCGACCTACTAGTAGAGAGGAGCAAAGTGGACGACGCATTCCTTCCTTCACAGAAGCATCGACTTCATCATCTAGGGTCGAATCTAGGGGACATGGGAGGGGCGCGGGAGTTCACAAAACTCAAGCGAACCATGCTGAATTTTCAGTTCCATCCATCCCTACCGACTACATTCAGCATTTACCTCGTGCTTATCAGCATTACATTTCTCACATTAATGACATCCAAGGTGACGGGTCATTGTGGATTTAGGGCGATAGCCGCTCATACAGGATATACTGAAGATGGTTGGGCTCAAGTTCGAATAGATCTCATTAATGAGATTGAACAAAATAAGGATCTATACGATGCGCTATCCAGAAACGGATTGGGCAAATGAGCTAATACAGTCTTTAAATTGCTTTGAAAATTCGGCACCAGAGAAGCATTGGATGGACGCTATAAGTTTGGGAGGAGTTGTCATCGCTTCGGCGTACAACCTTGTTCTGCATACATTTGATGGGTTTCCTTCAGGTTATTTTACTCACTTCCCATTGAGATCCCCTCCAGTTCCAGTCTAAGAGCGCATTGAAATAGCTATTGCCTGTATTGGGAACAATAACTTTGTGCAACTTTTTTTGCAGCCTCATTACCCTGTACCACCCTTCACAACATGGTGGTGGAACAATGCATCAAACCAAGCTAAAAGATGGGCTGCTCATTATGCAACACGAATTAGTTTGTGGGAAGAAATAATGAATACAAGACCAAGAGGACAAGAGCAGAATTTGGTGGAAACATTGATTAGAAATTGAATTTTCATGTATTTTCACTCTTCGACGAAATTAGTACAAGTTATGTTAGTATAAGTTATGTTTTAATTATTCATTTATTAATTAAAATTATAGTAAGAAGTCTTTTAAAAGTAAAACAAAAAACTATTAAAAGTAAAACAAAAAAACTAGTAAAAGTCTTTTATAAGCAAACAAAAAAAAATAGTAAAAGTTAAAAAAAAAAACTAAAACAGTAATTAAAGTCTTTTAAAAGTATAAAAAGAAAACTAGTTAAAGTAAAAAAATTAAAACAGTAATTATTTACTTTTAAAAGTGAAAAAAAAAAAACCTAGTCAAAGTAAAAAAAAAAAAAAAAAAGCCGAAAACGGGGGTGTGTGTGTGTGAGGTGGGGTGGGGTGCGAAAAGAGGACCTCCTGATTCTGGGTCTCTCTCTCTCTCTCTCTCTCTCTGGGTTTTGTGCTGCTGCTGCTTGACATCTACTTTTAATTGTTGCCTTTCCCTCTCTTTCTCTCTCCCTCTAGATCTGCTTGCGTTTTTGGGGCCTCCGATCCGATGGAACCAGTTACGGAAGGAGGTGATGAGGAGCAACGACCACAACTTTCATCATCATTACAATCAGGAGGAGGAGAGAGTACCACAGTACAAGAGGCAGCAGCAGCAATTACCATTAGGGCTGCTGCTATTCCAAAAGAAACAGCAAGTCCCAATTTCATGGGGAAACATCGAATGGCAGCTGCAGTTGCCCAACTTCATCAGCAAATCCAAATCATTCAGGAAGAGCTGGAGGAGCTTGAAACATTGGGGGAAGCATCTATTGTTTGCAAAGAGTAAGTTGTTTTTTTTGTGTGTGGTAATTTATCATCTTATTAGGGCAAAACAAACCAAGATCACCAAGTTATACAGTACTTATTTACTTTGTCTGCTTGTAGGGCCGATAAACGAACCAATTGAGTTCGAGCTCGTTTTCATTCGCTAAAAGCTTGTTTGACATCGGTTTGTTACATGACAAATAAAAGCTTGAACATCTATTTGAAGCTCGTTAAGCTTAAACCAATATCAAACATAGTACCGCTTGGCTCATTCGACTTATGCTCTTTAAAAATTCAAACTACACGAGTTCGGTTGGTGATTGGCTCGATAAAAGCTCGAATATATATATTTAAACCTCGTTAAGTTTTCTAACCAAGCTTGAACAATCAACTCTTTCAGTTCGTTTATCAGCCCTGTCTTGCTTGGCATGTTTTTCAATTTTCATCATCAGTTGTAGTGCTCATTTATAATTAACCCCTCTCTCTCATCTCCCTCTACAGACTTGTGTCAGCAGTTGAGTCCGTCTCTGATGCTCTGCTTCCTGTGTAAGAATACTTACAACTACTCACTCAAGAAAATAGTTTGTTTTAGGTTTATATTTGCTAGAAAACTTATGGTGTTGTTGGTAATTTTTGAAATTGTGAATAACTAAGGTTGTTTTAATTAGAAATGAAAGAACAACAAAAGCCACAATCCACATCATCGCGCATTAGATCTATATAAAGAAATTCTCTATCAACACCAATTGCCATACTATTAATTGATTGTTAGGACAACCTTACTGCTAGAGAGATAGTGTAATTCTCGCGGAATAATAGTATAGACTATGTTGGGCTAAGCTTATCTCGGTGGATTGGACCGTTCAAATCGATATGTTGCTCACCAGTCACCATGAGTCCCATGTTGATAATATGATTTGTTCATTTAGTAAGGTCCCTGTGTAGATTCGGTGTGAACACAATGAAAACCTGATATCATACTCGTTACCATGTGATTTTATCTCGCTTGGTTTCAAAATTCACGATTAAGTACAACAGTTGTACATATCCATCTTTGGAAACATAAAAACTTCATTGACAACAAAGCATGTAGAATAAGTAACATACTAACATACCTGGAAAAAATACTAACTACGTAAACTAAAGCAACAAAATTAAAATTAGAACAGATAACAAAAAACATACAAATACTAAACTGAAAACTACTTGAAAGAGCTTGTCTAAACTCTACACCATGCCAAAATTAAACCGAAATGATAGCAGTGGCTTCAATGCTTGGGTTTGATCTCTACTTTGAGACTTTATCCGGTATCAAAAGGAAAAGGGAAGTGAGGTTCAGAATAAGTTCGTGAGAAAGCTGCAAAAGTTTCCATAGAAATAGCTCTCTTCACAACTCCATCCTGAACTAAAGAGAAATTACAACGGTGAATGGAGACAGCCAAGAAACAAAAATCAAAATACCAAGGAGAAGCCATAGCTGTAAGATCTTTTGAGCCTTCCATTTGTTGGAAAAGTGACAAGTTAATAAAAATATGAGTGTGAGGATAGAATGCTCAAGAGCCCAAGAGACGGCTTCTTTTGATGCTGCTTTTGATGTAGATTTTCTCCAAGGAGGCTCCTTTTTACCTGGCATCCCTTTCGAATTGAATACCAGAACCAACAATCTTTTGGTGATGATCGTAATAGAAACCGCAAGATATATCCACGGTTGGTTCATAGCAATAACTAGGAACAAAATCTTTGAAACTGAAGAATTTTTTAGGGGAGCAGCTTGGAGAATCTTCTTTAAAGTTAGGTAGAGAAGTTCAAATGTGACTACCTGTGGTGCTGAAAGAAAGAGAGTTTGAAAACATTGCTGACACGGCTAAATCCATAGATGTGAAGCTTTTATATATTATGGATAGGGGTTGCATGCTTGGAATGAAACACCTTTCTATACTGGGCCAACCAGATAGATCAAAGAATGCAAACAAGAAACCGGACACAATCACCTTGTTTGGTTTTTATTTTTGAAAGTTATTTTTGATGTAATGAGTGGTAATGAGTGAAGAGAGATAGAGAGAAATGTATTGAGAAATGTGTAAAGAGAAAAATGAGATGAGATGAGATGAGAACCAAACAAGGTGAATAATACTCATTGAGATTCAAAGACCCGAAGGAGAGTGCCACCATCCAAGCCAATGTGGTAATGAGGGAGCAACATATGCTATTGAGAAGCCAAGAGGCCTTTGGCCCAACGCCATCAGTAAGTGCACTTAGGTGTTAGAAGAAAGGAGGTCATGAATTCAACTCCTCTTCCAAGGTGCTAATTTAACTATTCTAACCATACTGACTTTTGCCGAGCGGAAAAATCAGCATATGTTGTTGAGTATAAACCTAATTGGGACCCGAACCAAAAATTGGTTTGATGAACTCACATTTAATAAAATGATTCAAAGCTTTTTGGATAAAGTCTTTACAAAAGGGAGAAAAAGGATCCCCTCTACATCCCCTAGAAGACAAACGTTCTCCTAAGGAGAGGAAGTTGCTGCACACTTGTCAGAGAGAGAACAATAATGTATGAGGTAATTTAAGCTGGTAGTTCCACATGAAAGAAGACCGATCACGGCTAATGGAGGGTGAAAGAGAGGGACGATGCACGAGAGAGCAAGGGAACATAAAAGAGTTTGCAATTCCCTAATTAAGAGCTGGTATGCAGAAACTAAAGTGAAATGCCCATTTCCAGTATCACTCCAAATGAGTCTATCTTGAATGCCGAATAGTGATATAAGCAAGGATGGCTTCCAGAAGGGAAGTACTTCTCTCGCCAGATTTTCATTCCAAAGATTAAGATTACGGAGGAAAAGACCATTCACAAGAGCATTTAAATGCCCAATCCGAAAGATTGAAGATGTATATCATCACTGTTGTGGCCCAACAGATTAGCTAAGATGGAAGATGGAAACCAGATGTTTGACCTGAGGAGAATGTTAAAACCGTTGCCCACTTGCCATCTAAGACCCAATTTTAAAGCTTACCCACGGACCCCACCAAAGAGGATGTTTCTCAAGTTCCATGAACAATTAGCAGCAGGGGTAACTTGCGGGAAAGTAGAGTTGGAATCTACCCCAAAAAAACTGAGAGAAAAGAGAATCACTATGAAAAATAATTCTCCAGCCCTGGTTAACTAGAAGATCTTGTTTTAGAGACTCAGATATCTCATGCCCAGGCCCTAAGTTCTTAGAAGGACGTAAGCGATCCCAAGATTACCAAATGGATGGATTTTTTATTACTGTTCCCTGACCAAAGGAAAGTGGAGAACATGGAGGAAAGTTTATTACCCACGTGTTTTAGGAATTCACAAATGGACATGTAGAAAATGAGCGAAGAGGAGAAAATTAAATTGATAAGAGTGAACCTATCAGCTTTATTCAAAAAACAAACCATCCAACCTTGCCACCTTTTTTGGAACTCCCAAATGACTGGTGTCGAAGATCTCTTTTTGGTTGCTCACAATGTCTAGATTCACCCCCAAATATTTACCGATCTCATTGGAGACAGGAATGAGGAAGTAAGAGAAGTGACCAAAGAAGGCAGATTTTTGGCGCTGATGAAGAGACATTTTTAGTGCTGGTGAAGAGAGTTGACTTTTTAAGGTTAATGACTTGCCAGACATTTAGCAATATGAGTTCAGAAACAAGGAGTCAACTTGATCAAAAGAAGCTATCGTTAGCTAATGAAAAGATGAGTGATTAGGAGAGCTTCTCTAGACGTTTAATGCCTACAAGAGAACCATGACTGTGAAAGAGAATCAAATGACCAAGGATAAAGAGGATCACCCTGCCTAATCCAGTTGGGAGGAAACCATAACACTGAAGCACTTTCTCCAATAAAACCCGATGAATTCTGTCAAAGGTCTTGCTCATATCCAATTGAAAGAAGCATAAATTTTGATCGAACGAAGTGAGTTAAATCCTGGAAATTTGAAATGTTATCAATGATTAATCTAGCAGGAATGAAACCATTTTTTTAAAGAGAAACGAGACAATCTATAAGCTATACTCCCTCCGTCCCTTTATTACAGTCCAATATTCCATTTTGGACTGTCCCTTAATAAGTGTCCATTTTGTAAAGTTAGTGGGTAAAAGTTGGTAAATTGTCTATTTTGTCCCTAAAAGTATATTCCATTTTGAAAAGTTAGTCATTTTGAAAAGTTAGTAAGTAAAAGTGTAATGATGATGGATAAGTAGGGAAAGTGGAGGAAAAAATTGATGTGAAAGGTATAATAATGATGTCTTTTTAATAAGTTGGAGTTACGAAGCAGGACATTTAAAAAGGGACGGAGGGAGTACAATTTTTAGGGTAAATATTCTGATAGTTTTTCAATGGGTAATAATTTCGACTTGTAATTTACAGAATAGAACTTTCAAATCATCAAAACTTCCTTAATTTGCAAGATCATTCATTGCTGACATGTATTATTAAGTGCCCCAAGGCATAGTCTTTCTCATTCACAGGTGGGGGTGAGGTGGACAAAAGTGTGAGACCCACCTCACCCTCTCTTGTGAAAGTGAGGAGCAATATTCCTAGGGCATGACAAAAGTGTGAGACCCACCTCACCCTCTCTTGTGAAAGTGAGGAGCAATATTCCTAGGGCATTCAATAATTGTTCGCAACAATGCAGTCTAGTTTTCTAAAGAATTCCATGTCAAAAAGTTTTCTAAGAATTAAGTACATGTTATTTCTATAAGTTACAAACATTTTTGTTTTGTTTGTATTACTAGCTTGCGTTTGTTTACACAGGACAAAAGGTCCAGCAGTGGTTGGTTGGGACCGGTGGTTCCAAGGTGCCCATGGTTCACGTGGTCGCAAACGGTGGATATGAAGCTTCCGAACTTCATGAAATGCTTCTGTTGGATTTAACAATTTTTTCAGGGTGAAAATGATTACTAGTGTAATGTCTATTCCAACTTGATTTTGATTATTTGTGGAACCACTACCAGTATCAAAAGACCTTCGATTGGGTCAACCAAAAGCAGAGCTCGAAGAACTTGGTATGTCATTGGCAAGTGCAAGCCAAAGCAAAAATTGTACTGAGAATTTCTAATATATGCTTGGTATAGTAACCAGCCGATTTTAGATGAATTTCTTATTTAAATAAACATGAGTTAAATTCAATGGGATTGTTTGTACTACAGTTTACCCGTTAATAAGAATTCTGGAAACTACTTTGCTTCTTGTGTGCCAATGGGCCGAAATTATAGAGAAAAGCGTGCCTAAGTGCGTTTGTGGTCCAGTTATTCTAAATATTTGACCTGTCTCAAATTGAGTACTGCTGCCAAAGGAATTGCATCGGCGATTTTCATTTTTACTTGTCTCAGTTATTCTAAATATTTGACATGTCTCAAATTGAATACGAACAAGGTCTGTAGTTGCTCTGATTCATACTTTTCCTTGTTTTAGATTTTGGTTTATAAGGCTCGGGGCCCTGGTTTTTATTCATATATAACTGCATCTGTTTGTCCTAAAATAAAAAAAAGGTCTGCAGTCACAAAATGAATCAGATAGCTGAAAAGTAGAAACCCACACAATGCATTTGATATTTGTCGAAGAGGATGGCTAGTTCTTATCTACATTCTCTCTAAAATGATAGATACAGCAGTTTGGAAATCAGAGCCAAAGAGCAGTACGACAGCCAGTACCGAATACCGATGCTATTGTAAGGATTCAAAATGCACCACTGACAGTTCTTTCCCAAGTCAACCGAGCAGTCCATACGAACAAAGTTGCTAGCAAATTTGGTGTTCCATAGATTAAACAGCAATACTATAAAAAGCATCCAATTAATAGCACAACATAGAACTAACCACTAACTAGCACATTCCAACTGATGGCACATTTTAGCACGCGCTTGAATGACAACATTTCAATTGGTAGGAAGGAATTCTAATTCTTTCATCAAAAATTGACGCTTCAAAGTTGGGTTTCCTAGTGTCGTATGGAAAAGCAGCCCGGAATAAGTTCATAACGGCCATTACCCAATGTTGGTTTGACAACTTGTCCTGTGACAGGCAGCACCCTTGGACAAAGGGATTCAGTGTGCCAAGATAGGACAAGGCTCCATTGAAACATCGAATGCCTCTAGTTGATCAAGTGAAAACAGTAATCATTTCCTTCTCGAGGCCCTTGTAAACATGTCTCTGATATTTCTTGAATCTGTCTCCACTTTTGCCTTTTTAGTTTGCCTAGCACTCCTGGTAGTTTTCTTGTCACTCCCATTCTTTTCCTGGTGAAGAGCGAAAAGCAGAGGAAATTATAAATCTCAAACATGAAAATTAACAACTTTAGAGCAACCCCCCTACCCCAAAAAACTCAATCAATAAGCAAAACATCATTCTACAAAACCCCGAATTAAAACCTCATTTGAAACTACATAGCACTTCCAAGGGCACAAAGCAAAGGAATAGGAAAAGATGGAAAACAAACAAGACACTTTACAAGAAAAGGTAACTTAGGGTTTTGACATTGCAAGTCAAAGATGAGCTTTTGTTTACATAGCGGAGCAGTTAATACTTATTATTTACACCTTTACAGGCTCGAAAGACGCAGGACCGTTTTCCATTGCAATTGGGAGCACTTCAATATCTGCTGTCTTAGCTGCTTGTAAATCTAACCTGGACATGACAATTTAAAGATGTCATTGGATCTGCAATGCATTATATTCCAAGCCTGTACAAATAATATTAATCTTCTGTTTATAACTTCTTCTTCTTCTTTTTTTAAACTAACAAACAGCCTTCTGTTTATAAATGGAACATAATCCAATATGGAAATTAATTGTAAATAAAACAGTTAATGACAACAAATTACTTTAGATTGCTGCATAGGAGCTCCAACCATGGCTCTTCCTTCAAATACTCGCCCAATACTGAAACTGCATCAGTTACTGCACCATCGAAAGATGTTTGTTACTCATAGTCAAGAGACTCCTCATCTGATGACGATCGTTGCAAAAATTGCGCAAGACAGCAAAAGAGTTCTCTTCACGAGCCATTGCAAGCTCAGCAGAAAAGTGATTTATGATATGTGCAATATTGCCACCGTTTGCTGAAAATTCCTTCCACTTCAGTTCAGTACCCTTCGTTCATAAAATATTTATACTTTGGCAGTTCCAGACCAAAGTCAGAAATTTTGCCTTTCCATAGTTTTCCCTATTTCTCCGTCCCACCAGCCTCACCCTCTCTCACTGTATAACGCTTCTATATGTAGGTCCATGCATGTGTGTGAGGATGAGGAATCATATGCTTTACTAAGTTTCATATATTGACAGGGCAATTATAGTATATTGAAATATGTTGGCCTGTTGGTACAGATCATCACACATTCACACTTTCATAAAAGGGGATACAGTCGCAATGACGTTAGGCCTGGTTGGTAGACTAATGTGTTCATACTTTGGCAGAACTCCCATATAATGGCCACAATTATACACGTTCCTTACTTCACAAGTTTAGACTCAAGCTAGTCAAAAGGGATCAGAGTCAAGCACATAGGGTCTAATAATAGCTTTCGTTTGAGGTTTCAGAGCTCCTGCCTTCTTAATTAGATGGAATCTCTCAACCAGAGTATGATTTCTTGCTTACCTTTAGTCAACCTTTTCAACATTTTCCAGTACGAGGCCAATGCACCAAACCTTATGCAGCATGTTTAAAAGTACATACTATTACAAGTAGAGTACAAAGAGTCAAAGATACATGCTGTGTGCACACCGCTGTCCTCAATTCCATCTTACTAGCCTAACCAAAAGAGTCGTATAACCCCCTAACCAAATCTGTTCCAAATTTTAGTAGTCTCATGAACTCACAAACAAAAACTGATAGCTAACATGTGGAAAAGAAAAGGTTCAAGAAATATATTTTCATCTAAAACCATACATGTGTCCTTTTCATCCCGTGCAGCATAGTTTTTATCCAATGTGAGTAGAGTCCGCTTTAGTTGGTCTACCTACAAAGACAGGTTCCAAAACATGAGAGAGGCCTTTACTAGAAAATGAGATGTTCCATGATTTTGTTCATAAGAAAATAACTAGATATTCGAAGTGCGAGATAAACAGAAAGAAGAAAAAGAATGAGCAAGCACACATAACATTACCCCAGAGATGTTTATGGCCACATTACTAGAAGCTACAAAACGAAAGGAAGTCATCTGGTCAATAGCAAGTAAAAACTATAGAGATACTACAAGGATTTGCAAGCATTATTTTCTCCAATTGCCCACTTGATAACTGAGAGGGGTTCCATCGTCTTTCTCTATTTTCACTCTTACAGTAGGTAGATGCAAATGAATGAGATCTGGGCTGGATCATCTTTCTTCACTCTCACCATGATGGGTACGTGAACTACAAGTATATATGAGGATAAGTCCCCTCTCTGCCTAGGACTAAATAAATGGTTTTAGCCATCTTCCACCAGAGTATAATAGGCTCGACATAAAGCTTTAAGGTTGCACCATAATCAAGCCACCTAGTATTAGAAGGAACTTCAGTTAGGTTTGATTTGAAACATACAGAAATAAAATTCATACTTTTCTTTTCAAACCGTGCCTTACATTTATGACAGTCCTCCTGATAGTGTCCCGTCTTTTTATGAAAGTGACACCTATCGCTGTATTTTCCCTTCTTGCGAGTCCCAGAACTGCTAGGAGACTCATTAGCCTTAAATGGTCCTCGATGTATGCCTTTTTTGAGCTTCTTTCCATCCATTCTGGCTTCGTGACTTATGAAATGAAGTGAATGATGTTTCTTTCCACTCTTTCTCCCCAGTATGCTCCTGAACAAGCATACTAGCCAACTTATTCATATTCCACTTGTCTTTCATAGTGTTCTAGTTACTCAAAAATGGCTCGAATTCAGTAGACAAGGATAAATAATTCAGGACAATTTTGACGAAAGAACTCATCCACATTCATTTCCAATAGTTGAGCAACCAAATTAGTCATTTCAAGGACATGTTCATGCATCTCACGCGTATTGCTCATGCATCTCAAGCGTACCATCGTCCTTCATGGTAGTAAGCTTTGCCATAAGTCTCCCTCCGAGGTACTTGACTGCAATTTTGAAACGTTCTTCCACATTTTTCAGAAATTCCCTTGCATTCCGTTAATTCCAAAGTTAGTCCTATCAACCAATATAATGGTTGATAGTATGCCATTAGACTATTCCCAAAGTTAGATCACAGTACTCCTATTATTTATCGTGTTTCGCATGTTTTTTATAATTCAAAGCACTAATGTACTGAGCATGAATTATGTATTGCAGCTTCAGTTCCCGTTTCGCCACATTCGCATGCTTCGTCTGTTCTGCTCTTGACCGGATTGAATTTTCCGGATTGGAAAGAACATGTGGAATTTCACATTGAGAGTTAAGCAGTAAGGGTCGATGCTATTACTTATCCAAGCAGTGCGACCCCTACTATTACTGTTTCCAACGGTACATAAACAAACTATGTTAAGAGCATGGAAAAGTTCGAACAGACTTTGCCTTGCGTGTATGTGAATGACCATAGCGAACAACATCTAACCAACCTTCCTCAAACTGAAAATGTGAGGGAATTCCTCAAAAATGTGGAAGAACATTTCAAAACTGCAGACAAGTCCCTTGGACGGACAGTCGCGTGGGATGCATTAGCATGTCCTTGAAATGACTAATTTAATTGCTCAACGAAAGAATTTGGGAAGAAACATGGATCAGTTCTCTCCTCTAATTTGTCCTGAATTTTTTATTTGTCTCCACAATTTGAGCCATTTAATTTTAAGTACTATGACACTATGATGTAGGGATGAGCACGAGTCAGGGCGGGTTGGGTTTGATCTCAGCCCGCCACCCGACCCGGTAACGTTGGGTTGAAGATTAGGAAACCTGATTTCGACCGTGTACTCTATGGAAACCAAAGGAATCGGGTAGCTTGGGTTTCAGTCAGATGGTCGGGTAAACTCTTTTTTCCCCCTCCGGCTACACTCTCACCCTTTGGGGTGCAACCAAACCAAAAATAGGAAATTAAATCACAACAAACCCTCCCAGAGAGGGAAAGATTAACTGAAGCAGTAAAAGATGGGGGAGAGAAGAATCGATGAAGGAGAGGAGAGAGGAGTCGACGGACATGCAGCACTGTTTGGAGATCGGAGGGGCTACAATGGGGTGAGAATGTGAATCGCATAAAATCAGTGGTTTGGGAGAGAGAGAGAGTAAAGTGGGCTTTTTTCTTTTTGCTTACAGACTTACAAGAGCTTTATTACTGTGTAGGGAGGAGAAAATGAGAAATACTATATTGGGAGTAGATTTGAATGGATACACATTGCAAGAGGACAAAGGGGTTATCCCCAAAACAAATGGAATTGAGACAAGTGTAAAGTTAAAGGGGAAAGACTGAATCAGAGTAACATGTTCTCTGTCAAAACCCAAGGGAAAATGGCCACATAGCATAACATGTTGGTCAGATCAGGTTTCCATCGGGTAGATGCATAAAAAACCAACTGACCGAAATTAAATCAGGTAGCACTTTGTTTCGCCCGCAGCCGACTGATGCACCTATCCAACTCGACCGATGGGCTTTGGATCGGTTCGGATTTTTTATTTTTTTTTGGGGGGGGGGGGGGGTCCGTCTGGTCCGTGGGTTTTTTGCTCTCCCCTACTATGAAGTACAAGTGGATTAGGAATGAGATGGCAAGATTGAAGCAAATGAAACATCATATCACTTCATTTCATAAGTCATTAAGTCCAAAAGAATGGAAAGAGGCTCAAAAGGGCACAAAGAGAGCACCATTTAAGGCTAATGAGTCTGCTAACAATTCTGGGACTCCCAAGAAGGGAAAAGGCAGTGATAGGTGTCACTTTTGTAAAAAGACAGGACACTATCAGAAGGACTGTCATAAACGCAAGGCATGGTTCAAAAAGAAAGGTATACATCTTACTTCTGCATGTTTCAAATCAAACCTCAATGAAGTTCCTTCTAATACTTGGTGGCTTGATTCTGGTGCAACTGCTCATGTTTTCGATACGATTGCACGGATACCTCGTAATCCAGAACATAAATCCAAATGAAAACTTTCTGTTCGGGGATAATGAATGTTTATTTTATTGGTTATCATGAAAAATCCAAATAGTATAGGTTTTACTGGCCTAATAATAGTACAAGAATTGTAGAAACTGGAAATGCCAAATTCATTGAGAATGGTGAAATTAGAGGGAGTAACGAAGTAAACGAACCACAGGAGGTGATTATCCAAGTTAGGATACAAGTTCTCTTGCCCATAACTTCGAAAGAAATTATTGTTCCTATAGTTGTTGAACAACAAATGAATGATGAGCCACTCCATACAGAGATTGTCACCAACAAAGAAGTTGTAGTGATGTCCTAATCCACAAAAGCTACAGCCTAGGAGCCTACCTATAGGTTTTTTTTTTCAACCTACTTGCTTCTAACATCCTATTGCTTTTGGTGCTAGGGTGGCCATACCCATCCTTGGAAGACATTTGAAAGATCAAGAAAAAGTGAACAAAAAAAATAGAATAAAAACCTAGCACCCTATATGTAGGAGGGGAGATTTTAAAAAAAAAGTGATTACAAAATATCACAAAGCATCATACAACAAATGTTTAAAAGCTTAAATCGATAAGACAGACCTTGTAGTTCAACCAAGCTAACACTTTAGAATCATTAAGCCGAAAAAACTTTATCGATCCAATTTCTGCACATACAAGGACAAAAAAAGAAAATTAAGAGTCTTTTGATTTCCACTTTGTTTAGTTGGGAGTCGAGGGAGAGCAACCCAGCATTGAATCAATTCTTTGACATGTTAAATATTTTTGGAGTTCAAAGGGGTGTACAGGTTCCTTTATAATTTGGCATTTTCTTTTAGTTCCTCTCTTTCTTTTGTACATGGGTGGCATCTATGAAGCACCGACACCTCTAGAGGTCGAGGTATCGCAGTGTCGGACACGGGGACACGTACGGGACACGCCAAGTGGCGTGTCCCATAATTTAATTTGAATTTTTTACGGGGACACGGCTGGGGACACAGCGGGGACACTGATGGGGACACGGCAGGGGCCAAACTGCAATTTTAAAAAAAATTTGGGGGCCAAACTATAATTTTTGAAAAAATTCGGGGTCAAACTGTAATTTTGCAAAAAAAATTGGGGCCAAATTATAATTTTTTTTAAATTTCTGGGTGTTAAACTATAATTATTTATATATTTATATATATAAATAAATATACACGTGGCGTGTCCCCCGCCGTGTCCGTGTCCCATGTTTTTAGAATTCCCGTGTCCCGGTGTCGGTTTCGGTGTCCGTGTCCGTGCATCATAGGGTGGCATCCCTTGATGCCTTTTCAATAAAATTTTGTCACTTACAAAAAAAGAGGGAGTGTTATTCATGAAATTTTACCAAGTCAAAAAGTACGAATTATGAGCTTCCAACTCTATCGTCATCTACTTTCTAGGACAACCATACAGTGATTAAAGATAATTACAGGACATCATAAAAGCAAATGACTTCACTTCTTAGGTTCATATGAGAACTGTAATAAGCAGTCTAAGTATTCTTCAACATGAGAAAAAACCCACATGAGCTGCCTAAGGTAAAAGTCAGTAATGGCTCTAAAGACAATCTTTCGCTTCAGAGAGATCAGATGACTTGTAATTTTGATTTTTCAACCTATAGCAGATAATCTTCCTAGTCCCAGGAGTCAAAGATTTAGTAGGAACCCCAAAATGGCATTCCCATATTGCAAATAGGCAATCCCAAGTCGATCCCTCTTATGGAAACCCAATCAGCTTGGCCAATGTTGTACCTGGTTTTACTGAAGCTTTTCCAAGGACAATATCAACAAAAACTTCATATATCCACAGACGAAAATGTCACCAGACACTTAATTTCAGAAACACAATATAGCATATCAGCATCAGAACCTTATAGGCAGTGAAGTACCTTTAACATCACAAACTACTTGCATAGATGTCTCTGCAATGGAAAGTAAATATCGATATCCTGGATAGCCGTTGACAAAAATCATCTCATCTAGTTGCCTGAACTTCCCTGGGTCATCTCCCTTCTGCATTCATATCAAAGGTTACACAAATAATGCACAAACCTGCACATAAGCAGGATATAAGCTACTGAAAATCTGGGTATACCTTCATTCGTGCTTCCTCAAAAATGGGCAACAGGATGAACACGGGATCAACTGGAGTTGCGGTATATAGGCGGCCATCTGTCGCAAATATAGATAACTAACCAAGTAAAAAAACATATTGTCGAAGAGATTCAGAATAGCTGTCAAAGGCTTACTCAAGTGACATAAAAAGCTCCTCCACTAACGTGATATAGGGACAGCTATTGTAACATGAAGTTCCCATTTTTCTTCTCCAATGATGAGGCAAAACACATTTACCTATAGCAATACCTTCCGCCAAATATGGCATAAGGTCAAGTTATCACTAAAATCTAGCAAGCCTTTTAGTTTCTAACTCACTCATGATGGGACCCGCATGGCAAATCTATTTGGCAATTTGCGAGAAAAATAGAAGAAAAAACATTTGTACTGTAGGAGCAACATTCCTAACATTTTGACATTATTCATTACTATAATATAGCAATAGCTAGTCATTTAGATATTGAACCACTGGAGGTGCTCATAACTTACAAATCCAGCGAAAAGTCATGCACTGTTTGGTACCATATCTTCAAAGTACTTATTCATCAAGGCAAAACACCAATGTCTTTTTTTGTTTTTTATACTTATCTTGACGGACTATACATCGGCATGCACCCATGTACATGGAATGAATCACGTTTGTATAAAATGATCAAAAAAAAAAAAAGAATGATGCATGCTTACATTCATGTACATAGAAACAGTTAGGTGCATATGCAGTATGCACCTAGAGATGAATACAGACAAGCGTTACTATAATGGAATGGGAACAACATGCACGAAAGCTAGTTTTTGAAGTGTAGGTTCCGTCACACTTACATATCGCCCATTACCTTTTTTACTTGCCAGCCAAGGAACCCTACTATATAGGTTAACGCCCTTTCCTCTCCCTCGCTAGCCTCCTTCACCGTGCTGCCATCCATTCACTCAACTATCCCGCTCGCATACTCGACTAGCCCAGTCCCCTCATCTACTGGTCCATACCATTTGTATATAACATTCGGACACTCGACTAGACATGGGACAAAACTCGCCTGTTCGCCTATGAATGATGATCTACCTCACTCGACTTGCACTGCGCATCTCGTCCTACACCTCCGAAATCTGCAGACAGAGCAAGAGTATGTCGAAGAGCAGATCGTTCTGGTTTATCCGTAGCACTTGACCATCATCCATGGCCATACCTACTCTTCTGGCCTTCCACTTGATCTGCCGTTCCATTTCTTGTATTTCGACCGCCTCTGTAACTTCGCGTTCTCAAGCCGTAGATTCTCGAGCTCTTCAGACATCTTGGAGAATAACTTCTTGTAGTCAATGACGTCCTCTCGCTTGGCCTCCTGAGGAGTAGGAGGAGCTTGAGGCCTTTCTGCTTACTGCGAACGAGGCTGCTGTAAAAATCGAGGCCGGTGTAGTGTTACCAGCTCCGGACCAGGATTTTCCAATCATTGCTTATTATTTAGATGGGTCACCAGTTTCTTAAGAAAGATTTATGCCAACGGCTCTTGCTCCTTTCTTCGAGAAATTGCACCACGGGATTGTCCAGGTTCTTAGTTTTCATGGGATGGAAGCAGTTTTAGCGGCATGTGGGACATCGTTTCACACCTGTCCTCTCGCACACCATGCTCACTTGGCAGCACCTACCCAAAGTCACACCCTATCTATCCTTGATACCTTGCTATGATACCGTGTTATACAGTATTCAATAGAACTGAAGCCATCGAACTAGCCCTTCAAGTGACGGGTCCCTCATGCTTATACATTGCACATGAATTGTAAGTGGTAAGGTAACTAGACAATGTGGAACTTCATTTCACACGTGCATATTTGGGCAAAAAAAGCTACAAACATATTTTCCATCGGTCAAGTGTTAGAGAAAAACACCAAAGGATGCAATGCCTATAATTGGAGTACAAGAAGTCAAGACTAAATGCAATCAACAAGAGTAACCTTCATTATCAAACCAACAAAAGAGAAGGATAAAGGGCAAAAGCTAAAGACAACCCACAGGGCTGTCATTAGTGAGCTGCACGCCCCTTTTTGGCAACCAATTTAGTATAGGATTCAAAGTCATGTGAGCCTAATTTTGTCACTTTGCTGATTCGTAGCCTTCACTCTTAGATCATCGTATTACTATCATCGGCCAACTAAGGCCCCGTTCGGCAAAATAAGCCAACTGGCTTTTTTTTGTCCTTATTCAAATTTTTTTTGTATTTGTTAGTTTTTCGTCAATTTTTGGGGGATTATTGCATCGTCATAACGTGAGGAATCTAAAAGGTAAAAAAATTATGATCAAAATACTTTTTTTAATAAAGACGAAAAAATTGGCTTATTGGCTTATTTTTGTCTTTATTCAAAAAAATTAGGTTTCGATTGTAATTTTTTACCTTTTAGATTTCTCTTGTCATGATGATACAATAATCCCCCCATTCGGCTAAATAAGCCAACTGGCTTATTTTTTTGTCTTTATTCAAACTTTTTCCGTTCGGCTACTACATAAGCCAACTGGCTTATTTTTGTCCTTATTCAAATTTTTTTCTTATTTGTTAGTTTTTCATCCATTTTTTGGGGATTATTGTATTGTCATGACAAGAAGAATCTAAAAGGTAAAAAATTACGATCGAAACCTAATTTTTTTGAATAAAGACAAAAATAAGCCAATAAGCCAATTTTTTTGTCTTTATTCAAAAAAAATTGGATTTCGATCATAATTTTTTACTACTTTTTAGATTCCTCTCATTATGACGATGCAATAATCCCCAAAAAATTGATGAAAAACTAACAAATACAAAAAAAAATTGAATGAGGACAAAAAAATAAGCCAGTTGGCTTATTTAGCCAAACGGGGACTCTCTATGTCTATCCTATCTCCACCTCCGGCCAGGACACAGAAACCAAAACATGACCTCTGCTGGGTTTTTTTTCCCTAATCGACAGCAACATTGTTACCAGACAAAAGAGGTAAAGAGCACACTTGGAATAAAACGAAACCTACTTCGTTTGGATCTGACTCTAAAATAAAACCTAGATTTTAAAGGGGCAAATAAGTTCAGTTATAACGTTTGGCAATTTCAGCATTGGCACCCCACCTGAACCACTCCAAATGATGTTGGCTTCACCACAACCATGTCACTAATTTAGAAACTGTGTTGCCTATTTAGTGTTGTTTCCCAGATTTCTCCATTGTACCCAGAAATCACAGGGTTCATCCACGTTCGGCATTGCTGCCAAGTGCCTACCTCCACATGCACTGCATTAAATATAGAGGAGCCAATATCCAAACTTCTTCACCCTCTCAGAATGGCCTAATACCTATGCTCCTGAAGCACCTCACAATGAAGAGGTGAACCATACAGACTTCCCTGCCTTCAGAACATCACACTCAAGTGCACAAGGAAAGACCCCAAGTTTCCATCAATTAAGTCTAAGGCTGGCCTCTCAACAATGAAAGATATTTTGGTGGGAACTCCCAACTTCCAAATAGGCTTCACGGGAATGAGTCATTGTACCTCCCTAAAGAAGCTAGTGCGAAGATCCAATTGAGAATCTACCACTGCCACTTCCCCACTTTATCAAATCATCCCTGCATGTTACAGGCTCCATCCCATTTAATTAGTTGAAAACGTCACACACCGCCTCCACAGATAGGAATAACATACATTTGCTGAAACTGAGCACAACTTGATCAAGCGGAAAGACATGAACAATGTTTGCTAATTATCCAAGAAAAATGGTGTATTTTGCTTCTTTTCTTACTTATCCTGCAAAAAAAACCACACTATCCAACAGTTTATATGCCCTATAAAAGGGAACATGAAAAAGGGAAGGTTCTTCGATCTGCCAAACAGTTTGGACAAGACATGATAGTGAAAAGGTATATAAATTGAGCAGGTACCATTGTCAATCTTTATTCCATTTTTCAAGGCAACCAAAGAAAAATACCTAAATTGTGTTGTCAAAAAAGTTAAGAAACTTTCTGGTGGCTCGAAGAGATAGTAAGAAAAAGTAGTTAGCAAGGACTTTAGATACCTTCTTCCTTGGTCAATAAAAAATCCCTTTAGATTTGACTGTAAGTCCCACACATTTCAATTAGTTGAGGTTTTCCTAGCTCTCTTTTTCTTTAGTTCGCATGGAGAAGTGAAGAGCCTAATTATTTGGACTATATGCATATACTACGTTCATGCATTATGCATGGGAACTCTCTTATTCCAGGAGACACCAACATACATTGTTTATGTCAATGCAAGGGAGCAATATTTATAACTCATGAGACCACGTAAATGTGAGACCTTCGCAAATGTAATCTCCCACAAACCAAGATCCGTAGGATTGCTTAAACCAGTGAATTTCTTGAAGACCACCATTGATCAAGAGGAAGCATGTACTGTTACCTGTCACATATATCATATGTGAAGAATTATCAAAGCTTGCAGAACAAAAAATTAAACAACTGCTTTTTACTGCTGAAAATTTGAAGTATTAAGCAATTATATTTGATAAACATCCGTGTGAAAGTAAAACTATCTTCCACCATGAAAGTATTAGGTCTCTCCACCTTAAAATTTGAAACCCATTTTCAGTCAACTTTAAGATTAAGCAATAGGTGCTGATGCATTATTGCAGCCACCTAATGGTTTGAGCCCCTAATTACATTATTAAACAGGCCCAATTCATTACGAAAGAAATCAACAGCAATAACCCAATCTAATCACATTGTACCAAATTTTAACAGACAAAAGATGATGTTTGACATTATTATTGACCACAAAGCATAATGGAATTTGTTGTAAACTGATAGGTATGAACAACAAATGCTCACATTCTTCCAAATAAAAAGTAAAAGACGTTATTTGGAAATTGGTTGATGAATTTACTCAGGGCAATGAATGGAAATGTAAATCATAATTGCAATATAAAAATATAGAAGGTATGCACAACATTAAAATTTAACTAACTGATAATCGGAGGAATTATGAGATCATAAAAATGGGAACCTAGTTGTTGGACATTACCAGATTTTGGATGCCGAAGCGACAGCAATTGTCCCCCACATTTTCCAGTCACACTAGGTTCTGTAACATTGAGGTCAGTAGCTTAGATATAATCTAACTGGAAAACCAAAAAATTCAGACAATTAAATTAGATTGAGCAAACGAACCGAAAAACAAAGAAAATTGCGTTCAACGTAGAAAATATATTACCATGTATCATAAAGAACAACTCAAACAAAGGGTAAGCAAAACAAGGAATGAAGGAAATATGAAGCATTCATTTGTTTGTTGCATAAATTACATGAAACTTCTTTTAGCTATTCTATCAGGTGCACATGTTACCCAGGTGTTTGACCTGCTACTTGCCTCTAGATTTTGAATTTACAACGGCACAGCCAGAACCACATTAAAAGAGTACATATTCATGTTGCAACAAATACAGGAAACATCTTCAATGCTTCCAGTCACCTACAAGTAAATTCCTACCAAACTAGAGTCATGTAACTCACTAAAGTGTCCATGTTGTGAACACTTCAATCGAGGACTTCATACTTAAGTGATTCCCGACAGTAGAAACCCTTCTCGTAAGATACAGTGCTCATTGACAAATTCTCTCCATAACAGAAAAAGAGAAAGCATGTTTTGTTAAATGTAGAATATATGGGACGATGGAAATGAGATATGAGCACAACAAAAACCCTCGAAAAGAAGATAAATAACAGGCTGTAAACTTGCTTTTGCAGCTTCCATGTACCACTTATGGAGAGAGGAACTGCAAATTTTGCACAGGAACGACATGGATATTGCTAGATTGACTAAGGTCCAAGAGGATTATGGAGGGAGTAGCCTATGCTCTTCAAAGAATGTTGAGCCTTCCATGCATGAGTCATGACAAGCTGATTTGTGACATGTGGGATCTAAGTTCTAACTAAAAGCTTCCTCAAAAGCTGATGCAGTGTTTTCTCTGCTCTGGCAACATTTTGTTTGTCTTAGGGCCTTTTTGGTTAGTTCTTTGCTCTGCTGTGGTGTTTGTGGGATTTCAAGGCCATTCACTTTGATTCCTTATGGTTGCTTAACATAATCTAACTTCCAAAGAAAAAGATAACCCGTAACTCATAAGACAAGGATGGGGAAGACGAAATTCCAAGCATGACCACTGTGTTAGGGGAGACAATTTTGAAGATGCAATGCAGATACTTGCATAGCATTATTTACAGCATTTCCCAGTCATAATAAACTCATATATTTGTAGTTCAAAAGTTTCCCCTTCAAATGCCACTCAAGGAAAGGAAGACGCTCTTCAATTTTTCATGTCTCATTATGCGGAAATGTCATACAAGTAGTCCGTGCAACATATATAGATAAGAGTTTGGTATAGTCTGATTTCCAATAGTATTTCGTTTCCTGCCTCATCAATTTTTTAGAACATTTCTACTCTCTGATACCAAAAAATACAGAGAATTTCCAACCACATCATGAGGTGTACAAAATCCAAGGTCAAAGAATAAACAATACTATCAAAGAGGTTCAGACTTCACACTTACCTGGTGCAACAAGAAGACGAGTTTCATCGACACCTTCCCACCAAGACATGGAATCCTTCAGCAAATAACAAGAATCAATAAGCATTTTAGCTCCAGTATTCGGTGAAAAAATTCACATGACTCTCATAATACATGCCAAACGTGAAGGTTTCTACTTCCGTTGCAACATAGCAATTGCTAAACCTAGGGTTGCAAACGAACTGAGCTGCTTGAGGCTATGCATGACTCATTGGGTAATTGAGCCGAGCTCGAGTTCGGATTCTAGGCTTGTGTAGTAAACGAACCGAGCTCAACGCTCTAAAACTCGGCTCGGTAAAACTTGGCTCGTTTTTATAGACACTCGGCTTGTTTATAGAGGCTCGTTTAGTAAATGAGTCGGGTTGGGCTCGTTTTTGTAGAGGCTTGTCTAGTAAATGAATCCGGCAAGGCACCTTTACATAAGAGCCGGGCTCGAGCCCAAGTTTTAGGCACTTTTAGTAAACAAGCTGAGCTCGAACACTACAAAGCTCGGCTCAGCTTGTTTGCAACCCTGGCTAAACCCCGATAGGCCATAACCAGTGTTGGTACTTTAAACCCCATACAACAAGCTAATAGAAGCAAACGGAAGCAGGAGAGCTCGTGACTCCCAATGCATTACACGCAGCCAAATACGCTACGATCCCAGTAGTGCCGGCCCCGGGGAGAAGCCTAGAAAGCCACTGCTTTGGGCCGCCGAATAACAAAATGCTAAAAACAGAACAGCCCCATAATAAAATATATACTCCGTATGTGTATGGAACTCCGGCATCCCTCCTGGCGTGTGTGGATCGGAGAGAGAGAGAAGGACGTACCTGTTCAATTTCAGATTTTGGGCGGGTTCTGAATCTCTGATTCTGGTAGTAAAGAAATTGGATTATCCTAGCGACAATGAACATACAAAACCCTAGAATTTGATCCCTTTTTTTTAAAGTAACTTATAATAAAAATATATATATTACTGCCCGTAATTGTATTTTTTCCAGGTCACATCCCATTAATTAAACATTAATAGTACTCCGTAGTAGTAGTAGTAGTAATTTAACATCAATGTCGAGGCCCAGGTACGTAAAACGAGGACTTGGAAAATATTTACTGGAGTATTTTATTTTTGTAAAACAAATAAACCTTCCCAAATGGAATAGAAAGACATGTTTTTTTACTGTGCACAATATATAGTATATTTTTTTTCAATCAATAGGCTTTATTTATCGCATAACTGACGAAACTTCCAAGTCCAGATGGGGAAATTCCCCTCCCAAGTCAGTGGAGCGCCAAGAGATAGGGCATCTTGAGTTCGTGGATGGTTAGAACAAGTGCTTAACAAGGTTACTTGACGCGTACACTAGTGAGTCTCGTTATATGTCTTCTTCACTCGCTTTTTGATAAGAAAACATGTGTAACTTATTCTGCAAACTTATTTTTTGACGTGATTTTGCAAATTGTTGATGAAGTGATTACTTATTGATATGGAGTATTTTTTAGAAAGAATAAGTTGGATGTGCCTTGTCAGCATGATTAAATGTTTTATATGATGTCCAACTGTGTGAAAATATAACGTAAATGCATGCTATTGAATGATACCATGAATTTAATGTACGGGGACTATTTTGGAAAGTATACTTATTGATGACACTTAGTTCGAATGGTACCCCGTCTGCTAGGGGAATTACAATACTCAGACTGAAGGAATAAGGGGGGATTATAGCCAGATGATCACGGGTAAAGTCACGCCGATTATTTTTATGAGTACTGCTATGTACACCGACGGAATCCCCACAAAAATTCTAAAAAAAAAAACCGAGGGGGTTCACGCGGGAATCAACGGCATCCGATGTGTGTAGGTGCTTGGATCAAGCACCCTATTTTTCGTGTATATATGCACACATGTATATATACACGAAAAATAGGGTGCTTGATCCAAGCACCTACACACATCGGATGCCGTTGATTCCCGCGCAAACCCCCTCGGTTTTTTTTTTTAGAATTTTTGCGCTGGTCGGTCCTCATATCTTTACTGCTGTATTTTTATTTAGGCTCGCTCCCTTACTAGAGTGGCCATTGCAATTAATTAATATAAGATTACTTGAAACGGGCCTACATGAGCCATTATTTGACAAATGTTACGATCTAATTTATATTTAGGCATTGCTATAGATCAGTAGTTTTGTTGTGATCTAAATCTTATGTAAGTATAATTGTGCGTTAAGCTGATTGACAATTGAGTCAGGCTATGAGAGGCGACAAATACAATGAGTCTATGTTCGTTGGATTGCTATAATATCTTTATAATGTTACACTTAGCTCTTCATTGGGATATCATATTCATGCTTCAACTATATTTAAATCTTAATTTACCCATGAGTTAGTTTAAGCAGGAAAATCTCTACACTAGCCTATATTAGTAGGCCGTAGTGAGTTAGACTCGCTGGCTGGTCACGGTCCACGTATTTTGGGATGAATTATGACATACTCAGCCATTTTTCAATTTAAGCTAGCAATCGGGGCATATGGTGCATGTGGCTCAACTTAGTCTAATTTCCATCTTAGAATTCAGGTCCTCATAGATATAAGTACTCTTCGGTGGACCAATGGTTAGCAAATTGACAAAAATAAGTTACTTCGGCCGCGAACATCCACCTAGAACTAGGCATTGCATAGTTTCTTCAAGAGCTATAGACTTTGTGTATTTTCTGCATTTGGACCTGTTGCCAAGAACTTCAACCTTACGGCCCTGGTTTGGGTTTTGAGGGAAGTTTTTAAGAGTGACGGGTGGAGAGATATAGACAGAGAAAATTTATTATGGACTGTGTGCAGGAGTTTTGAGACCCCTAAACGAACAAGGTCTACCTGTCGACTGTCGCAAAGTTAAAAAAAGTCAAACCACACAAACTGTAATATTTCAGCAGCATTGTTTTACCTTCTAAAACTTTATGCCCGCAAGCAGAGAGGAGCTTGAATTTCTGGCTTATGGGACCAAAAACTAAAACTATATGTAATTTATATTTATTATTTTCTAATGAAAACGACCAATTAAATTAAGAGGTATCAAAACCAAAATAAATATAGATGGATATAACTTTGCTTTACAACCGACTCCAATAATTTTTCGTATTTTGAAAAGGATGCATGATAACCTCATTTGTAATGCTATTATAAATATCTTTCTCAATGTAACACTAGCTATCATGTATCCATTGATCACAACTTCAATTTCGAAGCCCATTCTTCACAATCTTCAAAGAAGTTTCTGTGAGACACTAACGAACATTCTAAGTTTGTATTATTTGAGATAAGGTGGGGCAAATAGAAAATTTTAAAATGGGATAAAATGGCAAATTTTGATAAAAATATGGCATGTGCCTTCACCTCTGGCTATAACATCGTACTTTGTGGCCAAATCATTAAAATCTTTTGTTTGCGTAGTTCAAATTCTTGAAGCATTAATGAATTGAAAAACTTATTCGAATGTCAATTTTTTTATTATCATTGTCAGGGATGACACAACTTCTTCTTTTTTGGTAACGGAGGAACAGGCCTACAGTCAAGCCACTAAATGAACCCGATTGCGCAAATCTCCGAGAGAGCTAGTGCGGCCACACCAATCACAACCCCTCACTTACTGCAAGGTACTCATCTTGTGTGGAATCGAACCCGAAAATCTTAAGAAGTACGCCCAAGTCTGGAAATCCGCGTGAACCACTGGGGCAACCCCTGGGTGTGTGGGATGACTCAACTTTGAAAATACAATGATCAAAATTGTAGAAATAAATAACAACCAAACACCGAAAAAACAAAAGGAAAAAAATTTCTTCAAACATTGTAGACATCAAAGCAAACGATCGCTTATATTATAAGAGCATACAACTATACAAGTGCATGTCACCGTGAGAAGAGGGCTCCTGATCAATAATTCCACTCATTTAATAAGAGTAAACCTTTTCTTGATAATAAATGTCACGACCCGCCTTTTATTACAAATAAACTCTAAAATACACTATTTTTTATACACATCCAGGCCCCGTTCTCTCAATCTACAATTTTACATTCCCAAAATAAAATTAAAGTTTACATGCCTCATGCCTCCTTACAAACAAATATGTACAAGTATCCGATTAAGTTCTAAAAAAAAAGAACTAGAACATATCCATGATTCTTAAACCTTCGGATCCATCTCGAAACCTGAAAAATTTGAGTTAGCAACAACATGAGCCACAGCTCAAGTAGGAAATACGCTAAATGAAAAGATATGAACATGCAAAACTTGATATACAAAATATACTCTTTTTATATATACGAGTATTGAAAAGTTTTCCATGCTTCCTTTCGTCCGATGTTCTAAATGAAATTATTAAATCTCCCAATACAATGTCAAGTACAAAGAAGAGAAAATAATCCATGCATAATGTTAACTATTTCAATACGGAAAATAACAAAGTCCAAAATATAATAGCCAACCAACTCGAATATCAATTCACTCAACACCAAATCATAAAATTATATGAGTTGCTCACCGATACAACCAACCGGCAACCGTGCTAGACGTCTCTAGCACATGCACTTTACGGGCTACTAATCCGAAGGACGAAGCAACCTACCCCGCGCGGGTTTACGGACTTTCACCGACGGCGTCATAATTGACCCAAGTAGGTTTACGGACTTTCACTGATGGCGTCACAATTGACCCAAGTTTCCCGGTGACCTACCTCAAAATCACAAAACTATCATATTCCAAAATATCTCAAATACTTGGCCTTAAAGCCCAAATCAACTAGAATTGCTCGAATACTCACCCAAATCCATCAACTTCAACTAATGTAAAATATATGCTTCTTTCGTCGATATATCCAATAGATCACCCCAAGCGTAGGGTATAAGCGTCCAATTGAAGCATAATAATCCGGAAGTTCGGGATCGTACCCACATGGATAATTAATACGGATTTACTGGATTTGTAGATGTAAGCAAGGTTTCTGGCTTTTAGGCAGCCAACTTTGTTTTACGTATGCGGTGGAAAGTAAAAAGGCTAAATTAAACGGGAATAAACTAGAATAAAAAGCAGGTTAGGTCTAGGAATCACTAACACCCACGACTCAAGTAAAACTACATTTTTCACCCAAATACACGATTTAAGATGATCAACTAAGGCTCTTAATCCCGGAAGATAGAATGGTTCGATCACCAAGCTAGCTCTAGAATTTATTTAGCAAATGCCTCAAGCGACAGAGCTTCAAGCATCATGTGTAATAAGTAGGCGAGGCTCTTACCTACACATGATCAAGGAGGTTAACACCTCGGCAATTTGACAAACAAACCCGAACTACACATCAATTTTCAAACCAAAGTTTCAAACTTTTTGGTGAAAAAATGCAATTTTTATTCAAGTCATGGGGTGCTAATCGCCCCATGACCCAACCTTAAAAAACTACTCACTCATATCTACGAAAATAGAAGCAAGTGAAAATATAGGAAGCATATTTGTGAACACAAAACTAAAAGAAAATAAGATAGAAAGATAGATCGGGAGATAATAAACAACTTTAATGAAGGAGAAAAAGGGTAAAAATTAACTTACTTAGGTAGAAAATGCAGAAAATAAAGGCTGAAAATAAAGAACACTCAAGAACAAGCAAGAACAATTTAAAATCCTAGATCTAGATCTAAAAACGCAATCTAAAAATTATTCTACTTGTTTTCTATTCTATGGTGGTACAATGACATCACGTGCTTTTATACTCCAAGATCCGCGCACAAAATATGCTCCAAGATGCTCCCAAGATCCTTTTCTAAGCCCTCGGTACCGATGGAGAACATGCTACGCTGCTTGATAAGAGCTCGGTACCGATAGACTCAAAAAGTGGTATCAATACCGAAATGGATAGGAGCTGCCACGAGGACTGCTCGGTACCGATGGACTTCAAAACAAGGTACCAATACCGAAGCTAACTTGATCACTGTGTGGAATAATCTCGGTACCGATTGAAGATAATCAATGCCGAAAGGACTTAAAGGTTGCCGCTGCTCCTGTTTTGAATGTAAATGCTCGGTACCGATGGAATGTGTTATGGTCTACCGATGCCAAACTCCGTTAATTGCCGCTCAATAAACATTTCGGTACCAATGGAAGAAAATCGAAAGTACCGATGCCGAGAGCTTAAACACCAGCACTTGGTTCTTGCTCCTGAACTTGACTTTTGGTCTTCGCCTTGCTTCGTTCTTGTTGGCTTGCTTTGCCTTGGCCTTGGCTTGGCTTGTACTGCCTTGCTTCGTGTCGCCTTGGCGTCGGGTCATCTTTTGAGTTTTGAATAACCTTGGCACGCCTTGAGTCTTAAAACTCCTACTGTGAGTGATTTTCTACAAAAAAAACAACGCTAAAAATACCTTACGAGCCAAAGCCACTTAAAACAACTAAGTTAAGCGATCAAATTAAATTAAAACTAGATACTAGCGCACCCTACATTACATTCTCAGGTGCTTATCAATATACTCAATCTAGTCTCCACAAACACAAAAATTATTCAAAACAACTCACATATATGTACCAAGTAAACAAAATCATATATCAACAATTCTCTTTCCTCAATCTACTAATTGCATAATGTAAAAATAATCCACCTGTTATAAAACAAAAATTGCCCATTTAAGTTACTCTCTTTTCATCAAACAGGTGGTGTGCGTAAACTAGCCCATGTTCTCGTATAACTTAAAAGTCACAATTTTGGTCACTTAGAAGGTGAACCCAATACTAATGAGGACCAAATATGCCAAAAGCAGTAAAATCTCAACCCTAAACATGAAATCCCTCACAAAAATCATGTACTCCTATATTGCACACAATTCCAAACATATAAATTAGGGCTTGGCTCATAATTTGATTACTCTACCATAAACTCGAATTAAGCGCACACCAAGACATATACACACCTATATTTAATCATTTAGCATAAATCCTACCTCAAAGAGAGAAATCCCCAAATTGATGAAATTTTGAATTTGACCAATTGAGATTTTGTTCGGATAGATGCGTAGCCCTCTGTCCGTAGATCATGTTTTCTTCTTGTCTTTTTGCGAAATTCTCGAACCTTGGCTTCCGATTCTGGAGTTGAAGTGTTAGGGTTTGAGAGAGAGAAGACGGGAGGAAGAGAGAACACGGCAAAAGAAAAGAAGAAGAAAAAAGTTTCGGTGTCTCCTGATCCCAATTTGGGTTTATAAGAGCATCTCCAATCCAATACTTCATTTGAGAGTATCAAAATAATATTTTTTACTCATAAAGTGATTATAGAGGAAATTACTATTCATGTTTACACCAACCACAAACCCTCTATTTTTGTCTCTAAAATCACTTTATGAAAAAAAAAACCTTTTTTTATACTCTCATGAGGATAAAAAATTAAGTAAGAAAAGCAAACAAGGACAAAAATATCTTTTAAAAAGGTGAATAGTATTTTAGAGATGGACTCTATATTTTCTCTTACCCTCTAAATATAGAGTATCAAAATTCAATACTCTCAAATGGAGGAGGGTTGAGAGGATGGGTTGGAGTGCTTTGATACTCTTAAATAGAGATATAGAGTATGGATTGGAGATGCTCTAAGTGTGTAAATTACACCACCCCCTTCTACTTGTTAACACACTCTCTCAAGTCCTCTTATTTAATAAAAGCTAAATCATAACTCCATGTGCTAATACAATAAATAATAACTACTCATAAAAGTTACCCACAATGGGTCCCCCAACACTCTCGTCCTGTGGCCCACGACGCCCGCACGACCAAACATACATATACATATATAAAATAAAACTCATTGTTCACAAAATTATCTAATTATAATTTCACGTAAAAACATCAACAAATAAAATAAATTTAAAATTAGACACGGGTCTCTACAATAAGCAAATAAATAAATAAGAGTAAACCTTTTCCAACTTCCTTTCTTTATTTACTTATCCAAAAATTACCAAAAAGCGGTGTTGACTAGCATTATTTATATTACTTCAATTGTCCTTAAAGCATCCACAATGGGTGTGCTAACTAGTATTTTAATTGTGTGTGTTAAAACCTAGCAAACAAAAATGTATTTTTTGTGCCATAATACTTGTGTTAGTTTGTGTGCTAGAGTGTGTTAAATCTTAGAGTGTGCTAGCATGTGTGTCAAGTTTGGCAACTATGCTAGCAAATAATAAGTGGATCCCACCTCTATATTCAAACTCTGTGGGCACACGCCCCTGAAATTTTATGTAAAACCGGGTGCGCCCTTTTTGGAAAGCGTGGCGAAACGCTACAATTCAGAGTCGCCACTCGGGTTTTAGCGGTGAAACACCCAAAGAACCGAATTTGAAACGTTTTGTTACATTTTGATTGAAAAAGGTTTTGTAGACTGGACAGTCGTCACATTCGATATCTGAGGTTCGGGAGCCAGGTTACGAAAGGGGAAGGATTTTATGGCACCCCTCTCGCCTAATCCGAAAATCGGTCTCTACTCGGACATTTTGTAAAATATTTGCATTTTTCTCTCATTAATCATTTTTTAGCCAATTAGGGCGGAGAGCAGTTAAAGGGGATTAAAACTGTAACAAGTTTGCAGTATGTGACAAAAGGGTATACTTGCTTTATTGAACAATTAGTATAGATCAAAAACAGACTTCTGTGAGCGTTTTAAATAGACTGGAACACACTAATCCGGAATGACGTGCGCAAGAAGAAGCCTGCATGCACTGGCCAAACCACAGCATGCAGACTTAACTTGCGCATGCCACACAAAGACTGGCGTACTCCAGTAAGCCTAAACTCACAACTCTTATTTTCAACCCTATGGACTTTGGAAATGACAAGTGAACACCCAGGACAAACCACGCAGTTTATGAAGTAGATATTAGACAATTACAGACAGTTGAAATGGTTTTGGAGCCGTAAAATGAACAGAACACCCCATAAATAGTGTGGGGGAATAAACAGAGGTCAAGGCCTAGTTGCCATGCAAAGGCCAGCCACTGGGCTAGATCTTACTACCGTACACCAGTATATGGCTACCGTATGCTAGTTACACCCTTTTTGTCCAGTCCTTGGCTTTACATTTTCTAGGCTCTGGAACATGACCAGAAGGATCCCAGAGGCATTCCAAAGCAGCAGAAACTAATATTGAATACTTACAACTACACAGTTCTAAATACAGAAAGCTGTAAACTGGTTTTTAGCATGCAACAAGGTGATGAGATAGAAAGAATAACAGAAAGTAGCTAAGCACTGAACCCCACGCCAGTACTGCACATACAGCCATGACTGGCGTACGGCTCAATACTACTGGCGTGCGCCATTGTTAGCTATATACGGCTTTGAAGCCTTGCTAGCTTTAGGGTCAGGATTGATATTGATTACCAGCCTTGACCCTGCCAGCCCCCCTCAGGGGTCAGAACAGAAAACTTAAAAAAGGTGGTATACATTTGTTTTGAGTTTGAGCTTGTGGTTTGATGGATGGATGATAAGTATTTGGGGGTGAATGGTGTATGAAGGGGCTGCTTGTTTACTCCTTCAAGGGATGGAAGAAGAGAAACAAGGAGCAAAGGAAGAAAGAGGAATGACTTGAATGTTTCAAGTTTTGGTAACCCCTTGCATATAAATGCAAGGGGGGTATTTATAGGGAATGGAGTGAAAGAGGGGGGCTGTAACCAGCTGAGTTTAAGGCTGGTTAGCCTTGAGATAGAAGTCTTCCATGCATTAAATGCATGGGACAAGGTGATGGAAGTGTGGTAGGAGAGAGGGGGGACATCCCCTGCACGCGCACACTCATCAAACGAATGTACAGCGTACTGGGGTGGCCCAAAAGTCTTGTGCACGTGACTGAATAAAGGTGATTTGACTAGTTTTGACTGGCATACGCCAGCACGAGACCTGCGTGCGCCAGTCACAGCCTAGTCAACGGTCAAAGTTGACTGATGACTGACACGTGGCAGTGGACTAGCGTACGCCTGTACAGTACCAGCATATGCAAGTAGGGCTTTGCTGAGACATTTTGGTTCTGGCTCGACAGGTTTGAATGGGGTTCGAAAGGGTTTGAAAGAGGTTCGGAACGCTTAAAGCTCAAACACACTAACATTCTCGAGGAGTTCTTAACCTTATTCATCATCAGGGAATCAAAAACCTTAAGTAAACTAATCTGGACAGCCCAGAATAGGGTGTCTACAAACTCTAACCATAAATTTTAAATATTCACTATTCCTAATACACACTTGTGGAACCCATTTTTATTCTAACAAACATTGTAACACACAAATTTACCAAACTCATTGTGGATATTATAACACACTTTTATGTTATCAATGTCTAACACACACTTGTGGGACCTATTTTTATCCTAATACACCTTTTAACAAATTTTTTAATACACAAATATACCAAACCCCATTGCGGATGCTATTAGTATCAAATATTATGACATCCCCAAAAAGTATTTAATAACACAGGGTGAGCTCATGTTAGATTACGATTTTGTCCTCCTTTTAATACTCCTTCGAAGCCTTAGCTTCCGAACCAAGACAATTAGTTACAGTGCAAGTCACTTATCAATTCGAACCAAGTCATGTACACTTCTGGACCAATGCTTCGTCCACAACCTCGCCTCCGAAAGAGGTTGAATACCCCGAGCGTAGGGCTAGGTCATTGTCAGCATAGATATCCGGAAGTCCGGAATCGTTCCCACAGAGAGAATCTCGATAGCTTGTTAGGATTTGTAGATGCAAGTTTTCCAGGCGTTCAGACGGCCAACTATCGGTTGCTTTGAAAACGATGAAAAATACTAGAAACTTGGTTTTAACTAGATTAGACAAGCGGCATGGCAATGAAACTACTATCGCCCGCAACTTAGGCCTTCGAACCATTCTCAACGAAAACTCGGTTGATTCGCACGGCTTAGGCTATCAACCGGAAGATTTAGCTTTGAAACCATTTAAAGGCTAGAAATGAAGTATGGAAAACAAGTGAGCTCTTTTTGTTCTTTTGGCAAACACAAGTCGAGACATCGCTCACGGAACCATATGAGCGAGCATATGATCACCGGAGATTAACATCGACTAGTTTTGTTACATAAAGGCGAACCCTTCTCATTTTCCATACCAAACTTCGAGCCTAGAGTTGAGAAAGCAAGAAAAACATAAGTTACGAGACGATATTCGCTCCACGGCCAAGCCTAAACGACTACTCACGCGACATGAAAAGGCTAGAAAGCTTGGCAAGTTTGGAAAACATGATTAACCGATGGAATCGAAAATTGACTTGATTTATGGAAGGATCTAAACAAGAGCTACAACATTAATACTTGACAAAATAAACAAAACCAAATACTTACTAGTGTTCTTGAGGAAATTGGAAAAGGAAAAGCTTGAAGAAGATGACAATGGAGTTTTAAAAACTTGAAACACTTAAAGTTAATTTGTCCCTTTCTATGAGAGAGAAGACCCACTATTTATACAAAAACGAGTTTCTCTCTCTCAAAATATCCTAAAAGGTGAAAATTCCACTAGTGGAAAGCCAAAAAGGCAACAAATATCTGATCGGGAGCTCCCCGTATCGATACTATTTAAGAAAAGTATCGATACCACATAGCTATCCTCAAAATGCCATTTCCCACGTAGCCAACGCGTATCGATACGCTCCAGCGCCGTATCGATACGGGATCCTCTGATCTCCCACGAGATCACATAGTATCGATACGCTTTCTCTGGAAATCCAGGCCAGCCTCCTTGACTTGGCACCCGACGGCCACTTCGGTCACCCGACGCCTCACGCCTTCACTCTTTAGTCACTTTGGCGCTGGTTCCATCGGGTACGATCACTTGAAATCACTTGGGGGACGGCTTGGCAATCAAAACAGGCCTTTTAAGGGCGTTTCACCTGAAACACAAAACAAAATACCTTACGAGCAACAAAACAACAAAAAGACGATAATAGCACAAGGAACGCCACAAGCGAGGGATCTTTAGCACCACGATCTTACAATCTTAGGTGCTAATCAACCAAGTGCACTGTAAATAAAATATTGTATACATCATTTTAGTAATTGGTCCAAATATATACATGATTTGCACTGTGAATTTAATTCACTTGGTTCGAAAAGATACATGACTTGCACTGTAAACTTCATTTGACTTGGTTCAAAAGAATACATCATTTTAGCACTTGGTCTGAAATTATACATGACTTGCACCGTAAACCTTAATTGACTTAGTCCGTAATGATAAGTGACTTGGTTCGAAACGCAAAATGTCTAGGTATAAGGGCAAAATGGTTAGCCCATGGATACTATGTGTTGGTCATAAGAGCATCCCCATTGTAATAAGCAAATGGGAGTGGATAAGTAAATTTAACAACAATACTCAAAAAACACCTCATATTGTAATAAGCAAAGTTACAAGTCTTTTGGCAAATAATCAAATTTCACTCATTTCATAACCAAACTTAATAACTTTTATTAATAACCAAAACTCAATACCAAACTCAATAACCAAGCTCAAAACTCAATAACTCAAAAATACCACATATTGAAAACGTCTCATCGAGACGAATAATTTGGTGTGATCGGGTGCGTGATTGGAACTCGTTTGCAATTGGACAAATGTGCATTATGTATTGTGGGGGGTTTTTTTGTTAGGGATGCAAAAATAACCTGTGACGACCCGGATTTTCGACCCAATTTTTTTAATAGCATTAATGATTATTAGGTCTTAATTATTATTAACTATTTTCCTTATTAGATAAATACAAAAAAAACTAATTATCCCTTTTATTTTTTAAAAAAATTTCATGCAAGCTTAGAACTCCTTCTATCTCTTCCTCTCCTACTCCTACTCCTACTCAATCTCTACTTCCTCCTTAGTCATATTTTTTGTCCATATTCCATCCATCTCAAAGCCAAGAATTAGAATCCTATTAAAACTCAAATTTATCTCCCTCATCCAAATTCTCCTATAAATATTCTTTTAATCCGACCCTAGAATATACCACGCCACTTCCCACGTTCCACCAGTCCAGAACGAGAGAAAAATCGGAGAGAAATCAAGCTCCAATCCATGGAGTTTTAGAGAGAGAAAGAAAGAGAGAGAAAAGTGGGTTTCGTATCTACGATCAACCGAAACTCAAATTGATCGTTCCGATCTCTTTCTTCAACCCCAAGCATCCCCAAACATCGTCCAATTCGAGCCCAAGATCCCCCGATCGCCCAAACCGAAGTTATCTTCTCCAAAAGCTCAAGATTCATTTTAAAATCAATTCGACCCAAACCGAGGTATTATAATCCCTTCCAAACACTTCTCTAAGTATATTAAGTGTTTTTAAGCTTAATCCATAGCCCCTTATGGTCCCATGCATCGAAAACCGTGAGGAAAAAGAAGAAAACCAAAACTATCCCGGACCTCGCGGCCGCGACCTTCGGGTCTTCCAGCCACAAGAACCAGAGCTCCAACCTTGCGGCAGAAACCCCAACCGCAAGGTCCGTTCGGCAAAGATTGGAAATTGTTTCGAATCGACTTTGCGACCTTCCGAACTTGATTTTCGACCCCCGAACTATTTTTCCTAGCCTTCTAACACTTTAAAGATCATAACTTGTTAATGTCATATTTTTTTTATTTTATTATCTATTTATTAAATTATTTATTTGATTTCGTGTAAAAGTTTACAAACGAAAAATCCTTGCGACCTTATAAATCATTTTATTAATTCCCGGACTATTTTTTTTAGATTCTTTACATCCAAAAGATGATATGTTGTTAATCTCAACATATTTTATTTATTAAATAATTTATTATCCATTTATTTTACTTTTGACAACTTTAAAAATCATTTTTGTTTTAAAAATGATTCCGCGACCCTCCGGACCCACTTTTTGGTACTTGAACTCAATATGTTGGACCTTTAGGATTCTTAATGAAATCATGTTAATTATTCTTACGTTTTCACCTATTTAATGTATTAATTAACTTATTATCAATCTAATTACAAATTTTAAATAGTTAATAAGAACCTAAAAATATTTCTCAAATTATTTTTAAGTTCTTACTTTAATTTCGACATCATAGCCATATAAGATTAAGGGCAACGGCCCATCCATAACAAGTGGAGTGATTTCATTGCTTGATAATTGTTTAATTACTTCCGCTTATTGTTTATTTAATTATTTATTACCGTGATTATTATTTTTGTGTTAATTGATTTAATGCTAGATTGGACTCTAGAGACATGGGGTGGTAAGCGAATAGATTTCACATAGACGATGCGGAGTTAATGAAAAAATGGTAAAGTGATTGGAATTGTGAAATGTGGATTGTGAAATGGGTGACCTGTTGGGCCCTGGATTGAAATGGGTTACCTGCGGGGCCCAGTGATGCTATTGTGGTGACCCTAACGTATGGTACGCCATGGGAAGTTCCAAAGGGTAATCGTGCCTTGCAAGGCCAGCAAGGGGGATTGTCCCATGACACGGTCATAGTTAGTGGCTTAGGAATGGTGCGACCTTAACGTATGGTACGCCATGGGAAGTTCCAAAGGGTAATCGTGCCCCATGCTATGGTTGTAAATGAATTCATACGAAGTACATAACCTAGATGAATTCATTTAGGACCCTGGTGCAGGACAAGCAAGGGGGGGATTTTCCATGACACGGTCATAGTTAGTGGTTATGGGAGGAAAGGATCTCGTGGATGAGATCTTAGATTTCACGTAGGGTTAATGGATAGTAATAAACTGATTTGTGTGAAAACTCTCTGTTTTACTTCCTTATTATATTGTTTGCTTGCTAGCTGTAAAGTAAGAGGGGTGGTTGGGTTGGATTATTCTACTGGGTGATTTATCGCTCACAGATACGTCTGTATCCTGGTAAATCGGTTGCTTCGGCGATCAATTTGCCAGAGGGTGCAGGATTTAATGGAGAAGCAGTCAGACACGGAAAGAATATCAGAATCGGAGATCGAGTATACTTGGGATCCGTATCAAGCCTAGAGTCAACTCTGAAGATAATGTATTTTTAATCAATAAATTTATCTTGAGATTGTAGTAGTAAAACCTTTATTTTGGAAAATCATATTTATTAGCCAAATTTTCTTATGAAATCATTTTATTTTGCTTCCGGAAAATCGGGGCGTTACATAACCAATGTGGAAGTAGAAGTTATTAAGTTTAATTATGGATTAAATGAATATTCAAATGCTGACGTGATATATTTTGGTTATTGATTAGATTATTACCATTGCGGATGCATTTATAATAGTTGTTACCATGTTTTGGTGATTCCCAAACTTGGCACTATCTCGTGCATATTGCTAGTCAACACCACATTTTGGTAATTTTTCCCCGAAAAAAGAAACTTCCTTTCTTTATTCTTTATTAGTAACTATTACTATGACCATTTAGTACTGCCAAAATAACGTAAAACGGCAATTGTGCTATGCAAAGACCAATTAAGTTGACATCCTGCTCTCTCTCCCCCCCTCCTGTCCTTTACTATGACCAGTTAGGTGGTGTTCCATTTTTAGTAAAAGTGCTTTTTTTTTAAACGGAGGTAATTTCAAGCCCAAAAATCATGTGTTTACGTAAATAATTTTTCTACCAATATGGATCTTATTTGACAAATCTCGTTGAGATCTTTTATACGGTGCAGAAAAAAATTAAAAAAATTATTTTTCATTTTCATTATAAAATTTGAAAAAAAGAACTTTTACCAAAAAACACTTTTCCTGGAACACCACCTTAGTACTGCCAAAATAATGTAAAACGGCAATTGCATGTGCTATGCAAAGACCAATTAAGTTGACATCCTGCTCTCTCTCTCTTCCCCCTCTTCCCCTTCCCCTTCCCCTTCTTTTCTTTGTTCCTTTCTTCTTTCACTGTTAAATACAAGGGATAACAGAAAAGCAAGATTAGTTGGGAAGTCCGTATGTAAATACATATAGATTTTCATATATACCCAGGAAATCATGGAAGCCGGTGGCGGTGCGGCCGAGCCCGAAGGCCATAAGCCGGACAACGTCCAGAAGAGCAACCAAAATCACCACCACCGCCATTTCTTCCGGCAGGCTACCCGGGTTGCGACGCTTATGGGGGTTGTTTTGGTGATGCTCTGCGTTCTTTATCGTTCCGCCTATCCTTTCGAAGTTTTCCCACGGTGGTCGTTTTCTTCGTTTTTGAACTTCTCCTCCTCTTCGATGGTAAGTTTACTTGTATCTCTTTTCTCTACATGAATGTCGTCGGTTGATACTGCCATAGAAGGGCGTAACTACCTTGATTTCTCACTATGATCTTTTAAAATTTGCACATAGATTTTGTAACTTTGACCTCACAAAATTTTAGTTCGTCTCCGGTTACCGCTAAAAGAAATAAATACTTATTTTCAAATAAGTGTTTATTTTTTGAATTAAAGGTGACGTATCATAAGAATGACCTGTCTCGTAAAACGAAAAATAAATATTTCACAAATTAGAACCTTAACGGAACAAGACCTAACAATCAAAAGATAAGTTGCAAATAGTCCAAAATCGATCTTAATTTCTGACTCCACAATTGAGAATCCTAGCTCCACCCCTGCTACCACCTGAGCAAATATCTTGGCTTACATATAAGCCTTCACTGAATCCCTCAAATTGGATTTTCCAGTATCCACCTATCCTATACCAACTCGTACACGCCAAATTAACACGCCAAATTATTAGTGGATCCAACATGGACATTTTAGTGGACTAGAAGGGCAATTTGGATGAATGGCTTGAGGAAATTACAACGTCGCGTCAAGGCAGGCCCCTTGAAAGGAATGGTGTAATGATAATATGGGTCCTTATACTTGTCTTATCATCAGATAGAAACCGACCCAAGCAGTATATATATACTCTTTGTTTTTTTTATAATAATTCAGGTGTTCGGATCAGCTTACGCGCATCTCAATTAATTCTGGGGACCTAATTCTGCCAAACTCCGTATGAACTGACTTCAAAATAGTTGATAACACCTGAAAATTTTCGAACCACTATTGCTTTCTTTTAGCAGCCTAGTAGTAGTTGTAGTATGCCATGCATTTATTTAGACTAAAAGAAAAGAGACGAATATTATTACTAGGTGTCAAAGAAAGTGTGAGGTATCTCCGAAAAGCCAAAAAGTCATTCAACCCTTTTGAAATAAACTCCGTTGATTCTGAAGAATTCCTAAGTAATAGAAATACAAGTTATTAATAATAATTAATGTACTGAAAATTCTGATTCTAGAAATATGGCAAGATAAGAACATCCAAGTATCTGATCTACTTGATCACTCTATCTTTATAGGCACCATGACGGCTGGTTTTTCCTGCATACACATACGGCTTTTGTTGCACAATTTATAGTCGTTACTTGTACCCGGACAGATCTATTTGATTTTTTGTTTATCGGCAAAAGTAACATCTTATTGAGAATAGGGGAGAGGGAAAATCCAATCAAGAGTTAAAGATAAAACAAATACAGCTCAAAACACCTAAGGGCTTCAAAGTGCTCAGAATAAAACAACTACAACTCAATCATATTTGGGCCTAACAAATATAGCCCAAGAAAACCCAAAACTAAACCCTAAACATCTGCAAATCTTACCCTCGCGACCCAACCGCCGATGATCACCACCTGACAGCAACCACCACAGCCAACAAACCAATCATTCCCCGAAAACCACCATGTCGCCACTAGCCAACGAACCGGTTCACTGATAACCCAACTGTCACGGATGCTCACCGTACCGTTAGACAAGGTCCGGTACACCTAACAATATACACAGCAGGAGGCCACGCCGACCATGCCGTCCAAAGCCGCCCGATCCCCTAGTTGTTAGGCCAAAAACCGGTTAACCCAGGGGAAAAACTAGCGGGCATCAACACGTGGACAGAAACAACCGAGGACAGAGACGCCGGAAGCCAAACGGCCAAACGAAAAGATTATACAGATCTAGTTGATACCAAGACTTGGCTTTGAAAAAGCCGTTTCCTGTATAATCTAGTTGATACCAAGACTTGGCTTTGAAAAAGCCGTTTCCTTAGCCTCTGCTTTAAGAACGACACATTGTACCTAATTAAAATTAAGATTTAATACTTAAAATTGATCACTATACACCCAGCACATATAATTATTCTTCTGACAATAAAGAAAATTCTAGTTTTGGAAACTACCCATTGAGATTTGTTGTGTATATATCATTAACAAGTAGTTTATATACAAAATTTCAAATAGTAGTACAAATATATAGTTCGATTGGAAATTACATAAAAATGCCTAATGATTTTGCAAGTGTTGACGAAATTTTATGTTCTGAGTCCAACTAGCGCATAAATGTAGTAATATTCAAAGAGAACATTCTGGCGAATATATTCCCACGGATCTTTTTCGACATATTTTCTTTCATTTAGAGATGTCAAGCCAATTGTTGTGCAGAGAGAATTCAAAACATGATATCGATACTAAAATAGATCATTCTTTTTCTCTCTATTTTTTTTTAATTTTTTCGTTTGGGAATATATACCTTATTTGAGCTAATGTATTATGTGTTCAATAATTATGAATTACGTGAACTAATGAGTATTTAAAATATTAATTAGTATTCATAACAAAAATACTTCAGAATATTGTTCACTTGACCACTCACTCGAAAGGGTGCAACTGCCTATGATGCAGATGTTTGCACTCCATCTAGGTAGCTCTGACCTTCTGGATATTGTGGACTGGTTATTTTCTTTTTGGTCAATCAATCGATAGGAGATATCATTACATTATGTATGAAGTACAGAGTACAAATCACGGAGAGTACACTACACCAATTGTGTGAGAGTTCACGAAATAACAAAGTCCAACAACTCAACTAACACGATAAATAAGCATTATCAAAGGTGTCACAATCACTTTAAACTCAACCCAACTACAAGCCTCATTAAGGGGAGGAATAATCCCAGCAAATACATAAGGAAGAAAACTCATACGCAGGTGGAGAGATTTGAACTCCTGACCTTTTCGTAAGATGTAAAAGTCATGAGCAACTGAGTTAAGCCTCAGACATGACTGGTTTAATTTGCCATTAATAGGGGTATTTAAATGGTTTAAGTTAATACTAGTAGTTGATGTGTCAATGCCGGCGCACGTCTGGAGATGGAACTTTTCTTTATAGATAGATGCTTGTCGCCCCTCTGTTTTGACTTGATGGATCATCCTACCAAAAAGTCTTTGGCTGACGCTTTCGAACCACATGAAGATCGTCATTGGTTTTGGACCAATAAGTCAAAGTGATTTATTAATTTGTCTTTATTTAAGATTTTTTTTTCATTTTTTTGTTTTGCATCAAACTTTTGTGTATTATTACTTTGTCTCGACGAGAGAATCGAAAAAGTAAAAAAATTATGATCGAACCTCATAATTTTTTGACTTATTTTTGTCTTTATTCAAAAAAAATTAGTATTCAATCATAATTTTTTACTTTTATGATTCTTCTCGCCGAAAAGAATCAATAATCCACAAAAGTTTGACTCAATATTAACAAATGCAAAAAAATTTGAATGAAAACAAACCATGGGTCCAAAACCACATTTCATTCGGATGATTATTTTTCTACTTACCCTCTTTTTATTTTAGGATAGGAAGAAGACCGTTTATAAAAATATTTTATGTGGGAATATTTCTGAAAAATAACTTTGATTTTCTGAAATATTTCTACTTACCCTCTTTTTTTTCCCCCCAAATTCAGAAAATATGTTAATGTGGTACTTTTTCCTAAATGGAATGATTTCCTGGGCGATGCAATGTGATTACCAATACAATATAGATATAATAATTTCGATAAATTTTTAAGGATTAGGAATGATTCTCCTATTCTCTCCGATTCAAATCTTGAGTTGTGAAGGAAAGTACTGTAACAAGATGTATATATCTTCTATCAAAATTTTGATTGTTATGGAAAGAGCAAGACTTTAAAGAATGAATCCGGAATGAATCGAAAAGGAATGGCTTATTAGCCTTTTTGGTCCCCAAAGTATTCAAAAAAATCCCAATTTGACGGTATGGTGTAACAGTGTTCAACTAGGGGACTACATTGGAACAAAATTGAAACACTAGGGACGAAATCACTCCAATTATTACATTGGGGACTAAATTGGGATTTTATGAATACTTTGGAAACCAAAAAGGCTAATAAGCCGAAAAGGAATTTTTTGTGCGATTGCAAGTGATTGCGTACAAATCCTGACAGGAATGATTTGCTTCCTATCCTCTCCCACTCAAGAACTCTAAAATGTTAAATGCACGATTAATTTGCAAAAAATAGTTAGACCATGTATTTTCTGAATAAAAGTAATTCAATGTAGTGATTTTAAAGAGTCTGGTCAACATAAATTTTAGCCGGGACATTTTATTTGGGTCCACTACTGCTTGAAAGTGTGGAAAGAGGTGTTATAACTTCTTCAAACTAGTACCACTAGATAAAGAAGAAGAAATAGACAAAGGTTTAGATAAGCGGTGACGGTTTGTCATCGAGTTCATATCTAACTATGTTAATCATTACGGTAGAATCGAAGGGTTTAGCGGTTATGATCTTTAATTAAAGTTAATGATCATATCGTTTTAGGAAATTGAGAGTTAAATAGCTGACAGCACGAAAATCCAGTTAGATCTTCATAAAGATTCAGGTAGCCGATCTCAATTGATTAGAACACAAGGCTCAATTTAGTTTAGTTTTAGTTAAGTGTAGTTAATCTATTTATCTAGACTCGCTCGCAGTTCTGAATTTGTTACGTTTTCAGGATAAGGGAGAACGGTCCAAGTTGAATGGTGTTTTAAAGAAGGCAGCCATGGGAGACAAGACAGTGATACTGACAACTTTGAATGAGGCATGGGCAGCTCCAAATTCAGTATTTGATGTGTTTCTCGAGAGTTTCAAAATAGGGAATGGAACCAAAAGGCTTCTGAATCATTTGGTGGTGGTAGCGATGGACCAAAAGGCCTACAAGCGTTGCTTGGGCCTGCACTCTCATTGCTATTTCCTCAGAACCAGTGGCAAGAACTTCTCTGGTGTGGCAGTCTTCATGTCTGCCGAGTACTTGGATATGATGTGGAGAAGGATTCTCTTCCTCCAATCTGTTCTTGAGTTGGGTTACAACTTTGTTTTCACGGTACTCTCTCTCTCTCTCTCTCTCTCTCTCTCTCTCTCTCTCTCTTATTTTTTTTATAACTAGATGTCCTAGCCAGTTTTCGCGCTCCCCAACTAATTTCAAATTCTAAATTTAACGACCGGGCAAACCCTCTACTAACCCCAAGGTTTAGAATGTTTGGCCTCACGGATTCAAACATGCGATCTCATTGATGACAATCAATTACTGGAGGCCATGAAAAATTGTCCGTTGGAATTACTTTTGTTATTAGAGCATCTCCGGCCTTCACCTATTTTTTCTCCCAAATTTGAGTCAAATTTTGGGTAAAAATCCATTTTGGATAGACACATCTTCAATAATCAAACCCAAATTTTATCCAAATATATATATTTTTAATTCCTAATGGCAAAATGGTAAGAAGATAGAGCAAAGACCACATATTTCTTCTGCTCAGTGCTCACGCCTTCTTCTTCTTTCTGCGTATCTCTTGCTCTCTCGTCTTCTTCTTTTTCTTCTGCTCACAGCCTTGTAGGAACAGTCAAAATCATGACTAGTCTCCTCGGGGTTCAAAACAGAGCCCAAAATATTCATGAGAATAAAATGTGTTGGAGAGGTAAAGAATGGTTAGTGTTTAGAATGAAAAGAATGGATGATTGATTTGGAGGGGTCGAGGAGGAGGCATAAATCGCAACCGAGCCCAAGTCATCAGGGCTGCCTACGTATCCCGGTATGCAGGGAATCATGCCAAACGTAGTTCCATCTTTTCTGAGGGAGATGGTCTCTTCCTCTCTGCAAATCTGTCTTCTCTCACTTTAGAGGAGATGGCTCTCTTTCTCTAGAAATCTGTTTATCTCATCTTTCCCTCAGTCTGTCTTTATCTCTCTTTGTGTTCTCTGTCTCTATATCTCTGTGTATCTCTCTGGGGCTGTTTGATAAAATTGAAAACTGAAACTGAAAGCTGAAAAATTAAGTACTGAAAGCTGAATGCTGAATTTTTTAAGCTGAAAAACTGTTTGATAAATATATTAAGCACTGATAAAAAAATTATGAATTAATTTTGTTCCAATTCTCTCTTAATTTACTAATAGTCACAATATAGTTATGGTAATGGTGGAGTGGTGGTGATGTAGTGATGATAGTGGTGGTGGGTGGAATGGTGGTGGTGGTGGTGGTGATAGTGGTGGAGTAGTGGTGATGGTGGAACTGGTGGTGGTGGAGTGGCGGAGGTGGTGGTGGAGTTGGTGGTGGTGGAGTAGCAGTGGTGGAGGTGGTGGTGGAGTGGTGGTGGTGGAGGTGGTAGAGCTGGTGGAGCTGGTGGTGGTGATGTGGTGGTGGTGATGGTGGAAGTGGTGGTGGTGGTGGTGTTATAGTGGTGGTGGAGTAGTGGTGGTGGTGGTGGTGGAGCTGGTGGTGGTGATGTGGTGGTGGTGGTGTAGTGATGGTAGTGGTGGTGGTAATGGAGTGGTGGAGGTGGTGGTAGTAGTGGTGGAAGTGTTGGTGGGAGTGGTTGTGGTGGTGGTGGAGTGGTGGAGGTGTTGGTAGGAGTGGTTGTGGTGGTGGTATAGTAGTTGAATGCAAGTACACAAAATTCAGCGAGAATTAAGTAGCTCAAAGCTACTTAATTTTTTTCAACTTTTTAGCTTACATTTTAAGTGACACTTAATTTGTTAAGCAATGTCAAATGTGGTTATCAAACCTACTGAATCACTTATTACTTAATTGATTCAGTTTTAAGTGCTGAATTTAGGTTATCAAACAACCCCTCTGTCTCTGTCTGGAAATGAATACCAGCACTGGTATTTAAAGGCAGGGACCAAAGCCTCTACTGGACCCATCCTGTTGCGACCCTGTCTGTCCGCAGGCCTGTCGTGACCCAGTCCGTCTATGGCCCTGTTTATGCGCGGCCCCGTCGTGGCCCAATCTGTCTGCAGCCCAGTCTGTCGCGGCCCTATCTGTCTGTGGAAGAGACAAAGGCAGCACGTCTTTATCCTTCTTGTGTAAGATGCAAGTTTTTCTAGCTGGATTGGGTGAGGTCAGTTCGAGGAGGATGTTCTCTCTCTTGATCAATACCCACCACCTCCTCTTTCTAGGAAAAGTCCAGTCTAGTCCAGTATCTCAAATGAGAGGGAATGTTAGGTATTTATAGACACCTGGGTCTGAGTTGGTTCCCAGGACGGCCCAATGATATCATTACAAGTGTCCCTGCCGTTCCTCCGGGTTGCGAGCATGACATCACCTCACACGCATGACATCACCTCGAGTGCATGACATCACCTGCGCGCACAAGCGTGTGTTCTTTTCCCTGTGTCTGCGGGTCTGTCGTGACCCTGGCGCGGCCCTGCCTTTTCACGACCCTGATGCGGGCCTTTCTGCCAAAGTATGCCTAGTCGCGAATCTACTTGGCACAAGCCTTCCTGTTGTTGAAAGTCGTCTGCATCTTCAACAGGCCCCAGCCTGTCTGCTGTGTGTCACTCATCTGTAGGTGTCGCGTGTCTTATTATGATAAGGTGGTTAAAGCTCTGACCTGGTCAACTAAAGTAATTTTGACCTTTCCCACAAGCCTCACACTACCACTTTCTCTCTCTATATCTTCTTCGTTTGCACCATATTCTTCCTTGCTCCTCCTTCACAGTTCAAACCCCCAACCCCGGTGAAGATCTGCACCATATCTGGCAAACTCAACAACTCCGGCGAAGATCTGCACTTATACGCCTCTCTCTCTCCCCTCTCCAACTAGCCGTTAGAGAAATGGGGAAAAGGGTCTGGGCTGTCCCAGATTTGGAGAAAAAAGAGAGTAAAACTCAAAATAGAGAAGGGTTTAGGTCAAAGATTGGAGAGAGATTTTTGAGGTTATTGCCCAAATTTTAAATTTGAGGAAGGGTTTGGGTCAAGGTTGGAGATGCTCTTAGTGAACTTTTTAAAGTTTTTGGTCATAAATTTTTAATATTTTACATTCCTGGGACAAATAAACAATTCAAAAAAATAGGAGAGAGAATACGGAAAAAAATTAATGCAAAAAAACGATGTCAAACCACCCCTAAGAGTGATATGATAAGATAGTCAAAACTAAATTGGGTAAATTACAGTTAACCCCCTCAAATTACAATTTTCCACCTCTAACTATAAAATTTGGTACTTAACCCCCTCTAACTCTTTGAAAGCCTTTCTCAGCTCACTGCCGTGTGCATTCTGTTAGTATTTGGATGGAAATAGGCACATGCAAGTCACATGGTCACTTAGTTGAAGTATAAAGATGATTGTGGGCAGCATGCCCTTGGAAAAAGGATTCCGTTCCTTTCGCCATTGCGGCCCTTTTTTGGAAATCGAGGGAGCGCGAGCGCAGGTGGCAAGCGCTCAAAAATACAGAGTCGCCACTTGAGTTTTTGAGGGTCCGACACTCAAAGAACCGTATTTCGAAGCACCTGCCGCGCTGTTTGATTTGAAAAAGTTAAGGAACCAGGCCGTCATAACCATATCTGGGTTCGGGAGCCAGGTTACGAGAGGGGAAGGGTTTTATGGCACCCCTCTCGCCCAATCCGGGGATCGGTATCTACTTAAGCATTTTGAAAACATTGCAATTCTTCTTTTATTAATCAATTTTAGCCAATTAGGGCGGGGGAACAGTTAATCGGGGATTAAAACTGTAATATGTTTGCAGGATGTGATCAAAATAGCATGGATGAGCAGTTAGTATAGGATGAAAACAGACTCCTGTGGGAGTTTAAACAGACTGGAAAGCCCATGTTTTGGAGTGTCGCACACAAGTGGTAACCAGTATGCACTGATCAAGTCAATGCATGCTGATCATACCTGCGCGCGCTACTACAAGACCTACGCGCGCCAGTAAGCCTAAGCCCACAGCTCTTATTCTCAAACCCTCTGGGCTCTGGAAAGACCAGTGCACACCCAGGACAAACCAAGCAGTTTAAACTCTCTGGGCTCTGGAAGGACCAGTGCACACCCAGGATAAACCAAGCAGTTTATGCAGTCATAATATACAGTTTAAAGGCTGAAAAGCCTAATAAATTAACAAAAACACCCCATAAACAGTGTGGGGACAAAATAACAGCCTAAAACCAAGTTAAACATGCAAGGCCAGCCACTGATCGGGAACAGAATGGAACCGTCGCACGAGGGTTCCGAACAGTCGCGCGACGGTGCGCCCAGGCGCGCGATGGTTGCGCCCTGGCACACTGGTCAACGCTCCATTTGACTATCGCGCGAGGGTTTGGGTGTAGCGCGCGATGGTTCGAGCCAACTTCCAGTGTCTGGTTTTTCACATTTCTAGGTTCTGAGACAGGTCCAGGATGATCCCAGGGGTACTCCAACAGAACAGAACTAAATATTGAAATGTAAAACTGACATTTCTAACAAAAGAAAGCAGTAAACTGGTTATTAACATGCTTTACAGTGATCTATATATTGAAACAGAACTACAACAGTCATGCACATAGGTAAAACAAGAAATGACCAGCACCCCTTCCCCACGTGGACCAATCTTTTGCTGACAGAACTATCGCGCGAGTCTTTGGGTCCATCGCGCGAGGGTTTGCTTGGCCACGATTTTTGAAACCTTGCTAGCTTTAGGGCCAGGACTGGTATTGATTACCAGCCTTGACCCTGCCAGCCCCCCTCAGGGATCAGAACAGAAAACAGAACAAAGGTGTTATACCTTTGGTTTTTGAGTTTGAATGGTGTTTGAGCTTTTATGCTTGAGGTTGAACTATGTGATAGAGGTTGCAAAATGAGTGTATGTAGATGGCTAGAGTGATGAAGTATCAAGTGTATTTGGGTTTGTGTAACCTTTTGTGCTTGATTTTTTTGTAACCCTTTGAAAGGGAACAAATGGGGGGTGAATTTGGTTGGTGCCAGGAGAGGAATTCAGCCAGCCACGAGGCCTGGCTGAGGTTGCATTGGTGGCCAATTTTCTGCCTCTGAAAAAGTAGGTGGGGAACTAACCATCGCGCGAGGGTTCCAAACTGTCGCGCGAAGGTCAACGGTCAAACTTTGTCCACCTGGCAGTTTGACCATCGCGCGAGGGTTCCAAACTGTCGCGCAAGGGTGCGCCTTGGCGCGAGATGATTGCGCCCTGGTGCACAATGACTGCGCCCTGGTGCACGTCAGTAGGGTTTTTGGCTTTTGGAAGTGGCTTAAGACTAGGTTAGGTTCAAGGGTTTTTCAAACACTCAAAGCTCAAACACTTTACATTCCTGGGGTGTTCTTGATCCATTTCATCATTGGGGAATCAAAAACCGTAAGTAAACTAATCTGGAAGCCCAGATTGGGGTGTCTACAATGATATTGCCCTTTTCCCTTCTTGTCACGCCCTCGATTTTCAACATAATTATATAATTCATTTCAATTAAAGATTCTCACATAACATTAAAAATACCCAAAGAGTTCCCATCTATTCAATTTACGAAATAAGTCCCCAAGTTTAGATAATTACAACTTTGGCACCACGGCCAAAATTAGTTTAGATACAAGTACGAATACGTTTAGAATATTACAAACTTTAGTCGAAGGATAATTCAAGAGTAATTAGTTACAAGACCATCTTCAACAAAATGAGATCTTTACAAAGTTGATGAAATAACTAATGATGTCAGCTTCCAAAAGTCTTTCACTGTCGAGCATACGATGCACGCAATCTATTGCCCGGTATTTAAACCTAAAAAGAAAGATTAGGTTGAGCTACACTAGCCCAGTAGGAAAATCTTTACAACTCTATGTGTAAATATGATGATAAGTGCAAAAGGATGAAGACAAGCGATACAAGTCAATCGATGGATAACAATTAATTCATGAGTATGCCAACGTTCAATATGGTCATTCTAAGACATTTCGTTTTCTTAATATGTCAACTAGTTCACAAGACATTGACAACTCTAGTAATCTCGACACGTCTCACTATCACCAATCTCCACCATCTGTATTTTCACCTCTTGTGTTACAATATAACACTACGGGGGGTACCGCATTAAAGGACTTACATTCTAAGTCTTGAGAACCCTGTACGTCTCCCAGAGATCTCCAACATGAGTCCAAGTAACTCATTCTCCATTGACTCATCAAACAGTATACTTAAGAAACTTTCTGGGTCTTTGGGCCCCATATACCCACAATACGTTCCAGGTACTCGTGACCCCGTACATCCATTTCACATTCCAGGTCTTAGGGCCTCATATACCCACAATACATTCCGGGTACTCGTGACCCCGTTTCACATTTCATCCCACGTATTTCCAAGACCCTAATTTCAAGAATGTAGATAGGAGAAAGATATTGATAGTAAGTAGGTTGTTCACATATTAACTCGTATTTCTGTTTTTGTTCCTAAACTCTTTATCTCGAATCACCCCTCGTACTACATGGCATCAATTGTCAAGTTGTCACATCGTACATTAACAAACACCTTAAGATCACGTTAATCCTCTGAGTCTATCACGACGCCCTTTGTCACATGCCGTACCCACAAATGACTCCACGACACACCATCCGCTAGGTTCTAAACAAGAATCTTATAGAACGAGTGCCAAATGAACCTAGGAAGATCAACAAGACGAAGCACGAGGATACGAATCATAATCCTATCCATCGGATCACCAGATAAGCTCATGTCTACCCATAACACTCACCACATTACCCCTTATAGTCCACAATACTCCTATCAACCTTACGGCACGTTTCCTATCCAACGACACTAATATTGTACTCTAATGAGTTTCAAAAGACAAGATCAAACGAGTCATTAGGACATAAGTAATCATGCTCGAGAGTGACTTAAACATGTTCTAATTATAGGAAGTCATAACACGGAATGAGAACAACCTTAGGAATAGCCACAGACATCGGCAGACTGAACACCTCTACTCAAATGGTCATAACTTTATGTGTACTAAGAGTCTAAAGGTGATTCCAGTGGCAAATGAAAGCTGACTTCAAGACCTTTGAATCAATATAAAGTTTGCATGAAACGGACATCGGACGAATAAGTTATGGCCGTTTGAAGTTGGGCTGAAACCCATAAGACGAGCAGAATTTCCAAAGAGGGGAGGGATCGATCCCCCCCATCACCAGGGATCAATCCCTGGGCTTGCTGGTCCAGAAACAAAAAGGGAGATCAATCCCTACGCGATTTTGGGCGATTTTCTGCAGATTTCGACAGCCTTCGAAATGAACGAAGGGAGACGATCAAAACCCGATTCTTACACCAAATCAACATATAAAAGAGGTAAAGAAGTCCCTACCTCACGACGATAACCAATATCTACAAGATTAGATTAAGCCCTAGCTTCCTTGAACTTCAAAACTTCGATCCAAGCTTAACCTGAGGATTTCCGAGCTCAAGAACACGATCAGAAGGCCGGAGGGTGGTTGATTCTTGGAGTATTTGAGAGATGGAGTGGAGTTTTGTGTAAGGAAGCAAGAGAGAGAGAGAGAGAAAACGTGAGGGAGAGAGAGATACAAGGAGATAAAAATCATCTCCCACACCACACACACACACCTTATTTATACTACTATATCTTTTTATCACACCAACACTCCATCAAGTTTTCATTCTATCATTTCAATCCCTAATCCAATTAGGCACCAAATAAATCACAATTTCCCAATTTGACATTTAATAAACATTTCAAAAATTAAATTTTTTTCGGGTCTCTACACTTCTCTCACCTCATTTCCCCTTCTCTCTCCCAACGATACATCTACATATACAATGGTCGTCTTCTACTAGACAACCTCTCTATCTCTCAACGTCACTCTCTTTCTCTACGTTTCTCTCTCTCTCTCTCTCTTTGGGTTTCTCTCTCTACTTGAATGGATTCTTCAAGCAGTTCGGCACACCTCAGCAGTGTCGATTCTCCAATTTTTTGCCGTTGTGGAATGAAAGCTCCATTGAAGACCTCGAAGATGACAACAACCCAGGCAGAAAATTTTATGGGTGTTTAAAGTATAAGGTACCAATTATAGTGACTGAATTGGTTTTCTTGAAGGGCTCCTCGGATAGAACACAACGCTCATGTAAACCAAAGCCCTAACCCGGTCGGGCCCCCTAGACGTGGCCCACCAGGAAGTTCCGATCCAGTCCCAGTGCATCCAACAGGCCCACGATATCGCCGACGATGTGGAAGGTGATGTAGCTGGCGGCGGAGGGCGGCGCGTCGGTGTCACCGTAACCGTGCATGTCTGGGGCGATTGCGCGGTAGCCGCGGGAGGAGAGGGAGAGCATCTGGTGATTTTGCTTTGGAGTTTGCTGATTTTGCAATACGACTTCCAACAGAACCCTCCCTCCCCCCCTATCTTGATCTCGAAAAGTTTGCTGATTTTGCTTTGGAGGAGAAAGGAAAAGTTTGACTTGCTTCCCTTGGTCTTTCTAGTTCCAAACGGGTTGAGGTGTTTTTTTTTTTGGGCAAACCAATTTTAAGGTAAGGGCAAATTGGTAACTACGCCCTCTCCATTACGGCAGTGAATTGAGAAAGGGTTTCAAAGAGTTAGAGGGGGTTCAGTGCCAAATTTTATAGTTAGAGGGGGTTAAGTGTTAGTTTGAGGGGGTTAACTGTAATTTACCCAACCAAATTTGACAACAAAAAACCATCATACAAAAACATGTCTGGTTGATGATGGCATGTCCAACTTTGAAGAAGTCAACAAAATGAAAAATAAAGTACCTTGGATAATTGGATTAATTATATAATCTTTTAATTTTAATTTTTTTTGCCATACGATAGGATGTTAGGAATTACGTACTAGTAGTTACAACAGAAATCGAGCATCTCCTTCATGAGGATTCGAACTCAAGACCTCTCATTTGAGAGAGAGAGAGAGTAAGAAACCAACCACACTAGATGGTATAGTAAGAAACCATTATTTTGAAATAGTTAAAAAACAATGCAAGATAAGAATATAGAATACTTGGGCCCACCTTCTACCGACACATGAGCAAACGGCACCTACTGGATTAACGGGCTCTTATGGGCATTATTTGTAAGAAGGGGGAAATTTGTGACGTCATCTATTTCTGTGAAGTAAGGGGTAATCTAGAGAATATTTCCAAAAGTAAGGGACGGCGGTGCATTTTCAAAAATCACAGTGTAGGTTTCTGCATTTGCAAAAAACTTTAGGGGAAGGTCAGTGAAATTTACCCTTGTAGAAATGGTTTGCATATGCGGAAAATCTATAGGTACACATGAGCATGTAAAACTCATCTTAGGTTCCACAAAGATAATTCGAATCGCTTATTATTTTTAAAATATTTTTTATGAAGCCCTGTACAAAATCAGCTCAATTCGATATCGGTGAGGATTTTTTTTTGAATTTGTAGGGACAAAACTATTTAACTGCTCACTTTTGCCTCTACGAATTTGCATGGTATGTACATAGCATATTTACCCATAACAGTGTTCTTTTTCCAAATACATGCAAACTGTACAAAAACTTTAAAAATCTTCAAAGACGTAAGTCTCCTCTAATTGCTCCAACTCGACCGCCACTAATCTCGTCCTGTGCGTGTAACCACAAATTACGTGAAAAGTATATAATACGAAGAACAATGGCTCAAAACAAATTAAAACAAATTAAGGAATTAGCTTAATTAACGACATAACAAATTAATCATATGGGCCTCGTTCCCGAATCATCTCGGTACAATGCCGAACCCCACCCAGGATCTAATCATCTGTATGCGCCAACTGGCCACATAAAAATAAACTAATTAATTATGACATCGCTCTCGGTTCATAATTATTCAGTGAGCCCAAGTGAGCTTGTACATAGAACAATCAAATCTGCGACATTCTGCCTCGTAATCATATTCAACGATTAATATCAACAATTAACTTTCACAGAGTCAAATGATATGACACAATTTTAATAAAAAATAGGATATCAAAAAGAGTTCAAGACGAGAATAATGAAGGAAATGCTCCGGAGATTAGGAAAGCATTGTATACTTATGACCTCGCTCGGTTCATAATTATTCCGTGAGCTCAGATGAACTTGTACATAGACCAATCAAATCCGCGACATTCAGCCTTGTTATCATAATCAACAAGTAATATCAACAATTAACTATTATGTAGTCAAGTAATATGACACGAACCCATAAAAAGCAGGATATCAAAAAGAGTAGACGAGAATAATAAAGGAAATGCTCCGGAGATTAGAAAATCATTGTATACTTCTCGCGTAATTTGTGGTTACAGGCAAATGACGAGATTGGTGGCGACTGAGTTGGAGCAATTAGAGAAGATTTATGTAATTTGAAGATTTTTAAGACATTCGTACATTTTGCATTTATTATTTTTAGAAATCAAGGCCCACTGTTTGTAATATTTTGATGCATTATTTACTTTAAAGCAATGCAAAAATTCGGGTCGTCACAAGTGCTTCCCATCAGTCCTTTCAAACTACTCCCTTCATCTCACAAAGACTGCCATTTTCACTACTCACACATTTCAAAATATTAAACATATTATATATTTATAATATTTTTATGATTTTGTTTAATAAAATTAAATGAGATCTATCTAACAAGATTCATATTGCACAAAAAAGATATTACATATTGATAAATATGGACAAATTTATGAAAGATATAAATAGTGAAAATGGAAATTCAACTATTGGTCTGAACGTAAAATAATTCGCCTTGAAAATACGTTTTTGTTGCGAAACAAGTGAAAAATGCATGTACATATATATTTTTAGGAAATTGGGTAAAATAAATACTAATAAAATACTTTTTTATATATTAATTGGTTGGTACAACATTTTAAAAGAAAGTAATAAAATAAAAATCTTTTGAGATTTGAGGGGTGAGGGGCATTCACAAAATTTGAAAAGAGAGAAAATTTGATGGGCGGCTTCAAATTAGGATCTGCTAGAGGACTTATTTCATGCATGATCCCTTAAATTTTCTTACATTTGAGGGGTTTCAGTAATCCATTGGAGATGCTAAGATTGTTTCCCTTTAACTATTTCTTTTTCTTGTTCTTCCAGGATACTGACATAATGTGGTTTCGCGATCCATTTCCACGATTTTATCCAGACGCTGATTTCCAAATCGCATGCGACTATTTTTTTGGAGATCCTTCAAATATGATGAATAACCCCAATGGGGGTTTTAACTATGTAAAATCAAACAATCATACAATCAAGTTTTACGAATTTTGGTACACCTCAAGATTGGCCTTTCCACAACTTCATGATCAAGATGTGCTTAATAGGATTAAAATCGATCCAATCTTGGGCAAGATTGGAGTCACAATCAAGTTCTTGGATACACAGTACTTTGGTGGATTTTGTCAGCCAAGCCGAGATCTCAACAAAGTTTGTACAATGCATGCCAATTGTTGTATTGGTTTGCATAAAAAAATCCATGATCTTAAGGCTATGCTTGAGGATTGGAGGAAATTCTTGGCCTTGCCAGATAATGTAAAGGCATCACAACCAACATCTTGGACAGTTCCAGACAAATGCAGGTATTATTGCATAATTAAATTATACTTTCTCATAATGTTTGCGATTAGTTAATTAAGAAGCATATATAGACTTCCAAGAATTTATGCTAGACAGTACCAAGAATCAAAATAAAAAATAAAAAAAACTCGGGAGAAAAAATAACCTGACGTAGGGTTATATAAGAAGATTTTTTTTTTTATCTGCAAAGAAAATTTTATTAAGAAAACCCGATAGGGTACATCGAGGAGGAGAAAACAAGCATCAATGAGATGACATTAGATTTTTTACCTCTTAATTATCCTTTCCATCTTTTCAGTTTACTGATCAAAATCACATTCGATGTATTAAATTTTGATACTAGTTATTGTAAATAATATTGCTAAGGCAAAAAGAAAGTAACTAATTATGATCTTGATGTATTACTTTTAGTCATTTAATTTTTGTAGCCATTTAAGTCTTGGTTTTCGTCAGAAAGTGAATAGACAAGAAGTTTGCTTTCATTGATGCAAAATTGATTGTATCTAAATCATAGATCCTAACATGCCTTGATATAGGCTACAAAATTTGATCACTGAAAAACTTAAACCAACTAAAAAACATGCATTATAAAGAAATAGGAAACACGAATAATAAACTAACAAGGAGATATGAATAACAGAACCTACAAAATATTGTGATATAATATTTCCTAATATCATGTTAACAATTTTCGTGCAAATACTATATACCCAGTGTTCTAAAACAAGAAATTAATCGGCAATTAATCGCTGGTGGGCCTATCCGATTAGGTCCAACTAACGATTAATTATCGATTACTAATTAATATGCACCGATTAATTCTCAAATTAATCCCTCAAAGATGGTCGACCACCTGACTAGCGCTTAGCGACTTTTAAAACATTTGCCTGCCATGTCGTTTAATTGTGCCATGTTTGCAATCTATACTTCGTCGTCATTGACTATATAACTCATTAGTTCTGTCAATGAGTTAAAAGTGAATAATTCTAATTTGTTTATTTAATACTATGTGAAAAGTGACTAAATGACATGTTAGATAACTGTACTTTTGTCCAGCCTTAAAAAAGATGATATACCTTAGAAGTTAGAAGATTCAACAAGGAAGCAACAATTTTGGAAGTGTCTGCACTTACTGATGGAGTACAAAACACTTGCAATGAACTACATGGAGTTAGCTCAGTTGGCTAGAACTCTTTTATCTCACGAGAAGATTAAGAGATTGAATCTCTTCACCTGCGTGAGAGTGTTCTTCCCTTAGAGATGTTTTTCCTTTCGTTCTTTGTTTCTTTCCTATGTTGAGCTTATTTCTTGCATTGGCTTATTTGTTGGGTTTGATTATCTCATGAATTCTCACAAGTGATGTAGTGTCTCGAATTTGTACATGACCTTGTGCAGATTTTTTCCTTTTTTCTTCTCCGCGGTGTACAAAACACTTACAAATGAACTTTATGAGGGTTAGCTCATTTGACTAGGATTCTTATGTCTCACAAGGAGGTCAAGAGTTCGAATCTCTTCACCTGTGTGAGGGTACTCTTCCCTTAGAGAGGTTTTTCCTTTCATTATTTGTTTCCTCCCTATGCTGCGCTTATTTCTTGTATTGGCTTAGTTATTGGATTTGAATATCTCGTGAACTCTCACAATTGATGTAGTGTCTTGAATTTGTACTTTGTAATTCATTCATACAACACCATCCACTCATCCTTTGATAAGGGTCTTTTGGCATAATAAGCCAAATGGCTCCTTTTTTTTGTCCTTGTTTAATTTCATTTTTTATTTTTTGCATTTGTTTGTTTTTCGTCGATTTTTTTGAGAATTATTGCTTCGTTATGACGAGAGGAATCTAAAAAGTAAAAAATTACGATCGAAATCTAATTTTTTTAATAAAGACAAAAAAATAGTCATCTTCCAAACAAAACTGCAGACAATCAGATGGAGCAAAAACTTTTTTTTATGTTAAAATAAAGAAACTTCTGAGCTCATATAGATTTCTGCCGGTCCTTCAGACTGTACTGCTATATACATCAAAAATACTAAGAGCAGGGACAATCAAAAATACTTATATACATTTACAACCTTGCTACTGGTACAGTAATTTATGCACAGATTGTGCACATATTTTTTTTGTGGAGCCTACTACGGGTCCCACACAAGTGATCCGAACCGTTAATTATGTTTAAAACATTTTTTCAAGGGCCTCCGTGAAAAATTAGCTAAATCTGATAACTATAAGTGTTTGATCTAATTATCTAACTTTTCATTCGGGTTTATAGAGAATGAAAAGTTAGATGATTAGATCAAGTATTTATAGGTGCCGGATTGAGCTGATTTTTCGCGGGGGCACTTGAAAAAATGTTTTAAATATAATGAACGGTTTGGATCACTTGTGTGGTACCCGTAGTGGGCCCCACAAAAAAATCTGTGCACAATCTGTGTACAGATTGCTGTACCAGTAGACTTTCTGATACATTTACATATCGATTTCTTTTGGATTAGTTAATTAAGAAGCGTATGCACTTCCAGTATTTGTGGTGTCGAAACCCGAAAATCCAACACTTTTCAATAGTATGTGGTTTGGATAGGATAGTAGGGGTATTAATTTTGATGGGTTGGCCCACATCGATTTGATGTTTATGGAGGGGAAAAAAATAGTATGTGGTTTGGATAGGGTATTAAATAGGGGGATAAAATTTGACTTTGTTTGGATGGTGTATAGAATGGGGGGGATAAGAAGGGGTAGATGATGGGAAAAGCTGTCAAATGACTATTTTGCCCATGTGCAGTGTGAAATTTGATTATGTATGAAAATAAGTATATTTAATTCAAAAATCAATATATTTAATCAATTTTGGAAAATTGAAAGTATAAAAAAACTAAATGAATTAAAAAATGTATATTCTAAAAAATTTATATTAAAAAACGTTTTTTTAATGAATGGTTTGTATGTATTTTTCAATTATTTTGGAAAGTGAATTTTTTGAAAAAGAAAAGACAAATTATGGTAGGTTTGAATGGAAAGTATGATTTTGGGTTAGAATAGAGAGTAGAAGTTGGTTGAATGGTGAATGGTGGATATGTTATTGAATGGTGGATATGTGGTAGAATACTTGGTAAATTTTGTTTATAAATAGCAAGTTAATTCATTGTCAAACTCATTCAAAAATTTCAATTACTAGACAAGTCTCAGATTTCATTTTTGTTGTATGACTGGTCGTCCGCCTCCTCGTCACAATTGGGTCCAGGCTGAGGAGATCTTGTTGATTTCAGTACTGAAATCAATGGTGGAGTCCCGATTGTGGACCACTAGGAGTGGACACTTTCGTCCAGGTTACTTGAGGTACTTGAAACGTATCATGGACAGTGATTTTCCTGATGCTACCATTGAGGAATGGCATATTGAAGCGAAGATAAAGAAGTGGTGCCGTACTTACTTCATCATTGTGAACCTACTTGATCATCCTGAGTTTGAATGGGATGCAAGTCAAAACATGGAGGTAGCTGAAGACGATGTTTGGACTGCATTCCTCCAAGTAAGCCTTAATAAAGTGTTATTAAATTTTTTAAAAGGTCAAAATATTATTTGTTCTTAATTTTTTCATTTTGACTTAGGTTAACAAACAAGCTAGGGAGGCAAGAGGTGTTCAATTTCTACTGTTTGATGATTGGCGTGTTTGCTTCATTCCCCCTCCCGAGGAGCCCGAGGAGTAGGTCAAGATGGCAGAAGAATAAATAGCATTACCCATGGGTGTTGTGTGATTTTTCGTCTCTGTTCATGATGCTGAAACGTCTTCAATTTAAAATAATGTTACAACTTGTTTCCGTTCATAACGTGATATTTTACATATTCTTGAAACGTTCAAGTTCATTCGGAATCGAGAACAAGTGCCAACAAAATACAACCTACGAAACCTAAGAAAAGAAATACAACGTACGTCTTCCACCCATTGATTTGATGTTCAACTCCCAACGCACTTGTGGATGTGGAATGTTTGTCTTGCAACTTTTTGAGGGCGTATCTCTCCTCGTGAAACTTCAGCAATGCTTCTTCAGCTGTATCGAATGTCTTGTACCTCTTCGCCATGCTTCCTGAGTATCCATTAACTTGGAGTTGAGCTTCTCCCCAAGTTGTATAGATGTCCAGTTTATGGCCAACGAAAACCACCCAATAATAGTCTTTTTCTTCACCTATCATTGAATAATCTATTCGAGAAGAACATTATAAGTCACCACAAACTTTATGATAAAAGATGGCCGTAATCTATTCAAAAATAACATTCTAAGTCTCCATTGAGCATCGAGAGACATATGAGGGTTTATTCATAAAAGATGAGGATGATGACCTCCCAATATCTCATGAATAAGCCATCACATGCCTCTTATTCGCTAAGAAAGAGTTGAAAACCAAAATTAACGCATTTGGCTCAAATTTCATCATTGGCAATTGACACAGAGTAGGACACAAGTAACAATGCAGCCATGAATAAGAGGAATGTTGTAGTCAAATAGCTTCGAACATGTGGCTCAGATTTGTAGACAACTATTGCAAGGCACTAGACTGCAACATGAGTAGCCAAATGACCCTCTCATGTTGCCCTGCCTAAGTTCCCAACTGGTCTTCTTCAATTTTCATCACAGCCACACACACACACACATACAAGTTTTGGCCTTTGTTTGTGGGTTAAAACTGCAGGTTTTGGCTCAGTTTGTGGCTGCAATTTGGAGCAGTATATACATGCAGGTTTTGGTTCAGTTCGTGACTCAGAAAACTTTCATCATAGCCACCCAAACACATGAACAAAAACCTTCAGGACTTGCTAACAAATGCAGGCACACAACATGACCAAACCCCAACAGTTTCAACACACACAGAGAGGCCCCAAAACCTGCTCAATAAACCCAGAAATGCAGGCACCAAAGTGAACCAACCACTGCAGTTATTAACCACAAACTGAACCAAAACCTGGACACAAACTGAACCACAAACTGTGTGCAGGTGTAACCTACAAAGGCAGGCCAAAATCTGCACTATTAAACCACATTGGCCAAAAAAAGCTGCAGTCTGAAACCACAAACATAACCCAAAACTGAACCAAAAGCAGCAGTTTTAACCAACCAACATTGGCCAAAACCAGCAGTTTTAACCCACCAACAGTGGCCAAAACCTGCAGCTTTAACCCACGAATAGAGTACACAACCAGGAGTGTTAAACCAAATGAACATAAAACAGAACCAGTGCTGTTTACAGAAAACATAACCATTGCAGAACACAGAACCAGTGCAGATAACAGAACAACTGCAGAAAACAGAAAGTAATTGCACCCACAAAACAGAACCAAAACCCTGCATTTTCATCCACAAACTGAACCAAATTGCAGTTCTTATCATGCATTTCTTATCCCAGAAAATTGAACCAAGCATTGCAGTTTTAAAGCATAAATTGAACCAAAACCTGCAGGTTTTACTGAACCAAACCCATGGCAGAAAACAGCCCAAAAATGCAGCCAGAAAGCATAACCAAACCCTGTACGTTCATCCACAGAACAGAACCAAATGGCAGCCAGAAAACTGAACCAAATTGCAGCCACAAAACTGAACCATAGCATGCACAGAAATATTGACACAGTTTTATCTAATGTATCGATTTGGCTCAGAAAGCTTTCATCATAGCCACCAATAACCTACAGCACTGTAACAGAACAAACCCAACAGTTTATACCCACAATCAGACCCCAAACATGGGCAGTCACATAAGCAAAACCTGCAGCAGATAAGCAGAGCCAACAGTGGCCAAAACCTGAAAGGGTACTGATGCGTGGATTGGGCTTAGACAATACATACCAATCATAAGGGTACTCATGGCTGCAACTAATGTTACCCTGCCAAGGTATCTACCTTAATTAATGTTCGAATTATTTTCATCATTGCCCATAAACATAATAAGTAGAATGCATAGATAACCCAGATACCTGCATTGGACATCCCAATAACAAATCAAACACAAATTACTACACCATTGTTCATGTTCAGTTTAATATAAGTACACCATCGTTTCATAAGTACAAACCATAGCAACAAGAAGAGCTTATGAACAAAAGGCTCTAACTATTACAAAAAAAGGGACCACATGTGTAGGAATGATTTTCCGGCCACTTCAAAAAATGGGCCATATGGTTAGGAGTTAAAGATCGCCCAAGTCAAAAAACTTCTACGTCTACTTCTTCCCCCTCATGCCTAAACGGGACCAAAGACTATACCATCTAGGACGGCCTCAGCCCAAGCTTGTTTCAAGTGATCGCGAATGCCATAGAATTGGTCCAACATGTCTTCAGATGCACAAATGATGGCACCTAACTTGAATCTTTGGGTATCTGTCAAGTCAAGCTTTTCAAGCTCCTGTGGCACTTGCGTGCGGCGAGCAGATACGTCTTTCGAATACCCCATTGCATTAGTGATTTTCTCCATATGGCTATCACTCTTCGTGAGCCATACCTCCATGCTAGCAGCAAGGGATCCCACATCACCCATTCGTGTCCTCTTCTTCCCCCTTTGAGTTCTGCCATTGGCCGGAGGAGTGGAGGTGAGGGGAGTGGATGTCGGGAGCGACGTGGGGAGTGTGCAGTCGTAGAGACCGGAGGTGTGGAGGCCGGAGGTGTAGAGAGTGGAGGTGTCGAGCCCAAAGGAATTTCATTGGACATCCCCGTGAGTCCACTTGTGGGGGTGCCATGAAATTCTTCACCGAAGTATGGATAGTAGCAATCCTCATTCTCCTCAACGTCTTCATTATGGACCGCATTTTCATTTGTTTGCGATCGCGCCATTTCCGAAGGAACCTCCGCCCCGTTCTCGTTCGCCCTATTCTTTCCGAATAGGAATTCCCAATCCTCAAAATAAGGGAAACACTTCCCACCAACGTCTTTAGCCTTCTTAGGGTACGCCTACACGAAGATTAGAATCTTAGTACACCATCCCATGCCATAACATATGAATTAAAGCATTGGAAGTTACTTATTCGTATATTTTCCAAACCTCGTCATCTACTTCAATCCTTTTGTTGACATGGTCCCACCCAAAGCCACTAAGTTTTAGAATGTCCGTTAGTTTGGCATATGTTTGTCTCCAATACTTGACTTTGGAGTCAATGTGGGGGGAGGCCTTCAGTTTGCTCTCCGGCATGACCTTTTCCATCTCTTTCTCAAGTAGGGTGAAGAACCCGGGTTTGAACCCATTCTCCGCCTTCCATTTGTCACAGAATTCCGTGAGCATGCATTTCATGAGGGCATCCTCTTCGGATTTCCTCCACACCTTACGCGTTTTTGAAGCCTTTCTTGTAGGTACATCACCTTCTTGGGTATCCATTGCTGAAAATAGATTTTAAGGTCCACAACGAATGATTATATGACAAGTCTATTATGAACTACAAACAGGAAATTGAATTACAATCAACTTACTACAATATGTTTGAATTATAATGTTTACATCATCAAAGTTCTTCGAACCGCAATTAGAATGTTTACATCATAACAAGTTCTTAAAATACTTGAATACAAATACACTAAACAAACTTCGTCATGGTGGGAAAACCTCTTGTCCCCCACTATTTCCTAGCCAATGGTTGTACATGGCTGTAGCCAACGCATCCCTCTCCCCGGTCCATTGATTGGAAGTCTCTATGGTAGTGATGTGATCATCTGCCTCGACATCATGTATGTGATCATGTTCCCATGCCGTGTATTCGTTCTCAATGGGATCGTTAGGCATCTCTCTTTTGATGAGGTTGTGGAGAAGACAACATGATGTCACGATGCGTGTTTGAGTCCTAATGAGGTAATAGGAATGAGACCTCAATATTGCAAACCGCATCTTCAACACACCAAAGCTTCTCTCTATCACATTCCTAGCAGTGGAGTGCTTCATGTTGAAGTACTCCTTTTTCGTAGTAGGCATGTGACCTTGCCTCCAAATGTTAATGTGATATCGCTGCCCGGGGTACGGTGCTAGGAAACCCTCAACATTTTGGTATCCGGCATCCATAAGGTAGTATTGTCCTGTTCCAAATGGAAGTTATGGCATTAAAGGAACGGTTCATACTACGAATAGAGGGAAAGGAAGGTGAACTTAAGAATTTACACATACCACGAGGGACTCTCAAACCATCGGGTCTTGAAATGGCGTTTCCCAGGATCCTAGAGTCAGTGGCCGACCCTTCCCAACCAGACAAGACAAAGACAAACTTTAGGTCTCGACTACATACACCTAAAACGTTTGTGGCAATCTCACCCTTCCTTGACCTATAGCGTGGCCTGTCAACTGCCGGGGGATTGACTGGAACGTACGTCCCATCCAATGCCCCGAGACAATTCTACGACAACATTAATACGACAAAATCAATACTACGTCGATATGGTGGAGTAGAGAAAACCAAATGGAAGATTTACAAACAATTGAAATGAACTTTACCTGAAACCAACTCCATCTACTGTCATGGTAGTTAGGAGGTACGGGCTCGGGCCTGACTAGGAGCATGTCGAAAAGGCGCAACACACCTTGGAGTATGACATTGAAATGTCTGCTTACAGTTTCAGTCGATTTCCAAAACTGCAATTTCGTACGCCTCTGTTTTGTATGGTGACCGAGGATGAACAAAAAAATGGTTACCCTCTCCTCAAGACAAACATTGCGCGAGTCTCCTAACCCAACACCTCGAAGTAAACAGCACAACCTAAAAAATGTATGTCTATTTACCCTTAACTGTTCGTGGCAATCTACTTCATTACCATTGACAAGCCTATTGATGGCATCTACTTGGGTCTGGTAGTAGTTTGGATTAGGAGACAACTCAGGACGGGGATAATGTGCCGTGGACACAATGAAGCAATACATCCGAAACACACCCATTGCAGCACGAATGTACATATTTAACGCAATGAATGCCTCTTCCTCTTCTCTTCTCCTTATTTCTGTTCTGTTTAATCTTGCCATCGTAAAAAAACCTAAAAAAGGCCTTCGTGCAATTTAGAACACACCAAAAGTATAACTTGTAATGTTATGTAGTGGCTTTATTTATGAACTTTATGCTTTCCAATTTACTCCAAATGTCAAGTATTGAAAAGCCACAGCTTCTTTGTTTTGAAAAGCCAACTGGTTTTATAATTGCAACAAAACTTGTTACGCACTACCACAACGCAAAAAACTTGACAAATACACATAACGAACCTAGAAACACTAATCATAATCTACAGTCTGCATAAATAGAAGAGGGCTTACACAAGCTGCCAACAACAATAATAGAACTTACACTACGCGAAAAATAAACCCTAATTACAATGGTTAAGAAAATTAATCTGCACAAATAAACCTTTAGTACTCTTTTACAACAATATGCAGAAAAAATCTGCACAAATAATGATTCAATAAACCCTAATCAGTTTGCAAATTTAACACATTTCACAAATCCTAATCAGAAAAATCAGTTCGCAAAACCCTAATCATAAAAATCTGTTCGCAAAACCCTAATCAGAACGATCACCTCGCAAAACCCTAATCAGAATATTCTGTTTGCAAAACCCTAATCAGAATAATCTGTTCGCAAAACCCTAATCAGAATAATCAGTTCGCAAAACCTTAATCAGAAAATTCTGTTTGCAAAACCCTAATCAAAAAAATCTGTTCAACAAACCCTACACAAAAATCAGTCCGCACAACCCTAATCTGAATACTCAGTTCGCAAAACCCTAATCAGAAAAATCTGTTCGAAAATCCCTAATCCGAAATATATGTTCCAAGAACCCTAAATAATCACAAAAATCACCATAAACCCTATATATCCCGTACGAAATATACACACAAACACATACAGAGATAATGGCGTGATGAAGATGAGGGCTTGACAACCAAATCTCGTACACACAGTCACACACACAAAAACAGATATGAGAATCGATACATAGATCGTGTGACGAAGATGAGGGCGTGAGAAACCATACAGCACGAATTTTATGCCATACCTGAGTTCGCGGAAGGAGAAATCGACCAAATCGCCACCAAACCCTCTCCTCCACAGACCAGAAAAGGGCAGCAACACAAATGGTAAAGCAACGAGGCCTGGGGGTGGGAAAAGGGGATAACGAGGGGTATCTTCGTCCACAAAACCCCCCTCCAAAGCCGGATTAAATTTGGGGACCTCAGGAGGAGCCCAAAAGTAAGACCGGAGAAACCCTAGAACTCGCGAAAACGAAGAGGGGGTGGAAAATAAGAGGGGCTGGTAAATGGCATGCCAAACGGGGGAAATGCGTGGGCCCCTCTCCATATACCCCTTCTAATATTTCCCCTTCTCTTTTCCCTTCATCCAAGCAGGCCCTAACGAGAAACATCCTCTCTTCTTTTTCTTTTTTTCTTTTTTCAATCGGCAGCCATATTATTGATAATTGCAAAGAAGGAAAGTCTAACAGAGCATCTCGACAAGCCCAGTTCGGAAAACTATCCTCGATCCCAGGTTGCGGAGAGCTCCACTGATAGGGCCTAGCTATTTGGCAATATCATGCGCCACCCTATTACAATTTCAAGGAATAAAAGCAAAAGAAATATATAGATAAACAAAATTATATAGTTGATGATGACGGCCAGGTTAGACTTGGCCACAAGAACTCCTATAGCATCTTCACAATAGTCTTGGCCTCGTTTGATTCGTGAATTAACTGTCTGGGATAGGACTAATTGTAACTAATCCTGAGTTATCCCACTTTTGGTTCCCAAAATAACTGTCGGGATTGTTAATCCTAGGATTAATTTTATCCCTAGGATTAACAAAGAAGGGATTGTTTTCAAAAAAAATTTTTGATGATATGGAGATTGATTTCAAAAAGTATTTTCAGAATTATTTTCTTTAATATTAATTTCAAAAAATATTTTAATTTTTTTTAAAAAAATATATTTTTTCAAAACTTTCTTATTTTTCAAAAATGTTTTACAAAAAGTTTTAAAAAAAAACTATTTTCAAAACTTTCTTGTTTTTCAAAAATTATTTTTGCTAAAAAAACACAAAAAAATGATTTCAAAAACTATTTTGTTTGAAAATTTCAAAAAACCTTTTTCAAACTAGTTTTTTTTATTTCAAAAACTATTTTTTTTTAAAAATGATATCAAAAAACTTTCAAACTAGTTTTTTTTCCTTTCCAAAAATCGATTTTCAAAATTTTTAAGAAAATTGTTTTTTTTTCAAAAATTAGTTCAAAAAAAAAAACTTTTCCAAAATTGTTTGTAATAAAAATATTTCCCAAAATTATTATTTTTTAAATGTTTCTTTTTCAAAAAATGTTTTTAAATTTTAAAAAAAAAATACTATTCCTTATCCCATAATTAATCCACGCGAATCAAACATGGGATTGGGTGAAATTATAGATGAAATTAATCTAGGACAAATAGTCCAGGGTCTATTAATCTCAGGACTGTTACTCCAATTATTTTCAGTCCACAAATCAAACGAGACCGAGCACATATCTCCCTCAATAACAAAGTTGTCCCCTTCAAATCAAATTCTTCTCCATATTTGATGCATATCTGAACCCCAAAGCTTCAACTTAATTTCTCAGTTGTTGTTACATTTGGAACTGGAATGGCCTCCATCCTTAGAATTCGACCCGCCTGATCCCTTATCACACGGCCCACACCCCCTTTACACCTAGCTAGGGGTGTGTACGAGCCGAGCCGAGCCGAGTATTGGCATGTTCGAACTCGGCTCGGTCAAGATCGGTATGGCTCGAGCTCGAATCGAGCCCAAAAGTCAGAGCTCGAGCTCGGCTCAGCAAACATATACAAAGCTCGAGCTCGACTCGTTAGAACTCGGTTTGGAATAAACGAGCCTGCTCAGCTCGACTCGAGCTCGAATTCAGCCTTAATCAAAACTAGCTAAATTCCATCATTTTTATCACAAAAACTGGCAAATTTGATGATTTTTATCCACACACACACAAAAAAAAAAAAGGCTAATTCAAAATCATTCCAAACAAGCTCATCATTCATTCCAAAGGCTGATTCCATCATTTTTTTTCCACAAAATCACTAGCTGCCACTACCAGGCAGTACCAGCATAATTCCACATTGGTAGTTCTCATTGTTCACTACAAAATACCCATTGTTCATCACTACAGTAGGCTGACAAAAAACAGCCATAAAAAACATAAATGACAGAGATTAAAGTTCTTGAAACATGCACAGATGCACTTAACCAAAATGGCAACAGTCAAGTCTGACTTCCTAAGATTTACACCAAACCACATATATTTATAACAAAAAAAGCCAAACGCCGAATGTCTTGAGTAGATAATGCGCTGAACACCAACTTGGTCCTGAGGTATAAACAAGTGATACAACAGTTAGTATTTTTCTTGTAGAGACCCGCAAATTTCTCTTATAATTTTAATGTTTTATAAGTTGATAAATAATGGTTGAATTTGGAAATTTTGGTTGTGGGTTAATGTGCAAGGATTTGGAAAATGTGGGTGTTAGTGCAATATGGTGTATATATGTGTGTGGTGTGTGTAGCAGGGAAATCATTTTCCCATTTTCCTCCTCTCTCCATCTCACGCTCTCTCTCGGCTCTCTCTATCTCTCTCACTCCCTCACCCAAAAACTCATCTTCAACCTCAAATACCTATGAAGATTGGCCTTCGTTCCTCCCTCCGTACGTGATCTTGAGCTCGTATTCAGTTGGGTTTAGCTCGGAGAGGAGTATTCAATTGATTTTGGATTCCGAAAGCTAGGGCTTGCTCAATCTCTTCGGTTTCGGCTTGGATACTCGAGGTAGGGAATTCTATCTCTCTTTATATGTTATTTGGGTGTTTCCATGTTCCTTTCGAGCTTGTATTGGTTGTTATTAAAATTGGATCGAAATCTGAATATCCTGTCAAAATCGCCTGAAGGCACTCTCCCTACCGATAGGACAAGTGAGAATTTTATCCTAACCAGCTCAAACGTATAGGAGCAGCTCAACGTATTCATCTTTCTACCGGTAGGTACTTTTCACCTACCGGTAGGCCAAGTGCAAAGTTGTTATTGTTCAAATGTTGGCCTTTCGGTTTCCAGTTTCTACCAGTAGGAGCTTCCACCTACCGGTAGGTCAAATGTTGGCCTTTCTGTTTCCAGCTTCTACCGGTAGGTCAAGTGCAGAACTCTCATCGGCCAAGTGCAAAGTTGTTATTGTTCAAATTGGCCTTTCTGTTTCCAGTTTCTACCGGTAGAAGCTTCCACCTACCGGTAAGTCAAGTGCAGAACTCTCCTCTTCTACCGGTAGGACTCATTCACCTACCGGTAGGTAATTGAGCTGCTGCAGTATATGTGAGCTGCTTTTCCTATATCTTCCAAATCACATTTTGAGGCTTCTTATCGACCCTATTGGGTTTGTTTACTCATTCTTTCAAGTGTTTTGAAGAGTATTACTAGTCTCACACTTAGAGTGGTGTCCGAGGGACTTGAGTGAACTCTTTGAGTTAAGAAATGTGAAGTGTAAGATATGGCACGTTGAAATACGAACGATACATATGAACAAGTCTAGCGATTCGATGAGTAGTATTGCAATTCATTTTCTCTTGACTCATAGAATCCCTTAGATTCTCTTAGCGCATACGCTTTATGGACTCTAAGTATAGAAATTAGAAGACCAAGCATCGCAGAGTCTAGTCGTGGGTTGATATGTGGTATGTGAAGGTACGGGGGTGTACTTAGAGGTACGGTGAGGACGTGTGTATTTGATTACATGTGATCTGGTAGATGGTTGGTCTTGTAATACCATGTGATTGATTAGATGGATTTTGGATTCGATTGAACGACTTGATGTTTGTGAATGGGAAGTGGAATGATAATGGATGACAAATGCTCATATATACTTTCAGGGCTCTGGAATGAGTAAATGTTTGGCAGGAGCTAAATGCTCATATATACTTTCAGGACTCTCGAATGAGTAAATGCCTGGCAGGAGCTAAATGCTCATATCATTTGTCTTCAGGGCTCGTTATCGAGTAAGTGTCTGGCAGGAGCATCGGCTCAGACTCTTAACGATACATAATTGGTTTTATGAAGTAAATGAAAGGATTTTGATGGAAATCCTCCGGTATTCTTGAGCGAATCAACGGAGCTCGACCTATAATGGTCTTGAATTTTCTCTAAATTGTTTGATATCAAAAGGAAAGGCTTCATGATAAAGGGTTCGACGAAGAACGAAGTGGAAATGAGAAAGAATGTGGTACCGCACGAGAAGATGGATTGGTGATAGTTGGATACTTGATCATAATAGTTATGCTTATCTCTGTTATCATTGCGTTTCTATCGTTTGTTCTTCTGTATTGCTCATATGCATATAGAGTTTGTGTATACTTTTCTACTGGACTAGTGTAGCTCAAATCTTACATCATTTTCAGATGCTAAACCGGAATAGTAGCTTGCATGCTTGGAGTGCTTGGAGTGTGGACTTCTCTTTTTGAAAGCTAAGCAAAAGAGTTACTTTTTTTCATTTTTTTTGTAAATTTCTTTTGAAAGATGTATTTGTAACTTAAGTTATAATTCTTTGACTATGGAATATTTGTAAACTCTTAACACTTGATACTTAAGTAAATTTGGGCCGTTGAGCCGATGATGTAATATTTGGAAATCTAATGGACTTGGAACTATGATTGTGGGAATGGAAATACTGTAATCTTTTGGGTATCGTATGAAATATTGTGAGGAATTATTTGTGGAAACCCTTTATATTTATGTTAAAAATTGAGGGCGTAACATTTTTGGTCCTTTACATTCTCAGTTTTCACGAAAAAATGCTTGCATGTATGACATTAGGCTAATAAAAAGAATTTCTATGAATTAAAGCTATTCCAAAGCTATTCAAGTAATAAAAAAAGAAGACACTAAAGTACTTATTTGAAGTAAAACAACAAGAACAAAGTAATGCATCTGTTGCTCAAAGTGAATTACACCAACGTTATGGAAGTTCCTGGATTGTGTAAAATAATAGTACCAAAGGCAGCACCTAGCCTTCTGCTTTAATAATGCAAAAATGGAAAATTGGCTATGCAGATTTCGTGCGGAGACCTGACTCCCACTACAAACGCTTACTACATTTTCAAAAGACAACATGGAAGAATGCAGAAATAAACTAATCCTTCAATAAAGTAAACATTTAATAAACTAATCAGTTTGAAAAGAAATATCAACATGGAAGAATGCCCCAACAAACTAATCATCTACTAATGCAAATAAAAATTTCCCCTCCATACAAGTCATACCAAATTAAATTCAGTCAAATGCTCATAATCAAAACATAAAAATTTATAGAATCCTAGATTCTCAGTCAATTATTTTTATAGTACAAGAAAGTCAAAATACGATGATTAATATAATCCCATAATACACATGCAGGAGTAATTAACATTTCCCTAATTAAAAAAACCTCCTCCCATTCAATATTCACATCTTTCTACACAGTTGTCTCTAACGATTTCACACAATCACTACGTCAACATCCAGATCGACAAAGGCGAGAGAGAATCTCTCTAGAAGAATACCCCAATAAACTAATTATCTACTAATAAACTAATTGCCATTCAAAAAAAATTTACTAATTAACTGATCATCTACGGATCTACCTCTATTTCATCTATATGCATATATTATTGTGTCTACATAAAGGCCGTATATATAACGGGAGAGGAGGGAGAGAGAGAGAGAGAGATTCATCATTCATACGAATCATACCAGAGCCTGACGGTGGGTCGGTGGCGTAAGTGCGAGACCGGCGTGAGTGAATCGGAGAAAGGAGGTGATGGTTGAGAGTGAATCGGAGACCGGAGGTGATGGCAATTCAGAGAGGTAAGCCGCCCCACCCTTTCTTCTTCTTCTCTCTCTCTCTCTTTCTCTCTCTCTCTCTCTCTCTCTAAAAACGATGAAAAAAATAAGAACGTGGAAAAGAAATGGTGAATAGAAACCCTAAAATTAAGAAAGGTATATATATATATATATTCGAGCCGAGCCGAATCGAGCTGTTACCGAGCTACTCGCGAGTCTGTCAAGCCGAGCCTAACTAGGCTTGAGCTCGGCTCGTTTGTTTAACGAGCCTCAAAATCGAGCTCGAGCTCGCTCATTTACCCTTCGAACCGAGCCAAGTCGAGCCGTTACCGAGCCGAGCCGAGCTCGCGAGTAGCTCATCTCACTTACAGCCCTACACCTAACCACATCTAAAGCCCCCGTCCACGTTGATCTTGAAACATCGATCCCTGGCTTGGAGGCTCCCAATCAGTGGCAGACTCAGGAATTTAATAAAATGGGGCACCAATTTTCTTTGTTATCGCAATATATGAGTTATAGTTAAATATATTCACACCAAAATAATTTTAGCATTCATGATAAAGTAACAACTTTGAAGTATATATGTACTAGCGAATGCCCGTGCCTGAAGGCGCAGATGGACGTGATGTTTTTAGATGATTTTATAGGTACTCATGATAAGTTTGTTCAAATCCCAACTCATGAAAACGCAACTTGAAAATTAACAACACATTCCATTCTAAAATCTTAGGTAAGATATACTTTTTCGATCAGGGTACCAGATCAAACCAGTTAAGTAGTTACTATCAACTTCAACTAAAAAAATAAAAAAGTGTGTAACTCATTGTTAATGATGTCGTAATACACACATGCCTGCCTCAAATATTTATGCAATACTTCCAACTCATTGAGCAAAGTATGCCATGACCCATCGCCCTTCATGCCTACTGTTTTTTATAAGCTAAACATTACCATGTTAAAAATAGACTGCTGCTATGAGTTGGTTTGTATAGAAATTAAAATATGTGTCTACTTTTTTTTGTAGAAATCTGTGTCCGTGAGCGTGCTACATAGCAATGGATGCTACAATCAAAACTAAGCTACTCTCACAGCTAGCTGCAATCTAAAACTGGATCATAGTAATGGTGCATCAAGTATACAATTTATTTCTCACTTTCCCCCTCCCTTTTCTATTTGAAACATTTAGTTCTTTGTACATAACTACGATTGAATGAAGAGGAAACATTCAATTGATCTTCGGTTTTTTGGCATGGCGCATATGGCATGTTCACAACTAATGATTAATGAGATAGTACCTCATGAGCCACCAACCATCTAACCTCTTTGTCCTTCAATCGTCCAACAAATTCATTCTATTAAACAAAATAGCAACGTCTTGTATGGTGGAACACAACCAATGAAGAAAACATATAATAAAACCCAAAGCCACACAATGGAAAGAGAGAGGCAATTCCATCAAAGGAAAAAGGAAACAAAGCAATCCAGACGAATATATCTCATATAGAACTCTAAAATGTTGTTAACCTCATTGAATAGAGCAATCAAAAAGTATGCTAACCACACAAAAAAAATTATAAGACTACCCCAAAAGTATATATCACTTATCAAGTGGTTTGCATATGGCTAGGCTTTAAATGCCTAGAAATAAGAAAATTCACACATAGGCTGTTTTTCCTTTACCCTAGCCCGTAGAGCTTTCCTTATGCTTATACTAAGAAAAAGTATATATGTATTTTAATAATCAGCTACTTGGGTAATAAACTTGCACACCTCGACTATATGTGTTAAAACAAAATTATCACATGTTTATTATCTATTTTCCTATTATTAACTTTACGAGTACAAGTTTCGAGGACCAAAAGTGTACAAATGCAATGTGTTGGTTCATATTGAGTACTACACAAATGATCGGAGATGTTGGGAGAATGGGGGGAAACCTTGTTCTAGCTATGGGAGGATAGATTTTAGTTTTTTCTCCAAGGTGGGTACTTTTCTAGTGCCAGGATTTTGAAAAAAATAAATAAAAAAACTTAGGAGAGTGAGGGAGACTTGAACACACACTCTTGTTTGTAAAGCGAGCACTTTACCACTGCACCAATCATTGCTTTCTTGCACATATTCGACATAGATAATATATAAACAAAATTGGGGGGGAAAATTTAAAAAGGCGTGGGGACACGTGACCCCACATTCCCCAAGGTGGGTCCACCCATGCTCCCAATAGGTTACACTAGGATCAGGGACCTGTAAGGGTGGTTCCAGAATTTTAGTTCAGTGATGACAAGACTCTCAAGAAATTTTTTGTATACCAAACTCTATGTAAAATGAATATATTTACATTTGTTTGAAAATAAATTAAGCCTAGTTTATTTTATTTTGTTGAGCTATACTACCTACTTACTCAAAAACTCAAGTGAATTTTCACTTACTTTGACTATGGGGTGTTTGAGAGCTTATTTTTTGGCTTTTCATTTTTAACTTTTTGGTTTTTTTGGCTTTTTGGATTATGGTTAGAATGTATTTTGAATCTGATAGAGTGTTTAGATGATATGTGCAGAATGCATTTTGTAACAAGAATAGTGTCACACCTCAATTTTTAAACATAAATATTTGTACTTTTCCATAAAAGAGATCCTCACATAATACCCACAAATATATCCCAAAAGAGTTCCTTACTGCCCTTCTCAAATTGAGTTTAAAATATATATATATATATATTACATCTTGAGGCACCACGGCCCAATAACTTCATAATACATAGGTTCAAAAGGTAATAAGTGCTTACATTACACCTTAATAAGTGCTTACATTACACCTTCAACATGTGAAAGAAATAAACTAAATGTCTTCACTCGCTTTGCTTTCGAAAGAATGCACCCTAAAGCATACACAACACTCTAAGCTACTGCTCCAGATATACACTTGAAAAATGAAGGATTGAGCAAACACGCGCCCAGTAGGAAAATCTCCAACAATTCTACATGCATATAAGTTGATTGCTTGCAAAGACAGTTTGAATAAAACCACAGAGAGCAATATTATTTGGTTTAAGTGATAAGGTGTCCAGCCTCTTTGTTTTATCCACTTCAATACCCACACTCTCGCACATACGCACACTCACACGCACATACTCACCCACTGCCATACTCTTTACTCACCAAACGACGTCAAGATGTTTGTGTCAATTTTAAGAAAACCTAGGCTCCACTTCCGTATAAAGTAATAATCTTCGCCTCGACTACAAAAGGTCATGAAGTTTATGGATAAGATCCATTAATTCACCTCCACATAATCAAAGAATAAGGACACCAAAAACTTTGTTAGTTCTGCATGATACCAAAGAATTTATAGGTAACAACGTTCACCAATTTTTGTTTCATTCTCTCATTTCAACCACAGTTTGGGTCACCACGGCCACTCCCGGGTCTTTTCCCATTTCCACGCCATATGACTTATACACGGTTCCCATCGCACAAATCAAACAATAGGAAACCGACAAATAAAGAAAAATAACAGTGATCACAACCAAGTCCTGTCTACTTAACCACATCACCTAATACTCGCCGATTGTCACACCTCTATACCAATTAAGAATACCCAAATACCCATAAACGACTTCATTCTCACAATTAAAATATCATCAGGCGAAGTACAACATCAATAAGTATCTCACATGTACCATAACATTTCATCTCATGAAGCAACACACACATCATTCTGCTTTTCACGTTATCACTGAGAATAAAATCAAGTGTCTCCCATGACAACATGTGACCATCGAGATTAAAAAGGGAGAAGACTAATTCGGTATTATGAAGGCCCAGCGTAAGTTCAACTGAGGTTTCAATCTTAATCCATTCCAAGTGTATAAGGACCCCGAACGCCCATAGAGTACCATTTGAACGTGTGACGCAATGAGGAGTATTGATTTAGAAATGCTAAAAATACATCGAAAAGGATTAAAGGTTATTCGGGACGGCGTGAGGCATGGTAGCAAGCCAAAACTGCCCAGTAAGGGCCAGGAATTGATACCCCTTTCATGGGTATCAATACCCCATGTTCTGAAGTTCCTGTTTCACCATTGGTCTCGATACCAGACCTTGTGGTATCGACACCACAAGCAAACGAGCAGTGTTTTGTGCAGATTTGACAGATTTTGAACCAAACGAAAGGATGAACGATTAAAGACCCAATCTAATGTCAACCACATCACTTCTCTAGCTCTATCACTACCAGACTTCACCGTCAAAAACCCCTCGACACATTAGGCAGGGTTTTGAGCCAAAACCCCCAAATCCCAAGCGAACCCTAGCTTCCGATCTTGAAATTAACTAACGCTTCCTCCGAGCCCTTTCCGCGTGACCCAAGAACCGAGGATGCTTGTACAGGGCGTAGTATGTGTGAGTTTTCAAGGACCCATGGAGGAGAAAACAAGAAAAGCTAGAGAGAAAGATATAGGCCGAAAGAGAGAAGGAGAGAGAGTCAGACGGAGGATGGGAGGGGGAGACGTGTGGGAAAAAAAAAAGATAAGCACTTTGTTTGGTTCAACTCTCATCTCATCTCATTTTTCTCTCTACACGTTTTTCAATACCCTTTTCTCTCTATCTCTCTCCCTTCATTACCGCTCATTACTCCAACACACACTCACTCTATATATACCACCAGCATTGCTATTCGCAGGGAAAGTTTACAGGGATCCAGGCAAGGAAAATTGCGTTTTGGCCCATTTCGGATCCCAAAAAAATCTAGAAAAATATTCATAAATTTTTGAATATTATTTTATGGAGCCCTGTAAAAAATCAGCTCCAGTGGATATCGGTAAGTATTACTTTTGGATTCGTCTGATTTTTTATAGGACTCCATAAAATAATATTCAAAAATTTATGGATATTTTTCTAGATTTTTTTGGGACCCGGAATGGGCCCAAACACAATTTTCCTTGCGTGGATCCCTGCGAATCCGTCCTTGTGATTAGAATTTCCGATATACCACTATGCATATCTCTTACTCCCACACTCCTCACACTTCTAAGTTCTAACACATTAACCCCAAACGCCTATTCTCATCTCTATTTACATTATCTAAAAAAAATTCTAACATTTATTTAAACAATTTAATTATCAAAATTTAACACGGGCCTCTACAAATAGTGTTTAGGAGATATGTGATGAAAATGAATTATGAGTTGATTGTTTACCACGTTACCCTTGATTATTTATTATGTGATATAATGTGTATAAACAATGGTTTACCCATTTTTATAAAAGTTATATGGTGAAATTGTATTATTCTTAGTTTATTGAAAGTCTCCAACTAAATTTTAATTTTTTAATCATAGTTAAAAAATTAAGTACTCCAATTTTTAATCCGTTTCAACCTGTATGAAGATCTTATTATTCTGATCATATTATTCTAAATGGTCATAACTATTTTTTGTCTCTAGGGCTCTCATAATTACGTATCTGCTTTTTATTTGGGACCCTATGGAGCAGAAACTTGATTTTGGGAGCCCTAGAGACAATAATTAATTATGACCCTTTAGAATAATAAGATCAGAATAATAAAATCTGTTGGGCCCGGAGTGCCCCCATGAATTTGGTTACACAATATCACTCCCTGCGACCGCTCTAAAAATAGACTTGCGGGTGCGATATCGAATGTCATAAAAGACTTAATTGAAGTCTTCGCTAACACCAATTGATTTTAGGATAGATGGTGGAAAAGCGGTCCGACAAAATATTCACACCGATTCAAACAGATTAAAATTTGGAGCACTTGATTTTTTAACCATATTAAGTGCTCTAATTTTCAATTTGTTTGAACCGGTGCGAAGATCATATTATTCTGATCATATTATTTTAAATGGTCATAATTAAATTTTGTCTCTAAGGCCCATAATCAAGTATCTGCACCATAGGGTTCCAAATAAAGAGCAAATACTTAGGGGTGTTTTGGGGTTCTTATAAAAGGGTGCACAATGTGAAAATGCAAAAAATGGAAAAGTACTCTGAGCCTCTTTCTGGCTTTTGTTTTAGATAGCTCAAAATGGAAAACACATTTTCCCAGTTTTAGCCAAAACAGAAAAATGAAAAATGGAAAAATGAGCCATCCAAACACCCCCATGTCTGATTAATCTAGTGCCGACAATATTTAAAAAAATTACAAAAGTTTAGTGCATTTTTTTGAATTCAGCGAATTCGCTTGAACGCCCTAAAAACATAATAGGGTGCACAATGTGAAAATGCAAAAAACGGAAAAGTACCTCTGAGCCTCTTTCTGGCTTTTGTTTTAGATAGCTCAAAATGGAAAACACATTTTCCCAGTTTTAGCCAAAACAGAAAAATGAAAAATGAAAAATAGAAAAATGAGCCATCCAAACACCCCATGTCTGATTAATCTAGTGCCGACAATATTTAAAAAAATTACAAAATTTTAGTGCATTTTTTTGAATTCAGCAAATTCGCTTGAACCCCCTGAAAACATAATAGAGCTGCCCCTGGGGACCTGCCTTATGCCCTGGTTTCACTTGCTGTACAAAACTCTTTTAACGCGGTAGCCACTATCACAGTTTCGCAAATCCACTCACCTTTGAAAACCAATGCATTTCGAGCTTGTCCATATGTGCCAACAGATAGTTTCGAAGAGACCCAACAATTTTCAGCAACCCTACATTAGACCACATCTCACCAAACTGAATCGTAGCCATGTTTTCAGGACGAAATCGGAAGGGGGGATGGCAGCCGAACTCTAGTCGCCAGGATCGCAATTCAGCATTGTATGTGATGCGGTCAGGGGCGGATGCATGTAGTGGCAAGGTGGGTCAGGTGACCCCAAATTTCTCCATAGAGAGTATATATATTTCTGGGCATTTAAGTAATTTTGCCCCAAGATCCTATCTATCCCTTTTATATCTTGCCCTAAGTAATTGCCCAACTTTTTACCCACTATGGTCCCACCATCACTTTCAATCAGTAACAGTCACACAATCTCTCTCTCTCTCTCGGAAAAAATGCCAAAACAGTTTGTACTTTGTATAGAGAGAAAAAAAGGAAGTTACAAAGTGAACTTGCCTATGTGTTTTTTAAAATGTAAGATGCATTAAATTATAAGTATTGAACGTTTACAATTCTAAACCCCTAATAATTTAAAATAAAAACCTAGATCAATTTGAGACAAATTTGATTAATTATATGTATGATTGTGAATCTGTGATTTTGTTTTTTTTTTTCTTTTTGTTTTTGGAATTGTACTACTAACTATGCAATAGTTCTTTTTCGCTTCAGTTTTCTTTATCTCTACCTAGTACCTGCATTGGTTTAATCTAATTTCAGACTTGGAATTTTGTGTACATTGAGCAATAGATTTTTGATAGGTTAAAAATGATACTATCGGGAATCAATTTCAAAATATGAAAAATTGTCGGGGTCAATTGGGAATCAAACGATATGTTATGGATTGTCATTTCCACCTTTTGTTTATCTATTATTATGAATTGATCTCTTTTTTTAGTATCTATACTATATAGTATTAAAGGGGGGTTTTCTATGAAAAACTTCATTGACATGTGGCATAGTTTAGAATGACTCTAAACACACTTATATATGTTTTACCTATTTTAAATCTTATTGGCCCAACAACAATACGATAACTTCAAATTTGAAAAATCCTACTATTATTTAGGGAGGGATCAAATCTATTTACCTACCTATCTCTCTCTTGAAAAAACCCTTCCTTATCTCTATTTTTTTCCTGATAGATGTGCACAACACGCGCTGATACAAGTCATTGTGTATCAATTTATGTTGTAGATACTTTGACCCCAGTGACACTAAATCCTAGGTCCGCCCCTGAATGCGATTTCTGGCTCCAATCCATAAATTGGGTATATACGACCACCGGAACTTTTCGATAGGCCAAGGCACCATATTAACTGGAAGAATGTCCTGTAAGCATCTCCATAAGAAAAATCTGATCTTCATTGGGGTCTTAAATTAGCATGCCAAATCCTTTTCCACTTCCTCTCATCAGCACCACTTCCACTTGACTGTCTTTGCTCCGCATTTGAAGTTTGAACCTCCATTACGATGTACCAACCCTTTTTGTAAAAGTGTAAGTAGAGCCGGTCTTGATTTTTCAGGAGCCTAAAGCGAAAATAAAAAACGAGGCCCTTTTATTGGACTATTGTGAGGGGTAAAAAGAAAAGGAGCGACCCTTCAAATTCAAAATTTTTTGGAGGCCTAAAGCGACCGCAATACTAATTTTAGCTCAGCGCTAGTTCTGAGTGTAATTAAGCAGTCTTCACCGAGAATCTACCATTCGGATTGGCCTTCCAAATTCGCTTATCTGATTGTCCCGTGTACTCAACTGCATCCTAAGAATTTGATCCACATCACGCCAATAAAAGTAGGGGTGTACACGGTTCGGATTGGTCCGGTTCTCTAAAAAATCAGTAACCAGATCATTTCAAACGGTTCTAGAAAATTGGGAACCAGAACCTAACCTATATATGCATGGAATCTAATCAGAACCAAACCGTAAGACCGGTCCGGTTTTGGTTCGGTTTCGGTTCTATCCAATAAGCATCCAAACACTTATTCACAATTAAATATGAACTCATAAAATTAAAGAAATTGGAAGATAATCTGCTAGAATAGGAAAGAAAGGAAGAAAATAAAAACTTTCCTAACAAATGAGATTTCATCTCTAAATAAATTAAGTTTAGCAAGGAAAAGATTAAGGATTGTGATTTTGGCACTCCAAAAATTGATGGAGGGGCTCCAAAATGGAACTGTATTGATACACAAAACGACGTCGTTTTGGAGCTCCTCCATCAATTTTTGGAGTGCTAAAATCAATTTCCAAAGATTAACCGGCCAAATTCAAATACATATTTAATTACACACACATATGTATTTCTATATTTATCTTAGTTTTAAACGGTCCAGTTCGGTTCTAACCACGGTTCATTAATTGAGAACCAGTGACCGAACCAAAATTAACAGTTCTTATTTTTTTGGAATCATAACCTGGCCGTAGAACTGCAGAACCGGACCAAATAGGACAGTTCGGTCCGGATCGGATCGGTATTACGGTTCGGACGATTTTCTTGAACACCTCTAAATAAAAGTTTCTCGAATTAAAGACTCTTTCCATGCCCACATGTTTCCCATCAATTAAAATCACTAACCTTTGTGCAATTGTCAGACTGTGGGTTAGGGGTTAGGATTTGGATCCTCAAATCACAAATAATCAGATTCGTTGATAAATTTTTAAATATTTTTCTAAGTAACCCCGTAAAAAATCAATCTTTTCAATTTTCATTCAGAAGTTAGGAACTTTTCATTCAGAAGTTAGGTCTACCTTCTGAATGAAAAGTTAGAAAATTGGATTAAGTACTTACATAGACTTAATTGAGCTGATTTTTCAAGGGTCACTTTATTAAAAAAATTTAAAATTTATCAACAAATCAGATCATTTGTTGAGGACCCGTAGTGGACCGCACATGACGTATGTACATCGTATGTATCCAAATTAATCGATACCCACATCATTAGGATAGTCAAAATACACAAATTCACACAATAAAAATCTATTTTAATTTGTTACATACGTATAGTGAGCCAATCACAAGCTGCAAACACAACGGTGGTTTGAGGTGGTGGCAGGGATGGATTGGTGGTGGTGGGGGTTGAAGCGGCACATATTAGGGTTAGTTTTGGGTTCTTAGGTTGGGCTTGGCCCACCTGTGCATGGCCTGAGCCTTTTTAGGTGTTTGGACCTGGCCCATGAGGTGTTGTGGGCTTTGCCCCAACTGTTTTTGTTTTTTTATTTTTTATTTTCATTCAAATTTTGGTTGGATTCTCATCCCCTTCTCCCAACTTGATGTATTATTTGTCAAGTTTTTTTAATAAAATGTTACTTTTGCCGATTTAAAAAACAAAACACTTCTTCGTGGAAACTTCTTCGGTGTCCCTAGGCCTTATGTTGACCTTTTATCTTTTGGTGATAGCATAGGTGTTGTGTATTTTGTATTTTGTAGACCAGTACGTTGTGTTCTGCTCCTTAGGCCCTAGTTTTGGTCTTTTCTCGTCGCCGACGTGTCTTCTTTATTGTAACAACGACAACACAGTTATACTTTTGTCCCTTTTTATTATTAATGCATCTCTTACTCTTCCACCAAAAAACATAAAATGATGAGAAGACGCCACTTTCACTTTCTGCGTATTAAAATTACCGGTATGTTTTGCAAGGACCCGGGGGCTCTACTGCCCCAGGGGCACAGGAGCCCCTATCCACACTGTCAAAACGTTGCCGTTGTGGTTAAATAAAAAATCTAAACCATCAATTTGCAATCTTATGGAGCAGAAACGTGATTATGAGAGCTATAAAGACAAAATTTGATTATGTCTCTTTAGAATAATATGATCAGAATAGTAAGATCTTCACACCCGTTCAAACGGATTAAAAATTGAACCACTTAATTTTTTAATATATAAACGGTCTCAAAAAATTAGTGCTCAAATTTTCACTCCGTTTGAATCGGTGCAAAAATCTTGTTATTCTTATCATTTATTCTAAAGGGTTGTAATTCATTTTTATCTCTAAGGCCCTCATAATCACATTTCTACTCCATAGGGTCCTAAATAAAGAACATATACTTAATATGAGAGCCCTAGAGATAAAAATGAATTACGACCCTTTAGAATAATATGATAAGAATAACAAGATCTTTGCACCGATTCAAACGGAGTGAAAATTTGAGCACTAATTTTTTGAGATCGTTTATATATTAAAAAAATATGATTAAAAAATTAAGTGGTCCAATTTTTAATCTGTTTGAACATGTGTGAAGATCTTACTATTCTGATCATATTATTCTAAAGAGACATAATCAAATTTTGTCTTTAAGGCTCTCATAATCACGTTTCTGTTCCATAGGATAACAAATTGGTGGTTGGGATTTTTTATTTAACCAAAACGGCAACGTTTTGGCAATGTGGGTAGGGGCTCCTGTGCCCCTCGGGCAGCAGAGCCCCCGGGTCCGTTTTGCAAATAAACAGTGCGAATCAAATAACTTGTGGCATTCTCCCTCGAAGATGTGTCACAAACTCGAGACTTATGTGTTTGTTTCATCTTAAGGTTTTAGATTCGAATCTTATCAGCAATTCGTGGGGCCACTTCACCTACATGCTTGTGAAGCGGTTATGGGAGGGGCTATAGAGATTAGTCTGAGGTGCGCGCAAGCTGACCCGAGACAACCTGCCTTACCAAAAAATAAAAATAAAAAATAAAAAAAGACGTGTCACGAGAATTTTGTGTGAGTTCTATGAATGAGGAGTTGTATCCATCTTCAAAAAAGGAGTTGTATCCACTTGGCCTAGGTAGGACTGGAAAATTTATGTGGAAGGATTAACATAGCTTTGGCCTTTGCGTCCTCCGTAAAGCCATTTTGTGAGTCGCGTCGCCTCCACAGTTGGGTCGGCCAAGTCTCCCATAAAGGTGGCAATAAATCTGTCCACATAGATAGATTATGAACAGATTTTGTTGTGGGATCTACCATGGGTTTCGTACAAATAATTTAAACTGTTCATTAAATGTAAAACATTTTTATAAGGGTTCATGCAAAAAATTAGTCCAATTCGTTACCTATAGGTGCTTGATCTAATCATTTAACTTTTCATTATTCAGAAATCTAAACAAAAAGTTAGATAATTGGATCGAGCACCTCTAGCTATCGGATTGAGCTGATTTTTCGCGAAGAATCTTGAAAAAAATGTTTCTGTTCAGATCGTTTGTATGAGATCCGTGATAAGTCCTAACAAAATTTGTGCACAATCTTTGCGCGATTTGTATGTGTGGTTAGCAGCGTTGTAAAGATGGAGTGCCACCTCCTATTATTAAATTAATTGATGAAAAGCGAAGTGTTGGCATTCAAAGCTTTATTAGGTGAGGGAAAAGTTGTATTGATTGGTTGGGGACTCTTGGTTTTGGGGTGCAATTACAACCATATAAAAATCTCTGCAATTTATTACTTCTATGTATGAGGTGTTGAGGGTCCTTCATTTGACGACAACTGTGAGGGAAAAAAATGAGATTATAAATTTCTTCCGCCAGCGGTGGAAACTCTAGTTTTCCACTACCATTATTTTGTATTCTTATTGGAACCGTTCATTTTGTAGGGTTCACATAGTAATATTCTTACTCAAAAAATTAGCTTCATCGGACATCGATAGGTGTATCAAAATTTAAATTTTGATTTATAAAATAGAGGGACATAGAGAGTTTAACTTGACAAGATCACAATGGACAACGGTGAAAAACCTACCGTTTCCACTGCCGATGTGAAAATTTTAATCTCAAAAAAAATACTCCTACTAGAACAACACATAAAGTAAAATTTTCATACTCTTCAATACATTTTCATACGCTTCTATAGATTTTTCCAAACATTTTAATACACTTTTTGAACCTTAACAACAATTCAATAAGCTCAGACTAGGAAAAGAAGTCTCTCCGGTTTGCTGATGGAATTGAAGGGTAATGTCCAAGGTATTCGTGGAAACCTTTCCGAGCTTAATTAATTTGATGATAAGAATTATCTAATTTTTACAACTCATCAAAAATATCAACTGCGTTAAAAATCTCAATTAATATGTTTTTGAAATACATTTATTCGTCAAAAATGGGTTCTAATTCAGTGTTCCTAACATTTTTTCCCTATTTTTTCAACATAAAAATGTACCAATCATAGTATATCAATAGATATTCATTTTGGGTCTCAAAATTTTTGGGTATGGTCTCCAATAAATTTTCTCTTTCTATTTCTCTCCATTCATTATTTTAAAAAATCTCCCTCAAAATACAAACCGAACAAAATAGAAGATCGTTTATTTTTGGAGTAATTAATGTCTTTGACGAGTTTGAAAAATGTATGATTTGATTTGATCACTGCAGTGAAGTCAAAAAGAACCCACCAACGCCTCGAACAAGACCATCCGATCGGTGAGGAACCGGAGAGGATTCCCATTCCCCTGTGCACACTTTGTTAAGAGCGTCCGCATTAGGCTCTTTTGATTTTGGACCAAATTACACCTCAAAAGCCCACTTTATTACTTAGCTACTCACTTTTAAAATGTCTATTGCATTAGACTCTCTACATTAAAGTTATCTCATTAAAAATATCATTTACTCTCACTTTCTTCTCAATTAAATATTTCTTGCCATGGGCCTTGTTTGGGGCACAACAAATGGGTCAAAAATTAATATTTTTGCGGAGCCCATTACAAATTTTACAAAGATGATTCAAATTGCAAGTCATTCTTAAAATGTTTTTTATGGGTTTTTGAAAAAAAAATAGCTCAATCCGATATCGGTAAGAGTTATTTCAGAATTCGTAGAGTGGCTCTTACAGATATCAGATTGAGCTGATTTTTTCAAGAACCCATAAGAAAACATTTCAAGAATGACTTGCAGTTTGAATCATTTTTTTAGAATCCGTAACGAACTTCGCAAAAATCATCAATTTATAGCACATTTATTGTGCTTCAAACAGGGCCTTTGGTAGAGTGCTGTTTGGAATGGATTTGGTGTAAAAAACAATAAAATACTAATTTAACCTTTGAACAGTGCATCGTCTCCACAAACGAGTGACTGTAGCTTTTGTAATTTGATCCAATGAGAGCATCCACACCTCCCTCTCTACTCCCTCCTCTAAACTAAAGTAGCAAGCCAACCCTCAAAAATACCCCTTCATCAGCCTCGCTTGTGGCTCTTTACTTTAACCAAATTTCCACAAATGCTACAATGCCTCGTGCAAAGGCCCGAGCAACTATTCATTTGCTACTTAGTAGTTTAATGTTTTTTACTTCACTGTTCAAGTTTATTTTAATGTTCACAGTTATTTTAATATTTTCATTTCACTGTGCACACTAGTCTTAATATTAAAAAATATGATAGAGAGTGAGAGTAAAGAGTCTGATGCTGTGTAAGTGTGAAAAACTGAATAGCTAAAGTAGAAAAGTGATTTTTAAAGATTAATTTGGTCCAAAATCAGCTGAGGCTGATGCGGATGCTCTGACTAACGAGGCTGAAGCGCGTAGGATTCTTGCACAATTTCTCGCTACTCTAGTGCTACATGGGCAGTAGCGAGACACATGCAGATGCTCTAAGGGCATCCGTATCAGCCTCACCAAATTTTGGACCAAATTAATCTTCAAAAACCACTTTTCTACTTTAGCTAGTCACTTTTTCAAAATTACACAAAATCAGACTATTTACTCTCACTCTCTACTCAATTAAATTTTCAAACACACCCAATAAATACTCCCTCCGTCCCTTTTTAAATGTCTTACTTCGTAACTCCAACTTATTAAAAAGACATCATCATTATACCTTTCACATCAACTTTTTCCTTCATTTTTCCTACTTACCCATCATCATTACACTTTTACTCACTAACTTTTCAAAATGGAATCTACTTTTAGGGACAAAATAGACAATTCACCAACTTTTACCCACTAACTTTACAAAATGGACACTTATTAAGGGACAGCCCAAAATGAAATACTGAACTGTAATAAAGAGACGGATGGAGTATTTAAAGTGCTGGATTGCCTCCCATGCATTCATGGCATCGTAGTATATTATAATAATTTACTATCATGTAGCAAGGGAACAGTGACTAGGCAAAGAAAAAGAGCCACCGTAGGAAATGTAAAAATTTGGCAAGTGGTCCCCACATTTGAAGAGTCTGATGCAAGGCCATTTTCTCCCTTTGGCTCGCTCAAGTAGCGTACAGGGCAATTTGCCTTGTTTGATGTGGATGCTCTAAGGACTCCTGGACCATTCTCGGACCACGGAATAAGAGTACCCTTTCGGAAAGGCAAGGGCCTTTTGAACAGAGGTCCCAGTTGTTCCCATAATTTCGAAAAGTTGGGTGGTGTCCCCATATCCTTTAATTGCCTACATTCATCTGTCCTTGCCCATTTATTTTCTTGTATTAAAACGAACCTTTCTTTTTTTGACAGTCAGGCGTGTTTGGATTAGTTTATGCACATTTCAACCAATCTCCTCTCCGATTGAGTCAAAGACAATCCATCTACGTCGAAACTATGGAATTCGGACTGACCCCAAACATCGAGCCCCTTGTTCTATCCACACAAGTGATTTTACGTAGGACCTCGAATTCTCATCAAGTTTTTCTTAGCATAACTCGATATGAACAGTCCAGATTCATTTTATGTACCGTACAAAACCTAAAAAAGTTGTGGCCTTTGTTTGTTTGTTTGTTTATGTCCTAAAAAGATAATAGTTGCCTTTTTGGACTTGACATTGGGTGGCCTCTCAATCACCAGCTTGTGCCCGACCAAAAGAGTTCCGAAAAAAAAATCTCAACTTGTGTCACTTATTATCCTCCCAGTCGACATCATTTCCTACCGGCCAATAAAGAAACAATTAACTAAAGAAAGCTGCTATTCACACATATAAAAGTGCATAGATTGTGCACATATTTTTTTGTGAGGTCTATCACAGGTTTCAATCAAACAAACAATTCAAGCCGTTCATTCAATGTAAAATACTTTTTCAAGGATTCTTGTGGAAAATCAACTTAATCCGATACCTATAAGTTCTCAATCCAATCATCTAATTTTTCATTGAGATTTCAAAATAATGAAAAGTTAAATGATTGGATCGAGCACCTATAAGTATCGGATTGAGCTAATTCTTCACGGAGACCCTTGAAAAAGTGTTTTACATTTAATGAACGACTCGAAATCATTTGTGTGGAATCTGTGGTGGATCCTACAAAAAAATCTATGCACAATCTATGCATGAAATGTCTGTATGGACAGACTTTCTGTTAAATAAACAGACAGAATCAGCACACAAAAAACTAAAACACCCAGAAAAAGATAAGGGGCCTTCATGCCTCAATCCACCATACTCCACCATGTTCTCTTTTTTATTTTCGGGCCCATTTTGGACCCAAATAAATACTAATCCAAATCGCTAATCTCGAACATTTCATAGATGAGAGGATTCCCCGTCAAAAATCAGTTTGATTGAAGTTCAATAGATACGTGAATTACTGGTATAAAATCGACAACCAAAAAACAATTTTTTATACGAGTTCTTGCACATCTATCGGTATCGAATCCAACTTATTTTTTACGCAAATGTTCTTCTCTGCGGAATGTTCAAGATCAACGGTTTGGATTCTTAACACGGGTAAGGGAAGGGGCCCACAAAAAGATAGTATGGAGCGGTACGGTGGATTGAGGTACGAAGGGGAGCTAACCCCAAGACAACGAAAATGGTAAGGTACATGAAACTCATCTATGGAAGTGTACATAAAAGTAGAATGGACGATCTAAATTCGAAGTATTGTAAATATGAGCCGTTCATTCTCTTTTTATGTACATTTTCATGAATGAGTTTCATGGATCCTAGTAATCGGACCGGGAGACCTTGCCACGCAGAGGTGCTTGGCAGGGGTGCCGAACGCATCTCAACCATCCAAAAGTGTTTTGGATGACCCGGATGAAAAGGTACCGAATGGATTTAAAAAAAAAAGAAAAGGAAAAAAATGTTTCGATCTGGACCATTGATTTCGAGATGAACGACTGGACTGGCCGCTCGGCAGGGGTGCCGCTCGCAGGGTCCCCGGGTCCCTAGTAAACCTCTCAAGATACTCCCTCCGTTCCAAATTAATAGTCCGGTTCGGCCTCCAACGCAACTTTTAAATTGTTAATATATTTCAATCTATAATGTCTTAAAAGATTTTAAAAACTTTGTATAATAGAACTAATTGAGATCTATCATATGAGATCCATATTGCACATAAAATTTATTATAGATTGAAAGATATTAACATTTTAAAAAATGTATTGAAGACCGAACCGGATTATTAATTTGGAACGGAGGGAGTATAAGATAAACGCCACACAACCCTTTCCATTTTTTAACAACTCTCCTCCTCTCCCAAAAGAAGTCCTGAAAAGCCCCAATCATCTCTCTCCATTTCCCTCCCAATGGAAGAGATGGCCCAAGCCCCCATTCCAAACACAGCCATTACTGCTGTTTCTTCCACACCCACGAAGCGCCAGAAAACAACAGACCTATCCGACCCCGACCACCAGCCGTTGTTACCGGGGCTTCCCGACCACATAGCCCAACTCATCCTGTCTCTAGTCCACCGCCCCACCACTCTCTACTCCGTCTGCCGCTCGTGGCGCCGCCTCCTCTACTCCCCTTCTTTCCCTCCCTTCCTCTCTCTCTACGCTCTCGTCTTGCCCGACCAATCCCAATCCCAATCCCAATCCCACCACTCGCTCGAAATATACACCCTCGATCCCATCTCATCGTCAGATAATTGGCAAGCCCTGCCCCCTCCTCCCGACCCGCCTCTCCGCCCGGTGCTTCGCCACCCTTCCTTCTTGTCCCGAAACTTGCCCATCCAATCAGTGTCCGTTTCGGGCAACTTGGTCCTCCTCGCCGCCACCACCGACAACCTCGTTCCGGCACTCCCTCGCCCGCTCGTGTTCAACCCGGTTTCGCGGAGTTGGGGGTTCGGTCCCCCTATTGGTACGCCGCGCCGGTGGTGCGCCGCCGGCACGGCGCACGGCGAGGTGTTCGTCGCGAGTGGGATCGGGTCCCACTACACTCCGGATGTTGCTCGATCCGTTGAGAAGTGGGACCTTGGAAGAAACAATTCCGTCCGCCGCAGAAGTAACGGTGCGTATTTCTGCGAAACAGGATCCTCTCGTTTTATACTTTTATTTAGTGTGTTGGTTTTTTCCTTGCCGCCAAGGGAAGGGGCTCTTGCCTGACATTGGGCAGGGTTCGACTCCTCTTCAGGTTGGTAGTGTGAATTATCTGGTGGCTCGGGGCGTTGGTTTGCTTCGGATCGCTCTGAAGTTTACGTTCTATGAATGGTGCAGTTGGTGGGGATGATTCCTTCATCATAAAGGAAAAAGTACCAAACGAATATTTTCCAAAAAGTTTAGAACCACCCCAGTTGGTGTGTGGTTTTCTAGAATTTTTGTTAATTTATTTTGAAAACATAGGCGTTGTGGCCAGCTTACTCACTCACAGCTCAACTAATTCTGAATTAGTCTCACCGTTTATCGGTTCGAACCCAATTGAAACCAAAGCAAAATCTACAATTTTTTTTTGTTTCTGAAAAAAAAAAATAAAAAAACGTTTTTACAGGAATTATTTTCTAATCTTTATTTTTGATGAGAACAGGAAGAAGTTGGAAATGGGAGAAACTGGAACCAATGAGGGACGCGAAGTTCAGTCGAGAAGCAATCGACGCTGTCGGCTGGAGAGGCAAGCTCTGTATGGTAAACGTAAAAGGCGGTTCGGCCAAACAAGGCGCAATTTACGACGTGGGGGCCGACGATTGGTCCGAGATGCCAGACGGGATGATATCCGGGTGGCGGGGTCCGGCGGCGGCGATGGACGAGGAAACGCTGTACGCGGTGGACGAGACCAAGGGGGTGCTGAGGAAGTACGACGCGGGCGCGGATGGGTGGGAGGAGATATTGGCGGAGGAGAGGCTGGTTGGGGCGGAGCAGATGGCGGCAGGCGGCGGCAGGGTGTGCGTTGTTCGCTGCGTCGAAGGCGGCGGTGGGATTGTGGTGGTGGTTGATGTGGTTGCGTCGCCGGCCAGAGTGTGTGGAGTTTTGGATGTGCCGGTTGGGTTTCAGGCGGTGGCGGTTCATGTCTTGCCGAGGATGAGCCGGCCGGATTGAGATGGAACCGGTTCGAGATTAGAACTTTTTCTCCAGTGTTCTAGAAATTCTTTTCTTTCCACATCAATGGGGGGACCTCACCTTTTAATGTGATTTTTCTTAGTGGAGTATTATTTTGTCGTTTGGGGTGTAGATTTTTTTGGGATCCGGTTTGGGGTGTAGATCAAAACGTTTATTGACGAAAGGCTCCTAATTTTGGTTATCTAAATGCCAAAAAATAGTTAACTAAGAGCTTGTTAAGTTTAGTTATTCCAATGTGAGCAAACACTCTTATCCTTAGCAATCTTTTTATTTTGATTAGGCCATTGATGATGCTCTTAATATTTGTTGATCGTGCCAATTTCCAATCGCTTACATCTTTTCATATGAATCTCCAACATATGCAGTATGAATTTTGTTTCATAATTCTCAATTAATTCTATTATGCAAAGTTTTCAACATCCTAAACGCCATCATAGATTGGAATATAATAGACAAACAAATTTGGATGGAGAGAGTTCATATGAAAGGATTCTTCTATTGACAGCTAGTTCAGTTATCTGTAAGCTAAGTCAATGACAATTTAATACACTTTTACACAATCTATATAATAAAACAGAAGGGTGTTTAGGAATATTTTTTAGAAATATTCCTTTTCAATGGCTCAGATTTCTCCATCGCACAAGTTTTATCTACTCATATAAACAAATCTAACGGTCCAGATACCAATTACAACTTTCCATAATAAGCTGACATCGCATTAATGAAGCCATATCAAGTAATAGATTTTCGGATCAAAAAAAAAAAGTGTAGACACCCTATTTTGGACTTTCCAGAATAGTTTATTTACGGTCTTTTGATTCCCCGATGATGATTAAGGTCAAGAACATCTCGATTTTGTGAATGAGTTTGAGCTTTGAGCGTCCTGAACCTCATCCGAACCCTTTTCAAACCCTTGTTGAACCCTCAAGCCAGAACCAAATGGCCTCAGCAAAACCCTACTGGAGTACCCTGGTTCTTGACTAGCGTGCGCAGGAAGCACTGTCACGTGTCAGTCATCGCCAGTTACTGGCGCACGCCACTCAACAAGGGGCGTACACCAGTCAATGCCAGTCAAATCAACCTTTTTCGGCCAGACGCGCGGGAGTTTTTGTAACCACCTGACGTCAGCTATAGTCCCTTGATGATTGCATCGGCCAGAACTGCTCCCCCCTCTCTCCTACATCTTCCATCAACTAGTCCCATGCATTAAATGCATGGGAGGCTCCCTCTCTAACTCAACCAGCCCTTAACCCAACTGATCTCAGCCCTCCTTGGCCTATAAATACCCCTCTCCTTCACCCTTACAAGGGTTGGTTGGTTCAAAAAGGGGTTAGCAATATTAAGAGCTCAAGCCCTTTGTCTTCTTCCTCTTCATTTTTCTTCCTTTGCTTCCTTTCTCTTCCATAGAAAGAGCAAGTAGGGGAAATACTCTCCACAGTCCATAACCCTCATTACATCCATCCCCCATCCATCACCTTCAAGCTCAAAGTTCAAACCATCCATCAAACTCACAAGCAAAGCCTTCTGGTCATGTTCCAGAGCCCAGATGATGCAAAGCCAAAGCATTGGAACCAAACGACAACCGGCGTACGGCCTTCCATTAGTGGCGTACGGTAGTGGTCTAATTTCCAGTGGCTTGGCCCTTGCATGGATCTTCCATCCAGGCCTTTGATCATCCTCCCCTCACTGTTTAAGGGGTTTTCTGCTCATTTGGTGGCTTCTAAGCCCTGATCCTGTCTGTAATAGCTTAGTAATCCATATTTTAACTGCGTGGTTTGTCCTGGGTGTGCACTGGTCCTTTCCAGAGCCCAGAGGGTTGAGAACAGAAGCTGTGGTATTGGGCTCACTGGCGCACGCAGGTCCTGACTGCATGCAGTGGCTTGTCCAGTGCATGCAGGCTTGCTCCTGTGTGTACCATTGCACGGTCAGTGTGTGCTAGTTTGTTTAAAACGTCCACAAAAGCTTGTTCTCAATCTATTATACTTGTTAGATCAAACATCAAACATCCATGAACATTTTGTCACGTTTTTGTACATAAATGCAAATGTGTTATAGTTTTAATCCCTATTAACTGTTCCCCCCGCCCTAACTGGCTAAGAAAATGATCAAATAAAGAGAGAAATGCAAATGTTTTCATAAAATGCCTGAGTAGAGACCGGTCTCCGGATTGGGCGAGAGGGGGTGCCATAAAACCCTTCCCCTCTCGTAACCTGGCTCCCGAACCTCAGATATCGAAGGTGACGACGGTCCAGTTTACAAGCTTTTTTCAAACTCAAACAAGCGTAATCCAAATGTTTTTCGAAAGCACGGTTTCTTGGGTACTCTCCACAAAACCCGAGTGCGCGACTCTCTGATCTGCGAAGCACTTCACCGCGCTTTCCGCGAGATAGGGCGCACCCGGAATTTTCATGCACTAAAAACGCGGGATTTTTGGGGCGTGTGCCCACAGTGGCGACTCTGCTGGGGACATTACATTAATCAACATTTGGAAATTAATACATGAATGAACAGTTTTTCAAAAAGTCTGTCAAAACAGTACGCTCCGCGCTACTGAAGAACGGAATGGTAACGTAACAGGATTCTACATCCGACCACTCCGAACTGGGGCTTTTACTATTGTTCACTTATGTAGTTTTCTCTAAGTGTCGATTAATGAAGTGAGCCAAGCTTCAAAAGGCGTTTTCAAAAAAAAAAAGAAGCATTCGCATTTCTCTCTCTCTCTCGATCATTCTTTCGGCACGCGTTCATTTGCATCGGTGTTCTTTCAGCCCCGTTGAGGCGTTTTGGGTAACCGGCACAGTTTACTGGAGCCCGGGGTCCTCGAATGCCCAACAACCTTGGACGATGATGAGACGTATTACTGTTTGACCATTGCTTTGCTGTACGCAGGGCGATGGGAGGTATAAAACATCTCTAGCCTGAGGAACCCCCTTAAGCCAAAACTAGCCTCGCCACGCGTACAAAGCAATAGAACCTTTCAAAACTAAGACAGGAACCCACAGGGTAGGATTACTTGCATCTAACCTCATAAACTGTCTATGTGTTACTGTTTTCCCTATTGCATGTCTGTGCATACATTCATACCGTTCTGCGTAGGAGCATGCTAGGGCGGCTTTTAGGGTTTTCTCTCTTTCAAACCCGTTTTATGCTTGCTGAGGCGCTACCTGGACCGATGACGAGTCGTGCATCGTGATGGTGCACGTTATCAACTTTCCAATTCCTTGGGTCAACGAGACTTTGGGAAATCGAGACTCTCTAAGTCCTTGTCTAAACCCCGATCGAGGTTTCAAACAGAAAACTAGGAACAACGGGAAACATGCCATGATGCTCACACCACTCAGGTTAAAAGTGCTAAACACTTACACCGTCCAAGGCTCCGGCACAGTGCTGCTTACGCCATCCTAGTTACAGCATCATGTCATCAAACACCTAGTTGTTCCGTTCCAGCATTGAAACTTCGAAAGCGGAATAGTCAAAGACTTAGGCTGTTTCGACATCTCTTAGTGTTAATCGATCCCGTCAAGGTACACTGTCGAAAAGAAATCTGAGGACCTGGGCAGCGTCCGGCTGTCATAAAACGATTTTGTCTGCTAGTTCTAGAGTCTAGGAGGACACCGACGACGCTCTTACAGGCATTTTCCGTTGTTTCATTTTCCTTTCAAAATAAAACTATTGCAGGGACACTTCCTGAGCCTTCGATTGCTTTACTGTCTAGCTTTGGGCGTGGCACCGTCGAGGAAAGTACCGAAAGAAGAGCCAAACCTGCTTGGGAGTGTCTGCCGGGGCTATTTCACTAAGTACTTCCAAAGCCGTATCACCTTCCTCGATCATCAATCCAAAATGGCGGCACAAACAGAGCTGGCTGAGATAAAGAGGGTTGTGGAAGAAATGAGCCAGAAGCTGGACAAACAAATGATTATCATCCAGGGGCTGGTTGACCTTTTTACCTCTGCCCTGTCAAAATCGGGTCTGGTGCTAAACGCTGCTAATGCTGGAGCCAAAGAACCTCCTCAGGCCTGCCACACTCCTGCGATCGGAATCAAGCCGTGCTCAAAAGACATGTTCAAAGACCTAGTTGAGTGTCATGAAGCTAGAACCCGCTCGAAGACCGTTGGTTCCTTGTTCAAAGCCAGTGCCGAAAAGGAGGATATGCGCAACAAAGAAGTCATCCCCAGTGCCGAAAGAGTGCATTCCCTTGACAGCACAATGCTATACAACGGCAGAGTGAGTAAAAGTTCTGCCAACCCTCAATCCCGTCGCCGGAGCCAGCCAAGGACCTTCTCATGCTTATCTGTACCTCTGGCCTCAGTTTACGAGAAGCTTCTCGATGCCGGTTCCATCAGGCCTCTAACCCCAACTCCACCACCCAATGTTCTCCCTGCTAGCCACAACCCTAATCACTTCTGCACCTACCATCAAACGCCTGGCCATTCCACCAATGCATGTTATCGCCTCCGACATGCCGTTCAAGATCTCATCGATAATGGCATCATTCCAGTCCCACTCCCATCAAAACCTGACGACAGTCCCAGCTCCTTGCTCCAACTCAAGTCTGACACTCTGGTTGGTCAGATATCTGTCACCTCCACTCAAATCAACCCCATCTCCACTCAAATCAAATCGAGCTCCACCATATTCCATCCTAGCCGCTATCTTGCCCCAGAAACTCAACCCGAACCAACTGTGTTTATCCCTTCTGAATCCGAGGCCGTAGGTTGTGAAATAGAAGACGGGGCTGAAAGCGGGAAAGCACTGGTTGAGGACCGGATCAATCAAGCAAATGAGCGGACTGACAAGCTGGGGATCCTTGTTCAAGGGAGCACTGAGTAGGTTTGGTCAAAGAAGCTGAGGAAGCTGAAGTGCTTGGGCCTGACATCCTTTAGATTCCACATCTCTATGAGGAAGCCAATGGTAACAATAAAAGTTGCATTTTCAAATCGCGTTTAGCTTGCATTGCACACTTTTAAGTCTGAGTCTGACACAGTGTCTGTCAAGTCATCTTAGTCTAGCTCTGAGTCGGAGCTCGTGCCTCTTGGCCCTCCATGTCGTAGCTTCTATTCTCAATTCGAGTCTTTTGCTATACTTGGCAACCCCGTGGGGCTTTCTTTATGATACGCACTATCTTGCTTCTAGGTACTTTGCTTGCTTTTGAATAAACTGTGTCGACCCTGACGACGAAGGGATAGATTTCGATGGGGTCATCCCCAAGGAAATATGTTCCCTCGCCGAAAGGGAAGACGAAAGGCGTGCTCGGCCTATTTAAAAGAAGTAGTAGTTTCAATAAACTTGAGAGATGAGGTAGACCCTCGGATGACTCAAAGGTGGCTCAACGCTGTCCCCAAAGGAACATTGCACCTGGTCAGACAGGCTTGAAGAACGCGTCAAAGTTCTGGCATGGTCCCACAAAGACGCACCTGGCGTTGATCATGAGATAAGGAAACATCAAATCCCCTACCACTGGATGTCAAGCTAGAAAGTGGAAGCTCAGAAGGCTCCAGGCCTCGTACCATGTTCAAAACAGCGTCAGCGGCATTCCATCAAACACACATTAGAAATGTGCAAAAGTGGCCTGGAGCGAGGCATTTCCAACCAAAGCAGTCAAAACCTCGTGTCGTCAAAAGCCATTTTATCAAGGGCTGAAGCCAGAGTTCGTCAACCTCAACAGCAACAAAACTTCAATACCTTGGCCAACCTGGATCAATTCAAGAGCCACTTTTCCCTGAGAGAAGCTCGTTGGGCCGAAAACCACAAGGGTGGCGGTGCCAAGCAAAAGTTAGAGCAAGCCTGCTAGACCGAAAACCTAAGGAGGCGGTCTAGGCAAAAATAAATAGGTAAAAAGTCGAAAGCTCGCTAGACCGAAAACCTGAAAAGGCGGTTCTAGGCAAAAGTTAGAGCATAAAAGGAGAGGTAAATACACGAGTGAACCTTGGCCTGAACTACGTTTTGACCTGATTCCCCAAAATGTGGGATACGTAGGCAGTCTCTTTTCAAGACTCGGTCATATTCTATCAATTGGATCCATGGTTGACTTTTTGGTACACATCAAGGGTCGAGAAGGGTCAAGAACAGGACGAGCTTCATCAGAAACAGAAGGGGGGAATCCTTTCGTCTTTCAATCTTATTTCAAACTACTACTTCAATTTCAAAAGCTGAGCAAAAGCCCTAAAAAAATATTTAAAGCATCAAAAGCAGAACGAAATGCTAGAGGCCCCAACGGGCTCACAGTTTATTCTAAGTTCAGCGAAGGCTAGTTTGCGCAGCTTTTCAATCACGCGCGCTAGTTTGAGACTCACGCATGTTTGCTCAAAGTGACACGTGTTGGTCTCAAACCTGCGCGCGCTTCTCCAATTCCCGCAGCATACAGCGGTTGGGCAGCCATCACGCCTAACAACGATTTTGAACCCCCGGTGGGAATTTCAAGTTAAAACCAAGGTTTCGGTGCCTCGAAATTGGTTTTAAGGGCTCTTGCCAAGTTTTTCTATGCCGTGCAGGTCATATGTGCCTAGTGTGACTGTGCGGGGGTGTCGGTTTCAGTCCGGGGCTATATGAGTCATCCCTTTGCGTATTTTGTCCATCTTCGCGACATTTTGCTAGTTTTTCGGTCTACTGCCCGTTCCGAGGCTTTCTTCTCTATTTCATTTATTCATACAGGTCACTGTACATCTATTTGACCTTATGCAAGCGTCAGTTTCACCTATCTAAGGATATTTTGGATTTTGGCCTGTTAATGCCCAAAGTTTCATTATTTTCCGTATGTTTAAGAGTCCGTGTCAAATCCTGGGACTCTTCTTCCTCATTCTTCCGAGCTAGGCAGTCTATACGTGTGTGTATGTCTGTGTGTCAACTCGATTCGCCCGTCAATGCAAGTTGGATATTAGCGATTGGTTTATACTCTATCTCCAATGAACCGAGAATAATGCAACTTTTACAGCGCCACTACGGCATCCATGGTCCAAGCAAGCAGCAAGTCGTCAGGTACATGGGGATACATTGGCCCAACGCAAAAGCAAATCAAAGCAGCAAACCTCTGACCCGCTCGAAAGTTACCTACCTGGACCTGCAGGCCCGCAACTCAAATCAAAGCAACAAAGCAAAAGGGTGGCTCAGTGGTAGCCCTCAATCGTCAAAATTGCCCTGGTCGTCGTTTGTGTCGTCCCGTTCTCTAGAAAGCCGCCCTAATCTGCCTTTGCATGTTAATTTGTACATATGTGTTTAGCATATATTGTCGTTGCATATTGTATATCAAATGTCAAAAGCAGGAAGCCGCTTTAAATCAAATCAATCCAAAGCACATGGAGGCTTTCAAATCAAATCAAATCAAGCCAAACCAGCGCGTTGTGGCATTGGCGAATCAAATCAAATCAGCGTTGAGGCCCATTCCCAACAGGCAGCCCACGTTGCCCTGATCCATGTTTCCATCCCGGTTTGCTATTTCCCCAAAGCAGACTTCGTCCCGATTCAAATCAACGACGATCTATCCGTCCTATTCAAATCAACGACGATCTATCCGTCCCAATTCAAATCAACGATGATCTATCCGATTCAAATCAACGGCAATCTATCTGTCCAATTCAAATCAACGATGATCTATCCATCCAATTCAAATCAACGAATCCGTCCAATTCAAATCAACGACGATCTATCCGTCCCAATTCAAATCAACGACGATCTATCCGATTCAATCAACGGCGATCTATCCGTTCAATTTAAATCAACGACGATCTATCCGTCCAATTCAAATCAACGAATCCGTCCAAATCAAATCGACGACGATCTATCCGTCCAATTTCAAATCAACGACGATCTACCCATCCAAATTCAAATCAACGACGGCAGTCCGTCCAACTTCCAATTCAACCGCACAACTTCCAGCAGTCGTATTGCTCTGTCTCGGATTGTCCTTGATAAGGAGATTGGCTCTGATTCCCAACAGATGGAATTTAACCTACCTGACGCGACCTACCCGTGATTTGTTGGAGCTATCCGTGCCATGGTTAGCTTTATCCTCAACAACAGCCAGTCCTGTTCAAATTCAATGATGATCAGTCATGTCATCCCCGACGATCAGCCATGTCGTCCACTCAACGATGCTCAGCCATGTCATCACCGACGATCAGCCATGTCATCACCGACGATCAGCCATGTCGTCCACTCAACGATGCTCAGCCATGTCATCACCGACGATCAGCCATGTCGTCCACTCATCGATGATCAGCCATGTCATCGCCGACGATCAGCCATGTCATCGTCGACGATCAGCCATGTCATCGCCGACAATCAGCCATGTCGTCCACTCAACGATGATCAGCCATGTCATCGCCGACGCTCAGTCATGTCGTCACCTCCGATCAACGGCGATCAGAATATTGCCTGCGTTCACCCCTATCAACGACGATCAGAATATTGCCCGCGTTCACCCCGATCAACGGCGATCAGAATATTGCCCGCGATCACCCCGATCAACGGCGATCAGAATATTGCCCGCGTTCACCCCGATCAACGGCGATCAGAATATTGCCCGCGTTCACACCGATCAACGGCGATAAGAATATTGCCCGCGTTCACCCCGATCAACGGCGATCAGAATATTGCCTGCGATCACCCCGATCAACGGCGATCAGAATATTGCCCGCGATCACCCCGATCAACGGCGATCAGAATATTGCCCGCGTTCACCCCGATCAACGGCGATCAGAATATTGCCCGCGTTCACCCCGATCAACGGTGATCAGAATATTGCCCGCGTTCACCCCCTCAACGGCGATCAGGATATCGTCCGATCGATCCACGACGACGGTCTGCCAGTCCAATCAGTCTACAACACCGTTCGCCTATCCTAGTCCACATCGGTCTACAAGTAACGCATCTTCCGGCAGTCTTATTGCTCTGTCTCGGATGGTCCATGATAAGGAGATTGGCTCTGATTCCCAACAGATGGAATTTAACCTACCCGACGCGACCTACCCGTGATTGTTGGAGTTACTTATGCCGAAGAAGGTTTGATCCCTGGCGGCATTGATCTTTCCGCAACTAACTATTCCCCAGGAGAGTCCACCTCACCATTCAATGATGGTCCACCCATCCCTATCTTCTAACAGAGTTCAAACTCTTTTCCCAACGATCTTCAGATGGTCCGCCCGTCTTCAATCTCTCAATGGACGGTACATTTAAATACATGTCCGCATTTTCTATTTCTTCTGGATAGCCTTGAGAGGGTGTCTAGAGACCTTTGACGTTATTTGTACCAAAACAATGGTGCTCCAAGTGCCGTCAAAGGGGGGCTACTGTAGACACCCTATTTTGGACTTTCTAGAATAGTTTATTTACGGTCTTTTGATTCCCCGATGATGATTAAGGTCAAGAACATCTCGAGTTTGTGAATGAGTTTGAGCTTTGAGCGTCCTGAACCTCATCCGAACCCTTTTCAAACCCTTGTCGAACCCTCAAGCCAGAACCAAATGGCCTCAGCAAAACCCTACTGGAGTACGCTGGTTCTTGACTAGCGTGCGCAGGAAGCACTGCCACGTGTCAGTCATCGCCAATTACTGGCGCACGCCACTCAATAAGGGGCGTACGCCAGTCAAATCAATCTTTTTCGGCCAGACGTGCGGGAGTTTTTGTAACCACCTGACGTCAGCTACAGTCCCTTGATGATTGCATCGGCCAGAACTGCTCCCCCCTCTCTCCTACATCTTCCATCAACTAGTCCCATGCATTAAATGCATGGGAGGCTCCCTCTCTAACTCAACCAGCCCTTAACCCAACTGATCTCAGCCCTCCTTGGCCTATAAATACCCCTCTCCTTCACCCTTACAAGGGTTGGTTGGTTCAAAAAGGGGTTAGCAATATTAAGAGCTCAAGCCCTTTGTCTTCTTCCTCTTCATTTTTCTTCCTTTGCTTCCTTTCTCTTCCATAGAAAGAGCAAGTAGGGGAAATACTCTCCACAGTCCATAACCCTCATTACATCCATCCCCCATCCATCACCTTCAAGCTCAAAGTTCAAACCATCCATCAAACTCACAAGCAAAGCCTTCTGGTCATGTTCCAGAGCCCAGATGATGCAAAGCCAAAGCATTGGAACCAAACGACAACCGGCGTACGGCCTTCCATTAGTGGCGTACGGTAGTGGTCTAATTTCCAGTGGCTTGGCCCTTGCATGGATCTTCCATCCAGGCCTTTGATCATCCTCCCCTCACTGTTTAAGGGGTTTTCTGCTCATTTGGTGGCTTCTAAGCCCTGATCCTGTCTGTAATAGCTTAGTAATCCATATTTTAACTGCGTGGTTTGTCCTGGGTGTGCACTGGTCCTTTCCAGAGCCCAAAGGGTTGAGAACAGAAGCTGTGGTATTGGGCTCACTGGCACACGCCAGTTGTGGGTGGCGCACGCAGGTCCTGACTGCATGCAGTGGCTTGTCCAGTGCATGCAGGCTTGCTCCTGTGTGTACCATTGCACGGTCAGTGTGTGCTAGTTTGTTTAAAACGTCCACAAAAGCTTGTTCTCAATCTATTATACTTGTTAGATCAAACATCAAACATCCATGAGCATTTTGTCACGTTTTTGTACATAAATGCAAATGTGTTACAGTTTTAATCCCTTTAACTGTTCCCCCCGCCCTAACTGGTTAAGAAAATGATCAAATAAAGAGAGAAATGCAAATATTTTCATAAAATGCCTGAGTAGAGACCGGTCTCTGGATTGGGCGAGAGGGGGTGCCATAAAACCCTTCCCCTCTCGTAACCTGGCTCCCGAACCTTAGATATCGAAGGTGACGACGGTCCAGTCTACAAGCCTTTTTCAAACTCAAACAAGCGTAATCCAAATGTTTTTCGAAAGCACGGTTTCTTGGGTACTCTCCATAAAACCCGAGTGGCGACTCTCTGATCTGCGAAGCACTTCACCGCGCTTTCCGCGAGATAGGGCGCACCCGGAATTTTCATGCACTAAAAACGCGGGATTTTTGGGGCGTGTGCCCACAAAAAGCGGCAAATTTTTTTCCCGCTCCAAACGGCAAATTGACACCCCTGTTTGCAGTGTTCTACGGTGACTACGATTCACTCTGGTTCTTCATCTCAGTAACTTAATTCATTGATCTCTCGGCTTTGTAGTTGATTTGGGTTTTTTTTTTTAAACTGTATTTTAGGGTTTTGTTGATTTGGTTTCGTTTCGTTTTGTTTTGTTTTTTTTTTTGAATTATATTTGGTTTCGTTTGGTTGGTTCGTAATTGCAACGAGGGAGTTGGTTGGTTGATCAGGGCAAACCTCATTCATTACTTACAGAGTTGCAGTATACAATCCCACGAAGCGAGGAATTTTTTTCCCACTGGCCAACCAAGAAATAATGATTATTGTGTTCCACTGGCCAAAACTTTTTTTGATATTCGATTCCATATATTCAGCTTATTGTGTTCTTTTATCATGATCATCCTAAATTGTTGTCATTTTATGACCTTTTTTTTAAACTTTATTATTTATATACCTTCAACACACGTGTAGACACACTCTCCTTCATAAGGTAGGCGGTGAGGTTCAAAGCGGATTAAATTGTTAAACTGTATTAGAAATTTTTTTACCTGGAATTTACTGGAATTCCATAAGCAAATTAATAGTAATTTGTAGCTAGCTTAAATGTATAGTTGGAGGAGTGCCATAAGCATGGGTAATTCTTTTTCGTGCCACTAAGAAGAGGATCACATACTACACACTAATGTTCGAGCCATTAGCTAGCAAGTGCCGTAGGCACGGACAATTCCAACCGGAGTGCGTAGTGCCGTAGGCACGGGCAAGCACTAGTTTATATTATAAAACAGAGCGATTTTTGTCTACACATACAAACATGAGTACCTCTGCAACCGTTGATTGCCTTCAAGCTAAGATCGTAACCGTCCGATTAAGAGAATGTTTTCTTAAATTATACTTTGACCTGCTGTTGTGATAATATATACATTTTTCTTTCCAATTTATTACCTTTTGGTTTTTTTTATTTTAAGTTGATATTATTTCAAGAGGGATGATAATTAACCTATAAATTATTGTCTTTTTATTTCTTATCTCTACTTTGGCATGAGCTTTTTAAAGTAAGACATAGAGTGAGTAGGTTATATTGGATGGGTAGAGCAAACTTATTTAAGTTGGGGCTGTATTTCGTTTGGACGTGCCTTTAGGCACGGGGATCCGCTAGATTGAAGGAAAAATATAAAGTTTTGATTAATAAATGCCACCGCCCCTCCAATATTGAAATCCTGAATCTACGGCTGTGTATAGTCCACAAAATTACGACATTTTACTCTACTATCTATATTATAAAATAAAGCGGTCTTTTGTCTACCCATACAAACATGAGCATCTCTCCAAACGTTTGATTGCAATTTCAATAGGTTACGACCGTTCGCCGTTGGATTGAATCATTAATTCCAACCTATTTCCCACGCCTATTTACCTAGCAGTTTTCCTTTTCTCCAACGTTTGATCGCAATTTCAATAGGTTACGACCGTTGGATTGAATCATTGATTCCAACCTATTTCCCACGCCTGTCTACCTAGCAGTTTTCCTCTTCTCCATCGTGTTTCCCCTTTCTCTCTCTCTCTCTCCCCCCTACAGAACCCACTCTTCGGCGCTACGAAGGAAAAAAAAAACAGCGCCCACAAAGTTCCTCCACCAATTAGCCATCCTGCACACCCACCAATCAACCGTCCACGAAATCAATTTGATTCTCCCTCTCCGGTAAGACTCCCATCATCCTTAGGGTCTTCCTGCAGAAAAAATAATGTGGCCTATATTGCTGTTTATGATGAGAATTTTTTTGATCTATATCTTTTGTTATTTGTCTTTCAAAGATGCTCAATTTGTGTTTGTTAAAATGCATGTTTGACATAGTGAAAATAGTGGGGAGTGAATTAATTCTTTATGCCCACTTTTGTGTAGCTCTCTTAATTTTTGAATAGACTTTGTGGTCCGATACTACGAGGACAGGCGACACGATGGTAACAACACGTGGAGACATTTCTGGGAAAATGCTGGGGACACAGCAAAGTGAATTCAACACTTTTTAAAAAGTATTCCAAATGGGAGTTTAATTGTTGTGGACTTTGTTTCTCTTTCGTTTGAATGGTATTGTTTGATCAAATCAAATCATTACAGGACCATCACATCCCTTTCCCTAAGTAACAATGTGATCAAATCATTACAGGACCAACACATTCCTTTCCATCGCTCTCTCCCCTATCGCCAAGCATATGACCGAAATGTGTTGCACTGGCATGCACTAGGCACAACGGCCTTTATTTGGGAGTTTGATCTACTACTGCTAATACACGGCCTTTGTTTGGGAGTTTGATTTCCAAACTCTAATTGCATAGACATGGCCTATGAAGTTTTCCAACTTCGAAAACTGATGGCGACTATCGCTTCCAAATTCTACAAAGTAGTAGTTTTTGGATCTCGATTATTAGGATTGGTAGAATATGGATTCTTCATGTCATGGCCTCTTTGAATGGTATTGTTTGATCAGATCATTACAAGACCAGCACATCCCTTTCCCTAGGTAACAATATAATCAAATCATTACAGGATCAGAACATCCCTTTCCCTCACTCTCTCCCCTATCGCCAAACGTATGATCGAAACGTGTTGCACTGTGCCTTCAGGCACAAGCATGCACTAGTCCTAAACAAATTTGGATGGAGCAGTACTTTTCATAAACATTTCAACACACTTTTCCAGCATTAACAAAAGCCAAGTAGGCTAGTTTTGGCATTTCCTATCCTATCCTATATTAAAAAGGAAATACTTAGAAAGTAAAACCTGTTGTGCAGCATTTTCCTAGGATGAGCCGCCCGGAGTAGGAAGAAACCGGTGAACTTTTCTCTAGTCTTCTTCCATACAGTATTTTATTCTGGTCTTTCCAACATCAATAGGACCTCAACTTTAACGTGATTTTTCACTGTCTTCTGTTTCTTTAATTTGTACGTTTGTAACTCATGAACCAAGGGTTGGGACATGAGTGGTTTTGGGCTGGAATTTAGGTGTTTGTTCAATTTTAAAATCCCATGTTCAATTTTTTTTGTCAATAACTCTTGAGATCACCTCAATCTATGCGTAAACGTGTGAAATGACTGTGAGAGAGACTGTAAAAATTAATCCAAGATGCGCGCAAATTGGCCAAAAACACCATGCATGACCAAAAAAAAAAAAAGAGGTTTGTAACTCACGGCATTACTCCTGATCCCTCGTTTCTTGTGGTTCTACTTCTACATGGTGGGTTTGGATTGAAAAGTCGGGAGACTTATTTTTGTCTTTATTTGAATTTTTTTTCCATTTGTTTGTTTTTCATCAAACTTTTGTGACTTATTAATTCGTCTCAACGAAAGGAATTGGAATAGTAATTTTTTTTAATCAAAACTCATAATTTTTTAGATAAAGATAAAAATAAGTCAATAAGACAACTTTTTTTACTTATTCTTTTTTTTTTTTTAAATTATGAGTTTCGATAAAAAAAAAATTTACTTTTTCGATTCCTCTCGCCGAGACGAATCAATATATCACAAAAATTTGACGCAAAACAACAAATGCGAAATTTTTTTGAATAGGAAAAAAGAAGTTATTGTTTCACTTTTGAAACCAAATGAGCCAAGAAAGTTGAACCTGTGGTGGATGGCAGAATGGCGGCCGCATTTAATGTTCCATTGAAATTTACTTGGACCTGATCGTTCGGCTAAATAAGTCAAGTGGTTTATTTTTTTGTTTTTATTCAAAAAAAATTTCGTATTTATTAGTTTTGCGTCAATTTTTTGGAAATTATTGCATCTCCATGACGAGAGGAATCTAAAAAGTAGAAAATTATGATCGAAATCCAATTTCTTTTGAATAAAGACAAAAAAATTGGCTTATTGGCTTATTTTTGTTTTTATTTAAAAAAATTAAGTTTCGATTGAAATTTTTTACTTTTTAGATTCCTCTCGTCATGGAGATGCAATAATCTCCAAAAAATTGACGCAAAACTAACAAATACGGAAAAAAATTGAATAAAAACAAAAAAATATGCCATTTGGCTTATTTAGCCAAATGAGAGAACTACCAGAAATGTTAAAGAGTTTGCACGTGAGCATTTTTTGCTCCATAGAAAGTAAACCATGGTCCCTATTTGTCCCAAATAAGTGTTTGGTTACCAACTTTATGCCTTTTTATTTTCTGTTTTTCCACATTTCAAGTGTTTGGGTTCCTCATTTCAAAACCTTTTCCATTTTGGTGTTTAGAGAGCAAAATGCAAAAGAATGGGAAGAAGAGCTTTTTGAGTTCTCATTTTTCACTTTGTCCATTTACTTTTATTGCAAAATGCATTCTGCACATATCTCTCAAATGCTTTACGAGATTCAAAACTAAATTCTAACCATAATAAAAAAAAACCTAAAAGTCAATAAGTAAAATGCAAAATGTTAAAAATTGGAGCCCCCAAACACCCTCAAAGAGAGCTTAGATAGGAGTACTATATCTTCTCTCTTTTTTTACCACTAGTTTTATTGGCTCCGACTCCTCTCCGATCCTTCAAAGGGATTAGAGCATCTCCAATCAAGCCTTCATTTCTTCATTTTGAAGAATGGTTGGCCTCAACCCATACTTCATTTTTTTACTTTATTTCTACACTTTTAAATGTTATAGTAACTTGTAGCATCTTAATTCATTTTTATAAAATTAATATACTGGAATGATATTCACGAGATCTTTAAAATAAGAACACTCATCAATATATTTTGATAATATCTGAAAAACAAAAAAATTTAAATTGTGGAGGAAAATTTGAGTTTTGTAGAGAAATGAATGAGATTTTAAAAGGTATAGATTAAAATAAAGAATTGGGTGGTAGTTAGTGTGAATAGTTACAGTACATTTTTCATACTTACTTTTTGAATACGAAACGAAATGTTACTTTCAGTCTTCAAAATTGAAGACTTGGGTTAGAGATGCTCTTAGAGAAGACAATTTTCAGCCGTAAAAGTATTTTTTTTGGCCCACTTCAATAAGAGAGACTGTTCATGTTCTTTAGCTCATCCAGTATGTTATCCAATCCAAAATCAAGTTGATTACCATTTTGATATGATTTTGAAACACATTTATCTTGCAAAAAATAAGATTACAACACTAGTTTAAAACCCATTTCAACCATTTTTTACAAAGATAAATGTAATCCAAAATCATATCAAATGATTTGCGATCAACTTGATTTTCAGTTTGTTTGTTCTAGTGTTCTCAATGGCACTTGGTGCTAGTTGGGTGGCGACCCACTGCCAAGCGGCTAGGCCGCCTAGGCGCCTCCAAGCGATTTAGCATTTTTTTTTTTCAAAATTCATTTTAAAAATATTTTTAAGACAATCAAGCTGTGCCAAGCCTGCCAAGACGACCACCTAGCTCCGCCAAATCTTCCTTAGCCACCTAGCCACCAAGTTCCGCCATGCTCCGCCAAACGAGTCGCCGAGGGTGAAATCATGGCACCGACTTGCCGCCAAGCACCTAGGCGCCACCTAGCTCGATGGCCGCCATTTAAAACAATTTGTGGAGAGATTTGGTTAAGGGGCAAAAAAAATGAACAAGGAATAGAAAGGAATACAATGATAACCAGATAAGGAAAACGATAAGAATCATTCTTCACTTTGCCTGTTATTTTTTCTTTTGCTCTGTAAATTCTTTCAGATATCCATCAATATGATTTACGGCATGTTTGGAACTTGAGGAAAAGAAGGGAAAAGAATGGAAAAGGAAACTTCGAAGATACTGTGAAGGAAAAATTCACTGTGCCTGATTCTTAAAGTTTTTTTTTTTAAATTTTCTCCTTTGTTTCCTCTCAATTTGTTTTCTTCTCTTTTCTTTTCCCTACCAAACAAACCTCAGGCGCCACTAGGAACCAAACAATGACTTGCCCCCCCCCCCCCCCGCCCCGCCCTCTCATGGCACCTTTAGGCTGTGCCATCCTGGATTTGTAGAGAATAAATGAGCTTCTTATTCATTAACATTTTACTCTTTTTTATCCTCCATAAATCTCTCGTTCAACAGACCCAAGATCAAACAGACCCACTGTACAGAATCAATGATCCATCCAGACCCATGAAATTTGACTCTGGATAACACAAGGGAGAACCAGTAAATGACATAGCACCATAGCAAAAGTTGACATTTGATTCTGCATCGCAGGGGACAATCCATGCGGAATGCGAACGTTCCTTTTGCAAAATCGACTTAAATTGTGCTTGGATCATGTACTTTTAGAGAATTTTATGGAGGGAATGGAAAAGGTGAAGGAAACGAGACAAAGATAATGACGTGAAGGAGCTAAATTTATTTCTTTCGTTTTCATTTTAAACTTCCTTCACTTGGTAAATCCTCAAAGAAGTCCGGGATTCAAAAGCCGACAGAATTTGCATGAACAAGTACTCTATGAAGGCCATGCCATCACAATCCCTTGAAAGGAGTCAAAGGAAGAATCTATTCTTTGGGAAGAGATTCTCTGGTGATCTAGGTACAGATATATGACCTTTCATTATACATTATGACACACAGAGAAACACATGGAAGCAGCTTTACCAGTGAACTGAAAGGTCATTGTGAACCGCTAGCAGGAGGATTCTCTCTTGGATGCTTGGAGGCATAGTGATCAACAAGCTGATTTTGATTAGCTAGCTGTGCCTGAAAACCATTACATTTCCAGAGTTTACTCATAGTTTTATGCAACTAACAAGAGCAGCAAATGAAGGCAAAGGCATGTGAAACCTCTAAAAAATGATAGAACACAAGAGAATATAGAATTATTGTGCGGCATCAATGAAGGAAAACTTGCAGCATAACTGGTTGATTACAATAGTGAGCATGTTTTATAAAAAGAAGAAAAGGAGAAGTAATGGAACAAAAGCGTTGACCAGAAAACATTGCATCTCCAACACTAGCCAAGACCCTTTATATAATAAGGTTTCAACGAAACACACCTGACTTCTTCAATGAGTATTAATCTCCAATAAATATATCTAAATAGCACCAAAAAAACAGAGCCCCTTTTTGGGGAACTTTAACTTTATAAGGAGATACAGTAATTGCAATTCCAAAAAACTCAAATTCAAGGGGTGCCCCTCAAAATAACGATATCATCCTTAATTTTTTATTACTTAATTACCATGTTTACTTATGTTTTATTTTGTTTCTTTATTGTCACTTTTTGCTTTGAATTCAATATGAATTTGATGATGGCAAGAAGCATCATACAATAATAGTTGCCTAGAGTTAACACATTTCAGATAAAATAAAAAATAAAAAACGTTACACATTTCACTCCATCTGCACTATACAAAATGCAAACGCTTGTGAGGCTGCAAACAGCCAGGACGAGCCATGTATAGTGCTTTACACACGTAGCTCCACAAGGTTGGATCCTACTTAATTTACTTAATTTGAGCATTGCATGAGCTAACATTAAAAGCTCAAACATTCATGTCTAACCACTTGACAAGCTAGGTTGGACCAGTGTGCTTATGAAAGGTCCTTCCCAAATAGAACAGTACTTTTTTTGGGGCAAGTCTAGAAAGGTACAGTAACGCTTCTAAACCCAATCAGACTCCAATTCAGCTTTAATTCCAAGAGTGTTTTTAACTTGGGTTCTATGAACATACATTCTAACTGGCTATGACCAATATGTTGTCAATTGAAGACAATTTGTAGTTATTGAAAATTTGGAAGCAAGATCACAGAAGCATTAACCTGAACAGGATGGACAAAGTAGGTCGTCCCTTAAAAACTGATCCAACATGGAGATATTACTGGTCAATCCAGACATCATCCTTTTAATCTAAGACGCAAGATCTCTCAAAAGAATGTCAGGTGTCCGTGTCCAACCTCGACACTCCTCAAACACTCTCGGAAACATGTTCGATACTATCTTTTGTCCATACCTCGACAATAACAATCTTCATTCGAATTCATTGGTTTCATTGACTGAGAACCATAGTTGTCAAATGCGCACCTAGGCGCGTGACTGGTGCTTCAAGAAGGTTGGGCGGGGGCAACAACGCATAGGTGCAACATAGGCTCAGAGGCTCACGCATCAATTCAAGGCGAAAGGCACAAGAAAGGCGCGCCTATTTACCAGCTAAGAGAAATACAATAAAATAGGGTAAAAACATGAAAACCCTAATCGAGTAACCTCCCTAATCGACATTTCTGGAGTGCACAGAACCAGCTGACTTTGACCTAACCTCTCTCTCTCTCTCTCTCTCTCTCTCTCTCTCTCTCTCTCTCTCTCTCTCTCTCTATTTACCAGCTAAGAGAAATACAATAAAATAGGGGTAAAAACATGAAAACCCTAATCGAGTAACCTCCCTAATCGACATTTCTAGAGTGCACAGAACCAGCTGACTTTGACCTAACCCCTCTCTCTCTCTCTCTCTCTCTCTCTCTCTAGAATGATATATTGGGGCGAAAATATAACAATTAGCATTACTGACTAGTAGTTAAGAAAGCGGTATGAATTATTTGTATTCCACTTACATATATGGATTCTATATACGAGACGTATTGCCAGATTTGCATTCATGTTTTAATGATTATATATGAATCTCTTATCTTAAAATCTCTCCTATAACATAGTAACATAAAGTTCACCAAACTGCCATATTGTTTTTTTATTCAAAGTACTTGTTTTAGTTATTTATACTATTTTCCCTATTCTTTTCTCATCAAGGTGTGCCTCGCCTTGCGCCTCACACTTAGACCCCAACAGACTTTTGCACCTAGGTGCGTTCTAGCCTTAAATATTATTCTAAGAAATAAATATGTGATCAACACTTCTTGGATACATGCTGACATGTGTTTATTAAAAAAATTAAAATTGACATAAACCTTATGATATACAAAGTTGGAAAAATAATAATTTGTAAGGATTTATTCGGGATTCCAAACCGTACTCATGCCCTATTTATTCAGAATTTCTAGAGCGGCTGGGCCCCATATCAGTTTAGATTCTTCATATCCTACAGTATCTTATCTACGATATAATATGGGACGTAGACTTGTGGTGGTATACATGTGTAACAATATATGGCAAAGTACGGATTAACTCCCTATGGATTGAGCATTTGGCAGATGACCTCCCTGAGTTTTTTTAATGACCAGTTCACCTCCCTATGGTTTTGGAGTAAAGTGCTACCATCACATTTTCCATCCAAACTAATGGGAGGTATTAAACACACACCTATTATGAGGCTGGGACTGAAAAAAGTGAATTAAATAAAGTGAACTTTGGTGTAAAATGGCAGTGCTACCCTTCTCCATCATCTTCTTCAACATTATCCTCCCAAACAACACAGCCCTCCCTTCCCTACACAGTCCTCTCTGCCCTATCGTCCGGACTAAAAATCACCCACCGGCTGTCCAGCTCCTCCATATCCACCCACCGTTGCATACCGTTGACGCCTTTTCTGGAAGCCCTTCCACTCTCCACCGTCCCACCCCCATCCGCCCACCATCATGACTCACAACCCGTCGACCCCTCATCCAAAAAAAAAAATCAATATAATTCAAAATAATCAGAGAACAAAACGTTGGAGGTCACTAGATTTAATTTCTATCCCCGCACTTTAGATCTTCTAATCGCGTAATCTCCTGCCCTTGCTCTCCCTCTCATCAGGCTTTGATTTCGGACGTCTGTCAGATCATGGAGGGTCGGTAAGGGATCAACTTCTGTGTGGTTTGTGTCTGTTGTGTGGTTCCATGTTTGGGGGTTTTAATCGTGAAATTTGAAAGAGTTCTTGTTCGTATGGGAATTTGTTGTTAAATGAAAACCAGCCGCTCATCAATGTGACTCAAATGCAAAAAACTGACCTCAATGTAGTTGATTTACAATCGCTGAACTTGTATAATTTTGGTTTGGGTCTTAGATTAAGGAATGCTGCAAAGGGATGTCCAATTGAAATTTAATGTCAAATTCAATCTCTCTCTCTCTCCAAATCTTTTTTTTCCCCAATTGCATCCTTTTTCAGTATAATTTGTAAAAATTGCAAAAATTAAAACAATAAACAATTAGGCTAACATATTTGAAAAAACAAATCGATTATTTTTTTTGTTGTTGCCAATTTACATTTTCTAAGTAAGGAGAGGGAGAAAGAGAAGAGAAGACATAGATATAAAGGATTTAACCCACATCAAAGTACATGGGTATCAAAGTCATTTAACATTTTTTGTTAACGGAGTTAGAGTTGCACTTTACTCTAAAACTATAGGGAGGCGAACTGGTCATTAAAAAAACTCAGGGAAGTCATTTGCCAAATGCTCAAACCATAGGGAGTTAATCTGTACATTGCCCAACAATATAAGGATGTATGTAATTGAATGTATGTCCAACGTGCGCGTGTCCTGCATATTCGCATTTCTGTATCGTGTCATTTTTGTGTCCGTATTCGTAATTGTGCTTCTTAGCTTTTAAGGATGTTGAAACGAATTTTAAGTACCTTAGGGCTCATAATGAGTATGGAAGTACGGCGGTCATGTCTTCCCGCTGTTATCGCTCCTGGGCGATTTCTGGTTTTGCCTAATGGCTTTGGGTCTTCACGGTTGGTGAGATGGCCGTTCTGGGTTTTGTTGATCTGATCGGTGGTTGGTTGTGGCGTTGGCTGCTTGAAGCTTTGGGCGACGGCTGGTGTGTGGTGGTCGTTGGAGGGGTGGCTGGTGGTGTAGATCTGGGCGGTGGTGTGTGTTGGTGGAGGGCGGAGGCGTGGTGGTGCCGGAGGTGTAGTAGTTAGTTGTTGCTAATTTTTTGTTTTGCAGGTTTTCCTTATTTCCAAAAACGATCGGTGATGGTGGCAATCTTGTTCGGTGTCGATCCTGTCCGGTGGTGGTGTGGTGGAGGCGGCTCCCATGGTTGTTTGCTCTGGTCGCTTTGTGTGCCGCAGTCCAGTCGGCGGCCGTGCGAGCTCTCAACCGGGCGTGGGGTCGGCATTTCGTCGCTATGGGATGGTGCTCTTTACTGTTGAAGATTGTAGTTTGCAGGGGTGTGTTGTGGGTGATGTGCAGGTGGAGGTGGTGGTGGTGGTTTTGCCCTCTTACCCTGATTGTTTCGGCTTCCATTGTCGTAGGCTGGTTCCCGCCGCCGGTTTCTACATCTGGGAGAGGCTGGCTCTGCTTAACGGCGAGACTGGGCTCCGGTGGTTTGTACGGCTGTGGCTGCCGGAGGGATTAGGGTTTAGAGGTTAGGCTTGGGTGGGCCGGCCCAGGTTTGGGTCGGGTTTAGATGTTTGGGCTCTATTTTGTTTATTCTGGGTATTGGGCTGAGCTGAATAGTCTTTTCTTTTGCGATCCCTTGTAGACCCTTTGGTGTTTGGGCTATGCCCTTGAGATGTATTTCCAACTTTTGGTTGGATTCCCTTTCCCCTTTCCCCTTTTTAATAAAATTTCACTTTTGCCGATCAAAAAAAAATGAGTATGGAAGATATGGATTTTAGAGCCAAGTACCAGCAACAATTGTAAGGAGACACGTCCTCCCAGAACTCACGGCACACGCCACACGAATACGTAATGCACACTAGAAGTCGGGGCATAGGCGATGCAAGTGCAAAATTTATTGCAATAATGCTTGGTGCTGACAAACGGAAACAACAGTATCCAAATCACATACATAAATAAATCGTTATCTTGATGCAAAGATAATTTGCATATGGCATAACATTTACTATTAGATGAGATCAAGTCTTACCAAAGACACGGAAGAGTGCAAGCAAATTGTGAATGTCCATGATAACTTGCAAAAATAAATACTTCCATCACAGACGAGTGCAAGCAAATTGTACTTTCTTGTTCTTATAACTCTCCTTCGTAATCTCATTCTTTCTGTATTCAAATGGATATTTTCTTTCTATATCTATTGTTTCTTTAGTATACCTATATGGCTACATTGAGCTTGGAGGAAGGGGTGGGAAAGTGGTCATGCATTGGCAGTAAGAATCGAGGGGCACTTGAATTTTGGAAAAAAACTGTGAGATGTTGGGATGATAGTGTCTTGTAGTTAGTTTATACTTTATGTGTCCTTATCTACTCAAATAATTTACTAACTGTCTACGTATGCTGGCAGTTGGAACTTGTAGAAATTTTTGAAATCAAAACTGTGAGCCAGCCTCTAAAAAAAGTATACATCTATTTATGCTCTCTTTATATATCAGAATAGATAAATAGAAATGTGCTCACACACTTTCCAAAAGCTACTATATCTGTTACAACTTACAACCCACTTAAATGTGAATTATGCACATGGTCTCTAACATAATCGTTAGGGAAACTGACAAGGGAGTAATTGTAATTGTATGCATACAAACAACTGTTGAGCTCCATCTTCCACAGTCAACAATCCGATATAGAAATTCCAAAATATAAAGCGCTTAAACAACGAAAAAGTAATTGAAGCATATAAGTAGTGTATGTATTTCAGTTCCTAATAAATAAAACAAGATTATTATCAACATTTTTTCCAACAAGAAGCTTCAAATCAACTGGCAGGGCCAGCCTGTCTTGGACCCAAATTCGCCCTTGAACCTATAGAAGGGGTAAAAATCAAGAATGACAGATGTTAAACGCTGTTATTGGATCGTGGTCTAAACTTGAGGGATGGGCCAACCTGGATGGGCCCAAGTCGCATCAAATGGGCTGCTCGACCCGATATGGTCTCATGAGCCCAACTCTAAAGTCTAAAGCCCGCTTGGAGATGGGCTCAAGTCACATCGAATGGGCTGCTCGACCCAATATGGTCTCAAGAGCCCGTCTATTAAGCCCTCTTGGAGAAAGTCAATTATCAAAGAAACTCTGTGTCGATCCGGCTCGAACGCAGTCCCTTGTCCAAGATGGCAGTGCCACGGGAACCTACTCCAGGACATTGGGACACATGTGGTTTGGTGGCTAAGCACAAGGGATCGTTGGGTTTCGAGGATAGGTCGGTGTGAGCCACTCAAGTACTCAACATAACTCGCATTGGCTACAATCTTGGGCTTAACCTGGCAGGACACTAATCTCGAGAAATACGAGGTAAGCTTTAGAATATGTCGGAATTAATATGAAGCTTATCAGATCAGCACTAGGAGAGTCCTGACCCTATCCCAACAGGTCCCTCTCAGTCCTATAAAGGAAGAGTTGCTATGCTAGTATTGATTCCTTCACTCTCGAACACAAAGACCCTAGCGCTTTCACTGCCATCCACTCTAACCCAGCCAACCCCAGCCTCGCTCTTCACCCTACGACGGCCTCTACAACTCCCATTACTACACCATTTGCAATCTCCATCTTCTCAGTTATAATCCTCAAAGAAGTGAAGAACCCACCACGGAACCTAAATATCGAACCATTAAGAACAAGTTTGCCACTTTTATAGGTTTGAAACCTCTCGGGTGCTATCAAAATAGCAGGGGCCAGTCCACACAGAGCTCCGGCTTTAATTGGGCTCCCCGTGAATGGGCGGTGGGATTGGACCCCCAAGATTAGTCAAGGCGTGCGCGCAAGTTGGCCTGGGCGCCTGAGTTATCAAAAAAAGTTTGCCTCTTTAATTAGGAATCCTAGAGAAAATCCTGATACGCTCACACAAAATAGATTGGAAAATTTCGATGCCCTAGATATCATATAGCCCGATCTAAATAATCATATAGCCAAATCAAATAAAATTCAACGAATACATGTATGCTACAGAAGGAAAGCAGGTAGAATCATAGACGCAACCTTACAGATGGGACAACTGACTTTGAGGGCCACCGCACGAGCCTCAAACTGAGACCCTTTCGATTTCTGATTCTTCTCCTCGTTTCTTCTCTGCGCTTCGATTTTCTGCTTTCCCCTCGTCATCTCTCTCTCTCTCTCTCTCTCTCTCTCTTTTTAGAAATACTAATAACACGAAAAAATATAAACTACTCTAATTTGAGGGATGATGGGTGCATGGGTTGGTCGGGTAGGTGGGGTTTTAAATTACGGACCGGGCCCTGCATAGCAGTCTACTATGCTCCCCATTTGTCCTTTGGAGATGGAGTAGTTATGGCATCAGCGCCAACCTCTTTAAATTTCAGACTAAATTACATTTTAAAATGTCATTTTATTAGTATTTGCTTTTTAATTGGGACTATGTAAAGCAGAAATTTGATTATAAGAGCCTAAAGATAAAAATTAATTATAACCCTTTACGATAAAATAATTAAAAAAATACAATCTTTGCACTGGTTCAAAAAAATTAAAAAGTGGAGCACTTAATTTTTAACCATATTTTTTTACTATATAAACAGTCTCAAAAAATTAAGTGCTCCAATTTGTAATTCGTTTGAACCGGTGTGAAGATCTTATTTTTCTAATCATTTTATCCTAAAAGGTCATAATTAATTTTTGTCTTTAAAACTTTCATATTCAAGTTTTTACTCTACAGGATCCCAAATAAATAATAAAACAATAGATAGTTGGATGAATAGTGCCTCGTTTTTTACCATGAGGCACTGTAGCAAAGTTAAGGAAATTGCAAAGTAGCGATGGAGTGGAAGAGGCTGATGCAGGTGAGATTTTGCCAATTTCCTCCTTATTCTAACTTTGAAGAAGAAGTAGCATTTTTTATGTGGATGCTCTTAGATGCGAGCAACAACTCCACAAAAATTAGGTCAATTAAATATCGGTAACCAAACAAACAAATCGCCTTTTTCTTTGGTAAAATAACAACAGTTAAAAAAAACTAAAATATATTACTTAGGCCCGTTTTGGCTTAATATTTCCATTGGATTAATTTTTTTATATTTATTCAAAAAAATCGTCTTTGTTGGTTTTACATCAATTATGTGTTGATTATTGGATGTCTCGATGAGAGAAATCTAAAAAGTAAAAAGACAAACTTTTTGAATTATTTTTATTATCATTTAAAAAAGAATTAGTTTAGTACATAGTATATTTTTATTATTTTGATTCATTTTGTCGAGATAACCCAATAACCTTTAAAAAAATGTAACACCCCGAATTTCGGACACGTTGATTAAATCATTTCTAATTGATTTAATAATCTATAAAACTGATTTAAGAAATGAAATTTTATCAAACAGAGTTTAGCAGCGGAAATCTCAAAGACCAAAAACAAAACTACTTAACTGTCTTACAACCCAATGAAATAAAACAGAGTTTGACAAATGTTATAACACTTTTGGAAATTAAAATAACAATAATTTAAATTAACAGAGTTTCTATGGGTAAGGCAACCAAGGCTCGACAAACTCTCCTTCCTCAGTTGGGAGGTCTACTGATCATCTTGAAGAGGATTCTGTTCTTCGGTCTCTGGATTACCTGGTATGAAACGCCAGCCCAACGGCATTATAATGAGTTTTGAAACTCAGTAGATAATCCCAACCCTACTAACCTCTTACTCTACAGTTAGCAGTTCAACAATATAACAATTGATAATACACAGAAGGTACAGAATAATAGCACATCATCTTTTTCTTTACTATCCATCAACTTACATGAAATCTAAGGATCCTCTCCACGAGATCCTTTCCTCCCACATCCACCAATTTTGACCGTCCCATGGAATAACTCTTCTTTTATCTGTCATGCACTAGGGTTCTAAGTGAATACTACTAAATTATGTACTCAGTCTGGATTCGCCTACAATCATAATAAAGGAACAGCTCACCATGACAACTCAGCATTAGGGATCGCACTATCTCATTGTCGGGATCCTTTACCATCTCTCAACTCTACACATTGGGTACTTTACCATACCCCTAATCTACACACTTGGTACTATACCGTATTTATGGATTCTTTACCGTTTCCCAAAATATTATACCCGAAATCATTTACCGTCCTTCACACACACACTGGGTACTGTACCGCATTTAGGATCCTTTACCGTATCCCAAATCCTGTATCCGGAGTACTTTACCGTTCTCCACACACTTTGAGTACTTTACTGTACTCGGGGTTCTTTACCATTCCCCAACTCAACTAAAGGTACTTTACCATACCAGGGTCCTTAACCGGCACCAAAACATCCTCAATCAACTTTACCATTTTATCCTTTACTTAAACGTCGTATACATGAGTCACTACTCGTAACCACCCAACGAACCTAAGTCCATTCTAGCACGTACAACATGGTACAATTAACAACAGCTCAAACACGATACATTTCAATGAGACAACAATATAATAATTGATAGGTGCAAATAATTAAACACATAAGAGATTTGGATTGGGCCAATGCCTTTCGGATTGTTAAAAATTCTTTATCGAACAAGTAGTCAGTTATAATATTAACTTGTGATAATCAACGAATTGTTTCGTAGGCCCTAAAGTGTTTTTGGTAATCTCTAATAATAATAGAATGCCACGTGTAGTTAGATGAGCTTTCCAAACTTCTAAGTGTAATCTAATGACTTTAAGGAATTAATTTCAGTTGTACTGACTTTTCGTAGTAACCAAGTATAACCTAACAGATTTTCAAAGTGGTCTAATAAGTTATGTAGATCTAGAGTTTAAATGAATGGTTTAGCTTTTAACTTTATCCATAAATTTTTGGAAGCCTAGATGTAGATGTCAACTTACAGTAACCTAGTGAATACTTAAGTTGGTTAATAGTTTTATGAATCTTTATCTACTTGTTACTTAACTAATACAAGAGTTGACCCTCTTAGAGCATCCATAATGTAATAATCAAAATCAAAAAATTGTTAAAGTTAGCAATGTGTGTTTAAAAAAGTGCTCACATTGTAATAATCAAAATTAGCAACCTCCTAACCAATAATTAAATTTGGGCATTTGAATAATCAAAAGTAACAATGTGTGACTTCACATTGCTAACTTTAGCAACCCTACAAATGAATAATCAAAAGCTGACGTGGAAAGTTTTGATTATTTACTTTTGATTATTACATTGCGGATGCTCTTATGTTATAGTAATTTTAGTTTCTAATAATTCCGAGCTTAGTCTTAATCCTTGATGTAGGTTAATTTACTAATATATTAGGAACACATAATATCACATGAACATTCATCACAGTAATAATAATTTAGTAACTTGTTTCACAAGTCATTGGTCAATTAATAAAATGGAAAATCTAATAATGCATTAATAATAAATTCTAAGAGTCGAAATATATACTTCTATAACTCAGGGGAGCTATATGTAATATGTTATTAATACATCTGGGCCGAAATCAGTACACTAAATAAATAGGAGGACTAAAGTATTATTTTAACAAAATATTCCAAATCCCACCTCGTGGGTCTACTGTTCCCAGCCGAGGAAAATCCGAAGAATTACCGATTCCGGCCATGCGATGCCTCCGATTGTTTTATTTTATTCAGGAACTAGTTGCGTGCTAACGTGCAAAGCACGTAATTCATGCCCGTTGTGTAGATTGGTTTGGATTTTGCTAGTAGAGGAAGTCGAAGGTAGAGCAAGCAAAAGACTAATTGCAGAAGAAGAAGAAGTAGCCATTTGCAGAAGTTATTGTACAAGATTAGTTCTTGCACTTAACAAAAAGCTTAAAGGTAGTGGCATGGTTTTAGTCAGATACTAATATATACAATTGCCAAAGGGCTAGAGTAAGCAAAAGCTCGTTTCATGTAAGAACATGTGTGGGCTACCTGCCCGAAAAATATATTTCCGTTTTGAGAAAAAATGGTTTGAAGAGTCGCCACCCGGATTTGTGGTATATCACCCGAGAAACCGTTTTGTTACGAAAAATGATTGATTTGAAATTGAAAACCAGAGATCGTTTTGAGGGTCCGGAAGCCATGTTACGAGGGGGAAGGGTTTTACGGCACCCCCCTCGCCCGATTCGAGATCGGTCTCTACTAAACGTTTGTGGGATTTTTAAAAGGGATTTTGTTTCATTTAAACCAGCTGGCAAGTATCCACAGTAATACCATGTAGGAAGTGCATGCATGTGCATGTGTACGGGGGGGATGAAATAGCCATGCAAATGCAGCCCTGTCACTGGATTCACTCTCGAGCGCTCGGGAGTGGTCCCGAGCGCTTGGGAGTTCTGACACTCTGAACCTGCAAAACTTGTTAGCACAGACAGAATATAATGCAAAGCTGGAAACTGAGATGATATTATGTACACTAATGGCTCAGCAGAGGACTTGAAAGACTGAGCTAAGCCTTCAATCTTTCAGATCTTGCATCCCTGCCTTAACAAGGCTAAATCTACAAATTTAAAAGAGAAACAGGCTACACTTATGCATGCAGAGACCAGAGAACGCAGCAGACTGGGAAAATGGGATGCAACGTCATGCATTCACTCCCGAGCGCTCGGGAATGGTTCGGAGCGCTTGGGAGTAAGCTGCATGTCAGCTTGCTCTCAGACAGGAAATGGTACTGATTTTACATGCACACACTCTTGTTTCGATATTTCCCAAGAAGAAAACATCTTTTAACTTTGGAAAGATCTTATCTTACGTGAAAACTTGTAAGAAATGCTTCTGTTTTAGTGGAAAATGACTTTCTTATGCATGCGTGCCAAAATGACACCATTTCTTTTAAGAGTGCACTTCGTTCCCAACCTGCTATGTGACAAAGGACCATGCATGAAACTGGGAACAGTCCCGAGCGCTCCGGAGTACTCTCGAGCGCTCCGGAGTGTTTCCAGTAAGGGTGTTGTGAAAATATTTTTTGTACCCCATTGCTCTTGTTTTTACACTAGGGTCTCCCAACCATGCACCCAGTATTGAAGACTGGGTCAGGCTGAGAGACCCCCCTCAGAAGGGAAGAACAGCCTCTTTGTTTGATCAAAGGTAAAGATTTCTACCTTTTACTTGAACCTTGCTCCTTGGAATGACTTTGAAATGTGGGTGAAGTGAGAAGAGTGCAAGAGATCAGAAGAGTATTCTGGATTTCTTGCCCTTTTCCTTGGTGATTTCTAAAACTTTTGAAGTTTGGAAGGTGAGTTTTGGAAGTTTTTGGTTTTGAGCAAGAGAGAGAGAGCAGAGAATGGGTTTTCTCCAGGAGGAAATTTCGTAGCCCCCTGCTCAGCTGAAGACCAGTGGTATTTATAGGCAAAATAACCTATAGTTTTGAAAATCAAATGGGTTAAAATAAAACATTTTTTTAATAGCAAAATCCTTGGCCTGAAGATTTCTGACCGAGGTTGAGTGTGGACTGAGCTTCAGCTGGCTCAAAGAGATTGTAATGATGAGTTGCATGGGTAGTGGGTGATACTGCCATCCATTGGGCAGCAAAGAAGACTCGAGCGCTCGGGATCACTCCCGAGCGCTTGGGTCTTCACTCTCGAGCGCTCGAGAGTGAGCCAGGCCAGAGGTTTTGGAAAACGGTTTTGAGCGCTCGAGACTTCTCCCAAGCGCTTGAAAATGCTTTTGACCATTTTTATTCCCTTTTCAAATCTTTCAAGGAGCAAAGTTCCGATCGATACTAGGCTTGTTTCAATCCAAAGTCATCATCGGGGAGCCTCCGGGCCACAAATCAAGGAATTTTGAAGAGTCCAAATTGGGGTGTCTACAGTTGCCCCTCTTTGGGCGTCACTCAGCATCATGTCTGGATACGAGTGCCGTCCAAAGATTGAGACAGCCCAATTCGAGCCAGATCAAATCCTCAATTCAAAACACAAATGCAAGTGAAGACACAAACATTTGATGCATGCGGTCGCGTCTTTTCAGACTGTCTACGTACCCTTTTCTGCAGGGATCAGACCAGCGTAGTTCTTTGGGGCAAATGCAAACATGCAGACATGCAAGTAAATGATGGAGGACGGTGCCAAATCTATGGCGGGGTATGAAGGTGGTGCCAAATCTATGGCAGAAAAGAAGGATGGCAAATCTATGGCAGACAAGATGGGTGCCAAATCTATGGCGGCGGATGACCTGGAGAAAACCGGGGATGAAGGGTGCCAAATCTATGGCGGCGGAAGAAGGGTGCCAAATCTATGGCAGACAAGATGGGTGCCAAATCTATGGCGGCGGATGACCTGGAGAAAACCGGGGATGAAGGGTGCCAAATCTATGGCGGCGGAAGAAGGGTGCCAAATCTATGGCAGACAAGATGGGTGCCAAATCTATGGCGGCGGATGACCTGGAGAAAACCGGGGATGAAGGGTGCCAAGTCTATGGCGGCGGAAGAAGGGTGCCAAATCTATGGCAGACAAGAAGGGTGCCAAATCTATGGCGGCGGATGACCTGGAGAAAACCGGGGATGAAGGGTGCCAAATCTATGGCGGCGGAAGAAGGGTGCCAAATCTATGGCAGACAAGATGGGTGCCAAATCTATGGCGGCGGATGACCTGGAGAAAACCGGGGATGAAGGGTGCCAAATCTATGGCGGCGGAAGAAGGGTGCCAAATCTATGGCAGACAAGATGGGTGCCAAATCTATGGTGGCGGATGAAGGGTGCCAAATCTATGGTAGACAAGATGGGTGCCAAATCTATGGCGGCGGATGACCTGGAGAAAATCGGGGATGAAGGGTGCCCGCACATATAGTACCTCAATGAATGAACTGAATTTAAACATGTAAATAAAGATGATTGCATGCTTGTGATATGCAGGTGCAGCCACGACGTTCAGCCAGGGCACGACCTCAGGCTATCGCGAGCTCTCCAGCTTCTGTTAACACACGGGGACGAGGGACACGGAGAGTGTCGTGGCCCGCTGCAGAGGCTGGACGGTTCGAGGTAGTCCCTAGGGCAGTGTCCCAGCGGAGACTCGCTCGTGGGGAGTTGTCGGAGGAGGAGGATGAGACAGAGGAGTCGTCTGAGTCGCGTGTGCTAGGGTCGACGGACTCAGAGACTGCCTCCGGTTCTCCTAGCGCAGACGGCTGTGACGACGGTGACGAGAGTGAGAGCACAGAGTCCGAGGGCCACCAGCAGAAGAGGACTCATTGCGTCTGAGTCTCAGGCTTTTGCTCTTTTGCTAGTTTTCTTGTACATGGGCCTGCGTGCCGGCGTAGCTGTAGCTTCTAGGCCTGCGTGCCTTGATTTCTGTTTGGGTCTGCGTGCCCCGGTAGTTAGGATTGGACACGTGTTTGCCCCTGCTTTCGCACTTCCTTCCTTACTCCTTGTAAATACCGTACTTCATTTATGAGAATTTGCGCTTCGCTCTTTTGCATTCGTTCGCACTTCCTTTAAGAATTGTATTTATGAAATATGCTCGTCTAGATTGCAAGAGCACGCAACTTTCAACCGATACTCCCAAAGAAATAACGAAAACTTGGCGTTGACACACGATAGCAAACTCTAGAGAATTTTGACGATAAAAACTAGACTTAAGGGCTTTTTGATCGTAACTGAGTGCACTGTGCAGTTGGCAATGAGTGTTGTGATCTGCGAGAACTGGTAGATTTACAAAAATGCCTTAGACATGAAGGCCGACATTCACTTGCACATGAAAATGAAGATTTTTGGGACGCTTAAATGATAACAACTTGAACTAAGAATGTTAACGCGCCTTTGATCATGCCACACAGTTACAAATGCACAATGCGACCTACACATGTCACCGAACTCAATCAAACACACATAACGCGGAATTTGACATGCTTGCGGAGTGAAAATCTTAGAAATTTTCGTATTTTTCGAAGAAAATGGACGAATGCACCAACAAACACATGATGAAAATTGCTGTATCCCCAGGGTACATGCTGAGGACCTTCTGATCTAAGATGCATGCATTGGTGATGTTGAACTGAGGCTGAAAAAGCTGGAATCAGAAGCTGCTGAAAACAGCAGCACTCTCGAGCGCTTGAGAGCGTTCTCGAGCGCTTGGGTCTTCACTCCCGAGCGCTCGGGACTTCTGCTGTCTGCAGTCCCCTGTTGCTTGAAAGGTGTGCCACCGGATGGTGCCGAAAGGTAGCATGCCAAGCAGACAGGTTTGCTAAAGATGAAGGTGACCATAAGAGGTCGAAGCCAGAAAGTGAGACCCGTGTTTCGACGTTTTGACAACAACTATGGTATTTTTTACTTTTTATTTTCTTGGAAAAACAAAGGACATGTCTAAGTATCCCTTCTGCCTTACTGTTTTTGGTCAGCGGGCTGGTATTTTCTGGACCTTGGGATTTGGGACGGAATCTGTCTTTGGATGGAAATTGGGTTTGTGCTGGAGCCAGGGTTTGCGCTGAAGCTGGTTTGAGGTTGACTTTGATCAGGGCCTGAGCTTTGAGCATGCCTGTCCCAGTCTTGAGGTCGGCTGTACGCTTGCAGTGATTGATGGCATTGTGCTGCTGTGCCCCAGTGAGTGATAATCCTTCGTTCTGACCCTTTTCCTTGATTCCACTGATAGTTTCGGCAACCAGCTTTGTCATGAGCACAAGTGCGGGTTCTTCCATGTATTGGAGTTTCTCTCACGGGTTGGGACCTCAATGACCTTGTGTGAATTTGGACAAGGCCCAGACGACTCAAAGGACAAGAAAGACCCATTATCAGAGGACCGACTCTTAACGAAGACCTTGACTGGACGAGGAGTTTGATTACCCGAGGATTTGATTGTTTGAAATTGTCATGATAAAATCAAGTTTTGATGATTTTCCCATTCTGGGTTTTGAAATTGTTTTAGCAAAACACGAGGACTTTTATTAGGAATCATGCCCCAGGTTGCTGATGACAACCCATGGATTTAGAAAATGCCCCAACTCGGATGTTACAGGATTCATGAAATGCCTGGGCGCTTCTTCTTGTTTTCTCCTATTGTCCAGGATTTTTGTTATCAAGTTGTGTTTTTCAATCTGACAGGACTTTATTCGGGTTATCACGTGGCCAAGGTTTTGGCTTAATAAAGAAAGGATAATAGGCTCAAAATTTTCATTTTCCTTAGGTTCCAAGAGTTAGCAGCCATCTTGCATAATTCTATGCCCCTTTTTTTTTTGCTTTTGATGGGTGCCTTCTTTCACTTGCTTTGCTTCGCCTTTTGTTGTGCCCGATGCGTTTGGCGTTTTCATTGGTCTTGAGCTTTCTCTGATTTTTGTTCGATGTTTTGCACCTCATTGCGCCCATGTATTTGGCACTTTCACGCTTTGAATTCAGATGCGCCGATGATAACCAGGTGTTTGGCACATTTTGTCCTCCTCATTTCATCCCGGCGCGGGGGATAGCTGCCTAGCTGGGTTCTTTCAAAGAAATTGATTTAGGCGGTTATCAATGGATATATATCTTCAAGAGTGTGATAAAAGGAAAAGAACGCCTTTCTTCATTTTGAATTGCACAACTTGATAACTGGATCCTAGATGCAGTTTAAGAGATTTGTGTGCTCTAACTTTTGCCTAGATCATATTTTGAGGTTTTGGTCTAACGAGCTTTTTACTTGGGCCAAAGCGTTGCTTCTTCACGGCGCCAGGGAATGGCCCCATGAATTTCTTCTTCTCGCAAGGGCAAAATACCTCGTGTCTTAATTTCTCAATTGACGGTGAAAAACAATTCCAAGTTAAGGGATTATCACAAAACACGAGTTTATTATCACAATTTCGACTCAAGAGGTTTGACATTGACTTAGAAAGACAGGACTGACAGAATTTTGGGACCGACTCGAAAGAGCATGACCAAATTTTGGGATCGACTCGAAAGAACATGACCGGGCCTCGGGATAAGGCTGCCTACGTATCCTTCTTGCAAAGGAATCAGGTCATAACGTAGTTCAGACCCACAAAACTGACACTGTTTTTTCTTTTGTTTTTCTTTTGTTTTTTTACTACAAACTCGAATTTGAAAACATACAGACACGAAAGCATGAAAGACCCAAAGTACAAACTGACTCGAAATTAAAAGACTCGACTCGAAACTCAAAAGCTTCCCAAACTCCTGAGAAAATCCATCCACGGACTGGCTGCACTGCATTCGCCATTCTTCTTTAGTTCAGGGGTCTGGCGTTAGGATGGTCCCAGTCCTTTCAGGCACCATTCGGATTTTGATCCACCCTCAGATTCTGCATCGGTTTGGAGCTTGAGGCTAAGGCACTGAGCATATTAGGGGTTGGAACAATGGGCTCTGGCAACCAATTGTCGATAATGCACTGGAGAGGATAGATTTTGATGCCATTGCTGTTGATGGTTTGGTTGCTCAGAAGTCGTCCAAGGGAAGCATGTCCCATCGAGTCACTGACCTGGCCAACCTTGAACTCTTCAAAGGTCAGAGGATAATTTCCCACAGCAGAACTTGGGTTTGAAAGTGGAGGTGAGATGATTCCATCATCGATGAGATCTTGGATTTTGTGGCGGAGACGGAAGCAGCTGTTAGTGGAATGGCCGGTACATTGGTGAAAAGTACAATAGGCGTCTGGGTTGTGGGACGACGAGAGCTTCTGAGGTGGGGGAGTTGGAGGGAGCGGCTGAACGAGACCGGCTTCGAGGAGTCTCTCATAAACTGTAGACAAAGGGACCGGAAAGCGGGAGAGGAACCTTGGTGGGATTTTGCCGCTGGGTTGAGGGTTCATAGTGGTGCCAAGTGGGCCTCTGGCGAAGACGCCGCTTGCTTCGACACTACATGATGCTTTCTTGCCTTTGCGCACATCCTGCCTTTTAGCACTAGTTTTAGGCAAGGATCCTGTACCTTCCTTTGAGCGCTTCTTGGTGTCATGGATTTTGACTAAGTCTTTGAGCATGTGAGAGAGCGTCACTTCTGATCGTGGCTTGACTCCGGCGGTTGGAGAGTGGTAGGCTTGCGGAGTTTCTTCGATTCTGGCCTTACCAGTATTCAATCCCAGACCTGGATTTGACATGACGGAGGTGAGAATGCCAATCAGCCCTTGCAATAGAGCCGTCTGCTCATCCATTTTCCGATTCATTTCCTCTACAGCCCTTTTCAGCTCAACTAGCTCTACTTGCCCTGCCATTTCGAGGTAGTCGGAGAAGGTGGTGTGGCTTTGTGTAGGATGGGTGGCTCAGTGCTGACAGTAAAGTAAAAAGTGAACTCAGAATATGCCCCTGTTGTGATTTATTAAAAAAAATGTGTATGAATAAAAGAATTGTTAATAACATGTTGTCATCGTCGACTCAAGGGATCCAACTTTACGGGAAATTCCAACAGTCACGGGTAAGTCGGTGTCAGGTAGGTTAAATTCCGCACGTTGGGAATCAGAGCCAATCTCCTTATCTAAGACTTTCCGAGACAGAGCAATAAGACTGCTGGAAGATGAACCTAAGGCTAAACTAGAGGGAGCCGTTCGGGCACGGCGAACACCAGAGGTATCCCAAACTCCATGGATTTATGGTCTCCTAGACCCTGACTCAAGAAATGACATCCTATGAAGGATTGCCTCAGTCCTCAGAGATTTCTTTTAGGGTGTATCCTTCGTTCAGAACGCCGAATTCTAAGAGATGTCAAAATGAACTAAGTATTCAACTAGTCCTCGTTCGAAGTTTCAATTTTGAACTCGGAATAGCTTAGTACAGACGACGTGATACCCCAACCATTGTGGTGTCAGTGACATGGTGCCATTAGCCAGAGTGGTGTAAGTAAAGTGGCATCACGGCGTCGTTTCCTTGTTATTCCTTATTCTCTGTTGAATCCCCGATTAGGCATTAGTCAAGGACTTAGTATATTCTGATTTCCCAAAGTCTCCTTGTTCCAAGGACTCATCTAGTTTAGACAACGTACACCAGAGTGCACGACTCATCATCGGGCCTCGGCAACCTTCTGCAGACCGTGCGAGCGAGATTAAGAGCACAGGACTCGAAATTGAACAGACGGCATGACGACATGACATGAATGAGATGCATGGTGAGATGCAGAAAGCAGTAACATGTAGGCATGATATAGCATATAATCCTACCCTGCGGGTCCCTGTCCTAGTTTGGAAGGATCTATGGCTTGCTAAGCATGTACAAAGGCCGGTTTTGGCTTGAAGAGGGTTCCCCGGACTAGAGTCAAAGTATACCTTCCACTATTGAGCGTACACCCAATAATGGTACAAACGGTAGAGATGACTCATCACGGTCGAGGGTTGCTGAGCATTCTGGGATTCCCCATCACCGGCAAGCCGGGTAGGATTGCCGAAACACAACAGCGAGGCTGCACAAGATATATACAAAAGATAGACGATGAAACAAAATCCCTTTGAAAATCCCACAAACATTTTTCAAGCTTGGCTCACAAGTTTAATTGATATTCAAGAAAAACGGGCCATTTTATCAACAAATCAACTTTTTCTCAAGTATTAATTAAACGTCCCCAGCGGAGTCGCCACTGTGGGCTACCAGCCCGAAAAATATATTTCCGTTTTGAGAAAAAATGGTTTGAAGAGTCGCCACCCGGATTTGTGGTATATCACCCGAGAAACCGTTTTGTTACGAAAATGATTGATTTGAAATTGAAAACCAGAGATCGTTTTGAGGGTCCGGAAGCCATGTTACGAGGGGGAAGGGTTTTAAGGCACCCCCCTCGCCCGATTCGAGATCGGTCTCTACTAAACGTTTGTGGGATTTTTAAAAGGGATTTTGTTTCATTTAAACTAGCTGGCAAGTATCCACAGTAATACCATGTAGGAAGTGCATGCATGTGCATGTGTAAGGGGGGATGAAATAGCCATGCAAAATACAAAATGACTGCAAATGCAGCCCTGTCACTGGATTCACTCTCGAGCGCTCGGGAGTGGTCCCGAGCGCTTGGGAGTTCTGACACTCTAAACCTGCAAAACTTGTTAGCACAGACAGAATATAATGCAAAGCTGGAAACTGAGATGATATTATGTACACTAATGGCTCAGCAGAGGACTTGAAAGACTGAGCTAAGCCTTCAATCTTTCAGATCTTGCATCCCTGCCTTAACAAGGCTGAATCTACAAATTTAAAAGAGAAACAAGCTACACTTATGCATGTAGAGACCAGAGAACGCAGCAGACTGGGAAAATGGGATGCAACGTCATGCATTCACTCCCGAGCGCTCGAGAATGGTTCGGAGCGCTTGGGAGTAAGCTGCATGTCAGCTTGCTCTCAGACAGGAAATGGTACTGATTTTACATGCACACACTCTTGTTTCGATATTTCCCAAGAAGAAAACATCTTTTAACTTTGGAAAGATCTTATTTTACGTGAAAACTTGTAAGAAATGCTTCTGTTTTAGTGGAAAATGACTTTCTTGTGCATGCGTGCCAAAATGACACCATTTCTTTTAAGAGTGCACTTCGTTCCCAACCTGCTATGTGACAAAGGACCATGCATGAAACTGGGAACAGTCCCGAGCGCTCCGGAGTACTCTCGAGCGCTCGGGAGTGTTTCCAGTAAGGGTGTTGTGAAAATATTTTTTGTACCCCATTGCTCTTGTTTTTACACTAGGGTCTCCCAACCATGCACCCAGTATTGAAGACTGGGTCAGGCTGAGAGACCCCCCTCAGAAGGGAAGAACAGCCTCTTTGTTTGATCAAAGGTAAAGATTTCTACCTTTTACTTGAACCTTGCTCCTTGGAATGACTTTGAAATGTGGGTGAAGTGAGAAGAGTGCAAGAGATCAGAAGAGTATTCTGGATTTCTTGCCCTTTTCCTTGGTGATTTCTAAAACTTTTGAAGTTTGGAAGGTGAGTTTTGGAAGTTTTTGGTTTTGAGCAAGAGAGAGAGAGCAGAGAATGGGTTTTCTCCAGGAGGAAATTTCCTTGCGCAGCTGAAGACCAGTGGTATTTATAGGCAAAATAACCTATAGTTTTGAAAATCAAATGGGTTAAAATAAAACATTTTTTTAATAGCAAAATCCTTGGCCTGAAGATTTCTGACCGAGGTTGAGTGTGGACTGAGCTTCAGCTGGCTCAAAGAGATTGTAATGATGAGTTGCATGGGTAGTGGGTGATACTGCCATCCATTGGGCAGCAAAGAAGACTCGAGCGCTCGGGATCACTCCCGAGCGCTTGGGTCTTCACTCTCGAGCGCTCGAGAGTGAGCCAGGCCAGAGGTTTTGGAAAACGGTTTTGAGCGCTCGGGACTTCTCCCAAGCGCTTGAAAATGCTTTTGACCATTTTTATTCCCTTTTCAAATCTTTCAAGGAGCAAAGTTCCGATCGATACTAGGCTTGTTTCAATCCAAAGTCATCATCGGGGAGCCTCCGGGCCACAAATCAAGGAATTTTGAAGAGTCCAAATTGGGGTGTCTACAACATGCTGGCTGAAATGGATCCCTGCAAAACAAACCATGAACTCCTTCATTTCCTTAGCTTCCTATTTGGAAACTTTATTTTACAGCTTAAAGCAAAAACCATTAAAAAAGATATCTACCTTATTTCCAAGATAACCATCAATCCTCTACCAACACTTATTTCCAAATCAATCCTCCGCCATTAAGCTCGTTTCTTGAGGATACTGAATCTGTTCCGCTTTTCTTGATTGTCAATGGCCCCCTCTCTGAGAAGCTATTTATCCATTCCACATCACCACCTAAATGACATATCCACCATTTCATGCATCAGTTGACATGGTACTTCACAATTCTCCGGGGCCGTGTCCCCCTCCACAGTTTAGAACCTTGGTATTTTTTTCCATTTTCTTCTCTCGATTGAGCCAATATATTTGCGGGACAATCAAAAGATTGAAAACTAAATGAAAATTATAGAAGCAAAAACATCAAAGAGCATGCAATATTATTTTCCCCCTCTTTCATTTTGCATTTTTCTCAGCAACCAAACAGGGAAAGGAATCATATTTAGCAATACCAATACTGGAGAACCAGCTCAAGAAATTCAGATTCAAGAATTCCAACTGTGCTTAAGGAGCAATTAGCAGGCCTTCAATATTAAAGAGGGGGAAAAAAAAAGAAATTTAGATTGCAAAGAGCATCCAACACTCTAACCCATTCCTCATCCTTCAACCAAACTCTTCTATTTGAATCAGCCTCATCAAGCCTCTGGCACAGTCTATCCGTAGCTTGTCCGATCCAAACAAGCTAATCATTGCTGCTACATACTATAAGTATAACCAGAGATTATAAGGATAACACAATACTTATAGCGATCATATCTTTGAAAATAAGCTGGAACTAAAATATTTCGAACTCAAGGAATTTCACAAACTAACAATTTTCAACCAACAGAGTTTAAAAAGACACCAAACACCAATACAGGAAGGAAAAATATCAAACCAAGGAAAGTTTACTAATGGATTGCAATCAGTTAGACTAACCCATTTGAACAAAACACATTCATATGCGGCAAGGAAAGTTTCTATTAAATGGCCCAACCACATTAGCATTTGGCCAATCAGCTTTAGCCTTTATCTACCTTGTATTTGAGAATTGAGAACATCATAAGCTTACCAATCAGTCTACCCTCCCACGGTCCCTCAGACTTGCCAAGGCAAGAAATCGGTCCCATTTTCTCAACAAAGAAGAGTTAAGGCTCAGATCTGCATTTTTAAAGCATGCAGTAGAAAAGGGGTTTCCCACCATGGCTGCAAAAACAGTTGCCTCATTGAGAGAGGACCAATCAGTCCACTCTCCCACAGGCCCTCAGATTTGCCAAGCCAAGAAATGGGTACCATTTTGTAAACAATATGAACTTAAGAGATGTACACATACACATAAAGAGGTGTGGAAAAATTATTAGGCACTCCTGGTTCAGGCAAAATTATTCAAGCCAAAAAAGCGGTGGACATCTTTTATTTCGAGGGGGTGGATATACACACACACATAAAGGGCTGTTGATTGACCTGAAATCATTGGCTTAGATGATCTGCTCATGGTTATGTAGAGAGGGCAACCACCCTTGGAAAAATCGCTTCTCTCTCTGCTTATAAACCTCATTCAACCCACATAAGTGCTTAAAACAACACATGCAACCCAAAATCAAACCCACATAAGTGCTTAAAACAACACATGCAACCCAAAATCAAACACCACACACGGCTGTAGAAAGCAAAAACAAAAGGAAAACATGCAAGAAGCAGGAACAGAACTGATACCCAAAAACATTTATGGAAGCACAAACTAAGAAAACAAATCCACCCCAAAGACAGCATATCCCTCTCCTCCTCTTCTTTTTTTTTTAATCCAAATCAACACAAAGCCCGTATAAGACGCTGAAACCCAGAAAGTAAATCCCAACAAAATAAGAAATGAAAAAAAGCGACACCCAAGAAGATAATAAAAAATAAACCCCCTTCTTTCTTTTGATCTAACTCAACAAAAGGCCATGCAATTAATTTCATTGTAAGAACAATAGTCGAAAATGGACGCACACAAATAGGTAATCAACACTACCACACACAGAGATACCTGGGTGCTCCGAAATCCCGACCAAATCGAGCTCGCACGCGATCGAAAAGAGAGAGGAAGAAATCGCTTCAGGTGGACGACAGAGAAAAAGAAGTCGCGAAGAGAAAAACCCCGTCCGATCTGATTTGGTCCTGCTGTACCTTTCGCCGCCTGAGCTGCTCTCTCTCTCCCCTCCCCTCTCCTGAGCTCTTTCCGCTATGAACCTAACCCTAACCCAAACTCCCAAATAGCGAAATCCGGTGGGTTTCGTTAGTGGGTTAGTCGGTTGCGTGGCAAAAAACAAAAGGGGTCAGTCGGTTAGGAAAAACAGGGGCGGGAAAAAGGGATGGAGAGGGGTTAGTGGGTTAGGGAAAACCGGGCTGGACAGTGGCAAGCGAAACCCACCCAAAACTGCTTCTTATTTAAGAGGAGTAGGACATCACAAATCAATACGTAAGCACTTAATATATTTAGGAGAAAGTAGGGAAGCGATTATTCTACCTTTAATCCGAACAAAACGATTCGGTAGAGTCCAATGGGTTTTCGTTTGGCGGCGAAAGATCGGTATTCTAGCAGCAACTTTGGATTGGAATAACTTGACCAAAACTCTGCCGTTTTGGACGATTCTTGTGTCTAACGCGAAGATCTTGAAATGCTCTACAACTTTTGTGAAAAAGTCTAAGCCCGAAAACCAATCTAAGTAGGTGAAAAATAGAAGTTTAGAAGGGTCGCTGAATCTGCCTAAAAATCAGAATCTGAGAATTTTACCGAACTTTGAATAGCGATAACTCTATCAATTCTTGATCGTTTTGGGCGATTCTTGGGTCGGAATCGAAGCTCTCGACCCCTCTACAACATTCTTGAAGAAACTCAGGCCTAAAAATGATTTCAACATTGAAGAAACAGGCCATGAATACAGGTACGTGATATGGATAAAAACAAAATGGTATGATCTCTCTTTTCTTTCTTTTTTTCTCTTCTTTTTCAGATTTCTCCTCTGTCTCTCAGCCGAATAAAATGAGAACGGGGAAGATGGGTTTGGTTTTGTGGTGGACGTGGAGTAATATAGGGGAAGTAGCGGAGAAAGGTGGGATGATATGGGTGAAGGTGATGGAATGTGGGAGGGAAGTGCGAAAGATAGAATCGAGGGAGATATAGGAGAGGGGATGGGAGCATAATCCCATAAATTATGGGATGGGTATATTATAAATATATATAGACACACACATATAGTTACAAACTAATTAATAATGTATATGCTAAACTAATTTTAAACACCAAAAATTAATCTAGGTTCTAATTTAATCTAATTACACTTTTAAATAATTAATCGATTACGATAGACTATTTGATTAAAAATAATTTCTTTATTCGAAAAAAATAGGGCAAAAATCCGGGTCTTTACAAAAAAAGTACTTGACACAAAATTAATAAATGTAAAAACTAACGAGATCTTGTCAAAGGGTTTAAGATTTTGTGATGAATACGTGACACTATAAGTTACTCCCCCGTCTATTTTAAAGTGTCACATTTCGTAATTCCAACTTATTAATGAGATATCCTTATTATAATTTTTCATACTAACTACTATAGAGACATTATCACTATACTTTTACCTACTAATTTTTCAAAATAAAATCTAGTTTCAGGAACAAAATATATTTTACCCACTAACTTTGCAAAGGATTGAAGGGTCGTGATGTGCCCTTAAGGGATAGCACAGTGCTGTCCTAGCCTTACGGGGCCTGCTTCGGTCTCGCTTTGATGATCGAAAACGTTCACTTCGCAGAGTTTGTCGAGTACAATAACCATGTAAAAAATCAGCTCGATCGAATATCATTAAGTGTCTGATTGTAACATTTTTATTATGAAAATAATGGATCCGAAATACGGGATCAAATCTACTAGATTCCATTATTGGAAAGTTGTATGTGTTCGAATTAGACATTTAATGATATCCGATCGAGTTTTTTGTTTGCATGGTTATTCTATTCGACGAGCTCTACAATGTGAACGTTTTTGATCATCAGAACGAGATCTAAGCGGGCCTCACAAAGCTGGGACAACATCGTTCTGTTCCTTAGAGGGCACAACACGACCCTGGTTCCCTTTGCAAAATAGACAACCCAAAATGGAACAGTGGACTTCAAAAAAAGAGAAGAGTGGAGTTTTTTTTTTCAAAAAGTTATATCAACTTGCTTTAGAGTGGTTTTGGACCAATAAGTCACTTGGACTTAGGGGGTGTTTGGGAGCCTACTTTTTGGCTTTTCATTTTTAACTTTTTAGCTTTTTGGATTAATGGTCATAATGTATTTTGAATCTGGTTGAGTGTTTGGATGATATGTGCAGAATGTATTTTGCAATAGGAGTAGTGTTTGGGAGATATGGATAAAAATGAATTATGGGTTGATTTTTTATTATGTTGCCCCTAGTTAAGTGCAAAGAAACAAAACAGATTCACTGTTCTTTTTTCTTTTTTTTCACTGTTCTTCCTCAACCTTTCTTTTTTCCGCTGCACCATGTTCTCACGCGCAAACTTCAATCCGTGCGTGCGACTTCCTCCGTCAACAGAACACGACGGCGTTTGCACCACTGAGATCGTCTCCTCGATGCGCACAAAACCCAACGCTCAAAACTAATTTTTGAGCAGCTTCGTTCTCGGTAGATTTGAACAAAACCAGTGCTTCAACGACCCTACGGAGTCTGCGGACCATTCCTTGGTCGGACGGCAACTGCGATTGCTGTTCTGAGATCGTCAAGGAGAGACAAACAAGACTTCGTGCTGCAAATCGATTTTTGAGCTTTTTCGAAAATCTGACCAGAAACGAACAGTGAACGTCAATGGCGGATTCCATTAGTGGTGCTCTCTGTTTTCCAGTCGGCAGCTCCGGCTCTCTCTCGCCGTTAGCGTGGTGGAAGATGATGTGAGTAATGGAGAAGAGGATAACGTTCAAGACTGATTAGGGTTTTGTGGAATTATCCCAAAACATTGAGGGTAGAGATGTCTTTTCACGTGGCTGTGCCAGAAAATGGGAAAATGGGAATGGGAAAAGCTCCTCCGGAGCTCTTTTTGCTTTTGCTCTCTAAATCGAAAATCCATGAATCTATTCTCCCAGAATGAGTTCTCATCATGGGGTGCCAAACACCCAAAATGGAAAAATAGAAATGCAAAAATGGGAAAATGGGGTTGCCAAACACCCTCTTATTGGAAGTGACTTATTGGTTTGTCTTTATTTAATTCAATCTATCTATTTATCTATTTTATTTTATTTTATTTTATCTATATCCTATAGGATTGTGTTTCAGTCTTACAAACCTCCAAACCTTCATTCCTAAGTTTTTTATTTTTTTAAAACGGTAGAAAAAACTACCACCTTACACGTGTTTTCCACCCAAAACCAAAAACCCCCACGTTCAAGACTCACAAGCAAGGTTGTAAATCTCATTCTGTACCGGCCGGTATGTTCCGGATTGGCCTGAAACCGGTAACCTAGCCTCCAAATTCCGTTCCAGCGTCAATACCGGTGCTTACCGGAGCGTACTGTGTTTTTCAGTGAATCTCGGCCGAGATGACGATACCGCTGTTTCGTCCAATAAATTTCACCGCTTGATTTCTGCAATTTTACTTCCCAAAACCGAGCCTCAGCGACACTTGTACACACTGGTGTAGCCCCAAATCCTCGAGATTTGCGTATCCGGCGACCTCGTGTACTCTCCGGTGACCTCGTCTCGTCTCCATCTTCAGATCGTCGTTGGTGGAAAACTTTCAACATCACTGTGTATGGAGGTCAATGTTCCACTGTGTACTTTGTGAGAAGTTAATGCTAGAGAAGAGGAAAGTAAGAGAGTGGAGAACGACTTCACGTGCTTTAGTCAGAGGGAGCCTGGCAACCGTGCAAAATTTGGACGGCTGTGATCTTCTTGAATAAAGGATGGTCGATTATAATAATATCTCTACATTATTATGGGGTTTGCACATATTTTATGTCCCCTTTAAAAAACATGTTTTTATTGCTAAAAATTGTGAATTTTAAACAATTATTGCACGCTAATTTTCCTTGGGTAGTATAATGTTGGATTATGTAAATGAAATTTTAGTGTAGAAGTATAATTTTTTTGAAAAATATATACATAATCCGAAACGGTAACTAGTTAGACACCGGTATCGGTAAGTACCGTACCAGTAACAAAATCTGTACCATGTCCGATACGGTATTCAAAACCTTGCTCACAAGACAATTCCTGGATTTTGTATTTAAAACAGTACAAAAAAACTTTTTAAACTTTTTATCTTCTTTCACTATTTAAACTCTTCTCATGCAACCTCTTCCCACTTTTTCCATGAATACAACTCCTCACTTCTCCTTTTCTGTAGTCCTCACAATTTTTGTACCCAACAAAAGCTTTTAAAAGTTGCCACCAATTGCTATGAAGCCAAAAAGGGAAGTTTACACATCAATCCATACGTAAATATAAGTCCATCACTCTATCTTCGTCATGTACCTTCACTTTCCACACAGTTTTTTTCCTAATTAACAGTATTGTGTCGACTTTTTTGCTATCCAGATTTTGAAAGTAAGAAACTATGTTCAAGAACTCCACTGAATTAAGCGATTGCTCAATTCACTGCAACGTTGGGTTTAAGTTCTCATCAACTGCTCAAAGGTTAAAAAAATTGTATTCATGCACTTTTTTTTGCCTCTTTCTTTAATACCACAGTCTCTCTCATAATTAACGGAATTGTTTCGACTTTTTGTTCTCATAATTGGCACAGACATCATTAAAGGAGGGAAGAAAGAATTAGCGCATGCAAGACGTACTACTTTTCTAGTTTAGTTTTCTTTAAAAGGTTTGCAAAGTAATTCTTTAGATTTGTTTTGTTTTCGGTGCAATTATTTGTTTTCAATTTTCAGTGGAATTCCTTATTTCAGTGCGGTTATTATGTCGGCAATTGCTTTTTTTTTTCTTTCTTTCTCCCCGATTCTATGTAAAAATTTATATATGTGGTGGGCTGTTGAATTTGTTCACTCATACCAATTCTGTTATTTTTTAGTTCAATTTAATACTACACTAACAAACTATTAAATTCTCTTATGTTATGCTTTTGCAGGTAGCACTGAAGCAAAGATTGAAATTTGATGGAATATAGGTCTACAGCATTTCGAGTTGCATGCTAATGCTATCTATTTTGTAAATATGTCACTTTGTTTAATTTTAGGTGTTCAGTTTATATGAGTATGAGTATGAGAGATTATTGAGGGTATTTATTATTGTCGTAACAATGGTTGTTTCTTTAATTGTTATTGCATAGTTTGAATACCAAAGAGAAACAAGAAAATGGGGCAAATTATGGCTGCCCAAAAACAGCCACAGTGGTCACTCTGGATCTCTACTTTGACTGGGGGCAGCTCTCTCTCTCTGCCCTACATTCATTCCATTAATTACACTTTAAACTAGCGTTCGAGCCCGTTTGATGCACGGAATTAAAAAAATCATATTGGTTTTTTTTCAGCCCAGTACATCGAACGGGCTCAAACGCTAATGTATACTATAAGCAAATGTGTTTTTTCTTCATCCAAACCTTCGATCTTAATTTTCTACATTTTTTATTTTTTTCGTATACAAAAAATAAAGGAATAGAGAGAGAGAGAAACGTGTGAAAATGGTAGAGAAAGAGGAACGTGGGTGAGGGGGAGAGAGAGAGGGAGAGGAGGTGTGAATATGAAAAAAAAATATTCTATGCCCCTAGAGCTCCGCTAAATGGTGCTCTAAACTCATTACCCACCACACATATATATGTCTTTCAATGCATAGAATAGGAACAAAGCTAGCATGCATCAAACAATGTTTGTGTGTGTGTGTGCGCGCGCGGGATATTGAGGGTATGTTCGATTCGGCTAGCAAATGAACCATAACCGAACCGATACCTATTCGGTTATCCAAGGCCTCAACCATACCCATATTGTCACGCCCTCGATTTTCAACATAATAATAGCTTTAAAAGGAAAATCCACTGCGATATACTCATATATACCCAAAAGACTTTCTCATGATCATTTGTTACATAATATCAAGTTCAAAAGATTGCAACAATGGCACTCCGGCCGCCAAATTGATATAGATGACCAGAAGATAAGTTATGTGACTACAATATTCCCAAATAAAAAGATTTGAACGAAAGTTACAATTACAACTTCCCAAAAGAGGGTTTACAAGAGAAGTGTCTGAGAAACTCTCCAATGTTAACTTTCAAAGAAGTTGCATGCACGACAAACACTCCATGCTAATATCCTCGAGTTGTACCTGAAAGAAAGATAGGGTTGAGCAAAACACGTGCCCAGTAGGAAAGTCTCTACAAACCTTGTATGCAAATGAAAAGATTTTGGGCATAAAAGAATAGAGTATGAGGCAACAAAAGTAAATGCAATGAATGTTAACAAAACTTTGGACTCAAAGAGTTCTTCACTTGACATTAATCGATCTGATCAATCTATGGTCCTCTTTTACAATTTCTCCTTTTATCCAATGCTTCATTCATACACTTCCACGCTAAAAGACTTACATTCCGGGTCTTAAGGACCCCGTACATCTCCATTATGAGCTCAAGTAGCTATTCCTTCGTTAACATACTAAACAGTAAGCTTAAGACATTTTCCGGGTCTCAGGGCCCCATATACCCACACTGCATTTCCGGGTACTCATGACCCCGTATATCCATTTTACATTCCGGGTACTCATGACCCCGTACATCCAATTCAAGTTCCGGGTACAAGACCCCGTATGCCGATTACCACTTCTTTGCATTTCATTCCATCAGATGTGTTTCTAAGGCTCTTATTACTCTATTGCAGATAAAGATATAGATTTCTATTAAGTGAACGGTCCACATGTCAATTCATACTTCTTCTTTTCTTTGTTTCCAAACTTGTTATCTCAACTCACTCTTCGTACTACCTGGCATCAAGTGTCAAGTCCTCGTGTTACGTTTTATGATTCGCCCATCCTCTTATCTAACGTTCAACATAACCAACACCTATATATAACTATAACGAGTTCACTCCGTCTATCATACTATCTCACAATATCACTAAAAGTTGGACGAAAACACTAACGAAGTATTAGGACGATAATTCATTCCATATGAGATTTGAGTTCAACGCAACGAGAACCGACGAATGAGGATGACCAAGGAATCGTGGGAGTACAAACAACCATGCTTGGAAGTGATTTAGAATGGCTAGAAATGATTGGAAACCAAAACGGTGAGAAATGAAACAAAACATGAAAGCTGGAGATAAGCAACAGGTATCGATACCTAACCCAAAGGTATCGATACCATTTGACCAAAAAGCATTCCAGACGAAAGGGTATCGATACCTTGAAGAATGGTATCGATACCAGAGTGCTACCTGGGATTTTTTACACAATGGTATCGATACCTCGAGGTATGGTATCGATACCAGCTCATCTCGAGCAGATTTTCTGCAGGTTTTTCTCAAATCAAAACCCAACTCAAACGACAATACAAGGCACGAATCATGAACAAAACCAATTCAAGAACATACAAAGAGTAAGAGAAATCCCTACCTCAAACTTGGTGAACGAGCTCCAAACGAGAGATCGGGCCTTGGTCTCCAAAATCAACCCCGAGCCGAATACGAACCACCGAGCTCCTACGAACGCGGTACGAGCCCCAATACACGAAGAGGTGAAGGTTTGGAGGTTGATTGATGAAGGGTTGAAGTTGTATTGGTGGGTTTTTGGGTGAGAGAGATATAGAGAGAGAGAACCGAGAGAGAGAGTGCCGAGAGAGGGAGAGACCGGGAGATAGAGAGAGAGTGTGCTTTGGGATCTTTTTATCCCCTACACTCACACACACCTATTTATACTAGCACACACATTAATTACGCTTACATCCCTCTGCTAACAATCTTTCCACATTAACCCCAAATCATATAAACTCAACAAATTCCTTATCTTCCTCATTTATAATATCGAATAAACTTGTTATTAATTTCTGAAATTACGGGTCCTTACACCCTTCCCTCCTTAGAGAAATTTCGTCCTCGAAATTTGATAAACACAGTCTGCTCAAATCGTACAACACGTAGATACGCAAGGCCACAATGACAAACGCTATGCAACAATTCAATACTCACAAGAATCTACGTCATGCTCCCATCCATCAACTAAAGCAAAGCGAACATTGGACACATATCAGTCCCTTACTATAGGGCACGTCGGTTTCTAACTCGAGCTTGGATCTTTTTAACACATGTAATGAATTTGTCTCGCATTTCCTCAATACCTATGGATGAAGCGCATCACAAATATCCAAAAACCCAAGGCAACCATATCAAGCGGAAAGCGATTTATTAAGCATCCTCTTTATTTGCGACATCCCTACATACGGTTATCTATATCAACGTAGGAATCTAGCCGTTAACTGTAACCCGATAGTCCAATTGACTTCCCGAGACTTCCATTTAGAAGGTGTGGTGATCAATCGCCTCTTCCAACTGGATTTCATCGGTTGTCGCCTGGATACCCGAAAGGTACACACCGTATCCGACACATAACGTATTCGTCTAACGATAAAAGCTCCCTCTTTTTCTGCTTCAAACAAAACGAACCTCAACGCGGCAATACTTACAAAATGTACGAGTTCTCCTGCTCTAAGTGACAATGGATGACAACAATGTTCAATACAATCCTTCGGCTATCTCAAACGAAACAAGTGAGCTCCAAAACTCAGACAACACCGATCAAGATCTCAAAGAATGGGGACGAGGCATCCGGAATTCAAAGAATACATGAAATCTTTAAAATCTCTAGGCAACAAACTCAACATACCAATTCCGGAATAATATGAGGAACTTAGAAATAATTGATCGTAACCTTCTTATTTCTCTACCAGCCAAATGAGTCTATGAATGACTTCTTGCAAACGACAAATTTCAACACTGAGGACAAATACATGGTAACAAGATAAGCCACTACATAAACAAACTGACGCGAGATCGATAACTTGTCCATTACCCAGGATAAGCAAAGCTTCTAACAAATTAGGATTTTTAGCAACATAGAGTGAGTGTTACGACATATGAACTTGAATAGAGTAGCAATCTTTAATAAATAGACTAGTAGCTGCAACAATGGAATCTAGACCAACCAATGAAGTCTAGGCACACAAACTGATACGAAGTGAAGGCAAATCCAAATCACATAATTCCAAGGTTGAAGGGTCATACTAACTGTGACGCAAAAGTAGGCGACAATGGCAACAAGGTCTGCATTTAACGGTTTGAACGAATTTTGCATAGCATGAAACATGTGGGACTTTTTCTCCCTCTTTTTTTTTTTGAAGTGGCTACGAACTCAATGCACCAACTCATAACCATAAATCCAAGAATTTGAAAAAGTTAACTTCAATTTCCCTACCACTCCACAAGTCTAAGAAACGAGAGCATACGTTTTGGCAAAAGAGTATCCGGATACCAATGACGAACACAATGCAAAGGTAAGGCCAAAGCTGACAAAAGACGTACAACCAAGCTTAGACCGATACCAGATGGCGCATGGCTCTTGATAAGCCGGAACGAAACAGTATAGATCAAACCATGTACCTCCATGGTTGAGAATTATATCAATTTTTTTTTTTAAACGCCCGAAAGAGACCACAATCGCAGCAAGATTTGAAATTTGACAACACCAAAGGATACTATGTCACTGAAAACACCAATACTGACTTGGCTTTGATAGATAGAAGCCACAACATCAGAGATCAGGTAAGTAGCAACTACAAATGAAGAAATTTGTAACTATAGCAACAAATCCCAAATAGACTAGCGAGATTTTACACCATGTATCGTAACGTAAGGAGTAGAACAAGAGCATGAGATGGGAAATGTGAATTGATTGCAAAAACGGGTATATCAAAATCGATAGTGGGTACACCACTTGAGGTCTCACAATAAGGGTCAGCATAGCATAGAGTAGCACTAGAAATGATCGTGTGGTAATCGATGTAGATGTCATAATCTATTCTAGCAAATGAACAAACGACTTCACGGATAACTAGCTCAGATACGAATTTCAATCAAGATTCAACTAAACCATAGAGGAGAGAGCAGTGAAAGAAAAACTCGGATGGAGACATGCTCGACATATGGCAAACAATCACTGTGTAACCAATCCTTTCCCAAGACAAGACCAAACCTCGCCTCATGCGAAACATGGAGGTCAAGGATGAAAAGACAACTTGAAATAACCAACTCATAGTCTCGACAAATACTATCAAGAGGAGTTACTCAACAAACATAAATGGTCTAGGAATCCTCGGTGTTCAAATTCAAGTCAAGGAAAGATGCAACTCATGGTAAGACGATATGTTCCCAAATCGAAAGAATTCTAACAAAGGATTAAACAAGATAGAAGAAATTACCCCACACATCTGGTGTCTCTGGAGCCTGAGAAATGGTAGGACTCGCTCCTCGCTCAACATGTGACCCCTGACCCAAAGTAGACTGGAACTGTGAATGATGTCGAACAAAACTCTGCCCTGGTCTCACTGAACTAGGCCCATTACGCTCTCCTACTTTCTGAGGGCATCTTCTTGCAAGATGATCAGGTGCACCGCAAATGAAACACGCCTTCCGTTGTTGTGTACACTGAGCACGAAAGTGACCCGGCTGACCACACCGATGACACACAATTTGTGGTCTGACAGAAACTCCATGACTTCCCGATGAAGTAGGTGGTCTAAAACTCTGCTGAACCTGCAATGTTTGTTGTGGTTCTCGTTGTCTCTTCCTCCCTTGGCTCCCAGAACTTTCCAAAGGCAAACTTGCGCTAGCGGTCGATTGCTTAGGTTCCCACGCTTCCACATCTCTCTGTGCACTCACTGGATTCTCAACACTTCTTGCACATTCGACTATCTCGGAAAACCTCACAATGCGCTGGCTCACCACTAATAGCTTAATAGATGGGTGTAGTCCCTTCTCAAAACGCCTACACTTCCTTTCCTCTAACGCCACTAATTCTGGTGCAAAACGTGAAAAAGATTGAAATTTTATAGCATAATTAGAAACGGTCATATTTCCTTGCTCTAACTCCTCGAACTGTCCTCTAAGTTTATCACGATACGTCTCTGGAAAATATTGATTCTCGAAGAGTTCTTCAAACTCTGCCCAAGTCAAGCTCTCTACATCTGGTTCATTCGTTCGATTAATCACCCTTGCCATTCTCCTAGCATCTCTTCTTGCTCCTAAAACCGATTCCCACCACTCATTCGCCTCACCGATAAGTTGAATGGCCACAATACTCACTCGAAGGTCGTCTTCCGTAATCTTAAGAGCATTAAATATTTTACGAATTTGTGATAGCCAATGGTCGGCCACAAGAGGATCACTACTCTCCCCATCAAACTGAGGTGGTTTCATACGGCAGAACGCCCTCATCGCTTCCATGGCACGGTCATTCGGATTACCCCTAAATGCTGGATTCAAAAGATTCGACTCGGCAAGTGCTGCTACAATCTCCCTAGCGAGGTTATTCTCACGTCTCGGTGGCATCGTGCTACAAGAATTGAGAGCATAACACAATCAACAACAACAATTATCAACGATAACTTTCAACGACTACCACGGCTCCATCGTGAGGTCAAACCTCCAACTTCATCAAGCGCAAGTCAACAACACCATAACAGTCTACATTATCATAAATGCAATGTCATGCCAATGTACTGACTCATTCATGCAAGCACATATGTCAAGTAAAAAGAATTTTGCTTTGATTTTGAACCCATGAGACTAAAGTCTCCCCACGGTCTCAAAGTGTTCAAACCTAGATGCTCTGATACCAAGTTGTCACGCCCTCGATTTTCAACATAATAATAGCTTTAAAAGGAAAATCCACTGCGATATACTCATATATACCCAAAAGACTTTCTCATGATCATTTGTTACATAATATCAAGTTCGAAAGATTGCAACAATGGCACTCCGGCCGCCAAATTGATATAGATGACCAGAAGATAAGTTATGTGACTACAATATTCCCAAATAAAAAGATTTGAACGAAAGTTACAATTACAACTTCCCAAAAGAGGGTTTACAAGAAAAGTGTCTGAGAAACTCTCCAATGTTAACTTTCAAAGAAGTTGCATGCACGACAAACACTCCATGCTAATATCCTCGAGTTGTACCTGAAAGAAAGATAGGGTTGAGCAAAACACGTGCCCAGTAGGAAAGTCTCTACAAACCTTGTATGCAAATGAAAAGATTTTGGGCATAAAAGAATAGAGTATGAGGCAACAAAAGTAAATGCAATGAATGTTAACAAAACTTTGGACTCAAAGAGTTCTTCACTTGACATTAATCGATCTAATCAATCTATGGTCCTCTTTTACAATTTCTCCTTTTATCCAATGCTTCATTCATACACTTCCACGCTAAAAGACTTACATTCCGGGTCTTAAGGACCCCGTACATCTCCATTATGAGCTCAAGTAGCTATTCCTTCGTTAACATACTAAACGGTAAGCTTAAGACATTTTCCGGGTCTCAGGGCCCCATATACCCACACTGCATTTCCGGGTACTCATGACCCCGTATATCCATTTTACATTCCGGGTACTCATGACCCCGTACATCCAATTCAAGTTCCGGGTACAAGACCCCGTATGCCGATTACCACTTCTTTGCATTTCATTCCATCAGATGTGTTTCTAAGGCTCTTATTACTCTATTGCAGATAAAGATATAGATTTCTATTAAGTGAACGGTCCACATGTCAATTCATACTTCTTCTTTTCTTTGTTTCCAAACTTGTTATCTCAACTCACTCTTCGTACTACCTGGCATCAAGTGTCAAGTCCTCGTGTTACGTTTTATGATTCGCCCATCCTCTTATCTAACGTTCAACATAACCAACACCTATATATAACTATAACGAGTTCACTCCGTCTATCATACTATCTCACAATATCACTAAAAGTTGGACGAAAACACTAACGAAGTATTAGGACGATAATTCATTCCATATGAGATTTGAGTTCAACGCAACGAGAACCGACGAATGAGGATGACCAAGGAATCGTGGGAGTACAAACAACCATGCTTGGAAGTGATTTAGAATGGCTAGAAATGATCGGAAACCAAAACGGTGAGAAATGAAACAAAACATGAAAGCTGGAGATAAGCAACAGGTATCGATACCTAACCCAAAGGTATCGATACCATTTGACCAAAAAGCATTCCAGACGAAAGGGTATCGATACCTTGAAGAATGGTATCGATACCAGAGTGCTACCTGGGATTTTTTACACAATGGTATCGATACCTCGAGGTATGGTATCGATACCAGCTCATCTCGAGCAGATTTTCTGCAGGTTTTTCTCAAATCAAAACCCAACTCAAACGACAATACAAGGCACGAATCATGAACAAAACCAATTCAAGAACATACAAAGAGTAAGAGAAATCCCTACCTCAAACTTGGTGAACGAGCTCCAAACGAGAGATCGGGCCTTGGTCTCCAAAATCAACCCCGAGCCGAATACGAACCACCGAGCTCCTACGAACGCGGTACGAGCCCCAATACACGAAGAGGTGAAGGTTTGGAGGTTGATTGATGAAGGGTTGAAGTTGTATTGGTGGGTTTTTGGGTGAGAGAGATATAGAGAGAGAGAACCGAGAGAGAGAGTGCCGAGAGAGGGAGAGACCGGGAGATAGAGAGAGAGTGTGCTTTGGGATCTTTTTATCCCCTACACTCACACACACCTATTTATACTAGCACACACATTAATTACGCTTACATCCCTCTGCTAACAATCTTTCCACATTAACCCCAAATCATATAAACTCAACAAATTCCTTATCTTCCTCATTTATAATATCGAATAAACTTGTTATTAATTTCTGAAATTACGGGTCCTTACACATATCCACGGGGAAATTTTGGGTTATGGTTTGGAAAAAAATTCGGTTATCGGTTCGGGTACCCATCGATTCGGTCCAAATTGCCATCCCTATCAAACACGGGGTTGAAAACAAAATTAAACTAACTTTTTTATCAACTAGCATTCTGCCCATTAGATACACGAAGCTGAAAGAAAACACCAATGTGATTTTCTTTGTCCCGTGCGTAGAATATATAGGCACAATGATAATTTTTTTTTATTTGTTAGTTTTACGTCAAACTTTTGTGAATTTTTGATTCTTTTCGACGAGAAAAAACGAAAAACTAAAAAAATTTATAGTTTTTTACTTCTCCGATTTCTTTCGTAGAGACGAATCAATAATTCACAAAAATTTGATACAAAAATAACAAATACGTTTTTTTTTGAATAAAAATAAAAATGACTTATTGGTCCAAAACTACCCTTAGTTTAACTTCCACAATAAATGTGACGTTTCCGGTTTCCTAGTGAAAAAACTAAACAGATTAATGTTCTTGAGGAATAAACCAAGCGTTTCTCTCTCTCTCTCTCTCTCTCTCTCTCTCTCTCTCTCTCATATAAAACAAGCAACAGACCTTCAAATGCTCCTTCTTTCACCACCCTGTCCATTGAACCAGAACCCTTAATCGAGCGTTGATGGGGATTTTGTTTCTACTCTTTGCATCTCTTTGTATTTGCATTTCTCTCCACTCCCTCCTCAATCTTTTCCGCACCAAACTAAAACTCCCCCCAAGCCCTCCCACCATACCTTTCTTAGGAAACTTGCTGTGGCTCCTCAAGTCCTCCCAAGATTTCTCCAACCTAGAGCCCGTCCTCCGCAGCCTCCGCGCTAAGTACGGCCCCATCGTCACCCTCCACATCGGCTCCCGCCCCGCCATCTTCATAACCAGCCACCGCGCCGCCCACCGCGCCCTTGTCCAGAACGCCGCTGTTTTTGCCAGCCGCCCGCCCGCCCTCGAGGCCACCAAGATATTCTTCAGCAACCAACACACCGTGAGCTCCGCGGCTTACGGCCCCCTCTGGAGGGTGCTTCGCCAAAACCTAGCGTCCTTTTTGCACCCGTCTAGGTTACATTTGTTCGCGAACGGCCGTAAATGGGCATACAGTGTGTTGAGGGAGAAACTCCGGGCGGAAGCCGAATCGGCAAAGGGAAAAGCCATCCCAGTCCAAGATCACTTTCAACATGCTGTGTTCTGCTTACTTGTTTATATATGTTTCGGAGAAAAGCTTGAAGAAACGGCCGTTAGGGAGATCGAGGCGGCGCAACGTCCGATTCTTACGAATTTTATTAGGTTCAACGTGCTAAACTTCATGCCGAGGCTGGGAAAGATCGTGTTTCGAAAGCTTTGGAGAGAGCTTTTCGAGATCCGGCGTAATCAGGAAAATGTCATGCTTCCACTTATAAGACAACGTCAAGAGAGGATGAATAACAAGAAGATCGAAAACCACCAAGAAGACACTCCTGACCCTCGAACCAAAAAAGACCACCAAGAAGACACCCCTGACCCTCGAACCAAAAAAACCCACCAAGAAGACACCCCTGACCATCGAACCAAAAAAGACCACCAAGAAGACGTTGAGAATATCGTGCCATACGTCGATACCCTTTTCGAAATTCGGCTTCCTGAAGAGCACGGAGGGAGAAAGTTTACGGACGGAGAGATGGTGAGTCTGTGCTCGGAGTTTTTGAACGGCGGCACGGACACATCCATGACCACATTGCAGTGGGCTATGGCTAACCTAGTGAAGCACCAAGAGATACAAGAAAAGCTAGCTAGGGAAATCAGTCTAGTGGTGAAAGGAAATGAAGAGATCAAGACGGGGGATCTAGAGAAGATGCCTTACTTGAAGGCCATAGTGCTGGAGACCCTGAGGCGGCATCCGCCCGGGCACTTCATACTGCCGCGGGCGGTCACCGAGGACACGGTGCTGGACGGGTACCGCATACCCACGAACGCGATGGTGAACTTCACGGTGGCGGAGATGGGGTGGGACCCGAGCGTGTGGGAGGATCCGATGGAGTTCCGACCCGAGAGGTTTTTGAGTGATGATGAGAGTGGGGAGGTAGAGTTTGATATGAAAGGAGTGAAAGGGATCAAGATGATGCCTTTTGGAGCTGGGAGGAGGGTTTGCCCGGCCATTACCATGGCTCTGTTGCATCAGCAGTATTTTGTGGCGAATCTGGTGAGGGATTTCAAGTGGGAAGTTGAGGATGGAGGGGAGGATGTTGATTTGAGTGAGAAACAAGACTTCACCATGATCATGAAGAATCCACTTAAAACCCATATCTCCCCAAGGATAATAGACTGATTTTTTTTTTTATTGTTTTTTTTTAACATTCTTTATTACTATAAACTTTTTTAGCTTATGGTAAACTTTTATATTTTCGGATTCATCCGAAAAGTAAAATGATATGAAGGGGATATGTAAAAAGCTCAGGAAGTACCAAAAATAGGCCAAACAATCTGTACGTCTCTTTTGGTTTATTTTTAATCTTAAATGAATCTTTTTAGGGTTGTGTCAATTTCCATTAAGGAAGAAATCAGTTTTTTTTTTTTTTTTTACCTTTTAGGACAATCTCATTATAAAGATTACTCTTTTATCCTTTAATAAATTAAATTAAATTTCATACTTTACTATTGTTTCGTCACCTTCCCAAGTAACTACCTCCGGCCAGAGACTTTCTTCTGGCCAGTGAAATTTCACAAACCCCCCCCCCCCCCCCCCCCCATCCCCTCAAAACCACCTCCGGCTAATGACTTTTTCTCGGCCAGTGAAATTTCACTAACTTAACTTCAAGCTCGTGAATTTTACTGAATTCCAAAACACAACCACCACCAAGTGAATTTCACTAGATTTCACACCAGAATCCGGTGAATAAAACTAGCGTTGTGCTCATGAATTTCACGATTTCCACCCTCGTGAATTTTATTTGATTTTCAAAACAGTAGTGTCATGCTTGTGAATTTTATTTTATTTGATTTTCAAAACAGTTTGAGAACAACCTAAATACTGCAAATCTCGTGAAATTTACTAATTTTGAAATTTCGCTAAATTTCACAAAAGTTAATGAAATTTCAAACACAACAACCAACTCGCGAATTTCACGAAACTTCAAGACATAACAACCAGCTCATGCACTAGCTTTGAGCTCATGAATTTTATGGGATTTCAATACACAACTTTTTCTTTCAAAACTACACAATAATGACTTGGTAAATTTTATTAGTTTCGAGCTCGTGAATTTTACTGGAATTCAAAACGCAACAACTAAATTTCATAAACTTTGAGTTCGTAAATTTCGCTCATTGTGTTTGGTTTGCAATTTTGAGATTTATTTTTGAGATAAAAAAAGTTCTATAGATTTGCGTATTTTTTCGTCTTTAGTAAATTTTTTTAACATTTTGACAAACTCTTTTACTTTTTGAATAGAAATACGCTATGTACATCCAAAAAGTAAAAAATAAGTAAAAAAATTTGACAAAAAATCACTAGAAACGAAAAAACACGGATGAACAAGAAGTTCAGAATCGGCGATCTAAGAGCATCACCAGCCTTGACCCAAATTTGGGTCAAATTTTGGGTCAAAACCCATTTTGGGTTAGGCTCACTCCAATGACAAAATGATTCATTACCCAAATATATTGTTTTTTATGCTTTCAATAGTATTTCCCTCCATTTTTGTTTCCCTCCATTTTTTTCCAACTACATCTCCTAATTTATTTCCCTCCCATTTTTCCCCTTTTGCAAACAAATCTCCCTCTCAATATTTTCTTATCCTGGACAAATTCTTACCCGATATATGTTGGAGAGATTGGTTCATTTCTCACATCAACTAGACAATGGAGCCTTCTAAATATTCTGCATTTTCTTCTTCATCATCATCATCCTCCTCTTCTGATGATAGTGATGAAGAAATAGCCATAGCCACACTTGTAGGTCTCTATGAGGCAAATAATGGCTTAATGCTAGAAATGGTGAGAGAAAATACAAGAAAACGCAAGCAATGGGGTGGCTCTGTTCCGGGACGGAAATACTACCGACGCGAAAGAGTAGCGGGTCACGATCGGCTAGTTGCGGATTATTTTGCCGAATATCCAGTTTTCTCGCCATCGGTATTTCGTAGACGCTTTTAGATGAGACGTGATCTATTTGTGAGGATTCTGAATGCTATTGAAGAACATAATCCCTACTTTGTTCAAAAGCTAGATGCATGCCAGGTACGTGGACTATCCTCCCTCCAAAAAATGACATCCTCAATGAGAATGCTCGCCTATGGAATGCCGGCTGATGCGACTGATGAGTACTTACGTTTAGGAGAAAGCACTACAATTGAATGCTTCAACCATTTTTGTCAATCGATTATCGAAAAATTTGGCGATGTGTATTTAAGATCTCCAACGGCAGATGACATTAGTAAATTGCTTGCTGTTGGGGAGGCTCGCGGATTTCCCGGAATGTTAGGAAGTTTGGACTGCATGCATTGGGAGTGGAAGAATTGTCCCACGGCATGGAAAGGTGCCTATTGCGGTCATGTTAAAAAACCTACAATGATTCTTGAAGTCGTTGCTTCTTATGACTTGTGGATTTGGCATGCCTTTTTTGGAATGCCGGGATCCCACAACGATCTCAATGTCTTAGATCGTTCTCCTCTTTTTGATGAACTTGTCCAAGGGAGAGCTCCTCCCGCTAATTACTCTATCAATGGACATGCCTATAATATGGGATACTATCTTGCGGACGGCATATATCCTCAATGGGCAACATTGGTTCAAACTATTTCGTCTCCTCAAGGAGCCAAAAAACAGCACTTTTCGATGATGCAAGAGTCAACAAGAAAGGATGTGGAGCGGGCATTTGGGGTTCTGCAAGCACGATTTGCAATCATAAAAGGACCGGCACGGTTTTGGGGTCGAAAAATGCTTGGGAAAATCATGAAGACGTGCATTATTTTGCACAATATGATCATCGAGGATGAGGGAGAGAGTTGTACTGATTTTACTTATACATCAGAGAGGAACCAACCAGTGGCAATTTCGCGGGAACGTGATGATAATTTTGAATCATTTCTATCTCGTCATGCCGGAATTAGAAACAAGGATGCTCATCACACTCTCCGCAATGACTTAGTTGAGCATCTTTGGCAACGACATGGAGAGATGTAGTTTGGAAGTTCTCAAACTGGTAGAAGTTTGGAAGTTTTGGTTAAGAAAATAATGTGTCTTGCAGCTATTAGTGATCTGTCATTATTGTTTGACTGCTATACATGATCCTATTTTGCTACTTTTGTGGAATACGTCGTTGTCTTTTTGATTGTGCAATAGCTCATTGTTTTTGGTTTTGAAGTAGCCTATTAGTCCTTTTTTTTGGGTTAGGGATGCCAATTGTATCCTAGTTTCCTAAGCATTACAAAAGAGACATGGAACTAGCATACAGTAGCATCAAGTAATCTGCAGCAGAAATCTGCAGCAAAACATCACAGCTGCTGGGTTGGGGACACAGGACAGCAGCAGCATCTGTAGAAAGTAGCATTTTGCAGCCGTAGCATTCACCATCTGAGCTTGATAACATCAGATAACAGAAAATAGTAACAGAAGCTGTAACAGAACAACAGCAGCCTTAACAAAGCAATAACAGAACAGCATATCACCTATTAGTCTTTTGCTTTTTCACTAACAAGAGCATGGACCTTGACTAAACAAGGAAATATCTACCACCTAAACCTTACAGTGGAAACCTTACAGTGGTGATGTGGAAACACACAAAAAAAAACACACAACAAAGGCTTTCTATCACCACCACTCCTGCTAGAAACACACAAAAAAAACTCTAAAAGAGGTAGTCACTAACACATTAGAAGTTCCAAACAAAGAGATTGATATTGCAGCTGCAATATTAAACTGCAGTGCATGTTTCTCTGCACCAACTCTCTCCAAGGTCTCTTCTCAATACCCATGCAGGAACTATCAAGTTACCATGTAAACAAAGCCTTTTTCTCTGGGACATTCTCGCAAAGAAACTAATACTCTTATTTCCTCACCACCACATTGAATAACAGTGCAACGATCCATCTCCCTCATGAGAATCTAAAACTTCATTGTAAAACCTCCATCTCTGTTATGATTGTTATCTAAAACTTCCTAGTAGCAGTGGAACAGCATTAATCATAGCAAAGAAGAGAACAACAAATTGGTTTATGCAATGAGAAAAAAAATACACAAAAAGCACCCATATCAGATGAGCAAAGAGGCTAAGATCACTGTCACTATCCGCAAAACAATTCCACAGTTGCATAAAACATCCAGTAAAATGGACTAGTTAGCTCTATAATATACTGAAATGCATCAATTCCTCTCATAACCAAAGGACTACGCTTGTCCAACGCCACTGTCATTAACAAAAGGACAGGAAAAGGTGACCAAATGCAAATTCGCCAGTCCAACAAAAATACATGCATATCCTAACTTCTAACAGACACAACCCATAGTCTTCAAACAGGTACAATCGAAACATATGTAGACGGCAAGAGGACCCGAGGAATATAACCCTACCAAAACATAAAGCCATTAAAGCATCCCAGTTCGAGCAATGATTTGTTGTTGACGCTGCTCGTAGTAGGCTCTCTGCATAGGAGTTAAGTTTGACATGTCCATTGACATTATGATATGATCCTCCTTCCTTTGCTCCCTTTCATTCTTTTATGCCAAGTAGTGCCGCCGTGCCTCCCTATCCTCGGCCTTTTTTTGACGATCAGCAGCTTTTTGCTGCTCTCGTTCAATACCTCGCGAGGAGATACCAGTCAAGACATTTATTATTTGACTCTGATTTGCTGTCATTTGAGCAAACTTAACATCATCAATCACCTTCTTCCTTCGTGATTCAAGAGCGGCTTTTATACCACTTGGTCGGTTTACTCCCTCTCTTGAAGGTTGTTGGTCCAAATCTAGCTCAGATTTGAGGGATGCCGGAGTACCAGTGGAAGGATTTGAAGAAGTTGTTGTTTGGACCGTAGGTTTTTGCGATGGTGTCATTATTTCATCCCACTTACAACTGTGGCGCAATATTTCCCAGCAAGATTAATACATGAATGACTTATTACGTTCATCAATACTAAACATACGTTTAGCCTCGGCCATCTAGTAATCATAAATTCAAAATGTAAGAGACAAAAAAATGTAACAAAAATTTCGTAGTTTTGGGTTGAAAGGAAATTACCTTCTCCTTTTCTCCGGTTCCACTTTTTTGCCTTCTTTCTACTTGGGCAAGAAAACCACAAAATTTGCTCACAACTTTTTGAATTTTCGACCACCGTTTCATTAAAGAAACAGCGGTTCTATTGCAGTCAACATCTGCTTGGGAAGAGAAACATAATCGTATAAGCTCCCACAAATTCACCATGGTCTGATTAGTGCCTATAATTGGATCTTGTGAGCTAGCCAAATAAGCTCGACAAAGAGCTTCATCCTCCACCATGGTAAATCCTTTACCACGAATTGATTGCTTTTGGCTTCCTACTGCCACAGGAAAATTTTGCGATATAATTTCTACTCCATGAGTTTGTTCCAAACTCATAGAATCCTCAAGAATTTCATATTCATCCATTGATCAAATTGGAAACTCACAATTGTACGTTGGTTGAGAGAGAGAGAGAGAGAGAGGAGAGAAGAGAAGAGAAGCTATTTGATTATGCTGGTTCTCTGCTCTCAAAAAGGCATGGCAAGAATGGCAGGGAAAGAGGCAAAGATCCGTTGATCTTTAAAGAGAAAGAGACGTTGGAAAAATGGGGTCAGACTTAGGTTGTCCCAAATTTGGGCAAACAAATGGGTAAAACCCAAAATGGGGAAGGGTATGGGTCAAAGATTGGAGAGGGTTTTTTGTGGGTTTTGCCCAAATTTTAAATTTGGGTCTTAAAATGGGTCAAGACTGGAGATGCTCTAAGGGCATAATTCTTCACGCATATTAGGCTTCTTGTAGTTCGATTGGTTCAATGGACCCGCCATTACAGCCACGCCTCCTCCACCGTCCCTGTGTTGAAGCCCCGTCAATGGCGCTGCCATTTTGTTGGAGAAAAAAGGTGGATCAGATTTGGTTGTTGATTGTCGATTCAGATTTCAATTTCACCATTACGCTCTCTCTTTCTCTGTCTGGCGGGGACCGACACGGAGAGAGAGAGTACCTGGGGAGTTAGGGCTCGAAATTGGAGCTGAAAACTGAAGAAATCGATGAAGAAGAAGTCGACGGATTAAATCGGTGACGGCTAGAGCTCGGATTGCGTGACGTTTCCGGATGACAATCAAATCCTCAAATCGATGAAGAAGTCGACGGAGATTAGCGTTGACAGTGGACGGGAGGGGTATTTTGGGTAGAAAGTATGATTGAGGCCTTGTCCGTGATTTTTTAGTTTTGGGCCGGAGTTTACAGGTAGAAGGTCTTGGAAATTGGACCGGCCCGTTAAATTTTTTTTTTTTTCCGACCAACCAGGAAAATGCAGATAATATATATAAAAAAATATTACAACAAAAACAGATACTACCTTCAATTGAACCAACTGAAATTAGCTCTAAGAGATCAGGAGTAGAACCTATCAAATCTAAACCACAAGACTATATCGGTTGATAATTTAAATTTGATACATCAGTAGGATAATGTTATGGATAATTTACTACTAGCTCATGCATAACCCATCAATTGTGAATTAAATATGATATGTTAATGCATGAGTGATTAACATATAGCCAATAGATTATTTCAGTCGTTCTGCAGCATTGATGAGCACCCAATTTTGTAGATATTTGGTGCGGCTAGTCCCGTTTTATGTTGTTTTATCTTGCGTTTATTTAGCTTCTATTGCAATTTTGCTCGTAAGGTATCTTTTGTAAGCTTATCAGGTCATAAGTGCTAATAAGGTGGATTTGGATGCCAAGCGGAGTTCCGGGATGAACCAAGAGTCCAAGTGCCCGCCGGTTCTCATGTCATTGTCACCGAAGCCTAATGGTGCCACAAGAAGCCTCGGAGTTTGGCCGGTGGTCAAGGTTGGCGAGAAGCGTGCCAAAGTGTTTCAAGTAAGCCTAATGCATCGAGGACGGCCCTCGAGGGCATCCGAGGATCCAAGGCCACAAGGCATACCTCCGCTAAGTCCCGTTGATCATGTAATGAAGCATCGGAAGACCGTCGGACTACCACAAGGCTTGGTGAACCAAGCTGTCCAGTTCTGTAGTTTTTTCACAGAGGTAAGGATACTTCAAAAATAAGGTATCCATACCATCATGCCGAATTGCAAGACAGTTGAGTTGGTATGGATACTTCAAAAATAAGGTATCCATACCAATGCCCTTCGGCCAGCACCTTTTGCTGAATATTTCAACTTTCCTTTTATGGAAAATTTCCACTTTTGGCATGTCTTTGGGATATTTTAGGGGCCTTTTTGTCCACTTTTTGGCTGATTTTGTAAGGTCTATAAATAGGCTTGTATGCCATTTATGGAAGAGGTGGCCATTAGTTAGTTTTTAGGCCTAAGCTTTCTTTTTGCTTTCTAGGATTTCCATTGTTAGTCTCTTAAGCTTTTAAGTCATTTTCTTCAAGAATCACTCAAGGTATTGCTCATTTCTTGTTTTCTCGTTTGTTAATGTTGTAGCTACAAGTTGGATCTCTATATAAATCAAGTTTATTTTCATTTCCTACGGTTAAATCTAATGTCTCAATTTCCTAGCATGCTTTACTCTTGCTTAATGGTTGAGTAGTCTTCTAGGCTTGGTCATGGGGTGATCTCTCTCCCATGGCTTAGTTGTTTTAGTAGTTTCTCTATAACTTGATCATGATTTTAGTAAGGGAAAGACTTAATCTTTAATTTTCGGCCAAACCAAAGGGGCTAATACCTTCTTTGATCGTGTGTTGGCCGGGGCTAATACCTTCGTCTTGCATACGAGGCTAGGAGCTTTTAACGCTACCGGCGTTTGATTTAAGTGATTTCCAAATGAGATTAAGTCATTTCTGAGCTAATGCCATGGTTATGCTCGACTTTTAGCGTTGAGTGCTCCAAGCTAAGTTTGTCTATGCCTTGGCTTGGAGTTGTTAGAAAGAAACGACTGAATTAGCTAAGTCATCGGGCGGTTTTAGCCCCTAAACCATGCCGCCTGTTTTTACCTAGCACAAACCGCTTTTCTAGTCATTTCACTTTCGTTTTCCATTCTCTAAAGCAAAACCGACAGTTGGCCGTCTTAAACGCCAAGAACCTTACAAAAATCCTACAATCCGATTAAGCTATCTCTGAATCCCTGTGGTACGATCCCGGTCTTACCGGTTTATTGTTACCGACGATCAAGCCCTACGCTTGGGGTTTCCGACCTTATTCCGAAGGCAAGGTTATACGGTTAAGCAAGCATTTCTGCAACATTTGAATGAGATATTCAAATGAACTAATTAGACTTTATTACTACATCATTATCGACATTAGTCACATGACTACATATGATTAGCGGTGGTTAATGTTGTAAATTTGATACATCAGTGAAATAACGTCATTGTAACGACCCGGATTTTTACCCTTTTTTTTTTTTTGTAAATACAAATTTGAAATGTTAAATAATAATTCAATAATTAATTAGATTGAATAACTAAAATACATTATTATGTGTATATTGATATTACATACAAAATCGTATACGAAAATTTTTGGGAATTTTTATACTATAGATAGGCACACATTTATATTCATCCCTTATCCTTCCTAACTAAACCCTAACTAAAATCCTATCCAAACAAAACCCATACTTATCCCACGTTCCCTACAACAACCAATCCCTCCCCCATTCCCCATCTATTCGGCTGAGATATACCCATGAAGTTACATTTCCTTTTTCTTCCCCCACAGAGAGAGAGAGAATAAAATTCCTTTCTCTTTCATTTCTTTTCTGCCGAGAAAAGAAGAAGAAGAAGAAACCAAAAGAAAGAAGAAGAGGGAAGAAAAGGAGAAGGAAGGAGAAGGACCACCAGATTCCACCATTGCCGCCGCCATAGCCGTCACTGCGCAACTCCATTTTTTTTTCAATTCTAGCTAGAACTCCAAGGACCAAGGTAGATTTCTCTTTACCCCTTAACTCTAAGTATATTATGTGTTATAGTAGCTTTATACGAGCCCAAAGACAAAATGAAGATTTTATGAAAAGAATGTCGAAACCCATACTTTTTGTCGTGGCCGCCATATCAAAACTCGCTTATGCTATAATGGACCTCGTGGTCGCTTTATGTTACGCCACAGCCGTAGACTCTGCTCTTGTATTTATTTATTTATTTTCCTAGAAACTTACTTGGTATTTGGATTAGATCTTGTTTGGATATGTTTGGAATGTGTATCTTGTTTCAAGTTGGTTTGACGAAATGTTAGTGTAAACACTATATTAGCATTTTGTATTGCTAGCCATAAAATACAACTGGTTATGTTATTAACTTAGGACTTTCTAAACTAAACAAAAAAAAAATGAAAAGAGAAATATTATAATTCAAGACTTAAATATTAATTAGGTTAATTATGATCTGGAAACTCTACTGATCGAGTACATATTAGGCTAATAACAGTAATGCTTATATTTAAAGGATATCTACAAGACTAGGCTTTAATAGTTTATAACCACTAAAATGAGAGTATCACTTTTAATGTAAATAAAAAAAAACCCAACCCTCTAAGAGGATAATGAATAAATGTTATATGAATAAAAGATTTTATTAAGTAAAAGAAGTGTTAAGCTTAGGGGCTGTTTGATAAAACTGAAAACTGAAACTGAAAGCTGAAAAATTAAGTACTGAAAGCTGAATGCTGAATTTTTTAAGCTGAAAAGCTGTTTGATAAATATATTAAGCACTGATAAAAAAATTATGAATTAATTTTGTTCCAATTCTCTCTTAATTTACTAATAGTCACAATATATTTATGGTAATGGTGGAGTGGTGGTGGTGGTGGTGGTGGTGTAGTGATGGTAGTGGTGGTGGTGGTGTAGTGATGGTACTGGTGGTGGGTAGAGTGGTGGTGGTCGAGTAGTAGTGATGGTGGAGTGGTGGAGCTAGTGGTGGTGGAGTGGTGGAGTGGTGGTGGTGGAATAGTGGTGGTGATGTGGTGGTGGTGGTAGAGTGGTGGTGGTGGAGGAGTAGTAGTAGTGGAGTGGTGGTGGTGGAGGTGGTAGTGGTGGTGGTGGTGATGTGGTGGTGGAGGAGTGATGGTGGTGGAGTGGTGGTGATGGTGGAGCTGGTGGTGGTGGAGTGGTAAAGGTGGAAGGTGGTGGAGTAGTGGTGGTGGAGTGGTGGTGGTGGTGTTGTAGTGGTGGTGGAGTAGTGGTGGTGGTGGAGCTGGTGGTGGAGTGGTGGAGCTGGTGGTGGTGATGTGGTGGTGGAGGAGTGGTGGTGGTGGTGGTGGTGGAGTGGTGGAAGTGTTGGTGGGAGTGGTTGTGGTGGTGGTGGAGTGGTGGAGGTGTTGGTAGGAGTGGTTGTGGTGGTGGTATAATTGTTGAATGCAAGTACACAAAATTCAGCCAAAATTAAGTAGCTCAAAGCTACTTAATTTTTTTCAACTTTTTAGCTTACATTTTAAGTGACACTTAATTTGTTAAGCAATATCAAATTTGGTTATCAAACCTACTGAATCACTTATTACTTAATTGATTCAATTTTAAGTACTGAATTTAGATTATCAAACAACTCCTTAGAAGATAACTGATGTCAAGTTCAAATTCAAGTCATACTTTATATAATTTAATAAATGATGTACTGTAAACTAGCTAAAATTACAAGATTTACCTTAGAACCTGCAAGTCAACGAGCCAACCCTAAGGGTTTATGAACTTATAGACTAATCCTAGACTTAACTAGATTTTATTACTATAATAACAACCCTAACGGTTATGAAGCTATAGATCAATCTCTGACGTTTGCGAAATTAACTTTTCAAATCTCAAATAATAGAAATTACTAAAATTAACCTATGTGCTAAATCATAAAGAAACCCAAAAGTCACAAGGACAAATTCGAATACTTTTTGTGAAATTCTTTTGTCTTTTAAACTATCAATAATGTTATATTTCATTGACTCTTATGAACTATTGTTATTATCGATCCACTTGCAATTACTCTATTATGAAAACGTATCAAGATTGTTGTGAGGTTGGTTGGTACTTAATTTAGCTAGAGATGGTTGTACAGTGGTTCAAATATCCTCTGTGTGTGGTGATATCATGATCTGTTTACTCATCATATGAAATTATTGTTTTGTCGATTGAACTGAGAACATAGAAAGGACATAAGGGACATTGGAGGAGTTGTGGACTTAGAGAAATTATGTAGATGTCGTCATGGTTAAAGGAAAAAAAAGGAAACAGATGAAAGGTTGTGGGCTTAGTAGGACCTTGGGGGTAGCCTGACAGGAACTCGTGTGATCGGGGGTAGCCTGGTAGGACCTTGAGGGCAGCTTGAAAGACCCGGTGTAGCTAGGGTGGCCAAGCAGGACCTCAGGGGTAGCCTGGCAGGACCTCAGGTATTGGGGGTAGCCTAGCAGGGCCTTGAGGGCAGCCTGATGGACCTAGAATTGTGAGGGTGACCAAGCAGGACCTCAGGAGTAGCCTGGCGGGACCTCAAGTATTGAGGGTAGCCTAGCAGGACCTTGAGGGCAGCCTGATGGATCTAGAATTATGAGAGTAGCCTACTAAGACCTCGAGATGTTGAGGGTAGCCTAGCAGGACCTGTAAAGTATGTCCAGTGAAATTCTGAGTTTGGAACGTGGTGAATACTGCGGTATTGGAATGATTATAGAAGTTGAGATTTTGGAATTTACTGAAGTTGATGGTTATATAATGAAATAAGTTTTGTGCTCTTCGATTATTACCTCTTTTTATTATAAATGTGATTACTTGTAGAGTAAGGGTTAATGGGTAAGATTTATCTACTGAGTTTCAAAACTCATTATAGTGCTGTTGGGCTGGCGTTTCATGCCAGGTAATCAGGAGACCGAAGAACAGAATCCTCTACAAGATGATCAGTACCAGGGTGAGGACCTCCCAGCTGAGGAAAATGAGTTCGTCGAGCCTTGGATGCCTTACCCTTAGAAGCTCTATTAATTTAAAATATTATTATTTGAATTTCCAAAAGTGTTATCACATTTGTTAAACTTTGTTTTATTTCGTTGGGTTGTAAGACAGTTAAGTAGTTTTGAATTTGGTATTTGAGATTTCCGTTGCTAAACTTTGTTTAATAAAATTTCATTTCTTAAATTAGTTTTACGGATTATTAAATCAATTAAAAATGATTTAATTAACGTGTCCGAAAATCGGGGCGTTACAATAGAGAATTTACTACTATGTATACCTAACAGATAATCCACATCGATTTGTAAATCAAATAGGATATGTTAATGCATGAACGAGCAACTAATAGCCAATAGATAATTTATTGGATGTATTTGAATGAGATATCCATCTTATATCTTGATTTTAAATTGACATATTATATTCAATAAACTATTTTGATTTGGCTATATCATTGTCAACGTAAGCTTTATGACTACATATGATGAGAGATGGTTGATGGTTTTAATTAAATACATCACTAAGGTAACACCCAAGATATTCACTACTAGTGGATACATAATCCGTTACTCACTATATTCAAAAAATGCAAGTTCATACTTCATATGAACATGCATATGTCTTAGTCTCCTTTTGTTATTATATCCAAATTGAAAAATGATTTTTCATGTATTTTTATTCGTCGGTAGGATTTAATTAAATATTTTTCAATTTAAAGACTATTTGATTGTAAGAGTTATTAAATATAAAATATGATCTATATTTGTTAAAGTCTTTTGGGGAATTGACTTCAGCACTCTTCTTTTGCCCAAGTGCCAAAGTACACTCCAATTTTATCTTTATTTTTATGTAAAAGTACAATGTCCATGTGTTAGTCATTGGGCACTAAAACAATGGGACGACTTGCACGCACCGGTTCAGACCCTTAACACAGGCTTTCTTTGACCATCTTTTCAAAACATGTGGCGCCTCTCCGATTGAAGGGGGTTTGAATTGCCCATGTTGGCATTTCGATCCCCGGCATTTCGATCCCCCCCCCCCACCCCCCATATAAATACCGAGTGAGAGGGAGAGACCTCACTTTGTTCCCTTGGTCTCTTCTCTCTCCCTCGTACTTAGAAGCATTTTGGGGGATTCTGAGTTTTTCCTAAACTTTTGCTCAGCAATTTTTCGAAATTAATTGCATTTCCTAATTTTTATTTAGTCTTCTATTAAAATTTTAAAATCTATTGTTCATCTCGACAAAAAGATAGTATCAGAAAAGTAAAAATGTAGATCAAAGTAAAAATAAATTTAAATAGGACAACCCTAAAGACGAGAGACGCACAGATATTTGAATATTTTTCATTATTAGTGAATTTCTTAAAACATTTAGTAGTTTTTACTTTTCGAATTCCATCTGTCAAGACAATCAATGGATCTAAAGAATTTAACGTGAATCTAACAAAAATTACGGAAAAAAAAATACACAACTAGAGCAAGAATTTAGGACCATCAAGAAGGTTAGAGGGGAGCTGCAAGTTTTGGACCTCGAATATATATATATATCCATACCATGGTGTGTCGGACTTCGAAGTGTGAACTCTTTGTTTTCGGGTTAATTAATAACCACATATACATACATATACTGTACTCCACTAGAGTGAACTCTCTAGTCTCTCTCTCTCTCTCTCTCTCTCTCTCCGTGGAGCGTCGGTCGAAGGGTCCCCCGTGCGTAAGGTCGCGGTTGGCACGTGCGAACCCACTCCTCTCTCATTGGCTGGTGCGTTGCCTCCCTTTAATTCGAGCATCTATTCCTCTCTCTCACATCTCTCCTCCGTCTCTCACTCATCACACACATCTCTCTCTCTCTCTCTCTCCAAGCTACTAGCAAATCTAACCCACTACATTTTTTTAGGCGTGTTTATAGTTATCACTTTACAGCTCAACTTCACTCCATTCTCTCTGAGCTGTAACCACAGAATTGGATCAAGGTTTGTAATACTATTCCCTTCCCTGATTCTCACCACTTTCTTTCCTTTTCTTTCTTTAACTAAATTACTAATCAAAATTTAGCTGAAGATTGAACAAATAACCACGGAGTCCGATGGATTTTCGTAGTTTTTTTAGTTTTGATTTTGTCACTGATTCATTTTGAAATGCTGCATTCTGTTGTTCCTGAAAAAATTATGAGTAAATCCATGTAACAATGTGTACATGCGTGCATAGATTTGGGCCTACAATTGTTGTAAACCTTTGGAGTGTATTGGGGCAGTGAGTTGGATGTTCAATTGTAATTGAGTTGAGGGAAGCTGCTGCTTCTTCTTCTTCTTTTTGTTTTGAACGAGAGGCAATTTCATTTCAAAAGCCTGACCTCGTTGTTGGTCTGCTTCTGCAGTATGTGTTATTGAGCTTGCTAGTGTATGTGCTCGCGTCTAGATTTTGGTAGTTTTGATTCATTCCTGTATTTTGTGATCAAATCTTTGAGGGAAGCTGACAGACTGGATTTGGTTACCAATTGACTTGGAATAAGGGTCGTGTGGGGTCAGTTTATACAGGGCTTTGGATGATGGGATTGGTCCAGTGATTACTGTCAAGGTGTGCGTAAGCTGGTTCTGAGGTTTTGATTGGAGCTAGTTCACACAATTGGGTACTTGTATTTTTTTTTGTTCAGTGAAATGATCGGCGAATCTGCCATTGCTGATTATGGCTGTCATTTTGTAAGGGTGAAGTGGAAAATGGGAAATTGAAGCCTAAACAGGCATTCTTCAGTCGAAATCACTTGGAAAGTTCCACATTGTTGCATGAGGTTCTTGGTTGGGATTAGGAGTGCAGGAACTGCCCAGGGATAGGTCATGGACTCCTTTAGAGACCCAAGGCCCCAGTTGTAAATTTTAGTCATATTAACAAAGAAGCTTTCTGGTTTGTCAGAGCTCTAGTTTTTAGGCAATAGGAATAACACTTTACCATATGCCATGAATAACACTGCCGTATAGAATCATTATACACCACATTTGGAGTAGAAACCAAGTATCTTTTAATGTCTTTGATCATGTGGTGTCCCCTGCAGTTGTCACGCATGGCATCAGTGTGTCACATGTCATGAATATCACAATCTTAACAAATTGAAGATACAGTTTGTAGCTTTTTCTTCCCCTTCATATCTTTTGTTCTCTGTTATGTGAGCATTTAACCGAACATTGGACGGAGAATGGAATTCAAGAAGGCAAAACTTGGACAAGGTTGCTGTTCTTTTGGCAAGCCTGACCATCCTCTCCATTCTTGTTAACTGAAAGCGAGATAGTCTTGACTCGAGTTTCCCAAGTTACAGTGGTTTGGATTTCTCTAGTCTACATGTATACGCATCTTTGTATTTGCCTCCCCTTATACACTGTGTCTGTGTAGGGAACTATAAAGTTGCACATCCGTACATTAACTACTCTTGAGACTGGAAATAGCTACTACTTGAGTCACTATGCTAGTTAAATAGTTTGGTGGAAGGATATTATTTAGTTTACTGAAAGGTGCATTTCTGTTAGATGAAAACCTCTTTGGGCCATTTTTGTACTGCTCTTGAAATAGTTTGGCTTCTTATTAACTTCAACTGGAGATATTTTCTTCAGTAGTTTGGAATTGTTGGAGCATCAGATAGCCCATCTGTATGTTTTCCGCCCCTAAAATCCAAATGCCTTTTGTGTTATAGGTAGCATATTGCAGTTTTATCCTTATTGTTAGAACTTGTCCCACATTGGTTAGCTATAACCTCCAAAACTAGTATATGAGCCTTGATGGCCTCTCCACTCATTGTCAATTGGTTTTGAGTTGGATACTTTTACATGGTATCAGAGCTAGGCTTAAGGAGGCTTTTGGACAAGACTTTGTTGGTTGATTGCTCATTTGTCTATGCCATAAGTGCATGATGTTTCATTATGATCCCAATGTTATGGATCCTTTTGTTTACCTCTCCACGTGCGGGGGAGTGTTTGAGCTTGTCCCATATTGGTTAATTATAACCTTCAAAACAAGTATATGAGCCTGGGCGGCCTCTCCACTGATTCCCAATTGGTTTTGAGTTGGATGCTTTAACACTTGTGACCCAGCGAAGACAGAACTGGTGTTCTCTATCTCAAAATAAATGTGTTTACATTTTGTATGTTCCTTCCTCGTTAAGTTTGTTTTTCTCTTTAGATTTGACATTACAAGGCTATCAATTTTGGACTGCTTGAAATCAAGTAGCAACTGACTTAGTTGTTAAGATGTACTTTTGGCACGAGTTATTGTTCTAGTTTCATGTTGTGTCAAGTTTATGCTGATAAATTACGTGTGTAATCACTAGTAAGTTCAACCAGACACATGGTGGTAGACGTCTTTTCCTTCTTCACGTCCTGTGTTTTTTCGCTGTTTTTAAAGAAACTCTTGGTTGCTGATACAAAAAGAACTATTGGATCTTCAGGTAAATGGCGGGTAATATGGTATTTCTATCACAATTCATGAGAAACTTGGGGTGTTTAACAAGTGCTAGGTCAAGTTCTTGCTGAAAAGGATCAACTCGTATATTTCTTAGTTACAAATCCTTTATATAAAGTCTTGCTAGAATGTGTTTATAATACGGGCGATGTAATGATGGAGTAGGTGGGCCTTGAAGAAACCCCTTGCTATTCTAATTGTTTTGTTCCACTATTGCTGGAATCACTGTGATTTGAGATAAATTCTTTTTTTATCTTCCAGGAATTTGCACGTTTTTGTTTGTTCTTCGACTGCTGGACGGCATCATCCACCGTATAACTTATGTTCAAGGGAGAAGCTAGATGATTTTTAGTGGCTTTGTAATTGACCAGTGCCATGATTGGAAGCTTTCCAATGAATTGTCAAAGGCCTTTGATTCTTTGTGTTCTTGTGCTTTCAGTTGTTATGGACAATACCAGAGCTCTCAGTCTTGATGGTACAGTGATATACTATGTGTGTCTGTTTTTGTGTGCGTGTTTTTCTTTCCTTTTATCCTCACTTTATTCTCCTGCATTGTTAGAGGTAGTTAGGGGGGACGTCAGTCCTGAATATTTTTCTTTCATACCCACATATTTATGCTGGAGATGATTCCTAAGTTTGCTGCTGGCACTTGTATGTGCTACGATCAAAACTTCAGACCTAATAAGTCGACGTTATAATTCAGAGCTCGATTCGTCATAGGTTGTGGTTATATTTGTACGGAGTATTATGTTAGAATCACTCTCAATCTCAGTGAGTGGTGGTTGCAAGCATTGGACTGGGTTAGGCTAAATAAGTTTTCTTGGTCCAACTTCATCACTTCATGCCATGTGGCTTCAGATACAAATTCGTCTCTCTCTCTCTGGTATTATTGTGGTGGTATTTGAAAACCTTTATCTTGATTTGTAGGTGACGCTCTCATAAGCTTTAGAACAACCATTCTCAGTTCCGATGGCGTTCTACTTCAGTGGAGACCCGAGGATCCTGACCCATGTGGATGGAAAGGAGTACAATGCGATCCAAAAACACAGAGAGTTATATCTTTGTGAGTTTGAAGCCACAATGTTTTAGATCTTTTGGATTAGAATTTTTAATTGCTTGCTATTGTATATGCATTTAACAACCTTCAAAATAAAAATTGACTTACTTTTCAGTTATATAGCACATTATGATTTTGAGGTTGCCATTACCTTGTCACCGAACATATACTATTATGTTTTTGAGGATTAAGTGACAAGAATTAGGGTCTTTTCTTTTCCATTTGATCACTATGAGATTTATTAACTCTTATAGAAGTGTCCTCAATTCTTTGCAAATGTATGGTTTTGCGAAGCAAGCAATGGTGTCCTTTTATATATATATGTAAATCATATCAAGAATGAATTTCTAGGATCACTTGTTTGACTTAACCTGAAATCCCCCTTGAATCCTCTTGCAAATCCAATTAATAAATGGTTGTTAGTGAACATCTGTTGTTTAGCATCAACGACATTGGATTACGCGCTTCTCTTTGACGGGTTTTAAATGGTCTCTTGGCCATGATTTGTAGCCCTAACAGCTCACCTCATGATTTAACTAGAGATGCTGGTTGTTCGTCTACACAATTCCTAGGAGAAATGAAATTCTTCGGTTCTAAAGAATATGGAGACCAATGAGTCTGAACCATAAGTCTACTCTATTGACACGTGGATCTCTAGGGGGTTTTCATCCAAGATCTGTTCCAGTTGCTTTCCTAGTAAATTGAACTTTTCCAAGTTTTTATCACTGGTAAGGCTTATCAAATAGGATTCTCAAACCCCAACATTCTCAAGTGAATATACTGCCGGGAGATTCTAGCTATATTTGCCTTGTATGTTCATCCTTACCAATTTTTTAAATGCTTTTACTTCTTTAGCATCCAAAAAGGGCAAGATTGCAGAACACACGTACTTGTAATCAAGAGGGAGAGTGAAGTGCGCACTCTTTCCTGTTAGTACCTGTAGGCTCCCATTGCGGTGTGACCCCCAAGATGGAAAGGAAACAGAGGCAGCGGTGGATCATCACCGCTCTGATACTATGCTGTGAGAGAGAGAGAGAGAGAGAGAGAGAGAGAGAGGATAAGTGTTTAGGGTGATAATTTACTTTAATACATATATGTTGTCTATATACATGGAGTGTGTGTACAAACTACAAAGACTGAAATACCCTCCCTTAAAAATTCATAATGTATATGACTTCCAACTGGGTCCATTAAGTGTCTAGAGGAGTAGACAAACCAGAAGCTATGGTGTTTTATCACAAACATATGTGTGCAGTTCACCCAAACAGTATCAGCCTTGTAACTCTATGGCTTGAGGTCTCTGAGCATGGAAGCTCTCTTTCAGTCTTTGACAACCTAAAACCTAGACGTTCCTTTTTCTTATGCGTGCAGACATTTACCCAACTGTTTACAGTCCCACCTGACTTAAACTCAGGCACATTTCATAAGAAGGCCCCCATAATCCTTTCAATTTGTTGTAACATCTTATGAACAAGGATGAAGACAAAAATCCAATAGACTTGAATGCTAAACAAGATCAATTTGTTCAATTGGGCTCTCCCCCATCAGAGTGCTTTTTGTTAGACCAAGAATGTATTGTAGAGAGGACCAATCATCGTATTTGAACCTGGTAGATATTAGGGGGACAGCCAAGGACTTGACAGGTAAGAAGGCTTCATGGATATCCAGGATCAGGTTGTCCTCTTCTTTAACTGAAGAGAAAACACAGCACTCTTTGCAAGGTTAGGTTTCAACCTCGAAAAACTATAGAGTTGTTCCAAAGCATCTTTTATTGTGCTGAAGGAACCATAGTCAGCACCACATAAGATCATCTGCAAAAACCAAATGGGACAGATTGATTTCTGCACACTTGTGATGACAAAGTTACCCCTATTAATCTTTACTTTAAGCACAACAGAAAAACCTTCCATCTAATAAGAAGAGATATGGGTAGATGGGTCCCCTTGTCACTGCCCTCTTTTTACTGGGAAGTTACCATGCATCTTACCATTGATTACCACTTGAGTATCTAGGGGAAGTAAGTTAAGTGAAGCTCTGCGTGACCCACTGGATGTATAATTCTGAAAAATCTATCACTTTCATGATGTCAAAAGGAAAAGCCAAGTCAACTGAATCATACGCTTTTTTTAGATTTAACATCAAAGCACATGTAGGTCAGCCTTCCCTTCCCCCTTGTGATATCCTCTGACCAATCCAGTCATTAACAAAATATTGTCCATGATAGATCTCCCTTTGATATATGCAGATTGATTTGGCCCTATCAAATTAGGGTGTATACTCTGGACCCTAGTGAGTAGAATATTGGTGATACACTTTTAGGGTACATTGCAACAGGCAATAGGCCTATCGGTCCGTAATGGTAGAAGGATCATTTGACAAAAAAGACATAGCATTATACCAGTCGCAACGAAATATTTCACACCTTGAGTGAAGTATGCTCCCACCATTTCTCAGTTCTCGAGTTGAAAGACGAGTTATATCCTGGGGCCTTTTATCCCCATTTATATATTTCAAGGCAGCCATTAGTTCGCAACTCAGTTACGGGATTAATTAGGGAATTCCAGCAATTCAAAGGTACTTTCCTTGTAATAGCCCATGATAGAGTTAAAGAAGCATCCCTCTCTTGCCTAAACTCAGACCACAACAAACCATGATAATACCCCAGATTTTCATTGTTGCTGATTGTAGAGTGAAAAATATTGCAAAGGTAGGGCCCTATTTATAGGCGTTCGGATTTCATGAAAACAATTACTCAAAAGTAATTTTCAGAACAATGATTAAGCTTATATTTTTTCAAAAAACAAAAAACCGTTTAAGTGATAGAAGGATCGATCTTGAGGTTTTCCGAATGAACTACAACGCATGGAAGGCTCACAAAAGGGAATCCACTTTGAAGGCGTGGCCATGCAAATGAATGAACGGCCACAAAATCTGCAAAAGTAGAAGTTGCGGCTGCAACTTTTAAGTCTTAGCCACCACTTTGTTTCTTGCAGACGCTACTTCAAGATTGCACAGCAGGTCAAACTTCATTTGTTTGCCCCGGCCACTCTTTAGCTCCTATTTGGGCATGGTTTGAACCATTGGAAAGCTGGTTGAGTCTACTTTCAAAACCTAGTGGTTTGGATCCAACATAACTTCTGCATTTAAAGATATTACTATTTTACCCTCAATAGGTCTGAAAACAAGTCATTTTAGTGAAATGCTCACGTCTTCCGCATAATAAATCGGATCAAGACCCATTTTGTATTGCTAAAAAGCATATGCAAAGTACGGAAAGATGGTGGAAGCCAACCTTAAAAAAATTACGATGTTTTGGTCAAAGAAAAGTGGATTGAAAGAAATCCATTCCAGAGGTCGTGGGAGCCACTAAGGCTGAAACACTTTTTCAGGCCCTAAAGTTCATTCTATGATTCATTTTAGAAACATTTACATTTTGTTCCTTCTTTTGGGTATCCCTTGAGATCCTTAGGCCATTCAATATCCTGTAGGCTGTAGCTCGGTTTTAGTAACATTTTTTGATCCTTAATTTGTTGTATGACTGTCAAACTTCTGCAAATAATGATTGAAAAACAATTGTGATGCTGAACGAGTTATCTATATTTAATCATGCAGGAGCCTTCCGTTTCACAAACTCATTGGACCCATATCACCAGATATTGGGAGGCTAGAGCATTTGCAGTTCCTGTATGTAGTTGTGTGGAGATTTTTGTTTTTGATGTTAGTTGATGCACATTCCCTTTGAAAGAAAGTATGCTGCTGTTACTGATGCTATGCTTTATATGTGGCGTATTGTAGCGCTCTCCATAATAACAACTTATTTGGGACAATTCCTCCAGAATTGGGAAATTGTACGGAGTTACGCGCATTGTAAGTACTTGATCTCTAATAAGGAACATATGTTTGCTTTTATCACTACTAAACACAGTTGAAGAAAATATTTTGGCAATTTGATTAGATATGAACTTCATGTTGAGAGAGAGAGTTTATATCACTACTAAACACAAGTAAGCACTCTTGGTTGAACCTTAATAGTGTCATGACATAGCTTGTGCATAAAGGAGAAAAATAGCAGCTTACCAAGCAGCTTAAGGTGATTACACAATTGAGAATCGTCAAGATCCAACTTTTCATTGACTGAAGAATACTCTGTCAATTATGCTGGAAAGCTACTCATTTTAGCTACTCCAACTTGTCATTAGCTAAAGCTGCTAAACGAGTAAGATTTGTAAAATTTCTGTGAAGTTATCTTTAGTAATTACATGTATTAATTCTTTAGTCATTTTAATTGGAAGGGAAGAGGAAAAAATTGAAAAAACGCGGGCATAGGTCAAGTTTTGTATATGAATTAGTCTTACAAATATGAATGGACGAGGGGAGAAAAAGAGCAACAGAAGTTTTTGCATTATCGTAGAATTAATAATGATATAATGTAACTCAAATAGCAAATAGCTGAATTTGGAATATACATTTATTTTTCTCCAGGTTATTCTTTGTGAAAGTTTAAGTATTGTATTTATCCCAAACAATTTTAAGTTTTGAGCTTCTGACATATGCTGAATCGGAATTCTGATGTACTACACAAATTTTCACTATGTGCATGGAGATTGAGCATGAGTGTTTTGGTGTATTGGAAAGCATCTTATTATAAATGGTGGAGAAGGTATTAATGAGTATATAAGTTTGCAAAGTAAACCATCTCTAATAGCTTGAGATTATAATGAATATGGTGGTTGTTTGGTGTTCAAAGGTCACCATTTTTGAACCCAAAACCAATTGACAGTAGGTGAATGAATCTAGACTACATGACCCAAGCTAATGTACGCCACATATGCGTCTGGTTGCACATGCAGGTGATAATGAGATTAATGAGAGGATAGAAATAGAATCCAGGGCTAAGACTTTGGCCCGAGAGGTGAACAAGACGATGTTACCATGCTTCACGTTTTTAGGCATCCAACCCTAAACCAACTGAAAGTCGGTTTGGAGTTTGAATCTAACCTAGGTAGCTCTGAAATTTGATGTGAAACATGCATCGTATGAGATACTCCCTCCGTCCCATAATATTTGTCCGGTCCGCGAAACGAGGACTACAAAATAATACATTTCTTTCAAGAAAAAATTCAAATTTTTTTCATAAGTTAAAAGAACTCATCGAGATCTATTAAATTGTTAAATTTTTTTCCAACTTTTCTTACAAAAATAGTATTATTTTTACGTCTCCGTTTTGCGGACCGGACAAATATTATGGGACGGAGGGAGTATATAATAGAGGAAGAACGTGGAGATGAAAGCCCAGTAATGCTCCAAAGTGAAGTGAAATGGAGTTTACTGTGAAAATGTGCTAATTGTTTTGTTATTCAAGATGAAGCAAAAATCAAGCTACTTCCAGTTTGCTGGGGTTTGGTTCTGTGCCAATGTTTTAACAGTGGCATTTGCACATTGGGAATCTGCGAAGTAGTGAGAGTTAACTCTCAAATTCCCATAATTACTTGTAGAATATCTTTTCCCACACGTAATAGATTTGATTAAAAAATAACTTCAACTCGTAGATTATGCTTTCAAGATATCTTGATCAAGAATACAAGGGTTATGGATTTTTTGCTGCCTCGGTCGAACTTACCAGGGGCGTTGAAGTTACCAGAACCTTTGCGCCAAACTGGCTTATTCATCTGCGAGGAAATGGAGTCATGAAACTTCTTAGAGTTTTTTGTGACTGCCCAACTTCATGTATGGAATCTGAAATCCAATACCCCTAGCTATTGACGGTCACTGACCAACACGGGAGGAGTCAATGTAATATAGCACATGATTATGGAAACTGATAGGTTGCACCTCTTGGTTTGAGGTGTTTGGGCTGAACCAAGGTGGTATATGATTTGATCTGTCCTCAAGTTCCTTTAAAAACAACTGTCCTCAAGTAAATCTTTTCTTGTAAGTGGACAGTATTGACAAGGGTAGCTAGATGAACCCAAAAAAATTATCTTACCAAGTTTTCCTTTAATTCTCGATGACCTTTCTGAGTTTCACTTTTTGAATCAACATTTTAACCCATCTTAGTTCACAGATCTATGCAGGGTAACTACTTGAGTGGACCAATTCCTAGTGCGCTTGGAAACCTTTCGGTGCTTGAAAATCTGTAAGTGTTTTCTCTTAGTTACTAGTGGTACTATTTTCCATGTTAAGGATTTTTATAATTGGTTGACAAATATTCAACAGGTAAGGTTTTCTGCATATTCTTTTCTTTTCTTGTTTTTATCCCAGCGGTAGGAGGTTTTGCACAATCTCAGGTCCTATCTTTTCCAATTTAAAATTAAATATGTTGCAAAATCTATATGGCTCAGAGGAATGTTTATGTGTGTCGGTGTTTAATATCTTGTGGAGCTATGATATAGCAAAGACTCTCTATGCTGTAACAAATTTACAATGCATGACTTGAAAGTGTAATTTTGGGCTGATGATTCTATCGCTCGTCATGATTTGTAAGTCCCTTAAGTGCATTATGGATTCTGAATGTCACTTCATATCATAGACTGGTATTTGTTAAAACATCTAACTCAAAACCAATTGGCAATGAGTGGAGAGGCCGCCCAGGCTCATATACTAGTTTTGGAGGAGATAATTAATAGATGTGAGATAATTTCCAACACTTCCCCTCACGTGCGACCCCCGACTCGCACATGGAGAGGTCAACAAAGGATCCAGAACACACGAATCACAATGAAACAAAGTGCAACTATGGCACAAACAAAGGGGAAAAGCCTCCAAAAACCTAGCCTTGATACCATGTTAAAGCATACAACTCAAAACCAATTGGCAATGAGTGGAGAGGCCGCCCAGGCTCGTATACTAGTTTTGGAGGTTATAAATAACCAATGTGGGACAAATTCCATCACTCCCCCGCACGTGCAACTCCCGACTCGCACGTGGAGAGGTTAACAAAGGATCCGGTACGTACGGATTACAACAAAATAAGGTGCAACTACAGCACAAATAAAGGAAAAAAGCCTTCGAAAACCTTGTTTTGATACCATGTTAAAGCATCCGACTCAAAACCAATTGGCAATGGTGTATCGGCACATAAAAGAAAATCGGTGATTCAAGACAAACACCAATCTTCAAGAACGAAATCGATACATAGGATCCTAAATTACTCCTACTCCTAAAATTGGTAATTGAAAGACAAAAATTTAAAGGGCAATAAATGTAAATGACATGAAAAGTAAATGACTTGGAAAATAAACTTCTAACCAAAAGTTGAGTTAGGAAGGACAAAAATTTAAAGACAAAGAAAGATAAGTTCTTTGATTTGTTGGAGAGACTTTACAATGAAGCCTAAAGAGGCTTTCTATAGTAAACAAAAAAGTATAGGAAATAACTTCCACTAACTACTTTTCATCTTCTTCCAATCTTTTGCTTCCACTTGTCCAAATAAGTGTGTTCCACTAACTAAAATAAGTACTTGTTTTTTGAATTAAAGGTAATGTATTGTGAGAGAATGACTTGTCTCGTAAAGCGGAAAAAAAACTTAAAAAATAAGAACCTTAGCGGAATAGGGCCTTAACTTTCACTTTAACTTCCAAATGTGTAGGAGCACGCCATGTGTCTTTATAACTCTCAAGTGCATAGGGTTAAGCCAAGTGTCCTGCACATGTAATAGAAATACAAACAACAACAACAGAAATACTAATAATAATCATAATGATTTATCCAGTTAGAAAGCATCACATGATTTGACGTTGGATGCCAACATGGACCTAACAACTAATTTACTTTCACGTATGATTTCGCAGGGATATCTCTAGCAACTCTCTCAGTGGTTCAATTCCAGAATCCCTTGGGAAATTGTACAAGCTAATAAATCTGTGAGTTTGACATTGAACTGCATGTTGATGATGTGAGTTTTCTGGCTTGACATTGACGGCCACAATATTTAATGTATGTAGGAACGTATCAAACAATTTTCTGCGCGGGCCTATTCCATCCGATGGTGTGCTCGAGAACTTCACAGAGAGCTCGTAAGTACTAACTGTTGATTTATACTTTAGTTCCTTGTAATGCTACCTTACATGTTGATGAAAATATCTTTTTAGTGGCACATTTTGATTTGTTTAATATCTATTCCACAGACTTCATAATTTGAGGACATTGTTAATTTGTTTGTTTGTTTTTATTTTTTTAATATTCAAGAATTGATACTTGTGTTATGCTTTGTGGTTGTGATTTTTAACATCATCAATCTTGATGCTTAAAAAGCTGAAAGATATTGTCAACCTATAGAATTTTGATTTGAAGCACTAATTTGCAGCTTTTTGGGAAATCTTGGTTTATGTGGGAAACAAGTCAACAAGAGATGCGATGATGCCGGAGGTCCTTCAACAGACATTCAGACTCCTAGTTCGGGTAAACATACATAAATTAATAATAGTTTGTGTTACGTTCCATACACTATAAGATGTTGAAGTTTATATTTTCAATCAATGATTATAGAATCCTTGGTTTTATGATTAAGGGAATTGAAGTTTTTCTCTGTATGATTGCATTGTGACTCCTGTCCTACTGACTCAGAAGAGGCGTTCTATGTTAGTATGACGGTCTTCCAAACACACCTTGAAATGTTTTGAACGTTCCTCAGAGGCTCAGACATATCCACCTTAGTATATACAACAGAAATACATGTTCAGCACGAATATTTGGAGGAAGAAATAGTGACAATACAAAGGGTAGTAGTGCCGGCAATAGCACAAGTATAGTAGGCGATTAGTAGCGGTTTGGCCTGCAATGCACCTTATCTTCTTCTATATTTTCCTCCCTTCTCCATAGGATTTGCCGACTTCCTGCAAGCACAAAGAGGGTAGACAATCATATCTAGTAAAAAAGGGGTTTTTGAACTAGCAGCAAACTTTAGATCTATTTTGTCTGAAATAATTTTTAATCCAACTAAACATGTGTGACACTTATCTCATACATTTTGTCGGAGGGTTGACGAATACTTTGGTAAATAATGTGATATCAAGACTGCAAGCTAGTCATTGATACCATAACTTTAGACAAAGCTGCATCATATAACAAGTTTACACCATATAACTTGGTCATAAGGTTTATACATGCTGAGAGATTGACAACTTTGAAAGACTAAACTACCCTCTATCAACAATGAAAACACAAGCTCATAACAATGGTGATTAGCGTAATTAATCACACTACACTCACATGATCATGACTACATGTGCAACCCTTTATTGTGGTCAACATTATCTTGGGACATTTAAGCACCTTGATTAAGCTAACTGAATTATTGCAAACAACTGATACACATAAGAGCCTCTCTGTAGCTAATAGATGGAAAATCAAGACAACAAACTTGTGCTTTGCAAACTGATGGCAAGCACATACGGAAATGAAGAGATAACTCTCAATGAACAAGTATTTTTGTTAGCATCAATCCATATGAAAGGACCTTTTCAAAAACAAAAAAAAAAATCCATATGAAAGGCATGCGAGAACTTCTATTTGGGCACTTACACCATACACATATGCTGTTTTAACAAAGTCACGAAACCCACAATACCCCCCTTGATTTACTCTGTCGTCATTCTTGTTGGCTTTAGTTATTTATGAAGACATTGGTCATCAGTTGGGAACTGGCAGTGTTTCCTCTCCCCTATTTTCTCCAGTTAATGTAATGTCCAGATTTATGATACTATTAATTCATTTATGGGGCAGAAAACCAAGGTGGAAAGAAGAAGTACTCGGGGCGGCTACTTGTAAGTACGTCTGCTACTGTTGGTGCACTACTTTTAGTGGCACTGATGTGTTTTTGGGGCTGTTTTCTTTATAAGAGACTTGGTAAAAAGGATGGCAGAGGTCTTGCAATGGATGTTGGTGGAGGTGATTTCTCTTATTACTACTGCTTGAATTATGATTTGAAAGTACACTCTAGCTGCTTTTAGTTCCATCTTTGTGCTTGTTTTTATAATATCCTGTTGCTTCAGGGGCATCAATTGTAATGTTTCATGGAGACTTGCCATATTCTTCAAAGGATATCATTAAGAAATTGGAGACTTTGAATGAGGAGCACATAATTGGTTCAGGGGGCTTTGGGACAGTATACAGGCTTGCAATGGAGGATGGCAACGTATTCGCTTTGAAAAAAATTATAAAGATGAATGATGGCTTTGATCGTTTCTTTGAGAGGGAGCTTGAGATTCTTGGAAGCATAAAACACCGGTACCTTGTGAACTTGCGAGGATATTGCAATTCTTCGACGTCAAAACTTTTGATCTATGATTTCTTATCTAATGGTAGCCTAGATGAAGCTCTCCATGGTAAGATTTGTTTTCTCATAGTTTGATCTTAGTGATATTGTTATTTAATGGAATGAGGATGCACTTTTATGTGTACATGCACATCGTTATGCATATAAATGTCTCAGTTGTTTAGAATTTTTTGTGGAATATGGAACTTAAGGGTCATAGGCGTGTGAGTCACTTGTGAATTACATATATAAAGTTATTGGAAAATGGAAATAGCCGGTCCCAGGATTACCAGTTGCCCATTCTATCAGTAAGGGCAGACCATGAGAGTTTTGCAATGATTGTTTGGAATAAAGCTTTGAGCACCAAGTACCTGGCTTTTTCTATTTCTGCGAAAATCTTGAAAATTGAAATTTCTGTCTCTTAGATAATTTTTGCTCATCTGGATTCATTACAAGCTTCGCTTGGGATTGTCATCCTTTAGACCCATGAAGTGATTTCCCGGAGGATGATTACTGGCTTACTGCTTTTGTTTATAATTCTAGCAAGGGAGTCAAGTGCTATGATCAATTTTGAGAACACTCGTGTCTTTGCGAAACCCCTTTAAAGAGACCAATTTCACCTTTGGTGTCCCATTTTTAAAAGATTTCAAGGAAAGTGGAATATTTAAGGTCTGTCATGAAAAACTCTTAGCAAGCATTTAGATGGGTAGTTTGGAAATGAAGGTATCTGTTGTTGTGAAGAACATAAATGGGTACTGGTACAACATGGGAATGTCAATATGATTGAATAATGAATGGGTATTTCAAATAAAAAAGGTTTGAGTACAGCTGAGAAATGTACAGAAACAGATAGTTTTGTGTGATTCGGAAGGTGCAGTAGGAAAACAAAATTAAAAGATGAGTTATATGGCTTTGTTGATTATGGATCCAATGTACAAACTACAGGGTAATATCAAAAGGGAAAATGACGGCCAAGGACATGTTTTGATAATTAATACCCGCCAAGGACATGCTGAGAACATTTGTTAATGCTGAAAATGTCCTTGGCGGGTATTAATTATCGAAACACGTCCTGGGCCGTCATTTTCCCCAAAAGTAAGGTCCAAACCATGCTTATTGGATTGAATTAAAGATTTTACCAACCAAAGGTTGTGTATACTTCCAAATACTGTTAGCTTTCCGGATGGAAAATATATTCTGGCTGAGGTGCAGCTTGCGTATATACTGGGTAGTACCAGGTGTTACCCGGTCTTGGGTAGAACTCAACCACAAAACTAGCTACTAAGGTGAGGGTGCCCTTGCACTTATGTATTGCATACGATACCTGAACCTAGGCGAGTGGGACTTCACTTCATACCCTCCCTTTTGCACAACGTCCTCACTTGGTTGCACTTGTCATATGAGGTGCATTTTAGTTCAAGATTTGCCAAAAAATATAGGTCGTTGTTCACTTTCTGTTTGATTCAACTGTCACCCTAGCAGAATCATGACTCTTATTTTTTTGTTTGTGTTTTTGAGATGTGCAATGTTCAGTATGATTGGCTGTCTCTTTACAATTGCACAGCTCCAGTTTGCTGCATGAATATATGAGAAACAATGTTGTATTCCAATGGTATGTGCAGAAAGAACTGAGCAACTGGATTGGGATACACGGCTAAATATCATTATGGGAGCTGCTAAAGGGCTGGCCTACTTGCACCATGATTGTTCTCCGCGAATTATACATCGTGACATAAAGTCGAGCAACATTTTGCTTGATGGCAATTTGGAGGCTCGAGTTGCTGATTTTGGACTAGCCAAGTTGTTGGAGGATGAGGAATCTCACATTACGACTATTGTAGCTGGAACTTTTGGTTATCTAGCTCCAGGTATGCAATGTAATTACAGCCAACACTCCATTTGTATTGAGACTTTTGAATGGAGAATATAGCGCTTGATGCCCTTGAGCAACAGAAATAGTTTTTTTCTTTTCTTTTGTCAAGTCCTTATATGAAGTGTGCGAGGGGTGGTCTCCTGTAATGTTTGATATCATCATTCCAGAACTGAAGTCGGGGAAGTGTTTGTAGTCTGGAGCAAGGGGTAAACAGTTGGTTTTTCTTTTTCTTTTTTTGGTATGGTTTTTAAATGGTAACAGGTGTCCAGGGTTGTGAAATAGTGTTCAGGCCTAAATAACCGATTTGCAAAGCAGGAGGGAGCATGAGACCATCTTTTGTAAAATTAGCTTCTTAGTATGACTTACGGTTCTAGACATGAGTTGTTGTGTGTTGTATAGGCCTTTACATAATGGGATTTGGGAGATTTTGGACCTTCAGTACCAATATTTACCCATGTATTGCTCTTTACTTTCCGATATAAAACGATATATGGCAGTATCACCTATTCCGGTACGTATCCTGATAGCACGAATTAGAACCTTTGGTTTTTTTTTTTTTTTGAAAAAGCATAATCCCATTCATATATAAAACACAGTACACATAGGAGAATAGTTAGAGCACTGGCGGTGTTTGTCATGCATCTAATTTATCTTGCATCTTATCCCACATCGGTCTTATCCCACATCGGTTGCAAAACGTGGCCTTACAGTCTTCTCTGTTTCTATAACGGCCTATCTTCGGAACTACCGCTATGCATGATTTTAAGCTCATGTCTTTCCAAGGCTGTGCCAGTGCCGCATTGCACTGAAAACTCTTTCTGCTACAAAGAGTAGTGCACGTGGCAAAAAATATTGAGAGTGATAGAATTCGTTAGAGATCAGCAAAATTTGCATAATAAAAGTTGACACTTTTTTTCCGCTAAATTATGAATCCTCGTTCCAAAGTGCGATTCATTCACCCTTTTGTGTGGATTAGGTGACTGACATTCATGTTGATGAACAATGTGATGGGGCTGTTCTGGTCCTTCTTGGGGCTGGTGACGAAGCCCCAAGAACAGTGATTTCGATGACTTTTTCTTCTGTCCTGCTTTTTGTACATGGTACAGTTGTGTAATTGATTGGGTATGAAAGGAGCGGATGAGTGATTTGATTATATGTAGTAAGTTTGATCTATGAAATTGAATTGAGAATGGACCTTTGTTATCGACATCAAAGAGTTTTGGGTTCTTTTGTTTTGTCTTGGCACTTCTTTCTTTTATTTCTTTTTTCATTCACTTAGGCCTTGTTCGTTTTTGGGTTTTGGATTTTGGATTCTAATCATTATCCTATTTCTCTCAAATCATTACTCTCATTTTTCTCTCTATCTCTCTCCAATCATTACCCCTATCTCCAATCATTATTCTATTTCTCTCTACACTTATTACCTACAAATCCAAAATTCCAAAATGAACGGGGTCAAGTTTTCCCATTCTCTGGCTGTTCGGCGTCAGTTGTCAAGGAGGACAATAGGGAATTAGGAGAACAATAGGGACATCCAATGCATCACACCTTTGGGGGGGGGGGGGGGGGTTTGCAACTTACGTGACACAGAAGGGTGTCAGATGATAAACTTGGACTCTCTTTACAAACTAAGTTTTGGCTTTGAAATTTGACTTCAACCAAAAAGCATCACAAGGGAAAAAGAAGTTCTAATCGTGATTACAAAAGAAGTCCATGTCCAGGAAATTTTGGGATTAGGACCTACTTTTCATGGGCAGGCAAGACATTTGATTGTCGGGTATGGAAATTAGACCTGAGTCCGTCATTTACTTGGACATTTACCTCGGATAAGGCGTTATGTTATTATGTTATGCGTCAAATACTCTATGACACCTTGTAAACACTATTTACATAGATAATAGTAAACATACTGAGAAATTTGAGTATTTTGTTGCGTCCCATTATTGGTCAAATGGGCATTAGATGAAGTAGACACATACCACACCCCATACTCGTTCTTGAGTACAGGTAAAATAGATGATGACACGTCCTTACCTCATTAGAGATTATGGTTTGAATGCAGAATGGATATACTATATAAAATAGGACTCCAGCTAAACTAAAATTCAACTAATCGGTGAGATCGGGATGTGTTTGTTTGGTACGTAGTCACAAAAAGTTCTCTCATTCGTGCTGACTTATCTATAGAATGAGTCTAGTTAGGTGATCTCCAAGGTAATGGCATAGAATACTCAAGAAAATGTTCGCTTATTTTAACTTTGTTTTTCGAGAATTAGGAAGAATTTATTGTTTATTTCAAGAAGGAAAGGAATACTAGAGAGAGAGAACCTGATGCAGACCCTATCTTGTAAAGTGGGTCCTCTTAATTTTTTATAAATTTGGAATTCAGTCTGACTTTTAGATAGTGATTTATGGAACTTTACGTAAATAGCCATACGGCGCCCCTGAAATGTTAAGTGCTGTCGTAACAATTATGGTACGTCAGTTCTTTTACTGTTGATCAAACTGGAAAAGCTGTGAGCATGTTCAGGGGAAGTGCTGTTTTGGAAGTGGTTCCATTGCTACTGTGATTTTGGTGTAAGCATCCAACATCATGTTTCCTGAATTGCTTTTGTATACACTTCATTTACAGAATATATGCAAAGTGGTAGAGCAACAGAAAAGACTGATGTTTATAGTTTTGGGGTTTTGATGCTCGAAGTAGTCTGTGGGAAGCGGCCAACTGATGCATCATTCATTGAGAAGGGTTTTAATATTGTTGGCTGGGTATGTCTCTTCCCCCTGCACTTGTTTCCACTGCTTTTATTTATTACTTCTTTATCTTTTGGTGGATCATTTTGTGCCTTTTTGTTATTGATACATTGCTGAAATTTGGGAAATTGACGTGATCTCATTTCAAAATTACTAAGAGGAGGATCTTATACAAGATTGTTAAGAATTTGACTCCACAAAATGCCCATCACCGTTTGCTGCTGTTTTGAATTTGCTTTAGCTACAATTATGTAAGCAGTTAAGGTTATATTCAAGTATCCTGCGAATTTGTACACGTTGGAAGTTTAATCTAAACTGGATACCATAGAATATGAGAACACTTGTAGATGCAGCAATATTGGAGCATAGTAAGGTTTCAAGTTGGAAAAGGAGAGTGTTACATCATGAGGAAATGCTTGCTAACCCTCAAAACTTCCAGAAGTGGTTATTCTCTGATTGATTACTAGTACATGCTGCTGTATATGGTATATGTTGTTGTCAATGAACTTTGGATTTTGTTTATTTTGAGCAATTACGTTATGGTTGTAACCCCCCTCCCCCAGTCCTTTTTCTTCTTTGACAATACGGGAAAGCTCTTGTAGAAATGAAACAGTTCCATTGCTCATCCATTAGATGCCAAACCTTTTCCAGGAACTACCTGAAATCAAGGTTGAATACAATCTGAGCTTGGATTCTGCCACACTCAAACAAAAATGGATCCTTGGTCAATCCTTCGAAAACTGTCCAACTTCAGTTATAAAGCTAGATCTCGTATTTATATATCTGTTTTAGTTCTGTGCATTACGTTTTTTTTCTGTATGACTGCTGATATGCCTATTTTGGGTTTGGTGAGTACGTAATGCCATGGTATTTGATGATAATTCTGAGGATATTGACTCAATATAGGATAGGGCTTGTCATTTAGGCTTGGGTTTCTCCTCTCTCTAAAGCTATGAAGCATGAATGCTGCAACGGGATAGGATACAGTACATACAAATAATGCAATATGAAAAAATTATAGAAAAATAGGATACAGGTATAGATTGGATATGTTAGATATATCTATGTTCAACAATAAGAGAGAAGCATCCTACTACGTATAACCACAAAAATGGTTAGAATCATTTTATTTTCTCTATAAAATACTGGTCTTGTCAGAAAAAGGCATTTATTATTTAAGATTCTTACTTTTTAATTTTAAATAGATGCTGAGAATGTTTTATATTGCTGTCAGCTATGATCTGTTTATACCAAAACAAAAACGTAGTCTATTTTCCCCCACGTGCTTTTACTTTTTGCACTCAAGTTGTATTATGTATATGTGAAATTGTTGTACATATGTTACTTATTTGCTTATTTAATTGTTCAAATGAAATTTTATAAAACACACATATACTACAATAAGTATGTCAGTTCCGAAAACTATGAAAAATGAGATAACTATTTTCATCTCACTGTTATCCTCATCTATGAAGAGTAACCAAAAAATACTGGAAATACTGTCTTTGTTCCTAACCATTTTAACTCAAAATATATGCAATTGCCACAATCTTAATTTCATGAAAGTTTGGATACATGTATTATAGTATCCGAAAAGTATTTAATACTTTGAAAATAATGATATTAAATTTGATATTCTGGATACTTTTGGGATACCTATTTCCGAGTGTCGGGATCCCGATACGGACCCACCTAGAACTAGAAGCATTCATAGGTTTAAAGAGATTCCATTGTTCATATATAAAGATTCGATGGCACCACGGGATTACAAGGATTTTTTTTTGTTGGGGCGATTCAGTTTTGCACCGTCTTCGGCAGACTTATTTTTCTCCCCTTGTTTGCCCCCTACTTATTTTGAATTCATATATTTATTTTGTTGATCAATAAACAAAATGCTGATATGCCTTTTATCCCTTGCAGTTGAATTTTCTTGTTTCAGAAAATAGACAACGGGAGATTGTGGATCCAAACTGTGAAGGAGTTCAGGAAGAAAGCCTGGATGCTCTTCTAGCAGTCGCAATCCAATGTGTATCTTCAACGCCAGAGGATAGGCCTACGATGAACAGGGTATTCCAAATACTTGAATCTGAGGTCATGACCCCTTGCCCAAGTGACTTTTATGATTCCAACTCGGATTGAAGCCTGAAGGAGGCAATGAAGAATCATCTTTCTTGTCAGTTGTCGCTGCTGATTCTCCATAGAAACAGGGAACTGAGCAGTAAAAGGGGCCCACAATCTGCAAAGTTTCGGTCTTTCCCCTTGGATGTATTGAATTTTTTTCTGGAGTTCAATGATAGAAATGCCTCCATTCATCTGCGCCCAATATCCTCGTAGTTGATAGAGTTGGTTGGTCATCAAGGGAACTTGGTTTGGGTTGGTGCATCCAGGGTTTTCTTCCTAGCCTTGAATGAGATTCCACGCAACAGATCTGTTCCCCTTCTTTTTTTTCCCTATTCTTGTATAATAGTTTCACACTGCCCTTTCCAAAAGATCCTTTGTTGTTCATGATCATTTTTCTATTAATCTATTGCAATCACAATAATAGACACGCAGAAAAGATCGATTTATTGTCTGAACATATGCAATTTGAGATGGTTATATACAGTTTCTGTCGATATATGTACACATTTGTAGAAGCACATAGATGCAATCTGCTGTTTCATTTCCTTCTGGGACACTGGATGACAAGCATTGGATACCAATCAAAACCGTGCTGATATTTAGCTTAATCTCCTAAGGGGATGGATTTCATGAAACCCTTAAGAGTTCAAATTGATTTCTTTTGAATCTACCATGAGAAGGTCAGTGGATTTTTTTCCCCAAGCTTGATTTTGATTATTGGTTAATACTCCTATTCTTGGTTGCTGGAGTCGGTGGTTGACATCGGTTTCTTGTTTGTTGGATTGTTATTTTTCCTCCTGTAAAAGTTTGAAGGATCAACAAATTTAACGTCCCCGAACATGGGTGTGTTATATTTCGAAATGTGTGTTCTAAAACGTATTTCTCTAGTCACTAAGGCCTCGTTTGATAACAGTGATAGATGGATGGGATTCGTAAGGAGATGGGATTAGGATTGGGATTCGTAAGGAGATGGGATTAGGATTGGGATTCGTAAGGAGATGGGATTGGTAATGAGAAGGGATTGATAATGAGTATGTTTGTTTGGGATGGGATTAAATGATGGGATTATTAATATCATGTTTGTTTGAGATGGGATTAGATGATGGGATTGGATTGATAGAAGAAATTGGTAATGAAAAGGGATTGGTAATGTAAAGGAGTTGGGATTGGACTATTAATACCCCTCAATACCAAGTCCCACGGGTATTAGCAATACCCCCTATTACCCGGATTTTTAATCCCATCGGACTACTAGTCCGAACCATTTTTGGTTACCAAACAAGGTATTAATAATACCAACACTCTACCAATCCAATCCCAACCCCTTGGAGGGTTATCAAACGGGGCCTAAGTCCCTTGTCATGTGTGCTGTGATGTTTTGGATCAACATCAATGAAGCAAAAGCTGGCCCAATTTGTAAACCCACATTCTTCCAGTGAAATGCGTCATGACGCACCATAACATTGGACTGGTACTTCCGTCTTTTTCTTCTTTTTTTTGGTAAGTTTTTTTTAGAAACATGGTTAGCACTGAACTCTGAAGTAAATAAAATACAATCAAGAAAAACTAGTAGAAATTGTTTTGAAGTGCAGTTAAAGTAGGCAAAGTCTAATTAAAGGAAATTCCCTTGAGAGCAATGTCCCTTGTGAGAGTCTTCAGAAGGCTTTTGTAATCTTTCCATGTGATTCTTCAACTGTCATTTTTGTTCACCATGTTGAATCTGCAGGGTAATTTACACGACCAATCCATCGCAAAATGCCTTTGTCCCATGAACTACGTAAGATTGGCACGACATGATAGTGGGCTCCAACGGAATAATTCCACGATCACCTGGGTAAGTAGGAGGAGTAACTCGAATCTTCATGCAGTGAATACGATGAGTATCCCCCGGAAAGAACGTCGCCCTGCGAACGGGAGGTTGTGGCACTATCCGTGAAATCCAGAACAAGCAGAACATGTCGCTGATAGAAAACAGAGAAACAAAGATGGAAAATTTATTTCTGAATGAATTAGAATGAGGTGAATACACCTTTAAATAGAGTAAAGCTACGCCCAAGAAAGGAAGATTACAAGATTTGATTACGATATGATTACCCTATGATTATGCTATGATTTGATTACGATACATGTCCTAAAATAGCATATTACAAGAAGATAATGTACTCCCTCCGTCCCTTTATTACAGTCCAGTATTTCATTTTGGGCTGTCCCTTAATAAGTGTCTATTTTGTAAAGTTAGTGGGTAAAAATTGGTGAATTGTCTACTTTGTCCCTAAAAGTAGATTCCATTTTGAAAAGTTAGTGAGTAAAAGTGTAATGATGATGGGTAAGTAGGGAAAGTGGAGGAAAAAGTTGATGTGAAATGTATAATGATGATGTCTTTTTAATAAGTTGGAGTTACGAAACAGGACATTTAAAAAGGGACGGAGGGAGTAATATATATTCAAGATACATAATATATATTCACACACCCCTCAAACTCAAGGTGCGAGGGCAGAGAGCACCAAGAGTTTATCAAGGAGAAAGCGGAAACAAGCAACAGTATGGGTCTTCGTGAAGAAATTAGCCAGTTGCAGTGTGGAGGAGACAAAGGGTAAAGCAATGGTGCCAGACTGGAGATGCTGGCGTATGAAATGACAATCAATCTCAATGTGCTTCGTGTGCTCATGGAAGATCGAGTTGTGGGCAAGCTAAATAGCACTCTTGTTGTCGCAGTAAAGAGGCGTAGGAGTAGTAACAGAGACCCCCAAATCGGAAATAAGCCAGCGAAGCCAGACGATTTCAGAGGTAGTATGGGCCATGGCACGATATTTAGCTTCCGCGGTGGAGCGAGCAACAACATATTGCTTTTTGCTTTTCCAGGAGATAAGAGAATCACCTAGAAAAAACACAAAGACCAGAGGTAGATTTGCAGTCACTAACATCACTTGCCCAGTCAGCATAAGCATAAGCATGGAGGGTTAAGCTTGATGTAGAAGAAATCAGAAGGCACTGATGAAGGGTACCATGAAGATAACAGAGAATACGTAAGAGGGCAGCCCAACGCGTAGTCCGAGGAGCAGAGACAAACTGACTAACAATGTGAACTGCATAAGAAATATCTGGCCGAGTAACAGTAAGATAAACCAAGCAGCCCACCAATTCACGATATTCTGTAGGATCCTCAAAGGGGACACCATCAGAGGCAGAGAACTTGGCATGAAGTTCAAGGGGAGTATCAACAGTCTTCGTATCCGTGAGACGAGCATGGTGAAGAATATCAGTAACATACTTAGACTGTCCTAAAAGATACCCCTGAGGAGAGGAAGCAACTTCAATACCAATGAAATAACGTAGCGGGCCCAAGTCTTTCATTTTGAACTCACGGAAGAGATGACTTTTGACTTCAGCAATAGCACCAGAATCAGAACCAGTGATGATCAAGTCATCAACATAAAGTAAGAGAAGTACCAGGCCATGAGAGGTGCGACGGAGAAATAGAGTAGAGTCATGCATGCTAGGCGTGAAGCCAATCTGAAGAACAACATCCTGGAAGCGTGAATACCAAGCGCGAGGGAACTGTTTCAAGCCATAGAGAGCATGACGCAAGTGACAAACCATACCGGAAGGATGAGAGAAGCCAATAGGAGGCCGCATATAAATCTCTTCAGAGAGATTGCCATTAAGAAAAATATTTTTTACATCCAACTGAGAAAGAGGCCATTGATGCACTGCGGCCACTGAGATCAAGGTGCGAACAGTGGTCATTTTGGCAACGGGGGCAAAAGTTTCCTCATAATCAATCCCATACTCCTGAGAAAATCCTTTAGCAACTAAGCGGGCTTTATACTGTTCCAAAGAACCATCAGAATGAGTCTTAATCTTGTAGACCCATTTGCAACCGATTAGATTCTTACCATCCAGAAGTGAAACCAACTCCCAAGTCTGATTGTGAGCAAGAGCAGTAAGTTCAGCTTGCATGACATCCACCCAATTGGGATCATTGCAAGCTTCTTTATAGGACCTAAGCTCAAAATAGGTGTGAATGCGGGAAATGAATGATTGATAAGAGGATGAGAAACAGGTATTAGTAAAGCCATATTTTACCGGTGGTTGACGATCGCAGAGGGGATACCGGCGGGCAGGTGGATCAGGATCCGCAAAGGCAGATTGGGGAGTAGTTATGGAAGTTGGACGATGGGTGTAAACCTGGGTGATCAGAGCACGGCGAGGTGATGCTGAGGGGGCTGTAGAAATATCAGATACCTCAAGAGTGGAGGTGTACTCTTCGGGAGGCACATCCATATCCATAGGAAAGGGGTCAAGATGGATCAAGCCTTCTTTGGCTACAGGAGCAGTGCGAGAAGGAAGAGTAAAATAGGGAAGACACTCTAAGAAGACAACATGCCTTGAAACATAAAGTTTTTTGGTCATAGGATCATAACACCGATACCCTTTTTGATTAATGTCATACCCTAAAAAAACACCTAAGACACAGCGGGCGCTGAGCTTAATGCGATCTTTCTCGGGGAGGAGAACAAAACAGGTAGAACCAAACACTCGAAGAAGAGAGTAATCAGGAACCTGACCATAAAGCCGCTCATAAGGAGAGCTACCAGAGAGAAGAGGGGTGGGCATCCGATTTAGGAGATATGCTGCAGTGAAAACAGCTTCTCCTTAGTAACAGAATGGGACGGAGGAAGACAGGAGTAGAGACCGAGCAGTATTAAGAAGGTGACGATGTTTTCTTTCACCTTTACCATTTTGGGCAGGAGTGTCAGTGCAAGACGATTGGTGGATAGTCCCAAGCAAATCTAGGAATTTATGAAACTCTGAGAGTGAATATTCCCCACCCAAGTCAGACCGAAGAATTTTAACCAATGTAGAAAACTGATTTTGAACCATGACATGGAAATTCTTATAAATCGTAAAGAACTCAGATATGTGTGTCATTGAGTAAACCCAAGTATACCGACTAAAGTCATCCACAAAAGAGACATAATAGACAAAACCACCTTTAGTAGCAACCGGAGAAGGGCCCCATAAATCAGTGTGAACAAGCTGAAAAGGCAAAGTAGAAACATAAGTACTTTTATTGAAAGGTAAAGCTGACATTTTTGCAAACTTACAACCATTGCATTATGAAATATCATTGACAGAAATATGACCCAAATGACTTGACTTAACTAAAAGTTTTAGACGCTCACTAGACAGATATCCTAATCTAGAATGCCAAAGATAAAACGGAGATGACTTATAATCTAAACAAAAAGATGACGCAGCAGTGGAAGAAGGTTTTATTGGGAGATGCAAGTGCTCCAAAAGATAGAGATCACCAACTCTACGGCCTGCCCCAATCTGCTTCTTGGAATCCCGATCCTGCACAACACAACTAGAGGAAGAGAAAACAACATCAAAACTAGAGTCGGATAATTGGCTGATTGAAAGTAGGCTTAAAGACAACTGAGGAACATAAAAGACATTAGGAATAGACAGTGAAGGTGCAGTAGAAGATAGAATGGAACCAATAGAAGCAACATGCATGGGAGAACCAATGGTTGTGATACTAATAGGAAAAGCAGGTGGCACACAATTACTAAGAAGAGACAGATCAGGAGTCATATGATGAGAAGATCCAGAATCAAAGATCCAAGTGGTGAGTTGGATACTTGAGGTGGGAGAACCACGCAAACCTGAGTGAGTGGTAGTCATGGCAGAAGCTTGGGGGGATCCCCCTCGAATGGCTTCCATGTAAGCCTGATATTGCTGAAATTGCTCATAATCAAACTCTGGAGGTGCACTACTGGAGGCCGGTGCTGCCAAGGCTGTAGGAAGGCGAGAATACTGTTGTGGTGCCCGAGACTGATATGTGGGGCATGAAAACCAATCGACTGAATAACATTTCGTCCCTTTGGCTTGGGACGATTAGGGCACTGATGCTTCCAATGACCCTTCTGATGGCAATAGTTACACTCATCTTCAGGAATTTGAGGCCTTGGCTTGGCCGCAAATTGGACAGGATGCGATGCTGGAGTGGGCGAGTGATGTGTTGAATACTGACCAGATGGAGCAAACGGAGCAGCAAAGACAGACTGTGAGGGAGGTGCAAGATTAGCCACTTTGAATCGCGTTTCCTCAGCGATAAGCTCATGAACAGCATCATCTACTGAGGGCAATGGAGACCGATGCAAGATAGCCCCACTAAGAAGCTCAAACTGAGTCCGAAGGGCCATGAGAAATTGAACAAGTCGTAGCTCCTCACGAAATCTGACATAACTATCAAGTACTAACTGATCCCAATAAGTAGTCATTTCGTTATAAAATTCTTAAATCGATTTATTGTTTTGGGTGCTATTTCGGATGGACATTTCAAGCTCATATCGTTTAGCAAAATTTGATTCAAGATACAGAGCTTGTAGATAATCCCAAACTTTCTTTGCTGTGTTATATTTCAAAAAATTCATGCCAATACTTGGTTCTACAAAGTTGTGAAACCAAGTCAAAATCTATGCATTCCCTGTGTTCCATTTTCCCAAGGCAGTGGCATACACTGGGTCTTTTGGATCAGAAGGAGGTAGCGTAGAACCGTCTACGTATCCCCACATTTCTTTACCAACAACAAAATTTTTCATCACATGAGCCCAATAGGAGTAGTTGTTACCAGTCAAACGAACACTAATAGCCTAATTTTTATCGCCAAACATGACGCTAACAGAGAAATGCAGTTAAAAAAGAAAACAAAATACCAGAGTACCAATATGCCTTAGACTGGTTTTTGTCGGAGCTGTAATAGAGGTCGCCGGAGCTGCTACAGTGCCAACGAGTGCTGCTGGAGGTTGTCATAGTGTGGGTAGGTCACTGGCGGTTGGAGAGGGATGGGTGTTGACTGCTATGGGTGTTTCTTGTGATTCGGGTTGCTGAAAAATAAAGAGAGGGAACGACAGTAGCTGACAGAAGGAGAGAGATCTGAGGATAGAAGACTGATCGAAAAGTAGGGTTAGGGTTTCGGAACCCGCTCTGATACCATGATAGAAAACAGAGATGGAAAATACTGATGTTATTTTTGAATGAATTACAATAAGGTGAGTACACCTTTAAATGGAGTAAAGCTACGCCTAAGAAAGGAAGATTATGCTATGATTTGATTACGATATGATTACCCTATGATTATGCTATGATTTGATTACGATACATGTTCTAAAATAACATATTACAAGAAGATACAGAATATATATTCACAGTTGTCGCCTAGATGAGCCAAGGATGGAGGAGCATCAACCTGCCTCTCCTCACTCACCCAGTAGTTCGAAAGGTCATGCATGGGGACGTAGCCCACGAACTACGTCTTGGTGGTTACATCATATCCAACCAAGCACTACTTACCCACAGCATACCAATACAAGAAGTTGCCGCCAACAGCCACGACTTTTCCCCTCAGGTCTTTCGGGGGGAAAAGATGTCTGAAATAAACTCTTCCTATCACCAAATCTTGGTTTCCACATCGTAGAATTGGATCCGCCTTCAGGAAAATGTGGAGGGTTAGGTAGAGACTCCCAGACGTCTAGGGTTGGGTCGTAAGCCATGGCCTAGGGTGAGCGCAACTTCTCCCCCTTCCGCCGCCTCTTCTTGGTGGAACCACCCAGGCAATAAACCTTGCCACTGAGAACGAGGATGTGTGCTGCTACTTCTTCAACATCATCAATTGCTAGCTTATTAGGCACTAGACGAAGACCCTCCCATTCCGTCATGGGCTGCTGCATGGTAGTAGTTGCAGTAGTGGAAGTACTACTCAGGAGGTCAATACAACAAAACCCATGGCCAACAAAATAATTTACCCCCGATGCCTCCGCCTCCGCCTCTGCACGAATACGGTATAAAATCTTTTTGTTGGAGAGCCCTGAGATCGCCCAACCTCTAAGATCGTACTTGGCAGTTGCTGTGGGTTGTTTGAATTCTACCACCATTTCTTTATCAACATGATAAGGTGTAGGAGGAGGCAAGAAGGGATAACATAGCCGAACAGGTTGGGAAGGAGCAGGCTGATCGTGTTCAAGATCGTCGGAGACGTCAAACGTGTACCACTCCAGATCATGGCTTCGGGTATTTTTTAGGAGAATAGATGCGAATTTCTCTAATTGTGGAGGTAACGATGATGATGATGCTGAAGCTTCGGGTATTTTCATCTCTCTCTCTCACGCCACAGACGTAGACGAAGGGACACCGATTCAGGAGGCGCTACGGTGGCTGCTAGAAACCCAAGCTGAATATCTTTTTTTAGATCCGCCTAGCTGAAAGTTTACACTAAAAAAACGGTGAGAATTGAACTCAGAACATGGTCTTGGTTTTTTTTTTCATCGTCCTGATATTCTTTTTTTGGAAAGGCGAAAAAGATTTTATTGATCTCTGAAATTGTTACAAAGATTAATAGGATAATGAGTGATGACATTATATCTCTAACCCTAGACCTATAAGAAACCTACAAAGTTAAGGATAATTCTATGTCCATCCAAGACCCAAACCCAATTTTGGCAAGGAACCAAACATGAGAAACCAATTGGGACAAAGCCCACACCCGTTGGCCTAAAAGCCCAAATAAAGAAAGTTAATGCTTAATCACCTAAGGGCCTAGAAGCCCAAATAAATGGGACAAGGCCCAACAGCCCAACAATAGAAGTTCAAAAGAAAAAAACCACTACCAACGCCGGTCACCAACCCACACCCAAACAAAGCACCACGCTGAATAGCCGTGAGCGGCGAATCCTCACCACGCCATTAAGCAAAGAATCGAAGATACCTAACAGTAAATTAAATTGATGGGGGACACGCACACAACACAACCACTGCTGCCGCCAAGAACAAACCTTGCCGTTAGGCCGAACTGGCTAACCCAACAGTGTAGACCGATGGTTGAAAGGGAGGCGACAGAGGAGGTGAGGGGAGGATAACAGAGGCCCACATCGCCGTGAGCAAGGAGGAAGGTAGAAAAGGTAGATTGCCAAGAGCCCTCATCGCTGTGAAAGCTCGAAACATGCATCCATGAGAACCGCTGTGAATCTGCGAACAAGCAGATCCCAAAAACGATCGGAATGAGAAAACGAGGCCAAGCTCCGACGAAGACCACCAGGAACCACCACCCCCACCATAGTTCACACCTGTAAAAGAAAGAGAAAACAGAAGAAAAAAAAAGTAGCGAAGGAGAGAGAAGAGGGCAAAAGGAGGGAGGAAGAGAAGAGAGGAGAGGAGAGGAGGGGGAAGGAGGTGGCCCGGGGGAGGAGGGAGAGAGGCAGTGCCTCCCCCCCAGGCGGTGGCTGTATATTTTGAATCATCCTGGTATTCCTAAGAAGGGTGTAGATAATACCGAGCTACATTTGCACGTACTGAAATGAACATTGCGAAGCTGATGCATGAATTGCATCGCCTAGGTAGCAGATGTATTATTGTCACCATTATAGAATTTATTACACGGTACATGTACCAAGGAGTTTATGGCATTTAGTGTTAGATAACCCTATTTGCCAAATCACTCCCTAAAATCAGAAACAAAAATAGTCAGTCATTAAAAACCTTAGTGAATTAAGGATAGTTTCACCCTTGGAAAACAATGATCCACGAAGCACCCTTCACAAAAAAAGATGAAATCAAGCCACAAAAACCTCACCATTGTAATCTTCGGGCCGAAACGAGAAGATTGACGCCCCTCGGGAATCCATAGAACACCATTGGCAATTTTTGTAGTGGAAAAGTCTGCACGAAACATTGCAGTGAGGCAGGAACCAAGCTCAGAACCCTAGAAAATTGGTGCCTTGAGATATGTACCATGACACGTGGTTTGTTGAATCTATAGATCCGACGGAGACACGTGTCGGCTTTAGAAGTCTGCATATAAAAAGGCCAAGGACCCTAGCATTCAAGACATCGAAAACCTTTGGTAGAAAAATTTCCAAAGGAAAATCGGAAGAGGAACAAAGGGTAGGAAACTTTGCGCGCGATCAAACCCCCAACTCCGAAACTCTTCCAAAACTCTACCAAAACCTCATAGAAAAGATCCTAGCATATGAAAAGTTCTGTATGGAAAGCATTCAATCTGTTTAGAATAGTGTACATAGCATTGTTAAACACTAATATAGTTGATATTGCCGTTGTAATCCCAGCAAACGGTGAGAAATATTACATTTATCTGCCGAGATTCTTCCTGGAATTCAATAAAATTAATCAGTTCATTGTTGTTCATCTTTATATTTTTGCAAAAACAAAAATGCAATTATGCACATTCCCAAAGCTCAGGATAAAGTTTCAAAAGGTAGGCAATGCCAACTTGCATCTCAGGCCCAAAAGTGCATATTAAAACTATTGCTCATAAACATAATGATATACACTTCAGAAGCCGGAAATAGGGTTGCCAAATAGAAGGCATTGCGAACTTTGCATACACTATTTTTGTGCTCGAAATGTTCACTTCTACGCGCCATTTCTCTCTCTATGTGCATGGTTTCTCCTCAACTTGCAACAGAGGTGAGATCGACCAGAAAATGTTTCGGCAACAGTGAGATCGACAGCTCCGGCAACAAGTACTCTCTCTTCCACAGACACACACTGATTTGCCTTTCCTAGGAATAAAGAGGGAGGGCATAAAACATATCATACCATGTTTCTTATGGAAGATTTTTTCCCGAGCAAACCCAAGTATGTCATGGTACTATAGGCAGGGGCGGACCGAGTAAGGGGCACGTGCCCCCACCCCACCCCACCCCATCCCTTTTTATTTATTTATTTAAATTTATAGTTTATTTTTATGCAAAAATCAGTGTTTTTTTTTGGGGGCAAAAATGAGTGGGAAAATGAGAAACCCACACAGAAAAACTCGACGAGGAGAACTCGCTTGAAGCTCGATTTACTTTGTCGTTGCTGATCGCTCATCTCTGTGGTCGTCGCCCGTCACCTCATCAATTAAATTTGGAGCTACTCGGCAAAAGTAGCATTTTATTGAAAGGACTTTTAATTTAGGGCTACATATTTTAGGACTTTTTATTCTTTTCTTTTAAGGTTCGTAATATATATCTTGATTGTTTGGAAAAATTAGGCCTTCATTTCTTTACTTGGTTTTTACCCAATGAATGAAATTTACAATTCAATTTTCCATAGTTTGTGCCTTTGCGCTTAATTTCGATTTTTGCTTAAGGTAATTAGTATAATATGCCCCCATGTGAGGCAAATCCAAGGTCCGACTATAGGATTTCATATTCACAATCCTATAGGATTTCACACAATGGGAAATGGATGATAGAGACAGAGACCACCCAACTAGCGAGTTTTGCTCCGACAATATATATATATATATGACTGGAAAACCCAACTATCGAGTTTTGCTCCGACAGTATGACTCGGATGATTCAGAGAGAAATTTGATGATTGAGTTTGGTGATGTGGCTTTTGCCATGCTGCCATTTTTTCTTGGAGAAAATGGTAACAGCAAAATGAATGGAGCCAAATAAATTGTAGCAAAAATGGCGCACCAATTTTTGGCAATGGCTCAGCCGCTCAGCTATTTTCCAGACCAGACTTGCTCTGACTAGGTACATTGAAATTTTACTTTTTTACTATGGCTATTATTGCTAGTACATTGATTTAAGTTTTATAAAAATAGCTAATTGAGCTATTCTTGGTTGTCTTTAGGGGGTAATTATTCGGTTTTCCCGGGCACCATGTGGCTGTGCCTCAAATTCTTCCATATTACACATTTATGCGGATTCTACGCACTTTGTAATGAAGACTACACAAATGTATAGTGAAGAAAAAGCTTGAGGTATCACGTGGCGGTGTTTCGTGGGCATTGAATAAGTTTTCAAATTTATCTAATATAATTTGTTTCCACTAAACTAAAAGTTATAGTACTTGATTTTTTTTTGTTTTGTCTTTTATATTTAAAAAAATTTATGTTTGTTAGTAACTTTGATGGATTATTGGTTCTTCCCAACAAGATGGATCAGAAAAGTAAAAAAATTACGACAATTTTTTGATTTTTTCTTGGATATTTTTTTCCAAATTTTTTGGGTAAATGTAGTATAGTACGGAGTAGTAATATTTTAACAAACCCGAGATTTATTTGAATGAACGACATTCCCCCCCAGCCACCAAACGTAGCCACCACACACTCGCTCGGAAAACTCGATAGAAAGGACAGCCCGGCATTTCTAAGCTAATGGTAGTCTAAAAAGTTCTCTGTCAACTCGGAATGGCGTTGCTCTCACCACCGTATCTATCCACCACAATCAACCGTTTCCCAAACCCCAATTCTAACCCTAACCCTAACCCTAACCCTAACCCTAACTCTCCTTTGAGCCACTGCTCAAACCCCATATTCTTCCGTCATCGCAATCTCAAATTATCAGCATCGCCCTCTTCCAAAACTCACGACCAGAAGCTGAACTCACCCTTCCCCGCCTCCGGCCCACCCGAACCGCTCCGGCAGCTCGCGGCGGCCTCTGCCGTCTTCTTTCTCGGCCTCGGCATTAGTGTCTGCTCGGCGGCAGCTGCCACCGCCCGGATTCCGACAGTCGCTGTTGCTGATCGGCCGACAGTGGTTGACGAGCAGAGAATCCCAGGTACTTTTGACCTAAGTCACATAATGCGCGTGCGAGCATAGAAGCGTTCGTTCCATTAAAATTCGTGAGAGTAAGAATTGAGATCGCCAGTGAAGGGTTTTGACTAAGCTTGTGATTTGTCTTGTGAATTAAAGTTGATAGCTTGAAAACACGAGTACGGACCTATTTACTGGGTTTCAGTTAATGTGGTAAATGATGATATGGAAAGCTGACTACTGGAGAAGGATTTTAAAACCATTGAACATATATAGTAAATCCTTCTCCAAAACCATTGGACATATATAGTAAATCCATTTCAGCGGAAAATATTTTGAATTTCTTGGATGTGGGCTCATAGTGTTGAAAATTTGATGTAACCTGTGCGCCTTGATTATATACCTCGAGCAAACACAAAAATCTTTTTCTTCCTATTTCGCCTATAAATTGTTTCTCTTTGTACCAAATTCAATCATGCCAAGCCAACATATATGGAACATGGTATAAGAGCCAGTGAACTTGCTCTATCTCCGTGGGACAACACCCTTTTTGCCCTGGCCATCTGGACTCCGCCTTGCGAAATGTTTGGCCATGACAGCAGAAAATTGACTCTCTCTTCATCCATAACCTTGAACTCGTTTGCTTTGTGGTTTAGCACTACTTGATTTCAACTAGCCCTATGCACTCACGAGGCGAAAGCATTTGTGTTCACCACGAGGCATTGTTTTCTCTTGCAAAATCAAGTTGGTTTTCAGTTTGTCAACCTACTAGAGTTTGAGTGCAGGACGTTGCAAATACTATGAGGATGTTGTAGTCTCAAGACTCTCAGCCATATTTTGGCTCGCCTCTAACTCTGCACTCTGCTTCTCCAACCACTTTGTTGCCTCAGTCACTAGCACAAGGAAACTTTGCCTTGGAGTCAGTATCCCTTTCAGCTTCTGTTGCATGATCTCTTGGTCTTGGTGATTACTCTGCATGAGCGCCTTCTCAAGTTCCTCCAACCCGATGATTCTACCACTACCTACAATTCTTTCAGATACTATAGCAATTTCATGTTCTCTGCTTTATTGGTTCTCCTCTTCCTGTTGTGCTCTGCATTCAATTCCAGCTTCACAGTTGCCTAACCTCATGCCTCTACGACTACTGTCCAAGATTTCTAGCATTGTCCATAATCGCCCTTTGTCCCCGGGCTTACCAACTGTGCCTCTACCTCTTGAAATTTTGTCTCGAGATCTCTGTCACTGTGAACTCCACCCTGGAATCACTGTCATTGTTACTGCCTCTGTGAGTGGTTCTATGAATAAAGGATACTGTTATCAAGATTCAAAGCCAATGCGAGACAATCTCCTCTTCCATGTAATTTCTTGCTGTCTAGGGATGGCAACGGGGCTGAATGGGGGTGGTTATGCCATACCCTGCCCCGAAAAGTACAACACGGCCCCAACCCTGCCCCGAACCCTAACCGGGTAATTCGTGGGTGCTCCAGTTCCCGCTGTCCCCGTAAAAATGAGAAAAATTTGTTTAACCCAAGCGCAAAATAGAAGGGAATAGTTATATATAAGGTGGTATTTTAGCATAATGGTGAAAATATAAGGGTAATATTAGTTGTGGTATAATGATAAAAATATCAGGGCACAACTATAACTTTTTTAAGTACAATGATAAAATATTAGGGCAAAACTATAATGTTATATTGTAAAAATATTTTGGGGCGGGTAACGGGGGCGGGGTATTTTCAACCCAAACCCTACGCGACCCAATCAGGTTTTTCTAATTTCCCCCAAACCTGCCCCTGCACCCAAAAAATTGGCAGGAACCCGACCTGGTCGGGCTAGGTTCGGGGCGGGGCAAATTGCCATCCCTAAAATGCCGACCATGTCATGTTGGATACGTAGGGAAGAACGAAGTTGGCTTGGTGGAATCTAATACAAAGAGAAGCCATTTAGAAGCTTAAGCTATATAGCGGGTTTTGTGTGCTCAAGGTTGATAATCATGGTGTGCATGCTGCATGGCTGAAATCATTCAACATATTGTATCTTATCATATCCTTACAAGACAGTTCATAGAAAAGGCTCAATTTTATAGGAGAGAAACAATCCTTGTTGATCTGTTATGTTGATATTGTGGTGTTGGATGGAGAGATTGCAGATGATAAAGTGGCGGAGTGGTTCGAAAGTTGTGTGTCTACAGAATACCCGCAAAACTGAAATGAAAATTTTATCCTAATGCTATGAGCCCGTTATGTTACATGGCGCATTGAATGTTTGTACTACTAAGAAGCAAGCTGCAAGTAAGATAAGTGTAGCTGAAACAGAGAATGTTGCGATGGATTTGTGGTAAGATTTTGCGAGATAATTAGAAACGAAAACCTTTCCAAAATGGTAGGGGAAGCACCGATAGAAGATAGAATGAGAGAAAAAAAGGTTAAGGTGGTATGGACATGTCTATGGTAGATTGGCCGATGCGGTAGTTTTTTTATTTTTGATCATGGCGATGTGGTAGTTAGGAGATGTGATAGTTAGAAGGAGTGATAAGGTACATTGGAGGATAACACTAAGAGAGTGGATAGACCGCAATTGAATTTAGAGGTGGTAGTTAGAAGGGATCTAAGTTTTTTAATATCTCGGAACACAATGCCCTCGAAAGAGATCAATGGAGAATAGATTTATCCAGCTGACCAATTGGCTGGGATTTAAGGCTAGGTTTGGTTTGATATGGTTCTGCTATTTCTAGGATTTTATATACTAGTTCTATTCTACTAGTGGTTTAGATCATGCGGAACATGTGCAAAACCGTGTTAAGAGCATCTACAGTAGAGTATTTGGAATCCTCTGGGACCCAATTTTGAGTATATACCTGCTTCTATTTTTGGTGTTCTATAAAATGGAGGGGAGTTAATTTCCATTTGCCTCTGCCTACATGATGGATCGACTAATTCGAGTTCTTCGACATACGTACATTGTGTATTAGGGTACGAATAGTTTCGGCATATGTATCTGCCACTCAGAAAATTAGGGTAGCATACTAGTACTTGGTAATACGATGATTACTAAATGCAAAATCTGAATGTCAAAAACTATCTAATAAAATTGGGGAATTATCCTGAGGCGATTCCATTGTGGTTTGTGTCTGTATCTGTATAAAATATATATTCTATTGTCTGTAGTTGAGTTTTTCAATTGCTTAATTCAAGATTAAAATCTGGTACAGTGAGTTTCACTTTAACAACTTGGACTTTTTGGATTTGGTGAAAGCCCTCTCGTAATAGAATTTCCATGCATTAAGGACTTGCCAATATGTTTTGCAGTCAGTAGAAAAAGCTCCATACGCGACTCTGTAACTAATTGCCCATGGTTTTAAAAATGGGCCGCTAATGTTACACAACACCCTTACTAGCTGTATGGGTTACGGCCACCTGTTACACTACAATCGTTAAACCCTGCAACGGTGCTGAGAAGAAGAAAATTCACACCTGCGGTTGCTGCCACAATTACGCTACAGCTGTTATCCTTGCAACCGCATCATTGCCACCAATGCAGTACGACCGCAACCGCTATTGAGAAAGTATACGTATACAACTTTGCAATATCATTTTGATGTCTGTTAGTAGTAAAAATGGGTAGTTTATGAATCGTCATGTCGAGATCTACGAAATTTGATATGTTGATTACAAAGCTTTATGATAATAAATACAGTGAATTTTCAGCAGGACATAACTTCTCTTTGAAGTTCTATCAAAATTATAAAAATATCATTCAATTTGATCTGCAAGTACAATTTGGCATTTTGGAATCTTCTCGTGGATGCGAGTGCCAAAGGAGATGTTTTTTCTAGCCATCACGCATTGGCCAAAATGCTGCATGATTTACATACTGCTTTGTGGTTTAGGGCGATTCCATGATATGCTTTAAAATTTACAAGCAGAACAAATTGTCTATTTTCGATTTTATTTGCATTTTTGTTTCTTTGATTTGTAGTTTTTTGAAATAGCTGTCATGGATTAATCATTCTGCTATTTTCTGAACACAGACAATGATGATATGAAAGGATCGGGAACCATGGAAAACCTGGAAGATAAGGATCTAAAAGCAACATTTGAAAAGCGGAAGTCTAGAACATACGCCTTGACAGTTCCCTTAAGAATTGTTGCTTTACGCGGCTCCATACCTCCTTCTTGGGTCCAGGTCGTCTTTATAACTTGTTCTGCATTTCTGTTTGTGTGATATTGATACCTCTGAGTATACTTCTCAAATTTTGTTCATACAAATAAATACAAATACACATGCAAAGTATGACCCTTAGCTTCTGTTAGCTTGTATGTCTTGTCAAATTTCGAAAAAGTTGGACTTGAGAATACTAAAATATGTGACTCGGGTGGGAAAAGTGTGATACAAAGTTAAGGTAAACTAATGTGACATTGAGCACTTATTTATTTCACATTAGTGTTATTTTCTCATCATCCAAAAGATTCGGTAGGGAACTGATATTCTTCCTGTTTAAATACTCTAGGGGGAAAAAAGTTCAAAGAAAAGCTTATAACTACAACCTTTACACAAAAATTCACCACCGCAGCAGCAGCACCAACAATAGTTGTCATAATTGTTGCGGTCACGTATATTATTCATCTTTGCATGGTTTGACTCTCACAATGATAACCTTCGTTATGTGTACGCAGGTACGGGTATCAAGTTCGGGCAATGTATCTAGTTGTCAGATCCATCTAATCATGTATACAAGGACACGACACTATATAAACTATATATAAAGGACTAATTTATTTTAAGGTATAGAGTGGTGTTTATGAGGTAGAATAGACTTTCCATGCATGATCTGAATTCTGAGAGTTCTATATGTTTTTGTATGGTAAACTGGAAACACGTAAAATCCTTGTTAGGTCGATATCAACCACCCGTAGCAGTCACATATCCGATACCTATACCCAAACGTCGAGTGTCCCCCACGTGTTCTTACATGTAGAAGTGCCTGTGCAAGAAGTTTTCAGTGTTTGCGTATTCATTCCTAGTTTTTGTTATCCTCACAATGCACTTTTTTGCAAACAGGATTTCATTCAATCTCAAGGAAGGAGAGCAAAGTTACGTTTAGAGCTCCGCAGAAGTCTCAACAACATCTTTTCTGATCTTTCTAAATCTTTTACCGAAGGAAACATTGGCCCTAAATCTGCCGTGGCGGCTGATATTGTTAGTGTTGGTGATTCCTGGCTTAGTTTGGCTATTAGAAAGGGTCTAATCGTGGCCCTTCAAGGGGTGGAGGACCATGATTGGTTTAGAGGCTTAGATGACAAATGGAAGGTAAGGATACAATCTGATTTATATGGTCCTTTTTATACACCAACCCCTGCTGTGTAAGTCAACAAACATTCCATTGCGACAGTTTTCCAGATTGGCCTATATATTCTAACATCGAAGGGCTATTAGTAAATTGTGCAGGAAAGAAAACTTACATCAAAAAAATCATTGTCTGATGAATTGCTACTTCAAATGACGCCTCTACATCTGGTGTGAGATCTCGGAATTGACCCTTGTGTTCATTTTTCGTGCATCAGGGTATTGTGACAACCGGATCTTCAAGCACCACAATGTAGAAGTAATGGATTTTTAATCATCTTATTCTGAAAAGAATAATGTTTACAATTGTGTTCTAAAATAAATAAAACTAGCTGGCCTAAACTCCACATGCCTGTCGTGTGCTACCGCTCTTGCGGCAGCAGCTAACCTGCAGTTGTTATGGACTCTCCTATTGTGCCATAATGAATTTCTTCCAAAACCCCCCAGGAAGTATACAATATGACGAGAGTAGATAGGTTCACAATAAATGAGACCAACCAATTTGCCACATGGAGTCAACAACAATTTGATGCAAACCAAATCAAGGGATAGATTCATAAGAGGGATAAATCCCAAGATGAGATACAGGGAGCAAAAGCTCTCTATATTCTTTTATCAATACATTAAAAACTAACTAATGAGGGCACAAGACACTTATTTATAGACTCAAAACCCTACACGCACTAAAGACGCTAAAATGACAACAATACCCCTAAATCCTACTGCATCATACACCCCCTCTAAAGAAAACAACTTGTCCTCAAGTTGGACAACAGACACAAGACAGCTAAATGAAGAAAACATAGAACTATAGAACTATTTATCATGCAGCTCCGAAGTAGGCATGTGATTGCATTTCCTTGATCCACGTCACCCTCATGCAATAACCCATCTTCAATACGAGCTTTCGTTTGTGTACATCCACCGCGTCCTTGCTTATGTGCCAAGAAATCGCCCATTTGCCTGCCTCTTAAGGCTTAACACTTCCTCAACATAGGTGACTACCTTTGGTTCCAAAACGTCACAAGAATCACCAACCTTCGCATAGAGAAATTTCAACCTCAACCTGTCACGCCCTCGATTTTCAACATAAATAAATATTCCATTTCAACGAAAAATCCTTGCATAGCATAAATAGTACCCAAAAGGTTCCCAAGCTCTGAATTTATACAACATTGGCACACCGGCCCCAAATTAAACTTAAGTACTTGTACGAACAACCCATTAAGTTACAATCAGTTTAATCAAAGAATTTCTAGATTGAATAGTTACAAATTCATCTTTACCAAAAGAGAAGTCAATTACAAAGATGATTTAGTAACTAAAACAGAGTTAGCTCCCAAAAAGTCTTCATGCCCAAGCACACGAATGCACGCAGTCTAATGTCCAGCATTTTGTCCTGAAAAGAAAGATTAGGTTGAGCTACTAGTCCCAGTAGGAAAATCTTTACCAAAGTTATATGCATACATGATGATGGGGGCAAGGAAAGGAAACAAGTGGATACGACTCAATCGATGAAAAGCAATCAACAATGAGTATGTCTATCATTCGGTACGATTATTCCAAGTCAGAGTATCATCGCATTATGCCATATAATTCAAAGGATACAAACATCTCTAACACTCCCGACACGACACACTATCACAAATCCCCACTGACTATATTTCCACCCCTTGCGTTACAGTATAACATTTCAAGAGTTACCGTATTACCACCCCTTGCGTTACGGTGAACCCTAACAACCCGGACCATCGTATTACCACCCCTAGCGTTACGAGATCCACTTGAGTCTCCGTATTACCACCATTTGCGTTACGAGACTCCTAATACCAACTTCCGACTCATGCAACTACTTTCCTACTCATTATGCAAGAACAACCCTTTCTATGATCACACTCGTTCGTGAGACTCCATTCGGTATGCCAACAATATCACACTTAAACCATAAACATGCCCAAGCAATCAATCCATAGAATACGATTTCAATCATGTAACCTAATATTCGTTCTTTACCAAAAGGAAGCCAACGAAACAAGGATATCGTCGAATCATCATAGGGAACCAATTGGACACGCTTGAAATGGTTTAGGAGGTGTTACGAGGGTGTTAAAAGTGCCCGGAGTTCAAAACAATTGACGAGGAATCAACCAAAGTTCAAAACAGTTTTTCTGAGTCAAGGTATCGGTACCTCAAAAAGTTGGTATCGGTACCAAACCAATCCAGAGAGCAATCAGTGATCAGGGTACCGGTACCTCAAAAAGTAGGTATCGGTACCTAAGGTAGATACCTCAAAAATCTGGTATCAGTGCCAATGCCTTACAGCAGGCGATTTTGCAGATTTTGACAGATTTCGTTTGGGCTACGAACCAAGGCCAAGAACCAACTCTTACACCAAATTCAACACATAAACATATAAGAGAGGTAAAGAAGTCCCTACCTCGAGTCAAAGAGCGAAACCCAAGAGATTTTGAACGAGCCCTAGCTCCAAACTCTTCGAAATCAACGAAAAGCTTTCCTCCGAGCTTGACCCACAAAATTTGAGCTCAATAACGATATTGAAAGGCATGAGGGAGGTTGATCCTTGAGGTTTTGAGGTCTAGGAGTGGAGTTTTGAGTGAGAGGAGAGGAGAGAGAGAGAGATCGGTGGAGAGAGTGAGAGAGCCGAGAGTTTTGAGATGGGAAAAATGATCCCTTACCCACACACATCCCCTGTATATAGTCTCAAATCATAAAATCACACATTTACTCCTTTAAACTTCAATTCTTTCACTTCAAGCCCCAATCTAATTAATCACCAATTATGCCATATTCTTCCAATTAGTCAATTAATAAATATTTCAAGAATTTAAAATTATTCGGGTCTTTACACAACCCATGCCCAAAATCATGCCCAAGACTTTCACGAGTGAAGACCATTCCCAAAGGATCTTCAAGTGGTCTTAAGTTGCCACGAGTGAATTCAACACAAAGTTTGCTATCTTGCACCAAAGATGACTCGGGAGGCATCTCATGGGAGCGATCATCAAGCTTTGACTCTATGAAATCCTCTAAAACCGGCAGGAAGTCAAAGACAACCTCTTCGGACTTTGGTAGCACACTCAATGCAACATCAACTCCATTCCCTTCTTGCACTTGTTGGATATCTTCCCAATGCAATAAGCAAGGCTCATTGCTCACAAGAATAGGCATTTCTTGTTCTTCATTATTGCCACCAATGTGCTCAAGCCCTTCATTACCCAACTCTTCTTCAAACTTGTCCCATATGGGAACATCTTCAAAATCACTACAAGTCTCAACGATACAATCATTTTCAAACACTTCATGTGAAAGTTCATCAAGCATAGGAACAATATCATCCTCATCATCCTCATATGGAAACTCGTCAAATACGGGAATTCCTTCAGAATCACCTCCAAAGTCTTCATTTGGAGACTCATCAAAGATAGGTGAATCTTTACACTCATCTTCAACCTCAACTACACAATCATCTCCGAGAACATCCTTAAGCTCTTCACTTGGATATTCATCAAAGATGGGAAAATCCTTGAAATAACCAAGTTCTGTCACCCTAAAGGATTTCTCTTGAGTCATCCACTTATGAGCATTAGTCAAAGAACTGACATTCGCGAATGGAAGGGGAAGGTAAGAACCGTTCCTTGAATGTTTTCTTCATCTTCTCCCACTCTCTAATCTTTCCCTTACCTCTGTTTTTCCTACTATCTTGTAATTGTTCCCACCAATCGAAGGCTCTTCCTCGAAGGTGTTTAAAAACCAACCTTACTTTCATTTCATCCGAGATAACATGGCATTCAAACCAATCGACAAACTCGTTAGGAGTGAAACTTCCATCAAACTTAAGGAGTTCATAGTCAATGTTGTTCGAACATGCTCTAAACCAATGCAGAGCACCAAAATGATTCTCAAATCGAATGCAATTCATACATTTGGTTGGAAGTTGCAAATGGCGCATCTTCTCAACCAAGATAGATACTTCTTCACTCAACTCTTTAATCTCATTCATCTTGCAATTTGAATTGCCATAAGTATCAATTTCATCACCAAACTTTCCCATAGCATCTCTACCTCTACCTCTTCTCTTTTCCATTGCTCTATGAGCCAATTCACCAGCTAATCACCCAAATCAACAAAATCAAAACCAGTTTCGGTCAACTCAGTCACCGAACTCAATCAACTTAGCGATTTAGACCCAAACCCAGTCAACTCAGTATACAAACAGCCTCAAATCACAATCAATCGACCAAATGATCCCCAAATGATATCAACCCACAATAAATCGCAACAATTAACAACAAATGAACAAACCCAGCTGAAAATCTAACCTTTTAACACTGATTTGAGTGCCAAAAATGGCAGATCTAAGTCCGAATCACAGTTTCGACTTGAACCGAAGGCTATTCGAGCCTTAATCGAGTGATTCGAGCACTGAAGAGTGTCTAATCGACTGTTACGAGTCCAACCGAAGGCTGTACGACCAGTAAATAGCTGTTTCGAGTGCTGAAAAGGGTAGATCTGGGTTCAAAACTTTGAGTTAAGAGCCGAAATGGGTTTTCGAGCTCTGGAATGGCAGATTTGAGTTCGAAATAGGCTGGGTCAAGCTTGAAAAGGTGTGAAATAGACTGGGCTTTTGCCGATAGGAGTTTTTTCTATACGAAATGTGGAGAACGGCTCCGAAACTGATCGATTAGTGAGTTTTAGGTGACGAAATCAAGGTTTAAAGGCTTGGGTTGAGCAGATTTGGAGATTTGGAGTGAAATGGTGTCTCTGGCGAGATTTTCCGGCGCCATTTTAGGGTTCCGGCTAGATTTTCTGGTGAGGTTTAGGTTTCCGGCGAGTTCTCTGGCGAGATGAACGGTGAGGATCGAGCCTAGAAGCTCTGATACCAAATGATGCAAACCAAAATATCAAGGGAATACAAAGATTCAAAGGAATGAGCAAAATCCCATTCAAGGGGATAAACCCCAAAGGGGAGAGAGAGAAACTATGTCTCAATCAATATATTCAATATTCTTAATATTCAAAAGCTACCAAAATGAGATACAAGATGAGATACAAGGAGCAAAAGCTCTCTATATTCTTTTATCAATACATCAAAAACTAACTAATGAGGGCACAAGACACCTATTTATAGACTCAAAACCCTACACACACTAAAATCACTAAAATGACAATAATACCCCTATATCTTACTGCATCACAATTCACATAATACGACCTCATAGCAGGTCCTCCTCAGTATATGACCGGTGACCGGCCTCACCTGCCACACCCAGCCTATTATGAGACTTCTCGGGCCGTTAGCACAGTAGGCAAATTCACTTGGTCACATACTAAACAATTCCACAGCACCCAGCCCCCATTTATATAACACAACTCAACTTCACCAAAGAATTCATGGATTTCAATAAATGGCATAACGATTGAGCCAAATACAAAGACATGCCAAAGGAATACTCTGGAGATTAATTTAGAGCATATTATATACTTCCTGGCTTGGGTACCTTAATCTACCGTAGACCTTTAGCCACTGTGCACTGAGATTGCATGCAACACCCTAAAACCTTCAATTCTGATTCCCACGTACTCGGCTTCTAGCTCTATGTAAAACTCACCAAAAACTTATTTGTCCTTAAAGAAATCCTTTGTTCTTGTTTTTATAGCACCTGTTAAGTAAGCTCACAAGGTGTCTAAATAAGGCACTTGTCCATCCACCATTTATTTGTTTCAATTGTCATTTTTACACAATAGATATTAAGTCTGTGCCTCACATGCACACACCCATGTACAAAATCTACCACCAATTACCTTTTTCCTCTTCCAATTCTTATTTTCATCTTTTAACTTCCAATCATGCAAGACAAAACCATATAAAATACGTATAAGCAACATATATACAGTAAAACTTGCATCTCCTCATGCAAGACAGGGTTGCACGTCAGGGAGAGTGTTAGATAGCTTGATGTACATTGTTTAACCCATTTCCTAACGACTTAAGCTTTTGGGATTACGGGAAACTTAACAACTATGCCATGTAAAATCAATCTAGTGGGCCACCGTTCTAATGTTTGGTGCTCCCTTTGAGAATCTGGAAATGGTCGAATTCTTATGAGTTCAATTAGAGGTTTGCTGGCATTTTCTTTGTGGTACATATCCACTATCCTAGGCTTTAAGGTTTTGGGAGATCTAACACCACATTGACACACTTCAGCACTGGATGCTCATACCCGAGTAGACGTAATATAGGTTCCAACTCGAGGCTGGATTACGACTTCTTTTCTCAAATGTCATTTAATAGTTGACTTTATTGAGGTCCAACAGGTGAAGATTTGGGACTCTTCCAGGAAAACATGTGACGACTAATATAGGCAAAATACTGATATGGTGTAATCACTTAACTATGAGTCAACGTGATAATTGGTAGAACCAGAACCTTCCTTGTATAAATTGAATTCGAGTATGCACAGGGTCAACCATGAAACAAATAAGCACTTTATAGGTTTAAAATTTATTTGAAACCAGTCAATTGAAGTCCTTCCTAGTTTCCAGGCATCGAAAACTAGGATCTGGATCACTAGTTATACAAGTTTTGACTTTTAACTGCTATTTCTCCAATATCTCTACTAATCTGAGAGAATTAATTAGTTTTGAAAACCTTCATAATGTTTGATACTTTGATCTGTGATGTGGAAAAACTTCAGAAGTTTATCAGCTGTATAGCTTAACCTGTTTATCATGCTTCTTTGAATTTTTTTAAATCATGCATAACAGACAATCTTCAGAATCAGTTAAATCTGGATATTTCAAATGAAGCTATATTTTAATGTCTGAATATTCACTTTTAAGAGTTAAATTGCTTATGCATAGACTATAAACCCGTATTATCTAACTATTGTAAGAAAGAAAACAGAAACCCGTATTATGTAACTATGGTAATGAAATTCAAAAGCAGAAAAAACTTCTATACCCTGGTAATGCTGAGAATGATAGTCCGTGGTCAATGTTTTATTGAATCAGATTCAATAAAACATTGAATGAATCTTGATGACAGTGGCCTGTGTTGGTTATTGATATTTAAATGAAGTACGTTTTATGTTTTTCAAAATGAACCTGTATCACTGTATCATTGTGCTGCTTCTAAAATACTCTCAGGTATATTTACGCAGGAACAGTGAGGGAAGGTTAGATCCTAAGGGGACAATATGGGCTGCTCCATATAGATGGGGAAGTGTAGTAGTCGCTTACAAGAAAAACATGTTTCAAAAGCATAATTTGGCTCCAATAGAGGTAATTTGTTTTCCAGGCTGTAAATGATTACAATATAGGTCACATGTCAGATCCTTTATGAAATTAAGATTGTGTAACATTTTTAATTGTAGTATAGCAAAATTGGTAGGAATACAGTGAAGTAGAAATTTCTAGTACTTATTTATTATTGAGAGAGTGAGATGAAAATAGTATCATCCTTTATTTAAAAAGTTTTTCAATGTCCTTTTTGTGTCATACATGTGTTCCATGAAATTGAATTTCAACAAGTAACCAAGGAAAATTTGGTACACCACTTTTGCATATGAAAGAATACAATGATTTTGGACCATTCTTGTAGTTATACATAAAATACTGGTGAAAAGGTTTGATGTATCGTAGCTGTACCCGTCTCCTATTTTTTAGACTCTCTTGTATCTAATTGTCCGTATCAGTTGCCATGCTTCATACTCCAAGACCCATTAGAAATTGTACAAGTCTTTCTTCTCTGTAAGCAATACACCATATTGTCACTCAGTTCTTTAAGCTCTTTGAAAGCCAACTGATCCCCAAAGTAGTCATAGCTGAGTAGAACTCTTGTATTGGCCTATTTCCTTGGAAGGTTGCTTGAATTTCATGTTTTAACTGATATCTCTTTGCAAAGTTCGATTGGAAGTACAATCTGGAAAGGCAGTCCCAAATTTCCTTTGCCGATAGTTGATAGAGGATAGACTGATCCACAGAACTATTTATCCAAGTTATAATTTTGGAAGTGTTGGTGCACCAAACGGAACATGATTCCTTGTAATTTGCAGCATTGGCATCAGTAGACTTTGTTACATCCCCAGAAACATAATTCCATGTGCTTTTTCCCGTGACAAAGTTTTCTGTCACTTACCCCATTATTGTATCTCTCATGTAACAACTTTACACCGATAGCTTGAAGCGAATCTGAACTTCTACTAGCCAACTTCCAAGAACAAGATCACAGAAAAGTCACAAGTTTAGTATCTTCAATATCGGTCAAATCTGCAAAGTGCACTGTGCTGAAGTAATTACGAGGTTAACTTTGTGTCTACCTACTTGTGGTTTGAACACCAGCAAACGTGAAAAAACCATAATTGAACCAAGGTAAAAGACAATATTGGAGGCGTTCAGTTAGATTTCCACAACCACTGGATAGGGTTTCTGAAACTTTCAGATCAAAATTTTTGATGAAGCGAGGGTTTGGATCGAAGGAGGAGATCAAAGAGAAAAATGAATGTGAAGATGACTTGATGAAGTTAGGGCTCAGATTGAACACACAGGGAGATAGAAGACAGGAAAAAACACCTTTATCACCCACTGCTGCCTGGTAACTACCTTTTCTGGCTGTAGGTTGGGGGGTAAATTTCTGTTCACAGTTAAGCATAGGAACCAAGTAAATTATTGCGCTGAGTGCATGTCTTGGTGGGTCGTGATTTGAGCTCTCCATAAAGTTAATGCTGGTCAGCCTATTAGCAAGCCTTTTTTCAAGAAAAAAGACACTTAATACGTTCTTTAGTGGCAATAAGAACTTGCTTGTTGGAAATTGCTATTTCAGCTCTCATGTCACCTTTTCTTTGTTCTCTCTTTTTTCCTTGTTTTTGTAGTTTCCCCGTTTTGATGAAAAAGCGGTTGTTGGCTTAAATTCAGTTATTTGGCTTTTTGTAACTTATTTAGCGTTATTGGATAAGAGGAGCTTTTGTTTTGGCTAGAGAAGGTTGCAATCGCATAAAAGCCCTTATTCAATGAGCGAGGCTCATGCCAGTTTCCGTAAACCCCCTAACTCCAAGTGGATGAGAGGGTGAGTTTGCAACTCGATTCTAGGATTGGAGGTGAATTTCTGTGAAGCTTTAGGGCCACAAAGTGTAAATAACCAAAAGATTCAACTAGAAAAGCAGTTCCACTTAATATTGTTAGGAATTCTAAACCCCAGAACTTCTTCTTTGCTTATGAAAAAAATATTTCTGATTGTTGAATTTGTGAATATTATATTTTGGGAGTACTTATTACTAATTTTCCCAATCACAGGACTGGGCTGACATATGGCGACCTGAACTTGCGGGGAAAATTTCCATGGTTGATGACCCTAGAGAGGTTGTCGGTGCTGTATTGAAGTCTATGGGGGCATCATACAATACAAGTAACGTTGACTCTGAGGTTGCTGGAGGGAGAAATGCTGTGCGGGCGAAGCTTGCACAGCTCCAAAAACAGGTATATAAATGCATGGTGAAGCCATCCTAGGACAATAGTAGACACGTGCAAGCTGGGGTCTTGGTCCTGTGAGTGAATTTGTTGTGCTAACCGTGGGAAAACCGACTGGTATATTTGAATGTTATACACGATGTCGAGCTATTAATATTTATAAAGTATGCGGTTGATAGATGTTCCTACAACTGGTTGTAAGATGGATGGATAGGGGATACAAAACCAACCAGAAATAAGGAAGTGGGATGAATTTGTTGCAGTAGGCAAGACAATAGTTCACTTGGTAGTGGTGACATGGTAAGAAAATGCTGCAAATAAGCTGGCACCACTCAAAACTTGACCAAGGTCTTGCTGATGCTGCTTTAATAAATGTTATCCAGTTGTTGAGTGGACGTAGATTAGTCGATCCTTTCTATTTAAGCAGCCTTTGAAATTCCTTCTTCTATACACTACTACTACACGCTTGATCTTTCCTAGATTTGGACTGGTGAAAAGCAAGAGTCCTGACTGATGCTGGCATGGACAAGTTGTTGCTGACTGTGTCATGCATTTTGTAATACCATATTTTCATTATAACAATGTTTGGTGTGTCCTTATACGTGTTAGATGGCTTTCTGTAGGTTCGACTATTCGACAGTGTGCAGTATCTGAAAGCATTTGGAGTGGGAGATGTATGGGTGACAGTTGGGTGGAGTAGTGATGTTCTTCCTGCTGCCAAACGTATGACAAATGTCGCAGTTGTTGTTCCCAAATCTGGAGCTAGTTTGTGGGCTGATCTATGGGTATGTCTACAATCTCTTTCAGTTAATTGATTTCCTAAGAATTTGAAGTTGTTTCTCTAATTGAAATCCTAGTTGTGGCATTTTGACACTCATAAGTCGTAACGATGCTGCCCTAGATGTATGGGATGAAGTTCTTAAAACATTTCAACCTTGAAGACTTTCTTTAAAGATATTTACCTAATTGCATGACACAATTAGGTATCTCCTGACCGAAAAAGTTCAAGCTAAGTTATTGGTAAATCTGCAAGGGTATAGAAAAGATCCTATACTGTAATCATCAGAAGCGATGATCTTCGGGTAGACCCAAAATCTAATGCGTTTCTGTGTCAGTTGAACTGAAACCTGACTTTTAGATCTTTTTGGAATAGAAAGACAATGCGGACAAGATGTACACATAATTAGTGGGCCAATATTGGATCTGTTTGTAATGGTCAAAACTTAGACCTAGACCTCACACAAGGCTTACTTACGTTTCTCTTTTGTTATCTTAGATTACAAGAGCATCTAAAATGGGCTCTTCAAAAATATGTGCGAAACAGTGTGTAAAAAATGTTCAAAGCGGGACCCATATATGTGGGTTATGAATGTGTTAGTTTAGGCCTTAGGCTTAGGGACTGAGTATGTAATCCAATGGTGTGGTTAAGTGTGAGTTAGGATAGGTTAGATGTATTAAAATTGTTAGGAGTTATACGCTAACATTAGTGAGTGGCGTACTTTAATCTTTGTTAGTTTGCACGCGCGCGCGCGCACTCACACACGTCTTATGTGAAAAATCCCTAGCTCGCCTAGGTTTAAAAATATTTGCTATGTTTTAAACTTTTTCAATATCAACCCACAATCGATATATCAACCCAATCAATCACCAGAAAGCAATAAACAGAAGAACACCAAGATATACGTGGAAAACCCTAAACGGGAAAAAAACCACGGGAATGAATCAAACACTATAAAACATTGTGCGGTTACAAGTAATCTTACCCTACGATTCTGAATCCTCACAAATCGCCCTAAGACTTACTTGCCGAATCCACGTTCACCACACCCAGTGCTTGATCGTTGCTGCCTTGAATCCACAAGCCTTCCGTTTGCCTCCCGGAAATCCACCGAAGGACTTTAACTTGCCTAGGAATCCTCCTAGGGCTTTTCACAAATAGATTGAAGAAGATACTAAAATCTCTTGAAGATGTCTTGTATGCTCAATGATCCATCGATCCCATTTTCCTCCAAGATACACCAGCAAAAACCTTAATTTTTAATATTCCATTTGTCTACACAAATGATATGAAGTTGTGTGTATTCCCATAAAATCCAAGCCTCACAGCCTCGTATAAATATAGCCTCCTTGATTTTCGACTGGTGTATATTCCACAAAGTTGCCATATACCGAAATCATGATTTCCTTGATTTTTCTTTCCTTTAGCTAAGAGTCAAAACCCTTGATTGCATATCTCTCAATTACACAATATTGATTTCCTTCCACTTCCTAAACAGACTCTCTAAAAATAATAGAAAATAAAATACAACTAGATAAATGGGGATACAAATAAATGTGTATTTTGTAAATGAAATTGCCAACCAAACAGGACGCAGCTTTTTGGGACTAACATTATGTTTGTGTGTTAGCCTGTTAGGGTTAAGGAACAGTCTAAACACTTTTCCTTCTCTCCAACATTGGGATATCAAAGCATGGTTAACCCTACCTCTAACTCTAATCTTCATCGTTCAGTACCCAGGTTTCGCCACTTTTTGCGGCACCCTACCACCCTCTCTGAGGCAGCGTTACCTATTTCCTTTTCATCGTCGCATGATCTTTGGGTGACGACCCTCGCCGCTGATCTCTGAAACTCGTCGTTGACCTATACAGATCTCTAACCCTCGCTCCTGACCTTCGGAGAACTCTGGCCATCACTGTCCTTCGTTGATTGTCAGTTGTTGACACTCGTTGCTCGTTGGTCCTGCATGTCATATTGGAACGTCTGCCTTTGATTATTCTTGATCAGGGTAAGTTACCAATTGTCCCAAAAGCTTAAGCTGTTAGGAAATGGGCCCGACAATGTATATCAAGCTATTCAACATGGTTCTCAGTTCTCACTCTTGTTGTGCTATGTTGAGTTTGCTAGATTGGGTGTTCATTTTGTTCTCATTAGTTGACGTTTTTATGCCAATATTGCTTGGTGGTTGGTTGGTAGTTACTTTCTCAGTTGTTGGTTGTTGATTTGTTTCTAGTTGTTTGGTTTTTGCTCCTCATTGTGCGTTGACTTGTTTGTAATGGCTTCTAGTTCTATGTCTACTGTTGCTGGTAGTACTTTTGGTTCTCTTTTGTATCCTGATAAATCGTCCATTACATGGTGATCTCTATGAAGAGGTCTACATGGAGCAACCACTAGGGTTTGTTGCTTAGGGGGAGAGTATTCTGGTGTGTCGTTTTCAGAAAGCTCCTCTCCTAGAGCTTGGTTTGCCAGGTCTGATGTGGTCTTGGGTAAAATTTTGTTGTCAATGCGGATGATATATTATTACGGTGATAAGTTGAAGGAATTGCTACGACGTCAGTTTTGTACCAAGGAATTGGGCAGGTTACGTTATTTCTTGGGTATTGAGGTGTCACGACCCTGACCCGCCCCTTGAGGTCTTAATCATGACAAATGCCAGTGATTTCTCACTAAGGCCAAATCACAAATCAAATATCATCCAAGCAAGTGGTAATCAAAAGGACTAAAACATAACAGCGGAAGCAAAAGACGACTTTTATTAATAACAAACCAAAGTCTTACATAGGTATTACAAACTAAAAGGTAAACCTCCCAGAGCTGTGCTTACTTACAAACTCAAAAGCTAAACAAACCATGTACGAGCCAAGTCATCATGAAACATAACTTCCTATCTACAAGCTTCCAAATACACGACACATCTCAAAAGTAAACATGCCACCGCACTACGCGTCACTTCCTGAAAGGTGGAGAAGAAAATCCATAAGCCAAAGCTCGTATGAATGATTAATACTTAACTCACATGCCTTCCATGGACAATCCAAAATAATTTGATAATATTTCAAAACGAAGAACTCAAATCCATAAGCCAAATATAATGCACATTCCGCTATTCAAAATTCAAAAGCTACCGGGCGTCCCCGGTAGTGGATAAGCCAGACGTCTATGCATTATCCCAAAATACACACCAACCTCAAACACCCTTGCTAGCCATTAAGCCGTCCCCTAGCAAGACCGGACGTTGGGAATGCCATTAAGTAGATTCGCAAATATTTCACAAATAGGTCCACCTTCCATTGTTATCCATGGAGTACCCAATTTATAAAACATGTTCAAATAAGCTCGATAAGGAAAACAAGTTCAAAACCATGTGTTTAGGTATTAATCACTCACCTCGGCTCTACGAACCACCCGAACTTCCTAAAACAATTAGGCAATAAAAACATTATTAGGAACTGTTAAACATGCTTAAATATACCTAAATGAGGTCCTAAACACATTTAAGAACGATTTAAAGAAGTTAGATAACTAGTCCCAAGAAAACAGTCATAGAATCTGCAGTTTTATCAACTTCAACTTAAAATCTGACTTTGCACAGAAATATCTAAGGTACAAACTCCACATACTTTTTAAGGTATATGAATCTAGTTTCAAAATCAGAAATCGGATCGCAATTTCATCGCTCGAGCTAAAAAATATGACAGTTTCCGTAAAGTGCGACGATGCAGTCAGCACTGCAGATACCACGACAGCAGGTCGGTTAACGAATTTTAACTCCTTCCACATTTTGAGTTAGGTTCTGAAAATATTACACAACAAAATAGACACATACATGCATCTACAGTAAAAATATCAAAAAATATTAAGGTCAGGAAGTTGGTGAGAAAAATTCCTCAAGAACAGGGCAGATTCGATTCTGTTGAAGCTCTAAATTGCCTACCCACAAGCTGTACGAATTTCTGAAGTAAAACCCTAAAATTCACATCAAAACTCATACACAAACTTCACAAAACATAAGCAAACTTGAACATACTCATGGGCTACCCCAAATATACCAAATTCATGAATCACACAAGCTTTAAACATGTCAATTTCTAGAAATTTAAACAAGGTTCATGGGTCTTCAATACAAACTCAATCTCTACCCTAAACTCATTTAGATTCATCACTTCTAGCAAAAATTGAACATCAAGAACAAGAAATTTTACTCCTCTAGGCATGTACTTACCAAATTAGGCTTCAATCCAAGTTTAAGAAGAAATCTCCTAGATTTTCCTCCTTTTCTCCTTTCTTTTCTTCTTCTTCCAGTCGGTCTCTCTCTCTCTCTCTCTCTCTCTACGTTTTGTGATGAGAACAAGGAGAAGAATACACGTATCTTCTTTTTTTTTTTGTTTATATCCGGCTATTAGAAAAGTTATTAGGTGCATGCAAGTCATGTGTTATTATGTGCTCCAATTCCATTAAACAAATAAAATAAACACATAATTCGCCTAATTAGCTCAAAGCTCAACACATAATTAACTTAAAATGCAATTAAAGGTCAGGGGTATTACATGAGGTGGCAATGTAAAATGATGGAATCAGATTGTCTCAAAGGAAGTATCTGTTGGATATTTTAGAGAAGATTGGTTTGCTGGGATTTAGACCCGTGGATACACCCATGTGTCCCCAATGTCAAACTTTGTATTGACTATGGGGAGTTACTTCTTAATCCAAACCTATATGGTCAGCTTTGTAGATGAGTTGAATTGCCTTACCATTAGGAGTCCTAATATCGTTAGTACGTGAGGCAATTTATTTTAGCAAGTCAACTTCTACATTGGAAAGCAATTCTTAGGGTTGTGAATTATCCAGGACATGGTCTATTATACAATGCAAGTGGTCATTTGCTTGTTGAGACCTTTAGTAATCTAGATGGGGCAGGAGGACCAGATAATAGGAGATTGACCACTGGAGGTTTATTCCTTGGTGGAAATGTTGTTACTTGGAAGAGCAAGAAGTAGGCGGTTGTTGCAAGGTCTAGTGTAGAAGCAGAATGCAGAGCTTTGGCTTGTTTGGGTACAGTCCTTCCTTCAAGAGGGAGTTTTGGTGTGCCATTACCCACACACACACACACACACATATATATATATATACATACTGTAGTAATCGGGTGTGGTAGCTACTCTATTTGTGTCCACTGGTTCTCAATAAGCTGATATTTTCCCCAAAATGCTGTGCAAGCCACACTTAGAGTTACTATGTAACAAGCTAGATCTTATGGGATATCTACTACCCAGCTTGAGGGTGAGTGTTAAGAGTTATATGTACACACGCATTTGTGTGTGTTTGTGTTAGGGTACATATAACACAATATACATATGTATATACGCATATTATGTTAATGATGGTCCCCACCACTCTTCTCCCTTTCTCTCTCTTCTCTCCCTCACTCTTTCTGTGTGCCAAGTTGGGCACAGAAATTGAGACCCAAAAGTTAGGGCTATTTTCTCATTACGTTCAGTTATACAAGAGTAAAGGAATAATTACACTCTACATCCTTATCTTCTACTAATCTATTTATATAAGAGATTAATTTTCAGTGGCTACAATGATATGATCAACATATCCCACGATTGCCCAAACCACTTGGGCACTAGGCGCAATGTGATTAGGATCGCTTAACCATGCTTCATAGTTGGAAAAACAAGCACCGTGGAAATACATGCCACTCAGCCAAAGAAAGATGATGGAGAGTTGACCAAAATGGGCACTAAATACTTTTCGCGAGATCAGTAGCATGGGCTGCAATAAAGGCTCGATGTCATTATGTTAATAAAAAATGGCTCGGTGGTATGTTAACAAATTGGTCCACTACCGAAAGGAGACTTTGTAAGTTCAAAAAATTGAGACTGGAACTAAAAATGGTCAGACGCAATCTTCTGAAAATTATGCACTAATTGCACACTACACCCATAACTTAACGCCCCTTCAAGTTGGTGTGAAGATATCAATCAAGCCCAACTTGAACACAATGGGTGGAAACTCTTGATACCAAGTCATTTTGTGAATATGTCAGCTAATTGATCTTCAGATCTCAAAAAAGGCATACATATCAAACCCTCGCTCATCTTCTTCTTGATGAAGTGCCTGTCAATCTCTATATGCTTCGTTCTATCATGCTGAACGGGATTATGAGCAATATTTATGGCAGCTTTATCGTCACAGTAGAGTTTCATAGGACTATTATCAGAAAGTCCCAAATCACGTAATAAGGTTTGGAGCCACGAGCTCATAAACACCATGTGCCATAGCTCTATACCCAGCTTCTGCACTAGACCTGGGGACCACAGATTGCTTCTTACTTTGCCAAGTTATCAAATTCCCCCTAGGAAAGTACAGTAGCTAGAAGTAGAGCGTTTATCATCCACAGAACCAGCCCAGTCAGCATCAGTAAATGCCTCCAACCACAGGTGACCATGATTGGAGAACAAAATTCCTTTCCCTGGGGCTGATTTGAGATACCTCAAGATACGATAAACTGCATCCAGATGTGAAGTAGGAGGGTCATGCGTAAACTGACTAACAACACCCGCTGCATAAGTAACATCCGGTCGGGTGTGAGTTAAGTATATCAGTCGACCTACAAGTCGCTGATACCTCTCCTTATCAGTGCGCTCCCCTACATCTCCACTAAGATGATGATTCGTCTCAATAAGAGAAATTGCAGGTCTACAACCCAACATACCTGTTTCTTCCAAAAGATCAAGTATATTCTTCCGTTGGGTGATATAAATACCTCTATCAGACCTTGCCACTTCTATTCCAAGAAAGTATTTCAGTGGTCCCAAATCCTTAAATCTCAAATTCTTGAGCCAAACTAGACTTAAGATTGAGAATCTCAGCCACATCATTGCCTATCATTATTATATCATCAACATAAACAATAAGGACAACAATCTTACCAGCACCTCCCTTGATGAACATAGTATGATCGGCATGGCTCTGTTTGTAACCAAACCTCAACATAGCCTTTGAAAATCTGCCAAACCAAGCTCTAGGTGATTGCTTCAACCCATAAAGAGCCTCCTTCTTCAATTTGCACACCTTTCCCTCAGTCTCAGAGGAAGAAAAACCTGGTGGTACATCCATATACACCTCCTCCTCTAACTCCCCATGAAGGAATGCATTTTTCACATCAAACTGGTGAAGAAACCAATTCAAATTGGCAGCACAATAAATTAGAGCTCGCACACTGTTCATCTTTGCTACTGGGGCAAACGTCTCCTCGTAGTCAATACCATAGGTTTGAGTAAAACCCTTGGCAACAAGTCTTGCCTTGTATCTCTCAACTGTACCATCAGCATTCTGCTTGACAGTGAAAATCCACTTGCATCCCACTGATTTCTTTCCCCCTGGGAGTGACACCAGCTCCCAAGTGCCATTCTTTTTCAAAGTCGTCATCTCCTCTACCATAGCTCATTTCCACTCATATATCATGAACGCATCCTGCCAATTATGTGGAATAGATATAGAAGAAGGAGATGAAACAAATGCACGGAACGAAGGAGATAAACGATCATAAGAGACATATTGGAAAATGGGATGTTGAGTACATGACCTAACACCTTTCCGAAGAGCAACAGGAAGATTATCATAATCAATAATAGGAGGTTTAATGGGAGAAGATTCATTACCAGATGAGTTAGTTGAGGAGTCCGGAACTGAAGCAAGGGATGGTGATTGGCAAGGTGGCAGTACACATGAAGATTTGCCTTTCTTTCCTTTCTTTTGATACGTTGCCAAGGTAGTAGGCCATTCACTTGGTTTGATACGCCTGTCCCCATCCACTCGTTCACCAATGTCCTGTTTTGCACTATCAACAGACACTGGTTCCACTCCAGACTTCTCTTTCTCCCCCTCACTACAAAAAGGAAGTGAGCATGACCCTTGATTATGAGATGTAAACACCTATTCCTCCCTCATCTCTTCCTGACTAATGTTAGAATATAATATTGGTATTAGTCCCACATTGGTTAATGTAGTCTTATATTATGATTTCCCATTATATAAATAAGAGTTGATTGTGTTAGGGTTAGTTAACACAACACCCTATACACTTTTCCTATCTTTCTAAACAACATGGTATCAGAGCGGGTTCACCATCTACCTTAGATATACAAAACTCTAGCCGCCACCCTCTACCGCCATCATCATCTAACCATAAAACCCTAAAATCACAACCCTAATCCTTGCCTCTATCTTAACCCTAATCTCTTCCACCCATCGAAATCCCAAATCGGACACTTAATTGAAATTTATAGCCATTAACCACTGTTCACCATTGACACTGTTCACATATTACTGTTCATCGCCGGTACTATTCACTTATTACTGTTCATCGTTGTTACTGTTCATCGCTGTTAGTACCGTTCCATCACTCATGGCTGGTCAGATATGTTCTATGGTTTTGCTTTTGGTTGCCGAAGGTATATTCGTATTGGTATTATTGGTAGTTGTTTGATGCTTATTTTTAGTTGGTGGAATATTGGTGGTTAATCTGTTGGTTGCCTCTCATTGCACGGTGACATATTTGCAATGAAATCTGATTATGATTCTGCTTCCTTTGTCTTTGGTGGGTGTGGTTATTCATTAAGCCATGGTCATGGTCGCAGCTGTGATTCTGGGTATCGTGGTCGGGTTTTTGGCCATACTTTTGGTGAGCATGGTAACATATATTGTTTTGTCGTCTATTTCGTTGACGTTGGTAGTTGGTTGATGGTAGTTAAAGTTGGTTGTTGAAGTCGTTTGTTAATCGTTGAAATCGTTCGTTGGTCGTTGAATTCGTTCGTTGATTCGTTGGTCGTTGAAATTATTTCGTTGAAGTCGTTTCGTTCGTTGAAATCATTGAAGTCGTTTCGTTCGTTGAAATCGTTGAAGTCGTTTCGTTCGTTGAAATCGTTTCGTTGGTTGAAGTCGTTCGTTGCTATTGAAAGTTGTTCCATTGTTTTAACAAGTTGGTTGTTTTTCGTTATTGCTGTTAGTAGTTGAGGTAATTGTTTCGTGGATATGTAACAAGCTGGAGAGTCTCCAGCTTGAGGGGGAGTGTTAGAATATAATATTGGTATTAGTCTCAAATTGGTTAATGTAGTCTTATATTATGATTTCTCATTATATAAATAAGAGTTGATTGTGTTAGGGTTAGTTAACACAACACCCTATACACTTTTTCTATCCTTCTAAACAACAACTAACATGCTGCTCCCCCTGAAGAGATGGAGTGGAAGGAGAGTAAAAAGACTCGGTTTCCCAAAAAGTGACACCATAGAGACAAAAAACTTCATAGAGTGAGGATCGTAACATTTATAGCCCTTCTGGGTAGGAGAATACCCAACAAAATCACACTTATGGGCTTTATGACCCAACTTGCCACCAGAAAGGTGAGGAGCATGAACAAAACAGACACAACCAAAAACTCTCGGGGGAAGAGTCGGGACACGAAAATTGTTAGGGAGACACTCAATAGGAGTTTTGAAGTGGAGAACACTGGATAGCATACGGTTGATAAGATAAGATAAGATAAGTTACAGTCAAAATCGCTTCTCCCCATAAATATTTGGGAACATTCATGGTGAACAAAAGAGAGCGAGCAACCTCAGCAAGATGACGATTTTTGCATTCAGCAACTCCATTTTGTTGTGGAGTGTCAACACAAGTCGTCTGAAAAAGAATACCATTTTCATCCAGAAATGCCATAAACTTCCTATCGATATACTCAGTGCCATTGTCATTATGGAGAATTTTGATATCGTGTCAAATTGAGCGCGCAACATCGCATGAAAATATTTAAAATAAGAAAAGATTTCACTTTTTGACTTAAGTAAATACACAAGTAACATGAGAATAACAGTTAATAAAAGTGACAAACCACCGAAAACCTTTAAGAGAGGTAACAGGGGAAGGACCCCAAACATCATAATGAATAACCATAAAAGGAGAGGCACTCCGTTTATTAATAGGTGCATAAAAATGAACGTTTATGTTTTCCAAACTCACAGGCTTCACAATAAAACTGACTCCTAGAACAATGCTTAATTAAACTAGGGAAAAGTTTCTCTAAAATCCCAAAAGAGGGATGACCCAATCTACGGTGTCACTGATGTAACATAGAAAGAGCTGAACTCGTATTTGCTTGCAGAGCAAGACTACATGACATGGATGAATGAGGTGCAGACTCCAAAAAATATAGGCCACCTTGTGCTTTACCACTGCCAATCACTTTGCCCGTGTCCAGTTTCTGAAAAACACAATGAGTAGGAAAATGGGTCACTGAACAATTTGTAAAACAAGTAAGACTACTAACGGACAGAAGGTTAGTGGCAAAGTTTGGAATATGTAGAACTGAAGAGAGGAAAATATAGGGAGAATAGCAAATAAAACCTTTCCCTGAAATAGCAGAGAATGATCCATCTGCTATTCTGACTTTATCCTTACCAGAACAAGTAGAGTAAGAATCAAACACAAAGGAACAACCTGTCATATAATCTGAGGCACCGGAATCTATAATCCAAGGAATAGTAGAAGAGGCAGTAAATGCATTAGCCGGAATAGTTGTGTGAGCAAAATAGGATGAAATGAGACCTGCTGTGGAAGTGGGAGCTATAGTAGATGGAGAATTAGTCTGAGCCATTAGGCAACATGATCAGAAGAAGTCTGACCCCCAGTACCAAACCCAGAATCAGGTAAAGTTGCAACTGTAGACTCCGAAACATGGGCCTGGGCCTGAGCCTGAGAACGCATGAGACTACGATCGCGACCACTGCGTCCACCCCCTCACCCACGAGAGGGACAGCCATGTAACTTCCAACAGAAACTCCTAGTATGGCTGGTGTTGTGGCTATAATCACACAAGAGTGACTCACGATCAATAGGCCCACTGCTAGCACAAGACTGTGACTTACCACCTTGAGGATCAAGTCCCCTCACTAGAACCAAACTGACCCTGAGGAATGGCAACCAAGATAGAACGATCAGAAGTAGGAGTATGCACCATAGCACCCCTCATACTCTCTTCCTACTGAACAATGGCATAGGCCTCTCCCGAAGACGGAAACGGAACACGACCCAATACTTACACTCTAATCGGATCATATTCCACATCAAGACCAGCAAGAAAGTCATAAACATGCTCTTTCTCTACCCTCTTCAGCCAATTAGCAGCATCAATAGCACAAACAGCCTAAAACCCCTGATAATAATCAAACTCCTGTCATGCTCCACTCAAGTCAGCAAAGTACACAACGACGGAGCGATGATTTTGTTCCAATGTACAAAGTCTCTTCCTCAACTCAAAACACTGTGCATCATTACCTTGCCCAAATAGGTTTGGGCTGCAGTAGTCCAAATCTGATGCGGAGTATCAAAAAGCAGGAAAATATGGCGAATATCAGCTCTCATAGAGTTAAACAACTAGGTGATGATTAACGATTTCTGAGATTTAAACTTCTTAAGTTCAACCGCCTCAACAGGTGGAGTAACTGGCCTCTCAATGAACTTAGACATCCCTTTGGTTTCAATAGCCAAAGTAAAAGTACGAGGCCAAATCAAATAGTTGGTACCATCCAACTTAATATGGCAAATATCCAAATAATAGTTATCCAAAGTCCCTACATGATTCAACTCATCCTTTGTACTAGCGGAAGTCTTTTGTTTATCCTCTGACATTTCAACAGCAGAACAGAAACTCCAAATGCACAATACCCAGTCAAACAAATGTAACCCAGCTGATATCAACCCTAAAAAACACAGAACGGAGTACCCAAAACAGATTGAAGCTCTTACCAACTATTTGTGACTGCCGAAATAGTGCCGAAACAGCAAAAACGAGCTCCAAAAGGGCTGGAACAGACTGGGTCTTGTCTGAATCGAGCAGAAAATAGCAAACCAAGCACTATCTAGTGCTGAAATAATTGAAAAAGTATGGGTCAGCAACAAAAAAACCCTGGGTCAGAAACGACGTAAGAAAAAACTCAAGGAGAGCTGTCGGTGTCAGAAAAGGGCTGTTGGAGGACAATCGGTGTCCGGCGAGAGCAGAGGAGGGCTGTTGGAGGACAGTAGGTGTCCGGCAAGAGATTCACAAGTGCCGAACAGTCTGGGTTAACCTCGTCCAGGACCTGTCGGAGGTTGTACGAAAGGTGGGTCAACTTCGTTGGAAGAGAAAGGAGCTGCCAGTGGTTCAACCAGTCATCTAGGTTGACCAACGAGGCTGGATGAAGCAACGAGATGGGTTGGATTGAAAAGCTCGGATACCATGTAAAACTTGGGCACAGAAATTGAGACCCAAAAGTTAGGGCTATTTTCTCATTACGTTCAGTTATACAAGAGTAAACGAATAATTACACTCTACATCCTTATCTACTAATCTATTTACAGAAGAGATTAATTATGCACTAATTGCACACTACACCCATAACTTAACACAAGTGGTTACCCTAACTTCGCACACGTAGCATACAACTAAACTAGCACATACATGCATTTGCTAGTTCTGAGCATACAACACAACACTAATCCAATAGATAACACACCCAAAAGATGCTCTAACTACCCTTTATTGCATAGAAAGTAGAGGGTATACGATCAAGTCATGCTATTGTTGTCTGGAGTTTAGAAGTCAATTGCCCTGCATTTCTTGGTGCTGAAGGAAATACGATTTAAGAACCACTGTAGAAGTAGAACCTTTACGGGCAGCTTCTACACCTTAATGTTGGAAACCATGGAAAAAAAGGAGAAACAAACCTTGGGAGGAGAACTAAGGAGAGTAATTCCTATTAATCTGTACCTTATGACATATTCACTGATTCTATACCGATACCAAAGAACATATTCCATCGCATTCTTTATTGCAGACTGTAGCTGTAGAGTCCCTTAAATAGATTCCTCCATACAATAACATCAAGATAAGGATAAGATTACCCAACAATGGTACCACCAAGGCACCAAATCTACTCAATGATATGCTCATGTATTTGACAAGTTCACAAATAGAACATCCTTATCAAATAGAAATAGCTGGTGGGGTGATCGTTCCTGTTATAGAAATCATGTTCGCATTCTTTTTGCAGGCAATACCAGCCGCCTCAAGATTTGCTACAAATAGAATTGGGGGACGGATTAGGGGACCGTCTCCTCTGGTCCATCAATGGGTCGAGTTCTGTTTACAGGCTGCAAGGGCATTGCCTTTCCAGCAGGAGGTCATACCAGGTGCCTCTCCCTCTTCCCTGGAGAAGGGCGCTGTTGAAGAGCCTAAAGAACTTTCCAAGGGAAAGCCCAATCTGGACACAAATCTCATTGCCGGAGTGCCCCCCACAGAGATTCTGGCTCGTTGTGAGTTTCTGGAGCCATTATCAGATACTGCTGTGGACGATTACCAGTGGTTAATCTCAAGTATGCATAAACCTCGTCGTGGTTTGGTTCACAGAATGGGGCATTCTATTGTCTCCATGATTCAAACAATGTGGTCAAATGCAGCCAAAGGTAACTTGATGTTACCTATTTTTAGATAAAAACTGTAGTGGCCTTTTAAGTCACTTTGGTATCTTAACGAGGCTTTGAGAGGCTTTATATTGAAGTCTAATTACTCAGCATGTTCTGGGTGAAGTGTCTCTTATGGCCAGATATCTGTGCTGTTGCTAAAATAGCATTTGCTAAGGTTGGAGAGGTTATTAAAGCTTCATCATTTCTTTTCAAGTTCCCTGTACAACGCCTATGCATAACACTTGTTTCAAATCAACATTTATCCATTTCTGCCTTTTCCATTCTCTGTTATAAAGCTTGTAACCAAGGTAGAATGAGGTTGAGTGTGCTGCTAGCTAAATATTCTTTTGGCTCTTGTTAATAGCAGTGGCCTGTGCGATGCACTGGTGAATGATTCTGATCTAGAGTCGCGGCAGTGACTCGAGCAGTGCAATGTTAATGTTTAGAGATATGGTTGTACTTTGAGTTAATTCTGAGTTGGGCTTTCATCAAGTGGATCCAGATGTGGGGCCTATTGCTGTTGTTAAACATTTGTTGTTCATGAATTGGGTTCAATCACCAGCTTACTTTCATAGCCGGAATTGTTTTTTCTGTATTGGGTTAACTTATGCACAAGTCAAAGGCGGTTAAAAAGAAGGCGGCATCAAGTAAGCATCATGGTAATCAATTGAAAATCGATTGATTGCAACCATTTGAAGAGCATTTTTAGAGATCCAGTTGACCATAATTTAGCAAAAACGACAACTTGTGCTTTGATTTCCTCCTGCGATGTTTGCAATAGAATGGATTTATCATTGTAGAAAAAAAAATCAATGATAGAGGTTGGGAAGGTTTTGAGAATTGTATTTTAAGGAGGAGATGATGACACAAGTAACAACTTTGTTGATCTAGAATTCTCAAATTCTGACCAGTTGCAGAATAGGAAAATCTTGGACGGTGCATTATCATCTTTGGACACTATCGTCTTATTAGGTCATGGGTTTGGGCAAGGCTGAAATGAAGAAGCAGAGGTTTAGTGGCTGTGGAAAATCCAGCATGGAGATGAATATCATTCTAAAGTGGACTCCTTTGTTTGCGCTAGTGGCGGCTCCCCAAGCCTCTCCTCACCACACACAGTTGTGGTGTCCTTACACCTAGTCTCGGACTCCACGGAAATGGGTGGTTGAAAAAAGGCCTAAGGCACCACATGGTGGTGCCCCAGGAGCATTGAATAATTTTTCCCTTAGGGGGTGTTTGGACAAATAAGCCATTTGGCTTTCTCGCCAAATTTTTTTTGTCCTTATTCAAATTTTTTTCATATCACTTGGCTTATCATCATTTTTTTTGAGATTATTGCATCCTCATGACAAGAGGAATCTAAAAAGTAAAAAATTTTAGTCGAAATCCAATTTTTTTTGAATAAAGATGAAATAAGTGGCTTTCCTGCCAATTTTCGTCGAAATTCAAAAAAAATTGGATTTCGATCGAAATTTTTTACTTTTTAGATTCCTCTCGTCATAAGGAAGCAATAATCCTCAAAAAATTGACAATAAGCCACAATATGCAAAAAAAAATTGAATAAGGACAAAAAATAAACCACTTTGGCTTATTTGTCCAAACACCCGTTGATAGATATTGGAAAGTAGTCTTCCAATCAAGTACAAGTTGTTGATGGCTTCAAGTGGACTCTTTCTTGTCAAGGGATTTAAAAGTACAAGGGTGATCAAGAGGCTCTGAGCCATTTTATTCTTGTACTTGGGTTTTGATTGCACGGCACTTTCGCTGTTGGTTTCTTACCAAATACTCTTTGGATTGATTTTAGGTAGGAGTTTATTTATATAGAATCATTTGATCAAACTAAATCCTATGGGTTGGCCTAGGAGTCTTGGGCTGAGACTTATGAGATTGCTTCCTCCTAATGTCTCAGTTCGATTTTTCTTACTTGACAATTTTTGGGGCCACATCACCTCACGCTTACGTAAGCGTGTAAAAGTCTATGGAAGACTGTAGGGATTAGTATGATGTGCATATAAGTTGGCTCAAAATACCCTATTTTTTTTGGCCATTGGACCAATTTATCTAGTCCATTGGAGTTGATTTTTACACATTCAGTTGCTAAATTTTTAACCATATTTACACTATTGAGTGTTTTGTAGGGTTCATTGGAGATGCTCTTAGTATTGATTTTAGTTCCTATCAGGGGCGGAGCTATGTTGGGCCGAGTTTTAAATTTTTTATTTTATATATACCTGATTTTGAATATTATTGATAATTATTCGTGTATAGCTACTTATAATCTTAATAATTTTGGTTCGATTTGATTAAAAAAAATCGGTTATTTGACATTCTCATTTTTCAATTTCTTTCATAAATAAAAAATAATCACGTGATAGTTGATGTAGCCTAAAGAATCATTTCAATATAAATATATAATGAATTAAAAAGCAAAAACTTTATAATATACTAAGTATACGTTCCTATATAAAAAAATATATGTCTACTAAGTCGACCCCCTAAGGTTAAAATCCTGGCTCTGCCACTAGTTACTATATATCTTTCTTACTAGTTACAATGTCTGTTTTAGCTCTATCTCCTGAAAGAGACATTTGGCCTGCCCCCAATCCACAATTGCCCCCAATCCACAATTGCCCCCATCCTTTTTGCATGAAGACATGACGTATGAGACAAATCAAGAAACTACAACAATGTCCAGGAAAAAGTATTAGCACAAAGTACCCCTATTTAGTTGAGTGGTTGGAGCAGTTATAGAAACAATGTCCTGATCTCTCTCTCTCTCTCTCTCTTGGATAAGAAATTTGGTTCTTAAGTAACCCCCATGGATTATTTCATTAATCATCATCATCCCCCACTCCTCTTCTCAATTCTCTCATTCTGTGTTATCCTGCAAAAATGAAGGACTCGAACTCAAGCTCGAAGCCATGGAGACCCTTCACAACAAATTGCTGCTCGGCGGAAGACCAAACGATCTTCGGCAACATCAGCCGTTGCAGGCCATCCAAGTCCGAATTCTCCAAAAACATAGCCCCGCTCTCTTCTTTCAGACGCGTGTCCTTTTCGGACCTCAGTCGCTCTTCGTCTATTCGTATCAACGAGGACTTGGCCCAGTCTTTTGGCTCGGACTTGTACGACTTTCAACTCAGCGAGTTGCGCGCAATAACGCAGAATTTCTCGAGCAGTTTCTTGCTGGGGGAAGGCGGGTTCGGGACGGTGCACAAAGGCTATGCGGATGAAAACCTGAGGCCTGGTTTGAAGGCGCAGGCTGTTGCTGTTAAGCTTCTTGTAGAAGGCTTGCAAGGACACCGCGAATGGCTTGTAAGAAACAAACATGTTTTAAAATTGTTTGCTCCAATTTTTGCGTACCTCGAATTTTGATATTATTGCTATTTTCTAATTACCATTATTTTACAGAAAAAGCTAAAGAAACCGACGGGTACTGACTACCACGCAGGGCCCACTAAGGGTCCCGTATGGAAAATCCGGTCGGCACCCCGTCGATACGGTATCGGTACCTGTAGCAGCGTTGATTATTTTTAGAATGGAGAGGGATATCCACCTTTGTTTCACAACGAGAAATACAACTTTTTTGGCGTAGGTAGTGTTGGTGATTACTAAAAATCTAAATTACAACTGAGCCTTCAAAGCTCCTCTACCTTTAGCTCGAACTTCAAACCTCCCCCGTGAAACAAAGAGGTACAAACCAAGTATAATTTTCTTAAGGGACACCTAAAAAGAGATGGAGAGGCTACTTATTAAGTTCTTGACAGTTAGGGCTATAAACGAGCTGAGTCGAGTCAAGCTTTGTTGAGCTCGAGCTCGAGAACCAGCCAAAATTTCGAGCTCGAGCCTTAATGAGCCAATCAGCCCTTAACGAATCGAGCTTATTCTTTTACTAAACGAGTATCTTTAATCGAACCGAGCCACCCTTAATGAGCTGAGTTTTTGTCGAACGAGCCGACTTCCACTCAGCTCATTTAGTAAACGAGCCGAGTTCGCGAGCTGCTCGGTTAATTTACAGTCCTATCTATCGGCAGTTAAAGAAAGTTATCAAATACAACTTAGGTGGAATGGACGTGGCTAATGGTTGAATACTTGAATCGCCTCTCACTAACTTCGTGAGCCAACAATGTCTCCCTCCACGTGATGTATAGTTGATATTTCCACAATTTTATAAAATATAGGAGTACTAGATTGTAGACTAATAGGATGGGTAAAGGCTTAAATTTTTTGTTTTTTTTTTTTTTTAATGTTTTGTTTGTCTTTTCTGAATTTTTGTTAGATTCGTATTTTTTTATTAATTATTTATCTCGACAAGAGGAGTCTAAAAAGTAAAAAATTATGACCAAAAGCAAAAAACAAAAATTCACTAAAGACGAACAAAATATTAACCGGCTGTCTTTTTTGTCTAAAGTGTTGTCTCATATAAAAAAATTTAACATTGGTCCATGCTTATATACTTTTTCTGATTTCTCTCATCGAGACGAATGATTAATTCCCAAAATTACGACGAAAGCCTCAACAAAAAAAATTTGCGAAAAGTAAAAAAAACAAAAACCGAAAAAGATTATAACATCAACAGGGTCCACACAGCACCCATCAACATGTGGCCCCAAACCTAAATGAAAATGACCAATTTTATAAAAAATTGTTTTTCTTTTTTTATCTATTTTCGTCAGACAATTACAAAAAATCCGTACCCTACCAAAGGCTTGGACTAACCACAAATGTTTACCAAATCCCCTAGACCACTGACGTCTGCTTGTGGTGTTCCAACTAGATGATGATCAAAATTCCCTTAATCAAATAGCAAGTGGACTTGTTTATAGTTGGTGAAGTCTTAAATATTTAGCATCTTGCTTGGCCACACTGCAGTTTAGTTGTCCTACACCTCAAACTTGTGCTTAATACTTATCTTTCCACATGTATGGAGTCGGGACGGAGTCAGGAATCTGGGACAGTCGAGTCTATATAGAAACGCACTTGTTCCTATTCGTATTTGCTCATCTATAGCTTAATATTAGTTGCTGCTTGCACAAGAGTTTACAAATGTGTATCGCAAATTCTAATTTCTTTAGCGTTCATAGAGTATTTATCCTTATGCTTTATTACTAAGAGTTAGCCAAATTCTAGTGTTAAAAGGAGGGCAAATTGATTATTTTAGTAGGATTCCTTCATACTTGGGGAAATTCAATTAAGATTATGGGGTCAAATTTATAACATATAATAAAATTAATAGATTAATGTCGAAGTCAGCAGGGTCAAATGAACTCACTTGACCATATGTAGCTCCGCCCCTGTTAATGAAGTTATATATTTTTGCAGATTAATTGTCAGATTGAAAACTCGCAAACAATCGGACAAATAAACAAAAATGAAAAACAACATTAGCAATACTACATACCTTGCAAAATACTTTTAAAACTATATGGTGGGGGCAACCACTAGAATGTGGTATTAGCCAGGTGTGATTGTGAGAGCCCAACTCTTGTCCCACAAAGGGGTGTTAAGGGAAAGCCCCTGTAAACCACCAGCCAAGTACCTTAAGCCCAAGGTATTAGTAGTAGCTCACAAGGTTTGTTATGCCCAAGATCATTTATGTAGACTTCCGATGTGAGACGGGATGTTACAAAAAGCCTCAGTTATAACATTGTTTGAAATGATGTTCAAAATAAAAACAAGGTTTGGAAGAGATGGTAGATGGGTTACCTTGCTATTTCACGAAAACTCGTTTAAAAAACCAATCAAACAACTATTTTTCCTGGATTTTCTTAATTTGCCTGCGAGAACACAAACAGGTAATTCAGTTGAGCTGCTCATACTTCTAATCATATGTGTCTCCATGAAGGCGGAGGTAATATTTCTGGGCCAACTTCGGCACCAAAACTTGGTGAAATTGATTGGCTATTGTTGCGAAGAAGAAGAGCGGCTTCTGGTGTACGAGTTCATGCCGAGAGGCAGCCTGGAAAATCATCTTTTCAAGAGTAAGTTCTCATTTACACTAAAACCCATGGAAATTCCACAATCAAACACTCGAATGTCTCGTTCATTTGATCACCTAATCGCTTGCAGGGATGTCAGTTTCGCTGCCGTGGGGCACGAGATTGAAGATTGCTATCGGTTCAGCCAAAGGCCTCGCGTTCCTGCACGGTGCCGAGAGCCCAGTCATATACCGGGACTTCAAAACTTCCAACATCTTGCTGGATTCTGTATGCGGTCTTTCCACCAGTGTCGTTTGCTTTTATATATTTGTTCTTCAGAATGGAAACTGTTAAATTTCTGAAAACTACCCGGTTTGCATAAAGAACCAGATAGCTTTCGTTTGTTTTTGTTTTTGTTTTGCGAATACAAAACATAGAACAACGGAAAACATAACACAGCAAGACCATAACGAAATCAAGCTAGCTATCGTGCATTTTGGTTTTCAAGTTTGATCAAGTTCTCTCATTCTTTCTAGGAGTTCAACGCTAAATTGTCGGACTTTGGACTCGCAAAGATGGGCCCTGAAGGATCAGACACCCATGTCACCACAAGGGTTATGGGTACCTATGGATACGCTGCTCCTGAATATGTCAATACAGGTAAACATATCTAAGCCGCTTCAAAATTAGGATTTTTATCGCATAACAAACTTACGAAATCACATATAAGGTAGTAGCTAGCCACAATTTTTTGTATCCTTGCTCGAACATATTTACAATTCCCAGCACAAAATCTACAAAATGAGGCCAGAGTTAAACCGTTATTCAGTGGTCATTCACCGACTAAAATGAAGCTACCTTGAAGAACACTTGAATTCTCGACTTCGTGTGATAGATAATTGCACATGTCCCAACCATTTTAGTACGTTTTCGTGTCCATGAATCAGCCTCTATAGATACAATGTAGTCAAAGTTTTAATAAAAATTGAAAAGAACACCTGACTAGTCCATCTGTTATTAGAGTTTTACAGTGATAAACAAATCATGCATTCTGATTATTGTACACTTATAAATGTGTTGCAGGGCATTTGACCACAAGGAGTGACATTTACAGCTTTGGGGTGGTGCTGCTAGAACTACTAACTGGAAGGAGAGCATTGGACAAAACAAGGCCAAAGAGTGAGCAAAACCTCGTCGATTGGTCGAAGCCATACTTGACAAGTAGCCGGAGGTTGCGCTTCATAATGGACCCGAGACTTTCTGGCCAGTATTCCGTCAAAGGGGCAAAGGAAATGGCTCTTCTTGCGCTTCAATGCGTGAGTCTCATCCCCAAAGACAGGCCGAAAATGCCAGTTATTATTGAAACTCTTGAAAGCTTGCAAAAACTCACAGACATGGCTGTTACGTGCGGTCAATGGCCGGCATCGCCAAATCCGGGGAAGGCTTCTGCGAAAGGGGGGAGGAGAGAGAATAAAGGCGCGATTTACTGGAAAAAATCTCCAGTTGCTGCAACCCCAAAGAAATAATAATATCTCTATTGCTGAAAGTGAAGACTCTAGAGACGCATATTTATGTGTATAACATAAAGAACTGGATGTGTATTCAATACACACTGAATTTTAAGGCATGTTTTAGATGCTTATGTAAATATTGTGATATCTGTAATATAGAGTGTACTGTCTTGCCAATATGTCGCTAAGTCCGTCAAACTTTGGATCTAAGTTACTAGAAAACGCTAATACCCTAGCAAATGGCATACTCCTGTCTCAAGCCAAATATGCCCTCAACCTTCTCCACAAATCTGGAATGGTTGATTAATTGTAGACCCTGCAGGCTCTTCTCTCAAACCTGCTCCTATGGAACATAATACTCCCATGCCTAATCCTGAACTTTATAGATCCTTAGTTGGATCCCTTCAATGCCTCACCCTTACTAGACCAAAGTTATCCTTTGCGGTGGGTGAATTCTGTTTGCCAGCATATGCATTGTCCTTTAGACACGCATTTTACTGCAGTTAAGTGAACTTTGCACCATGGTTTGTTGTTTTTCTATAGGATCTCTGACATCCTTGTCAGCCTTCTTGGATGCTGATTGGGTAGGGGATGCCTTAGATTGTCGCTCCGCTGGAGGCTATTGTATGTATCTTGGTCCTAATCTCGTTTCTTGGTCTGCCAAGAAACAGGTCACAGTTGCACGCTCATCCATTGAGGCCGAGTATAAAGCTTTGGCTAATGCTGCTGCTTCGGTTGTGTGGTTACTTCAGTTATTCAAGGACTTGGGTATTGCTTCTCATCTTTCTCCTCCAATCCTATGGTGTGATAACATTTCTGCAATTTCTTTGGCCACTAATCCTGTGTTTCATGCTCGCACAAAGCATGTTGAAGTGGATTTTCATTTTGAACGGGAAAAGATTGGTCTTAACTCTTAAGCAGTAACAGGTTCGGTATGTTCCCTCTGCTTTTCAGTTGGCAGATATTTTCACTGAACCCCTTACTGTTGCACGTTTTCTGCTTCTTCGGGACAAACTGAAGCTGTTTCAAGTGCCTGCATCAGTTTGCGGGGGGATGTTAGCTGATCGATCAAGGTGGTAATACACCTGGATTAACTACTTGTTGGTTGAGCTTAGCACACATGGTATCAGAGCTATAAGATCTAGGTCCTGTGGAATTTTCGCTCTCGGCGGGCGGCCTATACTTTATTGCCGTCCGCCGGGCACTCGTAGTAATACGTAACCGGCTCATGCACTCGGATTTCACTTCAAATCTCTGCTGTCATGACTTCTCTCGCTCATGGATGTTTTTGGCTCTTCTGGCCGTTTCTCTTTTCTGGCTTCTTCTGGTTTCTCTTGGCTTGGCTTGGCATGGCTGCTCCTGGTTTCTTTTGGCTTTTTCAAACTCAAGTTGGTAGATCTACTTGAGTTTGAGGGGGGATGTTAACATAATATTAGGAAATATTATGTTGCCATATTTTCTAAGCTTTATTACTATTATGTTTCCAGTTTAGGCAGATTATTATTTATGTTTCCTAGTTAGTCCAGGTTTTCTTATTATGCATATTTTCTTTTTATGCGTCTTGTAGCCTATATAAAAGCGTGCTAGGTTATGGTTTGAATACATTCAATAATACATCATTTCTCTTTTCTTCACATGGTATCAGAGCTAGGTCTTGGGTGGCTTTACCTCGCATGGGAAAGTCTATGTCATCTCTATCGCCCGAGTCAGTCAGTCAGCTCCTGGTCTGTTACCTCCACGTGCATCTGGGCTGCACGTGAGGGGGAGTGTTACACTTGTCCCACATCGCTCATCTAAGCCACTCAAACTTGGTTAATAAATTCTAGAGGCTACTCCACCTATTGCCAATTGGTTTTAGGTTGGAACCTTCCAAGAAATCTAACAAATTCTATTGAGCTGTCAGTTAATTGGGCAGTTAGTTAGGCTTAGTAGTTAAGCTCTTCTCTCTAGATCTCTCTCTTCTTCTTGATGTTAGTTGTAAAAGGGAGTAGCATATAAAAACTCCTTTCCTCTCTCTCTCAGTTGTAACGAAAACAACAGATTCACAATTAGTAAAGTTCTCAGAGTATACTCTAATATAGCGGTCAATTCATACAGAATTTTGTTTCAGCTTTAACTAGGCCGCTGGCTAGTAGTAGACGATAGAATTGGTCCCCATAAATTAACCGATCGAGGTGCATGTATATTGGCCCGTAAAACCTGAGTTATCAACAAACATATACGCCCACCATCAGGAACTTCAATAGCCAAAGTGGGACGTGTGATTTTTCCCCTTCCTCATATACCACCACATTTGGTGAGTTGATTTCTCAGTCACCTCTCTGTGCTTTTTTGTTATTCTTTGCATGGGATTAATCCTCTTATCTAAGACAATCCATTTCCATTTTGACCCACTTCGAAAGCTATTTGGGTTCAGCTAATATTTTAGCTCTAAATTGCTAAAAACTCATGATTTAACAGCCACTTTGAACAAAAGCATACTGAAAACTGAGGGGGTGGCGGCGGCTGCTGTCTGTAGATTAGGGTTTTTTTTCCTTCTAGGTTTTTGGGCTTGGTCCAATAGGTGTTCTGGGCTTGGCCCAATAGGTGTTTTCTCGATTGACCTCTTGTCAATTTAGGGATTGGGTCTCGGATTCTTGGACACATGATTATTTTTAGATTTAGGAATTTTTTTTATTAGATTTAGGAATATGATGCCATCAAATCCTTGTTCCAGTCTTTGTAACAATTTCAAAGATTATTAAAAAAAAAAAATCCGTTCAAAAAAAAGAAAAGAAAAGAAAATTGCTGATCAGAAAATGTAAACATTTTCACTCAAATCGTTGGTTGGAAGAGCTTCCATCTCGCGTCATAATTTTTTTGAACAGAATCTCGTGTTATAAGAAAAGCAATTTTTAAGTACGTAGGAAAAATCTTTACCTTCAGGTTTGGCCCTAGTGTTCGTGTACCGCGCTCCTTTGGAGCATGAGGTCTAGAATTCAACTCACATGGAGAGACCCTCGTAGTAACCTAACAAATGCTAGCATATTAACATCTTATCGTTTGGTTAAAAAAATGGTAGGAAAAATCTTCGAAACCTGTATTCAGAAACATCCCGCTCAGCTCAATGTATTTGGAGCATCATAGTCAATTAATTGGTAACTTCCATACATGAAAACTAAACTAGGAATTGAACACACACACACATATATATACAGTTCGGTTCCTATCCACACCCTTCCATCCGCACCCGTCCGCACCTCCCCTTTCCCGATCGAATTTCAATTATCCGAGCCGCTCAATGTGTTCAGAACGTGATTTTAAGGGTAACTGCGAGAAATCGACAAAAAAAAAACACCGGAAAGGGCTTGATTTGAGCAGTTTTTTATTGAATCGTTCAATATATATATATATATATTTCTTCCGTCTCTCATTACTGCTTCATTTTTTACATTTGTTAGCCAAAAAAAACATCCACCTTGAAGGGCCACAGAGCAAAATTTTGTGACATTACACTTTTGTTCTTCATTAACTGACGTGAGTACGACTCCATCGATAACGAACCCCTTCTTAGAGTATCCACAATGCTATAATCAAAAGTAAAATGTTTCTAAAGTTAACAATGTTGGTGCAAAATATGGTTCACAATGCTATAATCAAACTTAACAATCTCCTTAGAAATAATCAAATTTTAAACTTTGGATAACCAAAACTAGCAACCTTTTGACAATAACCAAATTTAATAGACCCTACATATTCTCAATCAAATACACCAATCATTATACAAAAATATTTTATCTCTCTTCCTTTTTCCTCTCTCTCTTTCTTTTCAAACAATAATTTCGAAAAAAAAAATGTTTTACTAAAAAAATGTTTTTTTTAGAAAACAGTTTTTTAAATATAATTTTTCCCAAAAAAAAATTTCAAAAACTATTTTCTATTTCTAGTAAATAGTTTTTATTAGTTTCTATTTTTAGAAGAAAAACTATTTTCTATTGTTCACAGTTTTTAGTTTTTTGTAATTTGAAAATATGATATGATGAGTTTTGGTTATCTAATTTTGATTATGCCACTATAGACATCTACATTGCTAACCTTAACAATCTATTATATGAATAATCAAAAGCTGATGTGACAACCTTTGGTTATCATTTTTTGATTATAGCATTGTGAATACCCTTAATGTCAACTTGAGGAGCACTTTTAGAAAGTTTATACTCACTCCGTCCCTTATTTAGAGTCCAGTATTCCATTTTGGGTTGTCTCTTAATAAGTGTCCATTTTGTAAAGTTAGTAGGTAAAGTTGGTGCATTGTCTATTTTGTTCCTAAAAGTAGATTTCATTTTGAAAAGTAAGTGAGTAAAAGTGTAATGATGATGGGTAAGTAGGGAAAGTGGAGGAAAAAATTGATGTGAAAGGTATAATGATGATGCCTTTTAATAAGTTGGAGTTACAAAGCAGGACACTTAAAAAGGGACGGAGGGAGTAAAATTTAAAATTCAATATTTTTTTATCTCTTAAAAAAATTTAAATTTCCTAAATGAACACATGAAGAGGGAGAGTGTCACGACCACCATTTTCAACATAAAATATAAAGAGTTTCTTAAGCAATTACCTCACAATAATCCGCACGTTACCAAAATATCATTAATTACCCATAACCATACTCCAAGCCCAAGAGTTCAAAAATATTACATCTTTGGCACAACGGCCCCAAATAAGAATAGACATCAAAGGTCAAGAGTTTAGAGTTTACAAAATATCCCATAGTCAATTGAACCATCACTTAAGTTACAAATACATCTTCAAAAGGAATTTACAAAGATGCCTAAGTAACTCTACAATGTTAGCTTTCAAAACGTTGTGTCCGATACCCAAGCACTCCAATCATGGTCGCTAATGTCCAGAGTTATTACCTGAAAAGAAATAAGGCTTGAGCTACACTAGCCCAGTAGGAATGCTACGCAGACAATATATGCAAGAGAAATGCGAAAGTGATAATACGACGTATGCAAAGGATAGCCCAAGCAACTAACAATCGAAATGGTTCAACAATCCGACAAACAAGCCATGAGATTTAGAATACCCCTCAACCTTTAACCATTATCATATCTCGCATATCCAAACCGTCTCGCGTTATGTGTCATGAGCCGAAGCTCCTACCGGGCTATTCATGGGACCCCGATATCCCCTGCCAAGCACCCACCTCGAAGGTTGGGCCTTGAATAATCAATACGAGCATTAGCTCCTGCCAGGCTATTTATGGGACCCTGATATCCCCTGCCAAGCACCCACCCGTCGATGGGCCTTGAGTGTTCACGCGTTGTGTCAACAAAGTTTCACGTGTCTCAAATTTCATAACGTCCCGTTCCACTTCAAGTTCATATGATAATTAGGACAAATTATATCGAACGAAAGTAAGGAAGTGCCAAGAACGCACAAGAGCCCAACAAGGGTGTTCAACAATGATTAGGAGGGTTTTAGAAGTACTTGGAACGAGTTGAAAGTGATCGGGGGTCAAATCAATGGGTTTTGGAGCAAAACAGTGAATTCTGGAGATAAGCTCACTGTATGGATACGAGAAAAAAAGCCGTATGGATACGGGTCGGTTACGAATTTTCCAGCTTGTTCCGTATGGATACAGATTTTTGGCCGTATCCATACGGGAGGCTTACGAGCAGTTTTTCTGCAGATTATCAGAAATTCAACAACAACCACAACAACAACAACAATGGATACAATTTCAAGCAAGGAAAACACTTCAACTACATGTATTGAGAGGTAGAATCCCTACCTCAAAGCCGAAGAACGAAACCCACAAAGTTACGAGCCCTAGCTCTCCGAAAACTTCGATTCGAACGGGATACGACCTCCTCGAGCTCCAATGAACGGGATACGGGCCGCAATACGCGTAGAGGTCGAAGGATTGAAGGTTATATTGGTGGGTTTTTTGAGTGATTTTGGTGAGAGAGCAAGAGAGAGTGAGAGAGGCGTTGGAGAGAGAGACCGGGAGAGAGAGACGTGAGTGAGGGTGAGGGGAAAATGATCCCATGCTCCCTCATCTCCCCTATTTATACTCTTAAATCCACAAATCACACATTACTTCCTTCCACAATCAATTCCTTCGTTTTAACCCCAAATCACATAAATACAGTTATTCCATTATCCTTTTCCGAAAATTATGCATTTAATAAATATCAACTATGGATAAAATAAACACGAGTCTCTACATTCTACCCTCCTTAAAGAAATTTCGTCCTCGAAATTTTCATGCCAAAGCTAACCACTAATGCATCATGCATGCATACAACATTCACAATTTCATCATCATGCAACAAGTCAATTATCGAAAGGCTCAAAGTGTAAATACTCACATTGGCTCATTCCAGAAATAAGTGCGGGTATTTCTCCCTAATTTCGTCCTCTCTTTCCCATGTCGATTCCTCGCTACTCTGACTTCTCCACAAGACTCGCACCAGTGGTATCGTCTTACCCCTCAAAACTCGGTCACGCGAATCTAGGATACGTGTCGGTTCTTCCCCATAAGACGCGTCGGCCTCTAACCCAAGTTCGGACCACTCTAATACATGCGACGGATCCGGTTCATACTTTCTCAACATAGACACGTGAAACACGTCATGGACACCCATTAGCTTCGGTGGCAAAGCCAAGCGATACGCAACCTCCCCAATTTTCTCGATAATGTCAAACGGCCCGATATAACGCGGCGATAGTTTCCCTTTCTTCCCAAAACGTGATAATCCCCTACGAGGCGATACCTTAAGGAATACGTGATCCCCTTCTTCAAAGGACAACGGGCGACGACGACGATCGGCATAACTCTTCTGCCTACTTTGCGCGGTCAATAATCTTTGGCGAATCACCTTGACTTGTTCGGTCGTTCTATCTTGAGCTTCTTTAAGGCGTTGTCGAATAGCTCTCATACTCTCGGAGGTCTCCGTGATCATATCCGGCCCCACTAGTGTAGCTTCTCCCAATTCGGTCCAACATACCGGCGATCGACACGGTCTTCCATACAAAGCATCATACGGTGCCATTTCGATACTAGATTGATAGCTGTTGTTATACGTGAATTCGACTAACGACAAGTGATCCTCCCAACTACCCCGAAAATCCATCACGCAAGCCCGAAGCATATCTTCTAGAATCTGAATCGTTCTCTCGGATTGTCCATCGGTTTGAGGATGATAGGCGGTGCTAAACAAGAGATTGGTGCCTAAAGCAGCTTGCAAACTCTGCCAAAAACGTACGGTAAACCTCGGATCACGATCGGATACGATGGATACGGGAATCCCATGAAGACGGATGATCTCCCGAGTATACAAACGACTCAAGGTTTCTACGGAATCGGTAACACGAATAGGCAAAAAAATGAGCGATTTTGGTCAAACGATCCACGATTACCCAAACAGCATCATGCTTCCTTTGCGACCTCGGTAAACCCGTAACGAAATCCAACTAATAGTACCTCCACGTTCTCTTCTTCTTCTTCTTCTTTTTGTTTCATTTTACCATATACCCCTTGAACTTCCTAGAAGGACATTTTGAACTGCTTATAAAACTCAAATTCTAAACTCTAAGCTTCATCTTTCCCAATTTACATCAACCCACGAATCAATTCTTTACTCACCAACCCCAAGAACCTCAAATAACATCTACTAGAACAAAAGCTAAAAGCCTAGAATCCTTAAACCATATAATGACTCATCACCCGTTGCTCAACTATACCCACTCACTCATCATTCAAACCCCTCACTTGACTTCAAGTATAAACACATCTCACAACTAATTCATCTCTGTTAATACTGCTATTAATCGACAGCAACACCACTCCCGTGACACTTCCCAAATGGCTCCTTGCCTTGTGGCACTCACTCCCCTCTCATAAGGACACAATTAACCTCCATTGATATCTCGAAACACTTATATCTCAAAACTGCCAGCCATTACCTCCATTTCATATCCCTATTACCCACATAACTCTTATATCAACTCTACATAAACCTCTAATGCCTTTTCATCCATCTAACATTCAAACACAACTAAGGGTCGAACACTACTCCACCTTTTTCCACTCTGAATCATTACTAGTTTCTAACCCAAACTCACTTCTATGAAAATGCGTCCCCTCTACGTAACTTAATACAACGCAATATCAATACCGTTCAGGCAAACTCTCAAATTCACTATTTTTCTTATCACCAGCCATTAGCTAAGGATTGACATATTGCAGATACCTTCCGTGTCTAACCTTCTAATCGTATCATACAAATAAAGTTTAGTAAGGACACGTTCCAGATTCTAACTAAAGATAGTCTCTCCCGTAGCAAAATCTACGCACACATCAATGTCTACCCTGCACCGTAACTATGAGCAAATTACACACATCGAGATTGCACATCAAGTCAAACACATATGTTAACACTAAACAACAATAGATTTCGTACACGAAATATATATCAACAAACCATCCATACCAATTAATGGCTCAGACAACATCCGATTCACCCACATATTAACTAACTCGTTCGGTACCCAGTACTTCATATCTCATGGCTCTAGCAAACCCAACAGTAACCACAATCATATCAGTCTCGTTCTTTCTAATCTTGTAATACCTCACGCGATGTCTATTCACTTTACCAATCCCGAGCATTCTCGTTCATTTAGTCAAATCAAATCACGTATTTCTCATATTCACAATTGAAACATTACATCACAAATGCGCGTATAATCAATACGAATCATTCCTCTATTTCAACAACATTACAACTTAACAGCATCTCATCATCCTAGCACCTACACAATGTGTCCAATAGCTGCACCAACTAAAATACAATACTATTGATTGTTTCTATACTAAAATTCTGACACCAACACAAACGAATTGACTGACTCCTCCCTAAATGCCCACAAGACTTAGGGTTTTCAAATGACAACATGTCTATACTCCTAGTTACGTCTAAGGCTTCTACCGCCCCATCACTCAAGAGGTGAATCCACTCACACAAATAACTTCTAACGATCCCGCCCACTACAAACTTCACGGCTCACAAATTTCTTTCTCTCCACCAAGCAATCATATTGACATTCATATTTCTCAAAGACACCACCATAATTACACTCAACCTCAATCATAACAACCACACCATTCCCATCACCATCACTACTATCACTATCACCATTATCCCTTAATCTCTCTCAAACAAACCTATCATCCCAACGACATACCCCAATCTATCCCCTACTGTCATCAGTCTAGTCTACATTTTCGAACACACATCATACAGTTTCTTTACGCTCTAATCGTTCAACTCACAACGTTCCGTTTCCCTCTCACATTTATCACTCCAAGCTTCCCGCCATTTCAAATCAGGACACACCAACTACTCTTCACTTCGTTTCCAACCACGATAGTTCACATTCATAAATCCTTACAAACTTCAAACACGTTCCCCACCACATAACTCACGTCAACCACTCGACTTCAAATACATCAATATAGTTCTCCTTCAATCACATAACTCACTAAGCAACACTACAACTGTTATCCTACCATCTTGTTATAATGACATCACCATGACAATTATTTCAGCAATGACAACAACAATACCATAGCGCTTCCATTTTCTACAAAATTCTTATAGACAGTCATCTACCCCAAGCCTAGATATCTAGCCCCTATGTATAACCCTAATGTCCAGTTGACTTTCCGAGACTTCCATCCAGAAGATGCGGTGATCAAGCGCCTCTTCCAATTGGATCTCATCGGTAGTCGCCTGGGTGTCCAGAAGACACAAACTGTATTCTAACACCCTACCTATAACCCTCATTTTCCTATATTAACCTTAGATACACATATCTCCTTATGTAGGTTCGACTTGCCCTACCTATGCTCACAATAACTGTCTCAATAACAACCACTACAACAATCAACTATAATTTCATCACAACAAGTCTTTACCATTTCCAAACACATTCAATACACACACTAACTCAATTCCCATCGCATATATTACTCACCTTATACTTATACCCTATACAGCTCATCTAATACAGGTTTAACTTAGCACATAATCCGAGCAATTTCAATTAAAAATACATCTAACACTCATCCCGTAAGTCAAATCAACATTCTATCCCTTTTATCACATGCTAACAAATATCCTTTCTCACACATCAATATTGTCACCACTCATGCCCATCTAACATCTCATATAAAAGACATCTTACCACAAATGGTACAGACCAAGACCACCAACTGTAATGATATCAATAACAACAATCGCAACCACAATCACTACAATGAGGTCAGAGCCTCCAACTTCTCAACACGGGTAACTAACTCTACACCACTCTATGATAACAAAAACACAATGCCATGTAGTCACATAAATGTTAGTCACGCAAGCATGCACAATTTATGTTAGAGGGCGCGACATTTTGAACCCATGAGGCGAAATGCCTTCCCACGGTCTCTAGGTGTTCTAAACCTAGTGCTCTGATACCAAGTTGTCACGACCACCATTTTCAACATAAAATATAAAGAGTTTCTTAAGCAATTACCTCACAATAATCCGCACGTTACCAAAATATCATTAATTACCCATAACCATACTCCAAGCCCAAGAGTTCAAAAATATTACATCTTTGGCACAACGGCCCCAAATAAGAATAGACATCAAAGGTCAAGAGTTTAGAGTTTACAAAATATCCCATAGTCAATTGAACCATCACTTAAGTTACAAATACATCTTCAAAAGGAATTTACAAAGATGCCTAAGTAACTCTACAATGTTAGCTTTCAAAACGTTGTGTCCGATACCCAAGCACTCCAATCATGGTCGCTAATGTCCAGAGTTATTACCTGAAAAGAAATAAGGCTTGAGCTACACTAGCCCAGTAGGAATGCTACGCAGACAATATATGCAAGAGAAATGCGAAAGTGATAATACGACGTATGCAAAGGATAGCCCAAGCAACTAACAATCGAAATGGTTCAACAATCCGACAAACAAGCCATGAGATTTAGAATACCCCTCAACCTTTAACCATTATCATATCTCGCATATCCAAACCGTCTCGCGTTATGTGTCATGAGCCGAAGCTCCTGCCGGGCTATTCATGTGACCCCGATATCCCTGCCAAGCACCCACCTCGAAGGTTGGGCCTTGAATAATCAATACGAGCATTAGCTCCTGCCAGGCTATTTATGGGACCCTGATATCCCCTGCCAAGCACCCACCCGTCGATGGGCCTTGAGTGTTCACACGTTGTGTCAACAAAGTTTCACGTGTCTCAAATTTCATAACGTCCCGTTCCACTTCAAGTTCATATGATAATTAGGACAAATTATATCGAACGAAAGTAAGGAAGTGCCAAGAACGCACAAGAGCCCAACAAGGGTGTTCAACAATGATTAGGAGGGTTTTAGAAGTACTTGGAACGAGTTGAAAGTGATCGGGGGTCAAATCAATGGGTTTTGGAGCAAAACAGTGAATTCTGGAGATAAGCTCACTGTATGGATACGAGAAAAAAAGCCGTATGGATACGGGTCGGTTACGAATTTTCCAGCTTGTTCCGTATGGATACAGATTTTTGGCCGTATCCATACGGGAGGCTTACGAGCAGCTTTTTGCAGATTATCAGAAATTCAACAACAACCACAACAACAACAACAATGGATACAATTTCAAGCAAGGAAAACACTTCAACTACATGTATTGAGAGGTAGAATCCCTACCTCAAAGCCGAAGAACGAAACCCACAAAGTTACGAGCCCTAGCTCTCCGAAAACTTCGATTCGAACGGGATACGACCTCCTCGAGCTCCAATGAACGGGATACGGGCCGCAATACGCGTAGAGGTCGAAGGATTGAAGGTTATATTGGTGGGTTTTTTGAGTGATTTTGGTGAGAGAGCAAGAGAGAGTGAGAGAGGCGTTGGAGAGAGAGACCGGGAGAGAGAGACGTGAGTGAGGGTGAGGGGAAAATGATCCCATGCTCCCTCATCTCCCCTATTTATACTCTTAAATCCACAAATCACACATTACCTCCTTCCACAATCAATTCCTTCGTTTTAACCCCAAATCACATAAATACAGTTATTCCATTATCCTTTTCCGAAAATTATGCATTTAATAAATATCAACTATGGATAAAATAAACACGAGTCTCTACAGAGAGGAAGTAACATTGTAAGAAGAGGTCAAGTTAATGTGTAGCCAGCCTCTCAAGTGCTATCAATTCTTTTCGGGTCAGTCTATATAGAGCTTTGTTATGACTTATGGACTTTAATTAGAACCTCCGCAAGTGGACGGTTGGATTAATCTTCCAGGATAAGTCAAGGTGTGCGATTAATTACCTTTTTGGTTTCAAACTTTGTAGGACCTAATGAGGTTGTTTTGAACCTCTGCTCATGTTTGAGCTTTCTTTCCTTCTGTTTTGATTTCGGTTGGTATCTTGCCAACTTGTAATCACCTCTTGGGCCTCGAGTGGCAGGTGATCGTCTTGGGTTGGGGTGCCATCATTTTGACGTAATGCTTTCCTCTTGTCCCGTTTAATCATTGTATTCTTATACTTAATTAATAAAATCTTTTTCGTTGTTCAGAGGGAAAAAAATAGTTAGCCCGTACACTTGAGTTATAAAAAAAAAGCCTTACTGGGACAAAAGAAGGCGGTGGTTAGAATAGTTGAACATTTGATGGTCGGATGACGGGAAGAAAGAGGTTAATTATAAATAACAGGGCGGTTCTAAGAACACCTAAAAAAACACCCCAAAGTTTCCGATCGAATTTTGATGATCCGAGCCGCTCAATGTGATCAGAACGAGATTTTAAGGGTACCCGAGAGAAGTCAACAACAACAAAAAAAATGACTGGGAAGGGCTTCATCAGAACAGTTTTTTATTGAACTGCTCAAATCAAGCCATTTCCGGTAATTTTTTTTGCCAATTTTTTGCGGGTACCCTTAAAATCACGTTTTGAACACATTAAGCGGCTCGGATCATCAAAATTTGATTAGGAACTATGAGATTGAGATTTGAGGTGTTGTTTTAGAATTTTTTTTTTTTAGGTATCCCCGGAACCGTCCTGTATAAAGAAAGGATAATGAGTAACTAGAATCTCTTGCTTAATAGTAGTGATTCTAAAATGATATATAGGGAGGCAAAAGTGAAAGTTCCCTTTAAGGAAAGTTGGGCAATTGTTTAATGTGGTTTGAAGTTTTAACTTCCCCCTTTAGGAGTGGGGATCGATCAAAGCGCACCTACATGCAAATACGGATATATTGGCGGGCTTATGGGGCCCCGGCCACCCCCCATTTGGAAAACTCACTAATTATTTTATTTTCCAAACCTTTACATGTTAGCCCCCCCGCTCCTCTCCATTCTCCACGCCATACAGCTCGTACAACCTCACCCAGGCCCAGTGCCTCATTGTTTCACAAGTTTTTGGTTAATTTTTATTAATTAGTTGGAGGCTGGGAAAAAAAAAAAAAAAACTCTAGCTTGCCTAGATTTTCTATGTTCCGAACTTTTTCAATAACTAACCCACAATTGATACATCAACCCAATCACACAACGGAAAGTAAAAAACAAAAGAATACCAAAAGACATACGTGAAAAACCTTAATCGGGAAAAATATCACGGGAAAGAATCATGCACTAAATGTTGGGAAACTTTCTAACACTAAAACCATGCATGCATGGTACGATTCCAAGTAGTTCTTACTCATTGTTCACGTATCCTCACCTCGAATCCTAAGACCTACTTGCCAAATTCACGTTCATTGTACCTCTGCATGATCGCCGAATCTTGAATCCTCTAGCCTCCAAACGAATTGTCTTTCGAACTCCACGAAAGGGCTTTACATTGAGATTGAATGTGTTGAAGTAAAAAAAAAACCCTTGAAGATGATTTTTTAATTCGCACAAGATATTGAAAAACTTTCACTAATCTTCGAGGTGCACAAATTCTAGCCGCCAAAAGTGTTAGGAGATGAAAAATATAAGCTCTAGACTTCATTTTGGGGAAGCGCTGCCCGTTAATGACCTAATGAGATACTCCACCCATTTTGCTTGAGCCGGCCAAATCCTCTTCTTCCAAAATGTCAAGAACGCACCCTTGAGGAAAACAGTTTTGCTTGAGCCAAATCCTCTTCCTAGAAAGTGTCAAAAACACACCTGTTTCACAAAAGAGCAAATGAGATTCATTTCCACACAACTACTGCACGCACAACTACCGCACTCAAAAAAAAATAGACACCCAAATGAGATTCATTTCCACAACCTAGTATAGAACGCTCTAGAAATTAATTAAATAAACGTACAACTCGATAATAAAGAATACATGCAAATGTGAGTTTCGGGCATGAAAGTTTCAACCAAAAAAGAGCTCGGTCTATGGATCTTACAGAGGCATTTAATAACTCAATTCAAAATTGGCCCCTTCATACTTCCTCCGTCCCGATTTGTTTATTCATTTTTTATGAATGCTGCTACAGGTACAACATTTGCTGTACAGCAGCCGCACACAGACCAGTTTTGCGCCCATCTTGGGTCTCGCAAAGATGATCGGAGCCGCTCATTTTGTTCAAAATACTTCGATCAAGGATTGTGTGGACAAAATGAGCGGCTCCGATCATCTTTGCAAGACCCGAGACGGGCACAAAACTGGTCTGTGCGTGGCTGCTGTACAGCCTTTACTGTGCAAGCAGACTTTCTGATTTTTTATATTCGTGCCATTTTTCAATTTTCAATGTATATTATTTTCTTAATTTTGAAAACTTTATATGATTGAATTCATTGAGAACTATTAAACAATATCCATATTGCATATCTTATGAGATTTATATTGAAAGATATAAATAATTGGTACGGCCTATCAAAAATAAATAAATTGGACGGAGGAAGTATGTGATATCTTGGTTCCGTCTCTGCCTACATGCCTGACCCAACAACAATAATGTTATGGTGAATATATTTACACAATGTTTTATGTATTATTTGAGGCGATTGTCATTTTGTATGTAAATCTCGAGAAATGCTACAATACACACTTTTATTTAGACTTATACAATGCATTCTCCTCCTTAAGGAAGGGAAGAAATTTTAATAGTTTATGGTGAAACCTAATTATAACTAGTATCTCTTGCTTAATAATTCAAGATGTGAGGCAAAAGTAAATGAAATTCCCTTGGAAATTAAGTGGGTAATTGTTTAATGTGGTTTGAACTTTCTTCCCCTTTAGGAGTGGGGATCGATTAGGGGGAGCTTACGTACATGTTGATTCCCCATGTCCTTCATTAGAAAACTAATTTGTTCAATGGCATCTACCTACATGCCTCACTTAGTTACCAAAAAAAAAGATACATGCCTCACCCAACGACAATAGTGCTATGTGAAGATATTTACGCAACGGATTACGTATTATTCTTTCTTCTTTTTTTGTCAATATTGTATACGTCGACCATAGTTCTGAACGCCAAACACTTTTGAAGAGGCTCGAACCCTGGCCTCTCTTGTGGAAGGACCAGGAGATAACCGTTGGGCTACAAGCCCGTTGGTACGTATTATTCGAGGTGACATCATTTTGTATGTAAATCTCGAAATATTCATAACATTGTTAAAAAAAATCCTAACACTAGGACCAAAACTCATAACACACAAATGTAATGGATTCAAAAGGTTGATATTATGAAGGTGTTTGCATGAGAATTTATTGGCCCAATCAGAGAATGACAAGTGGCCATTCATGTTGGACAAAACGGAGTACGCATAGATTGAAATGCATAGAATCACACAATTTAAAGAACGATGACATTCTGATTAACTTAATGTCGTTTTATATGTAATGAAAATCGTTGCCAGATGTCACTCAAATAGTAGCTCAGAAGATGAGCAATTCGAAGCTCAAAGGCGCGAATCGTATTATTCAAACAAGAAGCGGTTACACCAAGTTGACACAGTCAAAGGAGTTGAGATCTAAGCATGTAACTGCCCATTTCCAACATGATGCAGTTAAGGGCAAGTGGGGTGATGAATTAACTGAATCACAACAAATAACTATAAGCAGGAATCATGGAGGGTAAGTTTGAATTCAAAATTGAGGTGACTTTGAAGGCAGCTAGGCGGGAAAATGAAAGCCGTGGAGAAGACTCAAGAGTTTGCCTATAAATAGAAGAAATGAAAGAACGAAAAACCCCAGACAAATTATCAAACAAATAGCTAGCTATGCTATGCTTGGTTTGTCCATTAGGCAGTAATTTAGGAACTTAGACTTAGTTCAAAGTAGTTAAGAGTAGTTTGTAGTAGTAGTAATTACATTGTAATCTGTTCTGTTTGTTTGTGAAGTTGGAGAATCAATTGGAAAGCAAGTTGTTTTGAATTGATCAAGGTATCTTTTTTATTCTTTGGTTTGTCGAATTTTCAGTGAATCGTTGTGCCGTTTCAATACTTCTAGAAAGAAAAATCCTCTTCGTTGAGGTAATTGAACCGATGCCATAATCGCCTGATTAAGTTTGGTTTTTATAAGTTAAATCTGAAAAGAATAATTACAAGTCTTTTCTAGCACGCTCGCATACAATCATATTTCTGAAGTAAGCCAAAAATCACAGCCAAACAGGAGGTCTCCGTAAATTATATGTATATTTATTCAAAGTATTATGAATTTAATTCTTGATTCATATTACGTACTTTTGGTGTAGTTACGGATAGTTCTGTACCGCAAAATAAAATATTTATATTAGTGATCATTCGTACGAATTTTATAGTTGGTTACTAATTTTATGACTCTGGTCTTATATATGCATATAGTATGGTTGGACATGCATGTCACGAACTGTTTGGCTCATTTGTTACGATTTCTTATGGTATTCGTTGTGTATTATATGGTCCTTCGCGGATAAGTGTGTACTAATAATTAATGATATTTTGATGTGTACCACTTGGTACACATCAAAATATCATGAATTACTTTCACTCGTTACGAAAATATTTCGTTGCATGTATTCATGAATTATATTAGTTAAATTACACGAAGTATAATCAAAATATTACAAGTTGGAGGCTTCTGCATCAAATGTAACCACAATAACAGTGCACAATACGCGGTCAATATCTATAAGCATCACCAATGAGGCACTCATTACAAGGGGTTGGTTCAGTACTTGAAAACTTAGACTTGGTTGGACAAAAGCCAAGGTTGAAGTCTCCATAGCACATTAGCACCTTACTGAGACTTATCGTACTACTAACACCTCTCATATATACACACACGGTGGGACCTTAATTAGCTTTGATCCCCACATAGATGCAATGGCATCCCGACAGGCTACAAATAATGGTGTGGTGTGACGAAGTGGTACCGGTATATACCTCACTTCCATAAGCATCTTCTAGCTAGCTATTCCGGAGCACCTTTGGTCTTTCTCTTCTGGTTGGCATAATGGGAGTCAAAAAACCACTAGCTATTAGGGGGAATCACTGATCAGTGGGGAAAGGGGCAAAAAATGCCCAATACATGGTGTACTTTTTTAGAATTCTAAAGTTATGGGAAGGAGACAATTAATTGCCAATACATGGACTTTCTAACTTATAAGGACAAAAATACCCCTTCTCTGTCAGACTGACCTTACTGCACTAGCAACCCCTACCCACGACCAGAACGACAACGTTTTGGTTATAAAAAAAAATTTTTACCATCAATTTGCAATCCTATGGAGCAGAAACGTGATTATGAGAGTTCTAGAGACAAAATTTGATTATGTCTCTTTAGAATAATATGATCAGAATAACAAGATCTTCACACCCGTTCAAATGGAGTGAAAATTTGAGCACTTAATTTTTTTGAGACCGTTTATATATTAAAAAATATAGTTAAAAAATTAAGTGCTCCAATTTTTAATTCGTTTGAATGGGTGTGGAGATCTTATTATTCTGATCATATTATTCTAAAGAAACATAATCAAATTTTGTCTCTAGAGCTCTCATAATCACGTTTCTACTCCATAGGATTGCAAATTAATGGTAATGATTTTTTTTAAAACCAAAACGCTACCGTTTTAGTCGTGTGAGTAGGGGCTACTGTGCCATGGAGCCCCCGGGTACCAATTTATTTGGATTGAAGGAGCAACTTATTTTTATACAACGAGCAATTTATTTTTATACAACGAGCAACTTATTTTCATGCAACTTATTTCTAGCGGCGGTTGCCGGTGCCCTCGTTGAAGATGGAGGGGTTGATTTAGGGGGGCGACAGCGTCATTTGGGCGGCGGAGGTCGAGGGCGAACTCGGAGCATAGGGCGGAAGTCAAACCAGAACTTCCCAAGACTTCCCAGATCTCGCCTCTCAGGTTGAGGTTTCCATGGACTTCCCAATTCTCTCCAATGAAATCCCAAACTCAAATCTAGAAAGGTGGAAAATCAGTCGATTTTAACAGTTTGTGGCATCAATTCTTTCATAGAGAGCAACAAATTTTTTTACAAGGAGTAACATTAGGTAACTTAAAGAGCAACTATTTTATTTTCAGCAAAAAAACATGTTACATGAGTTGAACAAGAACCATATGTCATACAGATCAACACACCTTTGTAAAGGGATAGCCATTCAGTGAGTTAAAATATAGGTCACTGCTCTTAACAGTCTAGAGCATCCATTCTTACATATGGAGTAACAAAATTTCTTACAAGGAGTAACATTAGGTAACTTAAAGAGTAACTATTTTATTTTCAGCAAAAAAACATGTTACATGAGTAGAACAAGAACCACATGTCATACAGATCAACACACCTTTGTAAAGGGACAACCATTCAGTGAGTTAAAATATAGGTCACTACTCTTAATAGTCTAGAGCATCCATTCTTACATAGGGAGCAACAAAATTTCTTACAAGGAGTAACATTAGGTAACTTAAAGAGCAACTATTTTATTTTAAGCAAAAAAACATGTTACATGAGTTGAACAAAAACCACATGTCATACAGATCAACACACCTTTGTAAAGGGACAGCCATTCAGTGAGTTAAAATATAGGTCACTGCCCTTAACAGTCTAGAGCATCCATTCTTACATAGGGAGCAACAAAATTTCTTACAAGGAGTAACATTAGGTAACTTAAAGAGTAACTATTTTATTTTCAGCAAAAAAACATGTTACATGAGTTAAACAAGAACCACATTTCATACAGATCAATACACCTTTGTAAATGGAGCCATTTCATACAGAGCAACTTAAGGGCAACTTAGATTCATATACCGGACAACTTAGGTTAATACACAGAGCAATTAGGTTCATATACGGAGTAACTTAAGGGGCAACTTAAGGTTCATGCACGGAGCAACTTAAGGGCAACTTAGATTCATACACATGGCAATTTAGGTTCATACACGGAACAACTTAAGTTCATACACGGGATAACTTAAATTATAACGAAGCAACTTAGGGGACAATTCAGTCACTGAATGAATTTCTCTAGGCCAACCCCCAATAAACTTGAAATTCAGGGGACAACTCAGTCACTGAATGAATTCCTCTAGGCCAACACCCAATAAACTTGAAATTCAAAATTTTGACCCAAAATTTGGAAATTCACTGGATGACTCCGCCCGATTTGGTTCGACTCCGTCGATGCCGATGCCTATTTAACGGCGTGGGCACTTGTGGGTATAATAGAGAGAGGGTCCTGTTTAACGGAGTCGGCGATTTCGGGGCCGATTCCGTCGCCGGGAAAGAGAGTGGCTCGGATGAGATTGGAGTCGGAGGAGGAGAGGCTCCGATCGAAAACCCAAGAAGCTGCTAGTGAAGAAGAATTAATACATTTGAGACCCGTCAACAGTAAAGGCCCGTTTGGACCCACCCTGGGCCCGGACTGATACAAGCCTCGAGCTCGGAGGGTCGTTGGTGAACGGCAGGTTAGGCGAGGGCTGGTGGGATCGATGAGGGGATGAGCGGTTCAGTGGGAGGGAAGAATGGGAGGAGAGGGAGAGAGAGGAGCTGTTTGCTGCCATTACCAGAGAGAGAGAGAGAGAGAGAGAGAGAGCGCTCTGCTGGGTAATGGGAAAAGAGAAAAGGTAAAAACTGATTTTTAGGATTTTAAATATGTGGGGATATATTAGTCTTTTTGTGTGGCCCATTCCATGTATTAAGAATTATTTTTATCCTTTTCATGTCTCGATGAATTCTATGAAAACTAATCCATGACATGGGAATAATTTGCCCCAAGGGCCACTGAACACCAATTTCCCCTAGCTATTATTAGCTTGTAGCATGTTCTCGTACTACTTTCGGCGATCTTGACTCATGATGGCAACATGATGATGATGTTAAGCTCCCAAAGAACCACAATATATCCTTGTTGGCATTACCCCAACCACATGCATAAATATCTTTAATATTCTTCTGCATGCCTTTTCTTTCTAAATAAATTTTTTAGTATTAAAACTTCTACTAGTAAACATTAATTTGATCTGGGCTTCTTTTTCCAATCTCCAGCGCATGCGGTGGGGATATATGCCGATGGTCGCATCTGTGGGGAGGAAAGGAAAACAATCGTTCTCCAGTCTAGAGAGAGAAATATAGTTGGGATGGGTTTTGGACTTTAACTGTCCGATTCATATGGATGACATTCTTTTGATTAACCAAAAGGGCCCACCCCCACCCATAGATTTGCTGGGTTGGAACAATCCCCAGTCAATAATTTGAGTAGCCTTCTTAAAAATAAAATAAAACACGACTGTAGGTGATAAAATTCCAGGGGACACGTGACCCCCTAGGCCTTCATTCCCTTCGCCCCTGTGTAGTTGTTCTTATAGCTTCTGGATTCCGTGCTAACTCTAACACCTCCACTAACCCCCGCTGATGTATGACGATTGAAAAAAAAAAAAAAACTTTATGATCGTGTGACTAGACAAGATTTTTATAAAAAAAAAAAACAACGAAAAAGGATTAATTACTTAAATGGTCCATTTAGTTTGATTTTTGTGTCGCTTTGGTCCTTACTCTTTCAATTGACTTGATTTTAATCATGCAGTTGCAATTTTCTGCCAATTAAGAACAATAGATAACTTCCGTTAGCTCCCACTAAGGGAATCCACTTAACAAATTACATTTGATACCCTATATAGTTTTTGCTTGGTGCGAATTGACCTATTGTCATTTAGAAATTACTAGCACACGAGCCCATATAATTTATGAACTAAAGTGTACTATTACCTGCGTTAATGATAAATCTAAAAAGACCATATTACCCTTCTTATGTTATTCTTTTTATCTTTCCTCTCTCGTACAAATGTAAACACATGCGGTTAATGTATAATTTTATAACATATAGATGAAGATACTAATTGAATCTCTAATCAACATAACTACATCACAAATTACCATAATTCTTTTTTGTTCTTGTTTATTTTTTTTATACTTGTGGTAGTCTTGACTCAATTTTTTAGACTATTCATTCATCTCAACAAGAGGAATGAAAAAGGTAAAAAAAATTATGTCCAAAATCATTAAAAAAAAGTTCGCTAAAGCAAAAAATAATTCAAAATAGAGTTTTTTTTTTCTTTTTTTTGAAAATTTTTCAGGTTTGGTTCATATTTTTCTTTCTTTTTTCATTCCTCTAATTGAGAAGAATATTTCAAGTATAACGAAAAGTCTGTCCACACAAACTTTATGTGCACATATCGCAATGTGGGGCCTACTATGGATCCCACACAAATGATCTGAGCTGTCTTGTAACGACCCTAATTTTTTTTTTTTTTCAATAAAATTATAAGTTTAATGAAATTTCTTTTACTCGATTGCCTTTTATTTATTTGAGTGTTGATTTTATTAAGCAGATCTTAATGTATTAATTTAGATTTGGAGCCTTAATAAATATACATACTCATACTTGGAGAGAAAGCCGGATGGGATTTCTATCCCAAAAATCTATCATATCATCTCATCTCTTCCACCCTATGCATCCTAGCCTTATGAGCCTAGTAAAGAGAGAGAGAGATAGCTGTTCGGATGAGAGGGAGAGAAAGAGTAAATGTGTGGGATTTCTCTTACACAAAATTCGGATGAGAGAGAGATTGCCGAGATGGAGTAAGGGGGAAGTTGGGATTCTTATCTCATTTCCCATCAGCCAGGACTGTTGGCCTATGACAACCTATAGATTATATATATATATAGCTATTCAGAGGAGATAGTAGAGGGAGAGATATATGCCGAAAGAGGGAGAAAATAAATATGTGAGATCTACCTGACAACACACTCAAGTGTTTTATCCCCTGGAGTTGGCAAGAGAAGAGAGAGAGAGAGAGAGAGTAATTACCGAGAAGGGGGAGAGAGGGAAAGGCTGGGATTCTATCTAAATACCCATCATGCAAGACTACTCTACTTACCTATGACATCCTACATGGCTTATAGGAGAGAGAGAGAGAGAGAGAGAGAGAGAGAGAGGGAGGGAGTTGTACCCGAGAGAGGGAGAGAGAAAATATATGGAACCAAGATATCTCATCATAAGCCACTTGGACCTACATCATCCTAATTGTAGCCTGATAAGCCTAGTGGAGAGAGAGAGAGGGCGGGTGAGAGCATAGAGAGAGAAATCTAAGTCTATAAATACCCTTCTTTTTATCTATTTTGGGCACCACCAATTCCCCACAATTCTTCCCTCTTTTGGAAAGTCTGAGAGAAGTGGGAAAAGAAAGAGAGAAAGACTGAGACAATAGGAGAGTAGGAGAGAGAGAGAGGTTGACTTCATATTCAACATTTCGTACCCACCTTCCAGTATCCTACTCCACTTTCTTTTATTACTTTTCGAATTCCTAGGAAGAAAAGGATAGGTGTTCGGTCAAACCAAGGCCTAAAGGAGACGTACCGATCGTAACCCAACCCGACGCTAACGTAGTCAACCCGCTACCGCCAAGAAGTAAGGTAGAAACCTCCTACCTACTCACCTAAATATAATAGTGCTATGTGTTCCTTGATTATAAAAAGTATTATTGAAATTATGCCTAAATGATAAATGCACGTAAAAGAAAATTATTTACAGTGGAGGTATAACCTCTCGGAAATCGGAAGATGACAACTTTGTTAATTAAAGAAAATGATCTTAATAGGCTAAGCGTACAGTTATTTTTGTTATATTTGGAAAAGCATGATTTTGATTTGATTACTGGAAATTGGATTTGTTGTTATCATAAGATAAATCGTTAGTTGTAAAGCATGATTATCGATTACATGATAGAAGTGCTACTCAGAAATTTCGTGCTGTTATGATTTTTGATTGTCAAGTAGAAAAGCATGGAAAAATGAAGATTTATTAAATGCTACATGTTTTAACAAGCTTTGAAAGAATAATGTGTTCGCGAGAAAATGATGCATGTGTACGAGACACGAGAACCGAGAAAACGATATTTGAAAACGAGAAGAGCAAAAAGAGAAATTTTGACATGTGTAAACCTGGGAGACCGGAACGGCGGAACCAGAGTTTGGGTGTGCGTGAGTAAACCTGGGAGCCCGGAACGGCGGAACCAGTGTTTGGGAATGTGTGAGTAAACCTGGGAGACCGGAACGGCGGAACCAGAGTTTGTAAATGCATGGTCGACCGTCATTCTGAAAGAGGGAGTAAACGGAACCAGTGCTAAAGGAAAAGAATTGATAATAAGTGAATTTGACGTTTTGACATAGAGTACGATACATTATTCTGAACCCGACACTCGACACTTCTATTTGTATGATATCTCTAATTGTTGATTTGTTAAAGTTATGTTGATGCCTTGTAAAGTAGATATTATTTTTGATAAAGTATGGGACATAGGGGTAGGAGTTAGTTACTTGAGCTTAAAAGCTCACGGTGTTACTTTTGTGGCCCTGGCATCTTATGCCAGATTTAGAAGGCGAACAGGAGGCGTACTATAATCTGGAACAATTTGGAGCAGAGCAGAATATCGTCGAAGAAGGAAATCATCGCGAAGAGTAGAAATTTCCCGTAGTTCCCCTCCCTATCCTTAAATAAATGTAATCTTGATTTGAGAATAATTTGGGATGTAATGACTTATTATTCCACTTTTAGTTATTAAATGTTAAGTTTGAATAAAAATAGTTACAATTAATGTTCCCAAAATTTGGGGCGTTACAACTTGGTATCAGAGCTTTAGGTTCAAACCCTCGGCCATAGGTAGAATGGGTAGACCATAAGATAAGTTTGACCATTGTGTAAATGTGAATTGAGTTTAAGTTTACCGTCCCAAATTGGGTGGAATTTTGGCAAAACAATCTCCGGATTGAAGCAAGGTGTGGAAATTGGCAATACCACCGAGCTGGAAATTCCCGAACAATTGGATGATGACTTAAATCAAGGATCGAATATAGAACCTAGGACTCCAAAATTTCCTTAGAGTTAATAAAACCCAGTTTTAAAACATTACTAATTGAGGTATTTTTTTCCTTGTAGATGGACCCAGCATTGATAGCCGAGATCCGAAACTTTAAGGACGTCCACCATACTGTACTCGACCATTTGATAAACGATCCCTACTTTGCTTATCAATTTCCCCTGCTGGACCAACACTATCGAACCTTTGGAGTTTGGCCACCAATGGACGTGTTGTTACATGAAGAGGAAGGGCATGCAGAAGAAGAACCTGAAGAGGAAGACCCTGAGGAGGATCCCGAAGAAGACCCCGAAGAGGAACCTATGGAATTCAATGACCCACCTGAAAACGAAGCAGATTGGCAGCACTTAATGAATGGACCAAATCCAGACTTACCATCTGACGATGAGGAGCCGTTTGACGATGAGGAGCTGTCTGACGATGAGGAACTAGGGAAAGAGGACTTCATGGATTTCAGCACCAACCCCGGTGACGTACCACCGCCGCCCTTTGAGACCGACATAGGCGCATACAAGGCCCGCTTCCCGTGCACCTTCTAGATCCATTAGAAAGACATGTCATAAGTAGGACTTTTGTGGTAATGTAACCAAGGAAGAAAAACATGTCGTGAGTAGGACTTGTGTTGTAAGAAACTTGGGCTAATATAAGCCATCTATGATGTACTTGTTTCGTTTAAGTAATAAAAATCATGTATTTCCTTTCTAGCTTATGATCACTACTTATGTGCATACCTGTGTGTGACTATCCTCACACTTGTAAGTCTAATATATAATTTTTACTTGTAGATATGGCTACACCTAGCTCCGCCGCTGCCTTGAGATCCTATCGATCTATACCAGTCCCAACCAACTCTCTGCCTCTACCACCACCGGTGTACGACCGAGACACTGAGTCATACCTCTACGACGTCCCAATGACCGAGGAGACTCCACCTGCACCACCCTGCAAGCACGTAGACGTGGGGTACCTGTTTGACACGCCACTGACCGATCTTCCCTACTTTCCGATCGAGACCTTGGAGGAACTCCCTATCCAAACTGAAGCGGAAATACAAGAACAACTTCGTCGTCAAGAAGAATACGAACTGGAGCAAGCTGAAAAAGCTCACAAGGAGGCACTTAGGATCTACTTTGGACTCCGTAGGCAGTAGGTAGAAGTGAAATGTTAGAATAAGGAACGAAACTGACCTCTGTTAACTCTTTGTAGTGAATCGAGGACAGTAGGTCCATGTAGGAGGACGTAGTTGTTTATTTTCCTTAATCAGCATCATGTACTAAGGTTTTTTTTTTTCCAATAAAAAGTTTCAGTTTGGTTTACATACCCGTCTCCATTATTAAAATTGGTGTATTGGTTTATATATATATGTATATACCTACCTATACATAGATATATATAAGATACCATTCTAAATCCCCAAAAATCTGTAAAAATTGTAGATGGTGCTCACTCGCAATGGGACAGGTAATGAAAACAATGACCACAATGGAGAGTCGTCCAACGGGCACCCTAACCCAGCCAACGGGAATGTAGATTTCGCCCAACTCTTGCAAGCCTTCACAACGGCTATCAACAACGCCAACCGTCCACCGCCCCACGCCCACGTACCTGGACCAATGACTCGGGCTCAAGCTCTGAACGAGTTTTGTAAACGACGACCACCGGCTTTCCATGGAGAACCTGAGCCAACTGTAGCTGAAGCTTGGCTTAAGGAAGTTAAAGTGATATTTAACACTCTGGATATCGCCCGCGATGGGGACCGAGTAGCTTTAGCCACCTATCAGCTGAAGGGCGAGGCCCGTTATTGGTGGGAACTAATGGAGACAACTCACAATGTCGCAAGAATGACATTTGCTGAGTTTGAACGCATCTTCTTGGATAAGTATTTCCCTGCACCAATCAAGCAGGCAAAGGCACAGGAATTTCATAGTCTGCAACAAGGTTCAATGACGGTGACACAGTATGCCGCCAAGTTCGAGGAATTGTCACGATATGCTCCAACTACTATCGCGACTGAAGATGACAAAGCAAGGAAGTTTGAATGGGGATTGACTTCCTCTCGCAAGGCAGTAGTCGGCCATGAGTTTCCCACTTACTCACAAGTGGTGAAATGTGCCTTGAGACTTGAAAGAGAGGACATGGATTTCAAGGCCAAGTGGAAGAAGACAGGAGCAAGTGCTGGAGGACCAATTCGAAGTAACCAAACCTACACCACTAACAACAATCAGGGACCTTACCCAAGGAAGCCATTCAACCAGCAGCAAGGAGGCCAATCATGGAACAACACTAGGGCAGTGCAAAACCAACCACCAAGGCCACAACAGGGATTTATTCGCGATATTTCTACGGTTCAATGCTACAATTGCCAAGCAATGGGGCATTATAGCCGTGACTGCCCAAAACCACAGCTGGAGAGGCCTCGGATGAATGGAAGCCAACCACCTCAACAATTCCGACAGACTGGTTTTGCTAATCAGAATCAAGGAGGATCTCAGCAACAGAACAACAAACAGTTCCAACCACAGCAACACAATTGGAAAGGGAAACAGCCGATGGGAACTCAACAGAATGCTGGAGGGCGCATCTTTGCCCTACAGGCTGAGCAGGAAGAGCAGGATCCCTCTGTGATCCAAGGTACGCTACTACTATTTAGTACCTGCGTTCAAGCTTTATTTGATTCTGGAGCATCGCACTCGTTTATATCTACTGCCTGCGTATCTGCACTAGGATTAGAAACGGAACCCTTAGAATCAAGCTTTATGGTAACATCACCTTTGGGTGGGAAGTTAGCCGTTAATCTAATCTGTAAAGGGTGTGAGATAGAGGTAGTTGATCTACGTCTGACCTGCGACTTACGAGTGATCGATATGGCTGACTTTGATATAATTTTGGGAATGGACTGGTTGTCATCCCACCGAGTTGTCATAGACTGCCATCAGAAAATGGTGACGGCTTTCGCTCCTGACGGAACCTGCTTCAAATTTAAGGGGGATCGACAGACTCCAAATTCAACGACAAGACGAACAAGGTGGCAGTACCAACTTTTTGGATGGCTAGCTAGCCTCAAGTTGGAAGAAACTGATCGAATGGAGTTGGGACTACCTCATATTGTCTGCGAGTATGCGGACGTATTTCCTGAAGAACTTCCTGGGTTGCCACCACAACGAGAACTAGACTTCACCATTGAACTCCAACCTGGAACTGCACCAATCTCCATAGCCCCATACAGATTGGCACCGGCCGAACTGAAGGAACTCAAGATTCAATTACAGGACCTACAAGAGAAAGGTTATATCCGGCCAAGCACATCACCATGGGGAGCACCAGCCTTATTTGTGAAGAAGAAGGAAGGGACACTACGTCTCTGTATCGACTATAGGCAGTTGAATCGGGTTACGATCAAAAATCGCTACCCATTGCCTAGAATCGATGACTTGTTCGATCAATTGAGAGGAGCTACTTGTTTCTCAAAGATTGACCTTCGATCAGGGTACCACCAATTGAGAATTCGGGATGAAGACATCACCAAGACTGCATTTAGAACCAGATATGGACACTACGAGTTTGTAGTAATGCCGTTTGGACTCACCAATGCACCAGCAGTATTCATGTGTCTCATGAACAAAATTTTTCAACCCTACCTAGATAGATTTGTGGTAGTGTTCATTGATGACATACTGATATACTCAACCACGAAGGAGGAGCATGAAGAACACCTCAGAATCGTACTACAAGTACTTAGAGACAACCAACTCTATGCAAAGGCTAGTAAGTGCGAGTTCTGGCTAGAGGTGGTTAAATTCCTAGGACACGTGGTGTCTAAAGATGGAATTGCGGTGGATGATAGCAAGGTGGAAGCTGTGCTGAATTGGAAGCGGCCTACGACAGTGTTTGAGATCAGAAGCTTTCTAGGATTGGCTGGCTATTATCGGCGATTTATTCAGGATTTCTCGGTTCTCGCCAAACCAATGACAAGATTGACGCAAAAAGGGGTCAAGTTTGAATGGAATGAAACCTGTGAGAAGACGTTTCAGGAGTTGAAGAAAAGACTAACCAGTGCACCCATACTCATCATTCCAGAGCGGGATGTAGGTTACACAGTTTACTGTGATGCCTCTAAAGATGGTTTGGGTTGCGTTTTGATGCAAAATGGGAAGGTTGTTGCCTATGGATCACGTCAACTGAGACCGCATGAAAAGAATTACCCTACGCATGATCTAGAACTGGCAGCAGTGGTCTTCGCTCTCAAGTCATGGCGTTATTACTTGTATGGGGAGCAATTCGAAGTTTTCACCGATCACAAGAGTCTCAAATACTTGTTCACTCAGAAGGAGTTAAATATGAGACAGAGGAGGTGGATGGAATATCTGGAGGATTATAAATTTACCATGTCTTATCACCCAGGAAAAGCTAATGTGGTAGCTGATGCTCTGAGCCGAAAGAGTCACGAGCAGAAAGCTAGAGTGGCTATGAAAGAATGGGAGATGGTAGAGACACTCAACGAGTTCAACTTGCAAGCGTCATCAACCAACGGACAAGCCCGCTTGTGCGCTCTTATCGCTGTACCTGCACTACACCGAGAAATTTTACTTGCTCAAGGATTTGAACAAGATTGTGAGTTTATACGGTCTCAGATTACTGTCGGTAAAGCACTCACTGGATGGACGATTCACACCGACAACAGCCTCAGATTCAAGGGTTCGACATTCGTACCAAACATCGGCACCCTCCGAGAAGCCGTACTACGAGAATTTCATCACTCGAACTTCGCTGTTCATCCTGGGGGTACTAAGATGTACCATGATCTGCGAAGGACGTACTGGTGGGAGGGAATGAAGAAAGATGTAGCTAGCTTTGTGTCAACATGTTTGGTTTGTCAGCAAGTCAAAGCGGAACATCGGAAGCCCGGAGGAGAGCTTCAACCGTTACCAATACCGACATGGAAGTGGGAGCATATTTCCATGGATTTTGTGACCGGTTTACCCAAGACGCCTAAGTCTAACACTGCTATTTGGGTAATAGTCGACCGACTCACTAAATCTGCGCACTTCTTACCGGTAAAGATGACGGAGAACATGGAAGCTTTGAGTTTACTCTACATCCAAGGAATTATACGCTTACATGGAGTACCTGTATCTATCGTATCAGACCGTGATCCGAGATTCGTATCCAATTTTTGGAAGGGTTTACAGAAAGCCTTGGGAACGGACATTCGACTCAGTACTGCTTTCCACCCACAGACGGACGGACAGACGGAAAGGACAATTCAGATTCTAGAGGATATGCTGAGGGCTTGTGCACTCGATTTCTCTGGGAATTGGGAACAACAGTTGTCTCTGATTGAATTTGCTTACAACAACAGCTATCAGTCAAGCATCGAGATGGCGCCTTTTGAAGCTTTGTACGGAAGACCATGTCGCTCACCGGTTTGTTGGACTGATGCTGGAGAAGCCGGATTGATTGGACCAGATCTGGTCAGAAATACGACTGAAAAGATTAAGGTGATTCGACAGAAGCTACTTACCGCCCAGAGTCGTCAGAAAAGTTACTCGGACAAAAGGAGCAGAACTTGTCTTTCAAGGTCGGCGATCATGTGTTCCTAAAAATCAGACCGCGTCGGGGAGTTATTCGGTTTGGGAAAAAGGGAAAATTGTCTCCACGATATATCGGGCCATTCGACATTTTAGCAAAGATTGGGAATGTGGCTTACCGTTTAGCACTGCCACCACAGCTGGATCGAGTCCACAATGTATTCCACGTGTCGATGCTTCGCAAGTACATTGCTCTTCCCACTCATGTCATCAACTGGGGGGGAATCACCCTAAACGAGGACGCAACCTTCGAGGAGCAGGCGATAGAGATTCAAGATCACAGTGAAAAGAATGTTCGAGGCAAAACAATCAAGTTGGTGCGAGTGTTATGGAGGCATCAAGGAATTGAGGAATCTACCTGGGAACGAGAAGACGCTATCCGAGAAAATTACCCGCATCTTTTTCCATCGTAGTATGCACCTAATTTCGAGGACGAAATTTGTTAAGGGGGGTAGGTTGTAACGACCCTAATTAATTTTTTTTTTTTTTTTTTTTTCAATAAAATTATAAGTTTAATGAAATTTCTTTTACTCGATTGCCTTTTATTTATTTGAGTGTTGATTTTATTAAGCAGATCTTAATGTATTAATTTAGATTTGGAGCCTTAATAAATATACATACTCATACTTGGAGAGAAAGCCGGATGGGATTTCTATCCCAAAAATCTATCATATCATCTCATCTCTTCCACCCTATGCATCCTAGCCTTATGAGCCTAGTAAAGAGAGAGAGAGATAGCTGTTCGGATGAGAGGGAGAGAAAGAGTAAATGTGTGGGATTTCTCTTACACAAAATTCGGATGAGAGAGAGATTGCCGAGATGGAGTAAGGGGGAAGTTGGGATTCTTATCTCATTTCCCATCAGCCAGGACTGTTGGCCTATGACAACCTATAGGTTATATATATATATAGCTATTCAGAGGAGATAGTAGAGGGAGAGATATATGCCGAAAGAGGGAGAAAATAAATATGTGAGATCTACCTGACAACACACTCAAGTGTTTTATCCCCTGGAGTTGGCAAGAGAAGAGAGAGAGAGAGTAATTACCGAGAAGGGGGAGAGAGGGAAAGGCTGGGATTCTATCTAAATACCCATCATGCAAGACTACTCTACTTACCTATGACATCCTACATGGCTTATAGGAGAGAGAGAGAGAGAGAGAGAGAGAGAGAGAGAGAGGGAGGGAGTTGTACCCGAGAGAGGGAGAGAGAAAATATATGGAACCAAGATATCTCATCATAAGCCACTTGGACCTACATCATCCTAATTGTAGCCTGATAAGCCTAGTGGAGAGAGAGAGAGGGCGGGTGAGAGCATAGAGAGAGAAATCTAAGTCTATAAATACCCTTCTTTTTATCTATTTTGGGCACCACCAATTCCCCACAATTCTTCCCTCTTTTGGAAAGTCTGAGAGAAGTGGGAAAAGAAAGAGAGAAAGACTGAGACAATAGGAGAGTAGGAGAGAGAGAGAGGTTGACTTCATATTCAACATTTCGTACCCACCTTCCAGTATCCTACTCCACTTTCTTTTATTACTTTTCGAATTCCTAGGAAGAAAAGGATAGGTGTTCGGTCAAACCAAGGCCTAAAGGAGACGTACCGATCGTAACCCAACCCGACGCTAACGTAGTCAACCCGCTACCGCCAAGAAGTAAGGTAGAAACCTCCTACCTACTCACCTAAATATAATAGTGCTATGTGTTCCTTGATTATAAAAAGTATTATTGAAATTATGCCTAAATGATAAATGCACGTAAAAGAAAATTATTTACAGTGGAGGTATAACCTCTCGGAAATCGGAAGATGACAACTTTGTTAATTAAAGAAAATGATCTTAATAGGCTAAGCGTACAGTTATTTTTGTTATATTTGGAAAAGCATGATTTTGATTTGATTACTGGAAATTGGATTTGTTGTTATCATAAGATAAATTGTTAGTTGTAAAGCATGATTATCGATTACATGATAGAAGTGCTACTCAGAAATTTCGTGCTGTTATGATTTTTGATTGTCAAGTAGAAAAGCATGGAAAAATGAAGATTTATTAAATGCTACATGTTTTAACAAGCTTTGAAAGAATAATGTGTTCGCGAGAAAATGATGCATGTGTACGAGACACGAGAACCGAGAAAACGATATTTGAAAACGAGAAGAGCAAAAAGAGAAATTTTGACATGTGTAAACCTGGGAGACCGGAACGGCGGAACCAGAGTTTGGGTGTGCGTGAGTAAACCTGGGAGCCCGGAACGGCGGAACCAGTGTTTGGGAATGTGTGAGTAAACCTGGGAGACCGGAACGGCGGAACCAGAGTTTGTAAATGCATGGTCGACCGTCATTCTGAAAGAGGGAGTAAACGGAACCAGTGCTAAAGGAAAAGAATTGATAATAAGTGAATTTGACGTTTTGACATAGAGTACGATACATTATTCTGAACCCGACACTCGACACTTCTATTTGTATGATATCTCTAATTGTTGATTTGTTAAAGTTATGTTGATGCCTTGTAAAGTAGATATTATTTTTGATAAAGTATGGGACATAGGGGTAGGAGTTAGTTACTGAGCTTAAAAGCTCACGGTGTTACTTTTGTGGCCCTGGCATCTTATGCCAGATTTAGAAGGCGAACAGGAGGCGTACTATAATCTGGAACAATTTGGAGCAGAGCAGAATATCGTCGAAGAAGGAAATCATCGCGAAGAGTAGAAATTTCCCGTAGTTCCCCTCCCTATCCTTAAATAAATGTAATCTTGATTTGAGAATAATTTGGGATGTAATGACTTATTATTCCACTTTTAGTTATTAAATGTTAAGTTTGAATAAAAATAGTTACAATTAATGTTCCCAAAATTTGGGGCGTTACATGTCTAAACTCTGAATGAGAAGTTAAAAGATTGGATAGAGCACTTACAGTTATCGGATTGAGTTGATTTTTCACAGGGGAACTCGAAAAAATATTTCAAGAATGGCTCGGATCATTGCGATATGTGCATAATCTGTGCGGTGAAATTCTGTGTCAATAACACCTCTATAAAGATAACGTCCTCTCTGCAAGTTTTTTTTTATTGACAAAAATAAACAAATATTAAACTCGATAACGATACGTCGAGGAAAAGATGAAAACAAGGTGAAATATTATCACCATGATCATGAAGCTGAATGTTAAGCCCACAAAAAACTCCCCCCATCCAACGAAAAGTTATTTAAAATTTAGTATATATTATTTCTCTGTTACGTTTCTTCACATTCAGAATAATACATGTCCCAATACCACCAAATAAATTTTTTTCTTGGAAGCACTATATATGCAAAAAGGATGACTGCAGCATGATGTATTTGTTTTAACTAATCAGCAACCTAATCTTCCTTTTGGTTACTTTACACTGGGTATCAAATCTCTCCGAATTTGCATTTTGCACTACCCAATACAGAATGTAGAAAAGGCGTGACATACCCCAAACCCTATTGGTTCTATTCAAACATTGTCAATGATTCGCTACATATTTTATATGATTAATAATCTGCATAAAATCAATCAAAGCATATATACTTAAGTCTTAACCTAAGAGATTCGGTCGAATAGGCATGAAAAAGCAATTAAATGACTTACCATTAAGAGGTTGCAAGTTTAAATCCCATGAAAGTTGACCATTCCATACCTTGGGGTCATTGGACGTTTGCCCGGTCGTTAACTTTGGGACTCCGGAATTAGTCGAAGTGCGTGCAAACTGACTCAAACATCTGGTTTTTTAAATTAAAAAAAGCATATACTTCAAGCTGCTTTAGTTATAGCCGCCATAGCCCCAAGTTCTTCGCGCGACTCATATCAAAAGTTCTATTGAGCTTCCACTGGCTGATCATTGTCCAATAGTATAGGAGGAAAACTTATTTACGGAGTGCCACAAATAGGCGCCCAATCTCAGCCATTCAAAGTATTTTGGACAATCCGGATTAAAGTTAATCTTTTATCGGTAAGAAATATTTTTTATCGGTCAAAGATTAAAAACATATCTGAACCGTTGATTGTCGAAACGGACGGCTGAGATCACTCAAGTCCGTAAAGAGCCGCTTTGTAGCGACTCTGTGAATAAGTTTCTCTCATAGTATAGATATTTAATCTATCTACTTCTTTCTTCAAAGTCTTTAATTTGGAAGAAGGGGGCCATGCACCTTCAAGTTCAACTATTTGCTTTTATTACGATGCAATTTATATTAATAGTCAGTTGTCTACCACACATATTGAAACATTCAATGAAGTTTTCTCTCCCGATCTCAAATCTGAGAGCTTCTTCGTGTTATCCTCTCTTTTTCTTTCTTGGCTTTCCCTTCATCACTGAGGTACCAATTTAGATTCCCACAGTAGTGGTAAAGATGGTTTTCTGACAAAGGAAGGTACAGTAGTGGTGAAGATGGTTTTCTGACAAAGGAAGGTGGTACTGGTGGTGGCGGTCAAATGACGAATCAAGTCGATTGGCTTGCCAACCTCGTTGCTAATTAAGGGTGTTTGTATTTTTAATCAGTGTGTTTTCTTTTGAGCGTAACAGTATGAATTGGGTAGCCCATTCTTTGGCTAGCTAGCTAGAAGAGGTCTTTGGCTAGGAGAGCTAGTAGTGGTCTGGGTACTTGTACATGAGAAGGCTACCCTCTTTCGTAACTTTCTAGTGATTTGATTACAGGCGGATGCTACTTCAAGGTTTGTTTACTTTTGTTTCTTATCAATATTGAAGCTGTAACGATCTGTCCCAGCGACCTGCTAATCATTTGTCTAACTACGTAACTCAAAAAGTTAATCTCAAGTTAATAATAGCTGGTGGCCGGGCGTCGTCATATAAACCATTTACAACTCCCACATCCTTCCGATGTGGGACTATTGGCCCAAGATGGGTTCTCACAGAAGCTATTACCATGCATTCTGAAAAAAAAAAAAAAATCATTCAACTTCAATTGCGCGATCAGAACTATGAAAACCATGAAGTAATTTCATCAATTAATCCAAAACGGAAGTTGCGAGATTGGAGTCATGCACTAACCGAGTTATTACGGCCATTTCGTTTTAACATAATAGGTCACGCTTATATTTATGGTATTTTTCGTCTTGGTATTTTTGTCTGTCTTATTTGAATTGTGTTGAATTCACATTTTATTATTTTGTATTAATCATCCGTCTCGATGAGAGGAGTCTAAAAAGTAAAAGATTATGAAGAAAGCAAAAAATTAATCCACTAAAGATGAAAAATACCAAACATATGAGTTTTTTGTCTACAGTGTCGTCTTATATGAACTTTTTTCAATTCTTGTCCACATTTGTATACTTTTTCGATTTCTCTTGTCGAGAGGAATGATTAATACCAAAAACTACGACGTGAAGCTAAACAAAAATTATGAAAAATAAATTCTAGTAAAAAAAATATAGGGTGAACTCACCCTAAATAATCCTAGTTTCTATGGTAAACGTAAACATTACTTTTGCCCAACTAAACTACATAACGAAGTGATTGCAAGATTATCCTAACAACAATATTGGGTTAGTTTTGCTTACCATACACACAAAGGAAATCCCTTCAAGGGCATTCTTTGTGCCTCCTTCTCTTTACGTTTTTTTCTTTTTTTCCTTCGGATCTCGCGAATGGCAATATATATTTATAAAAGTATCTTTTATTGTTAATTTAAAAATACAGATTCAGAGACACCGGAATGTTAGATACAAATTCTGCATCCGCCACTGTACAGAAAGATATATATATATGTTTTGTTTGTTTATATACGATCAAGAATATACATTAGGAATCCCATTCTAGCGAGAAGATGGATATGGGAATTGGCAATAAAATAGAAGGAGATCAGCTAGAGAGAACATAAGAATCAGATTTATTCCGCATGCAGCTAGATAGTGGAACCGGCTTTTTCACATCTTCCTCCCACTATATAAAGCACACCACACCTTCACTAGCTTCTTCAAATCAAAGCAACTAGAACTACAAGTCTAGAACTAGAGAGCTAGCTAGCGGAGTACTACTTTTCCAATCTACTAATGGAACAGTAGCTAGCTAGCTAGCTAGCGATGTTAATTACAGCTCCATGCATGCAATGGAGATCCGAGTTCGATCTGTTTGGGCTAAGCTAAGCTAGCCTGCGACTGCATGCGAGGGCTTTGAATTAAGGGTAAGGGAGGATGACAGAAGAGAGTGAGCACATATGGTCTCTTTTCTTGCATTATCATGTTCCTCTCTATGCTGGAAGCTATGCGTGCTCACTGCTCTATCTGTCATCCCCATCACCATCTCTCTCTCTCTCTCTCTCTGGAAGATACTTTTTGATTTCTACCCTAATGGGTCTGAATTCTTTTTCTCTAATCATTGACGTAATTTTTTTTTCCCATATACATATGTAGTCACAGAACATAAGAGAAACAAGTTCGGTAAATAACTAAATATAGCATACATGATTTTTCTGATAAAACATATATAGATATATATATATATATAGTATGATTTTGAAGGAACTTAATTTGTCTAGAGACTCTAGATATCCCAATTAATGAAAATTCTTATTATATTGACAATAATACCATGGTTGTTAACTTGTGAGAACTAGAGACGTGATAAGAGTTCTGTCTTAAGGTGATTTTTCTCTCATCGTGAAGGTTCAACCTGAATCAACTAGTCCCAAAATCCAACCCATGCGCTGACAAGTTTTAATTTCCTCTCACGACCATGAGGAGAATTTAAACAAGTCCTCTAGCATGTAAAAATCACCTAAAACATGCAAGTGTGTGTGTGTGTGTGTCTTCTCCTCTTTTTCCACTCTTTTCACCCTAGTCTAATTAAAACCCCAATATACAGAAATCATTCGATTAAACTCTCATTCATTATTTATACGTAATGGTAGTCATAAATCTCTTTAATCTATTTTTGTAACGGACAATAATTTAGTATTCTCCAATTAGTAACGGCAGATAATGATAGGAAAATGTACGACACATACAATGCATGCGTCTTTCTCTCTCTTCTCTTTCTCTCTCTGGCAAGCGGCGGCTTCACAGCAGGAGGATGGATCTGGATCGTGGCTCGTTGTGTGGGCATTCGAGGGTGGCGTCAGCTAGCGGCGTTCGGCGGCGATTGGTACCTTCGGTGTTGTTTCCTCAGGGAGTTTGAGCGGCAGTTTGGCTGGTTTGGGGTGCGGCGGCTCTGTTCTAGTTTTGGATTGGGTTAGGTGTTTTACCCGGTGGCTGTGTTTCCGGCGGCTGCGGGTTGGTGCAGGTGGTGGAGGGGGATGGTGGTTGGCCGATCACTGATTATGTTTTTTAGGGTTAAGGTTTTTAATGGGCCTAGCCAGATTTGGGCTTGGCCCTGACTGTTTGAGCTCCTTTGTCAAGTTCTCAATAAAACTTTGTTGCCTATCAAAAAAAGATAATGATAGGATAATTATAACGGCAGATAATGATAGGATCGATAAATAGTGGAACAATAAGGCTCTCCATAAACATGCTTGTGTTACTGTTTTTGTTTACAAAATACATAATTAATTCCACTAGTTTACGGAAATTCTAGAAACACAAAAATCGTGTTTTCATTTGTTTTGAAAACACTTTCTGTAGCCCAAAAAATAAATAAACAAAAACTATTATGGTCACCAAATATGTTTTTTGTTTTTATTTTTTAATAAATAAATAAAAACTCATTTCTTATTTTTCATAAACGAAAAAAAAAAAACTTGCAGCTTTACCAAACTGGCAACTCATTTCTTGTTTCTTATTTTATCGATTTTATTAAAATATCCCCCCCAAAAAAACCCCACTTTTAATAAAAATTAAGAACGTTCCTACTTGACTTCAAAAAGTACAAGGTTTTGAAACAACATAGGATAAATTAGGGCAACTATATTTTTTTATCAACAAAAGAATTTTATTAATCTCCGAATTCAAAAATTACAAAGATTAAAAGGATAAGGGCAAATGAAAATGAAAATAAAAATTACTTAATCTTCAAAGCTACCAGAGACCCAAGTGTTGGTCTCGTGTAACTATATAGGGCAACTATATAGTTACCCTATATAGCGCAACAAAACCCTAAGACAACCTCAAATCCAAACCCCCGAACTCCTGCGCTATATAGGGCAACTATATAGTGCGCAATTGGAGTGGGAGTGTTTCGAAATTGGACCATACTTAGTGTTAACAAACTTTTTTAAAATTTTTTTTTTGAAGAATCATAGGAGAGGCCTACAACTTGAACTTGATATTTTGAGCCAAAGTTTAACATGTCACACACAAAGTATTGGTATTGGACATGAGTTTGCAGGTTTGTGCCATTGATGGTCAAGCAAGCAGTACTAGCTATCTTGTACACCCAAGCTGCAGGTCATTGGAATAGCCTTAATTAGAACTCCTCCACGAGGACATGAACCCCATCAAATATTAGGGTTATCTTACATATCATAAGAAGTTTGAGAACCAAGAAAAGAAGTTTGAGGCCTTCATGCATGCATCAATTCAATTTCGGAGGTAGTACCGGGGATTGCTCGATCTCTCTGGGTAAGTAAAGTTTTTTTTTAAGTTTGCAGAATTAGTAAAAATAATGTTTACAAGTCAGAAATGAGGCTAAAAATCACCTAAACGGCCCCGAAAAAAGTACAGACATCTTCTTGTAGGTTTAACAAACCTGTTGTATGTACGCATTGTGCATCGATCAGAGTTTTAAGCTACATGTCGAATCAAAACATATACTTCATTATGTATGTTTTTTTTTTTTTTTTTGGTAAAGAACTACTACTTTCTAATAACATTATGAATTGTTGCTGTTTTTATGTTCTTTCTTACAGGTGAGTGACGAGATCGACATGCAGACCTTTTTTGGTCATGTGGGCATTGGAAGCTTTGATCTTACACAGCTACTTGCTTTATATGAGATGTTGATCAATGTTTTGAAGAATTTTATGTTATGAATGGTGATGGATGCTGAATGTTTTGAGACATTGATATGAATCGATATTTGATTAGCTTTTAAATTTCTATGGATGTTTATTAGTCTTTTGAATGTTTTGAGACATTGGTATGAATCGCTACAGGGAAGCTCTTCTGGTATATTAGATAGAATACTGCAATTATTTGTAGAAGTATTGGCGACAATCATAACAAGAAGTTGTTGACGCAGAAGTTCTCTCTTTGCTGACATGTTGTTGTCGGTGATTAGTACTTCCGGTGACAAGTTGTTGTCGCAGAAAATCTCTCTTCGGCGGCACACTGACTAGTAACATGACTTGGCTAACATTTCGGCGACACTACATCGGTGTCGCTGTTAAGCAACATTCCGCAACAACTTATACTAGTTTGTCACCGTTGGCTTTTCTGTGACACCAATACCGCTACAACATGGTATGATCTTGTGGCAGAATCGTATAGGCGACAAAATCCTTGCTTTCGGTGACAATGTTTTGTGTCGCCGATTGTGTTTTTTCTTGTAGTGATATTTTCACAAGTGATGAGAGGCTAATCATAGTCAGCTATTTGTGCATGCTAGTGTAAATATGATCCTTTTTCTCCTGATATTGAGCAGTGAATTCAAAATCGACTGAGTTCTCTCGGTCCTAAGTTTTTTTGCTTTTGATCGGCATCAAAAAATATTTAAAACTCGATAAAGAGTACATCGAGAGAAACCAAATACAAAACCCGAGGAATGGGAGCCGTCAGTAGAAAATTGGTCATTCAAATAGTAGAAATCTAATAGTACTATTAAGGTGCATTATCTTACCCCTTCCCAGAGACTGCTACAAAAGATTTTGGGCTTCCATGTAACGGTATCAACCCCGTTATTTTCAATTTGAAAACAACGCAAGGTATCTTTCTTATGAGCAACTTAAAGGGTGACTTGGCTCTCCTAAACTCTGAACATTTTTCACTACAAGGTGTGAGTGATCCATGGAACTTTAGATCTCCGTTATAGGCTCTCGATCTCTTCATCGATCCTCTCTTTTCCCTGTTGCTTGATAATGGAGCGTGGATCGGTGGATGGATGTTTGAGAATCAAACGATGAGACCCCATGTATCTCTCTCTCTCTCTCGCGATCTTGATAATTTGGGGGTCTCTCTCCCGATTGATGAATCGATTGAAGTGAAAGTTTGGTGCTCGATCTCATTGACATTGTTTGTTCATATACTAAAGAAGTTTGAAGACAATCACCATAATGAAGGATCTAGGGTTTTGCAGCTATGTATATTAAAATATGAATAACTGATTAATAATTAGGGATTTTAAGGTAGCGTTGGTATGGAAAATCGATTTAAAAAAAAATGGGGGCTTTAATTTTTTTTGTTTATTTTATTCAAAAAATAGTATGGAAACCCACACAAGGGCAACTGGACCGTAAAGACAGTGCAGAACATCCTTTGGGTTGCACTTGATGGGTTTCTTGTTGTTTGAGGAGATGCCAACTTGAAAGGGAAGAAAGAGGGAGATTGGGTTGAGGGTGGCTTTCATTGCCTGTTTTTTGGCAAAGGGAGGTTCATAAGCCTTAAATAAATGGCTTTCAGGGTTATTTTAGGCATTACAAAAGTGATTTTGGGGGAAAACTCCTGCAACTCACTTTTTCGTCAATATTAACAGATTTGTTAACAGTTGCACTTTACATGAAAGTACAGTAGGTGTAAGTGACTAAAAATGAAGTACATGGGATGTCTCTGCAAATCAAAAAACGCACAGAGTGTGTGTAAGTGCAAATTCCCCTACTTAAATTTTTGAAGGGGCAATTACAGAAATTACTTTTATAACAGGGCTTCAAAAATTGGTTGCACCGAAATCACTTCTCTTTATATAAATAATAATAGAACAGATTTTTCTTGTTTGAGAAGGAATGCATGCAAGGATAGATTATGGATTCTAAATTCCTATGCAAGCAGATAATTTTTTTTACTATAACTGCAAAATAATAATTAGGTTGCAATAAAAGTTTATACTACTGCAGCAAAGTTAAAAATTAACTTTTAGAATGCTTAAATTTTAAAATATAATCGAAATCAAATTTTACACCCTTTTTCAACTCCTAGTAATCCCCTATAATTCCATATTCTGTTGATAAGAATTTTTAACAACCACTCAACTTTTTAAAAGCTAAAATATCAAAATTAGCTCCTAAATTTTCCGTCAATACACATAGTCTAATTGTCACTAATTAAAATGAATCCACTTAAAAATACTTCGGTAAAAATTAGGGGTGTCAAATGAGCGGGTTTGGGTCAAAATGGGTAAATTGTAAGTGGGTTGGGTCTTTAATGGGTCATTGACCCATTTAGACCCATTTATTATGGGGCTTCTTATTGGCCGGCCCCTTTTGGTCTCCACGTACCCGTCCAACCCCACTCTTTGTCAAACCCATTCCGGATGAACCCTGTTTTAAGTGAGGTATCCAAAATACCCCTATTTAGTAGTTACTCCAGTACACACACATACAGACACGCGGACAGAATGACGGAGGAAGGATCGGAGGGGTAGAGGATGGAGGACGGGGAAGTTGTCGTCAATGGATTCGATGGAATCACGGCGTGGGTGTTTCGCCGCGGCGGCGAACGTGAGCCATCGATGGAGGACGAACATGGTGGACTTTTCCAGTTGCTGTTAGAAGCGCCGGGACACAGCCTGGGTCCACCGCGATGCCGCCGCGGCCGGGGTGTTGTAGATACAGGTTGCTTCCGTGGACGAGATTATATCTTGTTCGATTGATGAGATCTGGAACACCAGCTCATCGCCTTTGCCGAGTGCCGCACCACCAGTGCCGCCGCCGCGCACACCTGGTTCCAGTCCAGATCGATCCAAAACCTTAGCTCCTAGTCCACGATCGCACGATCGACGAATCAAGATGGCCCTCGAAGACGAAGACGACGAGAGTTTGCTCAAACGGTGTTTTGTGCTTCGGGATCGGGTGGTGGTTGGAGGACAACGTGGCGACGGAGGAAGTGAAGAGGAGTACGAAAAGGAATATCAAAAACACAAATACACATGCGCATATACACAGCTTCTATGTAGATTGTAGCTACTCATCCAGTTAGAATTAGAGGGAGAAGAAAATGGAAAATCAGCAGTGATTTGGATCAAAGCGAGCTCGACGCAGAGGAATTGTAGGTTGAAGAAGTAGGTGGTTTGTTGGGGGATGTGAATTGTTACTTTATTAAACTGTGTTGAATTTTTTTTAAGGTGATGTGAATTGTTGTATTTGTTTAGGGGGTTTTTTCCCGTACAGTGAATTTAACATTATTTGCATTTGGATGTGAATTTTGTACATATTGGTGTGAATTTACATCTCTTTTCAGAATTCACCCCAAGAAAGAGGTGTAAATTCACACTAATAAATACAGAATTCACACCCCCGAGAATGAAACAGGATGTGAATTCTGGGGGTATGAATAGTGCAAAGGGGTGTGAATACTATAGGTGTGAATTCTGAAAAATGATGTGAATTTTGCAAATGAGTGTGAATTATGAGGGATGTAAATTCTGGGGGTATGAATAATGCAGATGGGACGTGAATTCTAGAAAAAATAAAAGAAGTGAATTTTATGTGTATGAATTTCGCAAAGGTGTGAATTTTACAAAGAGGTGTGAATTCTTGGGGGTGTGAATTTTTAAGGATGTGAATTCTGGAGAAGTGTGAATTCTCGGAGGTGTGAATTCTCGGGGGGTGTGAATTCTGGGAGGATTATCCAGGGTATGAATTCTGGGAGGTGTGAATTCTGGGATGTGTGAATTCTCGAGGGTGTGAATTCTGGGAGGTGTGAATTATCGGGGGTGTGAATTTTTGGGGGTGTGAATTCTGGGAGGTGTGAATTTTTGGGGGTGTGAGGTGTGAATTCTTGGAGTATGAAAAGTGATAAGGGCAAAATAGTAAAAACATCTTTAAAAGGGGTCTATATGAGATAGCACTTTAAAAAAGGGTTTGAATGGAACCCCATGTAATATTTGGGACCGGCCAGGAATTTCTCCTTTATTATGAGTCTAATTACCCATACCCAACCCAATCCATTTATTTAAAAGCAAACCCGACCCGCCCATTAACCCAATTACATACTATATACTAAAATGACTAAAATGATCATATTACCCCTGTAAATTTAAAGGACTAAAATACCATGTACACTAAAATTACCATACTATCCCTCTACTACAAAATGACCAAATTACCCCTGTACACTTAATTACCATATTGGTCGCTCTTAATTACCGAATCACAGCGTATCTAAGTGGCTTATTTTTTTGTCTTTATTTAAATATTTTTCGCATTTGTTAGTTTTTTGTCAAATTTTTGAGGATTATTGTTTTGTCATGACGAGAAGAATCTAAAAAGTAAAAAATTACTATCGAAATTCATATTTTTTTGAATAAAAACGAAAAAATTGACTTATTTTTGTCTTCATTCAATAAATTTAGGTTTCGATCATAATTTTTTACTTTTTAGATTTCTTCTGTCATGTCGAAGCAATAATCGACAAAAAATTAATGAAAAACAAACAAATGCGAAAAAAAAATTGAATAAGGACAAAAAAACAAGCCATGAACAAGCCAGCTTTCCATTCATAAGTTGAATTTTTCATTTGATCAGAATCAAAACTAGCCCGTTGCGAGATGTATATATCTTTTTTTTTGTCTTTATTCAAAAAAATTTCGTATTTGATAGTTTTGCGTCAAACTTTTGTGACTTAATAAGTCACAAAAGTTTGACGCAAAAAAAAAATGCAAAAATTTTTGAACAAGGACAAAAAAATAAGTTAACTTTTCATTAGTCCATTCACGTAATCGATGGATGAGATGTGTTTTCAATTTTGACTGGTCAAAATAATTATTACCGGTCACAATTGATTTTTAATTCGGACCATTCAAAATATTTTTGGAAACGTGTAATTTAGCACTGAAGAATTGAGAGAGAGAGAGAGAGAGAGAGAGAGAGAGAGAGAGAGAGAGATCATCTCCTTGGCTTGGACATTTTGATCAGGAGACTGATGCGGAAGGAATTGGGAATCTGGTAAAGAGACGATTTTTTTTCGTGGGTTACTTGCATGCCCATTGGGTCATTTAAGTTGACCCAATTGATGCCCAATTAAGACCCAACTAATAATGGGTTAGTTGGGTTTGGACCCATTCTTACCCAACTAATAAATGGGTTGTGTTGGGTCTATTTTTTAGTTGATGGGTCTGGGTTTGTTAATGGGTCTGGGTTCAATTTGCCACCCCTAGTAAAAATGCTTCCAGAATTAGAAATTGTTTCTAAAGTTCTGCCTGCAAAACCTCACACGACAAAGGGTCTCTCTCTCTCCTATGGAAACAGGCATCAAATATATCAGTAGTTCACCCATTAAAAGTCTGACCAGAAACTGCCACGAGAGAAGGCAAGCTCTCTCCTGCCAACCTGGGCAGCCAGGACACAAATCCCACATTTCCTTGCTCTAAGTTCTATTACACCAATATTTTCTACTGGGGAACTGAAAAGTATCACATTTCTAACCACCCGATCATCATCGAGCTATTATGAAGTGTCCCAAAACTTCTATACACTTAGGTTACAGTACCTGGAAGATGCATGCCACCCCACCATAAAATAAAAGGGTTGTGCAACCATCCAGATGTCCAGCTCATGTTTATGGCAACACTGCATCACTGATCGAGCTGTACATCTCCACATCTGTTTCCTCGGATCTCCCTCTTGTCGTATAGTCCGCCTTGGGATCACCTGAAGATACATTTGTAATTAATACTACTCGCGAAAAATGAGAGAAAATTTGTAGTCATGGAAGAGAATCTATTACTGAATATAACATCGGGGGATGATGGCCGGTTTGGGGATGTACTTCTTGTAACATCTGCAAGAATAAAAAGGATGAAATCCACAATGTCTAAGATCTACCATTTAATTATAATGAGCATGCATAAACAGCATTGAAGTGAAAAATATTATCCCCAGAGTACATTTCAAACACGCATAAGAAAGCTATTTACTTAATATTCTTGATAATTCACTGTCTTTACTTAGACTAGAGGCCAGGGCATGCAATACGTGTGCAAGTCAAATTTTGACAAAACATGCCCAATAGCCTCTTGTTTGTTGTTTGATCGAATTTTGACAAAATATGTAAAGTTCGACTTGCACACGCATCTCGTGCGCCTTGACCTCTAGTTCAATAAAAAAACAGGAACATAAAAGATGGACAAAGCATACTACACTTTACATACGAAAAGAAAAGTCGCTGCGAATGGAAAAGGATTGATAAATGCTAATCGAAGCATTGTAACAAAAAACATAGAATCTTCAAATTAACTGTAAGGTATACTAGAGTTCTCACCAATTGAGTTATTTGGATATTCAGGGGCCAGTTATCAACCAAGTCTTGAAAGAGATGTCATAATTGATGTTGCATACACCTATGTAGCACGGACACGGGACACGGACACGGACACGACACCGACACCCCGACACGTAAATTTTTAGAAAATGGGGGACACGACACGTTTGGGGACACATCTATATATATGTATTTGTATATGTATATATATATATCAAGAATACAAAAAATTCAAATAAGATAACAGTTAATAATATTATATCAAGATAGCCTTGTTTTCACCTTTGCAGTACATTGTTTTCCAAGTCATTACATCTATTATCTATACCTTGCAACAAAAAGTGTCTGTCAAAAGTGTCTGGAAAGTGTCCCAAAAGTGTCCGAAAGTGTCTGGAAGGTGTCGGACTCCAAATATTGCCCAAAATAACAGGACACTTTTGGAGAAGTGTCCGACACGTGTCGGCCGAGTGTCCGGTGAGTGTCGGTGTCCGACACGTGTCCGACACCGGTACGTCACCCCTAGTGGAGTGTCGGTGCTACATAGTTGATGTTCTACATACCCAAATTCAGGTACCCTTTTGAACTCTATTCCTAATTACCTATAATTCCCTCGAGACACTTTGTTTGAGATGGGGGTATAGATTGTTTGTGGATATGGGTGAAGATATAATAGACCGAAGTAGTAAGTTCGAGAACGTGGGGGTATATGGCGGTTGGGGTGAGGTGCTTTTATAATTTTACCCAAGCAGTTAGTTTATTGCATGTTCCAAAGAAAGGGAAAATCCTTTTTGGGGGGCACAAAAGTGGAAATCACTTTTGTGACATTCTTCACAAATAGTTACACTTGCACCAAAAGGGGTTCTCCCTTAGTCCCTTTATATATTAGAATAGATGATGTTCTTTGACATGATGACTTTTACCATCTTTAAGCAACAGAAAACAAAAGAACTGAATACGCTTCCATGTTCCGATTTCCAAAATAACCGTCCAACAAATTTGCATGCCTAAAAGTCCATAATTAAGGGACTCTTTCCTTGGACGCTTAAATTGGTCCATCATTCACTTGTGCAAAAATAAACATCCCAAACTCAAGCTCATTAATACAGTGCTTTGATCCCACCTGTATGTGGTAAGCCTCAAGCTCATCCAAAATAGTCTATAACAGCTCATCAAGGGAGCAGTCGTATAAGGTGGCCTGAGAGTGGCAAGCTGGCAACGGGATAGTCTTTTTTATGAAAACAAAAATCCACATGCTACGGAGCTGCAATACATGCGTGTGTACAAATGATAGTTATTCCAAGTACTCGAGAAGAAAGAATGACATACCTGGTGAATTACGTAGTGCTTTGACAGCATCAAAGTTCTTGTATGTATAACCCACAAAACTTAAATCTCTTGGAGTTAATAGCATCTACAAAAGTAACGGGGAAAAGATTGGAGGTTTTTCTATATCAAAGAATCATCTAATGCCTGGAATATCTAACTCGGGGTGCTAGCATAAGCCATTGAGTTACATTAGAATAGAAAATAATGAAACAAAATTGGAATATTTGCTAGAAAGGTTGAAGAACGTAGAATACAAGCACATTTGAAATAGATATCACATCATTAACTTGTTTTAAACTACAAATATGCGTAATAGCAGCTGCATTATTGCAATCCAAGTAAAAACAATGAACTGAACTCAGCAGAAATATTTATGACAGCGCCCAATTTATCCAGTAAGAAAAGTAGAATAGTAGTACGGGGGATACTACAATAACATCAACTTGTGATATATGCCTCTTACAGTTACAAGGATAACTCTGTAATTACTATTGCGGCAATATTGGAGAAGTTCAACATTTGTGCATACCGATGCTCTGGAGTCTGGACTATCAATGAAGGAAGCATGGTAATGTGCACATAAATTAAATTGAGTCTTTAGGCATGCCCTCTTTGATGCTATTTGGCTTTGATTAGTGGGCATGGTCTGGCGGCAAAACAGGTATGGGGGGCACTGTTTCAGTGGTATTCTGAGAGCAACCACTTTGTGCATATTGCCAAAGGTTAGGTCTATCTCCAATCCTCCCCGCCCATACCCCCAATGATTGGGGACAACATGGGTTCCGTTGTGTTGTTGTTGTTGTATTGGAGAAGTTCAACAATATATGGCTCAACGCAGCATCAAAAGATACCCGTGAAATGATCTGGGAACTTTCAGGGATAGCCTAATAAAGCATTACTGTTTGGCAGCACTTCACAAGTAGTACTTAATTTCTACAGAACAATTTTCTGTTTGCTTTAATATTTCATGATCAGTACTTTTTCGTTGTTTGCTTAATCGTGAATATTATACAAATAAGCCTGCCTGCTAGCTGCTTTCGAGATGATATTGATTTTAAAATTAGCTTTCAACCAGGCTTTTTTTTGTTGTTGTTGACTTAAATGCGTTAAAGGAGTGACAAGAGCGTGTCACTGAAAGAAAAAGAGAGAGGTAAAAGAAAGCAAAACGTCAGTCTTTCCCCAGAATGAAAATATCTCCAACAAAATTCACTACAAAAGAAAGGATTTACAAAACCCCTCCTTCCACCAAACGTGAATACAACAGATGAGTCAACTAAAGTCTGTATAGTAATCTGTAGTACTCCTTAAAAAATACTCCAATTTCTTTCTCCACAAAACCTTCAAGTTACACATTGGTGAGCCACCCTCCAGACCTTTCCATCTTCACATGACACCCATGATCCCAAAATCGATGAAGCCAACTCTCTGGCATATCCCAATGCAACAATATACGATCCGCTGACACCTTAAAGTCGCTTGTACATGCATCACCAATATAAACACCACTTGAACTGGAAGAAACCTCCCTTTTCCCAATTATTGGTACTCAGGATTGCACCCAAGCCGTCATCAGAAGAAATGGCACTATCATTAAACTGCAACAATATACGATCCAATGACACCTTAAAGTTGCTTGTACATGCTTCACCAACATAAAACACAACTTGAACTGGAAGAAACCTCCCTTTTCCCAATTGTTGGTACTCAGGATTGCACCAAAGCCATCATTAGAAGAAATGGCACGACCATTACACAGTCCTAGGTAGAATTCAACCCAAAAAGTCTGCTACTAAGGTGAGACTCCCCTCCCATCTCCATATGGCTCATGATGTTTTTGTATCCATGCAACGTGGGACTTCGCTTCACGCCCACCGCCACACACAGAGTGTTCCCTCGGCAGCACCTGCGCATGCAAGCAGGGATACACACTATCCTCTCTTGTACTCTGGCCTCTAATGCTATGTTACACGGTCTTGGATACCCAAAAGCTAGCAATTGAGGTGAGGCTGCCTTTAGACTTAAATATTGCACAGTACTTTTGTACAATGTGGGACCTCGCTTTATACTTCTTCAAACTCTCAATGCATATTTTGTGCCATAAATGCACTTTGTTTTGTAGTGGCCCCTACATTCTCGCTCACTGGTTACCCAAACATCCAAGCCGGGGTTCATACCTGCAAGGAATTAGAGCTTGTACCACACGAGTTACTTATCACTTCCAAAACTAGCATATGAATTTTGTGGCCTCTCCACTTATTGCCAACTGTTTTTGAGTTGGTTGCTTCAAGTCAATAATCCTAAATAGAGCTGCCCCAAAACTGCTTATCAACATCCAATTCCCAATCCCCAAATGCCCCACCAAATGATATTCCAAAATGGACCCTCAATCTATAAGCCACATGTATTATGAAAGACTTAGTGCATGGCTTCAGTTTTATATGTAATAATTATGAAAAAGTTTTGTACATAAATACGCCTAACCAAGTCAGCCTCCTATTTCATGAACACGTCCCAAATACTTACCCCATGGGTGTGACAAACCTCTATGCATGTGCAACAACCCTATCAGATCCAAACTTGCACCCACTATGAGCTTCACAAATAGTCCACCTCCATAACCTATATCCGAGCCATTTCCCGACGTAAATCATAATATTTATAACAATGTGAGGATCACTTTACAACCACACATTTTTGTGGGGTTTACCACTAAGTATATAGATCCCACATAAATATGTGATTGTAAAGTGATCCAGAGTATCACGTACCAGTACTCTCGAACTATTGAATAATTACTCCTATTTTGGTACCATAGTGGCTGCGATCCTTTACATAAAACAAACAAGATTAGACATCCCCAAGTACTGCATATATATTATCAAGGATACCACTCCAAGTCTGGATGAAGATGCTCTAATTAAACTTTATTCCACACTACTAGGTTTGAAGATACATACATATTATGACTTCATTCACAAATATGTATGAATGTGTCACATCAACTTGTTTTAGTAAAATTAAAAAACAATTAAACTGGAAAAGGATACTTCAGAGATTTTGCCATGTTATTGTACTTGCATTAAGAACCGGTGAAACAAGATATAATATCTACATTTCCTAAGAGCTAACTGCAGCAATAATTCCAAACATGGAGTTTTGGATCCTTCTGTTCCTCAAGTAAGCAAAAGCAAAAGGTAGTTTTCGTTTCTCACTAGAAAGTACTTCAAAAAAGCAAAACAGGAAAATTCACAAGGCCATATATTCCTTTCTCACACGGAAGATGTTCTCTTCCTCCATCCCAGCAGTTTAACTGTTGGACACCTAGATGACAGAACTAAAAGCGATAGGTACCTAAGCAGCGGGAAAGCGTCATCTGGAAGACCATTGATATTTGCTACTTGTTTCAATCTTCCCCAATTAGAATCACCTACCCTTTATAGTGGAAATGTCTATTGGCTTTGAGTAATGTGGTACTACTTATATTATGCAAATATTAGTTAGACGCTCCTTTACATGTATGAACAAAAAGATGATGATTTCTGAGGTCTTATTCCTCATCCCATGAGTGAACGAATAGAAATATATTAGCATGCCCAGTTACATACCTTACGTGAGGGTCCCGAGCCAATTCTTGGTGGTATATGAGTATCCAACTGATAACAAACCCAGAGAACTAAGTCAGTCAGTGGTGCAAATAAAAATGCAGAGAAGAATCTTAAGAATTGAAATAGCAAATAGAAATGCAAACATCATCATCTCTCCATCAATTGCAGGAGTGTAGTAATACATTCTCTGAGATACTAAATAGTAATAGTAGATAACTGCCAAAGGTGACAAGGATATGACAAATACAAGTAGCTCCCACTAACATTGAATTGTGATATTACATCATTGAAATGCAGCAAGCTCTAGTCTGTGCACACTTGGTTTGTGCTTTATATCAACCTCTCACATCAAACATAACTTACTTTTGAAATTCAGCTATGGTTTGTAGATTGGATCCTTAATCAACTAAGGCATTTAAGTATTTTCGCACATAAATTTCCAAGTGCTTCATATAATGCACTATTACTATAAAATCATATGCTCAGGAAAAACAAAATATAAAAACATAAAATTTATGAACTATCAACATTAGTCATATCCTTTTTTTCGTATTGGCATACCCCTATCGTACCATTGTCTTTTCTTGTACCCGTACAACTGCTTCATAGAGAGTTTAATGAATTGAAAGTCGGCTACAGGGTTGGAGGCTAGAATAGTGCACAAAATGGTTAAGATTTGAGATTGTTCTGGATCAAAAAAAAATTGCGGGGGTGCATGGTTTTATGAGAAAATCTAGGGTTTCTGGATAACAAGGGGATCATAGGGCTAAAGTATCAAGGTTAGGATATGGATTAAGGTAAGGTTATCTGGATATTGTTAATCTGATGCCCCACGTCGGGTGGGAGAGAAACTTGGGAAGAACAAAGCTATATGCGAGCAACGTGGATGTATGTTGGGTACGCATGCTTCGGGCATGGTGGGTAAAGCCAAACAATATTATACTGAGCAGACCACTGCAAAAATTTGTGCTATCATAGCCAACTCTGGTTCCCCGGATTGCAAAATTGTGTCCACTCAACCCACTCCACTTATATGCTACTTTGTGGTCACTTATGACCTGCTATGCCAGAATGCTAACCACGGAACAGAGCCCGGCAAGGTGATCGGGACGTCAAACATTTAAGAGGGTAGATTTTTGTGATGACACATCCCACTTTGGCAGGGAAGGAGAATGTCTAATGCCATGTAAGTCAATGCCTTGGACCTTCCTAGTATAAGCCTTCTTTCATGGAAACTTGGGTGAATAAAGCCCTGTGTTGGACACATGGGGCAAAGTGAACAATACTAGACTGGGCAGGGCCAGGTTTTTGTAGTTAAAGTGGCAAATAAAGGTTAATTATGGATGTTACTTTTGCAGAGGTTCGTTGGAATATAAGAAATAGAACTTAAACAAAACCTGGAAAAGTGTTGGGACGTCAAAATCTCACAAAAAATTTCTGATCACCGAGAAAATTTAATGGATCCTCAACCTTTAAGAGTAAGCAAAATCCACATTAATTACTCAAGTATTGCACAACTGTCTCTAAAAGGCTAGCTTATGTAGAAGCATAAGACCCTCCAGCAGACTTCGATTTCGGATAACTATCATTATAGCAAATAAATAGTGAGAGAAACACTATAATCAATAAGAGAAGGGGTGAGTTTGGGATTACTTCATCAAACTTCATAAAGTTCTGGGTGTCTAACTCCCCATTAACTTCTGGTTTAAATGCAGCCTCCATTTCGTATAGTTTATCCCATACAATATCCTTGAACCAAGGATGCGCCTGACGTATCAAAACATAAGAAAAAATAAAAACCAAGAATGAGCCTAAAAGAAAGCACTTCTATCCAAAGTAAATGCAAATTAAACCAAAAGAAACTTAAATAGATACCAAATTAAGGTATGGCAAAGCATACCTTGATCTGGTTTGCTCCTCCAGTACCAAGTCTGTGCTCAACATCACATAGCAACCGACAGATGAGATCCTTTGCCTCAGGTGTCAATTTTGCATCTTCTGGAAATTTTACATGGTTTCTCCAGTGAACAATCTGTCAATTTATTCGTAGACAAGATGTCAAGATATGTTTCGCCTATCATTACTGCAAATCAAACTGACAATGAAAGTAAAGATGCACAGGCAGCTAAGAACCGACTAATAGAAAGAGGCTACAATTTTCACAGCATTCATCATGGTCATATACAACCTAGAAAACCCAACCATTGCTAACAGGGAAAACTTCTATTCCATCCTTGGAAATGCAATTCAAGAATGCTATCTAAGTCAATCCACAAATTGAGAAGTCAAACTGCATGTGCATATCATCTTTCATCATTACAGACACTAATTTAGCAAGATAACATGAAAATTGTTGACCACCATCAAAGCTTTATTTGAGTTCATTTATTTTGTCATTCATCTTCCAATTTGGCATTAAACAGCCCGGTTGCTGATCAAGATTACAGTTCGAAGCCCTAAAAACCCCATCTTCCATGCTTTGACCATTACCCTCCCATCTTTCATGCTTTGACCATTACCCTTTTATTAACCCATATGAACCCCAAAATTCCCGCCTTGTCCTACATTACTCCTCACTATTTACTTGTGACTCTCAGAATATTATCTGGAGTTTAACCTTATTACAAGAAAATCTAGCAATTAGATCAAATAAAAAACAAACATATACAATCCGCTTCAATCAAGCAGCATCTAGCTCAATAAACAACAACATTGGACTACATACAGCACAATCCATTCTCCACCCACGATAAACTATGGACGTGAATGTCACATCCTTCACTGACGATAAAAAATACAAAAGTAAACCAGACCAACGAGCAAAGACTATTACCTTCCGACAAGTTGTTATAGGGTCATCAGAGTAAAATGGGGGGTAGCCAACGAGCATCTCATACATGATTGCACCTAAGGACCACCTGCAAAATATAAAATCAAGAAGAATTCACGTGATGCAAACAATGTGTAACATTTCTTTTGAGGGCAAATTCCACTTTACTCCCTTGTAGCTCGGACTTCGAGCACTCCAACCCATGTTGCTTGGAAAAGGCATTTTGTTTGCTTGTGTTTTTTTACAATTGTGCACTTTACCTTGAGTGATGGCATGGATAAAACTTTTCAAGTCAAAGTCAAACTACAAAAGACAGTAATCCAATTGCCTTCATCTTCTCTTCACCTACTCCGCCATCAATAACCCAAATCCCATATACACTTCACAATCTAGAGACACAGAAACACCGCCAAGTTCCCCTTCACACACTGATTTAATCTCAATTGCCTCATGAACCACTAGCACAAAACCCGATTCAACGTCTTGAAATATAGTCCTTTAGCTCCATGATCCAGGGAACAACCCCATTGCAGAGTTTGAACATGGCTTTGGTTGTAGAGCATGGCGGATTTAGGTGTTGGCTTGGGTTATTCTTTGAAGGAGTAATTAATAACAAAAGAAGTAAAGATGAAACCAAACAAAAGAACTAACCAGTCACACTCCATGCCGTATCCCTTCTTCAGTAGTACCTCCGGGGCAATATAGTCTGGTGTGCCCACTGTTGAAAATGCCTCCAAAACCAAAAGAAAGAACCAGAAAGTTGGTAGTGTGAACAAAAGAACAAAAAGAATTAAGGGATTGACAACTTAAAGTAGCTCAGCACATATATCAAGTAAATGCGTATAGGACCACTCTCTAGTACATGGAAAGATTTGAAAGAATATGAAGAATACTAGCTTCTACACATGGGAGTTCTTCGAAAATTTCTAACTCCTGGTGATGAGTTTTTGTTTCATTGCAAAAAGGGATTGACAAAATTAGTCAAACTTGGTGGAGTACGAAAGTTCTACGTGGATTGATTTTAAATTTTAGGGCATCTAAATTTTAGGAAAATGTCATCTCTGCCTCGCTCAAGGTCAGCACCTCTGAAACAAATGGAGGACTTCATTCAGTGACCCTGCGATCACCCTCCGAATGATCAGATTCATCAGAATAAGGTAACGCTTGAAGATCAATGTCTCAGCCCTCTAGTCGGGTGTGGGCTGGCCAGTCTTTCGACCAGACCCCCCTAAAAACCAAACATTATGGGTTTCTTTGAGGTGGCCCACCCCAGTATTCATTTGCAAATCCTGTAATAAAATTAAGACTGCTCAACCTCAGAGGCTAATTCCCGTGTCGGCGCCCCTGTCTTGTCGTACCTTCGACTCTATCTATTCATTTGATTTCCTTTATTAAACCCTATTTTTCCTAGAATTAACATGGACTTCTTGTAGTCCAAAGGGCTTTCTAAAATAGGGACAAAAGAAGAACCTATTAGCAAGAGAAATATTTATAGAGATATACAAGATAATTAACTTTGAGAAACATCTTTAACAAGAGAAGGATTTCAGCAAACCCTGAATAATAAAAACTTTAAGGACGTAAAAAGCACAATATTAGATATAAGAAAGATAAAGGTAATAAAGAAATTAAATCCACAAAATCATAGAGATGGGAGAATGAATCCCTAGTTAGAGAGCTCTTAGATCTCAAATTCAAAGAGACTTGGTAATTATAGTAGTATAGCTCTAAAAGTAAAACCCAGTAGAACTACGGCACAAAAGTTCAATGACAAGGAGGACATATGTTGTCATCTTATTTGAAGTGCAATGTCATAATAGTTAGACAGTCATGTTCCTACAACCAGCCAACAATACAAATATTGTGAAGGAATTAATTAGCATTCCTACAGATATGATCTAAAACCTAGCTCCATACTTCATAAAAGATCAGCTACAATAATACTTCAATTTCGATAATGGCATACCAGAGTCCTCCTGTTCATCTGCCAATGTTGAAGCTGTTCACGAGGACTTCTCCAATGACTTCCATTATCCGCATCAGGAATACATGAATCAATGTCCATCGGTTCCCTCAAATTTTCATCATCCATGGGTTCATTTTCTTTGAGAGTCGATAAAGTTCTACAATCGAGTGGCTTGCAAAGACCAAAATCTGAGAGTTTCATGTGACCATTAATGTCCAGGAGAAGGTTATCAGGTTTAATATCTCTGGAAAAAAATGAACAAAGGTTAACAATTGTCTACATGCTCACAGCAGATAACAGAATAAACTGATGTCACCAGAAGATTAAAACTTCTGGCGCACTGTTAACACGTCAGCAGGTATTACAAACACCAACCTGTGAATGTAGTTGTGTCTGTGAATGGACTCTATAGCCAGGACACTTTGAGCAATATAAAACTTAGCAACATTTTCAGTTAATGTGTCTTCTCTCATCAGCAGGGTCATTATGTCACCACCAGGCAGATATTCCATAACTAGATACAAGTACTCTGCATCTTGGAATGAGTAGTACAGTTTTACGATGCAGTGACTGGCCACTTCCGCCAGCAAGTTTCGCTCAGCTCTGACATGTTCCACCTACGGGGGGGAAAGTGAGTACTGAATAAAAGCAGCAAAGTCACAAACAATGCAAATTGTGAAAGAGAGAATACGTAGAATCACTTAATGGACAGAGCATATAAGGGAGTCAAGAACCCTTTAAGTTCCTCGTACAAAGAAAACATATACATTGCATGTGTAGAACTGAATTCCAATAGCGTTGTGAGCATATATAGAAGCAACCAAACAGCTCATCCCTACACCTCTAAGTTCCTTTCATATTACTCCCCTAGTCCCCGTAAGAGAAACAAGTAAATAAATTTTTAGCCGTCTGAATTAAGTATCAAAGTGCCATCAGTAATCAAAAAAATCAGTTACATCATAAGTTCAAAGGAGACTTAGAGAGACAACAATACATATCAACACCCAAAAATTTAGAAGCAGCAATTATCGCCAACTGCAATGAGACATCTATTAAAATCATGTTCTGCATTCTTCAGAAGCATCAAAATACTGAGATAGAAATTTTGAAAGGGGGAGAGAATTTTACACCGCCTCAAAAGAGCACATATGTCACCAACTGCCACCATGGATTTACAGGTCCTATACTTATATCTTTAAGAGTCGGAAGGAGAAATCCAAAGAAAATTGCAGCGAAGTCCTGAGAGCATACCACTATACCAGGTTGATTTATTGCGGGAATGGTGCCCCCACAAAAACAACAAAAAGTCTCTTTACACACATTTTTAGGAACAGATCATGCACATACCATTTTGTTGGTCATACTTTGGATCCCACAAAGATAATCTGAACCACTCAATTTTCTTAAAACATCTTTTTATGGGTTCCTATAAAAAAAATCAACTCAATGGGATATCAGCAAGAGCATTTTTAGAATTTGCAAGGCGAAACTGGTTCATAGGTTTCGCCCTACGAATTTTGAAAAAGCCCTTACCGATTTTTGATTGAGCTAATTTTTTTACAGGAACTCATAAAAAGTTATTTTTTTAAAAATGAACGGTTTGGATCATCTTTGCGGGACCTGAGGTGGGCCCAGAAAAATGGTCTGTGCATGATCTGTCCTTACTTTGCTGTGCGCATAGCAATTCTGCAAAAACAATATGACAAAGCTATCATAGAAAGTAACTAAGTTTTTCAATCTGAATGCAAACCAGCATCGGTTAAGGGCTGGAGTGCATGCTAGCAGATCACAGACCACAGCATAGTCACATACAAGCATAAAGGTAGCGTGCATGTCTTAAACCAAAGAAATAAGCTAGAAAGTAACACCTAATAAACCTGCTGAACTCATTTGGTACACTTTAAATGTGAGAAATGTATCGTATCTCATCTCACCTGTCCTCTGCTGAGCATTTCAGATTTCTTCAGCTTCTTCATTGCATATATATGGCCAGATTTTTTTTCCCGACACAGCCGAACCTGTAGGATAAAGGAAATTATATGGAATAGATAGTAGTAATAATAGCTGGACAAGGCCTTACATCTTAGAAGCAAGATAGAATGGAAAGCTTTATTAGATGGGTGGTTTCGAAAAACTTCTCCTAGCATGTGTAGACTTCCTAGAGGTAGTTCCCACAGCAGTCAGGGAGATTTATCTTTTAGTACAACTCCTTACACAATAAATCTTATCAAAATAATGCAGGTAAACAGTACATTCTCGGCTTGGTTATGGCAAACCGAGCATCGAGCATATGCTAAACAAAACACGAGAGAACCCAACCAAACCAAGCCAATCAGAAATGGTCAGTCTCAATTCGAGTGTCAGGTTTTCTTGGTTCCAAAGCAAAAACACTTCTACAATTGTCTTCACTTCCGTAGGAAATTTGGCCAACATCCCATTCCCACGGTTTGATATGCAATAAAGAAAGAAACATTTCTAAACCAGCGAACCATATACCAGAATTCAAAGATGTATCTTTTTTCAGTTTGTAGGTTAAACCAATACATATCCTTTGGAAATGTAGCCTTTGAAACATGGGCTACAAAATTGCATTACAAGTATCCCACGCACATCACCTCACCTCACCAAACGCGCCTCTTCCAATGATGGTCAGAAGCTCAAAATCCTCAACACATATCTTGTGCCTTTTAAGCCTCATAAACTCGGTCTCTTTCCGCTCTAAATCCTTGATCAGATTTAACTGTTCCTCCTTGGGCACATCTGAAGAAGCCAACTTCCTCTCTAACACCCATCGCCTGGAAGCAAAGCAAAATATGATACTCGCATTTCAAAATTCCAAATCTACACCTTAAGCGCCTAAAGAAATTTCCACTTTAGTACATAGATTGTAGGAAGACTGCATAATCTCAACAACTCATGAGAATCGTGACAGAAACTAGAAGAAGAATCAGAGTAATAGCAAGAAGCTGTGCACGAGCTATGAGTGCGATAAAAATTCCACTAAATCACACCTCTATTCATTTGCAATACAAGTTGAAGAAGTTGAGAGGGGATGACAAAAGGTTAAAGATACACAAATTAAAGCACTATACTGAAAGAAAAACAAAGAAAACTGTAGGTGTCGTGCATGAAGGATCTTAATAAAAGTACACTCATTGTGCCTTCTTAGGTTTATTTAGTTTACATTACTTCATGATTACATCTATTCAAGTTTTGTGTTTTATAAGAGCCCTAAGAAGCACAAACAGATACAGACATGAAACACGCCAATTATAAAAAAATGAGGACACGGACCCGACGGCCGACATAGCAAAAAGAAATTACTTATGTATGTATATATATACACGTACATTTCACAAACGACACGAAAAGAAACCAAACTGAGCCTTTAAGTCCTGGTCCATTGGTGTCTTGCCACATAAATCCGTTTTCTTCATTGAGCAATGTTGAGGGCATCTTGTTCCATGATATCCAATGACCTAAATCCTTCCGAACTAATGCCTCAGTCAATTTTAGTCCACCCCTCCCGTTAGTGTTACCATCTACCTTAATCCTATCACGCCACTTAACTACCGCATCTACGTATCTATGATAGACATGTCCAAACTACCTAAACTATTTTCTCTTATTTTATCTTCTATCAAAGCTACCCCTACTATTTCATGAAGATTTTCGTTTCTAATTCTACCTCGCAAAGTCTTACCACACATATCCATTTCAACATTCCCATTTCAGCCAAATTCATTTTACTCACATTTTATTTCTCAGTACCCAACACTTTGTCGTATAACATGGAGCCTTATGGCAGTACAATAGAATTTTCCCTTCAACTTTGCGGGTACCTTGTGGTCATAACAACTCTCAAAGCAGTCTACCATTTGATTCATCCAACGTACACAATGTGTCACATCATCCACAATCTTTTCATCCATACTAACAATTAGGCCAAGGTAATTAAGCCGCTCGTTTCTTAGCAATTCCTGAATTTGTGGGACACTCTGTCAATACTAGCACTTTGACTACCACTAAACATACATTCCATTTACTTCGTTTTACTCTTACTGATCCTAAATACTTTTGACTCCAATGGTCCTCTTCAAGTTTCTAATTTAGCATTAAAACCTCTTATAGTTTCATCTGCTAAAATAATATCATCTGCTTAGCAACATACACCATGGGATAGTACTGTTACACAGTCTTGGGTAGAACTCAATCTCAAAAACTAGCTGTTAAAGTAAGGGTGCCCTCACGCTTATATATTTCATATTACTTTGGTACCCAGGCAATGTGGGACCTTGCTTCACAAGTACCCTGAATATTTATAGTCAAACTCATCAAATAACTAAGGCATAGAGGTAAGGACTAAGAGCGGACCCTTGGTGTCATCCATGATTGGGAATTCGTTTGTTTCCCCAGGTAAGGATCTTATAGCAATGAAAACACCTTCATCCATGTCATTAACCACATCAATATACCCTTTTCTAAAAACCTTCTCTCCAAGACCCACCTATAACATCTGTAGGCAACTTATCAGGCTTTTTCTAAGTCTATAAAACCATGTGATGGTCTTTCTTTTTCTCTTTATACGTCTCCTTAACAAGTAGATTGATTCAAAAGTTACTCTACCTGGCATAAACCCAAACTGATTAACTGATTCTCAAGATACCATGGTCATCATTCTTAAGCGATGATCAATAACTCTTTTCTAGATTTGTTGTATGGCTCATACAATTTAGTACCTCTATAATTATTGTAACTCTTCACCCAAACAAGTCCCAACAAACACACACTACTTTGTCAGGGTAACTATCCACATAAACCAATAAAAAAAATTCAAGTTACTATCCTTAATTGACTTTAAACAACCAATATTAAATGGAAACCATTGGATTGATGTCTCATTCACTCCTTAACTGTTTTGAACATGTCAAATATTCTTTCAGAAGCTATTTTTCCGAGCAAATCCCCACATGAATGAAATTATATGGATTAACGATACAAAAAACAATGCCCGGGACAAAGGGACTATAAGTCTAGAAATGAAAATTCCTTACAAAAGACAAGTAGCTTTTCCTTGAAATTTCCCTAGTGTAAGACTATCGGATTTCTTCTCCAATCAAAGCAAGTGATGTCTTGAACTGCACAGTTATGTGCTAACCAAGACAATAAAATTCACACAGGATCTCATTTTGGCACCAAACACTACCTGGCTTTTAGAGTTTTGAGAATTCCACCTTAAAATTCACATTGAAATGACCTACTTCATGCTCACATACACGGGCAGAGGCACTATGTACAATTTGGGTCAATTGAGCCCACTCACTTTGATTTTTCACAAGAACATTTAATGGTTTGCAACCAAATTTTGCTTTTTTAGACACCACAAAAAACCTCTAAATTGCCCCCACTTGCTTTAAATGCATAGAAATTTCAAGCATTCACTTCTTTTTGACAGTTGATAGTGCTACGAATGAGGCTATCATGCATTGTTTGACAAATGTAATAAGTCTTTCGGACCAATTATAAGGCAAAATTTGATTATTATTGTATATCTATGGTATAATTAACCTCTTAAATTGTTATTTTTTGGACTAGTACATAGAAAATTACATTGCATATGAAACCCCACTAACCAAAACTCCTGACTCCACCCCTGCTCACATAGGTGATTTTTTATTAAAGTATCATCACATACCTTACTTGCCTTTCAAAAAAAAATATACCTTACTTAAATTCCAAGATATAAAAATCACTATAAGCATGGCTTATCCTATACAAGCTACATACATCATTGTGGTATCATGGAATAGGTAGGGGAGTTAATCTCGTGTAATTCTGGTGAGTCACAAATCTATACAATATAACATAGGCTATAGCTCATTGAGCTTGATCAGAATTTATAATGCCTCTGTTTGGTCCACGAGTAAAATAAAATGGAAGTTTAGAATCAACAAGTTCCCTGTTGTTATTTACCTATTTACCTGGAAAAAAAAAAAAAGTTCCCTGTTGCTCTAAATACAGAAAATGGGAACCGTGCAATTAACAATATTTCCAAGAACTACACAAAACCAAAGATTCATAATGTCAATTGATTTCCAAATTGTGGAGAGCAAAACAAGCCTACAGAAATTCGAGTCAAAATTCGAGTTCCCCCCAGATTTGATTAAAAAAAATTGAGTAAAATCAATCTCGTATGAATTTGAGTCAAGAACTGAACTAAATTTAGTGGGTTTTATCGGATGTCCCCGAAGGGTGGTTGTTCTCCTTTGTGAGCCCCCTGCAACCCACAATGGGTTGTCTAGCAATCACAACAATAACCGAAAGAATCAAAGTTTAGTGGGTTTTACTCAGAATTCGGTTCCAAGTCAACTAAAAGAGTAAGGGCTGGACATGCTCTTGACATTTTCTCATCAAAACAAACGCAGCATAAAAGGAAAATCAATGATATAAACTAGATCTCATAGGTTCAAGGAATCCCATCTACTGTTTTGCTTTGCGTTTAAACACATCGCACCTCTCTTTTCGCTCTTGGATGTTCTTCATCTGAGCTCTGTAGTGATTCTCTATGTACTGCTTTGCCGCCGCCACCCGCTCCATCGTCAAGCTCGAACCCAGCACCTCCTCCTCCTCCTTCTCTTCTTCCTCCATCTCTCTCTCTCTCTCTCTAGAACTCCTTTTCACTCTCTCTCTCTATATATATATATATGTGTGTATGTATATGTCTGTATCAGAAGATTCAGAAGCAGCTGGTGCTTATATTTATTGCGACAACGAGGATAGGTAATGAAAACCTCATAAATCCCCTCTGGCCCTGTTGCTTCACCTCATCAGCTCCAGCGCAAAGTACCACGACCGAGCTCCCGTCCACTTCTTTTATGAGAAATTATTCAGTGCCTTTGGACCACCGCCACGTGCTGCTTTAAAATTTTTTCCACCAATGCGCTTTTTGCTGGTCCCACCATAATGTTTGATAGTAAAGAGGCCTGGGGGCAGGATATTTTTTCCTTCTTTATCTTCCATTTTGGTTCAGTTTTGTCAAGTAACAATGATCGGAATTGCTCCGGGCCGGGAACAATGATCGAAATTATTTATTGTTTAGATCTCGTATGGAATAACAATCATTTAAAAGTAATTGGCATGGTCTGATATCGATAGCCATCGTATTTGAGAAGTACGATATAGACGGCGATAATTTAGACGATTTATTTTGTCTTCCACAAACTTAGCGGTTAGTATTGAGCAAGATAATTTCTTAGGAGATAAACATTTTTCTACTGTATCTAAGATATGAACGATTTCGATCATTTGTTTGTATCTTGACGGATCTGTCAAGGTGCAAAACTAGGTAGAATTGGAGGATAGAAACCATATGGGAGCTTGATCCCAAAGTAGAAGCCTACAAGGAGCCAAGGAGGTCCCGATCCAGTGCACCGGTACATCGGTATGTTACTTACAATCCATCTCATTGAGTGGCTAACAATTCAGTTTTACATGGTACGTAACACTTGTACACTGCTGATGTAGGGTGTAAATGAGGAGTAATATATAACCCACAAAAAAATTATTTAAAAAAAAAAATTTCAATTGTTCAGTGTGGTTATGTGATTAAATTCATGGATTTTTCCCTTCTCACATCTATTCCCATAGACACAACTATTATCGATACTTATGTATGTCCTAAGATGTTTCATATATTAGTGCATCTCTATGCTTGAAGGCACAACTCGAACGATCAGCACACTTAAATAAATTATAAACTCGTATGCAATATATCAACCCTTCCCCAACGAATTCAACTACTCGGGGAAAAAAAATTACCCAAGCATATACATTGACCTATTTACCTGAATCAACAAATAAAGAACAAACACATTCTCAACAAATGAGCCCGTGCCTGATATTAAAAGACATTAACCTAATATAAAAGTTGATATCCCAGTCAACAATAAAATTGCCTACTAGGCTAATCAATTTCCACTTTTTTGGATTTTTGTTTTATTTCGTCCTTATTCAAATTTTTTTTTTACATTTGTTGGTTTTGTGTCTAACTTTTGAAAAATAAAAGATTATGACTTCTGCCTAAACATTTTTTGAAGGGTAGCCATAATGCCACGAGTGTTTTTTATGCTGCCACGACTATTTTGTACTTACAATCTACTAACAATTATACCCCTCTTCTTGGAAAAAAATATTCCATGCTTTCCATGCTCTTGAAACTGAACCGAACTCTCATCTTTCTCTCTCCAGTACTGTAGTAGTACATTTCTTCTGCCTTCCTCACCTTCTCACTCATCACATCGTCCTCTGCCTCCCTCGAAGTTTCCACCCCGTATTTTCATCTCTTTCTTCTCTATCTTTGGGTTCCAGCGACGACCTCTATTGCCAATAATTAATCGACGGGAACAACCATAGTCGAGAATGGAAATTATGAAACTGTGTTCATACTCCTCATTCTCTGTGGTCTCCATACTTCCCTTGTTCCCCATGGAGCCCAAAATCTCCACGTTCGTTGGCTTTGAAATTGTCTTGCTATTTCAACTACTGCACCCTTTAAAAAGGCCACCTGTTCAACCAAAGAAACTACAACCTTAGAAATAAGTAAAACCCCTGGGATCGATGTATCGCTCCATCATTGGAGCTTCAATTCACGTGAAATATCGGCCGAACAAACTTACGACGAACCTTTAATTGCTACCACGAAACAGACTTTTAGATGCTCATGTGATTTTAATCGTCGATTTGAGGCGGGTTAGGATTACGATTGCTGGTTCGAAAAAATTCAAAACTTCAATCGGTTGAAAGGAAGTGATCTTCGTCGTTAGGTGAGCCATCTTTGCCACCGGAAATGGTGAAGACGAGGGAGAGAAGAAAATGGGTTTTGGCCTTGGGAAAGTGCCTAGGAGAGAGAAAATGTGTGCAGAATTCTGTGTGTGATTGTGCACCCTCGCATGAGGATAAAATTGTCTAATAGTACAAAATGTCGTGGCAGGAGCAAAATCTATCGTGGAAACTTTGTGGTGGAGTAAAATTCATTTGTTATGTCCTTGGTCATGTTAGAGCAAATATAAATTTTATGAGAATTACGAGTTTACATTCATTTCGTAAATTTCTATAAAATTGTTTCCATAGCTCTTTACTTATATTGACTTCCTGTCAATTAAACCAATGAGCACACGAAAATATGCGAAGCACGAACATATGGCAACTAAGCATAAGCAAATCAATCACTTGGTCTCCTTAATCCAAACTCAACTTACAAAGGATGGTGAGACATCTATTATTTCGGTGAGCACAAAGCCACATAAGCGACACAAAATTCATATTTTTTCATTTAGTTTGTATTCATGTCGACAAGCTTGTCCACGGTGCTTACTTGAATTCTGCGCATTCTCATGGGGGACTTCAACATTGGAACCCTGAAAAGCATTAAATCTGAACAATCATCAAATCTATATAGAACCAACTATTGGGCTTTGTCCCTTTGACTTTATGTTTCAAACTTTTGGTTGGAAGCCTTTTTCCTCCCTCTAATAAAATGTTACTTTTACCCACAAAAAAAGTATGTTCAAGGTTCATTTAGGAAGGATAAAAAAAAACCTGTCAAATCTTTATAACATGAATCCAAATATTGACTAGACAATTGTAGGAGGATATCCCATGGTGTATGATGTTTGCAGATGACATTGTTCTCGTAGATGAACCCGCTAGAGGTGTTAATACGAAACTAGAAATTTGGAGGGAAGCATTAGAGTCAAAGGGTTTTCAGATAAGTAAGAATAAAACTGAGTATATGATGTGCAAATTTAGTAGTACCAGCAATGCACACGAAGAAAGAGTGATGATCCAAGACCAGGAGATACCTAAGAGTGATCATTCTAGGTACTTAGGCTTAATTATTAGTAGAGATGGAGAGATTGCCGATGATGTGACCCATAGGATCCAAGTGGGGTGGCTCAAGTGGATGAGCGCTACTGGTGTACTGTGTGGCAAGAGGGTACCCATAAAATTGAAGGAAAATTCTATGGAACTACCATCAGACCAACGATGCTTTACCGGACAGAATGTTGGCCTATTAAGAAACAACAGGTGAACAAGGTGGACTCCCAGAGTGTCCATTAATTTCTTAACTTGTCGGATCCATTGGTTACTAGCTAAGGGGTCAGATGTCCCTTGGAAGCTAGGGGGTCCTTGTTTCCTAAACTCGAACAGAAAGTACCCACGGTCTTGGTTTCTTGGTTGCTGTGCGGATGGGGTGGTGACTAGCATCGGGAGAATTTATACCACATTATTGAGAGAGTTAGGGGTGAGTGATTCTTGAGTTGATCCATAGTGGTGAGTGATCTGAGTGGAATAAAAATTTAAACTTAGGGTATAGAAAATGCTTTGTAGAGTTGTACATACGACAAAGGAAGTCAACCTTTATTTAATAAAATAAGTCTAATAAAGAGGTTACATCAAACAGATGAACAGTCAAACAACTATAACTTCTAATACAAACCCATACAGCTATGACTTAGAAACCTGCTTACTATGTACTAAGCGATTAACACTACTGGGTTGCTCATTTAGATTTGCCGACATACTTCTTAGGTTCCTTACGTCCGTACTCTCTGGTTTCTTGCATCTGTACTTCTCCTTAAACAACTCTAAGTAGACGATCATTGGTTCTTCACTCTCATCTTCTTTATGTTCATATGAACCTTCTCCTTCTACTTCTTCGAGTTTGTCAGGCTCAACCTCATCTTCATGATAGTTCATTGGGGGTAGAAATCCATAGGTTTGCTGAAATGCGGTGATAAGAGAATACAGGCGCAAAAAGAAAGGGTCTTGCTTGATGTGGTTTAAGCAGAACCGTTGAAGTCTCGCAAACTGGCGCATTTCTTCTAGCAGATCGTTGGTAAAGGGATCCATCTACAAAATAATTTATTCATAAATAAGTTGAGATTTTTTGATAATGTTTTGCCTTATTAGGATTAAGTATAATATTTGTAAAATAATAATATAGGTATTAATGGGGTATTTTAAATACAAGAAATTGGTATAAGAGATATATTATTATTATTATTATTTGTGACCAAATCGATTGTATTTTTCTAATCGAACACATTTGCAGTTCTATACTGATTCAAATAAAAAGATGTCGTGGCTTTATCTCTCTGATCACTTCCTCCTCTGTTTCCCCTCGTCGAATCGGTGCGGCAATGATTCCGACGAGTGGAGGTGGTCTAGAGCAACTCCCAAATAGAGATCAAGGGCTTTGAAATCAAAAATGCTAAGGGTACATACAAAATGTACATACAATATACATATGGATTTTGTGAGGCTCAAATCGGGTCCCACAAAGATGATTCGAACCGTCCATTATTTTTAAAACATATTTTTATGGAGCCCTGTAAAAAATCAGCTCAACCCGATATCGGTAAGGATTTTTTCTGAATTTGTGGGGGCGAATTCAGAAAAAATCCTTACCGATATCGGGTTGAGCTGATTTTTTACGGGGCTCCATAAAAATATGTTTTAAAAATAATGGGCGGTTCGAATCATCTTTGTGGGACCCGATTTGAGCCTCACAAAATCCATATGTACATTGTATGTACATTTTGTATGTACCCATAGCAGCACTCCTTTGAAATGGATTCAGGTCGAGTACACACTGTATATAGGGCGGGTACAGGCGATGCCGACTCGGCTTGGGCGGCGTCTTAAGTCCAGTGGTGCCTGGCTATGCTAACCGGCTTCTGCATCGCCGGAAAACAAAAAAAGTTATAATAGGGCAAGTGATAACGGATGAGGAGGAAGTGATCAGAGAGAGAGGCCATCACGTTTGGTCGACGGATGAAGGGAGGCAACAGCGGTTGGGATTTGAGAGAGAGAGAGTTGTGAAATGTGTTTTGACTTTAGAGTGGAGAGAAAGGGGTAAAATTGGAACCTCAGCTGATTTTGTCGTGGCAATAAAACAACCTGTCGTGGCATTAACGGCTCCCAAAAAATATTCCCACATAAATCAGTTTTGTTGGTGGGGGTGGTCAATAGTTTCGTAATTCATTTTGGTTGTGTTCAAAATGCGTTGCGCCATGCCTTCAGGCACGGGCAAACCCTAGTCACATCAATAATGGGAACAAGATTGAGAAGAAGAAATAAAGAAATCATACCTCATTGTCTTCATTGAGATAATTTGATTGCCACAAATACTATCAGTATGCCAACCACGCACGGATGTTGCACGCACACACAATTGACAGTACACGTAAAAAAACAAAACTGGACACAAGGTGGCTCCCACTCTCCATCTCTCTCTCCTATTTTGAATCAGCGGAAAAAATTTAAAATTTTCAAAATCTCGGACTTGGAAAGTCTTAGAGTAAAAAAAGGTTCTCTTAGGTTTCTCTTTGAGATCCTTAGAGTTAAAAATTAATTATGACCCTTTAGGATAAAATGATTAGAAAAATAAAATCTTCGCATCGTTTCAATGGATTGAAAATTACAACACTTAATTTTTTTAGACCATTTATATATTAAAAATATAAGTGTTCCAATTTTCAATATGTTCAGACTAGTGTCTTATTTTTTTGATCATGTTATCCCAAATGGTGATAATTAATATTTGTCTATTGAGCTTTCATAATTAAATATCTGTTCTTCATTTGATTTTACGGTTCTCTTAGGGTTCTCATTGAAAGCCTTAGAATCAAAAGTTAATCATGACCTTTTACGATAAAATGATTAGAAAAATAAAATCTTTGCATCGATTCAAATAAATTGAAAATTGAAACATTTAATATATAAACATCTAAAAAAAATTGTTCCAATTTTCAATTCGTTTGAACCAATGCGAAAATCTTATTTTTCTAATCATTTTATCATAAAGGGTCATAATTAATTTTTAGTTATGAGGCTTTCAATGAGAGTCCAAAGAGAACCTTTTTTTTAGCTCTAAGAGTGTCTCCAACCCATCTCTAAAAGCCAAAAATAGAGAATGGATATGACATATTGAAGGGAGATTTTGTAATTTATTATCAGTTTTTGCACTTTATGAGAGAATCTAGGAGGGACTCATCGTACTTGTTAGAGATTTTGTCTCCAAAATGGGAGTAGGGTCTCTATATTTGGAGAACCAAAGACAATTTAGAAACTCAAATATCTAAAAAGTAGAATGAGTCCCTCCTAAATTCTCTCATAAAGTGTAAAAAGTGAGAATAAATTACAAAATCTACCTCCAATATGTCACATTCATTCTCCATTTTGGACTTTTAGAGATGGGTTGAAGATGCTCTAAGACTTTCCAAGTCATAGATTTTGAATTTTTTTCGCTGATTCAAAATAGGAGAGAGAGTGGTGAGTTGTAAACACCCCAATTTGGCCTAATGATTATTTCAAATCTCACTTTGAGGACCATCCCGATGATGAATGGATACATGTGATTGCTGGTTGACTTATTATAAACCCATGAACTTTTGGTAAGTACTTTTAGCCACTTAGAGGACCCAATTCAGACCCAAATAGTCTTTTAGATAGAAATACAGAATCTTAGGAGAATCCATCTGTCGGCCACAAGATCTATCTCACGGCCTCAACTTTATTCTTTCACCCTTGAAACATGTTGTTTGAAAATCTCCCTGAGAGATTGATTGTCACGCCCTCGATTTTTAATGTAAATAATAATCGTTTTCAATAAATAATACCATCACCGAAGTACTGATAATACCCAAATGACATATCTTTCCCTGTTCTCAAAGTTAAGTTCAAAAATTACAATCCTGGCTCGAAGCCCCAGGTTATACAAAATACCAAATTAATATTACATTTTGCAATGATCATCCTTCAAATACACCTTTCAATATAAAAGCACAAAATCGCCTCTTTATACCTTTGAAACATATGATCAATAAGCACGAGATGCACGCCATGCCAACTTCCTTGCCTTTTCTTTTTACATGAAAATGATAGGTTGAGCTACACTAGCCCAGTAGAGAAATCTATACTCAAGTTATATGAAAATGCGATGAAACATGCAATAAGAGTGAATGAGTTTCAATAAAAGGACAAAAGGTACAAGAGGGGTTACCAAGATGAACAAACGATTAGACTTCGGGATTTCGGACATCTTAGAGATAACCCTAACCATCAACACATCGACTAGAAGCAACTTTTAAACTCATATCAACCAAACAAATAACAACAATAGTTCAACCATCTCATAACTTTTCGAATGAATGCCACAAACCACTTCCTCATTTCATACCATTCACCATAGAGCTTTATTTCATAAAACTTTCTTTTTTGATTTCCAGAAACAATCTAGAGAAAACTCAAGACCACCACAAGTCAAGCTCCGTTGATTCGCTCAATTTCTTTAGTAAAAACTTAATAGAATCAACCGTTCATTCTCTTTTTCGACAGCCACGATCCCAAGAAACAAACAATCCAAACTTCAACATAAACTTCTAAAATCAATCAATATTCTCTTCCTCCTGGAGAGACATTCAACTGTGTTACCACCCCTTGCGTGACAGTGAATTCTCTCCACCTGGGTTTCCGCATTACCACACCTTGCGTTGCGGGCCCTTTATGCAAATTCTCAATTCAAGCATACATACGTTTAAGCCATCGTTCAATGTACAAGCAGGTAACATTTCCCAAATTCACATTGTAATACAAACTCGTAAACATGTCACATCGTACATTGATAATTAACTTAAGTTCACGTTATTTCTCTAGGTCTATCACAACGTCCTTCTCTACGTATCGAAACCACAATTGACTTCTCGACACACCACCCACTAGGTTCTAAACGAGAATCTTATAGAACGAGTGCCAAAGGAACCTAGGGAACTTAACAAGACGAAGCGCGAGGATACGAGTCACAATACTACCCATCGGATCTCTAGACACGCTCATGTCTACTCACAACACACCCCACTTTATCCCTTACAGCCCACAGTACACCTATCAACCTTACGGTACATTTCCCTAACCAACGTCGTTGATATTATGCTCTAATGAATGCCAAGAAACAAAGTCGATCAATGATTCATTAGGACACAAGCAATCATGCTCAAAAGCGACTTAAAAATGTTCTAATTATATAGGGAATCATCATACGGAACGAGAATAACCTTAGGGATAGCCACAAACATCGACAGATTGACACACCTCTACTCAAATGACCATAACTTTCTGTGTACTAAGAGTCTTAAGGTGATTCCGGTGGCAAATGAAAGCTAACTTCAAGACCTTCGATTTGATATAAAGTTTGCATGAATTGAACATCGGACGAAGAAGTTACAGCCGTTTGAAGTTGGGCTAAAACCCAGAAAGTGAGCTGAACTTCCAGAGAGGGGAGGGATCGATCCCTCCTCCATTGGGGATCGATCCCCAAGGGCAAAAAGTCCAGATTTGAATGAGGGATCGATCCCTCATGCTTGGGGGATCGATCCCTAGGCGATTTGGGTGATTTTCTACAAATTTTGACAGCTTTTCGAATGGGCGACGGAGGACGATCAAAACTCGATTAAAGCACGAAATCAACTCATAAACACATAAAGTGAATAAGAAATCCCTACCTCGAAGTGCATACGCGAAGATCCAACCCAAGCACACGAGCCCTAGCTTCCAAAGCTCCGAAATCCTCCAAGATCTTCCCCCCGAGCCTCACCCAACGCGATACGAGCCCGAGGTTGCGTTCTAGAGATGAAATAGAGATGGATCCTTGATGTTTTTGTGAGATGGAGTGAAGTTTTGAGTGAGGGGAGGAGAGAGAGAGAGGAGGCCGGCTAGAGAGAGAGGGAGAACGGATGAGAGAGAGATATTTGGGGATGAAATAATTCCCTACACACACACACCCACTATTTATACCCCTATATCTTTATATTACACACACACTCCCTCAAGTTTTCATCTTATCACTTAACTCCTCAATTCAATTAACCACCAAACATACCATATTCTCCTAATTGGGCATTTAATATACATTTCAAAAATTAAAAAAAATTCCGGGTCTCTACATTGATTCCTCGGCAGCCAGATCCATTCTTCGGCCGCCAAATCTATTCATCGGCCGATAGATCGTCATTTTTCCAGATTCTGGAATGTTCTGTCAATCGTTTGATCCGTGCTCAAAACCCTAGCAGCCTTTTTCCGATGTGTTCGGGCTATGTAAAGAGATTACCATCCAGAGTTTGTGTTGCCTTACACTACCAATTTAATCGTGCATTGTGATTGGATGGAGTGAGTCACCCCATGCCTATATAAAGGGGCCTTTGGGTTCCGAAATTCATAACACAATCAACCCTCTCAAGCCATAATACTCTGCAGAAATACTCTCTCATATCTCCCTTACAAAAGCCCTAATACCCCGAAGGCAGCCATAATCCGACGATCAAATCCCCAAAGTACAAACCCTAATCCTAGAGTTTCTGAGAAGCAAATAAGTCAATCACCTTCAATCCGAAGCAATCAAGCAACTGAGAGATCAAGGTGGTGAGGCCCAGGGGCCTATGGTTGATCTTTTTTATGTTTCTATACTGTAATCGTAGTATTTTGATCTTCTGTTAATTATTTGTTCTGGTGTGAGGAAGAATATCGGCTGAGACTTCGATCCTTCGGCCGATACATCAATCCAAAAGGATCTTTCGGCCGTGATATCTATTCACCAGCCGCGGGATCCTTTCTCTGGGACAGTCTGTATAACGCCCCGATATTTTTAACAAATATCGGCAGCATTATTTATTATTTTTCAAAAAAAAAATTCTTTAGTCAACCAAATATATGCGGATACTCCAACATAGGAGTTTCTTTGTTTCAACCCAAATTGAAAATACGAAGCTTTATGCGTATTGTCCTTGTGCTGGGGTTGACAAAATGACTGTAGGAAATGACGTCGTTGACCTTCTGTACCAATCTTGTAACAACTACCCTATGAAGTTAGGTTTAGGGTTTCCAGGGTTTCTAATTATCATGTTAACAAATCAGTTTCGTGACAAGGATTTCGAAGTTATATGTAATATTACTATTATGTAAATATACATATATACATATTTTTAACCATTCATAATAATGAAATGTCACCTCTTTTTTTTTCTAAGAATATTAAATAAATAATAGCAATAGTTAAGTAAAACTAGTCACATATCAATACAGGGAATGTCATATAGACTAGACGCGTACCATTTACAATTAGCCTAGCTGCTAGTCAAACAAGTAAAGCCTATGTTTTCTCACGGTACTCTCCCGAAATCTAGGTCAGGTGACGACTTGTATTGTACTTATAGTTTAGACTTAAAATGGGTAACAACTACAATTAGTAACTCAGGTTTACGCTCTCAGAAAGTGATCTACCCCATCTACCAAAAGCCGAGAGTTGAACCTATGCTATGATACCATTTATAATGCCCCGATATTTTAAATGAATATCGGCAGCATTATTTATTATTTTTCAAAAAAAAATTTCTTTAGTCAACCAAATATATGCGGATACTCCAACATAGGAGTTTCTTTGTTTCAACCCAAATTGAATATACGAAGTTTTTTTTAAAGGTGAACATTTGTCTGACAAGTATTGAGTTGACTTCTCTTAGAAGATACTGACTAAAAAAAAAAATTCTTAATTAACCTAAACAAAATCTGACATTTTATTGAAATAACTTCAGAGCGACTCTAATCTTGATACAGATCCCAAGTATATTTGGTCTTTGCCCCTAGTACTCCTCCTGTGTCAAACTGCTCCACCATTGAATCATGCCCCCTCTGGCAAATTGATCATCGAAGCAATCGATTTACCAGGATATAAATGTATTCGTGAGACATAATTCACCCAGTAGAATAATCCTGACCCCACCAACCCCTTACTTTACAACTAAGCAGTTTTATCACAATTCATATGAAATAATAGAACGTCAAGCATTAAATAAGTAAATCCATTAGCAAGCCTTTGAATCTCACATTTCATAATTGTTTATGCACCATAGTATCCATCGCCTTACGATCTCAGTATTTCATTGAACATCTTTTAAACGTCCTGCTACCTTCAATATCACGAGGTACTAGTAGACTATCCCTACAATTCTAGGTCCATTAAGCTGTCCTCAAGGTCCTGCTAGGCTACCCTCAATACCTGAGGTCCCACCAGGCTACCCTTAAGGTCCTGCTTGGCCACCCTCACAATTCTAGGTCCATCAGGCTGCCCTCAAGGTCCTGCTAGGCTACCCCCAATACTTGAGGTCCTGTCAGGCTACCCTTGAGGTCCTGCTTGGCCACCCTAGCTACACCGGGTCGTTCAGGCTACCCTCAAGGTCCTACCAGGCTACCCCCGATCAATACGGGGTCCTGTCAGGCTACCCTCGAGGTCCTGCTAAGCCCACAACTTTCATCTCTTTTTTCCTTTTCCATTAACCATAACAACATTTGCGAAATTTTCTCATCGAAACCACCAAGCGAACCTCGGTCCGATCCAACAAATACAACAATCATAAATCCATAAATTCCACAGTACATCATCATAGCATAATTGACAGGATAACAACATAACATTTAATATGTGTGGTAAAGTAACATGTAATGTGATCATATATAAATAATTTCTAATGTGATCAAGTACATCTACCATGTAACTGTTTAATGCATTAAAAGTACTTTAAAATATTAGTAACTTTATAATTTTGGGTTTAGTAACCTAATTGACTATTTTAAATAGTTTTTCTTATTTCAATAAAAAAAAAAAAGAAAAAATATATATTCTTTTTATTCTTTGAGGTCATTTTAATCTTTTTTTCAACATATTATAATGTTTACTATGTTATACGTAATTCAATTAGCAGCTATCATATGAATGAGTTTTTATTTTAACTTAAACAAGTTAATGGCTTTTTTTTAATAATATTGGTACTAATCTAAGTGTGCAAAAAGTAAATCACTTTTGATCAAATAACGATTTTCTCTTTGTTACAGTAACTATGATAATAATACTAATTTGGGTCAGAGTCAAATGTTAAACAAACTTAGAGGGGTTGACTGTAATAGGGTATCCTTAATCATTAGCACTTTGGGCCGAAACATAACCACCAACATCTCAGGGCGGCAACTGTAATTTAAGTGCCAATTTTTTTAAAACGAAACAGCGATGAACAGTGCAATGCGGGGGGGGGGGGGGGGGGAGGGGGAAAAAGGTTTCGGCTGATTTGTGAAATTGGATGCACAGGTTCAGTTTCTTTCACCTCCAAACATAAAAAATAATATATTAAGACACTAATATACTTAGGGAGAGGTAGGAAAGAAATTAATCTACCTCGAATTCGGTTGGTAAGCGAGAAGCGGATTCCGGACGATTTTCGTGGGTTCTCGGCAATCAAAGTAGACAACGAAAACGGGGAACTTCAGGAATGGCTCTAGGCGATTGGAAATAGTTTACGGAAGTGTTGGAAATCGTGGTGTATAATGGGTGAATTGGAATTGAGTCCGGTTGAGTGCAAAATCAAACCCACCTCACTTCCTCTCTTTAAGCCACCATTTTTTTTGGAGCCCGAGCTCTCTCTTATTTTATTTTTTTTCTCTTTACTCCACTGATTTTTTTACAGCAGTGGTGGTGTTTATGGTGTGTGTTCTTGGAGAGGGAGAGGAGGTATTTATAGGGGTGGGGAGGGGTTTATACTTGGAGTGGGGAGAAAGAAAAGAAGTAAAGAGAGAGGAAGTTTAAGAGAGAGAGAGAGTCGGCGGAGAGGGATGAGGGGGAGCCGAATTTGTTATAATTGAATGAAGGTGATGGAAAAATGTAATGGTGCATTAGGCACACCACACACATATGGAATTTTAAACAATTTGATTTAAACTAATATAGAGTACAATTTATAATTCAATAATTAACTTAATAAAGAAATAATTTTTGTATAAAATTAAATTTTAACTTATTAAAAAATTTCGGATCATTATAACATATGGGTTTAAAAAAAATTATTGATAGATACTAGTCAGTTTAATTATTTAATAAAATTCAAAATGTAAATTTTTATTCAAAAAAATTAGACAAAAATTAGGGTCGTTACAGCATGTTTCCTATTTCAATGCATGTTTTCATTACTGTCTTGGCTCACCTTATCAACTGTTAAAGGCAAATAATCAGATTACGTGTTAGAATTAAATAAAGCAAATATATATCGTCTGTCGAATGATTATGGGCCAGTCTCACGACTGGACAAAGAGGGGTGCCTAACACCTTCCCCTTATTGTATTTTTTGCTCCCGTACCCGGAATCTCTACTTATTTTTTCTAGTTTTTATAAACTAGGTGGCAACTCTGTTTTGATAATAACTGTTATCGTGTGGCGATATTCATAGTTATGGGAATATCCACGATCTTAGTTTATGAAGTGGAACCAAACAAGTATGATCAATCTGTATGGTGATACCCCGTTTGGGAGGTGTCTACATGAGTGGGAGTCACCTTGTGCCCAGTTTCGTTTTCCACGTGTACTGTAACGCCCTGATATTTTAAACGAATATCGGCAGCATTAATTGTTATTTTTCAAAAATGATTTCTCTAGTCAACCAAATTTACACAGATGTACCAACATAGGGATTTCTTTATTTTAACCCAAATTGAAAATACTAAGCTTTTATTCAAAGGTAAACATTGGTTTGACAAGCACTGAGCCGACTTCTCTTGGAATATACTAACTCGATTAAAAAAATGCTTATTTAACCTAAACAAAATCTGGCATTTTATTGAAATAACTCCAGAGCGATTCTAGTCTTGATATAGATCCCAAGTATACTCAATCTCCGCTCCTAGTTTTGCTCCTGTGTCAAACTATTCCACCATTGGATCCTGCACACTCTGGCAAATTGATCGCCGAAGCAACTGATTTACCAGGATACAAACGTATCCATGAGTGATAATTCACTCAGCAGAATAAATCTTAACCCTTACCAACCCCCTTACTTTACAGCTAAGCAGTTTTATCACAATTCATATGAAAATAAAGAACGACTAGCATTAAATAAGTAAATCCATTAGCAAGCCTTTGAATCTCACATTTAATTATCATTCCTGCACCATAGTGTCCATCGTCTTACGATTTCAATATTTTGTTGATCATATTTTAAACGCCTAGCTACCTTCAATATCACAAGGTACCAGTAGACTATTCTCACAATTCTAGGTCCATCAGGCTACCCTCAAGGTCCTGCTATGCTACCCTCAATACATGAGGTCCCGCAAGGCTACCCCTGAAGTCTTGCTTGGCCACCCTCACAATTCTAGGTCCATCAGGCTGCCCTCAAGGTTCTGCTAGGCTACCCCCTATACTTTGAGATCTTGCCAGGCTACTGTAGACACCCCAATTTGGCCTAACGATTATTTCAAGTCCCACCTTGGGACCATCCCGATGATGAAATGGATACAGTGATTGCTGATTGCCTCCTTAAGAACCTTAGGACTTTTGGTAAGAACTTTGAGCCACTTAGAGGACCCAATCAGAGCCATACAGCCTTTCAGACAGAAAATACAAAAGCCTAGGAGAATCCATCTGTCGGCCGTATGTAGACACCTCCCAAATGGGGAATCGCCATACAGATTGATCACGTTTGTTTGCTCGATTGGTTGCTTGCTTCGTAAACCAAAATCATGGACATTCCCATGGCTAGGAACATCGCCACATGATAGCGATTATCATCAAAACAGAGTCGCTACCCAGTTTATTAAAATTGGGAAAATGGATAGAGATTCTGGATACGGGAGCCAAAAGTACAATAAGGGGAAGGTGTTAGGCACCCCTTTTTGCCCAGTTGTGAGACTGACCCATAATCATTCAATATAAGACATGTAGATGCTTTGTTTAATTCCAACACATAGTCTGTTTATTTATTCCTTTAAACAGTAAGCAAAGTGAGCCAGTGCGATAAGTAAAGCATGCGTTAGAAAGCAGAAAAGCAAACAAACTGTCCCAGGAAATCGATTACTCGGCCGATGAATGGATGTCACGGTCGAGTAATCACACTGGTTTAATGTACCGGCCGAAGGATCGAAGCCCCGGTCGGTGTTCTTCCTCACACCAGAATATACATTTAACAGATGATCAGAAAGTTATGATTTAAGCGTAAGAACGATAAATAAAACAAACCAGAGGCCGTTGGGCCTCACCACCTTGATCCCTCAGTTGCTTGATTGCTTTGGATTGGGCGTGATTGACTGATTGCTTGATTGAAAATTCTAGGGTTAGGGTTTGAACTTCGGGGTTTGATCGCCGGATTGACGGTTGCCTTCGGGAGGTTAGGGCTTTTGAAGAGTGGGTTTGAGGGAGTATTTGTGCAGAGTTTCGAGGCTTGAGAGAGTTTATACTCTGATAATTTCGTGTGTTTATTTTCGAAGTCCAAAGGCCCTTTATATAGGCAATCGGTGACTCACTCTGGCCAATCAAATCACGAGATGGCAATTGCAATTGCAATGCATCTCTAACTCTACGTCGTAATCCCTGAGCGTAGCCCGAACGCATCGGAGAGGTAGTGTAATCGGATCAAACGTATGACATAACACGTACCAGAGTCTGGGAAAAGGTCGATCTGGCGGTCGAGTAAAGGATATCACGACCGAGGAATGGATGTCTCGGCCGAAGGATAGATCTTGCGGCCGAGGGATTGATCTCTCAGGGAGATTTTGCTAGCAACAGGTTGCCCGGGTGAGGAAATGATGTTAGGGCCGTGGGATCGATGTCACGGCCGACAGATGGATTCTCCTAGGCTTCTGTATTTCTGTCTGAAAGGCTGTATGGCTCTGAATTGGGTCCTCTAAGTGGCTCAAAGTTCTTACCGAAAGTCCTAAGGTTCTCAAGGAAGCAATCAGCAATCACTGTATCCATTTCATCATCGGGATGGTCCCAAGGTGGGACTTGAAATAATCGTTAGGTCAAATTGGGGTGTCTACAGATGCCCCTCTTTGACTGAACTCAGACGGATCGCGAGACATGTTTAAGTAAGAGTCAAAGCTGTAAAAAGCAACTCAATTTGGTCCAACCACTATTCCAAGGGGTTTTCAAAAAAGGTTTTGTTATGGTCGGGCTGGGAGGCTGCCTACGTATTCCACAAGGGAAATTCAGACCAATCGTAGTTCGGGCAAAAAAAGAAAAGTAAAAGGCTTGGGAGGGTTAGAGACAGAAGACGTACCTTAGGGCTTAAAAAGCCGTAGTGTGACGTACCTAGACTGAGCCAGGGTTTTGGCGAAGAGTAGTTGAAGGAGCGCGGGGCTACCTGGGGAGTTTTTGCAGAGAGCTTCTTTAGTATTTTGGGGTAGATCAGTACACGGCAGGTGCGTTTGCTTTTCTTGATCATCCTTACTTTGACTGAAAGGAGCTCGGTAGAGTAGCCTATCCTTGCGAATGAGCTGGAAGGAATTGATGTAGTGGGGTGGAATCCAAACCATCTGCTGGGATGAGTTGGACGCCGGTTTGTTTTTGAGATATGGGGGGCACAGGGCCAGTAACTGGAGCACGGAGCTTCGCGGAATGAGGGAACCGAGGCACGGAGCTGGTGTTGATCATAAGGCGAGAGCCTGTGGTGTCGGAGCTTTGAGCTTGATAGGACCGAAGCGCGGAGCTGGTATAAGGCAAGGGCTTGAGGTGAAGGAACTAAGGCGTGGAGCCTGAGGTGATTAGATTGAGGCGTGGAGCCTGCTGCAGTCTTGAGGCGAAGGCCTGAGTTGTCGGAGCTTAGAGCTTGACGTGATTTGAACCGAAGCGTAGAGCTGGTTGCATTCTGATGGTCTGTGCATGGAGCTTTTCCATCATAAGTGTTGGCGTGGAGCCAAAGGATCGAGGCGCTGAACCGATCAATAAAATCGAGGCATAGAACCGGTTGATTGCAGGGTTGACCTGTTTCATGAGAGATATGCAGAGTGTATATGTGCGATGATGGTTGTTAGATGTGAACAAATATGATGATGCAGACTCGATGTGATAATGCAATATGTGCACGGGCCCGTGCGTGTGTGTTTAAGCTTAGAGCTTCTATCAAGTTCCGGACTTGAGCATTCAGAGCGTAGAGCTCGAGCATTCAGACGGCAGAATCCGAGCATTCAAAGTACAGGCTTTGAGCGTCCAGTACTCAGTGGTTGGGCATCCAAGCGTAGAGCTTGAGCATTCAAGTGTATAACTTGAGCATCCAGTACACAGTGGTTGGGCATCCAAGCGTAGAGCTTGAGCTTTCAAAAATGTTAGATTTTTGAGCATTCAGACGTAGAGCCTGAGAATAAATATCTTGATTGTTGGGGCGGCGTAGGGCCTGTTGCTTGTTTACGGCTTCGAGCCAGTTGAGATGATAGATATAGGCTTCGAGCCTGTTGAAGTAATGGGCTTTGAGCCGCTGAGATTGGTTGTTATGGCTTCGAGCCAGTTGGGATGATGAACACAGGCTTCGAGCCTGTTAAGAACTTGATTGTGTACGGCTTCGAGCCAGTTGAGACAATGGGCTTAGAGCCGCTGAGTTGGTTGTTACGGCTTCGAGCCAATTGAGATAGCTTGAGTATGATTTGTAGGCGTAGAGCCTGCTGTTGAGATGGTGAGCATAAAGCTGCTAAGTCGAGGGCTTGGAGCCGCTGAGATGATAGGCTTGAAGCCGCTGAGTGATGGGCATAGGCATAGAGCCGCTGAGTGAGTTGATATGGGCGTAAAGCCTGGGTGACTTGAGCGACCTGTGCACAAGGTTGTCGAGCGTGGAGCTGCTGAAGTTTTGAGCTCAGGGCTACTTGTTTTGCTTCGGCCAGCAGTTTGTGGAGAGAGATCTTCGATGCTTGGGCATGCCCCCAAGGCTGGTTTTGATCACATTGTATTGGCATCAGGGATGCCCCCAAGGCTACTCGGTTGATTGAGGACTTTAGGAGTCTGTAGTGACTTGAGTCAGTGCACAGAGCAAGACCTGATATGGCTGAGGGAGATAGATTGAGCGGCCAAAAGATCGATCTCCCGGCCGAAGGATTGATGTCTCGGTCGAAATATCGAATACTCGGCCGTTTAATCGGTTCGTTTCCAGGGGCCTATAAAAGGCCACGGCCTCAGCCGTTTCATTTCACTTCCCTTTCTTTCCTCTCTGTTTCCTACGTCCGAGACTTCCATCAAAGACCTCTTCCGTTTCTCTTCGTTCCCGACAGCTCTGGGCTATGGATTACATGCTGACGTGGCTTGCGTGCGCGGAGGGAGACCGCGTTTGCTTTTGGTCCCATCTTGATGCTTGATTTAGGACCCTCGCATGGGTATGCTTGATTAGGGGCCCTCGCATGGGTGGCTTGCTTCCGTGACGCGGAGCTCCTGGCGTGGCGGTGGTACACGGTGTGGTGATTTTTCTGGGCCATGTGGTGATTCTTTTGAGCCATGTGGTGTCCCTTCTGCACCGTAGTACTCCTTTAGTATACATCATCCCAGGGGTCTCCTTTTCTTTTTTGCAGCTGGTCTCTAGTGTTCGGACCACCAGAGGGTTCGACATCCTCTTCTGCTTCCTCTTTTTGTTTTTTTCTGTTTCTCTTCCTGCATAGGTTAGTTTGACAGGAATATCGATGTATAGTTTGTTTAGGAAATATGGGATGATCCACCTTGTGATGTAAAAAGCTTTCGTTATATGAAACAAAAACATTTTTGCTCTGCTTGTGATTATGTATGCTGTATCTACGTTGTTTGCGTGTGATATTCTTGTTAATCCAATGAAACGAACTGAACCGTGGAAGCAGTCTGTAAAATAGCCGTTCTGGCGGCCGATTGAATGATTACGCAGCCAATGCTTTGATATGCCGGCCGAAGGATCGTTTTGTTTGCCTGGGTTTGACTTGCAGTCAACCCTGATTTTCACGAGCCGATGGATAGATCCTACGGCCGTCGTATCGAAGTATCGGCCGAGAGACCGATTGAAATTTTGAGGATTAAGAATCGGATTCCGATTCGGACTAAGACTCGACTTAGTTCTGTAAATATGCATTCTACGAACCCAATAGCGTTGTCAGTAGCAATTCCTTACACATGACACAACCAGTCCTTGATCAGTGGTTGGATTCCTTTAATGGCCTTGACCGTCTGCACTTTAAGTCCTTTGGCATGGACTTCCTCTTTTCCCTTCGTCACATTCCTGTGAATTTTGCCTTCCTTAGGGCAGCCACTAGTTTGTGAGACCCTGGTTTTCACGTCTTTCGATTTAAGAGAGAGGAGTTGTGTCCTACTATCGAGGAATTTGCAGCCATCATGGGTCATTCGAATAGAGAGGGTTTCATTGTCCCTAATCCTTTGTTCAACCGAGGTGATCTGCTGAAGGATTTACTCCAAGTTCAGAAACATGAAGTTAAACTCTTCCTAGTGGAGGGAAAGCTAGAGATTCTTCAGTTTATCCAGCGCTTTGGTACAGCAGAGGCTCATCGCCAAGTTTCTCAGCATAGAGCATGCTTTTCATGCGTTATGCATTTGTCTCCTCCATTACTACTTGCTTGGCCCTTCCTCTGGTCATGCTGATCCTGTATTGCTTAACCTTGCTCAGCAAATTGGAAACCGTGTGGGTTTCACTGGTTTAGTGTTGGCAGAGACCTTGATGGGTCTAGATGTGATGAAGGGTAGTCCTTCAGCTCAGTTCTCAGGGAGTCCCTTGCTATTGCAGGTTCGCTCTTTTATTTGTTTTTTTGTCAAGTTTATCTTTTCACTCATCACTCTTTTGTTTTGACTCGCGTGTTCTCTCAACTCACAATTTTCCCTTGTTCTCTAGGTGTGGTTGTTTGAGAAGCTAAAGGTGTGGGATGCGCCGGAGCGACTTTCTTATAATCCAGACCAATGCACGGAGCGTCACATGATTAAACAGTTCCCAACTGAGGCTGCTTGGGAAGCATGGATGAAGACTTACAGAGGTGATTGGATTCAATGGGTTTGCCCCTGGTATGGTATCGAGAGCATGACTGCGAGTACCATGAACCATTTTGGTGTAGCAGTGATTGGTATTACTCGAGTCGTTTTCTACTTTCTTGCTCGCTTTCAAAGGCAGTTTGGGGCTGAACAAACCGCAATCCCGGGTGACCCTGAGTACACCGTCTCTAAGATCCATGATGCCAACTTCCGTCGCAATATGCTGCGTCTTTGGCCAAACAGAGTGATGCAGGAGGTTGCTGAGAACCTCGTTGTCAAGCTATCGGGTTCTTACAAACGCTGGTTGAAGAAAAACCTTTTGGAGGATAGTAGTGCAAAGAGAAGGAAGATCTAGAGATTGACGCTTTGCTTATGTTTTTCAAAAGATGTTGTTTGATTCTAGTTTTCATGGATTAAGAATTGTTTAGGTTTGCTTTTTCCTTTTTTCTTTGGAAATAATAAAACATTTGGTCGTTTTATTTGAAGATGTTATTGTCATGATTTGATAGCGAACATACTTTAGGATAGACCTAGAAATTTTGGAAGTGATGACGATAGCAGTGGCCGAATCTCAAATTTGGAGATTGCCTACGTATCCCATGGAGGGAATCAGGCCATAAACGTAGTTCCAACAAAGGGGATTTGTTTTGTTTTTAGTTAGGGTCCACTTGGGTATTTTTCTCTCCTTTTGTGCTCTAAATTTTGCCTAAAACCGCCCTTGCGGGTTTTTGGTCTAGCGAGCGTTTTATTTATGCCTTAGTTTTTGCCTAAGCCGCCCTTGCGGGTTTTCGACCTAGCAGGCTGCTCTAATTTTTGCTTGGGTTCGCCCACCCTTGTGGTTTTCGGTCCAACGAGCATCTCTCATGGGTAATACTTCCTCAGCTTGTCAATGTTGACTGGCGTTGCGAATTTCATTCCATCCAAGTCTGCAATGTATGCTGCTCCTCCAGAAAGTATGCATTTGATAAGGTAGGGACCTCCCCAGTTTGGTCTAAACTTGCCCTTTGGGTCTGAGACGTGGCGACGAATTGCTTTGAGCACCATGTCTCCTACCTTGATGTCCCTAGGTTTCACCTTTTTGTTGAATGCTCGTGCAATGCGGCGTTGATACCCTTGTACATGGTATAGCGCTCTCAGCCTCTTTTCATCTAGTAGTACCAACTCGTCGTGGCAATTTTGAACCCAATCTTCTTCGATCATTCCAGTCTCAGCTAGAACCCTTAACGAAGGTAACTCCAGTTCGATAGGCAAAACAGCTTCCATTCCATAGACCAGAGAGTAGGGAGTGGCCCCAGTTGAAGCCCTTTCAGTTGTTCGATAACCCCATAGTGCCAGAGGTAGCATTTCTGGCCAGTCTGTGTAAGTGTCGATAGTCTTCCGCAGAATTCTCTTAATATTCTTATTTGCAGCCTCAACTGCTCCATTTGTTTGAGGTCGGTAAGTAGATGACCGATGATTTTGTATCCCAAATTCGGCGAAAAGCTTCTTTGTTGCCCCCTTGAAGTGCGATCCATTGTCACAGAGGAACTCATGAGGTACACCATATCGATAAATGATATTAGTGCGAATAAATTTGGCCACATGAGTGGCTTTGAGAGTAGCATAAGAAGCTGCTTCTACCCACTTGGTGAAGTAGTCAATGGCCACCAGAATGAATTGATGTTTGTATTTTCTTTTTGGATTTATGCTTCCAATGACGTATATCCCCCAAGTGGAGAATGGCCAAGGGGATGTCATGCTATACAATTCCGTAGGGGGAATACGCATACGATCAGCGTGAGTTTGGCATTTGTAACATCGACGGACATAATCAGCGCAGTCGGCCTCCATTGTAGTCCAGTAATATCCCTGACGTAGGATCTTCTTTGCCATCGTTGCCCCATTCATATGTGGCCCACAAATTCCTTCATGTATTTCCTCCATTACCTTGCGGCTGTCCTCCGTTGTGACGCAAAGTTGACTTGGACCTAAGTGTGCCCTTCGATACAATGTTCCTCCACAGATTACAAACCGGGCAGCAAACTTCCGCAGAGCCGTTTTGTCTTTCGAGGTAGCCTCGGATGGGTATTCTCCTTTTTCCAGGAATTCCTTCACGTCTTCGTACCATGGCTTGCCATCGTCTTCACCTTCCTCGGTAAAGGTGCATTCACATGCTGGTTTGACCTTTTGTTCGATCATGAGAGGCCGCATTGTGAATCCCAGGGGTATTTCGACCATAGATGCTAACGTTGCCAGTGCATCCGCAAATCTATTGCTCACTCAAGGAGTGTGTGTGAAGATAACGGAATCGAATTGTGGAATTAGATCTTCCAGCACAGAGTGATATAGCTTCAGTGTATCTTCCTTGACCTTCCAGTCTCCTCTTGCTTAAGATACCACCAGGTTTGAATCCCCAGTGACTTCTACCCTTTTTGCCCCTAGCTCCAGGGCTGCCTCCATTCCAGCAATACAAGCTTCGTATTCAGCTTGGTTGTTAGTGACCTCAAACCTCAGTTTATATGACAAAGGGATGTGGGAGTCGTTTGGGGAAACTAGCAATACCCCTATGCCATATCCACATCGGTTTGATGCTCCATCAAAGTAAAGTTGCCAGGTGTCGTTTAAGAGACATAAGATGTCCTCGTCGGGGAACATGAAGTCCTCTGCCTCAGCCTCTGTCACAGGGTGATCTGCCAAGAATTTTGCCACAGCTCTTCCCTTTACTGATTTCCTTGTCATGTATTTGAGGTCGAATTCTGCTAGCAACAATAACCACCTAGCTAGCTTTCCGATAAGTGCTGGCTTTTCGAAAAGATACTTGATTCGGTCTAAACGAGAGACCAGCACCACCGGATGTGCTAACAGGTAGTGCCTCAGTTTCTTTGTGGCCCATACTAGCCCCCAACAGGTTTTCTCGAGGGGAGTGTACCTTGTCTCATAGTCCATCATTTTTTTGCTGAGGTAGTATATGGCGCACTCTACTTTGGCGTTGTTTTCTTGTGCTAGCATGCACCCTATGGATGTGTCTGTTACTGAGAGATACAGAATCAATGGCTTCCCAGGGATGGGCGGCGACAGTACAGGTGGATTCTGAAGATATTCTTTGAATGCCTCGAACGCTTGCTGACAGTCTTGGCTCCATTCAAAATCAGTACCTTTCTTCAGTAGCTTGAAAAGAGGTTCACAGGTGGTTGTGAGCTTGGAAATGAACCTGCTGATGAACTGTACCTTCCCCAAGAAACTCCTTACTTCCTTCTCCGTCCTAGGCGGTGATATCTTCATGATAGCCTGTATCTTGGAAGGGTCTACCTCAATTCCTCTTTGAGTGATGAGGAATCCCAACATCTTTCCAGCTGTTACCCCAAAAGTGCATTTTTGAGGGTTAAGACGTAGTTTGTAATTTCTAATCCTCTCAAAGAACTTTTGAAGTGCTCCATGGTGTCCTTCCCTTTCCTTTGATTTGACTATCATATCGTCGACATACACCTCGACCTCTTTGTGCATCATGTCGTGCAGCAGTGTTGTTGCCATCCTCTGGTAAGTGGCTCCAGCATTCTTCAATCCAAACGGCATTACTCGGTAGCAGTAAGTTCCCCAAGGTGTAGTGAAGGTGGTTTTCTCTCTATCCTCAGGAGACATAAGGATTTGATTGTACCTAGAAAATCCGTCCAGGAAAGATAGCAATGCATGGCCTGCGGTGTTATCTACTAGCTCGTCTATGTGAGGTAATGGGAAGTCATCCTTTGGACTGGCTTTGTTGAGATCTCAGAAATCTACGCAGACCCTGATTCTTCCAGTTTTCTTTGGTACAGGAACGATGTTAGCTACCCATTGTGGATATTCGGTGACTATGAGAAAACCGGCGTTGATTTGTTTAGTGACTTCTTCTTTCATCTTTAGGACCCAATCAGGGCGCATACGTCTCAGTTTTTGTTTAACTGGTTTTGCATCAGGATGAAGGGGAATTTTATGCTGAACAATTTCAGGGTCTATTCCAGGCATGTCCTCGTAAGACCAGGCAAAAACATCTTTGTATTCTTTTAGCAAAATGATTAGTTTTTCACTTTCTTGAGGGGATAGCGCGGCACCAATTTTAACCATTTTGGGCTCGTTTTCAGAGCCTATGTTTGCTGTGATTATTTCCTCAGAAAAAGGTTTAGCGTGCCTTTCTTCTTCTCTCTCGATGAATTCTAGAATTTCTTTTGGAATTTCTTCCTCAAAATTTGGTTTGTCGGAATCCACACAATTGATCATAGGCAAAGTGAAATACTCTAAATTTTCCTTCTCATTGCTAAGATTATCAAAAGACATTTCAGAGTCGAACTCAAAGTAAATGCTATGCCTTGGTACTTTGACCAGGTTTTCCTCATTAGACTTAGTAGTTTCAAAAGATGAAAAGCTTGACTCGGACTGAGTCGACTCGGAGTCGGAATCGGAATCAGAACTAAGATCAGAATTAGCACTTTTTATTTTGTATTTCAGAGTGTGTTCCACGGTCCAGTTAAGGTAAGCCCCTTTTTCAGCATCCACAATCAGTTCAGAGCAATCTTTTTCATCATCAAGGTTGATCACCAGCACTTCACTGTCACTTTGATTCGCACTTTCATCATTGTCACCCTGCAAGTCTTGGAGGGCCATTTGATTTGCTATCGCTGTTATTTCTTCCAATTGAGCTTCAACCTCTGCTTCGTCGCTGTTGTCGACTCGTCGTGTGCCAACAAAGCCCCACCAATTACCAAAGCTATCTGTGATGGGGTGGATCACCCTTATTTCATTGTTGGTGACCCCCTTATCAAAGAGTAGGTTCAGTGATATTTCGTCTAGCGGGTCATTATCGACAGACTCTTCTTCCTTTGCCCCTTCAGTTTCGAGGTTGTTGACCTCGTCTATTGGCCAATAGTCGTCGGTAGGTGCATAGGGGTCATAAAAATAGATTGGAACCCTGCGAAGCCCTTCTTCTTCGATCAGGTCTTCTACTTCTTCCTCATAAACCGTTCCAGCGAATATGACATGGTTGTCTTCAATGATAGCCACCATAGGCTTTGGTTGATTTATTGGAGTAATGTATTCAGAGGGGTTGAAGTCTTCAATAGCAAAGTGGAGCGGACCAGACAGCTTGGTGACAACTTGAAAGTGCGAATCAGACATGAACAGTGATGCAGTCATTTTTCCTGAAAAGGTTTTTGCTTTAGTTAGATTGATTAATCTTACCTACTATTTATTTGACTTAGAGAGATTCCTAAGGTTTAACCTGCAAAAGAGAAACTTTACAATATACACATATACAATGGGTGTGAGGAAGAACTTGGAAGTAAAATGCAAGTAAGTTCCTAGCCTGTAGGTTCCTGTCTTAATTTGATAAGTTCTATGGCTTTCTAAAGCATGCAAGGTTTTGGTAGTCTCAGGGTGCTCCGTTGTTAAAGGGCACCAATCCTCTCACCAGCCCATCATAGGCGGTGATTGGGTGATTTCCTTTTTGATATACCACTAGGTACGAGCGACTGTGGAGTTTGCTGGAACCCCCAACATAGCCCGTGTCATGCCGGGATATCAGGTAAACTCAATGGATTGCCCACTCGATGCATATGATAAATGAATTAGACAAGGCATGTATTAGTCTTATATTGAACTTTTTGGTTATGGCTCTCATATTCCCCAGCAGAGTCGCCAAAAACTGTAGACACCTCCCAAACGGGGCATCGCCATACAGATTGATCGCGTTTGTTTGCTCGATTGGTTGCTTGCTTCGTAAACCAAAATCATGGATATTCCCATGGCTAGGAACATCGCCACATGATAGCGGTTATCATCAAAACAGAGTCGCCACCCAGTTTATTAAAAATGGATAGAGATTCTAGATACGGGAGCCAAAAGTACAATAAGGGGAAGGTGTTAGGCACCCCTCTTTGCCTAGTCGTGAGACTGGCCCATAATCGTTCAACATAAGACATGTAGATGCTTTGTTTAATTCCAACACATAGTCTGTTTATTTATTCCTTTAAACAGTAAGCAAAGTGAGCCAGTGCGATAAGTAAAGCATGCGTCAGAAAGCAGAAAAGCAAACAAACTGTCCCAGGAAATCGATTACTCGGCCAGTGAATGGATGTCACGGCCGAGTAATCACACTGGTTTAATGTACCGGCCGAAGGATCGAAGCCCCGGTCGGTGTTCTTCCTCACACCAGAATATACATTTAACAGATGATCAGAAAGTTATGATTTAAGCGTAAGAACGATAAATAAAACAAACCAGAGGCCGTTGGGCCTCACCACCTTGATCCCTCAGTTGCTTGATTGCTTTGGATTGGGCGTGATTGAATGATTGCTTGATTGAAAATCCTAGGGTTAGGGTTTGAACTTCGGGTTTTGATCGCCGGATTGACGGCTGCCTTCGGGAGGTTAGGGCTTTTGAAGAGTGGGTTTGAGGGAGTATTTGTGCAGAGTTTCGAGGCTTGAGAGAGTGTATACTCTGATAATTTCGTGTGTTTATTTTCGGAGTCCAAAGGCCCTTTATATAGGCAATCGGTGACTCACTCCGGCCAATCAAATCACGAGATGGCAATTGCAATTGCAATGCATCTCTAACTCTACGTCGTAATCCCTGAGCGTAGCCCGAACGCATCGGAGAGGTAGTGTAATCGAATCAAACGTATGACAGAACACGTTCTAGAGTCTGGGAAAAGGTCGATCTGGCGGCCTAGTAAAGGATATCACGGCCGAGGAATGGATGTCTCGGCCGAAGGATAGATCTTGCGGCCGAGGGATTGATCTCTCAGGGAGATTTTGCTAGCAACAGGTTGCTCGGGTGAGGAAATGATGTTAGGGCCGTGGGATCGATGTCACGGCCGACAGATGGATTCTCCTAGGCTTCTGTATTTCTGTCTGAAAGGCTGTATGGCTCTGAATTGGGTCCTCTAAGTGGCTCAAAGTTCTTACCGAAAGTTCTAAGGTTCTCAAGGAAGCAATCAGCAATCACTGTATCCATTTCATCATCGGGATGGTCCCAAGGTGGGACTTGAAATAATCGTTAGGCCAAATTGGGGTGTCTACACCGTAACATCGATCTCACGGCCTTAACATCATTTCCTCACCCGAGCAACCTGTTGCTAGCAAAATCTCCCTGAGAGATCAATCCCTCGGCCGCAAGATTTATCCTTCGGCCGAGACATCCATTCCTCGGCCGTGATATCCATTACTCGGCCGCCAGATCGTCCTTTTTCCAGACTCTCGAACGTTCTGTCGATTGTTTGATCCAACTACACTACCTCTCCGATGCGTTCGGGCCACGTTCAGAGATTGCGACTTAGAGTTTGAATTCCATTGCAATTGCAATCGTTCCATTTGATTGGCCGGAGTGAGTCACCAATTGCTTATATAAAGGGCCTTTGGACTCCAAAAATAGGATCACGAAATTCATTAGAGAATAAACCACAATCAGCCACGAAACTCTGTCAAAATACTCTCTCAATCCCCCTCTTCAAAAGCCCTAACCTCCCAAAGACAGCCGTCTATCCGGCGATTAAACCTCAAAGTTCAAACCTAACCCTAGGGTTTTACGAGGAGCAATCAGTCAATCACACCCAATCCAAAGCAATTAAGCAACTGAGGGATCAAGGTGGTGAGGCTCAACGGCCTCTGGTTTGTTTTACTTATCGTATTTATGATTAATCGTAACATTTAATCATCTGTTAATTTTTCTGTCTGGTGTGAGGAAGAATACCGACCGGGGCTTCGATCCCTCGGCCGGTACATAAAACCAGGAGGATCCCTCGGCCGAGACATCCATTCACCGGCCGCGGGATCCATTTCCCTGGGACAGCTTTGCTTTGTTCTGCTTTCCTGATGCATGCTTTATTTATCGCATTGGCGCACCCTTTTCTGCTTAAAGGTTAAAAACAAACTACGTGTTAGAATTAAACAAAGTATGTACATGTCTTATGTTGAACGATTATGGGTCACCAGTCTCACAACTGGGCAAAGAGGGGTGCCTAACACCTTCCCCTTATTGTACTTTTGGCTCCCGTGTCCAGAATCTCTATCTACTTTCTCAGTTCTAATAAATTGGGTGGCGACTCTGTTTTGATGACAACCGCTATCATGTGACGATGTTCCTAGCCATGGAAATGTCCATGATTTTGGTTTACGAAGCAAGCAACCAATCGAGCAAACAAACGTGATCAATCTGTATGGCGATGCCCCGTTTGGGAGGTGTCTACAGTTTTTGGCGACTCTGTTGGGGACTTGAGAGCCATAACCAAAAAATTCAACATAAGACTAATACATGCCTTGTCTAATTCATCTATCATATGCATCGAGCGGGCAACCCGTTGAGTTCGCCTGATATCCCGGCATGACACGGGCTATGTTGGGGGTTCCAGCAAACTCCACAGTCACTCGTACCTAATGGTATATCAAAAAGGAAATCACCCAATCATTGCCTATGATGGGCTGGTGAGAGGATTGGTGCCATTTGACAACGGAGCACCCTGAGACTACCAAAACCTTGCATGCTTTAGAAAGCCATAGAACTTATCAAACTAAGACAGGAACCTACAGGCTAGGAACCTACTTGCATTTTACTTCCAAGTTCTTCCCCACCACTTCTACCATCTGTTGTTGTAATTAACTCTTTCTGTGCAGAAGAGTTGGGATTTTTCAGCCCAAATCCTAACCCTGTACGAGCCAAGTACTGATCCTCAAGTATTCTACTTTTCAAGTAGGCACAATAGGTAGATTAAAGAAGCAACTTCAGCCAGTTTTATACTCTTACAATACCCGAAGTCACGCCAAACAGAGGTCTTTACAGTCATCTCATCGGTCGCCTTCGCCTATCAAGACAACCTCACCGCAACGGTCCCAATCAATTCTAGGGACCTCGCGGTCATTTTCTCAACAAACCCAACTATCTACCCAATCCCGAGCTTCGCCAAACAATCCCTCTACCTACATCCCAAAAATGGCAGATAATGATGCTACTATCACCGAGCTCCGAGCCCAAATTGCCTATTTGCAAGCCGAGAGAGCAGCAAGAGATGCTGAAGACAAGAAAAATGAGGAAGAAGCAGAAAATCCTCATGAAGTTACAGAAAACCCTGAATTGGTCAAACAAGTCAAGGAGATCAAACACGCTTTGGCTCGTTCACAAGGAGACCAAATTCTAGATTTCGAAGGACTCTGCCTCTTCCCAGAATCTCAACTGCCTGAACGGTTCAAAATGCCAAACATCGAAAAGTTCAACGGAACTAGTAACCCTACCAGCCATGTTCGTCATGTCATCAACACTCTAAAGCCTATGGGCTTAACCGACGAGCTCATCGCTCAACTATTTCAAAGAACTCTCATTGGGAACGCCCTCGACTGGTTCCTCACTTTGGAGTTTGTGCACTATCAAACTTGGCCAGAAATTGCCAATGCTTTTGTCAAGCAGTATGCATATAATGTCCAAATTGAGCTAACTACTCGAGACTTGGAGATGACTAAACAAGAATCCAATGAGGACTTTGCTACCTTTGTGGCAAGATGGAGAGAAAAGGCTGCCAAGATAAAAAGCCGCCCTTCCAAGGAAGATCAAGTGAGGATAGTTGTCAAGAACCTGCAACCCAAGTACCTCACCCACATTTACACTCAGGCTATCACCGACTTCAAACGTCTACACGCCACTGGATTACAAATCGAAGATGGAATAAAGTTAGGTCTCATCCGCCAAGGGCGTCTCAGGCTCTTGAATAATCCACCTTCTCAGCCACCTTATGGCCCAAGTTATGACGCCAATAAACAATGTACATACCACCAACACCCTGGACACGAGACAGACCGCTGCATGCGTCTTCGTCATGACATCCAAGATCTCATTGATAGTCGAGCTATAAAACCCCCTAAGCCCAATGTGCAAACCAATCCACTTCCCGCTCACGACAACGAACCACTGCCTCAAAATATCAATCTCATAAGCCTGTCCAATAGCCCCGCATATAATCCTACCCGACACATTATCCCAAACACCCAAGCCAAACCATCCCTGATCTTTTCTAAGAATGGCGAATGCTTCGCAACAGGAGTAGAACCCCACATCTATGCCATTGATGATGGGGATTGGTGGTTGGACATGCGCCAAGCCCTGCCAAGTGATTGGAAAGTTGGAAGAATTGAGCCTGCTGATCCTTGGGGCACCCAAGAAGAAGAAGTGGGTCACCTCACCCGAAGCGGAAGGGTATATAAACCTCCTAAACTAAGTGGGGAAAGTTCAACCTCAACACGAGTAATGGAAGAAGAAGAAGAAGAAGAAGAAGAAAGCCAAAGGACCGAACCTGAGGAAGACAAGGTGCTAAGACAACTAAAGAAAATCCAAGCTGATATCTCTATTTGGGGATTGCTTATGTCCTCCTACGAGCATCGTAACTCCTTCTTCAAAAACTTGGGGAAAGCCAAAGTTCCCATCGACATCACCCCCGAAGAACTGGTGGGTTTCATAATGGCGTCAAAGGCTCCAAAATTGACAATAGCTTTCACTGACAAGGATCTACCTCCTGAAGGACCTGCACACAACAAACCTCTCTACATTTCACTTAAATGTCTCACTAAGTGGATCCCACTAGTCTTGGTGGATAATGGGTCTGCTTTAAACGTATGTCCTCAAAGGACCCTCGACAAGCTAGGGGTAAGCACCACCGACATACGTCCTTCAAGCCAGGGCGTAAGGGGGTATGACAATTCAAAGAGAATAGTGGTTGGGTGTGTCACACTGCCAGTAGAAGTAGAAAAGATCAAAAGAGATGTAGAGTTCCATGTAATGGACATACCAGCCACCTTCAACCTCTTATTGGGAAGGCCATGGCTATATGACACTGGGGCAGTACCCTCTACTTTGCATCAAAAGGTCAAGTTCGCAGCAGATGGAAGGGTTGTCACCATTTTAGGGGATTCATCAATTCGAACTCATTCTGACACGCCTGTCCAAGAGGTAGGAACCGAGGAAACCTTCCTTACTGGATTCAGTCTTGAGGAAGCAACTGTTGTGCAAGCCCTGATGGCTGAAAGAAACTTCTACATAAGCACCCCTGCCATATGGATGATGAAGAAACAAAACTACCTCCCTGGGTTGGGTTTAGGCAAAAGATCACAAGGCATCCCGCAAATGATTGATCCCCCGCATAACCAATACGCCTTTGGTCTTGGCTACACCCCGACAGAAGCCGAGGTAGAAAAGAAGAGAAGCATGGAAAAGGCTAAGGCAAGAGGAAGCAGGGTCAAAGAAGAGAAACTCATGATCCCAAAAACACTCAATGGTTGGTTTGTAAGAGAAGGAGAAGACTTTCCATTCTGTGGCTTCGCAGAAACATGGGAAGACAAAATTACCAAGCAAAGGTACCCTGGAATGCAAATCTTCTTTGATCAAGAATGGACTGACAGTGACATGGAAGAAGAACCAACGAATTCATGTCCTACTCCCGAAGACTGGATTGAGGTGCTAGCTGAGTTTGACCTAAAGATTCTGTTTGACAAGGAGGGTGAAGAAGAGTATAAAACTGCAAGAGAAAAAGGAGCCACTCCCGAAATACTGCAGTAAATCGCATGACAAAAACATTGCTTTCATTTCCTAAAAGACGAGCTAGGACATGTTTTAGGCCCCTATTTGGGCATTATCTTCAACTAAATAAATCCCCATTTCATCACTTTTGTTCTTGTTATTAAATGATTCCATCTTTAAAATGCGATTGCTATACACTACAATCTCTCTGCCAAAGATAAAAGGATTTCAAGAATCTAATTCGTTATGTTGCCGACAAAAAGGAAAGAAGGGACGAACCCTGATTACTTAGAAATAGGTTTTTTTTTTTATCAAAACTCAGGAAGAAGACGCTATCTCCGTGAGAACACTTAGGGTTAGCTTACCCATTGTGAAGGTACAAATGCAAAAGGAGATTCATAAGAACATCTCCATCAAATTCCTCTCCAAAATACTAAAACCCTCTTGAGGAAAAAAAAAATGGTCGTTGGGTAATCTATACACCCAAGCAAAAGTAAGAGCGGAGCCTGCTAGGACAAGAAAATGCGAAAAACGCAGCCTAGGCAAAAGATAAGGCATTCAAAGAAAAGCTCGCTAGGGACTCAACCTCCATCAGGTAACCTAGGCAAAGCTTAGAGCATGTGAAAGGAAAAACCAAGAGTGAAAACCCAACCCCCAAAGGTGGTGATCTAGGAACTACGTAAAAAGGCCTGATTCCCTGATTGGGATACGTAGGCAATCTCACGTCGAGATGCGGCCCAAACATTTGGAGGAAAGGAAAAACATCAAAAGGTATTGTACTCAATGATAGGCATAGCTAACCCTGCGTATTGAGCTCGCAAAAGATGAGTTAGTCATTTTCCAGGGAATTGACGAAAACAAAGACATGTGAGAATCATCGCTCGTCCTCTTTGACTCAAAAGTCGTCAACATAAAGGACAAGGTATCCTAAAAATCCCAAAAAATATGGCAAAGAGACTGTAGTAACGGCAAAAGCAAATGAAAGCCATGAGTCAAATTCAAGCATAAAAAGGAAGGAACGCCATTTGGCTAACACAAAAATCCAGCTTCTTCAGGAAATAGAAGTAACGGCCGAAGAATGGAATTCTCGGCCGAGCAATCCATTCCTCGGCCCATGTTTTAATCTATTACAAAAAGTATCTTAGGAAAAACACAAATCATAATACTTGCCCACACTCGCTAAAGTTGCTTCATAAAAATACAAATATCCATTGTCTATTTTAGAACTAACAAATACAGGAAAAAGGAAAGCTACTGGCCACGGCCTCTCTTGGGTGCAGGGCGGGAAGAAGAAGGACGAAAGCGCTCAGGAACAGGGACGCTAATCCTTTGTCCCTCACCTTCGCCATCAGCTCCATCACCAGCTTCAGCATCTCCATCACCAACTCCGGTACTCCCACCCTTACTAACTCCAGCACTCTGAGTAACCGACACTATCGGCACCCGCTCCGCTTCAAGCTGCAGAGACACAGGATATGGACATTCAGTTTCACATGAACGTGGGATGGAAAAAGAAGAAAAAAAAGAAATCAAAGGATATATACCGCGACTATCCGGCCTCGCTGCCGTCGAGCCAAGGCCTCTGCACTCTGGAATGCACGCAACCATTCCTGAACTACATCAGCAGGCACCTGCAAAGGAAGCAATTACATATACAGCAAAGCAAGTAAAGAATACTGAAGGAAACCAAAGCAGAATCCACAATATTACCTGTTGAACTCCGGAGGGAAGCACGTAGAACGGTGTAGCACACGGTGTCAGTGTCAAACGCTCCTCTTCTCCATTTGCATTGTGGAAAGAAATAAAGCTGGGGGCCCGTGGTCAAACGAGAGGAGCAGCAGCGGCAGTAGCAGTAGGTAGGGTCAGCGAGGCCAAACGGAAGGCCGAATAATCTCCCGCCTAAAGAAAGCTCACGGCTGGCTGTCTCTCAAGAGCAAGAAGCAAGCTCTCTCCTGTCAATAGATGAGTAGACCTCATGCCAGCTGGAGAAGGAAGAGGAACAAGTTGCAATGCCTCAGAGCGTGGAAAGTACTGACTCGCTACCCTCTCCCCAAGGTACCAAGCTCTCAAAAAAGGCCCCTCCAAGAGGAAATGCTGGCTGCCCAAAGCCCGGGCCGAGGTCAACTCCAAATGAGCATTGTCGAGCAAAGTGCCCCATGGATCGAATCGCACCTGTAAAGAGGGAAATAACATCAAAATAACAAAATGAAGGAATTACGTGAAAGTCAAAGAACAAGAGAGACATCGTACCTGATCCACTGTCAAGCGATCCAAAACTCGCCTCCAAGATAACAAATCCATAGCATGCGACCGTGTCCTCCGGACCCCTTTCAGCCAACGGGCCGCCCGAGGAACAAACCTAGGCTCAACATGCCTAGTCGGAGGAGGGAACTGCAGTAAATATTCAAAGGCCCAGAGCTACAAGATAAAAGGCAAGCGTAAGATATGGAGAACGAAGCGACAAAAGAACGACAAGGAAAACTAAAAGTATATACCTCAAGAACGCGGTGATGCCCACCCAGCGACAAACTAACACCTCGGGAACAGGCACTCAGGTGCCCATACAGCGTAGCTAAGGCAGGAGTCCCCCAATCAAACTCTGCTATAGTGTCCAAATCGACCAAGGCGGCCAAAAACTGGACATGCACCGAATTCTCCTTGTTGCAAAACAGAGTTTGCCCATGGAGATAAAGCAGGAAAGCTCGTACCAGCTGAGAAAGGGGAACCTCTGTTAAGATATCAGCTTGATCAAACTCTTCCCGAAGCCAGGTATAGGTGATGTGATCGCTCTCTGACACAAGGGACCTTCCCCAAAAGGTATTTAAGAGCACCCTCTCGCTCATGGATCTGGGGGTCAATTGGAAGAGGATCACCACCAACTCTCAGACCTGTAAGCAAAGCGAAGTCACCTGGAGTGATCATCATCTCCCCAGCCTCCGGAAGGTGGAAAGTGTTGGTGGTGTCCCACCACCGCTCCACCAATGCTGTGGTCAATCCCAACTCCGCCTTCGGAAGATGGAAACCAAGTATCAAGGGCTCAAAGCCAGCCAAAGCAACTGCGTCCTTGGCCTCTTGAGGAAGCCTCTCGTACCACTCAAACACCTGGGGGCAGCTTCCCCACACGCGCAACCTCTCGTTTGCCTGACAAAATATGAAGAAAAAAATCAATACAAAAACATAGCCTACGCAGGGGGCAACTTCTAAAAACTCAAATTTCCTATCAAATATCAAATTATCATTTCATGAAATCTCATATACAAAAACTATTTGACAGGATAAAATTTTACCTTCCTATTGGTGAAGCCAAGGTGCTGCTCCGGCTCCCTGTGTAAGACCTCAGGTGGGACATCGCTGAGGGGAGGATGGTATCGCAATGAATCGCCACGCTCAACCATGTGAACCTGAGGGGCGTATGTGGCAACGTCGAACGACGGAAGAATATCGCCTCCCGCATCAGTAGAACCCTCGGGCTCTGTCTCAGGAGGGATAGGTTGTGAGGAACTCCCCCCAACAGTGGCTCTGCGCCGACTCGAGCGTAAAACACGGGAACTCGAAACCCCGCCGAGAATCGCGGCCTCAACGGCCGGAGCTTTGCCCGTATCCCTAGGTGCAGCAGGAGCATCAGAAGATGGAGGAGGAGGCGGTGATGATGCCATGGCAGGAAATAGTAACCGGAACCGTGTGGTCGGAAAAAACGGCGGCGGTGGAAAACGGTGGTAGTTGATCGGAAGAGAGAGGAGGAAGCGGCGGCGACCGTTCGAAACGAGAGAAGGGAATAAGGGATAGAGAAAGAAAGGGTGGAATAACCCGTGAAATCGATTAAACCAAACTTAAATCGATTTTCTGGCTTTTGGCTTTCTCACGGCCGATACATCGATTCTTCGGCTGAGACATCAATCTTTCGGCCGAGAGATCGATCTCCTGGCCCTTTAATCAATTTCCTTCAGCAACATCAGATCATGCTCAGTGCATCAATTCAAGCCATCATGGATTCTGGGTCCTCGACCAACAAAATAGCCTTGGGGGCATCCCCAAACCAATACGACGTAATCAGAATTAGCCTTGGGGGCATGCCCGAGCACCAAAGATCTCTCTCTCCACAAACTGTTGGCCATAAGCTCTTGCTACAGCAAATCAAGACATTCAGCAACTCTGCTATTTACTGCCATCAAAATAACGCAACAGCTCCGAGCTCATCACTGCCAAGTCAACTTAGCGGCTCCATGCCTGTATTCACCAACTCAGCAGCCCCAGGGCCTATCAACTCAATGGCCCGGCGCCCACTATCTTATCAACTCAGCAGCACCATACTCCTTGCACTATCAACGGCTCTAAGCCCACAATTCGACAACATCATGCTCCTTGCATCACCAACAGCTCAACTAGCTCCAAGCTCATCACCATCAAAACAACTCAACAGCTCCATGCCCATGTTCACCCACATCAACTCATACAGCAGCTCTACGCTTGCTACTCCAGCGACCATATCGCCATCAACTTACTCAACAGGCTCTAAGCATCATCAGCAGCTCTAAGCTCACTCAACAGCCCAAAGCTCATCATCATATCCACCATCATTTCAATGGCCCAACTCAGTGGTTCGAAGCCCATTATCGACAGGCTCTATGCCTGTAATCACTCAATCTCAAACTGGCTCGAGGCCATAACAACCAATCCAACAGCTTTACGCCGGTATTCACTCACCCAGCGGCTCTAAGCCCTCGACTCAGCAGCTCTCTAAGCCCTCGACTCAGCAGCTCTACGCTCGCTATCACAGCAACAGGCTCTACACCTGTATTCATCAACTCAGCGGCTCTACGCCTTCACCTATCAACTCAGTGGCTCCAAACCCACCGTTTCAACTGGCTCGAAGCCGTAACAACCAACTCAACGGCTCCAAGCCCTCGACTCAGCAGCTCTATGCTCGCTATCACTCACTCAGCGGCTCTAAGCCCACTATCTCAACTGGCTCAGAGCCGTAAACAAGCAAGTCTCAACAAGCTCTACGCCGCCCCAACAATCAAGATATCATCTATTCTCAGGCTCTTCGCCTGAATGCTCAAAATCTAACATTTTGAATGCTCGAAGCTCTTCAAATGCCCAACCACTGTGTACTAGATGCTCAAGTTATACACTTGAATGCTCAAGCTCTACGCTTTGATGCCCAACCACTGCGTACTGGACACTCAAAGCCTGTACTTTGAATGCTCGGATTCTGCCGTCCGAATGCTCGAGCTCTACGCTCTGAATGCTCAAGTCCGAAACTTGATAAAAGCTCTAAGCTTAAAACAAACACACACGCACGGTCCCGTGCACATATTGCATCAAATGCATCAACATTTTCACATCGAGTCTGCACAAACATATCTGTTCACATCTAACGACCATCATCACAGATATACACTCTGCATATCTCTCATGAAACAGGTCAACCCTGCAATCAACCGGCTCTACGCCTCGATTTTATTGATCGGTCCAGCGCCTCGATCCTTTGGCTATACGCCAACACTTATGATGAGAAAGCTCCGTGCACAGACCATCAGAATGCAACCAGCTCTACGCTTCGGTTTAAATCATGTCAAACTCTAAGCTCCGACACCTTAGGCTCTCGCCTTATGATCAATACCAGCTCCGCGCTTCGGTTCCAATCAGCCCTAAGTTCATCTCAGGCCCTCGCCATCAGAATGCAACCAGCTCTACGCTTTGGTTCAAAACACGACAAGCTCTAAGCTTCGACACCTCAAGCTCTCGCCTTATGTTCAATACCAGCTCCGCGCTTCGGTTCTATCAAGCCCAAAGCTTCAATCTCCTCAGGATCTCGCCTCAATGACCACAGCAGGCTCTACGCCTCAATTCTATCACCTCAGGCCCTCGCCTCAATGACCACAGCAGGCTCTACGCCTCAATTCTATCACCTCAGGCCCTCGCCTCAAGACTGCAACAGGCTCCACTCTATCACCTTAGGCCCTCGCCCCGTGACTACAACCGGCTCCGCGCCTCGGTTTCATCACGTCAGAAACGATCACTCTCCAGGCTCTCGCCTTATGACTACAACCGACTCCGCGCCTCGGTTCCCTCATCTCCAAAGCTCCGTGCTCTAGTTACTGGCCCTGCACCCCTCATATCTCAAAAGCAAATGGCGTTCGATTCATCCCCAGCAGATGGCTTGGATTCCACCCCAATTACATCAATTCCTTCTAGCTCATTCGCAAGGATAGGCTACTCTACTGAGCTCCTTTCAGTCAAAGTAAGGATGATCAAGAAAAGCAAACGCACCTGCCGTGTACTGGTCTACCCCAAAATACTAAGGAAGCTCTCCGCAAAAAAAACTCCCCGGCAGCCCAGCGCTCCTTCAGCTATCTTCCACCAAAACCCTGGCTCAGTCTAGGTACGTCACACTATGGCTTTTTAAGCCCTAAGGTACATCTTCTGTCTCTAACCCTCCAAACTTTTACTTTTCTTTATTGCCCGAACTACGGTTGGTCTGAATTTCCCTTGCAGAATACGTAGGCAGCCTCCCGGCCCGACCATAACAAAACTTTTTTCGAAAACCCCTTGGAATAGTGGTTGGACCAAATTGAGTTGCTTTTTACAGCTTTGACTCTTACTCAAACATGTCTCGCGATCCGTCTAAGCTCAGTCAAAGAGGGGCATCTGTAGACACCCCAATTTGGCCTAATGATTATTTCAAGTCCCACCTTGGGACCATCCCGATGATGAAATGGATACAGTGATTGCTGATTGCCTCCTTAAGAACCTTAGGACTTTCGGTAAGAACTTTGAGCCACTTAGAGGACCCAATCAGAGCCATACAGCCTTTCAGACAGAAAATACAAAAGCCTAGGAGAATCCATCTGTCGGCCGTAACATCGATCTCACGGCCTTAACATCATTTCCTCACCCGAGCAACCTGTTGCTAGCAAATTCTCCCTGAGAGATCAATCCCTCGGCTGCAAGATCTATCCTTCGGCCGAGACATCCATTCCTCGGCCGTGATATCCATTACTCGGCCGCCAGATCGTCCTTTTTCCAGACTCTCGAACGTTCTGTCAATTGTTTGATCCAACTACACTACCTCTCCAATGCGTTCGGGCCACGTTCAGAGATTACGACGTAGAGTTTGAATTGCATTGCAATCGTGCCATTTGATTAGCCGGAGTGAGTCACCAATTGCCTATATAAAGGGCCTTTGGACTCCGAAAATAGGATCACGAAATTCATTAGAGAATAAACCACAATCAGCCACGAAACTCTGTCAAAATACTCTCTCAATCCCCCTCTTCAAAAGTCCTAACCTCCCGAAGGCAGCCGTCAATCCGGCGATCAAACCTCGAAGTTCAAACCCTAACCCTAGAGTTTTAAGAGGAGCAATCAGTCAATCACACCCAATCCAAAGCAATCAAGCAACTGAGGGATCAAGGTGGTGAGGCCCAACGGCCTCTGGTTTGTTTTACTTATCGTATTTATGATTAATCGTAACATTTAATCATCTGTTAATTTTTCTGTCTAGTGTGAGGAAGAACACCTACCGGGGCTTCGATCCCTCGGCCGGTACATAAAACTAGGAGGATCCCTCGGCCATGACATCCATTCACCGGCCGCGGGATCCATTTCCCTGGGACAGCTTTGCTTTGTTCTGCTTTCCTGATGCATGCTTTATTTATCGCATTGGCTCACCCTTTTCTGCTTAAAGGTTAAAAACAAACTACGTGTTAGAATTAAACAAAGTATGTACATGTCTTATGTTGAACGATTATGGGCCAGTCTCACGACTGGGCAAAGAGGGGTGCCTAACACCTTCCCCTTATTGTACTTTTGGCTCCCGTGTCCAGAATCTCTATCTACTTTCCCAGTTCTAATAAACTGGGTGGCGACTCTGTTTTGATGACAATCGCTATCATGTGGCGATGTTTCCTAGCCATGGGAATGTCCATGATTTTGGTTTACGAAACAAGCAACCAATCGAGCAAACAAACGTGATCAATCTGTATGGCGATGCCCCGTTTGGGAGGTGTTTACAGCTACCTCTAAGGTCCTGCTTGGCCACCCTCACAATTCTAGGCCCATCAGGTGTGGGCACACGCCCCAAAAATCCCCGCGTGTTAGTGCAAGAAAATTCCAGGTGCGCCCCTTTTTGGAAAGCGCGGCGAGACGCTTCGCAAATCAGAGAGTCGCCACTCGGGTTTTGCGGTTAGTACCCAAGAAACCGTCCTTTTGAAAACGTTTGGACCACGTTTGTTTGATTTTGAAAAAGGCTTTTGTAGACTGGACCGTCGTCACCTTCGATCTTGAGGTTCGGGAGCCAGATTACGAGAGGGGAAGGGTTTTATGGCACCCCCCTCGCCCAGTCCGGAGACCGGTCTCTACTCAGGCATTTTGTAAAGCGTTTGCATTTCTCTCTTTATTCGATCATTCTTTTAACCAGTTAGGGCGGGGGAACGGTTAATAGGGATTAAAACTGTAAACAAGTTGCATTTATGTACAAGATCGGTGGCAAAATATTTATGGATGATGATGTTTGATCTAAGCAAATATAGTAGATTGAGAACAAGCTTTTGTGGACATTTTAAGCAGACTGGAGCACACTGACTGTGAGATAGTGCACACAGGAACAAGCCTGCATGCACTGGCCAAGCCACTGCATGCAGTCATGACATGCGTGCGCCACACCACAACTGGCGTGCGCCGGTAAGCCTAAGACCACAGCTTCTGTTATCAACCCTCTGGGCTCTGGAAAGGACCAGTGCACACCCAGGACAAACCACGCAGTTAAATATGGATTACTAAGCTATTACAGACAGATTAATGGACTTAAAAGCCCCCAAATAGACAGAAAAACCCCTTAAACAATGAGGGGAGGATGATCAAAGGCCTAGATGTAAGATCCATACAAGGGCCAAGCCACTGGAACACGAACCACTACCGTACGCCGCTCAAGGAGAGCCGTACGCCAGTAGTCTCTTGGTTCCAATGCTTTGGCTTTGCACATTCTGGGCTCTGGAACAGGACCAGAGGGACCCAGAAGGCCAAACTAAGCAAAAGTACAGATGAAAGAGAAAATAACTCTAGATACAAAAAGCTGTAAACTGGTTTTTAGCATGCATCAGGGTGATCAGAACTAATAGAAAGCAAGAAAACAATGATCAGTGATCCCCACGCCAGTTTTGCACGTACTACCATGACTGGCGTACGGCACATAACTACTGGCGTGCGCCACTGATCATTGTGCACGGTTTTGAAACCCTGCTAGCATTAGGGCCAGGACTGGTATAGATTACCAGCCTTGACCCTGCCAGCCCCCCTCAGGGGTCAGAACAGAAAGCAGGAGCAAAAGGTATTATACCTTTGCTTGTGAGTTTTGATGGATGATTTGAACTTGAGCTTGAGAGTTGAGGGTTGGAGGATGAGTGTAGGAATGATTATGGACTGTGGTGAATATATTCCTTTGCTTGCTCTTTCTATGGAAGAGAAAGGAAGCAAAGGAGAATGAAGAAGAAGACAAAAAGGGCTTGAACTCTATAATGGTGCTAACCCCTTGCAAATGAATGCAAGGGGGGTATTTATGGTGGTGGGATGGACTGATCAGTTGAGGCCTTAAGGCTTGTTTGGGGTGATGAAGAGGAGAGGAGCCTCCCATGCATTTAATGCATGGGACTAGTTGATGGAGATGTAGGAGAGAGGGGAGAGCAGTTCTGGCCGATGCAATCATCAGGGGACTGTGGCTGACGTCGGGGGGTTACAAAATCTCCCGCGCATCTGGCTGAAAAAGGTTGATTTGACTAGAATTGACTGGCGTACGCCCTTTGTTGAGTGGCGTCCGCCAGTACTCGGCGATGACTGACACGTGGCAGGGCTTCCTGCGTACGCTAGTCCATCTCCTGCGTACTCCAGTAGGGTTTTGTTGTGGCCATTTGGTTCTGGCTTGAAGGGTTTGAAAGGGGTTCGAGGAGGTTTTGAGATGAGGCTCGGGATGCTCAAAGCTCAAACACACTTGCAAACTCAGGTTGTTCTTGACCATAATCATCATCGGGGAATCAAAAGACCGTAAATAAACTATTCTGGAAAGTCCGAAATAGGGTGTCTACAGTAGCCCCCCTTTGACGGCACTTGGAGCACCATTGTTTTGGTACAAGTAACGTTAAAGGTTTCTAGACACCCTCTCAAGGCTATCCAGAAGAAATAGAAAATGCGGACATGTATTTAAATGTACCGTCCATTGAGAGATTGAAGACGGGCGGACCATCTGAAGATCGTTGGAAAAGAGTTTGAACTCCGTTGGAAAATAGGGATGGGTGGACCATCATTGAATGGTGAGGTGGACTCTCCTGGGGAATAGTTAGTTGTGGATGTATCAATGCTGCTAGGGATCAAACCTTCTTCGGCATAAGTAACTCCAACAATCACGGGTAGGTCGCGTTGGGTAGGTTAAATTCCATCTGTTGGGAATCAGAGCCAATCTCCTTATCAAGGACCATCCGAGACAGAGCAATAAGACTGTTGAAAAATGCGCTAACGGTTGAGTCGGACGGACAGACCGTCATTGATTTGATTTTGGACGGACAGACCGTCGTTGATTTTAGATTTGGACGGACAGACCGTCGTTGATTTGAAGGTTGGACGGACAGACCGTCGTTGATTTGAGGTTGGACGGACAGACCGTCGTTGATTTGAGGTTGGACGGACAGACCGTCGTTGATTTGAGGTTGGACGGACAGACCGTCGTTGATTTGCGATTGGACGGACAGACCGTCGTTGATTTGCGGTTGGACGGACAGACCGTCGTTGATTTGAGGTTGGACGGACAGACCGTCGTTGATTTGAGGTTGGACGGACAGACCGTCGTTGATTTGAGGTTGGACGGACAGACCGTCGTTGATTTGAGGGTTGGACGGACAGACCGTCGTTGATTTGAGGTTGGACGGACAGACCGTCGTTGATTTGGACAGGACGGGCTGTCATTGCTGGGGATCGAACTATCTTTGGCACAAAGAATCCCAACAATCACGGGTAGGTCGCGTCAGGTAGGTTAAATTCCATCTGTTGGGAATCAGAGCCAATCTCCTTATCATGGACCATCCGAGGTAGAGCAATAAGACTGTTGGAAAATGCGCTAACGGTTGAGTCGGACAGACAGACCGTCATTGATTTGATTTTGGACGGACAGACCGTCATTGATTTTAGATTTGGACGGACAGACCGTCGTTGTCCGTCGTTGATTTGAGGTTGGACGGACAGACGGTCGTTGATTTGAGGTTGGACGGACAGACCGTCGTTGATTTGAGGTTGGACGGACAGACCGTCGTTGATTTGAGGTTGGACGGACAGACCGTCGTTGATTTGAGGTTGGACGGACAGACCGTCGTTGATTTGAGGTTGGACGGACAGACCGTCGTTGATTTGAGGTTGGACGGACAGACCGTCGTTGATTTGAGGTTGGACGGACAGACCGTCGTTGATTTGAGGTTGGACGGACAGACCGTCGTTGATTTGGACAGGACGGGCTGTCATTACTGGGGATCGAACTATCTTTGGCACAAAGAATCCCAACAATCACGGGTAGGTCGCGTCAGGTAGGTTAAATTCCATCTGTTGGGAATCAGAGCCAATCTCCTTATCATGGACCATCCGAGGCAGAGCAATAAGACTGTTGGACGATGCGCTACTTGTAGACCGATGTGGACTAGGATAGGCGACGGTGTTGTAGACTGATTGGACGGGCAGACCGTCGTCGTGGATCTATCGGACGATATTCTGATCGCCATTGAGAGGGTGAATGTGGGCAATATTCTGATCGCCGTTGATCGGGGTGAACGCGGGCAATATTCTGATCGCCGTTGGTCGGGGTGAACGCGGGCAATATTCTGATCGCCGTTGATCGGGGTGAACGCAAGCAATATTCTGATCGCCGTTGGTCGGGGTGAACGCGGGCAATATTCTGATCGCCGTTGCTCGGGGTGAACGCGGGCAATATTCTGATCGCCGTTGGTCGGGGTGAACGCGGGCAATATTCTGATCGCCGTTGATCGGGGTGATGACATGGCTGATCATCGTTGAATGGACGTTATGGCTGATCATCGTTGAATGGACGATATGGCTGATCGTCGGTGAAGGGGACGACATGACTGATCGTCGGTGATGACATGGCTGATCATCATTGAGAGGACGACATGGCTGATCGTCGTTTGAAATTGGATAGGACTGGCTGTCGTTGAGGATAAAGCTAACCGTGGCACGGATAGTTCCAACAATCACAGGTAGGTCGCGTCAGGTAGGTTAAATTCCATCTGTTGGGAATCAGAGCCAATCTCCTTATCATGGACCATCCGAGACAGAGCAATAAGACTGCCGGAAGATGCGCTAACCGTTGAATCGAAAGTTGGACTGATCGTCGTTGATTGGAATTGGACGGACAGACCGTCGTTGATTTGAGATTGGACGAACAGACCGTCGTTGATTTTGACTTGGACGGATAGATCGTCGTTGATTTGAAATAGGACGGATAGATCTGTAAGTGCAGAAAAACCGAGAGTGGTTTAAGCAGCACAAGAACGTAACGGCTACTTCGAGGTCCTCGCCGGAACCCTAATATGTCGCCGGAGTCTTTATCTGCAAAACAGACAAAGGGTGAGTGCACCTTTGCCTCTCGTGGCAAAGGCCCTCCGATGCCTAAGTTAGTATCACGTACTGGTCGAAAACCCTAATTCAAGTAGAAGAATGCGTAAAACCGTAATGTATTGTGTACCTTTGTCCTCTAGGTTTACCTTGTATTTATAGATTTATGGACGCTTGCTGCCCAAGTTCCCACGTTTCCCTAAGTTTCCTATCTCGTATAGGAAACCCAAAACATCTTGGATCCTCATTCCCTTATCAGTTCATCTCTTTAGTCCGTTTAGGACTCTTTTCCATAACTGGCTGAACTTCCCATTCCCGTTGGGTATCTTCCCAAGATCCTATTTTATTGGGACCTCACTCCTTCACGGAATATCTCTGTTTCCGGAACCTCCTGGAGAGTTCCCTGTGCCTGGGACTGCTTTCGTATAAATCCCCCCTGTTCGGCCCCATTGTTGCCGAACAATCTACCTGGACCAATAACTTCACATGTCACTGGTCCTGTGTCAATCCCTTGGTCCAATATCCTCTCGTGTTACTGGACCTTGACTTAGCACAGGCTCCCTGGACCAAGGACTTCTCATATCACTGGTCCCTGTCGCCGATCACCGCCTTGTACGGCGGCTGTCTTTATAGTAATTATACCATGGCCCCACGTACCACGTGTTCGGGCCCTTTTTGTGCCTGTTCGGGATTTACTCCCTACAATTGCTCCCCAGCTTTACTCGTTATTTCTTCATATATGACGAGCAAAGCTACTTAAGATCCGAATAACACTTGTTTTTGCTCCTGCACCTTTCGTTTCTCAAAACTGGTGCAAATATCATCATTATACCAGCCCAAAAACGTCTCGTCGTCTGGGCTGGACAGGCCTTTCCTGCCCCAACCTTTCCACGTGGCACAAGCCGTACCGCTCGCATTGAATGCGAATGGACATTTCTTCGGAAAACGGAACGCCTAAACGGCGTTGGGATGACGTTTCGCATACGCCACCCCACTAAGCTTGGGGCAATTTTGGATTTTCCCCTTATTTCGAAACCCCTTTCTCTGTCTCGATTCCCTCTGCAACCAGAACTCTCAAGCACGTCCGCCATTGGAGCCCTGTTCAACACCTCGAGATTCCTTGCTTGTGCACTTAGGACCCCTGATCATCACAATCGTAAGTCATCATTTCCCTCTTCCCTTACCTCTCGTTGGTCTAGGGTTTCCCTTAATTGCTTTCTGGGCTTCTTCGTTCCCATATTACTCATCTGTACCATCCCTGTTAATAATGGGGAGGTTCAGACGTCATTGCAGTACTCCTCAGGCCATGGCCTCATTCAGATCTCGTTATGAGATTCCTGATGATGTCGCCACTAGTTTGGCCCCCGTAGACGCCATACGCCAAAGTCCTAACAACGACACTCTCCACATCCCGGTGGTTGCCATTGTCGAGGGCGGCGTTAGATTCCCCCTGGCGCCATTACTCCGCCAGGTTCTGGCCTATTACAGGCTATCCCCCATGCAAGTTTTCGCCAACTTCTTTAGGGTTGTTATGGGCGTACATGCCCTAAACCAGATGTTAGGCACGTCTCTAGGCCTATATGACATCCATCACCTGTACAGCATCTCACGTACAAAAGATGCCCTCACCTACTACCTAAAGAGTAGGGATTCCAGAAGGCGATTGGTGCTCGAGTTGCCTGACTCCGCCCGAGGAGATGATGATGACTTCCTCGTTGTTACTGGACATTTCGAGCCCAGAAATGAGGATGGTCAAGTGATAGGCTTTCATGCCCCTCACAGATTTGGGCAACCACGTTAGTTCTTTCCTCTTTATAAAATCTACTTGTCGAGCAATTTTAATCGTAATGCACTCCTTAGTTTTCTTATCCTCTAACTGCCAACTTCACATGTTGCAGCTGAAAACATCAATCAAGGGCACGCCATCGTCACCCCCCAAGTACATGTGGCACACATCAACCAGGCCCTAAATTTCAATGGTGAGGGCACTTATCTAGTAGGCCGTGCAAGAGCTGCGCAAGTGCTCTTGAGCTACAGGGCATCGTACGGGGGCTTCATTGATCGGCGCATCCGAGCAGCAGACGACCCACCAGTTCCTGGTCCTGGCGCTGCAAGGCTCGCACAGCCCGAGCAAATAGAGGAGGAAAGACGTTCTCGGACTCCTCCATTCCGCAATTCATCCGTGGAAATTGTCGAGGAAGCATCTACGTCATCCGACGGTTACTCTCCATCTCCTCCTTCTCCAGAAATGAATCAACCCATCAACCTCGAAAGCCTCCTCACAATCCCAGGAGCAGGCCGTGGAAGAGGCCGTGGCACTTCTCGGGGCCGCGGTCGCTCCCAGAGCCCGGTGCCTCCTCATGGCCGCCGAGGAACAACACAGATTGACGCTCCTCCTGGATTTTCTCCCGAGGAAATCGAGGCAGGCCACAGGGACAAACGCCCGCGTCTCGAAGCACCTGGGGCATCTTCAACCCAAACTCCAATACCCCAAACTCCAGTGTGGGCTCCCCAACTTTCCCACGGAAACAAAACCGTCACTGTCCGGGACAGCGTGGAGTCCGAAGGGACCGCTCTGGCCCTATCCCAGGCTCTCATGTTGCCCGGGGACATGCAAAAGGAAGTAGTCAACTCACCGGACAACCTGCTTGGATCATTTATGGTGCACAGCTTCAAGGTAAACCTGTCTCACCCTTTTTATTTCCTAGTTACATTACTACGTCCTCTTCTCACTTGTTGCTACTGAGCCATCAAAATATGTTCAGGCTGCACAAAAAATGGTGGCCATGGCCCAAAAGTTAGGCCACTCAGAGCCCCAGCGTGCAAAGCTGGCCAGCGAAAATGCCAAACTCCTGACCTCCATAGCCCGGCTTGAGAGAGAGAAACCAAGCTCGAAACGTGGCAACTGAGTTGAAGAACAAGCTGGATGGTGCTGAAGATAGCCTGAACCAGACTCTGATAGAGCTGGAGGCGAGCAAAAGCGAGGCGAAGACGTCTTACCAGCAGGGATATAACGAAGGGATCAACGTAGCCACTGAAAGCTACAAAAATCAGATGCCCAAGATCCAAGATCAAGTATTTGCTGCTGGTTGGACTGCTGGCCTCAGGAAGTCTGGTACAGCTGAATCTTCTTCCCTGTGGACGGAAATTGATCTTCCGAGCGCTACGGTAGCCCAAGATGAAGATGAGATTGAGGAAGAGGAGGACAATCTGAATGAGGAGCCCAACGTGGATATTCCCGAGCAGCTCGGTGCTGATGCTAATGATGAAGTGACCAACCCTGGCCAGAAGGAAGCCGGTGGTGGTCCAACAGATGGAAGCATTGCTGTGGAAGATGTTCCCGCGCAAACACCTGCTCCTGTCCCTCAAGATCAGACCCCAGCTTCAGTCACTCAAGACTCAACCCTAGTCACTCAAAACCCTATCGTTGATCAACAGGTATAAATTCCCCTTGCTCGGAATATTTTTGTTAAGATGGCCCTGCGTGGCACTGATACATTTCCAAATTTCCCAACTTAAGTATTTGGCCCTTCGTGGCGCTTAACTGTGTTTTGCCCGGCCCTTCGTGGCCTTTTGACTTTGCTAGTGGCCTTTTCATGGCCGACTATTAATCTTGCTAGGGTGCCTCTCATGTTAACCCATGCCCGGAAAGTTAACCAAATGGATTCGAGCTTTATCATTTCGTTTAGCATGTTTTCGAATGCTTGCTGAATTTTCCTCGTAATTTGGAGGTGACTCTAAGTATGTTCGTACTTAGATAATTTCGTATTTTCGTCATACGTCTCTGAGTATTTCGTACTTAGTTGAAATCTGCATGTATTCATATGCTGCCCAAGTTTTCCTCATGCTTGGGGACAACTCCAAGTATATTCGTACTTATACATATTCGTCTGCTCCCCATTCTTTATTGGTTTGAACTAAAAAACTATCTAAGTTTATTCGTGCTTAGATTCCCAAATGTTTTCGTATTTGGGGGAGCTATGCATAATTTCGTATGCACGCCAAACGTTCGTAAGTCTAAGTGTATTCATACTTAGTTTATCCAAATGTCTTCATATTTGGGAAAAGTGTGTACATTCACGTATGCACACCAGGTTTGTTCATACCTGTGTTCGTAGTCGAGTATATTCGTACTTGCAAAGTTTTGAATCTGCTCAAATATATTCGTATTTGGCATAAACCTAGCCCTCTGCTCCCCAATACGAAGTGAGGAGCAGGGACCGAATCTTACTTCGTATTCTAATCACAACGAAGACAAAAGAGACAATGTCTTTAAATTAAAAACCAGAATTTTATTCATAATTCAAAAAACTCAAGGGGGCGTTATGCGTACCCCTTGCAACTAAAAAACAAAGGAATTTTACTCGAAATTCCCACATAATCACGATGTGCATCCTAAAACAGAATTAAAAATATGCTGAAAATTTCAGACAAAAAACTTCCTCAAGTTGTGGACATTCCATGGCCTTGGCACCGGGTTCCCGTCCAGGTCCGCCAAGCGATATGCCCCAATGCCCGCAATATCTGTAACTCTATATGGGCCTTCCCAGTTTGCCCCCAACTTGCCCTCGTTGGCTACTTTGGTATTGCCGAGCACTTTTCGAAGCACAAGATCCCCAATGCCAAACTCTCGTGGATGGACAGTTTTGTTATAGCTTTTCATCAGCTGCTCCTGATAAGAAGCCAAATGCACTAAGGCCCTTTCTCTGCGTTCTTCGGCAAGGTCCAACTCTATTTCCAGGGCTCTGTCATTGCCCCCACTTTCAACCAAAGTGGTCCTGTTGGTCGGCAGACCAACCTCCAATGGAATTACAGCCTCAGTTCCATATGCTAATGAGTAGGGGGTCTCTCCCGTAGACCTCCTAGGCGTTGTTCGGTGCGCCCACAAAACAAGTGGCAGTTCGTCGGGCCATTTCCCCTTTGCCTTGTCCAACCTCTTCTTGATCCCATCAAGTATAGTCTTGTTGGAAGCCTCTGCCTGCCCATTACTCTGTGGGTAGGCTGGGGTGGAATAATAATTTTTTATTCCATACTGGGCACAAAAGGCCTTGAATTTTTTCTGAAATTGGGACCCATTATCCGTAATCAGTGAATAAGGGACCCCAAATCGAGTGATTATACTTTTCCAGACGAACCTTTCTATCATAGGCTCGGTGATCTTAGCCAATGGTTCTGCCTCGATCCACTTGGTGAAATAGTCTGTTGCTACCAACAGGAATTTACTATTTCCAGTTGCCTTGTGTAGTGGACCCACGATATCCATCCCCCATTGTGCGAAGGGCCAAGGACTTGTCAAGGGCACCAGATCTTCGGCTGGTGTTCGGATCATCGGTGAGAATTTTTGGCACTTCTCACAAATCTTTACGTACACCTTTGCGTCTTCCTGCATGTGAGGCCACCAGTACCCTTGGGTTATTGCTCGGTGGGCAATTGACCTACCCCCAGCATGACTCCCACACGTTCCCTCGTGGATCTCGTGGAGAAACTTTTGCACCATCTCGGGGTGCACACAAAGTAAGTATGGACCAGTGAAGGATTTTCTGTACAGCTTTCCTTCTGGTGACAGCCAAAACGGTGCAGACTTTGTTTTAATCTTCTGAGCCTCTTTTTTATCTGTGGGGAGTATCCCATCTCGTAGAAACTCCACTATTGGATCCATCCAACTCGGTCCTTGGTTCACGTCCAAGACCAATTCCACACTTCTTCCGATGCTCGGCTCGGCAAGATAATCTACTGCCACCCTTCTCTTAAATTCTGTCGGTACAGCTGCAGCCAGTCAGGCAAGTGAATCAGCATGGGCATTCTGCCCAGAACTTATTTGCTCAATATACACCTTTTCGAAAGTGTCAAGCAGATCTCTGGCGGCCGTCACATAGGCAGCCATTTTCTCGTTCCGGGCCTCGTATTCCCCAGACAACTGGTTCACCACGAGTTGTGAATCACAATGCACTCGTATCTTTTTCACCTTCAGGGTCCTTGCACTTCTCAACCCTGCCAAGAGTGCCTCATACTCTGCCACGTTATTCGATGCACTGAATCCCAATCGAAGGGATAGCTCCATCATTGCACCTTCAGGAGGAAAAAGTACCACCCCAATTCCTGATCCCGTGTTACACGCAGAGCCTCAACAAATAATCTCCACTCCGTGGGATCCTGTTCGGCGGGAGCTTTCTTCATTCTCGTTGATTGCTCTTTTCCCTGCTCCTTTCTCGGCTCTTGTCTCATAGGAGGCTGGGGAGCTACCGTAGGTGAGAACTCAGCTACGAAGTCCGCCAGCACCTGCCCCTTTATTGCGGTGCGCGGCTGGTAATCTATGTCGTACTGACTCAGTTCGACCGACCAAGTTGAGATACGTCCCGAGAAATCTGCCTTTCGTAGCAGAGATTTTAACGGATACTCAGTATAAACCACAATTCTGTGACTCTGGAAATAATGGGGCAATTTTCGTGCCGCTGTTCTTAGTGCCAGGACCAACTTCTCGAGGGGCAGATATCTTGTCTCTGCCTCTAGCAACGTTTTGCTGACATAATAGACAGGGATTTGCTCGGATCCCTTGTCCCTTAGTAGCACCGCACTTACAGCATGTTCGGAGACTGCTAGATATAAAGTTAGGGACTCGCCTTGTTCGGGAGTGGACAGAAGGGGGGCTGCTGCCAAGTACTTCTTCAGGTTTTGGAACGCTTGCTCACATTCTGCTCCCCATTCGTATCCTTCCCTCTTTTTTAGCAGCTGAAAGAAGGGTCTGCACTTGTCAATAGATCTGCTGATAAATCGGTTTAAAGCCGCAGCCATCCCAGTCAACCTCTGGACTTCCTTCGTGGTCCTTGGACTTTGAAGCCTTTGCAACGCTGTAATTTGATCGGGGTTTGCTTCTATCCCTCTTATGGTGACCAAATGCCCCAGGAACTTCCCTGAGTTTACCCCAAACGCACACTTCGAGGCGTTGAGCTTCAGCTTATATTCTCTCAATATCTCAAAGGCTTCTTTTAAATCAGCGATGTGGTTTTCCTTCTCTCTGCTTTTGACCACCATGTCATCTATGTAAACCTCCATGGTCTTACCGAGCAACTTCTTTAGCATAATCGTTGCTAACCTCTGATATGTTGCACCGGCATTCCTCAGACCAAAAGGCATGACACTATAACAGTACAGCCCCCTTGGCGTGATAAAGATGTCTTCTCCTCATCGGGGCCGTACATGGCTATCTGATGATAACCCCGATAAGCATCAAGGAAGCTCATCCGCCCATACCCAGCCGTTGCATCGACAAGCTGGTCTATCCTGGGGAGGGGGAAGCTATCCTTGGGGCATGCCTTGTTCAAGTCGGTGAAGTCGACACATACTCGCCACTTCCCGTTCTTCTTCTTTACCACCACAGTGTTGGACAGCCATTCTGGGTAGTATACCTCTCGTATAGCCTTTGCTTCGAGCAATCGGTCCACTTCCTCGATAACAGCATCCACGTGTTGTACGGCGGATCGTCTCTTCTTCTGCATCACGGGCTTATGTTGTGGATCCACATTCAAGTGGTGACAAATCACGTTTGCATCCACTCCGGGCATCTCTTCGGGCACCCAGGCAAACACATCAACGTGCTCCTTGAGGAACCTTACCAACTCTTCCTCTTCTGCTTCATTCAGATTTTCCCCAATCAGAAAATACCTTTCTGGATCATTCTCGTTGATCTGAATCTTCTTCAAGCCTTCCACCACTTTCTCGGCGGGATCCCCTCCGACATCCTCAATGGTCGGCTGATCCGGAACCTCAATTGCTTGAACTAACTGGGCCTTCGGTGCCTTCTTGATTATAGAAACCAAGCACTGCTGGGCGACCTTCTGATTTCCCTTTATTCTTTCGATACCATTTGACCCGGGAAATTTTACCATCTGATGGTAGGTGGAGGAAACCGCCCTCATCTTATGCAACCATGTCCTTCCAATAATCGCGTTATAGGAAGATGGTACATCTACCACCAAAAAATCGGTTCTTAGCACAACTGTTCCTGCCCGAACAGGGAGAGTTGCTTTGCCCAATGGCCACACTGCTCCTGCACTAAATCCGACCAAAGGGGTTGTTGACGGCACCAAATCTGCTTGTGTCAGCCCTAGCTTCTTGAACGCGTCATAATACAGTATCTCCGTGCAGCTTCCCGAATCTACCAGGATTCTCTCCATGTCATATTCCCCAATTCGTAGGGTTATGACTAGGGCATCATTATGCGGTACCTGGATTCCCCCCAGGTCCTCATCTGTGAAGATTATGCCCCCAGTGCATTCTTCTCCTTCACGTCCTTGTTTCTTTCCCGACTGCATCACGTGCTGGTCGTGTTTTACTTGTCTTTGGAGCAACCTCACCTCACTTCTCGTGTAAGGCGCGGCCAATCCATGTATCATATGGATTACCCCTCTTGGATTCTGCTCATAATCCAATTCCAATGCTTTCTCTGCACCTTTGTGCTCCTCCTGAATAAATTCTTTCAGGTAACCCCGTGAGACCAGATCATTGAGGTGTTGCTTGAACATCTCGCAATCCTCCGTCATATGCCCCCAGTCTTTATGGTAACTACAATGCTGACTCGTAGCCCTCTTCGCATCTTTGTCCCCCTCCAGCCTTGGGGGCCACTTGAAATATGGGCGATTCTTTATTTTGTAAAGAATCCGATAGATTGGTTCCTTCCAAACCGTTGTCACCGAAAAGAAAGACTTGGGGTCTGGGGCGTGCTTCCCTTTATACGGTTCTTTCTTGACCTGCCCGTACTCCTTCCTATCTTTGTAGGTCTTGGGCTCTGGCTTGTCCGCCCTCTTCGGTAGAACCTTCGCCTGTTCGGCAACCATCCTGTTGTCCTCACGCAGTATGTCATCCTCGTTTCTAGCATGCTGCTCGATTCGTTCCATTAGCCTTGCCAGTGTATCTACCGGGTTCATGTTCAGGGATTTACGCAGCTCTCCCCGAACAGGCAACCCTGTTTTGAACGTGGCTATGGCATATTCCTCACTGCACCCTTCAATCTCGTTGAAAGTTTCCCAGTACTTCTTAGCATAATCTCTGATCGGCTCACTCTCTCCTTGTTTCATAACAGAGAGGCTTTCAAAGGTTTTTGGTGCTTTCCTGCTCGTCAGAAACCGAGCAGTGAATTCTTCGGCCAATTGTCTCCATCCTCGCACGGTGTTCGGCCCCAGCTTATGGAACCACGACAAGGCCACTTTCCCCAAACTCGATGGGAACATCTTGCACATGATTGCATCATCCCCGTCGTGCATGAACATTGCCTGCCGGTAGTGTTGTACGTGTGCCACGGGATCATTATTTGTTTCGTAAAGTACGAATGCCCCGTGCTTCACCCTGCTCGGAAGCCTTGCCTCCTGTAATCTCTTTGAAAAAGGGGATGAGGCTATATTGCTGAGGGCTTTCCGCGCCGCCTCTCGTGCAGACATGGCTCCCTCCTCTCGCTCTTTTGCTTTCTTGGGAGTACTCTTTTCCCAATCGGAATCAGGTCTCTCGTACCTATCCCTGTGATGTCTTCTAATCTCTCCTTCTTCGGGGGTGAGGCTTCTGCTTCTTCTTTTTCGTGAAGAAGTCCTTTTCTTTTCGGAGTGGGACTCCTGGACCGGCTCCCCCTTCTTCGTGAAGGAGCCTTCTTGTGTTCCACTATTGCCAGCCTTTCTCCTCTGGAATCTCTTCGTGATAGTCCAGAATTCTCCGGATGTCCTCGTATCCGTTGCAATTCCTGTATCTCATATTCTTGTTTTTTAATCAAACGAGCGTACTCTTCGATCTCTTGTCTCTTTTTATCCAAGATATCGTCACGGTTGTGTGCACTTCTTGAATGTGCCACTGATTCTCCGTCACGATGGGATTTACTCCTTCCCGTGGAGCCTGTGGCCGTCCTTCCCTCCTTGTTCTTGGAGTCGCCATGGACAGTCAGGGGATTATCCATGTCTGTGGGCTTCTTTGCTCGCCCACCGTCGGGCTTTCTCGGAGGATCCGGTGGGGAGCTGCCACCTCCTCCCCCCAACTGGTGTTTCGGATCATGTGGAGTTTTTGGATCTTCTTCCATCATGGTCGCTTTTCAGAGGGATCTCTTTCGTTTCCCACAGACGGCGCCAATTGTAAGTGCAGAAAAACCGAGAGTGGTTTAAGCAGCACAAGAACGTAACGGCTACTTCGAGGTCCTCGCCGGAACCCTAATATGTCGCCGGAGTCTTTATCTGCAAAACAGACAAAGGGTGAGTGCACCTTTGCCTCTTGTGGCAAAGGCCCTCCGATGCCTAAGTTAGTATCACGTACTGGTCGAAAACCCTAATTCAAGTAGAAGAATGCGTAAAACCGTAATGTATTGTGTACCTTTGTCCTCTAGGTTTACCTTGTATTTATAGGTTTATGGACGCTTGCTGCCCAAGTTCCCACGTTTCCCTAAGTTTCCTATCTCGTATAGGAAACCCAGAACATCTTGGATCCTCGTTCCCTTATCAGTTCATCACTTTAATCCGTTTAGGACTCTTTTCCATAACTGGCTGAACTTCCCATTCCCGTTGGGTATCTTCCCAAGATCCTATTTTATTGGGATCTCATTCCTTCACGGAATATCTCTGTTTCCGGAACCTCCTGGAGAGTTCCCTGTGCCTGGGACTGCTTTCGTATAAATCCCCCCTGTTCGGCCCCATTGTTGCCGAACAAGCTACCTGGACCAATAACTTCACATGTTACCGGTCCTGTGTCAATCCCTTGGTCCAATATCCTCTCGTGTTACTGGACCTTGACTTAGCTCAGGCTCCCTGGATCAAGGACTTCTCATATCACTGGTCCCTGTCGCCGATCACCGCCTTGTACGGCGACTGTCTTTATTGTAATTATACCATGGTCCCACGTACCACGTGTTCGGGCCCTTTTTGCGCCTGTTCGGGATTTACTCCCTACAAGATCGTCGTTGATTTGAAATAGGACGGATGGATCGTCGTTGATTTGAAACAGGACGGATGGATCGTCGTTGATTTGAAACAGGACGGATGGATCGTCGTTGATTTGAAATAGGACGGATTGGTCGTCGTTGATTTGAAATTGGACGGATAGATCGTCGTTGATTGGAATTGGACGGATAGATCGTAGTTGATTGGAATTGGACGGATGGATCGTCGTTGATTTTGACTTGGACGGATAGATCGTCGTTGATTTTGAATTGGACGGATAGATCGTCGTTGATTTGCATTGGACGGGCTCCGCTTGGGGAAATAGCGAACCGGGATGGAAGCATGGATCAGGGCAACATGGGCTGCCTGTTGGGAATGGGCCTCAACGCTGATTTGATTTGGTTTGCCAATGCCACAACGCTGATTGTAGGCACGCCTCATTGCTGATTTGATTTGATTTGAACGCCTCAACATGCCTTGGATTGATTTGATTTGAAGCTCTTTCCTGCTTTTGACATTTGATATACAATATGCAATGATGACGTATACTAAATTGAATGCATAAATTGAAAATGCAGGTGCAAGCTAAGGGCGGCCCCTAGGGAAAGGACGACACAAATGACGACCAGGACAATTTTGACGATTGAGGGCTACCACTGAGCCACACTTTTGCTTTACTGCTTTGATTTGAGTTGCGGGCCTGCAGGTCCAGGTAGGTAACCTTCGAGTGGGTTAGAGGTTTGCTGCTTTGATTTGAGGTGCGGGCCTGCGTGCCCAAGTAGATAACTTTCGAGCGGGTTAGATCACCCTGTGACTTGCTTGGTTTGCTTTTGCGTTGGGCCAATGCATCCCTCTGTTCTTGATGATTTGCTGCTTGGACTATGGATGCCGTAGCAGCGCTGTAAAAGTTGCATTATTCTCGGTTCATTGGAGATAGAGTATAAACCAATCGCTAATATCCAACTTGCATTGACGAGCGAATCGAGTTGACACACAGACATACGCACACGTATAGACTGCCTAGCTCGGAAGAACGAGGAAGAAAGCCAAAATCCAATGCAGACTCTCCGACACATGGGCAATAATGAAATTTTGGGCATTAACAGGCCAAAATCCAAAATATCCCTAGATAGGTGAAACTGACACTCACACACAGTCAAATATGTACAAAGACCTGTACGAATAACAAAACAGAGAAGAAAGCCCCGGAATGGGCAATAGACCGGAAAACTAGAAAAACGTCGCAAAGATGGACAAAAGACGCAAATGGAATGACTCATATAGGCCCGGACTGAAACCGACACCCCCGCACAGTCACATTAGGCACATATGACCTGCACGGCATAGAAAACTTGGCAAGGGCCCTTAAAACCAATTCCGAGGCATCGAAACCTTGGTTTTAACTTGAAATTCCCACCGGGGGTTCAAAACTTTGTTAGGCGTGATGGCTGCCGACTGCTGCCTGCGGCAAGAATTGAAGAAGCGCGCGCAGGTTTGAGACCAACGCGTGTTACTTTGAGCAAACATGCGTGAGTCTCAAACTAGCGGGCGTGACTGAAAAGCTGCCGCCGCTGCTTAAACTAGACTTTGCTGAACTTAGAATAAACTGTGAGCCCGTTGGGACCTCGTAAGCATTTCGTTCTGTTTTTGATGCTTATATCTTTTTTTTGGCTTTTGCTCAGCTTTGAAATTGAAATAGTAGTTTGAAATAAGATTGAAAGATGAAAGGATTCCCCCCTTCTGTTTCTGATGAAGCTTGTTCTGTTCTTGAAACTTCTCGACCCTTGATGTGTACCAAAACGTCAACCATGGATCCAATTGATAGAATATGACCGAGTCTTAAAGAGAGACTGCCTACGTATCCCACATTTGGGGAATCAGGTCAAAACGTAGTTCAGGCCAAGGTTCACTCGTGTGTTTTACCTCTCCTTTTATGCTCTAACTTTTGCCTAGTGCCGCCTTCTCAGGTTTCCGGCCTAGTGAGCTTTCGACTTTTTGCCTATTTATTTTTTCCTAGACCGCCTCCTTAGGTTTTCGGTCTAGCAGGCTGCTCTAACTTTTGCTTGGCACCGCCCACCCTTGTGGTTTTCGGCCCAACGAGCTTCTCTCAGGGAAAAAGTGGCTCTTGAATTGATCCAGGTTGACTAGAGTGTTGAATTTGTTGTCGTCGAGATCGATGATCTTTGGCTACAGCCCCAGAAAAGATGGCTTTTGATAATGCAGGGTCCTGACTGCTTCAGTTGAAAATGCCTCGCTCCAGGCCACTTTTACGCCTTTTTAATGTGCGCTTGATGGAATGCCGCTGACGCTGTTTTGAACATGGTACGAGGCCTGGAGCCTTCTGAGCTTCCGCTTTCTATCTTGGCATCCGGTGGCAGGGGATTTGATGTTTCCTTACCTCACGATCAACGCCAGGTGCGTCTCTGTGAGACCATGCCAAAACGTCGATGAATTCTTTGACCCTGTCTGATCGGGCACGATGCTCCTTTGGGGGACAGTGTTGAGCCAATTTTGAACCATCCGGGGCACAATGCTCCTTTGGGGGACAGCGTTGAGCCAATTTTGAACCATCCGGGGCACAATGCTCCTTTGGGGGACAGCGTTGAGCCAATTTTAAGTCATCCGAGGGTCTACCTTATCTTTCAAGTTTATTGAAACTACTATTTCTTTTAAAAGGCCGAGCATGCCTTTCGTCTTCCCTTTCGGCGAGGGAACACATTTCCTTGGGGATGACCCCATCGAAATCTATCCCTTCGTCGTCAGGGTCGACACAGTTTATTCAAAAGCCAGCAAAGTACTTAGAAGCAAGATAGTGCATATCATAAAGAAAGCCCCACGGGGTTGCCAAGTATAGCAAAAGACTCGATTTTGAGAATAGAAGCTACGACATGGAGGGCCAAGAGGCACGAACTCCGACTCAGAGCTAGACTAAGACGACTTGACAGATACTGTGTCAGACTCAGACTCAAAAGTGTGCAATGCAAGCTAGACGCGATTTGAAAATGCAACTTTTATTGTTACCCTTTGCTTCCTCACAGAGAGGTGGGATCTAGAGGATGTCAGGCCCAAGCAACAGCACTTCAGCTTCCTCAGCTTCTTTGACCAAACCTACTCAGTGCTCCCATGAACAAGGATCCCCAAATTGTCAGTCCGCTCATTTGCTTGATCGATCCGATCCTCAACCAGTGCTTTCCAGTTTTCAGCCCCATCTTCTATTCCGCACCCTGCAGCCTCGGATTCAGAAGGGATAAACACAGCTGGTTTGGGTTGAGTTTCTGGGACAGTGCAGAGGGTTGGGTTGAGTATGGTGGAGTTTGGGTTGATTTGAGTGGAGGTGGGGTTGATTTGAGTGGAGGTGATAGACATCTGACCGACCAGAGGGTCAGAATTGAGTTGAAGTAAGGAGCTGGGAATGCCGTGAGGTTTCGATGGGAGTGGGACTGGAATGATGCCAATATCGAGGAGATCTTGAACGGCATGTCGGAGGCGATAACAAGCATTGGTGGAATGGCCAGGCATTTGATGGTAGGTGCAGAAGTGATTAGGGTTGTGGCTAGCAGGGAGAACCTTGGGCAATGGAGTTGGGGTTAGAGGCCTGATGGAACCGGCATCGAGAAGCTTCTCGTAAACTGAGGTCAGAGGTGCAGATAAGCATGAGAAGGTCCTTGGCTGGCTCCGACGACGGGATTGAGGGCTCAAGGTGGAGCCTTTGCTTGCTTTGTACAACACTGCGCCTTCGACATGGTGCATTCTTCTGCCTTTAGGGGTGACTTCGAACAGAGATTCAGCATCCTCTTTTGGGTGAACTCTAACCTCATGGAACTCGGCCAGACTTTTGAACATGTCTCTTGAGCACGGCTTGATTCCGATCGCGGGAGTGTGACAGGCCTGAAGAGGTTCTTTGACTAGCCCCGGATCCGGCTTTGACATGATGGAGGTGAAAAGGTCAAACAGCCCCTGGACCATAACCATTTGTCTGTCCATTTTGAGACCCAGTTCCTCTACAGCTTTCTTCAACTCAGTCAGCTCTGTTTGTGTTGCCATTCCGGATTGATGATCGAGGAAGGCGATATGGCGGTGAAATAGCCCCGGTAGATGCTCCCAAGCAGGTTTGGCTCTTCTTTTTGGTACTTTCTTTGACGGTGCAGCGCCCAAAGCTGGACAGTAAAGCAATTGAAGGCTCAGAATGTGTCCCTGCAACAGCTTTATTTTGAAAGGGAAATGAAACAACGGAAAAATGCCTGTAAGAGCGTCGTCGGTGTCCTCCTAGACTCTAGAACTAGCAGACAAAACCGTTTTATGACAGCCGGACGCTGCCAAGATCCTCGGATTTCTTTTCGACAGTGTACCTTGAAGGGATCGACTAATACTAAGAGATGTCGAAACAGCCTAAGTCTTTGACTATCCCGCTTTCAAAGTTTCAATGTTGGAATGGAACAACTCGGTGTTGACGACATGATACTGTAACCAAGAGGGCGTAAGTAGGACTGTGCCGGAGCCTTGAATGGTGTAAGTGTTTAGCACTTTTAACCTAGGTGGTATGAGCATCATGTCATGTTTCCCGTAGTTCCTAGTTTTCTGTTTGAAACCTCGATTGGGTTTTAGACAAGGACTTAGAAAGTCTCGATTTCCCAAAGTCTCGTTGATCCAAGGAATTGGAAAGTTGATAACGTGCACCATCACGATGCACGACTCGTCATTGGTCCAGGCAGCGCCCAAGCAGGCATAAAACGGGTTTGAAAGAGAGACAACCCTAAAAGCCGCCCTAGCATGCTCCTACGCAGAACGGTATGGATGTATGTACAGGCATGCGATATGGAAAGCAGTAACACATAGACAGCTTATGGGGGTTAGATGCAAGTAATCCTACCCTGTGGGTTCCTGTCTTAGTTTGGAAGGTTCTATTGCTTTGTACGCATGGCGAGGCTGGTTTTGGCTTAGAGGGGTTCCTCAGACTAGAGCCGCGGTATACCTCCCATTGCAACGCGTGCAGCAGAGCAATGGTCAAACGGTAATGCGACTCATCATCGACCAAGGTTGTTGGGCATTCGAGGACCCCGGGCTCCAGAAAACTGTGCCGGTTACCCAAAACACCTCAACGGGGCTGATAGAACACCGATGCAAATGAACGCGCGTCGAAAGAATGATCGAGAGAGAGAAACGCAATGCTTTTTGAAAAATGCCTTTTGAAGCTTGGCTCACTTCATTAATCGACACTTGGAGAAAACTACACGAGTGAACAATAGTAAAAGCCCCAGTTCGGAGTGGTCGGATGTAGAATCCTGTTATGTTACCATTCCGTTCTTCAGCAGCGCGGAGCGTACTGTTTTGACAGACTTTAGAAAATTGTTCATTCATGTATTAATCTCCAAATGTTGATTAATGTACTATTCCCCAGCAGAGTCGCCACTGTGGGCACACGCCCCAAAAATCCCCGCGTGTTAGTGCAAGAAAATTCCGGGTGCGCCCCTTTTTGGAAAGCGCGGCGAGACGCTTCGCAAATCAGAGAGTCGCCACTCGGGTTTTGCGGTTAGTACCCAAGAAACCGTCCTTTTGAAAACGTTTGGACCACGTTTGTTTGATTTTGAAAAAGGCTTTTGTAGACTGGACCGTCGTCACCTTCGATCTTGAGGTTCGGGAGCCAGATTACGAGAGGGGAAGGGTTTTATGGCACCCCCCTCGCCCAGTCCGGAGACCGGTCTCTACTCAGGCATTTTGTAAAGCGTTTGCATTTCTCTCTTTATTCGATCATTCTTTTAGCCAGTTAGGGCGGGGGAACAGTTAATAGGGATTAAAACTATAAACAAGTTGCATTTATGTACAAGATCGGTGGCAAAATGTTTATGGATGATGATGTTTGATCTAAGCAAATATAATAGATTGAGAACAAGCTTTTGTGGACATTTTAAGCAGACTGGAGCACACTGACTGTGAGATAGTGCACACAGGAACAAGCCTGCATGCACTGGCCAAGCCACTGCATGCAGTCATGACATGCGTGCGCCACACCACAACTAGCGTGCGCCGGTAAGCCTAAGACCACAGCTTCTGTTATCAACCCTCTGGGCTCTGGAAAGGACCAGTGCACACCCAGGACAAACCACGAAGTTAAATATGGATTACTAAGCTATTACAGACAGATTAATGGACTTAAAATCCCCCAAATAGACAGGAAAACCCCTTAAACAATGAGGGGAGGATGATCAAAGGCCTGGATGTAAGATCCATACAAGGGCCAAGCCACTGGAACACGAACCACTACCGTACGCCGCTCAAGGAGAGCCGTACGCCAATAGTCTCTTGGTTCCAATGCTTTGGCTTTGCACATTCTGGGCTCTGGAACAGGACCAGAGGGACCCAGAAGGCCAAACTAAGCAAAAGTACAGATGAAAGAGAAAATAACTCTAGATACAAAAAACTGTAAACTGGTTTTTAGCATGCATCAGGGTGATCAGAACTAATAGAAAGCAAGAAAACAATGATCAGTGATCCCCACGCCAGTTTTGCACGTACTACCATGACTGGCGTACGGCACATAACTACTGGCGTGCGCCACTGATCATTGTGCACGGTTTTGAAACCCTGCTAGCATTAGGGCCAGGACTGGTATAGATTACCAGCCTTGACCCTGCCAGCCCCCCTCAGGGGTCAGAACAGAAAGCAGGAGCAAAAGGTATTATACCTTTGCTTGTGAGTTTTGATGGATGATTTGAACTTGAGCTTGAGAGTTGAGGGTTGGAGGATGAGTGTAGGAATGATTATGGACTGTGGTGAATATATTCCTTTGCTTGCTCTTTCTATGGAAGAGAAAGGAAGCAAAGAAGAATGAAGAAGAAGACAAAGAGGGCTTGAACTCTTTAATGGTGCTAACCCCTTGCAAATGAATGCAAGGGGGGTATTTATGGTGGTGGGATGGACTGATCAGTTGAGGCCTTAAGGCTTGTTTGGGGTGATGAAGAGGAGAGGAGCCTCCCATGCATTTAATGCATGGGACTAGTTGATGGAAGATGTAGGAGAGAGGGGGGAGCAGTTCTGGCCGATGCAATCATCAGGGGACTGTGGCTGACGTCAGGGTGGCAGCAAAAGTCTCGCGCGTTCAGCTGAAAAAGGTTGATTTGACTAGAATTGACTGGCGTACGCCCTTTGTTGAGTGGCGTCCGCCAGTACTCGGCGATGACTGACACGTGGCAGGGCTTCCTGCGTACGCTAGTCCATCTCCTGCGTACTCCAGTAGGGTTTTGTTGTGGCCATTTGGTTCTGGCTTGAAGGGTTTGAAAGGGGTTCGAAGAGGTTTTGAGATGAGGCTCGGGATGCTCAAAGCTCAAACACACTTGCAAACTCAGGTTGTTCTTGACCATAATCATCATCGGGGAATCAAAAGACCGTAAATAAACTATTCCGGAAAGTCCAAAATAGGGTGTCTACATCAGGCTGCCCTCAAAGTCTTGCTAGGCTACCCTTAATACCTGAGGTCCTGTCAGGCTATCCCTGAGGTCCTGCTTGGCCACCCTAGCTACATCGGGTCTTTCAGGCTGCCCTTAAGATCCTACCAAGCTACCCCCGATTACACAAGGTCCTGTCAGGCTACCCCCGAGGTCCTGCTAAGCCCACAACCTTTCATCTGTTTCCTTTTCCCACTAACCAAAACAATGTCTACATAAGTTCTCTAAATCCATAACACATCCAATGTCCTTTCTACATTCTCGGCTCAATCGACAAAGCAATTATTTCAATGACAAGTAAACAGATCATATTATCACTACATATACAGGATAACTGAACCACCGTACACCCACATCCAGTGAGCTTAAGTCCAAGCTAACCTCTCAACGATTTCAATATGCTTCGATGCCAAAGTAATTGCAAGTGGATCAACAATAACAACAGTTCATAAAAAAATTACGGAAGCATAACATTATCAACAATTCAAAAGGCAAAAGAATTTCACATGAAGTATTCGAATTTGTCCTTATGACTTTTGGGTTTCATTAGGATTTCGCACATAGGTTCATCTTAGTAATTTCTATTATCTGAGGATTGAACAGTTATTTCGTAAACCTTGGATTACTTTTCTTATAGTCATATATTAAGTTAAGGGTTCTTACTACTAACACTTATTAACGATAAAATGATTTGTCTATCTCATCTATTAGAGTATATAATACTTTAACATACTCTGACTTAAATAACTAGATTTTACCATATGTATTGTTTACCTCTGAACCTAATTTGATACATATGTACGGACTAACACTTGAATTTATTATGTACATCTAGAGTTCAACAGTATAGTCCAAGCCATCAATAACAATAATTAAACATGCAAACAGTGACCAAATAGCACACACAACAGATCGATCACAAACGAATTCAAAAACAATTTTCGCTTTCAAGTCTATGACACGGTTACGTGAACGTGAGTTAGCAGGTGGCAGCCGTGAGGTCCATGGGTTGCGGCCGCGACATCAGTATGGGTTTTGACTATTTTTCCTAATATATATTTTGTCAATTGGGCTCCTGTACAGATAATATAACACATAAAAATTTCATAATATACTTAGAGTTAAGGGGTAACGAAAAATCTACCTTGATTGTGGAGTTCTAGCTAGGATTAAAAAAAATGGAGGTGATTGGCGGCGGCAACGGATGATCTTCTTCTTCTTTCTTCTTTTTCTCCTTTCTTTCCTTCCTTTTGCTTCTTCTTTTCCCGTACGATCTCGGCAAAAGAAAAGAAAATAAAACAAGAGAAGAAGATATTGGATGATGATATTCTCTCTCCCTCTCTCGGCCAATGAAATGGGAAATGGGGAGGTGAACTCTCTCTTATTTTTTATTTTTCCTCTTTACTCCACTAATTTTTTTTACAGCAGTGGTGATAGGATCGTCACACACACGCACACGATTTACGAGTATAAAACAGAAAAGAATTAACACAGAGATATACGTGGTTCCCCAAAACCGGGTACGTCCACGGGAGCGAGAGCGGCTATTCTTTTATTATCACAGTTCTAAACTAGGGTTTACAACATAGAGTATTTATAGCGACTCTATTCTAACCCTAACCTGGTATTTGGTCTTATCCCAAAAATACCCTTGTACGGTCTCCACTCGTTCCGCTCCGCTCCGGCATCTGGCCTTCTTTCTAGAACTCTTTAGTATCTCTCCATACTTTCATATGAGCCATAGTTCTAACAATCTCCACCTTGGCGAATATACTCTTGCCCCTTCAGAAGATAACTATCACCATCCAATGGGTTGGGGGGAAGCCTCCTTTTTTTCCTAGCACCTGGAGACATTAACCAAGTCCAAGCAATGCTTGAACTTGTCAGCAGTAACCGCCTTTGTCAACATATCAGCTGCATTCTCAGAAGTGTGCTTTCCAGTATCAAATCACCTGCATCAATCAACTCTCTCACCTTGTGAAACCTCACGTCGATATGCTTGGTTCGAGCATGATACACCTGATGCTTTGCCAAATAAATGGCACTCTGACTATCACAATGCAATTGAACTCCACCTTGACCTATGCCAAGCTCCTTCACAAACCCTTTCAGCCACAATGCTTCCTTAGCTGCCTCAGTCACCGCCATATACTCAGACTCAATAGTTGATAAAGCCACCAGAGGTTGTACCATGGATCTCCAACAAATAGGCCCACCCACAAGTGTAAACACATAACCAGTTGTAGACCTTCTGTCATCCAAACCCCCAGCATAATCCGCATCCACATACCCAACAACTGAAATCTGATCCCGTTGCCTACCAAACAAAATCCCACGATCCGAAGTACCTCTCAAGTATCTGAACATCCACTTAACTGCCTTCCAATGCTCTCTGCCTGGTTTGGCCATGTACTTACTGACTGTGCTAACTGCATGTGCCAAATCAGTCCTCGTACAAACCATTGCATACATTAAGCAACCCACTGCACTCGCATAAGGAACCTTTGACATATCCTCAATTTCTTCATCTGACACCGGAGCTGAAGATAATCTGAAATGACTTGCCAATGGAGTGCTGACCGGTTTGGCATTATTCATACTAAACCACTCCAACACTTTCACCACATAATTCTTTTGAGATAACCATAACTTACCAGCTGACCTATCTCTGCGAATCTCCATCCCAAGTATCTTCCTAGTTGCTCCCAAATCCTTCATGTCAAACTCTTTACCCAACAAAGACTTCAACCTGTTAACCTCAACCATACTCTTTGCAGCAATCAGCATATCATCCACATAAAGAAGCAAGAAAATATAGGAACCATCATCAAGACTCTTAACATAAACGCAACAATCATACTCACAGCGTGTGTACCTGTAGACACCCCAATCTGGGCTTCCAGATTAGTTTACTTACGGTTTTTGATTCCCCGATGATGAAACGGATCAAGAACACCCCGGGAATGTCGAGTGTTTGAAAAACCCTTGAACCTAATCTAGCCTAAGCCACTTCCAAAAGCCAAAACCCTACTGATGCGCGCCAAGGCGCAATCATCGTGTGTTAGGGCGCAACCATCGCGCGCCCGGGCGCACTGTCGCGCGACAGTTTGGAACCGTCGCGCGCCAGGGCGCACCCTCGCGCAACAATCTGGAACCATCGCGCGATGGTCAGTTCCCCACCTACTTTTCCAGAGGCAGAAACTTGGCCACCAATGCAACCTCAGCCAAGCCTCGTGGCTGGCTAAGTTCCTCTCCTAGCACCAACCAGATTCACCCTCCATGCCTATATATATCCCCCTTTGTTTCTCTTTCAAAGGGTTCCAAGAAATAAAAGAGTACAAAGTTCCTAACCCTAGCCTTTGTTTATCTCTTCTCCATTAGTAAGTAAAGCACTTACTTTCCTATCTAGCACTCAAGAACATAGCTTGTTCTTCAACCACTCAAGCATCTCAATCAAACTCAACCTCGACCTCAAAGCTCAAACACCTTTCAAACCCAAGAACCAAAGGTATAGCTTACCTTTGTTCTACTCTGTTCTAATCCCCGAGGGGGGCTGGCAGGGTCAAGGCTGGTAATCAATATCAGTCCTGGCCCATAAGCTGGCAGAGGTTCAAAACCGTCATGGTAGGAACCAGCGCGCGATGGTCCCATATACGCGCGCGACACTTTGTGCCAGCGCGCGATGGACCGCGTGGGGATTGGTGTCCTACTATTTTATGCTTTACTTACATATAGCTCACTGTTAAGCATGCAAAAATAACCAGTTTACTGCTTTTCTTAGAGCTTAAATTGCTAGCTTGCATTTCAATATTCATTTCTGTTCAGTTGGAGTACCCTTGGGATCATTCTGGACCTGTCCCAGAACCCAGGATGAGCAAAACCAGACACTGAAAAGTTGGCTCGAACCATCGCGCGCTGCACCCAAACCATCGCGCGATGGTCAAATGGAGCGTTGACCAGTGCGCCAGGGCGCAACCATCGTGCGCCCGGGCGTACCGTCGCGCGACAGTTTGGAACCCTCGCGCGACTGTTTGTCCCCGACCAGTGGCTGGCTTTGCATGGTTAACTTGATTTTAGGCTATTATTTTGTCCCCACACTGTTTATGGGGTGTTTTGTTTATTTGTTGGGCTTTTTAGCCTTTAAACTGTATATTATGACTGCATAAACTGCTTGGTTTGTCCTGGGTGTGCACTGGTCCTTCTAGAGCCCAGAGAGTTTGAGAATAAGAGCTGTGGGCTTAGGCTTACTGGCGCGCGCAGGTCTTGTAGTAGCGTGCGCAGGTTTGGTCAGCATGCATTGACTTGATCAGTGCATACTGGTTTCTTCCTGTGCACGACACTCTAAGACAGGAGCTTTCCAGTTTGTTTAAACTCCCACAGAAGTCTATTCTCATCCTATACTAACTGCTCATCCATGCTATATCGGTCACATCCTGCAAATTGTTACAGTTTTAATCCCCGATTAACTATTCCCCCGCCCTAATTAGCTAAAATTGATTAATAAAAGAAGAATCGCAATGTTTTCAAAATGCCTAAGTAGAGACCAATCTTCATATTAGGCGAGAGGGGTGCCTTAAAACCCTTCCCCTCTCGTAACCTGGCTCCCGAACCTAGATATGGTTATGAAGGACTGGTTTCCTTAACTTTTTCAAAAAGCGCGGCAGGTGCTTCAAAATACGGTTCCTTGGGTGTCGGACCTTCAAACTCAAGTGGCGACTCTGTATTTTACTCGCGCTTGCCTCTCTGCTCGCGCTCCCTCGATTCCAAAAAGGGCCGCTTTGGCGAAAGGAACGGAATCCTTTTCCAAGGGCATGCTGCCCACAGTGGCGACTCTGCTGGGGATAATCGAACCAATATTAATTCATACTTAGAGTTTAATACACTTGGGAACAATACCTTAAAAGTCTGTCAAAACGGTGAGCTTCGCGCTGCCGAAGGTTGGAATGGTAATTTAATAGGACCTCGTGTCCGGCCATTCTAATCTGGGGCTTTTTCGATTGTTCGCTTGCGTAGTTTCCTCTAAAGATGGACTAAATAAAAATGAGCCAAATTTGAAAAGGCATTTTGCGATTTTGCGATTCTTCTTCTCTTAATCAAATTCTAGCATCTCATTTGCATCGATGTGGGATAAGCCTCGTTGGATCGTTTTGGCAATCCGGCACGGTTTACCGGAGCCCGGGGACCCCGAATGACCAACAACCTTCGACGATGATGGGTCATTCTACCGTTCGACTGTTGCTCTGCGGTTACGCGGGCAACGGGAGGTATATCTTTGGCCCTAGTCCGAGGAACCTGTTACAAGCCAAAACCAGCCTTTGCATATACAAAGCACTAGAACTCTCCAACCTAGGACAGCTACCCGCAGGGTAAGATCTATTTGCATCTAACCCCGTAAATGACTATGTGTTATTGTTTTCCCTACCACATGCACTGTTTTGCATAGGAGCATGCTTAAGGCGGTTCTTTCTTTCGAGTTTGTCGTACGTTGTCTAAGACGTTGTTGGGCCCGATGAGGAGTCGTTCATTCTGTCGAATGTTCGTTATCAATCGCAAAGTCCTTAGTTCAATGAGACTTTGAGAAATCAAAATTTACTACATCCTTGGCTCATGCCCGATTAAGGATTCAACCAACAATAAGGAACAGCAGAGTAGTGATGCCGTGTCACTGGCGCCACCCAGGTTGAAGTGCGTTGTCACTATACACCGCGACGTTCAAGGTTAAGGTGCCATGTCATCAACACCGAGTTATTTCTAATTCAAAGTTGAATCTTCAAAAGGGACTAGCTGAAGATTTAGTCTATTTTGACATCTTTTAGGATCTGTCGATCTACTCAGGGACACATCGCCGAAAAGAATTCTGAGGATTCCGGCAACGTCTGAAACTTGTGAGGCAAACTCGTCTCTAGTTCTGTACATGCATGCATACATTCCGTTTTTGCGTAGGAGCATGTTTAGGGCGGCTTCTAGGTTGTCTTTCGCTTTCGAGTCTGTCCTATGCTTATTAGGACGCTGCTAGACCCGATGAAGAGTCGTGCATCTCGATGGTGCACGTTGTTAATTTTTCAAAGTCCTTAGATCAGCGAGACTTTGAGAAATCAAAATTTACTAAATCCTTGGCTCATGCCCGATTGCGGATTCAACCGAAAATAAGGAACCACAAAGTATTGATGTCGTGACATTGATATTGTGGGCAGCATGCCCTGGAAATTCTGGTTTCCAAAATGCAAGGGCCCGGATCGAGGGAGCACGAGCGCAGGTGGCAAGCGCTCAAAAATACAGAGTCGCCACTTGAGTTTTGAAGGTCCGACACTCAAGGAACCGTATTTCGAAGCACCTGCCGCGCTGTTTGATTTGAAAAAGTTAAGGAACCAGTCCGTCATAACCATTTCTGGGTTCGGGAGCCAGGTTACGAGAGGGGAAGGGTTTTATGGTACCCCTCTCGCCCAATCCGGAGATCGGTCTCTACTTAGGCATTTTGAAAACATTGCGATTCTTCTTTTATTAATCAATTTTAGCCAATTAGGGCGGGGGAACAGTTAATCGGGGATTAAAACTGTAACATGTTTGCAGGATGTGATCAAATAATGACAATAATAAACGGAATGATCTTGAAACAGCGATCAGATGCCAAAACCAGGCTCGGGGCAGATTTGCCCTGCACGATGACCAACTTGCATGCCTGAACGGATCTGCATGCAAGTCAATCATCGCGCGAGACATTCTGAATCTCGCGCGAGTGTTGTCATCTCACCACAGTCCCAAAATCATCCCCTTCTGGGCTCTGGAAGGACCAGTGCACACCCAGGAAGCAAACCAAGCAGTGTATTGGAAGACTGTAAAATGCTAATTATTACACAATACTCCAAGCATGAGCCAAATAAGATGAAACACAACCCCTAAACAGTGGGGGTATCAAAACAGAGGCCAAGGGCCAAGTTGCCCATGCAAGGGCCGTTCATGGAAATCAGAGAACTGTCGCGCGAAAGAGAGTAAACCTCGCGCGACACTCCTGACTGGAATTCCAGGAATTGCTTTACATGCTTGGGGTCTTGAGACAGATTCAGGGGATCCCAAGGGCATTCCAAACTGAACAGAAATGAATATTGAAGTGCAAAGCTGGCATTTTTAAGCTAAAGAAAGCAGTAAACTGGTTATTAGCATGCTCCACAGTGACTTAATACCAAAATAAACTACACAACAGCTATGGAGATAACCAAAAGTAAGAAATGACCAGCACCCCTTCCCCACGTGGTCCAATCTCATGCAGACAGGACTGTCGCGCGAGTATACGGGACCATCGCGCGAGGGTGTGCTTGATCTACGATTTTTGAAACCTTGCTAGCTTTAGGGCCAGGACTGGTATTGATTACCAGCCTTGACCCTGCCAGCCCCCCTCAGGGATCAGAACAGGAAAACAGTAGGTATGCTATACCTTTGGCTTTTGAGGTTTGAAAGGTGTTCGAGCTTTGAATTGGATTGAGGTTGAATGAGGTGTTTGAGTGGAAGAAGAACAAGTTATGTTCTTGGGGTGTCTTTGTATCTCTTTTATTAGCTTAAAAGAGTACAAAGCAAAGACCCTTTGTGATGCCAAATTTTGTTCACCTTTGAAAGAGAACAAATGGGGGGTATTTATAAGCTTAGCACCTTCCACTAATGGAAAGGCAGGTCCGGTCCAAAGAATGGAGGCCAGTCAGCCACGAGGCTGACTGGGGGTTACTTGGTAATTAAGCTGCCCAGCTGAATAAAGGTGATAGGGACAGGTTCTGATCGTCGCGCGATGGTTCCAAACTGTCGCGCGACAATGAGCCCTGGCGCGCTGGTCAATGCTCCGGTTGACCATCGCGCGATGGAGTCAAACTGTCGCGCGATGGCACACATCAATAGGGTTTTTGGCTTTTGGAAGTGGCTTAAGATTAGGTTAGGTTCAAGGGTTATTCAAACACTCAAAGCTCAAACACTCGACATTCCCGGGGTGTTCTTGATCCGTTTCATCATCGGGGAATCAAAAACCGTAAGTAAACTAATCTGGAAGCCCAGATTGGGGTGTCTACAGATATCATTCAGGTTACAAGTGCCTCGTCACTTACAACCACCTCGGCTAAAGCACAGCGTTGCTCACGCCACCCCGGTTAAGATGTCACGCCATCAATACCGAGTTGTTTCTTATTCAAAGCTGAATCTTCAAAAGGGACTAGTCGAAGACTTAGTCTATTTTGACATCTCTTAGGATCAGTTTGATCCATTCAAAGGATACACCCTCGAAAAGATTTCTGAGGATTTTGGCAGCATCCGAACATCATGAGACAGACTCGTCTCTAGTTCTAGAGTCTAAGGTTGACACCGACGACGACGTGTACATTGCATTCTAATTGCTGCAGGAACGCCACTGAGTTTTCACTTACTTTACTGTCTAGTTTAAAGCCATTGCGCCGAGTAAAAGAGTACCGAAAAGAAGAGCCAAACCTACTTGGGAAAGTCTTCAGAATCCGGTTCAAAGACTTGTCAGGCTCGAAACTCAGTCAGTCGCAACGAAGGCTTCTCCAGGTTCATTGTTGGCCGCCCATAGTCGGGTTCGCCATCGATTTTACAAAGAGCCAAGCCGTCGGCTTCCCCTTCTTCAACACCTCCAAAGCCAGTCATGGCTAAATCAACCGCTCACTCTAGAGGCTGTGCTCACAAACCTCCAGAATAGCATCACCGCTATGCAGCAAAGGGCTATCCAGACTGATGCTTCCATCGCCCGTCTGAATGACCTTATCAACACTCGTCTTCCACCTCCTCTCGTAGAGGAAGGCGAGGACGATGAGGCCAACCAGGAACAACCTGTCTTGGTCCCAGATCCGAATCACGAGGGGCGTCTCATCGTTCAGCTCAACCCTGGGGAGGCTCGTGCGCCTGCTGCAAACCCAAATCCAACAAGTGGCAGGCCTATTTTGAATATGGATATGGCAGCTCTCATGGACAAGATGGCAAAGCTGGAAGAGGCAGTCTCTAAGTCTGAGAAGATCAGCGCAGGGGGAATTGACTTGGATCGTCTCTGCCTATACCCTAATGCCAAGCTCCCTGACAAGTTCAAAATGCCTAACTTGGTTAAGTTCGACGGGAGTGGTGACCCCAGAACTCATCTATATGGCTATCATGCCGCCATGAAGCCACTGGGAGTGGAAAGCGAGGCCATGTCTCAACTTTTCCCTCAAACTCTCTCTGGGCCTGCCTTCCACTAGTTTCTGTCGCTCGACATCACCAAAAGAAGCACTTGGGAAGACATAGGAGCTGCATTTGTCTCGCAGTATAGCTACAACTCTCAGCTCAAGATGACTATTCGAGAGTTGGAATCCACGAAGATGGAGGCGAATGAGTCTTTTGCTGACTTTATGAAAAGGTGGAGAGCCAAAACCGCTCTAATGACTGAGCGCCCAAGCGAGAGAGATCAACTCCGCATTATCTCCCGCAACCTGCATCTCGACTATGCTAAGCATCTTGTGCTGGTTCAAGCATCTGCCAACTTTGAGACCTTCTTTGAATCTGGCCTAGCCATCGAGGATGCGCTGCAAACTGGAATTCTGCCAAGAGGAGAGTCCTCTTCTTCCTCCACTCAAAAAGCTAAGTCAAAGGCTTATTCGGAAAATAGTAGTTCATTGTTTGGTAACAGCAGCTACTCCAATACAGCTACAAGTAGAAGCGATGCTCCAGCTTTCAACTCCAATGCCGATATCAATCAGGTTCAAAACGCTCAAAGCTTCCGAGCCCGAACCCAACCCCGGAGTTTCTCAGTCTTCGAGTCATCTCTATCCGCAGTGTTGGAGAAACTCGTCAAGTCTGGGCACCTCAAACCTTTGACCCCAACTTCCCCATCCAAAGTCTTACCGGCCGGTTACAACCCTAACCTCTTCTGTGCCTTCCACCAAATGCCTGGCCATCACACTGACAAGTGCTATCGTCTCCGACATGAGATTCAAGATCTAATCGATGATGGCACGGTTCAAGTTCCACCACAGCCCAACGTCATTTCCAACTTCTTGCCTCAACACGGGTCTGACCCTCTGGTTGGTCAGGTATCTATCACCTCCACTCAAATCAACCCGAGCTCCACCATATTCTACCCTAGCCATTACATTGTTCCAGCACATTAACCCAAACCCATCGTATCCATCCCATATGAGCCGGAGGTTAACATGATGGCTGTAGGTTGGGCAGTCGAGACTTTCTCTGCCAACACCTGGATTGACAGTGATGAGGGGCTTGCAAAGGAAAGGACCATTTGGCTGAGGTCCATTGTTCAAAGGAGCATCGAGTAGGTTTGGCCGAAGAAGCTGAGGAGGCCGAAGTGCTGTTGCTTGGGCATGACACCCGCTGAATCCTACCTCTTTTGTGGAAGCTATGGGTAGCTTTTTAACAATTGCATTTTCAAAACTGCGTCTAGTTTGCATTGGCGTTTCGTCTGAGTCTGACACAGAGTCTTTTGCGCTTGTCTAAATCTAGCTCTGAGTCAGAGGTTGTGCCTTTTGGCCCTCCACGTCGTAGCTTTTGTTTCAAGTTTCGAGTCTACTGTACTTGGCAAACCCCGAGGGTTTTTATGATATGCATTATCCTGCTTCTAAGTACTTCGCTGGCTTTTATTTAAACTGTGTCGACCCTGACGACGAAGGGATAGATTTTGATGGGATCATTCCCAAGGAAATGTGTTCCCTCGCCGAAAGGGAAGACGAAAAGGCATGCTCAGCCTATTAAAAGAAGAAGTAATTTCAAAATAAACTTGAAAGACAAGTATAACCTCCCAATGGTTCAATTGGTTCAAATCTGTTCCTAGAGGAGCATTACGCCCGGTCAGACAAGCATCAACGTCTTGGCATAGTCACATCAAGTCATGCTTCGCGTTTGATTTTGGGACAAATAAGTATCAATCCCCTGTTACTGGGTGCCAATCCAGAAAGTAGAAGCACAGAAGGCTCCGGGCCTTGTACCATGTTCAAAAGCAACAACTGTGGCGTTCCGCCAAGCACAAATGAGAAAGTGTGCAAAACAGCCTGGAGCAAGGCATTTCCAACCAAAGCACTCTTGACTCTGCGTCATCAAAGCCATTGTATCTGAGGCTGCAACCAAGGGTCTTCGACCTTGACAGCAACAAATTCAATACCTTGGTCAACCTGGATCAATTCAAAAGTTGTTTTTCCCTGAGAGAGGCTCGTTGGGCTGAAAACCCCAAGGGTGGGCTGTTCCAAGAAAAAGTTAGAGTAGCCTGCTAGACCAAAAAAAACCTACGAAGGGGGTCTAGGCAAAAATAAATAGGCAATATTCAAAAGCTCGCTAGACCGAAGACCCGAATGGGCGGTTCTAGGCAAAAGTTAGAGCATAAAGGAGAGGTAAATACTCGAGAGTTAACCCTTAGCCTGAACTACGTTTTGACCTGATTCCCTAGCTTGGGATACGTAGGCAGTCTCTCTTTGAGACTCAGTCACAATCCATCAATTGGATCCATGGTTGACATTTTAGTATACATCAAAGGTCGAAGAGGATCGAAGATCAGATCAAGCTGCATTGAAAGAATCAGAAGGGGGAAACCTTCATCTTTCAATTTTATTACAAACTACTTCTTCAATTTACAGGCTGAGCATAAGTCTTAAAATATTTGAAGCATAAAAAACAGAACGAAATGCTGGCGAGGCCTTAACAGACTCACAGTTTATTCTAAGTTCAGCGAAGTCTGATGTAAGCAACCGCACCGCGTTTGTTCGAAGTAATGCGCGTTGGTCTCAAACCTGCGCACGCTTCTTGCAGCAGACAGTAGCTAACAGCTACTGCCCTCGAATGTCGTTCTAGGGGCTTTTGTCAAGTCTTGTCATACCATGCAAGTCATATGGACTTAATGTGATTGCACGGGGGTGTCGGTTTCAGTCCGGGCCTATAGGAGTCATAATCTGCGTCTTATGTCCGTTTTTGTGACATTTTTCCAGTTTTTCAATCAATTGTCATTTCGAGGTGTTTTTCTCAATTTTGTTTGTACAAGTCTTTGTACCTTTTGCACTTTTCGCAAGTGTCAATTTCACCTGTCTAAGGAATGTCGTGAGTTTTGGCCCTTGATGCCCAAAATTTCATTGTATTCCGTGTGTCTAAGGGTTCGCATTGTACCCTAGGGCTCTTTCACCCTTTTCGTTCGAGCTAGGGGAGTCTGTACATATGTGCGCGCGTCTGTGTGTCGATTCAAATCACTTGTCAATGCAAATTAGATATTAGTGGTTAGTTTTTGCATTCTCTTCAACACTTGTAAAAGAGAGTCAATAAACTGGAAAATGCAATTGTTACATTGCTACCCTAGTATCCGTAATCCCCAAGCAGTGGAATCTCTTGAAGCAGTAAGGGCGCGTCAGCCTAAGGCCAAGCAAAGCATCTCTGGGGCACATCTGCCCAAGCATCGAAGAAAGGGCGCGCATGCCCAATGCCACAACTAAATGTCAACAAGGGGCACGCCAACCCGTTCGATGTCTATCTCTCTGGATGCGCATCTCAGAAGTAACAGACAGTACAGTAATGGGGCTCAGTGGTAGTCCTAAAGTGTTGTTGTCCTCCTAGGAGCCGCCTTTATCTTGCATCTGCATTTTCAATATTTTATACACGTCATTGCATATTGTGTATATTAAATGTTGTAAGCAGGAAGGTGGCCAGAATGGTTGCCATCATACAATTTGTATGCCGAAGGATGCGATGCAATCTCCTGCGGTTTTGATTCTATTTGGTTAGTGGAGGCGATGGAAATCTCCCTATCTCTCGATTTGTGTGCCGAAGGATGCGATGCAATCTCCTGCGGAACCATCCATGACAGCCGGTCCGGTCCAATTTCCAATGGCTCGATCACTTTGTATAGCGATCCGCCAGTTCAAATCAACGACAGTCGGTCCTGTCCAATTTCCAAAGGCTCGATCACTTTGTATAGCGATCCGCTAGTTCAAATCAACGACAGCCGGTCCTGTCCAACCCTAATGGCTCTATCACTTTTTATAGCGATCCGCCAGTTCAAATCAACGACAGCCGGTCCTGTCCAACTTCCAACAGCTCGATCACTTTGTATAGTGATCCGCCCTTCCAATTCAACGATGGTCAGCCATATCATCCATGACGGTCAGCCATATCAGTCATTCAACGATGGTCAGCCATATCATCCATGACGGTCAGCCATATCGGTCATTCAACAATGGTCAGCCATATCATCCATGACGGTCAGCCATATCGGTCGTTCAACGATGGTCAGCCATATCATCAATGACGGTCAGCCATATCAGTCATTCAACGACGGTCAGCCATATCGTCTATCTCCACCAAATCAACGGCTTGATCATTCTGCACACTGATCAGCCCGTCTCCTATCACAATCCCTCAACGGTTTGATCATTCGGCACATTGATCTCTCCGTCCGCATTCACGACAGCTAGTCCTGTCAAATCCCTCAACGGCTTAATCATTCTACACACTGGTCAGCCCATTGATCTCTCCGTCCGCCCTCACGACAGCTAGTCCTGTCAAATCCACAACAACGATCAGATTATCGTCCGATGGTCCGTTCATTCGCAACTGATTGTTCCCCAGGATAGTCCGCTTTGGCCTGTCCCGAATGACAATCGCCCTCAATCTAGCCACAAGTGCATCTTCCAGCAAGCTTATTGCTCTGTCTCGGATGGTCTTTGATAAGGAGAATGGCTTTGATTCCCTACAGATGGAATTCAACCTGCCTGACACGACCTACCCGTGTTTGTTGGAATACTTTGTGCCGAGGATAGCTTGATCCCCAGCAACGACGGCGTGCCCCGTCCAAATCTCCAGTGACAGCCTGTCTTGTCCAAATTCGATAACAAGCGGCGATGCAATCGTCTACTTCTACTTCCATCCTTACCGACGGTCCGTCCGTCCATTCAACCAATCAGGTTCTTTTAGTATTCGTGTCTATTTTGCTAGCACGTTCTGCTCTGGATTGCCTTGAGGGGTGTCTAGAAACCTTTGACGTTACTTGTACCAAGTCGATGGTGCTCCAAGTGCCGTCAAAGGGGGGCTACTGTAGACACCCCAATCTGGGCTTCCAGATTAGTTTACTTACGGTTTTTAATTCCCCGATGATGAAACGGATCAAGAACAACCTGTAATGTCGAGTGTTTGAACTTTGAGTGTTTGAAAAACCCTTGAACCTAATCTAGCCTAAGCCACTTCCAAAAGCCAAAACCCTACTGATGCGCGCCAGGGCGCAATCATCGTGCACCAGGGCGCAACCATCACGTGCCCGGGCACACCGTCGCGCGACAGTTTGGAACCCTCGCACGATGGTCAAAGTCAAAGTTTGACCGTTGACCGTCGCGCGCCAGGGTGCAACCCTCGTGCGACAGTCTGGAACCATCGCGCGATGGTCAGTTCCCCACCTACTTTTCCAGAGGCAGAAACTTGGCCACCAATGCAACCTCAGCCAGGCCTCGTGGCTGGCTGAGTTCCTCTCCTGGCACCAACCAGATTCACCCTCCATGCCCATATATATCCCCCTTTGTTTCTCTTTCAAAGGGTTCCAAGAAATAAAAGAGCACAAAGTTCCTAACCCTAGCCTTTGTTTATCTCTTCTCCATTAGTAAGTAAAGCACTTGCTTTCCTATCTAGCACTCAAGAACATAGCTTGTTCTTCAACCACTCAAGCATCTCAATCAAACTCAACCTCGACCTCAAAGCTCAAACACCTTTCAAACCCAAGAACCAAAGGTATAGCTTACCTTTGTTCTGCTCTGTTCTGATCCCTGAGGGGGCTGGCAGGGTCAAGGCTGGTAATCAATACCAGTCCTGGCCCAAAAGCTGGCAGAGGTTCAAAACCGTCATGGTAGGAACCAGCGCGCGATGGTCCCATATACGCGCGCGACACTTCGTGCCAGCGCGCGATGGACCGCGTGGGGATTGGTGTCCTACTGTTTTATGCTTTACTTACATATAGCTCACTATTAAGCATGCAAAAATAACCAATTTACTGCTTTTCTTAGAGCTTAAATTGCTAGCTTGCATTTCAATATTCATTTCTATTCAGTTGGAGTACCCTTGGGATCATTCTGGACCTGTCCCAGAACCCAGGATGAGCAAAACCAGACACTGAAAATTTGGCTCGAACCATCGCGCGATGGTCAAATGGAGCGTTGACCAGCGCGCCAGGGCGCAACCATCGCGCGCCCAGGCATACCGTCGCGCGATAGTTTGGAACCCTCGCGCGACTGTTTGTCCCCGACCAGTGGCTGGCCTTGCATGGTTAACTTGATTTTAGGCTATTATTTTGTCCCCACACTGTTTATGGGGTGTTTTGTTTATTTGTTGGGCTTTTTAGCCTTTAAACTGTATATTATGACTGCATAAACTGCTTGGTTTGTCCTGGGTGTGCACTGGTCCTTCTAGAGCCCAGAGAGTTTGAGAATAAGAGCTGTGGGCTTAGGCTTACTGGCGCGCGCAGGTCTTGTAGTAGCGTGCGCAGGTTTGGTCAACATGTATTGACTTGATCAGTGCATATTGGTTTCTTCCTGTGCACGACACTCCAAGACAGGAGCTTTCCAGTCTGTTTAAACTCCCACAGAAGTCTGTTCTCATCCTATACTAACTGCTCATCCATGCTATATCGGTCACATCCTGCAAATTGTTACAGTTTTAATCCCCGTTTAACTGTTCCCCCGCCCTAATTGGCTAAAATTGATTAATAAAAGAAGAATCGCAATGTTTTCAAAATGCCTAAGTAGAGACCGATCTCCGGATTGGGCGAGAGGGGTGCCTTAAAACCCTTCTCCTCTCGTAACCTGGCTCCCAAACCCAGATATGGTTATGACGGACTGGTTTCCTTAACTTTTTCAAAAAGCGCGGCAGGTGCTTCAAAATATGGTTCCTTGGGTGTCGGACCATCAAACCCAAGTGGCGACTCTGTATTTTACGAGCGCTTGCCTCTCCGCTCGCGCTCCCTCGATTCCAAAAAGGGCCGCTTTGGCTAAAGGAACGGAATCCTTTTCCAAGGGCATGCTGCCCACAGTACCCAATTCGTATCATGAAAGAGTCAAACCTCTTGTACCATTGTCTTGGAGACTGTTTCAGCCCATAAAGTGACTTCTTCAACTTACAAACAAGATGTTCAGTCTCTGGCTGCTTGAACCCCTCAGGCTGCTCCATGTATATGACTTCCTCCAAATCACCATGGAGGAATGCCATTTTCACATCCATCTACTCTAACTCAAGATCATAGCTAGCCACCAATGCCAAGATAATCCTGATTGACGTATGCCTCACCACTGGAGAAAAGACCTCATCAAAATCAATCCCCTTCCTCTGTGAATACCCCTTTGCCACTAACCGAGCCTTGAACTTTTCCCTCTCCTTTTCTGTTGCTGCCTCTTTCCGCTTGTATACCCACTTACAACCCACTGGCTTCTTTCCCTGGGCAGTTCTTTCAACTCCCAAGTCTTATTCTTATGCAAAGACTCCATTTCCTCCACCATGGATTCCATCCATTTGTCCCTTTCAGAACTCGTGATAGCATCCTGAAAAGTAGATGGATCCCCACTAGTAGTAGTCAATGCATAAGAAACCAAGTCCTCAAATCCATACCTCACTGGTGGCTTGATAGTACGCTTAGTTCTCCCAGCGGCCAAGCTTTGCTGCTGCTCCTGCTGCTGCTGTTGATCAAGCTGTTCATCTGGTTGAGTATCACCCCTATCAATACTTTCCAGCTCAATCTCTACACCCTGCTGTCTACTGCTCACTTCCTCTGACTCAGAATTTTGAACCTTCTGATGTGCCTTGATCATAGATTCCTCATCAAATACCACATCCCTACTGATCACCACCTTCTTTGTCTCTGGATCCCAAAACTTGTACCCTTTGACCCTTTCTCATAACCAAGAAAGATACACTGTCTAGACTTCGCATCAAGCTTTGACCTCTCATCACTTGGAACATGAACATAGGTCGGACACCCAAAAATTCTCAACCCTGAGTAGGCAACCTCTTTCTTTGTCCACATCTCCTCAGCTACCTTCCCTTCTAAAGCATCACTCGGTGACCTGTTTATAACAAAGCATGCCATACTCACTGCTTTTGCCCAAAAAACCTTCGGAAGTCCCGCATTCAATCTCAAACACCGTGCCCTTTCTGCTATAGTTCTGTTCATCCTTTCTGCCACCCCATTCTGCTATGGTGTCTTCCGAACAGTAAAGTGCCGCTGAATCCCATGTTCCTCACAAAACTTCAGAAAAGGCCCATTCTTGAACTCCTTCCCATTATCTGTCCTGAGGCACTTAATCTTTTTCCCTGTCTGGTTTTCCACTTCAGCTTTCCATACTCTAAACTTAGCAAAGACTTCAGACTTGTGCTTCATGAAGTGCACCCAAACTTTCCTCGAAAAATCATCGATAAAGGTCATGAAATACAGAGATCCTCCTTTCGAAGCTACCCTCACTGGCCCCCAAACATCTGAATGAACGTAGTCAAGAATTCCCTTTGTTCTGTGAATTGCATTCCTAAACTGCACCTTACACTGTTTCCCCAGAACACAAAACTTGCAGAAATCCAGTTTACATGATTTAACCCCTTTCAGCAGATTTCTCTTATGCAGCTCTAACATCCCACGCTCTCCCATATGTCCCAACCGCATATGCCAAAGCATGGTATCATCAGTATCGTCCGTTGTAGTGGCAGCAGCTCCACCTACAACTGTACTCCCTACCAACTTGTGAATATTACCAGGAACTTTACGAGCCTTCATCATCACCATAGCACCCTTCGTTACCTTCATGACTCCATCCTCTGTTTTATACCCACAACCATTGGAGTCTAAGGTTCCCAACGAAATTAAATTCTTTCTCAAATCTGGAACATGTCAAACATCCCCCAAAGTTATCACAACACCATCATACATTCTGATTTTAATTGTGCCTATTCCTATGACTTTACACGATGCATCGTTACCCATAAGAACATTACCACAATCCACTGACCTATATGTGTTGAACCATTCCTTGATAGGAGATATGTGAAAAGAACATGCTGAATCCAGAATCCACGAATCTGCCATGTGATCTGAATTTGCTGAGACAGAAAGCATATCACCATCATCTGACTCCCGCTCAACAACGTTTGCAGAAGTTGATCCATCTTTCCTCTCCCCTGCCTTTCCCTTCTTCTTCCAGTCAGTTCCCTTACCCCTCTGTGGACAGTCTTTCTTCATGTGCCCCGGTTCATGACACCTTTAACACTTGAACTCAAACATGCCCTCAGACCTATTCTTGGATTGAGACCTCCCACGCCCCGAAACTGTTTTACCCCTCTCCTTCTTTCTGCCACGATCCTCGTACCCCTTAATCACCAGACCTTCACCCTGCATCGATTCTGTTTGTTGCCTGCGTTGATTATACGCCAGAAGGGATGTAGTGACTTCCTCCAGTTCTAGGGTTTCTTTCCCCCAGAGTAAGGTTGTAACAAAGGTTTCGAGAGAAATCGGTAGTGAACACAGTAACATCAACGCTTGATCTTCCTCCTCAAACTTTACGTCAATCCGTTGCAGGTCGCTCACAATCTGATTGAACATGTTAATATGTTGAATCAGATCAGTACCCTCGGCCATCTTCAACCCAAACAGTTTCTGCTTCAGAAACAGCTTGTTCGTCAACGACTTTGACATATACCTGCTCTCCAATTTAGTCCAGACCCCAGCCGGCGATTCATCACCCAACACGTGATACATGACTTCGTCTGCAAGACACAAACGAATCGTACTCACCGCCTTCATCTGGAGTTCTTCCCAATCGTCGTTTGACATGGCCTCTGGTTTCGCCTTTAACCCCTTGTATAAACCCTGCTGCACCAACAGATCCTTTACCCGCTATTGCCACAATCCGAAATTCGAAGTTCCATCGAACTTCATAACATCGAACTTCGTAACAGACGAACTCGCTGACATCGTTCTTCGTGTGATCAAAAAACAACCTGAAGCTCTGATACCACTTGATAGGATCGTCACACACACGCACACGATTTACGAGTATAAAACAATAAAGAATTAACACAGAGATATACGTGGTTCCCCAAAATCGGGTACGTCCACGGGAGCGAGAGCGGCTGTTCTTTTATTATCACAGTTCTAAACTAGGGTTTACAACATAGAGTATTTATAGCGACTCTATTCTAACTCTAACTTGGTATTTGGTCTTATCCCAAAAATACCCTTGTACGGTCTCCACTCGTTCCGCTCCGCTCCGCTCCGGCACCTGGCCTTCTTTCTAGAACTCTTTAGTATCTCTCCATACTTTCATATGAGCCATAGTTCTAACAAGTGGTGGTTTTTTTTTTTGTGTGTTCTTGGAGAGGGAGAGGATGTATTTATAGGGGTGGGGGAGGGGTTTATACTTGGAGTGGGGAGAAAGAAAAGAAGTAAAGAAAGAGAGAGAGAGAGAGGGATGAGAGAGTCAGATAAGAGACAGGCTGGGAGTATATTTGGTGGTGGAAAAATTATCCAGTGCATATGTTACAAGGTATAAATACATATATACACATTTACACAATTAAAGGATTAATCTAATACAAAACAAATACTAATCACCATTACCAATAAAATATATTTTGAAATCATATGAATAGTTAGTAAAATAATTAGTTAATAAAATTTGGAACAATAATTTTTTTTTTGAACTGTAATTTTTTTCTTTATTTGAAATAAACAAGTCCAAAAATTCGGGTCGTTACATGTACTGCCAATTGTGTATGCGCGCAACATCCGTGTTTGGTTAATTTGGGTACTCATAGCATTTCTATTTGATTGCATACAAAGTTCCATTTCCTTCCATTACATCTCTAGTTCTGAGTCTTCTCCCTCATTTTTTGAGGGTACTTCACTACTATCCCTTTGCTCCATGAACTTCAATATCTTGAAATGTTTCCACTGATCAATAACCAATGATTGTTCTTTATTGTGTGTGCGTGCAACATCCGTGCATAATTGGCGTACTCATAACATTTCTGTTTGATTGCATGCAAAGTTCCATTTTCCTTCCATTACATCTCCAGTTATGAGCATTCTTCCTCATTTTTTGAGGGTACTCCACTACTATACATTTGCTCCATGAATTTCAATGCCTGAAAGTCTTTCCACTGATCAATAAGCATTGGTTGTTCTTTATTGTGTGTGCGTGCAACATTCGTGCATGGTTGGCGTACTCATAGTATTTCTGTTTGATTGCATGCAAAGTTCCATTTTGAAACAATGGCTACTAAGTAGTTAGTCAAGTTCCACAAATAAGAAAATTAAGAAGCTAAGAATAAATTTTCAACAGTATGAATTTTAAAATGCACTATGAATTTTCAACAATATCAACAGTTTGATTTATAGCATGAGAAATGCAGTTCCAGACAGATGGTTGAGAGAGAGACGTAAAACCTTTACTCCAATCACCGATGAAGGGTCACCCATTCATTGAAATGTAGTTCCATTTGCTGGTTTCCCACCACTGAATCACAATACCAAGGATTTAGACAAATGGAATCAAACAAGAAGCGAGAGTAGAACTCCATAAATAAATGATGATGTGAGGAAAAAATCGTAGTACTTGCTCCGTTTGGTGCAAACACTCAGACTCGCCATCGGAAATCCACACGGTAACACCTCTGGGCTTAAACAATTGCTGCTGAAGAAACAACCACTTGGTCGCTGCTACTGCAGGAGAACTCCCTCCGCCACTGCCGCCTACTGATCATGACTAAAGTGGAACTGATTGTCCCCCGTCGACGCAAAAAGGTCCCATGGGGACTTAGGGTTTGGTCAGAGGGAGATAGAGAGAGGGAATAGAGGGATGTGGTGGTGCGGTGGAGAGAGAGATAGGGGATTGAGGGAGACAAAATCGATGGAAGAAATAATATTGGTGCGGCTAGGGTTCCAGTTGATTGTGTTTCAAATTTTGAAAATCAAATCAAAATTTTACCAAAATTCCATTTAGGATAGCCCTTGGATGGATTAGGTATTTACCAAAATGTCATTTAATTGACTGAAAGGTGGAGATTTATGTAGGAAGGGAGATAAATCTGGACAGTTGGTTATGTTTGGGATTCAAAATCTGAAGGCACGGCTCGAACATTCAGTACACGCAAATTAAAACTGAACAACAAATTTAACCAACTAAAACGCGTAGAACAAACTCAAACACATAAATCTTGATCAAATAAAAAAACACTGATGTACCAGTAGTTTGAGTAATGTGTTATTGATACAATTTGCGAATACCAGTAGTTTGAGTAATGTGATATTGATTATAATTTGGGTGTCCTTGTGACGAATGTTTATTAGAGCTAAAAGAGTGACCATTTTAAGTTATAGACCGATGTCGTGATCTTAAAATTATGTTTCAATTTTTTTTACTCAATCTGCACAACTTAAAGTATTGTTTCATAACAAAATAGATAGAAGCAAAGTAAATTCATATAAAATAAGGCTGCCTCTAATGCCACGAGCATTAATTGTCCTGGTGGGTAAAATGACTCTTTTGTCCTGTTGTGGTCAAATGTTTCCAGCCCATAAAATTTGTAACCTAAAATATCCTTCTGTAAACAAACAACCCTTCAATTACTCTTTTCCAGCTTCTGATTTCCTGCGCTTTACAACTGCAACCATTATCTCCCTTTTTCCTTTAGGTTTTGTCTCTTTCCGTTTGTACTTGATCGCTAGATTCATTGGAGTATATACATTCAAGGTTTGTATCTTTTATTCATTGTGTACTTGTATACTTAGGAATTGCTTTTCTAAAGTATATGTTTACGGTTTTGTTACGTTATTCACGAACTATTATTGTTGAGATCAAGCCAATCTCAACGGGTTGGTCGTTGTGGTCAAGATTTGAGATTTAGGGGTTTACTCCCTTCTAAGATCTTTGATTCGAAACCTATTAGATGCTATTAAATTCAGGGGTCAGTCCATATAGAGTTTTGCTCTAGTTTTAATTGGGACCCCCTCAAATGGCGGTGAGATTGGTCTCCAAAGATTAGTTGTGATGTATGAAGCTGTCTCTGACAACTACGCTATCCAAAAAAAAAACAAAAAACTAATATTGTTGAGCCTATGTTTAGTGTTTCATTAGTGTACTTTGTATACGGTAATAAACAAAAATTAATGTATTTTTTTAAAAAAAAAAACCTTGAATGTTTAGGGACTAAGATTTGTTGAGGCTACGCTTAGGGTTATAACTTTTTTCCCCCTTCTGTTAGTGCTTTCTTATGAATTTTTAATGCCACAATCTTTGCTCAATTTTTTTCATGATGTAGATTAGGTGACTGAACCATGGATATTGAACAACCAATTGAATGCATCCATGGAAGTTCCAGTGATCAGATTGATGAACTCGAAATCGACATACAAAATCAAGAAAACAAACAAAAGGATATGCTTCAGTAATTTGGATGGAAATTCGAATCTCGGGAAGAACTTCTCGATACTCTTTGAGAGTTTTTCTCAATGCAAGGATATGCAATATCTATCAAAAACTCTAGACAAGATAGATATCTTACCATCGGTTGTGATCGGGGTGGTTGTTACCGGAATAAGTGGCATGTTCCCTTAGAGAAACGGCAAAGGAAAATGGCAACTCGTCTCATAAATTGTCCTTTTCAATTCTGTTGTAAGAGACAAGATGATGGCTTGTGGGTGATTAATGAAGTAAAAAATAGCTCACATAATCATGAACCCTCAAGTGACATGTCCGGACATCCCTCTTGTTGTCGTTTGTCAAAGAAAGAGATCACGAGCATTGAAGAAATGACTAGATCGGGAATACCACCACGCCAAATTCTTTCTTCACTTAGACAATCCAATCCGAAGCTTCAAGCGGTGTCAAAAACAATTTACAATACGAAGGGGAAAATTCAAAAAGACAACTTAGCAGGACGAACTATGATCCAAGCATTGTTTGAAGAGCTTTGTCAAGGTGATTTTACTTTCGACGTTGCATATGATCAAAATGGCCATTTGACACATCTATTTTTTGCACACCCTTCTTCAAGCATATTAACCAAAAGCTATACAAATGTCTTCGTGATGGATTGCACCTATAAGACAAATAAGTACAAGGTGCCACTACTTGACATAATTGGAGTTTCAAGTTTTAACAGTTCATTTTACTCTTGTTTTGCCTTTTTGGAGAAAGAGGGAGAAGGAGATTATATTTGGGCTTTGCACAATTTTAGCAAGATTTTGGGTCCCACTTGCCATCCTTCTGTTATTGTATCAGAAAGGGAATTGGCCTTGATGAATGCCGTAAAAGTTGTTTTCCCTTCAACTACAAATCTTTTGTGTGTGTGGCATATTGAGAAAAATATTTTAGCAAATTGCAAGCCTTACTTTGACACTCAAGATGATTGGACCACATTTTTGTCTACTTGGAACGAAGTGATAAATTCTCAAGATGAGGAGGCATTCAATGAAGCTTGGAAATTAGTTGAGCTACTGTACAAGGATAAGGAAAAAGTGCTATGTTATATTCGAAAGACATGGCTTCCATTCAAAGAGCGATTTGTGCATGCATGGACTGAGAATTGTGCTCATTTTGGAAATCGTGTTTCTTCGAGGGCAGAAGGTGCACATGGGAAATTGAAAAAATATTTACAAGTTTTAACATGTGATCTCTATCAAGTGAAGAACAAGATATGCCTTGCCATTGAAAATGAATTTAAAGAGATAACGACTCAACTCTCAAGTGAGAGGATCCGAATACCTCACAACTGCAATAATTACTTCTTTAAGGAGTTGATCACCAAAGTGTCGTCATTTGCTTTGCGGAAACTAGTTGATCAATATGAGATGTTGAAGCATGGTACAATGAAATCAACATGTACAGGACACTTCATGGCAAGTATGGGTCTTCCTTGTGCACATAAGATGATTGATTGGAAAGGTAAAGTGTTACCGCTTGATGCAATACACTCGCAAAGGAGGATTGATATGAGATCCTTTGCTTTTTCTGATGGGGGAGAAACTAGGTCGAATGGGCAAGAATTCAAAAGGTTAGTTCATGAGTTAGAAAATAAATACCAAGAGTGGCCTGCAAGGCAAAGAGAACGTGTTCAAGAGAGAATTTCTCAACTTGTAACTCCATCACTACCATTGGTTATTGAGCCAAATATTCTACCACATAAAGGACGTCCATCGGGGTCAAAGAAAGTTAAGGAATCTAGTTCTACGAAGTGGAATGCATCAAAATTTGAGATTGTGGATGCAACACGAAAGTGTAGCATTTGCAAAGGTGTTGGTCATAATAGTTGAACATGTAAAGGCAAATGAGAGGCAAATGTATTGAATCCAACTCATTCAGCTAATCTGGACGATGATGAAAGTACCATGAATGTGCTCGACACAAGTCCGATTCCTACTTCACTCGACTAGTTTTTGTTGGATTGACCACTTGAGGTAAGATAGTTCTTTTTCTATTATTTCATAGTGGACGAATTATTGGTAAGTCTTACAGATAATCTCAACTAATTAGAGCCATAACTTTTACCATTTCTTTTGCAGCTGCAGGAGATAAAAAAGTGTCTTTCCCATTCAATTCTGGCCAACATCCTACCGCTTAAGTGAAGGATGTACCACATTTTGTTTAACATGTGGTTTTCAGTTTTCTTTTCAGATCAAGTGACATGACAGATTTCAGTTTTGACTATAAAGTACTAGTTTGGACTTTACAATGCTTCTTTAGATTCATTCTGGATTTAGATGGAAGTGGAAGAAACATGACATTTTCCTGTGAGGAAGCGGCCTTACTTTTTATATCTTTATTATACATTGACAATTATTAAGGAACTTTCTTGAATGGTGATTTCTACTTGTACTGGAGAGCATTTTTTTTTTTTTGGTTTTATTGTTGGTAACCACATGAAGAGAGAAGTTTTTTTTTTTTTTTTACAGGTTAGTATTTTTTTTAAAGTATATCTTTTTTTTTGAAGTAAAATTAAAATGGAGAACCATGTGCTTGTTTATTAGATGTTGTAACATAAAAAAAATGAAAGCTAAAAAATGGATAGATTTTGTTAGGGTCACCAACTCACCAGTGTGAATGATTTTGAGAAAGAAAAAATACTCAAATTTGAAGTGTGCTATGGAGAAAAGCACAATTTTCGTTTTAGTTTTTTCAATTAAAAAATTGACTTTTGCTCACAATCAAACAAAATAGGGATTCTACTATCAAAACAAAATTGTCAGTTGGAAAGCACGAGAAATCAGAAGCCGAAGGGTAATTCAATTAGGGTTGCTCCTTCAAGGAAGGGTAGTTTGGGTAACTAATGTTATGGATTGACAGCTTTGACCACAAGGGGATAAGAGAGTCATTTTACCAACAAGAGCAATTAATGCTCGTGGCATCAGTGAAATGGCTCGTGGCAATAGAAATTTTCTAAAATAAAATAAGCAAATCATAGGTAAAATTTGTTGAAAATTCATAAATCACACAACACGCGTATTAAAAATCCAATGAAGTTAAATTGACTAAAATGCTATTGGACCATTCCATAATGCTTTAACAACGATGTTTTCACGATGATCTCATTGGTTCTTTACCAATCCTCGACATTCTTGCATAAAGAATATCGAGAATTATTAGATTTATCACAATTTATAAACCACTTTATGTAAAATCTAGGTTTGACAATGGAAGGAGAAGGACAACTTAGTACCTTTGGAAATGTGCAAACATTTTTCTGACCAATCAACTTTTAACACGAAGGTTACCACAGAGGCACAATGTTCATGGTACATAGGTTGTGGAGCACGAATAATAAACACATATGCGCGTCCATAACATTGAGAAAGGTACTCTGCACTCCATTTTCTTGACAAAACATCTATATTATAAAGTATTGCTATATTTTATAGACAGAACATCACATTAATTTTTTATCTTGCCTTTACCTTTAACATTAACTTCTTCAAATCGGTTGGTACACATCGCAAGATAAATTCTGCCTTTGTGTCCTTCACCAAGACCTCCATTGAGCCAGTGGAGTCTTTCACAACCATATTTACATTAGACCTAAATGTATTACCATTTTTTTCTTTATCTTCTTCGTGAGCACTCTCATGCCAACAAACGCTTCCTTCATCTATATATATAAACAAAAGAAAGTCGGTATTCTTAGTAGAGCGAAAAGCGCAATTTAAAAGTCTTACCATTTGGCAGTTCAATTTGCATGTTTTGCTCTTCAAATAGGTCAATTTGCATATTAATTTCATTCGCATTATTCATCCTGCAAACGGGACACCAAAAAAACGAAGATGAGTAAGTACGTTAGTAAAAAAAAAAGATTGACATAACTGTGTTCCTCTTTCTATGTTATTTAAAAAAAAAAAGATTCAAACATTTTTCTCTTATTTCTACGTGTGAAGACGCCCCGTAAAGATTTCACTGACCATTTGAACTTTCTGTATAATACATTCAGAAAGCCATGAATGGAAATCGAGACAAAAAAAAGAACGGTATAGGCTAGAAAATGGAGAAAAAAATAGTTTAGGTAAGTATTTTGGTGAGTGAAAAAAATAGTTTAATTAGGTAAGTGTTTTGGTGAGTGAAAAAAATAGTTAGTTTTTGGGTGAGTGAAAAATATACTTTCAATAAACGTTTTTTTTTTAAAAAACAAAAAACCCTTTCGGGCAGTTTAAACTATCGCAATAAGTAACTAGGATTTTTTTCACATACGATCACAACAACAAAACATAGCTAAAGTGGCATGTTCTAAGGGGCACTTTTTACTAAATACCCCATTTGAGGGTTAACAGGGCAGAACAAATTTTATGCCCCAAAAAGTTGTAGGTAATAGGGCACTTTCAATATACACCGTTTTGGTAAGTGAAAAAAATAGTTAGTTTTTGGGTATTCTTTTTTTGTGGTGAGTGAAAAAAAATACTTTTAGTAAAACGTATTGAAATAGAAAACAAAACAAAAAGGGGAACAAATAGAAAGTGAAGAACATAGCAGAGCCATACTTATGGAAAGAGAACTGGAAAATACGAAAGACGGGGAGAGAGAATTGGATTGACTGGGTTAGTGATGCCTTTTCCCTCTGTAAAACAACTCTAAAAAACAAATAAAAACCTTTTTTGTTAGAGGTTATGCTTGGGCAGAGGTTATTAGTTGATGTAGTTAATTTGGAAATGATTTTGGAAAAGTAGGAACACGTTATTGCATAAGGAAATGATTTTCCTTATGTTGCTTTCCTTATGTCACTACCAAAAAGCAAGTGTAGTGTAGAAACGTTTTGAAAAATTTAGTGTAGAAATTCATTACTGAAAATAATAGTATTCAATCAAACTTTCAAAAATCAACGCCAATCTATCCCATTACCCAATCAAGCTTTCAAAAATTATTACCAAAAATCGGCATTAAAAATCATTACCCAAAAAAATCGGCAATCAAAGGGAAGCAAGATTGAAATCTGTCATTATAGATTTGTCATTATAATCAAGCCAATCAAGCTTAAAAAATTATTTCCAAAAACTAAAAAAATCACTCTCAACCATCGGATGAAATCAATCTGAGTCAATCTACGGTACCTATGGAAACTTCCGGACTTTTAGTCAGATTGATTCATATTGGAAACATGTAAAACTTATAAAACCAAAAAGAAATGTAGAATGGAGGGCAAAGATTTATGCAGAAGGAAGGGATAAATCTGGACTGTTCGTTGTCTTTTGGATTCAAATACTTCCCTATCATATTATATAGATATAGATATAGATATATATATATATGTATATATATACATAGTTCGTTTCACATGAGGTGGTCCTCATTTGAGTTAAAATGCAAACCTCCCCATTTTTTTCCATTTCTGGATCAAAATTTGATGATCCAAGCCGCTCAATGTGATCAGAACGTGATTTTAAAGGTAATTATAAAGAAATCAGCCAAAAAAATGTTCAGGAAGAGCTTGATCCAAACAGTTTTTTATTGAACGGTTCAATAAAAACTGCTCAAATCAAGTCCTTCCGAGTCATTTTTTTTGCCGATTTCAATAGGGTACCTTTAAAATCACGTTTTGAACATGTTGAGCAGCTCGGATCATCGAAATTCGATCAGAAAAGGGGAGTCCGCATTTAAAGAGGTCTTCATTTGAAATCGTATATATATCATCATAAAAGGATAGTAAGGGTAATTCACACATTAGAAGGATGAAAACATAAGTATGGATTGTGAGAGAGATGAATATTTACGTTGTATGGTTAATTAGGATGAATATTTAAAAAGTCGAAAAATAAATTCCAGGCTCAAATCCGTCCAAACCGCCTAAACCCATATGCCTAAACCGTATCCAAATCGATCCGACTGAACAACACTCACTGTCACGACCCGGATTTTCAACATAAAATAAATAATATGTTTCAAAAGAAAGTGCTACGCTTGCCTTCGTAAACCCAAAATAAAGTTCCACCTGTTTAATTACAGACAAGTCCTCCATTCAGAAGAAAGTATACTTTGGCATCACAGCCCAAATCAACTTAGTACAGTTATAGTTCTAGTCAAAAGATAGTCCATGAATCCTTAGTTACAAAGCCATCTTGACCCAAAAACTTAACATTACAAGATGAAAAAGTAACTAAGTGCATTAGGCTTCCAAAATCTGTCCACAATCCAAGCATGTAACACATGAGGCTAAAGTCCGGCATTGGTACCTGAAAAGAAGGATTTTGTTGAGCTACGAAGCCCAGTAGGAAAATCTTAACCAAAATTATATGTACGCATGTCGATTAGTGCAATAGAAGAAAGATGAGGAAACAATGTTCAACACAGAATAATCAGTCAACTCGTGAATGAATCCGTAACCCCGATTAAGTACGTGTGTCATACGACTCATTTACTTCGATGACCCCAACTCAACTCGACACCACATATAACTCCCACCATTGGTATTTCCACCCCTTGCGTTACCATACAACTTCACGTGGATTACCATGTTACCACCCCATGCGTCACAGTGATCCCCATAAACCCAGGGTTACCGTATTACCACCCCTTGCGTACGAAACCCTAGAGTGTCACCGTATTACCACCCCTTGCGTACAGGACTCCCTAAACCACCATTCGACCTCAAACCACTCAATTCTCAACTAACATGCAAGCTATGACTTCCGAGATCACATTCTCAAAGTCGATTTCCTACTTAGTGCGTCTGCTACCACATTCGCCTTTCCCGGATGATATTGCAACTCAAAGTCGTAATCCTCTAGGTGTTCCATCCATCTACGTTGTCGTAAGTTGAGCTCTTTTTGAGAAAACAAGTATTTTAGACTCTTATGATCGGAAAAGACTTCGAATTTCTCAGCGTAAAGATAATGACGCCAACTCTTTAATGCAAAAACGACGACCGCAAGTTCTAAGTCATGGGTAGGATAATTTCGCTCATGAGTCTTCAACTGTCGCGAGCCATATGCTACAACACGTCCCAATTGCATCAACACGCACCCCAATCCCTCTTTCGAAGCATCACAATATACGGAATAACCAATTCCTCGTTCGGGTACGACCAAAACCGGCGCGGTAGTCAATCTCTTCTTCAATTCTTGAAAGGCCTTCTCACATGCGTCATTCCAAACGAAACGAGTTCCTTTACGAGTCAATTTGGTCAAAGGAGCCGCTAGGCGAGAAAAATCTAGTACAAACCGACGATAGTATCCAGCCAAGCCCAAGAAACTACGAATCTCGAATACATTCTTCGGTCGTTGCCAACTCATCACGGACTCTACTTTCCCCGGATCAACAGACACCCCACCATTCGAAACGACATGACCCAAAAACTTGACTTCGGACAACCAAAACTCGCATTTACTAAGCTTGGCATACAAACAGTGTTCTCTCAAAAGTTCAAGGACGATGGAAAGGTGAGATTGATGCTCCTCCTCCGAAGGCGAATAGATAAGGATATCGTCTACAAAGACAACTACGAAACGATCGAGATAAGCACAAAAGATACGGTTCATCAAGTCCATGAAAGTTGCCGGTGCGTTCGTCAAACCAAAAGGCATAACAACAAACTCGTAGTGGCCATAACGAGTACGAAAAGCGGTTTTAGGAATATCTTCTCTCCGAACTCTCAACTGGTGATAACCGGACCTTAAGTCAATCTTAGAGAAACAGGTAGCGCCTCGAAGTTGGTCGAATAGATCGTCGATTCTAGGCATTGGGTACTTATTCTTTATGGTTACGCGGTTCAACTTACGATAATCGATACAAAGACGAAGAGAACCATCTTTCTTCTGAGCGAACAAGGCCGGTGCTCCCCACGGTGAAGTACTCGGGCGAATAAATTCCAGACTCTCCAGTTCTTGCAATTGAATCTTCAATTCTCTCAACTCGGCAGGCGCAAAACGGTAAGGAGGTATGGAAATAGGAGCGGTACCAGGAAGTAAGTCAAATGTGAACTCAACTTCTCTCTCAGGTGGTAAACCAGGTAACTCCGTCGGAAACACGTCCGGAAAGTCACAAACGACAAGAGGTAACTCCCCATGCGCGGATACGCCCTCATCTAAGGTCAAACCTGCTAGCACGGCATACATCGACTCATGTTCCCGAGATTCACACAGATACGGTTCTATCGGTTCCCGACGCTCCCCAAAAAACTCAAAACAGGTACCCCCAGGTGGACAAATACGGACCCGACGCTTGAAGCAATCTATAGTAGCGTGAAATGTGGACAACCAATCCATTCCCAAAATAAGGTCAAACCCTGACATATTCAACACGATGAAATCAAAAGTGAAACGACGATCTCGTATAGTGAGCTCACAATCCCGGCAAATACGATCTAACGGCGATCTACCTCCTATAGGTGTGTCAACAAACAACGGTGGATTGATACTCTCGATTTCCAATTCCAACGCACAAGCAAAAGATGCAGCAATAAATGAATGAGAAGCTCCAGAATCAAATAGTACTCTAGCAAAGGAATTGAACAGAAGAAATGTACCCCTCACTACGGACGTCTCTGGGGCCTGAGAAATAACAGGAGGCGGAATGGTTGACGTAGTGGCAAAAGCTCTCCCCTGAGTAGTTTGACTCTGGACATGTCCACCCCGATGACCGGAACCCTGAGTAGGTGTGGATGAACTAGCTCCTCTCTCAACCTGAGATCCCTGAGCCGAAGTGGCCTGACGAAAATGAGGCTGCTGCTGCCTCTGAGTTCCCCGAAACGACTGCCGCCCAAAACTCCGTCCACCCCTCGGCTGCTGCACTGACCCTGACTCACTGCGAGCCCCGTCCCCACGCGGACAATTCCTAGCAAAGTGATCCGACTTTCCGCAAGTAAAACAAGTACCCAAAATACGCGGACACTGAGCTCGAATATGCCCCGCCTGACCACACTCATGGCATACCATTGGAGGCCGATTGGAAACTCCTCGAGTCCCGAATGAAGATGAAGGTGGAGGCCTAAAGTTCGATGGACCTTGAGAAATCGACATTTGATCCCTTTGCCTTTTCCTCCCTTGATTACCGAAACTCCCCGATGATGAACTTATACCCCCCGCAGGTTGTCTCGGTTCCCAAGCTGTAGGATTCCTAGGTGCCTCTCGCGGTGTCTCAATGCTCCGTGCACACTCCACGACCTCGGCAAACTTCCCTTTTCGTTGTGCCACCACAAACTTTTTCACGGTATCACTCAAACCCCTTTCAAATCTCCTACACTTTCTCTCCTCGGTTGACACCATCTCCGGCGCAAAACGGGACAAAGATTGAAATTTTACCGCATACTCCGACACAGTCATATCCCCTTGCTCCAACTTCTCGAATTCATTCCTCATTTGATCCCGACTCGTTTCCGGAAAATATTGCTCCTCAAAGAGCATCTCAAACTCCGCCCAAGTCAAGTTCTCAATGTCTGGCTCATCTACTTGAGCCGCGATCCTCGTCGTCCTCCTTGCATCTTTCCTTGACTCCAGAACGGATTCCCACCATTCGCCAGCTTCCCCGACCAACTGCACGGCCACAATTCCCACTCGGATATTATCCTCGGTAATGTTAAGAGCCCTAAAAAGCTTTCGGATTTGGGTTAACCAATGGTCGGCTACCAAAGGGTCACTAATGGTTCCATCAAACGTCGGAGGATTTCTACGGCTAAACTCCCGCATTGCTATCATAGCCCTATCCTCAGCGTTCTCTCTCGGAGCCTGGTTCAAAAGGTTTGCAGCCGCAAGTGCCGCAACAAGATCCCTAGCAAACTGAGTTTGATTCGGAGGCACACCTGCACCTCGACCTGCCCCAGCCCCCAGATTCCCACCTAGATTCTCCCCATGCTGACTAACTTCGTCCTCGGGAGGTACCCCACGGCCACGACCACGGCCACCCCGGTTTCCACCCCTACCTCGTCGCACACGCAATCTCGGAGGCATCTTACTACAATTATAAGAAAAGAGAGTCCATCAACAACAACATCATTTAATGAGGTCGAAACCTCCAACTATCCCAACACGGGTCTAAGATAACGCTACACCACTCTACTTTATTGAAATGCTATGCCATGTAAGTTAAGTGTTAACAATGCACACAAGCACACAAGCGTTATAAAAATAACGTGACATTTTGAACCCATGAGACTAGAAGTCTCCCTACGGTCTCTAGGTATTCTAAACCTAGACGCTCTGATACCAATTTGTCACGACCCGGATTTTCAACATAAAATAAATAATATGTTTCAAAAGAAACTGCTACGCTTGCCTTCGTAAACCCAAAATAAAGTTCCACCTGTTTAATTACAGACAAGTCCTCCATTCAGAAGAAAGTATACTTTGGCATCACAGCCCAAATCAACTTAGTACAGTTATAGTTCTAGTCAAAAGATAGTTCATGAATCCTTAGTTACAAAGCCTTCTTGACCCAAAAACTTAACATTACAAGATGAAAAAGTAACTAAGTGTATTAGGCTTCCAAAATCTGTCCACAATCCAAGCATGTAACACATGAGGCTAAAGTCCGGCATTGGTACCTGAAAAGAAAGATTTTGTTGAGCTACGAAGCCCAGTAGGAAAATCTTAACCAAAATTTATGTACGCATGTCGATTAGTGCAATAGAAGAAAGATGAGGAAACAATGTTCGACACTGAATAATCAGTTAACTCGTGAATGAATCCGTAACCCCGATTAAGTACGTGTGTCATACGACTCATTTACTTCGATGACCCCAACTCAACTCGACACCACATATAACTCCCACCATTGGTATTTCCACCCCTTGCGTTACCATACAACTTCACGTGGATTACCATGTTACCACCCCATGCGTCACAGTGATCCCCATAAACCCAGGGTTACCGTATTACCACCCCTTGCGTACGAAACCCTAGAGTGTCACCGTATTACCACCCCTTGCGTACGGGACTCCCTAAACCACCATTCGACCTCAAACCACTCAATTCTCAACTAACATGCAAGCTATGACTTCCGAGATCACATTCTCAAACGTAACGTCGTATGATATGCCAATACTATCACCAATGCATCACAAACGGTCACATATTCCAATTTACCACCAATAAGCAATTAACAACGTTTAACCATGTAGTTCCATGTTCAATTGTGTCAACGGAAGACCAACGAACGAAGAAAGCATCGAAAAGTCACAAGAAGCCAAAAGAACGAGCTTGAGATCAATTAGGAGGTGTTTCAAGGGGTTTAGAAGTGATTGAGAGCCAAAACAATCAATAAATGGTCAACAGGAACAAAATCTGGAGATAAGCATCCCGTATCGATACGCATAAAATCCGTATCGATACGCGTTCAACTGATCAAAAATATAAGCAAATGGTATCGATACGCCCCTAAAACCGTATCGATACAGATTGGCTTCGGGTAGCGATTTCCAGCAGATTTTCAGAACTCAATACTCAACCAAATTCAACAACCAATAGCTCGATTTCACACCAAATCAACAAGGAAACATATAAGAGAGGTCAAGAAGTTCCTACCTCGAAACAATGGACGAGATCCTCGCGTTATTGGACGAGTCCTAGACTTTCGAACGTTGGAACTTCGATTCGAATTCAACCCAAGGATTTCCGGGCTTATGAACGTGATTGCAAGGCCGGTGGGAGGTTGAATCTCGAAGATTTCGGGGTGTGAGGTGGAGTTTTGAGTGTGAGAGAAGGAGAGAGAGAGAGAGAGAGCCGGTGGAGAGAGAGATGGGAGACGCCGGATGAAAGAGGGAAAGAAGGGAGGAAAATGATCCCATACATTCCAACCACTTCTATTTATACCTCAAAAACTTCAAATCGCACATTTTCCCCTCAATCTTTTATTCCTTCACTTTAGTTCTCGAATCAATTATTCACCAATTAATCCATAATTTCTCAATTAGCAATTAATAGATATTTCAAAGATTAAAATTTCTCGGGTCTCTACACTCACTGACGAATGATGGATAGAAAAATGATAATCTGCCGTGGCCGGATCGGTTCTCATTTCCCAATCCGATCCACTCAAAACTAGGGATGGCAAAGTGAACCGAACCGATGGATACCCGAACCGTAACCCAAAAATTTCCCCGAACCATAACCGAAAAATTCCCTGTGGGTATGGGTATGGTTGAGGCCTTGGATAACCGAACGGGTATCGGGGCGGGTATGGTTTAGCAGATCCCCGAACCGAACCGAAACCATAATATATATTTACTAGTGAATGCCCGTGCCTGAAGGCATGGCGCAACGCATTTTGAATACAACTAAAATGACCAACAAAGCTGATTTATACAGCAAGATTTGTTTTCTTAAATTAGGTTCATGCCCGTGTCTAAAAGTCACGACTCAAACGATCGCACACACAAATAGACATTGTACTCACGTGCAATATATCAACCCTTGCCCAACGAACCCAAGTACGCAAAAAAAAAAACACACACACACACACCCAAGCATATTCGTAGGAATTCCCCGTGCTTAAAGCCACAACGCGACATAATAGTTAGTTTGCAACTATCCAAAATTACAAATGGGCCAGACAAAGACAAACAACAACAAAGTAAAAAAATGGTCCCGCCGCCTAAGATATGAACATCAAGAAAAAAACCGGTCCCATTGCCTGAGACGATCGAAATAGATACCTCAGAACCGACAATATGATATTGTTGTGGCTTTCCTACATTCACCCAATATGACTCCCTAGCAACCCCTTGGCTCTTGGAAAGCACCTTAGTGATTGCTCCGTCCAGAATGAAATAGATTAATTTGCCCATCAGCTGAAAATTAACACAAATACAATTGCACAGTCACGTTGAACACCTTAAATAGTAAGAGAGTTCAAATATCACAATTTTTGTTAAGATTTCTAAAGAGCTAGCAAACAATTTTTTCGGGAAAATTAATTTCAGGAGATAAGCAACATGCATGTATGAACCAATACATGACAAAGCAACACATACTCTGAAGAAGCCTGAAAGCCATAATTAACAACACACCCACAATCAGATTAATCTTGAAGGAGTTATGATCTGAACATATGGGTGAAGTAACTGGGAATGAAAAAAAAGACTTGAACACATATCTCGGAGGAGTTATGATCAGAACATATGGGCGAAGTAACTGTGAACTAAAAACAAATTATATTTGGTCTTAGACATCCATCAAAGATCTTATAACCTTCCATATCATGGTTGTAGCTAGAAGTAGTACAAAACTACAAATTATGTAAGAAATGGTTTTTAACTAATGGATATGTGCCTCAACTAATTGGGGTAAGCCTAGCTATAGGCATCAAAACCAAGAAGGATTTTGATAAACTCTCACTGGAAATCAAACTTCTCGTATGGACAATCTTACAAACACCTTGAACGCAATATAAAATTCTAAAGTACACAGCTACAGTCTGCTCCTAGTAATGGGAAACAAAATGAAAACAGAAGCAATTGTTTTTAAAAGGTATGCTGCTCTAGTGCCCCGCCCGCATTGGTGTCAGTATATGGTCCAATGCCCCATTAATCTTTTCAATCTAAACAGTGATAATGAAGCTCCAACACAATATAAGAACACCAATTGGTGATAAATTATAGGTATTGTAAACAAATACCAACTCAGCATCCCCACAAATGGTATCACTTCAAGAACAAAAAAAAGGGGCAAAATTTGAAGAGCAATTTACATTCAGAGAATACCAATGTGCTTAAAAATGTCCAAATCTTAAAGCAAAAATAAACTCACTTGACTGTAGCATTCAACTTGCAGCCGTACTGCAGCTCCATATAGCCGGTATCCCCAATGTCCCTATCATAACAATGTAGTACCTGAAACCTAAAATGTGAAAAAGCAAAGTAGTTTCCAGTAACATCAAAAAGAGGCTCATGGCCTGAATATTGTATCTATAAGTTTGTTTTGTGAGCTTAGATCAAATGCAACATGCAAGTGAAATCAAAAAATAAAGCGGGATGGGATTCATAGTGCAAGGTTGCAAGCAATATTTGAACCTGTACGGGATTAAACTATGAAGGTTAAAAAAGGAGCTTACATATCAGGTATTGAACCACATGTAGGCTTCAGAGCATTTTTACTGAGTCTTGGAGCAGAAAGGGGGCAATCAGAGAAAACACCAAAAAAATGGAAGTAAGGAGAAAAGAGGAAAAGCAAACACCAACTCTTTATATCCATGATTGATGAGTGCATCAATAGTAGTGAAGAAATCCAACAGTTTTAAGTTGATTCCAGAAGCGAAATGGAATTGACACCCCATGTTACAGAGAGTGGGTTCAGGAAAATAAAAACAACTAATCTGTTAAACCATCTATTTAAGGTTCACCATCACAAAATAAACTAATCAATTCAACAACCAACCAAATAAACCATCTACAGAATACAACATCCAAGTATGGCTCATCTTGCACCCGACCACACTAATTTCTTGAATTCAGGAATACACTTATGCAAATGTAGATACAAAAGATATACCTCTCTGTGGCGTTCAGCGGTGGTAAAGTAAAGAAGGGATTTGAGACACCTCGAAACTTGGTAAGAAACTCCTCGGTGAAAGAGCTTCAACACCCACACCTTCAGAACTTCATCACTCATACCTTCAGATACAAAACTCTTCAATTGGACTTCAACACAAACCCCAACTCGAACCCTCGTCCCAACTTTCAAAACCCATGCCGTCGGACCCAACGATTTGGGAAGAATCGCCGACATCCATTAGTGCGCATCCCCATCTACGGTAGGTTATCAAACTGTATAAAAATTTAAGCAAACAAAGAGGAGTTCGACAAAACTATACTAAGGGGTGACTGTCAATTTCAGAAACTAAAGATTATGTTTAACACTAAACATTTTCTCAATTTTTTTTTACCTTTGTTGATATCAATTATCATCAACCAATCATAGCGGAAAAGTGCACATTGTGAATGATGATAGTTAACACAAACAAAGCCAGAGTAACAATAAAAACGATTCAACCTAGTTGATGACTATTATCATATATCTCTCGTAGACTTGGAAGGAAAAAATTCAACAATCGATTCAACCACAGGACACAATTGACACACAAACACACCAGTTGATTTCATTCACAAACCTTCCTCCAAGCCTGAGCAAGAAAAACACACAGGCCAAATCAAACATTTAATTGAACACCTGGAATGCGTTTAAAAGAAAGGAACCACACCCAGTTTCACTCACACACAAAATGCGAGTGAGTTTTTTGTTTTCCAGTAAACATTTAATCAAACACATGGAATGCGTTTAAAAGAACGGAACTGCACCCAACCTCTCACACATAAAATGCGAGTGAGTTTTGTGTTTTCTGCGTGTGACTGGATGTATATAAGAGCTAGAACAACTAAAAATAAATTCTAGTTGGTCTTATTTTAAGGATAAAGAAGCCGGAAAAAAGCCTAAAAAAATCAAATCTTTGCGCAAATGGAAAGCGATAATGAAAAACAAAATCGACATGATACCCATTCGTTTACCAGCGATGGTGAAGAGTGGTTACCTTTGGCCTCGGCTATTCCCGCTACTTGGGTGAGCGCAATGTTCGATCGGCCACATTTGGCGGTGCTCGAAAATAGATGAAATCCCTTAGAGAGAAAAAAACCATAACCTGAGAAGTACTCGTACCTACGACAATATGAATCACGTATATAATCAGTGTTCTGTCGGTCTATGCCATGGGAATGAATAAACCCTAGACCCGTAGTTTTTTAGTGAAAGATGTGAAGAACTACAAACCTTTTGGGGTGAAGAAGAACTACATGTCGTAGAACCCTGAGAGCCTCGAATAGCGGTGGTTCCAGTGGTGACTCGTTGCGCCGGTCGGTGGTGCTAGTGGTATCCCATCGGGCTCGACAGAGAGGAGAGACTGGGATTCGATTTCCGAGGGCTTGCGGTGGTGCGGGGAGAGAGAGGGATGCCGTGGTGCTGTGGGTCTGTGGTAGTGGGTCGGTCGAAGAAAGATAGAGAGAGAGAGAGAGAGTGGGTCTGAGGGAGACAGAGCGTGAGTGAGGGATGGGAATAAATGAATAATGGTGCGGCTAGGGTTTCTTACAAAAATGTCATTTATGATAGCCTTTGGATGGATCAGGTATCTACAAAAATGCCATTATAGAATCAAGGGTGGAAAATATGCCGGAGACAATTCTGAACCGTTGGTTGTCTTTTGGATTCAAACCCAATCCTATCTTATTATATAGATTTACTAGTGCTACCTGTAGACACCTCCCAAACGGGGCATCGCCATACAGATTGATCACGTTGTTTGCTCGATTGGTTGCTCGTTTCATAAACCAAAATCATGGACATTCCCATGGCTAGGAACATCGCCACATGATAACGGTTATCATCAAATAGAGTCGCCACCCAGTTTATCAAAACTAGGAAAACAGATAGAGATTCTGGATACGGGAGCCAAAAGTACAATAAGGGGAAGGTGTTAGGCACCCCTCTTTGCCCAGTCGTGAGACTGGCCCATAATCGTTCAACATAAGACGTATAGATGCTTTCTTTAATTCTAACACATAGTCTGTTTAATTAATCCTTTAAACAGTAAGTAAAGTGAGCCAGAACTGTAATTGAAGCATGCATCAGAAAGCAGGAAACAAACAAAGCTGTCCCAGGGTAATGGATCCCGCGGCCGGTGAATGGATATCACGGCCGAGGGATCCTCCTGGTTTGATATATCGGCCGAGGGATCGAAGCCCCGGTCGATGTTCTTCCTCACACCAGACAGAAACGTTAGTAAATAATCAAAACGCTAAAATCATGATTATTGACAGGAAATAAAACAAACCAGAGGCCGTTGGGCCTCACCACCTTGATCCCTCAGTTGCTTGATTGCTTCGGATTGCTTGTGATTTGACTGATTGCTTGATTAAGAACCCTAGGGTTAGGGTTTGAACTTCGGGGTTTAATCACCGGATTGACGGCTGCCTTCGGAAGGTTAGGGCTTTTGGAGTATGGGATTGAGGGAGTATTTGTGCAGAGCTTTGAGGTTTGAGAGAGTGTGTAAGTATCTCAATTTCTGTCTGTTAAATTCGAAACCCAAAGGCCCCTTTATATAGGCATAGGGATGACTCACTCCGGCCAATCAAATCACGAGATGGCAATTGCAATTGCAATGCATCTCAAACTCTACGTCGTGATCTCCGAACGTAGTCCGAACGCATTGGAAAGGTAGTGTAGTTGGATCAAACCAAACGTCTGACAGAACGTTCGAGAGTCTGGAAAAAGGTCGATCTGGCGGCCGAGCAAAGGATGTCACGGCCGTGGAAAGGATGTCTCGGCCGAAGGATAGATCTTGCGGCCGAGGGATTGATCTCTCAGGGAGATTTTGCTGGCAACAGGTTGCTCGGGCAAGGGATTGATGTTATGGCCGTGGGATCGATGTTACGGCCGTCAGATGGATTTTCCTAGGCTTCTGTATTTCTGTCTGAAAGGCTGTATGGCTTTGAATTGGGTCCTCTAAGTGGTCAAAGTTCTCACCGAAAGTCCTAAGGTCCTCAAGGAAGCAATCAGCAATCACTGTATCCATTTCATCATCGGGATTGTCCCAAGGTGGGATTTGAAATAATCGTTAGGCCAAATTGGGGTGTCTACAGATGCCCCTCTTTGACTGAACTCAGACGGATCGCGAGACATGTGTGAGTAAGAGTCAAAGCTGTAAAAAGCAACTCAATTTGGTCCAACCACTATTCCAAGGGGTTTTCGAAAAAGGTTTTGTTATGGTCGGGCCGGGAGGCTGCCTACGTATTCCACAAGGGAAATTCAGACCAATCGTAGTTCGGGCAGAAAAGTAAAAAGTTCAGAGGGTTAGAGACAGAAGACGTACCTTAGGGCTTAAAAAGCCGTAGTGTGACGTACCTAGACTGAGCCAGGGTTTTGGCGAAGAGTAGTTGAAGGAGCGCGGGGCTACCTGGGGAGTTTCTTTGCGGAGAGCTTCCTTAGTATTTTGGGGTAGATCAGTACACTGCAGGTGCGTTTGCTTTTCTTGATCATCCTGACTTTGACTGAAAGGAGCTCGGTAGAGTAGCCTATCCTTGCGAATGAGCTGGAAGGAATTGATGTAATGGGGTGGAATCCAAACCATTTGTTGGGATGAGTTGGACGCCGGTTTGTTTTTGAGATGTAGGGGAGGCGCAGGGCCAGTAGCTGGAGCACGGAGCTTTGGCGATGAGGGGACCGAGGCACGGAGCCGGTTGTAGTCATGAGGCGAGGGCCTGGAGAGTGATTGATAGGACCGAAGCACGGAGCTGGTGTTGATCATAAGGCGAGAGCCTTGAGGGGATTAGATTGAGGCGTGGAGCCTGCTGTGGTTTATGAGGCGGAGGCCTGAGGTGAGCTTAGAGCTTGATGGGACCGAAGCGCGGAGCTGGTATTGATTAGGATGAGAGTCTGTGGTGTCAGAGCTTTGAGCTTGACGTGATGAACCGAAGCGCGGAGCTGGTATAAGGCAAGGGCCTGAGGTGAAGGAATTGAGGCATGGAGCCTGAAGTGATTGAGGCGTGGACCTGAGTTGTCGGAGCTTAGGGCTTGACGTGATATGAACCGAAGCATAGAGCTGGTTGCATTCTGATGGTCTGTGCACGGAGCTTTCTCATCATAGGTGTTGACGCGGAGCCAATGGATCGAGGCGTTGGGCCGATCAACAAAACCGAGGCATAGAGCCGGTTGATTGCAGGGTTGACCTGTTTCATGAGAGATATGCAGAGTGTATATGTGCAATGCTTTGTTAGATGTGAACAAATATGATGCAGACTCGATGTGAAAATGTTGATGCAAATGTGCACGGGCCCGTGCGTGTGTGGTTGTTTTAAGCTTAGAGCTTCTATCAAGTTCCGGACTTGAGCATTCAGAGCGTAGAGCTCGAGCATTCGGACGGCAGAATCCGAGCATTCAAAGTACAGGCTTTGAGCGTCCAGTACGCAGTGGTTGGGCATCCAAGCGTAGAGCTTGAGCATTCAAGTGTATAACTTGAGCATCCAGTACACAGTGGTTGGGCATCTAAGCTTAGAGCTTGAGCATTCAAAAATGTTAGATTTTTTAGCATTCAGGCGTAGAGCCTGAGAATAGATGTCTTGATTGTTGGGGCGGCTTAGAGCCTGTTGCTTGTTTACAGCTTGGAGCCAGTTGAGATAGTGGGCTTCGAGCCGCTGCTGAGTTGTGTAGAGACGATGGGCACAGGGCCGCTGAATTGATACGGGCGTAGAGCCGCTATGATAAAGGGCTTCGAGCCGCTGGGTGACAATAGACGTAGAGTCTGTTGAGATAGGCTTCGAGCCTATTGAGGTGATGGCCTGGAGCCGCTGATTAGAAGGCGTAGAGCCGCTTTGGTGAGATGACGAGCGTAGAGCCTGCTGTGTTGAGGGCTTAGAGCCGCTGAGATGATAGAATGGAGGGCGTAGAGCCACTGGGTGTTTTATCTTGCTTTGGCTAGCATTTTGTGGAGAGAGATTTTCCTCATTCATGGGTATGCCCCCAAGACTAGTTTTGATCATGTTGTATTGGCTCGGGGATGCCCCCAAGGCTACTTGTTTGGTTGAGGACTTAGAAGTCTGTAGTGGCTTGAATTGGTGCACTGAGCATGACCTGCTGTTGTTGAGGGAATTTGATTAAGGGGCCAGGAGATCGATCTCTCGGCCGAAGGATTGATGTCTCGGCCGAAGGATGCATTTCTCGGCCGCTTAATTGATTCATTTCCAGGGCCCTATAAAAGGCCACGGCCTCAACCGTTCGTTTCATTTTTCTTTCTTCCCTCTCCGTTCCTTCCGTCCGAGGTTTCGACCGAAGACCCTCCCTCTTTTCACTTTTCCTTATTTTCCGACAGCTCCGGGCCGTGGGTGATATGCTGACGTGGCTAGCGTGCGCGGAGGGAGGCCGCGTTCGCTTTTGGTCTTGTCTTGACGCTTGATCATGGATCCTCGCATGGGTACGCTTGATTAGGGGCCCTCGCATGGGTGACTTGTTTCCATGACACGGAGCTCCTGGTGTGGTGGTGGTATGCGGTGTGGTGGTTTTTCTGGGCCATGTGGTGATTCTTTTGAGCCATGTGGTGTCCCTTCTGCACCGTAGTACTCCTTTGGTATACATCGCCCCAGGGGCGTCCTCTTCTTTTTTGCAGCTGGCCTCTTTTGTTCGGACCACCAGAGGGTTCGACATCCTCTTCTGCTTCCTCTTTTCGTTTCTTTTCCTGCATAGGTTAGTTTGACAGGAAATCGATGTATAGTTTGTTTTTAGGAAATGTGGAATGATCCACCTTGTGATGTAAAAAGCTTTCGATATATGAAACAAAAACCTTTTGCTCTGCGATTGTGATTGTATATGCTGTTTTTTACGTTTGTTTATGTGTGATATTTCCGTTAATCCAATGAAACGAACTGAACCGTGGGAACTGTAAAATAGCCGTTCTGGCGGCCGAGCTAGTGATTACACGGCCGAAGCTTCGATCTGGCGGCCGAAGGATTGTTTGGCTTGCCTGGGTTTGACTTGCAGGTCAACCCTATTATCTACGGGCCGGTGGATTGATCCCACGGCCGTCTTATCGAAGTGCCGGCCGAGAGACCGACTAAATTTTCGAGGATTAAGAATCCGATTCCGATTCGAACTAAGAGTCGACCTAGTCCTATAAGTACGTGTTCTACGAACCCGATAGCATTGTCAGCAGCCATTCCTTTGCATATGGCACAACCAATCCTTGATCAGTGGCTAGATTCCTTTAATGGCCTTGACCGTCTGCACTTTAAGTCCTTTGGCATGGATTTCCTCTTTTCCCTTCGTCACATTCCCATGAATTTTGCTTTCCTTAGGGCAGCCGCTAGTTTGTGGGACCCTGATTTTCACGTCTTTCGCTTTAAGAGAGAGGAATTGTGTCCTACTGTCGAGGAATTTGCGGCCATTATGGGCCATTCCGACAGGGAAGGTTTTGTTGCTCCTAATCCCTTGTTCAACCGGGGTGATCTCCTGAAAGATTTACTCCAAGTTCAGAAACATGAAGTTAAATTCTTCCTGGTGAAAGGAAGGCTAGAGATTCTGCAATTTATTCAGCGTTTTGGCACAGCTGAGGCTCATCGCCAAGTTTCCTTACAGAAGTCGTGCTTTCATGCATTGTGCATTTGTCTCCTCCATTACTACTTGCTTGGCCCTTCCTCTGGTCATGCCGATCCTATATTGCTTAACCTTGCTCAGCAAATTGGAAACCGTGTGGGTTTTGCTGGTTTAGTGTTGGCAGAGACCTTGATGGGTCTAGATGTGATGAAGAGCAGCCCTACAGCTCAATTCTCAGGCAGTCCTTTGCTATTGCAGGTTCGCTCTTTTATTTGTTTCTTTTGTCAAGTTTATCTTTTCACTCATCACTCTCTTGTCTTGACTCACGTGTTCTCTCAACTCACAATTTTCCCTTTTTCTCCAGGTATGGTTGTTTGAGAAGCTAAAAGTGTGGGATGTGCCGGAGCGACTTCCTTACAATCCAGACCAATGTACGGAGCGTCATATGATTAAGCAATTCCCAACTGAGGCTGCTTGGGAAGCATGGATGAGGACCTGCATGGGTGATTGGATTCAATGGGTTTGCCCCTGGTATAGTATTGAGAGTATGACTGCGAGTACCATGAACCATTTTGGTGTAGCAGTAATTGGTATTACTCGAGTCGTTTTCTACTTTCCCGCTCGCTTTCAAAGGCAATTTGGGGCTGAACAAACCGCAATCCTGGGTGACCCTGAGTACACCGTCTCTAAGATTCATGACGCCAACTTCCGTCGCAACATGCTGCGTCTTTGGCAAAATAGAGTGATGCAGGAGGTTGCTGAGAACTTCGTTGTCAAGCTATCGGGTTCTTACAAATGCTGGTTGAAGAAAAACCTTTTGAAGGACAGTAGTGCAAAGAGAAGGAAGACCTAGAGATTGACGCTTTGCTTATGTTTTTCAAAAGATGTTTGTTTGATTCTAGCTTTCATGGATTAAGAATTGCTTAGGTTTGCTTTTTCCTTTTTTGTTTGGAAATAATAAAACATTTGGTTGTTTTATCTGAAGATGCTATTGCCATGATTTGATAGCGAACATGCTTTAGGACAGACCTAGAAATTTTGGAAGTGATGATGATAGCAGTGGCCGAATCTCAAACTTTGGAGATTGCCTACGTATCCCATGGAGGGAATCAGGCCATAAACGTAGTTCCAACAAAGGGGATTCGTTTTGTTTTTAGTTAGGGTCCACTCGGGTATTTTCCTCTCCTTTTGTGCTCTAAATTTTGCCTAAAACCGCCCTTGCGGGTTTTCGGTCTAGCGAGCGTTTTATTTATGCCTTAGTTTTTGCCTAAGCCGCCCTTGCGGGTTTTCGACCTAGCAGGCTGCTCTAATTTTTGCTTGGATCCGCCCACCCTTGTGGTTTTCGGTCCAACGAGCATCTCTCATGGGTAATACTTCCTTAGCTTGTCAATGTTGACTGGCGTTGCGAATTCCATTCCATCTAAGTCTGCAATGTATGCTGCTCCTCCAGAAAGTATGCGTTTAATAAGGTAGGGGCCTCCCCAGTTTGGTCTAAACTTGCCCCTTGGGTCCGAGACGTGGCGACGAATCGCTTTGAGCACCATGTCTCCTACCTTGACGTCCCTAGGTTTCACCTTTTTGTTGAACGCTCGTGCAATGCGGCGTTGATACCCTTGTACATGGTATAAAGCCCTCAGTCTCCTCTCGTCTAGTAGTGCCAACTCGTCGTAGCGGTTTTGAACCCAGTCTTCTTCGATCATTCCAGTCTCAGCTAGAACCCTTAACGACGGTAATTCCAATTCGATAGGCAAGACAGCCTCCATTCCATAGATCAGAGAGTAGGGAGTGGCCCCAGTTGAAGTCCTTTCAGTTGTTCGATATCCCCATAACGCCAGAGGTAACATTTCTGGCCAGTCTGTGTAAGTGTCGGTAGTCTTTCGCAGAATCCTCTTGACATTCTTGTTTGCAGCTTCAACTGCTCCATTAGTTTGAGGTCGGTAAGTAGATGACCGATGATTTTGTATCCCAAATTCGGCGAAAAGCTTCTTTGTCGCCTCCTTGAAGTGCGATCCATTATCACAGACAAACTCGTGAGGTACACCATATCGATAGATGATATTAGTGCGAATGAATTTGGCCACATGAGTGGCTTTGAGAGTAGCATAAGAGGCTGCCTCTACCCATTTGGTGAAGTAGTCGATAGCCACTAGGATGAACTGATGTTTGTATTTTCCCTTTGGATTTATACTTCCAATGACGTCTATCCCCCAAGTGGAGAATGGCCAGGGGGATGTCATGCTGTACAATTCCGTAGGGGGAATACGCATACGATCAGCGTGAGTTTGGCATTTGTAACATCGACGGACATAATCAGCGCAGTCGGCCTCCATTGTAGTCCAATAATATCCCTGTCGTAGGATCTTCTTTGCCATTGTTGCCCCATTCATGTGCGGCCCACAAATTCCTTCATGTATTTCCTCCATTACCTTGCGGCTGTCCTCCGTTGTGACGCAAAGTTGACTTGGGCCCAAGTGTGCCCTTCGGTACAATGCTCCTCCACAGATTATAAATCGGGCAGCAAACTTCCGCAGAGCTGTTTTGTCCTTTGAGGTGGCTTCGGATGGGTATTCTCCTTTTTCCAGGAATTCCTTCACGTCCTCGTACCATGGCTTGCCATCGTCTTCACCTTCCTCGGTAAAGGTACACTCACATGCTGGTTTAACCTTTTGTTCAATCATGAGAGGCCGCATTGTGAACCCCATGGGTATTTCGACCATAGACGCTAGTGTTGCCAGTGCATCTGCAAATCTATTGCTCACTCGAGGAGTGTGTGTGAAGATAACAGAATCGAACTGTGGAATTAGATTTTCCAGCACAGAGTGATATAGCTTCAGTGTATCCTCCTTAACTTTCCAGTCTCCTCTTGCTTGAGATACCACCAGGTTTGAATCCCCAGTGACTTCTACCCTTTTTGCTCCTAGCTCCAGGGCTGCCTCCATTCCAGCAATACAAGCCTCATATTCAGCCTGGTTGTTGGTGACTTCAAACCTTAGCTTATATGACAAAGAGATGTGAGAGTCGTTTGGGGAAACTAGCAATACCCCTATGCCATATCCACATTGGTTTGATGCTCCATCAAAGTAAAGTTGCCAGGTGTCGTCTAAGAGACATAAGATATCCTCGTCGGGAAACGTGAAGTCTTCTGCCTCGGCTTTTGTCACAGGATGATCTGCCAAGAATTCTGCCACAGCTCTTCCTTTTACTGATTTCCTCGTCATGTATTTGAGGTCGAACTCCGCTAGCAGCAATAACCACCTAGCTAGCTTTCCGATAAGTGCTGGCTTTTCGAAAAGATACTTGATTGGGTCTAAACGAGAGACCAGCACCACCGGATGTGCTAATAGGTAGTGCCTCAGTTTCTTTGTGGCCCATACTAGCCCCCAACAGGTTTTCTCGAGGGGAGTGTACCTTGTCTCATAATCCATCATTTTCTTGCTGAGGTAATATATGGCGCACTCTACTTTGGCGTCGTTTTCTTGTGCTAGCATGCATCCCATGGACGTGTCTGTTACTGAGAGATACAGAATCAATGGCTTCCCAGGGATGGGTGGCGATAGCACAGGTGGATTCTGAAGATATTCCTTGATTGCCTCGAATGCTTGCTGACAGTCTTGGCTCCATTCAAAATCCGTACCTTTCTTCAGTAGCTTGAAAAGAGGTTCACAGGTGGTTGTGAGCTTGGAAATGAACCTGCTGATGAACTGTACCTTCCCTAAGAAGCTCCTTACTTCCTTCTCTGTCCTAGGTGGTGATATCTCCATGATAGCCTGTATCTTGGAAGGGTCTACCTCGATTCCTCGTTGAGTGATGAGGAATCCCAACATCTTTCCAGCTGTTACCCCAAAAGTGCATTTTTGAGGGTTAAGACGTAGCTTATAATTCCTAATTGTAGACACCCCAATCTGGGCTTCCAGATTAGTTTACTTACGGTATTTGATTCCCCGATGATGAAATGGATCAAGAACACCCCGGGAATGTCGAGTGTTTGAGCTTTGAGTGTTTGCAAAACCCTTGAACCTAACCCAGTCTTAAGCCACTTCCAAAAGCCAAAAACCCTACTGACGTGCGCCAGGGCACAACCATTGTGCGCCAGGGCACAACCATCGCGCGCCCGGGAGCACCGTCGCGCGACATTCTATAACCCTCGCGCGATGGTCAAATTGCCAGATGGACAAAGTTTGGCCGTTGACCCTCGCGCGACAGTTTGGAACCCTCGCGCGACGGTCAGAACCTGTCCCCATCACCTTTATTCAGCTGGGCAGCTTAATTACCAAGTAACCCTCAGCCAGCCTCGTGGCTGGCTGACCTCCATTCTTTGGACCAGACCTGCCTTTCCATTAGTGGAAGGTGCTAAGCCTATAAGAGCCCCCTTTGTTTCTCTTTCAAAGGGTTCCAAAAATTGAAAGCAAAAAGGTTCTAACCCTAGCCCTTTGTTCATCTCTCCTTCATTAGCAAGTGCAACATTTGGTTTCCAACCTAGCACCCTAAGAACATAGTTTGTTCTTCCACTCAAACACCACAAACAAACTCAACCTCAATTCAAAGCTCAAACACTTTTCAAACCTCAAAATTCAAAGGTATATCTCACCTTTGTTCTGCTCTCTGTTCTGATCCCTGAGGGGGGCTGGTAATCAATACCAGTCCTGGCCCTAAAGCTGGCAAGGTTTCAAAAACCGTGCAACCAACATACCCTCGCGCGACGGACCCAGTCACGCGCGCGCTTGTATCAAGCATCGCGCGATGGTTCTCGTGGGGAAGGGATGTTGGTTCTTTCCTGTTTTATTGTCTTAATAATTATTATGGATCACTGTTAAGCATGCTAATAATCAGTTTACTGCTTTTCTTAGAGCTTAAATTGCTAGTTTTATATCTCAATATTCATTTCTGTTCAGTTTGGAATGCCCTGAATCTGTCTCAGGACCCCAAGCATGTAAAGCAATTGCTGGAAGTCAGTCAGGAGTGTCGCGCGAGGTTTACTCTATGTCGCGCCGACAGTTCTCTGATTTCCATGAATGGCCCTTGCATGGGCAACTTGGCCCTTGGCCTTTGTTTTGATACCCCCACTGTTTAGGGGTTGTGTTTCATCCTATTTGGCTCCTGCTTGGAGTATTGTGTAATAATTAGCATTTTACAGTCTTCCAATACGCTGCTTGTTTTGCTTCCTGGGTGTGCACTGGTCCTTCCAGAGCCCAGAAGGGGATGATTTTGGGACTGTGGTGAGATGACAACACTCGCGCGAGAGTCAGTGTGTCTCGCGCGATGATTGACTTGCATGCAGATCTGTTCAGGCATGCAAGTTGATCATCGTGCAGGGCAAATCTGCCCAGAGCCTGGTTTTGGCATCTGATCGCTGTTTCAAGATCATTCCGTTTATTATTCAACTGCTCATCCATGCCATCTATCACATCCTGCAAACATGTTACAGTTTTAATCCCGATTAACTGTTCCCCGCCCTAATTGGCTAAAATTGATTAATAAAAGAAGAATCGCAATGTTTTCAAAATGCCTAAGTAGAGACCGATCTCCGGATTGGGCGAGAGGGGTGCCATAAAACCCTTCCCCTCTCGTAACCTGGCTCCCGAACCCAGATATGGTTATGACGGACTGGTTCCTTAACTTTTTCAAATCAAACAGCGCGGCAGGTGCTTCGAAATACGGTTCCTTGAGTGTCGGACCTTCAAAACTCAAGTGGCGACTCTGTATTTTCGAGCGCTTGCCACCTGCGCTCGCGCTCCCTCGATCCGGGCCCTTGCATTTTTGGAAACCGGGATTTCCAGGGCATGCTGCCCACAGTGGCGACTCTGCTGGGGATGATCGAACTAATATTGATCTATACTTAGAGTTTAATACACTTGGGAACAATCCCTTAAAAGTCTGTCAAAACGGTGAGCTTCGCGCTGCCGAAGGTTGGAATGGTGATTTAACAGGACCTCGTGTCCGGCCATTCTAATCTGGGGCTTTTTCGATTGTTCGCTTGCGTAGTTTCCTCTAAAGATGGACTAAATAAAGTGAGCCAAATTTGAAAAGGCATTTTGCGATTTTGCGATTCTTCTTCTCTTAATCAATTTCTAGCATTCTCATTTGCATCGATGTGGGATAAGCCTCGTTGGATCGTTTTGGCAATCCGGCACGGTTTACCGGACCGGGGAACCCGAATGACCGACAACCTTCGGCGATGATGGGTCATGCTACCGTTCATCTGTAAAAACGCGGGTAACGGAGGTATATCTGTGGCCCTAGTCAGGAACCCGTTACGAACCAAAACCGGCCTTTTGCATATACGAGCATTAGAACTCTCCAATCTAAGACAGGTAAAGACAGTTAAGATCTATTTGCATCTAACCCCGTATACTGCCATGTGTTTCTGCTTTCCCTATCGCATGCACTTTGTACATACACTGTTTTGCATAGGAGCATGCTTAAGGCTGTTTGTCTTTCGAGTTTGTCTTGTGCACTGTCTAAGGCGTTGTTGGACCCGATGAGGAGTCGTTCATTCGTTGAATGTTCGTTATCAATCGCAAAGTCCTTAGTTCAATGAGACTTTGAGAAATCAAAATTTACTACATCCTTGGCTCATGCCCGTTTAAGGATTCAACCGAACATAAGGAACAACAAAGTGTTGATGTCGTGATATTGATGTCATTTTGGTTATCGTGCTCCGCACGTACACCGCCCCGGTTAAAGCGCGTTGTCGCTGAGTTGTTCCAAATTCAAAGTTGAATCTTCAAAAGGGACTAGCCAAAGATTTAGTCTATTTTGACATCTTTTAGGATCTGTCGATCTACTCGGGGACACATCGCCGAAAAGAATTCTGAGGATTCCGGCAACGTCTGAAACTTGTGAGGCAAACTCGTCTCTGGTTCTGTACATGCATGCATACATTACGTTTATGCGTAGGAGCATGTTTAGGGCGGCTTCTAGGTTGTCTCGCTTTCGAGTCTGTCTTATGCTTGTTAGGATGCTGCTATGACCCGATGAAGAGTCGTGCATCTCGATGGTGCATGTTGTTAGTTTTTCAAAAGTCCTTAGATCAGCGAGACTTTGAGAAATCAAACCTTACTAAATCCTTGGCTCATGCCCGGTTGAGGATTCAACCGAACATAAGGAACCACAAAGTATTGATGTCGTGATATTGATGTCATTTTGGTTATCGTGCTTCGCACGTACACCGCCCCGGCTAAAGCGCATTGTCGCTCACGCCACCCCGGTAAAGGTGTCACGCCATCAATACCGAGTTGTTCCAAGTTCAAAGTCGAATCTTCAAAAGGGACTAGTCGAAGACTTAGTCTGTTTTGGCATCTCTTAGGATCAGTTTGATCTATTCAAAGGATATACCCTCGAAAAGAATCTGAGGATTTTGGCAGCGTCCGAACATCATGAGACAGACTTGTCTCTAGTTCTAGAGTCTAGGGTGGACACCGACAACGATGTATGCATTGCATTTTGCTGCAGGAACGCCACTGAGCTTTCTCTTACTTTACTGTCTAGCTTCGGGCCATTGCATCCTCGGAAAGAGTACCGAAAAGAAGAGCCAAACCTACTTAGAAAAGTCTGCCAGGGCTATTACACCTTTGCTTCCAAGGTCATATCACCTACCTCGCTCATCAATTCGGAATGGCAGTACAAATGGAGCTGGCTGAGCTCAGGAAAGCTGTAGAAGAATTGGGTCACAAGATGGACAATCAGATGTTTATGGTACAGGGACTCGTTGTCCTTGTTTCCTCCAGAGCCTAGCAACCAGATATGGGGCTAGTCTAAGAACCTTCTCTAGCCTACCACAACACTTGGAATCAAGCTGTGCTCAGGAGACATGTTCAAAGCCCTGACTGAGTTTCATGAGGCCACGACTCACTCGAAGGAGGATGTTGATTCCTTGTTCAAAGCCTTTGCCAAAGGGGAGGACATGCTTAGTGATGAATTCAGTCCTGAAGGCAAAAGAATGCATCCTGTTGATGAGGCAAATTGCAAAGCAGACAAGGGTTCCGCTTCGGATTCTCAGTCCACTCGCCGGAACCCACCAAGGACTTTCTCATGCTTCTCTACGCCTTTAGCCTCAATTTATGAAAAGCTCCTCGATGCTGGTTCCATCAAGCCCCTCAAACCAACTCCTCTACCCAAAAATCCATCACCCAATTTCAAGCATAACCTCTATTGCACCTACCATCAAATGCATGGCCATTCTACCAATGCCTGTTTTCGGCTTCGACATGCCGTTCAAGATCTTGTCGATTGTAGTGTCATCACAACTCCACCTCCATCAACAGCCGATATTAACCAAATTCGAAGCGCTCAAAGCCTCCGATCTCGAATCCAACCCCGGAGTTTCTCTGTCTTAGAGGTATCTCTATCTGCAGTAATGGAGAAACTTCGTCAAGTCTGGGCATCTCAAACTTTTGACCCCAACTTCTCCACCCAAAGTCTTTCCAGCCAACTACAATACCAACCAATTCTGTGCCTTCCACCAAATGCCCGGCCATCTCACTGATGCCTGCGTCTCCGACACGAGATACAAGATCTAATTGACGATGGCACGATTCAAGTTCCACCAAAGCCCGATGTCATTTCCGACTCCTTGCCTCAGCACGAGTCTGACCCTCTGGTTGGTCAAATATCTATCACCTCCACTCAGATCAACCCGAGCTCCACCATATTCAACCCTAGCCACCATATCGTCCCAGCACATCAACCCAAACCCATCGTATCCATCCCATCTGAATCGGAGGTTAACATGATGGCTGTAGGTGGGGCAACCGAGGTTTTCACTGCCAACGTCTGGTTTGACAGTGATGAGGGGCTTGCAAAGGAAAGGACCGTTTGGCTGAGGTCCATCATTCAAAGGAGCATCAAGTAGGTTTGGCTGAAGAAGCTGAGGAAGCCGAAGTGCTGTTGCTTGGGCCTGACACCTGCTGGATCCTACCTCTTTTTGTGGAAGCTATGGGTAGCTTTTTAACAATTGCATTTTCAAAACCGCGTCTAGTTTGCATTGGCGTCTTGTCTGAGTCTGACACAGAGTCTTTTGCGTTCGTCTAAGTCTAGCTCCGAGTCGGAGGTTGTGCCTCTTGGCCCTCCACGTCGTAGCTTTTGTTTCAAGTTTGAGTCTGTTGTACTTGGCAAACCCCGAGGGTTTTTATGATATGCATCATCTTGTTTCTACATGCTTCGCTGGCTTTTATATAAACTGTGTCGACCCTGATGACGAAGGGATAGATTTCGATGGGATCATTCCCGAGGAAATGTGTTCCCTCGCCGAAAGGGAAGGACGAAAGGCATGCTCGGCCTATTAAAAGAAGAAGTAATTTCAAATAAACTTGAAAGACAAGTATAACCTCCCGAAAGGTTCAATTGGTTCAAAGCCGCCCCCAGAGGATCATTGTGCCCGGTCAGACAGGCTCGAAGAATTCATAGACGTCTTGGCATGGTCTTACCAAGTCACGCCTCGCGTTTGATTTTGAGACAAAGAAGTATCAATCCCCTGCTAAAGCAGAAGCACAGAAGGCTTCGGGCCTTGTACCATGTTCAAAGCAATAACAGTGGCGTTCCGCCAAGTACAAATGAGAAAGTGTACAAACGGCCTGGAGCAAGACATTTCCAACCGAAGCACTCTTGACTCTTTGTTATCAAAGCCATATTATCTGGGGCTGCAGCCAAAGGTCTTCGACCTCAACGGCAACAAATTCAATACCATGGTCGATCTGGATCAATTCAAAAGCAACTTTTCCCTGAGAGAAGCTCGTTGGGCTGAAAACCCCAAGGGTGGGCAGTTCCAAGCAAAAGTTAGAGCAGCCTGCTAGACCAAAACCTATGAAGGTGGTTTAGGCAAAAATGAATAGGCAATCAATCAAAGCTCGCTAGACCGAAGACCCGAATGGGCGGTACTAGGCAAAAGTTAGAGCGTAAAAGGAGAGGTAAATACTCGAGAGTTAACCCTTGGCCTGAACTACGTTTTGACCTGATTCCCTAGCTTGGGATACGTAGGCAGTCTTTCTTTGAGACTCGGTCACAATCTATCAATTGGATCCATGGTTGACATTTTGGTGCACATCAAAGGTCGAAGAGGATCGAAGATCAAGACAAGCTTCATTGGAGGAACCAGAAGGGGGAAAACCTTCGTCTTTCAATTTTATTACCAAACTGCTTCTTCAATTTACAGGCTGAGCATAAGTCTTAAAAATAATTGAAGCATCAAAAACAGAACGAAATGCTAGAGGCCTTAACAGGCTCACAGTTTATTCTAAGTTCAGCGAAGTCTGGTGTAAGCAACCGCAGCGCATTTGTTCAAAGCGATACGCGTTGGTCTCAAACCTGCGCACTCTTCGTGCAGCAGACGGTAGCAGTTAGCTACTACCCTCGAATGTCGTTCAAGGGCTTTTGCCAAGTCTTGTCAAACCATGCAAGTCATATGGACTTAATGTGACCGCACGGGGGTGTCGGTTTCAATCCGGGCCTATACGTGTCATAATCTGCGTCTTATGTCCGTCTTTGCGACATTTTTCCGATTTTCAATCAATTGTCATGTCGGGATGCTTTTCTCGATTTTGTTTGTACAGTCTTTGTACCTTTTGTACTTTTCGTAAGTGTCAGTTTCACAGCAGAATATTGTGAGTTTTGGCACATTAATGCCCAAAATTTCATTATATTCTTTGTGTCTGAGGGTTCGCATTATACCCCGGGACTCTCTCCCCCTTTTCCATTCGAGCTAGGCGAGTCTGTACATATGTGTGCATGTCTGTGTGTCGATTCAAAGCACTTGTCAATGCAAATTAGATATTAGTGGTTAGCTTTTGCATTCTCTTCAAAAAGAGAGTCAATAAACTGGAAAACACAATTGTTGCATTGCTACCCTAGTATCCATAATCCGCAAGCAGCGGAATCTCTTGAAGCAGAAAAGGCACGTCAGCCCAAGGTGGTTCGTGTTGTAGTGACACCTGCCGAAGCATCAAAGAAAGGGCGCGCAGGCCCAATTCCATTGCTCAAACGTCAACTGGGGCACGCCCGCCCGTTCAGCGTCTTTCTATCTGGGTGCGCGTCTCAGAAGCAGACAGTACAGTAATGAGGCTCATTGGTAGTCCTTAGGTGTCGTTGTCCTTATAGGAGCCGCCCTAAGTTTGCATCTGCATTTTCAATATGTTATACATGTCATTGCATATTGTGTGTATATCAAATGTTGAACTCAGGAAAAATCCATCAAGCGACAAAGCAAGCTTGCCCGGTATCGAAGGCAGCAAGTAAACAGCTCAGCAGCTGTCACCACAACCGGTCCTGTCCAACCTCAATGGCTCGGCCACTTTTTATAGCGATCCGCCGTCTCCGTCAATGACAGCCGGTCCTGTCCAACCTCAATGGCGCGGTCACTTTTTATAGCGATCCGCCGTCTCAATCAACGACAGCCGGTCCTGTCCAACTTCAAACGGCTCGATCACTTTTTATAGCGATCCGCCCTCCCAATTCAACGATGGTCAGCCATATCATCCATGACGGCTTCAACGGTTTGATCATTTATACTGCTGATCCTCCCATCCAGGCTTCAACGGTTTGATCATTTATACTGTTGATCCTCCCATCCAGGCTTCAACGGTTTGATCATTTATACTGTTGATCCTCCCATCCAGGCTTCAACGGTTTGATCATTTATACTGCTGATCCTCCCATCCAGGCTTCAACGGTTTGATCATTTATACTGATGATCCTCCCATCCAGGCTTCAACGGTTTGATCATTTATACGGTTGATCCTCCCATCCAAGCTTCAACGGTTTGATCATTTATACTGATGATCCTCCCGTCCAAGTTCCCAACGGCTTGATCACTCAGCACAATGATCTCCCCGTCCGCTTTCAACGGCTCGATCACTTTTTATAGCGATCTGCCCAGTTCAAATCAACGACAGCCGGTCCCATCCAGGCTTCAACGGCTTCAACGGCTCGATCATTTATACTGATGATCCTCCCTTCCAGTCTTCAACGGTTCGATCATTTATACTGATGATCTGTTCGTTCAAAAATCGAAGCGTGCTGAGGCGTTCTTCAGTCAGTGTTGAGGCATTGGCAAATCAAAGCGTGCTGAGGCGTTCTTCAGTCAGTGTTGAGGCATTGGCAAATCAAAGCGTGTTGAGACATTGGCAAATCAAAGCGTGCTGAGGCGCCCTTCATCTGTTGAGACATTGGCAAATCAAAGCGTCCTGAGGCAAACCGTCGGTGTTGAGACATTGGCAAATCAAATCAGCGTTGAGGCATTTAAACCGTCAGTGTTGAGTCTTTGTCAAATCCAAGCGTGTTGAGGCGTTCTTCAGTCAATGTTGTGGCATTGGCAAACCAAATTCAATCAACAAGCGATGCATCCGTCCATTCAACCAATCAGTTTCTGTAAGTATGCTTGTCTACTTTGCTAGTATGTTATGCTCTGGATTGCCTTGAGGGTGTCTAGAAACCTTTGGCGTTACTTGTACCAATTCAATGGTGCTCCAAGTGCCATCAAAGGGGGCTACTGTAGACACCCCAATCTGGGCTTCCAGATTAGTTTACTTACGGTATTTGATTCCCCGATGATGAAACGGATCAAGAACAACCCGGGAATGTCGAGTGTTTGAGCTTTGAGTGTTTGCAAAACCCTTGAACCTAACCTAATCTTAAGCCACTTCCAAAAGCCAAAAACCCTATTGATGTGTGCCGGGGCACAATCATTGTGCGCCAGGGCGCAAACCATCGCGCGCCCGGGAGCACCGTCGCGCGACATTCTATAACCCTCGCGCGATGGTCAAATTGCCAGATGGACAAAGTTTGGCCGTTGACCCTCGCGCGACAGTTTGGAACCCTCGCGCGACGGTCAGAACCTGTCCCCATCACCTTTATTCAGCTGGGCAGCTTAATTACCAAGTAACCCTCAGCCAGCCTCGTGGCTGGCTGACCTCCATTCTTTGGACCAGACCTGCCTTTCCATTAGTGGAAGGTGCTAAGCCTATAAGAGCCCCCTTTGTTTCTCTTTCAAAGGGTTCCAAAAATTGAAAGCAAAAAGGTTCTAACCCTAGCCCTTTGTTCATCTCTCCTTCATTAGCAAGTGCAACATTTGGTTTCCAACCTAGCACCCTAAGAACATAGTTTGTTCTTCCACTCAAACACCACAAACAAACTCAACCTCAATTCAAAGCTCAAACACTTTTCAAACCTCAAAATTCAAAGGTATATCTCACCTTTGTTCTGCTCTCTGTTCTGATCCCTGAGGGGGGCTGGCAGGGTCAAGGCTGGTAATCAATACCAGTCCTGGCCCTAAAGCTGGCAAGGTTTCAAAAACCGTGCAACCAACATACCCTCGCGCGACGGACCCAGTCACGCGCGCGCTTGTATCAAGCATCGCGCGATGGTTCTCGTGGGGAAGGGATGTTGGTTCTTTCCTGTTTTATTGTCTTAATAATTATTATGGATCACTGTTAAGCATGCTAATAATCAGTTTACTGCTTTTCTTAGAGCTTAAATTGCTAGTTTTATATCTCAATATTCATTTCATTCAGTTTGGAATGCCCTTGGGATCCCCTGAATCTGTCTCAGGACCCCAAGCATGTAAAGCAATTCCTGGAAGTCAGTCAGGAGTGTCGCGCGAGGTTTACTCTCTGTCGCGCGACAGTTCTCTGATTTCCATGAATGGCCCTTGCATGGGCAACTTGGCCCTTGGCCTCTGTTTTGATACCCCCACTGTTTAGGGGTTGTGTTTCATCTTATTTGGCTCCTGCTTGGAGTATTGTGTAATAATTAGCATTTTACAGTCTTCCAATACGCTGCTTGTTTTGCTTCCTGGGTGTGCACTGGTCCTTCCAGAGCCCAGAAGGGGATGATTTTGGGACTGTGGTGAGATGACAACACTCGCGCGAGAGTCAGTGTGTCTCGCGCGATGATTGACTTGCATGCAGATCTGTTCAGGCATGCAAGTTGATCATCGTGCAGGCAAATCTGCCCCGAGCCTGGTTTTGGCATCTGATCGCTGTTTCAAGATCATTCCGTTTATTATTCATCATGCTGCTCATCCATGCTATTTTGATCACATCTTGCAAAACGTGTTACAGTCTTAATCCCCGATTAACTGTTCCCCCGCCCTAATTGGCTAAAATTGATTAATAAAAGAAGAATCGCAATGTTTTCAAAATGCCTAAGTAGAGACCGATCTCCGGATTGGGCGAGAGGGGTGCCATAAAACCCTTCCCCTCTCGTAACCTGGCTCCCGAACCGAGATATGGTTATGACGGACTGGTTCCTTAACTTTTTCAAATCAAACAGCGCGGCAGGTGCTTTGAAATACGGTTCCTTGAGTGTCGGACCTTCAAAACTCAAGTGGCGACTCTGTATTTTCGAGCGCTTGCCACTGGCGCTCGCGCTCCCTCGATTTTTTTCGAACCGGGATTTCCAGGGCATGCTGCCCACAGTGGCGACTCTGCTGGGGATGATCGAACTAATATTGATCTATACTTAGAGTTTAATACACTTGGGAACAATCCCTTAAAAAGTCTGTCAAAACGGTGAGCTTCGCGCTGCCGAAGGTTGGAATGGTGATTTAACAGGACCTCGTGTCCGGCCATTCTAATCTGGGGCTTTTTCGATTGTTCGCTTGCGTAGTTTCCTCTAAAGATGGACTAAATAAAGTGAGCCAAATTTGAAAAGGCATTTTGCGATTTTGCGATTCTTCTTCTCTTAATCAATTTCTAGCATTCTCATTTGCATCGATGTGGGATAAGCCTCGTTGGATCGTTTTGGCAATCCGGCACGGTTTACCGGGGACCCCGAATGACCGACAACCTTCGACGATGATGGGTCATGCTACTGTTCGACTGTTATTCTGCGAAAAACGCGGGTAACGGAAGGTATATCTGTGGCCCTAGTCCGAGGAACCCGTTACGAACCAAAACCGGCCTTTTGCATATACAGAGCATTAGAACTCTCCAATCTAAGACAGGTACCCGCAGGTTAAGATCTATTTGCATCTAACCCCGTAACTGCCTATGTGTTACTGCTTTCCCTATCGCATGCACTGTACATACACTGTTTTGCATAGGAACATGCTTAAGGCTGTTTTGTCTTTCGAGTTTGTCTTGTGCTGTCTAAGACGTTGTTGGACCCGATGAGGAGTCGTTCATTCTGTTGAATGTTCGTTATCAATCGCAAAGTCCTTAGTTCAATGAGACTTTGAGAAATCAAAATTTACTACATCCTTGGCTCATGCCCGGTTGTGGATTCAACCGAACATAAGGAACCACAAAGTATTGATGTCGTGATATTGATGTCATTTTGGTTATCGTGCTTCGCACGTACACCGCCCCGGCTAAAGCGCATTGTCGCTCACGCCACCCCGGTAAAGGTGTCACGCCATCAATACCAAGTTGTTCCAAATTCAAAGTTGAATCTTCAAAAGGGACTAGCCAAAGATTTAGTCTATTTTGACATCTTTTAGGATCTGTCGATCTACTCAGGGACACATCGCCGAAAAGAATTCTGAGGATTCCGGCAACGTCTGAAATATTGTGAGGCAAACTCGTCTCTGGTTCTGTACATGCATGCATACATTACGTTTCTGCGTAGGAGCATGTTTAGGGCGGCTTCTAGGTTGTCTCGCTTTCGAGTCTGTCTTATGCTTGTTAGGATGCTGCTATGACCCGATGAAGAGTCGTGCATCTCGATGGTGCATGTTGTTAATTTTTCAAAAGTCCTTAGATCGGCAAGACTTTGAGAAATCGAACCTTACTAAATCTTTGGCTCATGCCCGGTTGAGGATTCAACCGAACATAAGGAACCACAAAGTATTGATGTCGTGATATTGATGTCATTTTGGTTATCGTGCTTCGCACGTACACCGCCCCGGCTAAAGCGCATTGTCGCTCACGCCACCCAGGTAAAGGTGTCACGCCATCAATACCGAGTTGTTCCAAGTTCAAAGTCGAATCTTCAAAAGGGACTAGTCGAAGACTTAGTCTGTTTTGGCATCTCTTAGGATCAGTTTGATCTATTCAAAGGATATACCCTCGAAAAGAATCTGAGGATTTTGGCAGCGTCCGAACATCTTGAGACAAGCTCGTCTCTAGTTCTAGAGTCTAGGGTTGACACCGACAACGATGTATGCATTGCATTTTGCTGCAGGAACGCCACTGAGCTTTCATTACTTTACTGTCAAAGCTTCGGGCCATTGCACCAAGCAAAAGAGTACCGAAAAGAAGAGCCAAACCTGCTTAGAAGAGTCTGCCAGGGCTATTACACCTTTGCTTCCAAGGTCATATCACCTACCTCGCTCATCAATTCGGAATGGCAGTACAAATGGAGCTGGCTGAGCTCAGGAAAGCTGTAGAAGAATTGGGTCACAAGATGGACAAACAGATGATTATGGTCCAGGGACTCGTTGGCCTTGTTTCCTCCACAGCCTCGCAACCAGATATGGGGCTAGTCAGAGAACCTTCTCAAGCCTACCGCCCTCCAACAGTTGGAATCAAGCTGTGCTCAGGAGACATGTTCAAAGACCTGGCTGAGTTTCATGAGGCCAGGACTCACTCGAAGGAGGATGCTGATTCCTTGTTCAAAGCCTTTGCCAAACGGGAGGACATGCTTAGTGATGAATTCAGTCCTGAAGGCAAAAGAATGCATCCTGTTGATGAGGCAAATTGCAAAGCAGACAAGGGTTCCGCTTCGGATTCTCAGTCCACTCGCCGGAACCCACCAAGGACTTTCTCATGCTTCTCTACGCCTTTAGCCTCAATTTATGAAAAGCTCCTCGATGCTGGTTCCATCAAGCCCCTCAAACCAACTCCTCTACCCAAAAATCCATCACCCAATTTCAAGCATAACCTCTATTGCACCTACCATCAAATGCCTGGCCATTCTACCAATGCCTGTTTTCGGCTTCGACATGCCGTTCAAGATCTTGTCGATTGTAGTGTCATCACAACTCCACCTCCATCAACAGCCGATATTAACCAAATTCGAAGCGCTCAAAGCCTCCGATCTCGAATCCAACCCCGGAGTTTCTCTGTCTTAGAGGTATCTCTATCTGCAGTAATGGAGAAACTCGTCAAGTCTGGGCATCTCAAACTTTTGACCCCAACTTCTCCACCCAAAGTCTTTCCAGCCAACTACAATACCAACCATTTCTGTGCCTTCCACCAAATGCCTGGCCATCTCGCTGATGACTGCCTGCGTCTCCGACACGAGATACAAGATCTAATTGACGATGGCACGATTCAAGTTCCACCAAAGCCCGATGTCATTTCCGACTCCTTGCCTCAGCACGAGTCTGACCCTCTGGTTGGTCAAATATCAATCAACTCTACTCAGATCAACCCGAGCTCCACCATATTCAACCCTAGCCACTATATCATCCCAGCGAATCAACCCAAACCCATCGTATCCATCCCGTCCGAATCGGAGGTTAACATGATGGCTGTAGGTGGGGCAACCGAGGTTTTCACTGCCAACGTCTGGTTTGACAGTGATGAGGGGCTTGCAAAGGAAAGGACCGTTTGGCTGAGGTCCAACATTCAAAGGAGCATCAAGTAGGTTTGGCTGAAGAAGCTGAGGAAGCCGAAGTGCTGTTGCTTGGGCCTGACACCTGCTGAATCCTACCTCTTTTGTGGAAGTTATGGGTAGCTTTTTAACAATTGCATTTTCAAAATCACGTCTAGTTTGCATTGGCGTCTTGTCTGAGTCTGACGCAGAGTCTTTTGCGTTTGTCTAAGTCTAGCTCTGAGTCGGAGGTTGTGCCTCTTGGCCCTCCACGTCGTAGCTTTTGTTTCAAGTTTCGAGTCTGCTGTACTTGGCAAACCCCGAGGGTTTTTATGATATGCATCATCTTGTTTCTACATGCTTCGCTGGCTTTTATATAAACTGTGTCGACCCTGATGACGAAGGGATAGATTTCGATGGGATCATTCCCGAGGAAATGTGTTCCCTCGCCGAAAGGGAAGACGAAAGGCATGCTCAGCCTATTAAAAGAAGAAGTAATTTCAAATAAACTTGAAAGACAAGTATAACCTCCCGAAAGGTTCAATTGGTTCAAAGCCGTCCCCAGAGGATCATTGTGCCCGGTCAGACAGGCTCGAAGAATTCATAGACGTCTTGGCATGGTCTTACCAAGTCACGCCTCGCGTTTGATTTTGAGACAAAGAAGTATCAATCCCCTGCTACCGGGTGCCAATCCAGAAAGCAGAAGCACAGAAGGCTCCGGGCCTTGTACCATGTTCAAAGCAATAACAGTGGCGTTCCGCCAAGTACAAATGAGGAAGTGTACAAAGCAGCCTGGAGCAAGGCATTTCCAACCGAAGCACTCTTGACTCTTTGTTATCAAAGCCATATTATCTGGGGCTGCAGCCAAAGGTCTTCGACCTCAACGGCAACAAATTCAACACCATGGTCGATCTGGATCAATTCAAAAGCAACTCTTCCCTGAGAGAAGCTCGTTGGGCTGAAAACCCCAAGGGTGGGCAGTTCCAAGCAAAAGTTAGAGCAGCCTGCTAGACCAAAACCTATGAAGGAGGTTTAGGCAAAAATGAATAGGCAATCAATCAAAGCTCGCTAGACCGAAGACCCGAATGGGCGGTACTAGGCAAAAGTTAGAGCGTAAAAGGAGAGGTAAATACTCGAGAGTTAACCCTTGGCCTGAACTACGTTTTGACCTGATTCCCTAGCTTGGGATACGTAGGCAGTCTTTCTTTGAGACTCGGTCACAATCTATCAATTGGATCCATGGTTGACATTTTGGTGCACATCAAAGGTCGAAGAGGATCGAAGATCAAGACAAGCTTCATTGGAGGAACCAGAAGGGGGAAAACCTTCGTCTTTCAATTTTATTACCAAACTGCTTCTTCAATTTACAGGCTGAGCATAAGTCTTAAAAATAATTGAAGCATCAAAACAGAACGAAATGCTAGAGGCCTTAACAGCTCACGGTTTATTCTAAGTTCAGCGATGTAGTCACGCGCATTTGTTCAAAGCGATGCGCGTTGGTCTCAAACTGCGCACTCTTCTTGCAGCAGGCAGTTAGCTACTACCCTCGAATGTCGTTCGGGGGCTTTTGCCAAGTCTTGTCAAACCATGCAAGTCATATGGACTTAATGTGACTGCGCGGGGGTGGTTTCAATCCGGGCCTATACGTGTCATAATCTGCGTCTTACGTCCGTCTTTGCGACATTTTTCCAGTTTTTCAACTGTCATGTCGGGATGCTTTTCTCGATTTTGTTTGTACAGGTCTTTGTACCTTTTGTACTTTTCGTAAGTGTCAGTTTCACCTGTTCAGGAATATTGTGAGTTTTGGCACATTAATGCCCAAAATTTCATTATATTCTTTGTGTCTGAGGGTTCGCATTATACCCCGGGACTCTCTCCCCCTTTTCCATTCGAGCTAGGCGAGTCTGTACATATGTGTGCATGTCTGTGTGTCGATTCAAAGCACTTGTCAATGCAAATTAGATATTAGTGGTTAGCTTTTGCATTCTCTTCAAAAAGAGAGTCAATAAACTGGAAAACACAATTGTTGCATTGCTACCCTAGTATCCATAATCCGCAAGCAGCGGAATCTCTTGAAGCAGAAAAGGCACGTCAGCCCAAGGCCAAGCAAAGCATCTCTGGGGCACACCTGTCGAAGCATCAAAGAAAGGGCGCAGGCCCAATTCCATTGCTCAAACGTCAATTGGGGCACGCCAGCCCGTTCAGCGTCTTTCTATCTGGGTGCGCGTCTCAGAAGCACAGACAGTACAGTAATGAGGCTCAGTGGTAGTCCTTAGGTGTCGTTGTCCTTCTAGGAGCCGCCCTAAGTTTGCATCTGCATTTTCAATATGTTATACATGTCATTGCATATTGTGTGTATATCAAATGTTGAACACAGGAAAAATCCATCAAGCGACAAAGCAAGCCTGCCCGGTATCGAAGGCAGCAAGTAAACAGCCCAGCAGTTGTCACCGATTTCTCCCCAACTGCAGTCCGCCTTGCTTCTATGCATGATATCCACTGTTTGTGCTACTTGGATCAACACAACGACAGCCGGTCCTGTCCAATCCGCAATGGCTCGGTCACTTTTTATAGTGATCCGCCGTCTCTATCAACGACAGCCGGTCCTGTCCAACTTCAAACGGCTCGATCACTTTTTATAGCGATCCGCCCTCCCAATTCAACGATGGTCAGCCATATCATCCATGACGGCTTCAACGGTTTGATCATTTATACGGTTGATCCTCCTATCCAGGCTTCAACGGTTTGATCATTTATACTGTTGATCCTCTCATCCAGGCTTCAACGGTTTGATCATTTATACCGTTGATCCTCTCATCCAGGCTTCAACGGTTTGATCATTTATACTGCTGATCCTCCCATCCAGGCTTCAACGGTTTGATCATTTATACTGCTGATCCTCCCATCCAGGCTTCAACGGTTTGATCATTTATACGGTTGATCCTCCCATCCAGGCTTCAACGGTTTGATCATTTATACTGTTGATCCTCCCATCCAGGCTTCAACGGTTTGATCATTTATACTGTTGATCCTCCCATCCAGGCTTCAACGGTTTGATCATTTATACTGCTGATCCTCCCATCCAGGCTTCAACGGTTTGATCATTTATACTGCTGATCGTCCCATCCAGGCTTCAACGGCTCGATCATTTATACTGATGATCCTCCCTTCCAGTCTTCAACGGTTCGATCATTTATACTGATGATCTGTTCGTTCAAAAATCGAAGCGTGCTGAGGCGTTCTTCAGTCAGTGTTGAGGCATTGGCAAATCAAAGCGTGCTGAGGCGTTCTTCAGTCAGTGTTGAGACATTGGCAAATCAAAGCGTGCTGAGGCGAACCGTCGGTGTTGAGACATTGGCAAATCAAAGCGTCCTGAGGCAAACCGTCAGTGTTGAGACATTGGCAAATCAAAGCGTGCTGAGGCGTTCTTCAGTCAGTGTTGAGACATTGGCAAATCAAAGCGGCGTTGAGGCATTTAAACCGTCAGTGTTGAGACATTGGCAAATCCAAGCGTGTTGAGGCGTTCTTCAGTCAATGTTGTGGCATTGGCAAACCAAATTCAATCAACAAGCGACGGTCTGTCCGTCCATTCAACCAATCAGGTTCTGTAAGTATGCTTGTCTACTTTGCTAGTATGTTCTGCTCTGGATTGCCTTGAGGGGTGTCTAGAAACCTTTGACGTTACTTGTACCAATTCAATGGTGCTCCAAGTGCCATCAAAGGGGGGCTACTGTAGACACCCCAATCTGGGCTTCCAGATTAGTTTACTTACGGTATTTGATTCCCCGATGATGAAATGGATCAAGAACACCCCGGGAATGTCGAGTGTTTGAGCTTTGAGTGTTTGCAAAACCCTTGAACCTAACCCAGTCTTAAGCCACTTCCAAAAGCCAAAAACCTTACTGACGTGCGCCAGAACCATTGTGCGCCAGGGCACAACCATCGCGCGCCCGGGAGCACCGTCGCGCGACATTCTATAACCCTCGCGCGATGGTCAAATTGCCAGATGGACAAAGTTTGGCCGTTGACCCTCGCGCGACAGTTTGGAACCCTCGCGCGACGGTCAGAACCTGTCCCCATCACCTTTATTCAGCTGGGCAGCTTAATTACCAAGTAACCCTCAGCCAGCCTCGTGGCTGGCTGACCTCCATTCTTTGGACCAGACCTTCCTTTCCATTAGTGGAAGGTGCTAAGCCTATAAGAGCCCCCTTTGTTTCTCTTTCAAAGGGTTCCAAAAATTGAAAGCAAAAAGGTTCTAACCCTAGCCCTTTGTTCATCTCTCCTTCATTAGCAAGTGCAACATTTGGTTTCCAACCTAGCACCCTAAGAACATAGTTTGTTCTTCCACTCAAACACCACAAACAAACTCAACCTCAATTCAAAGCTCAAACACTTTTCAAACCTCAAAATTCAAAGGTATATCTCACCTTTGTTATGCTCTCTATTTTGATCCCTGAGGGGGGCTGGCAGGGTCAAGGCTGTCCTGGCCCTAAAGCTGGCAAGGTTTCAAAAACCGTGCAACCAACATACCCTCGCGCGACGGACCCAGTCACGCGCGCGCTTGTATCAAGCATCGCGCGATGGTTCTCGTGGGGAAGGGATGTTGGTTCTTTCCTGTTTTATTGTCTTAATAATTATTATGGATCACTGTTGATGCATGTAAAAATCAGTTTACTGCTTTTCTTAGAGCTTAAATTGCTAGTTTTATATCTCAATATTCATTTCTGTTCAGTTTGGAATGCCCTTGGGATCCCCTGAATCTGTCTCAGGACCCCAAGCATGTAAAGCAATTGCTGGAAGTCAGTCAGGAGTGTCGCGCGAGGTTTACTCTATGTCGCGCCGACAGTTCTCTGATTTCCATGAATGGCCCTTGCATGGGCAACTTGGCCCTTGGCCTTTGTTTTGATACCCCCACTGTTTAGGGGTTGTGTTTCATCCTATTTGGCTCCTGCTTGGAGTATTGTGTAATAATTAGCATTTTACAGTCTTCCAATACGCTGCTTGTTTTGCTTCCTGGGTGTGCACTGGTCCTTCCAGAGCCCAGAAGGGGATGATTTTGGGACTGTGGTGAGATGACAACACTCGCGCGAGAGTCAGTGTGTCTCGCGCGATGATTGACTTGCATGCAGATCTGTTCAGGCATGCAAGTTGATCATCGTGCAGGGCAAATCTGCCCCGAGCCTGGTTTTGGCATCTGATCGCTGTTTCAAGATCATTCCGTTTATTATTCATCATGCTGCTCATCCATGCTATTTTGATCACATCTTGCAAAACGTGTTACAGTCTTAATCCCCGATTAACTGTTCCCCCGCCCTAATTGGCTAAAATTGATTAATAAAAGAAGAATCGCAATGTTTTCAAAATGCCTAAGTAGAGACCGATCTCCGGATTGGGCGAGAGGGGTGCCATAAAACCCTTCCCCTCTTGTAACCTGGCTCCCGAACCCAGATATGGTTATGACGGACTGGTTCCTTAACTTTTTCAAATCAAACAGCGCGGCAGGTGCTTCGAAATACGGTTCCTTGAGTGTCGGACCTTCAAAACTCAAGTGGCGACTCTGTATTTTCGAGCGCTTGCCACCTGCGCTGGCGCTCCCTCGATCCGGGCCCTTGCATTTTTGGAAACCGGGATTTCCAGGGCATGCTGCCCACACTAATCCTCCCAAAGAACTTTTGGAGCGCTCCATAGTGTCCTTCTCTTTCCTTTGATTTGACTATCATATCGTCGACATACACCTCGACTTCTTTGTGCATCATGTTGTGCAGCAGTGTTGTGGCCATCCTCTGGTAAGTGGCTCCAGCATTCTTCAACCCAAACGGCATTACTCGGTAACAGTAAGTTCCCCAAGGCGTAGTGAAGGTAGTTTTCTCTCTATCCTCAGGAGACATAAGGATTTGGTTATATCCAGAAAATCCATCCATGAAGGATAGCAACGCATGGCCTGCGGTGTTATCTATTAGCTCGTCTATGTGAGGTAATGGGAAGTCATCTTTCGGACTGGCTTTGTTGAGATCTCGGAAATCTACGCAGACCCTGATTCCTCCAGTTTTCTTTGGTACGGGAACGATGTTTGCTACCCATTGTGGATATTCGGTGACTATGAGAAATCCGGCGTTGATTTGCTTAGTGACTTCTTCTTTTATCTTTAGGACCCAATCAGGGCGCATACGTCTCAGTTTTTGCTTAACTGGTTTTGCATCAGAATGAAGAGGAATTTTATGTTGAACAATTTCAGGGTCTATTCCAGGCATGTCCTCGTAAGACCAGGCAAAAACATCTTTGTATTCTTTTAGCAAAAAGATTAGTTTTTCACTTTCTTGAGGGGATAGTGTGGCACCAATTTTAACCATTTTGGGCTCGTTTGCGGAGCCTATGTTTGCTGTGATTATTTCCTCAGAAAAAGATTTAGCATGCCTTTCCTCTTCTTTTTCGATGAATTCTAGAATTTCTTTTGGAATCTCTTCCTCAAAATTTGGTTTGTCGGAATCCACACAATTGATCATAGGCAAAGTAAAATACTCTAAATCTTCCTTCTCATTGCTAAATTTATCAAAAGACATTTCAGAGTCGAACTCAAAGTAAATGCTATGCCTTGGTACTTTGACCAGGTTTTCCTCACTAGACTTAGTATTTTCAAAGGATGAAAAGCTTGACTCGGACTGAGTCGACTCGGAGTCGGAATCGGAATCAGAACTAAGATCAGAATTAGCGCTTTTCGTTTTGTATTTTAGAGTGTGTTCCACGGTCCAGTTAGGGTAAGCCCCTTTTTCAGCATCCACAATCAGTTCAGAGCGGTCTTTTTCATCACCAAGGTCGATCACCGGTACTTCAATTGTCACCTTGATTCGCACTTTCATCATTGTCACCTGCAAGTCTTGGAGGGCCATTTGATTCGCTATTGTTGTTATTTCCTCCAATTGAGCTTCGATCTCTGCTTCGTCATTGTTGTCGACTCGTCGTGTGCCAACAAAGCCCCACCAATTACCAAAGCTATCTATGATGGGGTGGATCACCCTTATTTCATTGTTGGTGACCCCTTCATCAAAGAGTAGGTTTAGTGATATTTCGTCTAGTGGGTCATTGTCGCCAACATCTTCTTCCTTTGCCTCTTCAGTCTCGAGGTTGTTGACCTCGTCTATTGGCCAATAATCATCGGTAGGTGCATAGGGGTCATAAAAGTAGATGGAACCTGCGAAGCCCTTCTTCTTCAATCAGGTCTTCTACCTCTTCCTCATAAACCGTTCAGTGAACATGACATGGTTGTCTTCAATGATGGCCACCATAGGCTTTGGTTGATCTACACTGGAGTGATGTATTCGAAGGGGTTGAAGTCTTCAACAAAAGTGGAGCGGGCCAGACGGCTTGGTGACAACTTGAAAGCGCGAATCAGACGTGAACAATGATGCAGTCATTTTTTCTGAAAAGGTTTTTGCTTTAGTTAGATTGATTAATCTTACCTACGGTTTATTCGACTTAGAGAGATTCCTAAGGTTTAACCTGCAAAAGAGAAACTTTACAACATACACATATACAATGGGTGTGAGGAAGAACTTTGGAAATAAAATGCAAGTAGGTTCCTAGCCTGTAGGTTCCTGTCTTAGTTTGATAAGTTCTATGGCTTTCTAAAGCATGCAAGGTTTAGGTAGTTTCAGGGTGCTCCGTTGTCAAAGGGCACCAGTCCTCTCGCCAGCCCATCATAGGTGGCGATTGGGTGATTTCCTTTTTGATATACCACTAGGTACGAGTGACTGTGGAGTTTGCTGGAACCCCCAACATAGCCCGTGTCATGCCGGGATATCAGGTGAACTCAACGGGTTGCCCGCTCAATGCATATGATAAGTGAATTAAACAAGGTATGTATTAGTCTTATGTTGAACTTTCTGGTTATGGCTCTCATATTCCCCAGCAGAGTCGCCAAAAACTGTAGACACCTCCCAAACGGGGCAGCGCCATACAGATTGATCACGTTGTTTGCTCGATTGGTTGCTCGTTTCATAAACCAAAATCATGGACATTCCCATGGCTAGGAATATCGCCACATGATAACGGTTATCATCAAATAGAGTCGCCACCCAGTTTATCAAAACTGGGAAAACAGATAGAGATTCTGGATACGAGAGCCAAAAGTACAATAAGGGGAAGGTGTTAGGCACCCCTCTTTGCCCAGTCGTGAGACTGGCCCATAATCGTTCAACATAAGACGTATAGATGCTTTCTTTAATTCTAACACATAGTCTGTTTAATTAATCCTTTAAACAGTAAGTAAAGTGAGCTAGAACTGTAATTGAAGCATGCATCAGAAAGCAGGAAACAAACAAAGCTGTCCCAGGGTAATGGATCCCGCGGCCGGTGAATGGATATCACGGCCGAGGGATCCTCCTGGTTTGATATATCGGCCGAGGGATCGAAGCCCCGGTCGATGTTCTTCCTCACAGCAGACAGAAACGTTAGTAAATAATCAAAACGCTAAAATCATGATTATTGACAGGAAATAAAACAAACCAGAGGCCGTTGGGCCTCACCACCTTGATCCCTCAGTTGCTTGATTGCTTCGGATTGCTTGTGATTTGACTGATTGCTTGATTAAGAACCCTAGGGTTAGGGTTTGAACTTCGGGGTTTGATCGCCGGATTGACGGCTGCCTTCGGAAGGTTAGGGCTTTTGGAGTATGGGATTGAGGGAGTATTTGTGCAGAGCTTTGAGGTTTGAGAGAGTGTGTAAGTATCTCAATTTCTGTCTGTTAAATTCGGAACCCAAAGACCCCTTTATATAGGCATAGGGATGACTCACTCCGGCCAATCAAATCACGAGATGGCAATTGCAATTGCAATGCATCTCAAACTCTACGTCGTGATCTCCGAACGTAGCCCGAACGCATCGGAAAGGTAGTGTAGTTGGATCAAACCAAACGTCTGACAGAACGTTCGAGAGTCTGGAAAAAGGTCGATCTGGCGGCCGAGCAAAGGATGTCGCGGCCGTGGAAAGGATGTCTCGGCCGAAGGATAGATCTTGCGGCCGAGGGATTGATCTCTCAGGGAGATTTTGCTGGCAACAGGTTGCTCGGGCGAGGGATTGATGTTATGGCCGTGGGATCGATGTTACGGCCGTCAGATGGATTTTCCTAGGCTTCTGTATTTCTGTCTGAAAGGCTGTATGGCTTTGAATTGGGTCCTCTAAGTGGTCAAAGTTCTCACCGAAAGTCCTAAGGTCCTTAAGGAAGCAATCAGCAATCACTGTATCCATTTCATCATCGGGATTGTCCCAAGGTGGGACTTGAAATAATCGTTAGGCCAAATTGGGGTGTCTACACTATCCCGTGCCTACGGCACTACGCATCCCGGTTGGAAGGGGATGACAGTTGTGTGATTTAGGTGAAAATCATGGGCACTTAACCGAAAAGTAGGAGGATGCACTACAGCCTTTGGATCAAATGAATCTAAGCCGTTCCAACAACTTGTCCCCACACCCTCTGTTTTATAATATAGATATATATACACACACATATATATGTATAAATATCTACCTAATAAAACACAAGGGTGTGGGGACCACACAAACACAAGTTGAAATGAGGGTTGAGATTCATTTGATCCAAGAGCTGATGTGTGCTCTCCAACTCTCTTAAGAAAACACCCACACTTTTACAAATATATTACAAAAATATCATCGGTTCTTTTTACCCAAATTAGATTATGTCGGAAGCGATTTAGTGTCTGAGCCACTAGCTAGCAAGCACCGTAGGCACGGACAATTCCAACCGGAGTGCGTAGTGCCGTAGGCACGGGTAAACACTAGTAAATATATAAAATAAAAGAGACCAGGGGTCGAAGTGAAAACTTCCAAAAATTTTAGGGACCAGCTTGTTGCATATATTAACGAATAAGGACTTGGAGTGTGATAACCCTTTATATATTTAACAGGTCGGTGGATTACTAGGGTTCAGAGAATCAGAATCGGCCATTACCCTCTCTCGCCTCCACAGTCTCCACGCTCTCTCTCTCTCTGTTCGTCCGATTCTAGTATGAGGTTTCTTTCTCTCTCTCTCTCTCCATTTGGATCGAAGTTAGAAGAAGCATAACTCCATAGCTCGTACGATCGGTAGAAGAAGCGTAACTCCATAGCTCGGACGATCGAAGGTAGAATCACTCTCACTCTCTCTCGATCTCGTCTCTCATGGGCTCCGTAACTCTGTTTTTGCAGGCTATTGAGCAGTCCACAGTTACACTTTTCGGGGCCAGTCGACTCATCGTCTCTAGTTTATTTCTCTCTTTCTCTGTGCGTGTATGTGTTTGTGTGTGTTTTTTTTTTTTTGATCCATGTATGTGTGTGTTCATCTCTACTGAATCTGTAAGTGAAATTTGCCTGAAATGGTGGGTTTTTTTTTTCTCTTTTGTTGATCTGTTCGGTTACCCATTTGGTTCGGATGACCCAGTAAAGACTGCCTAAACCTAGCTTGAGTTCAGCTAAATTTGACCAACAAAATGGACTGACACATAGGTCAAGAGTAACTTCTAATAGAACCTAGATACACGCCAAAAAAGACAATGCCAAAAAACTCTGAAGTAGTTAAATACACTTATTGGTTCATGTTCAATTATACTGGTCAGGTACATATGCCACTTCCTGCCCAAAACAATACACAGGTACGACACACCATTAAGCCATCCGTGTGACGAAAATAGCCATAGGATAACTTCAAGCACTCAATATCAAGACCTAGAGGCTACTGCGCATTGGCTACGTAATCATTTCAATCATATGAACTCTGCATTCTCATGGTCTTCACAACCCCATCTATTAAGATTGCCTCGCTCGAAGGGTTTATTATACAACTATATCTATAACCTTACGAGGCATAAAAGAATTTTTACTTCAGTATTCAACCACTAAAGCTCGAGATTGCTCCCCCAAAACAATTGCAAAGCATTTACATGTCAACAAAGTTAACACCGCCACGATGTACAAGTAACAGTCCATGACACTGAGAAACCCTAGATGAATGTATCGAATACGTGTAGCAATTTGGATGGATTACAAAATACTCAACCCTAGCCGATTTAGAAAGATTATTAGTAAAAGAAATAACCGCAATCGTTTGAAGGAACTGTAGCTACATGGATAAAGAGTGCGCCTCGCAGAATTATCGAACAAATATGGCGGAGAAAGGCATATCCAAAACGCGCGCGAGAGAGAGACTAACCCTAACAATCTGCAGTAGACAAAACACACACTGTCTCTCTCTATACATACTTGTGGATGTATATTCGATCTGTGGTGTTTTTGTTGTTGATCACTGAAAGAAGGCTGAGGGTTGTTCTTCGTTGAGTGACGCAATTGGTATAATAGTGGCGAAAACCACAGAGAGAGGGGGGGACTAGATTGCATAGACGGTGGATTAGGACACCTGATTTTTATACGAGGTGTTAATCGGACTCGGACCGTTCTGCTCCGAGGTTTAACCCTACCCGCACCTAACCCGGCTTCTGCCATACTGCGTGGTCTTTTTTCCTTTTTCTTTTTCCCTGCGGGCTGTGTGGTCTTTTTCTGCCGTAATGGTGTGTCGTACCTGTGTATTGTTTTGGGTAGGATGTGGCATATGTACCTGACCAGTATAATTGAACATGAACCAATAAGTGTATTTAACTACTTTGGAGTTTTTTAGCATTGTCTTTTTTGGCGTGTCTGTATCTAGGTTCTATTAGAAGTTACTCTTGACCTATGTGTCAGTCCATTTTGTTGGTCAAATTTAGTTGAACTCAAGCTAGGTTTAGGCAGTCTTTACTGGGTCATCCGGTTGGTTCTAAGTTGCTAACTAAAGCCATTTATATGTTCATGTGAGACTATGGAACACCCGCAGCTTATGTCACATGCCTCTAATGAGGAACTAATGTTCAACCATCCTTAACCTAGAAGTGTTATAATGTATATGTGTGTGAAATGACCCAATCTATATATGACTTATTGTCGTCCTAGTGTGATCTACTTTTGCCATTTTAGTTATGGTTGTGGCTCTTGATTTCTATTGTTAATAAAACCCATAGCAACACTTCTATACGTATAAGTCTAATATTATTAGATAGCATGTATGGCTAATATTATGTATGTTTGTTTAATTAATCAATTCATTAGTCTAGGGAAACCTCTCTTTACCTTTCATTCCGTCCATTCTAATAGTCAAATTTAGCTTAACTCGAGCTAGGTTTAGGCAGTCTCCTCTGGGTCATAGAGTTGATTCTAAGTTTTTAACTAAATCCACAAAAACATGCACCATGAGGCGAACCCTGCAATTTATCGCATTTTTCCATCACATAAACTTATGTTAGAGTGTCCTATTGATGTGTATTATGCACCCTTTATCAAGTTTCTTAATTAACTTTTTGCCTATCAAATTTTTTTTTTTTGACTTTTGTTGTTCTTTCGGTTGAAAGTCTTACCAAAGTTCCCTGTTTGAGGACTGAATTTTCTTTCTGTGATCTTTTTCTTGTGCAGGCATTAAGTTAAGAGAGCACTCCCATTCAGTGAGTTTTATTTGGAAACATCATTAATCATACAGCTGCAGGAGATGGCGAATTTAACCATGACTGGTATACTGGAAAAGGTATGATATCAAGTGGTTTTTATTTTCATTGTCAAGGCATGGAAAACCTCTCCCCTTTCTCGACACGTGCACAGGAAAATCTTGCGTCGATGTCTTTTCTCTGGTGTACAATGGGAAGGCTGCTGGCTATCATATGTTGACTTAATTCATTTTACTGTGCAGATGACGGGCAAAGATAAGGATTACAGATATATGGCAACTTCTGATTTGCTAAATGAGTTAAACAAAGAGGGTTTTAGACCAGATGCCGATCTTGAGGTGAAGTTGTCAAACATTGTCCTACAGCAGCTGGATGATGCAGCTGGCGACGTATCTGGATTAGCTGTGAAATGGTTTGGCCCTGTTCCTTTGTTGTTTCCCTTGCTTGGCTGAAAAGGGATTTTGTGACTTCTTATGTTACCAGAGAATTCTCTCTCTCTCTATCTCTCTCTCTCTCCCCCCCCCCCCTCCAAATTTAGTCCGCCTATTGACAGGAAATGCATCCACTCTTTACGTACGTTTTTTTTTTTTTTGCTATATAGGAACGTTCTTCTGTTGGAATAAAACTTAAAAGGGCTCAAATTTCCCAGATGATTTTGTAAATGTTTGTATTTTTGGTTTGTCACTTATTCTTAGACATTTCTTGTTGCCTGCTGAGTAAATTATGTTGTTAAGTTATTTCACTCTAACACTTAGCAATCAATTGGCGTGCACTAAAATAAAATATAGATGAGTGGAGTGACGGTTTGGAATCCAATATCTCGCATGTGAGACCTTACAAGCCTCGTATTGCCTCTATTTGAGAATATCTCTTTTTTCGCACAACCCTTATTTCTATTATTTTTTATCATCCTCCCATTGATAACTAACTCCCTCCAAACTTGTGAACCTTTTTATCCAACCATTGGATTCACTACATATCCTTGTCTACAAACCGCATTGGGCTCGTGAGCTGATGGCAAACAGTGTGGGAAAACTGTTATCTTTACTTCCCATTTTGGCAATTTGGTCGATTGGGATATTGTGTGCACCTCAAAACTGGGGGTTGGGAAAGCATGAAGCTCATCTGGAGAGTATTTCATTACATTGAGGTTAATAGGATGATTCCACTTTGTTGAGACTACTTGTTATGCATATATTTTAGTGGATTTGACTCAAATGATGAAGCACAAAGTGTGTGGTGTGTTAGGTTGTATGCATACTTGGCTCGAAGGTGTTTTCCTTGGAGAACAGTGAGAATCTGAATAATACCTAGCTTCTTTTTGGGTTTCATTGTCTCCTTCAAAGGGAAATGGTTGTTTTTTATTAGTAGTGATTTGGCCTCATTTTCAACGGACTCTTTGTTCTCCTTTCATATGCTTTTAATGAGATATTTTGTTGCTGATCAAGAAAAATATTGGACAAGCCCTTTACTATTGTTTTGTGGTTTTGTTACTTTTGTCATGTTAGTGCTCATATTTGTTTTGTTCTGTTTTTCACCTCATGGATAAGGACTTTGCTTGTTCAAAGCAGTTATCATTCTAATTGAATCCTGGGAAGTTGGCGATAGTAACTATGTGTTATCCATTATTCTCCTCTCTGATTTTTGTTGTTTATCTCTCCGTGACATTTTAGTCTTGCTCCATTGGTGAAGAAAGTACGGGAGCAACAAGTTGTAGAGATGACTGCTAAGCTTTGTGATAAATTACTTGACGGAAAAGACCAGCATCGTGACATTGCGAGCATCGCTTTGAAGACAATTATTTCTGAGGTCCCTAGTTCATCTGTTGCACAATCCGTTCTCGTTTCCATCTCTCCACAACTGATAAAAGGAATAACTGGCCTGGTGAGTTTTCGAACCTTTATACTGAATTCATAGGAATACATAGGAGTGCTCAGATTGAGGCAAGCTAGGGTTGAAAACTGATATGGATGACTGATTGCCTCATGGGTGGCTAATCTACTGTCTACCAGTTAACTAACATTGTTGTGCTTGAATTAGCTGTCCACCTATGAAGCACCGACACCTCAAAAGGTCGAAGAATCGCGGTGTCAGGACACGGGGACACGGGGACACCGCGGGATACCTCGGGGACACGTACGGGACACGCCACGTGGCGTGTCCCATAATTTAATATTAAATTTTGAGGGGGACACCGCTGGGGACACCGCGGGGTCAAATTGTATTTTTTTTTAAAATTTAAGGGCCAAATTGTAATTTTTAAAAATATTTGGGGTCAAATTGTTATTACTTAAAATATTGGGTTATAACGTAATTAACCTAATATATAAACATAACCCACGGCTTTTACAAACCCAAAAAAATAGAACCAGCAGCTGGAATCCTCTGATCTCAACGTAGAAGAACAAGCATCAGCTGCAGCTCTCTCCTCTCACTCTATCTCGTATTCTCTCTCTCATCTCGGTATGTATCTCTCTCTCATCTTGGTATGTATCTCTCTCTCTCGTAGTCTCTCTCTCATCTCGGTCTCTGCCTCACACACACACTCACATCTCAGTCTCTGCCTCACACACACACACACACACTGAACAGGTCTCTCTCTCTCTCTGAAAACTGTTTGTATGTAGGCATGTCTTCCTCAACGGGTGCTAGTAGCACACCCACTGGCGGGGATGATGTAGTGGGAGGAACACTTTGGAAATTTGTAACTAAATTGGAAAAATTACTTGGAAAAGGAGGAAACTTGAAAAAAATGGATGTTATGTTTTGTGACTTTTGTCTACATTTTAGCATTTAAACTTGAAAAAAATTGATATATATATATATATAAATAAATAAATATACACGTGGCGTGTCCCCCGCGGTGTCGGTATCCCCATTTTTTTAGAATTGCCGTGTCCCCGTGTCCGTGTCCGTGTCCGTGCCGTGTCCGTGTCCGTGTCCGTGCATCATAGCTGTCCACCATACTCTTGGCTTGAACTTCAATGATCAAATCAGAGCATGCTGCAGATATCCAATGCGAAAATGATGGGTGGAACCTTCTTCATTGCCACTTTGTTATTGATCTATGTGCTCTAAACAGTGGGTTAGAACTTAGAAGTGAAAAATAATTACATTTTAGAAAATTCTCTTGGTACGTTTTGAAGTACTTGTAGGCCTAGTTTCCCAAAATAAGCCAGGGGCTTTTTTTTGTGTGTTGTCCTTGTTCAAAAAAAATATCGCATTTGTTAGTTTTTACTTTTTCGTTAAACATTTGGTTTGTCTCGACAAGGGGAATCGAAAAAGTAAAAAGTTATGACTTTACACATTTTTTTTTGGAAATATCCAAATTTTAACACTTTTAAATGCGGAATTTTTTTGAATAAGGACAAAACAAAACAAAAAAAAAACCCCGAGCTTATTTTGGGAAACTAGGCCGGACACATTGAGTGGGTACCCTTAAAACCCCTTAAAACCCCGACCTTCTCGGTTATTTTTTTGCCGATTTCTTGTGGGTACCCTTAAAATCACGTTCTGAACACATTGAGTGGCTCAGATCATCGAAATTCGATCGAGAAAGAGGAGGTCCTTACCTTAACAAGTTAAGGGCGCCCTTATAAGAAGTTGTGTATAAATCTACCAAATAAAACACAAGAGTGTGATGACCATACAAACACAAGTTGAAAGAAGGGTTGAGATTCATTTGATCCAAGGGTTGACAAGAAACTTTGCAAATGTAATGTAAGTGTCCACATTCTTTGTAGTAATTGCGCAAAGGAACTTTGCAAATGTAATGTAAGTGCCCACATTCTTTGTAGTAATTGCACAAATGCCACCGATCTTCCAATTACAAAACCCTATACGCAAATTGATAGTTCTTTGTAGCTAGCTTAAAAGTTTAGTTGGGGAATGCCTTAAGCATGAGTAATTCTCTTTCGTGTCATTAAGAAGGGCTCGATCGGTTCAAAAACTGATCCGATCGAGCCCTTCCCCCTTTCCGGTCATTTTTTTTGGCGATTTCTTACGGGTACCCTTAAAATCACGTTCTGAACACATTGAGCGGCTCGGTCATTGAAATTTGGTCGGGAAAGTGGAGAAAAAGGGATGTCCTTACCTTAACTAAAATAAGGGCGCCCTTATTAAAAGTGGACTGATATACACAACTTCTTATAAGGGGGCCCTTAACTTGTTAAGGTAAGGACCTCTCATTTCTCGATCGAATTTCGATGATCCGAGCCGCTCAATGTCTTCAGAACGTGATTTTAAGGATACCCGCGAAAAATCAGCAAAAAAAAAAAGACTGGGAAGGGCTTCATCCTTTGTTTTTTATCGAACGGTTCATATAAAAACTGCTAGGATGAAGCTCTTCTCGGTCTCTTTTTTTGCTGTTTTCTCGCGGGTACCCTTAAAATCACGTTCTGAACACATTGAGAGGCTCGGATCATCAAAATTTGGTCGGAAAAGGGGACGTCCACAACTTAACTAAAATAAGGGCGCCCTCTAAGAAGCTAACTGTGTATGTGTGTGTGTATATAAATATAAATATATATATATATATCGGAGCGGTTCTGGGGACATATAAAAACATCTCATAGTTCCCAATCAAATTTTGATGATCTGAGCTGCTCAATGTGTTTAGAATGTGATTTTAAGGGTACCCGCGAGAAATTAGGGAAAAAATGACCGGGAAGGGTTTCATCTGAGCAGTTTTTAGCTCAGATTTGATGAACGGTTCAATTAAAAACTGCTCAAAACAATCACTTCCCGGTCATATTATTTGCTAATTTTTCGCAGGCACCTTTAAAATCACATTCTGCACACATTGAACGGTTCGGATCATAAAATTTTGATCGGAAGCGATGAGATTGAGATTTGGGGTATTTTTTTAGGTGTCCCCAGAGCCGCCCCGTTTATATATATATATCAGATGAGGGCGTCCTTATGCTCCAAAAAATGTAGACGTTTTATGTGAGCCATTGGATCTCATCCAATGGCTGGGATAAAAGGGTGTATCTTACGGGTAAAAAAGAGTCTGAGTCGGGTAAAAGGTTCGCGGGTCCTAACCGGCTTATAACACCCCAACCGGCTTCCACTGTACGCTTCCATTTCGCGCTACGAAGAGAAAGAAGAGAGAGAGGAATCGAAGTAGACGACGACGAATCGAAGGAGACGACCACGACTGGTGATTGATCGATCGAAGATCGAAGAAGAGGAAGACGACCACGACAAATCGTGACAGTTGTGAAAAGACAAATCGTGACAGTTGTGAAAAACTCAATTTTGTCGTCTTCTAGTTCAAGCTCGAAAGTGTGATGGTCTACGGGTAAAACCCTTCATCGCTGTCTCAGGCTCTTTCCTCAACTAATAACAAAGCTTCAAGTTCCTCTCTACACCACTCTTAACTCTTGCAAAAGTCGACAAGGCAACAGATTTAATGATTCAAATTCCTAAAACCACAACTGAAATTAATTTAAAAGGATACAATGCCCCATGTTGGAGGAATCCAAAGAAAGTACGAGCTGGGTACTCCCAACGATCAAAAAGCACCTTAGAGCATCCACAGTGGTACAATCAAAATTAAAATGTTGTTAAGGTTAGCAACATTTGCTTAAAAAAGAACTCACAGTGGAATAATCAAACTTAGCAACCTCTTAGCAACTCATCAAATTTTGACCATTGGATAATCAAAACTAGCAACTGTTTGTCAATAATCAAATTTAGTTGGCTCCACATTTCCTCAATCAAGTACACCATCATAACACAAAAACCTTCTCTCTCTTTCATTTTCAACATATTTCTAAGAAAAATACTTTTAAAAAAAGTTTCTATTTTTTTGCAAAAATTGTTTTTTTTTTTGCGAAAACTATTTTTTTAATTAAAACTGTTTTTCCCAAAACTGTTTTTCTTTTTTGCAAAAATAGTTTTTTATTAATTTTTTTTTCAAAAATTGTTCTTTTAAAAAAACTTCAAAAACTATTTTGTTATTCGAAAACTTTTATTTTTAAAACTTTTCTCGAAAACTTTTTTTTTAAATCAAAGTTTTCAAAAAACTATTTTCTCTTTTTCAAATAACCTATTTTTATTAGTTTGAAACCTATTTTTAAAAAATTATTTTCTATGTTCACAATTTTTAAATTTTTATAAATTGGAAAGGTGATGTGGCAAGTTTTGGTTGTTCAAATTTGATTGTACCATTGTGGACCTCTACATTGCTAACCTTAACAACCCTTTAAATGCATAGCCAAAAGATGATGTGGCACCTTTTGATTATTGACTTTTGGTTATTCCACTGTGGATGCTCTTAGTGGTCATCTTATAGGTTATCCAAACACTACAATAACATGTTACAGCAAATCAAATTTGAAAAAAAAAGAATTGGGAAAAACGGTTCATAACAATCATATTGTCCTACTTATTTTACTAAATATCAGATAAACCATCAAGAAAGAGTGAATCTTTCAATCGGCGATGACAATACCAGTAGTAAGAAACTGGTACAGGTCTTGGCACATGAGCCCCAAATTTATTTTCCATTAGGTAAAACAACGAATTTACTTCCGGACTCCAGTTTCAAGCCAGAAAGAAATTTGTCAACTACAACTCGTGGAATGGCGATTCGTAGTTAACTTAACGGGCCTTGACTTTACTAAGGCCGAGCAGTAGGGCGCAAAAGGTGCTTCGCCCTTTATTTGTTTGTACTTCCACCCTAAAAACCATACCCACGACTTGGGGAAAAAGCTTGCACTAGGTTTGACCGCTAAGATCTGTATATATACACTCCCCAAGTGCGAGAACAGACGGTCAAAAAGGGGTTAGGGTTTCATCTAAATGTACCACAGATTCACAATCTACGGTTTGTGACATTGAACAGTAAAATGAACTGGAATCCAACCTAGAATCAAAATCAAGCTCTAATCACAGAGAGAGATACCTTCAAATCGAGCCGTGTTAGGGTTTCTGGAAGGAAGTTGTTCGAGATACAGTAAGAGAGAGAGAAGAGAGATACCTGGTCGTCGTGTTTGATCGTGGGGTTTGCTGGTTTGCATCGGTTGTATCTCCTCTCTTTGATCTTGAACGAATAGAGGAAAGGGGGAAGAGCGATCAGGTTTGTTGTTATTCCTCTTCTTCGATCGTTTGACTTCTTCTTCTTCGATTCGTCGTCATCTTCTTCGATTCGTCTCTCTCTTCTCTCTCTTCGTAGCGTGAAATGGAAGCATACAGCGGAAGCCGACTGGGGTGTTATAACCTGGTTATGACCCGCGAACCTTTTACCCGACTTAGACTCTTTTTTACCCTCGAGATACACCCTTTTATCCCAGCCATTGGATAATAGAACGTTCGCATTTTTTGGAGTGTAAGGGCGCCCTCATCTGAAGGCCCCTATATGTGTGTGTGTGTGTGTGAGTCCATTTCCCATGAGGGGTCCTCATTTTAGTTAAAATGCGGACCTCCCCATTTCTCTCATTTTCCGATCAAATTGTGATGATCTGAGTCGCTCAATGTGATCAGAATGTGATTTTTAGGGTACCCGCGAGAAATTGGCAAAAAAAATACCGGGAAGGGTTTCATCCGAACAATTTTTTATTGAACAGTTCAATAAAAAACTGCTCAAATCAAGCCCTTCCCAATTATTTTTTTTGCCAATTTCTTGTGGGTACCCTTCAAATCACGTTCTGAACACATTGAGCGGCTCGGATCATCAAAATTCGATCGGGAAATGGGAGTCCGTATTTTAAGAGGTCCTCATTTGAAACTTTATTTATATATATTTCCTTCCATGCTTAATGCTGTGTTCTCTTCATTTCTCAAAAAGAATTTTTAAAAAATTTCCCCCTAGATTCCCCATACTTCCAACATTTCTATCTCTATCTCTCTCTACTTATTACCCCTACTATTTTTCAAAACGCAATCCAAACACAGCATAAATTGCAAAATGTAAACATTGAACAACTTAACATTCACATTTCACCATAAACACTAACCCATTAGTAGTTGAGAATAAATTCTTTACAATGCCGGTGTAAACATTTGTTTCCTCCAAATCAATTATATTGCGCCACGTCGCCATGTTCTATTGATTGGGACCATTGTTTTGCAACGTGGCGCGATGTAAAGAATTTATTCTCTTAGTAGTTTTAACATAATAGATGCGTACTGTTACCATTAAACCAAAACACCTTGGTCATAGATCTAATACAATTAGGGCTGGAAACGAACAGAGCCGCTTGCGAGCGGCTCGAAACTTGGCTCGCTAACGCCTCATCCGAACTCGGTTCGTCAAATAAACGAACGAGCTCGAGCCATCATTCTCAGCTTGTTTCGTAAACGAGCCAAGCTCAAGCCACTTGATGCTCGGCTCGGATGAGCTCGCGAGCTGGTACATATACATATATATAATATAAATTATTATATGTATATATTTATATTTATAATATATATTATATTATTATTATATAATATATCTCATTATTATATGTATACATTTTGAAAATAGACAACTTTGGGTTTTACGAACACGTGGCTAATGCAGCCACACCTAGCGTGGGCAACCACACAAGTACGTATGTCTACTGCTTAGTTTTATTGGGGAGGAGTGCATACCCTTGCACATCTTTCACCGATGTGGGACAAGTCTTGAGGTAGGCTTTTCGTTGTGAGTGGAAAAAAATGAGTTCCACATCGGAAGTTCTTGAGAACTCACACCTATTGAACCAGTATAAAGAAAGAGTCCAGCTCTCTTTCTTTTTCATGTGTTGCGCACACATGGTGAAGCTCGGCTCGTTTGCAGTCCTAAATACAATGCAATCGAAGGAGAAAACATCCATAGTGACACGCAGAATAACATATGCATACATAGAGAGAGAGAGACGCCGTACAAGAAAGAGGGAGAAGATGAGAGAGGCACACACAAGGGTCAAAACCCTAATTCTCAAAATCTCATTAATCAAGTCTGACGATTACATTGTTGAACGTCTTATTTAGACTCAAAACCCTAATGGAAATAAAAGGAAACATTAAAAATAACCTAATAGACTCAAAACCCTAATGGATATAAAAGGAAACATTAAAAATAACCTAATTAAATATTAAGTGCCTCCTATTACTAATAATTAAAATAACAATAATAATATTTCTTGGACAAAAATCTTCCTCCAGCGACTAAGCCATTTACAATCCGCATTAGAGAGAGAGGGAGAGTAGTTGTCAAAGGCGCAAATAGGCGCGCGCCTAGGCGAGGTGCACCCCCATCGCTTTGTATGACCCCAGCCCCAGGCAAGGCGACTTGAACAAGGCGCAGACTAGGCGACGTAGCGCAAAAAGGCGCGCTTCTCTCAAAATTGATCACAACCCTAGAATTATGTTGTCTAGGTTAAAATTTTACCTTCGGCAGTTGATTACAAATGAAACATAAGGGCAAATCGAAAAAAATTGGGGCTCTCCTCAATCGATAACAGCCGATCGAAAACAAAAGGGCCGTTGATTAGTCGTCGTCTCGCCTCTCATCTCCATCTATCTATCTCCTCTGTCCCTCATCTCCTCTCATCTCTCTCAGTCGTCTCTGCTCTCTCCCGGTCTTCTCTCCTCATCAATTATCAATGTATTCTTCCTCTCTTCACTCTATTTACATGCATATAACTTCATAGTTCATATATAAAAACAAGTTCCTCTCTTCCCTCTCTCGTCCATGTATCTTCTGGAGGGTAAACTCATTGGCTTAGTGCTTATTATGTGAAATATTAGTATATGCTATTTTTCCTATTTTTTCGGCATAGGTGCTCCTCGCTTCAAAAAGGCGTGCGCCTTGCCTTGGCCCAAATAGGACCTTGCAGCTGGGTGCGCCTTTCGCCCTTGACAACTATGGACGAGAGAGCTCCTCTGGTGTCGACCCAGGGTTTGGAACGATGAGTGGAGTAATCAACTGGTGTAGTCGATGTAGAATTTTAAGTTATAAAGGTATAATTACAGTGTAACCCAAATATTTTGAGTAATTTCATATTAACCCCAGAAAATTAAAAACATTACAGTTTGACCCCCGCCATGTCCCCTATCAGAAAATAACAAAAATTAAGGAACATGCCTCTTGGCATGTCCAATACGTATCTGGGCGTGTCCCCGTGTCTGACACGTGGATATTGCATTCTTTTGGAGTGTCGGTGCGTCATAGCTGCTAACAATTACTACTGGTTTTTCTTTTACAGGGAATGAGCGCAGAGATAAAGTGTGAATGCCTCGATATTTTATGCGATGCTCTTCACAAATATGGGAATCTGATGGCATCAGACCATGAGGTGCTATTAGGTGCATTGTTGCCCCAGTTGAGTTCCAACCAAGCTAGTGTTAGAAAGAAGGCTGTTTCATGTCTTGGTAAGGCTAAGGATATGAAATTCTAGTGCAATCATTTATGTTAGTTGCTGTTACTCTTCCAAAAAGGGGAGGGAGTTGAACACTTAATCTCAAGTCTTGGATTTATATTTTAGACGGGCGATAACAATAATTTTGCTGATGTTTTTTCTTTTTTTTTTCAGCATCTCTGGCTTCAAGTTTGTCCGATGATTTGTTGGCGAAGTCAACCATTGAAGTTGTTCGGCTTTTGAAAACTAAGGGCAAAAAAAGTGAAATGACCCGTACAAACATTCAGATGATTGGTGCTCTTAGGCAAGTTCTCTAACATACACAGTGCACGCGCACACACATACATACACAGTATGATTGGTGAAGAGGTTCCTTTTGATTGGCGGTTTATTGGCTTGGAATCTCCGTGTACCATACACTCTTTGAAAATGTAAATCTACTGTTTGTCTCAATATAGTTGTAATTTGTCATTGACAATGTACTTTTCATGTTTCATCTAGGAGGTAACTTGACCCTATGAGTTGAGACAATGATGAACCACCATCTTCTACTCTCTGAAAGTCTTAGTAAACATCTAACATAGCCTTCTTGCATCAAAAGTTGTTGGTCACTCTGTTGTTGAATGCTTAATTATGTGTCCTAAGACTTTAACCTCCTAAGCCTCCTTGGAAAGTATGTTCATTCTTCATGGTGGGTAGCAGTAGCAAGACTATACAGACGGTTGAGTTAGTCTCTTGTCTATGGATAGTTTCTCACGTTTTCTCATTCTGTTTTAAAGCAATTGAATAGGTTACCAGTTTCCACCACATCTTATGAGACCTGGGTCCCCTCCCGTAGATGAGGGTACCTATAAACTTATATTCTTACCATTCTTGACAATTAACGACCTGACTGTAAAATTGCTGTCATTGCCATTTTTCAGAAAATCAGGGATAGAACCCGGAAATTGTTTCCATTTGTATTATGTTGTTAACCTACTATCTGAGTTCTGCTGCATTGCCCTTCCCTTCCGTTCTTTCTTTACCTTTGATGGTGTTTTTTTATTTATTTATGAAGTTTTTTTTTTAACTACGATGATATTGATAAGTTATGGGACTGTTGTGTCTTAGCCGTGCTGTTGGATACCGTTTTGGTCCCCATCTTGGAGATACAGTTCCAGTATTGTTTAACTATTGCATGAGTGCATCAGAGAATGATGAGGAGCTTCGTGAGTATAGTTTCCTGGTATTATGTTTATGAACTTACTCTTTTGATTCTTCGGGTTATATTTCCTTGTGTTTTTCATCTTCCAACTGGCACATGTGCTTATTTGGAATGCAGGCTTTGGAGAGCTTCCTCCTCAGGTGCCCCAGAGATATATATTTGTACTGCGATCAGATTCTTCATCTTACCCTAGAATATCTTAGTTATGATCCTAATTTCACTGATAACATGGACGAAGATACTAACGATGAGAGCCATGAGGAGGAGGAGGATGAGTATGTCGTTCCTACCTTTTTTTATTAGATTAGACCTAGCATGCTAAAAATGATATTATTGGCGAATAATGATGTTCCACTGATGTCTAAATGCTTGACGACCTTGTAGTGAGAGCGCGAATGAATATACAGATGATGAGGATATTAGCTGGAAAGTTAGAAGAGCTGCGGCTAAGTGCTTAGCTGCGTTGATTGTTTCCCGTCCTGAGATGCTTTCAAAGCTCTATGAGGAGGTATATTTGCGACTTGCAAGTGCTATTGAGTGTGTATATCCTCTTGCTGGATTTATCCTTTGTTCATTTCCTAGCTTAATGTAAGATAGAGATGGGTTTATCTTAACAATGAATGAATGAATGAAAGTGGACGTCTTGGTACCCTCTTATTTTATTTCCTTTACTCAAGGGCCACTGTAATTACTTTATGTCCTTCGTTCACTCAATCGTTGAATAATTAATGCCCTTACGAAATGCTTTATGTTTTTGGATTGAGGAGTATAATGGTTTGGAGTACCGGGGATACGTAACGGTAATGGATGATGTGTAACAGGATTGGTAGGTCCCGAGTCCTGTTATGGCCTTTATGGTGTGAAGGAAAATCGCGTATGTAACAGTGTTACATGACGGTATTGGTCCTTACGTAACGGATGGTTAGCTAAAATAGGGGCTTTCGCGGGCTTAATATGGCTGTTACGGTAACGGTTTTTGTAAAAAGTTCACGTCTCTGGTTACCGCTACCATTACGCTACAACTATTACTCCCCGAAACCCTTCACAACTGATACCGACCGACACCGATATGTTGAACCCTCCCAACCCCCCAAGATTGTGTTAGGTAGATTCTATCATCTATGTAGCATGGACATTGGTTGAAGACAACGTACCGGTGTCGGACACTCCCCGGACACGTGTCTGACACGTAATTTCAAAGTGCCCAGATAGTTTTGTATTGGACACTCTTCTGAATTGGTCGGACATGCTCGGGACACGCTATGGATTCGTGTCCAACACTCGAGTTCAAAGTGTCTGAACTTTTTTTTGCTTTATTTATAGTTGGACACTCTCCCAACTCACTCGGGCACCCCAAGAACATCCTATGGATACTTTTGGACACTTGGGGACAAAAATGCAATTATATAAAAACATTAAGAATCACAAGTTTTATGTGCAGTGAAAAAATAATTAACATAAAAGTTGGGGTCTCTCTCTCTCCTCGTCTCTATTCAACTCTCTCTCGCCTCCTATTGTCTATTTTATTTCAGCTAGAATACATGTACTAACGTTGAATATTTTTGTGGGCGTCATAATTGTGAAACATGAAATAAAAATAATGATAAAAACAGAGTACGTATGTTATGATAAAATTAAATGTTATCATTTTGCTTATATACATGTTTTTATGATAAAAGAATATCGGTAAGTGTTCAATTCAAACAGTTTTTCACAAAACAGTTCCTGTCAAGCTTTATGAAAAACTGTTCGGATCATGCACTTTCCGGGCATATTTTGAGCTGATTTCTTGATAGTACCCTTGAAAACATGTTTGAAACAAGTTGAACAGTTTGGATCATCAAAATATTACCCGAAAATGAGAGGTCGGCACTGTAAGAAAAATGAGGGATCCCTCATTCGATGATATATATATATATATATATATTCATTAAGGATGGAGCTGATAGAATGCTGAAATAATCTAAAGCACTAAAGAGTCCCAGAGGTGGTGAATGAAACTACTGGTCAAAAATTGATTCAATTACCAATTAAAACAATCAAGCAAGCTCCTTGATAATTCAAACAATCCAACAGTCAAAATAGAGAGCAATATATCAAAAGTGACACACACACACACACACACATATATATATATATATGTAGAGAGGGAGAGAGAGAGAGAGAGAGTTAACATTTTCCCCCACGTGTTATGTTCTCTATTTTTTGAAAATTAGCGTGTAGGTGTGTCGGTGCTGTATAGGGCAGGTTGAAGAAGCAAAATTGATTCCCCTTACATCTCTTTCAATATTATACCAATACTCTCTATTTTACCTATCCTTGAATATAATATTATTAATTCATTATGTGGTGAAATACAAGAAATAAGAGTAACAAATTAGAGAAGAGAGAGAGAGTGCAAAGGACCACAAAAAGAATAAAATAATCAAAACCTAGTGAATAGTTCTTCGGTATTTATGCCTAAGCACTGTAGCTCAATTTATTTTACCTGGGCATATACCTATGCTGCTGTAGGGGTGTTTTTGTGTGTTTGACTCTCTAAAATGCCTAAAAATGCGTTTTCCCTACTCTGTTGTACATGCTCTTAGCAGTGGAATATATCTTTGTGCAGGCTTGTCCAAAGCTGATAGACAGGTTTAAAGAAAGGGAAGAAAATGTTAAGGTAAGGCTAAAATGATGCTTTTTAGTGACATTTAAAAACTCACCTTCACTATTTTGTTCTCCTTTTCCTTCTTTCTTATTATTATTATTTTTTTCACCGGGGAGTGGGGGTTCTTGCTTGGTAATAAGTTAATAACATTCATTATGTGTTTTTTATTTTTTGTTGCTGCAGATGGATGTGTTCAATACATTCATTGAGTTACTTCGTCAGACAGGAAACGTGACAAAAGGGCAGATTGGTATAATTGAAACGAGGTAAGTTTTCTGTTTTTCTGTCCAAATCTTGTAGATCATATTAGAAGTTTGTGTCCTTATTCTTTCTTCCATTTTGGTAATTACTTATTACTGTATGCTATGCTGTTAAAATAATGTGTGCGCTCTAGTTGAAGAAAAACCTAGCTACTTTTCTGTGAATTGTACGGTATTTCTGTGGTGGAAAATATACCTTCAATTCCATTGCAAATTGGGATGGGTGATCAAGCAGTTCCAAGGAGATTGACTGGGCGTAGGAGTCATTTGGAGATGGACTTAAGTAAAAAGCACTTTCCTGAGTTTGCCTACGTACTACATGTCATTGTTTACCTTTCCACTGGAGTGGCTAGATATATTGGGAAGATGCGCCAACATTACCTCTGGAGTGGTATAGATGAGGAGTTCAAATACCACCTTTGTGGATTAGGAGGTTATGGAACAGGATTCAGGGGGCTTGGAAAATGTTATGCCAAGTTGCCAACTGTTGGCAAATTGAGTGCTGGAAGTAGGACGTGGGTATGATAGTAGAGGTTTAGATGGTTGGAGAGCAAACCCTGGGAGAATTTCCTCCTCTCTTCGTTTTTGTCAGACATAAGGGGCTTCATAGCGGAGTATGCATGAAGAAGCAAAAGTTCCTTTTACTGATTTTGAGGAGGCATGTCTTTTGGGATGGCTTTGAAGTTGCCTACCAAAGTAACCAGTTTCTTTTTCATGTCTTGTGATGGTCGTGGCGTTTTTTAGTTCTTTAATTTCTTTTCTATTGGAAGGCTTGATTTAGTAGGGAGAGGAAGGCTTGATCTTTGGTCCTTTTATGTTCATGTGGATCATTTAGGGTGAGCACAATAAGACGAGCTGTGGTATGGAGAGGAAGGCTTGATAAAGTCTTTTGATGTTCATGTGGAGGGTGAGCGCAATGGGACTTGTTGTGGATATGCAGAACCTACAGGAATCTTCTAGGGTGAGCTGTACAAGACTTCTTGTGGATATCCAGAACCTATGTGTAGGCTAACTAGATTTTTTTTTTTTGGCTGCTTTGTATTGATGGATTCTTTCAAGATTCTAATGTAGTTTTCGTTTCTGCTCCACCCCCCCCCCCCCCTGGTGGAGGTGTATGGGTGGCATTCCCTTGGTTGTCTTTGATTTATCCTTATACGCTTGTGTATCAGATGTAAAAAACTGGTCTACCAATAGTTGTGTGTGCAGAGTAGTTACTTGTTTGTCTACAAATAGCTTAGGTTTGTTTTCTAGATATACAGTCTTGTGTAGTTATTGTAGTATTTTGTTAACCACTTCTACTCATGTCCCTACAATATTCCCTTTCATACATTTTGGCTTTGTGTTAAGAAATCTCCATTGGATGCTTTACTAGTGATGCACATGTATGCAACATCGTATCCTCTTGAAAAGGAGAGAAGATGAGAAAGGTTGAACACTTTGTGTTCTCATCTTGTTTATGAGGAGCATTACATATGGCTTCTATTATTATGTGTTTCAAGTGTGTAACCTGTGTTAAGGGGCGTGACTTGTTGATACCATGGAATAATACTTCTTAAGTATGTCAACGCCACTTCTGGTGGTCTTTTCTGAAAAGAGCAGTATAGAGAAGTGGAATAATTTAGAGAGAATATAGCTACGTAAAGAGAGTAGAAATATGGACACAGAAATTTGGAGACAAGGAGACAAGCGAAGAGAAGTAACGAAAAGAGTCAGAGGAGAGAACAATGAGGTTGGAGTAGATTGGGAGCACGCACGCGTACATTGTACGAATATATAAATTGAGAGAGAGAGAGAGAGAGTTCCTGGATCCTGGAACACTCTTTTTCAGTTCCTCATTGTCCAGGATAGAACTCATTGCGTATGCACGAGAGAGAGGGAGGGAGGTTCCTTGTTGTCCAGGATAGAACTCATTGCATATGCCCCTGTTTATTGCAACTTGTTTTCTGATGGCAGCTTCATCTTTTTTATTGCTGATTCACTTGAAGTAACTTCTGTTTCTTCGCTTCTTTGGCAGTCCAAGATGGTTACTAAAACAAGAAGTACCCAAGATTGTTAGATCAATCACGAGGCAGTTACGTGAGAAATCTATTAAGACAAAGGTTGGAATGTGAACACACTATGGACATGGTACTTCTGATGTACAATTTTGTATTTTTACACAATTTTGCACGCCTTTGTTGTCTGCAGGTGGGTGCTTTTTCAGTTCTGAAAGAACTTGTTGTTGTCTTGCCTGATTGCCTGGCAGATCACATTGGATCACTCATTCCTGGAATTGAAAAGGCATTGTGTGTGAGTAAAATCTTGTGTTAGAAGAAACAGTAATAACTTGTGTGAAGTCTTTCTTCTGTGTATTTCCTTTGTGTGTGCTAATACTATGGGTTTCACCATTCTCTTTTTACTGTTATCTTTATCAGGATAAATCTGCGACATCAAATTTGAAGATTGAGGCTCTTGTATTTACAAGGCTAGTGTTAGCTTCCCATTCACCTTCTGTTTTTCACCCTTATATTAAGGTAATAGTTGCTCACTTTTCATTGTAGTATCTCAAGGAAGGATACGTGCATTTATGGAAGTGCTTCTGCCTTAATGTTTGTGGTTTGTGGGTGTGGCCCATGTGAGTAGGCCATTTTCTGTAATTCTGAAAGGTTATCAATAATCTTCTTTCATTCTTTAGGTTGGAAAACATGTTCTCTGAATAAAATGGGTTATTTGGTGCATATATATATATTTTTTTGGAAGGGGGGGGGGGGGGGGATTGTGGGTCTTCTTTATCTTGTGCTATTCTAAATTACCTAGTTGTGTTTGGTCCATGACCAGCTAGACACGTTGGACAAAGCATCTTCCACCTGTACTGGAGTACCACCAGTATCCTGCTTGATAAATTATCTTCTACACTATATAGCAAAGAGGGAGTCATGTGTATCTCCTAGATGTTTTTTAAATGACAATATCACCATTTGGTTCTGAGTACTACTAATTAATATAGATTTGTGGCCTATGGGAACCACGAATTTAATGTCCTGTAAATCAAACCTTATACGCTTTTTTTAGTTTATTGAACTTGGAGAATTGCTTGGTGAACGTGACAAATCTGTGTGTGAAGTTGTTGGTCTGGAGTTATGAATAATCTTGGGACAATTAATTATAGGTTTACCTTAGAAGAATAATTCTTTGATTGGTTTGAGGGAAGAATAACTGAAGAACAATGTCTTGGAACTCTTTTGGGTGAAATACAGTTGGATTTTACTTCTTGATAGCGTTTTAATTCTGAGTAATGGGGGTATAAGTTGCGGCACTTTTATTAGATTTTTAGGGATCTCAGGTGGTTTTTAATCTGGATTAGAAGTATTCGTTACTGAAAGAAGATGGAGAATTTGAAGTCCTCATGAACTCTGCATGTATAATCCCACTTTGTCTTGTGTTTTTAGGTGCAAATGATCTTATTTGCTTACCCAGTAAATTCTTGGGTGAATAAAGCCCCTTAAAAGACCACACTCCCGTTGGATAACACAAGGAAATACGTAGAAGGTTATGTCGAAAAGAAATTGGAATATCCTAGAAATGAATACAATTTTCCCTGAAAATGTTTCCAAAAAATTATATTACAAATTCTATATCTGTATAGCCAAAAATATGAAGACCTGGAGGTTACCAAATAACCCCTTGGCAGGTCATCTTCCAATTACAATACCCACCATAAATATTATTTTTACCTCTTGTATCCAGTGCTTTGATTTGGCTTGATCTTCTTTAGTTTTCAGTATTCATATGGAATATCTTCATCTATTCTCCATTTTCTGTAATGATTATTTATAACTTGATGTTTCCAGGCTCTTTCTTCTCCTGTTTTATCTGCTGTTGGTGAGCGCTATTACAAAGTTACAGCTGAGGCATTAAGAGTGTGTGGGGAACTTGTTCGCGTCATACGGCCAAATATTGAGGTGAGTTGCTTCTTTTCTTACATTGAGATGCTACCTGAGAATTTTCCAACATGCTAATGATTTTGTTGCCCAGGGTTACGGTTTTGATTTCAAGCCCTATGTTCATCCCATATATAATGCCATCATGTCGCGCTTGACGAATCAAGATCAAGATCAGGTTAGTGGAGTTGCAAATAGAAAGTTATTACCTTCTCCATTTGGACTTTCTTACAATGTGTCTTTTACAGGAGGTTAAGGAGTGTGCAATTTCTTGCATGGGACTTGTGGTTTCAGCATTTGGTGATAACCTGAAAGTGGAACTACCGACATGCCTTCCTGTTCTAGTTGATCGGATGGGTAATGAAATTACCCGACTTACGGCTGTGAAGGTTGGTCTGAAAGGTCTTACTTAGGAGTCTCAGTTCTTGGGAATGATTTTTTCTAGTTGACCCTAAAATTAGTCTTTTTGTTGCTATGCTAGAAGTTGGCTGCTTATATCTTGTTCTTATTTGTTTCATGCTGTGATGTTTATACATCTTGTGTTTGCACTTTTGTAAAAACTAAGGAATTGAAAGGGGATCAGGAGGCCAGATGTCCTCCAACAAGCAAAGAAAATGAAGATGCAAAACGAAGATGCAAGAGACAAACAACTTTCCAATCTTTGCAATCATAAACAAAGGAACCCCCTTAAAGGGAGTTGAGAACAAAAGCGGAAATAAAATAACTGACGACACTTTTCGTAAACTCCCGAATTTCAAGTCATGCAAGTCATGAAAGGAAAGCAACCATTTTCTGAGACTCATTTTTCGGTTAGTGGAGTCTAGTTGTTTGTCAAATCCAAACTTTCTCTGATCATGAACTTATTCAATCTTATCTTCGAAAATTCTTGCTTTCCTTTCCGTCCCAATAACCCGAAGCACGTCACAAATAAAGCTATTTTAAGGGAGCCTTTTTTGTGGACCAAAACATCTTTAGTTAACAACTAGCATATGGACACACGAAGCTGGAACTACCCAGTGAACATCAGCCAACTAAAACAAACAGTGCCATGAACAAACATGTGATTAATATGAATCATAGTCAAATATGTTGTTTCCTGCCGAATTTTGCCCTTCCTCTGCATAAATAAGCTAGTAAAATTCAGTTGGATGAAAAGTTTTGTTGCTTTCTGGTTTCTGAAGTTTCACCTCCGGATATCATGCTTCCGCGGTTGCCTTCTTACTCACTTCCGGTAGTCTACAACATTGTTGATACCTGCTGAATCTCTTCTTGATAAAAGCTGAACCTTGTCTTTTTCTTCAGAATTTGATGACAAAACCCCTTCCCATTGTGATATTTTGCATATTAGTTTGTAAAAAGGTTCCAAACAAGATTTTCCCTACTTTTTTATGCAGAACCTGTGTTTTGTGCTTATCTTATTGGACGTTAACTTTTTATGTTGGGTACTTAATGTGGGTGCATTATGGATGTATTGGTGAAAGACTGCTAAACCCAATGTTTGCTTCCAGGCTTTTGCTGTTATTGCTGCTTCTCCACTGCGGATTGACCTATCATGTGTTCTTGAGCATGTTATTACGGAGTTAACTGCCTTCTTGCGGAAAGTATGTGTGACTATTAGTCTCCAATTGTTTGTTGAGAAAGTTATTCTCTGTCTTATTTCATATTAGTGGACTGTGCTTCTAAATTGGCGTGTCTTGTCAAGAACAGGCAAATCGAGCATTGAGACAGGCAACGTTGGGGACTTTGAATTCTCTAATTGTTGCTTATGGTGATAAAATTGGTTCAGCTGCCTATGAAGTCATTATTGTGGAGCTTTCAACTTTGATAAGGTTTTTCTTACTGGCGTTTTTCTTCTAATTTTCCTATTTTACTGACTTCTTCAGTGTCCTATTGTTGGCATCTCCTTGCATAGTTTGCTATCTGATCTTATGATTTACATTGTCTTTCTGAAATATGTTCCTAGCGCCATCTCTATGCTAATACATCATATGCATATCAGTGATTCAGACTTGCACATGACAGCGCTGTCCCTAGAACTTTGCTGCACCTTGATGGCTGACAGGAGGTCAATCCCAAATGTTGGTTCGACTGTTAGAAATAAAGTTCTTCCCCAAGCATTAATATTAATAAGAAGCTCACTGCTTCAAGGGCAAGCTCTTTCGGTATTACTTTTGCCTTATTTTGGAATTTGATTTGTCAATGTTGTTTGCTACTTTGCTTTATATGAAACCTCTTCTTTTTTTCATTTTGGGGGCACTGCAGGCTCTACAAAACTTTTTTGCTGCTTTGGTTTATTCAGCAAACACAAGTTTCGATAAATTGCTAGACTCTCTTCTTTCAACTGCTAAACCATCCCCCCAGTCTGGAGGTGTTGCAAAACAGGCATTATTTTCTATAGCTCAATGTGTAGCTGTTCTTTGCCTTGCTGCTGGGGATCAGAAGTGTTCAGCCACAGTGAAAATGCTCACAGACATCCTAAAAGACGATAGCGCTACCAATTCGGTCAGGTTTTCACTTTCATTGCTTTTTGGACTGCATCAGCTGTTTCTCATTTGCTTCAATGGGTATACAGGAATCCTATACACTACTGAGACATCAATTTGAAACTACATGCTTGGGAATTATTGACGTAGACTGGCTCATATTCATTATATGTCAAATGTGGCTTTTCTATTCTAGGTGTAGTAAGAGTCATATGTAACGAAAATTAGTACTCCCTCTTTCCCATTTTATTAAGTGTCCATGTTTCTATTTTGGGATGTCCCAAAATAAGTGTTCCATTTCCAAAAATAACTATCAAAACATGCCAAACTTCCAATTTTACCCTTAAAAAGTTCTCTTTCCATCTCAATTGGTTTGACCACTATTGATATTCGTGTCATTTTTAGACTGACTATACATTTAAATTTATAATATTTTTCATGATTTTAAAAACTTTGAATAGCAAAGCTAATTGAGATCTATCAAATAAGATCTATATTATATATTTGTTGAGATCCACATTGAGAGAGATAAACAATTTAAATACATTTAATTAACTTCACAATGTTGAAGCTTAATTTTAGAAAATTAGAGTAACAATTTTTAACCCTTAAAAAGCTTGATTTCCCGTAGAGGACACTTAAAATAGGACGGAGGGAGTATTCAATTTCAGTTGAGCTATTTCATCAATAAGGATAAATAAACCGTAAATCATTTAAAACATATTTTGATCAATTGATAAATCATTGTTGTGGTACATTATCTGACAAAGATTCGTGTAATAGTAGTGCCTAATTGTTAAGGGATCAATATGTCTTAGTTTTTTTATTATCCTTGTATTCCAAGTACTTTTTCCCCAAGCTTGTGGTGCATTTTCCTTTGAGTGATGGACATGTGTGTCTAGTACGTACAAAGCGTGTTCAGTTCTAAATAATTAGAAATTAACAGCACTAGCGAGAAAGAAAAGACACGTGGCAATCTCTGATCGTTTGCAAATGGTATGGATATGAAAAACCAATCCACTCGCTGGAAAGCCAAAAACAGAAAATGACGTGGCATCTCCAATTAAATTTCTTAATTTTTAAGCAGGGACATGGTTGCAGACACGCTCATCTTAAGTTAAAACGCGTGGGGTTACATGGCTGGGTCAACTTTAAATGTTAAAATTTTGACACTTATAGAATATGAAGGCAACAGTTGAAAAAACAATTGAAACGAGGGATTTGCGCGTATAGGGCCTTTTTGTATTGTGGCCTCTTTTTGTATATGGGTGGCATCCCCTTTGTTAAATATAATTATTTAATTATCAAAAAAGAGAGGTAATAATTGCAAACTATATAACCACTAACCAGTTTAGGTTGTTTCCGGATACGACATTCATATAAAAAAAAAAATATGTGCTATACTATTTAAATAATATTTCTGTTGTATCGGTATGTGTGTACCCATTTTTGTAGAACTGTCGTGTCCCGTATTGCACCTGTCTCTATATCTGTCTGTCCTTAGCAAACCGCTTTTTCTTTCTGCATTTCGCCCCTATATTCTGAACACGTGGCACTATTTTTAAAACCCTGCTAATTACAGCCAGTAAGTCATAAGACTCATAACGTTGTTAGGATCTGTATGTTCTTATCATTCTTCACGACTTTCATGAGAAATGGATCCTTCGGTTCTGCTCATTTGTCTTCTTCTCTAGGATTTGGCAAAAAAAATTCACGTCAATTTTTTTAGGTTCTTGTTGTCAAACAGCATTGGCCTTGATAGTCTTCAATTAGCTATGTGTCATCTCAGGTGTCCTTGTTCTTGTATCTTGATTATTTGACATAAAGCAACTTCAGGCGTTGGAATGAAAAATGCATTTGGATTTATAGATCTCATTTTACGGTCAAGCATATTTCTTTCCAAATGTGTTATATGGCGTCACCTAGTATTTATATGCCAAGGAACTTGGTAATAGTTACTTTCTCGTAATTCTTAGTATCTTGCCATCTTAGCTACTTTCTTCCTAATAGTGTTCCTTGTGACTCTTCATTGGATTCAGTCTAAGCAACACCTTTCTTTGCTATGCTTGGGAGAGATTGGGAGAAGGAAAGATCTAAGTTCACATGCAAATATTGAGAACATTGTTATTGAGTCCTTCCAATCACCTTTTGAAGAGATCAAGTCTGCTGCATCTTATGCTCTTGGAAATATTGCTGTTGGTAATCTGTCAAAGTATTTACCGTTTATTTTGGACCAAATTGATAACCAGCAAAAGAAGCAATATCTACTCCTTCATTCTTTGAAAGAGGTCTGTTCATTCAATATTAAGATTACTACAGAGTTCTGTCTTTAATATCTGATTCAGTAGCTTCATCTCCCTCTCATGAGACACATCCACATACTTGCAGGTTATAGTGAGGCAGTCTGTGGATAAAGCAGAGTTTCAGGTTTCAAGTGTTGAGAAGATTCTTAATTTGCTTTTCAACCACTGTGAAAGTGAGGAAGAGGGCGTGCGCAATGTGGTAGCTGAGTGTCTGGGTAAAATTGCCCTTATTGAACCTGCAAAACTTGTTCCTGCGCTGAAGGTATTGTATACAGTTGACTTTGTGACTTTTGCATACTGACTCTTGCCAATTTCATTGTCGGGGACCTCAGGGTTATGATACTTTGTTTATATTCTTGCAGGAACGTACGACCAATCAAGCTGCATTCACTAAAGCAACAGTTGTCATTGCTGTTAAATATTCAATGGTTGAGCGGCCAGAGAAGATAGACGAGATAATATACCCTGAGATCTCATCTTTTCTGATGCTTATTAAGGATCATGATCGGGTAATTTTTGTATTACTAAGAAATGTTTTTCCCGAAATTGTAACCTCTGCTTTATCTTACTATTCTTTCTTTAACTTTTTGGTACTGTACTTCACCTAGACTTGTGTTTTGTAGTATAGCAAGACCAACAAGTGGTCAAGTGAAACTATGTACAAAACTATTCTAAGTATTACCTTCGTTTTGGATTCTTCCTCGCACTCAACTCTAAATGCGAATACAGTGTATGGCACTCTTTCGTCTGTGCTCATTGCTCTTTGTATTGTTGCTCATTGGATCTCTCACAATTCACCTGCTTTCAACTGGCTCAAGTTCTCACATTCTTTCTCCACCATTGGATCCAGAATAAGAATCAAAACCAAATCCTTGGTTGATTCACTTTCTCTGCCTCTATCTCTCTCTTTAATGCTCACTCCTCTCTCTGTGCCTCTAGTTCTCTCTCTCTCTCCCTCTCACTGTTGGTTTGAATTACGCATGTGGGGTGAAGAACCATAATCAAATTCAAATCTTTATTTGATTCTCTACAAGATTTTTGGATGATCTTGACTCTGATTCCTCCTCCCCCACCCCCCGCTCTCTCTCTCTCTCACTCACACACACACACAACGATCTCACATGTAGGAGTTTGGGGAGAAAATTCTCTCTTTAATGCTCACTAGTCACTACCTCTCTCTGTGCCTCTCTCTCTCTCTCACACTGTCGGTTTGATTCTCTACAAGATTTTTGGATGATTGTGATTCCTCCCCCTCTCTCTCTCGCCCTCACAAAATCCAGTCTCTCTGTCTCTCTCTCTCACACACACACACAAGATCTCCCATGTAGGACTTTGGGGAGAAAATCTTGGGAAGATTCTGATTCTGATTTATGAAGATTTTCTAAGGATTCTCTGTGAGGCTATCACCCAGTGGTTGGGGAAGAAGGAACTACGCCAGATTTGGGCCAACTGATTTTAGCAAAGAAACCCTGTGCAAAGGACAAAAAATCAAGAAACTAAGAAGGAGAAAAGGACGGGGAAATGTTGAAAAGTCCGAAAACCCACTAAAGTAAATTTTAAAAACGTGCTACAGTACATGAACAGTACCTGTGGGACACCACCCAAAAGCTGCTTAACGACCAAAATGCCCCCTTGAATCCTCCCCCATGAATAAAGGATAACCTAAGGGGGCATTTTCGGAGAACCAACTCAAAAACGCTGCTCGTCACTTACATGCCAAAACAAGGCCAATTCTCCTTCAGGCAAGCAAGCATGGATATAGATCATTTGGGAGGCCTCCATATAGTGCTATTTTGAGTAGTAAAGTTGGTTACGTGGATACAATGGGGTGGTTTGGTGTTTGTAACATTGCCATGGATTCTTTTATATGTATTATTATTGCTATGCTATGAGATGGTTATCATTTTGTTTCACTGTTTGGTTTTTTATTGGTTGTTCAGCATGTTAGGCGTGCGGCGGTCCTGGCTTTAAGTACTGCAGCTCACAATAAGCCAAACCTCATTAAGGGTCTGCTTCCTGAATTATTGCCACTTCTTTATGATCAGACCATTGTCAAGGTAACTTTAGCCTTTGAAGCCGCGTTTCTGAGCAGTTGACGTCCCTTTGATGCATGTATAGGGTATTCTCTAATAATCAAATTTCTCTTACATAAAATGCTTGAATGAGTTGCGATTTGATGCATGTCAATTGTACTTTAATGTTTTGGTGCTTCATATTTTGGTGGTGTTATTGTGTTGCATATTTACGTTACTGTAATAGTAAAAGATTTTGCAACTCATTCATGACTCATGATAGAAGACATCAACCTACTTACTAATCGTTGTAAAGTTGATCACCATGGCAATTGTTATTTGGGAGTGAGAGGGAGGGCGTCTAGGAAGTTCTCTCCCCCCAACACATTGTTGAGAGTCTAGGAACCTCCTTGGGAAAAAAAGTAGAAGGGAAAAAGTATAGCCAATGCCACAAGGTAAGTCCTACATCAAGAATCAGGAGTTCAACCTTATCAAGAATCAGGAACACTGTTCTCTGAAATCAAGGCAACACAATTCAGCCGGAAACAGCTAGTTTCCTGACAGCCAGTTTCGACTACCAAATCGTGTAACCAGGCTGTCATCAACTTTGATCCAAAGAAGTTTTTGCTTACTTCTCCCTTTCCATCTTGTAGTGGTTAAGTGGCCCCCGGAGAGTTGAATTACACCAAGAGGCTGAGATTTGGTGTTTATTGATTTTATTCTTTCAATTTCTATCTTTTTAGTCTTTTCGTTGGTTATTTTTTTCTCTGGTCATTTTTTCTCTGGTTAGTGATCACATAATTCTGTATGCGTTTCCATTGCAGCAAGAATTGATAAGAACTGTCGATCTTGGTCCTTTCAAGCATATAGTGGACGATGGGCTTGAGCTGAGGAAAGCAGCTTTTGAATGTGTGGACACATTGTTGGACGGTTGTCTCGATCAAGTGAACCCTTCAACTTTCATTGTTCCCTTCCTCAAATCTGGTCTCAATGGTGAGTTGCTTGGTCTATTATCATTTCCACGCTCCTAGTTTGGAATAATGTTTGAAATCCACTTATATCCTTGTATGGAGCAAGTCGCTTTCTTCTCTTTGGCTCTGAGAATTGGTTATTGACAATCATCAATCCCCCCTTCTCTCTCTCTATGTATGTGTGCACGTGCGTGCAGGCTCTTAGGCATGTCTTTCTCTCTCTCTATATATATGTAATATTCCTCCCCTCAATCTGTGCGCATAGTTTTTTCCCATTTTCATGGAAGTTGCCTGCTTTTGTGTTGGCTTCTTAGTCTCTACAAGTTGACAAATGGAATGTGTGAAAGTACTTCACTTTTGATGTTGGTTTTGGAAGAATAATTGCTTGGAGATTTTGTAAGCAACATTCCTTTGGGACTAAATGTAGATTTTGGTTTCTTCAGATCATTATGATGTTAAAATGCCTTGCCATTTGATCCTTTCAAAACTTGCGGATAAATGTCCCTCGGCTGTATTGGCAGGTTAGTTTATCATTAGTTTTACTTCTGTTTTGGTCCATATCTGCAACAACACGTGCTTCTCATACCAAATTGGTTTATCCAGTATTAGACTCGTTGGTGGATCCTCTCCAGAAAACTATAAATTTTAGGCCAAAGCAAGATGCTGTTAAGCAAGAAGTGGATCGTAATGAAGACATGATTCGGAGTGCTCTTCGAGCAATTGCATCCCTCAATCGGATAAGGTGAGGCTTTTACTTTCATGTAAATTTTGCAAATTAAATTGCAAGTGATCCTCTTCTCCTTGGTTTGGGTTAACGGGCATTGGTGAGTAGTATAAAGTTAGCGTATACCCTAATTTTGATAAATTGCTAGTGATCCTCTTCTTCTTGATTTGGACAAACTGGCGTTGGTGACTGATTGGTCTCTCAATCTTGATGTCATTGACTCAAGTCCCATTGTTGTTTTGATTACCAAAAAGATGGGGCTTATGCGAGCAATTATTATATAATAATCACCTCTATTGAGCAATGTATGTCTACCAAACATGTTTCTTCTGTTGTCTTTGTGGAAAAAAAAAAAAGCGAAAAGACGTTCCTCCTTTGTTCAAGTTAAAGCAAAATTACATTAGCAAAACAGGTATAGGGGGGCCGCTGTTTCAGTGGTAATCTGAGAGCAGTCACTTTGTGCATATTGCCAAAGGTTGGGTTTGTCTCCAATCTTCCCCTGCCCATACCCTCAATGATTGGGGACTTTATGGGTTCTGCTGTTGTTGTAGTAGTAATTTTTTCCTTATAATAATTTAACTGTAAATAGAATCATGTTTGACAATTATTAGTTTTCCTAAAACAATGGGTATGTTCTCATTTCTCTGGTCGAGCCTTGACATCTGCGTCCCTGTACTCACACTGAACCCACATCCTCCCCAATCTTTTGGTTGATGTATTGTTATTTCTGTTCATTCATTAGTTGTTTCGATTTTGCAGTGGAGGAGATTGCAGTCTTAAGTTCAAGAACCTCATGAGCGAAATAGCAAAATCTCAAACGTTGTGGGAGAAGTACTGTTCCATCCGAAACGAGTGATAACTGTGTTTGATCTTGGCTCTTCTCAAATGCCTTGTAACGAAAGAAAAAAAGGGGGTGTTACCCAAAGATAGAAAGGTTAAACTAGACAGAAAAGGGTTATAGTCATCCACACAAGTGGCAGTGAATCGAAATGCTGCTTGAAGGGGGTAATACATTAGGGAATAGTCTACGTGGATTAAGAGTGGTCTTTTCCCATTGTATAGGGTTACATCCGAAACTTTTTCACCCTCACTGTGTCCGTAAATCTAGTTTTGTGGACTCATGCCATTATCCTTCGTGCAGTGGTTTTTTGTCACTCTTCTTTCGCCAGTCAATGTGTTACTCTGGATTTAGATGCAGCATATTTGTTTTGATTCTTGAGTACTTAATACTCAAATGTGGTGTTGTGACATTTAACTCTTCACACTTACTCTTTTGATACTTTTGAGTTATAATGTGCTCGTTTCCCCCTAAGTTGGCTAATTGGTACCTCGACTATCTGTTTGTCCATTGGTCTTTTGTTGATTTACATTTTTTTTTATTTAAGAAAACAGAAACGTATATTGATAACTCAACAAATATGAAAGACACAAGTCTAGCAAGTTCAAGAAAACAAGAACGAAGCATAAAGGAAGCCGAACTTGGTGTCTAAACCCGCAAATCTACTAATCTTGGTGGGTGGATAAATCATGATCTGCATCAAGTCATTGCTTGTCTGCTAATAACTTCTTGTGTCAAGTCCTTTCTCTTCTGTAACGAAATGAAGCATGAGAGTCCAATAAATGGGAAAGGAATGTATTTTGGCCAAATCAAGTAAATTCTTTTGTGTCACTCATTTGAGTTCTTTTTTATCATCATTTATTCATTGTCGACATGAATTATTCATTTTTGAATCTCGGCTTTGGTTTCGCTTCCGCTAAAATCCCAACAAATTGGTATCAGAGCCCAGCTCAATTTCTTTGGGTGTTTTTTCTTTCTTTGAGATTTGAGTGTCCCCATAATTCACATTGAAGGTAGCTATCAACTTTCAGTTCTCAATTGAGAAGTTCGACGGAAATGATAGCTTTACTATTTGGCAATTAAGGGTAAAGGATATCCTTGTTCAACAAGGCTTGTCAAAAGCGTTGAAAGGAAAGGATGTCAAGCCGGAGGCGATGAAAGCTGATGAATGGGAGGAGTTGGAGTCGCGGTGTGTACGCACAATTCAACCTTGTATTTCTGATAACATTATCAATAATGTGATGGATGCGGAGTCCGCATCTGCTTTGTGGGAGAAATTGAAAAAACTCTACCTTGCAAAGAGGATGGATGTGGAGTCCGCATCTGCTTTGTGGGAGAAATTGGAAAAACTCTACCTTGCAAAGAGTTTGATCAATTAATTGCATCTCAAGCGGCAACTCTATCGGCTAAAGATGGAGGAAGGCGGGAACCTCATGGAGCACATGAATGCTTTCATTGGCTATTTGGATCAACTTAGAAAGTTGAAGAAGAAGATAAAGACCTTTTACTTCTTACATCTCTTCCTGATTCGTATGATACTTTGGTGATGACTCTTTTGTACGGAAAGGATACAGTGAGTCTGGAACAGGTGCAGGCGACATTAGTTTCTCATAGTACTCAGAAAAAGTGAGTCTGGAAAAACCTCTGCACTTGCAGTTCAAGGTGACAACCGAGAAAGGTATGATGGTAGATCTCAAAGCAGCAGGTCGAAATCTAAGGTCAGAGGAAAGGGTGTTTAGTGCTATGGTTGCAAAGAGTTCGGCCACGTGAAGAAAGATTGTCCTCTTCGTAATAAGCGGGCTGATGATGGGGCTGGTAATTTATCTTTTGCCGTAGCAGATGATTTTGGAGATGCCCTCATAGTCTCCGAAAGTATTAACACTTTTTCTAGTAAAGAGTGGATATGAATGGGAAAAAGCGTGGCGGTATATATCATTTGGTTGGGAGCACATTGACTCCTAAAAACTCGGTTAGTAGTAGAAAATGAGGTGCACGGGAAAATATGTATATATGTCGTGTTTCTTTTGCTGGTGGAGCGAAGACGCACGTGACAAATTTTCAGGTGGCAAATGATTGTGAGGTGGTAATTCCTGCTGGTGGAGAGGGCAAACCGAGGCCCTACTCTGGAATTAACTAGCAAAGTTGGTTCGGATCAGCTACACATGCATTGGTCGTGGTATAGAATAAAGGAGTTGGACCACATATTTTTAATCTGAATTTGTGTAGCTGAGATATATTTTTTGGCCAATGTTTTATTGCAGGAGCACTCGTGGAGTTGTTCGGGCTTTGACATTTTTCTTCAAATATGTGTCATGGTGGAGATTGTTGCACTTTGGGTAATTTTGGAAATGTCAAAGTTGGTGTCTAAATGTGAAGAGGATTTCCTGCCCTTGGAAAGCTCTGAATTACAAACGTGTTTTACATTTCACGGTATCAGATAGTATATGTTAATGACTTGTCTATCCTAATAGGATTTGGATCATTTATTGTATTTGGAAGTTTGTATCGAGTTGATGCTTGTTTGCATATCTATAAAGATAAAGAGATGGAGGGAGTAGCTAAGCATATCAAAAGAGAAGGAAAAATAGAATAGGTGTATTCTTGTGAGAGTTAATAGGATGGGTTTTGTCCTATTGTGAATTATTCTTTGGGTGGTGAGTGCGGGTGTTTAGGAATTTTGGGTTATGAATTCTTGTACTGTTTACTATCCCATAAGGAAGAATAAATCTCTCTCCCGTGGATGTGGGTTGTTTTTGGCCTAAATTCTTATGTGTCCCTCATTTGAGTTTTTTTTTCATCGTCATTTATTCGTCGTCGGTGTGAATTATTCATTTTCGAATATCGGCTTTGGTTTGCTTTCGCTAAAATCCCAACATCTTCAACACTGCTCCCGCCGACCCCGCCCACCTCCGTCCCTCCCTTGATTCTGACTCCGATTGTTTTTCGAGACACCTACAGTAGGGCTTTCGTTTGGACATCTAGAGGGAAAAGAGCTCGATACCAGCGAGCATGGCGAAGGGGGTTTCGGTAATGGGTGTTGCTGCCTTCTCTCTCTCTCTCTAAATCCGATTTATCTATCGAGTTTATTTGAATCAATCAGAATCCCACAAACCCAGTCATTGTTTGGTAAGTTGAACTTAATTTTCGTTCCTAATTTTTACATTTATCATCATTGCATCCAATTCATTGAGATGAATACACGTTCTATGCCTCACATAACCTATTTTGTTGGAATTTCTTGGGGTACTTATGATAGAGACAAATTCCTTCTATAGTGTCTAAAATGCACTTCAAATTTCTATATGTATAATTTGTATTTGTATATAGAATACTTACACATATATGTAGGTCTACATTTGATTCTATGATTTTCTGAAATTGCAAATCGAAGCTGCGATTTTTCCTGGTTTTAAGAACAGGGGCTGCTTTGAAGGGTCATTGAACTTTTTTTTATTTTTCACGTTGGAAAATTATAATTGGACTCGTATTTATCTTCAGTTATCCAGAAATCGAATTCCCAGTCGGTATCCAGAAATCGAAACCGGATTCTTCGTTTGGGGAAACGTAATTGAACCTATCATTCTTTCAATTCTTCGGTTCGTGGGCATGCTTTGGGTGAATCGTTCAAAGAGTGGGAACAAGGTGGGAGTTCAGGAAGCATTTCAATTAAGAATAAGTGATTGAATAGAGGAGGAATATTGGATCTCTGGGAAGATTCTATCGGTCTTGGTGTTTTTTTCTCTATATTTTTGAAATTTCTTTTTTAGTCTTTAATTTGTTTAATCTTTGAAGTTCTTACCTACTTGAATTAGGTGTGGTTGAGTCTGTTTTTAGAGACCCATGTTAAACTTTATTAATTTTAATGTTTTATAAATGCTAGAGTTGTTAAAAAAAATGAAATATGATATGGAAATGTGTTTGGAGGTTTAATGTGTAAGGATGAGGAAGTTTGGAAGTTGGTGTAGTGTAGTCATAATTGAAGGGGTGTAAATGTGATATGTTTGTTGCATATATAAGTGTGTGGGGGGGGGCATACATTACCCCCCTCTCTCTCTCTCTCCCTCTCAAATCTCACCCTTATACTCGAAACCCACGAGAATCAACCACCAATCCACCACCTAATCGCGATCTAGGTCTTGCAAACTGTTGGTTTGAGTTTGGAAGAGCTCGTTCTTGGTGTTCTTCAAAGAAAACAACTTAGGGCTTGCTTGATCTTGGAGTTTGGACTTCCGATCTTTGAGGCAGGGATTTCTCGCTTTCTTTATGTGTTTATGAGTAGATTTGGTACCTAAAATTTGTGTTTGATCGTTGTTTTTGGTCCCTGGAGAAACCCTTGAAAAGTTGAAATCGCGTGCTGTTGTACTACCTTTTTCTCGGTACCGATACCCAAATCTCTGGAATCTGGTTCTGTGCTTTTGGTATCGATACCACTTGTTTTGGTACCGGCACCACTCAGACAGGTGATCATTCGAACTCCGTTTAGGGCAGATTATATATCAAAATTGATGTACTGAAAATCTACTTTCTAACGATGGTGGTCTCATGATCTAATTCTGAACCTATAAGAAGTTATAGCCAAAATAAGACAGGCTAGTTGTTAGATTCATACCGATTTTGAATGTAATGTTGTGTTTGAACTTCACGTATGATTTGGTGCACTTTTAGGTCTTCGGGATGGGCATATTTATATTCGTTGGGCATGGTTTGTTTTGAACCCTAAATCACTTCTAATACATTCTCAATACCTCCAAACCACACCACGATATTTAGATACATAAACACTCATGATCCAAGGATTCATATTGAATGAAACTTGAACTTCGGTAGCCTTGATTGAACATATTTCTTACATACTTTTGAGAGTATTGTCTTTCTATTATCCTCACTTGCATGTTGGTAATTGGTTGGCTGCATTCTAAGGCCGTAATTCGTTTCCATTGGATTGTTTTGATGTATTTACATGTTATAGAGATTGTGAAAGATTATTTGACATATACTCGTACAATAAATAGATTGTGAGGTCCTGAATGCTCGGTATGGGATATTGCAAGGTCCCAAATGTTCGGCAAGGAATATTGCAATGTTCCGAACGCTCGGCTCGACAGGGGATATTGCGAGGTCCTAAACTCTCAATAGGGGATAGTGCAAGGTCCCGAATGCTCGGCGATCCATTGCATGATGATGGATTGGAATTTGTAGTAGAAAGTGGATAAAAAGGGATAGAGTAGACAATCTGGTTGGTTGTAATTAGAAACTTGAAAGGAAAAGATTTGATGAGTGAAAAAGTCATTGCCCTAAGAGTAATGAGTATTCACATGGGTAATAGATAGTCTAGTTTGCGATTGCACTTATCTTTATGAAATATCTTTGTTATCTTTTATTTCACATTCATACATGTCATCTCATATACATATAGAGTTGGTAGTAATTTTTCTACTGAGTTAGTGTAGCTCAACTCTTCACTTTTTAGGTGTGAACCAGAGGCAATAGCATTGGGTGCTTGGCATGCATGTGTGGACGAACTTTTGAAAGCGAATCTTGAAGAATTACGTTGACATCTTTTGTACCTCATATCTTGAAGATGTAATTGTAATTTTGATCATATTTTTTAGAAAAGGATTATTGGGAAGTTGTATAATACTTAATTTTCTGTCTAATTTCGTATTTATGTAACATTGGGCCGTGGTGCCTTAAATAGCAAACTTTTAGGAGTTAAGAGGTCGGAACTGCAATTGGTTGAGATGAGCATATTAAACTCTTTTGGAATATTATGTAATTAAAGTGAGGGCTTTTTATTTATGAAAGTTATCTATATTTATGTTTAAAATCAATGGCGTAACACTTTTAATTTGTTTCATGGGGTTTGATTTAGTCTTTGTTAATATTTTTTCTTTCCAAATTAGGCCAGGTCACCTTATACAACCCCTCTTACGGAGATAATGGTCGAAGTCAGTAAATCCATTAGCAACTTGACGGATTTGGACTTGAATGGTAGGGGTATAATTGAATAACGAAGCAATAGTTTAAGAGTAAAATTGAAGTTTAAGAAAGTTTGGTGTCTATTCGACATTGAGGTTAAAGTTTGTGGGACATTTTGAAATTTTCCATCTATAATTTTTGAAAACCAACTTCCGATAAACGTATTTACAAAATCGGATTTTAACTTTCAATTCTAGTAGCGGTTTTTGGGACTTAAGTTCCGAACAAGATTCGGAACATAACTTCCAAATTCTTTTGATTATTTTGAAAGTTAAGTTCCAATTTGGGTAGCAGTTTTCAGAAGTTAAGTTCCGATACCAAGATTCTTGATTTGGCTACAATCAACAATTTTTCCCACAAAGATGAAATCGTTCCCTTCCCTAGCAATAGCAGTGGCACTAGAATACACAATATTTTGAAGCACGATAGAAAACGTCCCCAACACAACTACAATACTACTGTTGGTTGTGGTGGAGGTCATGGTAGTGGTGGTCATGGATAACGTGGTGGTTTAGGAGGATGTCGTGTTGTTGGTGGTTATGGAGAGGTTGTGGTGGTGGAGAAGGATGTCGTGGTGGTGGTGGTAGTTGAGGAGTTTAAGAGGAGGGGTATGTTTGGGTGTTTTGGAAAATTTATTGGGTTGTGTGGAGTAAATTGTGTTTCTAAAAATGGATGGTTGATTGTGTGAAGAAATTGGGTTGTGTAGAGTAAATAGTGAGTTGTGAATAGCGGCCTCCTATGAACAAACCATTTTTTTTAGAACTCAACCTAAATGACTACCCTTCTCTATTATTAACCACATCTACCGATGAACCCGACTTCTCCGGAAAGAAACGAAGGCCGAGTTTTCCCTTTTAGCCCACAGGAAAATTGAACTTCCCTTTGGTTAAATTTCAAGTCTCAGCCAAAAAATAATAAAGGAGTCTGTCTACATTAGAGCACAATCGAAGTCCAAAAAAAATCAAGCTCAACGTAATAATATATTAACTCCAACATGTGCAATAAAATCACATGCCCCTGCACGTTTTATAGGCACAACACAAACGAAGATGCCAAAAGCCCCAAAATTACCTTGGCAAAGAGGAAAGTCGAGTAACCCATAGCAGCTATATCAACTACAACTTCACGGCAATGATCAATAAAGTAACATATTCATATCATCAGGTTATTGGGGCTAACATATTCTGAGGCATTGTTGGTATTGAGTACTCTCTGCAACTTTCTGCAAGTGAACGGTGGAGCCCCCAGGATTAGCTAAGGTGCGCAAAAACTGGCACGAACATCTGAGTTATCAAAAAGGAAGCACATGAAAGTAAAATAAAATGTTTTATTTTTTACACCCATTAACAATTAACATCTTGGACTATAAATAAACTTCAGGTCCTTACCCTTTAATCCTTGAGGATTGACCGAAATCGTGGGGTCAAATTACAATCAGAACCCCAACTATATTGATCATAATTTAGCGAATCAAAATCTGGCCAACAACCGATCTCACAAATTCCTAATCCCACAATTAACTCATAATAAGTAGTAAAGCCTTCATTGTAGATAAGAAAGATTTGTATTAACAAAGAACTGGAAGACATGTACGTACAATTACGTAGGTCATACACCAAACCATACACATTTAGGAATATAAAAATCAATATCATCGCAAACCAAACCACTAATTCAATTGACACTAATACTGTCATGACCATAGAAAAGCCTCCAAAACAGTATAAACCAAGAAACCAACACCAGTATAAACTAAAACTTTTAATGTATAAACTAAGAAACCAACTTTGGATTGTAATATGGGAAAATTTCATAGTAGCACCTGACCTTTTACGCAAATCACACATGGACACCTGGCCTTAACAAAACATCACATAAACAACTGACGTATTAAAAAATTCATCAATTAAACCCCTACCGTTAACCTCCGTCCAAAAACTAACAGAAAACATGTTTCTCTCTCCAATTTTGCTACCCGCACTGACTTTTTTTTCACATATTTGCACAAATTTTTTGTGGGGTCCATTTTTGGATCCCACACGAATCATCTGATTTATTCACTAATTCTAAAATATTTTTTCGAGTGATCTTGCAAAAAAATAGCTCCATAAAATAAATGTAAGTGTATGATCCAATCGTACAGTTTTTCATTCATTATTCTGGATTAAAATTTTGAATAAAAAGTTGTAAGATATGATCAAACACTTACATTTACCCTGTTGAGCTGATTTTTTTACAGGGTCACGCAAAAAATATTTTAAAACTAATGAAATGATCAGATCATTTTTAGGGACCCAAAAGTGGGCCCCACAAAAAATCTATGTAATACTCTGTACTAATCTGTGTGGGTACACTGGGTAGTGTTAGTTATTCCGAAAAAAAATAAATTAAAAAAACAACAACTCAGCACTATGCGGGAAAGAAAAAAGGAAAATAATAACGCAGAAGAAAAGATTTGTATTACAAATTTTTTTGTGGGGACCCAAAAGTGAACCGATCCGCTCATTAATCTTTATTTTTTTTGTATGATCCTATAAAAAATCAGCTCAACGGGGTAAATGTAAGTGTTAGATCAAATCTTACAACTTTTCATGCAGAATTTTAATTCGAAATTCTGAATAAAAAGTTGTACGATTGGATCATACACTTACATTTATCCGATGGAGTTGATTTTTGCAAGGGTTCTCAAAAAAATATTTTTGACATAATCAATGGATAAGATAATATGTGTGGGACCCAAAAATGGGCAGATAGCAAAATTGGAGAGAGAAACATGTTTTCCGTTTGTTTTTGGACGGAGATTGACGGTAGGGGTTTAATTGATGAGTTCTTTAATACGTCAGGTGTTTGTGTGATATTTCGTTAAGGTCAGGTGTCTATGTGTAATTTGTGTGAAAGGTCAGGTGCTAATATGAAATTTTCCCTTGTAATATATTACCTCACGCAAGCGCATAAGATTAACTATCGTTGTTCCCATTCGATGCACGGGACAAATAACAAATTTTGTATGAGCTCGATATTTTGTAGCAGAGCCACACAAATATTGTCCCGTGCATCGAACGGGAACAACGCTAGTTGATAGAAAAGGAACTCGGGGTGTCTGTTGTCCCTCAGGAACAACATGAGTGTTGGCCATTGGGCCAATCCGGGCCGTCCATGCTCGGTAATGGATGACTCAGATTGCAAGAAATATTAAATCAAATTAAATTACTTCAAAAAAAATAAAATATAATCTAATATTAGTTTTTTTCGACCCTGTGTATCGAATGGGCACAAAGCTAGTGTTAAAAAATATAATCTAATATTTTTTTGGTCCCATGTTCGATGCACGCTAGCATTAGTCTCATTCTGTATACTAAAAGACATATGTGTGGTGTAAAATGAATTTGGAGTACCACGTAACAGTATCCCTGCTAGGGCATAGAATAATTTCTCCTAAGATTCTCTCTCCCTCTCCCACATCCCCCCTCTTTCTGTCTTTTTTTTTTTTTTTTAAACTCTAAATTCTAGGAATTTAGGATTGAGGGTTGGGAGTTTTTTGGCTTCAACTACATTTCTATAATATATTGATAGATGTCCTGCTATCGCGGATCACAACACCAGTATTTCTTGCTCGAAGAACATGAACTTATATGTGTGCAGTCAATAGAAAGAGAAAAATTGCTTAGGTAAGAAGTTGTAGATGATGAAAAAAGAATAAGTGAATAACTATCAAAGGTCATACCACTGGACATGAATTTTATTTTCCCTTCCGTGCAATGGTTATCTTTTTCTTTCCCTTATTCACGACTGTTCCCTTTTGTTTTTTCCTTAGTCATTGCTTCAGCCTTATCCTTTCTGACAAAAAAAAAAAGTAAAATTACATTCAAAGCTTTTAATGTATAAACCAAGAGGCCATGACATGAAGAACTGAAAGTTTTTTGTCATAATTCAGACATTTGTTCAGAAATTGAATACACAGGCCATGACATGAAGAATACATATTGAACCAATCAAAAGGCTAAAACAAATAATACAATTAAACTGTATAATTAGGGGTTGCTTGGTATTTTTTTGTTATGAAGATTAATAATTATGAAATTTGGAAGCAACAGCCGCCAACAGTTCTCGATGTCTGAAAAATTTAAACAGTTGCTTGGTATTTTTTCCGCCAACAGTTTTCGAAGTTCAAAAGATTTTTAAACAGCATTAAAAAATGGCACAAAACTTGTCAAAAATGGTTGTGTTCAGACAACACCGAACGAAAACTTCAACAAATCCCAAACTCAGGAAACCCTAGTCTAGCTTATTTGTAAAATTGAGGAGGGGGGATTCTTACCCTACTCTTAACTTACTCAGTATATCAATCAAACGCACAATCAGTTTTGTTTAACAATCTGGTATTTGGATGCCATCCAAAGAAGTGCGCTCAGGATTCTATAGTTTCAGGGATTTGGTTTTTCTTTCGAATTGTTCATATAAACTGCTATTGGACAACCGTTAAAAATGTGCTCCCATCTCCACTTGCATTCACTTTGTTCGACAAAATGTGGGAGAAATACATGTATGGCATATGGGTTTTGTAGATTTTTCTTAGACTTTCAGGATATTGTTCTTTCATCACTCTTATATTTACATGTAGTTTGTGTTTTATCAGTTTTTGATTTCGGCCTCCGATTCATTCCTTAGCCATCTCTAGTTATGAGTCTTCTTCCTCATTTTTTGAGGGTACTTCACTACAATCCCTTTGCTCCATGAACTTCAATGCCTGTAAATCTTTCCACTGATCAATAATCACTTGTTGTTCTTTATTGTGTGTGTGTGCAACATCTGTGCATAGTTAACGTACTCATACATTTTTGTTTGATTGCATGCAAAGTTCCATTTCCTTCCATAACATCTCTAATTCTGAGTCTTCTTCCTCATTTTTTGAGGGTACTGATCTACTACTATCCCTTTGCTTCATGAACTTCAATGACTGGAAATCTTTCCGTTTGTTGCCCAGACAGTAACTTAAAGAGGGAGGGGGGTTTGAATTGGGTTGCTAATTAAAAATTACCATTTAAAAGCTACAGAGGCAAATAACTAATTAACAAATATATAGAGAGAGAGAGATAAGAAGCACAAAACTAGTTTATAGTGGTTCGGTCTGAATTTGTCCACGGTCCAGCCTACTCCACTTCTCTCCAAGACAATCGCTTGAAGGTTTCACTAATAAAAATGGAATTACACCAGTAAGCCTTGCGAGTGCTTACAATTACTGTTGTTCCTAGCTTTCCGGAGGAGTTAGACAACTGTAATGATTTAAAGTACAAAATCTTCAAAAAAAAACCTTCCAAAAATAAAACCCCTATTTTTGGAATGACAAAACCAGTGTTTAGTTTCTCAAACACTTAATCTCTCAAAAGATAATAAAATTTGTAGCTCACAATTACAACACTCCTCAAAGAGTAGATATGACAATTTTGCTCACAATTCTCTCAAAGTGATTGTATGAAAAATGAAGTGTAGGAGATTAGGATGAATATTGCTCTGAGTATTTTCTCTTGTGAAGCTTGGTTGTCTTCCTCTTATGTTGAAACTTTCTTTTAATAGCAAAGAAGAAAATGACCGTTCAAAAAATATTTCCGTTGAGCAGAAAACTTGATCCTCATTAATTGCAAATATAGACTTTGAGTCCAAAATCTTCTGTGAACTGATACAACGTTCAATGAATTAAATGCCAAAGCTTCAAAGTCCACAATAAAGCAAAAAAAATGAAGAAATTGGTCGACCATGTTAAAGACATCCACTGTGCAAATTCACATTTGGGCCAAATGGGTTTTGATTGCATGTAGTGAAGAAGGGCTTTCACTATGCATCTAGTTTAATAAAAAGGTTTTCATTGGCCATGCTTAGGACAAGAATGGGTCAGCAAACTTTTAATTTTATTGTTACAAAAAGAGTTGTGTACCAACTGCACGCATACATAATTTTGGGTCAAAAAGGTTTATTGATGGCAGGGCATAAATCCCTTTGAATAGAGCTTTTATTAAGTTAATCTTAACATTAATTGTTTTTAAGAAATCAATTGCGTCGAAATATAATCAAAATCAATAATTTCTAACACCACTGATTAATAACCACCGGTTGTTTTTTATTATGTGTGTGTGCAACATCCGTGCATGGTTGGCGAAGTATTTCTGTTTGATTGCATGCAAAGTTTTATTTTCTTCCATAACATCTCTAGTTCCGAGTCTTCTTTATCATTTTTTGAGGGTACTCCATTACTATCCCTTTTCTCCATGAACTTCAATGCCTGTAAGTCTTTCCACTGATCAATAAGCACTGGTTGTTCTTTATTGTGTGTGCGTGTAACATCCATGCATGATTGGCGTACTCATTGCATTTCTGTTTGATAGTATACAAAGTTTCATTTCCTTCTACAACTTCTCTGATTCTGTGCCTTCTTCCTTATTTTTTTAGGCCCCTATATATAAAATAGACAAAACATATCTTTGCAATCCATAGAGATCACACCTTGTAGCAAAGCAAGCTTAGAACCATAGTACGCATATAGAGCAGTGGAAGATGATTAGTTGTAGTAGAAAATGGCGGGCCATGAATCAAGAGGAGCACAGCCACAGACGTCGATAAGTATTTCAGATGTATACGGAGTAATATTTATCAGTCAATGTGAAAAATATTTTATATGAGGTGGTAAGTATTCCACTTTGAGTAATAATTATTATAAGGAGTGGTAAGTTTATGTATAATATTTACTAATTACTATCACTCAATGTGAAAAATATTTCATATGGAGTAGTAAGTATTTTACATTGAGTGCACTCCATATGAAATAATATGAAATACTTACCCCTCAATATAAAATATACATAAAGTGAATTTTTTTTGGTACTATAAAAAAAACAACTCGGCTATTCACACAGACAAAACTAACACAGATTGTGCATAGATTTTTTGTAGGGTCCATTATGGGTCCCATACAAATTATCCAAACTGTTCATTAAATGTAAAATATCTTTTTCAGGGTCCCCATGAAAAATTAGCTCAATCCGATATCTATATGTATTCGATCTAATCATCTAACATTTCATTCGGATTTCAGGATAATGAAAAGCTAGATGATTGGATCGAGCACCAATATGTATCGGATTGAGCAAATTTTTCACGTGGGCTCTTGAAAAAATATTTTACATTTAATGAACGACTCGAATCGTTTGTGTAGTGGGTCCCACAAAAAATCTGTATGCGATCTGTGTTAGTTTTGTCGACACTGACAAAACCAACACAACCTCTTTATATTCCAACGCAACCTCTTTACAAAATTTGGAGTTTTTTTATGAAAGTAATCCTTTTTTTTAAACAATTGGTCGAAGAACTCTGATTTGCAAACTATTTTTAAAACTAGTCGGTAGCGCCACTTCAAGTGCCGCTACCCAACTAGCGCTACTCCAATTGGCGCTATATGCCATGTGGCGCTGTCCCGGTGCCACGGTGGACTGGACTAGCACTATTTGAAATAGCGCTAGCCAATCGATAGCGCTATTTGAACAAGCGCTACTCAATCAAGTAGTGTCATCTCAACTAACGCTACCTCTTTCGCTCAGTCAAACCGTTCAGCATTCATGAAATGCTTTTTTGAGCCTCATATGATTCAGCTTTTTCAACCATCATCAATTCATATAACCTTTTTCAGCCTTTATTTCCTATTGCATTTTTCAGTCTTAATAAATTCGTACAGCATTCAAAATAAAATTTCTAACTATCACTTGTTAAATATAGTTAAGTTTCTCATATTTATTTCATATATTCTCATTATAATGTTAACTTTCCTTCAATTATGTGATACTAATTTTGTTATTTTAATAGGCAATTTAACAATCAAACACTCAAGCGTTACAAAAATTAATAACCATCATAACTTTGCATTACATAGCTCTAACAATAATACTTCATTAACAACTTCCATGAAATAAAATAAAAACTGAACATTACAAGTTACAGATCCATTTTAGCAATTGAAAAGTTACGCAGATGCATAGTTTTAAACATTTCAAGTTACATATTTGCTGCTGAAGATGACGCTTCTTCCCTCTTTGAACATTTTCGCTTGTTATGCCCATGTCCACCACACAAGCTATAAGACTGTTTCTGTGATGGTTATGCCCATGTCCACCACACAAGCTACAAGACTCTTTGAACATTTTTGCTTGTTATGCCCATGTCCACCACACAAGCTACAAAACATGTACTATATCTTTAGTCTTTCTAGGGAGACAAATAATGACACTCTGGTTTTGCCTTGATGAGAAAAGAAACAAGAAGAGAGCCCTTGACTGGATTTTGAAGTTGATCAGTTCATTTGCAGCCTAAACTTCTAGTTACTAGTATTATTCATCATGCTAGCTCATGATCGAAGTAAAAAGACTGTATGATAGCAACCATACAATGCCTGCAAGAGAGAGTGTTGCGTTTATCTTGCTGATAAATACTAATGACCAGACATCTCAAGGAGTCGATTCTTTAACATAACAAAAATTGAACTTGGCGTAACTCAAGCCAGAGAATGAACAACAAAGCAACAGAAAAGCACATATCAAAAGCATGACATGACAAAATTGGGACTGTGTTTGCGATTTGCTATCCGAACGCAGCATCTGTGTTTGGATCCTAGAGTTAAACACGTACTTTTTTTTTCTTTTTGATCATCCAATAACTGCCAAAACAAGGCTTACAACGAAAGGTTTACATCAGAAATCAAAAGAGCAACTAAACTAGCAGGAGGATTAAACACCCAATCCTCGGGAAGATTTCTCAGAGATGCCAACGCTGCTACGTGGTGGGCTGCTCTGTTCTTTGCTCTTGGAGTACAGGAAAAAGTACTTTGTGAATGAAAAGAAAAAAACAATGGACTTTGTGAAGCTAATTCATTATGTTCACTCTTTTCCTATGCTTTTGTGTGTGTATGGCTGTACGTACTAATCCCTCAACAAGTCCAAGATCCTGACACAATTAACAAAATAAATCAGAAGTTACAGCCCTATCAATAAACTCGTAGCGTGCCCTCAGCAAATCCCACTGCATGGAAGTATTTTAATTTCAGTGTGGATCACCTGATCTGCATCCTACATCTCAACCAGGTCCACACATAGTCCCATCGTCTGAGTTTTGAGAAGCAGCACACATTACACAACCCACAAAAACAAGAGAGAGAGAGAGAGAGACAGTGATTAAGAGAGGCCGGATTCGGCGACGGTGAGCTCGCAGGGAGGAGAGCTGAGATCGCTAAGCCCTAGCGCAGAGGGGCAGAGGAGAGAAGTAACGAAGCGTCTTATGAAAGAGCGTATATAAAGCCCTAACGCTATCTGAAAAAACGCTAATTGCTTGCGTGGACATTATTGCCATGTAAGCCAATCAATAGCATTAGTTGAACTGACGCTTCTCTGGTACCGCCGTTTCAAAAACCGCTACCGAGTAGTTTTAAAAATAGTTTCAAAACCAGAGCACTTCGACCAATTGTTTTTAAAAAGAGATTAGTTTCATAAAAAACTCCAAAGGTTGTGTACAACGCAACCTCTATATATTCCAACGCTTCAAGATTCCTTTCGTTCTTCAAAGCTAAAGTTCTAATCGATCGCCATAGACAGAGAGGAGTTGAGCGACTCGAAAAATGGAGCAAAAGTACGAGCAGTTCAAAGGCCAGCCGAGACTCCCCAAATCCGTGGTCCCGAAACGCTACGGAATCAAGCTCAAGCCGGACCTCGCCAGTTGCACATTCGCCGGCACCGTCGAGATCTCCGTCGACGTCGTCGCCGAAACCAAGTTCATCGTCCTCAACGCCGCGGATCTCACCGTCAGCCGCGATGGCGTGCGCTTCACCAGCGGCGCCAAGGTATCACCCGATCTATGTGTCATGTTAAGAATTAATGCAATCTTGTGTTTAATGGATTCATTAGTTGTTGAAGAAGAAGTGGATTTTTTTTTGTGATTAGGTATTGGAGGTTTTGGAGGTTCAACTGTTCGAGGCGGATGAGATCATGGTGGTGGAGTTTTCCGATAACCTCCCGCTTGGAGTCGGGGTTTTGTGCATTGCCTTTGAAGGAACCTTAAATGACAAAATGAAAGGCTTCTACAGAAGGTAAAAAGCCTCTTTCCCTATACGTGTTTGTGTGTGTGTATATATACTAGAAGCGGGGCACTCACTACGTGAGTGTTGAGAAAAATAAGGAAAACTACAAGCGGTTACGGGTGATGAGGTGGTTTCTGATTGAATTACTATTTTGTCCAAAAGCAGTTATTCTACACAAAACAATTGCAGTGTAAAAATAATAAAGATTAGTGACAATTTAAGAAACTTATAAGTCCATACAGCTTCAAAAAAAGGTGGCACCAAACTGTGCTCTCTCTTTATGAATAGAAAGAATCCCTTTATATATAGAATAGATAGATAATACAATAGACGTTGGGGCACACGCAATGCATGTGCCAATCCTGTTATGCAAAAAATGGTAATAGGAAAATCTGCAATGAGTGGAAGTAGAAAAGAGGGGAGAAAGAAAATTTTTGGGGTGGCTGCGGTGGCAGTTTTTTTCTCTTTTTTATTGACAGTTTATTTAAGTAGTTGTAGTAGTTAAAAGGGTAGTTTGGGTAGCAAAAGTGTGAGCCAGCCTCAAAAAATAGTTCACACCATAAAGGGGTGCCCCCTTTATAACAGAATATAGGTTGCGACACACGCAAGTGCAAGTCGATTTTGCTAAAGCAATTAAAGAAAGAATAGAGAAAGGGCACCTCGTAGGAAGACATATTTCACTAAGTTTCTTCCTGCCTGGCTTGGATAGTTGGTTTCATTCACTTGGATGCTTTGAGGCACTTATTGAATCGTGGAGAGGCAGTTTTTGGACTGGGATGGTTTTACACTCTCAATTACATCGTTAGCCCCACTCATATCAAAAGCATTGAGTTTAAATTTTGGACAATTTAGCCTCAAAGGAGAGTCCACACCAATTAGTGCTCTCCCTTTATAGGTAGAATGGATAATAGATATATCGTATATGTATATATATTTATCTATTGTCATTATATGATCATGCGTCATTTTCTGTTGTGTGTTGCATGTGATGTGACCATGACATCATTTTAAACGATTGACCGAAGTACAGAAATTCTGGTATTCATAGGCTCTGATATTTTTATGAGTTGATGTTTGTTTGAGATTAGAGGAGGCAAAGTGAAAACTTTAGTACTTTTGTTGATGATTGCAGTCAGTGTTTTGTATACTTGACAAGAAGTAAGGACGAGTTTCTCGCTTCACTTGAATCATGTTTCTTTTGGTGATGTTTGTTATATTTTCCCCACCGTGAGTCAGTATCTCTTAACTGGCTTGCAAGATATCTTTAGAATCTACACAACATTATCAGTTTTTTGGTCGTTCTTTAATTTATATGCCAACAGCTAAGGAGTTTGTTTATCCTTCTCACACACACACACACAAAACACAGATAACAGTATTATGTGCTTTTTGTTGTGTTATATACAGGGATAAATCCACATAGGTAGTTGGCAATGTTGTTGTTATAATATTCATTTGCTTGCAGGTGATTGCCACCTCAATAGGAAATGGGTCAAGGACACCTTGGCGCATACACAATTGCACACACAAGACATAGGGTTTATGGTTTATCTTATGTTGTATTACTTGACTCTGTGTCCCTTTATTTTATGTTAATTCTTCATCTGTAGCACTTATGAGCATAATGCGGAGAAGAAGAACATGGCAGTGACGCAGTTTGAACCAGCTGATGCTAGGAGGTGCTTTCCTTGCTGGGATGAACCCGCTTGTAAGGTGCCAATTCCTTCAATACTATTTCCATACCTTTTTATCCTTGTGTGCACTTGTGAACATCACCTGATTGCATAGATCCGGAGAAAAAAGTCCTTTCCTTTTTTTGCACAACCATCATTTGATTTTATGGCTAAAAACATCATTGTACGATGAGGGAGCTCACTCTCGATTGCACACACACTCTCTCTCTCTCTCTCTCTCGATTGCTTATTGCACCCAACATGACTGTAATTGATTTTTACGAACCACACTTTCTAACTACCATCACAACTATTATTATTCTGTAAAGCTGAGTGGATAAAATGACACAATATACATTTCCAATGGCGAGAACCGGACTTTTACTGTTAAACTAGCAAATGCCCATGCCTAGAGGCACATGGCAACATATTGTGAGCCAAACATAAGTATGGAAATTTAGTCCTAACGACGTGTTGCAATTAGAATGTACACACTATACCACATAAATCAAAACACTATCTTACCAAGACAAACAGTTATGTACGACGAGAATATCCCACACTAAATAATGTGAATACCTAAGCCAAAGGAACAAACTAAGGTTTGTGTATGTGGTTAAAGAAAAATTGGGATACCCATTATGATTAATTTCTCACTTCTTGGGGGATAAATTCCAAGAACAAAGAATTAGAAGAGATTCAAAAATTTCATCGTCCTCCATGGCCAACCAGTTAAGCTATTATATTGTTTAATCTTAGTCAGCAACGTCGGACTCTAAGAAGTCATCATTGAAAAGCTTTATAAATGCCAAATCATGTTGTAGTCACCCTCTCGGGGTGCTGCTGTCTCTTCATCGAATTTCTTGATTGGAGGATTTGGCGGGATTTCCCATCTGTTGGTTGACTTCTTCAATAGAATCTGATGTGATGGCCAGAGCCAAAGCCAGAGGCATACTGTTCGATATGTCCCCAAGAAAGCCACTCCGAATCCACCAGATATTAGAAGACACTAGAACATATCGACCTCCAAAATTACAGTAATGTTAATAGCTAAGGCCATGTTTAATTAGTGAGATTAATGATGAGGGGATATGTGATCCCATAGGGTAATATCCCAGTGGATTCGTAGGAAGGAAATAACCATTCCACCTACCCCGAGGCTGAGAAAACTTAAGAGTGCTAATTAACTTAAAAAAGACTAGCATTATATTTCTTGATTAGTTTCAAAGAAACAATTTTGTTCTGGAAATTATATGTAGTAATAATTGCTGGAGTCCAAACCAAACAAAAACCAAGACAGGGTTCTGAGCCCCTAACCACATGACCCGTACCTTTCTGATACACAACTCCAAGGGTATGTACATTGGCAAGTGCATCTAGACTAGAGAAAAAAATAGTTACCTTCTAGTATCTTTTTTGTAGTTTGGCTTCAAGCAAGGATACGATATTTACTTCAGATTTTTATCCAATTGTCAGTAAGGGAAGTGTTGGATTAAAACAAGCCTCCCCCAACATTCGGGACTAGATGCCATAGAAATCAACTAAGTGAAATAGACGCATCATCCATTTCTGAAGGCTTATTAAAAGTACTATTTTTTTAATCGACTAATCGAGTCAATGCTGCCAATGCATTACTTGCATCAACACTTTGCTAAATTACCAACAACAAAAGCACTGTATTAATTTTGCAACTACTAAAGCTTCACAAAAGAATTTGCACTCCAAAAGTACATATAAAGAGACTGACAATGCCATTTTTGTGCAAAATTTCCAAAACCTGATAGTTTAAAACCAAGTTAAATACCATAATACATTTAGAATAATATGAATGGACGATGATGAGAAATCAAAACAGACAGCCATGACCAAGCCACTGCAATTACTCAAGTCATTTCAAAAGAAAGAAAAAGAAACCATAAAGAGTAAAAGAAACCCCAAAAGAGTAAAAAAGAAAAAGAAAGTGTCCATTACCTTATTGATCACCCTGAAATAGCTCCATTACACCTCGGTCGAAAAACAATCATTCAAATATCAAAATTTTGTTGTTGGGTTTCACTAAAATAGTCTCTACCCTCAACAAGGGGAAAAAAAGTCTAACATCACTCATTCACTCTTCACATCTCAGAGAACCAACAAATCATGGAAAGATGAACTCTTCTATTTTGCATGAATACTGAATTTTTTGTTTTCTCAAATCAAATTTGTTATTCATAACCTGTCAAATGGGTGGTGAAAATGAGTGCCAATAGAGGTTTGCTGTTTGTGCTTGTCCTCAGTTGAATCCTATCCCACATGGTCACTTTATGTTCTTGCTCAGCATTTGTAGAACTTGCCAATATTACACCACCATAAAATTCTAATCAAGCCATATAAGGACTGCACGCATTCAAACCACGCTCTTTTTTCCCTTTTTATTGGAAGTCATGATCAATCCATACTCTAGTAGACAACACGCAGCTTAAAAACCAACTAAGTACTTGAACAGTGCATTGCATTTTTTGAGCTATACAAAGATGGAAATTACATAACCTTTTATTATCAGGAGATGACATGAAAACATCGTTAGTAGGTTATCTTCTGCAGCCAGGAGGAAGCTTTGTTTCTAAACATACTAGATGTGAGATATTTCACTTCCACACTGCTTTTCACGCTGAACCTTTGCAAAGGAAGTATGTTGAAGAGAACACAGTTTTAGGACAACAGAAGGTCGAAATGTGTTTCTTTCACCCCAGGTGCTTTCATCTGTGGGAAAATGAAGTGAATGTCGCGATACTTGCCCTTTAATATTTTATCTTGTTGCTCAGGCTACATTCAGGATCACATTGGAAGTGCCAACTGAGCTTGTAGCTCTTTCCAATATGCCAATTGTTGAAGAAAAAAGGGATGGCATTATTAAGACCGTTCACTATGAGGAATCACCTATCATGTCTACATATTTGGTGGCAGTTGTCATTGGTTTGTTCGATTATGTGGAAGATCATACATCTGACGGTACCATACTCCATCTTTCAGTCTCTCTTTAGTGTGTGTTGCACAGTGTAATCCTTGTTGCAATTTGCTGGTGCGCAGGGATCAAAGTTCGGGTTTACTGCCAAGTTGGTAAGGAAAATCAAGGGAAATTCGCTTTAGATGTTGCTGTCAAGACACTCGACTTCTACAAAAAGTATGTGGCATTAGCTGTTCATTGCATCAAAAGTAGTTATTCATTCGCAGAAGTATTTTTCTGTGCTCTTCAATATTATGTTTTTCTTGGTTATTATCTGTTGGGCTTTGGTAATGTCTGCATATATCCAATTTTTTACTCATTATTTAAAGTGGTGAAGGTACTTTGCTGAGCCATATTCACTGCCCAAATTAGATATGGTTGCAATCCCTGATTTTGCTGCTGGAGCCATGGAAAATTATGGTCTAGTTACATATCGTGAAACGGCTTTGCTATATGATGACAAACACTCAGCAGCTTCTAACAAGCAAAGGGTATTTTCATTGCTGAAGTAGTTTGGATTGGTGGTTTTTTTTTTTTTTCCAATTTAGCGTGCATTCATTTTGGCTTTCTGATGCCACTGTCTTAGGTTGCTACTGTTGTGGCTCACGAACTTGCACACCAATGGTTTGGCAACCTGGTGACAATGGAATGGTGGACTCATCTTTGGCTGAATGAGGGCTTTGCAACATGGGTATTTTACTTTGATTCATTGTGTATTTTTCTTGTGCTTTTTACTGTACACTGTAACTCACGTATAAGTGGATTTTTTTTGGTCCAGGTGAGCTATTTGGCAACTGATAGCTTGTTTCCAGAATGGAAAATTTGGACACAGTTTCTTGACGAAATTACTGAGGGTCTTCGGCTGGATGGGCTTTCCGAATCGCATCCCATTGAGGCACTGTTTCTACTCCGGGATTCGGCATTTTACTTATTCTTCAGAATGTTGTGTATCCAAAAGCTTGATATGGAGCATTTTTTTCGTTTCAGGTGGAGATTAATCATGCGTGCGAGATTGATGAAATATTTGATGCAATTAGCTATAGGAAAGGTGCATCTCTTATCCGCATGCTGCAAAGCTATCTTGGTCCGGAATGCTTTCAGGTTTGTCCTTCAGTTGCTTTGCCTTTGTGCTTAATGTTTTCACCAGATGGTCCTTCAGTTGGTACTTCTGTTTTGCTTTGTTAGGATAAACATGTTAGAGGAGCTCTCTCTTTCTCTCTTTTCTTTTGTACTCATTCTCTTCTCTTTTATACACTTACCACACAACCGCTCTCCTCCCGTTTTGCTCTTATATCCTGCTTCACCTGAAAGTAGGAATGGCAACCGGGTGGGGTGGGGTTTGGCACAACTGGACCCGAAAATTATGGCACAACCTTGACCCCAACCAGGTTATTCGTGGGTGTCCCCGTTCCTGCCCCCGGAAAAATAAGAAAAAATTATTCAAAACTAAAGGCAAAAAAGAAGAAAATAGTTATATTACTATAAGGATGAAAATAGAATGGAAAATTTAATAATTTTAGTGTAATGGGAAAAATAGTGGTGTATAAATATAGTTTTTTTAAGTTTAATGATAAAAATAGTAGACTAAAACAATAATTTTGTATGTAAAAATATTTCGGGGCAGGTAACACCAACCCGACCCGACCGGGGCTTTTTTATATTGCCCCCAAACCCGACGTACCCAGAAATTTGATGAAAACCCGGCCCCAACCCGAACGGGGCGGGGTGAATTGCCATCCCTACCTGAAAGACGTACCAAAATACTTCTTTATTGTCTTTGTTGTACCCCAAAAATACCATTGTATACACCAGTCCTACCCCATCCAGAATTGTACTCCATGAGTCCCATATTGCTAGTCTCGTACTAGAAATTCAAAATTTTAAAGTAACATGCCATAAATACATGTCTCCTTAAAAAAATCGATTGCAGATGATATCCATCCGACAAACACACGTCTCTTTAAAGTAACATTCGATAAATACATGTCCCCTTATATCATGTGGTGTATGCTGGTGGCCCATGATATTGTCTTAGTAGATGAAATTGCCAGAGGCGTTAATACTAAGTTAGAAGCTTGGAGTGGAGCATTGGAGTCAAAAGGATTTGGAATCAATAGGAGTAAAACAAAGTACATGGAATATGAGTTCATTTTAGTGGTAGTCAAAGTGCTTGTGTTGATAGAGTGACCCTCCAAAATCTAGAGTGACCAAGAAGCAAGTGTTTTAAGTGTCAAGGCTCAATTGTCAGGAAGGATGGAGAGCTCATAGAGAATGTGGCACATTGAGAACAAGTTGGATGGGTAAAGATGCTGAGTCATCCGGGAGTGTTGTATGACCTCATGATACCCACAAAGTTGAAGGGAAAGTGTAATTGTACAGCTATAAGACCAACCATGTTATTTGGCATAGTGTAGTGCCACTAAGAACGTTTGAAAAATCAGCCTAGGTGGTTGCCAAGGCTTTGCCTAGCCTTTGCGACTAATGGTCTAAGCATGACATTAGTCGGCTGGGTGATTAGTCAGTTGCTAGGTGGGGTTAATCGGGGGGTTTAATACGTAATTTTGCAAATTTAAGGGGGTTAACTGTTGTGGTAATATACTATGAGGGTTTTAGTGTATTTTTAATAAAGTATATACATATACATTGTACAATATATAATATACAAATCTAAATTATAACCTAATCAATCTCTCTGTTGCCTGTCCTTCTCTTTGTCGTTGCTGCTGGGTTTTCTCTAGGGATGGCAATCTCGACCGAACCGATGGGTACCTGAACCTTAACCGATTTTTTCCCCGAACCATAACCAATTTTTCCCCCGTGGGTACGGATATGGTGGAGGCTATGAGATACCCGATCCAGTCCGGTTCGGTTATGGTTTGTCTGTTACCCGAACCGAAAATACCCTGAAAATAATATATATATATGTGTATGTGTTCATTCTCGTTTCTTACCTGCCATTCTTGAAACTTGGGAGTTGAGAAATTAAAAGAGGACAAGAGAGGAATGAGAAAACAGAGGGATTTTTGTGGGTTTGGTGATTGGGTTTCAGGGACAAACTTATACGAGAGTTTGTGATTTGAGGAGGTTGAAGGCATTAATGGTGGTTTATTGGTTTCATATGACCAGTTGTGGCCCATTGATTGCCCTCTTTTCTTTTGCTGGGTTGGGATGGAAGTTGAGTAAAGGAGAGCTCTTTAGGTTTGTCCATGAGTACTAGTCCCACATCGACAATTAAAGAAAGGAGAGTTCCCTTGCTTTATAAAATGGGACAAATGTACAAAGTGAGATTCCAAACTTTCCATTGGATATCCATCCGGTTCGGATATTACCCGAAATCGAATGGGTTCGGTTATGGAATCCCATTTCCCATCTCCGACGGGTTTTGGGGAGGATTCGGGTAGTTATAAATTTTCGGGTAACGTGTTTGGATATGTTGATGTCTGCCCTGTTTCCTAGTTCTCTCTCTATCGTCTTCTCTTCTGCTACAAACAGTATGATCCTCTCTCCGTCTCGTCTGTGTCGTCTCTCACTCTCATCTCTTGTCTCTCTTTCTGTGTCTCTCTCTCTCACTCTCATCTCTTGTCTCTCTCTGTGTCTCTCTCTCACTCTCATCTCTTGTCTCTCTTTCTGTGTCTCTCTCTCTCTCATCTCTTGTCTCTCTTTCTGTGTTTCTCTCTCTCTCATCTCTTGTCTCTCTTTCTGTGTCTCTCGTCTCTTCCTCTGTTTGTCGTGTTTGGTCTCTCTCTCTCTCTCTCTCTCTCTCTCTCTCTCGTGTGTGTCCTCTCTTATCTCTCTTTGTGTTTGTTGCGTGTGGATGGTCCCATTTTGACATTAAGAGAGCTATGTGGGTCTTGGTCCATGTGATGACATGATCTAATTAGTTAACCTACATAGTTCAGGTTTGGAAGGGTTTTGGTCTGGTTGTGAAATTGAAGCTATAAACTTTATCCAAATTTAATGGGCGAAACTGATTCTCAATGGGTTGTCCTCTCTGTATAAAGTTGAGAGCTTTAATATGAAATATCTAATCTTACGACATTAATGCATTATATGATGCCTACTTACAAGCAGAGTTTAGTCTTGTTCCCAGACCTCTCTCTGTTGGGCTGTTGTTTTTCCTCTATGAGTTCATAACTTCATGAGCTAGTATCAGTACATTATCTTTTCCGAGTGAAATCTCCTAGTTGATGCACAAGTGAAAAAGTACTTTCGTTCTTGTGGAATAAGAAGCCTAGAAGCCTTCATGCCTTAATGCATGTACCGAATCTTGTTGGGCTGCTTTAATGTTAGTCTTTACTTTTTCTCTTTCACTTGTAGTATTGGGGAAGAAGTGGACTCTAGAAGTACTACTAATTTAATGTCATCAGTTTCAGTGAACTGTCTGTTCAGGAGCCAGGATTCCATTTTTTATCAAAAAAATCTTCATCCATTTCTCACTCTCATATGCCTCTTCAGCAGCCTCTACCAATTCTGAGTGTCAAGTATTGAAAAGACAATCAAATGATGATGGCTGATAATATATAGAGTTATTGTGGATCCTAACAATTTGGATTGTGTGAAATGCATTTTTTGGGGGAAAGTGAATGGTGGAGGGGTTTATAGGTTGAAACAATGCATAGCTCTTATCAAGGGAAATGTTTCCTTATATGCCCTAAGTCAACCAACCACCCATAAAACAGGTATGTGTTCGTCTTCGTCGCTCTTCCGCCGCCGCACCACCCATTGCTTCTGCAGACCCAACTTCTTTACCCACATCATCTCCTTCACCGTCTGAGGATCCGGATCTTGACTTGCCTATTGCTGTTCGTAAGGGTACGCGTTCTTGCACTTTCCATCCTATTTCTCAGTTTGTGTCCTATGATCGTTTATCTCCCTCTTTTCGCGCTTTTTCTGTGTCTCTATCTTCTGTTGTTGTTCCTAAGTCTTATTTGGAGGCTCTTTCTCATCCTGGATGGCGCTCCGCTATGGAAGAAGAGATGCGTGCCTTGTCCATGAATCATACTTAGACCCTTGTTCCCAAGCCTACTGGAGCACATATTGTTGGTTGTTGTTGGGTGTTTACTATCAAACAAAATCCTGATGGTACTCTTGATTGACTGAAAGCTTGTCTTGTGGCAAAAGGTTTCACCCAAACCTATGGGCTCGATTATACTGAGATTTTTTCTCCACTGGCCAAACTTAGCTCGATGCTCGATGGGTGTATGAAGCCAGTATTCCAATTTGGCCTGTGGTACAAACCCAGAGCCAATACCAACTAAGGGAGCCAGTGTTGAAGCAGGACTGGGCTTTAACGGGTTGCTCTATCTAGACCAATGCTTGGACCGACCGAAAATGGAGAAGCATAATGAACTAGTGGGTTAATTGTAAGCATGAGACTTCTTTCTTTCTTCTAAGGAAGATTCTGAGGCGTCGAACTCTGGCGTCGAACATGGGAGAGTGTATCTTTGAATACGTTATTAGTTTAATGAAGATATTGAGCCGCAAAATTTAATTCAATTAGGCACGGACAATGCCTCCAATAACATTGCTGCGATTGATTTGTTAAAAATCAATGGACCTAACATTTTTTGACCTCATGTACAACCCACACAATAGACCTCTGGCTTGAAGGGATTGGTAAGCAACCTAAGTTCAAAGGAATTATAGAAAAGGCAAAGGCGCTTACTATATGTGTTTATGCTCTCTCTTGACCGCAACACATAGTATATTTGCCTACGTGTTTGAGGAAGACTTGAGGGTTCGCTATGTTAGCACTTTCCTCATTAGTTATTTCCTTCACTTTGTGCAACCCATTTTATACACCTAAAACTGTTACGCTATGCTTTGTGTGCAAAGTTTTGGCTACTTAAAGTACTGGACTGGGACAGACGTATACCTGCAGCTGACTTGGATACCAAGTCCATTTGACTTAGGTGATCATGGTAGTTTCACACACTGGTAAGAGCACCTGTTGATGAAGAAGAAAATGGCGATACTACTGTTAACTATTGCTAATTTCACTGTGCTTTTCTGTTGTTCGCCCTTAATGTATTTTGGCCTTGAATTACCGGGTCTAATCTGGCATCTTCTTGTTATTTATGGTCCATGAAAGTAATCTAGTTTTTTTTTTTGGTGGTGATTTCTTGATGCAATTAGAGGGCACTTGCTTCGTACATAAAGCAATATTCCTGTTCAAATGCAAAGACAGAAGATTTGTGGGCTGTCCTTGAGGAGGAATCTGGTGAACCCGTGAACCAGCTGATGAATTCATGGACAAAGCAAAAAGGTTACCCTGTTGTCACTGTCAAAGTCAATGATGAAAACTTGGAGTTTGAGCAGGTTCCTTATACTAACTTTTTGCACTTGTCTACTGATGTTTAAAATTAGAAAATTTAACTTGACTGCTTTTTACTGTGATCTTGTACCTTGTTTGTCAACTGCATTTTTTTTATATAGAAATCTTGAAAACATTCTAACAATATGCATCTATTTAATTGCAGTCGCAATTCTTGTTGAGTGGTTCTCATGGGGATGGGCAGTGGATTGTGCCAATGACGTTATGTTGTGGCTCATATGATGTTCGCAAGAATTTTCTATTGCAAGGAACATATGAAAGTCTAGATACTAAGGAATTCCTTCTTTGCTCACATTCCAAAGGCAGGCTTGCAGAGACAGGAACTTGGGTAAAACTGAATGTCTACCAGACGGGTTTCTATAGGGTGAAATACGATGATGAACTTGCGAGCAGACTTAGATACGCAATAGAGACCCAATGTTTGTCTGCGACAGATAGATTTGGTAATTTTGTTGCTATTACTTGTACCTAAAATTGTGTTGACATTCAAGGCGAGTTGTTAACATTCAGTTATTTTTTCTACAGGAATTTTGGATGATTCATATGCCTTGTGTATGGCTTGCCAGTTGCCTTTGGCCTCCATACTTACTTTGATGGGTGCCTACAAAGAGGAACTTGAATACACTGTTCTGTCAAACTTGATTAGTGTAATGATCACCTCCTTATGCAGGGTCTTTTTCTTTCAAACCTTTAACAATCTCTTAGGAGTTAGGTCCTAATTTCCATTTTTTCTTCCGCAGATAAGTAACAAAATTGCAAGAATTGCAGCTGATGCCGCTCCTGAACTGCTGGATGACATCAAACTATTCTTTATTAACTTATTCCAGTATCCTGCAGAGTTAGTTCCTTAAATTAAGAACTTCTAGATGAGTTTCGTCTTGGAATTTATAGCAATCTAAGATTCTAAAGACACAAAGTAGTTTAATTCCATGCAATTCTGCACTGCCTAGTGGATCATTGTTATCCGGACGTTAGTTGTATTAATGTCTCCACAGATTACCATAGTTTTCATGCATATAAGAAAGGGTATATTAGATGGATTCGGGTACAGATTTCATGCCAAAATGTTGGATTTTATATTATCTATGTCCAGGTCATAGGGACACACCCTAATATTCATATTTCTGGTATGTATCCCTCATTCTGTGATGTTGTTGTTTACAAGCTGCCTGAAGGAGTTTATGCGTAATGTTACTCTTATCTGAGTGTCGGGTGTCCTACAGTGTACTTCGTACATTTATTAGAGCTTATGTCACATAGGGGATAGGAGTGTAATGGTTCTTTTACACCTCCTGTTTCTTCAAATTTATCGACTGATTGTCATACTCATGCATTCTATCAGTTAGATTGGAGCCCAACACCTGTTCTAGCCATGTTTTGTTCCCGTTTTGAGTTATGTTTCTATGTATTTGTTTGGTGATTCGAATTTCTTTGGTGAAAGATATTAGTTCCACGTCATATTCCGCATGCAGGCTATACATGAGAGATGTATCTCCTCCAGCTGAGGGTTAGGAGTAACACCTGTCCCATTTGAAGTTATGAGGGCCATTATAACAAAACTTATTTGCGTATTTCTGTTCCGTGATTTATTAGTTTGTGTCCATTTCCGAAAAGCTTTTTTGAAAACATATGGAAGTACAATTCATGACCATTACTAAAACCAGAAAGTTTGTCCACACAGACAATTCGTGCACAGATTTTGATGTGGGACCCACCAAGGGTCCCACACAAACGATCCAAGTCGTTCAAATGTAACACATTTTCAAGGGCACAAGCGAAAAATCAGCTCAATCCGATACCTATAGCTGCTCGATCCAACTATCTAACTTTTCATTATCTTGAAATCGGAATGAAAAAGTTAGATGATTGGATCGAGCACCTATAGGTATCAAATTGAGCTGATTTTTCGCGAGAACCCTCGAAAAAATGTTCTACATTTAATGAACGGCTCAGATTATTCATGTGGGATCTGTGGTGGGCCCCACATCAAAATCTGTGCACGAATCGTCGTGTGCGTAGCAGCATTCGTCACATCACGGGCCAAGAGAGAAGGATAAATCGCCTATTGATCCATTGGCAATAGAGGAGAAGTTCCCCATTATATGTATGTGTTCTAGTTAACTAGAAATGTTTTAATGACAGGCTACCATTTTGGAGTAGTAAACCGACAAATGTGCGACTTAGTAGAGGGTTGCCGGAAATGGATAGAAGATATTAGAAAGAGCCTCAAGTCCTTACCAGATTTTGGAAAAAAAATCAACTAACTGCTATGAAATTCATTGTATCAGTTTCTCTTATCACGTTTTGTAGTTGACGGATTGCTGTGATGCATTTAGGGACTGAACTATGCGTCTGATGGCTGCATTCTATGGATTATCTCAGTCATCCAATTTGTTTTTTGAGACTTAATTTGGCAAGAACTCGGCAATTTTCAAATGCTATTGCATCCTTTTCTACCTTCTATTTCTTTTCTTTGTTTCCCTCCTGACGGGTTAAGTTCTTTTCCAGAAAACTTGGATGGGATCCTAAGCAAGGTGAGAGCCACTTAGATGCCATGTTGAGGGGTGAGATCTTGACAGCCCTGGCCCAGTTTGGACATGATGTTACACAACATGAAGCAAGGAGGCGTTTTGATGCATTCTTGAATGACAGACATACACCCCTTCTCCCTCCTGACACAAGAAAGGTACTTAAAGGCAGTATTTGTTTAATTCATCTATTTCCATTTACGGTTCTGTTGTACATCCCTTATGCACTTTTTTTTTTTTTTTTTTGCAGGCAGCATATGTGGCTGTGATGCAAAATGTCAGCTCATTAAATCGATCAGGTTATGAATCGCTTTTAAGGATCTATAGAGAAACTGACCAAAGTCAGGAGAAAACTCGAATTCTCGGTAATAACAGTTTGGTTATGCAAATTAAACAGAAAATTATGGGAGAGACTTGTTAATAATTGGGGTCTCATATGTTTGTAGGTTCTTTAGCATCCTGTCCAGATCCAGATATTGTGCTTGAAGTTCTCAATTTTTTGTTGTCCTCTGAGGTAATCTTTCTTTTTGTTCTCCATTATTTTCACAATAGTAGTGTGGAATTTTAAAATTGTATATTGTAATCCATCGTTTCTTGAATCCTGATGGTGTCGAGGTTGTTTCTTCTTCATTTAGGTTCGCAGCCAAGATGCTGTCTTTGGAGTTCATGTTGGTATAAAAGGGCGTGAAACAGCTTGGAGGTGGTTGAAGGTAGTCTTGATCCCAGAGTTTACATGAGGAAACACTAACCCAAAATATCTGAGTCTCATAACCTTAATAAAATTGTCATATTTGTGGAGTGAAGTCCCACATCGCTTCAATAGCTAGCTTTTGGGGTTGAGTTACCCACGACCGTGTAACATGGTATCAGAGCCGGGTACCCCAAGGATGGGTAGGGTGCGTGTCCCTGGCCTGCACGCGGCAGGTGCTGCCGAGTGAGGACGCTGAGCGTGAGGGAGGGTGTGAAGCGAAGTCCAACATCGCTTGTGTACCAAAGTAATATGAAGAATATAAGCGTGAGGGCACTGGGCACCCTCACTTCAATAAGTAGCTTTTGGGGTTGAGTTATAGTGTAACAGTATTGTGGACCGATAACATTTTAATGAATCATTTCAAAACTCCAAAAGAGAGCTTCACAAAGTGAGTACAAATTACTTCAAAACGTTCAAATATTCATGTCGTACTGAGACTTATAGGATCTTGCACCAAGCCAAGCACAATTATCACAATTGACCACAAGCTTTACCAGTTTACCTCGAGACTTTTTGCGGTTGTTTAAGTGTTACTATTTTGTTTCTTTGGTTGGCTATTTGGTTTTAATTTGTTGTAGGTTCTATTGTTCTAACTCTATCCATAACTTCATTTTTTCGTTTGGGGACTATTAGTATTTCATAGATCATGGTTGAAATGTTAAAATTGATTAAAACCACTACAAACAATCAATTGTATTCCATAATGCACAAGGTTAGAACATGTTTACCAATGCGTGTTTTTTGGGTATTTGTAAGTATTTGAAATGATTCATGACTATGAGCTCAGTTTCTGGCTCCCATTACTGGCAATAGTATACTTATTGCTTGACTGATTGTTAAGCCGATTGGTACCCTTTTAAATCCATACCTTCTAGTGAACTTCAACCAGCCATGTGCCCATTATATTTTTGGAGGCTCGCATCCAGCCATATCACTTTCCACGAGAATAAATGCAGCTATGGTTAGACCTGGTATGTTGATTGGTGTTATCATCTTAGAAACACCAACACACTGGAAGAGGTCATCTATCATTGTCGGGCTGGGACACGGATATGTCCAGACAGGTCGCTGAACATGTATGCTTGTGGAAAAAAATGTCCGATTTTATTTTGGTTGTTAATGTCAAACGCATCGCCTGACACAACTAGACATGTCACTGGAGTATGGAGACATCTTTCATTCTGAAGAGATAAGGTGCAGTGAACCACCACACGGCTGAGTTTTTTGTATGTATTTTTGGAGACAAATCAGATTTGGCATAACAAAAGAAGAAGAAAAGCAACAGCATAAACATTCGATTTTTTCACATAATGGAGCAAATCAGAGTTTGAAATAGTTGGCATTGGACAAAACTGAGTTGAACTTCGTTGTGTTCGTGAGTAGTGTGCCATGTCCGTTTCCGTACTTCTTAGATCGCTGTAGGTCTAATAGACTGATTAACTGGTTGTTTTCTCAACCTAGTGGTTAGGGCTCAAGTACCCTTTTCTTGAAGACAAAGATTAAGAACTATAGAAGAGGAACTAATGAAAGCTTTCATGTGAACACCTTTGATGCATATTGAATCCTTTCGTTGTTTTCCTTCACTTTGTTGCTCTTCTTGCTACGACGTGTGTATTAGAGATTATGGTAATCACTTACCACTAGTACATCCCAATTTGATAATTAGTTCTACAAAAATATTAGAATTTGTTACTTACCTTGTAATTCCTCCTCCTAATGATTGTGATACAGGAAAATTGGGATCACATCTCAAAAACTTGGGGTTCTGGATTTCTAATCACCCGCTTTGTCAGCGCCATCGTGTCACCGGTTCTCTCTCTCTCTCTCTCTCTCTCTCTCTCTCTCTCTCTCTCTCTCTCTCTCTCTCTCCCTCTTTCTCTCCAAGCACTTAGTTCCTTGAATTGCCTTTCGCCATTCCCGTGTTACATCACCACTCATCTTGTGGTCTATAGGGAGAATTTTGATGTTTGATTCCTCACAAATGCTTTTTTTTCCTTCTTCCCCTTGTGTTCTTAGTTTTCTTCTTCTGAGAAAGCAAATGAAGTGGAGGACTATTTCGCAAGCCGTAGTAAGCCTTCAATCACAAGAACCCTGAAGCAGAGCCTTGAGCGGGTTCACATTAATGCCAAGTGGGTTCAGAGCATTCAGACTGAGAAACATCTAGCAGAAGCTGTGCAAGAGTTGGCATGCAGGAAGTACTAGGAAACACTTCTGTTCGGCTGCCTCACTTTGATATCAAAACAGCCTTTTCAGATTGGATTTTCGCCATAACCAAAACTTTCAAAATAAGAGCAACATAGTAAAATTTGTAATAATTGACCATGTGCAAATAAAGCACTTTGTTCTGTATCACTTTAGATTTGGTCAAGGATTTCATTTACATGTGACTTCTTTCATTTGGTTGGTTCGATGCTTGTTTAAAGCGATTTTTGTTTTTGTGAACTTTACTACTATGGGGTTCGTAAATGAGCTTCTTTACCCTGTGCTATTATGGAGTAATTCATGGGATGCCAAAAATTTTGGTCTTTCACAGGAGTTGTGAAAATGATTCTCGTGATTTGTAGCACGTTGGATGCTTAATCTTAAGCAAATTTTACTTAAGGTTAACATGCGAAACCTCTCCACGACTGCTTCGGCAACGGCACTGACGTTTGACTCGATTTGCTACTTTTTCTTTTCTCTAATGTATATAATAAATAAATGATTCTTTGGTTGCTTGCTTCACTAGGTTTTTGACGTTTTAGCCGTGAAGTTCTCGTGTAGTAGGGAAAATATTGATCAGTTCAAACGCCTCCGCATAAAGCAACGATTGAGTTCAGTTGGTGACGTTTAACTCGATTTTTTGATGGTTGACCGCCCTTTGTTTTACCACTTTGTTGTTTGATTGTGATAAATTTAGAACAATCGTTGTCACACTCTTCTATTTTTGTTAAGCACTTTTTGTCATTTGTTTTTGTTCATGTGAAATTACTAAGTTACTCTTAGCTTATGAGTCACTTTTTTCATATGAAGGGCAATTTAGTATTTTTATGTGAATAAAGACAAAAAAAAAAAAAAAAAAAGCAGTGCAAATGAATAAAATGGAAAGTTTTAAAATCATTTTTCTAAATTTATCATCTTTGTGATATATATATAGATATACACACACATACACAGAGTTAGCTTCTGACAAGGGCGTCCTTACCGTATTAAAGTGCGGACGTCCTCTTTTCTCCCTTTTTCCGACCAAATTTCGATGATGCGAGCCGCTCAATGTGTTCAGAACGTGATTTTAAGGGTACCCGCGAGAAATCAGCAAAAAAAAAAACCGGGAAGGGCTTTATCCGAGCAGTTTTTATTTGAGCCGTTCAATAAAAAACAAACAAAAACTGCTCGGATGAAGCCTTTCCCGGTCTTTTTGCGGGTACCCTTAAAATCACGTTCTAAATACATTGATCGGCTCGGATCATCGCAAATTGGTCGGAAATGGGGCGTCCTCACTTTAATACGGTAAGGGCGCCCTTATAAGAGGTTTTGTGTGTGTGTATATATATACAGTCAGGATCCTATGAGGGATCCCTTACGGCCTTACCGTAAAAACTGCTCGGATCAAGCCATTCCCGGTCATTTTTTTGGGCGATTTCTCACGGGTACCCTTTAAATCACGTTCTAAACACATTGAGCGACTCAGATCGTCGCAATTCGATCGAAAAGGGGAGTCCCTTACAATAAGGCCGTAAGGGATCCCTTATAGGATCCTGACTGATATATATATATACGGGGCGGTTCCGGGGACAATTAATTAGACACCTAAAAAAATATCTCATAGTTTTTGATCAAATTTTGATGATCTGAGCCGCTCAATGTGATCAGAACGTAATTTTAAGGGTACCTGCGAAAAATCAGCAAAAAAAAAAAGACGGGAAAGGGCTTGATTTGAGCAGTTTTTAGCTCAGATTTGATGAACGGTTCAATTAAAAACTACTCAAAACAAGCACTTCCCAGTCATATTGTTTGCTAATTTCTCGCGAGCACCTTTAAAATCACATTCTACACACATTGAACGGTTTGGATCATAAAAATTTGATCGGGAACTATAAGATTGAGATTTGAAATATTTTTTAGATGTCTCTGGAACCGCCCTCGTGTGTGTGTGTATATATATATATATATATATATTAAATTTATTACATTTGATTGTGGCAGATTCAGTTATTAAGTAAATGTATCATAACTTGTGTATTTTTGCGACTTGTGTATTTTGTGTTTTATGGTAAATTTAGTGTGGGACATTTGTTTGCTTATATAATAAAATTTATATTTTTTTTGTACGTTTATGGTAAATTTATTATATACGATAAATTCAACATAAATGCAAAGGAAAAATATAATAATATTTATCATACCGGCTAACAAATGTTCCTTAGTTAAATTTATCATGTTTGAAAATTGGTAGGTAAGATAATAAATGAAGAGTAATAAATGAAAGGTAATAAATAGGATGTTAGTTTGAAGATTATTTGAAAATTAGGATGAAAACTTAATGTTTTAAACCATCTAGGAGTAGGACTTAATTAAGTCTATGGTTCATGACCTATATTTAGTTGCCTCTATTCGAATAACTTGATCTTTTACACAATTGATGGTAAAATAGCCATTTGAACAATAAACGCTTTGGATCATAAAGATAAAAATCTCAATGACTTTCATTAAAATCCACAAGATAGTTGAACCAAGCCTATATATTCTTTTTTAACAAAAAGAAAAAAAGCACAAGACATAGTTGTCGGATTTTACTTCTAATCTTTCTTTCTTTTTTTGATAGGCAACAAAGTTTTACTATTATAAAAACTTGACAAATGGTACATGTGGGCACACGACCCAAAAATCCCCGCGTTCTTGGTATGGGAAAATTTCGGGTGCGCCCTTTTTGGAAAGCGCGGCGAAACGCTTCGCAAATCAGAGAGTCGCCACTCGGGTTTTGCGGTTAGTACCCAAGAAATCGTTCTTTTGAAAACGTTTGGACCACGTTTGTTTGATTTTGAAAAAGGCTTTTGTAGACTGGACCGTCGTCACCTTCGATCTTGAGGTTCGGGAGCCAGATTACGAGAGGGGAAGGGTTTTATGGTACCCCCCTCGTCCAGTCCGGAGACCGGTCTCTACTCAGGCATTTTATAAAACATTTGCATTTCTCTCTTTATTTGATCATTCTTTTAACCAGTTAGGGCGGGGGAACAGTTAATAGGGATTAAAACTGTAAACAAGTTGCATTTATGTACAAGATCGGTGGCAAAATGTTTATGGATGATGATGTTTGATCTAAGCAAATATAATAGATTGAGAACAAGCTTTTGTGGACATTTTAAGCAGACTGGAGCACACTGACTGTGAGATAGTGCACACAGGAACAAGCCTGCATGCACTGGCCAAGCCACTGCATGCAGTTGTGACCTGCGTGCGCCACACCACAACTGGCGTGCGCCGGTAAGCCTAAGACCACAGCTTCTGCTCTCAACCCTCTGGGCTCTGGAAAGGACCAGTGCACACCCAGGACAAACCACGCAGTTGAATATGGATTACTAAGCTATTACAGACAATGTAAAGGGCTTGAAAGCCACCAAATGGACAGAAAACCCCTTAAACAGTGAGGGGAGGATGATCAAAGGCCTGGGTGGAAGATCCATGCAAGGGCCAAGCCACTGGAACACGAACCACTACCGTACGCCACTCAAGGAGAGCCGTACGCCAGTAGTCTCTTGGTTCCAATGCTTTGGCTTTGCACATTCTGGGCTCTGGAACAGGACCAGAGGGACCCAGAAGGCCAAACTAAGCAAAAGTACAGATGGAAGAGAAAGCAGTTCTAAGTACAGAACAATAAACTGGTTTTAGCATGCAGCAAGGTGATCACAGCTTAAATAATGCAAGAAAACAATGACCCGTGATCCCCACGCCAGTTTTGCACGTACTACCATTACTGGCGTACGGCACTCAATACTGGCGTGCGCCACTGATCATTGTGCACGGTTTTTGAAACCTTGCCAGCATTAGGGCCAGGACTGGTATAGATTACCAGCCTTGACCCTGCCAGCCCCCCTCAGGGGTCAGAACAGAAAGACAGTACAAAGATATACCTTTGGTTTTGAGGCTTGAGAGATGTCTGAGCTTTGAACTTGAGGGTTGAATGGTTGATGATAAGTGTTTGGGTGTAGATGGTGTATAGAAAAGGCTGCTTGCTTACCCTTTCAATGGGTTGAAGGAGAGCAAACAAGAAGCCAAAAGAAGAGAGAGAGAAAGAAACTTGGAGTTCTTGTCTTTTTTTTGTTGTAACCCTTTGCTAGGATGAAGAGTGGGGGTATATATAGGGGGAGAGAGGACTGAGATGGGCAGTAACCAGCTGGTTAGGGGCTGGTTGGGTTAAGGAGAGGAGCCTCCCATGCATTTAATGCATGGGACTAGTTGATGGAAGGTGTAGGAGAGGGGGGGAGCAGTTCTGGCCAATGCAATCATCAGGGGACTGTGGCTGATGTCGGGGGGTTACAAAATCTCCCGCGCATCTGGCTGAAAAAGGTTGATTTGACTAGAATTGACTGGCGTACGCCCCTTGTTGAGTGGCGTGCGCCAGTACGCGGCGATGACTGACACGTGGCAGGGCTTCCTGCGTACGCTAGTCCATCTCCTGCGTACTCCAGTAGGGTTTTGTTGTGGCCATTTGGTTCTGGCTTGAAGGGTTTGAAAGGGGTTCGAAGAGGTTTTGGGATGAGGCTCGGGATGCTCAAAGCTCAAACACACTCGCAAACTCAGGTTGTTCTTGACCATAATCATCATCGGGGAATCAAAAGATCGTAAATAAACTATTCCGGAAAGTCCAAAATGGGGTGTCTACAGTACATCAAGTTTGGAGGAGAGGGGAGGGGAATCCATCCAAGGGTTGGATAAAATAAAAGACCTATTGGGCCGAGGCCCGAACACCTATGGGGCGATGCCCGAAGCCAGAACAAGCCCCAACCCCTATGGGCCTAAAAGCCCAGATCAACAACAATAAGCTCAATAAAATCCAAAGGCCTAAATGCCCAAATTAGAACAATTCAAATCAGCCCAAATCAGCAAGCCCAACCGAAGTACCCAAACCCTAACCCAAATCAGCCCAAAATAGAAAACACCCACAGCAACACAAGTCGCCGTCCAGCTTCTCCGGCGCCACCGAACCCCACCAAAAATCCACCCCGGATCGACCAAACACCATAGCACCAGAAAGCAACCTCGTCGGCAAGAGCCCCCGTGTGTAGCCAAAATCCCATCAATGGCCGCCAAGACACCGTCGATTCGACTCCCACAAATGACCTAAGAAACCGACCACGGTAGTACCAAGCGCCGCCAACCGTCACCACCCTCGAACGCCCAAGCATTAAGCCTCGATCCAGATCCATGCACCAAACGTGAGCCACCTCTTGCTGTTAAGCCCAACCCGTGACTACCCAGGAGTAGAATCATGATGGGTGACCACACGGGACTCATCACCACCTCCCTCATCGGACGCACTCGCCGTTAGGCCGAACCAATTACCCCAAGTGGAAAAGACCGGTGGGTGGTCGACAAGAGGAGAAGGAGGATGAAAACTTTGGTATTTTGTTGCTCCATCAAACACTTTAGAGACTACATTAGACAAAAACACACCATCTCAATTTGAGAGCTCTTGTTACCTATGGCTAAACGGGTGGAGAGAAAGAGAAGAGTAAGAGGGGGACCACACCATTTATTCCTTGCCGAGTGTGCCGAATTATACATCATGAAGAGGAGAGAGTGTGTGTGATTGGGGCTGATATATTGTGTATATCTTTTGTTTTTTTGTTTAACTTTCTTTTCAATTTAACCAACACTCCAAACAAAAATAACTATTTAGTTAGGGAGGACAAAGTTACTACTTTTGGGTTTAACAAAATTATCAACAAGGGTGAATTTTACAATATAAGTCACATTTGGGTAGTTACATCACATGCCTGGTCAAAAAGTTATTGGTTAGCGCTCAAAACGGAGGACTCTTTATTAAAGGATTTAGAGTCATTTTCAATAGTTATAATGCCCAGCCAGTTGTAGACAGCCCATTCTGGACTCTCCAGATTAGTTTACTTACAGTATTTGATTTCCCAATGATAATTAAGGTCAAGAACATCTCGAGTTGGATTAATGCGTTTGAGCTTGGAGCGTCCCGAACCTCATTCAAACCCTTGTCGAGCCCCTTTCAAACTTGTCAAGCCAGAACCAAATGGCCACAACAAAACCCAACCTGCTTACGCTGGTACTATGCTGGCGTGCGCTGGTAAACTGCCACGTGTCAGTCATCGACCGTTGACTCAGTTTCCACTGGCGCACACAGGTATAGCACTGGCGCACGCTGGTCAAGCCCAGTCAAATCAACTTTATGCTATCACGTACACAAGACTTTTGTGGCCACCCTGACGTAATCTACAGTCCCTGATGATTGCGGACGGCCGATGCTACTCCCCCCTCTCTCCTACAATATCTATCACCTTGTCCCATGCATTTAATGCATGGGAGGCTCCCTCTCTAACCAAAATCAGCCAACTAAACCAGTCCAAATAGCCCCTTTAACTGGTTACCACCTCCCTCTCTCCTCTATAAATACCCCCCTTGTATTTATTTGCAAGGGGTTACCACCATTAAGAGAAAAAGGAGACTCCTCTCTCTCTTGTTCTTTTGCTTTCTTCTTCATCCATTGAAAGAGAAAGCAAAGGAACACCACTTCACTTGTCATAAACACCTTTCACACTCATTACTCAACCCTCAAAGCCTCAAGCTCAAGCTTAAACCATCCTACTAAGCTCTAACAAAGGTATACCACATTTGTTTCTGTAATCTGTTCTGACCCCTGAAGGGGGCTGGTAGGGTCAAGGCTGGTAATCAATACCAGTTTTGACCCTAAAGCTGGCAAGGATTCACTGATCGTTTATAGTGATAGGTGGCGCACGCCAGTACACTTCAGTCGTGCGCCAGTTGAGGCAGTACGTGCACTACTGGTGTGGGGATCACAAATCACTATTTTCTGTTTTTGTTTCACATTTGTCACCTTATTGTATGCTAATAACCAGTTTACTGTTTTCTGTACTTAGAAGTGTGTACTTATTTATCAGTTATTCCTATTTTGTAAGGCCTCTGGGGTTCTTCTGGTCATGTTCCAAAGCCCAGATGATGCAAAGCCAAAGCACTGGACAAAATATCAACTGGCGTACGGCCCTACACCACTGGCGTATGGCAGTTAGGTCAGGATCCAGTGGCTTGGCCCTTGTATGGAATTCAGATCTAGGCCTCTTCTATTTCCCCACACTATTTATGGGGTGTCCATGTCTTTTGTTTCTTTAGATCCATTTTCTGCTGTCTGTAACTATAAATTATTGCTTATATAAGCTGCGTGGTTTGTCCTGGGTGTGCACTGGTCCTTCCAGAGCCAGAGTGTTGAGGACAGAAGTTGTGGGTTTAGGCTTACTAGAGTACGCCGGTCGGGGATTGGCGTGCGCAGGTCAGGCCTGCATGCACTGGTTCCGCCAGTGCATGCAGTCTTCTTCCTACGCTCTACACGTCACTGGTCAACGTACCTCAGTTTGTTTAAAATGCTCACGAGTGCTTGTTCTCAATCTATATTCATTGTTTCCATAAAGCAAGCAAACATTCATCACATTCTATCACATTACAAACTTGTTACAGTTTTAAATCCCCTTTAACTGTCTCCCTGCCCTAACTGGCTAAAAAAATGATCAAAGAGAGAAAAATGCAAAAGTTTTCATAAAATGCTTGAGTAGAGACCGATCTCCGGATTGGGCGAGAGGGGTGCCATAAAACCCTTCCTCTCTCGTAACCTGGCTCCCGAACCTCAAATATCGAAGGTGACGACGATCCAGTCTACAAGCCTTTTTCAAAAATCAAACAACATAGCAAACGTTTTCAAGTTTGATTCCTTGGGTATTTTCCGCGAAACCCGAGTGGCGACTCTGAATTGCGAGCGTTTCGCCGCGCTTTCCAAAAAGGGCGCACCCAATCTTGCACAAAATTTGTCAAAATTTTGGGGCGTGTGCCCACACCAGTCCTACTTCTTGAGTTTATGGCTTATGAGATTCTTGCCCTATAAGTGCAATGCTCTGAAGGTCCTGTGAAGTATAGTTTTACAATATTGTCCAGATTTGATGCGCACACATGAGTTGTGCCAGCCTGTTCGCTTCTCTCTTTGGCACATGCGGTTTGCCACTTCTCCCCCCCTCTCTCTCTCTCTCCACCTTTTTATTTCAAAACTTATAATTTTAAAATGTTTGTAACTTTTGTTTAATATATTCATTTTTATACAATTTATATGTTTGGAATCTACTCGTAAAGACCTATCTAATAAGACCAATATTGAATATAAAATTATGTATTTTTTTAGTTTTTTAATGTTTGTTTTAATTTATTGTGACTGAATTTTATATTGTAAGTTTTTGCATGTTTCAGCTGTTAATTTTCTAAGCACAAAAGTGAATTTTTGTATTATGGAACATTAACAATTAGCAATGGTTATTTAGCAATTAATAGTGTTAAGATTAACAATGAACAATCTAAATTCCTAATTAATACTATAAATTCCAAATTATTCATGTTAAACTAACAATTCACAGCGCTAATTAACAACTCACAGGGTAAACATACATATTTAATGGAAGTTATAGGATTTTGAAGTTTATAATGCAAAAAAAACTAAAAAAAAAGATCCTAGACCTAAAAAGCGATTTTTTTTACACGTAAATTCACATTCAATATTAGGCTTGTTTGATAAATATCGTCGAGTAGGTTTTAAGTGTACACACACACACACACATATATATATATATTTCAAATCAAACATTTATAATAAAAATTATAAACATTTGAAATTGTAGAGAGAGAGAGAGAGAACCAAAGCTTTGATTTCCCTGGTGGTGGCACTCTTGTGGTGTCATTTGCCATGTCCAAGGTTTGAGCCATGCTACCCACGTTCACCCCCAAAAAGAAAGATAGAGAGAAGTAACGGAAGAGAGAGGAGAGAAAAAAAGAAAGGGCACCTCAAGTTCAGGAAAAAGTACCGCATGTGCTAGAGAGAGAAGCGGACCGGTTGGCACAACGCATGTGTACGCATATGCGCGCATCAAATCTAGACAATATAGTTAATTGTTTAATCATGTTTTTTTTTTTTTGCCATTCGTTAAGCCTAATCTACTTGCGGAGGAGAATGAGTGTTTACGGAAATCGAACCCTACCTATGTTGGATGAGAGTATAAGCGAAATACTAATTGCACTCCACTCCACTTGCGTTTACCCATGTTTCAACAATTAATTTTTATATTGTGGAACGTTAAGGTGCGTAAGTGGAGCGTATTAAATACGCGTGTTTTAAAGGTATTTTTGGACAAAATATATGGACAGGACCTGATGGAACATGGGTTTTGCTGAACTAATTGGGTTGGGACCGTGTGAGACTTGTTGGAGTTAGAAGCATCAGCTCGGAAGAACCCCATTAATCTATAACTACACCCATGATTAGTTGATTACACACTCAAGTGCACACGCATTCACGTAAGTGTTGGGATTCCACACCCAACATTTATGCGAGTGTGTACAAAATGAGTGTGGTTCATCCCTCAGTCCCCTCTCTCTCTCTCTCTCTCTCTCTCTATCTGAGGCGGCTCCAAGATTTTAATTCATCGGTGACAAATTGTAAAGAAATATATTTGTATACTGAGCTCTATGTAAAATAAACACATTTTATTTTGGTTGAAAATTTATTGAGCATTATTTATTTTGTTTTGTTAAACTATAGTATCTATTTACTCACAAATTTAAGTAATTTTTTGTTTACTTTGGCTATGTCTGATTCAATGCCGATTATATTGATAAAAAAAAATCAAATTATATTTAAGAAAAAAATTAAAATATTAGTGCATTTTGTTCATTGGAGCCGCCCCGCCCTCGCTATCTTAATTTTTAGTGTTTCGGAAAGGAACTAAATCCCCTCTAGTCCATGAAATGAATTGGGCAGTCCAATTTTTGGGCTAACTTTAATGATCCAAATTGTTCATTTCTTAAACATCGTCAACAACATTGACCACAATACAAATCAAGTTGATTGAACTCCGGTTGATATGGTTTCGTAAAGCAATTGTCTTGGCAAAAAAGTGTTTACACCACCAGATCAAAACCCAAACTCTTTTGTCTCTTAATAAATGTTTTTCGAAATTATATCAACCCGTATTTGATCAACGTGATTTTTGCGATGATCAATGCTTGGAACGAAATCTAAAATGTGAACGATTTTGATCATTAAAAGGGGTCGTGAGCCAAAAAAACCTTGAAAACAGGACGGTCCAGTCCATTTTCAGAAAACTCTCCCTCCACTACCACTAACAACCTCCTGGAGTTGAATAAAAAAGCGCACTATAATTAGCCTCTAACTTCTTCCGTCTCCTCCTTGGCCTCACCTCACTCACTCACTGTTGATGCCCTGACAAATTCTTCTACTCTCTCTCTCTCTCTCTCTCTCTCTGTGTGTGCTGATGCTGCTGGATATTGATGCTCTACTTTTCATATCAGCAATTGCTTAACACCAACAGAATTATCATATCTTTCGCATACTGAATACTGTTTTGTTTCCCAGCCCTCTATGGCCTCTTCTTCTTCTTCTACTTCCTTTTGTTTTCCGTCCGCCGGAGCCCGAATCTGTCTCCGAGCCGACATCGCCGGACCCGTGCTCTCTGGTGGTCTCCGTCCTGTTGGGACCACTCAATTCAACAAGTCTCGGAGGAGGATTGTTGTTCGTTGCTCTTTGGACCGGAATGTCTCGGACATGAGGGTTAATGGTACCTACTATTCAATTTTTTACTTAAGGTTAATACTAGTATAATGGTTTTATGTTTTTTGCTAGAGTTTTTATCCAGAATTCTATTTTTAACTCTGCATAGAAGTTGTGATGCGTGTGATTGCTAATTTCGTTTATTTTGCATCTGGGTGTAGGGCTTTTGTAGTGGGAAATTCGTTTGTGCGTTTCTAACTGAAGCAAATTGGAGTTTTACTAGGTAGTAAAGTTGTGTATTGGAAGTTGTGATGCATTTGATTGCTAATTCATTCAAGTTCCAAGCAAGAAAATAGGAAGGAGGGAACTTGATAGGTATGCTGAAAGATTGATTGGAGACAAGATACAACATTGAACTTCTTACTGCTGATATTCTACTTGGTCTCTGGACCTTGATTGTGGATGTCTATCCAGAAAGATATGACACCGATAGTTGGATACTGGATAGTAGTCCATATTTTTTGAAAGGACGTCGTGTAACAACTATTCTGTTTAGCAAATCTAGTTCTTAAGTTTTGAATCTTTTGATGTCCTTGTTTCATCTTTAAGTCTGTATGAATATTGTTAGCTTGACGTGCAAAATTTGGGGTATCAATGATGTTTTCATTTTGTCTGTCAGCTCCAAAAGGGTTATTTCCACCAGAACCTGAACACTATCGGGGACCAAAACTGAAAGTGGCTATTATTGGAGCTGGTCTTGCGGCTATGTCAACTGCAGTTGAGCTATTGGATCAAGGCCATGAGGTTCAACCTTTGTATTTCTAACTAATTTGACGCATGCTCACGTCCAGGCATTAACTTTCATTTGATGCGATGTTTTTGTCCTGTTGGGTCATTACTTGACCAGACTGGCACTTTTCCTTTCTTCTCTCTTTTAGAATTTTAATTAGTGATGTCAATCAAATATATGTGCAATTATGCTACTCAACAAATTGCACGAAATTCTCCGACTAGCTAAGATGTATTATGTACAAACACATCTTGGAAGGTGACATGTTTATTTATGGCAGAAGGGATCTGCCTTGATATGTATCACCAATGTAGTCAAATATTATTTGCTAACTGCTTATACCTATTTTTGGCATAATGTGCAAAATTAATAGTAGAGTGACTTGTGGCATGTGGGGCGAAATTGTGGGTCAACAGAGAATCAGGTTTAGTCAGGTCTAAATATGATCGATTTGATCAAATGGCCGAGAAATCAGTCGTAACAGGGCACGGATACACCAAATTTGCCATGCCTTATATTCAGTAACAAGCTCCTATATCTCACGGTGGTTGAGATCTCAGGGACATGCATTGCTTCCTGGTAGACTTTCATAATATCTCCAAGGAATATGCTTTATATTTCTTTGTGTTGTGAACATCACTTAGCCATTACGACAGTAATATGTATCAAGACCAAGTCATTCCTCACCGGAGACCTATTTTCAGCTGTTTTGTGTGGTTAGTGGAGGAGAAAAACCAGGGGAAAGGCCTTTGTAAATAGAAACAATTAGCTCTTGATGGATCCAACGGTCATGTAGCAGCCATAAGGGAAATTCAGATTTGAACCAACGTCTACGGATATTGAGAGCCTCCAGAAATAAAAAGAAGTGGTTTGGAGACATGGAACAGGTGTCTTCTATTTAGAGTCCAAGTACGCCCAGTTTCAGGGGAAAAGCAGTTGTACATCAGCTATAAAAAAACAGAATTCATGGCAGGCTTAGGGCTCCGCGCCATACATCTCAGAGTCAACTTTCATATTCAAGCTTCCCAGCTTTCAAGTTCCAACAACTTCAAAACTTTGCATTTGCTTCTGATTCCTACAATTAGCAAGCTTTTCTTTCTTTGTAGCGTAGCCTACTTTTGTACCTCCACTTCAAACAGTTTGTATAACTTGTGTCCATCAATATAAGTTCAATTTCATTTACTTGTGGTTATTTATGTTATTTCCCTATCTTTTTCTTCCAATAGAACATTGCTTTCCCTACTAACAATTACTGTGCTCTCCAAATTATGAGTCCTTCACAGCTAGGCAAAAACATGAACCAATACTACAGCTTTGCCAATAAGTTGTAGCATGGTCCATAGATGGAAGAAACCATTTGGACCCTACGCTCAAGTCCATCATCACTCACTCACCCCTTGCCAGGAGGTGAATTCTCCTTGACGTTTAAGGAGGGAAAAATAAAATTAGGCCAGAGCACGCCGTAGACACTTGAGTCGCATGTATCTGTTCTTACAACATAATAAAGCACATTAGTCTTGCCATGGGCATGAAGAAAATATTTGCCTGGGGTTTTTGAGGAATTACTTACTTATAATATAAAGAAAAAAATAGGACTTTAACTTTGGAAATCTGAGCACATACTGTTATCTCTTCTCTCAATCTCCTTAAAGTTAGTCTGCAACTCAAAAGTATAGAACTTCCAATATGTTTGAAAATAAAGTGTTGTACGATGGGTGTCAAGACTTTTTGATTCCCAAATCTTCTCTAACATAGAAAATGGGAAAATGATTTCTTCCTATCTTGGTATTATAAAAGAGTTTTCATAGCAGAGAGAGATCATATTTATAACTATGAACATAAATATTATGGATTGGTTGTTGCCTGGTCCACGTATATCGCCTTTTGCTAAATTGCTTTAGTGGCTAATTTCTTATTCTATTGATTTCTGATAACACCATGCTTTTACCTAAATGCGTTGGCTTTTCAGGTGGACATATATGAGTCAAGATCTTTCATTGGTGGGAAAGTTGGTTCTTTTGTTGATAAACGTGGAAATCACATCGAAATGGGACTTCATGTTTTCTTTGGTTGCTACAATAATCTTTTCCGATTGTTGAAAAAGGTAAAGGCAATGTGCTTGTTTTTCGTCTTGTGGCTGATTCTAATGTTTATTTTTTTATCTTCTTTTGATTATCAGTAAATAACGTAATCTTGTCTGTTGGCAAGAAAATTTGCATTGTATAGGTTGCTGCTTTACATACCATAAAATATTGAAATGGTGGGTTACTTGTGTAGTTGCTTTACATATCTACTTGTGCCTTCAATGTATCTCAATGTGCATACACAACAGATTCCGTGCTTAGTAGAAGCTATAGAACGTAAAAATGTAGATGCATACTCGATCGCTACTAAGCTTATCAGATTTAAAAAACACATTATTTGGTTGGTTACTCCCACTGCATGAGTTTGGACTATATAGCTTTTAGATGGAACTTGTCGCATGAAATTTAGTGCATCTGTTATGGGTGCTTGGCTTAAATTGAACCCTGACATGTACTAACCTTTTTAAATGCTTTACTCTGCTAATGACCTAGGTGTTCCACAAAAATCAATTTCTTGTTTATTTGTGGTTTGTTAACCCTAATGACTGTGGGTTATATAAAGTCATAAGTGATTAGTTGTGCTGGTGATTCTCCAATAAAGGTGTTCAGAATGCCCTATTGCTGCTGTCTATGTAAGAAATCTGGATGTTTCCGTTTGAATCTTTTGAATATAGGGCGTTTAAACGAAAAAAAATAGCATCTGCATTATGGCATTGGAAGTCGTAAATTCCCTCATTGCAGTCAATATGCTGGTTCAAAATTATCGCTGCATTTGTTGTCATTCCGGCTGATTCCATGGAATTTTTTCTACATCAAAATAAGCCTGCTTGTGGTCTCTACTGATTCACTTTATAAAATTGAAGTTTTCTTGAGACATGATCTTTGATTGTTTTTTCTTTGATCTCTGCTTTGATGTAGGTTGGTGCTGATAAAAATCTGCTTGTGAAGGATCACACTCACACTTTTGTTAATAAAGGGGGTGAAATTGGAGGTATGATGTGATGTTTACTCGACATTTGTTCCCCCATCTCTTATATACTTTTAAGCTTTTTATTCGGTCCTTATGATTTAATCTTAAAACTTCTTGTAATGACCAAAGTAATACACCACTACTTGTGTTGTGTACCAACTAGACAAACCATGTTTTTTTAGCATTGCTTATGCAACTTAAATTCCTGCTGCAGAACTTGATTTTAGGTTTCCAATTGGAGCACCAATACATGGAATTCGTGCTTTTTTGTCTACAAATCAGCTCAAGGTAATGTATACTATTTTGGTTCTATTCGAAATTGAATCTTGAGTGCCTGAGTTGTGGTCCAATTTAATTGTGTCGAGCCCATTTAGCATTTTTTGTGTGGTGTACAAGCCTTGGTTTTTTTCTAGAGCTTGTTGAAGTTCAAGTTCATTAAAGGCTGGGCCAACTTGGGGCTTTGCACAATCAACTTTTGAGTCTTATTCTGTTGTCTTCTTAATTTGGTAAGCAGCTGGTTCAGCTATGTATCATTGTTTGGCAGTTTAGCATGCACATGTATTTCTTGACCTCAAAGTTCTGAAACAGGCTTTAGTAGTATCCCACGGGCCCTATTTTGCATCATATTGTCATTTTGTTTGTGACCACTAGCTGTTAACTAGAGAACATGGGCTTTGAACAATTAACTTTTGAGTCTTATTCTGTTTTCTTCTTAATTTGGTAAGCAGCTGGTTCAGCGTGTTTCATTGTTTGATAGTTCCATTCACTAGTATTTCTTGACCCCAAAGTTATGCAACAGGCTTTATTAGTCGTCCACAGGCCCTATTCTGAGTCAAATTGTCATTTTGTTTATGACTACTAGCTATTAACTAGAGAACATCTCGCCTCCCCAAAAGGGATGCCTGGTTTATATTGTGGTTGGGAAATGGGTGTGTGCCTTATTTTGAAGGGGCTGAAGAAAAGAAAAGGGTCTTCGTTCTAATGTTTGTTCCGTATTTTGATGGGTATTTTTATTTTTGTATGTGTTTTAGTGGCAACAGTCTTGAAGAGTCACTACTTGAGATTTCCTATTTGTCTGAATTAGCTTGAGAACTCTTAGAAATTCAATAGAGAACAAGTTCCACAGAAAATTTCAACAGATTATCCTGTTTGTGTCTTTTAAGGTGGTGTAATGTCTAGATCTTCTTGTGCTTCAAGTTATACTTGTCCTTTTCTTTCTTTGATTCCCTGCATGGAAAATTTCCACTTGTGCACTTCAATCTTGTTATTCTTCCCAACTTACCAACTGTAAGCTTTTTGTCTGATTTCCAAAACTCTAAAAAGGCTGGCATTGTCAACAACTGTCCTTCAGAAAACTATCAGCATGGGGTGGATCAATCCCTTGTGTCATCAATTATCCGACTGGCACCACCAACCAACCTTTGTGGCTCTTTGACAGTCACAAAGAGCATGATCAACATAATCTTTCCTTGCAGAACTAAAACCCCTTGGAAACCTTGCAACACACATTGGTGTGGCAAAGTTTGTGTATGGGAGAATGGGCTTGAAGATAATAAGAAATTGAATTAGTGAAAAGAAGACGGCTATAATAGTGCACATATACGAGCGGGCGGTAGCCAGAGAGAAAGCCCTAAGGGGCTGTTTCTAACGTGAAATAAACATGGCTCTTGTAATCTATCATCAAAATGGCACTCAACTTTTACCCAAATACCTTGCTACTAGTGTAAAATCCAAAGACAATGCCCCACCTGTCATTAGATTGAAACCATGACTGAATACTCATAAATTGTTTTCTAGCCCCTGCTACTTTTTGGACTCCGGTTTTGTTCCGTAATTTGTAAACAATGGTAACTAGCTGTAGGGGTGTCAATTTTAATCCAAACTTGTGAACCCACCCAAACCCATCCACTCTAAATTTAGTTAAACCCAACCATTTTATGAGATGGGTCATAACGATCCTACCCAATTTGCCTCAAATCAAATAACTCCGAAATGGGTGGTTACACGGGTCTAGTGGGTAAAGCAATATTTCCCAATAAGTTATTCAACAATACCACAAACTATTACCACCACACCGTCTTCACTATTATTACAATATAAATCACTGGCACACCAAAATAACTAACACCACGTCAAAATTACTAATGGCACGCCAAATTATACTTGCGCCACATCCAAATTTACTTCTGCCACTCCAAAAAGTACTAATGCACACCAAAATTACTAATACCACGCCATTTTTTTTCCATGTGTAACCATGTATTTGGTATGTAATTATTTGTACTAATGTGTTATTGGGTTAATGGGCTGGCTGAGTTTCACTCTAAGTGAGACAATAATTATGCAGCTAGTTGGGTTGTAAAAGGGTCAATGGCCCATTGAGACCCAACCCATATAACCAGCCCAAGTTTACCCAAACCCACCCATTTGACCCCCTAACTAGCTGCAACTAGGCTTTGCCCATCTTCATTATTAACCTTTGGCCATGAAAAGTTACTGGTAGTGAGCCCGATAAGTGATCTTTGCACTACTGGTATCCTAGGATAAGTTGTCTACCTTAACATCTTTCCTCTGCATTCTACAGAACATGGTATTAGTGTTGTGCTTTGATGTGAAATGCAAAAAAATAAAAATGAAAAATAGTTGATGTCATAGATATTTGCAAATGTTAAAGCAAACATTAACTGATTATCTTCCCATTTAATCTCATTTCCCCCTCGTGTTTTACAACTGCAGCCTTATGATAAAGCAAGAAATGCCTTAGCTCTTGCCTTAAGTCCAGTGGTGCGAGCTCTTGTTGATCCAGATGGAGCAATGAGAGATATACGGAATCTGGATAGTGTAAGAATAATCTCCTACTAGTACATTTGGTTACAACTCCTAGCTTCCTCCGTTAATTTTTTTTAAGGGGTCCGTACTGTTAATGACAACTCTCCATATAATACAGATAAGCTTCTCGGATTGGTTCTTGTCTAAAGGTGGCACCCGTGCAAGTATAACAAGAATGTGGGATCCTGTTGCTTATGCTCTCGGGTTTATCGATTGCGATAATATCAGCGCCCGTTGTATGCTCACTATATTTGGATTGTTTGCTACTAAAACAGAGGCTTCCTTATTACGCATGCTTAAAGGTTCTCCGGACATTTATTTAAGTGGCCCCATCAGAAAGTATATCGAAGAAAAAGGAGGAAGGTGTGACTATAGAAACTTAACGTGACATGATAGGACAAGGTTTTAGTTCAGTTTTTCTTCCCGACCATGTAGTTAACTTATTTCTCGCCTTGAAACTATTTTTTGCTTGAACAGATTCCATCTGAGGTGGGGTTGCAGAGAGATACTATATGAGAGATCTCCTGATGGAGAGACGTATGTAACAGGAATTGCTATGTCCAAGGTAAACTTATTGTTACTAAAATTCATTTTTATATCTGTAAGTATTTTGGAACTAAAATTTATTATTACGGGAGCATTTGGGTTCTCCAAGTCAATGCAGTTGAATTGCTACACTATCTTATCAAACCCCGGGTTACAGTTTAGTCACCAACCATTTTGCTAACATGTGCTTGTACGATTTCAAAATATTACGCAATTCATTTCAACTTACACAAATCAATGTTCAAGTCCATTAGAAAGCTCACATTTTTTAGCCTCTTATAACCAAACCAAACCGAGCCTTATGCCTCCATCAATTGGGTTTGGTTTTGTGAATTTGATTTTTTCATTGAGTTTGTCTAGGGCATCAAAAACATATGTCCTTTCGAACTACCGCATCTAATGTCAATTTTGGTCTATCCCTCTAGTTGGTGTTACCGTATACCACTGTGACGATATCACTCCTCCTAACTACCACATCGACCAATCTAGGATGGACATGTCGACACCACCTTAATCTATTGTCTCTCATCTTATCTTCTATCGGTGCTACCCCTAACATTCCCTGAAGGTTTTCGTTTCTAATGCTCTCTCTCAATGTCTTATCTATCTCAATATTCTCATTTCAGCTACACTAATCATACTCTTTTTTTCCCGCTAAGTCAAAAGGGTGGAGGAGGGGGCAAGGTCTATCCCTCTAGTTGGTGTTACCGTATACCACTGTGACGATATCACTCCTCCTAACTACCACATCGACCAATCTAGGATGGACATGTCGACACCACCTTAATCTATTGTCTCTCATCTTATCTTCTATCGGTGCTACCCCTAACATTCCCTGAAGGTTTTCGTTTCTAATGCTCTCTCTCAATGTCTTATCTATCTCAATATTCTCATTTCAGCTACACTAATCATACTCTTTTTTTCCCGCTAAGTCAAAAGGGTGGAGGAGGGGGCAACCGAGCATAGCAACCCTCCCCTGCGCGTGACCATTGGGACTCCAGACCCGTGGCTGGCCCTGGAAGGGACCGGCCCTGGAAGGGATTAAAAGAGCCATAGCAACTTCCGCCCCTCCAAGGGCTAGTGGACCACAACTGGGCTTCACAGGAGTTCAAGAGGGCTTCGTTAGCACGACTTGAACCTGTGACCTCCTGACCACGCAAACCCTGTGGGAGTGAGTCATAGCCACTAGGCTACCACCCTTGGTGGTACACTAATCATACTCACATGTTGCTTCTTATTAGCCCAACACTCCGTGTTGCATTACATGGTTGGCATGATAGCAACAACAACAATAATAGAACCCTCAACCCATCTAGTCCACATTCACTGGGGGGGGGGGGGGATTTGGAGACAGACGTAACCTTTGGCAATATACGAACAAAGTGGCTGCTCTCAGAATACTACTGGAACAGTGGGCCCCTATACCTCCAAGAACCAAGGAGCTAAAGGGATGTTTCGCTGTAGAACCATTCCCCCAAATCAAAGCCAAAAGACATCAGAAATGGCAGGAATGATAGCAGAATGATGGAAATTTCCCTTGAACTTTGCGGGTATCTTGTGGTCGCAGAACACTCTTGAAACGCTCTGCCACTTGATCTATCCAACTTGTACAACAATCTTTCCATCTATACTAACAATTCAATGTAAATACTTAAAATGCTCGCTGGTTGGTAATTCCTGGTTTTGGTAGGTCACTTTGTCAACACTAGCACTTTGAATGCCACTAAACCTACATTCTTTTTTGGTTGATCTGCACTAAACCTACATTCCAACCACTCCATTTTACTCCTACTGATCCTGAATCATTTTGACTCAAACGCTTCTTTCCAAGTTCCTAATTAAGTATTAACACCTCTTGCAATTTCATGTATAAGACAATATTTTGTGTAAACAGCATATACGATGGCAAATCATTTTGTGTATGTGCAGATTTGAATATCTTTTGGAAGTTCGATATTCAAATGTCAGTGGAGGAATCGGAAAGTTGAATAGTCAAATGAGGAATTGAGTGATTAATGTTCAAATGCCAGTGGTGGAATTGAGAGTTTAATGCTCAAACATTAAGTGGTGCAAGAATAACATTCAATTGGAAGTCTAAATATTGGAGCAATTGGCGAGACCCCCTTGGCCGCATGTATTGACGCCTTGTTCAATATAATTAGTTCTCGGTATGCCTTGTTCAAGGGCATCTGGAAATATCACAGATGGAGAAAACTCTACACAAAAATCCCAGAAACTCTCTCTCCTCCCACAGAGATCCCAGATACTCTCTCCTCCCACAAAAATCCCAGAAATTTGATTTAAGTAAATCCATGTCAAAAGTCATTCAGAACCTCACATTTTTTTACCTCTTATCACGGTTAACAAAAGTATCGCAAATATAATTTGTCCCTTCTGACTGATATCGAACTATGAAACCTTTTCTGTTTTTTTTTTGGCACGTTGGTGTAAACTTGTTAAGAGGCCTAGCTTTGCTCATAATTTGATGAAATGACAAACGGGGAGAAGAGGCATAGTTGAAGTATTTATCTTTTAAAATAGGTACAATATCACAACTATTAACTATCTATCATTTTGAGCTCAATACTGCTAGGCATGTATAAAATATGAGAGGTGATACTATGATTAAAGCAGGGCCGCAAGGTGTAGTAACTGGTTAATTTGATACATTGCATTTGGATGTTTGACCTTCCGACATGGGTAGGCTTGACATGATGGTTTTTTGAAGATCTGTTTTACTCATTGACTTTATACTGTATGTTTTTTAAACTTTCAGGCTACCCAAAAGAAAATTGTGAAAGCTGATGCTTATGTTGCAGGTTTGTGGTTGGCTCTCCTTCCATAATTCAACTCTATAGTATGTAAGTGCATACTTACTGAACTGCTGCATCTGATGGCAGCATGTGATGTTCCTGGAATAAAAAGATTAGTTCCACCCAAGTGGAGGGAGTGGGAATTCTTTGATAATATCTATGAACTAGTTGGAGTGCCTGTGGTAACAGTGCAACTGAGATATAATGGCTGGGTAACAGAGTTGCAGGATTTGGAACGGTCCAGGTGATTCTCTCAAGTTGCACGAGTTGTTTTGTGAAAGGGATTCTCTGAATCCTGGATTTAGGAATTAAATATGCTTTACTTGGCTTATCATGATCATGGAAAATGAATTACCCTTGCTTGCATGTCTGCTGATGACTGATGTTTATTTCCCCCTTCATTACTGTTAGGCAACTAAGGCAAGCTGCAGGGTTGGATAATCTTCTTTACACCCCAGATGCAGATTTCTCATGCTTTGCAGACCTTGCACTTTCATCCCCAGAAGACTATTACATTGAGGGGCAAGGATCTTTGCTCCAGTAAGGAAAATCATGTTCCTTTCTTTCTGTTATTGTTGTACCGCTGTTATATCTATTGAGAAATATAACACAAACTAATCATGTGATACACCTGCTGAATGAAATAGTTGAAATATCTTTTATTTATCTTTGACGAAGGTCTAGTTTGCTTAGGCAGAATATAGCAGGTTGATCTTGACGAGAGTCTTATACCTTGTGGCTCCCTGTGCGGTCATCTTGATTCTTATTCTATACCCGACTATTATAATCATTCAGATGTTGGATAAACTTTACTCTCATGGTTAATAAGTATAAAGTTGTGTCAAATATATACTTGATATAAATAATTCCGGGTCACTTCTGTGCATTTGGTGCTTTCTGTCATATTTATTTTCTTTCCTGCTAAAAGCCACAATCCTTTTCCTTAATATTTTGCTTGCAGATGTGTGCTTACACCTGGTGATCCCTACATGCCATTACCAAATGATGAAATCATAAAAAGAGTTGCAAAACAGGTAACTTTCATCTAAGGAGCTCCTCAATCTTTTTTCCCTCCATGTCATTGCTTTAGGTTGGTGTTTTCCACTTCGACATTTCTTTTGGTAATGATTTTCACTTTGGCATTTGGAAGAAACAAACTATAAGTCAGGCCGGCACTGAGTTTTTTGATTCCCAAAGCGAAACCCCAACATGGGTGGGTGCCTCTGTACATTTTTGAGCAAAAGTTCGAGGAGATAAAATCAGTCTAAAAAGGTCTAGTACAATACTTTAAATGATTGAAGTAGAATAAATATAGGGTACAATATGTGATGCAAACTTGGCAAGTGTAAGATAAAAGGTGGGTGAAATTTTATGAAATAAATGGTTAAGTTAAAGTACATCGATATCCAATTTAAAGACACTACACTACATTATCGTCTTCTTTTTAACTATGCTTCAAAGGGAGAGGAAAGCACGATAGGAGGCACGTCTCAAGCCTAGGTGACAGCAGAGAACTTTAGAGGTAGGCTAGAAAGGACGAGCGATATAGGCTAAAGACGGAAGTCAATTCGTCTTTCGGCCCTATTGTGTCCCGTGTCAGGATGAATAAATCCATTGATTTTTGGTATAAAAAAAAAAATTTAAACTTTTCAGGTTCATTTGGAATAGAGGAATTGGAAATGTAAATGCTATATTTATATTTGTTAAAAAGCCCACTAAGACCCCAATTAAGCCACTTTAGGGGTTTTTTTTGTGTGTGTGCCTAATTTAGTCCTTTTTGGACTTTTATGCATGACAAGCGAGAAATAGAAAATGAAGGACTAAAAGATGAACTACATTCCCGAGAGACAATAGTTATTCAATTTGAAAAGCCATAAATTTTGGGATACGCAAATGAACCTTAGTATTAGGTACTTGAGTGTGGAAAAAAAGAAAGAAGAAGAAAAACCATATGCATGAGGTTTGAACCACGAACCTGCACAGGTGCAACTAAAATTGTCGCTAAACTTCAAAAACTTATACCTATCCTGGGCCATAGTTTGTGCCAATATTTTGGGGGCCCAAGGCGGTCGCTACCTTGCCCGCTTGCCATCAGGGCTTGCCCAGCATAATTACCATTGTTTGTATCAGTGAGCATCACCCATCCAACTGAAACCTCTAAAAAGGAAGCTCCTTCTTCCAGGGGTTCTAAATGAGGTAGGAAGTCTTATGCCTACTCGGCAACTCAAACCCACGCCAAGTCTTACGCCTACTCGGCAACTCAAACCCACGCCGCAGTGCTAGTGTGGTACCAGTTGCAGTTGCACCAACTCACAGTCTCTTATCAACAGTTTTTTTTTTTTTTATCGGCAAAATAATTGATATATTAATAATAAACTCGATAAGGGTACATCGAGAACGAAGTTACCTGACCTGAATCATGTGAACTCTTCAACACTTCAGGACATGAAGTTTGGATAAATTGATGATATCACATACAGTACACATGCTAGATTTGAAGTACCTAGAGAAGTTCATTATGAGGAATCATGGAAAAGCAATGTGTTCTAGTCGCTAGTTCACGACCTTACCTACAAGAATCATAATTGACGATAGTCAATGTTATCTTCGCCATTGTTATTTTGATGACAGAAAATATTATTTGCACCGTTGTTGTAGGAAAACGTCAGCTTATCTAATACATTCTGCATCATAGTATCCTAAGATTCATGACGCAATATGATGTCATTATTCAGAAATGTATATCATTTAAATAGGAAATGAGAATTAGATTGATGTTAAAAGCCCTCTGGGATAGCCGCACCACCCAGGGTGCGAGCTAGAAGGGTATTTCTATCTACATGACAGGCTTGAAGCTTTTCTTTAGTATCAAACTTGAATTTCGTAGCTGCTGCTGCTTCCTACATTGTTGAAAAAAAAGTAAATCCAAGAGTTGGGGTTGGACACGTATCTTATACTACCTTGTCCGAGGTGGATATAGGTCCACTGGCTGAAATATAAGTATCTATGTAATATGGATTGTTTATTTCTTATTTGCCTCTCGTTTTTCTGTTTATTTCATTTGCACAAAGTAAAATGGGTGAGATTACCGTCATTTACTTTAAAAGCATTGACAACTTCAGCTGATTTTGTTAAGCTTAACAGACAGACATTACTCTCAGTTCCATGAAGCATTAGCTTATACGATAAGATTCCCAGTCTTTGTCAGAAACCAATCCAACATGTAATTTTGAAGAGCTTTTGTCTAGATTTATTCTCTAGCTAAGTGTGTATCTTTCTTTGGATATAAACTACATATCAGGTTTTGGCTTTATTCCCATCTTCCCAAGGTTTGGAAATTACTTGGTCATCTGTCGTCAAAATTGGGCAATCTTTATACCGTGAGGCGCCTGGTAAAGATCCATTTAGACCTGATCAGAAGACACCCGTGAAGAATTTTTTCCTTGCTGGCTCATATACAAAGCAGGTAATGTTTGCCTGCCTCTTCTCGCTATAGTGGTAATGGCTAATATTACATATCAAACCTGTACATTACAATTCAATTAGAAAAAACTGATCTCAATTCTCAGCTGATGTTAAATGCTTACGAATATGAACTTGTTTCTATTTTTTATTTTTATTTTTGTGTGGGAAAACTCTTCATTAGTATTGTAATCAGTCATACATGTGCAAGTAAAAATGCCCCATCTTTTCTAGGGCACCATAGCATTGCACTGTAAATGTAGTTGGATGATAGTTGGTGATAGAGACATCTTTTTGGTGTACTCTTATGTATTGTATTTTGGTCTAGTGAAAACATACAGGGATGCTGAACCAGAAGTGTTTCGTGGAAAATAGTTTGTTTGTTTCTTTATAATGCCTCTCTCTCTCTCTCTCTCTCATCCCTTACATTTTAAATGCTTACTCCCTGCAGGATTACATAGACAGCATGGAAGGAGCCACCCTATCTGGCAGACAAGCCTCTGCTTACATATGTGATGCTGGGGAGGAATTGTTGGCATTACGAAAGAAGCTTGCTGCTGCTGACGCTGAATCCAGACGGCTTACCGGAGGAGAGGCTTCTTTTATGACTGACGAGTTGAGTCTTGTATGATACATTCCAATTCCTTTGTACAGCCCCTAGCAGACGGCCTCAAATTGATGAGTCAGAGGACAGATACGGCGGAATATGTATGCATGCCGTGTTTAATTTCCACATATGATTGTTACAGATTGTAACATATGTAGTTAGATGTTAGATCTCATCCCGTTTGATGTCAATCACTAGCATTGATGTGTCCATATTGTGGCGCCTTTGCATTGTGTTTCTCTGTATGTTTGCATCTCCACATGCAATACGCAATTGTATGTGACAGTAGGCCGTTGATAGTATGATATACTGTATAATGTTGAACTCACCTCTCAGCACCTCAAGTTTTTGTAAAAACTGATGACTTAACAAGGGAAACCGGAGAGAAGAACTCGCTAATGTGAGTTAGTCCCTCCGCCCCACATTGTTGGTCCTTTTTGGGAAATTTCAACTTTTTAAAGGGACAAGCATTATATGTGTGTCTCCTTTCAGAATGCACATTGATTTTTACTACTATCCCTTGAATCCCGCTTATAAAGTAATATTTTTACTTATTTATGACGGGTAAATTTGAAGATCCACCCATCTTTTTCGTTGAAGTTTCAAATAGGATTAGTATTTTGAAGCATCCCAAAATGGAATAGAGGACCAAACGGACTAAAACTCTTTATCAATTGATTTGAATCTTAAGCTCACTTTAGGTGGAATTATTGTGACTGAGTGAGCTGAGGTCAGGGTAATATGGTAGAAAAATGCAGGGCCATAATGGAAAAAGTCGAAATCTCAGATCGACCATGCTCTGCGTGAAGTATAAATGGGTGGCAGACAAGACAAAAAAACAAAAAATTAAATTTTTTGTACACTTTAGCAACATTCTAAAAATAACTTAACAATCTCAAATGAACCCACTGATCAAAAAAAAAAATCTCAAACGAACCCATTTTTTCAATTCTCTTTACCTAACAACCCTCTAACACACAATTTTTGGGTCTCACTTTCAACATTTTTTGTCATATAACAAACATTTTTAAAGAGTTCAAATGCGGATGCTCTTACCCCCAGCAGAAACAAGAGTATTGCTTGCTAGAGATAGTCAGAGAGTATTTGTCTTTAGAGGTGTTCTATCTCTCTGTAGTCTTTTACTATCTCCCTTCCAAAATATTTGTTTGGTCCACAAAATAGGATTTACAAATAGTACACTTTTTTTTTGAAAAGATTCAAACATTTCTCATGAATTAGAAGAACTCATTGATATCTTGAATTTTTCTTAAGAATTTTGTAGTAGTATTTTTAAGTTCTCGTGTTGTGGAATAAACAAATATTTTAGAATGGAGAGAGTAATTCTTTGTTGCTAGCCCGTTTCCCTGCCTCGTATGCTTGCTTTAATTCACTGTATAAATTCTATTGATAATTAAAATTCAAGAAAGAAGAAATGTAAAAAAATCCAATTATAATTAGTACATATATCTTTTCGTGCATCGCGCGAGTACAACAATCATATTGTGTGAAGGCAAATGCTTGGAAGCTTTTCAATTATGGCATTTTCAAAGGAAAAAAAATTACTCCCAACAAACTCAATTTATATCCCATGAAATCAGCTTGTGGACGAGGCCATTCCACCTCATCCCGTGCGGGTTAAAAAAAAAAACCCTCATCCTCCGTCTTGGTAGTTTGTCTTCAATTGGACTTCATTGCAACCCTCTCATTAGTTTAGGAATGAACTAGCGATGTGCCCCGTTCGATGCATGAGACAAAAAAAATTTGCATTGTTATTTTATTCATTCCCGTATATGGAACGGACACACCATTTGTTGATAAAAAAAACGTCAATGTGAATTTTTTATTGTCTTGTGCGTTGAACAGACACAACTCTAATTGATCAAAAATATAATTTAAAAAAATCAATATACGTCTTGAAAAACTAATATAATTTTTAAATTATCATTACTTATCTAATACTTAAAAGTTACTCGTAAAACTCAACTCCTTCCCCTAAAATCTCTCCCCCTCTCCCACGTATTTTTTTTCTACTCTCTCCACACCCGCCACGTTTCTCTCTGGAACTTTGCTACTGGCACAGCAAATCTGTGCACAATCTGTGCACAGATTGCGTTGTGGGGCCCACTAAGGTCTCATACAAATAATCCGACCCTTTAATTATGTTTAAAACATTTTTTCAAGGGTCTCCGCAAAAAATTAGCTCAATCCGATACCTATAAATGCTTAATCTAATCATCTAACTTTTCATTCGGATTTTTAGAGAATGAAAAGTTAGACGATTAGATCAAGTACTTATAGGTATTGGATTGAGCTGATTTTTTGCGAGAACCCTTGAAAAAATGTTTTAAATATAATAAACGGCTCAGATCACTTGTGTGGGACCCGTAGTAGGCTCCACATAGAAATCTGTGTACGATCTGTGCACAGATTTGCTGTGTCCACAGATTTTCTGTTCTCTCTGTCTCTCTCAATTTATTTTAAAAAATTCAAAATTCTAATTAGGATTGATGGTTGAGTGGCTTTTGACCTCAACTACATTTGCATATAGATAGACCGGTTTAAAAGTTTTATTTTTGCAAGTAATTTCATTTTAAAAAAACAGTGAACTATAATAACACCGGGGCATCCTTTAACGGACAAAAGCAAACTAATACAAACCTGAATGTCTATCGCTGAAGAAAATTTTTGGGTGCCGGTTGGGTAACACACGTGATAATTTGGACCGTCCAAATGTGTTTTGGACGGTTTGAATTTTAGAGAAAAAAAGAGGAGAGAGAGTGGTAGGGTGAGGGGAGAGAAATTACATCTGAGCCATCCAAAATATGTTCAAAAGGTCCGAATCGCTGATAGCCACTGCCCGCTTGACACCCAAAAACTTCTCGTATGCATGACATGACACATTTTTATTGTTTAAAGGTAATAAACGCCGTTCCAGTTTCCCTTCTTTTTTTTAAAAGTTTTTTTTCCTACAATTTTCAAACTTAAATATAATGAAAATAAAAAATAATTTTTTAATTTTTTTTACACCGTTTAAAAGATTTCGATGAGATCTATCAAACAAGATACATATTGGTAAGAAAATTATTTGCGTAAACACATAATTTTTGGACTTGAAATTACCTCCATTTGAAAAAAAAAAAATTTTTTTAGGAGAGTGGAAACCCAATAAAGGATGATCATTTAAGTTGTGTGTACGTACGTGTGGGTGTGTGAGAGAGAGAGAGAGAGAGAGAGAGAGACCAGGAAGGGGAAATGGCAGGCATCTGTTGCTATGGAAGCGCACATCCAACCCTAGTGCACAGTCTGAAGTCAGATTTCCACAAAAAGGTTTCTCGTTTCTCCATTTCGATCAATGTTTCTCTTCGCTAAGTATAATTTAATAAATTTATACTCCTACATTCATGCTCGCAAAAGTTGTAAAAAAAAGAGAGAGAAGGTAATAATATATAATATACTCGGCTTCTAGCGAGGGATCCGCGTGTTCTTGCGTGCAGACTTCTAATCTCAATCGTTGGATCTTATCCGATTGCGGATGAGATTTGATGGCAAATAGCGTGCAGAATCCCTCACTAGAAGTTTTCTGTATATGGAGATACATATAAATACAAAAATGCTACGTGCACAATCATCCGAACACACGACACCATACACAACCCGCGTGTTAAATGTGCGTGGGACTACGGATATGTGAGGGGTTGTGTTCGGATGGTTTTGCGTGGGACCCAAGTATATGCTTGCACACAATGACCATATTTGATATTTTGTAGAGAGTCCTTAGCTTACAATGCCGCTCCACTGCACCCACCAACAACAACAGCAAGAAACCCAATCCAAATCCAACTCCACAGCTCTTGAAACTTGCTGTTACCGGACTTACGGAGCTCCTTAGGATATTCTCCTCCGGCAATGGGAGGTACACATGTAGCTTAACTTTTCCGTCTGTAATTTACTCTCGTTTTTTATTTTTTCCAGTCTTTTACATAGTGTATTTGTATATAGATGGTGGATATACTACTCGTGATATTACAGCCCCTTTGGATGGTGAAAAAGGATGAGATAAGAAAAGGGAACCCTTTCTCGCTCAATCTCACCATTTTTTGTGAGATTTGGTGAGAAAGGGGAATGACCAATCAAAATATTTATTTTTTGTACTTTTCTCTCAATTTCTCATCAAAATGTTCAATCCAAATGAGCTATTGGATAAGAAACCCCTTTTAGGAATAAATCCAAATGTTCAATCAAAATGTTCAATCCAAATGTTCAATCCTTTCTTTTCTTCTCATGAAACCCCTCCATCCAAAGGGGCTTTTAGGAATAAATCCCTCATGTTTAGGGTACTTCGGCGGCAGTGGCGAACGAGGGATTTTTCTTTAGTGGGGGTCGAACCGCGTGTAGTTCTACAATGATAACAAAAAGTATATTCCACATTTACCATGTTGCTATTTTGTAGGTCTAAGTTTGTGTATACACACGTAGTTGTTATTTTATTTGAGTATTGCTAAATACAACCACGAATTTGCTAAATACAACCACGAATTTGCTAAATACAACCTGTTTTAAAGTAGGATATATTCGGACAAAAATGCCCTCATTTTTGCCCTCATTTGGATTGACAAAAAATACCTACAACCACATCCATACAACCACTACCCACTCCTCCTCTACATACAACCACATCTCGTTCTTCAAAGCAGCAACCCAACACCACCACCACCACCTCCATAACCGCCGCACCACCACCACCACTCCTATTCTCCCCTTCTCTTTTCACCCTCTATGTTCTTCTCAACCACAGCACCACTAGTTCGTTCTCCTCTCTCTCTCTCTCTCTATATATATATATATATATATGTATGTGTGTGTATGTTCTCCTTCCTTATTCATCTTCTTCTCCCATCACTCACCTTCGGCATTCTATTCGCACATCTGTCCCAACATTATCGGATTCATATGTCTGAAAGTTGGATGGATTTTGGATTCATATATCTAAAAATTGCACATATTTTTCGGATTTATATATCTGAAAGTCAGACATATTTTTGGATTTATATATCCGAAGAATTTTTGAACTATTTGTGGGAAGTATGTACAGCGTTCGGATTTTAAAATATTAAAATTACACATATTTTCGGATTTTAAAATATGAAAGGTGGACATACTTCCGGATTTAAAAATCCTAACATTGTACATACTTCCCGCACATAGTTCAAAAATTCTTCGGATATATAAATACGAAAATATGTCCAACTTTCAGATATATAAATTCAAAAATATGTGCAATTTGCAGATATAGGAATCCGAAAATCCATCCAACTACTTTCAGATATATAAATCCAAAAATATGTGCAATTTTCAGATATATGAATCTGAAAATCTATCCATCTTTCACATATATAAATCCGAAAATATGTGTACTTTTCAGATATATGAATCCGAAAATCCATCCAACTTCAGACATATGAATCCGACAATGTCGGGATAGATTGTGCGAATAGGTTGCTGAAGGTGGGTGATTGGAGAAGATGGAGAAGAAAGGAGAACAGAGAGAGCGAACTGGTGGTGCCATGGTGGAGAACGTAGAGGGAGAGGAGGGAGAACAGAGAAGGGGGAGAATAGGAGAGTGGTGGTGGTTGTGCACCGGTTATGGAGGTGGGCTGCTGCTGTGATGGGCTGCTGCTGTGAAGAAGGGGGAGAATAGGTATAGAAGGGCAAACTTGGAAATTTAGGAATAGTTTTGGGTTGTATGTAGCCAGTTCTTATAAGATCTGTGGGTTTTATTTAGCAAGGGTGGTATGCAGTAAATTTGTGGTTGTATTTAGAATCACCATTTCATTTTACGTACGCAACCAAAAATTTGTTGATAACTTAGAACTATAGGGAATTGTTTCCATACATATATACTTGTTTTAAGATTTTTTTTTATTTAATTTTATGCAAGGGATTTGTAGGGGCCAATCATATTGAACTTTTTTAAATTAACCTGAAAAATTAGTACAATTAAAGACAATTTTTGGAGTTGTGCAGGCCCGAGAACCCTCTTCCATCCACCCCTACTTCCGCCTTTTAGCAATCAAAAGAGGTTTATCTATCTGTCATCATGAGCTTTAGCAATTCCCAGATTAAGTTTTATTGTTCTGTTCAAACTGTTCGTGCGGGTGAGCTGTATTTTTAGACAAATAAGGGAACAGAAAGTTTGTCTAATTATTCCCGATTGGTACATAGTTTCAGGAAAAAGGATGAATTACTGAGTAAATTCCTGGTTTTTCATCATGCCGATGTAGCATGAAACCTTGGTTGTGTATATACTTAAAGAAAATTGAGGAATTCTCCAAACAGTCTTGAGAGTTCATTACTTGTATGGCCCTTTTAAGGGGAGAAAGCAAGACCTCAAGTTGGTTGTGTGTCCTCGGATTGTCTATGATTTACCAGTTTATCGTCGACACATTTAAGTTCTGAAATTATCTCAATGAAATCAGTATCCACAGCAATATCCACATCATATCCTTCTGTAATTCTTCCTTAATTTTCTTGCATTATCTGTCACTTTGTACAAGTATCAACTTGAATTTTAAACCAAGTAAGAGATTATAAATACTAAACGGAAATCCCTCTTGACAAATCAGACAACTAATATACTCGATAATTACTAGGCAAAGTCTCCAAAAATGAAGGAAACAGACTGGGTCCAAAACTCTTAAATCCTCACGAGACTTTTGTTGTTATTATCATCACTTTCATATCCAACTTGAAAAATGAATTAAGTCGTGAAGAATGCAAAATAACAATTTGTTGTTGAATTATTGATGCATGTAGGAGCATATTTAGGATTCTTTTGTCTCTTTTTCATGAGTTTCCTACATGGTTCAGTATTCTTTTAGTTGCTTTTTTTGTCTGTGAATTTGTCAAGCATGGTCTTAGGATTCTGGTTCTCCATATCATGTTATTTGTGCTAACGCAAGGAAGCACCGATGTATGCATTCTATACGTTTTCATGAAAGCATGATTTTCTTATTTATCACATCTTTTTGTGCCTGCTTCTTTGCTTTTGGATTGTTGTTCATCTTAGCCCCCTTTATTTGTTCCCTTCCTATTGTGTTAGCTACTATAAAAGTTAATCGAAACTCCCACAAGTGCCAGTAGAGGCTGACTGAACCGTTGGTCGAGATTGGTGTCTAACACCTTCTATCTACACTTTAGCTTCCGAACAAAGTGCTTTGGTACGGACAGACTTGAGCCTTAAATCAAGAGGCAACTCCTTCAATGTAGTGAATGGCTTTGCAATTGTAGCGGGTGGCCCACTGTTGGGCGGAATTCTCATGTTGTTTCTGAATTTTATTATGCAATTCACAAGCATGTATCTGTTGTATTCATAACGTGCTGGAATTGCTGTTACGAAAAATGGGTAGCACCTGCGTTAGAGAAATGTTACAAGGTTTCATCTAGGAGAGTTGTTTGGAGCCTATATTTACCTACCCTCCTCCCCCAGCCACATTCTTTCTCGCCTTTATTAGCCTATATAGCATATTTTTGGGGATTGTGTTTCATGTCTTGTGGAAGAACTCCACTTTCAGAAAAGTTATCATACATCGCAATTGTACAGGCAACCATCTTGTGTTGCCTATAGTAATTTCCAGAGGGTGAATGCTTCTGTTGGGCAACTAGTAGACACCGTTCCTTTGCTTTCGCGCTACAATATACAAAGCACTAGTATTCAATTTTGCAGATTTGTGTCCTTTTGATGCATTTATGTTACTGTTCCAGATTGGACACGGAGTACTCTGTGCAGGAAAATGGAGTTCCAGTTTCAAACATTGATGATGTTGTGATGACCCTCAAGTTAGACTATGAAAATTCATATTTTGTTACAGGTACTTGCATATATTTTCATGTTCTTTAAGATGAGCTGTATGTAAGTATGTAACAATATTTCAAGACTGAAAACTTGTGTAACTCTGTAACAGTAAGTAAGAAGATGGTAAGTTTTAGACAATTTCTGTGGTACAAGACAATTTGCATTCTGGTCGATGAGGTGCATTAAATTTATTAAAGCTCCTCTTCACACGGAATCAAAGAAAATTTCTGGAAGTTTATGAATTTGTTGTACAGACAACCTGTCAGACTTTTGGATCAGATAAATTTTGTTTGTGTCATTTGCTAATGATATCTAGTATGTAACACATCCTATTGATGATAAATTTTGGCACCCTATTCATACCATTATAATGTATGAGGATCCATGATCTGTTTATTAATACCACTAATAGAGTGGTTAAAAAAGTGAGATACACAAGTAATACCCTGCATATTGCAAAATTGATTTTAACTAATGCGGACTGCAATAAAACTTCAGATCAAAATGTAGAAACTGATATACCCCCTTTGCTGGTTGTGTGAAAAAGTAGAAACTGACATACCCAATCAGACAATTGCAATTGTTTTTCATCTCGCGCTTCTTTCCCGTTTTCTACATAACAATATCTGACTCCCTATGTAGCACCGACACTCCACTGGAAGCAACATACTGGTGTCAGACACGTATTGGACATGGACACGCCCTGGACACGCTCTGACAAGTGTCCGACACTTCTCTCTCGAAGTGTCTTTTTTTTTTTTTTTGTGTGCAATATTTGGGGTCCGACACTTTATGGACACGCTCAGAGTACTTTAGGGACCCTCCGGGAGGAAAAATGCAATTTTGAGAACATTTTAAATGTGGTAGGACTGTAATAACTAAAATTTTAAAATGGATCAAAGTGTAATAAAAAATATCCAAGGCATAAAAGGATAACATGACACTCACACACATAGATACAGAGAAGAAGAGGATAACGTTGCTTCCCCCATTTTTTTGAAAATTTCCGTGTCAGGTTGTCGGTGTCATGTCCGTGTTCGTACTACATAGCTGACTCCTGTTATGGTTCATGTATTGTCGATTGCTTGCCTTGAAATATTTTCCTTTTTGATATACACTTTGACAGTATGACTGTTTGGAAGGGAGCCCTTTCTTTTGCACTTAAGTTAATAACTTGTTTTCATAGGGGTCATTAAAGTTACTAAGTTGATGTGAACTGTGACACGATGATTTTCACGATGTTTAGGAATTTTCACGTCAGCAATTTATTTAGAAGATTGTCTGTTCGAAGATCCAACTATAAAGTTTCGGGGTAAGAGACTGATCATGCTAATGGCAAACTTTGCCCGTCAAATGGTTAGTTTGTTCTTAGTTTTACTTATATTGGGGGAGTAATTAAATTTAATTTCTTGAACTTTGTCCTTCTTTCTCCATGCTAATGAACGTAAAAGTTATGTTCCAAATTTTTGAATAGACCAAAACCTTATCACTGTAAAAATACAGAGTATGCATATCGACCTCATGTCCAATACCATTACCTGTGTATCGAGTCTACAACATGGATAATTCACAAACCAATAGAAGTTTGATTTCAAGGCTCAGGTCATTACCAAAGAACCTAGTGCGGGAACTTAGGCACCTCATCTCTCTCAAGTTTACGGTTAGCCTCTACTAATTAGTTTGGATTTTAAATTTTAGTCTCACATTCGTTGGCAACTCAAGAAGGGGAAGCATATGTCGGCGATGGAGGGAGAATGCATAATCATGGTCCTTCGCATATCAAGCCATTAAAACGCAGAAACCTAATACTCCCTCTGTCCCAAATTGTTGGTCCTTCTTTCCTTTTTTGGATGTCCTAAATTAAATGTCCCTTTTGAAAAGTCAGCTAGGAAATTTGTGTATAACTTTACTATTTTACCTTCTCTTTTCTACATATAACTAACAGGCCAACACAAGCTTTATTTGTGTGAGTGTGTGTGTATATATATGTACATACATAGGAGAGACTTTGAAAGCAATCCTGCCAAGTTAATTTTGGTTGAATTTGATTTGGTGCCAAAATTTTAGAAGGGAATTTCTCAAACTGAATGGAAAGTGTAAGTTTTTTAGGTTGAGATTTGTGCATTTTTTGAATTCATATGCAGGGAGAAAATATTGAGATTTGGTTCCAAAATTTTAGGAGAAAAGTTCTCTTTCAGTTTAATATGGCGCTAGATTTTTAGGATGAGATTTGTGCATTTTTTAAATTCATATGCAGGAGAAAAAGATTGAGATTTGGTACCAAAATTTTAGGAGGAAAATTCTCTTTCAGTTCAATATGGCACCAGATTTTTAGAGAAAAATTCTCTTATGACTTGTTAGATATATAGAACATGTTGAAAAAATTATGGGCAATATTTAAAAAAAGGAGCATTGTAGTAGGAAGGGCAAATTGGGAAAGTAAATACCAAATGAATGTCCTATCATTGTCTCCTTAAAATTTAGATTCCCCAAAAGGGGCAAGGAAGTTGGGATGGAGGGAGTACATGACTAGGGTATAAGGAAATGAGGGAACTACCTTAGAGAAAATAAGTCGAAACCATATTTCAAGGGAATGCTGGATGGCTTCCCGGACAACCACTCAGGTTGCAGATTCGATTCTAAGCGTTCTTCTCTTTTTATGATTCTTTCTCTCGATCTCAAACCCAAAATCGGTGAGAAGAGAGAAGTTTATGAGGTTAGGGATGATGAACAATGGCTAAGAGGGTCTAATTTTCATGGCTAAGCGAGGTTGAGGAATGGGAGTGGCAGAGTGCCAACGCTTAAGGTTTGGGATCCATCCCATATAATCCTTCTTTTTTTTTTTTGCTCAGCTTCTTTGTTCTCTTTGTGATTCTTGCTCTTAGATTTGCCTTTACTAATTTGCGTGTTTCTAAGGTTCATAACTTTATTGTGTAATGTTGCCCATAAAAAGGATAGTAATTTATTAAAGTTGATGTTATGACAATGCAGGTACAAAATTGTATTCCCGTAACTTGAAATTGCTCGTGCCTTTCTTTGACAGTCCATCAATTGTGTTACAAAAGATTGAGAAGGTAGTCTTCCATTACAATATGGGAGAATTTCAAAATAACCCAACCTTCCACAAAAATCACAGTCATACTTGACCTTCACGGAATTTCACATAAACACGTGTACTATTTAAATGGTGTTTGACCCATTATTTAAATGGTTGTTACACTTTACCAGATGAGGAACCCTTTTCCTCATCAAATAAATTGGTGTTTGACCCATTATATAAATGGTTGTTACCCTTTACCAGATAAATAAGTAGTTGTTAGCCCAATGATTCTTTAGTATAGTGAATAAATAATTGTTAACCCCAATCAATCTTTAGCCCAGTGGCCGATTTAACCTTTAAACTGCTACTGTCGCACTCAGAAATCCTGACAGCTCTTTCTCCTTCCTCTCTCGTTCAATTCACAGGGCTTATCTCTCTTCTCGCCTTCCTCACCATAGCCGTTTTAAATAACCAATTTCTGGAGGCTCTTTATGAACAAAAATTGGGTCTAACTAAAAGACCACCATCTGATATGCCTATGGATGGATTTGCACTCTTCAGAGTAATTTCTCTCGATTGTTTAGTGGTTTCTTAAAGAGTTACAAATTTGATGGAAAACTTTTACATTGAATTGGATTTTGACCAAAATCTACCATCGATAAGACCAATATGAGGTATGTTCCACAACTTGAACGCTTTTGTCTTGTTCAAAATTTTTTTCACACAATTACGGAGAAGTATGACCAAGTAGTTGATGCTTCAACTGAAATCTACAAGGCCTTGCGCAATGATTGTATCACACTACGCATAACCTTTTACGCTACCCCAAGATTTTTGGTAATGATGTGTGTTGCTTTATCGGCTGCGATAGGTCCAAATTGAATATTTTAGCTGAGGATTGTTGTTTAGAAAGGAAAAGTGTATAGGGTGTTGTGTTTACTAACCCTAACATAATCAACTCTTATTTATATAATGAGAAATCATAACATAAGACTACATTAACCAATGTGGGATTAATAGCAATACTATATTCTAACACTCCCCCTCAAGCTGGAGACTCTCCAGCTTGTTACATATCAACCAACGAAACAATTACCTCAACTACTAACAGCAATAACGAAAAACAACCAACTTGTTAAAATAATGGAACAACTTTCAATAGTAACGACCAACGAACGACTTCAACCAACGAAACAACTTCAACAACCAACCAACTTCAACGACTTCAACTTCAACGATTTCAACGACTTCAACGACCAATGACCAACGAACGAATTTAACGACCAACGAGTGAAATCAACGACCAACGAACGAATTTCAAAGACCAACGAATCAACGAACGAATTCAACGACCAACGACCAACGAACGAATTCAACGACCAACGAACAATGAACCAATTTCAACTACCAACTTCAACAACCAATAACAATCAACTTCAATTACCAACCAACAACCACCAACTTCAACGAAATAGACGACAAAACAAGATATGATACCTCGCTCACCAAAAGCATGGCAAAAAATCCGACTAGGAAACCCATAATTATGACCATGTCCACAACTGAATGAAGAACCAATAGCAACAGAGACAGCGGAAGCAGAATTAGATTTCATTGCAAATATATCACTAGACAAGAAACCAGCAATTGACCAACAGATCAACCCAACATCATCAATTACCAAGATCCATAACCTTAGAGTGGCAGATTACCACGTTAAACCAACAATATAATTGAACAAAGCCGTCTACAGACTGAAACAGCAGGAGTCGCTGATGAACAGTAACGACGATGAACAATGACACTGTGAACAGTAATTGGTGAACAGTAACATGTGAATAGTACGTGGTGAACAGTAATTGGTGAACGGTGATTATGGCGATAGATTTCAATGGAAGGGGTTAGGGTTAGGACAGAGGCTAAGATTAGGGTTGTGATTTTAGGGTTGTAGTGGTTTGGGATTATTGGCAGTAGATTTAGGGTTTCGTGGTGAGATGATGATGGCGGTAGAGGGTGGCGGTTAGGGTTTTGTATATCTAAGGTGGATGGTGAACCCGCTCTGATACCATGTTGTTTAGAAAGGAAAAGTGTATAGGGTGTTGTGTTTACTAACCCTAACACAATCAACTCTTATTTATATAATGAGAAATCATAACATAAGACTACATTAACCAATGTGGGATTAATAGCAATACTATATTCTAACAAGGATAAAAGACTGGTTGCCGGTAATTTGAAATGTATGTGCATCAGGCCATCAGCGAAGGGTTATTGATTGCTTAGACGTTGGAACTGGGATAGCTATTCCCATTAGAATGGATAGGATTTCAAAAATTACCATTGAGCCGAAGTTCTTTCTAGTAGTTGAAAAATGCACAGTTTTTATGAAATTGGTTGATGCAAAATTTTACGTGGATATACCTTGTATTATTATCACGGGAAAAGGTCAACCGGATTGTGCCTCTAGATGATTTCTCCACAAAATGAGATATATGTTGTTGCACCCATTTTTGGATTATTTGATTGTAGCCCCTCCGGTTTAGGAATATTTTTTTGGTCTAAACATGGTTCTAAGAAGTTGGCTTTTGACAGTACGACATTAGTCTCGCATGATATGAAGTGGATATGGCTTATGCCTAAAGATTTGGAGGAGCTTGGGGTTTTAGAGGAAGCCATGATGGAGCTTACTAAGTTTGATAACAAGAGACTCTCTAACTTGTTGGAGAAGGACTTTGTGAAAGGCAATAGAGGTTGCTTAAGAAGTTAAGACGAATGAGAAATACCGGAAAGAAAGTCGAGATTGAAGTCTTAAGTAGATCGAGCCACCATTGTTTATGTTTCTTCTTGAAGAAAGCGATTGCCACTAAGGATTGGATGTAGATTGGGTAAAATTTAAACGATGGAATTGTCTCCTCTATATCCAATCCTTCGTGTCCATTTTTTTCCTTCAAGGAAAAAGATTGGGTAAAATTTAAACTACGGAATTGTCTCCTCTATATCCAATCCTTCGTGTCTATTTTTTTCCTTCAAGGAAAAAGATAAATAATGGTGGCTCAAACTACTTAAGACTTCAATCTCAGCTTTCTTTTCGGTATTTCTCATTCGTTTCAACTCCTTTAGCAACCTTTCATTGCCCTTCCATCAAGTCCTCCTCCAATAAGTTAGGGAGTCTTTTGCTATAAAATTAGTAAGTTCCATCATGGCTTCCTCTAAAATCTCAAGCTCTTCCAAATCTGTAGGCATAAGCCCTATCCACTTCATATCATGTGTAACTAATGTCGCACTGTGAATAGCCAACTTCTTAGAACCATGTTTATACGCAATATTACAATAAAATAATCCAAATTTGAGTAGCAACAACGGATAGATCATTTTGTGGATAAACCATCCAACGGCCAGCAGCCAGGTCCACATTTTACCTTAAAATGCGGGGGTTCTTACTTGATCCGGACTGGGTGTATATACATATATGTATGGGGCGGTTCCGCGGAAAACCAATTAAACACCTAAAAAAACACCCCAAATCTCAATCTCATAGTTCCCGATCAAATTTTGATGATCCGAACCGTTCAATGTGTGCAGAATGTGATTTTAAGGATGCCCGTGAGAAATTAGCAAAAAATATGATTGGAAAGTGCTTGTTTTGAGCAGTTTTTAATTGAACCGTTCATCAAATCTAAGCTAAAAACTGCTCAGATCAAGCCTTTTTCGATCATTTTTTTTGCTGATTTCTCGCGGGTACCCTTAAAATCACGTTCTGATCACATTGAGTGGCTTGGATTGTCAAAATTTGATCGGGAACTATGGGGTGTTTTTCTAGGTGTTTTCTTAGGTGTCTCCGGAACTGCCCCGATATATATATATATATCTTGTTACACTTTCAACTGGAAAAATTTGAAGTAATACACATTTATCCCCCAAAAGTTTAAAAAATTGCATATTGAGCCCCTTTCGTGTCCCATATGTGTGCCTCCCATGTCCCTCCCGTGTCCCCTTAAAAAATTAATTAAATTTATTAGACACGCCACGTTGCATACGTATTTTTCCGTGCCCCCGTGTCCGACATGGGGACATGCTGGCCGTTAGGATTGTCGGTGCTTCATAGGTGTCCATCACACTCAAGAGTATGACAAAAAGTCAATATTCCATGTTGCTCACTTCCGGGGACACACCACCGAATCACTTGATCAGGGCAATATTTGAACAATTCCAGATCCTTCCAAAAATAATTACCAACCTGCGAAAGAAATGTCCTTGTCTTGCTTGGACTAATGGGAGGGGATGACGTCAGTGGCATGGTAATTGTTAATGTAAGTGTACCAAGGGGGTTGACTATGTGACACACAACCAGTTGCTTGTCTGGGAACAAGTCTTTTAAGGGTAAGGAGTCAATTAAGATCCTCGAGAGGTGGTTGGCTATAGAGTTTTCGAAACCCTTCTTGTCCTGAATTTCTAAGTCAAATTCTTAGTCAACCTAGGTTTCGTGTCCTTCGAAAGCAAGTACTGCAACGCGGTCGTAGAACACGATAACCTTCCACCCAATGAGGTAGGATTGAAACTTGTCCAACGCAAATACTACCGTGAGCATCTCCTTCTCCGTAGTGGTGTAATTCAATAGAGATAGATGGCGTGAGGCACCTTATCGAGGAAGTCCCACAAATGGGTGATTGCATGATCGGGGCAGAAGACAACGCATTTCAAAGCTTTACGAAGGCACTCTTGCACGCCTCATCAGAGACAAAGGGAGCATCCTTGGCAAGGATGCACAAGGGCTTAGAAAGTTTGCTGAAGTCTCTAATGAAGTAGCGGAAAAGCCCCGCATGCCCTAAGAACGAATATATTTGCTTAACCAAAGAGGGGGGAGGAGGCGTAGAGATAAGCACTGTGTTTGGTTCACAATTTTGGATTGAAAATTTTGAGTTAAAATGTAAAAACATGTGATTGGATGAGTTATTTCAAAGATGAGTGGACCCCTTATCTGAGAGTCAGCAGAAAGGAAAAAAAGAAAAATTCACGGATAATCACTGTGCGGGTCGGCAAGTGGGACAAAAAGTTTTGTCCCAACTTCATCTCTCTCTCTCTCTCTCTTCAATTACTAAACCCCCAACTCATCTCTCAAAACTCATTCATCCCAACCTCTCTCTCTCTTCAATTACAGGTTGCAGTCAGACTTTAAAGTCAAAGAGATATATTGCCGGTCTTTGTCAGCACTTTTTGGTCCCCACAACTTTTTTGCATTCAAAACTAACTTTTTGAAATAAAAACTCAAAAAGCCCAACCGAACACAGTGGAGGTCAACTTCAATCCCACTCTTAGACACGACATTGCCTAGCACAATCCCCTCTTGAACCATAAAATGGCTCTTCTCCCAACTTAACACCATGTTAGTCTCCATACTACGTTTAAGTTCCCTCTCTAGATTATGGAGACAACTCTCAAAGGATGTCTTGAAAATCAAGAAGTCATCCATGCGGACCTCAAGAAGCTTCTCCACCATGTTAGAGAAAATTGCCATCATGCACCATTGGAAGGTTGTAGGCGCATTAAACAAACCGAATAGCATCCGCCGATAAGCGAAGGTACCAAACAAATATGTGAAAGTGGTATTTTCTTGGTTCGCGGAGTCGACGGGCACTTGATTATAGGCAGTATAGCCGTTAAGAAAGCAAAAGGTACTCTATCCCGCCAACCATTCTAGGATTTGATCAATGAATATTATCATGGAATTCAACTTCTGGTAATCTATGCACACTTGCCACCTCGTGGTCATGCGAGTGGAGACACACCCACTTACTATCAATATGGAATATATAATATCCGCATCTAACAGTTTTACCACTTCCTTCATGACCACCTCTTTCATGTTGGGGTTTAACCTCTTTTGCATCTCGAGAGATGGTTTGACATCTTCTTCACGATGTATACAATGCATGCAAACGAAGGGATTTATCCCCTTGAGGTCCGCTACCGACCATCCTAAGGCACTCTTGTGTCGTCTAAGCACTTCAACAAGTTGACCCTCTGGCATGGTTGTCGGACACAATAATCGCAGGTAGGGTGTCCTCAAGCCCTAAGAAGATATACTTGAGGTTTACAGGGAGTGGCTTCAACTCAAGTTTCGAAGGCTCTTCAATGGAAGGGAGTGCAGGCTTGTGCGCCAAGGTCAGCAATGGCTCAAGCACTAAAAGTTGACCTCCACAAAGGTTTTCCCTTAGTCGTACTCTTCATTGGCAGGAAGTGGCTTCAACTCAAGTTTTGGAGGCTCTTCGATGGAAGGGAGCGCAGGCTCGTGCGCCAAGGCTGGCAATGGCTCAAACATCGCTTGCCATGTTGGAGGTGCAGAATCAAGCACTAAAAGTCGACCTCCACAATGGTTTGCCCTAAGTCGTACTCTTCATGGCCATAATTGGCCAAACATGCCTCTAAGGGTCCTTGGTGAGAATGTAGGGAAGGGCTTCCTCCACCACCTCATTTTTCATCCATGGAAGGGTGCTTGGAGGAGTTGTAAATGTTAAGCCTAACATTCATATTTGCAAAAGACATATCCATCACCGCATTGGCCGTAGCCAAGAAAGGACGGCCAAGAATGACGATGGTTGATTGTGTACACGTTTGGCCAGGCTTTGTATCAAGGATGATAAAGTCTGCAGGAAAGAGAAAATTGGTCAACCTTGACCAACACATCCTCTATGATACCCTTCGGGACCTTAATGGATTGGTAGCTAGCTATAAAATCACCGAGGTGGGCTTCAACTCCCCTAGCCCGAATTGGTCATACATAGACTATGGCGTAAGGTTAACATTGGCCCCAAGATCCAAGAGCGCCCTTTCTATGAGGTGATTGCCTATGAAACGAGAAATTGTGGGAGTCCCTGGATCGGACAACTTAGGGGCTGTAGAGGGGTGGAAAACAGAGGAGACTCCCTTGGCTAGAAGGACCTTTTGTGTAACATCGGTTCGGGTTCTACACTTCTTTGTGCAAAGGTCATCTGCTAATTTTTCTAAAGTACTTTACACTCCTCAAGTTAAAATTGACTTGATACCAAAAATTGCACAACAGTTTCACAATTTAGAGGACTTTCATAATTTTTACAACAGTTATGCTAAAGAATCTGGATTTGGTACGCGAATGCATTCTAGCAAGAGGAGTAGGGACGGTGAAATTATTAGGAAGGAGTGCGTTTGTTGCAAAGAATGGGTGAATGTCCAAAAAAATACTGAAAAAAATTCTAAACCCACTATGCGGCATCAGGGGATAACTAGAGAGAGTTGTGGTGCAAAACTGGCTGTTGTGAAAAAATGATCAAGCAAAAAGTTTGTTGTCACCCAAAATATTGTCGAGGGTCATAACCACCCTCTTACGACGCCAAAGAGGGTGCATTTGTTGCTATCTTATCGTAAAGTGTCGGTTGAAAAAGTGGAAGCCATGTCAACTGTACAATGGACATGGCTTCTGCAAGCACAAGGCCTCCTCGGCCATCCAGATGTGGCATTGGAAATCATGTACAGTTGACATGGCTTCCTCTTTTTCAAATGCCACATATGGATGGTCGAGGAGGCCTTGTGATTGCGGATTTGGTCTGTGCATCCCCACCAAGTTTGGCCCTCATGCCAAAAACCCTGGCCGGTATTGCTATAAATTCCCTTGTGACCCTGTAAGCTTCTCCAGTTACTTGTTCCACTCCCCCCTTTTGGCAATTTTCCATCTACATTTAATTATGTAACAAAATCACATTTGTATGTTGTGACTAGCTCTACAAGCGGTGGATTGGTTGGTGCGCGACGAGAACTGTTAGAATGTTGCACATTCGGGAGATGATAGGTCACGCCAGTTGACCGGCCCATTCCATGATTTCAAAGTCGACCTCCACATCTTAACAGAACGAATGTTAGCCATAGAAAATGCAGTCCGTGTTGTAATTGTTATTGGGATTGTATTTGTGTAGTCCAAGTAATCCAACTTATGCGTATGTACTCCTACATTAAGAGGTCAAACAAGCATCCCAAACATAGCTCATCCCCATATCCAGATGTCACCATCTTCTCAGAAGTCGTTTTCCCATCCGAAAACACAAATAGGTCATAAGATGAAAGAATAAAAAAATGCAGCCCTTTTTACTACAGACACTTACAATCATTGTCATAGTCAATGTCGTTGTCACCATTCAGCCTAACATCTTGCGAAGAGCTAAGAAAAAGAGACAACAATTAAAATTTAAAGAATTAAATTAAATTTATAAATGAACGTATTTAGATGCATGCACTAAATGTTGAGAAGTTTTGAACAATTTCTTTTGTCATGCAACTGTCCTGTTAATCCACAACCATTACAATGCCTATTCTTGGCAGCCTTCTCTTTTCCTCCATTCAGTCGTTTATCACAACCCTTTGCCCTAACTTGAAGTGGTTCTGTAAAACTATGTTCAAGAGGAACAGGCACTTGGATAACACTCTCTTCGCCTTCTTCGCTTCCAAGCTTCACGAAAAGTAGCTTCTTTCGAATTGATTCCAAATCTTCTCGCTGAAGTTGAGTTTCGTCTTCAGTTAATACGGCGTCGTCAATTACATTAGAAGCAGGTTGGAAGAGACTATTGCGCCTCACATACAAAGAAGTGTTACATATTTCTTTCACGCCCCCACCCAAATCATCTATAACTCGCATAGTTTTTGCTGATTTAGTCGACCTCCACAAGATGTACTAATTAGGCAGATCTAGAATCTGCATTCTAGTGAAGTACACTAACATGTGCCGACATGAAATTCCGTCACATTCGAATTTCTTACAACTACAACTGACATAGTTTGATGACTTCTCTACGAAAACCTCACGAACCATCGAACCACTCTCCTTTACCATTTGAACATTGCACAAATAGCGATGTTCATTCTCATGTGTTATCGTATACGCGATATTTTGAAAGAGTTCCTCTTGAAACTTGTAAAATATTGTCCGTGTATACAATTCACTCATTGTTGACTCCATGACCCACAATGTTTTCAAGAGTGGCTTCTCATTGAGATCTTTATGATCCAAATCCAATTCATTATGTCGTACATGTGAAAGTGCCCTATCAAATCGCGTCACAAAATCCCACAAAGAATTATTTGGGGAATCATACTTCTTTGACTACTAGTCATGTGGGCAGAGAAAATGTGTCCCATATGTACATGAACCCATCTCTCACGAATTTTGTACACAGCATGTCAGCATGTAAACATTCATTGCTGGATAAGTTAGCTTTTTCTACAACATCTACTCATCTTGCTTCAAACTCTTCAGGACTCGGAATTCCATATACATTTTCTAAACTCCTCATAAAGTTCTTCACAGCATAGTGCAGTTATTTTTTCAAAAAATTTATTCCGAGTCAAGATCCAACGCGGGTCAAAACACGCAGGTCGCAGCCCTCCTTCCCCCTTTCTCATTTCACGTTCCAGACAGAGAGAAGAGAACGGCGAAGGCTGGAGATCGAACTAGAAGAAGATCGACGCCCGACCACCACCAAGGTCTCTCTCTCTCATTCGATGATACAGAAATTAGGGTTAGGGTTTGTGAAATCGGGGTTTATTCACACAAAATTAGGGTTATATATATGCATATTGATTGATTGGAAAATAACATACTGTTATTTTTCTCTTAACATGGTGTTTTTAGTTATTGTTTTCTCTTTTGGTTTTTAGAATGCAGTGTTTGGGAGATATAGACCTATTCTCACTGTAAGCATCTCAACCGTGTGAATCATCTGCTAATTCTTCTGAAGTACTTTACACTCCTCAAATTAAATATGATTTGATACCAAAAATTGCACAACAATTTAACAATTTAGAGGACGTTCATAATTTTTACAACAATTATGCTAAAGAATCTGGATTTGGTACACGAATGCATTCTACCAAGAGGAGCAGGGACGGTGAAATCATTAGGAAGGAGTACGTTTGTTGCTAAGAAGGTGTGAGGGTCCAAAAAAATACTGAAAAAATTCTGAACCCACTAAACGGCGTCAACGGATAACTAGAGAGGATTGCGGTGCAAAACTGTCTGTTGTGAAATACTGGTCAAGAGAAAAGTTTGTTGTCTCCCAATTTGTCGAGGGTCATAACCACCCTCTTACAACGCCAAAGAGGGTGCATTTGTTGCGATCTCATCGTAAAGTATCAGTTACAAAAAAAAACTTTAGCACAACAACTAGCAGCTGCAAATGGGTGAGGGGAACCGGCTCCTATATATATATACAGCGTATTAGTTTCCATACTCGAGCAATGTGGGACTTCACTTCACAACCCCCTCATCTTATTCTTCTGGAAGATGATGTTCTTGTTCTTGTAATATCATGATCACTGTTGAACTATACTATTTCAACAGTCGAGGGAGCATTAACAGCTTTCCGTAAAGCTATTAATGAATGCAGAAATTGGCAAGTAATGTTCATTTCGTTGAGATCTAATTTAAGTGGAAAGGTTGATGGGTTCATTTGGTCAGGTGTTGCACATTATAACAAACTGACTGTTGGCCTCAACATCTACTGGACAAACATTCTGATGGTAAACAAACCTTATGATCTGGAAGGAGATAATCTCCTTGACTGACGACTTAGTTATCCTTTGATGTGACTCCAAGCGTGATGGATGATGATAAAAGCAATGGGTGGTGAGTATTTACGCAGTTTTAGGGTGATCTGGAAGGGAAAAAGTCAGCTTGTTTTCAAGACAGGTTTTCTGCACGGAATTGAATAAGACGAAGGGCAATCATCTCATTGCCTTTTGTTCTTGTGCTGAAGTTTTTCTTGAAGTACATTCCATGGGCTTGTATGAAAGCTGAGCTCTTCCAATGCATACCTTTTTTTCTGCACATTCTGGGTGTGTATGTCTTATTTATGAAAGCTGTTATTTGCTTGAACAGATGCAGTACTAGCTCGTTATCGTGCCTAACAATGGGCATTTCCATATGCAGGATTGCAATTCTGAAACAAGTTTTGTATCAGCAACCTGGAAGCTAAGGTGCGTAACTAGTTCTGGAGTCTATTTTCCGATTTGAGATCAGCTTCATGTTGCCTATTTCTATATAATTTTATGGGGCTATAAGGTGATAAGTTGATGGGTTGTTCTACATGTTGGTTTTGATGAAGCACCAAAACGTCAATGAAATTACTTTGAACATGCAAAGGAAATGTGCTAATGCAGAACAGTTGGAAGGCTTGCTCTAACATTCGTGCTTTTGATGAAGGAACATATTTAAGATTGAAACAAGTACATAATATTCCTGATTAAGTAGCTGAATATTTCGACATCAATTTTACTTGATGTAGCTTAGTTAAGTTATATTTGTCTAGTTTCTGTTATAGTAAGAGACTTTTTCTGGTGAATGACAGAAAGGCTAAAAGTACCACAACGTAGCTGAGTAAGAAAATTATGCACAGTTGTTGCCAAGAGAATTAGATTAAAGGAACACTCGGTGGATTATTCTCATATCTCATGTCATGTTTTTAAGGACTTTGACAGAATGATTTTCTTGTTTTCTTTTGCGTTAGCTAGTCCAACTCTCCTTTTTTCTTTTTATAGTTAACAAATGAGACCTTATTTACATGCTTAGGTTGCGCATTGCATGTATCAGATGCTAGGATACACGTGAAGTTAGAGTCATTGAATGAGGTAAGACGATGAAATACACAAAAGGGGAAGGCAAGGGAGAAAAAAAAAATCATTTGGTATTTGTTGGCTGGTGATCTCCCTACTGCTTGGAGCATACGAATGTTTGATCATTGTAGTTGAAATCTTTATTCGGTAGTGGAACTATTCATATTTGTGTGCATCACCAATTGATAGAAGAATTCAACTTGTACGAAAAATTTTGCGGTTAAAAAGGTGAAAAGTGTATTGGTATAATTTAAAATATTTTTGAAATTTGTCAAATAGGCATTAAAATAATCTCTAATTTTGCCCTACATATTCCTTAACCACAACTCTATAGGTCGTGGTGAGAGAGACCCTCAACTTTGTCAAATTCAATTGGCAGGACCTTTCTCAGACTTCCATGGAGGCCACTTATTTCAGTTAATGGGAGTACGGTATACGAATTAGATGACAATTTCAGAGTAAGAAATATGAATCCACCCTTGCTTCAGTCTCTGTTTTATTCAAGAACATTCACTCGGATTTGGGTGATTGCTTATGCACTCCATGTAATCACAGATTGTTAGGCATGCCGAGAGTTGGGACATTTCTGCCCTTCAAGCAATTGGCCAGATATTTACACCAAGCTTTCTAGCGCATCGGGAATAAATGTCTCCCCCCTTACTTCCTGGAAGTTTCACAAGAACAAGTTAATACTTCATACTGCAGAAGATCAACAATTCCAAGTTGACACTGATTCTTCGCAGTTTTCAGACTCATATTAGTGACTGCTGCTATTTTAGAATTACTTGGCTATAACCATGTGGATCTCCTTTATAGAATTCTGTAGCAGACAATATTGTGAATATCGTGTCATGGAAATATATATGCAAGTACCTACTGGCAGCATGTTCTTGCACTTGTTTTGATTTGTGGTTGTTCGGCGATTAGACTAAATGTACAAGAAAAATGTCTGGTGTCAAGTTGGTTAAGAGGTCTGTCTGGAGTAGTGAAATATTAGTGCCATATTCACCCATTCAGCAACTACAACTAGGATTGAGATTTTTTTTCTTGATTGACAAAGAGAAATTGTATCAGAGAGGACCAAGGGTCACCAACCTTGCATAACGGGGAGGAAAAATGAAAAAGAACAAGTTCAGAAAACAGGAAGGATGAAAGGAAAGGCAGTAGCATTCCCTGGAAAACCTAATCTGCCTCAGCATCTGAGTCAGTTGGCAATGGCGAAATTAATTTCATGGCCAATGCGAACAAAATGATATCTACTAAGTGTATGCTGAACAAAATGATTGCATGGTTAGAGTACTTGGCAAGCTCCACAAAGTGTTAAGTTTCAATAATCTTTTTGACTTCGGGAAAGGCCCACCAAAACCAAATTGGACGGGAGTGGATCTTGGATCTTAGAATGCTGGAGTCGACCTCGGTCAAAGCTCGTTCAAGCATCCGGTGCTAGACTGCCAATCATCTCTCCCTGGGATAAGAGTTGCCCACACAACTATGAAACAAAACTTCGAATACAATTGCGTCCAGAGCCGTTCTATGCACATTATTCATGTGTCGGCTCCGGACGCAATTGGCTCTGATATTGTGTTTTAAAGTTGTTTTTTTTACACTTTTTGCTAATGATATGGTCAAACAAAGCACACATACCAAACACCCCAAATCCAATTTGTCACTATTTGGAAGCAGAGCAAGAAGTCATGCAATAAAGATGGGCCAGATTTTCATTGATTTGAGTCAGTTCTGGGAGAGGAGAAATTTTTCAGTGCCGGGTGGGCACGGGACACGTGGTGCCCGTGCACCATCTCGGTCGTCCAATGAAGTTTTGGACGGCCCAGATTTGTTCGGCTGTTTTAAAGTGTGAAATGACTAAAATACCTCTCGGCAGCCGAACAGATCTGGACCGTCCAAAACTTCATTGAACGGCCGAGATGGTGCACGGGCACCACGTGTCCCGTGCCCACCCGGCACTGAAAAATTTCTCGAGACTTTTTGTCTCGTCTCCCCTGCCTGCAAACACATAACATCAGCATAACAAACAGTGAAAATTTTCAAAAACCAGTCCAAAACAGGTCACTTCCACAACCACCTCATCATAACTCTCTCTCTCTCTCTCTCTCTCACTATTCTTTTACCCTTTCTTGCTCCTCTCTTTTACTACTCTTTTACTGCCCTTAAATGGAACTAAACTGTACACAACATATGAAAGACTTGTAGAAGTGACCTCCCTCTGCAAAAAAAAAACCAACTTTCCCAGCTTTCCCCAGACTCAAATGCAGAAACTCCTCTCTCTCTCTCTCTCTCTCTCACACTAGAGTTTGAGAAGCCCAAAATCCACTGTGCGTTTAAGTGGCACCTACTCCGAGGAAATCAATGAAGGGGAGTTTGTTGCTGTTGTTGTTCGCATTGGCCATGAAATTAATTTCGCCATTGCCAACTGACTCAGATGCTGAGACTGCCTACTAGAACAATACAAGCAAACAATCAACAGATTGGCTAGGTTTGATCCTCTTATTTTTGGAAAGAGAAAATCTTATTCACGAATGAGCTGTGAATAAGGTTTATAGCGCTCAATCTTGGCCGTCCAAAAGTGTTTTGGATGATTCGGATTAAAAATAATCTATTAACGGTTTTTACCGTTAATAGATTGTTTTTAATCCGGATCGTCTAAAACACTTTTGGACGGTCGAGATTGTGAGGAGCCGTGAATAAGTTTCTCTCTTTCGGAAAACATCTTCCAAGAACTAGCTATTAATCTCACATTGATTTCAACAGCTGATATCACCCCCTGAGTATGTGTTGTGCTTCTCCCAAATATCCTAGCATTCCTGTCTAACCAAACCTGATAAAGAGCTACAGCAGGGAGATCTAGTACACATTGATTCTGAAGGAGTTAACATGGCAGTACCCAGAAGCCCAGTTAAGTTCATTAAGTTCAAACCCCTGGTCTTCTTTGAATACTAAATCTGCTTATGTTGTTGTTGCATATAAGCTACAGAGATTTTCAAAAAAAAAAAAAAAAGCTACAGAGACTCCTCACTCTGACCCCTATCTCTTGAGTGTGTCCTTAGTTGCCAATTTCCCCAAACAAGCCAACTAGCGTATAAAAGCCCATTTTTGGAACATTCCTATGGAACCAGACAAATAGGAGCCCGTGGATTTTTATTTATTTTTATCAGTCCACATCATTAGAGCCCGAGGAATTTTCCCACCCCTTTGCATCATAGCTCCCCATGTAGATTTAGTGGAAAATTGTCCTCAGAATTTCCCAACATGGTGCCATGGCTCGCGGCTTTAGCTTCGCGGTCATTTCTTCGAGGCCCGTCCTTTGCGGCCAAACCATAAAGCACGGCTAGGCCAAGGCTCGCCGCCATTTTGGGCCGGCAATAGCCATGGTGTTGGACCCTTCGGTAAAGTGCTATCTCCCCTTAACTGCATGTCTTCATGGACTTGCCTCGGTCTTACTTCCGTCTCTGTCGGTCCCAGCTTTGATTCATCCATCCTTGGGACCCGCGGTAGTAGAGATTACCATGGATGAGGCAATACTGTGAGAGAGTTGAGAGCGATAAGATCTCCTCCCCGGTTTTCGTTGGTTTTGCAATGGGAACAAGCCAATCTTTTGTTTCATCCTCAGGATAATTCGTATCAAACACACTTGGGCCCATCCGTCCTCTTTGTGATACTTACCAAGGACCTCTTTTTATGGCACTTTGATAATTGCCCCCATCATGGCTAATGCATCGGGTAACATGTTTTCCATTTGTGACTTATGGAGTATGTTGCCCCCAGTGCGGCATCTTTACGCCTACAAAATTTGCGGTTATCATCGTACCTCTTTTTGTGAGTTGGGTGAAGAAAACCGTTTGCGGTTATCATCCCTCCTTTTGTGAGTTGGGTGAAGAAAATCGCATCCGGGTAATAGCTGGCTTCATGGCCCGCGAAAGGTGTTTTTCAACGCTCTAACCATCACTATTTTTCCTCCATAAATCCCCTTCAAGCATTGATGGTAGCTCAAGGGAACGACAACGTGTTATGCATCCAGAACCTCCCTAGTATAACATGGTAGTTGCCTAGTTGGTCTACCCTTTGATCACATAAAACTTTGTGGCCGAGTGACATGGCCGAGAGACTGCTTCTTGTCTCCCGTGAAGCCCGCGATTGTGATGGGTTGTTTTACTAGACTTCTCGCAGGTAATCCTAACTTCTGAAAAGTTGACATCGGCATAGTGCTTGTGAATGCCCCTCCATCGCAAAAAGCTCGCGTCAACTCGACTTTTTTGATATAAGCCGTCACATATGTGGGCGGTTATGCGGATAGGGGTACCTTTGGGCTTGGCATATCCTCGGTCACCCAGGCTAGGCTACTTGGTTTTGGCACATCATTGGGCCGGCACCTGATTTCTTGGCCACCAGGGCTTGGTAGCTTGGACACGTGTCCCGCCATTGTGATTCTATTTGTCACCTCAAGATTCATCCCACGTATCATCTTAGGTGGCGTGCCATGTGGTGTTTCGATCAAGGTGCCATGTGTTCGTATAATTTTTACTCTCTATAGAAGCTAAAATGTCAAATCTGATCAAAACCATTTTGTATTGATAGAGCTTGACCTGCCCAATACTGCCAACTTTGACCTTTTCCAAGGAAAACCTAAGGAAAGATATAATCCATCTGTCCCTTTTTAAGTGTTTCGTTTCGTAACTCCAACTTATTAAGAAAATATCATCATTACACATTTCACATCAACTTTTATCTCCACTTTTCCTACTTACCCTCTATGGAGACATCATTATTACACTTTTACTCACTAACTTTTCAAAATAGAATCTATTTTTAGGGGCAAAATGGAAAATGTATCAACTTTTACCCACTAACTTTACAAAATGGACATTTATTAAGGGACAGTTCAAAATGGATTACTGGACTTTAAAAAGGGGACGAAGGGAGTATAAGTCTAGGTATACTACACTAAACCACTACACCATCTACTACATTTTTTATGGGGCTCATTTCGGGTCCCATAAAAAATACAGAAAATATTCATAAATTTTAAAATAATATTTTAGGGGACCCTGTAAAAAATCAGCTCTAACAGGTATCGGTAAGTATTATTTCTAGATTTGTAGGAGCGAAAATGCCCAACTGCGCAGTTTCGAACATACAAATCTAGAAATAATATTTACTGATATCCGTTAGAGCTAATTTTTTACAGGGCCTCATAAAACATTATTTTAAATTTTTTGATATTTTTGTGAAATCTTGAATTAGCTCCATAAAAAATGTAGTGGATGGTGTAGTGGTTTGGTGTTAGCACCTTGATTTCCAAGGCTTGCTAAGCTTGGCTAGCGGTGACACCTTGCACCCTAGCCAACCGGTGGAAACAAAGGCATGAGGCAGGCATGTCTTTACAAGGTGACCCGATGGTATCGATTGGTGTCGACACTGGTCCATTAGGCAAGTGGTAGCTGGGATGCACGTGAAGGCCCGATGATTATTGGGGCATGGATGCAAAACGGGAAGCTAGCTTGTGGGACAATGCAATCAGAAAATGGCTAAGTATTTGGAGCTGGGTTGGATCACGAAATTGGCCAGGCAGCCTTGATTGGGATCAGGCAAAACGGTTATTGACGGTTACTGCATTCTGCACATGTTGCTGGCAGGCAAGGACATGTGTCCCAAGCAGAATGGAGCAGTTATTGGCAATTATTTCCAGGTAGTTTTATTTTCCCGTGTGCTGGCAGCTTGTGGTTGTGCCAACACAACCCTAGGGCAGTTGGGGGTGTCAACTGCAGATCATGGGGCCATCCCATGATCCCATTTACTTAGTGGCCACGTTTTATTGATTGTAGCCTTATAAAGGCACTGCATTTTTGAGTCTAAGGCAGAGAGTTGTTCTGTCTAGTACTCTAAGTGTTTTCCTTGTATTGTTGGTGCAATAAAAGGTTGGGACGGGTTCCTATAAACTGTGTGCGTGCTAGACTTTCACTCAAACTCGTGTGTGTGTGTAATTTTGTTGGCTGAGACCAAGTCTTGCTGAGAACTTGGTGCCATCACGGGCAGAATCTGTAGGCGAAATACAGCCCCGTGACAATTGGTATTAGAGCTCCGGGTTGGACTTATGGCTGCGAACGCTGTTCTCGATGCAGTGCGGGAACGTGTTAAACAGTTGGAAGATCTTGTGGGTGTTGACGATTCTGATGAGGGCGTGACCTTGGTTGACCGTTTGGACGTCATGTTGGCTTCAGTTCAATCTCAGAAAACTGAACACGAAACACACGTTGCTCATACTGAAACCAAGTTTACAGAGGTGTTGAATGATATGGCTAAACTCTCGGACGTCATGAAGAAAAGAGTTTCCAACTTAGAGTCGGAATTGCTGGTGGTAAAGAGGACCTTCCTCGGTCGCTCAGACGGCTACGACGCTCGTGTTAGCATGAAAGTTCCTGAACCAAAGGCTTTCGGTGGTGCCCGAAATGCCAAGGAGTTGGAAAACTTTCTCTGGGATATGGAGCAGTACTTCTCTGCTGCTCGTGTTCCAGAGGGAGATCGGGTGACGATTACTACCATGTATCTCGCTGGAGACGCCAAGCTCTGGTGGAGAACTCGATCTGAGGACGATGTCCGTCCAAAGATTGGGACGTGGGAGATGCTTAAGAAGGAATTGAATGATCAGTTCCAGCCTTGCAATTCTTAGTGGCTTGTAAGGGAGTCCCTGAAATGGTTGAAGCACACTGGTACGGTGCGGGATTATGTGAATGAATTCAGTTCGTTGATACTTGACATCAAGAACATGTCAGAGGAGGACAAGCTGTTCAACTTTATGTCGGGTCTGCAGAATTGGGCTCAGTTGGAACTTCAAAGGTTGGGAATCAAAGACTTGCCTACGACTGTTGCTGCTGCCGACGATTTGGCCGACTTTAAACTGATGGGTAAATCCAATGTCTCTGAATCTAGCAGTTCAAAATTGAAAACCAAGAACAAGAAAGATGGTGAAAAGAAGGCTGGTTCAAAGAAATGGGAGAAGCCCCAGAAGTCCAAGCCGACGGGTGACAATAAATCGCAGGACAAGGGGAATTCCAATTCTGGTTGCTTTATTTGCAGCGGGCCACATCGGGCAAAGGATTGCCCAAAACGTGAGAAGCTGAATGCTATTTGCGTTGATGATGCCAAGGGGGCAGATTCTGATTCGGATGGTCACGTTCGAGTCAACCCGTTGCAGTTGCTGAACGTTATTCATGCAGACAAGGCCCCGGCCTCGCAAAGATCAGGTTTGATGTATGTTAAAGTGTTGCTTGGTAATATTGATGTGTTGGCAATGGTCGATACGGGGGCCACACACAATTTCATTTCAGAACGGTTAGTAAATTTGCTCAGTCTTAAAGTTGTCAAGAGTTCCAGTCGGATTAAGACAGTCAATTCCACTGCACAATCTGTGCATGGATCAACCAGTGATGTTCAAATGAGGGTTGGTGACTGGAACGGGCGGGTGGACTTGATGGTAGTCCCACTTGGCGACTTTGAACTCATTCTTGGGAATGATTTCTTTGTGGCTACTAAAGTGGCTTTGATGCCACATCTAGGTGGGATATTTATTGCTGATGAGAAACAGCCCTGCTTTGTGCCCCGGTGTTCCAAGGCAGAAAAGGCCAAGCGGGCAAGAGAAGATATGGGTGGTTGGTTATCGGCAATTCAAGTACAGAATGGGCTAAGGAGGGGCGAAATGACTTACCTTGCAGCGCTGTTTGAGATCAAGCCAGATGTGAAGGTTGAAGTCCCGGACGAGGTGGTAAGTTTGTTGAAGGAGTTTGTTGATGTGATGCCTCCAGAATTACCTAAGTCCCTCCTTCCTCGGCGGGCTACGGATCATAAAATTGAGTTACTTCCAGGTGCTAAGCCTCCGGCTAAGGCCCCTTATCGGATGTCTCCGTTAGAGCTTGCGGAATTGAGGAAGCAGTTAACGGAATTGCTTGATGCTGGCTTGGTTCAACCCTCGAAGGCTCCTTACGGTGCCCCGGTTCTATTCCAAAAGAAGCAGGATGGTTCATTGCGGATGTGTGTTGACTATCGGGCACTGAACAAAGTTACAGTGAAGAACAAGTATCCAATCCCGTTGGTGACCGATCTCTTTGATCGGCTATGCAAAGCCTCCTATTTCACGAAGTTGGATCTCATATCGGGCTATTGGCAAGTCCGTGTTGCAGAAGGGGATGAGGCAAAGACCACATGCGTAACTTGGTATGGCTCGTTTGAATTTCTAGTTATGCCATTGGTCTTACGAATGCTCCTGCGACGTTTTGTAACTTAATGAACTATGTTTTCTATGATTGTGTCGATGATTTCGTAGTTGTGCACTTAGATGACATTGTTATCTATAGTGAGTCCTTGGAGGACCATTTGTCCCATCTTAGAGACGTGCTGTCCAGACTTAGGAAGTATGAATTGTATGTAAAAATGGAGAAGTGTGAGTTTGCCCAACAGGAAATCAAATTCCTCGGGCATGTAATTAGCAAAGGCCATGTAGAAATGGATAGACGGAAGGTTCAGGCCATTCTGGACTGGCCTCCGCCTACCAAAGTGTCGGAATTACGATCTTTTCTTGGATTAGCTAACTATTACAGGAAGTTCATCCACAACTATTCGAAGAAGGCAGCCCCTTTGACGGAGTTGTTGAAGAAAGATCAGACTTGGCAGTGGGAAGCTGGCTGCCAAGAGGCCTTTGAAAAGCTCAAGGTTGTTGTGGCAAGCGAGCCGGTGCTGCGGCTGCCTGACTTTGAGTTGCCTTTCGAAGTGCACACGGATGCCTCAGACAAAGCAATTGGCGGGGTACTTGTGCAAGAGGGCCATCTTGTTGCCTTCGAAAGCCGGAAGCTGAATGATGCAGAGAAGAGATATTCCGCTCATGAGAAGGAAATGACGGCTGTGGTGCATTGCCTTCAAACTTGGCGAGTTTACTTGCTGGGTACGAAGTTCTTGGTATTGACGGACAATGTGGCGAATATTTTCTTCAAGGTTCAGAAGAAGTTATCGCCAAGGCAGGCTCATTGGCAAGAATACCTTGAAGAATATGATTTTAAGTGGAAGCACAAACCTGGTCGTCATAACCAGGTTGCCGATGCTTTAAGCCGCAAGGAAGTGCTGGGGTACATTGCCGCTATCTCTCAAATTGCATCAGGTTTTGTGGACAGAATCCGGGTGAATGCTGAAAATGACATTGAGTATCAAAAGCTGGTACAACAGGTCAAAGACGGAGCTGTTGGCAGGTATTGGTTGGAAGACAATCTGCTCCATGCCAAAGGAGACAGATTATATGTCCCTGTTCTTGGGGGCTTGAGGCAGGAGTTGCTTAGAGAAACCCACGATCCACAGTGGGCTGGCCATCCAGGAAGGTAGCGTATGTTGGCTTTGTTGTCGCGCTCTTATTATTGGCCAAAGATAGACGACGACGTGGAAGTCTATGTCAATGTTTGGTTTGCCAACAGGATAAGACGGAGCGAAGGAAAGAGGTAGGCTTGCTGCAGCTCTTGTCCATTCCAGAGAAGCCTTGGGTTTCTATATCCATGGACTTCATTTATGGGTTGCCGAAAGTTGATGGTATGCGTTCAATTATGGTTGTTGTTGATCGTTTCTCTAAGTATGCTGTTTTTATCCCTGCACCACATAAATGTCCCGTTGAAGTTGCTGCTGACTTGTTTTATAAGTATGTGGTGAAATACTTTGGGTTGCTCGAAGATATTGTCAATGACAGGGATACTCGATTCACGGGTCAGTTCTGGACAGTGTTGTTCAACTTGATGGGTTCAGAGTTGAAATTCTCCACGGCAAATCATCCGCAGACAGATGGCCAAATTGAAAGGATCAATTCGTTGTTGGAGGAGTACTTGCGGCATTATGTCACAGCAAGTCAACATAATTGGGTGGAGTTGCTGGACAGTGCACAGTTTTGTTACAACCTGCACAGATCGTCGTCGACGGGTGCTAGTCCGTTTGAGTTGGCTTCGGGCCAATAGCCCCTTACTCCTCACGAGGTGGTTAGGACCAACACAGGAGGTCGGTGTCCTGCTGTTTATAGATTTGCTCGTGCAAAGCAAGAGTTGCTTGAGGAAGCCCAAGACAGTTTGTTAAAGGCAGCGAAGCGAATGAAGAAGTACCCGGACAAAGGAAGGCGGCCACTGGAATTTCAGGTTGGGGATAAGGTCATGCTCAAATTTACTCCCCAAATCTGGAAGAAAATCAATAGCAAGAAGGTGCATCGCGGGTTGATTGCACGCTATGATGGTCCCTTTAAAGTTGTAAAGCGAGTGGGGAATGTTGCAAATCGTTTGAAACTGCCAGACAGGTTGAAGATTCATCCCACATTTCACGTCAGTTTTCTAAAACCATTCCATCCGGACTTGATAAATGTGGGAAGAAAACAGGCTCAACGGACTCCTCCCGTGATTCGGATGCAGTTTGACAAGGAGGTGGACAGAATTCTGGATCATAAAACGGAAGGACAGAGCAAGAAAAATAGGAGAACCTCCTATTTGGTGAAGTGGAAAAGTAGGCCAGATTCGGAGGCTTCGTGGGAAAAGGATGTGACTTTGTGGCAGTTCGAAAAGCAAGTTTAGGAGTACCTACAAACCTTACCGACAAGGACGTCGGCCTTCTCTAGTGGGGGTGGTTTGTTAGCACCTTGATTTCCAAGGCTTGCTAAGCTTGACTAGTGGTGGCACCTTGCACCCTAGCCAACCGATGGAAACAAAGGCATGAGGCAGGCATGTCTTTACAAGGTGACCCGATGGTGTCGGTTGGTGTCAGCACTGGTCCATTAGGCAAGTGGAAGCTGGGATGCACGTGAAGGCCTGATGATTATTGGGGCATGGATGCAAAACGGGAAGCTAGCTTGTGGGACAATGCAATCAGAAAACGGCTAAGTATTTGGAGCTGGGTTGGATCACGAAATTGGCCAGGCAGCCTTGATTGGGATCAAGCAAAACGGTTATTGACGGTTACTGCATTCTGCACATGTTGCTGGCAGGCAAGGACATGTGTCCCAAGCAGAATGGAGCAGTTATTGGCAATTATTTCCAGGCAGTTTTATTTTCCCGTGTGCTGGCAGCTTGTGGCTGTGCCAGCACAACCCTAGGGCAGTTGAGGGTGTCAACTGCAGATCATGGGGCCATCCCATGATCCCATTTACTTAGTGGCCACGTTTTATTGATTGTAGCCTTATAAAGGCACTGCATTTTTGAGTCTAAGGCAGAGAGTTGTTCTGTCTAGTACTCTAAGTGTTTTCCTTGTATTGTTGGTGCAATAAAAGGTTGGGACGGGTTCCTGTAAACTGTGTGCGTGCTAGACTTTCACTCAAACTCGTGTGTGTGTTATTTTGTTGGCTGAGACCAGGTCTTGCTGAGAACTTGGTGCCATCACAGGCAGAATCTGTAGGCGAAATACAGCCCCGTGACATTTGGTATAGTATATGTAGCATCTCTCAGTTTCATAAATAGAAAATCTGTGATAATTTTAGATCATACTTTCTCTCTCTACCTCCCTTTTTAGAAAGCCTGTAAGTTCCTTGTACTTTGAGCTTAGATCTTCATTTCGTTTGTAAGGACTTCGTTTTTTAATACTCCCCTCCGTCCTATTTTTATTGTCCATTATTCTGTTTATCTCTTTTATATCTTTTGCCTATATTTTTTAGTGTGGATCTTGAAAAATATGTAATATGGATCTTATTTGATAGATTTCGATTAGTTTTATAATACAAAATTTCCAAAATTATGAAAAACATTATAGATTGAAAGATATAAGCAATTAAAAAATGACATGCAATTCAAAAATAGACAATGAAAATGGGATGAAAGGGAGTATAAGATTTCAGGTTGTTAATCTCATTTTCTTACCTCCAAGATGAGATCTTCATCAATGTAGAGCTAGTCATTCATGGTTCAGCCCCTCTCTTTTATCCCCATTAATACCTCCCTGTACCTCTGCACCATCAAAATTGTCAAAATGCCAAATAACTCTGCATGTAAACTGTTAGAATAAATGCATATACAAAATAATATCGCGATCAAATCGTGATCTTGAGATTGTGATTTGATTGTAATTAGGATGATTTTCTTCTATAGTTAATCAGTATGATTTTCTTTCCATAGTTAGGCTCTCTGCTCTTGTATAAATAGAGGTCTCATTGTATAGTTTCAATAATTGAATTGGCTTTTTGACTTTTTTGGTCCCCAAAGTATTTCCGCTATGCCATTTTGGTCCCCAATATTTCAATTGCCAACATTGCATCCCCAAAGTATTAATTTTGTTTTTAAATGGTCCTTGCAGCTCACTCCGTTCCTTCCCTTCGCCAAAACCAAGGGCAAGCTTGGTATTTCACCTCTCCCACCACGCCAAACCCCCTCTCTCCCTCAAAATGGTGTCGTTTGGTTGGAAATATTGATTTTTCTCTACCATGGTTCTCTTAGGGTTCTCATTGAAAGCCTTAAAGTCAAAAAATAATTATTGACTCTTTAGGATAAAATGATCAAAAAATTAAGATCTTCGCACAGGTTCAAACAGATTGAAAATTTGAATACTTATTTTTTTCACCATATTTTTTAATAGGTGAAAGTACATAAACACCCCCTCACATTTAAAAGCGCTCATGGAGACCCCCTCAACTATTGGAAGCGAAAAAAATGCTAACTCCGTCAACGGAATGGAGGAAATGACCAAGATACCCTTTCCTATTATACCCTTAATGGTAAATTTTAAAAAAAAATTCTGAAATTATCAAACACCCACCGCTCCGTGAGAGAGAGAGAGAGAGAGAGAGGGGAGGTGATGGGTCAGGGGCTGAGTTGCGCGGCGAGCGGCGAGCATGGCCTGTTCACGGCTATACAGTTTGGAGACGTGGAGACTGTGAAGGCCGTGCTGGAGAGTGACGCGAGCCTTGTGAAACAGACCACGTTGTACGATCGCCATTCTGCTCTTCACGTGGCCGCCGCCAATGTCCAGATCGAGGTGGGTTCTTCGAAATTCTTGATTTTTATCGGAACTTGAAGTTTTTTCCTGATGGGTTTTGATTTGTTTTTGTGTTTCCCCCTTTAATTCCAGATAGTTTCAATGCTCTTGGACCGCCAATGACCCATCGAGCCACGATCAGAGGAGAAACAGAAATGGCCGCCGATAAATCCACGATCCGTATTTCAATTCGAATTTGTAGTGAAAGAAAGAGGATTTACAGTTGTCTCTCGACAGTAAATACCCGATGGCCTACCGGAAGACCACCCCCGACTTGGCGACCAACTGACGGAGATGTTCGACGCTTTGGAGGCCGTGATGAAGCCGCTTTTCAGAGAGATTTTGGTCTCCGGTACACGGCGGCCGCCAGTGACGTGTATGATAACATATGGGATTCTGGGTTTTATGATAGATGTTGTGAAGGAGATTGGGATGCCTGTTATTTGCTTGAGGACTATAAGTCCTTGCTTCCTCTGGATTATCTTCTGCCTTCCCAAGCTAATTGAAGCTGGAGAAATTCCATTCAAAGGTGAGTTTTGGTGGATTGTAGATTGTGGTGGCGACTAGGGGTGTTATTCGGTCGGTTCGGTTCGGGGTGGATTTGCCGCACCCCGATCGGGTTCGGGGTATATAATTCGGGGACCGATCCCGACCGGTATTAATTTCGGTTCGGTTCGGTTCGGGGTGAGTTCGATTCGGTCGGGGATTTTGGGGATTTCGGTCCGCCTGAAATGGGCCTTAGTTGGGCCATTTGGTCCATTTTTAAAAACTAACAATAGATTACGGGTCATGTTTGGGCCATTTTTTCACCCATATTTGGGCCATTTTCACATGTTTTCTCACCCATATTTGGGCAATTTTCAACCTTAAGTTAATCACCCATATTTTGGCCATTGTACTTGGTTTTTTTTTCTTTTTTCCAAACACCAATTGAAAAAAAATAACATACAACAGTCAACAGGCGTGACAGTTACAACTTTCACAAGTACTCTTCCTCCTTTTTTTTTTCAATCGATTGGAAATATCTTCTACACTAGTGTATATAACTTAGAGGAGTTAAAGTAATTTAGAACAGAGAGAGCAATCGATTGGAAAATTTTGTAAAAACGTGAATAAATCAAGCAATGAAATTCTATAAAAAAAAAACAGTAAGAGCCGAAAGTTAACAATCCAAAATTTTGTTTGATTATGTAATTGTTGTTAGTGTAATTCAAAATTTTGTTTGAAGTTAACAATTCAAAACAGTAAGAGCCAAAAGAATAAAACAATTTATAGAAATATATATAATATATATGGTTCGGTCGGTTCGGTTCGGTTCGGTTCGGTCCTCGGTCGGTTCGATCGGTTTGGTCCGCATTCGGTTCGGTTCGGTCCGTATAGATTTTCGGAAACCAAGACCGAACCGACCTAGGTTCGGTTCGGTTCGGTCCACCCCGAACCACCAAAAAAAGCTCCTAGACCGACCGAAGACCGAACCGATCGGTCGATTTTTTCGATTTTTTTCGGTCCGGTCGGGTTCGTAACAGCCCTAGTGGCGACAATGGTGGACTATGAATTGTCAAAGGGTATTTTTGTCCAAAAAATGCCCAATTTGCTGACATGTGATTTCCAACCAAACAGTTCTGAGACGGAAGGGTGTTACTTGGGTAACGGGAAACGATGAGGGAGTCTCCATGGGCGCTTTTAAATGTGAGGGGGTGTTTACGAGAAAATGTGATAGTTGAGGGGGTGTTTATGTAGCCGAAAAAAATCAAGTGTTTCAATTTTCAACCCTTTTGAACCGGTGCGAAGATCTTAATTTTTTGACTTTAAAGATTTCAATGAGAACCCTAAGGGAACCATGGAAAAGAAAAATCAATCTTATATATTTTTAGGCTGTTTATATATCAAAAAATTAATTATGACCCTTTAAAATAAAATGATAAAAAAATTAAGATCTTCGCACCGGTTCAAACGGGTTGAAAATTGAAACACTTGATTTTTTTAGGCCGTTTATATATTAAAAAATATGGTGAAAAAATTAATGCTGTGTTCTTTTTACTTCTGAAAAAGAATTTTTCAAAAAATTCCCCCTAAATTCTCCCTACTTCCAACATTTCTCTCTCTATCTCTCTCCACTTATTACCCCAACTATTTTTCAAAAAAAAATTCAAAAAGCAATCCAAACACAGCATAAGTGTTCAAAATTTCAATCTGTTTGAATCTGTGCGAATATCTAATTTTTTGATCATTTTATCCTAAAGAGTCATAATTATTTTTTGACTTTAAGATTTTCAATGAGAACCCTAAGAGAAAAATCAATCTTATATATTTTTAGGCTGTTTATATATCAAAAAATTAATTATGACCCTTTAAAATAAAATGATCAAAAAATTAAGATCTTCGCACCTGTTCAAACGGGCTGAAAATTGAAACACTTGATTTTTTTAGGCTGTTTATATATTAAAAAATATGGTGAAAAAATTAAGTGTTCAAATTTTCAATATGTTTGAACCTGTGTGAAGAACTTAATTTTTTTTATCATTTTATTCTAAAGGGTCATAATTAATTTTTTGATATATAAACAGTCTAAAAATATATAAGATTGATTTTTCTCTTCCATGGTTCTCTTAGGGTTCTCATTGAAAGCCTTAAAGTCAAAAAATTAATTATGACCCTTTAGGATAAAATAATCTTAAATTAAGATTTTCGCACCTATTCAAACGGGTTGAAAATTGAAACACTTGATTTTTTTAGGCTGTTTAAAAATTAAAAAATATGGTGAAAAAATTAAGTATTCAAATTTTCAATTTGTTTGAACCTATGCGAAAATCTTAATTTTTTGATTATTTTATCCTAAAGAGTCATAATTATTTTTTTGACTTTAAGGCTTTCAATGAGAATTCTAAGAAAACCATGGTAGAGAAAAATCAATATTTTCAACCAAACGACACCGTTTTGAGGGAGAGAGGAGGTTTGGCGTGGTGGGAGAGGTGAAATACCAAGTTTGCCCTTAGTTTTGATGGAGGGAAGGAACAGCGTGAGCCGCGGGGACCATTTAAAGACAAAATTGATACTTTGGGGATGCAATGTTAGCAATTGAAATATTAGGGACCAAAATGGCACGACGAAAATACTTTGGGGACCAAAAAAGTCAAAAAGCCATTCGAATTCAATATTTCTTCTCTCATATTTAACACAAAATAAATACAAGAACTAGTGTCTTATTTTAATAGAAATGCAGGTTTACATATATTATTCTAGACATTCTCATCCGTGTTTGTAGGGAAATAACATTCGGAAAATGTTCTAATGTCTTTAATAGCCATTAAGCGACCGAAGATGAATAAGAGCTCAAGTTGAAAAGTTGATAGTCTTATAGGTTGTTAAAAGCTCCATTCTATTGAACTTAACTTAAATTTGTGAGTTTTATTCTTATTTTAATTTTTTTCGCATTTATTAGTTTTGTGACAAACTTTTTGAGCTATTGATTCGTCTCGACGAGAGGAATCCGAAAAGTAAATTTTTTACCTTTACCCAAGTATTTTGAGAAATAACCACTTTTTAGCGTCAAAATGTCATTTTTTTTGCTAAAAAGTGATTATTTCTTAGAATACTTGGGTAAAAGTAAAAAAAAATTACTTTTCCGATTCCTCTGGTCAAGACGAATCAATAACCTACAAAAGTTTGACGCAAAATTAACAAATGCGAAAAGGGTAGTCCTATGGTACACACTTCTTTATTAAGGGGTGTACCGCACACACCATGATTTTAAACCCTCGGATTTAAAAGTGAATGATCCGAATCACTCATTTATAAAATCAATTAATAAAATGAAAAAAGGGTTGAGCAGGTAACCGGTTGTTCTCTCCTCCCTCACATTCTCTCCCTCTCCCTCTCCAAAAAATGACCACAAATTATATAACATAACCATAACTTTGATGACAACACCAAAAATTGACATTTGCTTACCACAATGTGTCGTACCAAAAGAAATTAATCCAAAATATTTTGTAGCAAGACTAAAATATGTTGTACCACAATTAACGATAGACTTTAATGTATTTGGACACGTTAAATGTCGTTTGGTTACATATTTGTCGATATCCCATGGTTTCTAATTTTGGTGACAATGTTGAATATTGTAGGACTTCACATTTTAACGGTTCTGATCGATCATTTTATAAATATAATCGGTAACAATATTTAGAATTTTTTCCTTAAAAAAAACAACATTTAGAATTTGTACATTCAATATACCTTATATGAAACTAAATTTTCTGTTGTAGCTGAATGTACGGTAGACTTGTGACCGCGACACAATAATAACGATCAAAATCATTGATTTCGTTATGCTTGTTGATTAAATAATTCACGTAATTTTTTTGCTCGATCGGATTTAGAAAGCCCTTTCATCGGCGCCTGAATTCAATCATAAAATGATATTTTCATTTGATTAAGGGTCTAACGATAAGTGGTCCATTTCATTCTTGGTACATATAATTTATTCATATTATGTAAAAGAGAGACGGTTCCGATTGAAAAAAAAATGCCTTAGATGGGGCTCGGGTGGTGCATTATCAGACTTTAATGTATCTGAATACCTTAAATGTTTTTCGATTATGTAGTTGTCGATATTTAATGACCTCTGATTTTGGTGACAATACTGAATATCGTATAACTTGATATTCTAACAGTTTTGATCAATCATTTTAGAAATATACTCGCTAACGACATATTTTTATTTTGTTATGGAATATATCATCACAAAAAAAAAAAAACGACAGGTTGTGGTAAGGTAACGCCACTTTATAATTTTATTATAACATTGTGGTTATATTATTTAATTATGATATGGTATTTTGCTAATTATAACTATCGTTAACTGAACATTTTGATTGAATTTTTTTATACGACACGTTATGTGTATGAAAACGTCAATTTATGGTGTTGTCATAACAAATTTGGTTATATGAGATTTAGTAGGAGGTCCACTGTAAGAATTTCCTAAAGTCTCGGGTCCACACTATCATTTTATAACATATACGGTCCACACTGTAATTTTATAACATAGCATAAGACAAAAATACCCCTGTTTTTACTCTGTAGTAGAGACGTTCCCAATATCCAAACCTAAACCCTACTGTTACGTTCTCAAACCGATCGATCGGAGAAGACGTTTCTCCTCCGACTCCTGACATCGGAGAAGCTCAACGGAGAAGACACGACTACTCCAACCTCTCTCTCTAGTTAGCTAAGGAAAGTAGCAAGCACCTGCTCCTCCCATTCCTAGGGTTTTCTCTCTCCGGTGTTTGAAAATCATGATCGTCCGACAGCTCGCTGGTGCCTTCCAAGCACGAAGAGGGAAGGAAGAAGGAAGCCCCCGACTCTGAAAATCACATACATTGTTCAGTGGAGAGGAATACATTCAGTAGTATTGTTTGTTTGTGTCTGTTCATGACTCCCCATTACTCAGCTGAACTTAAATACAGGTATCTGAAATGAGAGAATTACTACTTTGTTTGTTTCGAATCATTGGCTACCAATCCTTTCTTTGGTCCTAGGGTTTTCTCAAACACCTGCCCCTAGGGTTCTATCTTTTTTTTTTTGATTCCTTGCTCTGGTTCTAGGGTTTTCTCTCTCCGGTGCATGAAATCCAGATTGTCAGACGATTGACAGCCCTGCTGATTCCACATTTTGCGAACTCTTGCAAGCCCTGCTGCATTGACAGTCACAATGAGGAAGAAAAGTACGTATAACAGATTTAAATTCAGTTTTCAATTTCTTTTATCTGTAAGCCCCTCCATCCAATTCCGTAAAACTATGCTTGTATATTCCTTATTTTGTATGTCTCCAATAGCAGTATCTCTGTTAAGTTGGTTTTTTTTTGCTCATTGCACTTCGTAGTTGTAGTTCAACCTCATTTCTAATCCAGTGATTCAAGCCGAATAATCAGCATAGCTAAAACAACATGTGCTCGTTTGAAGAAATTGTAAATTGACAACTGTTGTCAGTTTTTTCTTCTCTTGTTTTTCCTTTAAGCTACTAGTAAAAGTGCACGTGCGATGCACGTGATAATTTACTACGAAACTGTATTGGGGTTTGCCTTGACTTTGATTAGACAATGAATAGTGTGTTCGTAACTACCGGATCAGTTGATGTGAGTTTAAGTTGGCCTAGACACCTAGGTATAAAAGGGGGAAAAAATTATATCTGGCTTTGACCAAGTACCTTGGAGTAGGGAAATTTCGCAACCGTGGAGAATATATTCTGGGAAGGGTCAAGATAATCTTCCAAGCCTTTTGGAATTCAAAACAGGTTCAAGCATATATGTATTATGTTTGGACCAAAAACAGTTTCGAAACAAGGTTAATTTGTGAGATAATCCCTTTCAGGTCATATAAACATGGGTATCAACTAATCTTACGCTTGCACAATCTGTAAAGAATCCCCAAACCAGAGGCGTGTAGGGTGGTTTTTTTTTTGGTTGCCAAACCAGAGGCGGCTAATGTGTGAGTTACACCATTGTCCGACCTCCGAAGAAACAAAAACTCACAAACTCGGAACTTCTCCATTTCGCGCCATATGTCTTCAGTAAAGACCTCAACCTCTGTGTTGCAATGTCTCTTTTTTCCAGCCATTTGCACAATCTGTAAAGATTCCGCCTCCACAACAATGGACTCCATTCCTAGTTTTGAAGCAAAGAACAAAGTGCCTCGGCATGCCAAAGCTTCAGCGCAAAAAGCAGATGACACAATCCCTAAATTCACTGGCCGAGCCGCGATGGACCTGCCACTGCCATCCCGAATCACAAAGCCAACACCCCCTTCCGGTCCCAGTCTCGATTAACCCATGCCCCATCAAAAATAACCTTGACCCATCCAGTGGCCGGGGGTTATCCACCTATTTACCGCTATCATCCCCACCCTGCCCCCGAGTCTCCTCTGTACCTTCACTTGCCTTAACAAATTCCTCCGCCTCCCTAACCGCCATATACATCACATGTTGAGGATTTGGACTTCCCCCGTTGAACACCACCTCATTCTGGCAATTCCATATTCTTCATAACATAACCAGAACCAGAATCAGAATTAGCATAGCGTCTCCTCCTTCCTTCCTACTTCGACACCATTGTCAGGATTCATTACAGGCCCCACAAACTCCATCCTCCATGGCGAGGCTGAGCCAACTGACTCTTTTTGACATGAACAAAACTTCCAATCTTGGCCAGCTCTAGAAATTCGGATGGAATAATTGAGCAATTGCCGCTACGGCTTGAGAGTTAGGCACCTATAATGATGGTTTGGAACTCAAAGTCTGTTGGCGAAGCGACGGTTGGCTTTGAGTCTTTAATAATCAATAGATTGGAAGGGTTGTGTTTTTTCGGTGGGCTCGTCTTTAATAGTCAGTACATTGGAAGGGTTGTGTCTTTCCGGTTTAGGATGGGAAGGTTGCCTTCATTAGTCGTAGAATTGCCTTCAATAGTCGTGTTATCGTGTATGCTCCGAACTTGCGTGAATAAACTTGGGCCTGGTGTGTTAATAATTAGGCTTGGTAGGGACATTTTCAGTACTTTTAGAAGTAGAAAACAGGTGATGACTTTCCAAGGGAATCCCGTGGAAACCAATAAAAGTGCAAAAATGGAACCAATTCCACAGTAAGTTGTTAATGTTTTTGGTACGGTAATGAATTAGTTAAACTAAAAAAAAGATCAGGCATAGTGTATAACAATGGCATTCAACAGGTTTAATAACTTAAAAGGAACATCTTAAGAGTACCCTGGAGTCTCAACTTCTATGGTGGAAGTATGAACAACATATGACGTCAATGCTTCTATTGTCCTTTTCCTTTATAAAACAGCCCCGAGTTCACCCCAATATGATTCCTCTGAAAGATTAGAAGAACTTGATGGTTAGGATCACACACGCGCACAGAGGAGAGAGAGAGAGACTGAAAGTCGAAACGTTTTCTATACTTATTCTAAAACTGATGGAGCCTGTTAACTTCTAAGTTTGAGATTTTGGTCTATTGGTACGTAGTTATTTCGAACCAACTGAAGAGATTTTTAGCTTGTAGGCCCAAACAACAGCTTATGTGGTGAAGAGATGTATCATGTCAAAGAGAGTTTGTGAATTGGTGTTCTTTTTACTGCTAATATTCTGTTCTGGACTTCATTCTCTACTCTACTAATTTTCGGAGGATGCACGATTTTTCATTTTACTTCTACCATTTGTGTAAGTACTGAGTCGAAGCCGGGATGGTAGCCTAAAAGAAAGCAAAAACAATTGTCTAGTTTTTGAGAGATTCGAATCCATGAGTTATCTTGCACGAGTCGTAGGTTCTTACACGTTACTCACCCGTTTGTCATTGAAAACACCGTTTTGTATCCGACTTGAATGTGTTAGGCACGTCACTACTGTTGATCTTGATCCAGGACCAAACTCTATGCGAGATTCTTGTGTTTGGTTGTGCCTTGCAAAGAAAAGTTGCACACTGGCACTATATTTTCATTTTGCTTTTTCCTCACCCAATTTTGTTTATTTTATTTTATCTGCATTCTCACCAGGGTTCTTTGGGGTTAGCTTTGTTTTGGTTATGGGGTGCTCTGATTTAAGCTCTCTTGGGAATTTCTAAAACCACCTGCCTTTTTTATATTTTTTGTGATATCTTATTCATAATGCTAAACTAAAAAGAGTTTGAGTATGGGCCCCCAAAACACAACACAAAACACACCCAGCACACCTACATCCTCCACTGCCTTCCTATGTTAGCAAGTAGAAGAAAAGATAGTAGGGGACAGATTCCACAGGGAACAGATTTATTAAAAAATAGAAATCAAGAGATCCACCTTTCAACCCGAGATTTAATTTGGAGGGATTATGTCACCCACCCTACTGGGTCTAAGGGTCAAACACCAGCCAGAAGGGAGAACAAGAACAGGGAAACTAAGTAGTGGGACCATCATGCATATACTAATGTGAATGCCACTGCCATGCATTGACATTTATTGTTTCCCAGAACAAACACAACCAACAGGCTCTAATAGGTGTAATATGCAGTCTATATGTAGACTACTCAAGGATACTAAATTGAGTGACCGACATATAGTATCCCTCAAGAAAACGCCCTTTTGGTTGTTGTTTGAAGCTATTATGAATAGTAAGTTGTTGAGTGATAATTGTAGGAAGTATGATGAAGTCGTTCTAAAAATTATCCAGTCATATGAAGAAGATAGTAGAAGTTTTATAGGTTGCATTAGCCAAGAGGCTTGAAATGAAAGAGGCAAGGTTATCAGCACCATTCATGAAGCAAAAGATTAAGGAACTGATAAGTAGTGAGAAGGAACAGGATAAGAAAGATCTTTGATGAAATTTCTGGAGATCACGGGGATGAACAAGGTCAAGTTTCTAAAGATCACCAGGGTGAACAAGGAGAAGCAAAGGTAACAGAGGTTGAACCAACGATTGGGGTTGTGCATGGTGGAGAGCAAGTTGGAGTTTGTGGGGAGGAAGAGGGAGAAAAGGGTGGAGTCCAAGTTTCAAAAGATGACGGGGTGAAAAGGATGATGAAGCACAAAAGTACAAGGACTAGATGACTTCAACAGTCCAATCTGCAGATCATATGAAACGGATTCAGGCGTCAAGTTGGTAAATCATACTGAGGTACAAGAAACGGGTGAAGAAAGAAAGATCTTTGATGAAATTTCTGGAGATCACGGGGATGAACAAGGTCAAGTTTCTAAAGATCACCGGGGTGAACAAGGAGAAGCAAAGGTAACAGAGGTTGAACCAATGATTGGGGTTGTGCATGGTGGAGAGCAAGTTGGAGTTTGTGGGGAGGAAGAGGGAGAAAAGGGTGGAGTCCAAGTTTCAAAAGATGACGGGGTGAAAAGGATGATGAAGCAGAAAAAGTACAGGGACTAGATGACTTCAACAGTCCAATCTGCAGATCATATGAAACGGATTCAGGATCAACATTGGTGCCGAATACATTGGGTCAAATGTCGTCACCGAACACAACGCCTATTGCATCCTTGAATACGATTTTTGGAACAATAGAGGAGCAAGGCAAGAAGGACGCAAATGCTCTTATTGATGAAATGAAGAACAAGATTGAGAAGTTGGAGATAGAGAAGCAGAATTTAGAGATTGAGATCATCAAAATTCAAGAACAGAATGAGAAAGCTCTACAATCTCGAAATGAAGAAAATGGAATGTTGAAGCAGAGAATCCAAACCCTTGAAAAACATGCTACTGCACTACAAAAAAAGAACGACAAGTTACAAAATGGAAACAAGCTGTTACTGAAAGAAAATGAGGACTTGGAGGTGAAAGTTAAGGAGTTAGATGCGAAAGTTGAAGATTTTGAAATCCATCAGTTAACCCAAGCATATCCTATGGAAACTGAGAGAGAAGTGCATGAAGTGACGCAGCACGCAACATTTGAGAAAATCGCAAGCCTAGAGAAAGAGAAGAATGACATGGAGGACGAATTGGCATGTATGACAGTTCACGAAATCACACAAGAAGCAGCAAAGGAAAAGATGAAGCTGAAGAAGTCTAAGGAACAATGCTCTCCGCGGTCAATGTTTAAAAGAGTCATAGCAAGGGATGATAGAAAGCAGAACTACTCCGAGGACTACGTCTATGGACAAGCGAAGAGAAAGAGTCCACAAGTAGATCCAATCGATGTAGACAACAGTCCGGACTATGAGCAACAACAAAAGGGGAAGAAGAAAATGCTGAAGAAGTTGAAGGTTAATACTGAAATAGATACTATCGATGTAGACGAGTCTCAGGAGTATGAGCAACGAGAAAAGGGCAAAAAGAAGAAGCTGAAGAATTTGAATGTTAAGGGTCAAGTGGCAAAACTGATTTGTCCTGAAACTTGGAAGAAAATCGAACAACTTTGGAAGACAAGAGAACCTGGGTAAGATATACTCTCAACTATATCCATTAGTTATAAAGTTTATGATTGTTAACAGAATTTTAAAACCAATTTGCAATATGCAGTACTGTAGTAATGAAATCACCACAGGACGTCATCTTTGTTGAACTTCTTGACATAGAAAACCTCTTGTTCGACGATCCAATATCAAATCGGGTAATTCCCATACTATCTAGTTGTGTTTTAAATGATTCAATATCAATATCAAACCTGCTGTTTGTAGACTGCAATTGTAAGACTGTATTCAAACAGAACTTAGAGAGCTAATCATGTTTTCACTGGTACAAAACAGTGTATAGATGCATACGCGTTGCTCCTCATGCGCCAACACCTTGAAACACAACCGACATTTAATTTGAATACTCAACCACCGAAGTCATACATCTTCATTAGCTACTTCATGGTAAGAAACTAGCACTACCTTGTATTATTCATACACAAGTTAACTTTGATTTGTTCAAAATAAAAATAAAAAATTTTGATTTGTTTTTGTCTGTAAATAGGACATAATTGAGAACAAAAAGCCAGGGCAACTGAGGAGGACGCTTCACAATCTAATGCGACAAGCTGCATCGGCAAGATTCTTGCTCTTTCCAATACTAACTTCTTTCCACTGGACGTTGCTCGTGCTTGACAAAGACAACGGAAAGTGGAAGTTGTATAACCCTTTGTTTCTCAAATATGGAAAGAACAATAAATACAGTATTATATCAGAGAAATTGGTAAGCTGGCCTGGATGATGTGGTATTTCATATATGTAGTTTGTCAAAGCTCTTACATTATTTGTTTCCTTCTCCACAGAGAATAACTGTTGCAGCATACATCAATGCGGACAAAAAACAAGCAGCCAAAATGGTTATGAGTGATACAGTGGAGGTACAGAAGGACTCACCGCAACAAGAAATTGGAAGGCAAGTACCTGTAAGGTTTTTGTAATAGTCTTTGTCACCTATGGTGTACTTTCTCTGGTCCTTACTATCTTGTGCTTCATAGTAAAAATATTATTGAAGAATTGGACTTATTTTTTCCTAGTTAATAGATGACACCATTTTTTCTTGCAGTCTTGACTGTGGCATTATTGTAATGTCAATCATGAGGAAGTACATCGAGAATGAAAATCCAACCAGTGCAATAACAAGACAGGATTGTAGGCAGTTCAGGGCAGACCTTATAGACTTATTCATCAAGCAAGAAGTCTTATAAAACACATGGATTTCACCATGTGGAGGTACTTCCTAATCTGTTCAATAATAAATCTTAGATGTTTGCACATTATAAAATCATGGTTGCTTGTGTTTCCTTATGGATTAGACTGAAAAACATGGGTTTGTAAGCTTGTGCTGAAACCACTGTCTGTTCTCGTCCATTACACCATTCTTTAAAGCTAATGTTTTGGTTATGATTCAAGTTCCCAAATTTTTAAAATGAACTCTGGTATGATTCAGTTTCCAAATTTTTGAACTAGTCTAATGGAAAATGTATTTGGTTAATGTTATTGTTGTCAGCTTGTTTTCGCTTTACTTTTTATGGTGTTAATGGCATAAGCTTGCAATGCTATTGAATCCTAGGCCTCCATTACTTCCCATCCCTGTAAGGTAGGCCTCCATTACTTCCCATCCCTGTAAGGAATAACTGGGGCAGGTTATCCTGCGCAATTTCATGAGTGATTTAAGCTGACATATTAGCTAGACCTCGTTTGTGAGTGTGGATATTGGGCGTTTCTATATGTGTAGTTTCCAGTTTATCACTATGGATAATTGTAGCGATAGAAGAGTCTTTGAGAGCGTGGTGGTCATCTCCCAAGCTGTCATTGTGAACTACACTAGTTGTGTTCGTCAGTTAGAGGAAAACCAGAAAGATATCAAAGGAAGGAGGGAAGAATAGATATAGAAGTGTCGAGAAGAAGATACAGCTTTGTTTTTGTGGAAAAAAATGATGTTGTTTTACAGTGAAGTTGTCTCTAGTCTTTTTTGAATTGTGGCTCAAACTCTACATATCTAAGATCACAGGTATCTAGCATGTGACACAACATCTCTATTTTCGCTTTTGGTCTAATCAATGCAAACTAGATTACACAAACTTCAAATGGCTAGGATCAGTGGCTATGTAGCATGTTTTCTGTTTCCATATTGGAGCGGTCAAGAGACACATTTGTTGAAGTACGGTTCGTTCAATAGCCCATTTATTCATGTTAGTGTTACACCGTCTCTTTCATATTTAAGCTGTTCTTGATTTTCTTGCCCTTCTTCTATGTTAAAGCTTATCCTAGCTATCTGCTGTCTCTATCCTTCTGCTTTAAACACAGACTTCTACTGTTTACAATCTTATTTCACACATCTTCAGGCTGGACAAGACTTTTGTGCCCTAGTGTTTTGTTCGGACGCAATGTTCAGAGAATAAGAGATGATGCCAATTGTATTGGACCATGCATGTGTCACGACGTTGTAATTGAAGGTGGGATTGCACTTGCAGCAGTAACCTCTATTTCTTACAATCAGAAGAAAAGAGAAAAAACAAAACAAAAAGGTAAACCTCTATTTCTTCAATCTGATTTTTTTGGTGTCTGATTCTGCATATGGGTTTGTAAGTTTGTTTTGAAAACATTGTTTGTTTGTGCTGTTGGCAAGTTTAGAATATTGTCCACTCTTTAAAGCACCAGCCTTTGACTATGGTTCTTGTCCCCGTCTGGTTTTCATCTCATTTCCCTTCTTTTTTACCCACGTGAGAAGGGTATACGTGGTAGTCAAGAATAGGCTGGAACTAGACCGTTAGAGATAGGCAGATTTTTCCACAACTAGGTTTCCTATTTGATCCGTTTTAGCACCTAAATTTTTGAACATTTGGCAGATTTAAGCATCAAGTTGGTGGATTAGATTAACTTCTATAGTTGTGACTCAGTATGTTTGGCAAATCATGTTTCCTTTTCTTTTTATGCATATTATGACTCCAAGAAAAAACAGGACACTCCGGGAAGTGTCGGACATGTGTCCGGAGAGTGTCTGGATACATTTCATGCTCTAGGACTCAACCTATCATTAGTAGTCATGAACATATCTCTGTCTCTGAAGCTTCTGATCTTCTCTAAAAAAACAGGACACTCCGGGATGTGTCGGACACGTGTCCGGAGAGTGTCTGATCTTCTCTAAAAATCAATGAGAAATTGAACAAAGACAGCCCAAATATTCCACCCCCCAAAGTCTCAACCTGACATCATCCTACAGCAGCTAACACCTTTAGCAAAAACCACTCCTATCAAAGCATCAAACTGATAGGGATAATCCCAGCCTAGGAATATACTTCCGTGGAGCAGCAGCTTCTGTATTGAAGAGACAGACATTCACCAAAAGAGCCCATCCTTGGAGTACACTTCATAGAAACAACTACTTTTGCAATGTAGAGACAGACATTCATCAGCTGTATGATCTGGAATGTAGAGACAGACATTCATAGAAACAACTACTCTAAAGTATGAAATAAATAGAGGAGGTTTTTCTCTAATTTTTGTGATCACTGTGGATGGGTAATGCATCTGCATATCGAAACTGTACAGTTTTAAGTTCATCAAATCTGATGCTAAGATGCAAATTTTCGCGATGGACCTGTTACAAAAAATTCACGAATGAGAGATTTTGCTTGCTCACATGCTTGCATACAGATTAAAACACAAATAACTCCAATGAAGTGTCTGTGCTACATAGCTTTCTAATAACTCGGATGCCTTTGTTATATGGTTCAAATGCATAAATGCTTCTCTTTTTTCCTTCCGTTAATGCCTCTACCCAATACACTCGATTGTATATTGATAGAAAACTTTATTCTGTTTTGGTTTGAATCATCCAGATGGCCATATCACTTGAACACAAGTTGCTGGTGTAGGCATCGCAGTTGCAGAATTTGAAGAAGTACCCGTATATTTTACCAAGAGTTGTTATTTGCCTATGATGTCCTGCATATATGCAGTTTGGTGGGTGTTGGTTTATTTTGAAGCACAAAGTGTAGGAATTTTAAACTGTTGATTAAGGGTTGAAAAGGTTTTGGTTGAAATTTTCAACTCCATTTTTGGAGGGATAAGAGTCTGTTTCTTGGTTGTCAAAGATTTAAATCCTATATCTTGCAATTTTCAAGGATATTTTCATTGGTGTAGTAGTTTGATACAGTTAGGAATGATGATCTTTTGTTGTTAAACTTGTGTAGACTGCAAACTTGTGTAGACTGCATTTGTAGACTGCAAACTTTCTGTCTAGATTGTAAAGTTTACAAAACTGCATTAATTTGCAGTCTAAAAATGCAAATTTGCAGTCTAAAAGTGCAAAGTGTATTTATTTGGAGTCTAAAAGTACAATGTGCAAATTTGCATTTTAAAAGTGCTAATTTGCAAAATCTGTATTTATTTGCAGTCTAAAAAGTTTGAAATGTATTTATTTGCAGTCTAAAAGTGAAAATTTGCAGTCTAAATTAAATTTGCAGTTTTAAAGTTGCATTTATTTGCAATCTGAAAGTACAAATTTGCAGTTTAAAAGTGAAAATTTGAAGACTAAATTAAATTTGCAGTTTAAAAGTACAAATTTGCAAAAAGTGTATTTATTTGCAGTCTAAAAGTATAAATTGGCAATCTAAATTAAATTTGCAGTATAAAAGTATGAATTTGCAAAAAGAGTATTTATTTGCAGTCTAAAAGTGAAAATTTGCAGTCTAAATTAAATTTGCTGTTTAAAAGTACAAATTTGCAAAGAGTGTATATATTTGCAGTCTAAAATTGCTTATTTGCAGTCTAAAAGTGCTTATTTGCAGTCTAAAAGTGGAAAATGCATTTATTTGCAGTCTAAAAGTACAAATTTGCAGTCTGAAAGTGGGAAGTGTATTTATTTGCAGTCTAAAAGTATAAATTTGTAGTCTAAATTAAATTTGCAGTTTAAAAGTACGAATTTGCAAAAAAGTTTATTTATTTGCAGTCTAAAAGTGGAAAGTGTATTGTATATTTGCAGTCTAAATTAAATTTGCATTTTAAAAGTACAAATTTGCAAAAAGTGTAATTATTTGCAGTCTGAAAGTATAAATTTGCAGTCTAAATTAAATTTGCTGTATAAAAATATGAATTTGCAAAAAGAGTATTTATTTGCAGTCTAAAAGTGAAAATTTGCAGTCTAAATTAAATTTGCTGTTTAAAACTATAAATTTACAAAAAGTGTATTTATTTGCAGTCTAAAAGTGCTTATTTGCAGTCTAAAAGTTCAAAGTGTATTTATTTACCGTCTAAAAGTACAAAATTGCAATCTGAAAGTGGGAAGTGTATTTATTTGCAGTCTAAAAGTATAAATTTGCAGTCTAAATTAAATTTGCAGTTTAAAAGTACGAATTTGCAAAAAAGTTTATTTATTTGCAGTCTAAAAGTGGAAAGTGTATTGTATATTTGCAGTCTAAATTAAATTTGCATTTTAAAAGTACAAATTTGCAAAAAGTGTAATTATTTGGAGTCTGAAAGTATAAATTTGCAGTCTAAATTAAATTTGCTGTATAAAAATATGAATTTGCAAAAAGAGTATTTATTTGCAGTCTAAAAGTGAAAATTTGCAGTCTAAATTAAATTTGTTGTTTAAAACTACAAATTTACAAAAAGTGTATTTATTTGCAGTCTAAAATCAAATTTGCAGTCTAAAATGCAAATTTGCAGTCTAAAAGTTCAAAGTGTATTTATTTACCGTCTAAAAGTACAAAATTGCAATCTGAAAGTGGGAAGTGTATTTATTTGCAGTCTAAAAGTATAAATTTGCAGTCTAAATTAAATTTGCAGTTTCAAAGTATGAATTTGCAAAAAAGTGTATTTATTTGCAGTCTAAAAGTGCTTATTTGCAGTCTAAGTTAAATTTGCTGTATAAAAATATGAATTTGCAAAAAGAGTATTTGTTTGCAGTCTAAAAGTGAAAAGTGTAATTATTTGCAGTCTAAATTAAATTTGCATTTTAAAAGTACAAATTTACAAAAATTGTAATTATTTGCAGTCTGAAAGTATAAATTTGCAGTCTAAATTAAATTTGCTGTATAAAAGTATGAATTTGCAAAAAGAGTATTTATTTGCAGTCTAAAAGTGAAAATTTGCAGTCTAAATTAAATTTGCAGTTTAAAAGTACAAATTTACTTAAAGTGTATTTATTTGCAGTCTAAAAGTGTTTATTTGCTGTCTAAAATGCAAATTTGCAGTCTGAAATACAACTTCTGGAGTTCGTCTTTCATAAGGTGTGCACCCGAGATTGAGAATCTTGTAAGATCGATTTCAAGATCGTGTGGTGGCCCTGAGCCCGTGGATGAGTCTACGGAATCTGGTGGAATTCTTGATAATAATGTGCACTAAGTCGGGAAATCTCTGTCTTCTACGGTTTATCCTCTGAGGAACTGATTGTCCTAACAAGCAACACATTTCTTACAGCTACAAGTTAATTGCATAGAAGAAAAAACTTCATAACACATTTCTTACGCAATGATCTCAAAGACACATTCTCGTCTCCAAAAGATCTAGATGATGAGCACTGGTGAAATTCAACAAGCATGTCAAATTCTTACAGATGGCATCAAAATCACACAGAAAGTGCTACCAAACAGTCATTCTACAACCCCTTGTGCTACTAATAACTCTAAGCCCAAAACACACAACATAACTAGGGATTCTATAACGGATGGCATGAAAGTCTGAATCCGATACTCAGTGGTCCAGCTGATTCTATTCACAGATCCTACAAGGCTTAACAACTCTTCTAAAGTATGTGCACATAACTAGGGCGAAAGCGTACTAAGTTGTCAGAAAAAGTCAGGGCAAAATCAAGGCAACAAGAGTAAGGCAAGAATAAGGTAATTAAGGCATTGATATACTCACAATGGTTGCTAGAATTTATATGCGTTTCAGCTTGTGGGTAAGCTTTCACGGCCTCCATTCAATCCCTATGATTTTACCAAGATACAAACAACCATCAACAAGCTATATCTAGTATCACCATGCTCTGTCAAGAAACTTTTGTGAAAAAGAATGCAGAAAGACTTTAATGTGTCATTCTAAGAATCAACTAAGAAGAGGTTCCTTGCAAGTGCTTTTGTTGTGCCTCGCAACGGTCCCACACCTAGAACATAACCTTTTCCTAGTAGTCTTCCAAATCGGCGATACACGCTTGGTCCTTGGCCTACCCGCTGGCCTCCTTTGCAAAGGAGGAAGGATAACATAATCGGAATCAGCAACAAAATCTGGTTTATAATCATCATCGGAATTTGCAATCTAAAATGCATTTTTGCTGTCTAAAAGTGCAAAGTGTATTTATTTGTAGTGTAAAAGTACAAATTTACAATCTAAAAGTGGAAAGTGTATTTATTTGCAGTCTAAAAGTACAAATTTGCAGTCTAAATTAAATTAGCAGTTTAAAAGTACAAATTTACAAAAAGTGTATTTATTTGCAGTCTAAAAGTGCTTATTTGCAGTCTAAAAGTGGAAAATGTATTTATTTGCAGTCTAAAAGTACAAATTTGCAGTCTAAATTAAATTTGCATTTTAAAAGTACAAATTTGAAAAAAGTGTAATTATTTGCATTCTAAAAGTATAAATTTACAGTCTAAATTAAATTTCCAGTATAAAAGTACGAATTTGCAAAAAAGAGTATTTATTTGCAGTCTAAAAGTGAAAATTTGCAGTCTAAATTAAATTTACAGGTTAAAAGTATAAATTTACAAAAAGTGTATTTATTTGCAGTCTAAAAGTGTTTATTTGCTGTCTAAAATGCAAATTTGCAGTCTGAAATACAACTTCTGGAGTTCGTCTTTCATAAGGTGTGCACCCGAGATTGAGAATCTTGTAAGATCGATTTCAAGATACAAATTTGCAGTCTAAATTAAATTTGTAGTTTAAAAGTACAAATTTGCAAAAAAAGTGTATTTATTTTGCAGTCTAAAAGTGCTTATTTGCAGTCTAAAAATGGAAAGTGTATTTATTTGCAGTCTAAATTAAATTTGTATTTGAAAAGTAACAATTTGCAAAAAGTGTAATTATTTGCAGTCTAAATTAAATTTGCAGTATAAAAGTACGAATTTGCAAAAAAGAGTATATATTTGCAGTCTAAATTAAATTTGCAGTTTAAAAGTACAAATTTACAAAAAGTGTATTTATTTGCAGTCTAAAAGTGTTTATTTGCTGTCTAAAATGCAAATTTGAAGTCTAAAAGTTCAAAGTGTATTTATTTACCGTCTAAAAGTACAAATTTGCAATCTGAAAGTGGGAAGTGTATTTATTTGCAGTCTAAGAGTACAAATTTGCAGTCTAAATTACATTTGCAGTTTAAAAGTATGAATTTGCAAAAAAGTGTATTTATTTGCAGTTTAAAAGTGAAAATTTGAAGTCTAAATTAAATTTGCAAAAACATAAAACAAGATCAATGTCAACCGACCTCTCATCATTTGAGTCTCAGATTGTGAGAGGAAATGTAACTGATAATCTATTCGTTGCAACAAAGTATGGATGACACTATGTGCGAGTGAAACTTGCTGTCAGCATTCAAACTTCTAAACTGGAAAGAGGAGAACATTTATGACGTTCTGGTTCGCTGTAATAATCATGAACAAATTTATAAACGAAAACGAAAACAAGTACACACAAGTCTGCTGACCCTCAGATCGTTTAACCATAAACGAAAACATCAATAAACAGACCAGCAGATACTGCTGCCAAGATACACTACAAGTCGCTCTTCATACCAATTTATAGGAAGACAACATAATCAAAATATACAGAGATGACCAACATAAAGTTTCATAAAACTGAAGACACTCATAAACTGCATAGTACTGAAAATCTTCTCAACCAGTATCACAATACTCAACTTATTGGAAACGCAATGTAAAACTAAACAAACTCCCAGTTCATAAACTTTTGTGAAGAACAATGTAGAAAGACTTTAATGTGTCATTCTAAGAATCAACTAAGAAGAGGTTCCTTGCAAGTCCTTTTGTTGTGTCTCACAATGGTCTCGCACCTAAGCACAATTAAGTAGTCTCTTTACTTGTATGGATATGAATTCCAATGAAACAATGTACTATTAAAAATGTAAAGAATCAATCATCCGTAGCCTCTTTGCATGTCCTGCGGTTGTGGTGAGAAAGCTTATGACACCTCGCACATTTCATTGGCCTTGCAAAGGACTGTTCTTCACCCCTAGAACGAATGCGCTTTACGCAAGGTCTTCCAGCTTGCCTCCTATTTTTTGGAGCTTTGATAACCCGAGTACTTCCTTCTGTGAAGTCAGGAATATCCATAGCTAGAATTGGATGGATATTATCTTGATATGTGAGCCGATATGCCTCAACATGATAAAACGGATCAATGTAGCCAACCAAGGATCCCTCCACTCCACAACTCTTGACTAAAACCGTTGCGGCATGAGCACATAAGAAACCATTGTATTGCCAGCCTCCACAAGAACATGTCCCTTGCTCAAGATTTACCAGAACAGCAGGTACAGATTTCACCTCATACAAACCAGTTTTTGATTTATAAACCCTCCACGACCTCCCCTTGTCAATCCTCTTAGCCAACTTCGCATCCATGTCCGGACAAATCTGAGAAACCCAACGCGATGCTTCTTCTCTTCTACGCGACATTTGAATCATAATTTTGGACCTCAACTCTTCAACTAAATTCATTATCGGCATAAGCCGTGCAGCAAGTATCCAGTTATTGAAGGACTCAATAGCACTAGAACTCATCTCTCCGTATCGATGCCCTTGAAAATAAGCATTAGTCCAATGTTGTTTTGGAACACTTGCAATAAAAGTCTTGGCCTTATCTCCCCCATGCTCGTAGAACTTAGCCTCACATATCATATAAGCTGATACTGATGGAGCATAAGCGATAGCATTAAACAATTTAACCAACCTATTTCGATAACCTTGTCGAAACCGTCCGGGGAAGTGATCCTTCAAATTGAATTGAAGATGATACAAACAGTAAGCATGATGAGAATCAGGAAAAACAGCCGGTATGTTACTCACGAGACCATGGTTGCGATCACTAATGAAAGAAATAGGCCGTGGAGACAAGATAGTCTTTAAAATCCGAAGAAACCACAACCAATTACAATCATTTTCTGCATTCACAATAGCAAACGCCAGGGGAAATAAACCTGCAACACAAAAAGAAAAACCCAAAACAAACAAAAATAAGATGGAACTCCACTTAGATGTAGTTCTAGTTAAAGAAACATTGATCTACTTAATAAAAACACACACTGATACAAATTTGTATCAGAATAGTGATGAGAGTTGTATGAATGGAATATGTAATACAGAATGTGAAATTACATAAGTTCTTGCAGACATGACAGTTTTACCAGCAATCTGTAGCTGCCCCCTATTGACCGGGACATACGCAAAGCTATACACTATCCATCCCAAATAGACCATGATACAAGTACGCCGTTTCTTGCTATGCAAAAGTTACTTGCCCGGTGCATTTTCATGAGAGTTACCCAAATCTGTGAACTCACCCGCTGATGGCTCATTGAATCCCTGATTTGGCAAATGTAATTAACTAGCTTCAGAAAATACAGAAACGAGTGACTTTTGGTTCTCTTGGTACAATATAAGATTATCCAACTAAATTTTGGATATAGATTGTAAGTATTCATGTTTGATTTGCCTATGTAATGATTGATTTAGTCTAATCATCTACTAATAAGTGGAACAACAAGTGAGTGCTTATCATTATGGGAAAAAAAACAATTGAGAGCTCATCTTGTCACCCAACCATTACAAGAATAAAAACAAAAACTGCAACCTTTTAAAACTAGGGAAAGCTGACTGATATATATGAAAACAAATAGATATGGATATGTATGGAAACCTAGGCTTTGTCTTATGCTAATCATAGAACAAGCAGATAAATAGATATGAGTATCTAAGGAATACATTCAAAATCAAAAAGAACACAAAAAGTACCTTGATCTGCATCTTTTCCCGTGGCAGCAAGAAGACACCCCTTGAATTTGCCTTTGAGATGTGTCCCATCAAGGCAAAGGAATGGTCGACAATGATTAAACCCTGTGATACATGCATTAAACGACACAAAGAGCCTCGAGAATTCCTTGCTGACGGGATCAACTTCAAGCTTTAATAAGCTCCCTGGATTTGCAATTTTGGCAGCTTCAACGTACCACCTCAACTTATCAAATGAACTTTCATAGTCTCCAAATATTTCCCCCTAGCCTTCTCCACTCCTAACCATACATGGTGGTATGATAAATCCAAACCGTACTTGTCTGTAAACAAATCCAACAGATCCATAGGTGATGTGTTATTCTTTGTCCGAACCAAACTAGTAACCTCACTAGCAACTAAACTAGATGTCACCCGTTTATGTTTATTCGTTCGATAGGTTGAACCACAACCATGCTCATTTACCAGTTCCTTAATCCGAAACTCTTTGTTTGAGCGATCCAAAATGGCATGCACACGCCATCCGCAGCTAGAAATTGAACACTTTGCAGTCACACGATACTGGTCATTTTTAACAAAATCATACATAAAACCATTTTCAATAGCATATCGCTGCAAAGAAGCCCTAAAATCCCTCACACCTCCAGTAAATACTTGACCAACCTCATGTATCAAGTTGGCCCAACCCGCTGTCAAGTACCTAGTTTCGGCATGGCGACAAAATTCCTCCAAAGGTTCTTCTCTTTCAACAACAGCGACAGCACCAATAGAACTACCAACTTCTACTCCACTACTAATACTTCCAAGTGTTCCTCCACTACTAATACTTCCAACTGTTTGTCCACTACAAGATTTAATCTCCTCAACCGTAGCATATATTCTATCAGTAGTAGGATACAAATACAACATATTATCAAAAGATTCTTCATTGTCAAGCTTACAATCACTCCCATCCAACACATAAAACAATGAGAAACTGCCAATGCATAAGTTGTCCCACCTATCACAAATCTTTCTTAAAACATGCTCCAACCGAATGCCACCAGATATCCTCACAACAAGAACCTGCGATACATACCTGCACAGCAACATTTTGGTTGTATCCATCACAAAAAAAAAACACACCTGCAATAATATTTGTTTGATATAATCAGTCAATTTGTACACTATCTAATGCCTCAAAAACACTATTTATACTCATAATATACAAACAGATTTCATATACGGGCTGGTGTGTGTTTAATAGTAATTTACAGTCTAAATACAAAAAGTGACCATGTCCAAAATCCTTAAAGTTGCAGTGTGAATTCTTAAATTTGTAGTCTAGTTTTTTTTCGAAAGTGCGTAAACCCTAGGTGCTTAAATTTGCAGTCTATATTCTCCTTGGCGTTTGTGATCATCTAATATAAACTCTGTCAACATTGAAAGCACAAAACCAACATTCATCTCAAAGGTACAACATTCATCACAAACATTGTCATCAAAACCTTTTCTGGAATCGATTAGAACAAATTAGAACAAAAAGAAATCATCACAAAACGAACCTTTTCTCAGATTGATTTAGTTCGAGCTCGGATCAACGGAGAAAAGGATCCTGTGTTATGATCTAGATTGCACGAAAGAGCTTGCACAAACCGGTAAGAAATCCTGATCGAGCTTGCACAAACTAGTGAGAAATCCTGATCGCGAGCTCTTTCTCTCTCTCGCGATCTCTCTCTCGCGATCTCTCGCTCTCTCTCCGTCTCTAGTAATCGTCGGTTACTACTCTGTTTATAACGTACAGTTTGAAGTTTATTAAAGAAAGGGTAATTTTGTACCACGAAAAAATGAAACTGGACCCGAGGTGTTTGAAAATAGAATGGACTGGACTAGAAGTGTTGTGGAAAAGTGAGATGGACTGGGCCTGTTATAAATTGGTATAATGGGCCTTACAATAATTCTTTATAATGAATTTGTGGTATTTTAGACATGTCTTATTACGAAATATTTTAATCAATTTCCTTTGGTACGACACATTGTGGTAAGAAAATGACAATTTTAGGTGTTGTCATAACATTTGTGGTTATTTTATAAAATTTGTGGCATTTTACAAATATTTTTGGCTTGGGTATAACAATTGTTAATTCTGGTACGATATATTTTGATTATGTTACGGAATATCATACGAGTCAAAGAATTTTTGGTACGAGTCATTGTGGTAAGATAATGCCAATTTATGGTGTTGTTATAACATTTGTGGGTAGCATTATTTAATTTTTGATATTGTACGCATATATTTGGTTAGGATATAAGTATTATGGATTCTGGTACAAATAATTATGGTTATATAATAACAATATTTTTTACTTATGGGTAACCTGCTAATGATCTGTTCAATATGTAAATTTTAAAGTACAAGTCGTAACTAGAATCATAAATATATATTAGAAAACCAAAAATCGGCATAATGAAAATCATAAATTATCATAATTTAAACATACGGTATATCCTGTGTACCATAGCTTTCTCCATGTGGGGTGAAAAAATTCAAATAAGCACAAAATTTTTAGATTTAAGTTAAGTTTAAGTTAAAGTTAAAAGAATACGATTTCATAGCTTAGGGAGTAATTTAAAAAAAAAAATGGCGATAATTTAAGGGAACAAGATGTTATCAGAAAATAGCGGTTTTACAAGATGAGATGATTGGCCAGAGCCTGTCTTGGGGCCACACCCAGGTGAGAGATCTTCCTTCCTTCTCTGGCTTCTCCACAATTCATATTCCCATCCTCAACCTCTCAAATCCTCCACAAACCAAAACCCTCCTAATAATCTCACAACTACCCAAGATTCTGTTTCCAATCACCACCAAAATCCATGGCGACGACCCCTTTTCTGCTCCATACAAATACCATCAAATGCACTCCTCCTCTATTGCACCCATACCCAATTCGCCCCTCGTCGCCCCCTCTCCAACCCTCAAAGATTCCCGCCAAATTTCGCACCACCGCCTCTTCTAAACTAACCGTCAAATGCTCCTTCTTGTTCCCGGCTAATAATAGCGATGCCTCAAACAAGACGAGTAGTTCTATACAATTGTTTTCGGATAAACAACGTGCTACTGCGAACAACCACTTCGAAATTGTTTCCAATTCAATTCTGAAAGCCCTGAAAGCCCTCCGCAAGCCCGCCGTGGCCGCGGTTCTGGTGGGCTTGCTGCTCATGTACGATCCCGTCAATTCAGCCTTGGCCGCTTCTGGTGGGAGGATGGGCGGAAAGTCCTTTTCGTCCTCTCGGTCGTCGTCTTCGTCCTCTTCATCGTCGTCGAGGAGTTACACGACGCGGGAGGCGGTCCCGGGCCGGGGCCGGGGTTTTTCTGATTCTTTTTCCTATTATGCGCCTTCCCCGTTTGGGTTCAGTGGTGGAGGTGGTGGGTTTTTTTTGGGGCCGGCAGTGGGTGTTGGGGTGGGTGCTGGGTCGAGTTTCTTGTTTGTTTTGACGGGTTTCGCCGCGTTTATTTTGGTTTCGGGGTTTTTGTCAGACCGGTCGGAGGGGAGTGTTCTCACTGCTACTGAGAATACAAGTGTTCTCAAGCTGCAGGTACTGTACTGTCTCTTGAGCATGACTTAATTGCTTGATTTTATCAGTATTTTCTTGTAGGTTTGTTCTTATTCAATAAAAGGAAAATTCTAATCACATCCCAGCGGGACGTGATTAATGGGCAAAAAGTGCATCGAAATCTGTAACAGGTGTTTAGATATCTCTGTAGGTATATTGATATTTGTGAAAAAGTGCATTGTAAGTCTTTCCTTTTTTTAGCTCCCAGTGAGTTGTGGATAGCAGAACCGTTCAACAAAAAACTCCAAAACTAAAGGCCAAGGGGAATATCCTTGAGAGCCCAACCATTCAAGGAAAAGATCAATACAAGCAAATGCTAAGCACAACAACAGACAACACAAAAGATACACAATCAAACCCAAAACACCAGCAACTAAGTCACTACTTACTACATGACCAGAGTACAAAAGCAGCCCAGCCTGGGGACTTGCATCCAAGAACCTGCTGTGCAATGCCCAAGAGTCTCTAATCTACATATTCTGTGCATTTGGTGAAACATTTCTCCCAGTAGCCATACCAGCCCTCAAGTCCATCCCAATCATTGCCAAGACTCTCTCAGCATTAAGACTCTTTACTTTGGAAAGTTCTCATAGTCCTTTCTCCCCTAAGTTTGATTTACAGCAGCTGTGAGGGATGACTGCTTTACCACTGTGTGTCTTGCCCTAGAGCCTTTGCAATGCTGATGGATCCAACCAATCTCAATGGACAGAGTTTGAGGCCTCCTAAGTCCTATCCACCTCACCTTCCAATATCCAATTAGGAAAAGGGCATTCAAAGAAGATGTGAGTCTTCATGCCCTGTGAACACAAAGAGCACTCCATCTGCAGTGATTCCCCAGACAACAAGTCTATCTCTTGTTGTAAGTTTTCCCAAAACAACCATTCTGACTACGAAGCACCAGCTTTTGACATGCTTTGAAAACAACACCTCTATATACCATGGTACCATTGGTCTTACAGTTCTACTTGCCTGCCAAGCAGACTTCGAGGAATATGTACCTGAAGCTGAAGGTATCCATTCAACTCTGTCTTCCCTTTCCACTTGAGGAACCAGACTTGAAGATGTTTGATCAATTATTTCCTGAGTGACTTGGTTTCTGCTTCTTGTCCAGTTCCACCAAGCATTATCAATGATTGAAGGCACCTTAGCAATGAGAGACCTGCCCATATTATATACAACCCTATTCCCATATCTGATATATAATGGACCTGAGGGGTGCAAGTTATGTAGACAGAGAAAAGTAGATTGGCTGTCCCCGATGTCATATGTAATAAGGTGCTGAGTCTGCTGACAAGCCTTCTAAGTCTGAGAATCTTCTTTATCACCCACGAAGCATCTTGCCATCTTGGAATATCCATATGCCAAACACAGTGCTGTCTTATGACATACAAAAGAACCCACCTAACCCATAAATGTCAGGTTTGTTGCATAGTGCTCACAAATGTCTCATCAAAGAAGCTCTGTTCCAGTCTTTCAATAGTCTTTACCAAAGGCAACCATCCGTTTTTGGGATACCCATGTAGCCTTCCTACTGAACTTTGGTTCCTGCCTCCTGGTTTGGCTAATGTAGACCCCCTCCACAGGACAACCCTAAGCATACCTTCAGCATCTATGAGAATCTTCTGATGCATGATAAATATGAAGCTCCAACATACTTGGATACTCCCTAGAACATAATTGATCAGCTGCATTATCCCACCATAGGACAAAAGCTTATTGGACTAAGATTGAATTCCAGCAAGAATTCTCTCCCGCAGGATAATGCTCACCATAAATACTTCTCAGGCCGATTACCTCATATATCTCCTAGTTGATTGAATTAGTTTGCATAGTTCTTTGCCAATTGCTAGCTTTAATAAAATTTGATTTGGTTTGACTGTATTTCTTAACTTGCTGTTGCTGGTATCTATTTATCTTGTCAGTGTTGAATTCTAGATCCAAAACTTTGAAGATCAACCACAACCCGAACATAATCTAAATAAGACTAAGCCATGAAATGATTGATGGTGTTTTATTAGCTTTTATAGCGCTTATGTAAGAGGTTATCGTTTTCTTAAAGGTGATTTTCTTTTGGAGGAATCCTGCCTTCAGTCCGACCATTCTTTTGGAGATATCCTGCCTTCGTCCTCGGTCGGACTGTGTTTTTTTTTTTTAGGGCATGTGTGTGTCTAGGGAGAAAGAGATGGAAGAAATTTGTTTGCATAGATTACCTGATGGTGCAACCGTTGATTGGATGGAGCATAGTTACCTCTTTTGTAAACCTCAAGTGAAGCCCAAGGTCCTCATGCACTCAAAGAAGTCTTTTGTGGTTTGTTTCTTACTAGGAGTAGGTATTTCAAATTTTACTTAGCTTGTTGTTAAAGTTCTTTTTTATTCAATAAGTTTGGGAGACTTGAAATTAGAGGTTCAATGATGTCTTGTTATCCATCTTTTATACCAGGGTCTAGACTTCTTACCTTACCAGGGTTTTTTTGTTAAGATTAGTAGATGTAACCTCATTATTCATCATGTAGACAATCTCTTTAGTAATATAACTACTCTCTCTGTTGACTTTGTATGAAAGCCGGTGAAGGTCTCCGGAGTAGCAGCCCTATGTCTTCTCCTCCCCAGATGCATTGTTGACATCTCGTCCCTCCAAGCACCTGTAGATCTACGTATACCAGAACTATAGTTGCTATAGATCGATCTCTGTTTATCTTCTTCGTAGGATCTCTCTTCTCCGGCCTCGATTTGTGCTTTCCATAGACTCGCTAGACTAAAAAATGTTGAATAGTTTGATATACATTGTTGGACCCTTTTTCCAATAGCTTATTTCTTGTTCAGTTGTTTGGATGTGAAAAATATTTTCCAACTCAAAAGACCCTCATTACCCGTACTTCCAATTATTACTCTCGTTTCTCTCTCCACTCATTACCCCTATCTCCAATCATTATTCTAATTTCTCTCCCTATCTCTCCCCACTCATTACCCCTATCTTCAATTATTACCCTAATTTCTTTCTCCACTCATTATCCCAAAAACCAAACCCAAATTTTTTTGAAAACCCATCCAAACGAGGCTTTAAGCTTTTGAAATTGCTGGTAACTTAACATGGTATTAGAGCTCAGGTTGTGAGAGTTCTTAGGTTCAAGTCTCTGTTTGCATTTTTCTTCACTATTTGCATTCTGTTTTACTCCTCCTTTGATAATTTTCATCTCCACGTGCAAGATAGGGTTACACGTGAGGGAGGATATTGAATACCTTGATATGCAATGTCGGGCTCATTTCCTAACAGCTTAAGCTTTTGGAACTACTGGTAAAGCTTTTGGAACTACTGGTAAGTTAACACAAACAACCCTCACCAATGACTCGCCAGACCTCTACGATCTTCTTCGGTCATTCACTCATCTCGGACGACCTATTTGGAAACCCTAGCAGGGTAGTGGATCAATGAATGAAATAACAGTTCTTATAGGGATTGGTTTCGTAAATAAAAGTTTTGAGGGCATGTTATTTTGTATTGAAGGAAGGTCAGAGTCTGGACTTCGGAATTATTCCTTCGTTTGGGTACCGCCTATTGTTTTCAGCTTTCCTCGGCCTTATTGGCTACCAGTTATTGAGAAATTCTAGTATGTTAGTTTCTGTATTGGACAATGCTTGAATGTTTTCGATGTAGTCAATATCTGTAAATTAAGAAATGTAACTTGTGTTGACATGTGACAGCACTATCATTTGTTTGCAGTATCGCAATATGTTTAAAATTAACAGAGCCATTTCTTTGAAATCCATCTTACAGTTGTCTGTTTTTAGGTTGGGTTGTTGGGTATGGGGCGGTCACTTCAAAGGGATCTGAATAAGATTGCGGAAAGTGCTGATACATCTACTACAGAGGGTTTGAGTTACGTATTGACAGGTAAAACTTCTTATAAGTGCTGCTGTGGTAGTTATTGAAGTTTAACATATTCTGTGCGTGTGGTAATTTGGAGACAGATGTTTAATAGAAGTTGGAAAGGTTCTGTCAAGCCTTGGTTTAATTTACATATAACCTCTTTTCATCTTCTTCGGTTATACAAGAAAATGTATTATGCACATACTGTAGATTCTTGCATGTGATTTGGTAGAAATGTTATAACAAAATTCTTCACAATTTTAGTTATTTCTTTGGATAGGTAAAAAATTGCACTCAGAATGGGTTGTTCCCCAAAAAATTACACTCAAAGAAGGTTTGCTTATGGATATCATCAGAGAGAGTACCATATATGATGGGGAGGGCATTTGCATCATTTTCAGAGAGGTTGTCTTTGAAATTAGCATGTTTTACCTCTTGGACCTGTCGATCCTTGTTTTTGAAGCAAGGCAAAGCACCTTTTATTTGTTTTCACGATTTATGGAAATCATATAAACGTGTAGAAAAAATAAACAACAAAAACAAATTACCACAGATGTTTTGTCGTTTGTTTTGAAAAAAGTAAAAATAGAAACAAAAAGCGAGAACATTACCAAATGCACCCTAAGGCCTAAAGTAATGCCCAGTGTCCATAGATTAGCATTTTGACGTAAGAAAAATAATAGGTTTCGGACCATTCGTGTTCTTACGTGTAATACGATGTTATAAAATTTTTAAAGTATTTTAGAATCAAACTTATCCTCACCATGCCCATACTCTACTTTTTAAAGATTTTCTTGTCTGTCCTATATTGGTATCCATGCTTTTCAAAGATTGCATGTGTTTGTACCGTACCCACATATGGAGGAACGTGTAGTCACAAATGAGAACGCCCGTTGACCCTCTATCTGACAACTTAACCTTTCAGATGAGTTGAAGGGTAACAATAGCAACACTGAATTGTGTGTGACAACATAATCTCACTTGTGCAGAGAGAGGTTTTGGTTGAGGGTTTTGTCTATAGTTTACTTGTCTGGCTTCATCAATTTTTGTTATAAGATGCAATTTGTCGAGCCACTTATATTCTCTTAATTGATTGCCCCAACAAGGCGGTTCTTATTATTTCACTGTTGTTGCAGAGACAACACTTGCTTTGCTTCGGCATCCTGACTATTGTATCTCTGGTTATTCATCTGTAAGTAAATACCATTCCTTTTTGGCATTTTTAACTTTGTAGTTTGTTCCAGATTTTTTATTTTAATAGTCTGTCAAGATTTCAAAACCATCTAACTACAAGGTTTTGAAATACTATTTGTCTATTTTCAATCTCTTAACTAGCAAACCCTCCCATCATTTTTTGGATTTTTATAGCTGATCCTATGTAAAAAAAAAAATTGTTCCCTAGCTTTCTAAAGAAACATATGGTCCATATGGACATGTTTGGTTGCTTATGGTTGTCCATTGATGCTGAGATACTCATTTGACAACATAGTGACATGGTACTGACCTACTAAAATGCATTTGATTTGTACTTGCATGTCTGAGCTGATCAAAAACTAGGAGTTACTCTATTCCTGATTTAGCATTGCTATATATGAAATGCTTGGAAGTATCCAAGGTGAAAATGAACTCTTAATCATTGTCAATATACATCAACAAATTAGCTATGCCCGGCGGGGTGTAACTCAAATAAACTGTTTGGTATGTTGTTAGTAATTCCCATTGATGCTATGGCGATGTCTGTTGTCTTTGATCTAAGCGGTTTCTGACTATTTACTTCTTGTTCTATGCCCTTTCTGCTTCCCTTGCAAGGCCATATTTGAATTTTGGAGAAGAGGGGTTCCTCGAGATAGGTAGGTCAAAGTTTATATGATTGGTAATGAGATTAATCTCCTTGGTAGGCATTACCTAATGAAAGCAAATACATTGGTTCATTCTTAGCTAACTTTTGACTTGGTCAGTGGAACGGAATTGGAAGTTGTGTAAGAGGGATTGGTGGTTAAAACGTTTCAGTAAAAGCATCTTCCAATGAACTGGGATTGTTGGAATGCACTCTAATAGAGGGGTTTGTGAGAATACAGGATTGCCTTATGTAAATCACGAGGTCATGGTTGATGGAAATGTTGGTTTTTGGTGGAATGGTTTTGTCAGTCTTTGTTATGTGCATTCTTCTTTGTGTGAGTTTGTGATGGCTCAAGGGGATTGATGTTTCGGGGTAAAATGAGGTGTTTCTTTGATGGTCTTCAGGTCTGGAAAGGGGAACGAAATGATGAGTCAAAATGGTAACTTAGTTTGGAATAGGTCATATTTTCTCCAAAATGACGTGACATGGGGACCCTCAAAATCCTTGGAAGCCTGTTATCAAGTTGAGGGAGTGTTCTTTTCTTTGCCGGTTAAAAAAAAAAAAAAAAAGTTGAGGTAGATCCTAGCCTTGAGAAGTCTGAAAGGGTGCTTCGCTTTTCCCTTGTATGAACGTAACTGGATTAAATGTTGTGAGCATGGCTGCCTTCTTCCACTTAATACTGCAGTTTTATAGATACCCCCTTGCCCTAGCAGACTTCCCCCCTTTCCCCCTCCTTATTTTGTTTATGTTACTTTTCTCTAGTATTATTTAATTCAACGGTGTGGGTATATGGAGGTCCTCCACCCCTAAGAGGCCATGGGAGGATCCTCCATCCACTGACTACTGAGGCAGCACCCAAACTCCATGGCTCGCACGCCACATATGGAGGCGAGCTCACCCAAAGACTTACATTGCTTGCCTCCCAGAGCTCTGAAGTTCCCCCCTTATGGCGACTCCGCACAACACCCTAGGCCGGGAGCAGGGCCTAGGTACTTACTCGGAACCTAAGGAGGAATGCGGATTGGAGGCTAGAGTGAAGGGATTGTCAAGGCCTGGCTCACCTCTGAGGTGAGCTCCACTTGACCGGTCATAGACAGAGAGGGGTTCGCCGATGTCACCTGACGTGTGAAGATCACCAACGTCACCTTATGTACGAAGATCTCTGCGTATCCCATCTGACAAGCTGATACATAGGAGCCTGTATCATACCTACCATCTGGCATGACACAGGCCTCCATATATCACAACTGTCTCTGGGGTACCCTTGTGGCAGAACTACAGTTCTGATATAACACTCAAAGAGGAATGTGGTACTCTCCTCAGCATTAATGAGGAGAGGAACGCTTCCTTCCCCTCCAAGGCTCTCAAGCTCCTATATAAAGAGGAGTTAACTCTCATTAAAGACAAGCACGCAATACACACCTACTCTCCACTGCCATCCCCCCCCCCTCTCTCTCTAAGGCTTCCCTGAGCTCTCTCCTCCTCCACCTCTGGTGGTCCTGAGTCACTGTAGTAACTGCCATACTCCCAGAGGGTAACCTTAGGTACTCTTCCCACTTCTCATACCCACAAACGGAGTTAAATTGACAGAAGAACATTGATCACATATCTTTTCAACTCTAACGAAAGGGGCGCAGCGCGCACATAACTCCTTGATGCTTGATTATGAGACCTCAAAATGGACTCTTTTTCCTGCTTTTTTCTTGGCATGGTTTGGAAGTCTACGTAATTACATGTTCATTTCTATGATTGCTGGGTGCTATTCCTGTCTAGAAAAGATGCAGTCCGATAGGTAGAGGTCAAAGGAGTTTGAACTGTGTGTTGAGGCTGTGGATCTGATAAGGGAAGAGGATAATGCCATACATAGAAATTCTAGACAAGCCAAAGCTGAGGTTGATTTTCTTGCAAGTAGCAAAGAATTTCTTAGTTTTTTCTTGTGGTACTTATTTCCCGGGTTCTGATGGTTTTTAAGAGAATCTCCTCCTTTTTTGCTTATCTCTGTCTACCGACAAAGTCTTATTTCTTAATCCCACATATTGAAAAGCATATGATGAGCGAAATCCCACATCGCATGAGTACCAAAGTACACATACATCAACATATATAGCTTTATTCTCTCCATCTTCCTCTCACTCCAACCAAAAACCCTAAAGTTTGCAAGGATCAGTCCAACCCTCTCTCTCTCCAAAATAAAAAATCCTAAATTAAATTGAAAGGATTTGCTGTAATCAATTCAAATTAACCAATCCACCCTCCCTCTCCCTTCTCCTTCAAATTTATCTTTTGGTCTTGGGTTTGGGGTTGAGGTGGGTTTTTTTTGTTAGGATTTGATTTGATGGGGGTGTTTGGAGGGGATTGGAGTATGGTGATGTTTGAAGGAGGAGGAGAGAGAGAGAGAGAGAGAGAGAGAGAGGAAATGAGAAGCATGAAGGGGGGAGTTGTGCGTGTGAGTGAGGAGGGGTGTTTCCTGAAAATGAAGTAATGTACGGGTCAAAAATGTCAATTCATATGAAAATAGTGCCATTTCATCCATTTCCGTTAGAAATTGGATGGAATTTAACGGTGGGTGCTGAATTCAAGGGTTTTTGTAAACTACATGTGTCTAATTGAAATAAAGTGAAGTATAGGTGCTTATGAGACATTTGGCTGAAAGTTCATTGGCTGAAATGAAATTTTCCCTTTAATCTTTCTCAAACATTCATTTTGATCTATTATTCTTTTCTCCCGGGACTGCAAATTTTCGCTTACACATGCATCAGGAGTATTGAACACATTACACATGCATCATGTTCTAATCACATGCGGTGCAGGTGGATGTAAAACGAAGCATAGATGAAGGCGAGAAGCGGTTCAATCAACTTTCAATTGAAGAACGTGGTAAATTCGACGAAGAGACATTAGTCAATGTGAACAACATAAAAAGGAAAAGCACAACAAACCAAAGAGCTAGTGGATTCAGCAACGAGTATATTGTGGTAAGTACTACTTGGAGATGTTTCTTCTGGAATTCCTTGATATTGACTTGGTCAGTGAGGTCAAGTTTCATAAAAGAACCTAAACTCGTTCCAGTTTATTGTTATTGTTAGCATAAACTACCTTTGTAAGAATAGCACCTCCCAAGTTGATATTTGGGCATGATGGCCTCTACACTCATTAGCAAGTTTGGTGTGAGTTTGGCTTTCATGTAATATTAGAGCTAGGATGCACCATGCATGAACTTTTGGTTCATTATGATACCTATATTATGGATCCTCTATTTACCTCCCCACGTGTGTGAGTTGCATGCGTAGCCGTAGGAATGTTAGATTTCTTCCCACTTTAGTAACAACTCCCAAACTAGTATACAAACCTTTTGAGCCCTTCATCATTGAGTTTGTTAGATTATGGGTCTATTTGTATCTAATATAAATATGTGTCTTATCATGTAATTAGTTTAAGTATCTAGGACCGTAGTGCAATTATTATACATCTTGTATATATATTTTACGTTGAATGAAATCAACTCTAATGGGTTTTCTCCCTATTACGATTACCCTAAAACTGAACATGGTATCAGAGCGATAGAACTTGGCGACCTACTACATTCTTCTCGTCGATCAGCACCGCGTGAACAGTGCTCGTCGTGAACAGTACCGCGTGAACAGTTTTTGCGTGAACAGTACTCGCGTGAACAGTGCTTCGATCAGTTAGGGTTTACCATCGCCGTCGATCACGATTTGCTCGCCGTTATTTCTTCTCGCCGATCAAATCTGTTTTTTCCTTCTCTCACGAAATTTCAGCACTATTTCAGTCAGATCTGAAGGTATTCGGTGGTTTTTTTTTAGGTTCTAGGGCTATTGGAACCTTTACTTATTATTTTTGGAGTTCTAAAGCTGCTGGGAACATTGTTTATTGTTTATTTGGCATTATTGTTCTGCTTTCAAGATGTCAGAAGAGAAAAAACAGGCTTCCGCTAGTGGCAAGGATGAGTTGAGTCGTGTAGGGACTCTGGATAACTCTCCGCTGGATATTTGTCCCATCAAATTGGATGGCACAAATTATTTACTTTGGTCTCGTACTTTTACATTAGCTATTGAAGCTAAAGGAATGTCTGAGTTCATTGAAGGCCCTGTTACTGAGCCTACTACTGATGTTGAACTCAAGAAGTTTAAGTCTCATCGATCTTTAGCCATGACCTGGTTGTTTAATTCTATGAAGGCTGATATTCTGATAGAGTTCTTTACAGAAAATGTTCAGGAATTGAACACAGAGTTTTATTATCAACTGGAGAAATGGAATACAGAAGAATGGAGAAGAAAAGAGAATTACAGGAGAGAAAGAGAGAAACAGGAAATGTGATTCACGACACTTTCTCCCACTCCATTATACGTAGATATTCACCCTTATCAGAATAACCGACTCCCCTCCTAACAACCCAGAACCGACTTACAAGTATTTCAAGAATTACGCATTAAGTCCTGAATGTTTACAACAATTACAAATAAACCCCAATTCCTATCATTACCCTCCCCTTGAAAACAACCTTGTCCTCAAGGTTGGAACTGAGGAAACCTCTGATGGAGCTCATGCCAGCTTTCCCACGTTGCATCTTCAGGAATAGAGTTGGACCACTGCACCAAAACCAAAGTGTGTGGTCGATTGTGTCTGTTAACCAATTTTCGATCCAAAATGGCTAAGGGTTCTAACTGCAGTTGGCCATCTTCCCCAGTGAGAGGCAATTCAGACTGTATGACAGCTCCAGTTCCCAACCTTTTCTTTAACAGAGAGACGTGGAATACTGGATGAATCTTGGAATGAGGAGGTAAATCCAACTTATAAGCCACTGGTCCAACCTTTTGCACTACCTGATAGGGACCAAAGTACTTAGGAGCCAGCTTGGCATTCCTTCTAAAAGCCACAGTGACTTGCCTAAAAGGTTGGAGCTTAAGAAAGACCCAATCTCCCACCTCAAACACCCTGTCAGATCTGTGCCGGTCAGCAAGCTGTTTCATCCTATTTTGTGAAGCAAGCAGATGTTCCTTGAGTAATTTGAGGAGAGTATCTCTATTGTGCAACAAATTCTCAGTAGCTGCAACTGCTGAACCTCCAGGAGCATAGTGCACCAAATTTGGTGGTTTTTGACCATATAAAGCCTCATAAGGAGTGATGCCAGTAGAAACATGAAAAGTGGTGTTGTACCACCACTCAGCCAAAGGTAGCCATTTAGACCAAGCTGTAGGTCTATCACTGGTGAAACATCTTAGGTAGTTTTCCACACATCTGTTGACAACCTCAGTCTGCCCTTCAGATTGGGGGTGATAAGCTGTACTCATACACAGTGTAGTACCCTGCAGTCTGAATAACTCCTTCCAAAATGTACTAGTGAAAATTTTATCTCTATCTGACACAATAGAGCTAGGCATACCATGAAGCTTAAAAATATTATCAAGGAAAGCTTGGGCAATAGTGGTGGCCGTGTAGGGGTGAGTGAGAGAAATAAAGTGAGCATACTTACTTAACCTGTCAACCACCACATAGATCACAGATTTAGTAGAAGAATTTGGTAGACCTTCAATAAAATCCATGGAGATATCACTCCATAACCTCTCTGGAATTGGCAGAGGTTGGAGTAACCCAGGAGAAGCCACAGTTTCATTCTTATGTCTTTGACAGACATCACAAGCTGCTACAAACCGAAGCACATCCTTTTTCATTCCCTTCCAGTAGAAAGCTTGCTTCAATCTTTGGTAAGTTCTCTCTCCCCCAGAATGTCCCCCTACTGGACTGTCATGATGTTCTTGTATGAGCCTGAGTCGGAGAGAAACATTGTTTCCCACCACCAATCTAGACTTGTAGTAGAGCATCTGATGTTGCCAGGAAAAATGTGGATGGCTTGCAGGACTCTGCTGTAAATTTCTGAGTAGAACTTGTAACTCCTGATCTTGCAACCAACTATCTTGGAGATCCTTTACCCACTGACATAAAACTACAGTCATGGCTGCTACTCCGCCCTGAGGTTCTTGTGCGGAGAAAACCCCTTCCACCACCCTTGATAAGGCATCAGCTGCAACATTTGTTTTCCAGACCTGTATAGTATTTGGTAATCAAACCCCATGAGTTTGGATAACCATTTTTGTTGCATCAGAGTGGTAACCTTCTGTTCCAACAGGAATTTCAAGCTCTGATGGTCAGTTTTGATAAGAAATTGTCTTCCTAGCAAATAATGCCTCCATTTGGTAACAGACATGACAATTGCCAACAATTCTTTTTCATAAGTTGATAACCCCAAACTGGTAGGTGACAAAGCTTTACTGTAATAAGCTATCGGTCTCCCTTCCTGCATTAATACAGCCCCTACTCCCTTGCCAGAAGCATCACACTCCAAAATAAATGGCGTGGTATAATTTGGCAACATCAATACTGGGGCTGTGGTCAGAGCAGTCTTGAGCTGTGTGAAAGCATCCTCAGCTTCTGTGTTCCAGCCAAAAGCATCTTTTCTAAGCCACAAATGCAAAGGCTGACAAATCTTGCCATAGTCCTTAATAAATCGCCTATAATAGCCAGTAAGCCCAAGAAATCCTCTAAGAGTCTTGACTGAATGAGGCCTAGGCCAGTTAATCATGCTGTCAATCTTAGAAGGGTCTGCAGCAACACCCTCCGCAGTGATCACATGTCCAAGGTACTCCACTTGTTGCAGACCAAAAGCACACTTGGACTTTTTTGCATACAACTGATGCTCCCTTAGTTTGGCCAAGGTTAAAGAAACATGTTCCAAGTGATCAAACCATGTCTTACTGAAAATAAGTATGTCATCAAAGAAGACCAGCACAAATTTTCGTAAATAAGGTCTGAAAACAGTGTTCATAAGGCTTTGAAAAGTGGATGGGGCATTGGACAAACCAAAAGGCATGACTAGAAATTCATAGTGGCCCTCATGAGTGCGGAATGCAGTCTTGTCTACATCCTTTGGGGCCATTCTGATTTGGTGATATCCAGATCGCAGGTCCAACTTAGTGAAATACTTTGCCCCATGCAGCTCATCCAATAGTTCATCAATTATTGGAATGGGAAACTTATCGTTGATGGTGTCCTTGTTCAATGCTCGGTAATCGATGCACATTCTCCAAGTATTATCCTTTTTCTTGACTAATAATACTGGTGAAGAAAAGGGAGAAACACTGGGCCTTATTACTCCAGTGGCTAACATTTCGTTAACTATTTTTTCAATCTCATTTTTCTGTATATAAGGATATCTGTAGGGTCGAATATTAGGGGGTTGGGAACCCTGCTGTAAAGGAATTTGATGATCATGGGATCTAGAAGGGGGAAGAGCTTTAGGTTCCATAAAAATATCTTCATATTCATTCAAGATGGAAGCCAAATCAGAAGATACCTCAGTAGCTGTGATGTCTTGAATACTACTCAGTTGAGCTAATATTCCTGTAGGGTGCTTGTTGAGTATTTGTTGCATCTTTTTGGCATCTACAAGCTGTATTCCTATAGTATTGTCTCCCGTTAACACCAGTGTTTGTCTAGAAACAGAAAACTCCATTTGGAGATTCTTGAAATCCCATAAAACTGGCCCTAAAGTTGAGAGCCATTGAACTCCTAGCACCATATCACATCCACCTAATGGAAGCAACCTGACTTCAGAAACAAAATTGGTACCCTGCACAGACCACTGTAAATCCTTCACCATGGCTTTACTACAGACCTTTGTCCCATCGGCCACAATAACAGACAAAGGATTGGTGGGTAAAACCCTAACTCCTGTCTTTTTAGCTATTCCAGGGTCCAAAAAATTGTGTGTGCTTCCCGAATCCACAAGTATATTCACTGCAACCTTCTTTATGAAGCCTTTAATCCTCATAGTTCTGTAGGTTTGTACCCCTGACAAGGCATGGACTGAGATGTGGAACTCCCCGTGACTGTCATCAGAAGATATCTCTTGCTGGGCCTCTTCAAACACATCCTCTTCATCTTCAACCTCTAACATAAAAAGCTGTTTTTTCTTACATACATGACCCCTGTAATACTTCTCATCACAACCAAAACATAACCCCTTGGCCCGTTTTTCATCAAAGTCTTTTGGAGTAAACTTTTTAACCATGCCAACTGCTTCTGTGGTCTTGGTTGGAGGCTCTTGTGATCTTATTGGTGCTCCAGTAAAAGGGAAAGAAGATCTCATGGGTCCCTTATTCTTTTTGTTCAAAGCCTCCATAGTTTCTTCTTGCAATCGTGCTAACCCCATGGCTTGTGAAATGGTTCTAGGTTGAAACATTTGGACTCCCCCTTTAATCTCTTCCTTTAGACCACTGACAAAACAACTTATGAAGAATTCTTCCGTGAGACCTGTGGTTTTATTAGCCAATTCCTCAAACTTTTCTTGATAAACCTGGACAGAACTCCATTGTCTAAGCTTTGTCAATTGACCCACGGCATCTTCAAAGACATTATTCCCAAACCTAAGTAAGAGAACCCTAGAAAATTCCCTCCATGAACGCACAGTGTGGGACTTCTCAAACCACCTATACCAATGCATAGCCTTATCCTCCATGTGTAACGAGGCTAAGCGTAACTTCTGAGTCTCGTCGACTGCGTTTAACTCAAAAAATTTCTCACATTTATAAACCCAAGCCTCAGGGTCTTCCCCAAAAAATTTTGGAAAATCTAATTTGGGTTGGAACGTTCGAAAAGAACCCTGATTCTGATTAGGGTTTGGTAGGGTTTGAAGAAGACGAAGATACCTTTTCTTGAAGCTGCTCATACTTTGAATTCAAAGTGGTGATAAGAGTCTTGATCCCATCCATCGTATCTTTGAATCCATCTATGGCTGCCGCTTGACGATCCGTAACATCGGTCAGCCGGTGAACAGAATCGTTGGTTGCATCTGCCAATTTCCGAATAGAATCTTCCAAACGTTTAATCTCTTGCGCACGAGTTTCTGTCATGATCCCGATCGCCCACAGTCAGAGGAGCGAGGCTTTGATACCACTGATAGAGTTCTTTACAGAAAATGTTCAGGAATTGAACACAGAGTTTTATTATCAACTGGAGAAATGGAATACAGAAGAATGGAGAAGAAAAGAGAATTACAGGAGAGAAAGAGAGAAACAGGAAATGTGATTCACGACACTTTCTCCCACTCCATTATACGTATATATTCACCCTTATCAGAATAACCGACTCCCCTCCTAACAACCCAGAACCGACTTACAAGTATTTCAAGAATTACGCATTAAGTCCTGAATGTTTACAACAATTACAAATAAACCCCAATTCCTATCATATTCGTAGTCCTTTATTGCTTCTTGACACTCCATATCAGATTTGGACTATTGCCAAACAGACTTATTCTCAGCAGGGCAATGATGCTCAATGTTTTGAGTTGCGAAAGAGACTTCGTACTATGGATCAACACAATCGATCTGTTGCTGTTTACTTTGCTGAGCTTAGTGGGGCCTGGCAAGAATTTGATTATTATCAGGGGTTTCAGGCAGTCTGCTCCGTTGATGCTGGTGCTTGGTTAAAAAGAATAGAGAAAGAGCGTGTGTATGACTTTCTTGCTGGTCTTGATGTGGAGTATGATCCAATTAGAGTGCAAGTGTTGGGTCGTGTCCCGTTTCCATCTTTGGGAGAGGCCTATGCCATTGTTCAACAGGAGGAGAGCAGGAGGGGTGCTATGTTGCAAGCTTCTACTTCTGATCGTTCTGCCTTGGTTGCTATTCCGCAAGGACAGTTTGGGTCTGACAGTGGAAAATCTCAGCCTGGTACTAGCAGTGGGATTATAGACCGCATGTCACTCCAGTGTGATCATTGCCACAACACTGGACATACCAAGGATTTTTGTTGGAAGTTACATGGTCGTCCTTCTCGTGGGCGAGGCAGTGGGCGTGGAGGTCGAGGTCGTGGTCCTGGGCGTTCTCAGGCCCAGGCACATGTTTCAGAGTTTGCTACCTTGTCCGATTCTGGGTACAGTACAGGAGTTCAGTCACCTTCTGATTCTATTGGTGGTTTCTCTCAAGCGGAGATGCAAGCTCTCAGGCGTCTTATGGCTCGGGCTGATTCTTCCTCTACTATAGCTCCTACTTCCACAGCAGCTCCTACTGCATCCTATTTTGCTCATTCAGGTATTCCAGCTAGTGCATTTACTGCCTCCTCCGGAATCCCTTGGATTATTGATTCTGATGCTTCAGATCATATGACAGGTTGTTCCTCTGTTTTTGATTCCTATTCTACTTGTTCTGGTAAGGATAAGGTCCGAATTGCCGATGGGTCATTCTCTGCTATTTCAGGGAAAGGTTCCGTTCGCTATTCTCCCTCTATCTCACTCTCTTCAGTTCTCTATATTCCAAACTTTGCCACTAACCTTCTTTCAGTTAGTAGTTTTACCCATTCTGCAAACTGTTCTGTGACATTTTTTCCTACTCACTGTGTCTTTCAGGAACTGGAAACGGGGAAGGTGATTGGCAGTGGTAAAGCACATGGTGGTATCTATTATCTGGAGCATGCACCTCATCCATCTTTGCCATCTTTATCATGTGGAAAAGCTCTACATGCAGATATGAGTTCCACTCTTTCTTTGTTACATCGGTGGCACCGTAGATTGGGTCATCCCTCTTTTGGGATATTAGAGAAACTTTTTCCTACTTTAGTTAAACATCGTCCTAGGGATCAGTTTTTTTGTGAAGCTTGTGAGTTTGGGAAACATAAACGCTCTTTTTATGCCCCTATTAATAAACGAAGTGATTCTCCATTTATGGTTATTCATTCTGATGTTTGGGGTCCTTCTCCCATTACTTCTTTAAAGGGCTATCGTTGGTTTGTTACCTTTATTGATTGTTATTCTCGTGCCACATGGGTATACTTACTCAAGTCAAAGAATGAAGTATTTTCCTGTTTCAAATCTTTTCATAAGATGGTGTGCACTCAGTTTGATACACATATTAAAATTCTTCGGAGTGATAATGGGACTGAGTATATTGATAAGATTTTTCGGACATATCTAGCTGATAATGGTATTATTTTTCAGACGACTTGCGTTGACACTCCACAACAAAATGGAGTCGCTGAACGCAAAAATCGTCATCTTGCTGAGGTAGCTCGATCCCTTTTGTTCACTATGAATGTTCCCAAATACTTATGGGGAGAAGCTGTTTTAACTGCCACATATCTTATCAACCGTATGCCATCCAGTGTCCTCAATTTTAAAACACCCATTGAGTGTCTGCCAAGTAGTTGTCGAGTTACGACTCTTCCACCTAGGGTGTTTGGTTGTGTGTGTTTTGTTCATGCCCCCAAACCTTCTGGGGGCAAGTTCGGCCATAAAGCCCATAAGTGTATTTTTGTTGGGTACTCTCCTACCCAGAAAGGCTACAAGTGTTATGACCCTTATTCTAGGGAGATGTTTGTCTCTATGGATGTTACTTTTTGGGAAACAGAGTTTTTTTATTCTCCCTCCAAACCATCTCTTCAGGGGGAGCATCAGCAAGAGGAAGAGATGCTTACCTTTTATAATCATAGTGAGGGGGAGCAATTGTTCTATGATCATAGTGAGGGGGAGAAGGAAAACAAGGGAGAGGTACCGGTATCTGTTGAAAGGGAAAGGGAAACACATGATATTGGTGGTGACATTGAGGAACAACTACCTGCACGACTGCAGGGAGCTAACTTATAGAGGTATGCTAGACGTAGAAAGTCTTCATGTGCGTTACCACTTTGTCAATCACAATCACCCACTCCAGTTCCGGATTCCTCAGCTGACTCTTCTGGTAATGATTCTCCTCTTATTGAACATCCTCCTATGGATCCTGACAATCTTCCTATTGCTATTCGAAAAGGTGTTAGATCTTGTACTCAACATCCTATCTCACAGTTTGTCTCTTATGACCGTTTGTCTCCTTCGTACTATGCCTTTGTCTCTTCTCTTTCCTCTATATCTATTCCACAGAATTGGCAGGATGCATTCAAGATACCTAAGTGGAAAGGAGCTATGGTGGAAGAGATGACAGCTTTGAAAAAGAATGGCACCTGGGATTTAGTGTCACTTCCAGAAGGGAAGAAGCCAGTGGGCTGTAAGTGGGTGTTCACTATTAAGCAAAAGGCTGATGGTACAGTTGAGAGATACAAGGCAAGGCTTGTTGCCAGAGGTTTTACTCAAACTTATGGTATTGACTATGAGGAGACATTTGCTCCGGTAGCGAAGATGAATTCGGTCCGAGCTATCCTCTCGTGTGCTGCCCACTTGAATTGGCCTCATCAACAGTTTGATGTGAAAAATGCATTCCTCCATGGTGATTTAGCGGAGGAAGTTTATATGGATATTCCACCTGGTTTCTCTTCTCCTGCAAGTAAGGGAAAAGTGTGTAGATTGAAGAAGGCACTTTATGGGCTGAAACAGTCCCCTAGAGCCTGGTTTGGTTACAAGCAGAGCCATGCAGATCATACGATGTTCACCCGACAAAGTAATGGTAAGATTGCTGTCCTTATTGTTTATGTTGATGACATAATAATGACAGGCAATGATGTGAGTGAGATTCATAATCTTAAGTCTCGTTTAGCTCAAGAGTTCGAGATTAAGGACTTGGGATCATTGAGATATTTCCTTGGAATGGAAGTAGCGAGGTCTGATAGAGGTATTTTTATTTCCCAACGCAAGTATATACTTGATCTTTTGGAAGAAATAGGTATGTTGGGCTGTAGACCTGCAAATTCCCCTATTGAGGCGAATCATCATCTTAGTGGAGATGTGGGGGAGCATACTGATAAGGAGAGGTATCAGCGACTTGTGGGTCGACTAATATACTTGGCCCACACCCGACCAGATGTTACTTATGCAGTCGGTGTTGTTAGTCAGTTTATGCATGATCCTCGTACTTCACATCTAGATGCGGTTTATCGTATTCTGAGGTATCTGAAATCAGCTCCAGGAAAAGGAATTTTGTTCTCTAATCATGGCCATTTGCGATTGGAGGCATTCACTGATGCTGACTGGGCTGGTTCTGTAGATGATAGACGCTTAACTTCTGGTTATTGCACTTTTCTTGGGGGTAATCTGATTACCTGGCGAAGTAAGAAGTAATCGGTAGTCGCCAGGTCTAGTGCAGAAGCTGAGTATAGAGCTATGGCTCATGGTGTTTGCGAGCTCTTGTGGCTCCAAACTTTGTTACGTGATTTGGGGTTTACTAATAGTGTTCCTATGAAACTCTATTGCGACAACAAAGCTGCCATCAACATTGCTCATAATCCCGTTCAACATGATAGAACGAAGCACATAGAGATTGATAGACACTTCATCAAGGAAAAGTTGAACGAGGGTTTGATATGTATGCCGTTTGTGAGATCTGGAGATCAGTTGGCTGATATATTCACAAAAGGGCTGGGTAGCAAGATACTATTGTATTCAAGTTCGGCTTGATTGATATCTTTGCACCAACTTGAGGGGGAGTGTTAGATTATGGGTCTATTTGTATCTAATATAAATATGTGTCTTATCATGTAATTAGTTTAAGTATCTAGGACCGTAGTGCAATTATTATACATCTTGTATATATATTTTACGTTGAATGAAATCAACTCTAATGGGTTTTCTCCCTATTACGATTACCCTAAAACTGAACAGAGTTAATACTTGAACATAGTGTCAAACCTAGGGTTCAAGTGGCCTTGGGCTAGACATTCGTTTTGCAATGATTATTTCCTTCACATGTGCACAATCTTAGATATCAAATTATGTCTGACTCTTATGTTTACTGCTCCTTGTGTGAGGTGGGCCGGCTCATTCGTGGCATTGTTAGAGCTTGTTCTACATTGGTAAAATAGTACTCGGGGCTGCTCATGTGTGGGATTGTTAGAGCTTGTCCCAGACTAGTAAAATAGGACCTCCGAGTTAGTATATTAGTATTGGAGGCCTCTCTCGTTCGACAATGGATTTTAAGCTGGACGTAGTCCCTGTTGCAAATTGCTGGCTATACTAGTAGCGTTATTCCTTATTTTCCCTTCTGTATATGCTGTTTTCATATTTACTGGATCCGTGAGCGTTGATAAATGCATCTCAACTCTTGATATATTTTTTTGGCTTAACAACTCCTTCCAATATTTTTCAGTCATGGCATGTTTCTAGTAGTGCATTGGCTTATGTGATATTGATTTTTCTTTCTTCTTTTTTTTTTTTTTGCTTTGTACTCCCTCCAGCCCAATTTGTTTGTACACCTTTCTGCTTTATAGCATGTCCCAAAGTGTTTGTCCAATTTTCAAAGTCAGTGGGCTAGGTTATGTAAATTAGCCTTTATCGCATTCTCTTTTGTATTCAAATCATAACACAACCTAAGGAAAATAATAAACTGCACATTGAATTTCCAAAGCAGGACTTCATTGCATTTCTAAAATGTTAGTTGTATACATAGTAGTCAGTATACACAAGACGTTTTAAACAAAACTTTTCTATGCACAATGCCTTCATGTGCTTTGAACGAAATTCACTAAATGAGGACTTTGGATCAAACACATCTATCAAAAAACTTCTTTGACCCAAGGCTTTTAGGGCTGCAATCTTCACATTTCTTAAGATATGAAGCTTGTAGGGTTTCATAGGTTGGTTTTCATTCTTTTTCCTGGTGTCTGTGAGTCCTCAAAACCATGCATGCGTTCTTAGTGGGGCAACCTACCTCGTTTAGGGTTTTTACGTGGCGTGTACACTAAAGATACTGGACCATTACTGCTTTTACTGTGTAGAATATGTTGCATTAGAGATTTAGATAATTCTGTGGTAGAATTGATTTTTTCCCTCTTTACAGCAACCAAGTTTTTTTTTCCTTTTAAGTTAGGATTACTTTCTAATTATCATTTGGGAGATAAACAAATTGCAGATAACAATCTTGGTGGCTGCTCAAGGAGTGCATAAACTCCCTGCTGTAAATGGCAGTCGAGACTTGAAAGAAGCCTTGCAAAAGCTTGCCTCTATCCCTGCAAGCAGAACACTTGTGAGAATTGATCTATATAATCCCAAACCTATGTCACATCTGGATTCTGTTTTTCTTCCCTGTCTAAATCAAATTGATTTCCATGCAGGCTGTTGAGGTTTTGTGGACTCCCCAAAACGAAAATGACACATTGTCGGAGCGAGAATTGCTTGAAGATTACCCACTCTTGCGGCCTCTGTGATAGTTATTTGCTTTCTTAAGGGTTTTCAGGAAGAGGTATGGCCAAAAACTGCTTTTAGGATCTGAAGTAGGCTTGGTAAGAAGTGGAAACCCTGTATATTGCTCGCTTCTGCCAGGTTGATTACAATGTAAGTTTTTGTAAACCCACCTGGAAAGAGTGTTCATTATGAATTGAAACCTATGTCTTGTTAATCATTTAATTGTAATTGTACCTCATTTTTGTCCCACGAAAGTTCATAGTTAGTGCGCTTCTGTACCTTACTGGTTTTGTCTGTACTTTTTATTTTCTTGTATCATTTCTGCTCACAGCCAGAACATTTGGACTCTGGTCCCTTTTAAGTAATTATCACTATCCTTGTTTATCTTTAGAATGGGGAATGTGACTCTAGTTTTGAGATGAATCACAGAGTGATAGAGAGTTAGTATTTCAGATGCGAAAGTCTGGGTTTTTATCTTCTTTTATTTTCTTTTGAGTATAAAACATGCACTCATAAATAGTATTACAAACCAGAGGAATGGCAGCAATTCATGAGCTTCTGTTACCGGTAGGACGACTTTTTTCTTTTTTCTTTTGTCCTTTTCCTTTTCATCTTAAGAGCTGAAAACCAATTACCCTTGACCCTTTTTTTTTTTTTTTAATAACAATGAAATGATTAAACCAGCCATTCCAATTGTCAGATGTTTCTTTAGATGTCTGTTCAGAAGCGGTCATCTTGTTCGTCTTACTCTTCCATCTTGTTAGGAACTCAAATAAAAAATGCTACTTACACAACAACAATCCTACCTCCCCAATATGGGTCTTGGAATTGTTGAACTTAATCAATAACCGGAGAGCGATACCAGAAAGTGTCCTTGGGCATAGTTGTCCTTATGGTTTTAGAAAACACACAAATATCCCCAAGTGCATTATAGGGTCTGGGCACTATCAAAATTGTTGATGCCTGATTTCTTAAAACTTCTCCGACTTTTAGGGAGATTTTTATTCAACTGACCATTATTCGGATCTCAATGCCAAGAGGACTTGGTAGATTCTTGAGCGTAAGCAATTTGAGAAGAAAAAGGATCCAATTAATGCTACTACAAGTCACGGTGGGTGATTTAACCTTTTCACAACCATGACAAAATGCCTTTATCCGGATCCTTTGTCCTAGAGGATACATTCTAATACTCACCTACACGAACTACATGTATGAGTAGCGGATCAAAAAAAAAAAAAAAACTAGATGTATGAGTAGTCTCAATTGGTCTCCCTCAAGCTAGGATTTTACACCCTTGCGATAGCCAGCGGTGGCTCCAGGGTTTTAGTTCAACGGTGACAAAAATATGGAGTAACTTTTTTGTATATAAAGCTCTGCATAAAATGTTTTTTTTAATTATTTTTTATGTTCATTTATTTTGTTCTGTTGAGTTATATTATCTACATACTCAAAAATTTAAGTGAAGTGTTTTTTACTTTGACTACTCATGAACAATTTAGTGCCGACAATATGAAAAAATACCAAAAAAAAATCAAATTATATGTAAAAGAAAAATACGAAATTTTAGTGCATTATTCGAGTTCAGGGGTTTCGCGTGAACCCCTCAAACATAGGTGAAGCCGCCCTTGGTATAGTGAACTGAAACGTGGCTTGCAAGGTGCCTATTTGTTTGCTCGAAGCTGCTTAACAGAGAAAAAGGACTGTAGAAAATGTAAACATACCAAAACAAATGAGTCAATGAGACTTTGGAGTCTATCTCCCGTATCTAGTCCATAGTGTCTCCATTGTGACCAGGACCCATATATAGAAGCACGGGATTCAGTTCCTAGCCAATTAGGGTTCACTCGATACTGAGTACAAATTAAATTGGAGCTATCGAATACTTGTGGCACGAAAGCCTCCAGCAATCTATACCCGGCAAAAAGAACGACCCCAAGCACCGATAAACTCGGAGTTTACATTTGATTCCATAGATATGCTCGATCTTTATGTCACTATTGATAGATCTTGGGCTAAGGTAACGAATGGGGGGCATCATCATTGGGTTATTTGTATCTGGTTTGGATTATACATGTCATTTAGGCTACCTCAAGATATCTTTTAGATGAAAAATAGGAACAGTTTAACTTGAAAATAGGCATGCAGAGTTCTAAACGACATTTTATGGGCATGCGATGTTCTTAATCGTATTATAAAAGGAAAAAGAATAAAAAAAATTCTTGACATCTTGTTCATACATACAAGGTGTATATGGACCTATAAAATTTACTCCACTAATCACTGGACTGAGTGACCCTAATGGGAAGCGGGGGCGCTGCTGTCCTCTTGGGACAGCAGCTTGCGGCTGTGCCCGAATTCTGGGCCCACTCCGGTGTCGCTCCGTTGATTGGAAGCGTTCACTTCGTAGAGCTTTTTGAGTAAAACAGTTATGCAAAAAATCAGCTTAATTGGATATCATTAAGTGCCTCCGATTAATGCACCAGAGTGGGCCCAAAATTTGGGCACAGCCGCAAGCTGTTGCCCCTACGGGACAACAGCGCCCCCGCGTCCACCCTAATGAGCCTTAAGATCGATGCCAGTAAAGAAACAGTAGCCATCGTTCAATAAATAGATTGTAAATCCAAAATTGTAGATTAAGAGGATATCAATTTGAAAAGTTTTAAGGTCTCAACAGGTTCAATCAATTGATTAAGGATAAAACTGACAAAAGAAAAATAGGATAATTGAGGGGACAAAAGTGAAATTCAGCCGAAACTATTGGTAGTATAGGGCGGGTTCCCATTGGCCGGGATGCTGACCTATTATTCTGGGAGGACTACTCAATAATTTTCCCTAACCCACCTTATCCTGAGCCTCCTTTCCTCAAGCTGCATATGCCTATGTCCCTTCCATATGGATCCCTTTGATTTCTCCTCCACCCACAGTCACAGCAGCACCAGCACAATTTAGCAGAAAAACACACACACTCACTCACCATTTTCTGGAGAGAGAGAGAGAGAGAGAGAGTATACAAACATCCATTAATACCCACTGATGGCTTCTGCAACAACTAGACCCACCTTCAGTTTCCACCTCTCCTCCTCATCTCCTCCCAAACCAACACCAAACCTCCCATTCCCACCTCTCCTCCTCAGCAGCAAAAGCCACTCTCTCTCTGCTACTATTCGCAAACACCCCCCAAACCTCAATATTTTCACTGCAAAATCCATCGACGTATCCAAAGAGGACAAACCCATTTCAGAACAAGCCCCTGATAACCCAGAAACACCACCCGCCTCCGATGATTATCCTCCACAGCAACAAGAGCTCCCTTTTGACGAGAGGCGGCGGCTGGAAGAGAAGTTTGCCGTGCTGAACACGGGCATATTCGAGTGCAAGTCGTGCGGGTACAAGTACGACGAGGCGGCCGGGGACCCGGCGTACCCGGTCCCGCCGGGGATGCAGTTCAGCAAGCTGCCGGAGGACTGGCGTTGCCCCACGTGCGGGGCGGCCAAGACTTTCTTCGAGAGCAAGAGTGTGGAGATTGCTGGTTTTGCTCAGAACCAGCAGTTCGGGTTGGGTGGTAATACTCTTACCTCTGGCCAGAAGGCTGTCCTCATATACGGTGGCTTGTTGCTGGGCTTTGCGCTTTTCTTGTCTGGTTACTTTCTTCAATAATCATGGGCTATTATTGCCTTCATTTCATCTTTGCTAGTAGCTTTTTGGATTGGTGAAGTTCTGTTAATGTATATTGATAATGGATTAGCAGATGAGTGACATAAGAGGAATATCATATTGTGTTTGGCAGCCTATAATTCCAGAGTGCCAATTACCAATTTTTTTCTGGTTTTAGAGTCTCCTATCTCTGTTTCTTTGGAATTTCCTTTTATTTGTTTAACTTGTTCACAGATAACTAGGTGAAGTTTCTTCCTTGATGAAGCTAGCTAGAGATGTATTTTAGGGTTGCCATAAGAGGAATATTGGATTGAACACAATTGGAGAAAAATGTTACACAATAAGATCCAAACCAAACAACAATCAAACACAAGACAAGATTTACGTGGTTCCCCAATGAATGGGTACATCTACGGAGGGGCAACCGATTTGTATTTCTGTGGAGGATTACCAATCACTCTCTCACACTCTCTCAAGACTTTCTGTATTGTTTCTCACTCTCTCATGCAAAAGCAATAGCCAGATCTCTACTTATATAGGGCAGCCAGTCCCTGTTCATCATAAGCTCAGTTTTCCTTCCCTGCTATTCTGAAATCATTAGGTTGAGCCATGTAGCTCTCTATATAGAAAAGCGGTTTTGGCATCAAGTTGAGCTAATTCAATGTCAAACTGGGCGAGCAATGCTAGCAATGTTTGACAACAAGGGAGAACACATCGTTATAGTCAATGACTCAATGGGTCTATGCCAAGGAGGGAAGAAAGTCATATTCAAAGCAAGATTGTTATCCAAGGGTAGCGCTCGAACATGGACTCTGGTTGTCGTGGAACTTCCTGAGCTATAGAGCCTCCTCCTCAGTAATGGTGTCCTGATAAACGGTTTGATCCTGAGGACGGTTGACGGTTTGAACTGTTCTTGCTCGAACAAGAGGAGTCTCAAACCTCCGCCTATTCTGAGTGCTTTGAATGCTTCACCTGCTGCTGAGCACTTGGCTCTAATTCTCCTTGGAAGGAACCTGTTGTAGCATATAGCTAATTCCTCGGATGTAACATTCCTGCCGATAATCACCTTCTTTGACTCGGGCCACCAAAGCATGTATCCCGTAACACTCGTAAAGCCCAAGAAAACAGCTTTCTTGGCTCTCGAATAAGCTTAAGGAAAAGTTGAAGTTACAATTCTTCCCCGAGAACATGGAGAATAATGCCCGTCGTGCTTTACGGGATCTGAAGCATACTGGCACTATCTTGATTACGGCAAGAAATTCTCGGCTCTTATGCTTGGCATCAAGGATATGTCTGAGAAGGATGAGCTCTTCTTTTTCTTGGAGGCTTTTAAGCATGGGCTAGAATCGAGTGCCTTACGGACTATGCTGAACCTGAGCAGAGGAACGCTGGCTCCCAAAGCAAGAATAGGGGAGGTGGACAGTCCCAAGGTAATGGCAACCCAAAAGTGGGGGACTCGACACCCTCGTCCAAGGGCCAGCCGAGTGCCTAACGGACTACGCTGAACCTAAGCAGAGGGACGCTAGCTCCCAAAGCAAGAATAGGGGAGGTGAACAGACCCAAGGTAATGGCAAACCCAAAAGTTGGGGACCCAACACCCTCGTCCAAGGGCCAATCAAGTGGGGGCCAAGGACAACAGAAGAGCTATGGGGATAAAGGGAAGGCTTCTCAGAATGCTGCTAACAAGCAAAGTTGTGGCACTATCTCGTGCTTCTTGTGCAATGAATCAGCGTAACCTAGATCACCGGGATTTGGTGGATCAAACTTCAACGGTTTCCATTGATAATAAGAGCATAACAAAGGCGCCAAAATGATTTTCTTGAACTACCTGATATGCTAGTATGCTTGCAAGAATACCACCATGAGACTGTAAATATACTTGTCGTGAAATCATACAAATAATGCAGCTTAATAGAGACTACATCAGCCAGTAGCATTACATATTAGAGATTTCTTATGTATAACTTTCCGTCAAGTAGAAATGAGAAGGACAAAAAATGGTATTTACTACCAGATGTGAATACACAAAAAACATGCTTCCCCAACACTATCCATAGATGTAATACAAGAGGAAATGACAATGCTAGCTAATGTCAGCAGATGCATCACTAAATTCTAGCTAACGCTAACAGCAGTGCAGTCAAATCTCTCAAAGGTAAACAGAAGAAGAGTCGATGTCAGAGATACATAAGCAAGAAATGAGATGAGGTTATGGACCGATCAGTACTCTGTACACACCAATGAAGCTTTCTCTGCTGCTTCATAAAAAACAGCAGCCCCAACAGAAAGGAAGGAAAACAACCTTTGGATCCATTGCTATCCCAACGAACAAAGCAAGCTTTTCTAGCCTCATCTGAATATCTTCCTTTTAATCATACTACGTATTATATAGCTGTATCTAAGACTCTTGGATGCAATGCTTATCGTATGGGTATTGTTACTTGACAGTTGATTCTAAGTTTCTAATTATCCTAAAGAACTTAAGTGCATTTTCAAATGTTCTTAAAGCTTGTTACTGCATGGAGAAAGAGAAAGGAAGTCTAATAGACCCGTGCAAGCATACTGCAGTTTCTAGGGAATGCCCAGCTCATGGTCTGCTCAATGCCAAAATCCTGCAACCTATTTCCTCTGTAGACAAAAAATCAAACATACAGAGTACAATTCTCCATCTCAAACGCCAAACAAATTAGGAGAGAAAAGAAACCGCATCTCTCTCTCTCGTGCATTCTATTTCTTCCTGAGTTCCTGTTGATTACAGCTTATTGTCATAGTGCTCTGGTTGAGTTGCTACTAAAATGGCTGTTCAAAAAAAAGAGTTGCTACTAAAATGGATCTCATTTAACTAAAAACAATGTTTCACGCAAGTGGAAGATGCTGTTCTTCGATACAACTAGAAAAAATAACTTCATCCAACTTTCCTCCTATCCAACCACAAAGTTCAAGATGTTAAATCATGTCCAACCTCCTAAATCGCCAAGCCGTGCATGCATCGGATAGCCTTCGTATACCCAACAGAGAGAGATGAAGATGAAGCAGACTCCTGCAGTTATATTTCACAGACACTCCCCAGGCCCAGCCTTGAGCTATTTGCTTCCTCTAGGTTTTGCAATAGGTGCATCGATTCCTGCCAATTTTGAACTTTACTTGGCGAGGATATGTCCACCAATATTACAAGAAACAATGATTAGTAACGGAGTGCTTGATGGAGACAAGTGGCAGCAACCTCTCAAAGTGTAAAAGAGGCGTGGAAGAGATGTCTCCAAGACTCAAGCTTTAATTTAGCATGCATTCGATGATGCTCAAGCTACTTGGGAGTTAGCATAATTATGTTTTAATCTTATAGAGTCTTGTTTTACTTCTATTTTTATATCCTATACGTTGCTGGTTAGTTTTGCAGGGGTCGCCCAAGGGTCATCTCATGGGTCAAGTTATTTATTTGGTATTTTCGTTATGTTTTATTTGGGAGTCAATTAGTAGTTTCCTTATTGAAATTATGAAGTATCTTGTAGTTTCCTTATTTAGATAAGGAAACCTCTAGTCTATATATAATCATGTTATGCTTCAATAAGGAGGGAGATTAATATTACAGAAAATTCAGAACTTTACATCCTCTTTGATGGATCAAACCCTGGGTGTGATGCCTAATGCTTCTAGGAGTGATTCCTAGACTTATCTTCTTGACTTCTTCTATTCGTCTCTTTTATTCTTGTTTTTAGTTATTAACAGCTTTGCTACTGTTCGGATTACTATTCGCAGCCCCAAACAACCTAAATTGGCACTAAAACATCCCCTACTCACATCCCCAAAACCCCAGTTCTTTGTTCCCCTTAAGTCGTCCGGCTGTCCTACATCAGTGCTCCACATATAACTTAACCATGACAATAAATTAAGTTTCAACAGGATACCTTTTCATTATTATGACTACTTCCCATTGAGAATGAGCGGGAACTTTTCAGCCCCATATAGAAGCCAGAAAATACATCATTTTGAAACAGCCTTATAACAGGTTTACAGCGTACAAGTTGACCAAACTGCACGAGCAAGTCTCTTTTATTTTCAGATTTATTCCACGAACAAGCTGAAGCACATCAACATTTGTTAAGATACTAGAGTAATTAAAGGTAGAAAAGTGCAAAAAAAATTAACAAAAAGTAAGAAGCATAGATGTTGGACTTACAGATTGCTCAAATCAGTTGTGTCCTCATTGGCTGGATGGGTCCATTTCGTCCTCCCTCTATGACCAAAGTGCTTCACCTGCATGACCTTGGGTAGTATTGTCTTGTCCATCTTATCTTCTCCGGTTGGATCAGAGAAATCACGTTTGTATATCTCATCTTTCCCAACGACAGTGGTAGAAGCACGATCATTGGCACCCGACTGGAAGAAAACACCTTTGTGCTGATACTTCTGCATAAATCTCCGTCTCTTCTTTTGTGGGAGCTCAAGTTTCACATTTTCCATCTCTTCTTCCTCGGCCATATTTCTCACCTTCTCCGTCTCTTCCTTCCGCTTCGACATTGCCCCTGGCTCCTCCTTATCCCTCTTGATCCTTGCAATCACTCTCGCCATCCATGCTTCAAGTTCCTCTTCCTTTTTTACTTCCTCATCAGTGTCTATATCGGCAAAATTAGCCTCCCTTAATTCTATGTTCTTCTGAACTTGTTCATCCTTCCAGATCTCCTGAGCCAGAATCGACTTCGTCTCCAACTTTCGTTCTTCCATTCGCTTCTCTGTTATTTCCTCATGTGCTCGTTTTCGTGCCTCAAGTCTCTCACGCTCAGCTATGTTGCCATTTTCTGACTTTGAAACAAAGACCGGCTTCACCAACACCAGCCCCGTCATTTCATTCTCAGAGTCGGTCTCATATTCAAACTCCTCTTCTTCTTCCTGCTGCCTCTTAGGCAACTTCTCCCTAAGTGTCCTTCTCCTTTCCTCCAAGGCATCTTCATCTAAACCAGTCGATCCTTCTTTTGTTATCTTTTCCTCCTCTCTTATTGTTGACACAGTATCATCAGCTAGTCGAATCCTCTTATGATCAGCTATTATATCTCCGCGGCTATTCATTCTACTCTCAGCCAGACGAATCAGCCTACGATCATCATCCCGCCTAACAATACGTGAATCTTCCTGACAAGGGGAAAGCATTCTCCAGGGCAACTGCTCCAGACATCCTAATTCCCTCATCTTCATCCGCAAAAGTTACCCGTTCAGGAGTTTTGCCAGGCCAATACCTTTTAATTTTTCCGCGCCCAATATTTATTTTCCCCATTATGGCAAATCTTCAGAGTATGACCAGTTCATTCAAAGATATCAACCGTGGGTGCCTGGGTGGGGAGGCCTTCTACTCTCTTACTCTCTCGCCTTTAGTTGCTAATAAGTCTAATCGGGAGACTGGGGAATCGGTGAGCGAGAGTTGAGACCAACCCATTGTATTTATAACCTTTATACACAAGTCCAAAGCCATAGAGGAGTGTAATCCTAATACAAATAGGATACCACTTCCACACCAATATTAAGAAACCCCGTACATGAGACCTACGTATAAAAACAATAGTACGTAATACTTGCCCAAAAAAAAAAAAAAAACAATAGTACGTAACAAGGTGCACTGAGCCCAACCCCAAGGAGTGGTCAAGTTGTCGAGGCCTGATACACAGGCGTTTACTCCCTCCTTAGGTCTCAGGTTCAGTTCTTCTTGTTAGCAACTCTTAGGGCCATCTCATCCTACACATAAGTGGAAGGGGCTGTAGGATTAGCCTGATGTGCGCGTAAGCTAGTCCGGGCACCAGTATTACCAAAAAAAATATACATAAAAAAAGGTGCACCAAGCCCATAAACTTGTAATAATTGATCGCTAAATAACGGTTTTTGGTACATGTAACGGTAGCGGTTGTCGTATAAGGGTATCGGAAGGACGTCGATCGTTATCAGTTGTGACAGTGTTTGCTGCATAATTGTGATTTTCTTTTTTACCCGTCGATTGGGTGACACGTGGCAAGGGCATAGTTGGAAAGTTGAAAGGTAACTTTGGTTTACCATAATAGGGTGAGTTTGGGTTGTATAATTCAACAAATATCGATAAAACTACAGTAAAATTTTAGGAGTTATTTACGCGTCATCTGACCAATACATGGTTTGTTCTCTCTAATTGATTAATCATTATTTGAGTTGTTTCGTCCGTCGATCAAGTGACATGTGTTAGATGGATGTATGATCAGTTTTCCCATGATCAAAGGAGCAGTTATGCATGACCAATAGAGCAGTTTTTCCAGACGTGGATGCCCCATTGTTCGTGGAAGTTATTTGCCAAAGTTTGAAAGGGAGTTTAACTGCCACATTGGAGGGAAGATTCAAATTCAAACTCAAAGGGGCCTCTATTTATGTTTAAGATCGTGACAGTTTTCAACACACAAACAACGCCGACAGGCCTTTATCTTTTCTTTTCTAAGAGTAAGAGTAACTGTTAAGTAAATTGTACTCTGTCGATTAAGCCAATACCCTCGCAATTTTGTGCTTCTACTTTTATTAAGTCTTCAATTCCAGATCATTTCATTCCATATCACTACGTTTGCGTCCAAAGAAGTCCTAAAACACGGCAAGAAACCAAACTCCACTTCATAAAACACCCACATTCCAGCAAACACCATATTCTGTTCAGTCGATTGGTTCATCCCCGTCGATTGAGAAGAAACCAGGAAATTTAGTAACAGGCGGTCGTAAATGTTTAAGAAATCATTGTTAACCCCCCCCCCCAAAAAAATTACTAATTGCCCAACTCACCCGTAACAGTCGAGTATCGGCTGTAACAGCCGTGAACCAGTCCATGAAAGGGAAACAGGCCAATACGCAACGGGACATGGCCGATACACATGGGATTTGTAATGGTTTTGGAAGGCTACGTAACTTGCCAATAGGTTAAACCTTGACCACATGCAACTCTTGGATCTGCATCAGCGTAGAGAGAGAGAGAGAGAGAGAGAGAGAGAGAGAGAGAGAGAGAGAGAGGAGGTACCTGTTCTCATCGTTGCCTGAGTTCTGTAGGATTTGGATTAAGATTTTGGAGGAGTTGGACGTGTTCAATTTACATAAATGTAAAAATGGTTTGAATGAAATACAAGTAATTTCTGAAGAGGGAGTGGGGTTACTGGATTTTATTACCAGGAGATTACAAAAACAAATCGCATCCCCACCACATTAGTCTGACAGATACTATTCACACAACATTTAACCACAAACAACAATCACAACACTCTCACGTGGGAATGGGACCCCCACGGCACAAGCGAAAACAGTATTTTGTAATTCGGCAAGTGCAATTTTGGCCATTGACCTTACCTATTTACAACGCAGTTAACTTGTAATTAGGGTTAAGAATTTTCAGGAGGGAGGTGAGAGAAAACTGTCCCCTCATAGAAGAGAGAAGATTTGTACTCCATATTCTTCCATTACAATGGACTGGTGTGGCTCCCGTGGTTTTTTCTCGCATTCAGATTTTTCATGTAAATTTGTGTATTCTTTCTTTTCTGTTCATTACGCACTATTTTGTTTTGCTGTTTGATTCATGCAACAATATTTTCTAAGATCCGTAGGGGCATTGTGGGTTGAAAGTGTAGTTTGATTCCTAGCACTTACAACCCTTTGGATGGAGGGGTTTCATGAAAATAGAAAGAAAATGGTTATGATTTCTTGTGAAATTCCTCATTTGTATTGAACATTTAGGTGAAAAATGGAGAGAAAAGTACAAAAAAAGAAATTTTTTTGATTGACCCTTCTCCTTTCTCACATAATCTCACAAAAATTGTGAGATTTAGTGAGAAATAGCTCCCTTTTTCTTATCTCTCTATTTCTCACAGTTACCTACGTATATGAATAAAGGGGATATTCAAAGTTGCAATGACTATATTGGTATAAATGGTGGGTCCTGTACAGAAAGGTTGTGACAAAATGGTATATTGATGTAGTTTAAGTATATGTCTCATATACCGTCACTACTATTAAATCTCCAGTGCGAAACAAGCAAATTTTCAATCAGGGTATGATTACACCAAGGGTTCACTTTGAATCCACACCGCCTTTGCCTTAGCCATGGGTGAATTAACTAGACATATTCAATCATATGGTGTTGTCGATGAAACTACCGAAAATTCTGAATTAGAAGCTAGGAGGGAAAGCTTGAAGCTTGAATCCTATGTACTTTAGGCAAAAGTTGAGGCTAAAGCAGTCACCAATGACAAAAAATTTATAAATTCTTCGTCTTAAAAAATATGCATTTTTATCGCAAGAGATTCAAAACATTTTTCGATAAATTGAAAGAACTCATTGATATTTAAACTAGTGACAATTTTTAATGAATCTCGTTAGGATGCAAGTAGTAACTAAACCCAGGAGTTTACTTTGCTGTCATTGGTTGAAAACATCGTGGTCCAACAAAAACATTGTGCTGGTTCAATGCACGGGGAGCAAAAAATAATCCGTTATATCCCTGCTGTATGTATTGTGCACCAAACAGGCACAACACTAGTTAATAAGGAAGAGAACGGTCAAAAGGTGTATCATTTACAATGACAAGAAACAGAAAATAAACGAAGCAACTTAACTAAGAAAGAAAGCACACAAACGACAAGGCAATCATTTCCAGTTACGAGAAACAGAAAATAACAAAGAAATTGACAATCTGGCTCTTGAGGAGAATTCAAGTGATATAAAAAAACAAAAGGGGTGTAATGTCCAGTTTTCGAGTAAATAACGAGTTTCTTCTGCCCTTCAGAATGATTCTGAGAAAGAATGAGAGAAAAGCCCCTCAAACAGTACTGTCCCAACGCAACAAGTACCATCCAAAACATGGATCATGAGGGGGTGTAAATCGCTCACGGTTTACCCGTAATTTAAAAATGTGTCAAAAGATTACTCTTTCCACATGAAGTCTAATCCGAGCACCTACATGTCAGTCTTTATATTCCTCTTCAACAACCCAACAAGGGAAACTAGAAGAGGGATGTTGGGTTGTAAAATCAGCGTATATGGTACACATAAGCAAAACCTGTGCAATTTCCCCTTTCCTATCATCAGCTGATTTGATGGGGACCCCACCCATGTCCCATTTCAGATATCCGATTCTGAACCAGAAATTTCCAGCACTCAAAGAAACAGTACAACAGGCTAAGGTGGTTCTTTCTTCTTCCAAGATGATGTCTTCAATCTCTTGATTGGAGCTTGTATGTCAAATTTTCCAACGAGGTTAATGTGTGCAGGATACCTGATATTTGGACAAACTTGCTCAAATGGTGGAGATAACAAGGGCTCCCTTGAACTGAATGTACTACCAACACTTGGGTGCTCAAATCCACGATCAAAGAAATTCTGGGGACTCCAGGCTCTTCGCCTGACAAACATTCTTCACTTGCTTGTCATATGTTGCAGCTGATGACGTTTGTTGTTTATAACACGTTCCACTATTTCCGGCAGGCTGTCTAATGATCCACTTGGGAGGTGGTGATGGAAGTGGACCAATGTTCTGCACAAACTGGTTCCGATTACTTGGAAATTGTCCTGAATTGGGTATCCTTGGGGACATCAATGCCGGTGGCTTGGTACTGATTTCTTCAATTGTCAAAGCGGACATTCCATCCTGTAGGCTGTGGCGCTGCTCTTCTTGATGCAAGTACCCATCTTGTCTTCTAAACTTCTGTGTGTTGCCTTGCACCACATAGGGAGAGACTGTCTGCTGCTCTTGGTTTAAGTATCTATCTTGTGTCCTTAAACTCTGTTGGCTTGCTTTCAATTCAAAGGGAGAAAATGCAGGTCTAGGAGAACCTGCAATTCCGTTGCCTTGGTCATAATTTCCACAGTAGGAACTTCTGTCCTCAATGAACCTCCTTCCATACCCAGAGGATCCAGTCGCTCGTGGCCTATTATGTACTTGATTGCTAGCAGCATTCCTGTACGAAGTTTGTTCTCCTGATCCAAAATTATTGTGGTTGGATTTGAGATTCAATGTGTTCTTGAGCAGACGATGTGCTGCTTCTCCCAACTGAGGAATAGACATTGCCCCAGGTACACGTGGCCTGAGGGAAACAAAAGCCATCAAAAGGGAAAGTTCGCTATGTCAAGATGTGCCGTCATTAGGAACAAAACACAAGTAACTTGTCAGTGAAAAAGCAGTAACAAAACAAAGTTGGTAATCGTGATGTTGACAACAATATCTGATGATAAAGGTGCCACTTTAAATCATAATTACTACTGCATTTAACAAAGTAAGGAGTAAAAAGAAATTCTAGCCAACTACTCGAGTAGTAACTCAACTGGCATGGCCAAAATGGTGTTTCCTAAAACTTTCCTAAATACTAAATGGGAAAATTAGCCATAAGGACGGTAAAATAGTTTTCATTTAGGGGAAGGATGCCAGCAAAATAGTTTTCAGTGAAGATCCTTCAACTTTTTGAGTTTTTTAGCCATAAGGCCAAAACATGTTTAGGCACTTTCATAGGGTTTTAGGGTGCACTTTCATAGGGTACCCTAGGATCTTAGGCACTTTCATATATAGGGTACCCTAGGGTTTTAGGCACTTTCATAGGCACATTTGTCCTTATGTTTAATTGCAAAATGTGCTTGTCCTTGAGCTTAAAAAAATGTAAATATGATGGATTTTTGGCTAAGTCTCCCATACTAAATTTTAGGAATCAGTTTGAGTGGTGGACTAGTGGTTCTATTTTCATGGGTTGCTACCTAGTTCAGGTCCTATAAATTAGGATGTTGGGTTAAGTTTGTTAATTAATTCTTATCTGGTTGTTTTAATGCCAAACCCAATGCATAATAAGAAAAATCGCAATGAAGGGAGCTTATAGGATAAAATTTCAGTGTTATTTGGCATTTCTGCCTCGAAGTGAGACTGTCTCCCTTCCTCCTACTTTTACTTTTTATTACGTGTAGGTCTGTCACAGAAACTTGATGGCTGGAGATGGTTAACTGGAGAAAGTCGCCATCCCGAGACCGGAGGAAATCTGGTCACCAGTTGGAGGTGGAGACTGCCAGTGTTGGGTGGCTGGCTGGTGGTGGTTGTGGGGTATAGGAGAAACTAGTATTTCTAGAGGGGGGTAACTTTTGGTCCCAACAAGATCTGAATTTTGGTTGGATTCCTTTATTATCCTATATTTGAAATGCCCTAAATCTTAAAAATGTTGAGGGGATTTTTCACCAAGTCACCCAAGTTAATATTCACACGAAAAGTCTATCAACATATACATTTTGCAGTACCAAATTCCAAGTTCGGTAATAAGAAAAACAGAAAAAGTTGCACTCTTGTACAAACAAAAAGCTGCAACCAAGAGAACGTCCAAAAGAGAAGAAGAGAGGACCTACTAATGCAAAGATTGAGCAGATTCGAAAATCCTAAAATCATCAAAATAAATATCTAACCTTTCTCTGCTTTGCTGGCGCCGGCCACCATTATCTTCATGCCACAATCCAGGGAAGGGTTTTATGTCCAAAGGACCAAGATTCTGTAGAGGGAAACATGTGTCAGAGAAGCAGTATGCTGGTCATAGGGATAAAAAGGAACTACCTAGTAGCACCAGCACCAATAATGCACTCCCATTAACCACAAATGTTAGCATGTGTTCCATCAAGACTAATGGTTCAAGATCCTTCAACTTGGAAAGCAGCAAAAGACTACTGATCATTTGCAGGAGGGAGAGGAAATCTTGAAGCTGATTAATGAGTCCTTTTGCATTATTTTTAAAACTAAAGGATTACTACAAGCAACTCTAAAAGCATCGAGATGTGTGTCACCTTTCCAGGCAAGAGTGTGCCTTCAGGATATTCAGGGATATGTTTATGGGGTGGAGGATTCAAATAGGTAACATTTCTGCAAAATGGATACACATAGGTGAGTACTCCTTAAACTTTGACACAATGATAAAAAGAGGGTGGCAAAAACAAAAAATAGAGCAAAAAAACAAAAGGATACTTACAAAGTTTGGTTATAGCAAACATCTTGCAACCCACTAACAGGAGAAGGAACCACATTCATGTACCCATTCCTCACACTTAACCAAAGATATCCATTCATTCCCCCACTGCAAAATATCAATGCCACATAAAGGTTGGAAACCATACTATGACTTCCGTGCACCCGTCTAACAAAGGAACAAGTATAATAAACCAACCTAAGATTTGTGTCAATTGGCCAAGGATATCTCTGGTGTGGGGCTAATTGGTAAAAAAAACGGTAGTATGCAGTAACTGGGGCAGCCAAGGGATGAGAAGCATGCACATATAGCAAATCAAACATCACACTATTCCGAAATCGTTCTTCCTCCTGCATGTATACAACCATTGATTAACCCTAGGGGGAAAAAACAGAGAGAGAGACAGAGAGAGACAAAAAACCAATAGGGAAGCGTGTCCTATCTTTAGCTGTAACAAAAGGCTGTTTAGGATTCATGATAATATAAAATAAAAAAAACCAATAGGGAACGTGTCCTATCTTTAGCTGTAACAAAAGGCTGTTTAGGATTCATGACATAATCGGAAGTTGAAGGATGGGATGTAAAATTGGAGTTATACATTCCACGGTTCCTGTACAGACATGTACTAATGCCTCCCTCTGTAATTTGCTCCTCTTCATTTTAAGATTAAATGTTTTCCCCAATGTAGGAAAACAGCCCCTCCGAAATGGTTCGGCATGTCTTAAAGTGAGAAGGGAGTGAAATGCCAGGGTTTGGCAACATGATCCACTAGTACAGGAATCGCCTTGGAAGGTCCTAAAGCTTTGAGTCCTCAGAGAGAAAAAGCTCCACTTGAAAATTAGGGGCGTGGCCTGTGTCCAAGAGGAAACTCCTGGTTCCCGTGCTATATCTGTTAAATCAGATTGTAAAGTGATACTTCAGTGTGTCCTAGCTACTTAAAAAAGGGTATGACGCTTTGTTTTTTTCCGAGGCTTGAGCACTAGGGATTTAAAATGACCCCTAGGGCCCGATACTACAAACTCTATTGGGGTAATCCAACCGAGAAGGGAAAAACACATAGGATTTATTCTATTTGACCCACAACGGTCGTGATAGGTTGACAATTGGCGTCAGCTAGGATTATCTCAATTTTTATCGAGACGAATAATAGAAAATCGAACGGAAAGTCAAACATGAAAACAATGATCCATTTCTATGGTAGTCAAACTACTGGTGTAAGAGTTCATATTCAAATAATATGATAATAGCATTGGAAATCAGAAACCAATAACATCTGACCTGCTTCCAATAGATCTTGTGATGCAGTCCATAACAGGAGCAAGAATAAAAAACAACAAGATACAGGAAAGATTCACGTTTGGAAATTACATGGTTTCGAGCGAAATTCAGTTCGGATCATTTGCACCTATGGCAAAATTCAGTTCTGATCATTTGCACCAATGTATTTAAATTTGAGTTGCAAGGCTTAGTAGAGTCCTCTTCCTATGTTCTATAAGTTTTTAGGTTAAGTATGCTGCCGGACAGTTTATATACTTGAGGGATTTAGATAAGAATTTCTAGACACGGGTTGTTATATGGGTCGAAGTCAAGGTTGTCAAATCGCGAATCGAATCGAGAATCTGATTGACCCTTTTCCAAATCATGAAATTTCAAAAATACATTTGAAAATGCATCTATGCACCTAAATGATAAAGATACACCGGAAAATTTAAAAAAATTAAGCTTAAATCAATATTGAAGTTTGTTTTCTATTATCAATTGATGATCACGTGGTGTCGTGGTCAAATAGGAAGACACTTGTAGTTGTACATAGTAGGAAATTAAATACTAAAGTAAAATGCATATGTGCACATAGATGTTAAGAATTCATTATAAAAATGAAAGCTTACTCTTGACAAATTAAAACTATGTAGCCTAATAAGTATGAAACTAGCTTATATTACAACATATGTGGGTTGAGCACATCTATTGTCTCATATTGTGATGAAGTATATTAAAATTTAACCAATAAAAATAGATAACTCATGAGTACAAGGTATCTTAGTTTTTTTTTTTTTTTTATAAGTATTTATATTAGAAACAAGGCATTAAGGGAATGCCGCCCGTATACAAAAAAGGCCACCAACACAAAAAGGCCCTATACACCACCCCTATTTGACAAGAAAAGCTCAAACCAATCTAAAAATTGATCAATAGAGGGATTACATTCTCCCTTGTCCCAACTATACAAACTACTAAACACAAAAACTTGTGATTCTAAATAAAGGCTTTTCAACCCCTTCAAAGCACCTCGAATTCCTTTCGCGCCATATAGTCCACATCAAGGAAAGAGGGATCATGGCCCACACACGCTTCCTTCTCTTGCCCACTCTAGCCCCGTTCCAAGCAATTAAAAGTTCCATAACATTCCTTGACATGGCCCATTTTAAACCAAACCAAGAAAACACCACGGACCAAAGCTCCCAAGCTATCGGGCAATGAATGAGAAGGTGATCCACCGTCTCCGCATCCCTTTTACACATGCAACACCTATTGACAATGATTCTCCACCTCCGAATCAAATTATTGATAATGAGGATCTTGCCTTGAGCCACGCACCAAACGAAAAAACTCACCCTCAACGGCGCCACTGTCTTCAAAATCGCTTGCCAAGGGAAAGAAACATTTCCACGACCACCTAACGCTTAATAAGATTTCACTTGAAAACATCCCGACTTAGCCAGTTTCCAACGCATCTCATCCTCCCCTTCTCCTATTCCTTGCATGCCATACACTCTAGCATAAAAAGCCATCAAATCCTCTTCCTCCCCATCTTGAACTTGCCTTCTCAAGCGGATGTCCCAAACTATAACCCCCTCATCAAAAGAAAGATAATCTGCAATGATTGCATCTCTATCACATGCCAAAAGGTAAATGTTGGGAAAAGCAACCCACAAGCTCACATCCCCACACCACACAACATCCCAAAACAACACCCTCCTCCCGTCACCAACCGCCTTACAAGTGTTATCTACAAAGGCATCCCACCCGTTAATGATACCCCTCCATAGGGCCACCCCATATGGTAGCCTTACATTACGAGTAGACCACCCTCCCCTCCCACACCCATATTTTGCTACAATCACCTTCCCCCACCAACTCTCTCTTTCGCATGCAAATCTCCAAAGCCATTTCCCCAACACAGCTTGAGCATGGCAAAAAGTTTTTGTATCTTTAGAATGACTATTTAAATGTTTAAGAGGAATGAGGAAAAAAGGGTTAACAACGTGCTCCAAATTAGAAGAAATACCAATCAACAAATGATTCAAAATTTTTGCATAGGAATAAGGTTTTCCGTACTTAACAGTATTATGATCTTATCCTTGCTTTTCTATAAGAAAAATTAAGGCAAAACCACTAAAGTGATTTCATATTAGTCAAATGCAACAATTGCGATAAACCTTGATTCACCTATCGATTCCTATCGTTTTATTGTGAATCACGAATCAAACCGTGAATCATACGATTTAGCACCGATTTTATATAAACCTTGATTCACCTATCTTTTTTTGAAAGGCAAAAAAATATCATTAATATCTGAAGTTGTAACCTTGATTCACCTATCAATTGTATCGTTCTTGCATGAATCGTGAATCGAATCGTGAATAGTGCGATTCTGACAACTATAGTCGAGGTATCTATTTAGTTACAGGTACGAGTGGTTTTAGAAGTCTGAAAAATTAGAAGTTTTTTCTTCCCTAAAAGTCCTAATTCTAGTTGGTTCAGAAATCTCAAGTCTATATAAAGCTACAGGCCTACAGCCTACATAAAAAATCTAAATCCAAGAATTGATATTATGGAGAAATTTTAGAGCTTTTGAAACCTCTTTTATGGAAAGTATGATGCAACATAACCCTAGGTGCAATGTTCTAAATGGCGCTTGGCGCTAGTAGGGCGGAGACCCACCTCCAAGCGCCAAGCCACCTAGGCGGCCGCCTAGGCGGCGCCAAGCAATTCGGCGGTTTTTTTTTTTTTTATAATTTTTTTTAACACACTATTATCCAATCAAACTCAGAGAGAGTGAGAGTGACAGGGAGAGAGAGTGAGAGAGAGAGACTGAAGCTCTACTCAGAGAGCCGAGAGAGAAAGCCGAGAGAGAGAGCGAGACTGAACTGAAGAGAGCCGAGAGAGAGAGCAAGAGAGAGAGAGAGACAATGGTGTCGATTGGAGCTCTGATCGACAGGAGTTCTTCACTTTGTTTCGTCTCCTCCCGCCTCTGAAGCTCTGGAGCGTGGAGTGTTGAATGGGGAGGTAAATGTAATTGTAATATAAATAGATATGATTTTGTAAAATTACAGAATAAGTCCTTTTAGTTTTTGTACTTTTGATCCTAGCCCTTTTAGGTTAATAGTATACAATTTAGGCCTCCAAAGACACCGCCGAGCCCGCCAAGGTCCGCCAAGGGCTGCCAAGGCCGCCAAATCCGCCAAGCCCGATAAGGCCGCCAAGCCCACCAAGTCCGCCTAGGCGGCCGCCAAAAACCGCCAAATCTCCCTGGGCACCAAATCAAACGCCAAGGGGTATTGGCGTGGCGGCGGGGTACCTCCAAGCGCCTAGGCGCCGCCATTTAGAACACTGCCTAGGTGTGATGACTATGGCCTCTAGAGTAATACCTAGACCCTATGTGGCAAGGGCACTTTGTTGAAGGTCGCGGACGCACTCTTCGAACATGTGTCTAACACTTAAATCTGAAATGTCCTTTTTTCTGAGCATTTTTCGTTTGGACACTCCGGAGACAATCTAAAAAATGCACACTCTCGCGACACTCGCACAATAATTCGGAACCACAAATAAAAACTTAAAATATTCTAGGGAACGATGCATAAAAATTTCAAAGAAAAACAAAATATTGTGTAGTACAGAAAATTACCCTTTTTATACTGTGAATTTAAGCTATTGGATTACTATCTTCACTAAAACTGGTGTTACGAAAAAATATTCATCAATCAAAGAACAATGGCCTTGTTCGTTTTGATGTTTTACTTTATTTTCCAATCATTACCCTATATTTTTCTCCAATCATTACTTTATTTCTCCAATTATTAATTTCATTTCTCTCTCTCTATCTCTCTCCACTCATTACCTTTCTCTCCAATCATTACCCTATTTCTCTCTCCACCCACTACCAAAACTAAAATACCCAAAGTTACCAAACGAACAAGGCCAATGTGATTCCTTACAATTTTCAAGACAAGCAATAGGATGAGCACCTATGTAGCACCAACGTGGACACGCAACACAACACCGGCAAGTAAATTTCAAAAAATAGGATACGAGATGTTGGGGACATGTTTTAAAAAACAATTATGCATTCTATTACATTAAACAAAACGACTCTAATTATGAATATGCAGCTCTATATATACTTAAGTCTTAATTATCATTAAATAATTCACAAAACTACTTAAAACAAAAGCGTTTCAAAACACACACACACACGCAAGCAACATATGTGTGTGTGCTTTTTTGTCTGTGGTGGGGGGAAGGGTTTGGTATATATATTATAATTAATAAACCATCATTTTACATGAAAAGAAAAACTTCCCTAAAACTAGCAACTATTTCGTATAACAATCTTGACATGTCTTGCGAGTGTCCGAAAAGTGTCTGAAGCATTTTTTGGAGTGTCTCCGAAGTGTCCAAACAAAAACAATAGCAAATGATAGGACACTTTTGATTTGAGTGATGGACACATGTCCAGAGAGTGTCAGTGTCCAACACTGGGACGTGACCTCCGACAAAGTGCCCGTGTACATATATGAACACTAGCCTATAACGATAATCCAAAGAAAAGCACAACTTACTAGGGATATACATGTTTGTGTGCATTATCCAAACTACAAAACACTAACCACGTACACCTTATCCTACAACGGCAAGCGAAATATAGGAAACTGGGAAGCTACATATCACAGCAGCAGTTAGTGTAAAAAGACTAAAGCTGTTAAACACAAAAACATGAAACAAAACAACCAAACACTAAAAGTTAAAAATGAGGACCCATTAAATAACAAAAACAAATGTAGTTGTCAAGATTTTGTTTTCCTCTTCTTATGGCGTACAGGTTCAACTTAGTTTTCATGAATATCATGACATTGTTGCTTAGTAACACGTAGCGGGAGCGGGGGCGTGGGAGCAGAGACACCTAGAAGCTCCTAAGGTTGGGAGCACCTAAGGAGCGTATATAGATTACATATAAATACGTATAATATAAATACGTATATAAAGTATCTTTAAATACTTAACCACTGAAGGAAAAGTGATTACTTATGAGAATTTTCACGATCTTAGAGAGTACTAATAGGAAGTTAGATATTTTCAATTTGCAAAACTTCTTGAGTGATATGATTTTCATATTTTTATTTCTACAATGGCATAACTCCCTTAAGAGTAAGAGAATAGTTGCCTTAACCGCCCAAAAAGCTCCCATCTTAGTTGGGAGCGAGCTCCTGTCAAGCTCCCATCTTGGGAGCGCCGATTCGAGCTCCCGTCTTGGGAGCGCACCCATTTTAGAAGGATCCTGCTACTAAGCATTGTTGCAATGCAATGATTCAAGTCTTCGCCTACATATTCACCAAGGGTGGGACCTTTTTCATATTTTAAAATAAGTTAGCCAAACAAAAACAAACAACTTTAGCACAGAACTTTTACATGACTGAAAAAATTAAGCTCAGGCACTCTACTTTATCCTCTAATACAACATCTCACAAAAAAAGATTATGTGACAAAAAGAAACTTACCATGAGAAAACACACGCAAGCTTGCACAAAAAATACACAAGGAAACACTATTTAAATGCTCTAAATGATGCATAACACCATTATAAGTTATGGTTTGCAAAAATCACTTTTGACAAAAATCCCAATCACCAAAGAGTATGAGTTCCTATAGAGGTACCTCCATATGAGTGATGAGTGTCGAAGAAATTCTTGGCCTAAGGATTTCCCTTAGATAGTCATCTTCTATTACACAATAACTTCTTTTTTTTTTGATAAGTAAATGATTATAATCATTATATTACCAAAAAGGTATTAAGGGTATGCCGCCCATATACAATTGAAGGCCACAAGACAAAAAGGCCCTATACACTTGCACTCCTATTCGATTGAAAAAGCTCAAACCAATCTAAAAATTGGTCAAGAGATGGAGAACAATCATACTTGTCCCAACTATACAAGCTATTTAACAAAAAACTTTTAATTTTGGATAAAGGCTTTTCAACCCCTTCAAAGCATCTCGAATTTCTTTCACGCCAAATCACCCACATCAATACACAATAACACTTCTTTGGTGTTCCAAAACTACCATATCCACCAATATGTGCATCGGATAAGCAGAGAAAAAGGGTAAGAGTTTCCCATATTCCATACCTTCAAAGTGCCCTCTAGCTTCTTTGTTTCAGCAAGCAATTTCTTCTCGTCAATAAATGGCAATTTAGCAATACCCTGATCCTCACACAACAACCCAAGCTTACTTCAATAAGTCAGCCAAAAAAATCTGTGGTACTAGTACTAGTCATAATCCAGGCGAGACTAATAATAACCATCCAAGAACATATAACACATTTTTATGATGGTAGACAACACCATACCTGCCATGCAAAGCGCTTTCCATTCATGTCAATCTCAAATTCTATCCAAATGGGCAAACTGAATATTAGTGAACAGGAGGAGGACGTTCAAAAAAATACATAAACTCATTACAGTCAAGTTAAACTACCAGGAGGGTAGAATTCGAGGATTGGTGATGCCGGGTCATTCATCAATCTCCTGTACGCTTCAGGAAGAGCACTAGAACTATAACATGAAAGGGATAAGTAACACAGCACAAAATGCACCACATTAGAAAAGGGAAGTTTATTATTTGAGTTTGCACAACTCCAGATTGCAAAAAACGGTAAGTAGAAGGCAAAACCTTGCAGCTGGCAGGGTTCCCATGAGTTGATCAAAGGGCTTAAAAGGCTCTCCAAGGAAAAATGTTATTTCTAAATCAGCTAGACCTTTCATATCAGAAGCAAATGGAGCATAATGATATGGGTAAAACCTGAAACAAAAGCGGAAAATGTTTATTCAAAAGAAATTATCTGCAGAGTACCACTCATCCCAACATGAAACAATTAATAATAAGTATCCTTAACAAAACTGGTGTTCACAAAATCTGTCTGGTGGGATGCACATTAGCATCTACATCCAGAAACTTTAGTGCCATTATCATCATAAAGAACCGTTTGGATCCTATTGGATCCTATAAAAACCTAGAGCTGCTTTCCTTGACATACACTAAGACAACCCTACAACTGACCATCTCATTCCCATCCACATAACACATACTCAACCAAAGGAAGGGCACTGAGAAAGTGCGAGAAATCTGCCCTGCTTTGCGTTCTTAACAGCAAGGACCAGTGTGCAGAATGTTGGTACATAACCTCTTTGTTTGCCATAACATCTTTACAAAACTCACTATAGACATGCACTTCTACAACATGATCAACACCTATACAAATACACACATACAAAACCATGGTCACACAAGTTAATGAATTATGAAGCTTTCCACAATAAATCAGAAACTGACCATAGCCATGAGCAGACACCTTGGTAGTAATACCGGCAAACCCAGCATAAACCTTCTACATACCTCGAAACCTGCAATACAGCTTAGAATCATCATCAGCACCCCCATATTGCGTGCTATGTAAACCCTTAAGTACAAAGGATTTTCTCACACGGAATATATGTTAACTGTTAAGAGGGAAAAAGGCAAGAAACACAAATAGAAGGGTAGTAACAATTACCTAGTCCATAAATTAACATATACAACATGAACTAACTTGTGCCAAATTACAAGAAAGTAAGATCCACAAGGAATTTTGCCCCAAAATTTGTCTTATGTCTTGTAGGCATGAGATAATTGACCTTTTTTGACGCTGATCCCTCTTATGCGATTACTTTTACCATTTGGATCACATAAGTTTCATCAATGTAATCACTTATTAACATATTTCATTCCTAACAAACCGGACTTATCATCTTACAAAGTATAAACCCACCGAGAGCGCGCTTGCGCAAACACACAGACTCGCACACTCTCAAGTTCTCCCCACCTTCTGCGGTCAATAAGAAAATGCTGGTCCATATGAGCTAATGCACATATGTAACATACTAATGAACACTTGAAGCCAACATGATTAAGAAATAGAAACGTGCTCCCACAGTTTTGTAAATTCGCTTACAAGTTAGCAAAGGAACACACTTTAAAAAAAAAAAACAGTTTTGCATCAGTCCATACTGCAAGTATGAGCAGAAAGTTAAACTACTTCCTTTTCTCAAGATCCATAGAAAAGAAATCCTGAAGAAACCACTTTTGATTCTCAACAAGTACAACGAATAAAACAGAACCAGAATCTTTTCAGAGATTACTGCTATGAACTCGCAGAGCAAACAAATTTTCCGAAGCAAAGAAACCACAATAATCCAAATTAACTTATTAAAACATGCAAGCAAACAAAAAATTAAAAGAAAGTCGCCCCACTTAACCATGCATGACTGGGAAACCATTTTATGCCACAAAAGAACACCACTAGATTCTGAAGTGCCTAGCTGGGCATGCAACTGAATTCTAAATGACTTTCCAATGATCTTAATCTACTGATATTGTTGCTTAAAAATGAATGGTGCCCCTACACACAAATTCTTGTGACTCGTAAAATTACATTTTTCCTAGGATGTAAAAAAGAATATTAAGCAATGTGACTGTTTAGCCATGTCTTGTTACCATTGGATTAAGTAACTAGATAATCTAAAGCTTACAAACATAATAAGAACATGTAAGATAGCTGAGAAAAACTGCATCAATTCGTATTTATAGACAGAGCATAGATTACATGAAATGAGAGAAGAGACAGTGAATCAAAAACCACTCAGTGTTCTGAAACCACGGGAAAATAGTAAAGCAACAGAATTAACGAGCAGGTCTATCAGGGCCAACAGTGAAGTACAATTCCTTATACATGTCTCAGAGTCTTTTTTGGAAATGAGACAAGTGGAGCAAGACAGTAGTTAAAGATACTTGCACGAGGCAATAGTTCAAACATCAAGTTTCCATCCTCTATTCACTAAGATTAACACTGTTGAAAAAGAGACAGATCATCTCGTAGGACTTTAATAATTGAACAGAAAAAGCAATCTTAAGTACAACTACCAATTACCATTCTAGACGAGAAACAATACCATTGAACGAATCAACAAATAATTTTACTAGGATTTCATTATCAATGTCAATATCAACTAGTCCAGCATAAGTCCCAGAAGCATAAGTGGCAAAACCAATACGTCTTCCAATACTTATAACTTGAATAACATTCTTCAACTTAATCTTCCCAGAAATTTGGCCCAGCTACAAAGAGACGAACAATTTTGATACGCATGGAAAAAAAATCAAAACTTTGAAAAACTAGGATGCAGAGAATCAAATATCATAAAAACATAACGAAAGCAGATTCAACACAAGTCATTTTAAGAACTCTCAGAAGAATCAACACACAGTATGCTGTTGGACATTCAATACAGTAATCCCTGTTTTTCAAATGGGACCAAAACCTGTTACCTGGAAAACACATGTAGAGGCTGAATATATTTTGCCACAAATAAAAGCTTTACTAAACTTATGCATCCATTGAGATAGTGCAAACACTAGAAGGAACTTACAGTATCTTTTCTAATTTCATCAATTTTTTCTGGGTCTGATACATCAAATTTCTCCGCATAATACCTTTCCTTATATCCAGGCTCGCCTAATTTCACCTGAGATAAATGGTAAATTTATGCATACTGGTTAGGAACCTAGCCACGCAAAAATGTCTCACATGCACAGTACACAAGCAAATGCAGGACATTAAAACATTTTTTGGCATAAAAAAACAAAGTGAGAGATCACTGTTTCTTACACTTAATCAAAGGAACAAATATAAGCATAGACTAAATCTTTTGAAAGCCATTTTTACAAAGTATTCAAACAATATGGGACTGAGGGTGTAATAGGTAAAGTGTCAACTCTTATAGCTCTTGCAGTGTTATAGCACGATAGGATAGATCATAGATTCATAGATTCTAGTGGTATTCTATGTTCTGCCCTCCTTAATACGCACTAAGTAGCTTACATCAACGGGAGATAACTCAACCATTGCAGGTATTTACAAGATGGTGGACTTATTTCCTCCATTGATATACATAATTTAGCTTGCCGCTTCTTCTTGGTCTCGTATATATAATTATAGTCAAAGGAAAAGCCTTACTTCCACCATCAAGATTATCTTCAATGATAGAGCCCTCAACAATGGAAATCGCTTATCACAGTTTGGGATAGAAGAATAACTCGAACATCAAGATAATCCTCGATCGGAGATACAACATATTGTTGGCAATCATGTATGTTGTGAGAGACTACCTTGTCTATCAAGATTAATACATGCAAGTGACAGGAGACCAACCTCGACATAGAGATTACAAGAGCCATAGGATCATCATAGAGATCATAATTTAGACACTTCTCATGCTATGAGGAGATAAAGTAGGGGTAATTTACTTTCCATCAGTATATGGAATCCAAATCGAATTGATAGAATTTGGAAGATATAGACTCCTTGTAAACCAAAGTCCAACAGAGTTTTAGGAGCCTTGACAAAGGACTTTGCAATGATAAGAGATGCACATGTTGGAGTTTTAGGCATGGTGAGAATGTGTACGAGGATGGCCAAATTTCGCTACCTGAACAAATATGTATCGTTTGCAAAGTTGATATCGCTAAGTAGTTTTACCCAGCAAGCGATCCTTGTCTTTCTACAAGCCAATTGCATCTTCTACAAGCCTAATAGCATTTTATCGATTTTTCGCAGTTTCAAATTCTCTTTCACTAAAAAGTACAGGATTTTGAATTTTATTTTGAGTCTTAGACCAAGTATTGAGTTTCTTTGATCTTGATTGGTTTGACATTGTTACTGAGGACGCTTATACATATATAATAAATCGAAAAACAAATTCGGATGTTGAGAAATGCTGGGAGAGGTGATTTGTTGCTATAGTGAGAGCAAGTTGAGGGGGCGCTGGTGTTGACGTTGTAATGAGGGACTGGTAAGGGACGCCCCACTTTGCTGTCCACACTTGAAGACCATGGCTTTATGGCAACATATTGCTGCTTCCACGCCAACATTCCTGGATTCTTAAAGGAGATACTCAGGAATCATACTGCTGCTCAAAGGAGATAGCCAAGAAGAATATGTTACAGCCATAGGCGCTTTAAGGCTCTTGTCTTAACCATTTCTCATGCTAGTGGGCTTTTTGATGCAATAGGTTTGAGGGTATTATTGTCATTTTAGTCTTTAGTGTTAGTAGGGTTCTTTGAGTCTATAAATATAGGTGTCTTGAGTCCTCATTAGGTAGTTTTTGATGTATATTGATTAAAGAATATTTGAGAGCTTTTGCACCTTGTATCCCATTTTGGGATGATCTCTCTCTCATGAAATCTATTCTTGATTTTGTTTGCATCATTTGGTATCAGAGCTTTTAGCTCGATCCTAACCCTTTGATTAAGAAGGTGCACCGGTTGTTACCTCCAAGTGGAAGTAGTAATGATTTTCAAATTCAATTTGAATCTACTTTTGACTACAAAGAGAAGAAGAACATTGATGATGACCTTGTCACATCTTATGGACCCTTCAACCCGGAAGAGTTTGGGGAGGAGATGATCCTCACTCCAGATGTGTTTGAAGAGACGTATGAATTCGGTTATTCAAGGACTTTTCCATCTTTGATGAATATCCTAATGAAGAACTTGAGGATATTGTTGGAGATGATTGTGCATTTGAGATTGAAGATGAGTTTGAGGATTTGCCCATCTTTAATAAGTCTCCAAAAAAAGACTTTTGAGGTGACTTTGAAGACGTTCCTGTCTATGAAGAGTATCCAAATGAGGATAGTGACGGCAACAACGAAGGAGAAGGATTTGAGGACATTGATGGTAGTGATGAAGAACAAGAAATTCCTATTCTTCTAAACAATGAGCTTTTCTTCTTGCAAGGGAAGATAGGGAACAAGTACAAGAAGAAGGTAATGAAATTGATCTTGGATTGGATGTGCTACCAAAGATGAATGAGGTTTGTTTTCATGTCTCGGCGGTTCTAGAGGACATGGAGCCAAAACTTGATTATTGCTTTCAAGTTTTGAAGATCAAGTTTTCTTTGGTGCAAGACACTCCACTTGAAGTCACATTGGCGTCTTCATTGGCTCTTGCTTCCAAACCGGTAATGCCAAAAGAGGACAAAGGTTTCTTGGGACAGCTTGAGGATCCTTCAGGTATGCTCTTTACTCGAGTAAGCCTTGGCTATGAAGTGAAACTGGACACAAGAGACATGCTAAGTGGGTGGTCAATTTGCACATAAGGATGGACACAGTGGATGCATACAAACGAAAGCTCGTACTGAAGATGGGTTATTGCATGAGCGTGACGTGGATCCAGGAAAACGCAGCCACATGCCTACTTCGGAGCTGCATAATAAATAGTTCTATGTTTTCTTTATTTAGTTGTCTTATGTCTTGTTGTCCAACTAGAGGACAATTTGTTTTTTTAGAGGGCGAGTCCTGATGCAGTAGGTTTGAGCATATTATTGCCATTTTAGTGTCTTTAGTATTATTACGGTTCTTTGAGTCTATAAATAGGTGTCTTGAGTCCTCATTAGGTAGTTTTTGATGTATTTATTAAAGAATAATTGGGAGCTTTTGCTCCAATTATTCTTACAAAGTCAATTCGTTGCATACAAACTTCTTACAAAAAACAAGACGTTGCAGCACTTACCAGCTTGCATCTAAGACTTGACATGTGCCAACGAAGTACAAGGTGACAAGCAATGAGGCGGCAAGCAAGTGCATGCCTAGAGAGCTTCTTGTATTTTTAATGCTGTGAAAGTTAGCGTCTACCATTATCGACTTGGTTTCCAACAAACAATTGGTCAAAAATATTACATGAAAGAGTAAGGTTTTTGCAATGGATAAGCCTTAAACCAGATGGCTTCACTTTTGACTTCCATGTTTCAAACAATTGGTCAAAAATATTACATGAAAGAGCAAGGTTTTTGCCATGGATAAGCCTTAATCCAGATGGCTCCACTTTTGACTTCCATGTTTCCATCCAAACAACTTTAAGCATTTCATGTCCTTCAAAATTTCTCTCCAACAAATACTTCTAACTAAGGTAACAATTTTAAGTCCAACAACTACAAGAAAATTACTTTTTGTATTATTTGCGGTGTAGCTTTGATACATTATTATTACTAAAATACATCAGGAATATCACTATGAGGAAAAATATTTCATTAAATCAAAACTATCATCCAGTCTCCAAGGTAGGAAATTTTCTTCGCATCAACCTCTCTTTCTTGATGAGCATTCGTCAAAACGAGGCAAGAATGGATACAAATCCCATGGCAAGACAAAAAAAAAAAAGTCCAAAAAGAACCGAAGAGTACCAATTAAACATTTAATGGACAATGGAAAAGGCATGTCATTTGTTTCAAAATTCAAATGGGTCTGGTGACCAGAACTAACTAAACTATAACAGGTCGAATTAAGTGGTTATGGCTCCAAGATTTTTCAACACAACCAAGGGGAAAGTGGACCTTATCGGGCGCTGGCGGCTCTTCAGAAGCCTCTTTTCTAGTTTTAAGCTTCATCCCTTCGTTATTATCCATAGCCTGAGGCAAAATAACCAGAGTAATTAACAACAATTTGATATCACCAATACTAAATCAATTCCAAACAAAGCCATGCACAGGCCTCAAAAAGTATGAAAACAACCCAACAATCACATCAAATGGGATAAGATAGAAAAAAGCAAAAAACGGAAGTTCATGGCCCAACCAAACCTAGTCAATCTGAAAAATACTTTCAATGATATTGGACAAATCATGGGATAAATCTCCAGGTACTGTTCACAAGGACGAAGATAAAAAAAATATATATTTGAATACCTTCAGTAAGAGAGTTTATCATGTATTTCTTACTTTATGTGCAGAAACCACCCTATATCTACTAGATGTCTTGTGGTAAAAAAACCTATATGAGTCAACCAATAGCTTATTAGATCAACTGAGCTGAATGACAAGAGGGAAAACGTTGGATCCACGAAATAATGGGAGGGCTTGTCTTCAAGGGTATTAGTAATGCATTGTTTTCGTTAGAGTGGAATAAAGAACAGGATAAAGGGGGGAGTATCAATTTTGTGCCTTGAATAACGAGGGAGGTAATATAGATAGGGGATTACTCCATATTAGCCAATCCCCCATGAGGAACTATATGAGGAAATAGTGAGGCCTAGATAATAGTCCCGGGACTATCCCATGGCCAAAGGATGGACCAGCTAATCCCAAGGGTCCAAGTTCACCCTATCCCTAATGTCCCTCTTTAATCCGGGCATCAAACATGCCACTATAGACCTATTTCTGTGAGACTGAACCTGCCATACATCTCATAAGAGAAAGTACAAAGTAGAACTAACTATGTAAGGCTCAAAGTGCCATACATCTCATAAGAGAAAATACAAGTGTAAATTAATTGTAAGGGTAAAAGTGGAACCACAAACTGACCAAAAGGAAAATGGAGAAAATTAATTCCAGAAACACAACTGTGGATTCAAAATTTAGCAGTGCATTCCATCATCAAAAGTTCTAGCCTTCTAGGAAATATGTGAGAAAAGAGAATTTCAAAATCATATGCCAATATGGCATTGCAACGTATCAAAGTCTAAGGGTGAGTTCATGCTAAATTTTTCATCCTCAAAACAACATCAAAATACAAGTTGTTTCTGGTAAAAATATTAAGGTGTCTAAATGTTATTTTTGGTGTTTTTGACCCTTCCATTTAGACAAGATATAGTGTAGACAAGTCGTCAAAAATACCATTTAGACCATTTAGACAATACAGTGAACTCACCCTAACTGCAAATAATAATATAAACCCACCTAAACAACTAATTGTAGACTCCATTGGAGTCCGTTGATCAATAATAATATTCCGCATTCGTATTTTTATAATTATTCCTGGTTTAAGGGACAAGCTCTATCTTTTTGTAATAAACTTGTTTCTTTCCCTAGCCTGAAGAGGACAGGCTGGTGCGTCATGGCAATCAATCATAATAAAATACCTGCTGTATACGAGCCCGCTTCAAAAAGATTTGCTCCTCAAAGAAAGCAACTGACTGGATAAAATGTTCCACTCTATCCAGCAAAACCTGCAAAAATATACTATAGGCATCAAAATTTGTTTATTTGATTAGTACCACAAAAAAATTTAAAAAAAAAAAAAAAAAGACATGTCCAACATGGAAGAAACTTTTTATAGCAGAATCACTAAGCATAATTTTTAAACCAAAATCTTCAAACAAGACAGATTTCTATGATCCCTGCGCATTTCTTGTTTCCTTCAAAATGCAAAATAAGAGATCCAATGGAACACTACCACGTTTCAAGAGGGGTAAAACTGGGCTCAGGCTAAACTGAGAAGTGAACAAACCCAAACACCTCCGGACAATATTGTTGAGGTTTTGGATTAGCACAGCCCTTCCGGAGTGTTACAAGATTGTAAGGTTGGTATTATACTCCAGCAGAAGTTAAAGGTCTAATATACTGATAGGAAGGAAAAAAAAGTTGGCTGCCAAGAAACACGTTCAAAACGGTGTAACTAACATAAGGATGTTACAACTACAAGAAGAATAACGCCATTGAGATGGATTAGAGGAGATATTCGTAGAAAGATCAAGAAACAAATGCATCTGGTGGAAATCAGGAGGGATACCCATCGGAAATGAAATGAAGCAAGAATTGTTTAAGATTATTTGGCCATGTGGGGTGCCTATACTAGTGCATTGATTAAAGTGGATTTTTTCAGAAGTTGAAGGCATCAAAAGGAATAAATAACAAGAATAAATTGATTTGAGATAGTGAGAAACATGGATAAGTCCCAGACTTAAACCAAGAATTTTGTTTTGAATATAGTCACCCAGAGCCAGAGGAAACAGATCCATGGAGCAAATATCAAATAACTGGACCCCAGCCTTGAGCGAGTCAATTCTGTATATTGGAAGTCACCCCACAATATATATGGAACCTGTTTCCCTCTTAATTCTACTATTCCTAACCACTCACATCTTGTCATCAGGTAACCTAGAGCGAAGCATGAGAACATCCTGGATGGTTGGCCACATTTCTAGACAATGTTGTTGCAAACGTTCAGGTTTAATCATGAATCCATGATTAAGCAGCCAAAAAATCATCATTTATCACCCAAGAGTTGAACAATCGAAAGCTTCCACAATATCAAAAGGTTACTGAAACCAGCACGAGAGAAACTGTGTTTTATTGTTTCATCTAGTCCGTGTGACAAATCAGGAGCGAAAAACTGTCTTTTATTGTTTCATCTAGTCCGTGTGACAAATCAGGTGCGAATTAGATTTTACAGAGCCAACCTTGTCTAGACGCTTCATAAAAGACCTAAACCTAGTTTTGTGGCTGATTCCAAAAAACAGTGGAACTATGAAGGACTTGAAAGGCTTTCCACCTATTAGTTCAGTGACAAGGCATCAGCATATAGGCAAAAAAAAAAATTAAAAACAAAGTGTAATGCTTTATGGTCGGAGGACAATCCTAGATTAAGTGCTTATTGCTGAAGAGTGCGGCGTGGACTCAGGTTGAGGAGTGGAGGCCCAGGTGTTATCTGCAAGCTTGACACTGAAGAAGCCTACAGTCATAAGAATCGGAAACATCCTCTGGTACATTTTGGTGAGGATGGGGTTTTGGAAGATATGGTGCTCTTGGGAGCTATTTAAATTTCACAGCAATCAGAAAACCATAGTCAAGCGTTACTAACCTGACCTTGAAACAACTTACTTAAGCAAACAGGAGGGTCATTAGAAAATACAACAGAAAACGACTATACGAGAGAATAGCAAAACCATTTTCAACATGGCATGTACCGTCAGTAGAAGCCGGAAAACCTCTACAACGAGAGTGCAGAACTAGCAAGAGAAAAATGAAGCCTCAAACTAACTGCTCTTCGCCTAATGCAACGTATGGGAGACTTATAAATATTGGGACATGGAGCAAAGGAAGATGGCAGGGAGACAAAAGCAGAGGCGACCGCAGGATTTACAATATGAGGGGGCCAAACTATATGTATATAATCCAGTAACTTGTAACCAAATGGGACTCAATACGTAGCAGAAGAAAAATCAACCGTTAGAATCTCGTTATGGGTATTACCAAATGCTAATTGATATGTTACATAGAGAATCAATAATTAGGTTTGAGTTTGTTCCATTGTTTGGATATGAAAGAGAGAGGGGCTGAGAAGAAGAAGAAGAAGAAGAAAAGAATAGATCATTTTTTGCTCAGTTAACTACATAACCGATAGAAGGGAACAAGATAAAAATGAAAAAGGTGAGGAGATTAACATTAATGTAGGGTTTTCTATTTTTGTGATAGATAAGGAAAGTTTTATAGAAGGGAGTTCAATTCATTTGTAGGGGCCAATTCTCGTATTAGAGACCAAGTAAATTGTAGCATTATTGGTAGGATTTCAAAAAAAATTGCAGGGGCTCGGGGGCCCCCTATGCCACTGCCTGTGTCCGCCCCTGGACAAAAGCACAATCACGAACCCTTGAGTTGATGCAGAAGGGCAAGCCTGGAGTTCATAAACATCCTAGAATGACGCTTGTGAACCTTTGGCGGCTCTACGTGTGCGCTGTAGTATATATCTATACTTAAAAAAACTAAATATATCTGCAAAAAAACAAAGATGAGTGGAACCCCTGACGAAGAATATTACCTCACCAGCATCAGTAAGATAACCACCCATAGCAGCAAACTCCTTTCTATAAACATGCATCAATAGATTAATAGCACCCTGAAGAAGGAAAGTGTGTTTTTCTTAGTGCAGCATGAACAGAGGATTATACTAAAGAGAGAATAACATCAACCATTAGCAAGTTTTGATTCTTAACAATGCTGCAACCATTTTAATAGCGAAAAATATGCTAGCATCTACAATTAGCAAACATGATATTTTAACCACTTGTTTAATCATAGAACATTCAAGCGACGGATTGCCAGCCAGCTACATACCTCACGAATTTCCAGTGTTGGCATATGTGGAAGAAAGTCATTTCCAACAAAAAAACAGAGAAACACAAAGTCATCCACCAATCGCTCAAAGCTAATCTCAAATGGAGGGTTGGGGATCTCCAAATCATATTGCAAGTATTCTCGCAGCACCCAGATATTAAGGAACTGCCCAGGCCAAATACGCTCATAAGTAGGAGTTAACATGGGGTATGGCAAACAAAATGGAAATAATAAGTAGAGAGTGAAGCATCAGAAGCCAAGATGATAGCATCCAACCTGATATTTCTTTTTGTGAATTGGCGTGTTATCCACCACCTTCCCATTCATATCTACATCTTGGCCACCTGGCCTACCACGACAGTCAGCAGCTAGATGACCAACTTGACCACAGAGGAAACATTTTTCTTGCTGCCCAGGCAAGGTTATCACCTGTAAAATAGGCAACAGAATAGTAACATTGATCATCCCAAGGAGTTAGAGATACAACGGAATTTGTAAAGAGCAGCCACCCACCTCCCTTAATATTGAGAAGTGAACCTCATGTGTTGCTAGAGACAGCATAATCAGATCTGCATCCTGCTTTTAATAAGCTACATCATTCTTTCCAAACATCACAACTTGCAATCTTACGATAAGTATGCAGAAAATTCAAACCCTTTTAAGCCACCACATACAATGTGAAAGCAAAAAGAGAACAGGATTAAAGAGGTTATTCTTTATCAACAAATCAAGGACAATAAGTCACTCACCAGGCCATACAAACAATGCCGAGTATTCGGATTAAAACCTGGAAGGTTACGCTGCAGCCGTATGTAAGACATGATTTTGTGTTCACCCTCACCAGGAACATTCGAATCAGAGAGTATAACCTTCAAATAATCACCCAATGCAGCCCCATAAATAAACTAACACAGACAAAGCATCCTGGAAGCCAGAAGCATATATCAAAAAGAACCAGAAGGGATTACTCCACAGAAAAGGAATCATCGTTCTTGAAGGGACAAAGAGAACAAGAAATATCTAGGAATCAGCCTACCAAACCTTTGTACTCCACCAGCCAGGGTTATGGTTCAACCTAGACTGTATATGGTATTGAAGTCCTACTGAGAGCACTGCCATGAACTCAGTGCCAGGAGTTATGACATTTGAGTCAGATGTTTCTGTGGGAGTCTGATTTTTGCCCTCAAGTTCAAACTCCTTCCTCAATTGTTCCTCCTCCGCTTCCTGAAGAAGAGAAACAAAAGGATGCATATTCACTTACTTTCTCTAAATTTAAGTATGGTATGACCATCTTTCAAAAGTTAGAGAAACTACAGCCGCAGTGGCATCTTTTGCTGCTCTGAAGCGCCTGGAACGTTGCTGATTCATTTTAGCTCTTGGGGCAACCCCATCTACAAAGTTAAAGATTAGGTCAAGCTAGATGTAGTGCAAATAGGATGAGAATAAGGCACTTTTGGGTGAAAAACAATCTTACCAATTGCCATGTAAAGAAGCTTTCTTGGGCGGACCAGTGAAAATAGATGATCGATGTAATCAAATATTGATTTAAATACGTCATCGTAAGTGGTAGGTGCAGGCTGCAAGTGCATAGAATGAGTCTTCAGGATCAAGCTAGTATAAAATCAAACTCATGACAGAAGAACGCAGAGAGGCAAATATGAGAGGTAGGACAAACTTGAAGTCCTTCTCAAAAGCATAACAATTAAACGGTTAAACCAAAACAGATCACTCAACAGCACTCCACATATAAAGAAGCTTTTTGGGTAAACAATGAATCTTTACATACATAATCATAAGTGGCATGTGGACACTGCATGTGCAGAGAATCTTCAGGATCAAGCTAGTATACTACGAAAGTCGCGACAGGAAAATAGGGAGAGGGAGAGAAGAGGAGGACAAACTACTGTCTTTCACGTAATAGTATCAATTAAACCAATCCAGATCTATGAACAACATTACAGGTAGGACAAACTGAAATCTCCGAAAAAATAATAAATCAAGCACTAATTAAGGTAATACAGATCTCTCAACAAAATTGTGAAGCAGTACAAGAGCAAAGTTGAGGTTAGGCACATTTGCAAGCAAGATGAATGGAATATTCTCATGACCCATAAACTACTAATCCAAAAGAACACAGATCAATTAGTAATGTTTTAAAAAGCACCAAACAGCAAATGGTCCCCAGCCTAGGTAGGTTTCCAGAAGATTGTGGGTTGAAACGCATATGTATATGTACTTGCCCTCATGTCAAAGGTGTTGGCTTTATCATACATGATACATCCATGGTCGCCCAATTCAACTTCAGATGTTGACACAGAAACAACCTCATACAAAACTGTCACAAAGTAAATCTCCTATTGAAATCTCAACATCTTGCACTAACTTCTAGTGTATTACCTTGATACAGCCATGAGATAGAATACAGTTGAGCAATTGGTAATTCTTTAAGTCCCAACCTTTGAGCAAATCCCACGAAACAAAATTTTTGGAGCTACCATTAGCAAGAACCAATGTGCAATACAGCCCATAAAACACAGCTTTGGTGCGAAATATAGAATCACTCTTCCAATCATGAGTTGCACTTGGGAAATGCTTTTGATATTGATAAAGGAGCACCCCGGTTATACCGGCATAAACCTCGCCATGAGCCTGACCTCTTTTGTTTTCTTCATTGGCACTTTCCTCGTCTTCACTGTCTTGCACCGCTAAAGTAACTCTCCGATTAGGGCATGTGCCACCAATATGACCTTTATCATCACACTTGAAACATGTGGATTTTGACTTCTCATCTAAGGTTTCAAGAAGCTGCAGTGCTGGTTTTGCTGCAGGAACTTAAGGATTTAATGTTGGTTGGCACATAGCATATAGACTCTTCATCTTCTCTTCAAAACCATAAAGCGACTTGGCAAGTCTCCTCCACAGACCATAGCCTAAAGTCAGCCATATCATCCTGGATTGGAATTCGCAGCCTGGCTCTGTATTTTCTACTTCTTCAGCTTCATACACCCCTGCTCTCACGGACAACACAGAGAACTTCTCTGTGTATTCATGAACACTTGTATGTCCTTGTTGAAGGCTAGGAAATTTCGTAAATAAGCTTTGCTGACAGTCCATGGGAAGAAACCACACTTTAGAAGAGTCTTCAGTTCATTGCATGTAGCTACTTCACCCTTACCACTTCTTCTATTAGCCTCTTTGAGTTCTTGCCCACCACATTTGTGTTGCTCCTTTCAATATAGCACTACCACATTGTACATTGCTCCCTCTGGTTAGTTGATGTCATTAACGTCCCAGTCGAAATATGGCATCAACCAATCAAGGAAAGTTTTAAGGATTCATCTTCCAATTAAAGTGAGACTCTGCTAATTTAAACCCTTTATAGCCCGTTCAAAAATTTATCATTCACATTTCTAACATTTGTTTGACACATAAGTTGGTCTCTCAAATGATGAGGACAATCCAAATGAGGTGGATTTTCTAAAAAGTCTACTTGCTACCTTTTAGAAGCCATGTTCATGGACTGCTGCCCATACTCCAGAGATATTAAATTTAGAAAGATGTCCCCTTTGCTGAAAAACATCTTGTCCTTGGCCTCTGAAATGCACGTTACTGGCATATGTTGTACCTAGGATGTTGTTAGCTATGATAGTTTTTTAAATGATAGCTTAAATGTATGTTCGGCAGCTGCATATGAAGAAGTTGGTGGATCCACAACACCTTTGCATTTCCAAGAGAAATTTCTTCCAAAATAGTACCTACCATGTCTTCCAACCAGTGAAAATGTTCATTGTTTTCTTCTCTTTGATCTTCAATTGTAGTCTTTAAACCATTGGTATATTGTTCAATACTTTGAATCCTGTCACCATGGGATTGAATCTTCTCATCACACTCCGCGTTAGTTACCATTTTGAAGAAGACTTCTGAAAGCAACCTAAGGATCTTAATTTGCTCTGATACTAGAATCAATGTATCTAGGTGGGAGGTTCCAACCGGTGTTTTAAAACCGCGCGCCTAGGCGATGAGGTGAGGCAAGGCACACCATTGGGGCCTAGGCACCCCAAGATGAGCCGCAGGTGAAGCGTGCGCCTCAAGTCCTCATGGAAGTTTCACACATCTTTACTCAAAATTCATCCTAACCATTGAACTTATCAAAAAAATAAATAAAAAAAATTCATCCTAACCATTGATCAAACTATCAAAGGATTAAAACATGGCCCAATGCACCAGATAAACCCTTCAGATTAAAAGTGCTTGATCATTAGCCCTAGGTGACCAAAAACGAAATACAGCAGGAAACGAAGTCTTGAAGAGATACTGCAGCTCTGATCGATGAAATACATAAAAAGTAAACTCAATTCTAAAAAAGTCCCAGAAAAAATGCAAAATCAATTTTACATTTTATTCTGGCGTATGGTCTGAACGAAGAAGTATGTTTATGGCTGAGCATGACATTTGGTCCACGAAATATGTCAAAACCTGTTTTTATTTTTTGGTGCATCAGAAAGACTCAAAACATGTATTCGTTGTAATTGCCGTGGGGTATATGAAGAGTCAAATTTATGACCCAAGATCTACATAACAGCCCATCCACAAAATCAATTTTCCTGTTTTATGACATTTGGAAGTTTTAAAAGTGTCTGCTTATGTTGAAGTTTTGCCTATATTAGAATTCTACTTATTTTAATTAATTGCGCCTCACTTTGATGAGGCACGCGGCGAGGCTCCAGGGGACCATGGCTCCTCGGTGCGCCTTGAGCCTTTTAAAACACTGGTTCCACCAAATACAATATGTGTAGGTGGACCCAAATAACTTGGATCAAGGCCGAAAATCAAGTGTTCTTAAATCAGGATACGTATCAACGTCGTGTATCATTTTTCTAATTTTATGAATCGTATCGGGAGACATATCTCAAATGCTGAGATACGTTACCAAAAGGCAAAAGCTAATATACAACTGAATGTTAGATATACATACAATCTAAAATCTGTTGTATACATATGAAAATTAAGTTTTCAGAATGAAAATTTTCCGAGTTTCCCAAGTGGGGTCTAATGGTCTATCACATTAAGTCTTTCTTGTGCCTGGATAAAAGGGAAGAGAAGAACCCTTGTCATTCATGTAAAACGTGATTGAAAATGTTGTTTCTATTCGAGATCTGATGGATTGAGTTTTAGTTTTCTTAAATCGTTCAAATGTCTCCATAACTAGATCACACGATTTAGAACGCATTTTAGTTCCGCTTCTTAACATATGGAATGACTTTTTGCAATAAGTAATCATACCGAATCAGATATGCAAACATCTCGTAGGATACAAGGTGGGACACACAGTTTTTGGAAGGAGACGATACGAATCATAGGATACGTATCTCATACCGTAGGTTTCTAACAACTATGCAAAACAGAAAATCTCCTAAAACCAGATTTTCAGATTGATTCTGCCAGCAAATAGAGCCTGGTGCGACCGATTTAGGCCCCCGAAAATTTACAAATGGGAAGGGCCCTTTTAACTTTGGTACTCCTTACAAGTGTCCAACAAAAAGACCCCATCTTTAATCTTCACTTTAGGCCCCCAAAATGTCAGGGCCGGCTCTGCGGCAGCAAACAAGGCTCGAAATCCACGAGCTATGGGCTCAAAACCAAACCCTAAAAGGCAGAAGCACGAGGCCTCAATACAACAACATCTGACTCTTTTAATCCATCAACTGCCTTCAAACTAACATTACATTCATGCACACAATAGCTAATGGATTACTTAGTGGTGAAGTACCCAACAAATACAATGTAAAAAAAAAACTACCAAACAACAAGGACGGGCCAAGCTGCAAACAAGCAGCCATGTCGTCAACAAGCAGCTTACAAACCCCTCCTTTCTAACTCAAAAAACAAAAGCGCGTGTGCATAAAGAGTGTTTACTTTACCTTGCCTTCGGGATGAAAACAGGGATGGATAATCCCGTTCATGTCGAGGTAGAGGTTATCGAACTCCATGCCGTTAGGGTTTGGTTTGGAGACGTCAACGGGTAAGAGGACGCCGTTGGGGCCTTGTCTGGGCTCCTCCTCGACCACGTCGGCGATGGACTTTGGGTACCGATCGGCGAGCCACCTGTAGAAAGCCGGGACTCCCATCGCCGAGCCCTGTGTTGGGGTCCGGACGTCAAAGGTTTTGATGCGACGGGCAGGAAATTGATGGGGTTTCGACTGCTCGCGATTCGATAAATTTCTAGTTAAATGTAATTGAATAGGGCTGCGTTTATTTGCCTTTAACTTGAACTTGAACTTTTAGGCTCCGTTCCGGAACGTAAAAAGAAGGCATTTTCAAACTTAAAAATGATGGATTTATTGAAATTTAAAGATATGCAATATGGATCTTGTTTAAAATAACGGTGCAAAAAAAATCAAAAATATATTTTTCATTTACACTATTTTTTAGTTTGAAAAATATGAAATAAGTACTTATTTTTTTAAGAAGGTATCGTGGAATGGGACCTTAAACTTAAAATGAGTATTTTGTACATATTTGAATTTTTTTTATTTATTAGTTTTGCGCCTCGATTATTGATTCGTCTAAATAAGTGGAATTGGAAAAGTAAAATTTTTTTTATTTTTACCCAAGTATTTTGAGAAATAACCACTTGAGTAAAAGTGAAATTTTTTTACTTTTCCGATTCCTCTTGTCGAGACGAATTAATAGCCGACAAAAGTTTAACACAAAACTAAAAAATGTGAAAAAATTTAAAATAAGGACAAAATTCTCATTTTAAGTTTAAGTTCAAGTTAAGACCAAAAGAATGCATTAGGGTAGGTTTTAATTAAAAAGTTGAGTTAATTTTTTTTTTGTCCTTATTTAAATTTTTTTTTTTTGCATTTGTTTGTTTTGCATCAAATTTTTGTGACTTATTGATTCGTCCCAACGAGAGGAATCGGAAAAGTAAAAAAATTTCATCGATACTCATAATTTTTTGAATAAAGACAAAAATAAGTCAATAAGTTAGCTTTTTTTTACTTATTCTTGTCTTTTTGAAAAAAATTATGAGTTTCGATCAAAATTTTTTACTTTTCCGATTCCTCTTGTTGAAATGAATTAATAAGTCACAAAAGTTTGATACAAAACTAACAAATGCAAAAAAAAAATTGAATAAAGACCAAAAAAAAAAGTTACTATTCCACTTTTAAAGCCAAATGAGCAATTATTTCGGTACAGTATTTTTTATTGGAAAATAATTTCTACACTCTCTTTTTTTTATTATCGTATTCCATTTTTTGTCTTTCAATGAAGTTTTTGCGTATATTTTTCTCACACTAAAAGACAAAAAAAAGGTGTCATAATAAAAAAAGGAGTGTACAAATCATTTCCCTTTTTATTTTTCGCAACTTTTTGTTTAGCTTTTCGACATAATTATGCAAAAAGTAAAAAAATATGATTGATGTTGAATGCTTTGTTTGGTTTCCTTTATGAAAAAAATTTCTAGCTCAAAAAATACTCATTACCCCTACTTTTAATCATTACTGTCATTTCTCTCTTCACTCTCCAATCATTATTCTCATTTCTCTCTCTATCTCTCTCTACTCATTACCCTAAAAACCAAACTAAAAAATTTCCAAATAGCCATCCAAACACAGCAGATTTTTTTTTTAATAAAACGGCATTTAAACTTCAACAGCCAATTATTTTATATTTTTTTTGTCTTTAGTGAACTTTTTTTTGCTTTTGGTCAAAATTTTATATACTTTTTATACTCCTCTCGTCGAAACGGATGATTAATCTAAAAAATCACGTAGATCTAAAAAGAATTCAAAAAATATGAACAAAACACACAAAACGAAAAAAATAAATTAAGTTTACAAGAATTCAGCCTGAAGTACCACTCCGGTTCATTGCCGGTCTGCAAAACCAAAATTTTTTCGTCAAGAAAAATAAAATGTAGTATTTTGTCAAGAAAATTTGAATTTAATAACAATGAGCTCTTTTAAGTTATCAAAAGAAGTTTTTTTTTTTTGAATTATTTTATTTTATTTTTCAATTTTGGCGGGTCGGACAATGTTTTCAGGCAAAAAGAGTATTATTTTCAAGATATTTCAATAAAATACCACAGTTTAGAATATTTTTCGACGAACAAGATCATCTCATATATATCAAAATATGAACAAATACAACAGATCAAACAAAAACTGTTCATCAATGCACATTCTTAAATGCACCATAGAGTCGAGTGAATGTGAGACTTGCCACATAAATTGTTACTGTGACATGGGGACGTTAAATGGAGCACATTACGGCAACGCGCAGTACGTAGCATTGTCTAAATGTGCCCTTGCACTTGTATGTGTTACCATGGTTTCATTGATTCGTGGCAACAAACCCGGTGGTGTGCTGTGCACAATACGGTGTTGTGTAATCTCAATCGTCTAAAAGTGTTTTGAATGATTCAGATTTTAAAAAACTCTTCCACGGAAGAGTTAAGTTTTTAAAAATCTGGACCATTAATTATCGAGATGGACGGTGCGGATGGTACACAACACACTACAAAGCGCAGTCCCTACTTCCCATTGCAACTTTCTTCGAATGGATCTATATGATGCCAATGGATGGTCGCTCTGTGCTTGATGAGAGTAGAAACCTCTATGCTCTCTTATTTGTTTTTTTTTGGGTCAAACAGAAATTTCATAAAACTAAACAAGAGAATACCACAACATAAGTGCGAGCATAATAAGTATCATTACAACCAAAGAAAGCACAGATTACTTAATCTAACACTTGCCTAATATTTAGGCTATCCCCAATGATGAACTCCCTAAGAAAGACAAGCATGACAATTTCTTCTTGTTGTTCTGCACCTACTCGAGCAAGATGGTCAACACACTAGTTTGCTGCTTCGTCCGTCGATATATATATATATATATATGATCACCCCAAGCGTAGGGCTAATACGTCATTTGAAGCATAATAATCTGGAAAACCGATATCGCACCCAAGGAAATATCATCACAGCTCGATTGAATTTGTAGAAGTAAGATTCGCGGCATTGAGACGGCCAACTTTAGGAGCAGTTTGAAATATGTGTGTGATAAATTTGAGTTTTAAAAACTATTTAAACTAAGCAGCTAGGTCTAGGGGATCTTAACACTCACAATTCGAATCAACCAGTTTTTCTCTTTAATTACTCGGTTTGAGATACGCGTCAACGATCTCCCAAACCGAAAGGTTTATCATTAAGACGATTTTACTAGAAAATGAGTCGAAACACCAAGCGAGTTCTAGTGTTCATCTAATAAACGCAAGGAATGACATAGCTCCAAGCATCATGCGTGACAAGTAGACTCGCTCTTGCCTACGCAAGATCAAAGAGGTTAATTAACACCACCAAGTTTTGATAGACAAACACGAACTACCTTGATTTTTCAACTAAACATGAAGATTTATTGAGAGAAACGCATGATCAATCCAAGCCATGGAGTGTTAATCACCCCATGACCAAGCCTAATTAACTACTCACTCATGCTAGAAATTGAATAAATAAAACTAATTATGAAAAACATAATAGAATTCAAATTAAACTAGAAATTTATATAGATCAATAGTGCAGCTACAACTTTAATAAAGAGTAAAACAACTAACTACAATTATCTAAGGTAGAAAAGTGCAGAATTAACTAAGAAAATGAAGAACAAAGCAAGAGTAAGCAACAAGTAATGAAATCCTATTTTAGATCTGAAAGAGTGTTATCCTTTGATATTTGTGACATAATGGAGTATTTATACAAGCTCATATTTGCCCACGAAATATCTTAAAAACACCTTAAAAATCAGCTGCGAAGGCCTTCGGTATTGATACAAGGGTTTCTTGTATCAATACCACCAGATAGCTTTGAGTAGAATCCACTAGGTCACCGTAGCAACTCGGTATCGATACAAGGAAACCTTGTATCGATATCGATACCCAATGTCTATTGGCCCACTGGATTCTGCTTTTCAACTGGGAACCTTGTATCGATACCACATTCGAATTCTCAGGTTCTTCAGCTTCCGGCCTTTGGCTTGGCTTCCAATGGTCTTGGCCATCCAACGGGTCTTCGACTCTTTGTTCTCGGGCCCGGATGGCTTCATTCTTGATCATCTTGAGTCTTGGATGCCTCCAGCTCGCTTTAAGCTTTAAAACCTTCTTTATTAAGCGGTTTTCCTACAAAATGAAATAACATACCCTACGTGCAATATCACATAAAATGCTAATTTAACTAAACATAAAGCGATAAAACTAAGGATTTAAGGGCTTATTTACCTTTTTGGTCCCCAAAGTAATAGCGAGTGGCCAATTTCGTCCCCAATCTAAACATTTGTCCAATTTCGTCTCCAAAGTTTAAAATGTGTGTCAATTTGGTCCCAACCCGTAACGTTGTTTAGTCTTTCCATCAAAAGGGGGGCATTTTTGGTATTTCACATATCATCATCATCTTCTTCAAACCCCAAACCTTATTCCTAACCCCACACCACCATCCCTATCTCCGACAGTGACATATTTGCAGAAAACATTCTAAAATGTGTGCCTCCTGTCTTCCAAACAGAGCTTCATTCTAATTAACTTCCAGTATATTTACACAGCTGTAGTGCTTCTCCTTCCTAGCAGTGACGCCATGTCCCAATCAATCCCAAATCTCTCCACCTCCCTCTCCCGCCACCGCCCCTTACCTAAATTCCTCTCCGCCGCCACACTCGACGCCCCTGCCTCCCTCCCTCGCCTCCGTCAAAACGCCAAGTACTTCGCCACCAAATACGCAGTGATGTGGATCGTCGGAAAGGTAATGTTTTGTTGATTGGTGTGGCAGTCTGGGTTTTAATCTGCACAGTACACGTGGTGAGGAATCCGCAGGGGTTTTTCCTCGACGAGGATGACGTCGTTTCGAGCGGGCTGATTGGGCCACCGCCGCCGCCGGCTTTGAGCTCTCGCATGAAGGATTTCGCCAACTAGTATCCTATTTGTTTTTGTTTCAGGGCTATTTTTTGACTTGTGATTTAGGCCTAGGGAGGAGTTGTTATTGATGGAGGTGAAGCATATGGCTATAGGGTGGAGTGGGGCAGATGGCGGTGAGGGACTCGGAGGGGGAATCGGGTAGCGTGGTGGTGGACTCGTGGATGAGAGTTATGATTAGGGAGGAGGGTGAGAGAGATTGCGGCAGCGATGAGAGGGTTACGGCAATGAGAGGATTAGGGAGGAGTTGTTTTAGGGCTATTTTATTCATTTTGTTGTAGTGTTTGTGGTGAAATACCAATGATGCCCTCCATTTTAACGGACAATAGAGACGGCGTTAGGGATGATGACCAAATTGACACACATTTTAAACTTTGGGGACGAAATTGGACAAATGTTTAGATTGGGGACGAAATTGGCCACTCGCTAATACTTTGGGGACCAAAAAGGTAAATAAGCCGGATTTAAGTACCAAGAATATGCATTATTAGATGCTTATCATTTGCAGATCGGTAGGTATGTCCAAGTGTAGAACTAGTGTAACGCATGAGGCAGTGGGCTTCGCCAATAGTAACACTTTGAGGATGAGCTCCTTCGTCTCCCTCCTTGATCAAATTCACAGCAATAAGGGAATCAACCTCAATCTGCACATTTTCCAGTTTCTTCTCGAGGATAATCTCTAGGCCTTTGTATATTCTACATAGTTCCGCTTCCAAGCAGGTGGAACTGCAGTGTACTCTGCCATGGTACCCCGGCCGGTATCCAGTCGCCATTTTGGTCTTGGAACACGCCTCCAAATCCACCTTTCCCATTAGCTTCAATATGCTCTCTTATTTGTACAATGCAAAACAAAGTCTGTTAGATCGGAAGGCAGGCTTCCAACTAAGAACCCTCCAAAAGTGAAGTCATAAATTTAATGTGAACGGCATAGACTCCAATTATGAGTTACATGATACCTTTACCCATAAGCGGGGACTTGCGACTTGGGGTTCCAGTAATGTTCCAAGGCACTGCACCGCCGCAGTGCCATCGAATATTGTGGGTCCTCTATAGCATGTATTTTTGTTATCTAAATCATTTATCTTGTCGGAAATGTTAAGTAGATCATTCATGCAAAAAGTCAAATTGAATCGATATATGTAGCCTCATGATCGGATTCCATTTGTTTTACAAAAAGATAGATGGCAAATTTGATTTAGAGAATGAACTGTAAGACAAATGTGTATCAATCATGTGTCTACTAATGTCCAGTTAATACATTTTTTTGGACACAGATGATATACTCAACGTTCCTAAAATAATAAACGATTTAGATCACACATAGAGATATAAAGAACCCATAATCGAGGGCACTATGGGAGTGTAGTGCCCCAACCCCAAATCCACTAGGATGGCTATTTATAATAGAGATCCGTAGTCATAAATAATTTATGGGATTAATATCTCTTGATGGAATTGTATATTCCTGAATCAATTAGATGTGATTGAGGAGTAATTGTGGGTTGTATCACCTTTGCCCTATATGTAGGAGTAATTGTGGTGGTATCGAAATATACTCACCACCGAAAAACCTACAACCACCGACCATACACTTATCGATTCTAGCTACACCGACGGGCACACGGGGTCCATTCTAGGTCTCGCATGAATGATCCGAGATATTCAATAATTTTAAAAATAACAAACTGAGTGAGCCTTATGAGAAAATTCAACTCAATTCGATACGTGTAAGTGTTCGATCCAATCTTCTTATTTTTCATGATTCAGTTTAAAGACCAAGCCGGTCAGGGTTCAATGAATGCTGCTACGAAAATGGATAGGTTGACGGCCAATGATACTAATTTGCATGGATAATGAAACCTTGAAGAGTAGGTTTGAAAGACGATCGAACAGTCTTCTACTAGTAATTGGTTGAAAATAAAATTTTACTAGTAGCATCTACCATGTGTTCGGCATGAAAATAAAATTTTACTACTAGTAGTATCTACCAGTCAAAGAAGGTGCCAGTAGTTTCAAGAATATTGTTTGCTTATTCACTAAGCACTCTCTCTCTCTCTCTCTCTCTCTCTCTCTCTCGTACTCTCTTTTATCTCTCCACTCTCTTACATATATATGTTCAAACCAGCTCCAAAATTGCTCCACTCTCTTACTTCGATCATTTCATTTCTCTACATCTAAGCCCATACATACATCCCCCCCCCCTCTCTCTCTTTCACACACACACACACAAATTAAGAGAGAGATGCGTCCGGGATGGGGACCGCCACCGGGAGGGCCACCCCCTTGTGGCTGCTGTGATTTTCTTTTTGGTGGTATATGCCGAGCCATATCTTCATGGTGATCTCTCGTTCTCTCTCTCTCTCTCTCGCTAATTTTTTCCTTTTTTCTTTTTGAAGATACGCATGGCCGTAAACTCGGAAAAAAAAGAAGAGTTTATTCGAGAATGTTAGCTGTGGATCGAGACCTCCTAATCACGGTCATTTTGCATAAGAATGATAAGGCAGCATTTGGACAAATCATTTTAAGTTTTTTTTTTTTTAGCTTTTTAAACAAGCAGCTACAAGTTTTTGGCGAAATGCAATGAGCTTTTTGTACAAACAAAAAGACTAAATTTTATAACAGATTCATGAGTAATTATTAAATAGTCCGGTACTCCGAATCACTTTATAATTAAAAAATTGTATGGAGTCCACGCGCTTAGTTTGAAGACTTGTGTTTTGTCTATGGGAGTAATTTCGCACTTCCAATGGAGTGCGGTTAACAATTTGAAGAGTACAAAAATCACTCCCTTATTTTTCTTTCTCAGTTTTTTATTTTTATTTTGGGGTTGGGAATTTCTTTCCCAAATTTGAAGATAATCAGGCTAATTTAGGTGTTTTTTGTTGTGCAGCTTTTACGTACTGTGCTGCTGCTGCATCTTCCAGAGCTGCTGTGGACCAATGTTTGGTGGGCCTCCGGGGCCACCCGGTGGCCCCCCTCCATTTTAATTTAAGTGTAATGCAGATGCCTGAATGGATGTCTCGTGTCTTTTTTCTTTTCTTTTTTTTCTTGCTGACAGTCGGTGTCCGGACCAATCTACGCACATTTCAATTAAGATGTCTCGTGTTACATGGCAATATTAATGAATGCGTTTAAGGGTCCAGAGTCTCCAGACCCAAAAGAAATCTAATTTAAGATTGTGTGTGTGTTATTTGGATGTGAATGAAAAGCCCTGTTAGCAAACGAGTATTGGATGAGAATAAAAGGCAGACTAGCTCACCAATGCGAACACACCTTCTGATAGAAAACTATCATATTTATTTTGTAATATTCTTGTGTTTATAAATTGATGGTTGAGTAGGTGTCAATCTAATTGTGATGTACTCAAACTATAGTGATGAAAACCAAAAGAGACCGGCATGCCCATGGGTTAGGCCGGGCAAAACATTTTCTAAAAGCCGAAAGAGACCGGTAAGGCATGACCCATTTGACTCTTGTACCCATGGGCTGATCCACATGGTAGTGAGAGGATGCCAGTGAGGTGATGATATCATGGAGTCCAGCTCTTTTTCAATCTTTAGGAAATTAGAAGATCCTCCAATTTTAATTTAATGGTCAAGATTATTCTAGTATCTCCAGTCCCAAAGTTTGTATGGTATTCTACGGGCACCCAATTACTTTCCAAATATTTCCCAATTATCACATTTCAGGCACCAATTTACCAAATTCCAAACATTAATAAAATTCCATATTGTAACTTTAATAACAGGTGCAGGTTCAAAGAACTATCAGATTCACATGGTTAATTAAAGAACTTTTTTTGCATTTCTTCTAAAATATTTATGTTCAATTACTTACTCTTACGATTTCTTTCTAATTTCCATAATTGAATCTTAATTTCAACTTTCTTACATACAAGAACAACTACATCAATGAGTACATGACACAGTGCGCATCACACGTGGAAATACTCTTGTATCAGTAAAAAAAAAATCTCATGAGCTACATAATAAGATAATATCAGCGAAAAAAACCATGTTGAAAGAAAAAAATTACTGATATAATATTGGTAAAAAAATCGCTATATGATACGGTTGAAAAAAATCCTCATGAGCTATATATTTTTTTTTTTCAGAGATAGGTTTAACGAGGAGAGAAGACGCCGTTTTAAAAAAATAACTAATGAATTTTTTTCGCCATTCAAAACGGGGAGGGAAGGCGCTTATGATTATGTAATTGAGAAATATTGAGAGAGTAATTGGGTGCCCATAAAATATCATATGAGTTTTGGGACTTGAGTTACTAGGGTAATCTTGATCATTGAATTGAAATTAAAGGATCCTCCAATTCCCTGAGAGAGGAGCCGGACTCGATATCATGGGTTACTAGAATTTGAGCACGCACGATGCGTGCAATTAATTAAGAAATCACCACTCTACGGTGGAATACATTATGGAAAGACAAAAAATCCTACTTTTTTTTTTGCTATGTAATTTCATTTTTAAAAAAAAAAATTACACAGAGAGATAGAAAATCAACGGCATCCCCCGAACAAAACTACAAAATCAAATAAAGCAACTGAAACTATCACACCTGGGTTAGCCAAACAATGAATAAAAAACAACAAACTATCCACATTTATTTAGGAAATTGATATTCGCACTCCTTTTTTTATGAAGGCGCTCCATTTTTAACGTGAAATTACTAGTAACTTCATGAATAAAAGGGAGCGTCTTCATAAAAAAAAGAAAGCGCAAATATTAATTCCCTTTGTTTATCCTAAAAATCCTGGAATTTAGTAACCAGTCATCACAAATTTGCTTATTTGTCCCAAAAAACTTCACAGAAGAAAAGGAGACGAGTTTGGCCCAGATACCAAGTGTTAAAAGAAAATATAGTACCACATTGCTTGGGAGTGGAATAAATAATGACTTAATAATATTTGGGACATATTCACTCATTGTCAATTAGTTTTGAGATGGATATAAAGTTTCTAATGGTATCAGAGCTAAGCCTATTCCACCCCACATTTTCAAAAAATTCGCAATCCACACCCCGCGATGACAGGCTACAGTTGCACGTGAGGGGGCTGGTTGTTAAGGAAATGAGTGATCACTTAATAATATTTGGGATCTCTTCAAAACTAAAGTCCACATTGCAGCGACAAAATGGCAATCATAAAACAGGTGGCCATGAGAATCCGAACCAGTTGGGTCGAATTATTGAACGGCTAGGATCACCCGAGTTTGAATTATTGAACGGCTTGGATCATCCTTGTAGGACTCGGAGTGGGTCCCGTGCCGCGGTCGATTCCCGGTCGGTGGCTTTAGCATTTCTGAAAAATATAGGAGTAGTTACATCTGTCTTGGAATTCTCTCCCCACATTTTTTTGGGTGACGTAGGATGTTTCGGACGAGCTTGCGCGCACCTCAAACTAATTTCTACATCCTCTTCCACAGTCGTGCCCCAAGAGTGTACGTTAGTGGCAAAGATAATCGAACTGAGTCCTTAAAAGAGAGCAAACCTTAAAAGAGAGCAAACCCCACAAATCCCGATCCAAGACCACTTGGCCAATCCCTTTGAGTTTTTCTCTCTCCACGTTGTATATATATACCTCTATTCATACACGTGTATTTCTATATGTACATATATGACGAATAAGTGATCATGCGATTGATAGATAAGTGGTGGAGTGGATATAAAAAGTGGGTCTCACAAGAGTACTCATGGAACATGTGGCAAGCAAAGAAGGAGTCCTCTATTTTCTTCTATGGTTGTCACGAAAAATGAGACACATGCATGACGAAATTTCATATTATTTTTAGTTGGATAATTAAAGGGGAAAATACTGGTCAAAGGGACACTAGGCATTTAAGAAATTAATAAATTTGTAAAAGTGGGTGAAGTTTTCTTTATATAAATTAATTAATAATACAAGACTGGGGTAGAAAGCGTGCTTGCTTAACATGCCACTTAAATATTAGTCATACTGTTCGTCAAAAATACTAGAGACACTATGTTTTCATCCTGGTTATTTTTGGTGGTTAAAGTTTCATCCTGATATTTGAATAAATCCGAAATTATCCTTATTTAATTAAATACCCTATGTTTTTTTAATACTACATAAAGACTAGAATTTTGGGATGAAAATCTAAACTCGAAAGTCCTAAAAACCCTGCTTGCATACTATATATAGCCCAAAGTTTTGGGATACAAACTTGGAGGTCCTAAATAACCTATTTTTCTGATACTATATATAACCTAGAGTTTTTGAAGGTCCGAAATAACCCGCATATGTGTATATATATACATATGACACGTTTGATATATCACACAGAATTATGGTAAAAAAAATAAGTGCACACTAGTAAACATGATAGATTTTGCTCAAAAAACAAGATCGACTGTCATGTTATCAGGATAGGGAAACTTACCATATCCCTTGTAATGATTTTTGATACTATGGTAAATCAATAAGGGTGGCATAGTTTCGAAATCAATCATGGTAACAATGATACGTTTGATATATCACCCAACAATTATTGTCACGCCCTCGATTTTCAACATAAATAATAATCATTTGTAATAAATAAAATCCTCGCTGAAGTACAGATAATACCCAAATAACATTTCTTTTTCCTGTTCTCAAATTAAATACACCTGTTTAATCCTGGCTCGAGGCCCCAAATTATCTCATATAAGTATCCGAAGCTAAATAACGTTACAATTTACAAAAAAAATACTCTTCTGAACACTTCTCTTGAAAACCCTTCAATAACATGATCATGCATGTGCACCACGTATGCCAAGCCAACTCCTGAATTATACCTGAAATTTATAATAGGTTTGAGCAAACACGCGCCCAGTAGAGAAGTCTTTGCACAAGCTATATGAAAACGCGATGAGATATGCACCAGAGATGAATGAGTTTCAATGAACAAGCACAAGCAATGCGGAATTACCACAATAGACAAACGGACATCGACTTCAATGTTCTAAGCATCATATCGGGATTCCTATCAAGCTCATGTCAAACTTGAAGCTATACTAAGTTCACAACAAGTCAGCAGACCTACAGTGGGTTCTCAACCACTTCATTTACCTCATGCGTGAACACCACCATCTGACTCAATTTCACATTACAAAAATCAAATCTCTTTCCCTTAAATCTTTCCTTTTGATTGCAAATGACTTGTGAAAACCAAATCAAACCAAACCGATACGAGTCAAGCTCCGTGATTCGAGCTTGAATACCGGAGTCCGTTGATTTGTGCCCAAATACCGGAAACCGTTGATTCGCTCAAGAATACCAGAGGATTTTCATCAAAATCCTATAACCAAACCCAAAATCCTCATGTTAACTTCGTAAACCAATAACGTGTCGTTAAGAGTCTGAGCCGAAGCTCCTGCCAGGCACTTACTCGATAACGAGCCCTGAAGACAAATGATATGAGCATCTAGCTCCTGCCAGGCATTTACTCATCTAAGAGTCCTGAAAGCATGTAATATGAGCATCTAGCTCCTGCCAGGCATTTACTCATTTAAGAGCCCTGAAAGCATACACTATGAGCATCTAGCTCCTGCCAGGCATTTACTCATTTAAGAGTCCTGAAAGCATACACTATGAGCATCTAGCTCCTGCCAGGCATTTACTCATTTAAGAGTCCTGAAAGCATACAATATGAGCATCTAGCTCCTGCCAGGCATTTACTCATTTAAGAGCCCTGAAAATCCTCTTTGCGTCCCTTTAACATTTACAGTCTTTCCACATTCCCGTGTCACAACATCAATCATTCAATCGAATCCAAAAGCCGTTTAATCAATCACAACTTAATCATCCTAAACAGTTAAATCACAACATCGATGAGATTTCAAACATTCTAAACGATCTACCAATACACCACATTGATTATATTTCAAAACGTCCCGAATAGTCAACCATAGCATGACTCCGACTAATAAAGTAATACACATCCTTCCCTTTAAGTAAACTATAACACCACATGTTACGTACCAACCCATCACCACCCTACGGCATACCTCTTGATATTGTTGACACCTAGACCTCATGGGATAAGCACCCAAAGAGTTAAAAGGAAACAACAAGATGGATCACGAGAACATGAATTTCGGTCTTACCTTTCGGGTCACTAGACGGACACCCATCTACCCACTCGCACTCACCATAATGCATCGCATTACCTACGACATTCCAAAACAACCTTACGATGTATCATTCATTTACGACGTTACCCAAAGATTTCGTTTTATGAGTGCTCGGGAATGAGAACGATCAACGAGTCACCAAAGGACAAACCACTAAGCTTATAGGTGGTTTAAGGGTGTTTTCGAGGTGTTAGAAGTGATCGGAGGTCAAAACAATGGGTTTCGGAACAAAACAGTGAATTCTGGTGATAAGCTCACTGTATCGATACGGGGAAAATCCGTATCGATACGGGTTAACTACGAATTTGTCCAGCTTGTTCCGTATCGATACGGATTAAGGGCCGTATCGATACGGGAGGCTTTCGAGCAGTTCTACAGCAGATTTTCACGGATCCAACTCAACGACGAACACAACAAGCTAAGGTACGAACCAAGCATAAATTCATCACATAAACCCATAGAGTGTGTAAGAAATCCCTACCTCGGGTATCAAGCCGAACCCCAACGAGAGATCGAGCCCTAGCTTCTAAAATCGGCTCTGAGAGCGATACACCTCCACCGAGCACTTGCCAACGATGTACGAGCTCCAATACGCGCGTAGATGATGGATTGGAGGTTGGTTTACATGGGTTTTAAGTTTGGGGTGGAGTTTTTGAGTGATGGAGTGAGAGAGGGAGAGGAGCCGAGGGAGGGGGGGAGAGGTCGGGAGTTTATTTTTTTTTATAAGCAACAAAGTTTTATTAAGAAACTTGACAAAGGGTACATCAAGTTGTGGAAGGGGAGAGAGAGTCCAACAAAAAGTTGGAAAAAACACATGTTGGGACGAAGCCCAAAACACCTTAAAGGCCAAAACAAGCCCAGATCAAACAAGGAAAACCTAAATACACCCAAAATGGGCCAGGCCACAAAAAATACAGACAGAGATCAAAGCAAAGGGCCCGACCCAAACGGCTAAACCCACCTAGCCAGCCGCAGCCCATCCAAAACCCTACCAACATCAGCTGCCACCCACCACCGCCTACCACCAAACGCCGCCTCCTACCGATTGATCGCCACCATTAGCCACCACCGTCGCCAAAACACCCACCTGCGAGGCGAGGCCCATAGGGAACATAGGCCCCGCCCCAACCTGCCAAGCCCATAGGGTACATAGGCAGAGCCGTAAAATCAAACCCCAACCCTCTTAGAACCAGATCGCCGCCCATAGCCCCAAGCACGAAAAGACCAGCCCCGGATCGGAACCACCAACCGACAGCAGAATGAAACCTCCGCCGAAAGCCCCCGTGAGCAGCCGAGGACCCAAATGTGACCACCGAGACACCGGCGATTCGGTTCCCATAAATGATCTGAGCCGCCCAACCACCATGGTACCAATCAACTTCGGAAACGCCGCCAGCAGCCGCCACCCACGACCCTGAGCCGGAAGATCCCGCCAGAAACGTACGACCACCACTTGCCGTTAGGCCTGGACCAGATCTACCCAGGAGTAGAAACGGTGGGTAGCCACGAAACAGCCCACTCCTCTCGTCCGAAATCCTCGCCGTTAAGCCGAAACCAGTTACCTCAGGAGGAGAACCGGCGGACTCAAACGAGAGAAGAAGGGGGAGTGAACCAGACGGCGATCGGAGAGGAGAGGGATGGGGAAAACCCAAAAACGGAGCCCGGGGGGAGGAGGGAAGAAGGGAACACCTCCCCCCCCAGGCGGCGGCGGCGCCGAGAAGGAGAAAACTGGGTTTGGTTTAGAGAGAGAAAGTTAGGTTTAGAGAGAGAGAAACTTTACCGAGGTACAGAGATGGTTATGACCCACCTGTATGTCTAGTTGAGAGGTCGGGAGTTAGAGAGAGTGGGATTGGGGATTTTGATCCCCTACACCCCCACACACAAATATATACTAGGACACACACTAATCACACTTGCATTCCCTCCACTTCCAATCCTTATCACCTAAGCCCCACATCAAATAAATCCAACAAATTTCACATTTTCCTCATTTATTCCATATTCTAACATCAATAAATCCTTTAAACGATTTTTCAAAAAATACGGGTCTCTACATCCTACCCTCCTTAAAAAAAAAAAATTTCGTCCCCGAAATTTAAGCAAATACACGTGGTCATACCATTAGTTATTTTCAGTCCAAAAGTCCGTGTCCATTACCCAACGCTTCGTATCCAACTGTTTCTGTGTCCGAAACACAGGAAAACACTATGATATCACAGTTGACTAGCACAACTTCACATGGAAACAACCACCAAGCAGCAATGGTATTAGATACATATCGAATCACAAGTTACTATGTCCGCATGAACCATAATCACGTTACCAACTAATTCCGGTTCCATAAACCGCATCCATTCGTATTACTTTCCACTGACTATTTCTAGCTTCAAATACTGTGTCCCATCACATAGCAGAATTCCATAACATCATAGTTTAATAACCTTGCTAAGCAATACATCATCAACGAGTTCTAAGATTAACTCCTCTATTTCAAGATTTGTAAGATCCTCCACGTACTCTTATAATGAAAACAACTTCAATACACAATTACCTCTTTTCTTACTTCCAACTTATTCTCGTTCCCAAGACTCACATTCGTAAAGCTCTAATAGTTCTCAACGCTCACTCAAGACAAGCTCCCTTGAAAAGACAAACATTAAGCCGATGCCTATGTGTCCGACACGATGAAGTCTAAACCAAACGACAGTCGTATATTTCCGGCTTGTAATTTCCAAAGCAAGAGTGTAAAGTTGTACGTCACAAGGTTGTTTTGACGACCCCTTTTTTTTTTTTGCCACATTAAAACTTCAAGTTTGAGCAATTCAAAAGTCCTTAGAATCGGTCCATCCGTGATGAAATTTCATAAAAAAATTTCAAGGGAATGTTTTTATTTTATTTTATTTTATTTTGAAAGGTATTTCCAATAACTCATAAACGCCTCACATGGTAATTTTATAATACGACAATAAGGTAGCTGGCTCCATGTTCGTACCATTTCCATTTTCAAAATGAACTACACAAAGAATCAACTTTTAGAAGGTCTCATTCATTTTTAGAAGGATTAGAGTTTCAAATAGGTACCATCGTATCAACTCTCGAAACCAAAGTTCACCACTCCACCTATCGCAAAATACTCACTCGGCCCCCAAGTAAAGAACCCAATTCATGTCCGGCATGTGCTTACGACATCCCAACTAGTCTCGCCTAACCTGCATCCTCAAAAGGAATCAGCCAAGCTAGCAGTAATTTCAATAAAGTCATGACTACACAAGAACAAGTTCACACACTATGACTACGTACACAACATGTCAAACAAGTAAAATTTAAACCAAATGGCAGCACATTTCATACGCAAGATATCCCAATAAATCCATCGCACAAAATAATGACTTACACAACACTGAACACATATATGCATTAACGGATTCACTCAGTATTTCACGGACTCATAGAGTATCCTTCATTTCATAATTCATGGCTCCAGAAAGCCCAACAGTAATCACTTTCATTCAATCTCGTAATACCTTTCATGTTTTCCATTCACCCATCAATCTCGAATACTCACAATAGTAACTCTAGCCAAGTTAGGTATTCAAAATTCTTACAACTTTAAACATCACTGTAAATATAATATATACCAAACATACGTACTCTTAACACCTAATCATCTCTATGACTTGGCGGCATTTCAACCTGACAATATCTCATCACTCAAACACCCACACGCGACATGGTCATGACTGCACCAATAAACACCCAATATTCTCGAATATCTCCATGCTAATATCTAGTCACCAATGCAAGCCCATTGACAAAATTTTCCCAAATACCCACAAGACTCCGGGATTTCAAACAACAAATTTATACTTCTCATTACATTCTAAGACTCCAACCATTTCATTACTTAAGAATCAATCTTACTCGCACCAATAACCTCTAAGGATCCCGCTCACCACAAATTTCACTAAAATAATCATAACGACATCAGCATTTCTCAAAGACATTCGCCACATCTACACTCGACCTCAATAATGACAACCACACCATTCTCGTTACCATCACTACTATCACTATCACCCTTATCCCTTAATCCCTCTCAAACAAACCTATCATCCCAACGACATACTCCAATCTGTCCCCTATTGTCATCAGTCTAGTCTACATTCCCAAATACTAAACATAATCTCTGCACTCACGCCTTTCAACTCGCAACGTACTGTCTCTCCACATGCCTATCGCTTTCAAGGTTCCTACCGCTTCAACTCAGGACACCTATCACACTCCATCTCGTTATCGATCACAACAATTCATATCTACATCGTCCTCACTTCAAACAATTTCTCACCACACACTTACATCAATCACCTGACATACGTCACATTAATATGGTCCACCTTAAGTCCTATTTTCCCTCTTACCAAACAATACCATCACTATTTTCTACCAACATATCACAATGACACCAATAATACCATAATACTTCTCTTTTTCTACGGAATTCCCATATACAACCATCTATCTCAAGTCTAGGGGTCTAACCCTTATGTATGACCCTAGTGTCCAATTGACTTTCCGAGACTTCCATCTAGAAGGTGCGGTGATCAAGCGCCTCTTCCAATTGGATCTCATCGGTAGTCGCCTGGGTGTCCAGAAGACACATACAGTATCCCGACACCCTACCTATAACCCTCATTCTCCTATATCAACCTTAGATACATATATCTCCCTATGTAGGCTCGTATTGCCCTACCCATGCTTACTATATCTGTCTCAATAATTACCATCACAACAACCAACCATAATCATCACCACAACAGGTCTTTACCTTTCCAAACACATTCATAATCACCACAATGAGGTCCAAGCCTCCAACTTCCCAATGCAGGTCAACTGCTCAATGTCACTAAGCCATTATACAAAATGCAACACCTCAACGATGTACTAACTTAGTCATGCAAGCACACAAGTGTTTTTGTAAAAAGTATGCAGTGGATTTTGAACCCACGAGACTAAAAAGTCTCCCCACGGTCTCTAGGTATTCTAAACCTATGCTCTGATACCAAGTTGTCACGCCCTCGATTTTCAACATAAATAATAATCATTTGTAATAAATAAAATCCTCGCTGAAGTACAGATAATACCCAAATAACATTTCTTTTTCCTGTTCTCAAATTAAATACACCTGTTTAATCCTGGCTCGAGGCCCCAAATTATCTCATATAAGTATCCGAAGCTAAATAACGTTACAATTTACAAAAAAAATACTCTTCTGAACACTTCTCTTGAAAACCCTTCAATAACATGATCATGCATGTGCACCACGTATGCCAAGCCAACTCCTGAATTATACCTGAAATTTATAATAGGTTTGAGCAAACACGCACCCAGTAGAGAAGTCTTTGCACAAGCTATATGAAAACGCGATGAGATATGCACCAGAGATGAATGAGTTTCAATGAACAAGCACAAGCAATGCGGAATTACCACAATAGACAAACGGACATCGACTTCAATGTTCTAAGCATCATATCGGGATTCCTATCAAGCTCATGTCAAACTTGAAGCTATACTAAGTTCACAACAAGTCGGCAGACCTACAGTGGGTTCTCAACCACTTCATTTACCTCATGCGTGAACACCACCATCTGACTCAATTTCACATTACAGAAATCAAATCTCTTTCCCTTAAATCTTTCCTTTTGATTGCAAATGACTTGTGAAAACCAAATCAAACCAAACCGATACGAGTCAAGCTCCGTGATTCGAGCTTGAATACCGGAGTCCGTTGATTTGTGCCCAAATACCGGAAACCGTTGATTCGCTCAAGAATACCAGAGGATTTTCATCAAAATCCTATAACCAAACCCAAAATCCTCATGTTAACTTCGTAAACCAATAACGTGTCGTTAAGAGTCTGAGCCGAAGCTCCTGCCAGGCACTTACTCGATAACGAGCCCTGAAGACAAATGATATGAGCATCTAGCTCCTGCCAGGCATTTACTCATCTAAGAGTCTTGAAAGCATGTAATATGAGCATCTAGCTCCTGCCAGGCATTTACTCATTTAAGAGTCCTGAAAGCATACAATATGAGCATCTAGCTCCTGCCAGGCATTTACTCATTTAAGAGCCCTGAAAATCCTCTTTGCGTCCCTTTAACATTTACAGTCTTTCCACATTCCCGTGTCACAACATCAATCATTCAATCGAATCCAAAAGCCGTTTAATCAATCACAACTTAATCATCTTAAACAGTTAAATCACAACATCGATGAGATTTCAAACATTCTAAACGATCTACCAATACACCACATTGATTATATTTCAAAACGTCCCGAATAGTCAACCATAGCATGACTCCGACTAATAAAGTAATACACATCCTTCCCTTTAAGTAAACTATAACACCACATGTTACGTACCAACCCATCACCACCCTACGGCATACCTCTTGATATTGTTGACACCTAGACCTCATGGGATAAGCACCCAAAGAGTTAAAAGGAAACAACAAGATGGATCACGAGAACATGAATTTCGGTCTTACCTTTCGGGTCACTAGACGGACACCCATCTACCCACTCGCACTCACCATAATGCATTGCATTACCTACGACATTCCAAAACAACCTTACGATGTATCATTCATTTACGACGTTACCCAAAGATTTCGTTTTACGAGTGCTCGGGAATGAGAACGATCAACGAGTCACCAAAGGACAAACCACTAAGCTTATAGGTGGTTTAAGGGTGTTTCCGAGGTGTTAGAAGTGATCGGGGGTCAAAACAATGGGTTTCGGAACAAAACAGTGAATTCTGGTGATAAGCTCACTGTATCGATACGAGGAAAATCCGTATCGATACGGGTTAACTACGAATTTGTCCAGCTTGTTCCGTATCGATACGGATTAAGGGCCGTATCGATACGGGAGGCTTTCGAGCAGTTCTACAGCAGATTTTCACAGATCCAACTCAACGACGAACACAACAAGCTAAGGTACGAACCAAGCATAAATTCATCACATAAACCCATAGAGTGTGTAAGAAATCCCTACCTCGGGTATCAAGCCGAACCCCAACGAGAGATCGAGCCCTAGCTTCTAAAATCGGCTCTGAGAGCGATACACCTCCACCGAGCACTTGCCAACGATGTACGAGCTCCAATACGCGCGTAGATGATGGATTGGAGGTTGGTTTACATGGGTTTTAAGTTTGGGGTGGAGTTTTTGAGTGATGGAGTGAGAGAGGGAGAGGAGCCGAGGGAGGGGGGGGAGAGGTCGGGAGTTAGAGAGAGAGTGGGATTGGGGATTTTGATCCCCTACACCCCCACACACAAATATATACTAGGACACACACTAATCACACTTGCATTCCCTCCACTTCCAATCCTTATCACCTAAGCCCCACATCAAATAAATCCAACAAATTTCACATTTTCCTCATTTATTCCATATTCTAACATCAATAAATCCTTTAAACGATTTTTCAAAAAATACGGGTCTCTACAATTATGTTAAAAAATAGACGCATACCAGTAAACATGGTAAGGATGATAAATGTGATCCATCACTCAAAATTATGGTTAAAAAGGAAGTAATTGCCCTCCAGCAAACATGACAAATTTAAAAAGAACCAGGCCAATATGATAGTTATAATCCATCACCAATGAAACAAATATAAATAAATACATAACAACAAATTTGATAAAATTGAATTTTACATGAATTTGCACAAGCTTCTAACAAAAACAATACAAAAGTTACAATGACAAAGTTAATGTATGTGGGTCTGAAAATAGGATAGATTACATCCCACCGAATAATTTACGTAAATTCTGATAAGATCCCACCTAATTAGACAACTATATTTAGGTAATAATATATGTATCACTAAATAAGAGTAGACAAGGTATTTCACAAATAAAAATGATGGAAAAATAACTTGTCAGTGTGTCTGGGATGGAAAATTGCGTGATATTCCCAATTAGGACTATTATTTAACGAATCATTTTTTCATCAAGGTGTATTTAACAAACTCGATTTATCGAAATTAAAATAAGAGTAATGCTAGATACAAAGCAAACTTACGTACCCAGAAAGTATTTCGAAAAAAGCAATCAGTTGTTGAGATTCACTTTGATGATTGAGTCCCACACATTAAAGTGAATCTCAATCACTAATTGCTCTTTTCGGGACACTTTCGGGATAAGTTTTCTTTATCCCTAGCATTTTCGGTAAAATAAAGCATTATAAAAACCGTACATTGGTTATGAGACGGCCCCCGTTATTTTCTCTCCAACGTAGCATAGCTTTAACCCCTTTGTTGGTTCCTGTTTCATCACAACCACATTACGCGCCTCTCTCTCTCTCTCTCTCTCTCTCTCTCATCTTCCTTCCCTCTCTTTCTAGAATTCTATATCCTGTTCAGCTCATAATCCATTGGGAAAATCGAAACAAGTTTGACTATCCCTTCATTTCTCTGTTTTGAATAGTTAAAAAGCAGTCAGTCAGCCTTCAATACATACAGCAATGCCTAGCTTGTTTCGTCTAGTATGGAAATGAACTTTCGACTACTTTTTTGGTTGACTTCTCTGCATGCGTAGCTTCTGTTTCTTTCTTTGGTTGATAAGAGAGAGAACTGCATGGTGAAAAGAGAAGAAACAAAAAATCGACAATACAAAAGTAATTCTTGATCTTCTTCTCCTTATTATTCTGGTTCATGCTGCTGTTTTAGCTTTCATTATTTTCTCAATCCACATTTCTAGCAAAGTACTGTGGGATTCACAAGGTTTTAAAAATAGGCCGGCCTTACCGTATGGGCCGATACGTACGTAACCGGTTTTTAGCCATCCGATACCGTTACGGTGATATACGGGTGAAATGAAAAATCGCATGCGTATCGGCCAGTTTCTGTCTGTTATGTATTGGTCTATTTCTGATTCACGGTTGCTACTCGACTGTTACAGGTGATTAAGGCAATTAATTTGTTCTGAAAAAATGATTTCAAAAAATTCTCGACTGCTAGCACCGATTCCCATTACGTATACTCCTTGTACCGTCATACAACGACCATTACCGTTAACCGTTTTTTAAAACCTTGGGAATTCTGTACTTGGAACACATTTTCTGAGAAGCCTTGGCCAAATACGAGATTTTTTAATTTTTTTTCCAATATTGTATAGTTAGCGGGGGTTAGTGGGATGTTAGTCAACGGGGGTTCAGAGGCTATTCATAACCCTGAAATCCCAAACGATCTGCCCCTCGTGGGGCTCGAACCTAGGCCACCACGGAGGGAGGACATGAATTTACCAACTGTGCTAGCTGATTGGCAGTGTAATTCTTTTGAAGAAATTATGAGGTTATTGTTTGTTCAATTGACTTTGCAATCATCATGACTTAATTTTCATTTGGTTGCAGAATTGGTTTAATTGGCGCCTTTTGGAGGCTTCCAAATTTGGCAATCCGGGTAAAGACATCTTGCATATCCCTTCGCCAGAAAGCAAATTTCCAGTGCTGGGAATGACACACTGACTATCATTACAGTTACTTGGTTGAGCTGTACTATTTTAGAAACTCAATCAATACAAACAATGGCTTCCTCATTGAATTCTGTACTGGGAAAGTTGGAAATATTATCCACTTCGGATCATGGTTCGGTTGTGTCCATGAGTTTATTCGTGGCTCTGCTCTGCGCTTGTATTATAATCGGTCATCTGCTCGAGGAGAGCCGGTGGATGAATGAGTCCATCGTTGCCCTTTTGATTGTAAGTTTGAGAACTACTCTCCATTACATTATCCTCAACAAGCAATGCATATGTTTGTTCACATTCCATCTTCTACCCTTCCTTGGAAACTAAACGAAGCATTACTTTGTTGATGTAGCCAAGGAAGTCGACTCGCAAAGTTCTTATTGACATTGCGTTTTTTCGATGTGATTTGTGACAGGGTCTGTGTACCGGATTCGTAATTTTGCTTTCAAGTAGATGGAAAAGCTCGCGAATCCTTGTCTTCAGTGAAGATCTTTTCTTTATATATCTTCTTCCACCTATTATATTCAATGCCGGGTAAATTATATCCTTTCCAAATGTTTTCGCTGTCCACTATGACTTATTGAGATCTCCTAAGCACTTTATGGTCATGTTTGGTAGCCATTCTATTTTCAGTTTTCTGTTTTCATTTTCAGAATTTTCAAAAATTAAACTATCTTCTTTCTTTCTATCTTTGTTTTTTATTGTTGTGGAATTTTCCTAATTTTTTGGCGAGAAAAGAGAGTAAATTTCAAGAGGTATGGATGCTGATCCACTGATGCACAAGATGACAAGAAAAAGGTTCTCACTAATGTTTTTTTTCCCATCTCCGGTCATCAAACGAGCAAGAGGCTAGTTCTAATATATATGCGTATGTAGGCTATTCAATATGGTTATCTTTTAGAAGAAGTTTATGTGCATCCTTCCCCAAGCTTCTCTCCTGCTTCTGGCCTTATTTGTTGTCATTGACATGCTCTTGCGCTTGGTATGAGCGGTTTCAGGATGTCATCCTCTGTATCACTTTTCAGTCTTAATTCATGATTCTGCAAGTTCGTTGAATGCCTCATGCCTTGTTATATGTGGATGACATGATTATTACTAGTTCAAAACGTACTTCTATTCCAGTGTCAATGACTTGGGTAGATTAAATATATAGACAATGTGTATAGTCTAAATAGATTTTTTTACTTGAGCTTTCCATTCTAACTTGCGGGACATATACTCGATCCAACCCTTTGATATAGTACTATGAGTGCCCCCTCTCCGCTTAGTCCACTAGCCCCGCCCACTGGTGGCATCCAAGAGTTCAATCACTGATGATATTTCCTTATATGTTGTGCATTTCTGGTATAATCTAGCTAGCAATGCCGTGTTGATGAATTCAGATTTCTAACATTCCAAAAAATTCTTCTACGATACTTTAAGCATAATAATCTTAGTTGTTGGTGCCAGGTTTCAGGTGAAAAAGAAGCAATTTTTCCGTAACTTCATCACCATTGTGCTGTTTGGTGCTGTTGGTACACTGATTTCCTGGACTGTCATATCATTAGGTATAACCTAAATTTTGTGTATGTTGCTTAAGTATGCACATATATCTTATCTTATTGCGGTTCATTCTCTAGGTGACATGTTTCCCCTTTCGTTTTCATATGGAATGCACAAGAAATAGTAAATCTCTTTAAACAATGTGTGCTTTTCCACTTTCTTTCTTTTCTGTGTTTTGGCTAGTCTTTTACCATTCGCAAGTTCATTACATCGTCCATATTTACTACGAGAACGCAAGAAGAATATTTACCTGTATGTGTGATAGTGGTATTTTGCTAATACATGAAAGCTCAAGAAAGTTGAAAATGGGTATTGACTATGGATGAATTGGGAAATAAATTCAAATCTGCAACACAAGGAAAGTGATTTTATAGTTATCTACTTCGTTAATTGGGAGCTGAATCTGCAAGTGCAGTTCAGATAAGATGACTAGATACTCATCAACTCAAGCTTTAAACTATTAGTTTGATTTTCCAAACTTGTCCTAGTTTTTAAGTGAGCTACTTTGATATTTTTATATCCTAAGTGGGCTGATATTTTTTTTACAATTAAATACATTCAAGCTTAAAATCCTAACAACTGCTGCATCATATAAAGAGTTAACCATATCTTTCGATCAATAAATAACTGCATACGAACTTGCAAATTGCTTATTGTAAGCAATCATGTCTAGTTAAGGGCCTAACCAAGAGAAGACCGAAGGCGAGCTGAAATGCAATTATCGTAGACAAGCAATACATTGATTTTTTGGACACCATCGGTACATTTATTGAACTATGGCTTCGTTGGTAGTGAACTTAAGAGCATGTTCTGTTCAGGGGGAAAAAAACTTAGAAGCATGTTCACCGTAAAAGAATACACTTGGTATAAAAGTTGCACCTGAACAACTAAGACGAGAGAGACGCTCCATCTGAAGTTCTGAATTTTACCTTTGATGAAGGCCATAGTCCAGACTTCGTAGGATATGCTATTAATTTTACTAATGAAAGGAGAAAGGAAAATTTATAGGTTATGTCATCCTGATGATTTTGTATAGCATGTTATTAAGATGAATGTTGTTCTTTTAACCAGGATATAAGGTCTAGTATTAAGAACACAGCTGCGACTTACTTATCTTCTAGACTCCGGAGTTGACTATGATTTATAGTTTGATCACGTCTAGGTAACATAGTTTCATGTATGTTACAAAGCTTGACGTACCTTGTTGGGATCATCTATTAACAACTTTAGTTTTTAGGAGAACTGGTACTAGAGCATTGGTTCCAAAAGGTTTTTGATGCAAAGTCTTATCATATATGTTAGCCCCTCCCCCTCTGTGGTTGCCATTGTGAGCGTCTTTTGAGGAAGTTGTGTTATATGGGCGTTCTCTCTTAGGGCTGGCTCGTGCTCTTCGCCTTCTCCTTTTTGTCACCACTTAGAAATATGTATGTGAGGTACTTAGAAAATTTGTGTGTGAGATACTTAGAAATACATTAATCATTTATGGGGTCCTATTTTCAGGATGGAGAGAGGTAGGTTTTGCATTTCTAGAGCTTCTTTACCATTTCATGAAATTTACTGCTTCAAGATTGCATGCAATAAATCTTAGCACAAGTTAACAAATTGATTTAAGATATCTTTTTCCATATATTTGTAAATTACAAGAGCAAGTTAATAAAAACTAGTAGCTGCCAGTGATCTGGATATTAAGTGTCTACTGGTCTTGATTAAGATCCATTTGAGTTGATTCTTGCCGGATAGAGATTAGTGTTGGCTGTGCTCATTACCCTCGTGTGCTTCACTCAGGTGTCAAACAGATTTTTGGAAAAATGGACATTGGCTTCCAGGATGTTGGGGATTATTTCGGTACCATTTTTCGCTCCCGTTTGGTTAACCTCTGTGTCTTTTCTGTTTGGACCCTGACTAGCTGTTTTCTTGCATTAATTTAGCCATCGGAGCAATATTTTCTGCAACAGATTCAGTTTGCACATTACAGGCAAGGTTATAATCAGAGTTAAAGTAGTGTTTTGATACCAATGGTGCTAGACTTAATGAAACTAAACATGTTTTGATGGGGCTTGGAGCAGGTGCTTAATCAGGATGAGACACCTCTTCTTTACAGTCTGGTATTTGGGGAAGGCGTCGTGAATGATGCTACATCAGTTGTGCTTTTCAATGCAATCGAAAGCTTTGACGTTACAAATGTCAATCCCACGATTGCCCTCCATTTTATGGGCAACTTCTTGCATTTATTTTTTACGAGCACTATGCTGGGAGTCCTTGTATGTCTCTCTCTCTCTCTCTCTCTCTCTCTCTGTGTGTGATATCTTTTAGGCAAGTGCCCAAACAAGAATGGCAGTAAAACATCTTTTCTCTTGCAGACTGGGCTGCTTAGTGCCTACATCATCAAAAAGCTGTATTTTGGCAGGTAAACATAGAATGGTACTACTTAACTTTATGATTGTTCTACATTGTGCATGCAGAATTAGATTACACACTTAAACTGAAACATGGACTGGTACAACGTATCAGACGTCTTACTGGAAGTACCACTTGTTAACTCTGGCTCATTGTCAAGACTCATATTAAATTACTTCCTTATCTTACGGAAACCCATAGAATGTAAAATACCTTTTAAAGAACCTAATGAATTATTATTTAGCTATTACATCATCAAGGGTAAAGTACTGAGGTGTTTGAGTGTCGTAAAATATGGTATAATTCTGCAGGCAGTTTCCTTATGAAAGGGAGCTCCCCTTTTGACAAGTTTGCAGATATTGTTTCTCCTTTCATGGTACTTTAGAAATCTCACCTCCGTTATAGTTGTATGGAATTTGTTTATGCTGACATATTGTCCTCCTTCATGTTCATTCTTGTTTTATCTACATTGATTTAGAAAGGTCTTGTTGGTTTTGTATTAAGAATGCTTCTACCCTAATCACTTGACTTTCTCGACAAGATTACACAAATACTCTATCAACTGACTTCTTCTTCTTTCTTTTTTTTATCGGCTACTCTATCAACTGACTTAACAAGCATTAGTATCAATTATGAATTTCTTCTCTATGGCTAGATGTTGTACTCTGATTTGATTATCGGTTTGGGACTGAAGTCATTCTTGAGGAGACACGTACCTCAGGGCCTAGGGTGGAGTATAAGCATCCAAGAAAAACTGCGTATATTCAGCAAGTAACATAAGATGGGTCCTTTGTTAAAACACAGATACCGTATGCAGGCTTTATGCCTTGCATGTCATTACAAAGACCTCTGCATGTCTGTCAGTTTGAGACATTTATTTGGCTTACCTGTTTGGTGGGCCAACCTGAATGAATTCTTAAGACAAACAAAACACATGAGCTTTACATGATTTTGGGCATGGAAAGTGACTGTCTTAGCATCCTGTGCGGGTCAAGATGCCCTGGGCTAGTCCATTGGAGAGGCAAAATTCACTATATGTACTAGAAGCTTGTTTCCTTTGCATCTAAGGGAAGGGCCCTAACAGCTTTCTTTAACTGGACATGAACATTCTAGGATATTCACATGCTCACCATTATAACTGGATCTTTGTGCTTCCCCCGCATCACTGACACTTAATTGATGATTAATACTTCGTGTCATGAAATCTCCTTTGGTGTCCCTGGATTTGGTTTGCCACCTCTCTGAGGAACCTCTATCACATTAATCCACCAAAGTTCACCGAGGATTTGCAAGTATCACCTGTTCAAATTGCAACAAAGCTTTATATTTACTATCATTCGGTTACGTTAAAGAATACGAGGGAAATGGTAGTGGTTATATATGCATACGCTGATAAAACTCAATTGGATTATAGTCTACAGAACAATGAAATTACCAGACAAAATGGAGAAACGCCATAGACGAATCAATAAGTAACAATGGCATCATGGATATCAATTTTGTAGTGTAACTCCGGCGATTTCTTCTTCCTGAAAATTAAGAAAGACGGAAAGGCTTTCAAGGGAAAAGCTCGTGGTCCACACCACATTTCAATGTCTTGTAATAAAAATGGCGGGTATTTTTTTTTGTTCTGGAGATTGATTTTTGTCTGAGATTGCAGTGCTGGAGACTAGTAGATGCAACAATTAAGAGAGATAATTCGGTTAATGTTAAACAGAAATGCAAGGGGAGGAGAACGCCTAAACTTAACACGGGATGCAGTGTAAAAAGATACTCCACAAGTTTAGTGAACTTACTTGATTACTTGACCTTTGACATAGCAGAATGGCTACAAAAGATTCATATAGACAACCCCAATTAATTGGGACACAGGGCTTAGTTTGCTACTCGTTGTACATTCGAAGCTCATGTCTGCAATACCAAGTTTTTTTTGTTTCTTTTTTTGATTGTTCCAAGTTACAAATAACCAACCCTTTTTTTTTTTTTTTGAAGACCTACAAATTATCAACCTAAATGATTATGCAAAGGATTTCAAAAGTTTAGTCAGGAGATCATGAAACTAGAACTTCCCTGCATGAGGAAAATCTCTCTCCCTTGTTTATTTACCAGACATGCAAGATGCAAACAACACTATTATCATCACGCTATATATTGGTTAACCTTGAAATTATTTCAAAACATTGGTTTATTTGATTTCACTAATTGCATTTTGTCAGTTCCTTATTTTGTTTAAATAAAAAATCTTTACTGGGGAGAGCAAGAATGTATTCTGGAATTTAATATGATTTGACAAAGTCCAGGCACTCAACAGATCGCGAGGTCGCTCTTATGATGCTTATGGCCTACCTTTCGTATATGATAGCTGAAGTAAGATTCTTACTAATTTCATGAGCCATTCCCTTGAGGCCCTTGTTTCCTTTGACCTTGAGATTGCCAGGTTATGGAGTCTGTATCAGTCTTATTTACGTTTGGTAATTTTCTATGCAGCTGTTCTATTTAAGCGGCATTCTAACGGTATTTTTCTGTGGGATCGTGATGTCCCATTACACATGGCACAATGTGACAGAGAGTTCGAGGATCACCACAAAGTACGTTTCTTTTAAAATTTCATCTAAACCATTGGAACGATCCTATTTTGCTGACTGTTTCACTTCCTGATGTCAATGGTCCATGAACTTATTATGGTTTAGTTTTTTCATGAATCATGCAGGCATGCTTTTGCGACATTGTCATTTGTTGCTGAGATTTTTATATTTCTCTACGTTGGTATGGATGCTCTGGACATTGAAAAATGGAAGTTAATGAGTGATAGGTATGTTAAACATACACGCAGAGGAGAAACTCAGCTTGGTAGATTATTGGATGGTGAATTAATTATTATTCTATACTCAAATTTTTCCAATTTGGAGTGTGTTAGATACTTCTTTTCACTGTTCTCACACTATTCTGTTCGTCCCAGGCCTGGAACGTCAGTTGCAGTGAGTTCAATACTGCTCGGCCTAATTTTAGTTGGAAGGGCAGCTTTTGTTTTCCCCTTATCCTTCTTATCTAACTTATCCAAGAAAACTCAAAATGAAAAAATCGGCTTCAAGCAGCAAGTAAGCATCGTCTTTTTTAAAGTTCCTTGTCCCGGTTAATTGATTGTTTATCCCACCATTATAATCGATTTTTCAGGTCACGATATGGTGGGCTGGTCTTATGAGGGGTGCTGTGTCTATGGCACTTGCTTATAATAAGGTACGTGGACTATACTTTCTTATTTAAGCCTACCTTATCTGCCAATATCTCAGAGGCCGATCACAGGGTAATGAGCTTCGAAATGAAGGGCAAAAAAGCCAAGTTGTTCCATAGAAATTGATTCACCAAGACTTTTGACCAAATTTTGAAATTATTATTGTAGAGATGGCTCATATGCTGTAATTTATTACTTCTTTGATAGATTCTAATCGACATAAATTTTCTCATAATGTGCAGTTCACTAGCTCAGGACATACTCACTTGCAAGGACATGCAGTGATGATCACCAGCACAATTACTGTTGTTCTTTTTAGCACAGTGGTAAGATTTCTTTTGGTCAATTCTATGGCAGGCTTCTTCTCGTACTTCCTTATTCGTAATTAGGGAGGAAAGAAAATTTCCGATGGAAAATGTGGCACTTAGTTCCTAGTTAGGGAGGAAAGAAAACTTCCGATGGAAAATGTGGCTCTTATTTCCTTCCTACTTTTCATGCATTTTATTTTATCTTTCCTTTGCTCTTTTCTTTTCCTATTGTATGTGTTGTTATTTTTCTCTCTTTACTTCAAGGTCATACAAAGCAAAACAAGTGATATTTGTTTTCACGTTCCTTTCTTCTTCTTTGCAAAATAAACCCGTCTGTAAAATTTCTCACCGACTTTCTTCTTCTTTGCAAAATAAACCCGTTTGTAAAATTTCTCACCGACTTGCTTTCCATTCCTTCTCTTAGTATCCCATGAGTTCCAAACTCACCAAAGTTTTATGAGAGCAATAACATTAACATCACATCGTTTTTGGGGTTTGCATAGGTTTTTGGTTTATTGACAAAACCACTTGTAAGGCTGTTGCTGCCAAAGCAGTCAGGCAGCACTGTATCATCGGATCCCGGAACTCCAAAGTCGCCATTTACCATGCCTCTTCTCGAAGGTGGAGACGATAGGCATACTAACGAAGATGTGGGTGGCGATAAAATCCCCCGCCCAAGCAGCCTACGATTACTTTTGACCACCCCAACTCACACTGTGCATCGCCTTTGGCGTAAGTTTGACGATACCTTCATGCGACCTGTGTTTGGTGGCCGAGGTTTTGTTCCCCAGGTTCCCAGTTCACCACCAGAACAACAGTTTGTCAACTAAGAGGAATCAACGATAGGGGATACAGAAAAGAGCTCTTAGCAATGTACAACTTTGTGATTAAAAGGGCATTGTGTGATATTTTGCCCATTTATTAGATTTTTCTCTGTATAGTAATTGTATATCTGATTTCACTGACCAGCAGTGTTTTTTTTTTTTGATCCGCCTGACCAGCAGTGTTCGCTGCTGCTTTTTATTGAAGAATTGGATATTTTCTCATACGGAGAGGATTGCATCCCAATCGGGCATTGTAGTTGTAACTAGAATGATTTGTGGTTGAAAATCTTGGTTACCTTGTTCTGCATTTCAAAGCTAGTTTCTAATCCACACTTTTGTTGTGTGTATCAATGTCGAGATTTTCGTCAGTGTTACTGACTGTTACATATTGGGTTTGAAATTTCAGGCTGCCTTTGGAAATATTAATCTCACCATCCGTTTTTATGTAATGTTAAGTTTGGCTGCTGCTGGACTTGTCGGAAGCGAACCAAAGCAGAGTTTGAGACATAAACTTCATGACGACAATGAATAAATAACAATGAAAAATCTCAAAAGGGATCGATGTACCAGAACGCAAAATCTTGCTTACGTCTACGGGAGAGAAACTTGTTACTCCTATTAACTTGTAAATGCTACTAGAAACTAAGCCTGTCAATAGATCGGATCCGAATCCGATAACGTAGATCCGATAATCCGAATTCGGTAATCCAAATACGGATCGAATTAAATCCGTTATCAATCCAATCCGAAATTTTATTTTTTAAATTTTTTAAAAAATACTGTAAATTTTTTATTTTGAAAAAAAAAATTTAAGAAGTTGTATTTTTTTTATAATTTTTTTTGGAAAATAAGTTTTTTTTGGAATTTTTTTTGCTATAAAATTTTTGAAGTAAAAAAGTTTTTGGATCGGATTCGGATTTTCGGATCGAATCTGGATTACCACTATCGAATTTGAGTCTTATCGGATCCAGCCTATTGACAAACCTATTAGAAACGCACAAAGTTAAAACCCCTTGCAAACCTATTTCACCTAATTCAAAGAACTTACAAACTACCATAGGACAAAACAAACAACTCTATTATCTCTCTCACGAGCATAGAAGTCTCACATTTGTTTCTTGAGATTAGACTATACCCGGACGCAGCATAAAATCTTGTGTTTCAGCAACCAAATTGTCAATGAACCCGTGCTATTGGTACCGAATGTGAAGTGTACAGAAAATGTACAGCAGCTTGTGGGGCCCAATTGGCACATGTAATTAAGTCATCGCAAGATAAGGAATTTTTCACAAACACTATTTTCAACTAAACTTGAATTAGAAGCAGGTGGGCCCCACTAAACATTGCTGCTTTGGTAACTATGATATTTTAGAAATTGGGGTCAAAACGTAAGGTAAATAAGAGAAGGAAGAACAACCTTTGTCTTCTAGGCCTCATTCAGTTACCTTTACTTCACCTAATTTCACTTTTCTTGGATCCATTTTCCATGCAACATTTTCGACAATTGAATTGACCCTAGGAAAACAGATAACAGACTCACATAATCTTCCTCTCTGGAGAAAAAAATAACAATAAGAGGACTTCAAATGGACATTCGAGTTGACCATACTGACATACTCATCAACTCTTGGACTTTATTCAAAAACAAGAAAATTCAAGGCCATTCGTTTCTTTTACAGTAAGTTTTAACACTTAGCTCTCGATGTCTCCACTATTTTTTGCTTCCACTTGCAAGGAACTATTTATGCAGATCTAGAGTGGATTAAGCTTAGAACAAAATGCAATCTACCTTTACTTGGCACATCACCTCCCCCGTCGTTTGAAAATAACCAACTTAGTACCTTCTGCTTTTGGATATTTTTGCAACTCAAACCAAACAGAGTCTTAGTCCCAATCAATTGAGATCGGCTACATGAATCTTTTTTTCATTGAGCTATATCAAGGGCATTGTGTTCTGTCATAGTCAAAAAACCTAGATTGTTCGAACTACTACCTCTAATGTGTCAGTTTTGGTCTACCCCTCAATCTTATCCATATCGCTCCTCCAAACTAGCCCTATCAGTCGGGATCTATGATAGACATGTCACCTTAATCTATTTTCTCTAACCTTATCCACTATTGGTGCTACTCCTACCATTCCGCAAATGTTTTCGTTTCTAATTCTATCCCGCAAAACCTTACTACAAATCCATCTTAAAATTCCCATTTCATCTACTCATCTTAGGCGCATATTGTTTCTTCATAGCCCAACACCCCGTGTCGTATAACATGGAAGGCATTCCTTTAACTTTGTGGGTATCTTGTGGTCACACAACACTCCTGAAGTACCATGACACTTTATCCATCAACTTAGCATTTCTATGTGCTACATCATCCCCAATCTCTACATTCGCTTCTTGGTGATTCTTGATCCTGGAGAGTCACTCTGTCAAAATTAACACTTGAACAACTACTAAACCTACATTCCAAGTACTCTGTTTTTCTCCTATTGATTATAAAATGTTTCTCTTCAAGTTTCTAATATAGCATTAACACCTCTTGCAATTTTATTTACTAAGAAAACATCATTCGCAAACAACATCCACCACATGATTACATCCTAAATATGTCTTGCCAATTCATTCGTAGCTAAGGCAAAAAGTTAAGGACTCGAAGTGAACCCTTGGTGTAATCCCACTGTGATTGGGAGTTCGCTTGTTTCTCCTACCAGAAATCTAATAGAAGTGGCAGCTCCTTCATACATGTCCTTAATCACATCAATATACCTTTTAGCCACACCGTTTCTCTCCAAGACCCATCATATAACGTCTCTAGGCACCTTATCATATACTTTTTCTAATCTATCAAATCCATGTGAAGGTGCGTCTTTTTCTCTTTGTACTTTCAACTAATTTCTGTAACAAATAAATTGCTTCCATAATTGATATTCCAGGCATAAAGCCAAACTGATTCTCCAGTAGAGTTGTCATCGTTTTTAGGTCATGTCAATAGTTCTTTCCTATAACTTCATTGTATAGCTCATCAATTTAATACCTCTATATCTATACTTATTTCAACTTTGAAAATTCTCTGTCTCAATGTATAGGTACTAAAAAACTATTTCTCCACACATTAAGCAATTTTTTTTTTTGATTGGCAAAGAAAACATTTTATTAAAAATAAAATAAAAAATATTGGGGAAAGGGGAAGGGGATACTAACCAAGGGTTGGATACATAAAAATGGGCCAAAGCCCAAAAATCTAAAATCAGAAAATGGGCCAAAGGCCCAAAACTCATCCCAAGAACCCAAAACCTAACCTAACCCTAACCTCCCAAATCAGAGAATGGCTGTCCCATTACAGGCCACCACCTGAAAAAACCCAAAACTAGCCGAGATGAAGACCATTTGATCCTAAACCCTTGGTTGGCGTCATCATTCTCAGCATTCGCCACTTCAGACTTATTTACTCTACGATAAAACATGTATTCTTGGCTCTCACTTTTACTAGAAGCACCCATATACTCTTTTCCTAGGTTTTCCTCGTGATTCTCATTCCTATAGTTCATCAAAGTAGTTCTTCCATCTTTCCGTAATCTCATCACCATTTACTAATCCCTATGATCATCATATTCTATGCACTGAACTTGAAAAAAAAAAAAAAAACTCTTATTTTCTTCTCTGTCCATTTGGTAAACTTATAAGTACTCTTCTCCAATCTTTACTATCTAGTCTAGAATAGAGATCCTCAAATGATCTCATCCTAACTTCTCCCACGGCTTTCTTAGCCTCCTTGCAGTTTTTTTTTTATGGCTTCTAAAATTATCTTCATTTCTATCCTCTGTAACTTTTAAAGCTCTCTTTTTTTAGCTTTCACTATAGATTGGACCTCGTCAATCCACCAGCTGGTCTCGTTCGAGGTGAGGCCTCTCCCTTTCGATGCATCAAGGATTTCTTGAGATAGTCTTCCAATGCAGCCAGCCATTGCGTTCCACATTTTCGCACAACCGTTTCTCAAATCCCATCTTGCTTCTTTTAATATCTTGTGTCCAACCTACTCCAAGGTCTTCTCCCATAGATTCCATCATTTAGTTCGTGGGTTCCTATTCTCTCTCGTCATTCTCTGTTGACCTTCCAAGCAAATATCTAGGAGTACAAGCCTATGTTGTGATACCTAATAGTAGCCTTAGTTTGAAGGCATTTGCTGGTGCCAATACTAATATTTAACTCGCCTATACCAATAATTCACTCAGTGGTCACTGCATGTACAGTGTTACTTGTAGGATACTTTGCTCAACTCAGTGGACACTTCCGCACACTCCCAACTCTTAGGAAGACAAAAATAAATTTAGTAACATTTTGTGTTCAATGAGTTTCTTTTTTGCAAGATGACATTGCAATTCTAAAATTGTTATGTACGAGCAAATATGCATCGGGATCGTAACCTGCTATAAATATCCATGTCCTTAAACAACGAAAATAAATAGCTAAATTATTCTCGATGAGATTATTACAAAGTATTGTCTCATGTGTCAACGGTTAACAATTATTGTAGAAGAACTAAATAGCTTCCTTGAAGATTGCAAACAAATGAAAAATAGAGAAGTTTACCCTACTGGATTCTAATATAGCTAAACTCTTACAAAGTTTGGTTCTACAGAAAATGTATAATTATCGTGCATCTGCATGATTACTTTTAAAAAGAAAACCAAATTCCTTAACTTGAATACTTGAAACAAGAAGTTAACAAGGGTTTCTTGAACAGCATCACTGTTGAAGAGGAATGCCAAGTAAGTTGGCGCATACAACTCGAACAATCATACACTAATCGAAAACCTCAAAATTATCGTCGGTTAAATACCAACAACAAAAACGTGGACATGAAGAAAAGAAAATCCATCCTGGTAGTTCCAACAACAAAAGAAGTATCCTGATCATCATTACTCCATAACACTTCCAAATAAAACAATAGTAGGGCCAGCTCTAATCCAAAAACCTGGAAAATCCAGAAACACCAGCAAGGGGAAGTCCCAGCAATGTAGCCAAAAGATATTAGAACAAAGCAGCAGCAAAACCAGCAACAAAATTAAGAAGAAACAAAAAAAAAAAAAAAAAAAAACCACAGCAATGCAGCAAAACAAACTACCAGCAATTTAACTGCAGAAAACCCTCATCAATACAACAATGCAACACAGGATCCAACACAATCGTATGTGCATTGGCAATTATACGTGTTGGCAAACAACACCAGTGCTAAATGTAAATGTTCAAGGCTGAGATTGCCCTTGTATGTCTTCCACCCCATTGGTGAACTTAAACAGGCATGTAGAAAAGTAGGCAACATGTCCTTCTACCGTTATGCAAAAATGCACCACAGAAAACACGAACCACTATAATATTGTACCTTTGCAACGAATGAAGTCTTGATGCTTGAGGCCCTTGAGGGAGAAACAAAGCTGGATTCGATCACATCTTTAGCCTCTTGCTGCCATGAAAATTCCGCTTGAGCATGAGATATTCACTTGCCAATTGCACAGTTGTAAAGTTTCAAGTTAACATCGAAGGGCAGAATATTGAAACTAGTGTTCATTGGGTAGTATTTTAGGTTTTAATGTGGATTACGAAACGATGGAAGCCCTTGGTAAGAGGTGTGAACAATTGCTATTTTACATGCAGTATAAGTTCTTGCCTCAAAGGTTCGAGGGTGTATTGGGAATTGAAAACGAAGAAAACACTCTACCTTCTTCGTTGAAGTAGTAGAGTAGATATATCACACACAAAATCAAAGAATTAAGTGAATTGTTAGAGCAGGGAAGGGAAAAAAACAAATCAAAGTCAAATACCAATGTACAAATATTATCTTCCTTCATCTTCTTTCTCTTTTGGACTAAAGGTCAACATGCTAGAGACGCCAATGAAGCACAAGATTTTCCTTATTCTTCTTCAAATCATGCAGCAGAAGAAAAGGGCAGGGTTTTTTTTTCCCATTTTTTTTTCTTATTGTAAAATATTACATGAATCAATATTATTGCTACCATAACTCACCTCATTACAAAGAATATGAACCTCCCCTTTACAGGGAATGAACTTGCAATCACTGCACCAACTGCATCTACACAACCACCGGGTCAATTGACCTGTTTATAAAAAAAAGTCAGTCAGATCTGTGAAACTATCATGAGGTACACATGAATTTAGCAATTGCTATTTTTCTTACTTTTTAAATTTTTTTTTAATTTTGGGAACAGAGATAATCCAAAAACTTTGTAATTCAACTTCTAAACAAGTTCATTTGAATAGACAGCTACCCTACTACCCAATTAACAGCAAAAAGGTGCGAAGAACACCAAAACAATATAGTCAAACCCCCCATTCTCCCAAACCAAAATGTTAACCATGAACCACACAATCCTCCAACTCACAAATCTTTGGCCACAGCCTAAACAAATTTTGACTTCAGAAAGTCATACTAAAAAATTCCACGATACACCTTTTAAGAGTCCAAATTCAGGCCGTAATTACAGAGAATTGGTTCCAATTTCAAAACTTGGCACAATTGAAATCAAATTCATAATAGATCAAGAGAGAAACTCACTCACTCTGCTCTGATGCAAGAAGCCAAGAATACCAGCAATGTCCATAAACTCAAAGCAGATATTTAGGATTATCCATTCATCCCAATAAACTGCTGGATCAGCCAGGCTGTACTCATATTTCGATGTTTGATTCCATATCTGCATTCCCGTTCAGTTAATCCCCGCAACATGAACTCTTTTCCTTCTTAACAGTTGACAAGAGGGAAAGGGAATCCTTGGAAACAATTAGTTCAGATGTGTTTCCGTTCCCATGAAATTGTAACACTGGTTTTCACGGGAGTACATGTTAATAAGGTCATGTTCCACAATTGTCCACAACAGCGTTAAATTCTGTTTTTTTGTTTCACCAATAATCATTACATGAGCATGACCCGTCAATAAAAGAATGGAAACGGTTATTGTCCCTAACTATTATCTCTCTACCTGTAATCTTGGAGATGAGTTTTATGGCCGCATGACAATCACCACAGACCCGAAGGTTTTTCACAACTCGAATTACATAATCTGGGGTAGTACAAATAAGGGCAAATGCAATTGCCAGCTTCTCACTATGACAACCAAGGAAATGTTCCTTCTCCTCTTCTTCAATATCAAAGAGAACGAATTCTGTCGTTGGAACAAAACCAGCTGCTTTCAATTCCTTACTCAATTCATCAAGTTTTGCATATATCTTATTTGATAGGGGATGAGACTTGTCTCCCACAAGGAACTCGTTGACAACTCCATCTACTTCAATCCAACTGCAACCAGGAGTTTTCCTGATACCTCTTTCAATCATACCTGATCTGATTTTTTCTGCATCACCCCATCTAAGATTTACGGAGTACATATTTGACAAGAGCACATAATTACTCGCATTCCAAGGTTCCAACTCAATCAACCGTTCTAATACAATTTCAGCCAGCTGTGTATTCTTATGTACCCTACATCCACCCAACAAGGCTCCCCAAACAATGGCATTAGCCTCCATTGGCATGCTCTTTATCAATTTATGGGCTTCATCTAACAGCCCGGCACGGCCAAGAAGATCAACCATACATCCATAATGCTCAATAGCAGGTGTCAAAGAATAGATTTGCTTCATGCTATTAAAATACTTACGACCATCACTAACAAGACCCGCATGGGTACATCCACAAAGCAGGCCAAGGAAGGTACTCTCGTTAGGACATATCCCGAATTTCTCTAGCTGACCAAATAGACAAAATGCAGATTTCACATGACCATTCATGGCAAGGCTAGATATTACAGCATTCCAGACCACAATGTCTCTATCCTTCATCCCTTGGAAGACTCCCCAAGCTGAAGCCATCTTCCCACATTTTCCATACATGTCTATTAGTGCTGTGCCTAGTACAGGGTTAGTCAAAAACTCATTTTCCTCCATTAAGCTACGCGCCCAATCACCTAATTCTAGCGCTCCTAGCTTAGCGCAAGCGGAAAGAACACCAACCATGGTATACCGATCAGGTCTTAGATCATCTCTTTGCATGCAATAAAATTGGTCTAGGGCTTCTTTCGGGAGTCCATTTGACGCATAGCCTTGAATCATGGCACTCCAAGAAACTATATCCTTCTCCGGCATCCTCTCAAAAACACTACGAGCTCTATCCATGTTCCCAAACTTGGCGTACATATCCACTAAAGCCGTCCCTATAAACACATTCCTCCCCATACCGGCATCTACTACATACCTATGTATCCACTCTCCAGTATCCAAATCTCCTAACTGAGTAACCGCGGATAAAACCCGAACAAATGTGTAACTATCAGGCGTCAAACCCATCTCCAACAACTCCACAAACACGCCAACGGCTTCCCCGAATCGTGCAACATCAATGTACCCACTAATCAACGCAGTACAAGATACAACATTCTTTTCAGGTATTTCATCAAACACTTTGCGGGCACTTTCCAAGTAGCCGCATTTCGCGTACAAACACACCAAACCGGTCTTAACAAACACGTTGCAAACGAAGCCGGCTTTCACGACTAGGGTGTGGAGCTTCACACCCAACTGGTAATCCGAAAGCCTGCTGCACGCTTTCAAAACGAAGGGGAAAGTGAAACGGTTGGGTAAAAAGCCCTCTTTTCGCATCAAATGGTAGAACTCGATGGATTGGTAGAAGTGGTCGTGGGAAACCAGGCCCCTTATCATGGTGTTGTAGAGATACATGTTGGGTTGGTGGGTTTGGTCGAAGATGAGTTGGGTGTAGTGAGTAGTGTTAGCTGAATGATTGAAGCAAGATTTCAAGACGAGGTTGAGAAGATAGTTGTCTTGGTCGAGGCCGAGGCGGATAAGGCGAGCATGGACATGCTTGAGCCGGTTCAGGCCACCGCCTAATCCTACTCCGTCTTGAAAGAGAAGGAGAATTTTTTTGATCTCTAGGGCATTGGGAGTCATGGGAAGGTTTTTGAGCCACCACCCTTTACCGCCTGCAACTCTTTCAAATTAGGGTTGTTAGAGGAACCTTGCTACTGGTACAGAAATCTGTGCACAGATTGTGCACAGATTTTTTTGTGAAGCCCACTACGGGTCCCACACAAGTGATCCAAGCCGTTCATTATGTTTAAAACATTTTTTCAGATGACCACGCGAAAAATCAGCTCAATCCGATAAATATAAGTGCTTGATCTAATCATCTAACCTTTCATTCGAGTTTTTAGAGATTGAAAAGTTAGACGATTAGATCAAGCACTTATAGGTGTCGGATTGAGCTGATTTTTCGCGAGGGCACTTGAAAAAATGTTAAAAAAATCTGTGAACAATCTGTTCACAGATTGCTGTACCAGTAGACTTTCTATTGTTAGAGCATCTCCGGCCTTGAACTAAGTTTTTACCCAATTTGGGGTCAAAATTTGGGTAAAAACCCATTTTGGGTCAGGCTCACTTCAATGGCAAAACCCTATATTGATCCAATTCAATGGCATAGAGGTAAATAAAAGACAGGAGACGATCAGTCCGGCAAACTCCGGCGAAGTTCAGTAGCTCCAACGAGATAAAACCTTCTTCTTCGTCTGTACTTTCGTATAGAACTTGGATCGCTGCACCATCTTCTTCGCTGAACCTCGATCGCTACACCTTCTTCGTCTTCAGTTTCTTCGTCTGCAGTTTTTTCTTCTTCTCCGGCTAGGTACAACTTTCTTCTTCGTCTACACTCTCTCTCAAGAATAGTTAGAAAAAAAAAAAGATTTGAGCCTATCTTGTCCCAGAATTGGGGAAAGAAATGGGTAAAACCCAAATATGGGAAAGAGTTTGGGTCATAATTGGAAAAGAGTTTTTGAGGGTTTTGCCCAGATTTTGGATTTTGGTCTTAAAATGGGTCAAGGCTGGAAATGCTCTTAAACGAACACAACAAACGGAATGATTGTTCAAACTTGGTTTCTGCCTAATCAAAATTGAATAAAATTGATTATCCATTTAAGGGGAATGATTATTCATTTGAAGGGGTTGTTAAGATTAATAATGTATGTGAAGTCTCATGATGTATTCAAAACACATTAGATAGAGAAAGGGAGGGTTAACAGCCCCTTTGAATGGAGGGGTGAGAAAAGAGAAGAAATGGGTGTATTCTCCTTTATTAGTGAGAAAAGAAAAGAAATGGGTGTGATTTCTCACCCTCCCATTCAAATAACAGTGAGAAATCAAATTCTCAAGTGACTGATCTCTTCTCCGGCGACTTTCCGGCGAGCTGAAACTCTCTCCCTCTCTTCTCCGGCAAACTTGGTACTCTCTCGCTTCTCTGGCGATGCACAGCCACTCGCTCGATGAGGGGTGGACCACACGCTCCCCTTTCTCACGGAATCTCGCCACTTTTGGCGAGAAACGAAACTGGACTTGGGAGAGGTTCTGGTCTCCCTTCGTCTCTCACCCTCTCTCACCTTGTTCTCCTTCCAAACGAGGGAGAGATTGAGCTCTCTTTTCTTCTCGCGTGCCAAACAAGCTGTAAGAATATAGAGTATGTAGATGGGTAGGGTCCATTGATAATAATGGGAGAAGAAAGAAAGGAAAGAGAGAGTGTGTGGTTCCTATTAAATTTGGTTATCGTTATCCAAAAAGAAAATATTGCTAGTTTTAATTATTCAAAGGCCAAAATTTGGTTATTGGTTAAATAATGACAATTTTTTAGAAGTATTTTTTAGCTTTCTCGTTTGTGCATGGCACGAAAATCGGCACAACACGAATCGTGGTGGGCCGTGGGCTGAAGATATTCTGAAAAAGCACGGCATGGTTAGTGAATGAGCCTGGCACAACACGAAGCACGTTAGACACGAAAATAAATGGGCTAGGCTGGCACGATACAGCCCATTTAACACCTCTACCTGCTCCCACTTCGTGCAACTAAGGTCCAATCTACTCGGGAGATCATAAATACTATGTGATTTTTTCATTATAATGCTGTCTTGTATGAGATCTTAAATGAGTTCAATGACCTATTTAAAGACATAGTGACAAGGTATGCTTATTTTATCATGGACCTGTTACATTAAAAAAACGGTATAGAACTTGTATGGGCGTGCATATTTATGGGTCCGATCTACTCTGCTCCGGAAACTTTATGCCTCTGTGTCGGAGGAGTTTTCCGATCGTTGAGTTGTGTGATTTTTTAATATTTTAAATCCAAGGACCGAAAAACCCCTCGACATAGAGGCACAGAAATTTTCAGCACATAGGATCCTTCCTCCATATTTATGAGCACCATTCTTTTCATTTTACCAACACCAGCACTATTGATTATTTGGTACCAACGTACGTGGTGCCTACATCCAAACAAATGATACCGGATTCAAAATTCTTAAAGTTAAACCTATAAAACAATGTTAAAAAAAATTTATTGGTACCTTTCTAAGACAACTGATTTTGTTGGCAACATAACATACCTTAAGCTGTGATATTTATAAGAATCCATAACATGTGTTATCATAAATGAAGAAGGCATTTATTTGAACTTTCTGTATAAATGCTTGTGTAAATCGAAATCATGTTAATTGGAATAAGTCCAAGTGCAAAGCACGTGCACGTTTACTAGTATTAGAAAAATGAGGGGCATTAATACAAGGAACAAGATCCTCTCGAGTCACTTAAAGGGACTAGACAACCCTATTCGGATCAATTCTGGGCCATTTTGATGATTGGCGCCGTTGATATTTTGAAACATTACAAGAAAATTGACCTATAGAGACAAAAAATAATGACAGCTCCAAAAGTGATCACTAAAAGTAGCTTTTTACTGAGGAAAATACAAGTTACCACTAACATATAAGTTTTTGTGACAATTTTTATTTCGTTACGAGAAAATTGTCACAACTCTATAGAATTGTCAAAAAAAAAAATAAGAGTACTCCCTTCGTCCCATATTATTCGTTTTGTACGGAGAATCCAACTTTTTAAAGAGACATACAATTAATGCAAATTTCATTAGAAAAGTTGGTTAAATTTCTAAAGTTACCCCTTATTCTCAACATTCAAAAGACTTTTAATGAGGTGTAGTTTGTGATAGGGAGGTGATTTTGGTACTCCAAATTTAGCCAATGGCACTTCACTTTTAGTTTTATTTTCTCACATGTTTACACACAAAGTGGAGTGCCAGTGGTAAAACTGGAGTGTCAAAATCATTTTCCTTTGTGAAAATTTAAACACTTTTTAATCTGACTTTATAGAGAGGACAAGTATTTTCGGACATCTTAATAGAATATATGACAAGCAATATGGGAAAAAGGGAATACTGCATTTTGGCTCCATTCTCATAAACTTAATTATTTTTTTCGTTTTGTGTGTTTTGTTCTTCTTTTTTGAATTTTTTTTAGATTCGCGTCATATTTTTTGAATTAATTATCTGTCATGAGGAGAGGAGTCTAAAAAGTACAAAATTATTATAAAAAAGTAAAAAACAAAGTTTACTAAAAACAAAAAAAATATCAAACAGCTGTCTTATTTGTCTAAAGTGTCGTCTTATTTGAATCTTATTAACGTTGGTTCATATTTTTATACTTTTTTGATTTGTTTTGATGAGATGAACGATTAACCTCAAAAATTACGACGAAAGACTAAACAAAAAGTTACGAAAATTAAAAAATATCAAAATAAGTTTCAGACTTATAAGCTTAGAAACGGAAATCTTGAAAAAAAAAAAACATGTTGTCAAAGTCAGTCAATGCATCACGCCATCAACCCTTCAAAACGCATGTCCTTTTGGAATGGGTTCAGGTAGGTTCACGTAAAGACAACGAAAAGTCTCCTTGCACATACAAAGATGACACAGATCATCCACAGATTTTATGTGGAGTCCATCATAGATTTTGTAAAAATGATCTAAACCGCTCATTTTCTTAAATTTTTTTATGCATTTCTGTAAAAAAAAAAATCATCTCAATCGGATAGTGTTGGAGACTTTTTCAAAATTTGTAGGGATAAACTATCTGGTTCACACTACGAATTTCGAAAAAGCATCTATCGATATTCGATTGAGATGATTTTCCAACAAGGGCATATAAAAATGTTTTAAGAAAAATAATCGATTCGAATCATCTTTGCGGAACTTGTGATGGACCCCACAAAAATGCATGATTATGTCCCTTATTTGTCTTACCAAGTTTGTTGCATAAGTCAAGCCAACGCGTGTAATAAATCATGCTTAACAAGGACCCACCCCACCAGTACTGGAAGCACTAATAATATACTCCATTCGTCCCATTTTTATTGTCCATTATTTCTTTTTTTACTTTTGTGTCTATTGTGTATATTTTTCAATCTATAATATTTTTCATGATTTAGACATCTTTGTATTATAGAACAAATTGAAATCTATCAAATAAGATCCATATTGAATATTTTTGAAGATTCACATTGGAAGATATAAGAGATTGAAAACTGACACGAATATCAAAAAAGGACAATGAAAATGAGACGGAGGAAGTAATAATAAGTCAGTCTTCCGGAGTCAAGTGGCCAGAGCCAATGGACCTTCTTGCAAGGCAATGGGCCCTTTCGAGAACCCTTCGTGAATGCTTCCAGGAAAAACAACATGAAACCGTATACTTAAAACACTCTCTATGATGCATATGAGTTCAGAAAGTCAACTGGTACAGCAATTTGTGCACAGATTTTTTTTTGGGGCTCACTATAGGTCTCACACAAGTGATCCAAACCGTTCATTATGTTTAAAATATTTTTTCAAGTGCCTCCGCGAAAAATCAGCTCAATCCGATACCTATAAATACTTGATCTAATCGTTTAACTTTTCATTCTCTAAAAACCCGAGTGAAAAGTTAGATGATTAGATCAAGCACTTATAGATATCGGATTGAGCTAATATTTCGCGGAGGCCCTTGAAAAAATATTTTAAACATAATTAACGGTTCGGATCATTTGTGTAGGATCCGTAGTGGACCCCACAAAAAAACCTGTGCACAGATTGCTGTACCAGTAGCAAGGTTCATATGAGTTAACTAAAAACCACAAAGGGAGAGCTACAACTATTGCACCTTTGTACAGCCAGAACGGAAACTGCAATCAAAAGGTGCTGAAAAATGGACTCCCAAAATTTACGAGATAATGATTTGAAAGAGATTGAGGAGTCTCTCAATGCTCCTATGCCATGGATCGGCCTATATGTCACAGCAGCATCTCTAGTCTGTTCCCTAGCCATGGCTGCAGATGTCATTCACGGAATCCGCCGGAGAAAGATTTGGTTCCCTTGCAAATTTTTCACCATGAATGCTACTTCCCTCACCATATTAGCTGTGGCCATGAAGCTCCCGGTAGATCTTAACACCCCCATGCTGACAGATCTAGACCTGGGTCCGAAGATTACCAGCGAAGTTTTCATGATAATAGTAATGGGTAACTTTCTAATTTCTTTTGCATCTAGGAATAATGATCAAAGTTTTATGAATATCGTGGCTTTGGGCATTCTAGTGGTCACCATCGTTGTAGATGTCGGTATCAACCTGCATACTGCGCGGATTGACTATAATGAGTTCATCTATTCGCCCAAATTTTATATTTTTTGCATGCTTATGTTGCTTGTGACACTGAGTTCTTTAGCTTTGACTAATCCCACCACCAAAAGATATATGGAATTCAAGTATAATGAATTGCATGAAACTGCTTGTGAGGGGGGAAAGTTAGAGGAAGCTGGGAACCTTACACATCAGAAACTGAAAGAAGTGGTGGAGAAATACTGGGTCATGGCAGAAACCGGAAGCCCCCAATTTGTGATGGCTCGTTTGGTGACCTCAGCCATGTCAGGGGCAATCTGTTTCGTCACTATGATCTCATTAATTGTAGCTGAGAGCATATTGTTGAGGAAAAAAAATCAACTCGCGAGGCCTAACTCGATTTATCATTGGTCATCCTCATGGATTTTAGCGATTCAATCTATTGGGATGGTTCTGGGTACGGTTGCCCCAATATGTAGATGGTTTACAGCCGTCAGCATCAACTGCAACAACATATTTACCAACCATCACCACATAGAGTTCAAATTAGTAGAAAACTTTTGGATCCAAAGGTTGGTTGAGTGGAAAAAAATACCCTTAACCTTGCCAATTCGGGACTTGAAATGCAAAAAAGTTATTTGGAATTTGAAACTTCTCATTCTGAACTTATGCATAGGTGTCCAAATTGGGATTGTGGTAGCTAGCAAATTGGTTCAGTTAATCTCCATCATCATCGCACTCCCTTTCTTCTCATGTTTCTACTACTGCAAGAGGATGAAGGAGGACCCGACATCTAATTCAAGTGCCTCAACTAATAATAGAAGTTTAGAACCAAAAAATTCGAGCCCAGAATTGGATCTTTATGTTTTGCAACTTGAAGGTGAGGGGAAGCTGCCCAAAATTATTCGGAAGAATATATGTCATGAACTGAATCAAGTTATTCAAATGGGTAAAAGTCAACAGCCAAAATATCTAATGGAGCTTTTACGGAAATCTAACAACTGCTATAAGGGGGTTGCAGATATTGATAGTAGCCAGGTTCTAAATTCATGGACTATGCCAGTGGTGACCTTAACCAGCATCGCCGTTGCACTCCCTAACGTTGAAAGTCAAGCGGTTGACCGATTGATAAGTAGTGTGAGTGAAGGCCTTGTATACGCCGGCCTTGTAGAGGAAAGCTTCAGTTCAAAAGCAGAAAATATGTTGAACTTGAAATGTACAGCAGATGTCGTGTGGGCAGAAGTTGAGCTTTATCGCAAGTGGCTGGGTAAGGATCTTCGGAAACTGTCTCTCGAAGGAAAAACCATTGTGGGGACTCTTCAAACATTAGTCGATATCGCTGAAAAGTCTGTCATTGAGTACCAAAGGAGCGCAACCGAATGTCCCAATGTTCTAGCGGCTAATTCCATGTACAAAATTAGCCAAACCATACTGAAGGACTATGAAGGCAATACAGATGCCAACAAGGATGGGAACGTGTTCGAGCAACTATCTGTCATGATTGCTGATATTTTTGGAGCTTGTCTTTCCAATTTATCGAGTGTTGTAATTCGAAAGTGTTATTGCAGCGCCATAGAGGAAAGGGAAAAGAGTGTGAGGCGTGCGGCTCGTCTTCTGGGTGAAATTGAAGAGATTCTGGAAATCCTTGGAAACAAACAACTGACATGCTTAAGTGGAGATCGAGCTGCGGATATCGAGGAGGGGCACGTTTACATGATGCAGAAGGACCCCTCTTCTATTGTTCCCTCATCAAACAACGAGGTAGCAACTTCTGGTTCTGGTGAGTCGCATATAAATATTGCAGAGTAAAAGCCTAGATTACAACTTATGTGATGCTATTATTTTATTCCCTTTTTGTTTCGTCTGGATTATGATGAAAAATAAAGATAGCCTTATGCTTTCATCATTAAGCTATGCGATTTCTAGTCCATATAATTTACAGGGATAACATAACAGCATGCAGCAGTAGTTTGTAGGTTTTTCCTATTATATAAGGTCTCTTACACAATCAGCTTTTGCATTTTTCTAAATTTAATAGTAGCTTTTGTGAATAAAGAGCAACAAAAAAATCACATTAAATGATCATAGATAGCAAAAGTACATATTACTGTCTCATTTTGCACAAGAATCTTCGAACGTCCCGTTGTTCTAAGCTAATGTACCACCAGTGGCGGAGCCACTTGAGGACGAGCGGGGGCACGCGCCCCCACTGAACTGCATGAATACTCTTTTTTTTTTTCTTTTTTTCCAGATTTTGTATTTTTCCTGTAATTGGCTTCTTAAATTGTTCTTTGTTTAATCACTTTAATACATTTTGTATATATTTCATTCTCAACTTTTTGTTTCCAAAAGAGTCACCACTCACCATTTGAAACTCCTCAATACATAATGTCCAAATTTGTAAGTGCAGCTGGCTAAACCATGGGTTATATGCATTATACTTCATTAATTATTCACAATTTTGAAAGTAATCTTGTCTTTGTCGATAGAACTCACAACGCGTGACGAAATTAGAGGTTTAAGCATAAATTGAAAAGAAAAGCACATTTTTTCTGATTGGATCAAAACTGCTGAATATTAACATTTTAGTTATTGTGTATCTAAGTGCTATTAGACTTGGTCCATTGAGACAAATTCAAACAATTGATTTGTTTTGAAGTTTATGAAATTACTACATTCCTTAGTAAATGTGTTAGCTTTTTTTTTTTTAATTATTTTTAGCACAAGCATTCTTTTATTATTTTGGTGTTGCTAATTATGATTTTTTTTTGGTTGAAGTGTGTTTAAAAAGTGCCCCCACTATCGTTAATTCCTGGCTACGCCACTGTGTACCACCATGTATATTTTCGCATGACAAACAATACTACCACTAAAAACATACACGAAATTAGCATGTAAAAGGTTGGCTATATCTTGACACTAACACGAAAAGGATATGATTGAGTCAATCCAAAGTTCAAGCCTTTGCATCTCTTAAGCCAGCTAGCTTATCTCTAGCGAGCTCGCATTCTAGTGACCTTGGGGAGGTTCAAACTCTAGGAGCATCTCATATATAGGACAACAAGCTCTTCTCATATGTCCCCTCAAATGTCAACAGCCTTCACATTCCATGTAAACCCATGTCTTTGCTCTTGTGAAGAGCGTAAAAAGCCTGTTTTAGATATCTTTTAGGCCAAAACTTTTAATTTGCATCACCAGAAATTGGGTGTGGGAGTAACTTTTTAAGGTTAACTCTAGGCTTATGGACTCTATTTTTAGAACTATTTCTAAAGGGATTGTGTTTTTTTTTTGACAAGTCTAAAGGGATTGTGTGATAATCCAATTTTTACCTTAAAAATTAGAAATACGATTATTGAAAATTTTTCTTGAAATATTGACACCGCGGTTAGATCCGAAATAATCTTTCTTGTCTACGGTGAATTTTAGCCAATGAAGCAGTGTCGGTGGGGAAATTATGTTCCGGACGGACATTTCGGTGCCTTGAATGCACACAGAGGCTAAGGGTTCATTTTATGATGCAAGCTCGAACCGTTTTGGAATATGCAGAAAGATATATCGCACGGCATTCCTAGTACACCGTGCGCTGTATTTTTCTGTGGCACAACATTTGTTTTGACAATAGCAATTTGTGACTCTGTATAGCTTTCTGTTATTTATACATTGTACATCTGTTTCATACTGTACAGTTCGCACCACAAGCACGCCAATGTGTTATATTAAACCCCATGTCCCTTTCTCGTACATGTTTTAATCAAAGTTAAGTTTTTCAAATGATATTAAATCCCTCATTTAAAATGCTAAGTAAAGAGCGGTTTTACCGGGCGAGCGGGGTACTTTTTTAACAAAACCTTTCCTGTTCGTAACGTGGCTCCCGAATCTAAAGTCTCAACGTTTTCGCAAGACCAAAAGCCTCTTCCAAACGAGTTCTCGATTTCTCGGATCATCCATCTCAAAAATCCGGGTGGCGACTCTTCGAACGCGTGCCGGGCGCGGGAGCCCACACTCGCCATGATCATAGATAGCAAAAGTACATATTACTGTCTCATTTTGCACAAGAAGCTTCGAACGTCCCATTGTTCTAATCTAATGTACCACCATGTATATTTTCGCATGACAAACAATACTACCACTGGAAACATACACGAAATTAGCAGGTAAAAGGTTGGCTATATCTTGACGCAAACCCGAAAAGGATATGATTGAGTCAATTAATCCATAGTTCAAGCCTTTGCATCTCTTAAGCCAGCCAGCTTATCTCTAGCGAGCTCGCATTCTAGTGACCTTGGGGAGGTTCAAACTCTACGAGCATCTCATCGAACAACAAGCTCTTCTCATATGTCCCCTCAAATGTCAACAGCCTTCACATTCCATGTAAACCCATGTCTTTGTTCTTGTGAAGAGCGTGAAGAGCCTGTTTTGGATATCTTTTGTGCCAAAGTTTTTAATTTGCATCTCCAGAAATTGGGTGTGTGAGTAACTTTTGAAGGTTAACTCTAGGCTCATGGACTCTATTCTTAGAATTGTGTGATAACCCCTATTTTTTTTTATTCTTTTTTTTTTTGTTGGGCACTCAATTATTCCAGTGAATTTTAGCCAATGAAGTAGTGTCGGTGGGAAAATTATTTTCGGTGCCTTGAATGCACACAGAAAATTACTAGTTAGGCTTTGAATGAATATATTGTCTCGAACTTCTGCTCTATAAATACCCACTTGTATCTTCTTTGGTTTGCACGTACACAAACCTGTCACTCTCTCATTTCCTTATCAGAACTAACACACCTCCAATATATTTACCCAACTCACTGTCATCTATCTCTCTTTCCCCGAAATTTTCCTCCACCCCACCATCTCCACCAAGGCATTTTACCGCTCTCGAACAACACCTCTCCGGCCGGCGGCACACTCGTTTTCTTTCCGGTGAGCTCTCTCTCTCTCTCATGGTTGTAAAAAGAAAAGAAAAGAAGAAGTAGATTAAGGAAATGGTAGTTGGAATACATATATAATACCTATGATACATGCATACATACATACATATGATACCATCTCCACCAAGCCATGCTGCCATTCTTTTTATTTCCATTTCTGATACTACTCCCATTCCTTCTTTCTCATTCTCGGTTCCAATTTCATCCGCAATCGCTGCCGCGCCGTGGCATTTCAACACACGAGAGTTACTTTTGTTTCACTTTCACCTCCATAGCTCTCGGCCATCACTACGTCCGAACCACCACTGTCCATCACTACCATCTTCGGATAACCACCACCCGAATCACCATCGTCACCTCTCATCTCTTACCTCCACCGTACACCATCTTCCGACCACCGCCGCCACTCGGACCCACTTCCGGGCAACCCCCAGACCTTCCTCCGCCTCCCCCGTGGTCACTCTTCCTCTCCCGAAGCCTCTCTCGCACACACCGCAACTCTCTCTCTCTCCTGACTAATTCTTATCTGTGGTTATCTCTTTTTTCTAAATGTATATGTATAAATAATAGTATTATTATAGGAAATTGATTTTAGCACTCCAAAAATTGATGGAGGGGTTCCAAAACGACGTCGTTTTATGTATCAACACAATTCAGTTTTGGAGCCCCTCCATCAATTTTTGGAGTGCCAAAATCACAATCCTTATTATAATAAGTTTAGAAATATAATCTTCTATATTATAAAACAGAGCGATTTTCCATCAAAATGTTTATGCATACAAATAGAGCAGCCTCTACAATCATTCGATCGTACTTCCTATTAACTTTGTAGTCGTCGGATCGGGTGAATATTTCCTAATGTATAAACCTACAATAATGTAAAAATTTTGCTAACATTAAAGATGATTTCCTTTTAAGATTTACACTTTTCCTAAACATACTCCTTCCTTTTCCAATGGATTTTGATTGATTTAATTTTGTTCCCCTTTCCGAAACCTAATTCAGTATTAATTTTATATCTTATATATATGACTTCCTAAATAAGTTTAAGTTTAAGTTCAAATTTTATTGGCCAAAGAAATGTCATAATTGATTCCATGATTTGGGCATCTATATTATAGAGTATCTAATAATTGATTCCAAATTGACCAAAGTATTTACAAAGAGCATTCCTCTCTCATTTTTTTTTTTGATCGGCAAAAGGAAGATACTCATTCGTGTTTACCAATGTTGGCTATTCCACACCGAAGCCGCAGACCACCACTCCGAATGAACAGTAAATACTGTGGTATCTATCGCATATTCGACTTATTCGTTGAATCTCATATTCTCTATTTATCTCACTAGCTATTTGGGAAGGTTACAGTCAATAGAGCGAGAATTCTTGGTTATGTAAGCTTAAGGAAACTCTTATGTTTAGCAAGAATTCTTTGTTTATGTTAGCTTACGAAAACTCTTATGTTAGGCTCCGTTTTTCTAAGATTCTTACTTTTCTATACCTGGATGCAACTAATGGAATTACACTGGTTTGATAACACATGTTGTGTTAGACTATTTTATGAATTTGAAATTTCAATAAGTAGATTTTGTTGGGAGGAGGGAAAATTTTCCACTTAACGGTAATTTGTAACCTCCTCTCACATGGGGTGGGATATACACATACACGAACTCGCCCCATATGAGATGGAGTTAAAAATAACCGTTATATCCACACACAAAAATTAATCATAAAATTACAATTTAATACTTCATTTAGATTGTGTTTAGAATACGTCGCGCGGCACGGGTATCCACTAATGTATAATACAACTGGGAACCGTGTAGGATATGAATATAGTATAGAAAGGATAAAGTTGCTAAGTTACTGATCAAGTTATCACTTAATATTTGGCTTAGCAGGATCCGAAGTTAATCGGTAAGATATTCACTCAGTAATTTGAACTTTGCTGCAAGGTGAGTTACGAATATACTCTGGTAACATATTATTTTCAAAATTTGTTTCACGATTGTTTTTATAAAATCTTATGTTGAATAAAAATAAATAGTATAAGAATAAATTGTGAAAAATAGTTTTTAAAAAAGACATGGGATTGATTTTGAAAGGAAATTGAAGGGTATTAGTGTACCATCTGGGTGAAGAACTCCAATGAGCTATGTGTAATTTGGCACCTGTGAATTGTAAATAAGGATACGGTCCGGTATCCTTTGGATTTGATATCATTTCTCTTGTTTTGCTGGGGTTGCTCCCCAGGCTACCGGATTACCGTCCAAGATGATGATGATGATGGATATATCTCTCTTTGTTTATCTCATGGTGGTTGCAAACTCTTATATTAATGATCTCTCTTATGATATTGCAAACTGGTAGATTATCGTTGATTTATTGATTATGCCATGTTTCATGCTTAATCCTATGTTTATTATGTTACCTTAGTATATCGTAACTTACTGAATTAGTTTTGTGTTTCATAAAACCTTTTTAGGAAACCAGGGTTAAGAAGGCTTATCCATTGCATGTGAAGGACTTCAGTTGTTATGGCTAAATAAAAAAATACTATGATAAAAAGTGGCGCTTGTGTGTGTGAGCCACATTGTTGTATTTTATTGTCGTTGGACAAAGTTTGTATTTGGTGTGCACACTAAACAGCTCTGAATGTAATATATGTTATTTTTAATTTACGGACCTGGAAATTTTTAGTAAAAAAAAATTTATGGTTGATAATATCAAGGCCTGGGGTGATTGTTAGATCACTGACCATGTCACGAATTTTTACCTATTAGATTTGGGTCGTGACAAATTGCACTACTATTATTCCTGTAATTGAGGTAGTAAGTTGGGCTATTAAAAAGCATATGCTGCATATAAACATTCATACTAATTCTTCTCTTTTTCAACATCTGAGAAGCATTAAGGAGTTTCTCGAATTGCAGCCCCCTTATTTTTTGATTTCTGCTTTCTTGCTCAATCAGTCCACATTTGTAGTATATCACTATGGATCGCACTTGAATCCATCAAGTTTGTTGCGTCTTCCAAGATTCATTCAGAAGTGGACATAACTTACAGCGGATATAACCTATCATTTCAATAATGGTTAATCTTCTCGATGGAACTTTTTGCTTTGGAAGTTGCCTATCTTAGTTATGCTTGTTATATTCCCTTACTCATCTTGTAATCTTCAAGTTCTTGTTGGCTTTGTATTCAGTAGTCAGGGCTATAATCAGATATTTCCTGTGACTTTTTATGTATCTATGAAGTTCTTCTTTGATGCCAAAAACAAAAAAAAAATATTAAACTCCTTATGTTCAAGTTGAACTTTCAGATGACCAACTATACATGGCCAACCTGTTCAATAATTGGTGTCAACCCAGTACACAACCCGAACACCTTAACATGAAATCTGAACCTAACTCGCCTTTTGCATGTTTATGTATCATGTAGGAGTATATCATAACTCCTAGCCATTGGATAGAGAATTATTATTCGGAGCGGCATAGCCAGGAATTGATGTAAGTGGGGGCAGCTCCGCAACAATTACACATGTTACATTGTTTTGAGGAATAATTTTCTCGCTTTTTTCATAAAATTTGATAATTTTGAAGTATTTTAGATTGCTCAACTATCCCAATTCCTTTAGTTACACTCTTATATCAAGTAGCTTTGAAAAATCAAAATAAAAAAATATTGTACAAGGCTTCCGACAGCAAGACAAAAAGAAGAAATGCCACGGTCACTACTGTAGTTTTTTAATCTCTTACCTACGAATAAAAACCAGCAGCACAATTACACACCATTTTTTTTTATTGACATGCACAAACTATATCCACAATTCCTGTGCGACTTGGCCACTAATATCATGTTTCCCCTTCTAATTTCTTAGCTAGCCAGTATATATGGGGAGAACACTCGCAAGTCCCAAAAAGTTATAGCTTGCAGGCATACGAATCTAACATACTGCGTTCATCCTAACAATGTGGAAAACATTTTTATTCAAGCGAGGGTAGTGTTCACTCATCGACAGTAAACCAAATTGGAATCCAGATGATTCCATCTCATCTGTTTAGAAGGTATCCAACCAACACACTGATGACTGCCACCATACAAACAAATAGGAAAGGAAATCCCACTTGAACTTTCCTTACATCCTTCTTACTTCTCAACAAAGCCTGCAAAGCAAGGAAGCCAACCAATGTCAAGAATCGAAGTTTCTTTCAGTTTCTGAACACGATACACAGAACACAGAATGCATATGATTGATAGTTGAGTATTGGCACACACAGAATGCATATGATTGGTAGTTGAGTAGGTGCCACCTAGTTGGGATGCATTCAAAGTAGGGCTGCAAATAAATAGAGCCGCTCGCGAGCCACTCGAGGACTTGGCTCGATAAAAGCTCATTCGAGCTCGACTCGAGGCATAAATAAACAAGCTCAAGCTCAAATTTTAGACTCGTTTCGTTATCAAGCTAAGCACAAGCTAGCAGTGGCTTGGTTCAAGTTGGCTTGCAAGCGAAGACTTAGTAGACTTTTTACATTAATTACCACAATTAGTATTAGCATTTTAATACCTTGATGCAGAATCCTTACAAAAACATACAGTATTATTATTCTAAAATTGGGATTATTTTCTTGTAGAGTATAGCAAAATGAAATATATATACCATCACAATCAAATTATTTTTGGGTGAGGATATACACACACACACGCACACACACACTTTTTCGTTGGCCTATTAAGGCTCGTGACCAGGCTCGAACTTGAGTCAAGCCAAGGTTCGCTCGGCTCGAGCTTGACTCGTTAAGTTTTTATTGAGCTCAAGCTCGGGTTCATTAAAAACATAATAAACAAGCTTGAGCACAATAAAACTCGGCTCGGCTCGTTTGCAGCCCTAATTCAAACCCTAGTGATGCATTTCTTATTTATAGTTACATTCATTGTAATACAAGGTATGATTATCAATAAAATATTTTGTGGTGGGCCGTGGCTGGATCGAAGATATTCTGAAAAAGCACGACACGATTAGTAAATGGGCCCGGCATGGCACGGCACGAAGAACACTAGACACAGGAATAAATGGGTAGGGCCAGCACGACACAGCCCATTTAACACCTCTATCTGCTCCTGCTCCCGCTTCATGCAACTAAGGCCCAATCTACTCAGGAGATCATAAACACTATGTGATTTTTTCATTATAATGCTGTCTTGTATGAGATCTTAAATGAGTTCAATGACCTATTTAAAGACATGGTGACAAGGTATGCTTATTTTATCACGGACTTGTTACATTAAAAAAATGGTATAGAACTTATATGGGCGTGCATATTTATGATGCAACGGCCCGGATTTTCGACCCAAATTTTTTTTTATAATAGCGTTAATATTATTAAGTCTTAATTATTATTATTATTATTATTTTTCCTTAATAGATAAATACAAAAAAAAAAATAAGTATCTTATCTTATTTATTTTTTTAGTTGCATGCATACTTATAACTCCTTCCATCTCACCCTCTCCTACTCCTACTCCTACTCAATCTCTACTTCCTCCCTGGTCCTATCGTATTTTCGTCCTCATCTCGTCCATTACAAAAACCAAACCAACACTCCACCATCACCTCACATCTCTTTTTTCCCCTTTTCCAGCCGAAATCCACCCTCTCCTCTGCCAATTGCAGTAGCCCCATCCCCATCTCCATTACTTCTTTTTTTTCTTCTTGTCTTTTCCTTTTTACTTCTTCTTTTGTTCCCAGCTCACACACACGGCACAGAGAGAGAGAGAGAAAGAGAACTCGGCTGCCATAGCACGGTGGAGAGAGAGAGAGAGAGAACTCGGCTGCCATAGCCACCGTGCACCTCCTCCGTACCTCCTGCCCTCCCGATCGCCGAACCCGAAGTCATCTTCTCTAAAATTCAAGATTCGTTTTTAATTCAATTCGATCCGATTCGAAGTATTATAATCCTTCTCCTATCTCTCCCTAAGTATATTAATGCTTTAATATGTTAGCGGTAATTAAAAAGAAACGAAATCGGCGTAGTACGGACGGGAACCCAGTCGTCGTATGCTACTGTTGTTGGAAATTTGAAGATGATGACACAGATATTACAGTTACACCCCTGAGGTTATCCAGCATGTGATAGCAGCCCAAGTATTAGTAAACCTGCAGTGAAATTACAGTCAACCCCCCGTAGCTATTCAAGTGCAGTGATTTCGATCCAAAATGTATTAATAACGTATTAACTTTAATTCCTGTGTTTCCACTTCAGAAATTCGGACTATAACAATTTTTGTCCTTTTGTTATTATAATGTGAGGAAATCATGATTAGTTTTGTTAATAACATTAACAAGTTAAGTTAATTCACTTGTTTAATAAAATTGCTCGCACATTTAAGATTATATGGGCATCGGCCTAGTCATAAAATACTAAGGGATTATTTACTCGCACAATATCAATTGTTATGTTGGCTTTCACATAGAAACGTATCATGTTTATTGATTATAGATTCATGATTGTTGTTTTTGTTGGATCAGTCTTAGATTCGCTTGGTGGTTTCAGTGAGAAATTATGTAGACGTTGTTATGGTTAATGGAAAATGAAAATAGATGAAAAGTTGTGGGCTTAGCAGGACCTCAGGGGTAGCCTGACAGGACCTCAGGTATTGAGGGTAGCCTAGCAGGACCTTGAGGGCAGCCTGAAAGACCCGGTGTAGCTGGGGTAGCTTGACAGGACCTCAAGTATTGGGGGTAGCCTAGCAGGACCTGGAGGGCAGCCTGATGGACCTAGAATTGTGAGGGTGGCCAAGCAGGACCTCAGATATGGAGGGTAGCCTAGTAGGACCTTGGGGGCAGCCTGATGGACCTGGAATTGTGAGGATAGTCTACTAGTACCGTATGATATTGAAGGTAGCAGGACGTTTAAAATATGTTCAATGAAATTCTGAGTTTGTAAAGCGATGGATACTATGGTGCAGGAATTATTATGAAATGTGAGATTCAAATGCTTACTAATGGATTTACTTATTTAATGCTTGTCGTTCTATTAATTTCATATGAATTGTGATAAAATTGCTTAGCTGTAAAGTAAGGGGTTGGTGGGGTTAGGATTATTCTACTGGGTGATTTATCACTCACGGATACGTCTGTATCCTGGTAAATCGATTGCTTCGGCGATCAATTTGCCAGAGGGCGCAGGATTCAATGGAGGGGATTCAACAATGGTGCAGTTCGACCCGGGAAGAATATCAGGAGCGGAGATCGAGCATTGCTTGGGATTCGTATCAAGCCTAGAGTCAGCTCTGAAGTAAATGTATTTTGGATCAGTAATTTATCTTGAGATTGTAATAGCTAAACCTTTATTTTGAAAAATTATGTTTATTTAGCAAATTTTCTTAAGAAATTATTTTATTTTGCTTCCGAAAAATCGGGGCGTTACATATGGGGTCCGATCTTCTCTGCTCCAAAAACCCTTATGCCTTTGTGTCGAAAGAGTTTTCCGGCCGTTGGATTATGTGATTTTTTTAATATTTTAAATCCAAGGACCGAAAAACCCCTCGGCATAGAGGCACAGGAATTTTCTGCACAGAAGATCCTTCTGCCATATTTATGACCACCATTTATTTCATTTTACCAACACCGGCACTATTGATTATTTGGTACCAACGTGGTGCCTACATCCAAATAAATGATACCGGATTCAAAATTCTTAAAGTTAAACCTATAAAACAATGTTAAAAAAAATCTATTGGTACCTTTCTAAGATAAATTAAACAGATTTTGTTGGCAACATAACATACCTTATGCTGTGATTTTTAGAATCCATAACATGTGTTATCACCAATGTAGAAGGCATTTATTCGAACTTTCTGTATAAATGCTTGTGCTAATCGAAATCATGTTAATTGGAATAAGTCCAAGTGCAAAGCACGTGCACGTTTACTAGTACTAGAAAAATGAGGGGCATTAATACAAGGAACAAGATTCTCTCGAGTCACTTAAAGGGACTGGACAATCCTATTCGGGTTAATTCTGGGTCATTTTTTGGTCCATTTTGATGATTGGCGCCGTTGATATTTTGAGACATTACAAGAAAATTGACCTATAGAACAAACATTAGTGACAACTCCAAAAGTGATCACTAAAAGTAGCTTTTTACTGAGGAAAATACAAGTTACCGATAACATACCAGTTTTTGCGACAATTTTTATTTCGTTACAAGAAAATTGTCACAACTTTATGCAATTGTTGAAAAAAAAAAAAAGAGTACTCCCTTCATTCCATATTGTTCTTTTTGTACGGGGAATCAAACTTTTTAAAAAGACATACAATTAATGCAGATTTTAATAGAAAATTTGGTTAAATTTCTAAAGTTACCCCTTATTCTCAACATTCAAAAGACTTTTAATGAGGTGTAGTTTGTGAAAATTTAAACACTTTTACTCTGACTTTTTGGAGAGGACATCTTAATAGAATATATGACAAGCAATATGTGATGAAGAGAATACTGCATTTCGGCTCCATTCTCGTAAACATAATTATTTTTTTTGCTTTGTGTGTTTTGTTCGTCTTTTCTGAATTTTTGTTAGATTCGCGTCATATTTTTTGAATTAATCATCTGTCTCGAGAAGAGGAGTCTAAAAAGTAAAAAATTATGATGGAAAGTGAAAAACAAAGTTCACTAAAAATGAAAAAGTATCAAACAATTGTCTTATTTGTCTAAAGTGTTTTCTTATTTGAATCTTATTAACATCGGTCCATATTTTTATACTTTTTCGATTTGTTTTGTTGAAACGAACGATTAACCCCAAAAATTACGATGAAAAGCTAAACAAAAAATTACGAAAATTAAAAAATATCAAAATAAAGTTTCGGACTTATAAGGTTAGAAACGGAAATCGTGACCAAAAAAAAAAAAAAAACATGTTGTCAAAGTCAGTCAATGCATCACGCTATCACCCATTCAAAATGCATGTCCTTTTGGAATGGGTTCAGGTAGATTCACGTATATAGACAACCAAAAGTCTCCTTGCACATACAAAGACGACACAGATTTTATGTGAGGTCCATTAAGGATTTCGTAAAAATGATCTAAACTGCTCATTTTTCTTAAAATACTTTTACGCATTCCTATAAAAAAAATCATCTCAATCGGATATTGTTGGAGACTTTTTCAAAATTTGTAGGGATAAACTATCTTGTTCACCCTACGAATTTCAAAAAAGCATCTACCGATATCCGATTGAGATAATTTTCTAACAAGTGCATATAAAAAATGTTTTAAGAAAAATGATCGATTCGGATCATCTTTGCGGGATCCGTGGTGAGCCCCATGAAAAAATCCGTGCATGATATACCCCTTTATTTGTCTTACAAAGTTTGTTGCGGAAGTCATGCAAATACTTAATTAACAAGGACCCCATGCCACCACTGGAAGCACTAACCTACCCCAACCCACCACTGGAAGCACTAACTTTTAATTTATCACAAATCCTAGCAAAGCTAAAGCACATCAACATCAGCTACGTACTCTACCACATCTTTCGCATATGATCACTACTCTGTCTTCCTTGTACTCCCTCTGTCCCATTTTTGTGGGTCTTTTTTGATATTCGTGCCGTTCTTCAAACTCTTATATCTCTCAATTTTTAATATTTTTCATAATCTTGAAAACTTTGAATTATAGATCTAATCGAGAACTATCAAACAAGATACATATATATTGCATATATTTGAAGATTTATATTGGAAGATATAAGAGTTTAAAAATGGCACAAATATAAAAAAAAAAGTACAAAGAAAATAGGACGGGAGTATGTCGGAGGCAACGACAAGAGTCAATGTACATCCTTGCAAGACAATAGGCCCTTTCGAGAACCCTTCGTGAATGCTTCCAGGAAAAACAACATGAAACCGTATACTTAAAACACTCTCTATAATGCATATGAGTTAACTAAAAACCACAAAGGGAGAGCTACAACTACTATTGCACCTTTGTACAACCAGAACCAAAACTGCAATCAAAGGGTGCTGAAAAATGGGCTACCAAGATTATTATTATTATCAAGACTATGAGAAAGCGCTTGAGAAGTCTCTCAATGCTCCTATGCCATGGATCGGCCTGTATGTTGCAGCAGCATCTCTAGTCTGTTCCCTAGCCATGGCTGCAGATGTCATTCACGGAATCCGCCGAAGAAAGTTTTGGTTCCCTTGCAAATTTTTCCCCATGAATGCTACTTCCCTCACCATATTAGCTGTGGCCATGAAGCTCCCAGTGGATCTTACTACCCCCGTGCTGACAGATGTAGACGTGGGTGCGAAGACTAGCAGCGAAGTTTTCATGATTATAGTAATGGGTAACTTTCTAATTTCTTTTGCATCTAGGAATAATGATCAAAGTTTTATGAACATCGTGGCTTTGGCCATTCTAGTGGTCACCATCGTTGTAGATGTCGGTATCCAACTGCATACTGCGTGGCTTGACTATATTGAGCTCTATTCACCCAAATTATATATTTCTTTCATGCTTATGTTGCTTGTGACACTGAGTTCTTTAGCTTTGACTAATCCCACCACCAAAAGATATATGGAATTCAAGTATAATGAATTGCATGAAACTGCTTGTGAGGGGGGAAAGTTAGAGGAAGCTGGGAACCTTACACATCAGAAATTGAAAGAAGTGGTGGAGAAATACTGGGTCATGGCAGAAACCGGAAGCCCCCAATTTGTGATGGCTCGTTTGGTGACCTCAGCTATGTTAGGTGCTATATGTTTAGTCACTGCAATCCCATTCATTATACTTGAGATCTCAATATTGAGGGACAAAGATCGAGTCATTGAAGCCAATGTGCATAGAACGATTTATCGTTGGTCAACCTCATGGATTTTAGCGATTCAATCTATTGGGATGGTTCTGGGTACCATTGCCCCAGTATGTAGATGGTTTACTGCCGTCAGCATCAACTGCAACAACATATTTACCAACCATCACCACATAGAGTTCAAATTAGTAGAAAACTTTTGGATCCAAAGGTTGGTTGAGTGGAAAAAAATTCCCTTAACCTTACCAATTCAGGGCGTGAAATGCAAAAAAGTTATTAGGAATTTGAAACTTCTCGTTCTGAACTTATGCATAGGTGTTCAAATTGGGATTGTGGTAGCTAGCAAATTGGTTCAGTTAATCTCCATCATCATCGCACTCCCTTTCTTCTCATGTTTCTACTACTGCAAGAGGATGAAAGAGGACCCCACATCAAAAAATTCAAGCCCAGAATTGGAACTTTATGTTTTGCAACTTGAAGGTGAGGGGAAGCTGCCCAAAATTATTCTGAAGAATATATGTCATGAACTGAATCAAGTTATTCAAATGGGTAAAAGTCAGCAACCAAAATATCTAATGGAGCTTTTACGGAAATCTAACAGCTACTATAAGGGGGTTGCAGATATTGATAGTAGCCAGGTTTTGAATTCCTGGACTATGCCAGTGGTGACCTTAACCAGCATCGCCATTGCACTCCCTAACGTTGAAAGTCAAGCGGTTGACAGATTGATAAGTAGTGTGAGTGAAGGCCTTGTATACGCCGGCCTTGTAGAGGAAAGCTTCAGTTCCAAAGCAGAAAATATGTTGAACTTGAAATCTGCAGCAGATGTCGTGTGGGAAGAAGTTGAACTGAATCGCATGTGGCTGGGTAAGGATCTTCGGAAACTGTCTCTCGAAGGAAAAACCATTAAGGAGACTCTTCAAACATTAGTTGATATCGCTAATGACCAAAGGATTAAGGAGACTCTTCAAACATTAGTTGATATCGCTAATGACCAAAGGAGTGCGACCGAACGTCCCAATCATCTAGCGGCTAATTCCATGAAGAAAATTAGCCAAACCATACTGGAGGACTATGAAGGCAATACAGATGCCAACAAGGATGAGAAATTGTTTGAGCAACTATCTGTCATGATTGCCGATAATTTTGGAGCTTGTCTTTCCAATTTATCGAGCGTTGTAATTCGAAAGTGTTATTGCAGCGCCACAGAGGAAAGGGAAAAGAGTGTGAGGCATGCGGCTCGTCTTCTGGGTGAAATTGAAGAGATTCTGAAAATCCTTGGAAACAAACAACTGACATGCTTAAGTGGAGATCGAGCTGCGGATATGGAGGAGGGGCGCGTTCACATGATGCAAAAGGACCCCTCTTCTATTGTTCCCTCATCAAACAACGAGGTAGCAGCTTCTGGTTCTGGTGAGTCGCATAAAAATATTGCAGAGTAAAAGCCTAGATTACGACTTATGTGATGCTATTATTTTATTCCCTTTTTGTTTCGTTTGGATTATGATGTAAAATAAAGATAGCCTTATGCTTTCATCATTAAGCTATGCGATTTTTAGTCCAGATAATTTACAGGGATAACATAACAGCATGCAGCAGTAGTTCTAGATTTTTCCTATCATATAAGGTCTCTTACACAATCACCTTTTACCATTGCTTTTGTTAGCTTTTGCATTTTTCTAAATTTAATAGTAGCTTTTGTGAATAAAGAGCAACAAAAAAATCACATTAAATGATGATACATAGCAAAAGTACATATTACTGTCTCATTTTGTACAAGAAGCTTCGAACGTCCCGTTGTTCTAAGCTAATGTACCACCATGTATATTTTTGCATGACAAACAATACTACCACTTGAAACATACATGAAATTAGCAGGTAAAAGGTTGGCTATATCTTGACATTAACACGAAAAGGATATGATTGAGTCAATCCATAGTTCAAGCCTCTTGCATCTCTTAAGCCAGCCAGCTTATCTCTAGCGAGCTCGCATTCTAGTGATCTTGGGGAGGTTCAAACTCTAGGAGCTTCTCATAGGACAACAAGCTCTTCTCATATGTCCCCTCAAATGTCAACAGCCTTCACATTCCATGTAAACCCATGTCTTTGCTCTTGTGAAGAGCGTAAAGAGCCTGTTTTGGATATCTTTTGTGCCAAAGCTTTTAATTTGCATCTCCAGAAATCGGGAGTGGGAGCAACTTTTTAAGGTTAACTCTAGGCTTATGGACACTGTTCTCAGAACTATTTCTAAAGGGATTGCGCTACTATTATTCCTGTAATTGAGGCAGTGATTATTCCTGTAATTGAGGTAGTGTGTTGGGCTATTAAAAAGCATATGCTGCATATAAACATTCATACTAACTCTTCTCTTTTTCAACAGTTGAGAAGCATTAAGGAGTTTCCAGAATTGCAGCCCCCTTATTTTTTGAAATCTGCTTTCTTGCTCAATCAGTCCACATATGTAGTATATCACTATGGATCGTACCTGAATCCATCAAGTTTGCTATGTCTTCCAAGATTCATTCAGAAGTGGATATAACATACAGCGGATATAACCTATCATTTCAATAACGGTTAATCTTCTCGATGGAACTTTTTGCTTTGGAAGTTGCCTATCTTAGTTATGCTTGTTATATTCCCTTACTCATCTTGTAATCTTCAAGTTCTTGTTGGCTTTGTATTCAATATTTGGGGCTATAATCAGATATTTCCTGTGACGTTTTATGTATCTATAAAGTTCTTCTTTGATGCCAAATATATATATATATTAAACTCCTTACGTTCAAGTTGAACTTTCATATCACCAACTATACATGGCCAATCTGTTCAATAATTGGTGTCAACCCAGTACACAACCCGAACACCTTAACATGAAATCTAAACCTAACTCGCTGTAGACACCCCAATCTGGACCTCCGAATAACCTTTAAGTTTTCCCGATGATGAAATAAGGAAAAATATACCTTTAAGGGTTGGATTGTTGCTCCTTTGCTACTCCTTCTCTAACCTCAAGAAAATCCCATTTTAAACATATAGGGTGGCCCTCGGTTCGATTGCAAAAGAGAAAAATGCGTTTACCTTGTCAAAAATAACTTTTTCCATGACACACTAAGGGTAAAATGGGCACACATTTCAATCTATAAAATACCTTTGAGTGAAACCAATTGGGTTAGAAAGAGAACTCGACAAGCTTTCCAACGCTTCGAACCACGCCCAAATCCGAGTTCGGGAGTGTCCGGGACGCCCCCGCGAAGTTTGGTGTGCTGTGCTGTCTCGGAATACCGCGCAGCATTCCAGAAACGCCACGCGGCATTTCAAAACGCTGCACGGCATTTCAGAAAATTTTAAGAAATAACTCCACTGCACAAAATTTCAATACTTTGAAAGGTGTGCCGCGCAGTGTTTCAGAAAAAGTTCTGACAGTAGCAGAAAGTTGTTGGCCACGCCTGCAGATGCAACAATTGAAAAATGGCTTGGCCAGAGCACAGTTTGCACGTTTTTTATCCTTTGGGTGCACTCCAAGTATCTTTTTGCCTATAAATACAGCCACCCTCTAGTTGAGAAGCACCCCTTCAACTCCAAATAAAGTTACTCTGCAACTCTGCCATTTTCTAGACTTTCACTCTCTCTCTCTAAAAATACCCCCATTTGATTCTCTCTCTACAACTCCTTACACCCATCACCACTATACACACCTCTTTCTCTCTCTACATCAACCCACAAGCTAGTCTATTACAAAATCAATCTCAAATTGATTTATCTCTCTCTCTACACTCATTTGCTCACAAGTCTCTCAAAACTCAATCCAAATCAACCTTCACTCTCCATCTTCAAGCACATCCAAGCTTCAATCAAAAGGTATAAATCAAGTTTCCTTGGGCTAAACCACATTTAGTTTTGAGGGGAGCCGATCGAGGCCCTTCTCGGTCTTTCTATACCGAGTTTGAATCTCAAACGAGCTTTATATTCAAAAAGCACAAAAAATAGTTTCTACACTGAATACGCAACATCGTGCGGTGTTTTACAACACCGCCCGGCGTAGCGTATTACACCGTGCATTATTTTATTTCTCGTACATATTCCTTCTCATGTTATTATGTTTAGTCTGTTTATTGGGAAGTTAGAGGCATTTTGGAGCTCACTTTCAGAACATTTCCAGAATGGTTTTTCACATCCAAAATCCTTTTGGGACTTTTAAAGTCATTTCAACTTGTCCTAAAAAGATTTCGGATACCTGATTGTGTTTTAAGATGAGTCAAAGGACCTTTTAAATCATTTTCAGCCTCGTGGACAAATACTGTTTCTTTTTGGTTCCCAACTCATCTTGAGACACAAAATAAAAAATCATTCTGCAGTGTACAGAATGGTATGTCGTGCGGCATGTTCGAAATACCGCGCCGTACATCACGTAGCCGCACGGCACATTGGATAAATCACGTGGCTGTCTTCATAATTCCTCCCCTTCATTGTGCTGCATATTTTTTATTTCTTTATTTACTTTTGTTTTAAGCTAATATCATCCAAAGGTTGTGTAATTGCATTCCAGAGTGGTTTCTCACGTCAAAATCATTTTCAAACTATAAAAAGTTTCTTTAAATGTCTTAAAGAGATTTTTTAATGTGGTTTCGCATGGCAAAATGAATCAAAAGGCTTCACAATCTGTTTTCTGGAAACTCAATATGAGAAAGAGTCCATTTCAGAGGCTAAGGGTTCATTTTATGATGCAAGCTCGAACCGTTTTGGAATATGCAGAAAGATATATTGCACGGCATTCCTAGTACACCGTGCGCTGTATTTTTCTGTGGCACAACATTTGTTTTGACAATAGCAATTTGTGACTCTGTATAGCTTTCTGTTATTTATAAATTGTACATCTGTTTCATACTGTACAGTTCGCACCACAAGCACGCCAATGTGTTATATTAAACCCCATGTCCCTTTCTCGTACATGTTTTAATCAAAGTTAAGTTTTTCAAATGATATTAAATCCCTCATTTAAAATGCTAAGTAAAGAGCGGTTTTACCGGGCGAGCGGGGTACTTTTTTAACAAAACCTTTCCTGTTCGTAACGTGGCTCCCGAATCTAAAGTCTCAACGTTTTCGCAAGACCAAAAGCCTCTTCCAAACGAGTTCTCGATTTCTCGGATCATCCATCTCAAAAATCCGGGTGGCGACTCTTCGAACGCGTGCCGGGCGCGGGAGCCCACACTCGCCATGATCATAGATAGCAAAAGTACATATTACTGTCTCATTTTGCACAAGAAGCTTCGAACGTCCCATTGTTCTAATCTAATGTACCACCATGTATATTTTCGCATGACAAACAATACTACCACTGGAAACATACACGAAATTAGCAGGTAAAAGGTTGGCTATATCTTGACGCAAACCCGAAAAGGATATGATTGAGTCAATTAATCCATAGTTCAAGCCTTTGCATCTCTTAAGCCAGCCAGCTTATCTCTAGCGAGCTCGCATTCTAGTGACCTTGGGGAGGTTCAAACTCTACGAGCATCTCATCGAACAACAAGCTCTTCTCATATGTCCCCTCAAATGTCAACAGCCTTCACATTCCATGTAAACCCATGTCTTTGTTCTTGTGAAGAGCGTGAAGAGCCTGTTTTGGATATCTTTTGTGCCAAAGTTTTTAATTTGCATCTCCAGAAATTGGGTGTGTGAGTAACTTTTGAAGGTTAACTCTAGGCTCATGGACTCTATTCTTAGAATTGTGTGATAACCCCTATTTTTTTTTATTCTTTTTTTTTTTGTTGGGCACTCAATTATTCCAGTGAATTTTAGCCAATGAAGTAGTGTCGGTGGGAAAATTATTTTCGGTGCCTTGAATGCACACAGAAAATTACTAGTTAGGCTTTGAATGAATATATTGTCTCGAACTTCTGCTCTATAAATACCCACTTGTATCTTCTTTGGTTTGCACGTACACAAACCTGTCACTCTCTCATTTCCTTATCAGAACTAACACACCTCCAATATATTTACCCAACTCACTGTCATCTATCTCTCTTTCCCCGAAATTTTCCTCCACCCCACCATCTCCACCAAGGCATTTTACCGCTCTCGAACAACACCTCTCCGGCCGGCGGCACACTCGTTTTCTTTCCGGTGAGCTCTCTCTCTCTCTCATGGTTGTAAAAAGAAAAGAAAAGAAGAAGTAGATTAAGGAAATGGTAGTTGGAATACATATATAATACCTATGATACATGCATACATACATACATATGATACCATCTCCACCAAGCCATGCTGCCATTCTTTTTATTTCCATTTCTGATACTACTCCCATTCCTTCTTTCTCATTCTCGGTTCCAATTTCATCCGCAATCGCTGCCGCGCCGTGGCATTTCAACACACGAGAGTTACTTTTGTTTCACTTTCACCTCCATAGCTCTCGGCCATCACTACGTCCGAACCACCACTGTCCATCACTACCATCTTCGGATAACCACCACCCGAATCACCATCGTCACCTCTCATCTCTTACCTCCACCGTACACCATCTTCCGACCACCGCCGCCACTCGGACCCACTTCCGGGCAACCCCCAGACCTTCCTCCGCCTCCCCCGTGGTCACTCTTCCTCTCCCGAAGCCTCTCTCGCACACACCGCAACTCTCTCTCTCTCCTGACTAATTCTTATCTGTGGTTATCTCTTTTTTCTAAATGTATATGTATAAATAATAGTATTATTATAGGAAATTGATTTTAGCACTCCAAAAATTGATGGAGGGGCTCCAAAACGACGTCGTTTTATGTATCAACACAATTCAGTTTTGGAGCCCCTCCATCAATTTTTGGAGTGCCAAAATCACAATCCTTATTATAATAAGTTTAGAAATATAATCTTCTATATTATAAAACAGAGCGATTTTCCATCAAAATGTTTATGCATACAAATAGAGCAGCCTCTACAATCATTCGATCGTACTTCCTATTAACTTTGTAGTCGTCGGATCGGGTGAATATTTCCTAATGTATAAACCTACAATAATGTAAAAGTTTTGCTAACATTAAAGATGATTTCCTTTTAAGATTTACACTTTTCCTAAACATACTCCTTCCTTTTCCAATGGATTTTGATTGATTTAATTTTGTTCCCCTTTCCGAAACCTAATTCAGTATTAATTTTATATCTTATATATATGACTTCCTAAATAAGTTTAAGTTTAAGTTCAAATTTTATTGGCCAAAGAAATGTCATAATTGATTCCATGATTTGGGCATCTATATTATAGAGTACCTAATAATTGATTCCAAATTGACCAAAGTATTTACAAAGAGCATTCCTCTCTCATTTTTTTTTTTGATCGGCAAAAGGAAGATACTCATTCGTGTTTACCAATGTTGGCTATTCCACACCGAAGCCGCAGACCACCACTCCGAATGAACAGTAAATACTGTGGTATCTATCGCATATTCGACTTATTCGTTGAATCTCATATTCTCTATTTATCTCACTAGCTATTTGGGAAGGTTACAGTCAATAGAGCGAGAATTCTTGGTTATGTAAGCTTAAGGAAACTCTTATGTTTAGCAAGAATTCTTTATTTATGTTAGCTTACGAAAACTCTTATGTTAGGCTCCGTTTTTCTAAGATTCTTACTTTTCTATACCTGGATGCAACTAATGGAATTACACCGGTTTGATAACACATGTTGTGTTAGACTATTTTATGAATTTGAAATTTCAATAAGTAGATTTTGTTGGGAGGAGGGAAAATTTTCCACTTAACGGTAATTTGTAACCTCCTCTCACATGGGGTGGGATATACACATACACGAACTCGCCCCATATGAGATGGAGTTAAAAATAACCGTCATATCCACACACAAAAATTAATCATAGAAGTACAATTTAATACTTCATTTAGATTGTGTTTAGAATACGTCGCACCGTGCCTTCAGGCACGGGCATCCACTAGTGTATAATACAACTGGGAGCCGTGTAGGATATGAATATAGTATAGAAAGGATAAATGTAACGACCCTTATTTTTGGTAAATAAAAATTTCGTTAAATATTTGAAATTTTATTTTAATTACTTGGATTTGCTTTTAAAATTCCTTTTAATTCCTAATAATCCGATTTGAGGCTTATAAAATTTTACCTTTTCGCACCGGTCAACATAGTTATTTTCTAAAGACAAGTATGCTTATAAAAGCACTTGTATATTTCTTTTCCAATTAATGGACTGAGGCCTTAAAATTATTATTATTTTTTATTTTTTATTTTTTTCTCTCTTGACTAGGAATTCTATTTAGCAAGCCTAGTTAGCTTCTAACCGATTAGTTAGCAAACCCTAACTACCATTTCACTTAGTTACTTTTCCCTAACCCTAGATGGACCTTTTTGACCATCTTTGAACCTTGTGAACCTTTCCAACCCTACTTGAACCTTTTTGGCCATTAGAAGTAATTATTTTACTACATGAATTGTCATTTAAAGCCATGCCTATCATCTTTATATCTTTAACCATTAGTTAATAATTGCTAGGGAAATTTTTATCCCTTGGTTAATAAAATTAGGCCTTGCCAATAAAATTGACTAGACAAGAATCCCATCATTTTGCTTCCAATGGAAGTAAAATTAGCCTTGCCATGCATGCAAGCCTAAAGACTAATAGCCCTAAACCTATTTACCTTCCAAAGAACACTTTACTAGATTTTCTCTAGATATAAAAACCTCATAGCCTACCATAGTCAAGCCTATATAGCCATGCATGCACTTTCTAGGAAAAATCTTACCCATTGGATAATAATTGTTAGGGAAAAGGTTACCCCTTGGTCAATAAGAATTAGTCTTGCTAATAAAAGACTTAAATTGATAGGGCTAGTAAATTAGGTACTTGCAAAATAGGAAACCATTATAGTGTTTCAAAAAGAGGTAAACTAGTCTTGCCACATGCAAGTCTAAGAACAATAGCTTTAACCCTAAATTGGCCAACCTAATTACATTTCTAATTTTTCTTAAAGCTTATATTAGTATGCCCCTTGGATAAAAGTTTCCTAGGGAAATTGTAACCCTTGGTCAATGTTTAAAAGCCTTAGCCATGTCAATTTTTTTTAGGCTTAATAAGACTAGTTAGTACTTAAGCATGCCTAAATAAATCTAGGTTTACTTTCTAGGAAATTATTAACCATTGGCCCATAAGATTACCTTTTGAAAGCTTAAACCTTAATCATGACCTACCTTAGGCCATTAGGATTAATAACTATATCCCTTGACTAGTCATTCAAGCCATGCCACCTTTCTTATTCCTTTAACCTTTGGTTAATAAATGTTAGGGAAATTTTTACCCCTTGGTCAATAGAAACTAGTCAAGCCAAGTCATTGCCTTGCTTCCAAAAGAAACAACATTTGTCATGCCATGCATGCAAACCTAGAGTTAGCCTTAAGCCTAATTATTTTAGAGTTACTTCCCTAGATTTTCTTTAAGCTTATTTATAAGAAATATACCTATATACTTGGATAAAGATTTCCTAGGAAATTCTTAACCTTTGGTTAATAAGTTCAAACTTGAAAGCCCTTCTTTATTTTCTTATCCTTTGGTCAATAATTGCTAGGAAAAATATTATCCATTGGGTGATAATTATTAGGCACACTTATGGACAAGACTAGACCTAAACCTTCATAATTATATAGCCTTAAGTCTAAAAATAGCACTGACAAGTTAGGGTAGACTTTGGCATACTTGGAGACAAGATGTGACTATACAATGGAACAAAAAATGGGAGAAAAAGAGAAAGGGAGGAGCCGGCCATGAGAGGGGAGAGAGAGTGTGCTTGTGTGCTTGAGTATTGAACACTCCAACAAGCTACATGTTTAGCCTTAAGCCTATTTACCCTTGCCAACCCATTTCCTAGCTAACTTTAAGCATGATCCTAGCCACTTATGTTCTTCTTTCTTGCAAGAAGACATTCCTAGACAAGACAAGGCCATGAACCCTCCATACTAACCTAGGTTCTTAGCCTTAAGCCTAAAGGGTTAGTCATGACAAGTCATGGCATGCTTTCAAAGCCATGCCTTTCAAAAATTACCCATTGGTCAATAATTGTTAGGGAAAAATTTATCCCTTGGATAATAAGCCAAGTTTTGCTATAAATAGCACCATTCACTTGCCATTCAACTCACACCTCACTCCTTTGCTCTCACTTCTCTCTAGAAACCAATTCTGTTTTTCCAGGCAGCTTACTGCCCTTCACAAATCCTCATTTTGCTCCTACTTAGAGTAGTCCTTAGGACCAACTTCCTTCGGAAAAGTTGTAGAGCACTTTGAGCTCTTCAAGTTGGACCCAAGAACCACCCTAATCGGTCAAGGAACGACAAAGATATCGACATCCGAAGTTCAGTCAAAATTCGGATTCCCAGTTTCCAGACAGCAAACTGTCCCCTCCTTTATCACCATATTTCTCCTACCTAAAGTGGTTTCTAGGATCAACTTCCTTCACAAAAGTTGTAGAGCACTTCTAGAGCTTCGATTTCGACTCAAGAATGACCTTATTCGGCCAAGTATTGACCGAGTTATTACCATCCAAAGTTTGGTCCAGATTTGCGAGTTTCACCACCCGTGGGATTTTCCAACTAGCTTATTCGGCCCCGACTAGTTTCGGATCAAGGTAGGATTCTTCATCCCCGTTATTCCTAAGTATACACAGATCCTTTCTTTTATGCTTACTATTCCTAAGAAATTATTGGATAGATCTTACCTTTTAAACTCTAAGTGTAGAAACTTGAATTGATTAAGCATAGATAATGGTATATCCACTTTCCATAAATATAAATGTATATACTTTTGAAACGTAGAATTACCCTTATCCGTTTGACGATACTTTACTTATTTTCCAAATGCATGACGATTAATGAACCTTACCCTCAATAAACATATGCTCTTTTGAACTTCCTTCGAAGAAAGAAAGAACGACCTTAAGTAAGAATTTATCGTTTAGTTTCAATCATAAGGATGGTGATGAGCTTGTTGTATGATTGCTTGACTACTTGTTGTTGATAAAGCATAAGTGGTTTACCACTCCAAAGGTGTCCGTCCATGTGGCACTATGCTTTAGTTTGTGTGTTAAATGTTCGAGTATGATTAAATTGAGCATGCTAAATAAAATAGAGTTGGATGATCTTGTTAGTTTAGTTTCAAGATTTAAATGAATGATTTATGTTTACTTATGTGAAAAGTCTCGCCGCGGAGTCTATACATGAGAACGAGACACAGAAATCAAGAAAATTAGAAACAGGACACCTAGGGTGTGTTTAAAGGCACTGACTTGGTAAAATATTTTTGAAACTACATAATGACCAAGGTGGGAGTCATTATGTGAGTCGTGTGTGTTTTGAAAAGGAGAAAAAGCTTTGAAATATGATTGTGTGCCAATGGGAACCCGGTGCGGCGGAACCATTGTGAGGATACTCGGGAAACCGGAACAGCGGAACCGAGGTTGGGTGTGTGGCTTGGTTATCCGTGGAGAGGAGCCAATGCTAATGTGTGCCAATGGGAACCCGGTGCGGAGGAACCATTGTGAGGATACTCGGGAACCCGGAACGGCGGAACCGAGGTTGGGTGTGTGGCTTGGTTATCCGTGGAGAGGAGCCAATGCTAATGTGTGCCAATGGGAACCCGGTGCGGTGGAACCATTATGAGGATACTCGGGAACCCGGAACGGCGGAACCGAGGTTGGGTGTGTTTTAAACCCTCTTGTGGCCAAACGTGGCAGCTCATTGAGTGAATGGATTTTGAAAGCAGCAATGTGGCCGGACTTGGTAGCCCATTGTGTGTGTGTCACCAATGAAGCCGGACTTGGTAGCTTCATTAGTAACATGATTTATCCGTACACTCAATAGGGACCTGGCGTGAAAGCCCTTGTGTGGATTTTGAAAACCGCGATGTGGCCGGACGTGGTAGCCCATCGTGTGTGATATTTGAAAACCACAATGTGGCCGGACTTGCCCATTGTGTGGTGTGTGTGTAAAAGAATCGATTTTCGAAATATTGATTTGGAAATGAAAAGTGAAATGGTGACACGACCTACGACGAGTCGCGTAGGAGAAACTCAGAAAAGTCACGGACATCAACGATAAATGAATAGTGAATGTGTCATTACAAATTTCTTATTGGTTATGCATGTGTTGTTTTACATGAGATAGTATGCTACTTCTATGTTCTGTTGCCTTAAATTATGGGTTAATAAGTAAGGAACATCTTCTATTTGAGAATCGTTACCTATATGATCTATTGTTTGTAAGTTATGGGTTAGCGGGTATGGGATTATCCTGCTGAGCTTTTGTAGCTCACGGTGTTACCTTTGGTGACCCTGACATATTAATATCGGTGGCGACGCTGGTATAATGTGTCAGACCTGATAGATGAACAGGAAGAGCTGTATACTTTGGAGGCTTTTGGAGCCGAGGAGCTGGCTAGGAGGAGGAGCAAGCAGAGCCGTAGATAGGAACCCTAGATTTTCCTTCCCTTATGTAATGAAAGCACTCTGATGAAAATTATGATGTAATAACGAGCCAGACTCCATTTGGTTTTATCAATAAAGTCCTTATTTAACGTACCCGGAAATTGGGGGCGTTACAATAAAGTTGCTAAGTTACTGATCAAGTTATCACATAATATTTGGCTTAGCAGGATCCGAAGTTAATCTGTAAGATATTCGCTCAGTAATTTGAACTTTGCTGCAAGGTGAGTTACGAATATACTCTGGCAACATATTATTTTCAAAATTTGTTTCACGATTGTTTTTATAAAATCTTATGTTGAATAAAAATAAATAGTATAAGAATAAATTGTGAAATATAGTTTTTAAACAAAAGACATGGGATTGATTTTAAAAGGAAATTGAAGGGTATTAGTGTACTATCTGGGTGAAGAACTCCAATGAGCTATGTGTAATTTGGCACCTATGAATTGTAAATAAGGATACGGCCGGGTATCCTTTGGATTTGATATCATTTCTCTTGTTTTGCTGGGGTCGCTCCCCAGGCTACCGGATTACCGCCCAAGATGATGATGATGATGGATGATGGATATATCTCTCTTTCTTTATCTCATGGTGGTTGCAAACTCTTATATTAATGATCTCTCTTATGATATTGCAAACTGCTAGATTATCGTTGATTTATTGATTATGCCATGTTTCATGCTTAATCCTATGTTTATTATGTAATTTTAGTATATCGTAACTTACTGAATTAGTTTTGTGTTTCATAAAACCTTTTTAGGAAATCAGGGTTAGAAGGCTTACCCATTACATGTGAAGGACTTCAGTTGTTATGGCTAAATAAGAAAATACTATGATAAAAAGTGGCGCTTGTGTGTGTGAGCCACATTGTTGTAATTTTATTGTCGTTGGACAAAGTTTGTATTTGGTGTGCACGCTAAACAGTTCTGAATGTAATATATGTTATTTTTAATTTACGGACTTGGAAATTTTTAGTACAAAAAAATTTATGATTGATGATATCAAGGCTTGGGGTGATTTTTAGATCATTGACCATGTCACGAATTTTTACCCATTAGATTTGGGTCGTGACAGATTGCACTACTATTATTCCTGTAATTGAGGCAGTGAGTTGGGCTATTAAAAAGCATATGCTGCATATAAACATTCATACTAATTCTTCTCTTTTTCAACATCTGAGAAGCATTAATGAGTTTCTAGAATTGCAGCCCCCTTATTTTCTGATTTCTGCTTTCTTGCTCAATCAGTCCACATTTGTAGTATATCACTATGGATCGTACCTGAATCCATCAAGTTTGTTGTGTCTTCCAAGATTCATTCAGAAGTGGATATAACTTACAGCGGATATAACCTATCATTTCAATAACGGTTAATCTTCTCGATGGAACTTTTTGCTTTGGAAGTTGCCTATCTTAGTTATGCTTGTTATATTCCCTTACTCATCTTGTAATCTTCAAGTTCTTGTTGGCTTTGTATTCAGTAGTCAGGGCTATAATCAGATATTTCCTGTGACTTTTTTTTGTATCTATGAAGTTCTTCTTTGATGCCAAAAAAAAAAAAAAATTTAAAATCCTTATGTTCAAGTTGAACTTTCAGATGACCAACTATACATGGCCAACCTGTTCAATAATTGGTGTCAACCCAGTACACAACCCGAACACCTTAACATGAAATCTGAACCTAACTCGCCTTTTGCATGTTTATATATCATGTAGGAGTATATCATAACCTCTGGCCATTGGATAGAGAATTATTATTCGGAGCGGCGTCGCCAGGAATTGATGTAAGTGGGGGCAGCGCCGCAACAATTACACATGTTACATTGTTTTGAGGAATAATTGTCTCTCTTTTTTCATAAAATTTGATAATTGTGAAGTATTTTAGATTGCTCAACTATCCCACTTCCTTTAGTTACACTCTTATATATAGTATATATATCAAGTAGCTTTGAAAAATCAAAATAAAAAATACTGTACAAGGCTTTCGACAGCAAGACAAAAAGAAGAAATGCCGCGGTCACAACGGTAGTTTTTTAATCTCTTACCTACGAATAAAAACCAGCAGCACAATTACACACCATTTTTTTTTATTGACATGCACAAACTATATCCACAATTCCTGTGCGACTTGGCCACTAATATCATGTTTCCCCTTCTAATTTCTTAGCTAGCCAATATATATGGGGAGAACACTCGCAAGTCCCAAAAAGTTATAGCTTGCAGGCATACGAATCTAACATATTGCGTTCATCCTAACAATGTGGAAAACATTTTTATTCAAGCGAGGGTAGTGTTCACTCATCGACAGTAAACCAAATTGGAATCCAGATGATTCCATCTCATCTGTTTAGAAGGTATCCAACCAACACACTGATGACTGCCACCATACAAACAAATAGGAAAGGAAATCCCACTTGAACTTTCCTTACATCCTTCTTACTTCTCAACAAAGCCTGCAAAGCAAGGGAGCCAGCCAATGTCAAGAATCGAAGTTTCTTTCAGTTTCTGAACACGATACACAGAACATAGAATGCATATGATTGATAGTTGAGTATTGGCACACACAGAATACATATGATTGGTAGTTGAGTAGGTGCCACCTAGTTGGGATGCATTCAAACTAGGGCTGTAAATAAATAGAGCCGCTCGCGAGCCGCTCGAGACTTGGCTCGATAAAAGCTCATTCGAGCTCGACTCGAGGCATAAATAAACAAGCTCAAGCTCAAATTTTAGGCTCGTTTCGTTATCAAGCTAAGCACAAGCCAGCAGTGGCTTGGTTCAAGTTGGCTTGCAAGCTAAGACTTAGTAGACTTTTTACATTAATTACCACAATTAGTATTACCATTTTGATACCTTGATGCAGAATCCTTACAAAAACATACAGAATTATTATTCTAAAATTGGGATTATTTTCTTGTAGAGTATAGCAAAATGAAATATATATACCTTCACAATCAAATTATTTTTGGGTGAGGATATACACACACACACTCTTTCGCTGGCCTATTAAGGCTTGTGACCAGGCTCGAACTTGAGTCAAGCCAAGGTTCGCTTGGCTTGAGCTTGACTCGTTATGTTTTTACTGAGCTCAAGCTCGGGTTCGTTAAAAACATACTGTAATAAACAAGTTTGAGCACAGTAAAACTCGGCTCGGCTCGTTTGCAACCCTAATTCAAACCCTAGTGATGCATTTCTTATTTATAGTTACATTCATTGTAATACAAGGTATGATTATCAATAAAATGTTTTGTGGTGGGCCGTGGCTGGATCGAGGATATTCTGAAAAAGCACGACACGATTAGTAAATGGGCCCGGCATGGCACGACACGAAGCACACTAGACACAGGAATAAATGGGTAGGGCCAGCACGACACAGCCCATTTAACACCTCTATCCGCTCCTGATCCCGCTTCATGCAACTAAGGCCCAATCTACTCAGGAGATCATAAACACTACGTGATTTTTTCATTATAATGCTGTCTTGTATGAGATCTTAAATGAGTTCAATGACCTATTTAAAGACATAGTGACAAGGTATGCTTATTTTATCATGGACTTGTTACATTAAAAAAATGGTATAGAACTTGTATGGGCGTGCATATTTATGGGGTCCGATCTTCTCTGCTCCGAAAACCCTGATGCCTCTGTGTCGGAAGAGTTTTCCGGCCGTTGGATTATGTGATTTTTTTAATATTTTAAATCCAAGGACCGAAAAACCCCTTGGCATAGAGGCACAGGAATTTTCGGCACAGAAGATCCTTCTGCCATATTTATGACCACCATTTATTTCATTTTACCAACACCGGCACTATTGATTATTTGGTACCAACGTGGTCCCTACATCCAAATAAATGATACCGGATTCAAAATTCTTAAAGTTAAACCTATAAAACAATGTTAAAAAAATCTATTGGTACCTTTCTAAGATAAATTAAACTGATTTTGTTGGCAACATAACATACCTTATGCTGTGATGTTTAGAATCCATAACATGTGTTATCACCAATGTAGAAGGCATTTATTCGAACTTTCTGTATAAATGCTTGTGCGAATCGAAATCATGTTAATTGGAATAAGTCCAAGTGCAAAGCACGTGCACGTTTACTAGTACTAGAAAAATGAGGGGCATTAATACAAGGAACATGCAAGATCCTCTCGAGTCACTTAAAGGGACTGGACAATCCTATTCGGGTTAATTCTGGGTCATTTTTTGGTCCATTTTGATGATTGGCTCCGTTGATATTTTGAGACATTACAAGAAAATTGACCTATAGAGACAAACATTAGTGACAACTCCAAAAGTGATCACTAAAAGTAGCTTTTTACTGAGGAAAATACAAGTTACCGATAACATACCAGTTTTTGCGACAATTTTTATTTCGTTACAAGAAAATTGTCACAACTTTATGCAATTGTCGAAAAAAAAAGAGAGTACTCCCTTCATCCCATATTGTTCTTTTTGTACGGGGAATCAAACTTTTTAAAAAGACATACAATTAATGCAAATTTTAGTAGAAAATTTGGTTAAATTTCTAAAGTTACCCCTTATTCTCAACATTCAAAAGACTTTTAATGAGGTGTAGTTTGTGAAAATTTAAACACTTTTAATCTGACTTTTTGGAGAGGACATCTTAATAGAATATATGACAAGCAATATGTGACGAAGAGAATACTGCATTTCGGCTCCATTCTCGTAAACATAATTATTTTTTTTGCTTTGTATGTTTTGTTCGTCTTTTCTGAATTTTTGTTAGATTCGCGTCATATTTTTTGAATTAATCATTTGTCTCGAGGAGAGGAATCTAAAAAGTAAAAAATTATGACGGAAAGTGAAAAACAAAGTTCACTAAAAATGAAAAAGTATCAAACAAAACAACTATCTTATTTGTCTGAAGTGTTTTCTTATTTGAATCTTATTAACATCGGTCTATATTTTTATACTTTTTCAATTCGTTTTGTTGAAACGAACGATTAACCCTAAAAATTACGATGCAAAGCTAAACAAAAAATTACGAAAATTAAAAAATATCAAAATAAAAGTTTCAGACTTATAAGGTTAGAAACGGGAATCGTGACAAAAAAAAAAAAAAAAACATGTTGTCAAAGTCGGTCAATGCATCACGCCATCACCCATTCAAAACGCATGTCCTTTTGGAATGGGTTCAGGTAGATTCACGTATATAGTCAACCAAAAGTCTCCTTGCACATACAAAGATGACACAGATCGTCCAGTGATTTTATGTGGGGTCTATTAAGGATTTCGTAAAAATGATCTAAACTGCTCATTTTTCTTAAAATACTTTTATACATTCCTGTAAAAAAAAATCATCTCAATCGGATATTGTTGGAGACTTTTTCAAAATTTGTAGGGATAAACTATCTTGTTCACCCTACGAATTTTAAAAAAGCATCTACCGATATCCGATTGAGATAATTTTCTAACAAGTGAATATAAAAAATGTTTTAAGAAAAATGATCGATTCGGATCATCTTTGTGGGATCCGTGGTGGGCCCCATGAAAAAATCCGTGCATGATATATCCCTTTATTTGTCTTACAAAGTTTGTTGCGGAATTCAGTCAACGCGCAAATACTTAATTAACAACAGAAATGCTATTTGTAAAGAAACAAACCAAGAAGACAACAAAGAATGATGTGTAAAGTTGAACAGGAAAAAAAGGGCCCCACTACTTCTCTCCTGCCATGGAAAAAAAAGCGGGAAAGAGAAATGTAAAAATTGATTTTGGGTGTATTTTAAACCAAAAACTCCTCTCTCCTCCATCCTCTCATTCTTCCTCCTGTTAACCAGTGCAACCACCACCACCGAACCACTATCATCGATTGATCACCACTGGACAGCGGCAACCACCACCAAAGCCCCCACAGACGGCGTCCCATCCACCACCACCGATCGACCACCAGTGTCTCTCTGTATGTTCTCTCTCTCTCTCTCTCCCCTTTTTTGCAGTGTCGGCATCACTATGAAAGTTTAGATTAAAACTAGGGATTAAAACATTAAGACATTAAAACTAGGAATTAAAAAATTAGGACTAGGGATTAGAACTGGGGATTAAATATTAGAACTCTACGGTTTGCAGCATACTAAATGTTATGAACCCATTTAATATTACTAGGGATTAGAACATTTAGTTTAATAGTTGCCGTAATTAGTTTAGTATTACCATAAAAATTAGGACCAGGGATCAGAATTAGTTAAATTTCTCTATAGCATTGTACATTTGAACTCAAGCCTCAATTTTAGTTTGCTGCTCTGGCTCCTTAATTCAGTTGGCTAAGAAAGCTTAATTGTATTCCTTATTGTAGAATCATGGAAATAGAAGATATGAATTTAGAGAAGAATCTGAATCTAGAGGAAAATCTGAATTTGGACACGGTATTGGAACCTAAGGTCGGAACAATATTCAATTTTGAAGATGAAGCGAAGGAATGTTACACTATTTATGCGAAATCAAGAGGTTTTGGTGTGGTCACAAAAGTCTCTAAGAAGCGTGACAATGGGGTAAAGTCGAATATATCTTATGATTGTCATCGAAGTGGAAAGCCCAGGACAACGGCTTTGAATCCCGTTAAATCCCATCCAACAACAAAAATAAAGTGTAAAGCCGGTATGAATATCTCTTTGCAAGTTGATGGAAAGTGGATGTTGAATTCGATTCAACTGAATCATAACCATGAAATTAATGGACCCGGAAAAAGTGAAATATCTTAAGTGCTATCGGAGTATCCCACCACATTCGATGAGGACAATTGAATTGAACACGGCAGCTGGAATCACATTAAACAAAATCATTGTCTCATGTGAGATCGAGGCAGGGGGGCCTGATAATTTGACGTGGACAAATAAAGATGGAAGGAATTACAAGGATAAAAAAAGGCGTTCAGAGCTCAAAGAAGGAGATGCTGAAGCAATGCATAAGTACTTTGTCAAAATGCAAAAAGACAACTGTGACTTCTTTTATGCCATCGATCATGATGAAGATTATCGATTACGGAATGTCTTTTGGGCCGATGCTAGGAGCAGGGAGTTATACAAAGAATTTGGCGAGGTAGTCACCTTTGACACCACTTATCTTGTTAACAAGCACAATATGCCTTTCGCACCATTTGTAGGGGTCAACCATCATGGACAATCAATTTTGTTTGGATGTGGTTTGATATTACGGGAGGACACGGCTTCATTTGTATGATTGTTCGAGACTTTTCTTTCTTGCATGTTCGACTCCCACCCTAAAGCCATCATCACCGACCAATGTCAGGCCATGCAAAATGCGATAAGTCAAGTTTTTCCAAATGCACGTCATCGTTGGTGTTTATGGCATATCATGAATAAAGTTCCTGACAAGTTTAAGAATTACGACCAGTATAAGCCCATTAAAAAATCCCTCAAGAATGTTGTATATAATTCCTTGAATCCGGAGGAGTTTGAACAAAATTGGGCAAATCTCATCCAACAATTTGATCTACAGAGCAATGACTGGCTAGCTGGATTGTACGAGGGAAGGCACCGATGGGTACCAACAGCATTTCTTAAAATATATTTTGGGCGGGGATGTCAACAACCCAATGAAGCGAGAGCATGAATTCCTTCTTTGATGGCTACATCCATTCCAATACCACCTTGAAGGAATTTGTGGAGCAATATGACAATGCCTTACGTAAGAAGGTGCAAAAAGAAGACGAGGCAAACGCCCATTCTTTGAATGTTCGAATTCAGAAGGTGTCCCCTTATAAGTTTGAGGACCAATTTCAGCAAGCATACACAATTGCGAAATGCAAGAAATTCCGAGAACAAGTAGCCTTAAAGATTGGGTGCAATTTGACTATTGGACCGGTAGTAAATGGTATTTCAGAGTTTCACATTGAACAAGACATTCTAGTTGGAAAGAAAAAAGATAGATCTAAAACTTGTACTTTTATTGTTCATTTTAATGAGGAGTCAAGAAAAACTAATTGCAATTGTCGGTTGTTCGAGAGTAGGGGGATGGTGTGCACGCATATGATCTCGGTTTGGTCAAAAAAGAAGCTTGAAGTAGTACCCGATAAATACATTCTACGACGATGGAGCAAAAACTTGGTAAGGAGTCACACTAAAATTAAGGTCAGTTATGTAAATTGGACATGCAAGCCCGAATTCGTTCGCTATGACAGTTTGTTCAAGTTATTCAATGAGGCTGCTGATAAGGCCATGTATTCAATTGCGAAGACAGATCGGATGGCGGTGACGGCAAAGGCTTTAGGAAAAGGCAAAGGGTATTTCAGCTTTAGGAATACCAACTACAAGCTGTCTCTTGCAGCTTCTATCTACTATCTATGGGGTGAGAGCAATCAAAGAGTATTTCAAGGGAAATCCAGAGAGGGGGCTGATTGTACTGATGTGATTTTTACTGCTATTAGAACTTGCAAGCAGCAAGATTGACAGTACATTGCGTAAACTCTACCAAAAAGTAGTATCTAGCTTAGCACACAGCAATTCACCCCACAGAAAATATACTGGTATCAGCCAAGAATCCAACTCCAAGATTGATTCGGTTAGTGCTTAGGCACCAAAATGTTTCAATTTATTCCTAATGCTTGTTGGATTTTAATTAAAGTATAGCAATAGCAGTTAAGTACCTTAAATTAGGTTTCTAAGACTCCTTTTTTTTTTTATCAGTTGATTTTGTTCCTAACCCGAGCTATGGCGGCGAGTCCGAATCTGAACTCTTTGCCAGAAGGAGTTTCTCTTGTGTGGAAATTTCAATGGTTCGGGTTTGCCAAGTGCGAGAAGAGGAAGAGATACAGTGGAGGAATAAGGAGGAGCAGTCGGAGTGGCCAAGGGGCGGCAGCGGTGACTGCCCGTTTCCAGTGTTGTGTGTGCGGGAGTGTTGTAAATTAGTATGAGTCTCACTACTTCAGTATTAGAAGGTGAGAGAAACACAATACAGTGATATACGCATATAAGAGTTCTCCCTAAACAACAAACTGATAATCCAAGAAAAATTAAGGTTTGCATCTAAAACAGCCATAGCACGTACGTTAAAAGAATAAGTCAAACCAGGTAAAGAGAAAGCAAAGAAAACTGGACAAAGTAGATCTTTCAAGCGGCTGGTTTGTCTCGAGCTCCTTAATCCTAATGACTTTTCCTAAATTACCGAAAAGAAGAGAAGGGAATCCCAGCGGAAACAAACGTGATCCCAAGCGGCGGAGGTCGGGGTGGGGTGGGGTTTTCATACAGGCGTAATTTTTGGGTTATGTTGTATAGGGCTTTGAAAGAAAAAGAAGAACCAAAATTAGGGCTTCGAATTTACAGAACTGTACCAGCAAGGCGAGAGGCTGAAGGTGAGAATAACCGTCGGTGGTGGTCGTGCGTCGGCGGTGGTCGTCCGTCGGTGTTGGTTGTGCGTCGGATTAGGAGAGATGGTTTGGGCGGGGATGAGAGGAGTGAGAGAAGGGGGACGAGAAGTACATCTGATTTTGGATTCAAATTTTGAAATCTCCAAATTTTTGAATTTTCACCAATTAACGTGGGGTCCATTATTTTGACTGTCAACTTTCCATGTCATTCTTTGTTGTCGTCTTTGTTCCCTTCTTTACTAATAGCATTTCTGAATTAACAAGGACCCCATGCCAACACTGGAAGCACTAACTTTTAATTTACTATCACAAACCCACTAATCGCCCAACATCAATGTACCCACTAATCAACGCAGTACAAGATACAACATTCTTTTCAGGTATTTCATCAAACACTTTGCGGGCACTTTCCAAGTAGCCGCATTTCGCGTACAAACACACCAAACCGGTCTTAACAAACACGTTGCAAACGAAGCCGGCTTTCACGACTAGGGTGTGGAGCTTCACACCCAACTGGTAATCCGAAAGCCTGCTGCACGCTTTCAAAACGAAGGGGAAAGTGAAACGGTTGGGTAAAAAGCCCTCTTTTCGCATCAAATGGTAGAACTCGATGGATTGGTAGAAGTGGTCGTGGGAAACCAGGCCCCTTATCATGGTGTTGTAGAGATACATGTTGGGTTGGTGGGTTTGGTCGAAGATGAGTTGGGTGTAGTGAGTAGTGTTAGCTGAATGATTGAAGCAAGATTTCAAGACGAGGTTGAGAAGATAGTTGTCTTGGTCGAGGCCGAGGCGGATAAGGCGAGCATGGACATGCTTGAGCCGGTTCAGGCCACCGCCTAATCCTACTCCGTCTTGAAAGAGAAGGAGAATTTTTTTGATCTCTAGGGCATTGGGAGTCATGGGAAGGTTTTTGAGACACCACCCTTTACCGCCTGCAACTCTTTCAAATTAGGGTTGTTTTTTTTTTTTTTTTTGGGTCAACCGGAAGATCAAATATATTAAACCAAGACAACAAGCATTAAAAGTGCTGAGGAGTTCAGGAACGTACTACACAAACACAACAGAAAATTAGGGTTGTTAAACGAACACAACAAACGGAATGATTGTTCGCCTAATCAAAATTGAATAAAATTGATTATCCATTTAAGGGAATGATTATTCATTTGAAGGAGTTGTTAAGATTAATAATGTATGTGAAGTCTCATGATGTAATCAATTCAAAACACATTAGAGAGGGAAAGGGAGGGTTACCGGCCCTTTGAACGGAGGGGTGAGAAAAGAGAAGAAAGTGGTGTATTCTCCCTTATTTGTGAGAAAAGAAAAGAAAAGAAAGGGGTGTGATTTCTCACCATCCCTTCCAAATAACAGTGAGAAATCAAATTCTCAGGCGACTGATTTCTTCTTCGGCGAGCTGAAACTCTTTCCCTTTCTTCTTCGGCAAACCTAGTACTCTCTCTCTCTCTTCTCCGGCGACGCACAGCCACTCATCCGACGATGATCCGACGAGGGGTGGACCACACGCTCCCCTTTCTCACGGAATCTCTCCACTTTTGGCGAGAAACGGAACTGGGCTTGGGAGGGGTTCTGATCTCCCTCCGTCTCTCACCCTCTCTTGCCTTGTTCCCCTTCCAAATGAGAGAGAGATTGAGCTATCTTTTCTTCTCGCACGAACTCTTGCATACCAAACGTGCTGTAAGAATATAGAGTACGTAGATGGGTAGGGTCCATTGATAATGATGGGAGAAGAAAGAAAGGAAACAGATAGTGTGTGGGGTTCCTATTAAATTTGGTTATCGTTATTCAAAAAGAAAATATTGCTAATTTTAATTATTCAAAGGCCAAAATTTGGTTATTGATTAAATAATGATAATTTTTTAGAAGTATTTTTTAGCTTTCTTGATTGTGCATGGGCACAAAAATCGGCATGACACGAATCGTGGTGGGCCATGGGCCGAAGATATTCTAAAAAAGCACAATACGGTTAGTGAATGGGCCCGACACGACACGAAGCACGCTAGACAAGAAAATAAATGGGCTAAGCCGGCACAACACAACCCATTTAACACCTCTACCTGCTTCCACTTCGTGCAACTAAGATCCAATCTACTCGGGAGATCATAAATACTATGTGATTTTTTCATTATAATGCTGTCTTGTATGAGATCTTAAATGAGTTCAATGACCTATTTAAAGACATAGTGACAAGGTATGCTTATTTTATCATGGACTTGTTACATTAAAAAAATGGTATTGAACTTGTATGGGCGTGCATATTTATGGGTCTGATCTTCTTTGCTCCGGAAACTTTATGCCTCTGCGTCGGAGGAGTTTTTCGGTCGTTGATTTGTGTGATTTTTTTAATATTTTAAATTCAAGGGCCGAAAAATCCTCGACATAGAGGCACAGAGATTTTCAGCACAGAGAATCCTTCCTCCATATTTATGAGCACCATTCTTTCCATTTTACCAACACCAGCACTATTGATTATTTGGTACCAACGTACGTGGTGCCTACATCCAAATAAATGATACCGGATTCAAAATTCTTAAAGTTAAACCTATAAAACAATGTTAAAAAAAATCTATCGGTACCTTTCTAAGACAACTGATTTTGTTGGAAACATAACTGACCTTAAGCTGTGATGTTTATAAGAATCCATAACATGTGTAATCATAAATGAAGAAGGCATTTATTTGAACTTTCTGTATAAATGCTTGTGTGAATCGAAATCATGTTAATTGGATTAAGTCCAAGTGCAAAGCACGTGCATGTTTACTAGTACTAGAAAAATGAGGGGCATTAATACAAGGAACAAGATCCTTTCGAGTCACTTAAAGGGACTGGACGATCCTATTCGGGTCAATTCTGGGTCATTTTCGGATCCATTTTGATGATTGGCGCTGTTGATATTTTGAGACATTACAAGAAAATTGACCTATAGAGGACAAAAATTAGTGACAACTCTAAAAGTGATCACTAAAAGTAGCTTTTTATTGAGGAAAATAGAAGTTACCGTTAACATACCGGTTTTTGCGACAATTTTTATTCGTTACAAGAAAGTTGTCACAACTTTATGCAATTGTTGGAAAAAAAGAGAGTACTCCCTTCGTCCCATATTGTTCTTTTTGTATGGGGAATCAAACTTTTTAAAAAGACATACAATTAATGCAAATTTTAGTAGAAAAGTTGTTTAAATTTCTAAAATTACCCCTTATTCTCAACATTCAAAAGACTTTTAATGAGGTGTAGTTTGTGAAAATTTAAACACTTTTTAATCTGACTTTTTAGAGAGGACATCTTAATAGAATATATGACAAGCAATATGGGACGAAGAGAATACTGCATTTTGGCTCCATTCTTGTAAATATATATATATTTTTTGTTTTGTGTGTTTTGTTCGTCTTTTCTAAATTTTTCATATTTTTTGAATTAATCATCTGTCTCGAGGAGAGGAGTCTAAAAAGTAAAAAATTATGACGGAAAGTAAAAAACAAAGTTCACTAAAAATGAAAAAGTATCAAACAACTGTTTTATTTGTCTAAAGTGTTGTCTTATTTGAATCTTATTAACATCGGTCCATATTTATATACTTTTTTGATTTGTTTTGTTGAAACGAACGATTAACCCCAAAAACTACGATGAAAAGCTAAACCAAAAATTACGAAAATTAAAAAATATCGAAATAAGTTTTAGATTTATAAGTTTAAAAACGGAAATCGTGACCCAAAAAAAAAAAGTGGTCAAAGTCAGTCAATGCATCACGCCATCACCCATTCAAAACGCATGTCCTTTTGGAATGGGTTCAGCCGTTCAGGTAGGTTCACGTATATAGACAACCAAAAAGTCTCCTTGCACATACAAAGATGACACAGATCATCCACAGATTTTATGTGGGGTCCATTAAGGATTTAGTAAAAATGATCTAATTAAACTGCTCATTTTTCTTAAAATACTTTTATGCATTCTTGTAAAAAAAATCATCTCAATTGGATATTGTTGGAGACTTTTTCAAAATTTGTAGGGATAAACTATCTTGTTCACCCTACGAATTTCAAAAAAGCATCTACCGATATCCGATTGAGATAATTTTCTAACAAGTGCATATAAAAAATGTTTTAAGAAAAATGATTGATTCGGATTATCTTTGCGGGATCCGTGGTGGGCCCCATGGAAAAATCCGTGCATGATATATCCCTTTATTTGTCTTACAAAGTTTGTTGCGGAAGTCAGTCAATGCGCAAATACTTAATTAACACTTAACCGACCCCAACCCACCACTGGAAGCACTAACTTTTAATTTATCACAAACCCTAGCAAAGCTAAAGCACATCAACATCACTACTCTGTCGTCCTTGTACTCCCTCCGTCCTATTTTTTTTGGTCTTTTTTGATATTCGTGCCGTTCTTCAAACTCTTGTATCTCTTAATTTATAATATTTTCCATAATTTTGAAAACTTTGAATTGTAGACCTAATAGAAAACTATCAAACAAGATCCATATATATTGCATATATTTGAAGATTTATATTGGAATATATAAAAGTTTGAAAAAGGCACAAATATAAAAAAAAGTACAAAGAAAATAGGATGGGAGTATGTCGGAGGCAATGACAAGAGTCAATGTACATCCTTGCAAGACAATGGGCCCTTTCGAGAACCCTTCTTGAATGCTTCCAGGAAAAACAACATGAAACCGTATACTTAAAACACTCTCTATAATGCATATGAGTTAACTAAAAACCACAAAGGGAGAGCTACAACCATTGCACCTTTGTACAACCAGAACGGAAACTGCAATCAAAGGGTGCTGAAAAATGGACTACCAGGATTATTATCAAGAATATGTGAAAGAGCAAGAGAAGTCTCTCAATGCTCCTATGCCATGGATCGGCCTGTATGTTGCAGCAGCATCTCTAGTCTGTTCCCTAGCCATGGCTGCAGATGTCATTCACGGAATCCGCCGGAGAAAGTTTTGGTTCCCTTGCAAATTTTTCACCATGAATGCTACTTCCCTCACCATATTAGCTGTGGCCATGAAGCTCCCAGTGGATCTTACCACCCCCATGCTGACACATGCAGACGATGGTGCGAAGATTAGCAGCGAAGTTTTCATGATTATAGTAATGGGTAACTTTCTAATTTCTTTTGCATCTAGGAATAATGATCAAAGTTTTATGAATATCGTGGCTTTGGGCATTCTAGTGGTCACCATCGTTGTAGATGTCGGTATCCAACTGCATACTGCGGGGCTTGACTATAATGGGTTCATTTCACCTAAATTATATATTTCTTCCATGCTTATGTTGCTTGTGACACTGAGTTCTTTAGCTCTGACTAATCCCACCACCAAAAGATATATGGAATTCAAGTATAATGAATTGCATGAAACTGCTTGTGAGGGGGGAAAGTTAGAGGAAGCTGGGAATCTTACACATCAGAAATTGAAAGAAGTGGTGGAGAAATACTGGGTCATGGCAGAAACCGGAAGCCCCCAATTTGTGATCGCTCGTTTGGTGACCTCAGCTATGTCAGGTGCTATATGTTTAGTCACTGCAATCCCATTAATTATACTTGAGATCTCAATATTGAGGGACAAAGATCAAGTCAATGTGCATAGAACAATTTATCGTTGGTCAACCACATGGATTTTAGCGATTCAATCTCTTGGGATGGTTCTGGGTACCATTGCCCCAGTATGTAGGTGGTTTACTGCCGTCAACATCAACTGCAACAACATATTTACCAACCATCACCACATAGAGTTCAAATTAGTAGAAAGCTTTTGGATCCAAAGGTTGGTTGAATGGAAAAAAATACCCTTAACCTTACCAATTCGGGGTGTGAAATGCAAAAAAGTTATTAGGAATTTGAAACTTCTCATTCTGAACTTATGCATAGGTGTCCAAATTGGGATTGTGGTAGCTAGCAAATTGGTTCAGTTAATCTCCATCATCATCGCACTGCCTTTCTTCTCATGTTTCTACTACTGCAAGAGGATGAAAGAGGACCCCACATCAAAAAACTCGAGCCCAGAATTGGATCTTTATTTTTTGCAACTTGAAGGTGAGGGGAAGCTGCCCAAAATTATTCTGAAGAACATATGTCATGAACTGAATCGAGTTATTCAAATGGGTAAAAGTCAGCAACCAAAATATCTAATGGAGCTTTTACGGAAATCTAACAGCTACTATAAGGGGGTTGCAGATATTGATAGTAGCCAGGTTTTGAATTCCTGGACTATGCCAGTGGTGACCTTAACCAGCATCGCCATTGCACTCCCTAACGTTGAAAGTCAAGCGGTTGACAGATTGATAAGTAGTGTGAGTGAAGGCCTTGTATACGCCGGCCTTGTAGAGGAAAGCTTCAGTTCCAAAGCAGAAAATATGTTGAACTTGAAATCTGCAGCAGATGTCGTGTGGGAAGAAGTTGAACTGAATCGCATGTGGCTGGGTAAGGATCTTCGGAAACTGTCTCTCGAAGGAAAAACCATTAAGGAGACTCTTCAAACATTAGTTGATATCGCTAATGACCAAAGGATTAAGGAGACTCTTCAAACATTAGTTGATATCGCTAATGACCAAAGGAGTGCGACCGAACGTCCCAATCATCTAGCGGCTAATTCCATGAAGAAAATTAGCCAAACCATACTGGAGGACTATGAAGGCAATACAGATGCCAACAAGGATGAGAAATTGTTTGAGCAACTATCTGTCATGATTGCCGATAATTTTGGAGCTTGTCTTTCCAATTTATCGAGCGTTGTAATTCGAAAGTGTTATTGCAGCGCCACAGAGGAAAGGGAAAAGAGTGTGAGGCATGCGGCTCGTCTTCTGGGTGAAATTGAAGAGATTCTGAAAATCCTTGGAAACAAACAACTGACATGCTTAAGTGGAGATCGAGCTGCGGATATGGAGGAGGGGCGCGTTCACATGATGCAAAAGGACCCCTCTTCTATTGTTCCCTCATCAAACAACGAGGTAGCAGCTTCTGGTTCTGGTGAGTCGCATAAAAATATTGCAGAGTAAAAGCCTAGATTACGACTTATGTGATGCTATTATTTTATTCCCTTTTTGTTTCGTTTGGATTATGATGTAAAATAAAGATAGCCTTATGCTTTCATCATTAAGCTATGCGATTTTTAGTCCAGATAATTTACAGGGATAACATAACAGCATGCAGCAGTAGTTCTAGATTTTTCCTATCATATAAGGTCTCTTACACAATCACCTTTTACCATTGCTTTTGTTAGCTTTTGCATTTTTCTAAATTTAATAGTAGCTTTTGTGAATAAAGAGCAACAAAAAAATCACATTAAATGATGATACATAGCAAAAGTACATATTACTGTCTCATTTTGTACAAGAAGCTTCGAACGTCCCGTTGTTCTAAGCTAATGTACCACCATGTATATTTTTGCATGACAAACAATACTACCACTTGAAACATACATGAAATTAGCAGGTAAAAGGTTGGCTATATCTTGACATTAACACGAAAAGGATATGATTGAGTCAATCCATAGTTCAAGCCTCTTGCATCTCTTAAGCCAGCCAGCTTATCTCTAGCGAGCTCGCATTCTAGTGATCTTGGGGAGGTTCAAACTCTAGGAGCTTCTCATAGGACAACAAGCTCTTCTCATATGTCCCCTCAAATGTCAACAGCCTTCACATTCCATGTAAACCCATGTCTTTGCTCTTGTGAAGAGCGTAAAGAGCCTGTTTTGGATATCTTTTGTGCCAAAGCTTTTAATTTGCATCTCCAGAAATCGGGAGTGGGAGCAACTTTTTAAGGTTAACTCTAGGCTTATGGACACTGTTCTCAGAACTATTTCTAAAGGGATTGCGCTACTATTATTCCTGTAATTGAGGCAGTGATTATTCCTGTAATTGAGGTAGTGTGTTGGGCTATTAAAAAGCATATGCTGCATATAAACATTCATACTAACTCTTCTCTTTTTCAACAGTTGAGAAGCATTAAGGAGTTTCCAGAATTGCAGCCCCCTTATTTTTTGAAATCTGCTTTCTTGCTCAATCAGTCCACATATGTAGTATATCACTATGGATCGTACCTGAATCCATCAAGTTTGCTATGTCTTCCAAGATTCATTCAGAAGTGGATATAACATACAGCGGATATAACCTATCATTTCAATAACGGTTAATCTTCTCGATGGAACTTTTTGCTTTGGAAGTTGCCTATCTTAGTTATGCTTGTTATATTCCCTTACTCATCTTGTAATCTTCAAGTTCTTGTTGGCTTTGTATTCAATATTTGGGGCTATAATCAGATATTTCCTGTGACGTTTTATGTATCTATAAAGTTCTTCTTTGATGCCAAATATATATATATATTAAACTCCTTACGTTCAAGTTGAACTTTCATATCACCAACTATACATGGCCAATCTGTTCAATAATTGGTGTCAACCCAGTACACAACCCGAACACCTTAACATGAAATCTAAACCTAACTCGCTGTAGACACCCCAATCTGGGCCTCCTAATAATCTTTAAGTTTCCCCGATGATGAAATAAGAAAAAAATATACCTTCAAGGCTTGGATTGTTGCTCCTTTGCTACTCCTTCTCTAACCTCAAGAAAATCCCATTTTAAACATATAGAGTGGCCCTCGGTTCGATTGCAAAAGAGAAAAATGCGTTTACCTTGTCAAAAATAACTTTTTCCATGACACACTAAGGGTAAAATGGGCACACATTTCAATCTATAAAATACCTTTGAGTGAAACCAATTGGGTTAGAAAGAGAACTCGACAAGCTTTCCAACGCTTCGAACCACGCCCAAATCCGAGTTCGGGAGTGTCCGGGGCGCCCCCGCGAAGTTTGGTGTGCTGTGCTGTCTCGGAATACCGCGCAGCATTCCAGAAACGCCACGCGGCATTTCAAAACGCTGCACGGCATTTCAGAAAATTTTAAGAAATAACTCCACTGCACAAAATTTCAATACTTTGAAAGGTGTGCCGCGCAGTGTTTCAGAAAAAGTTCTGACAGTAGCAGAAAGTTGTTGGCCACGCCTGCAGATGCAACAATTGAAAAATGGCTTGGCCAGAGCACAGTTTGCACGTTTTTTATCCTTTGGGTGCACTCCAAGTATCTTTTTGCCTATAAATACACCCCCCCTCTAGTTGAGAAGCACCCCTTCAACTCCAAATAAAGTTACTCTGGCAACTCTGCCATTTTCTAGACTTTCACTCTCTCTCTCTAAAAATACCCCCATTTGATTCTCTCTCTACAACTCCTTACACCCATCACCACTATACACACCTCTTTCTCTCTCTACATCAACCCACAAGCTAGTCTATTACAAAATCAATCTCAAATTGATTTATCTCTCTCTCTACACTCATTTGCTCACAAGTCTCTCAAAACTCAATTCAAATCAACCTTCACTCTCCATCTTCAAGCACATCCAAGCTTCAATCAAAAGGTATAAATCAAGTTTCCTTGGGCTAAACCACATTTAGTTTTGAGGGGAGCCGATCGAGGCCCTTCTCGGTCTTTCTATACCGAGTTTGAATCTCAAACGAGCTTTATATTCAAAAAGCACAAAAAATAGTTTCTACACTGAATACGCAACATCGTGCGGTGTTTTACAACACCGCCCGGCGTAGCGTATTACACCGTGCATTATTTTATTTCTCGTACATATTCCTTCTCATGTTATTATGTTTAGTCTGTTTATTGGGAAGTTAGAGGCATTTTGGAGCTCACTTTCAGAACATTTCCAGAATGGTTTTTCACATCCAAAATCCTTTTGGGACTTTTAAAGTCATTTCAACTTGTCCTAAAAAGATTTCGGATACCTGATTGTGTTTTAAGATGAGTCAAAGGACCTTTTAAATCATTTTCAGCCTCGTGGACAAATACTGTTTCTTTTTGGTTCCCAACTCATCTTGAGACACAAAATAAAAAATCATTCTGCAGTGTACAGAATGGTATGTCGTGCGGCATGTTCGAAATACCGCGCCGTACATCACGTAGCCGCACGGCACATTGGATAAATCACGTGGCTGTCTTCATAATTCCTCCCCTTCATTGTGCTGCATATTTTTTATTTCTTTATTTACTTTTGTTTTAAGCTAATATCATCCAAAGGTTGTGTAATTGCATTCCAGAGTGGTTTCTCACGTCAAAATCATTTTCAAACTATAAAAAGTTTCTTTAAATGTCTTAAAGAGATTTTTTAATGTGGTTTCGCATGGCAAAATGAATCAAAAGGCTTCACAATCTGTTTTCTGGAAACTCAATATGAGAAAGAGTCCATTTCAGAGGCTAAGGGTTCATTTTATGATGCAAGCTCGAACCGTTTTGGAATATGCAGAAAGATATATTGCACGGCATTCCTAGTACACCGTGCGCTGTATTTTTCTGTGGCACAACATTTGTTTTGACAATAGCAATTTGTGACTCTGTATAGCTTTCTGTTATTTATAAATTGTACATCTGTTTCATACTGTACAGTTCGCACCACAAGCACGCCAATGTGTTATATTAAACCCCATGTCCCTTTCTCGTACATGTTTTAATCAAAGTTAAGTTTTTCAAATGATATTAAATCCCTCATTTAAAATGCTAAGTAAAGAGCGGTTTTACCGGGCGAGCGGGGTACTTTTTTAACAAAACCTTTCCTGTTCGTAACGTGGCTCCCGAATCTAAAGTCTCAACGTTTTCGCAAGACCAAAAGCCTCTTCCAAACGAGTTCTCGATTTCTCGGATCATCCATCTCAAAAATCCGGGTGGCGACTCTTCGAACGCGTGCCGGGCGCGGGAGCCCACACTCGCCATGATCATAGATAGCAAAAGTACATATTACTGTCTCATTTTGCACAAGAAGCTTCGAACGTCCCATTGTTCTAATCTAATGTACCACCATGTATATTTTCGCATGACAAACAATACTACCACTGGAAACATACACGAAATTAGCAGGTAAAAGGTTGGCTATATCTTGACGCAAACCCGAAAAGGATATGATTGAGTCAATTAATCCATAGTTCAAGCCTTTGCATCTCTTAAGCCAGCCAGCTTATCTCTAGCGAGCTCGCATTCTAGTGACCTTGGGGAGGTTCAAACTCTACGAGCATCTCATCGAACAACAAGCTCTTCTCATATGTCCCCTCAAATGTCAACAGCCTTCACATTCCATGTAAACCCATGTCTTTGTTCTTGTGAAGAGCGTGAAGAGCCTGTTTTGGATATCTTTTGTGCCAAAGTTTTTAATTTGCATCTCCAGAAATTGGGTGTGTGAGTAACTTTTGAAGGTTAACTCTAGGCTCATGGACTCTATTCTTAGAATTGTGTGATAACCCCTATTTTTTTTTATTCTTTTTTTTTTTGTTGGGCACTCAATTATTCCAGTGAATTTTAGCCAATGAAGTAGTGTCGGTGGGAAAATTATTTTCGGTGCCTTGAATGCACACAGAAAATTACTAGTTAGGCTTTGAATGAATATATTGTCTCGAACTTCTGCTCTATAAATACCCACTTGTATCTTCTTTGGTTTGCACGTACACAAACCTGTCACTCTCTCATTTCCTTATCAGAACTAACACACCTCCAATATATTTACCCAACTCACTGTCATCTATCTCTCTTTCCCCGAAATTTTCCTCCACCCCACCATCTCCACCAAGGCATTTTACCGCTCTCGAACAACACCTCTCCGGCCGGCGGCACACTCGTTTTCTTTCCGGTGAGCTCTCTCTCTCTCTCATGGTTGTAAAAAGAAAAGAAAAGAAGAAGTAGATTAAGGAAATGGTAGTTGGAATACATATATAATACCTATGATACATGCATACATACATACATATGATACCATCTCCACCAAGCCATGCTGCCATTCTTTTTATTTCCATTTCTGATACTACTCCCATTCCTTCTTTCTCATTCTCGGTTCCAATTTCATCCGCAATCGCTGCCGCGCCGTGGCATTTCAACACACGAGAGTTACTTTTGTTTCACTTTCACCTCCATAGCTCTCGGCCATCACTACGTCCGAACCACCACTGTCCATCACTACCATCTTCGGATAACCACCACCCGAATCACCATCGTCACCTCTCATCTCTTACCTCCACCGTACACCATCTTCCGACCACCGCCGCCACTCGGACCCACTTCCGGGCAACCCCCAGACCTTCCTCCGCCTCCCCCGTGGTCACTCTTCCTCTCCCGAAGCCTCTCTCGCACACACCGCAACTCTCTCTCTCTCCTGACTAATTCTTATCTGTGGTTATCTCTTTTTTCTAAATGTATATGTATAAATAATAGTATTATTATAGGAAATTGATTTTAGCACTCCAAAAATTGATGGAGGGGTTCCAAAACGACGTCGTTTTATGTATCAACACAATTCAGTTTTGGAGCCCCTCCATCAATTTTTGGAGTGCCAAAATCACAATCCTTATTATAATAAGTTTAGAAATATAATCTTCTATATTATAAAACAGAGCGATTTTCCATCAAAATGTTTATGCATACAAATAGAGCAGCATCTACAATCATTCGATCGTACTTCCTATTAACTTTGTAGTCGTCGGATCGGGTGAATATTTCCTAATGTATAAACCTACAATAATGTAAAAATTTTGCTAACATTAAAGATGATTTCCTTTTAAGATTTACACTTTTCCTAAACATACTCCTTCCTTTTCCAATGGATTTTGATTGATTTAATTTTGTTCCCCTTTCCGAAACCTAATTCAGTATTAATTTTATATCTTATATATATGACTTCCTAAATAAGTTTAAGTTTAAGTTCAAATTTTATTGGCCAAAGAAATGTCATAATTGATTCCATGATTTGGGCATCTATATTATAGAGTATCTAATAATTGATTCCAAATTGACCAAAGTATTTACAAAGAGCATTCCTCTCTCATTTTTTTTTTTTGATCCGCAAAAGGAAGATACTCATTCGTGTTTACCAATGTTGGCTATTCCACACCGAAGCCGCAGACCACCACTCCGAATGAACAGTAAATACTGTGGTATCTATCGCATATTCGACTTATTCGTTGAATCTCATATTCTCTATTTATCTCACTAGCTATTTGGGAAGGTTACAGTCAATAGAGCGAGAATTCTTGGTTATGTAAGCTTAAGGAAACTCTTATGTTTAGCAAGAATTCTTTGTTTATGTTAGCTTACGAAAACTCTTATGTTAGGCTCCGTTTTTCTAAGATTCTTACTTTTCTATACCTGGATGCAACTAATGGAATTACACCGGTTTGATAACACATGTTGTGTTAGACTATTTTATGAATTTGAAATTTCAATAAGTAGATTTTGTTGGGAGGAGGGAAAATTTTCCACTTAACGGTAATTTGTAACCTCCTCTCACATGGGGTGGGATATACACATACACGAACTCGCCCCATATGAGATGGAGTTAAAAATAACCGTTATATCCACACACAAAAATTAATCATAAAATTACAATTTAATACTTCATTTAGATTGTGTTTAGAATACGTCGCGCGGCACGGGTATCCACTAATGTATAATACAACTGGGAACCGTGTAGGATATGAATATAGTATAGAAAGGATAAAGTTGCTAAGTTACTGATCAAGTTATCACTTAATATTTGGCTTAGCAGGATCCGAAGTTAATCGGTAAGATATTCACTCAGTAATTTGAACTTTGCTGCAAGGTGAGTTACGAATATACTCTGGTAACATATTATTTTCAAAATTTGTTTCACGATTGTTTTTATAAAATCTTATGTTGAATAAAAATAAATAGTATAAGAATAAATTGTGAAAAATAGTTTTTAAAAAAGACATGGGATTGATTTTGAAAGGAAATTGAAGGGTATTAGTGTACCATCTGGGTGAAGAACTCCAATGAGCTATGTGTAATTTGGCACCTGTGAATTGTAAATAAGGATACGGTCCGGTATCCTTTGGATTTGATATCATTTCTCTTGTTTTGCTGGGGTTGCTCCCCAGGCTACCGGATTACCGTCCAAGATGATGATGATGATGGATATATCTCTCTTTGTTTATCTCATGGTGGTTGCAAACTCTTATATTAATGATCTCTCTTATGATATTGCAAACTGGTAGATTATCGTTGATTTATTGATTATGCCATGTTTCATGCTTAATCCTATGTTTATTATGTTACCTTAGTATATCGTAACTTACTGAATTAGTTTTGTGTTTCATAAAACCTTTTTAGGAAACCAGGGTTAAGAAGGCTTATCCATTGCATGTGAAGGACTTCAGTTGTTATGGCTAAATAAAAAAATACTATGATAAAAAGTGGCGCTTGTGTGTGTGAGCCACATTGTTGTATTTTATTGTCGTTGGACAAAGTTTGTATTTGGTGTGCACACTAAACAGCTCTGAATGTAATATATGTTATTTTTAATTTACGGACCTGGAAATTTTTAGTAAAAAAAAATTTATGGTTGATAATATCAAGGCCTGGGGTGATTGTTAGATCACTGACCATGTCACGAATTTTTACCTATTAGATTTGGGTCGTGACAAATTGCACTACTATTATTCCTGTAATTGAGGTAGTAAGTTGGGCTATTAAAAAGCATATGCTGCATATAAACATTCATACTAATTCTTCTCTTTTTCAACATCTGAGAAGCATTAAGGAGTTTCTCGAATTGCAGCCCCCTTATTTTTTGATTTCTGCTTTCTTGCTCAATCAGTCCACATTTGTAGTATATCACTATGGATCGCACTTGAATCCATCAAGTTTGTTGCGTCTTCCAAGATTCATTCAGAAGTGGACATAACTTACAGCGGATATAACCTATCATTTCAATAATGGTTAATCTTCTCGATGGAACTTTTTGCTTTGGAAGTTGCCTATCTTAGTTATGCTTGTTATATTCCCTTACTCATCTTGTAATCTTCAAGTTCTTGTTGGCTTTGTATTCAGTAGTCAGGGCTATAATCAGATATTTCCTGTGACTTTTTATGTATCTATGAAGTTCTTCTTTGATGCCAAAAACAAAAAAAAAATATTAAACTCCTTATGTTCAAGTTGAACTTTCAGATGACCAACTATACATGGCCAACCTGTTCAATAATTGGTATCAACCCAGTACACAACCCGAACACCTTAACATGAAATCTGAACCTAACTCGCCTTTTGCATGTTTATGTATCATGTAGGAGTATATCATTCGTGTTTACCAATGTTGGCTATTCCACACCGAAGCCGCAGACCACCACTCCGAATGAACAGTAAATACTGTGGTATCTATCGCATATTCGACTTATTCGTTGAATCTCATATTCTCTATTTATCTCACTAGCTATTTGGGAAGGTTACAGTCAATAGAGCGAGAATTCTTGGTTATGTAAGCTTAAGGAAACTCTTATGTTTAGCAAGAATTCTTTATTTATGTTAGCTTACGAAAACTCTTATGTTAGGTTCCGTTTTTCTAAGATTCTTACTTTTCTATACCTGGATGCAACTAATGGAATTACACCGGTTTGATAACACATGTTGTGTTAGACTATTTTATGAATTTGAAATTTCAATAAGTAGATTTTGTTGGGAGGAGGGAAAATTTTCCACTTAATGGTAATTTGTAACCTCCTCTCACATGGGGTGGGATATACACATACACGAACTCGCCCCATATGAGATGGAATTAAAAATAACCGTCATATCCACACACAAAAATTAATCATAGAAGTACAATTTAATACTTCATTTAGATTGTGTTTAGAATACGTCGCACCGTGCCTTCAGGCACGGGCATCCACTAGTGTATAATACAACTGGGAGCCGTGTAGGATATGAATATAGTATAGAAAGGATAAATGTAACGACCCTTATTTTTGGTAAATAAAAATTTCGTTAAATATTTGAAATTTTATTTTAATTACTTGGATTTGCTTTTAAAATTCCTTTTAATTCCTAATAATCCGATTTGAGGCTTATAAAATTTTACCTTTTCGCACCGGTCAACATAGTTATTTTCTAAAGACAAGTATGCTTATAAAAGCACTTGTATATTTCTTTTCCAATTAATGGACTGAGGCCTTAAAATTATTATTATTTTTTATTTTTTATTTTTTTCTCTCTTGACTAGGAATTCTATTTAGCAAGCCTAGTTAGCTTCTAACCGATTAGTTAGCAAACCCTAACTACCATTTCACTTAGTTACTTTTCCCTAACCCTAGATGGACCTTTTTGACCATCTTTGAACCTTGTGAACCTTTCCAACCCTACTTGAACCTTTTTGGCCATTAGAAGTAATTATTTTACTACATGAATTGTCATTTAAAGCCATGCCTATCATCTTTATATCTTTAACCATTAGTTAATAATTGCTAGGGAAATTTTTATCCCTTGGTTAATAAAATTAGGCCTTGCCAATAAAATTGACTAGACAAGAATCCCATCATTTTGCTTCCAATGGAAGTAAAATTAGCCTTGCCATGCATGCAAGCCTAAAGACTAATAGCCCTAAACCTATTTACCTTCCAAAGAACACTTTACTAGATTTTCTCTAGATATAAAAACCTCATAGCCTACCATAGTCAAGCCTATATAGCCATGCATGCACTTTCTAGGAAAAATCTTACCCATTGGATAATAATTGTTAGGGAAAAGGTTACCCCTTGGTCAATAAGAATTAGTCTTGCTAATAAAAGACTTAAATTGATAGGGCTAGTAAATTAGGTACTTGCAAAATAGGAAACCATTATAGTGTTTCAAAAAGAGGTAAACTAGTCTTGCCACATGCAAGTCTAAGAACAATAGCTTTAACCCTAAATTGGCCAACCTAATTACATTTCTAATTTTTCTTAAAGCTTATATTAGTATGCCCCTTGGATAAAAGTTTCCTAGGAAATTGTAACCCTTGGTCAATGTTTAAAAGCCTTAGCCATGTCAATTTTTTTTAGGCTTAATAAGACTAGTTAGTACTTAAGCATGCCTAAATAAATCTAGGTTTACTTTCTAGGAAATTATTAACCATTGGCCCATAAGATTACCTTTTGAAAGCTTAAACCTTAATCATGACCTACCTTAGGCCATTAGGATTAATAACTATATCCCTTGACTAGTCATTCAAGCCATGCCACCTTTCTTATTCCTTTAACCTTTGGTTAATAAATGTTAGGGAAATTTTTACCCCTTGGTCAATAGAAACTAGTCAAGCCAAGTCATTGCCTTGCTTCCAAAAGAAACAACATTTGTCATGCCATGCATGCAAACCTAGAGTTAGCCTTAAGCCTAATTATTTTAGAGTTACTTCCCTAGATTTTCTTTAAGCTTATTTATAAGAAATATACCTATATACTTGGATAAAGATTTCCTAGGAAATTCTTAACCTTTGGTTAATAAGTTCAAACTTGAAAGCCCTTCTTTATTTTCTTATCCTTTGGTCAATAATTGCTAGGAAAAATATTATCCATTGGGTGATAATTATTAGGCACACTTATGGACAAGACTAGACCTAAACCTTCATAATTATATAGCCTTAAGTCTAAAAATAGCACTGACAAGTTAGGGTAGACTTTGGCATACTTGGAGACAAGATGTGACTATACAATGGAACAAAAAATGGGAGAAAAAGAGAAAGGGAGGAGCCGGCCATGAGAGGGGAGAGAGAGTGTGCTTGTGTGCTTGAGTATTGAACACTCCAACAAGCTACATGTTTAGCCTTAAGCCTATTTACCCTTGCCAACCCATTTCCTAGCTAACTTTAAGCATGATCCTAGCCACTTATGTTCTTCTTTCTTGCAAGAAGACATTCCTAGACAAGACAAGGCCATGAACCCTCCATACTAACCTAGGTTCTTAGCCTTAAGCCTAAAGGGTTAGTCATGACAAGTCATGGCATGCTTTCAAAGCCATGCCTTTCAAAAATTACCCATTGGTCAATAATTGTTAGGGAAAAATTTATCCCTTGGATAATAAGCCAAGTTTTGCTATAAATAGCACCATTCACTTGCCATTCAACTCACACCTCACTCCTTTGCTCTCACTTCTCTCTAGAAACCAATTCTGTTTTTCCAGGCAGCTTACTGCCCTTCACAAATCCTCATTTTGCTCCTACTTAGAGTAGTCCTTAGGACCAACTTCCTTCGGAAAAGTTGTAGAGCACTTTGAGCTCTTCAAGTTGGACCCAAGAACCACCCTAATCGGTCAAGGAACGACAAAGATATCGACATCCGAAGTTCAGTCAAAATTCGGATTCCCAGTTTCCAGACAGCAAACTGTCCCCTCCTTTATCACCATATTTCTCCTACCTAAAGTGGTTTCTAGGATCAACTTCCTTCACAAAAGTTGTAGAGCACTTCTAGAGCTTCGATTTCGACTCAAGAATGACCTTATTCGGCCAAGTATTGACCGAGTTATTACCATCCAAAGTTTGGTCCAGATTTGCGAGTTTCACCACCCGTGGGATTTTCCAACTAGCTTATTCGGCCCCGACTAGTTTCGGATCAAGGTAGGATTCTTCATCCCCGTTATTCCTAAGTATACACAGATCCTTTCTTTTATGCTTACTATTCCTAAGAAATTATTGGATAGATCTTACCTTTTAAACTCTAAGTGTAGAAACTTGAATTGATTAAGCATAGATAATGGTATATCCACTTTCCATAAATATAAATGTATATACTTTTGAAACGTAGAATTACCCTTATCCGTTTGACGATACTTTACTTATTTTCCAAATGCATGACGATTAATGAACCTTACCCTCAATAAACATATGCTCTTTTGAACTTCCTTCGAAGAAAGAAAGAACGACCTTAAGTAAGAATTTATCGTTTAGTTTCAATCATAAGGATGGTGATGAGCTTGTTGTATGATTGCTTGACTACTTGTTGTTGATAAAGCATAAGTGGTTTACCACTCCAAAGGTGTCCGTCCATGTGGCACTATGCTTTAGTTTGTGTGTTAAATGTTCGAGTATGATTAAATTGAGCATGCTAAATAAAATAGAGTTGGATGATCTTGTTAGTTTAGTTTCAAGATTTAAATGAATGATTTATGTTTACTTATGTGAAAAGTCTCGCCGCGGAGTCTATACATGAGAACGAGACACAGAAATCAAGAAAATTAGAAACAGGACACCTAGGGTGTGTTTAAAGGCACTGACTTGGTAAAATATTTTTGAAACTACATAATGACCAAGGTGGGAGTCATTATGTGAGTCGTGTGTGTTTTGTAAAGGAGAAAAAGCTTTGAAATATGATTGTGTGCCAATGGGAACCCGGTGCGGCGGAACCATTGTGAGGATACTCGGGAAACCGGAACAGCGGAACCGAGGTTGGGTGTGTGGCTTGGTTATCCGTGGAGAGGAGCCAATGCTAATGTGTGCCAATGGGAACCCGGTGCGGAGGAACCATTGTGAGGATACTCGGGAACCCGGAACGGCGGAACCGAGGTTGGGTGTGTGGCTTGGTTATCCGTGGAGAGGAGCCAATGCTAATGTGTGCCAATGGGAACCCGGTGCGGTGGAACCATTATGAGGATACTCGGGAACCCGGAACGGCGGAACCGAGGTTGGGTGTGTTTTAAACCCTCTTGTGGCCAAACGTGGCAGCTCATTGAGTGAATGGATTTTGAAAGCAGCAATGTGGCCGGACTTGGTAGCCCATTGTGTGTGTGTCACCAATGAAGCCGGACTTGGTAGCTTCATTAGTAACATGATTTATCCGTACACTCAATAGGGACCCTTAGCGTGAAAGCCCTTGTGTGGATTTTGAAAACCGCGATGTGGCCGGACGTGGTAGCCCATCGTGTGTGATATTTGAAAACCACAATGTGGCCGGACTTGCCCATTGTGTGGTGTGTGTGTAAAAGAATCGATTTTCGAAATATTGATTTGGAAATGAAAAGTGAAATGGTGACACGACCTACGACAAGTCGCGTAGGAGAAACTCAGAAAAGTCACGGACATCAACGATAAATGAATAGTGAATGTGTCATTACAAATTTCTTATTGGTTATGCATGTGTTGTTTTACATGAGATAGTATGCTACTTCTATGTTCTGTTGCCTTAAATTATGGGTTAATAAGTAAGGAACATCTTCTATTTGAGAATCGTTACCTATATGATCTATTGTTTGTAAGTTATGGGTTAGCGGGTATGGGATTATCCTGCTGAGCTTTTGTAGCTCACGGTGTTACCTTTGGTGACCCTGACATATTATATCGGTGGCGACGCTGGTATAATGTGTCAGACCTGATAGATGAACAGGAAGAGCTGTATACTTTGGAGGCTTTTGGAGCCGAGGAGCTGGCTAGGATGGAGGAGCAGGCAGAGCCGTAGATAGGAACCCTAGATTTTCCTTCCCTTATGTAATGAAAGCACTCTGATGAAAATTATGATGTAATAACGAGCCAGACTCCATTTGGTTTTATCAATAAAGTCCTTATTTAACGTACCCGGAAATTGGGGGCGTTACAATAAAGTTGCTAAGTTACTGATCAAGTTATCACATAATATTTGGCTTAGCAGGATCCGAAGTTAATCTGTAAGATATTCGCTCAGTAATTTGAACTTTGCTGCAAGGTGAGTTACGAATATACTCTGGCAACATATTATTTTCAAAATTTGTTTCACGATTGTTTTTATAAAATCTTATGTTGAATAAAAATAAATAGTATAAGAATAAATTGTGAAATATAGTTTTTAAACAAAAGACATGGGATTGATTTTAAAAGGAAATTGAAGGGTATTAGTGTACTATCTGGGTGAAGAACTCCAATGAGCTATGTGTAATTTGGCACCTATGAATTGTAAATAAGGATACGGCCGGGTATCCTTTGGATTTGATATCATTTCTCTTGTTTTGCTGGGGTCGCTCTCCAGGCTACCGGATTACCGCCCAAGATGATGATGATGATGGATGATGGATATATCTCTCTTTCTTTATCTCATGGTGGTTGCAAACTCTTATATTAATGATCTCTCTTATGATATTGCAAACTGCTAGATTATCGTTGATTTATTGATTATGCCATGTTTCATGCTTAATCCTATGTTTATTATGTAATTTTAGTATATCGTAACTTACTGAATTAGTTTTGTGTTTCATAAAACCTTTTTAGGAAATCAGGGTTAGAAGGCTTACCCATTCCATGTGAAGGACTTCAGTTGTTATGGCTAAATAAGAAAATACTATGATAAAAAGTGGCGCTTGTGTGTGTGAGCCACATTGTTGTAATTTTATTGTCGTTGGACAAAGTTTGTATTTGGTGTGCACGCTAAACAGTTCTGAATGTAATATATGTTATTTTTAATTTACGGACTTGGAAATTTTTAGTACAAAAAAATTTATGATTGATGATATCAAGGCCTGGGGTGATTTTTAGATCATTGACCATGTCACGAATTTTTACCCATTAGATTTGGGTCGTGACAGAGTGCACTACTATTATTCCTGTAATTGAGGCAGTGAGTTGGGCTATTAAAAAGCATATGCTGCATATAAACATTCATACTAATTCTTCTCTTTTTCAACATCTGAGAAGCATTAATGAGTTTCTAGAATTGCAGCCCCCTTATTTTCTGATTTCTGCTTTCTTGCTCAATCAGTCCACATTTGTAGTATATCACTATGGATCGTACCTGAATCCATCAAGTTTGTTGTGTCTTCCAAGATTCATTCAGAAGTGGATATAACTTACAGCGGATATAACCTATCATTTCAATAACGGTTAATCTTCTCGATGGAACTTTTTGCTTTGGAAGTTGCCTATCTTAGTTATGCTTGTTATATTCCCTTACTCATCTTGTAATCTTCAAGTTCTTGTTGGCTTTGTATTCAGTAGTCAGGGCTATAATCAGATATTTCCTGTGACTTTTTTTTGTATCTATGAAGTTCTTCTTTGATGCCAAAAAAAAAAAAAAATTTAAAATCCTTATGTTCAAGTTGAACTTTCAGATGACCAACTATACATGGCCAACCTGTTCAATAATTGGTGTCAACCCAGTACACAACCGGAACACCTTAACATGAAATCTGAACCTAACTCGCCTTTTGCATGTTTATATATCATGTAGGAGTATATCATAACCTCTGGCCATTGGATAGAGAATTATTATTCGGAGCGGCGTCGCCAGGAATTGATGTAAGTGGGGGCAGCGCCGCAACAATTACACATGTTACATTGTTTTGAGGAATAATTGTCTCTCTTTTTTCATAAAATTTGATAATTGTGAAGTATTTTAGATTGCTCAACTATCCCACTTCCTTTAGTTACACTCTTATATATAGTATATATATCAAGTAGCTTTGAAAAATCAAAATAAAAAATACTGTACAAGGCTTTCGACAGCAAGACAAAAAGAAGAAATGCCGCGGTCACAACGGTAGTTTTTTAATCTCTTACCTACGAATAAAAACCAGCAGCACAATTACACACCATTTTTTTTTATTGACATGCACAAACTATATCCACAATTCCTGTGCGACTTGGCCACTAATATCATGTTTCCCCTTCTAATTTCTTAGCTAGCCAATATATATGGGGAGAACACTCGCAAGTCCCAAAAAGTTATAGCTTGCAGGCATACGAATCTAACATATTGCGTTCATCCTAACAATGTGGAAAACATTTTTATTCAAGCGAGGGTAGTGTTCACTCATCGACAGTAAACCAAATTGGAATCCAGATGATTCCATCTCATCTGTTTAGATGGTATCCAACCAACACACTGATGACTGCCACCATACAAACAAATAGGAAAGGAAATCCCACTTGAACTTTCCTTACATCCTTCTTACTTCTCAACAAAGCCTGCAAAGCAAGGGAGCCAGCCAATGTCAAGAATCGAAGTTTCTTTCAGTTTCTGAACACGATACACAGAACATAGAATGCATATGATTGATAGTTGAGTATTGGCACACACAGAATACATATGATTGGTAGTTGAGTAGGTGCCACCTAGTTGGGATGCATTCAAACTAGGGCTGTAAATAAATAGAGCCGCTCGCGAGCCGCTCGAGACTTGGCTCGATAAAAGCTCATTCGAGCTCGACTCGAGGCATAAATAAACAAGCTCAAGCTCAAATTTTAGGCTCGTTTCGTTATCAAGCTAAGCACAAGCCAGCAGTGGCTTGGTTCAAGTTGGCTTGCAAGCTAAGACTTAGTAGACTTTTTACATTAATTACCACAATTAGTATTACCATTTTGATACCTTGATGCAGAATCCTTACAAAAACATACAGAATTATTATTCTAAAATTGGGATTATTTTCTTGTAGAGTATAGCAAAATGAAATATATATACCTTCACAATCAAATTATTTTTGGGTGAGGATATACACACACACACTCTTTCGCTGGCCTATTAAGGCTTGTGACCAGGCTCGAACTTGAGTCAAGCCAAGGTTCGCTTGGCTTGAGCTTGACTCGTTATGTTTTTACTGAGCTCAAGCTCGGGTTCGTTAAAAACATACTGTAATAAACAAGTTTGAGCACAGTAAAACTCGGCTCGGCTCGTTTGCAACCCTAATTCAAACCCTAGTGATGCATTTCTTATTTATAGTTACATTCATTGTAATACAAGGTATGATTATCAATAAAATGTTTTGTGGTGGGCCGTGGCTGGATCGAGGATATTCTGAAAAAGCACGACACGATTAGTAAATGGGCCCGGCATGGCACGACACGAAGCACACTAGACACAGGAATAAATGGGTAGGGCCAGCACGACACAGCCCATTTAACACCTCTATCCGCTCCTGATCCCGCTTCATGCAACTAAGGCCCAATCTACTCAGGAGATCATAAACACTACGTGATTTTTTCATTATAATGCTGTCTTGTATGAGATCTTAAATGAGTTCAATGACCTATTTAAAGACATAGTGACAAGGTATGCTTATTTTATCATGGACTTGTTACATTAAAAAAATGGTATAGAACTTGTATGGGCGTGCATATTTATGGGGTCCGATCTTCTCTGCTCCGAAAACCCTGATGCCTCTGTGTCGGAAGAGTTTTCCGGCCGTTGGATTATGTGATTTTTTTAATATTTTAAATCCAAGGACCGAAAAACCCCTTGGCATAGAGGCACAGGAATTTTCGGCACAGAAGATCCTTCTGCCATATTTATGACCACCATTTATTTCATTTTACCAACACCGGCACTATTGATTATTTGGTACCAACGTGGTCCCTACATCCAAATAAATGATACCGGATTCAAAATTCTTAAAGTTAAACCTATAAAACAATGTTAAAAAAATCTATTGGTACCTTTCTAAGATAAATTAAACTGATTTTGTTGGCAACATAACATACCTTATGCTGTGATGTTTAGAATCCATAACATGTGTTATCACCAATGTAGAAGGCATTTATTCGAACTTTCTGTATAAATGCTTGTGCGAATCGAAATCATGTTAATTGGAATAAGTCCAAGTGCAAAGCACGTGCACGTTTACTAGTACTAGAAAAATGAGGGGCATTAATACAAGGAACATGCAAGATCCTCTCGAGTCACTTAAAGGGACTGGACAATCCTATTCGGGTTAATTCTGGGTCATTTTTTGGTCCATTTTGATGATTGGCTCCGTTGATATTTTGAGACATTACAAGAAAATTGACCTATAGAGACAAACATTAGTGACAACTCCAAAAGTGATCACTAAAAGTAGCTTTTTACTGAGGAAAATACAAGTTACCGATAACATACCAGTTTTTGCGACAATTTTTATTTCGTTACAAGAAAATTGTCACAACTTTATGCAATTGTCGAAAAAAAAAGAGAGTACTCCCTTCATCCCATATTGTTCTTTTTGTACGGGGAATCAAACTTTTTAAAAAGACATACAATTAATGCAAATTTTAGTAGAAAATTTGGTTAAATTTCTAAAGTTACCCCTTATTCTCAACATTCAAAAGACTTTTAATGAGGTGTAGTTTGTGAAAATTTAAACACTTTTAATCTGACTTTTTGGAGAGGACATCTTAATAGAATATATGACAAGCAATATGTGACGAAGAGAATACTGCATTTCGGCTCCATTCTCGTAAACATAATTATTTTTTTTGCTTTGTATGTTTTGTTCGTCTTTTCTGAATTTTTGTTAGATTCGCGTCATATTTTTTGAATTAATCATTTGTCTCGAGGAGAGGAATCTAAAAAGTAAAAAATTATGACGGAAAGTGAAAAACAAAGTTCACTAAAAATGAAAAAGTATCAAACAAAACAACTATCTTATTTGTCTGAAGTGTTTTCTTATTTGAATCTTATTAACATCGGTCTATATTTTTATACTTTTTCAATTCGTTTTGTTGAAACGAACGATTAACCCTAAAAATTACGATGCAAAGCTAAACAAAAAATTACGAAAATTAAAAAATATCAAAATAAAAGTTTCAGACTTATAAGGTTAGAAACGGGAATCGTGACAAAAAAAAAAAAAAAAACATGTTGTCAAAGTCGGTCAATGCATCACGCCATCACCCATTCAAAACGCATGTCCTTTTGGAATGGGTTCAGGTAGATTCACGTATATAGTCAACCAAAAGTCTCCTTGCACATACAAAGATGACACAGATCGTCCAGTGATTTTATGTGGGGTCTATTAAGGATTTCGTAAAAATGATCTAAACTGCTCATTTTTCTTAAAATACTTTTATACATTCCTGTAAAAAAAAATCATCTCAATCGGATATTGTTGGAGACTTTTTCAAAATTTGTAGGGATAAACTATCTTGTTCACCCTACGAATTTTAAAAAAGCATCTACCGATATCCGATTGAGATAATTTTCTAACAAGTGAATATAAAAAATGTTTTAAGAAAAATGATCGATTCGGATCATCTTTGTGGGATCCGTGGTGGGCCCCATGAAAAAATCCGTGCATGATATATCCCTTTATTTGTCTTACAAAGTTTGTTGCGGAATTCAGTCAACGCGCAAATACTTAATTAACAAGGACCCCATGCCAACACTGGAAGCACTAACTTTTAATTTACTATCACAAACCCACTAATCGCCCAACATCAATGTACCCACTAATCAACGCAGTACAAGATACAACATTCTTTTCAGGTATTTCATCAAACACTTTGCGGGCACTTTCCAAGTAGCCGCATTTCGCGTACAAACACACCAAACCGGTCTTAACAAACACGTTGCAAACGAAGCCGGCTTTCACGACTAGGGTGTGGAGCTTCACACCCAACTGGTAATCCGAAAGCCTGCTGCACGCTTTCAAAACGAAGGGGAAAGTGAAACGGTTGGGTAAAAAGCCCTCTTTTCGCATCAAATGGTAGAACTCGATGGATTGGTAGAAGTGGTCGTGGGAAACCAGGCCCCTTATCATGGTGTTGTAGAGATACATGTTGGGTTGGTGGGTTTGGTCGAAGATGAGTTGGGTGTAGTGAGTAGTGTTAGCTGAATGATTGAAGCAAGATTTCAAGACGAGGTTGAGAAGATAGTTGTCTTGGTCGAGGCCGAGGCGGATAAGGCGAGCATGGACATGCTTGAGCCGGTTCAGGCCACCGCCTAATCCTACTCCGTCTTGAAAGAGAAGGAGAATTTTTTTGATCTCTAGGGCATTGGGAGTCATGGGAAGGTTTTTGAGACACCACCCTTTACCGCCTGCAACTCTTTCAAATTAGGGTTGTTTTTTTTTTTTTTTTTGGGTCAACCGGAAGATCAAATATATTAAACCAAGACAACAAGCATTAAAAGTGCTGAGGAGTTCAGGAACGTACTACACAAACACAACAGAAAATTAGGGTTGTTAAACGAACACAACAAACGGAATGATTGTTCGCCTAATCAAAATTGAATAAAATTGATTATCCATTTAAGGGAATGATTATTCATTTGAAGGAGTTGTTAAGATTAATAATGTATGTGAAGTCTCATGATGTAATCAATTCAAAACACATTAGAGAGGGAAAGGGAGGGTTACCGGCCCTTTGAACGGAGGGGTGAGAAAAGAGAAGAAAGTGGTGTATTCTCCCTTATTTGTGAGAAAAGAAAAGAAAAGAAAGGGGTGTGATTTCTCACCATCCCTTCCAAATAACAGTGAGAAATCAAATTCTCAGGCGACTGATTTCTTCTTCGGCGAGCTGAAACTCTTTCCCTTTCTTCTTCGGCAAACCTAGTACTCTCTCTCTCTCTTCTCCGGCGACGCACAGCCACTCATCCGACGATGATCCGACGAGGGGTGGACCACACGCTCCCCTTTCTCACGGAATCTCTCCACTTTTGGCGAGAAACGGAACTGGGCTTGGGAGGGGTTCTGATCTCCCTCCGTCTCTCACCCTCTCTTGCCTTGTTCCCCTTCCAAATGAGAGAGAGATTGAGCTATCTTTTCTTCTCGCACGAACTCTTGCATACCAAACGTGCTGTAAGAATATAGAGTACGTAGATGGGTAGGGTCCATTGATAATGATGGGAGAAGAAAGAAAGGAAACAGATAGTGTGTGGGGTTCCTATTAAATTTGGTTATCGTTATTCAAAAAGAAAATATTGCTAATTTTAATTATTCAAAGGCCAAAATTTGGTTATTGATTAAATAATGATAATTTTTTAGAAGTATTTTTTAGCTTTCTTGATTGTGCATGGGCACAAAAATCGGCATGACACGAATCGTGGTGGGCCATGGGCCGAAGATATTCTAAAAAAGCACAATACGGTTAGTGAATGGGCCCGACACGACACGAAGCACGCTAGACAAGAAAATAAATGGGCTAAGCCGGCACAACACAACCCATTTAACACCTCTACCTGCTTCCACTTCGTGCAACTAAGATCCAATCTACTCGGGAGATCATAAATACTATGTGATTTTTTCATTATAATGCTGTCTTGTATGAGATCTTAAATGAGTTCAATGACCTATTTAAAGACATAGTGACAAGGTATGCTTATTTTATCATGGACTTGTTACATTAAAAAAATGGTATTGAACTTGTATGGGCGTGCATATTTATGGGTCTGATCTTCTTTGCTCCGGAAACTTTATGCCTCTGCGTCGGAGGAGTTTTTCGGTCGTTGATTTGTGTGATTTTTTTAATATTTTAAATTCAAGGGCCGAAAAATCCTCGACATAGAGGCACAGAGATTTTCAGCACAGAGAATCCTTCCTCCATATTTATGAGCACCATTCTTTCCATTTTACCAACACCAGCACTATTGATTATTTGGTACCAACGTACGTGGTGCCTACATCCAAATAAATGATACCGGATTCAAAATTCTTAAAGTTAAACCTATAAAACAATGTTAAAAAAAATCTATCGGTACCTTTCTAAGACAACTGATTTTGTTGGAAACATAACTGACCTTAAGCTGTGATGTTTATAAGAATCCATAACATGTGTAATCATAAATGAAGAAGGCATTTATTTGAACTTTCTGTATAAATGCTTGTGTGAATCGAAATCATGTTAATTGGATTAAGTCCAAGTGCAAAGCACGTGCATGTTTACTAGTACTAGAAAAATGAGGGGCATTAATACAAGGAACAAGATCCTTTCGAGTCACTTAAAGGGACTGGACGATCCTATTCGGGTCAATTCTGGGTCATTTTCGGATCCATTTTGATGATTGGCGCTGTTGATATTTTGAGACATTACAAGAAAATTGACCTATAGAGGACAAAAATTAGTGACAACTCTAAAAGTGATCACTAAAAGTAGCTTTTTATTGAGGAAAATAGAAGTTACCGTTAACATACCGGTTTTTGCGACAATTTTTATTCGTTACAAGAAAGTTGTCACAACTTTATGCAATTGTTGGAAAAAAAGAGAGTACTCCCTTCGTCCCATATTGTTCTTTTTGTATGGGGAATCAAACTTTTTAAAAAGACATACAATTAATGCAAATTTTAGTAGAAAAGTTGTTTAAATTTCTAAAATTACCCCTTATTCTCAACATTCAAAAGACTTTTAATGAGGTGTAGTTTGTGAAAATTTAAACACTTTTAATCTGCTTTTTAGAGAGGACATCTTAATAGAATATATGACAAGCAATATGGGACGAAGAGAATACTGCATTTTGGCTCCATTCTTGTAAATATATATATATTTTTTGTTTTGTGTGTTTTGTTCGTCTTTTCTAAATTTTTCATATTTTTTGAATTAATCATCTGTCTCGAGGAGAGGAGTCTAAAAAGTAAAAAATTATGACGGAAAGTAAAAAACAAAGTTCACTAAAAATGAAAAAGTATCAAACAACTGTTTTATTTGTCTAAAGTGTTGTCTTATTTGAATCTTATTAACATCGGTCCATATTTATATACTTTTTTGATTTGTTTTGTTGAAACGAACGATTAACCCCAAAAACTACGATGAAAAGCTAAACCAAAAATTACGAAAATTAAAAAATATCGAAATAAGTTTTAGATTTATAAGTTTAAAAACGGAAATCGTGACCCAAAAAAAAAAAGTGGTCAAAGTCAGTCAATGCATCACGCCATCACCCATTCAAAACGCATGTCCTTTTGGAATGGGTTCAGCCGTTCAGGTAGGTTCACGTATATAGACAACCAAAAAGTCTCCTTGCACATACAAAGATGACACAGATCATCCACAGATTTTATGTGGGGTCCATTAAGGATTTAGTAAAAATGATCTAATTAAACTGCTCATTTTTCTTAAAATACTTTTATGCATTCTTGTAAAAAAAATCATCTCAATTGGATATTGTTGGAGACTTTTTCAAAATTTGTAGGGATAAACTATCTTGTTCACCCTACGAATTTCGAAAAAGCATCTACCGATATCCGATTGAGATAATTTTCTAACAAGTGAATATAAAAAATGTTTTAAGAAAAATGATTGATTCGGATTATCTTTGCGGGATCCGTGGTGGGCCCCATGGAAAAATCCGTGCATGATATATCCCTTTATTTGTCTTACAAAGTTTGTTGCGGAAGTCAGTCAATGCGCAAATACTTAATTAACACTTAACCGACCCCAACCCACCACTGGAAGCACTAACTTTTAATTTATCACAAACCCTAGCAAAGCTAAAGCACATCAACATCACTACTCTGTCGTCCTTGTACTCCCTCCGTCCTATTTTTTTTGGTCTTTTTTGATATTCGTGCCGTTCTTCAAACTCTTGTATCTCTTAATTTATAATATTTTCCATAATTTTGAAAACTTTGAATTGTAGACCTAATAGAAAACTATCAAACAAGATCCATATATATTGCATATATTTGAAGATTTATATTGGAATATATAAAAGTTTGAAAAAGGCACAAATATAAAAAAAAGTACAAAGAAAATAGGATGGGAGTATGTCGGAGGCAATGACAAGAGTCAATGTACATCCTTGCAAGACAATGGGCCCTTTCGAGAACCCTTCTTGAATGCTTCCAGGAAAAACAACATGAAACCGTATACTTAAAACACTCTCTATAATGCATATGAGTTAACTAAAAACCACAAAGGGAGAGCTACAACCATTGCACCTTTGTACAACCAGAACGGAAACTGCAATCAAAGGGTGCTGAAAAATGGACTACCAGGATTATTATCAAGAATATGTGAAAGAGCAAGAGAAGTCTCTCAATGCTCCTATGCCATGGATCGGCCTGTATGTTGCAGCAGCATCTCTAGTCTGTTCCCTAGCCATGGCTGCAGATGTCATTCACGGAATCCGCCGGAGAAAGTTTTGGTTCCCTTGCAAATTTTTCACCATGAATGCTACTTCCCTCACCATATTAGCTGTGGCCATGAAGCTCCCAGTGGATCTTACCACCCCCATGCTGACACATGCAGACGATGGTGCGAAGATTAGCAGCGAAGTTTTCATGATTATAGTAATGGGTAACTTTCTAATTTCTTTTGCATCTAGGAATAATGATCAAAGTTTTATGAATATCGTGGCTTTGGGCATTCTAGTGGTCACCATCGTTGTAGATGTCGGTATCCAACTGCATACTGCGGGGCTTGACTATAATGGGTTCATTTCACCTAAATTATATATTTCTTCCATGCTTATGTTGCTTGTGACACTGAGTTCTTTAGCTCTGACTAATCCCACCACCAAAAGATATATGGAATTCAAGTATAATGAATTGCATGAAACTGCTTGTGAGGGGGGAAAGTTAGAGGAAGCTGGGAATCTTACACATCAGAAATTGAAAGAAGTGGTGGAGAAATACTGGGTCATGGCAGAAACCGGAAGCCCCCAATTTGTGATCGCTCGTTTGGTGACCTCAGCTATGTCAGGTGCTATATGTTTAGTCACTGCAATCCCATTAATTATACTTGAGATCTCAATATTGAGGGACAAAGATCAAGTCAATGTGCATAGAACAATTTATCGTTGGTCAACCACATGGATTTTAGCGATTCAATCTCTTGGGATGGTTCTGGGTACCATTGCCCCAGTATGTAGGTGGTTTACTGCCGTCAACATCAACTGCAACAACATATTTACCAACCATCACCACATAGAGTTCAAATTAGTAGAAAGCTTTTGGATCCAAAGGTTGGTTGAATGGAAAAAAATACCCTTAACCTTACCAATTCGGGGTGTGAAATGCAAAAAAGTTATTAGGAATTTGAAACTTCTCATTCTGAACTTATGCATAGGTGTCCAAATTGGGATTGTGGTAGCTAGCAAATTGGTTCAGTTAATCTCCATCATCATCGCACTGCCTTTCTTCTCATGTTTCTACTACTGCAAGAGGATGAAAGAGGACCCCACATCAAAAAACTCGAGCCCAGAATTGGATCTTTATTTTTTGCAACTTGAAGGTGAGGGGAAGCTGCCCAAAATTATTCTGAAGAACATATGTCATGAACTGAATCGAGTTATTCAAATGGGTAAAAGTCATCAGCCAAAATATCTAATGGAGCTTTTACGGAAATCTAACAGCTGCTATAAGGGGGTTGCAGATATTGATAGTAGCCAGGTTTTGAATTCCTGGACTATGCCAGTGGTGACCTTAACCAGCATCGTCGTTGCACTACCTAACGTTGAAAGTCAAGCGGTTGACCGATTGATAAGTAGTGTGAGTGAAGGCCTTGTATACGCCAGCCTTGTAGAGGAAAGCTTCAGTTACAAAGCAGAAAATATGTTGAACTTGAAATCTGCAGCAGATGTCGTGTGGGAAGAAGTTGAACTTAATCGCATGTGGCTGGGTAAGGATCTTCGGAAACTGTCTCTCGAAGGAAAAACCATTAAGGAGACTCTTCAAACATTAGTTGATATCGCTAATGACCAAAGGATTAAGGAGACTCTTCAAACATTAGTTGATATCGCTAATGACCAAAGGAGTGCGACCGAACGTCCCAATCATCTAGCGGCTAATTTCATGAAGAAAATTAGCCAAACCATACTGGAGGACTATGAAGGCAATACAGATGCCAACAAGGATGAGAAATTGTTTGAGCAACTATCTGTCATGATTGCCGATAATTTTGGAGCTTGTCTTTCCAATTTATCGAGCGTTGTAATTCGAAAGTGTTACTGCAGCGCCACAGAGGAAAGGGAAAAGAGTGTGAGGCATGCGGCTCGTCTTCTGGGTGAAATTGAAGAGATTCTGGAAATCCTTGGAAACAAACAACTGACATGCTTAAGTGGAGATCGAGCTGCGGATATGGAGGAGGGGCGCGTTCACATGATGCAGAAGGACCCCACTTCTATTGTTCTCTCATCAAACAACGAGGTAGCAGCTTCTGGTTCTGGTGAGTCACATATAAATATTGCAGAGTAAAAGCCTAGATTACAACTTATGTGATGCTACTATTTTATTCCCTTTTTGTTTCGTTTGGATTATGATGGAAAATAAAGATAGCCTTATGCTTTCATCATTAAGCTATGCGATTTCTAGTCCAGATAATTTACAGGGATAACATAACAGCATGCAGCAGTAGTTCTAGGTTTTTCCTATCATATAAGGTCTCTTACACAATCACCTTTTACCATTGCTTTTGTTAGATTTTGCATTTTTCTAAATTTAATAGTAGCTTTTGTGAATAAAGAGCAACAAAAAAATCACATTAAATGATCATAGATAGCAAAAGTACATATTACTGTCTCATTTTGCACAAGAAGCTTCGAACGTCCCGTTGTTCTAAGCTAATGTACCACCATGTATATTTTTGCATGACAAACAATACTACCACTTGAAACATACTCCCTCCGTCCCTTTATTACAGTCCAGTATTCCATTTTGGGCTGTCCCTTAATAAGTGTCCATTTTGTAAAGTAAGTGGGTAAAAGTTGGTGAATTGTCTATTTTGTCCCTAAAAGTATATTCCATTTTGAAAAGTTGGTGAGTAAAAGTGTAATGATGATGGGTAAGTAGAGAAAGTGAAGGAAAAAGTTGATGTGAAAGGTATAATGATGGTGTCTTTTTAATAAGTTGGAGTTACGAAGCATGACATTTAAAAAGGGACGGAGGGAGTACATGAAATTAGCAGGTAAAATGTTGGCTATATCTTGACATTAACACGAAAAGGATATGATTGAGTCAATCCATAGTTCAAGCCTCTTGCATCTCTTAAGCCAGCCAGCTTATCTCTAGTGAGCTCGCATTCTAGTGACCTTGGGGAGGTTCAAACTCTAGGAGCATCTCATAGGACAACAAGCTCTTCTCATATGTCCCCTCAAATGTCAACAGCCTTCACATTCCATGTAAATCCATGTCTTTGCTCTTGTGAAGAGCGTAAAGAGCCTGTTTTGGATATCTTTTGTGCCAAAGTTTTTAATTTGCATCTCCAGAAATCGGGTGTGGGAGCAACTTTTTAAGGTTAACTCTAGGCTTATGGACTCTATTCTCAGAACTATTTCTAAAGGGATTGCGCTACTATTATTCCTGTAATTGAGGCAGTGATTATTCCTGTAATTGAGACAATGATTATTCCTGTAATTGAGGTAGTGAGTTGGGCTATTAAAAAACATATGCTGCATATAAACATTCATACTAATTCTTCTCTTTTTCAACAGTTGAGAAGCATTAAGGAGTTTTCCAGAATTGCAGCCCCCTTATTTTTTGATTTCTGCTTTCTTGCTCAATCAGTCCACATCTGTAGTATATCACTATGGATCGTACATGAATCCATCAAGTTTGCTACGTCTTCCAAGATTCATTCAGAAGTGGATATAACCTATCATTTCAACAACGGTTAATCTTCTCAATGGAACTTTTTGCTTTGGAAGTTGCACGCCTATCTTAGTTATGCTGGTTGTATTCCTTTACTCATCTTGTAATCTTCAAGTTCTTGTTGACTTTGTATTCAGTATTTGGAGCTATAATTAGATATTTCCTGTATTGACTGACTCTTTATGTATCAATGAAGTTCTTCTTTGATGCCAAAAACTAAAAAATAAACTCCTTATGTTCAAGTAGGGCTGTAAATGAACTGAGCCGTTCGCGAACTGTTCGAGGCTCGATTCGGCAAGAGCTCGTTCGAGTTCGATTCGTTTGCTAAACGAACTGAACCTGAACCTCAATTCTAGGCTCGTTCCGTAAATGAGCCGAACTTGAGCCTAACGGTATTCGGCTCGGTTAGGCTCGCGAACCTATACCTAAATTTAATTAATAATTCAATAGGGGTCTATTGTAAATATAAAAAAATTTAAGGTTGTATATATAATTCAATATTTATTTTTTTCACAAATTCTATAGGATCAATGAGAGAGTTTGGAACCCGAGTCTTGACGAGCTCAATTCGAGCTTAGATTCGGCTCGGCTCCATTCATTTAAGTTTAACAAGCCAAACTCAAGCCAAGATGTTTAGGTTCGAATCGAACCCGAGTCGAACTCGAGCCGAACTCGAGCCAAACTAGTACCTTAACGAACCCAACCGAGCCGAACCCGAGTCTTGAAAAATTTTAACGAGCCGAACTCGAGCCGAGTTGTTCAGGCTCGAATCGAACTCGAGCCGAACTAGTACCTTAACGAACTCGAGCCGAACTTAACAGGGTTCGGCTCGATTCAGTTCGTTTACAGCCCTATGTTCAAGTTGAACTTTCAGATCACCAACTTTACATGGCCAACCTGTTCAATAATTGGTGTCAACCCAGTACACAACCCGAACACCTTAACATGACATCTAAACCTAACTCGCCTTTTGCATGTTTATGTATCATGTAGGAGTATATCATAACCCCTAGCCATTGGATAGAGAATTATTATTCGGAGCGGCGTAGCCAGGAATTGATGTAAGTGGGGCAGCGCCACAACAATTACACATGTTAACATTGTTTTGAGGAATAATTCTCTTTTTTCATAAAATTTGATAATTTTTAAGTATTTTCTTCTTGATTACATTTAGATTGCTCAACTACCCCACTACCTTTAGTTACACCCTTATATCAAGTAGCTTTGAAAAAACAAAATAAAAAATACTGTACAAGGCTTCCGACGGCAAGACAAAAAGAAGAAATGCCGCAGTCACTACTGTAGTTTTTTAATCTCTTACCTAGTAATAAAAACCAGCAGCACAATTACACACCATTTTTTTTTATTGACATGCACAAACTATATCCATAATTCCTGTGCGACTTGGCCACTTATATCATGTTTCCCCTTCTAATTTCTTAGCTAGCCAGTATATACGGGGAGAACACTCGCAAGTCCCAAAAAGTTATAGCTTGCAGGCATACGAATCTAACATACTGCGTTCATCCTAACAATGCAGAAAACATTTTTATTCAAGCGAGGGTAGTGTTCACTCATCCACAGTAAACCAAATTGGACTCCAGATGATTCCATCTCATCTGTTTAGAAGGTATCCAACCAACACACTGATGACTGCCACCATACAAACAAATAGGAAAGGAAATCCCACTTGAACTTTCCTTACATCCTTCTTACTTCTCAACAAAGCCTGCAAAGCAAGGAAGCCAGCCAATGTCAAGAATCGAAGTTTCTTTCAGTTTCTGAACATGATATACAGAACAAAGTTAATATGGAAGTGGATGAGAGCCCAAGATTATAGAGTGGCCAGAACTTTTCAACCACCTTAAATTTTGAGTGATCAACAAACCGACTACAACACAGCTTCAAAACTGTTCATGGTTGTGGTCCATCCAAGAAGTTCAAAAAGAAGTAGCACTAGAGATTGATTACTTTTCACCTATCACTACTAATTGCATGCAAAGACCATGGGCCTCTTTCCCCGACAGATGTTTCAAAAATTAAGCCGATGGAGCTCAGATTTCTTGAGTAGCAAAGACTTCAACGATCATCATTTAGGTACCTCAAAAGACTGGATTTAGAACCCGATTAGGTGGGAATTGCATTTATCCTTGATTTAAGTTTCTCCCCAGAGCAATCTAAACAAGCCTAATAAAAGAAACAAAACGAGAGTCCTAGCAAATTATAAAGAAGAGGGACGATAGGGGAGGCGGAAGGCAAGCAGAGTGCAAGCGTGTCCAGATAGATCATAGAACTTTTTGTGATCCACACTAATCCAGGATCCTGCTCATACTACACCATTACTAAAATTTGCGTTGATGATAGACCAGGGTTCCCAACGGAAGTTTTGTAATTGGATCCAAAATGAGAAACACAATGAAAAAGAATGCAATGACGCAGTACCAGTTCTTGTCGTAAACCTTCTGTCTCTTGAGCTGTCCATCTCCTCTCCTCTGTTAGCTTTGAAATGGTAGCTTCAGCCTGCAGCAGAAATAAAAGAAAGTCAAACAATGTCTAGACTCAAGTACTATACTTTGAACATGCAGCAGTGGAAGGGCAAGCATAAACCATTTTCTACATCTACGAAGTACGTCAAACTAGGACACTTAGCAGGATGTCCAATGTCTTCAGAAGTTTCATCCGTTCAATTGTATCCTCTGCAATGTAATAGCATTCACTTCACAACACTGTGTCATAGCAGCAAGTCGAACTAATCCCACATTTGTACTGTAATACTGGGGATTAATATCCCAGGGCCTACTTGCCCTGGGACTATTTTGTACTGTAACACCATGGGTCTTTTGTTCATTAGATGGGTGGACTTGGCATGTCTCATATGTTCCACAATTGGTTTGAAGGACTCAGGAGAAGGATAATCTTAGGCTGGTTCACTTGAAGAGAACCTTTTCTATGACCATATACGAATCATGCGGTACATGAGCAGACAATCAACGCAATATTACTTTTACCACTTTTTTTTACCTTTCAGGTTAAAATTAGCTTGTTTTGGCCAAATGATATGATTACCCTACCTATTAGTTTGTCTATTAAGCAGTGGAATAAACCGAAAAATCTATCACTACAAATTATAATATGCAAAAGCTAATTACCAATTAGAAAGCATACACACGTCATATTCACCATGTAATTAGGATAAAAAATTTACCATGAACCCAATAATAGAAAGCAAATCAAGAAAATAAGTGATACAGTCATAGCCAAATTAATATATAGGAATCAAAAATCACTAAATCAAACAAAGAAGAGATCCACAAGAAGATCGAAACAAAAAATAAAAAATTTGTCAATTGTTGTTTTATTTGCAAGTTCAGAAAGTTGATCAAAAAGAAAAACATTAAGTACAAGAGAGTAAAAAAGGAAAGAAAAGGCCCCTAAATGGCATGAATGACCGTGTGATGAGAACACAGATATTTTTTCCATGGAACTAGTTATTTTAAGGGAATTTAGACATTTTCCATGCTAATTCCACCTACCCCTTTACCCCAGAATTAGAACTCCCGCCTCCCCGTGGGACTCCCCATGTATAGAGGATTATTAATTATAATTGGACCATTAGTACGGATCCTGAACAACTGTGGGATAATCCTCAGATTGGGGTAACTAGTCCAATCCAATGGCATAGCCCTGCAAAACAAACAAGTGTGTCGGGCATGTGGTCCTTTGTCAAGGCCTAGGAGTATGGTCTCTCCACAACAAGCAACAGACAACCAAGTTACTATCTTTGAACTCGTGCCAAAACATTATGTCCTTCATCTCTCATTACTGTTTGTGCATCTTTGTCGTAGTGCCTGAATGATCTAGGTAGGCCCTATATGCTATAAGAAATTTTGCCCAACAATGTATATCACCACTAGCAAAGACAAAAAAAAAAAAAAAAATCCATGTTACCAATCAACCATGTATGTGTCCAAAAAAGCAAGAGATGGATACAAAATGCATAAATCCCATTATAGCTATGAGAGAAATCTCATAAACCCAATTTAAACCAAGCAACTAACCAGCAAAGATGAAAGCCGCGTAATAGTAGGTACTGTGTTAGTGCAGCCACAAACACTGAAGAAAACTAACCTCGCTTAGCTTCGAATCAAGTTCATTTAATTTTGATTTCATGTCCTCAATATCTTTAACCAACTTCAGCTCCTCCACGTCCTTCATTTTTACATACCCTGCATCCTTTGTTGGCTCCTCCACATCCTTCATTTTTATATACCCTGCATCCTTTATTGGCGCCTCCACGTCCTTCGTTGTTATATACTCCACATCCTTTGTTGGCTTACACTCTACATACTTTGTTCGCTCCTCCACATCCTTCATTGTTGTGCACTCTGTATCCTTTGCAGGCTCCTCCACTACCTTCATCGTATTATACCCTCCATCCTTTGCTCTGTTTACCTCTTCTCTGTTTTCTGTATTGGACCACTCCACATCATCAATAACCTGATGCAAAAGGGAAAAGAATTGCAATATGAGTTTGTTTTCAGATTGAGGGGCCATTATAATCGACAATGAAAGACAGAGCACTTGATCATACTATGAGTCTATGACACATTGGAGATAACAGAAATTGCATGCTGAATGGCTAGCTCAAATACCTTATGTAATAGACAGAACAAAAAGTGACCGCCCAGAAGATTTAGAACATGCTGAAGCTCCAATCTACTATTAGGTCTAGTTTTGAAGTTTCCTAAAACGGCTTTCTAAGGGTAATATGGGCAACATGAAATTACAAATTTTGAGGTCAACAAATAGAAAAACAATGAAAAGTACCTATGGTACAGATGAGCTGTATGTCAAGTAAAAGGAGAATATCTTACTGGCTGATGTGGGGTAAAGCTTACGGTTTTCCTCCGGATTTGATCTTTCAGTGTTGAAGCTTCATAAGCTGAGACCTGTTTCAATGTTCCATTGATTGGTGATAGTACTGGAGAATTGGGGGGACTGACTAGAATCACTGTCAGCTTGTCCTCTTCAATGTACCTGCCATCATCTTTGGCGAACTGCAAAACTCAAATATGAGAAATCAGTACTGAGAATCAGGAGACTGTGGACCAATAATTTTGTACACAACTGAAGAACTACTTACCATGCTAGCATTAATATCCTCATCTGTTGTCCCTTCAGGAACAACTGTGCTCTGAACCAAAAACTTGTCTTTGCATACCATGTCAGGAGGAGCTGACTTTTGTGCTTGCATCGTAACTACATTACAACAAATTTGCGACCAACAAATAAATGAGACAACAAACAGTCATACACAATAGTGCACAAATCGGTAAAGCTTAAGGATGTTAATCAAAATCTGAATGCATCAAAATATTTCTGGAATCACCATTAACAAATCTAGTTGTTTCAGATTCCAGTTAAGAAATAGTATAAGTTAAATAAGGCACGAAAAATTACTCCCAAGACATATCTTTCTGCACAACAGTTGGATGAATACAAATGCACTCGTGTACATCTACAACTATTTACAGATTTACTCGTCCACTTGAAGGAATTACTGCACATTCACCAGCCTATAGGACAACTTGAAGGTCATTTGGGCTTGTTCGTTTTGGGGATTTTGGATTTGAATTTGTAATGATTAGGGTAGGGAGATAGGGGTAATGATTGGAGAGAGATAGAGATAAAAATGAAAGTAATGGTTGGAGATAGGGGTAATGAGTGGATTTTGAAGTAGGGTAATAATTTAGAAACCAAAATCTAAAAACTCAACCGAACAAAGCCACTAATCTCATATGTAACGGAACCTAATGATTCCATAAAGCAGAGGCAGATCAACTTTGCTGGTTTTAGTTTTGGGTGTAATTCTCTCCGCGCGTAAGCTGGCTTGGAGATCTCGGTTATCAAAAAAAAAAAAGTTTTAGGTGTAATTCTAGTTCTCACACGTGAATAACTAAGGATCAAGTTCAAGATGTGATTTTCTAACCGGATCCAACAAAACCTGGGGTCTCATCTATCAATCAACAACACGAGATAAATTTCTGAACTAACAATGACAATTTATTGAAAGATTCATCAAATAGTCGGTGTCAACAGAGCAAATCGATCCACATTCCACTGCTCCAAAAGGGTGGTTGTCTGGTTGAAGTCATTAAGAGCAATATCATCCATGACCAGACAGAAAATCACTTGGCATGGTAGCATGAGTTTCTATTTACATCTCGACAGTTCCCAGGACGTAACAGCAGTCTGTATAAGATCTCCTCATCTATGGTTTTACACTCCCACCAATTTATTGTCATTTTCAATTATGAACCATGATGTTTCTATATATCCTCGTATACTCAATGTCATCCACACTAAAGTAACAAACCATTATAAAATTGTTTTCGATTCAAATACTCACAAAGTGAGCACTACCTACTCAATTGTGGAGATAAAGTCCACCGTTATCCAGTCGTTTTTCATGAATTCCTAATTGATTTTGTACTGTCGGTCAAGCAAACATACTAGTTTCCATATAATTTCCTCTTTTTTCTTAAAAATTGCCATACTTAAACATCAGCTGCGACACAAGTTAAAGAACGTACCAGTGAAATCACAACTTGATTTTGGCATAATAATGCCTGTGTTTGGTCGCACGCAATATTTCTTGGGAGATGTAGTCTTAACCTGCCAAATACACCCATCCATTAAAATTGTTGCCCATAATCAGAAATGAAATGTTTCGCCAGTAATGCTTTTGGGAAGAGAGAAGAATGGGTGTACCTTGAAAGCAACATGGCCGTTGGACTTATTGACTAGTCGAACAGAGCAAGTGGACTGCTTTTTCAATTCGACTGTAAACAAACATTGAATATTCTAAACATATTAGTCCATTAGTAGAAGATATAAACAAATGCAGTAAAATAACCTCCTATTAGTTAGAATTCAAACCAATTTTCTCTCACTTTTAGTATTTCCTTATACTATCATCATCTACATCCTTCCCATGGTACAACAAACAGTGTATTTAGGACTAAATATGATTCTCTTAAAGAACAAGAACAAAGGAGCAAGATTACTGAATATCAACAGTATTTGAACATGAACACAATATGAATTTCGTTATACTATCATCATCTACATCCTTCACATGGTACAACAAACAGTGTATTTAGGACTAAATCTGATTCTCTTAAAGAACAAGAACAACGGAGCAAGATTACTGAATATCAACAGTATTTGAACATAAACACTATATGAATTCCGTGTTTGCAAGCCTGCTGAAGCCTGAATGTATTCCTTCAATTACAATAGGCTATCAGATTCCTAACAACTGTGGCTTTACTTAAACAATAATTTTCTAGAGACTGTAGAAAATTATCTACATACATCGCACACATATTTCACCCTAACTTCCACAAAACAGAAGTTATAGGCTATAGAGAAGCATAAGGCTAGACGCCCGATACCTAAGGGTTAACCAGATGATCAAGATTTACTGACTCACATATGAACTTGAGTTCTCGAGGATGAATTTCCAAAAGCTCTGCACTCATCCTTGTCGTTCACAGATCACAAATGAACCCTTCCAGCATCCAAAACTAACACACTATCTGGTGAGACCAAAATCTCTTAACCTGCAAATTCATAACATAATGATAACTGTTGAAGTTTCAGAACCAGTTTATATGCGTATAAATACATATGCAGTGGGTCGACAATACAGGTAATGGGCCTTACTACGGGTTTCCCACTCCCTGGGCTCACTTGGGCTGAACAACACCTAGGCCGGATTGGACGGCCCAACCGTGCGCCAAAGCCCAGTCCATGTATTGGAGTGGGAACCATAAAGCCGGGCCAGGCAGGGGTACGACCGACCTGAATGGTGACTCAGCAGCATCAAGGATCTACGTGGCTTTTGGGTGGCAGGGCCAAAACATGTGCATTCGGCTACGTGGACTCCGAGTGTCATGCATGACATCACCTACCAGAAACCGTTACGGGTGTGCCTAGCACAGACTCGGGGAGCTACTTCAGATTCACTGTGAAGCCTAAAGAATAAACCCACCGTTTCTAGTTTTGGGTTTTATACTCACCTTTCTCTTCGAGAGTCTAACTTAGGCATCAAAGTGCCCTCCGGCCAGTCTCAGTCGGGCGGCGCTAATCGGTTCCCTGTTTCGCAGACAGAACCAAGGAAGACGAAGGAGAGAGCATTCGGATCCTACCCGAGGAACCCGAAGGGAGGCGAACGGATCACCAACGCCACTAAATATATACTAGGGAGAGCATAATATTGACCAAATTAAATTAAGATCACAAAAAAAAAAAAAAAACAAGCAACAACTCACAATCTTCTTGGTTGAATTAAGTAACCCTAACCAAAACTCATATCAAAATTCCGCACAGATACAGAATTTCACAACAGAGAGTAGTTTGAGCATTAAGATCACAACGGGGGAGGACTAATAAGACCCAGTCAACGGTGAACCAATCAAACAACGTATGGAGGACGTGATCAGAAAGAGAGAGTAGAAAGCTTACTGATTCAGTCTCGATTGACGAGCAAGCAGCCTGGCTATGGTGTGAGATATGGAAGTCCAGCGCATATCAGAGAGCGATGATATATTTAAAGCAGATGATTGAGCAGTGAATTTTGAATCGCGTGAATCTGCGGTTTCAGTTGTTGAATGTGGAGAGAGTGAACACGTGAACCCTAGTATAGTAGTATATACTTGAAGGTGAGGGACACACACACACAGAGAGAGAGAGAGAGAGAGAGAGAGAGAGTAATTTGTTTGTTTATCGATAAAAGCTGGAAGCAGGGAGGGAGATGGGAAGTGAAAGCGAAGTAATCAACGGACTTTTGGTAGAAGAGCGTGTGGTTTTCAGTTTTTCTATTGACTCATGAGAGAGAGAGAGAGAGAGAGAGAGAGAGAGAGAAGTCGGTTGCACCAGCGGCTGACTCGGTTCGGACCCAACATATCCTTTTCGCTAAAATTTCTGCCATTCTTCCGGGTGGTATAGGAGCATGATATTAATAATTGAATATTAAATATAGACATTTAAATTAAAAGTGGGTTCCACGCACCGTCTATACATTATATATGTAAATTCCTCATTGGTACCATTAGCATTTTCGTTTGGAATTTTGTCATTAAGTATAACTTATATTTTTTCTCCCGATATGTAAATCTATATTATAAAACAGAGCGATTTTTGTCTACTCATTAAGGACGGAACATACAAGGGGCTACAGTGGTGTAGAGACCCGTAAATTTCCATTATATAATTTTAATGTTTTGTGAATGGATGAATAATGGTTTAATGTGGAAAATTATGATTGGGGTTTAAAGAGCAAGAATTTGAAAACCATGGGTGTTTGTGTGATTTGTGCATGTGTGTCGTAGGGGTGTTCAAGAAAATCGTCCGAACCGTAAAATCGGTCCGATCCGGATCGGACTGTCCTATTTGGTCCGATTCTGCGGTTCTGTGGTCAGGTTATGGTTCCAAAAAAATAAGAACCGCTAATTTTGGTTCAGTTACTGGTTCTCAATTAAAGAACCGTGGTTAGAACCGGACCGGACCGTTTAGAACTAATATATATAATTATATAAAAATAAATATATGTGTAGAGATTGGTCTACTTTTTGAACATGAAAAAAGTTAGTACTACTGATTTAAGTGATGTTTTGAGTCTTGGAGCTGTTGTTCTTTATTTTAAGACGTGCTGCTATATTTTATAGTTTATGATATAGGTTTAATTTTAGTCCTAAATATAATGGGTCATTAATGTTTTCCTATCGCTGAATTTAATTATTCCCATAAGTGGTTTTGGCTACTTTATTGGTGGTTTTCGTCAATGTTTTTCAATCGAGTATCAAGTATTTCGTGAACTATATTGGGTTTAGATTCTTAATAAAATGTCTATTATTATTTTATGAGTTATTTAATGCTTTAAATTTTAAATTTTATGAGTTTATATTTTGTGAATAAGTGTTCGGATGCTAATTGGATAGAACCAGAACCGAATTAAAATCGGACCGATTTTGCGGTTTGATTCTAATTAGGTTCCACGCATATATTGGTTATGTTCTGGTTCCCAATTTCCTAGAACCATTGAAAATGGTCCGGTTACTGATTTTCTAGAGAACCGGACCAATTCGGACCGTGTACACCCCTAGTGTGTCGTGTGTACCAGAGGGATTTTTTTCCCCTTTTCCCATTTTCATTCCATCTCTCTCTCTCGACACTCTCTCTTCTCTCGGTCTCTCTCAACCAAAAACTCATCTCCAAACTCAAAACCCACAACAATCAACTTCAACTCCATCTTCTACTTGCGGATTCGAGCTCGTATAGCGCTGGGTAGAGCTCGGTTTGGTGTGTTTTCGTTCGATTTGGATTCCGCAAGCTAGGGCTTGCTCAATCTCTTTGATTTCGGCTTGGATACTCGAGGTAGGAAATTTTACCTCTCTTTATATATTATTTAAGTGTTTCTAAGCTTTGTTCGAACTTGTATTGGTTGTTATTGGGTTTAGATCAAAATCTGTCATGTGGAGAAAAATCGTCAGAAATTTCGGATTTCTACCCGTAGAACTTTGTTTTCGTGATAGTGTGTACTCACTGCTTTGTGTTTGTACCGGTAGAATTTATTCCCTACAGGTAGGATTACTAATCTTTCCCAGACACCTACCGATACCATTTTTCTTCTACCGGTAGAATTCTTGTTGACCAGAATTTTGCTCCTCCTGTTTCCGATTTGTACCGGTAGGTGCCCATTTCCTACCGGTAGGTTACCTGCCAAAATGTTGAATTCCCTGGTGCATTGAAGTCTTACTTTTCCAAAGTCATAAGTCTTTCCCATGGGTTATTATAATCATATACATATAATAAGGAATCATGCAGCCTTGTTTGTCTTTATGTGCAATGTGATAAAGATATATGTTGGAATTGTTTAAATTGGTAGAACGATGGAGGGATAAACATGAGCTTCTCGCACGACATTTGTACGAACGGTACACTTGAGTATGTGAACGACACGCATACATTCGGGGCCCATCGACGGGTGGGTGTCTGGCAAGGGATATCGGGATCCCATAACTGGCCCGGCAGGAGCTATTGCTCGTATTAAACACTCAAGGCCTAACCTATAAGGTAGGCGCTTGGCAGGGGGTATCGGGATCCCATAACTGGCCCGGCAGGAGTTTCGGCTCAGACACACAAAGGATACGATATGTTGGGACAGAAGTTGAATGAATATGACTTATGAGTTTAAATAAAAGAAGGTTTGGAGATATTGGGACACTTGATCATGATAGTTGTGCTTCCTCCGTTGTCACTTGATTTTCCATCATTTGTTCGTTCGTTTTGCTCATTTGCATATAGAGTTTTCTACTGAGTTAGTGTAGCTCAAGCTTTATATTATTTTCAGGTGCAAATCCAGAACCATGGCTTGCATGCCTGGAGTGCTTGGAGTGTGGACATCATTTTTGAAAGCTAACCAAAGGAGTTACTTATTTATCTTTGTAAATTTCTTTTGAAAGATATATTTGTAACTAAAATTGTAATTCTTTTGACTTGGAATATTGTAACCCTTAATCCTCTTTCGAAATTTGATGCTTATGTTAATTTGGGGTCGTCAAGCCGATGTTGTAACATTTTGGAACCTTGTGAACTTGGAAGTATTGTTATGGGAATGAGAATACGGTAATCTTTTGGGTATCGTATGAAATATTGTGAGAATTTATTTACGAAAAATATTTTATATTTATGTTAAAAATTGAGGGTGTGACAAGTGGGCTGTAGCCCAGGTGAAGTTCTTATGAACCGGAAAAAAAAATCATAAGCAAGTTTGTAGCCAAATTAATTTTAGCCCAACTCAATTTTTTCTTTAGCCTAACCCAACTTCTTCTCTTTCTTCGTCGGTGAGCTGGGGAAAGCCCAACAAAACTTCTTCTCTCTCCTGTTTGCACTCATTTGTGGGGAGTATGCTTCAATTTGTATTTATATTGTTAAATGCAGAGTATGCTTAGATTTGTTAATTTTGTTAAACGCAGAGCATTGGTGTTTGGTTTGTGTGCTTAGATTTTTACTGATTTAGTTGATGAAAAACACTGACTAATGTGCTCAAATTGGTTTAAAATGTTAGTTCTTATAATCTTACCCTTTAGGTTAAAATTATAATGCATGTAGGAGGTCTCAATTCACCACATTCTAATGCTGCGAAAATGTTGTGATGAACATTGGTCGCCATTTTGGTTCATATATAAATTTTGGGTTAGCTCAAGGCGGAACCAGGATGCTACTCATCATACATACATGAGCACCTTTACAATCGTCGGATCGCATTTTCAGTAGGTTACAGCTGTTGGATTGAATTATTGATTTCAACTTACTCATACATACATGAGCACCTCTACAATCGTCGGATCGCATTTTCAATAGGTTACAGCCGTTGGATTGAATCATTGATTCCAACCTACTCATACATACATGAGCACCTCTACAGTCGTCGAATCGCATTTTCAATAGGTTACAGCCGTTGGATTGAATCATTGATTCCAACCTACTCATACATACATGAGCACCTCTACAGTCGTCGAATCGCATTTTCAATAGGTTTCAGCCGTTGGATTGAATCATTGATTCCAACCTACTCATACATACATGAGCACCTCTACAGTCGTCGAATCGCATTTTCAATAGGTTACAGCCATTGAATTGAATCATTGATTCCAACCTGTTTCAAGTCTCACGCCTGTCTATTCGTGTTTCCTCTTCTCTCCGTTCAAAATTTGATACCTCTCTTCCTCTCTCTTCTCTCCTCTCTTCCTCCATAGTTACGCACGCTCTCTCTCTCTATATCTCTCTTTCTTTCTCTCTCTCTCTCTCTCTCCCTCCCTCCCTCCCAGAACCCACTCCTTGGTGCACAAAGAAACACTCGTTGCGATCGCCTCAATCTCTGTACACATCTTCTCCATATCCACGAAATCCATCTGGTTCTCTCTCTCCGTTTAGAATTCCCCCCATCCTCAATTTCGCACTAGACTAGGGTTTTTCGAAATTGGGGATTTGTTGAAGGCTTGAAGCCCATCCTTAATTTCGCACTAGACTAGGGTTTTCAAAATTGGGGATTTGTTGAAGTTTTCCAGCTGGCGGAAAAATTATGTTGCCTATGTTGCACCTATCCTGCTAATGCAACCAACCAACTTTGGGATTTTTTTTCCCTTCTACTAATGTTGTTTATTTAATGCTAGGAAATTGATTTTGGCACTCCAGTTTTTACCACTGGCACTCTATGATGAGCGTAAAATGTAGTACTTAAAGACGCCCATACTTGCATTGTTAGTCTTGACTTTATAATTATTTATGTCTTATTATTATTGATTCATGTTTTGTAGGTATTTTGGACTTGTCGCACAAAATGGCTTTGACCGAGACTTAAAAAGAGGATTTCGTGTTGGGTTTTGGAAGGAATTATTAAAGGCAGCTCATGTTTGGACGGATTGTACGTGTATGGCGGGACTAAATACTAGTGTTTGATCACCACCATATATACCTAATATTATTATACAATTAGGAAACATATTATTCTTTATTTGGGGTAGTGTTTCACATTATTAGGGAAGCAAAATCAGAAAATGTTTTGTTTTCCTTTAGAGGAACTCTCAGCTAGCCTTATAAAAAGAAAACAAGACGAAGCAGAGGAGGATCACTTTTTCCACGCAAAACAGAGAGCACAGCACTACGGCAATTCGAAGATCAGAGGTTTCGGCTGGAGGGTTAAGTGTTGAACATCTTTTCTTATTTTCTTTAATGGAGTTCTATTATTATTTGATTATGTGTTTTGACTCCATGAGCGGCTAAACTCTTCAACTAGGGTTGAGGATGAAGCCCCGTTAATGACTATTATTTATTTATTCATGAGAATTGGTTTTACCCGAATATTTGGTTTGATTTTGATTAAATTGTTCTTACTCCAAATCAATTGTTATGGATAGATTCTGGATATGAGTTCAATCATGTTTTTCTCATGATTTGGAATTGTCTTTAACATTGACTGCTGGTTTTTCATTGTTAACTATAAAACTGGATATTTATTGTGATTTGTTCAAAGCGGATACAATTAATGATTTGGTTTTATACTTGCGAGCGGAGAGGAACATACATTAGACTTTTTAATAAATTTTCACGATGATATTTTCCATGATAACAGAATTAGCTTTCAGATTATCATGAAGAAATTTGGGTGAAGTCAATGATCATGAATATATAACGGTACGAGTTAATGGGTGTGGATTCCGAAACCCTAGTATTTTCTCCTTTGATTAAAAAGAGGCTTTAATTTTCTCGTCTTTGATAATTTAGTTCATTGTTTTTACTTTTCACTTTTAGTTTAAAAATCAATCACAACTTTTTGTCAACTAGGTTAGGGTTAATCGATTTAAGTTTATTTAGTTTTCCTACAAAAAAATCACAAGTCCCTGTGGGTTCGACCTCGCTCTTGCATTACTATACTTCGGTACGATTCGTGCGCTTGCAAGTACATTAAAATTACACATCAAGTTTTTGGCGCCGTTGCCGGGGACTTAATTATTATTTTTTTAGGAAATCTAGAGATTAATTTGAATTGATTTTACTCTTCTACTAGTTTAGTTAAAAAAAAATACGAAAAAAAAAAAAAGAGTTTGCATTTAACTTAATCTGTTTCATTTGAACCTCTTTTATTTCCTTGTTTCACCTTTGTTTTTAAGTCTCTGTGTGACTTGGCATTACTGTAGCAATAAGATCAACTAAAGCTACAGGTGTTTGATTGTGAGAACTTTTAGAACCACTGTAATTTCTGGGCACACGGTGGTTGGAGCAGGAAGCAACAAGTCACAGGTTAGTTACTAGAGTCTTAATTACTTTAGTTATTTATTCGTTTTTGTTTTCTTCATAACGTGTTTTTAAGTCAGTGTTCGAAGGAAAAACTAAAATCATCATTTTGGCATTTTGCTCACAGTTATCTACTGATAATTTACCTCGTGTCGTGTTAGTGCAAGATTTTGACAAGTAGGCTGCCTAGTTTTTCATTTTGATAAGTAGATTAACATTCTGTCATCTTAAGCCTTGAACTGTTTTTCCGAAAAAAAAAAAAAAAATTTAGTTAGTTTTAGGCCTTTTTTTTTTTTTTCGTTCATAAGTTTATGTTTGGTTGCCGTTCGAAGATCTTAGAATTAATACCTCTTGATCCGGAAATTGAGAGAATCTTTAGACGTAGCTTAAAAATTCAAAGAGTAGAACATAATCAATTAAAAATGACGGAACTTGCAGAAGATACAAAACCTTTAAGAGAGTTGTTCTCACCTGTAACCACAAATCCTCCTTCTTGTATTGTGTTACCCACGACAAATGCGACACATTTTGAGCTGAAACATCACATAATGCAACTTCTTCCTCAGTTTCATGGGATTGAACGAGAGGATCCTTACATGCATGTTAAAGACTTTCTTGAAATTTGTGCTACCTTTAGGTATCAAAATTTTTCTGAGGAGTCTGTTAAATTGCGCCTTTTTCCCTTCTCACTGAAAGATAAAGCAAAGGCATGGTTAAATTCTCTACCTTCTGGCTCAATCACTTCATGGGAAACCCTCGTTAAAAAGTTTCTTTCAAAATTCTTTTCAATGTCTAGAATAACTATTCTAAGGAGGGAGATTACTGATTTTTGTCAAGAAGAACATGAAAAATTTTATGAGAGTTGGGAGAGATTTAAAGATCTTATTTTAAAGTGCCCCCCTCATGGTTTTGAAACATGGAGACTCGTTCAATTTTTCTATAACGGTTTAACTCAGTCTGTTGGGGATTTGTATTTCAAAAACACAAAATTTTAGTGAAGTTTCACTAAGTACAAGAGAATCAATTTTTTTGAAATCAACCAAATCATTTCCTATAAAGGAAGATTTTATCTGCTTACCAAAAGAAAAAAAAAACATGTGTTTTTAGCTTGCTAATTGATTTTGATTAGAGCCTTGATTTACGTTAATTGATTGATACTACTTTCCAAATCGTTTTCTTTCCTCACCTATAAAACGGGCTCCTCTCTAATCTTTCAAACACATCGGAAAAAAACCATTTTCATATACTGAGTTCTAGAGAGCAAGAAAGGTTGATTGTGTTCTGTATTTCCGGTCTTCTTCCGTGCTAGGAAGATCGAGACAGAGGCTGTATTCTGGGCTGTTTTATCCTGGAGGCGGCGTGGCTGTTACTGCTTGCACAGAGAGGGCGGAGCCGCGAAACGTCTTAAAGATAGCGACCTAGTCCGCGACTCAACCCAAACAGCAACTAACACGATTTCTGGTATTTGGTACTTCCATTAACAGATTGTGAGGTAAACGGTTCCATACTCTCCATCCTTTACAATATCCAACAATTTTAAGACGCTTTAATCCGCAATGGAATTCGAGAACAAATCATCTGCTCCCACCGACATCAACAAGCCATTTAGGTTTGAGGGTTTGCATTTCAAACGGTGGAAACAGAAGATGTTCTTTTACCTTACTACTCAGCAACTCGCCTCATACTGTACTTCTGTTAAACCCTCTGCTGTTACTCCATCTACTGAGGAAAATACAAAAGAGATTCAAAACTGGACTGATAAAGATTTTCTCTGCAAAAATTATATCCTCAATGCTTTGACTGATGACCTATATGATTACTACTCGTCTTTCGATACTGCTAAGGAGGTTTGGGATGCCCTCCAGAAAAAATATGACACTGAGGAGGCTGGATCTAAAAAGTATGCTTTGAGTCGATATCTGAAATTTCAGATGGTCGATGAAAAATCCGTGGTAGCCCAGTCCCATGACTTACAAAAAATTGCACATGAAATTCTTTCTGAAGGTATGTCTATTGATGAACAATTTCAGGTTGCAGTTCTTATTGACAAACTTCCTCCAAGCTGGAAAGATTTCAAGAACACTCTTCGCCACAAATCAAAGGAGTTTTCAATGGAGAGTTTGATTGTCCGTCTAAGGATTGAGGAGGAGGCACGGAAACAAGATCAGAGAGAAGAGGTTCTTTTTGTCTCAAACAAAAAGAACTACAGTTCGGCCGTGCTTAAGCCGAATGGAAGGATCACAAAGCCAAACCAGAACCATAAGAATCAGAATGCAAGACCCAATCAGAACAGGAACCAACCCCCTTCAGGAGGCCAGGCTCGAAACACGGATTCTGTCCAATTTGTGTGTTACAATTGTAACAAGCCTGGTCATATGGCAAGAAATTGCAAGAACCTTAAGCGTCGTCTTGGTCCACAGGCGAACTTGGTGGATGGAGAACCACTCGTGGCTATGATATCAGAAATCAATCTGATAAGTGGTTCAGAAGGGTGGTGGATAGACACAGGCGCTTCTCGCCATGTCTGTTATGATCGTTTCTTGTTCAAGAGCTATTCTGAAGCTAAAGATAAGAAAGTGTTGTTGGGTGATTCCCACACCACTAAGGTTCTTGGAACTGGTGATGTTGATATCAAGTTTACCTCTGGAAGGACTGTCACCTTAAAAGAAGTCCTTCACACTTCAGAAATTAGAAAGAATCTTGTGTCCGGCTACCTCCTCAATAAAGCTGGCTTTACTCAGACTCTTGGAGCAGATCAGTACACTCTCACCAAAAATGGAATGTTTGTCGGTAAAGGTTATGCTACTGATGGAATGTTTAAACTCAATGTTGACATGAGTAAAATTGCTACTTCCTCTTATATAGTTTGTTCTGTGAATGTTTGGCATGCTAGACTTTGTCACGTAAACAAGAAATTGATTAAGAACATGAGTAATTTAGGTTTTATTCCTAACATTTCATTAAACAACTTTGAAAAATGTGAATCTTGCAGTCAAGCCAAAATCACAAAGAAACCTCATAAATCGGTCACTAAGGAGACAGAATTGATAGATTTGATTCATACGGATATGTGTGAATTAGATGGAGTTCTCACTAGAAATGCACAACAATACTTTATCACGTTTATTGATGATCATTCGAATTACACTTCTGTTTATTTGATGAGACATAAGAATGAAGCATTTGGCATGTTTAAAACTTTTCTAAATGAAGTTGAAAATCAATTTCAGAGAAAGATTAAGAGACTCCGTAGTGATAGAGGCTCTGAATGTGTGTTTATTGGATATGTTGTTAATAGCAAAGCTTACAAGTTCTTTGATATTAAGAATAAAGTGATTATAGTTTCTATCGATGCTGATTTCTATGAAGTCAAATTCCCATTTAAATCTAAAAATAGTGGGGGCGCAACATCTAGCAGTAGTGTGCCTAGATTAGAAGAACCTAGTAACGTGAACTCTAGGAACACTGATATCGAACCGAGGAGGAGCAAGAGGGCTCGCACCTTGAAAGACTTTGGACCTGATTTTTATGCATTCTCCATGGAAGAGGACCCCACTACACTTCAGGAAGCCCTATCTTCCCCGAATGCCGATTTTTGGCAAGAATCCATCAATGATGAAATGGACTCACTAGAAATTAACCAATAGAACGTGGCAACTGGTAGACTTACCACCTGGTTGTAAAGCAATTGGTTGTAAATGGGTACTTAAAAGAAAGTTAAAACCTGATGGTTCCGTAGAAAAATTCAAGGCTAGACTTGTAGCGAAGGGATATAGACAAAGGGAGAACGTTGACTTCTTTGACACTTACTCTCCTGTGACGAGGATTACATCTATCCGAGTCTTGATTGCCATAGCTGCTGTCCATAACTTAGTCGTACACCAAATGGACGTTAAAACTGCTTTTTTGAACGGTGACTTAGAAGGAGAGATTTACATGGACCAACCCGAGGGGTTTGTTGTCCACGGCCAAGAACACAAAGTGTGTAAGTTAGTTAAATCTCTTTATGGCCTTAAACAAGCACCTAAGCAGTGGCATGAAAAATTTGATAATCTTGTTTTGACGAATGGGTTTAAGGTAAACGAAAGTGACAAATGCATATACTACAAGTTTGAGAATTCAGTATGCACGTTGATATGTTTGTATGTCGATGACTTGCTAATATTTGGTTCTAGTTTATTTGTCGTTAATGAGACCAAATCTCTACTTAGTAAGAATTTCGACATGAAAGATTTAGGAGAAGACAATGTTATTTTGGGCATTAAAATTACTAGGTCTGAAAATGGCATCTCTCTTGATCAAACCCATTATATTGAGAAAATTTTGAAGAAATATAATTACTTTGATTGTAAACCTGCTTGCACCCCTTTTGATCCTGCTGTGAAGTTATTTAAGAACACAGGTGATAGTGTTAGACAATCTGAATATGCAAGTATTATTGGTAGTCTTCGATATGCTACTGACTCTACCAGACCAGATATTGCATATGCTGTGGGTGTATTATGCAGGTTCACTAGTCGACCTAGTATATATGGAGCATTGGCATGCTATTGAGAGGGTAATGCGTTATCTTAAAAGAACCATTAATCTTGGTTTGCATTACTCAAAATATCCCGCTGTGTTAGAGGGATATAGTGATGCCGATTAGAATACCCTTTCAGATGACTCCAAGGCAACCAGCGGATATGTGTTCAATATAGCTGGTGGTGCAGTTTCTTGGAAATCTAAGAAACAAACAATTTTGGCACAATCTATGATGGAGTCTGGCACAATCTATGATGGAGTCTGGCACAATCTATGATGGAGTCTGAGATGATAGCACTAGCTGCTGCTAGTGAAGAGGCAGGTTGGTTGAGAAACCTTCTGTCAGAAATCCCTTTGTGGGAGAAACCGATACTGGCTATCTTAATCCATTGCGATAGTATCGCGGCTATTGCAAAAGTTCAGAACCGTTTTTTCAATGGTAAGAAACGACAAATACGTCGTAAGCACAGCACAGTTAGAGATTTGCTTACTAATGGGGCTGTTAGAGTGGATTATGTACGGACAACTGAGAACTTGGCTGATCCTTTGACGAAAGGATTAGCTTGGGAGAAGGTGTGGAACACCTCGAAAGGGATGGGGCTAAAGCCCATTGAGAAATGAGTCACTTGTGATGGATACCCAACCTATAGACTGGAGATCCCAAGAAATAGGTTCAAAGGGAAAAACGAGTCACATGGTGATATGGTAAGAATCATGCTGTAAAGAGTTACACTCCAAGTCCATCCCTAAGAAGCATGACATCCTGTAGCGAAAGAGGTTGTGTTATTTTTAACACTTAATGAGTTCTATAGCTCTATGTGGAGTGGAGTACCTAGACTACAGGAGTACTCTTGATAGACTCACCTATATGAATGTTGAAGTGTGGCCGCTTCTCGGGAGAATTTGGGCAAATTCTCTAGGTCATTCATGAAATCGGGATATAAGCACATGGCCGTAAAGTGCTGGCTTAAGAACATTACACAAAGTGGGGTAGTGTGTGAGGTGCATTCAGCCTTAGAGTTCAAGACCACAAGTCACTCTAGTTTACTTTACTGAAGCACTTTCGCTATGTAATGGTTCAAGTCGATAGACACCTTTACTTACGCACTTCTCTCTACCTTCTTGCTCATTTAACTTGTTTTTAAAATACAAGTGGGGGATTGTTGGGGATTTGTATTTCAAAAACACAAAATTTTAGTGAAGTTTCACTAAGTACAAGAGAATCAATTTTTTTGAAATCAACCAAATCATTTCCTATAAAGGAAGATTTTATCTGCTTACCAAAAGAAAAAAAAACATGTGTTTTTAGCTTGCTAATTGATTTTGATTAGAGCCTTGATTTACGTTAATTGATTGATACTACTTTCCAAATCGTTTTCTTTCCTCACCTATAAAACGGGCTCCTCTCTAATCTTTCAAACACATCGGAAAAAAACCATTTTCATATACTGAGTTCTAGAGAGCAAGAAAGGTTGATTGTGTTCTGTATTTCCGGTCTTCTTCCGTGCTAGGAAGATCGAGACAGAGGCTGTATTCTGGGCTGTTTTATCCTGGAGGCGGCGTGGCTGTTACTGCTTGCACAGAGAGGGCGGAGCCGCGAAACGTCTTAAAGATAGCGACCTAGTCCGCGACTCAACCCAAACAGCAACTAACACGATTTCTGGTATTTGGTACTTCCATTAACAGATTGTGAGGTAAACGGTTCCATACTCTCCATCCTTTACAATATCCAACACAGTCTAACCGCAATATGCTTGAGTCGATGAACGGGGGTGATTTTCTAAATCTTAGGGGTGATGCAGCTTATGAGTTTCTTGAAAATTTGTCTGAGAGATCTCAACAGTGGGATTTTACTTCTCATCGAGACAAACCAACTTCCACACCTAAGAGAGGGGGATTATATGAGGTTAAAGAAGATTCAGATATGAGAATAAAGCTAGATAATCTTACTCGAAAGGTTGAGGCGTTAGTTTTAAGTAGAACTTTGGAGTCAGCCAATCAAGTTCAAAGTGAGGTGTGTTCTCTTTGCAGTAGTCACATGCACACAACACAAACATGTCCGTCCATGATTGGATATTCTGAAAGCTATGTTGAACATGCAAACGCACTTAATAATTACGGAAAATCATTTTCTAGTCCTTTTTCGGAAACATCCAACCAAAATTGGTCAAAACATCCGAACTTTTCATGGCGTCAGAACCAACCTCCTACAAATATAGGTGGGCAACCTTTCCATTCACAAAACCAATCTCCCCTAGGTATTTGTCCTCCTACACAGTCATACCCTCCTCAATCTCAGCCTTTTTATGCTTCAACTTCTGTGTCTCCACCGAACTTCCAATCTGTTGCACAACAACAACAACAGTCATCCTTAGAAGACACCCTTAAAGCAATCTTAGCTAAAATTGAAAATAACAATGCTAAAATTGAAAACAACACTCACTTGAATACCCAAGCCATTGCAGAGATTAAAAATTCCACTCACATAGCCATCGCTAAACTGAAAAATCAAATGGGTCAATTGGCTAGTCAAATGGCAGAGAGAGAGAATGGAAAGTTTCCTAGTCAATCGATACCTAACCCAAAAGGACAATTTGCTCTTAGCAACACATCTAACTCTACCTATAAGCATGAGCAGGTTCAATCCATTGTAACCCTTAGGTCAGGAAAACAGGTTGACAACCAAGTAAGTATGCCAATAGAGAAGAGCTTAGGGGAGTCAGAGAAAGAAGAAAGGCAGAGTGGTCCCACCAAAGATCAGGAATCTAGTTCTCCTCGACCTCCAAAAGAACTTGAACTTAGGAGTTTCATCCCTAAAGCTCCATATCCTGAACGACTAGTAGCCCCTAAAAAAGGTGTAGACCATGGAGATATTCTAGAAGTATTTAAGCAAGTGACGATCAATGTTCCATTCCTAGATGCTATTCGACAGGTGCCTTCGTATGCCAAATTTTTAAAAGACTTGGTCTCCATAAAGAGAAAGACAAGCGTCCCTAAGGAAGTTTTGTTGACCGAACATGTTAGCTCTATTATTCAGCACAAAATCCCTGTCAAGTATAAGGACCCTGGGTGTCCTACAATTTCGTGCACGATAGGTAATCATCACATTGAGCGAGCTTTATTAGATTTGGGAGCGAGTGTCAACTTACTACCGTATTCAGTTTACTTGCAATTAGGTTTGGGGGAGCTAAAACCCACTTCAGTAAGACTTCAATTGGCTGATGGATCTGTTAAAATTCCTAAAGGTGTTATTGAGGATATTCTAGTAAAAGTTGACAAATTTTATTTTCCAGCAGACTTAATAGTCTTAGACACTCAACCTGTCCAAAACTCAAAGGGGCACATTCCTGTCATATTAGGCCGTCCTTTCTTGGCCACGTCTAATGCTCAAATTAACTGTAGGAATGGTGTGATGAAGATGTCATTTGGTAACATGACTGTCGACCTTAATATTTTTGATATTGACAAACAGTCACCATGTGAGGATGAGGTGAGTGCAGTTTACATGATAGATAGTCAAATTAAAGAACACCTTACTCAATCAAGCTATGAGGATCCTTTTGAAGCTTGTCTATCTCATTTTAATGACATCGATGAAGACTCTACGATTGAATCTGTCAACATTTTTTTAGAGTCTTTCATAGATATTAGTAGCCTGAACTCATGTTTTGTAGAGCCACCATTTTCAGAGAACACCCCAAGTTTGTGGGATGAACAAGAGTCCAATTTTGAGTTAAAACCTTTGCCACCCGATCCTATTGTTGAAATTATGGGACCAACAGAAATTATGTCGATCCTTGTTACCCCAAATAATGATCAAATTGAAGAGGAAAAGATAGCAGATGAGAATGACCATTGCAATAAAGAATTAGAGTGCGATTTTGCCATTGTTAAAGAGCCCTTACGTCCCACTGGTAGGACTTTGCTAGCCATATTGTTATTTAAAAACTCATTTCCCTGGTATGCTGACTATGTGTTTCATCTTAATAAGGTTGATATTGTGACTAATTTTGCTGAACGATCTAGTATAGAATTGTTAATCAAGTCACATAATTTTCATTGGGCAAAACCATGTATTGTTAATTATAAAAGGCGAATAAGAGAAAGTGACTTGGTGGTGATATTTCACTTGGCGTATATTTGTCATTGGAATAACCCTCAACTATTCCGTCTCATGCTCTACGACAATGGTGAGCGACTCTTTGGTCTATCTAGATTCATGCATGAATCAGATTTGGGGAATGCAGTGCAAAAAAAAAGAAGTTATTTTCTTTAACTTACTTTTGTGTAGTGCATTTTTTTTTTTTTTTTTCTCTCCTTGTGTTTCCAAAATTTATTTTGCAGGTGTCATACGGTTCAGCCATATTACGCTTACGAGGTGTATCTTACCCTTTATTACTTTTATGTCCTAGTCTATCTCTTTTTAAGCTTTTGCATTCATGACATTGAGGACACTGTCATATTTAGGTTTGGGGGAGGGTTCACCTATTATTTATATGTCTGTACTGTGCATAGACTTCGTAGTTTATCATTTTTTTTATAAAAAAAGAAAAAAATTAAAAGTTGCAAAAATTTTAAAAAATATTTGGATACTTGATTCTGACTTCTGACGTGGTTATTGATTTTCAATTAGTGCTAGTTTGATTGTTGCCCAAGTTGGAGTCTTGATATTATTTCATTGATAGAGTTAAGCTTGTGAACATATGCATTAATGAAAGGCACTTAGTTGGTTCAAATCACCTATGTTTGGATAGCGATTAATCACTTGTGTACATGCCTTTGCACGAGCACCGTCACACTTAGACTTGGATTTGATCTCGAGGGCCGTACATATATTTTTGATCCCTCAGTATGATTCGAATGTCTTAGTAGAATGCTTAATGCTCTTTCCCCACCAAATAAAATAAAAAAAAGAAGAGAGAAAAGAAAAAGAAAAGAAAAGAATAAAGTGCGTGCATGCTTTTTCGGGCTTTTCACTTAGTAACCGGGCCTCTTGCCTCAGTAAGCAGTGAGTGTTCGCGTCAAACGGTGGAGAGTTCTGCGATTGTCATGTGTGGTTAGCTTGGGTTCGTAGCCTTTTTGACTCGAGTGATTAAGTCCGTTGGGGTGTTCTCTACATCTAGTGCCCTAAAGCCATCTGGTTTGGGTGTCACTGGCCTAAAACTCGCTACAAGGGTCAATTAGAAAGCTTAAGGGACCAAGGCATTGCACAACCACAAGGAAAAAATATATAAAAAGAAAAAGAGAAGAAGTGAAGATTGGAACAAGGGGAGGGGCTATATTTTCATGTGAGCATTTTGATGAGTATTGAGGTATTGAAGGTGCGTGTATTGTTTTCGAGGTTAATGAACATCTTTGTGTGACTTTTCACTTCACACGCATGCCTTGTGATTTCTTTCTATCTAGATATACGTGGGAGGAACAATTTTTTGTGCTAATTCGAATAGAATGTTCACTTGTTTAACTTTGTTAATGGATGAAATATCTTGCCTCTAAATTGTGTTATTCTCACGCTAGTTACTTTGAGAAGCCATAGACTATGTTTTGGAATTCTAATCGAGTATCATCTTCTTAAGAATTTTGTGGGTATATTCACGGCAAACCCTCACGAGACTATAACTCGTCCACTAGGGCAACCTAGGGGTTTAAAGGCTTGTTGCATATGCTAAATGCAATCGGACTCCTCCGAAAAAGGATTAGTTAGTAATTTTTGTTTCTTTTGTTTATCTTATTTCTTTTGCTCGAGGACTAGCAAAATGTAGGTTTGGGGGTATTTGATGAGCGTAAAATGTAGTACTTAAAGACGCCCATACTTGCATTGTTAGTCTTGACTTTATAATTATTTATGTCTTATTATTATTGATTCATGTTTTGTAGGTATTTTGGACTTGTCGCACAAAATGGCTTTGACCGAGACTTAAAAAGAGGATTTCGTGTTGGGTTTTGGAAGGAATTATTAAAGGCAGCTCATGTTTGGACGGATTGTACGTGTATGGCGGGACTAAATACTAGTGTTTGATCACCACCATATATACCTAATATTATTATACAATTAGGAAACATATTATTCTTTATTTGGGGTAGTGTTTCACATTATTAGGGAAGCAAAATCAGAAAATGTTTTGTTTTCCTTTAGAGGAACTCTCAGCTAGCCTTATAAAAAGAAAACAAGACGAAGCAGAGGAGGATCACTTTTTCCACGCAAAACAGAGAGCACAGCACTACGGCAATTCGAAGATCAGAGGTTTCGGCTGGAGGGTTAAGTGTTGAACATCTTTTCTTATTTTCTTTAATGGAGTTCTATTATTATTTGATTATGTGTTTTGACTCCATGAGCGGCTAAACTCTTCAACTAGGGTTGAGGATGAAGCCCCGTTAATGACTATTATTTATTTATTCATGAGAATTGGTTTTACCCGAATATTTGGTTTGATTTTGATTAAATTGTTCTTACTCCAAATCAATTGTTATGGATAGATTCTGGATATGAGTTCAATCATGTTTTTCTCATGATTTGGAATTGTCTTTAACATTGACTGCTGGTTTTTCATTGTTAACTATAAAACTGGATATTTATTGTGATTTGTTCAAAGCGGATACAATTAATGATTTGGTTTTATACTTGCGAGCGGAGAGGAACATACATTAGACTTTTTAATAAATTTTCACGATGATATTTTCCATGATAACAGAATTAGCTTTCAGATTATCATGAAGAAATTTGGGTGAAGTCAATGATCATGAATATATAACGGTACGAGTTAATGGGTGTGGATTCCGAAACCCTAGTATTTTCTCCTTTGATTAAAAAGAGGCTTTAATTTTCTCGTCTTTGATAATTTAGTTCATTGTTTTTACTTTTCACTTTTAGTTTAAAAATCAATCACAACTTTTTGTCAACTAGGTTAGGGTTAATCGATTTAAGTTTATTTAGTTTTCCTACAAAAAAATCACAAGTCCCTGTGGGTTCGACCTCGCTCTTGCATTACTATACTTCGGTACGATTCGTGCGCTTGCGAGTACATTAAAATTACACATCACTCTACTTTGTGTGTTAATCATGTAAGAAAATAAAACTAAAAGTAGAGTGCCATTGGCTAAATTTGGAGTGCCAAAATCAACTCCCTTAATGCTAATGTAAACACTAATTACAGTTTAGTTGTTGGATACCTAACAAAAAAGTTTTAGTCTTTTGATTGGTTTGATTGGTTCAATAAATCGATTATTAAGCGTGGTAGAATATAGGTTTTTCACCTCGGTTATTTGTTTGGGAAGGTGATAGGCGCGTAAATGTTCACATACGCGCCCCTTAATTTATCCTTGCTAAGTCTGTTTTTATATTATTACTTGGAGATTTACGCTTTATTTTTGTGTTATAGGTATTTGAAGGATTTGATATAGGTATTTGAAGGATTTGATACACAAAGAGCGCAAAGTTGAGTTTTATTTGATGTCCAGGCAAAACCCATTATCAAAATAGTTTCAATTGGTGGGTCCATTGACAGTCTGAAACTGCTACTGATTTGGAAGCTAATTGGCCAAGAAAATTGGGCTTGCACTTTGATCATTAGGTGGGCCCATGGAATAGTAATAGCAAGTGGTTATTCAGGTCCAAGATATAAAAGGGTAGTAGGGTTGCATAGATATAGGGCTACGGACGGGGCTGCCGAAAAGGAAAGCGGAGACCGAGAGCTGCAGAAGCTTATAAAAGGGACGACGCAAAACAGTGAAAAGAGCTTTTTGTTCCGAATATTGTTTACTTTTCTTCCGAGTTTTTCCTTCAAGTTTTGAAGCTTTGTTCAATTACTCGCACTTCGGTAACTCATTTTAATTTCTGTTCTTAATAAAAGTTATTCGCTGGTATTTGATTAGTTTATATTTCTTGTTTGTTTTTCATCTTGTGTAATAGAATCATGTTCCAAACTAGGGTTTCTTCCGTTTTTCGCTTGATAATGAGTGAGTAGTTGTATAGGTAGGGTCGTGGGGTGATTAGCACATCGTGGCCAGTCGGACACGTTCTGCTCCTGTTTTTCAAACAATAAAGAAAAGGCAATTTTAGGTTAACAAAGAACATTCGTTAGACAAACCTGGGCATTGTCGGAGCCCATGTGAACGGGGGAATGGGGGTCCAAAACTCATTCTCCGCTGCGCATGGGTATACGTCAACCATAAAGATTCGCATCGTTTGGGGTATCATTTTCTCTCTAAAGTTAAATATTTTTAAGAACACTGAATGGAGCAGGGAAGTCCGGACTAGTTACGAGTGCTATAAACCCTACGACCGTACCTCCTTTAATTATCTAAAAAGTACAATCAATTTCTTAGTTTTTATTAATCTTAGCATCAAACTACACGGGGTGGCTACCTAAGAGCCCGTTTTAATTAGTAACACCAGAGTTTTTAGTCAGCACACATCACCGTCTTTGTGGATTCGACTCCGGTCTTACCGGATATTGTGCTACGTCAGTCTCCGCCCTATGCTTGGGGCAACCCATTAATTTAGGACTACAAAATCGTCAAGAATTTTTGGCGCCGTTGCCGGGGACGGTAACATGTGTTAAGAATTCAGATAGTTATTTTTTATTTGTTTTCTTTTTAGTTCTTTGTTTTGAGTCATAATAGGTAGAGGTAGGCAATCCTCCATTGTAGGAAAGCAATCACCTCTAGCCTTTTTTTTATTATTATTGTTGAAATGAAAAAAGAATGGCCCATTTTGCAAGGTGGTATGGAGGTTATACAAAACAATTTGATTGTTCAGTGTCACTTCCTATATTTTGTGGTTTGGATTCAGAAAATCCTTTTTCGCATGTTCATAACCTTGAGGAAGCTTTTGCTAGCGATGAAGTGGCTCTTTTACATGTATTCCCAGCATCTTTGCATGGTAATGCTTAAGATTGGTTTAAATTTTTGAGTCCAAAATTGACATGGAATGAGATTGTAATACAGTTTTTCAAAACTTTCAATCTCTCATATGAGACTCATATGCTTTTACAAGAACTATCACATTTCTCTCAACAAGATGATGAGTCTTTGTCACAGTGTTGGGAGCGATTTAAATTTTCCGTATTCTCTTGGTCGAGTTTTAATTGTGAGCTTGGCAGTCTTCTGGTTATCTTTTGTCGTAGTTTAAATCCTAAGCCATGCCAAATGGATTTTAGGTCCACTGACGAATTCCTAGATAATAATGTTGAAGAGGCTTGGGATTACCTAGATGAATTAACCCAAAAGCTCCAATTTTGTGAGTTGACTGAAAGTTCTGAGGATACCAATTCTGATGGGAGGGAAAAAGAGGAAATAGAGCCGCCTTATTTTGATCAATTAGCTGATTCTCTTTCTTGCAATCAAGTTGAAAATTTTCAAGTGATTAATTCTTGTGTATTAGAAGATGAAACAACAGAGCCACTTGTAATTAACCAAATAGTTGGTTCACTTGAAGTGCAACAGTCTTCTCGAGAGCATTCTAGTACACTTGAGATGGATTTTCATGACGTGACTCCTGAGGAGTCATTGCCAATAATTGTGCAAAGTCCACTTGTTCTTGATGATCAAATATCCTCAGTCATAGATGTTGATGTCATCACTCCTATTGAGCATCTGTAGACACCTCCCAAGCGGGGCATCGCCATACAGATTGATCACGCTTGTGTTTGCTCGATTGGTTGCTCATTCATAAACCAAAATCATGGACATTCCCATGGCTAGGAACATCGCCACATGATAACGGTTATCATCAAATAGAGTCGCCACCCAGTTTATTAAAACTGGGAAAACAGATAGAGATTCTGGATACGGGAGCCAAAAGTACAATTAGGGGAAGGTGTTAGGCACCCCTCTTTGCCCAGTCGTGAGACTGGCCCATAATCATTCAACATAAGACGTATAGATGCTTTATTTAATTCTAACACATAGTCTGTTTAATTAATCCTTTAAACAGTAAGTAAAGTGAGCCAGGACTGTAATTGAAGCATGCATCAGAAAGCAGGAAACAAACAAAGCTGTCCCAGGGTAATGGATCCCGCGGCCGGTGAATGGATGTCACGGCCGAGGGATCCTCCTGGTTTGATATATCGGCCGAGGGATCGAAGCCCCGGTCGATGTTCTTCCTCACACCAGACAGAAACGTTAGTAAATAATCAAAACGCTAAAATCATGATTATTGACAGGAAATAAAACAAACCAGAGGCCGTTGGGCCTCACCACCTTGATCCCTCAGTTGCTTGATTGCTTCGGATTGCTTGTGAATGACTGATTGCTTGATTAAGAACCCTAGGGTTAGGGATTGACGGCTGCCTTCGGGAGGTTAGGGCTTTTGGAGTATGGGATTGAGAGAGTATTTTGACAGAGTTTCGTGGTTTGATTGAGTGTGTAGGTATCTCAATTTCTGTGTGTTAAATTCGGAACCCAAAGGCCCCTTTATATAGGCATAGGGATGACTCACTCCGGCCAATCAAATCACGAGATGGCAATTGCAATTGCAATGCATCTCAAACTCTACGTCGTGATCTCCGAACGTAGCCCGAACGCATCGGAAAGGTAGTGTAGTTGGATCAAACCAAACGTCTGACAGAACGTTCGAGAGTCTGGAAAAAGGTCGATCTGGCGGCCGAGCAAAGGATGTCGCGGCCGTGGAAAGGATGTCTCGGCCGAAGGATAGATCTTGCGGCCGAGGGATTGATCTCTCAGGGAGATTTTGCTGGCAACAGGTTGCTCGGGCGAGGGATTGATGTTATGGCCGTGGGATCGATGTTACGGCCGTCAGATGGATTTTCCTAGGCTTCTGTATTTCTGTCTGAAAGGCTGTATGGCTTTGAATTGGGTCCTCTAAGTGGTCAAAGTTCTCACCGAAAGTCCTAAGGTCCTCAAGGAAGCAATCGCAATCACCGTATCCATTTCATCATCGGGATTGTCCCAAGGTGGGACTTGAAATAATCGTTAGGCCAAATTGGGGTGTCTACAGATGCCCTCTTTGACTGAACTCAGACGGATCGCGAGACATGTTTGAGTAAGAGTCAAAGCTGTAAAAGCAACTCAATTTGGTCCAACCACTATTCCAAGGGGTTTTCGAAAAGGTTTTGTTATGGTCGGGCCGGGAGGCTGCCTACGTATTCCACAAGGGAAATTCGGACCAATCGTAGTTCGGGCAATAAAGAAAAGTAAAAGTTTGGAGGGTTAGAGACAGAAGACGTACCTTAGGGCTTTAAAAGCCGTAGTGTGACGACTGAGCCAGGGTTTTGGCGGAAGATAGTTGAAGGAGCGCGGGGCTACCTGGGGAGTTTTTGCGGAGAGCTTCCTTAGTTATTTTAGGGTAGATCAGTACACTGCAGGTGCGTTTGCTTTTCTTGATCATCCTTACTTTGACTGAAAGGAGCTCGGTAGAGTAGCCTATCCTTGCGAATGAGCTGGAAGGAATTGATGTAGTGGGGTGGAATCCAGACCATCTGCTGGGGATGAATTGGACGCCGGTTTGTTTTTGAGATGTAGGGGAGGCGCAGGGCCAGTAGCTGGAGCACGGAGCTTTGGAGATGAGGGAACCGAGGCACGGAGCTGGTTGTAATTATGAGGCGAGAGCCTGGAGAGTGATAGAATCGAGGCGTGGAGCCTATTGCGATCTTGAGGCGAAGGCCTGGGGTGAGCTTAGAGCTTGATGAGACCGAAGCGCGGAGCTGGTATTGATCAGGATGATAGCCTGTGGTGTCAGAGCTTTGAGCTTGACGTAATGAACCGAAGCGCGGAGCTGGTTGTATTCTGATGGTCTGTGCACGGAGCTTTCTCATCATAAGTGTTGGCGTGGAGCCAAAGGATCGAGGCGCTGAACCGATCAATAAAACCGAGGCATAGTGCCGGTTGATTGCAGAGTGTATATGTGCAATGCTTTGTTAGATGTGAACAGATATGATGCAGACTCGATGTGAAAATGCAATATGTGCACGGGCCCGTGCGTGTGTGTTTGTTTTAAGCTTAGAGCTTCTATCAAGTTCCGGACTTGAGCATTCAGAGCGTAGAGCTCGAGCATTCGGACGGCAGAATCCGAGCATTCAAAGTACAGGCTTTGAGCGTCCAGTACGCAGTGGTTGGGCATCCAAGCGTGGAGCTTGAGCATTCAAGTGTATAACTTGAGCATCCAGTACACAGTGGTTGGGCATCCAAGCGTAGAGCTTGAGCATTCAAAAATGTTAGATTTTTGAGCATTCAGGCGTAGAGCCTGAGAATAAATGTCTTGATTGTTGGGGCGACTTAGAGCCTGTTGCTTGTTTACGGCTTCGAGCTGGTTGAGATGATGAACACAGGCTTCGAGCCTGTTAAGAACTTGATTGTGTACGGCTTCAAGCCAGTTGAGATGTGATAGCGAGCATAGAGCTGCTGAGATAGTAAACATAGGCTTCGAGCCTGTTGAGGTGATGACTTGGAGCCATTTTGAGATAATGGGTTTTGAGCCGCCGAGATTGTTTGTTTACGGCTTCGAGCCAGTTGAGATAGCGGGCTTAGAGCCGCTGAGTTGTGTAGAGATGATGGGCACAGGGCCGCTGAATTGATACGGGCTTCGAGCCGCTATGATAAAGGGCTTCGAGCCGCTGGGTGATAGTGGACGAAGGCTTCGAGCCTGTTGAGGTAATGGGCTTCGAGCCGCTGAGTTGATTGTTATGGCTTCGAGCCAGTTGAGATGATGGGCTTCGAGCCGCTGAGATTGCTTGTGTACGGCTTCGAGCCAGTTGAGATGGTGGGCTTCGAGCCGCTGAGTTGATAAGGTGGCGGGCATAAAGCCGCTGATAGAGGATTGTTGAGAATTGTTACGGCTTTGAGCTACTGAGCTGTTGAGTATTCCATCTTCCATCTTCCACAGGGTTTGATTGGTTCCTTATGCTTGGGATGTTTCCAAGGCTAGTTTTGAGTATGCTCGGGATTGCCCCCAAGGCTAGTTCTTGACCATATTCCAGTTTGTTAGGGAGATTTCCCATTACCTCCACTGCTGGGAGTGCCTTCCGGAGGCCAAACGCCTTCTAGCGACTCAAATGTCTTCTGGTGGCTAAATGCTTTCTGCAAGCTGGCAACATAAACGCTTTCTGGAAGCTAGCAATATAAATGCCTTCTGGAGGGTGCATTGAGTGGAAGCCACAGGATTGTTTTACTGGCCTGCCGAGCGCGAGATTGTGCACATGGCGTGGCATAGAGCTGTTGAGGTGTGGGTGTAGAGCTGCTGAGCAGTACTTGAGCGTCCTCAATGTTTCGGTAAGCTTCTTTTTGTCCTTGGCAGAGAAATATGAGATTAGAGGCCTGCGGTGGAGGCCTTTAGTGCACAAGTGGTTTGCGACGTTGTCGGAGCACGCTCGGGAGTTAGTACGCGCTGCTGGTCTTGAGCCGTTTGTTTTGGGCCGTTTGTTTTGGGCCTCAATCTTCTGAAGATGGATTGGTCGTTGATGACCTCGCTGGTTGGTGGGATTCTCCTAACATGTTCCACTTTCCTTCTGTTGGCGAGATGACGATCACGCCAGGTGATTTTTCTTTGCTTACTGGCCCATGAGTAGGTGGAGCTCCTCTTTGGGTTAACACTTGGCTTTGGGAGCGAGTAGGGGATTTGGAGTGGTTCTTGGGCAAGGTGCCCCCTCTTCACTCGCGTGGTCATGTTGACGTCTCTTGGCTGATCAAGACTTTTATGAAGGTTGATATCTCGACTCAGGTGAGTGTTGAGTAGCTGACACGGGCCTTTCTTCTCTACCTCCTTGGGTGAACGTTGTTTGCCAACAAGGATAGTTCAGTGCATAGGCAGTCTCTAGCCCCTTTGTAGTATTTGGAGGCTGTTTGGGAGCTTGATTGGGGAGCATCTGCCTTGGCCACCTTGTATGGCCTCCTTAGGGCTTGTTCACGGGACAGGACTTTTGGTGGTCACTACCGAGTACTTGAAGTATATCCTTCTTCTTTTCTCGTTGTGATTTTTTTCCCTTGCTACGAGCGATGGTTGGTGGGGCAATGGAAGCCACGGTTGCCAGTTTTGAGCCCTGGCGACAAGTTTTGGACCGATTGACGGTTGACCAGGTACCCCTTGCATTCCTTGTCTTCAGATCTCCATTCCTCTGTGCTGTGGCTGATTTAGACTTTGTTTGTAGGCGAGGTTCGACCCTTGGAGTGGTATATCAGAGGACACCCCTCTTACACGTTCCAGGGTTCCAGATTGTACTCGTAGCCTGTTCGAGGGTCCCTTTTGTTAAGCCTGGTACTTATGTGATCGGGTGGCCAGCCAGTGGCGCCCACGTGCTGAGGATCTTCAGTTTGTTCCTCCTCCTCCTCCGACGTTGATGAGGTCTACTTCTTCGATGTCTAAAGTAGACTTGGAGAATGCTCAGATCTAGGCGGGTTTGCTTCTTTAGGCAGGTGGCTGTATGGAGTACTGCCATTTTTCCTTGGTTCTGCCTGTTGTTCCTTCAGTTGCTCTTGTTTGGCCACGGGCCCTTTCCTTTGTCTCCTTCCATTTTGATGACGGAGAAGAGGCGCTTGGTGCTTGCCCCTTGTTTTGCATTCTTTTCCTTGTAGCTTGAGTTTGAATGAGCACCAGCTGTCAGTGGGGAGGATAGCTAGCAATCCCCTTCTTCATCTTAGAGATCGTCTCGAAGACGGCATCACAACCAGCTTTAGGATTTTCTTTCTCCTTCCTGTTCATGGTTAGCAAAGAGAGAAGCAGAAACTGTATTTGTATAGTGAAAGCAACCACAGTGATGATTTTGTAGGCAAGCTTTTGTTCATGAAATGAGAAATGCTTTTTATGCCCCTAGATGTCTTGAGTTTGCATGCGATAGTCAGAACATGGCTTTTTGAACAAGTATTTGCTGATAGACAGTAATTTGTGTGAAAAATACTGGCCGAAGAATTGATTATTCGGCTGAAAAATCGATATTGTGGCCGATGTATAGATTCTTTGGCCGTTACTTTGATTTTCCAAAGGTAGATTTTGTTTTGGCCAAGTGGCATCCTCTTTTCTCTTCCTTCTTATGCTTGGTTTTGATTTTCTTGCCTTTTGCTTTTGCCATGTTCCATAGTCCGATTGCCAAACTCGAGAGTTTTTGAGATATCCTGCTCATTGTGTTAATGACCTTCAGGTTAGAGGGGATGAGCAATAGTTCTTGTGTCTATTGCTGTTGCCAATTTTTCGAGAAAAGCATACTCATCTTTTACGAGCTCAATACGCAGGGTTAGCTATGCCTATCATTGAGTACAAATTTGTTGATGTTTTTCCTTCTCTCCAAATGTTTAGGCCGCATCTCAATGTGAGATTGCCTACGTATCCCTATCTGGGAATCAGGCCTTTTACGTAGTTCCAAAATCATTACCTTTGAGGTTGGGTTTTTCACTCTTGGTTTTTCTTCTCACATGTTCTTGATTTTGCCTAGGTTACCTAATGGAGGTTGAGTCCCTAGCGAGCTTTTCTTTGAATGCCTTAACTTTTGCCTAGGCTGCGTTTTTGCATTTTCTTGCCCTAGCAGGCTTTGCTCTTACTTCTGCTTGGGTTTTCAGGTTACCCAACGAGCACTTCTCTCAAGAGGGTTTCTGCGTTTTGGAGAGGAATTTGATGGAGATATTTTTCAAAATCTCTCTTGTATTTGTACCTTCATAATGGGCGAGCTAACCCTAAGTGTTCTCGCGGAGATAGTGTCTTCTTTCTAAGTTTTGACAAAAACCTAGTTTCTTAAGCAACTAGAGTTCATCCTTTCCTTCCTTTTTGTCAGCGACACAGGGAACTTGATTCCTTGAAATTTCCCTTGTTTGGCAAAGAGACTATAGTGTTTGGCAATTGCAATTTAGGAAGTAAATCATTGAATAAGCATAGTCTAGATGATGAAACAGGAATTCACTTAGCAGAAATTAAATGCCCAAGCAGGGGCTTAAAACATGTTTTAGCTTGATTAGAAGCGATGTTTAATGTTCTTTGCCATGTTGTGACTTCTTAGCTATTGTAGCATTTCGAGGTCGTTTTCAAAACCTTTGTCTTTCGCAACTTTATACTCCCTCCGTCCCTTTTTAAATGTCCTGCTTCGTAACTCCAACTTATTAAAAAGACATCATCATTATACCTTTCACATCAACTTTTTACTCCACTTTCCCTACTTACCCATCATCATTACACTTTTACTCACTAACTTTTCAAAATGGAATCTACTTTTAGGGACAAAATAGACAATTCACCAACTTTTACCCACTAACTTTACAAAATGGACATTTATTAAGGGACAGCCCAAAATGGAATACTGGACTGTAATAAAGGGACGGAGGGAGTACTCTTTTCCACCCTCTTCTTTGCCAAACAGGGCCTTTGAACTGGATCCATCTTCACTGCTTGCACGGTGGCTACCTCTTTGAGCCATGAGCAGTCCCCAAATGGAAGTGTTGGTCTAGGTTTTCATCGTATTCTCCTTCCATTCCGTCAAAGTCACTTTCCCTTTTGCTTGTTCTTCTTCATTACTTTTGTCAGACATGTCGGGATCGATCACTTCTGATTGATTGGACTCATTGTTTTCTTCCTCCTCCATCATGAAACATTCGTCCTCCTCTGGGAAGGTAAAGGTTGGCTTGGTTTGGTTGTTTTGGACAATGTATTGGCCAGGATTGTATGTGGGGTTGTTTATGAAATCGATGTTTCGGGGTGGTGGCTCAGCTTTGTGAGTAGGAAGTGGATTGGCTTGCACATTAGGTTTTGGAAGTTTTATAGTTCGGCTATCAACGAGATCTTGAATGTCATGGCGGAGACGCATGCAGTTATCTGTCTCATGCCTAGGGTGTTGGTGGTAAGCGCACTGTTTGTTAGGATCATGGTTTGGGCCATAGGGTGGCTGAGGAAGTGGTTTGTTTTAAAGGTTTGAGATGCCCCTAATGGCTCAGAATGGCTAAGGCTTGAGATGAGGTCATGTAAAGATGGTCAAAGTTGCAACGGGGGCGATTTGAGCTTTGGGATGAGCTAATTTGGAAAGGGTCTTGTGGTAAGATTGAGTTAAGGGCGTTGACGAAGGCAGGAGATGTACGGGTTGTGAAGGTTTTCTTGGGTGGAGGAGTTTCTTCTTTCCCAATGAGGCCTAGCTTGATCCTCTCTTCAATCTGCAGCCTAGTAGCCTACAGGCGCTTGAAATCAGTGATAGTCTGAGTGTAAATGTGTGTGAGGTACTTGGGTTGCAGACTCTTGACAACTATTCTCACTTGATCTTCCTCAGAGGGGCGGTTCTTCATCTTGGCGGCTTTTTCTCTCTATCTAGCCACAAAGGTTGCAAAGTCCTTGTTTGATTCCTGCTTAGTCGTTTCCAAATCTCGAGTTGTTAACTCAATTTGGACGTTGTATACATCTTGCTTGAAAAAAGCATTGGCAATTTCTGGCCAAGTATGATAGTGCACAAACTCCAAAGTGAGAAACCAATCGAGAGCGCTTTCATTAAGAGTCCTTTGAAATAACTGAACAATGAGCTCATCATCCAAGCCCATTGGCTTCAGAGTGTTGATGACATGGCGGGCATGGCTAGTGGGATTGCCAGTTCTATTAAACTTCTCAGGTAGTTGAGAATCTGGAAAAAGGCAGAGTCCTTCAAAATCTAGAATTTGGTCCCTTTGTGAACGGGCCAGAGTACGTTTGATCTCCTTGACTTGTTTGGCCAATTCAGGGTTTTCTGCCAATACCACTTCTTGAGGATTCTCATCTTCCACCGATTTCTCTTCGTTCTCAGCATCTCTTGCTACTTTCTCTGCTAGTAAGATAGCGACTTTGAGCTTGATGATTAGCAATGATGGCGTCCTTATCTGCCATGAGAGTGGGAGGATTACTTGATGAAGCTTAGGACTTGGTAGATGATTGAGTTTGTTGAGGAGATGACCGCGGAGTCCCTGGAAGTGATTGGGACCGTAGCAGTGTAGGTGTTTTGGCCGGTGAGAGTGACAGACGGGACGGTTGCAAAGACCTCTGTTTGGCGTGACTTCGAGTATTGTAAGAGTATAAAATTGGCTGTGGTTGCTTCTTTGTTTTACTTATTGTGTCTGCTTTGAAAAGTAGAGTACCTGTAAGTCAGTACTTGGCTTGTGTAGGGTTAGGATTTAGGCTGAAAATCCCAACCCTTCTGCACAGAAAAAGTTATTTACAACAATAGATGATACAAGGTGTGAGGAAGAACTCTTGCAAGTAAAATGCAAATAGGTTCCTAGCCTGTAGGTTCCTGTCTTAGTTTGATAAGTTCTATGGCTTTCTAAAGCATGCAAGGTTTTTGGTAGTCTCAGGGTGCTCCGTTGTCAAAGGGCACCAATCCTCTCACCAGCCCATCATAGGCGGTGATTGGGTGATTCCCTTTTTGATATACCACTAGGTACGAGTGACTGTGGAGTTTGCTGGAACCCCCAACATAGCCCGTGTCATGCCGGGATATCAGGTGAACTCAACGGGTTGCCCGCTCGATGCATATGATTAATGAATTAGACAAGGCATGTATTAGTCTTATGTTGAACTTTCTGGTTATGGCTCTCAATTCCCCAGCAGAGTCGCCAAAAACTGTAGACACCTCCCAAGCGGGGCATCGCCATACAGATTGATCACGCTTGTGTTTGCTCGATTGGTTGCTCATTCATAAACCAAAATCATGGACATTCCCATGGCTAGGAACATCGCCACATGATAACGGTTATCATCAAATAGAGTCGCCACCCAGTTTATTAAAACTGGGAAAACAGATAGAGATTCTGGATACGAGAGCCAAAAGTACAATAAGGGGAAGGTGTTAGGCACCCCTCTTTGCCCAGTCGTGAGACTGGCCCATAATCATTCAACATAAGACGTATAGATGCTTTATTTAATTCTAACACATAGTCTGTTTAATTAATCCTTTAAACAGTAAGTAAAGTGAGCCAGGACTGTAATTGAAGCATGCATCAGAAAGCAGGAAACAAACAAAGCTGTCCCAGGGTAATGGATCCTGCGGCCGGTGAATGGATGTCACGGCCGAGGGATCCTCCTGGTTTGATGTACCGGCCGAGGGATCGAAGCCCCGGTTGGTGTTCTTCCTCACACCAGACTATACGATTAACAGATAATCAGAAAGCTATCATTAAGTATAAGAGCGATAAATAAAACAAACCAGAGGCCGTTGGGCCTCACCACCTTGATCCCTCAGTTGCTTGATTGCTTCGGATTGCTTGTGATTGACTGATTGCTTGATTAAGAACCCTAGGGTTAGGGTTTGAACTTCGGGGTTTGATCGCCGGATTGACGGCTGCCTTCGGGAGGTTAGGGCTTTTGGAGTATGGGATTGAGAGAGTATTTTGACAGAGTTTCGTGGTTTGATTGAGTGTGTAGGTATCTCAATTTCTGTGTGTTAAATTCGGAACCCAAAGGCCCCTTTATATAGGCATAGGGATGACTCACTCCGGCCAATCAAATCACGAGATGGCAATTGCAATTGCAATGCATCTCAAACTCTACGTCGTGATCTCCGAACGTAGCCCGAACGCATCGGAAAGGTAGTGTAGTTGGATCAAACCAAACGTCTGACAGAACGTTCGAGAGTCTGGAAAAAGGTCGATCTGGCGGCCGAGCAAAGGATGTCACGGCCGTGGAAAGGATGTCTCGGCCGAAGGATAGATCTTGCGGCCGAGGGATTGATCTCTCAGGGAGATTTTGCTGGCAATAGGTTGCTCGGGCGAGGGATTGATGTTATGGCCGTGGGATCGATGTTACGGCCGTCAGATGGATTTTCCTAGGCTTCTGTATTTCTGTCTGAAAGGCTGTATGGCTTTGAATTGGGTCCTCTAAGTGGTCAAAGTTCTCACCGAAAGTCCTAAGGTCCTCAAGGAAGCAATCAGCAATCACTGTATCCATTTCATCATCGGGATTGTTCCAAGGTGGGACTTGAAATAATCGTTAGGCCAAATTGGGGTGTCTACAGCATCCACCATTGCAAAAGATTGTTAAGTTAGAACAAATTGATTTTCTTGGTGTTGATAATTTTAATATGGTTTACTATCCATTTTTCTTAAAATTCATCAACAACTTGAAAGTTAATTTGGTTGGGAATATGCAATTGGTAGAATTTAAATTTCAAACGCGGCTAAGGCAATTAAGATATTTTAAGTATTTGGTTTTGTGGCATGGCGCGTGCAATTTTTAACGGAGTGCTTGAAGTGGGGTGAGATGTTGATTTTGATTGGTTTTCGTAGTGTGATGAATAGTTGGATTTTCACGTGATGGGAGTGAATGTCATTAACTTTTTGTATAGTTTTTTTCTTTTCTTTTCTCTTTCTTAGATTAGCTACTTTTATTTTATTTTTAATTTTTTTGTAAAGACTAATATTGCAAGATGCTTCGTTCAAGTTGGGGGGGGGGGGGTCTTCTTCCCGCAATATTATTTCTTGCATAGTTCTCCGTTGCGAGGTGATACCTTTCTCTTCTTTTTCTTTTATGTCCTATTTTTGTTCTTGCATTCAATGAGGACATCGAATGGTTCAAGTTGGAGGGAGGAATTACTTTGGTAGTTTATTTTATATATATATTTTATAGTGGGATCCTTTTTGCATGCGATTTGGTACTTATTGTGATTACTTGTTGAATAATTGAGTTGATGTGTGTTGCCTACCATAGTGATATCTGTTTTTGGCTTGGTAGTTCTACTTGCTAGCTTGTCTTAAGAAGTTGATCATAGCACTCTTGTATAACACTATTGCACGTCATGTTTATTTGGGCCTTGACCACTTGTGAGTTGTGACTTAACCAATCTTGATGGCTAAATTAGTGGAGACTTATGCCCTAGTGAGCTTTTGGGCCCTATCTTTTATTGAAGTGGTGTCACTTTAACTCTTAGTTTGTCATGGAAAGAGTCTATTTGTTGTGGTCTCATTATTTTTTATTGTTGAGTGTCGGAACTTAAATGCATAACAATATCTCTTGGATTTTGGTTAGTCACATGGATGTAACACCCCTGGGAGAGGATTATAGGCATTTTCTTGATATTTGAGCCGGTTCGTTCCTTTGTTTTTCCATTTATCCCTTGCAAGCCACTTTGAGCCTTATATATTTAGCCTTTTCTTGGTTAGCTTTACTTTCCATATTATTTTGGAGAAAGACAAAAGTATAAAGGTGTAATTTTTGGATGGATTGTGTAAAGACCCGTAAATTCGAAAATGGGTTTAAAAAGGTTTTAAAGGAAATAAGAAGGATGAGATTGATTTTGAAATTGGAGAGTTGGGGTTAATGTGTAAGGTGGAATAATTGTGGGTGAATTTATGAAATGTGTTTGGCATATATGTGTTTTGTGTGAGAGTGTAGGGAATAAATTTCCCCTTTCCTCTCTCTCTCCCCGTTCTTCCCTCTCTCTCGGCTCCTTCACTCTCTCTCGGCTCCCTCACTCCTCTTACCCAAAATCCCACCAAAAATCACCCAAAACTACCATCAATCCTTCACCTCCATCGCGTATTCAGTCCGTATCACGTTGGTTGGAGCTCGGTGGAGGCGCATTTCGTTCAAATCCGGAGATTGGAGCTAGGGCTTGCAAAATTCTTCCAAATTCGTTTTGAATCGTGAGGTAGGAGGTTCTAACTATCGAAATATGTCTATGAAGTGTTTCTTGATGCTCACTTAGTGCCTTGGATCGTTGTCGATGTTGTTGTGGTAGTTGTGGCTGAAAAACCCATCTCTGTCTGTCAAAAATCTGCTCGAAACCCATCGTTATCGATAACATTTTAATTGTTATCGATAACATTTTGTTCCGGAGCCCAGAAATTTTAGTGTTATCGATACCTTTGGTCATTGTTATCGCTACCCTTGCGGCTGGAATGATTTTGACCCTGAAGTTATCGATACATTTTCATTTGTTATCGATAACGTTATGCATTTATTAATTCCGACCGTAAGTTATCGATACCTTCTTTTTTTCGTTATCGATAACACCACCTGGTATTATGGTTTTGGCCACTTTGATTCCCGTTACTTTATTTGGGGTTCCTAATCATGCCTAGTTAATCTTAAACAAAATCCTAATGATCTTGAATTTGATTACTCATGCCTTGTGGCATCATTGGACATACCCACAATCTTTAATGCTCGGCTATACTTGACTTTCCCGAAATTTATCTATTTTTATACATATCAAAGTTGTGTTTGAACGGCATTTCCAAATGGTGAAATGAATTTTAATACTTTACGGACGCAACGAGAACACCTCAGGACTCATCGACGGGTGAGTGCCTGGCAGAGGACATCGGGGTCCTTTAATTGGCCCGACAGGAGCTATATGCTCATATTTGATATTTCAGGACCTCCCATTGGGCAAAGTGCCTGGCAGAGGACATCGGGGTCCTTTAACTGGCCCGGCAGGAGCTACGACTCATGACACTTGTACGAGACACATGTTGACACTTGGTGTTTTCAAAAGTTACCCGTTGAGACGCACGATTGGCTTTGAAAATGAAAGGTCGGGTTGAAATCGCTATTGTTGTTCGTCCGTTGGACCTTGTTGCCTTTGATCATCTTATTTTCTTTCCTACATTTCATATGCATATATTGCTAGATTAGAGCTTTCTACCGGGCCAGTGTAGCTCAGACCTTCCTTCATTTCAGGTACTAACCCAGGGCCATAGCTGCATGTTCTGATTGCTTGATTGTGGACGTGGTTTTGAAAGCTAACATCGTGGAGTTACCGAGTCATCTTTGTGATCTTTTTTTTTGAAAGATGTATTTGTAACTCTATTATCAATTATTTGATTAAGAAATATTGTAACTTCTAAACTTTCTTTTGACATTCGGTGATTATGTTAATTTAGGCCTCGATGCCGAAAATTGTAATCTTTTGGATACTCATGGTGAAGGAAGTGAAATCGTGAGATGGAAATGTAAACTCTTTTGGGGTAATATTTGGAATATTGCGAGGTTTCTATTTATGGATAATCTTTATATTTATGTTGAAAATCGAGGGTGTGACAGATTGTGAATTTTTGTGCTTGAATTGGTGGTGCCCCTTTTAAAAAAGAAAACAGAATAGAAAAAAAACAAAAGAAAGAGAAAAATAAAAGGGGCGCCGATATAGATGAAAAGGAGGAATCGTGCTTTATTGCTGAAAAATGTTAAAAGGTTAGAAGGAGCGATAAGGTGGAGTTGAAAAGAGTGGAAAAAATGGGCACGCATTGTTAAATTAGCCCCAAGTTGTTTGCCTATTCTCAGACACGTGATGTTTTACCCTAGCCTTTACACACTTTCAATTACCCAACGTTACAACCAAAATTAAAGTCCTATTTGATCCTAAGGGTGATGGGAAGTGGATTGATGGATGTGAGTGAGAGTTCCAATACTTGGTATTCTATTCACGAGACCGTGTGTTCACCATACAAAGCGTTTTTTTCGTGTCTTATATGCGAGGTACTTTGCTTTTCATTTACATAACTTCTAACCGCACACTTGAGAGTTCATAATGCACCTTGTTATGAGTGATTTTATTTGTGAGTGCAAGACACAGTGAGAATTGAAGTCAAGACTCGGTCCGGAGAGAGCGGTTAGTTATTGGACACTTTTGGTTGAGGCCCATATCACACACACGCTAAGCCTAGGTGCCATCGTTTATTTCTTGACTTGATAGCGTTTGGAATTATTTGTGCCTTCTTATATCTTTGTGGTAGCTGCACATTCTTTACTTGATGGACTAGTGAGTTGTATGACAGGTTTTGGGTTCCGTGTGAAAGAGTTCACAGTATTTTGTGGGTGATCACTGCTGAAAACCCTCACGAGACTTCACTCGTCCTACCAGAGCCGCCTGTGGGTTTAAAAGAACTATCGATTTTAATTAGTTTTCTTTAGTTGCATTTTGTTTTTTTTGCTCGGGACTAGCAAAGTGTAAGTTGGGGGGTGTGATAGGCGCGTAAATGTTCACATACGCGCCCCTTAATTTATCCTTGCTAAGTCTGTTTTTATATTATTACTTGGAGATTTACGCTTTATTTTTGTGTTATAGGTATTTGAAGGATTTGATACACAAAGAGCGCAAAGTTGAGTTTTATTTGATGTCCAGGCAAAACCCATTATCAAAATAGTTTCAATTGGTGGGTCCATTGACAGTCTGAAACTGCTACTGATTTGGAAGCTAATTGGCCAAGAAAATTGGACTTGCACTTTGATCATTAGGTGGGCCCATGGAATAGTAATAGCAAGTGGTTATTCAGGTCCAAGATATAAAAGGGTAGTAGGGTTGCATAGATATAGGGCTACGGTCGGGGCTGCCGAAAAGGAAAGCGGAGACCGAGAGCTGCAGAAGCTTATAAAAGGGACGACGCAAAACAGTGAAAAGAGCTTTTTGTTCCGAATATTGTTTACTTTTCTTCCGAGTTTTTCCTTCAAGTTTTGAAGCTTTGTTCAATTACTCGCACTCCGGTAACTCATTTTAATTTCTGTTCTTAATAAAAGTTATTCGCTAGTATTTGATTAGTTTATATTTCTTGTTTGTTTTTCATCTCGCGTAATAGAATCATGTTCCAAACTAGGGTTTCTTCCGCGGATCAAAAAAAAAAAACTAGGGTTTCTTCCGTTTTTCGCTTGATAATGAGTGAGTAGTTGTATAGGTAGGGTCGCGGGGTGATTAGCACATCGTGGCCAGTCAGACACGTTCTACTCCTATTTTTCAAACAATAAAGAAAAGGCAATTTTAGGTTAACAAAGAACATTCGTTAGACGAACCTGTGCATTGTCGGAGCCTATGTGAACGGGGGAATGGGGGTCCAAAACCCATTCCCCGCTGCGCATGGGTATACGTCAACCATTAAGATTCGCATCTTTCGGGGTATCTTTTTCTCTCTAAAGTTAAATGTTTTTAAAAACACTGAATGGAGCAGGGAAGTCCGGACTGGTTACGAGTGCTATAAACCCTACGACCGTACTTCCTTTAATTATCTAAAAAGTACAATCAATTTCTTAGTTTTTATTAATCTTAGCATCAAACTACATGGGGTGGCTACCTAAGAGCTCGTTTTAATTAGTAACACCCGAATTTTTAGTCAACACACATCACCGTCTTTATGGATTCGACTCCGGTCTTACCGGATATTGTGCTACGTCGGTCTCCGCCCTACGCTTGGGGCAACCCATTAATTTAGGACTAGGAAATCGTCAAGCAGAAGGTTACAATCAAGAGTTTGAGAATTATTGGTTATGTTAGCTTAAGAAAACTCTTATGATAAGCGAGAATTCTTGGTTTATGTTAGCTTTGGGAAACTCTTATGTTAAGCTCCGTTTTACTAAAGTTTTTATTTTGCTATGCCTGGATGGAACTTATGGAATTACACCGGTTCGATAAATATGTTGTTTTAGACTATTCTATGAATTTGAAATTTTGACAAGTAGATTTTGTTGGGAGGAGGGAAAATTTTTCATTCAACGGTTATTTGTAATATCCTTTCACATGGGGTGGGATAAACACACACGAAACTCACCCCATGTGAGATGGAGTTAAAAAACAACAGTTGTATCCCAATTTTTTTTTTTATTTATAAAAGTGGGTTTCGATACTTCATTTAAACGGTGTTTAGAATGCGTCACGGGCATCCACTAGTGAATTAACAACAAAAGGTGATTGACTTCTCTCCATTGACTCAAACCTCAAAACTTCCCTTTGAAAATCAAGGGGGTATAACCCGATGAGCCTAAGAACCACATCTTAAAGTATAACATACTAATGATTGTTCGTGCCAACACGTTCTAAACACAATTTAAATTACTTCTCCTTCTCTACTGTTGGCCGCCCCGCCAATTAAGCTAATGTCTTCTACAAGTATTGTTTTCAAATATGCTTAAATAGAGTTCATCTAATCAGCTAATAAAATAACAATGACACACACCAATTCAATCCAACATCAAAGAATGTTTAAAAATAACACATTTTCTGTAAGATGAGCTCTCATATTTAATTTGATGATTTTTTGTTCTTATCAACCCTCTTTAAACGAATAAAATCAATTTAAAAGGGAAAAAAAACTAAAAGGTAATCAGTTGAAAAAAATAAAGTATATATTACCCTACAACAAGTCAATATATAACTGAAAAGATTAGAAACGTCTCCCTAAGTAGGTTTATATATAAGGAAACATTTAGTGATCGAACAACTAGGATCAACATGTAAAGGCGATCTGACGGTTGTAGAGGACGTTGGGTTTGTATGTGTAGACAAAAATCGTTCTGTTTTATAATATAGATATAGATATCAAGTCGAGTTAAATTTTGGTAAAAGTTCCTAACAATTTTTTCCATACAAATGAACGATCCTGATCCACATCACTTTGCACCGCTATGTGATGCCGCAGGGTTGAGCAATGCTATGTACACTTCTACTGATCACTCTTTTTTCACATATGTGTCGACCCCACACATTTAATTGTGCAATGGGCCCTGCACATAAATGAGAGAGGAGTGGTCGGTAGACTTGGCAATCGAAGCTGTCCCGCCTCGTTCAGGACGGGGTTTTCATCTAATTTTCAGGTTTAAGGTCGAGGTCGGGATAAAAATTCTAAAACCGACTGAATTAGGGTAGGGTTCAAGGTGAAAGTACCCCGCCCGGATGTTACCCGTCCCAAAATATATTTGTATATAAAACTATACTTTTACCCTAATATAATTATCAGTATACTTCAAATTTTATATTTTTACCCTAATTTAATTATCATTATACTAGAAAAACTTATATTCTTAGCTTTATATTTTTACTATTATATTAAAGTACCACTTTATTTAAAATTATTTTCTTTTATTTTGTTTTTAGGTTAACAATTTTTTTATAATTTCTTCAGGGTGGGACGGGTAAACTTGTTTTTTGATCGGGGCGGGAATGGAAACCTAAAAAATACTCGGTCGGAGCCGTGTGCTAATTTTCGGGTAAAGTCGGGTCAGATTACACAAAAACACGCCCCGTCCATTGCCATTTCTAATGTTCGGGAGTAGTGATAAGAGCGTAGTTAGACTTATTATTTGGCAGAAAGGAGAATGATACCCCCACCGCGGTTCCCCCACCGAACCGTCCATCGCAAGCACGCCGGGCCCACTTCAGCCACCGGACGGCCGATCCGAGCCATCCAAAAATTCTAAAAAAAAAACCGAGTGTGCCTAAGCGAGAATCAACTGCATCCGACGTGTGTAGGTGCTCGATCCGAACTTCCAAAAATTAGAGATCCGAGCCGTTAAAAGATGGAAGATTGGTTCGAGCATATACATAAGTCAGATGCCGTTGATTCTCGCGTTACCACACTCGGTTTTTTTTTTAGATTTTTTGGACGGTTTGGATTGGCCGTCCGGTGGCCGGAATGGGCCCGACGTGCGTGCAGTGGGCGGTACCCGCGGTGGGGGTGACCTTGGCAGAAATGTGCTCGTCATTGAAGGGGGACCCGCAGCCTCTACGTGAACAAAAATGGTGCAGTTCGTGTGCCTGCCTAGAAACTCCACGTCCACGATCTCCTCCCCTACGTTCAATAAAATGTTCGTCATTCTCTCTCCTCTAACCTATCATCAATTTGTTGTAATGCAGAAAGTTCTGTAACTTTTGTTGCGTCGCAGGTTCGTTCCATTACCGTAACGTCGATTCATTACCAGCATGCAATAAATTCATTTATTTTTTTGGGTGATCATAGGGAACTCTCGTCTTGTTTATGATCATTTTTACGTAGCAAACTGGGCGTATAGAAATGGATAGAATTAATGTCAAATTGCATTTTTTTGTGTTGATATTCTTCAATGGCAGAAAAATTCGACATGGATGGTAGAATGAGAGCGGGGTACGAGAGGCAGAAGAGCATTGGGACAGCGGGCGGGGGAGCCCCGACCTCACCGATGATGGTGTCCCCGCTGCACCGTCACGCGCGGTCGGGCTCCACCGGGGTCAAGAAGCCCCAAAACGTAGCCGCCAAAGCCGCCGCGCAGAGACTTGCTCAGGTGATGTCTACCCAATCCTCTGCCGATGACGATGAGGACGAGGAGGATGACCTCTTGTATGACTATGCCCCCGCCACCGCCGCGCCCAGCCTCGGTCTTGCTGGTGGAGGAAGGGCTGCGAGTGCTGCCAGGCCTCGTCCTGCGGTAACACTTGGTCTACCCCTTGTTCTATTCCTTTAATACGCATGTTTCTATTTTTTATTGTAGGAAAATGCCAAGTAATGCCCATTAGGCAGTGGATAAAGAGTAAAAGTTGTAACGATATCTGAAACGATAGAAATGTATTGAAATTCTAAATTACTCCATATTTGGCATCTGATACACATTATAAACCGTTTAGTGGGCGGTACTTAGCATGACCCTTTTTTTTTATATATGCAACATGTAATCATCTCCGGCGAGTTCTAAAAGCCAAAGCCAATTTTGTTGAGTTGAGTACCTCCACGGCAAGGAATAATCAAGAACAGGTAATGAGAACGCAAGACACAGACAATTTTACGTGGTTCCTAAATGGTGTGTCACAAAAGTTTCCAGTGTATATCGAATGAAGAACAATACAAGTTACATCATCTGCTATGTATAGTAATTATTTACAACCTAGGGCTCAAATCATCAGTTACTGCAATACCCCAAATCCTGAATGGTCAGCGAAGCGCGACTTAGACCGAATCATGTCTCACAAGCCCAACAGTGTAATCATCTTCGACAGTTTCTGAAAGCAAAAGCCAATGTTGTCTCTTCTTGTTATTATAGAAGAAGTAAACAGAGCTCAACTATGGAGTCTCTGGTATTGTTATATTAGAAGAAAGGAACAAATCTCACAATTCAAAGGAAATACTTGTACAAATCACAATCCAAACACAAAGGACATATCACAATTCACCCAGCAGAACTATATGTCTCAGCACTCTCTCTAACATAGGCTCCTAACAGAAACAGAATCCTCCCAACTGAGATAACAGAACTATGCAAAGTATGGAAGAGGAATCCTAACAGCTAGTCCTGCCAAAATGCTTTGACTGTGTAAAGACTTCACTTATAATGTGAACTCATGTGCCTTTTATTATGAAACTTATAGGTTTGAGAATTTTATATGTTATTTAAAGGCGCGCGAAGGCATATGTTTTATCAGTATGTAATGCCGTCAATGTAAAAAGGTATTATTACATGATTGACTGTTGAAGCTCAACTACATTTTAGTTTGATGTACATGGTATGATAGCAAGTTAGAAACTGATATATGGAATTTGGTTGGAGTTGGACCATAGTTTGAATTACTTCGTCATCATTGAACAGAAGTTTCAAGTTTCTATCAGACTAACTTCCAATTTTCATGTTTTCTAGTCAGTTCGCACCTCCCTTGACCAGCCTCCATCTGCGGGTTCAGCATCTGGTGGGCGATTTATTAGCCCTGTTGACCAACAACCTCCATCGGCCCATTCTACCTCAGCCGCACGACCATCTCAGCCCAATTTTTCAGAACAACCATTATCTGCTCGCTCTGCATTACCCAGCCGATCATCTCAAGCCACAAACTCGGTGGAACAAGTGCAACCTCCATCTGCTCGTTCCACATCAGCTGCCCGACCATCTCAACCCAACAACACCATGGAGCAGCCTCTCTCTGCTCGCTATACCTTTGCTGGCCGTCCAAATTTAGCAGTTAAGACAGTTCCCATGGTACCTCCTAGTGTACCTATTAAGTTGAGGCCACAAGCTTCTAGTATTTCAGCAGAGATTCCCTTTGATATTCGGAGGGATAAAAGGTACATTAATGAACTGAAACTTCTCTTGGAGTGTTGAAGAGCATTTTGAGTTTATTTTTTATTTTTTACTATTTGGAAGTATAGAGGGGCCACTGTTGCCATGGTATTTTGAGAGCAACCACTTTGTGCATATGTTGCCAAAGATAGGTCTGTCTCCAAATCATCTCCCGCCCATACCCCCAATTATTGGGGACTGGATGGGTTCTGTTGTTGTTGTGCTATTTTTTATTTCATCTAGTGTTTTTCTTGATTAGGAATGAACCTCAGAGTCAGTATGGTGCTCAGATGTTTGACTTTAACTCATCTTTTTTTTGTTATGTCTTTCGCATTCTTTCTTTTTAACTACAATCAGCCGTTAATATCCAATGGAACTTGGAGATGGCCAAGGGCTAGAAGTAGAGAAACTTTGCATATAATTGAGAATACCCCAGTGAATTTTTTGCCAAGAGATGACAGTGTGGATCTGGTTATTTGGCTCCCCTCATCAAATGGGCATTATAAGTACAAGCTCAACTTGGAAAGCTCTTAAGGCCTAGTGGAGTGAAAGTTCCCTGGGTCTGATCTAGTTTAACGGGAATGTTCCAAAATGGGCATTCATATGCTGGTTATGCTGTCTAGGGAAGTTATCCACTAAAGACAGGCTCAGATCTTGGGGCATGGAGATTGAAGCAGATTTTGTTCTTTGTTCTCAACAAGTAGAATCTCTCCAACATTTATTTTTTGGGTGTTCCTATTCTAGAGGTTTGGGGTAAAATCTTGACCAACTGGATGATTTGGAGGCAACCTGGGCTATGGGATGATGAATTGGTGTGGGCTGTTAAGCTTTGCAAACTGTCCCTAGCTGCTACTGTCGGAATGTAAGATCTTTTGGGAGAAGCCAGATGAGTGCTCAAGGGGTTATTCAGACTGTTGAAGAGCTTGTTAGAGCTCGTATCAATTCTTGGAGGAATATACCTGCCACTTTGGAGAACCAAAGGCTCTGCTTTATATGGAACCTTCCTCAGTGGATTTTAGGAAGGATTAGATTAGGCCATTAATTTCTTTTTTGAGTTGTTTTGTTGCTGTTTAGTTGTGAGGCTTCTGTTGTAGTATTGTTTTGCTGAGGTAGGGGCTTTGGCCCATTGTTTTGTATTGTTTTTATTTTATTTTATCTGGTTTGGTCTATAAAAGCCACTATTCACCAAAAAAAAAGAGAGCATACAAATAGTTTATATTCCCCCTTTTTTATTCATGTTTTATTCCATAACTAGATACTGCATTACTGAACCAAAGAATTTGTTAACATAGCATGCTCTTTTCTTTCCCATCCCAGTGAAAATGTATAATGGGTAAGATTAGAATGGTTTTAAACAGGCATGTGTCTTCTGATTTCACGGTAACTGTTATTGAGTTCCTATCTATCTTGCAGTAGCATCTAAATACTACCAAAGTATATGTAGGTTCGAAGTTTACGGATATCTTCTTCTGTTTCTTCTGTTTTTCTTTTTTTAAAGTTGGTTCTTAAGTACTTAAAGTAACGCTTCTTCAATATGTATTAACCCCACCTTCATGTGGTTGAGAATCAGGTTATCTCTAGATATGGGTAGTATGAACCTTAGGGAATCTGGCACTCAGCGTTCTACTTCTGCTCTACAAGATGAGGTGAGGCCATCCCTGAACCTGCTACTTCTTGTGCTTTTGAAGCCCCTGTTACATACTGTTCCCTTCACGGCTTCCTAGATGTTATCTTCCCATTGTCGTAAAATTCACCTTCTATGCATTAACATGCTTCAAATCCCTGTTTCTCGGCAGACACATGACCCATGTTTAATTTTCTCTGTGTTCCATCTCTGTCTGAAATGCCTTTACTGACGTGTGGAACTGAATTGCAGCTTGATATGCTACAAGAAGAAAATGAAAGTTTACTTGATAAGGTGATGCCAATAATATCTTGTATTTCTCGTTTTATACAGAAATGTGTGCCCAGCTTCAATTTTCATGCATAATGTTTAAAAGGACGCACTCAACATTTGAGCACATCAATCCTGTTATGTTATATCGAGTCCAATTTTTGTTCGTATATTAGAGGTGAATAGCAGTATTCTTTCATATGTTCAATTAACGTTATCCCCAACTGCCATGCAGATATTACTTTAGTTAAGTATGTAACAATGGATTTAGGGTTTGCGGGAAGGAAGGAGTAGAGTAGGCATAAGTATAACAAGGGTGAAAGATTGAGAAGCATTAATTAGCTTTTCTGCCACACATATATTTATACCACCATACGCAAGTCAGTAGAATTACTGCAATACCCTAACTAACTCTACGATAGAGATAATAATGAAAAGATCAAACAGGGCTGGCTTGAAGGGCAACTGCCAAAAAGGAGAACGAGCTAACAGCCAAGGATTTTGTGAACATATCACCCAACTGATCTGCCAAGCGAACGTAAGGTGTAACGATGCGCTTCCGCAGTATCAAATATCGGTTGCTAGCAGTAAAGATGACACAAAACATCAGCATAGGAGTAGGAGTAGGAACAACAATGCCAAATGGCAAATTTCCAAAGAAGAGGATGGACCAATAACATTTCAGAGGCTGTATGAGCCATATTAAGATAATCTGCCTCCGCAAGTGGGCAACTCATTTTGTTTTTTACTACACTAACTAACAAGCTTGCTACCAACAAACGTACAATATCCGGAGGTAGAATGCCTTTCAGAACGACTACTAGCCCAATCAACATCACTAAAGCCAGTCCTCATCAGGGAATCAGAAGACCGACATGGAAACCCATGGCCAGGTGCACTCTTTAAAATAGCACAAAGTACGACAATCAGTCTCAAAATGTGGGTGACGAGGAGCATGCAGATACTGGCTCACAAAGCCCATGACATAAGTAATATCGGGATGAGTAACAGTAAGATAAATAAACTTTCCAACAAGACACTGATAACAACCAACATCATGAAAGGGTTCTCCTTGGTCAATATCAAGCTGAATACTGGAGTCCATAGGATTATCAACAGGGTGAGAGAAGCCCAGTCTTAGTGGGAAGATCAAGCACGTACTTTCATTGAGAGTGAGAAATACCACGAGAACAATGAGCAACTTCGATTACAAGAAAAAAAGTGAAGAGCACCCAAGTCCTTATTATGAAACTGTTTTCCTAAATGACACTTCAGATCAGTAGTATGGATAGAGTCATCGGCGTAGGTGATGGCATCATTAACATAGACAATTGATACAATAGCCCCAATAGAGAACTAAGAGAAGTGTCGAACGGACATAGAATGATCAGAAACAAAATGTTGAAACCTGAATGGAAGCGCAACCAAACTGAACCTATCAAACAAGGCACGAGGAGAGTGCTTCAGACCATACTTTGTTTTTTACCCAACCGACAAACAACATGTTAACTAACAAAAACAACGTAACCAGGTGAGGTACTCTATATACATTTCAAAAAAAGGAAATTTGAAGAAAAATCAGAAAAGAATGAAGACAAACCATGTAGGAACAAGTCTCCAAAAAACCAACACCATATTTCTACGTCCAAGTCAAGTGTAACCATTTTGTGACCAAGCACGCGTAATAAGCTCAATAGAATCATCAGCAAGATACTTCATTGCACACACCGAACAACAACCCCCAACTTGTTTCCCATAAGGGTGGGAGTGAGCTCCTAAGTCTGATTCTTGTGAAGAGCACTCATCTTCTCATCCATAGTGTATTTCAATCCAAATATGAACATAGTCTGATTATAAGAGGTAGGAATAGAGCAGGGGGCAAGGTGGAAGCAAAAGAATGAAGGCAAGATGAAAGACAATCATGAAAAACAAAAATAAGCAACAGGATGTTGAGTACAAGTACGTCTACCCTCAATGCAATTGAATAGGTAAGTTGTCATAATTTGGAGCAGATGGAATATTAGGAACCTTCGACGAAGAAGATGAAGTGTCTAACTAAAACTCATATTAACAACTGTTATCATCACACATCATATGGTGTCCACTTAGATTGCACATTGAAGAATAATGGCCCGTTGTAAAAATGTCCATGTGGTCATTATAAACTTTTTGCCACTCCATTATGTTTTTGAGTTTTTTGCCTTCCAGATTCGACTTGCAGAAGAAAGGTGTGAAGAAGCAGAGGCAAGAGCTAGGCAGCTTGAAAACCAGGTAACATTTGCAGTCACCAATATGACTAAATTTGGTTAGTTTCATCATCTCTATTAGATTACATATACTCCCCTATGGTGATTATTTATATACAACATAGAGGAAATAGGGCAATTCGTTGGTATACTTTATCTACATGTATACAAGAACTCCTAACGACCTATGCATTCTGTTTTTACATACAACTTTGTCATTGGTTTGATGTGACTAAAAAAGATATTGTGTTGACTTCTTGTTTTTTGGTTTGCATCTAAGAACTCACTGGTCTGCTATATGATGCATATTATTGTGCATAGTTGAGCAAATACGTAGTATATAGAGTATGTCTTAGTATCGGGGAATGATTTTCACACTCCCCTTTTCTTCATTGGCACTCCCATTTTTGTCTTTATCCACATTTAAATTACAAACTACCCTACCTCTTGAGACACTTTTTTCCATATGAAGGGCAATTTGGTCTTTCAAGTGAATAAAGACAAAAAAAAAAGGAGTGCCAATGGATAAAAGGGAGTGTGAAAATCATTTCCCAATCCATAAACATACCTAGTTTCAAGCTGCAGTGATTGGTTGTTCTTTTGTTGATTGAGTTTTTGGTGTGATTTTGTGTCAAGTGTGAGATTTCTCTAATTTCCATATCGATGGATAGGGACATGCCAAAGTCTTATATTCCTTTGTATGTTAAGTGTGTTATTCAGCACGAATGGTGATTACAATGTTCCTTATGCTATTTCATCCACAATCTGAGTTCTATGCATAAGTCATGTTGAATGTGAGTTACAAATTATGTCCTTGTAACATAGGTTGCAATTTAGCATTTTGCCGAGACATGTTATTAATGTTCCACTACGAGATCACTGACAAGGTCCATTTGAAATTAAAAGTTTTATTTCTCACTATGTTTTATTTGTACTAATTGTAGGTTGCTAATCTTGGAGATGGTGTATCTTTAGAAGCCCGTCTTTTGAGCAGGCAAGAACTTCTAGAAAATTATTTGTTATATGTGCAACATTTTCCCAATGCTATTATCTTATTTCCTTCTACTCTGCAGAAAGGAGGCAGCCTTGCAGCAAAGAGAGGTTTGTACTGTGAAATGTGCTTCAACTTTATCTGATTGACAGCAGCGGCATGATATTTTCACAAGCATCCATCTTCACTGAAAATTCCCAAACCTAACACATGTTACATTGGGAAATAAATTTTCTGTTGCGAAAATGTTTACTTAGTGTTAAACTTGTGGTTTCTGCTTGGTTACAGGTACTTGTTTAATGGATTTGCACATGTTTATAGAGATTTGGTTAAGGGATATTGTGCAAATTTATATGTTTAGGCTCATGCTAGTCTTTATATTCAAATGATTATATATGCTCTGAAGATACACATTTAGCAGTATTGTCTCCCTCAAAGAATCTGTTTATTTCATAACTAATCACTAAAGATTTATTAAGAATTACAATTGAAAAAGGTAAAATTGAATAGGGGAGAAACGAAACATGCAGAACTATCACCAAGCATTAATTAAGGATTACAATTGGAGAAGGTAAAATTGAAGAGGGGAGAATGAGCATACATCAAACGATAAACTAGTATTTCAAACATCAGCATGGAATTTGTCATCAACATGGTAGGGCAGTTGATTCATTTCTAGTTTCTACTAACCCTGAAGGTTTGCAATAACTGTTAGGTTGCTGGGTTGAACAATTCTCACACATAATAATTACATTTGGCATGATTATTTGTTTAAATTCGAATGTGAATGATATGAATTCTTCCTTAAGAAAGATGAAAAGGGGATGCCTATTCCGAACCTAGGATGATGGGTTAGTTGTGCTTACAGGGACCAAAAGCAAAACAAAAAAATGGATAATTCTCTTATATGATCATATAAGCAATCCCTTCTCAGAAAGGGCCATTTTAGCTTTGTCTTCTTTACTCTTATAATTCAGGCTAATTCACACCAATTTTAACAGCTGACTATTGAAGGCAATCTCTTCATTATCAATAGAAGTATTCGGAATCTATTACTCCTGGAAGCCTGGATCCTTTGAGTTGGACTTTTTCTTTTGTATTTAGCCTATAAGACAGAAAAAGAGAGAAACTTTATGGCTGGGACCGTCGAGGGTTGTTTCTTTTTGCCATATAAACTTGTTTCTGAAGGCATTGGAGTTCCATAGAGATTGAGATAGATGGTCGGCACGTGCTATCCCCAATAAACATCTATTTATAATTTCATAATTTACTCTTCTTAACAGCTTAAATATTCATGGATAAATTGTAGACCCCATCCAGTAGGGGTAATTATTATTTTTTTTTTTTGCAAGGATCTAAAACTAATGAATTACTTGGATATTGGCAGAATAAATCCAAATGATTATTTTCCACTCATTGGATTATGACTCTGAATTTTGTTGTTTTGCCTGCTAGGCATGCTTTGACTCCATGACAATGAGAAAAAAGTGACAAGTTCTGGGTATTATACCTATAACGATTTAGATGTTTGTGCAGTTAGATCTGTAATTGTGATGAGTGATTGATGTGCTACTACTGTAACTGAATCTGCAATTCCTCGGATTCCTAATTTTTCATGACGAAAGAACTTGAAACTGCATGGTACAACTTATTATTCTTGAGTGAACAAGAGCCGATGGATGATGAATTGTGAACAAATGTTAGAGGAATAAGACTGATGGAAACATTGAAATCACAATGAATACTTACTAGGTTTAAGAGGGAAACGCATCAGCTTTGAACTTCTCTTATCTCTGTTTTCTTCCCTTTGGTTTTTTTTTTTTTTGATTGCCTTGTTATGTCCAAACGTTTGGAAAACAATATGACACCATATGTTTTGGAAGACAAATCACATAGATCTATAGTGGTGAGAAATGGACTGTAATTACTGGTGGTGAGGAATGGGCTGTAACTACTACACATTTCCTTTGCAGGCTGCTTTGAAAGTTGCAGCACAAAGTTATGGTGGTAGGAGTGAGGAGATTCAGGCCCTTCGGATGGAAGCTGAGGTACTCAGAACTTGTATGTCTGTCCTTATCCAATGCAGCTTTCCATGGTCTCATCCTTCACGACCAATGTCAATGTCTCTATATTTGAAAATTTTGAGTTAGTCTGCTAGGGATGAAGCTACATATGCTTTGGAGCAGCTCCACGACGTTGAGAGTGAAAATAAATCACTTCGAATCGTGACTCAGAGACTGCTTCTGACTCAGGAAGAAATGGTTTGTATTCGATGATGGCTTACCTATGTTATTCTTGTCTTGCTGCTCGTTAAAGTCAATACTTATGTGGTTCACAATTTCTCTCTTAGGAAGAAGTTGTTCTTAAGAGGTGTTGGCTAGCTCGATACTGGGGTTTGTGCGTTCACCATGGTAAAGTGATCTGTTTTACTCATCTTTCTTCGCATGACCTTCTAGGGGGTGAAGTTATACTTGAGCGCTGGGTTAGTGAACATTTGTATAATGAGCTTTAGCCAATGAAAATTGACGAAATGGCTTGTTTATCTTTACAGAATCCTATACTTTGTGGTTCCATAACTGCTCATGAGTGTTTAGAGGAATGTAAGCACTGTCAATGTCATTAAAGTGTAAATCTAGTGGAAAGAAAATAAGTACACTTCTGAAGGAATAGCAATTACCAAACTTGGATCTTTGTCACAAGCTTGTGAAAGTGACATGTGCTAAGAATTGATAGTCCATATACCAGAATAAGGGATGCATTCACTACACTTGCATTAATTCCCTCCAAAGTTATAAGACTTCCTTTCCAATTTGTAGAATGTCCATCAACTTATATACTAGTGTTTACATTTAATTTAGTGGTGTGCCATATTCACTGTTTTGCTTTGCTGCTTCGGGGACAATGACTTGAAATACATGCTTGTGCCATATTCTACAAAAGGCTGATCTGCAACTACTTGAGGCTTACTACCTAATCCTGTTATAGAATTATGCTTCTTAATTAAAAACGATCAATGTGCTTTCCCACCTTTCCAACTTGAAATACTTCTTCCTCTTGCGCTCGACAGTTTCCATTACAAATGATCCAAACTATCTTTGTTGAGTTTCCCATCCTTTTCTTTGTTTGTGCTTTTTGGTTCTGTTGAATTTTTCAGTCATATTGATTGTTATTTAGGATTTATCCTGTTTGATAAGATTTATTAGGCTATATTGTTATGCGTTTGTTACCATGTGCAGATCCTATGTACTACTGATATGTGGTAAATTAGTTCTTGGAATGAATTAAATTTTCGGATATGGATTTGGTACGGTGATATCATTACTACCTTAGGCACGGGGATGTCTAGTGGTCCTTAGGTTCCGGGATGCCCAAGGTTTCTTCTTCTTGATTGTCTTGCATTAGATTTCCAATTTTCTTATAGATGGATTTGCACTCACGTCTGAACCTATCCTTCCCTGACTACATGCATCACCCTAGGCCGTAAGATATGGTTGCGAGAAAACATGCACATATTTGTGTTGCTTGGTAGCCTCTAGCCAGTCTTCATAATATCCCTTTTTTCTATAGGGGATAATGATTTAATTGAAATGGAAAGCGTATTCAATAATTTTCTTACTGATTATAAGAACATCAAATCATGCCTTTTGTATTTTTGTTATTGTGATGTGGTTCACCACTGACTACTATTGCCATGTGTTTGCAGGTATTCATGCAGAGATAGCTACAGCTCGATATGAATATTGGTCATCCTTTGCTCCTCTTCCTGTTGAAGTTGTTTTGGCTGCTGGACAGAAAGCAAAGGATGAAAATTCATTCGGTCAGGTTTTCCCTTCCATTCTGTCCGAGGATGGAATTTCTTGAGAATGAAGCTATGCTCCTTGAACTTTTTAGTTCTCTTAGTTGTGCTCATTTTTTTAGTTCTAATTCATTTGCTGAGCAGTGAACAATGACGTAGCGGAAAGGGAAAATTTTCTTCAAGATCTGAATCAACTCTCTGGAGATGGAAACGTTGAAAGCATGCTTTTAGTGGAGAAAGGTCTTAGGGAACTGTCTTCACTAAAGGTCCTGCCATATATTTCTATTTGACAGGGTTTACATATTTCTGCTCTTAAAATTGACTTAATTTGTCATAATGTAGCAATCTGCATTTCTTGGGAATTTCTATATGTATATATTAACTATTGTGAGGACAGATCTAGGTTTAGGCTGTTTAGCTGTAGTTTCCTTTTAATTTGAGTTATCTGCTTGTTTCTTTTTTCTTGTTTTGTATGGTGTAATTCGCTATCTTCTATGTTTCTTATCTTCAGAATCATTTAACTTCAGCATAATGAAAACATAGGTTGTCTGCCAGAGTATTGAATGTCAATGAACTCAAAGTTGGACTTTCACTTAGGTACAAGTTAGTCTGGCAGTTAGGTATGTAAACTAATATCTACATTTTGATAAATGGTCATCCAATGTCAGAAAACCCCTATGTTTTTTACTTATCATTTTAAATGAAATTGTAGTACTACAGTACTACTACCTGCTCGTAGCATGCAGCTCTTTTATTGGCACTTTGGCAGGCTGATGGTCTTCTGGCACCCCAGTTTTTGATAGATTATTACCTCCTTAAATGGGGTCTATTCAGCCGATAGTTCTCACAGGTTTCTTATTTTTCCTTTTCCCTTTTTATATGCCCTATTTTATTTATTATTGCTGCTCAATTATGTGCACACAACTGTGATATGTGTATATGTGACTATATTTATCTATGCTCTGGTATCTCATTGCTTGGGTGTTTGGAGGATGAATATATTTCTCAGAAACATCTAAAATTAGGGCAGCCTTCTTCTGTGAGAAATAGACAAGACTTTTTTGGTGCATCAAATATTAATGTTCATTTCAGCACTCATTTTCCCTGCAAAAAGGGATTCTGATATTATTTATTTTCCTCAAAAGGTAGGGGAAGCCGTAGCAATTGCAATGGCTCAACAACGTCGGTCAAGTTCAACAAAATCTGGTTTAACAGGTGTTTACGCCTTTATCTAGTTGTAGAATATTGATCATTCTTTTTGCTATCTTACTGTTTAAAGTACGTAACTGCCTTTCAAAAAAAAAAGTAACTGTTTCCTCAGACACAGTTCTAGAATAAAATCACCTACAAGGCAAATATTTTTTGACCACGTTATGGGATTCGCATGCAATTCTCATCTTAAAATGGGGCAACTAATGTGTGTTTATAGATTGATAGCATACTCCTAATTTTGTAATAGTCTTGCTAAAAGGCTCCACGCCATTTGTGTCCTCGATTTTCTTGGCATTATTCAAACATGTTGGTTGCTGGATCACTATTGCACCTTGTTCGCTGATAGTTGCTTTTGGTATTTACCATTTGACGCAGATGACCTGAAGCTACCATTTGAGGGACAGAATTTTGCAGAGGCATTTGGTGAGTTGATCAATCAGTATAGTCTATACTGCTTAAAATGTTTACGGATATTCTTTTCCTTGCAAGCATTTTTCTAACCTTTGAGGCAAGCATTCAATATGCCGGTGCACCTAGAAATTGTTTCAAACGGACTTTGAGTCCACCATTAGATAGACGACATTAGATTAGTCCTTCACTATCCTGAATGAAGCAGATGACAAGATTGTGCACTTGTACACGTTTTCCAGTTTCTAGACTTTTGGAAAAGATGAAAACATGGATCCATCTGTTTTGTATGTACAACAGGTGCTACTTTTTGAATTCTTCAAGTAGACCAGCAAATCTACTGTCAATCTAAGTTCTCTTGGCAAAGGAATCCATTTTCAAGTTTCAACATATACATTATACAGAATGGATTTCTTTGTCAAATGAACCTGGAGAGCATTTATGTCAAGTGCAAACACATGGAGGAAGTAAGGCTTCTTTTAGGACTATTTTTCTTCTTGATTCATTTTCTTCCTTCACATGCGCTAGAAGTAGTGGACATCAAAGGTTGAACGAGCCCGCTACTTCAGAGCATAAATACTTAGCAATTCGGCAGATGAGTTTCATCCGTTCAAATTGCTTGCAACTTCTTGTGCTCAGAAAAAAATTGATTAGATGAGCTTTATTGCTGTTTATTTCCATAATTACATTGCAATGGAGACGGCTGCTACTTTGACCTTACATTTCGAGTCACCCACTGCGATATTGTTTTCTGCATTTCTTTTTTCATTTTTTCTTTCCATTCAGTTTCTTATATGGGGGAGGGGGTATGTGTCTTGCAAAGATGATGCGTATTCATCCCTCTATGACAGCGAAGACTGACATTTCATCCATATGTCTGCCTTGTTGTTATCCAACTATGACTTGCCTCCACTTTATTTTCATCGAGATTCCTGACTTCTAATGCTGCCTTTTGTTATCTTTGTTCCTTTGAACATCTTGCATTTGTGTACCTTTCAAATAACCTGCTGCAATGGGATGCATGCAACAATAATCCCTTAGTTTAGCTCCGCATAAACAATGTCCAGGCGGTCTGGTTATCGCTTCATCCCTAAGTTCAAAGCTAAGTAAATGGGTTTACCTTCTCACTTGCAAATGTGCTATTACATCTCAACTCTATTGGTCTTTTATGAAAATGATATCATTTGAAAAGCTTTTCCCATACTAGTTTATGCTTAGATTGATTTTGAAAGTGAATGTATTTTGTTTCAGAACTGAGCCAAGAGGAGTCTGAAGATGTGCTTTTTAAGCGGGTATGGAGCACACTTTTTAACTTGATTTTTTTTCTTGCTATTTTTTGATAGAATTTATTCCATCGAGCATAAACATATTAGGAGTTATGATGCATTTTTTGTCTAGAAGACAAGTTAATTATGACACGACAGCCACAATATTATGCCTTTAATATCCACTGGTATCCCTAGAATATCTATTTCGTTATTCTCATGTTGGTTTCGTCTATGACTCTCCAATAGTATGGATATTGCAGAACATGTTTAGTGATATCACTGAGTTTATTGTTACTGGTCTTCCAACCTATTTCTGGGAAGGGAATCAACCAACTTGGGGAATTTCTTAGGAGGTTTCAGTTATAATTTCTGTTTGTTTTTACTTACTCATTTCTAGACACTCGAATTATATATTCAGTTTAAAAGAAATTCTGTTACAGAGATGGTACCTACCAATTGAAGTTGGTACCTACCAACAAGATTACAGAGATGCACTACTATGACATTGTTCTGTCTCATTCAATGAAGTGTAGTGAAAGATTGAGTTATCCATCACCGATAAGCCAACACACAGAACTATGGAAAAGAAATATAGAGAGACTAATGAGTGGAGGTTGAAACAAAAATTATCTTCTATGAATATTAACGGTAAATTATGACCACTTGGACGTCAAAGTAACATCTCCACGTTATTTATTGACCTGGCAAAAGATGTGAGTTAGTTACCATAGCTTAAGAAGTTTGCAGGAGCACAAGTGGATTGAAGCAGGGTTTGGCAGGGTTTTCAAAGGTCTTCCTGATTTAAGAAGTCTGTCTACTTTTATTTCCATTTGGTTAATTATTAGGAATATTTCCTCCGAAAGTTAATTGACCTCAAAGGCTGTTTCACCTGGGGTGGTTTCTCAAATCAACTTTGCATAATGGCAAAAAGCTCTGTATAAGTAAAGTTTTGTAAGTTGCTATCCTACCCTTGCTTTAGATGACAAGCTGTCCATATGCTAGCAATACGTGGTAAAATTTGGTGCAACGGTTTCCTCATTCCCTGCTTGCTGCAGGAAGTCAACAAAAATGTCATACATGTATAATTCTGCTGACCAAAAATTTAGATATGATGTTTTTTTTTTTTTTTTGATCGATGAAAGATAGTATTGTTAGAATAGTTAGATTAGTCATCTTTGTGGTAGAGTTTTCTGATAGACCACTTGCTGCGTCGAATGAAATATGGAACCATGTGTTCCTCTGCTCTGAAACAGAGGGTTTGTCCACCACTATTATCCTGTACATATAAGTGCCCAAACATGTTTCCAGATTATGGAGCCATTTCATGAGCCAAAAAATTAAGTTTGGTTAACTTTATGGGGCTACTCTAGCTTGTTTGATTACTAGCAACGATCTAAACTAGACAAATACTAATGATCAACCATTGGAGAAACACACTTATTGATGAAGACCTTTTAATACACCAAAAATGATTCGAGCAAAATTTTTTTCTGTTAAGTACGTAAAACTTCAAGAATTTTTTTTTAATCTGATCAACAAAAGAATGGGCTATGACTGGATGACAATGGCTGATGGTTATGGTGAACTAGTTGAGGAAGGTTACTTTTGACTTTGGAAATTTTTTTGACCTCCCTTTGTATAACTGTTGTTTGTTTTGAAAGCCAAATGACTTGTCATACCCAAGTCTATCCTTCAGTAAAATATCTGTCAGATGTAATACTAACTTTTAGTCATTCCATTTTGTTTGGTATACTTCTGCAGGCTTGGCTAACATATTTTTGGAGAAGGGCAAAAAACCATGGACTAGAACCAGACATTGCAGAGGAACGGATTCAATACTTGATCAACCATGACACTCAGTCACCTACCTCAAGCGATGCAGTTGATGGTACGCCCCCTACCCTCCGCTTTTATGCCTAACCCATTGATTTCCCCAACTCATCATTGAGGCTATTAATCTACAAAAGTGCTGTTGTATGTTTATTTTTCTAGTGCCGAACCGGTTTCAATCTTTCTTCTTTTTGACCTTTTACTTTCTCACAAGTGCTTTCTGTCAGTAATCAGCTCTTGTTCTCTTTGCTTTTCAAAAAGCATTTTTTTAAAAATTCCCCCTAGATTCCCCCTACTTCCAACATTTCTCTCTCTATCTCTCTCCACTTATTACCCCTACTATTTTTCAAAAAAAATTTCAAAACACAAACCAAACACAGCATCGAATTTTTTCCCTACTAGCTACTAGCTCTTCCTTGGTAGTTTCTCGTTTTTCCTTCTTTTCGTTTTATCTAATTTCTAATACTTCTGCAGCTTGGCATACTTTCAGCTATTTAGATTAGATGTTTTCCTTAAAATTACTTCATTGCAGTTATAACTAGGAATAATGGAACATGTATTTGAGACATCGAGCATCTATCTATCTATCTATCTATCTATCTATCTATCTATCTATCTTCTATCAATATACCATACAAATGTGTTTGAGCCCCACAAGCCTTCAAACCTCCATTCCTAAATTCCTTGAATTTTCATTTTTTTTATAGAGAGAGAGAGAGAGAGAGGGGAAACGTGGGAGAGGGAGCTAGGTAGAGAGAAAAAATTATTCTATGCTATTGGGTACCGTCACGTGGTATTCCAAATTCATTTTTCATCATACGTCTTTCAGTGTATAAAATGAGACCAATGCGCTAGCGTGCATCAAATACGGGATCGGATAAAATATTAAACTACCTTTTTTTTATCAATTAGCGTTTTTGTCTGTTCGATACACAAGACTAAAAATAAACCAATGGAATTTTTTTTTATCCCGTGCATCAAACGGGCACAAATGCTAGTAGATAGATACATAGAAGTATTTCACTATGAAGGCGCTAGAAAGCATGGCCTTCGGTACATAGAGAGTATAAATTTTGGCTTGTTAGGGATGCTTACGTCGCCTTTTGCAGTTGAGCGCGGCCTTATGGAGCTCCAGAAGTTAGGAATTGAAACGCAGTTGTGGGAAGAATCCCGCAAGTTGGCTGATCAAGACAGTAAAATGCCAATTCACTCTGACTTCTGATTTTCAGCCAAGTATCCTTTTCCGGTGAAGTACTTGTCAGAAGGAATGCCCTTCGATAGGCTTCGCTCGTTTTGATTTTTGCGTACTGGTGGTTCTTTATTCTTTTTGGAGATAGCAATGTAAGGTTGTTTATTCACATTGGATTATTGTATAAAATACCCCTACAGGATCTTCAACAGCAATTTAATTTATCCCATAATCATGTATGAAAATTCATGCATATATTTATGTTTATATAAATAAAATGATTGTCTTTCAATTTCATTTGGTCTGGCTGATAGAATGAAAGCAGATTTTCGACTTACGGAAAATGAAAAGGCAGATTTTCTGAGGATTCATATTGAACTGCGTACTTTCCTACAGGTACATTAGCAATTCAACTCTTTTATGCTGAACATACAAAATATTTTGGGAAAATTAGCCATAACCAAATCAAACCAAGCCGAGTCTTATGTCCCAATTGCTTGGGATTGGCTACGATAAAATTGTTTTCATTTAGGGGAAGGACGTCATCAAAATAGTTTTCAGTAGAGATCCTTCAACTTTTTGAGTTGTTGAGCCATAAGGACAAAACATATTTTCACGAAAAAACTATCCTAGGGTAGGGTACCCTAGGGTTTAGGCACTTTTATAGGATTTTAAGGTGCACTTTTCTATTGTAGGATTTTAGTGGTTTAGGCATTTTCTTAGGATTTAGGATTTTAGACATTTTCATAGGGTACCCTAGGGTTTAGGTACTTTCATTGGGTATCCTAGGGTTTTAGGCACTTTCACTAACTTTCAGGTATTAGTGAACTTTTACTAGTTTTGTGTATTTTAGTAATCATGCAACACACTTGTCCTTATGTTTAATTGCAAAAGGTGTTTGTCCTTATGTTTGATTGCAAAATGTGATTGTCTTTGAGCTTAAAAAATATAAATATGATAGATTTTTTGCTAAGTGTCCCAATATTTTTTTGTTTTGGAAAAAAAATGGAGTACTCTTTGGTGCTTTGTTGTTTGAACGAGAAGGGCAGGCCGTTTTATTTACTCCATTTATTTTGTTCATTTCATGATAACAAATCCACTTCTCCACTACCACCATGTCTCCTACAAATGAAATCCGGCCGTCATACCCAAAATCTTTTTTCAGAATCAGGCAATGCAGTTATATTGAAACCAGAATTACATGGCCAAAAAAGCCTTACAGAAATACAACGGAAAATTACAACTAAAAAACAGAAAACACAACTAATACAACAAAAATTAACAAAAGCCGCAAACAGAAACACTAGTGAAAAATCAATAAAGTCCACTCAAGACCGGGTTTTGGAGAAGTAAGATCTACATCAAGCTGAAGAACCAAATTCCATCGCTGCCATCTTTGCCACTGCTGTTGTTGCTTTGTTGCTGCCGAGAACCTACTATCGTCACCTTCTTTAGAAGCCGTTGGAAGTCGAAGCTCGAAATCCAAGCCAAAGTCTCAACCCAGATCTACACGGACGAAGGAGAGGGAGAGGGAGAGGGAGAGAGAGAGAGAGAGAGAGAGAGAGGGGTGTCTAGGGAAGGGAATGAAAAATCCTGCAGTGCCCGAGAACCATGAATTCATTCAAACACCAAGACTCCCAAATTAATCACGTTTTTAAGAGTATTACAACAACCCAACCTCTAGGCAAAATTGTATGAAACTTTCAGGGTTATGTACCCAAGTTAAGACATCCACGGTCCGCCAGAGCCAAACAATGTAATTCACCCAACCCTTTAGCGGGAGTTAACGCCTCACAACTAGATCTGATTTCAAACCTATGATGTCCTAGAGTTTATAGAGAGGGGAAGGGGCGGAGTTATATCGGAGTGGGAGTGGGGGGTGGGGGTCAAACGTGCCACGGCCTCCGGTTTCGGGAAAAAAGTTAATTTTACACGAAAAGTAGACGAGTACTTATCGGTAACTGAATAACTTGATTTGTCAATAAGATAATGAAAATATAGCAACAAAATAAATAAATGGTTCCAATCGTAAAAATGATGTTTTAATAACTTTCATTTAAAGACCACAAAATAGTTGAATCAAGTTTTAAATCATTCTAACAGAAAATAAAGCCCAAGACAAAGTCCGATTTTACGTTTAAATTTTCTCTTCGTATTGCTTCCAACAACATGTAACACATACTAGTGAAATCCCAAAGAGTTACCTAAGTGGTCTTGGCCTAGGACTTAAGATTTGCTCATTCCTAAAGTCTCAGGTTCGATTCTTTTTGCCAGCAATTTTTTGGGACAACCCATCCTTGCACACAAGCATGTGAAACGTTGGTGGGAGAAACAGTAGGAATTAGTCCAAAGTGCAAGCAAGCTGGCCCAGAACACTCTACCATATTGATGAGTGTGGCGCGACATGAAAAAATTAATACGAAAAGATGCTATATCTACAATATGTACACGATAAACATGTAGTGATCTTGCCTACTGACACGACGAGGCTCACCTCCAGCGTACGGTTTGCACACAATGGTTTTGTCCATTTGTGAGACTTCTTCTATATAAAGCTAAGGTAAAATCTATCGAATTTGGTTTTCTATTTGTTTAGTAAAAAGAAAATCCTAAACCAAAAGGGTTCTGGTGAAACATTTCCCTGCCCCCGGCAGAAGTCAAGTTTAAAAGGGCATGAAGTTGAAAGGAAAACAAGGCTGGAAAGATTTTCATCTTCTTGACTTGTCAATGAGCTCTGGATTTGGGTTTTCAGGCGGACCTATTATTGATTTGGATGCGAGAGCTCAAGGGGTCCCCCAGGGACGAATTCTTTTAACTAAGGACAGATTCGTGTCAGCTTATCTCAAGATATTTGACTAATTTTTGGGGCCGAATCTCTCCTTCCATTAGTGGAACATTGAATCTAGGCCGGTCTTTCAAGATGCACGACCTAAGAATTTCTAAGCCAACCGTGCAGTCTTAGATGGTATGCCCGCTCTTGCATGCGCCTAAGTAATCCAAAAGATGGAAGAGTGGAGAGTTAGAGATTTGTAGTGAGAGAGAAAGAGCTTACACCATTGCTCCTTACCTTTTCTTTTTTAAAATTCTCATAGAATGGGAAGACTCTAAAATTTCTATATGAAACTGAGATAGTTACCTTTCAGAGAAAATGGATAATTGGGCTAGAGTCCAAAGGTTATGCTTATTGGGCCTTCTAGTCCGGGCTATGTTTTTAACAGGTTGCGGATCCATGATTTAAAAGTTATGCGGTCTTTGGTCCTCCAATGGCCCAAAGGCCCCAAACTACCCCTAGTATATACTAGAAGATTTCAAGTTGAATCGGCCTCCTCTCTCTCTTTTTCTCATTAGGTTTCCCGATCAAATCTATGAGTTGACGATCAAAAGTTATGCCTCTTCTCTCTCTCTCCCTCTGATTTCTCGATCACATGTCTAGATCAAGTTGTATTGCGATCTGACAATCAGGTTGAGCTGATGATCTGTTGGTGAGCGATCTGTGACTTTTTTGTGGTTCGATCAACTTCTCATTGCGATTTGAAGGAATTTTTCAACAAAGGTCAAGTATGGACCATGGCAAAGGCAAGTGAAGATGTTTTTGAATTGTTCTCCCTTCTGACAGTTGTGGTTGATGTTCAGAGACGGATGTGCACATGTTGTCGATGGCAGCCAAACGATTTTCCTTGTGTGCATGCAGTGACCGCTATTCAGAAGGTTGGCCTGCAAGAATCAAACTACATTGATCCTTTTTACACCGTTGAAGTTTACCGATTCTCGTACGAGGGTATCATAAATCTTATCCCCACTCTTGAAGCTCCAGAGGTGATAAAAGAGAATCATGTAATTCTTCCTCCTAAGACAAGAAAGCCGCAAGGCAGACCTAAGGTTCAAAGAATTCGAGCAAAAGGAGAGAATGTGAGGCAAATAAGGTGTGGAAGGGGTGGAAAGTTGGGAAAACACAATACAAAGAGTTGTAAAGAGCCAGTTGAGTGAATTCTTTTTATGATTTCTTTGATTTGAACTTGTACGTTCTTGGAATATTGCAGTGTATTATTTGAATAACAACATTTTGTTAGTTTAGTTGACATAATAAAGAGTGCTAATTTTCACGAATAACCAAGTTTGGATGTTTTCTTGCCAAGATACAGATAACCGAATATAATAGATCTCATTATCTGTTTGATGTCATTGCAATAACACTGAATCCAGATTTTCACAGATAACGACATCTTCCTTTTTGTGGACAACATTCATAGAACATAATTTGATAGATCTCATAATCTGTTAATGGTTGCTAAAGGACTGAATACGGATTTTCACAGATAATGACATCTTCCTATTTTTTTGGACAAAATTCATAGACAACCATACAAAAAATAAAGAAGACAAATTGTATCTGCCAACCACAAGTTGTATATCATTATCTAAATCCAGATTTTCCCAAATTGTATCTCGTTATCTAATTGTTTCACTAACAAGTAATTCTAATGAAAAACCAGCAATATTGTTTTTGTCAAACACGACAAATTGTGTTCCAAAATAAAGAAGACAAATTGTTTAGTCTTTACAAACTCTACACAAACACTAAGCATGATTTCCAATCTGTTTTTCCCTAGCGATGAATCCAGATTTCTGACCCTTTATAATGTGTGTATGTATCCAGTCCATAGAATCATATGCCTTCATAATGTCAACTTTGATAGTGCATCTAGGAATACCAGAGTCCCTATGATAACCCTTAACTACTTCTTGCATTAAGAGAACATTATCAACAATGGATCTTCCCTTAATAAAGGTTGACTGAGTTTTGTTGATGAGATAAGGAAGCACCTTGAAGTCTATTAGCCAAAATTTTGGTAATGCACTTATAATGAACATTGCAACATGCTATAAGTCTAAATTCTCTGACAGAAGTAGGACTATTTACCTTAGGCACCAAAGAGATAGCTGTTGAGTTCCAAGATTTGTGCATAAAATCTTTTGAGAAAAAATGTTGCACTGCAAAAAAAAGGTCAGGTCCAATAAGGTCCCAATTCTTCTGATAGAAGGCTGAATTAAATCCATCTGGTCTTGGAGCTTTGTCACCATTAATGGAGAAAATAGATTTCTTGACCTCTTCCATTGATACTGGCTGAATCAACATCAGTTTATCTTCCTCCAAAAAACAGGTTTAGCATCCATTTTATCACAAAATATAATCTGTGTCTATCAGAATAAAGTATTTAGTTATGGACTGATACAGAGAAACAACCAAAAAAATACATAAAATTATCAAGGACTATTGGCACAACAAAGAAACCATAATTCCAATGATAACCATATCTGTCACTTAAATTACAAAGCTTTCCAGTGATTTGGACAAATGAAACTCTCACCTATTTATACACAAAGGGAAAAGTTATAGAACATTCTCTACAAACTTCCCAACTATTCCAATCTCTAGAAAAACTTCCCAACTATTCCAATCTGAAGTTTTCTACAAATATCTATACAACTCTAGAAGTACGTACAATAATCTAGATTATTCTAGGAGATAATTCTAGAAGGTTTCTAGAATCCTCTAGGATTCTACACTGCTTTAGGAAATTCTAGAAAACCTCCATGACTTAAGCAGATGCATGCATGCTAGGTGTTTGCCAAAATGCTTGAGTCGTGACGCTAGGGAAGAGAACCTAAAAAAGGAAACGGAGTTTAAAACTTCAAGTGGTTGGAAACCAACAAAGCCGTTGAGCTTATCAGCTGATGTGTCGTTGAGCTTATCATCTGGGCTTGGAGCTTTGTAATGGAGAAAAGAGATTTCTTGACCTCTTCCATTGATACTAGCTGAATCAACATCAGTTTATCTTCCTCCAAAAAACAGGGTTAGCATTCAGCAAGCTTCTTATCAAGGAGATGCTATTTGAGGGACTAATTTGGCGATATAATCTATATCTATCAGAATAAAATATTTAGTTATGGACTGATATAGAGAAACAACCAAAAAATTACATAAAATTATCAAGGTCTATTGGCACAACAAAGAAACCATAATTCCAATGATAACCATATCTGTCACTTAAATTAAAAAGCTTTCAAGTGATTTGGACAAATGAGACTCTCACCTATTTATACACAAAGGGATAAGTTATAGAACATTCTCTACAAACTTCCCAACTATTCCAATCTCTAGAAACTTCCCAACTATTCCAATATGAAGTTTTCTATAAATATCTATACAACTCTAGAAGTATGTACAATAATCTAGATTATTCTATGAGATAATTCTCCTCTAGGATTCTACACTGCTTTAGGAAATTCTAGAAAAACCTCCATGACGTAAACGGAGGCATGCATGCCAGGTGTTTGTCAAAATGCTTGAGTCGTGACGCTAGGGAAGAGAACCTACAAAAAAAGAAAAGTGGTTTAAAACTTCAAGTGGTTGGAAACCAACAAAGCCGTTGAGCTTATCAGCTAATGTGTTAAGGGCATGCTTGAGAAACATGCTAACAAATTAGAAGGAAGGTGTAAAGGTGACGTGCTAAGGACTGAGGTGACAACCATCTAATAGTTATGAACTATGGTTATTGATGCATGAAATGATATATACCACGAAATAAGGCCAACATAAGTGACATATGAACTTATTTATTCATATTAAAGCTCCCAATTAGTGTAACGCCCCGATTTTCCAAGAATTTTCGGCGCATTATTCTTAAACTATGCTGAATTTTACAAACTTCTAGGCCCCTATTTATCCTTATACAAAAATTACAATTTCAAAATAATACAAAAATCTATGTACATTTTATTTAACAAGAACAACTTCAGAGCAACTCTAGTTTTGACACGGATTCCAAGCAACGTTGGCCCAGGCTTCGTTCCAAGGGTCCCACCAATATCAACTGCTCCATTATAGAATCCTGCACATACTCTAGCAAATTGATCGCCGAAGCAACTGATTTGTCAGGATACAAACGTATCATGAGTGATAATTCACCAAGTAGAAATCCTAAAACCCAATACCACAATTTGCAATTTAAATGGAACTACACAAAGTACACAACAATTATAATACGCAGTCACAAGTAGCCTTTTATAAATTTCAAATAGTGGCAGAAACGTAACACATCATCTCTTTCTTACTATCTATTAACTTAAGTGAAATCTAAAGATCTTTTCCACAAGATCTTTTCCTCCCACATCCACTAATCATGATTATCCCATGGGTTCACTCTCTCTTGTTCGTCCTACACCGAGGTCCTAAGTGAATACACCTAAGTCATGTACCTCGCGTGGATTCACCTACGACCATAACAAGGGGGGCAGCTTACCATGCCGTTCCATGACTATGGTTCACGCAGCACTACTTCCATTTCACAGGGTACTGTACCGTATCCGAGGCCCTTTACCGTTCCCCAGATACTATACTCGGGCAATCTCTGCTTGCCCAGCACTTCAAACATCCATCTCACACAAGGTACTGTACCGTATTTGAGGCCCTTTACTATTCCCCAAATACTATACCCAAGGTCCTTCACCGTCCCTTAACACTTCAATCTATTTTACCATTTTATCCTTTACTTATTATCGTCTAGGTGATCCTCTAATCGTATACTACACCGGGAACCTATTTGTCCAATCTACAACCACAATAAAATATTACACGATTCAACATTTCAACTAAAAGTACTAACATGCTAACAACACATAACCATGCGAGAAAATTAATCATGTCATAGAATTAATCATGCGATTAACAAAATAAATATTCAGTCAAACAATTAATTACTACACTTAAAATTAAGTCTATTTCTCACATTTAGAAATTTTATAAAACATTTCTACTATTTAAACATTATCTTTAACTCTCATATTATTCATAGATTTTACAAACTAATTTTTATTGGAAAATACTTATTGCTAAATTTAGTATTTACTAACTCTATTAAATATTAATATGAGATTTTCATAACAACAAAATTATGCGAGGCTATTCTAGTCAATATTTATTAGGGTTAAATATTAACTAATATATAATCTAAAATGTTTCTGGTTTACAATCTAAATAAATTTTTACTAGTAAAATATTCTTGTTAATATTTCATAAGCATTTATCTACCCCAATAATTTATTAAACACGTAAACATCCACTCAAATACAAATCAACAATGCATCATCAACAGTAATTTTGCAATCAAACATTAAACGATCATAAATTTTCACTAGGGTATAACGCTAATTATTCCAGCACAACTGGATTGAATTCTAATATAAACAGGACTTAAAAAAAAAAAACAATTTAACAGCAGGTCATCGTTTTCAATAAACTTTAAATCTAACTCCTAACTCCATTAAAATGGAGATTAAGGTTTCGGGTTTCCGAAAAACTACATCAAACGCGATTCTAAATCCGGGTAAGTGTTGTACGGTGTCCGTAGATCGCCGAGGTGGTTCCGAAATCTCTAGGCGGCGTCCGGCGGCACTCCAACGGGCCCGCGGCAGCGGTGGCGCACGAAACTCACGGCACACACTAAAACACACACTCTCACTGTTCGTGGTGGGGTACGGCAGTCCGGTGGTGGCGGGTACGGGCCGGAGGTGATGGGTTCGGTAGTGGGTGGCCCTGATGGTGGTGGGGCCGAGGTTGGCAGTGGACGGAGGAGGTGGAGGTGGTGAGGCCAAGGGGGAGGAGTGGGCCGAAGGTGGTGGGGGCACACGATGGAGGAGATGGTGGTGCGGCGGAGGAGGAGGACTCGCTGTTACTCTCTCTCTCTCTCTCTCAGCCGAGTTGTTTTCTGGGAAACAGGAAGAAGAAATGGGAGAGGGAGTATACAAATGGGGGGGATTTGTTCTCTCCCTCTGCCGAAGTAAAAAGAATGAGGAAAAGGTGAGTTTTTTTTATCAAAGTAATCCTTTTTTTAGAACTATTCGCCGGAATAATCTCATTTTCAAACTATTTTTAAAACTACTCGGTAGAGCCACTTCAACAAGCGCTACTTGGGTAGCGCTTTTCCAATTGGCGCTATGGAATTATACCCTGTTCCACGTGGCTGTATGACATGGAGTGGACTAACGCCATTTGAAATAGCTCTACTCAATCAAGTAGAGCCACTCGAACTGGCTCTAGTCGTTTAGAACAGCTTTACCCAAATAGGGCTAGCTTGTATACCGCTAATCAAAACAGCGCTTCTTCTCCCTCTCTCCTCTGCTCTGCTCTCCTCCCTCTCTGCGATCTCTCAGGTCCCCCCTCGCACTAGCCGAGACTGCTCGACGGACGTCGTATCGTTATAGATGAGGGGTGGTGAGTAAAAGAGTTATAGATGAGGGGTGATATCGGTGAATATCATTTTCCCATTTCGGCACTCAGATTGGGTTAGCCTGAATCGAGCTCCTCTCCGTCGCCGTCACCTCCTCTCCGTTGCCGTCACTTCGCCACTTCCGCCTCTTCTTCTTCTGCATCAGAGTGGTAAGCCTTCCACCAACTAATTTCAGTTTCTTTCGAGGCTCCTGCCACTGTAAACTCCAATTCTTCTCTCTCACACGTCACACGTATTGTTTGATATGTACGAGCTTTTGCTTATTCGAGGTTGTGTATCTTAATACGAAAATAACAGAGTCCCTAGAAGTCAGAGCCTAACAAATGCTGGGTTCACCTAATTTTGTTTTATTTGTTTGGGAAATTGGTTTTTATGTCAGTTTTGAATTGTTGAATGGCAGTAATTTATCCATGGAAGTAGACATTTCTGGTCATTGAATTTGCGTTTGTGGTTTTGTTGGAGCAGAGAGTGATTGCATGTTCTTGATGGATTTTTTTTCCTGCTTTAAGTTCCGATGCTTTGGCTGTAAATTGTGGAGATGCTGCTGGTGGGATTTTTTATTAGGTAATATTGATATGATACGGGAAAATAATTCCCACTGAAATTCAGGCTGGATTCATTTCAGTTTGATGAACTTTGACGAGCTGAGCCTGATAGGATTCGACTCGTTTGTACCCCTTTCAAACACTAGTAAGCTCTATCCATCGATCCTCGGGTGGCGACAAGTCCGCTACTGGTGCTCGAAATCTGACTGAAATAGACCTGGTATTTGTGTGTGTGTGTGTCTATACGCGTGTATACATATTTATATATCCTTGTATTTACATATAGCTGAAATTAAGACCCCAAATTAGATATAGACTAAATAGAGAGGCAAGTGATTTCTTTCGAATGGGCAAGGCATCTGTTTATTCATGGTTTCATAAAAATGTGCAGGAAATCTATTAGTTTGCTTGATTGGGAGTTGTTTTTCTCGGTTTGTACGATATGTTTTTTATTGGTTTAGATTCTTTTGTGCTTGGTTAGGATTTTCAAGCAGTATTTTGGTTTCGGTTGAGATTCTGAGTTAGGATTTCAAATTACAATATCGTGATAAGATAGTTTTTTGGATTAGTTCAAGCAAAATGGAAAGCTAGCCACTTATGATTCATAAATCTGTTGTATATTTTTTTTTAAAGAAAGTTCTTAGTGAAGTATTGTTGTTTGTTTTATGTAATGCAAATTTATGAATTGTTGGTCATTAGTTATATTATGGGCAATCGTTTTATTTTGTTCAATTTTAAGCCAAGTAGTTATTGTCAATCCATCTTTTCCTAAACATAATACAATAGGCATGGGATGGCAAGATATACACTTCCTATTCATTATTCGCATTCTTTTACCTTGGCTAGTGTACCTCACGAAAAATTGGATATCACCTTAAATTGAGTATGTGCAAAACCCCTTGTTGAAGTCTTTATAAATTTGCCTATATTTTGTTTAGCAATGTGGATAATATGTCGAAATTGACAATTAATCTAAAATATAGGTCATACTATGGACCTCAACCTTAATGCGCTTAGTAGTCCTGACCCGGGGCCCAGAGATGGGTCGATTCTACGTTTACAACACCAGCACCGCTCTCGAGAAGTTTGGGAAGCTGATGTAAGTGACATTTGGATAATGTACGTACTTCATAAACTTTAGTGTAAATTTGTCAATCTAATCCATGAATTACCAATTTATTTTAGCGCACGCAGCCTGTGGATTCAAAAAAAGTCAGAGTTCGTAGTGCCAAGAAAGGTATACGAGCATTGCCATGGCCGTCACCCCCTGTTTTAGAGTTGATACGGCGTGCCCGTTTAGAGGGCCTTTGTTCATTGCCGTTTGTGTCCGTGATTTGTGTAAGCGTCTATTGGGGGAACAACCTACAGAAGAGTCTAAGGACATAAACGGGATGAAGGTCAAGGCCAGCTGGTTAAGTGATAGGTTCACTGGCCAAGTAGAGGAAGGGGCTGACCCAGAGGTTGTTGCACGCCAGGCACGCGGCTACTTGTTGTTGCTTATGGGAGAAACTATATTTGCTGACCACTCAGGTATTTTGCCATCGTTTGTAGGAAATATTTCAAATGTTCAACATAGGGCTTTTTATATTTGCCTCCATCTGTTATTTGAAAGGTAACCAAATGAAATAAAGTGGACAAATTATTTGGGTTGTTATGACTTCATGATACTTACATGTTGTGGTTGTTTTTAATTTTTGTATAGTTCGTTATGAACCTTCCTCATATTTCCTATGATTGTGTGTTCATCTTCCACATAGGGGGATATGTGCACTTGGCTAACTTGGAACGGTTGGAGAATTTTGATGAAGCTGGGACGTACAGTTGGGGCAGTGGTGCACTTGCCAATCTCTACCATAACCTATGCCATGGTTGTAAGGCTGGCACAAAACAGATTACTGGCTGCTTCATATTGTTGCAAGTTTGGGCTTGGGAGCGGTTGCCCTATCTTGCTCCAGGACGATTAGGGAAGCGTGCTCCGAAGGCTGGTGCTCCACTTATTGGACGGTAACTTCACTTCAAATTTAACCACAAAAGAGTTAAAAAATTAATTTTGTTCAAAACTTAACGTTTAGGTTTTTTTTTTTGGATATTCCGTTCATTCTTTATGTTGAACTTGTACAATTCTCAGGTGGGACGATGTATTTCATTCCCCTGACTTGGCGACCCATCTCGTAGGCGCTTATAGATACCACCTTGACATCCAGAGACCGGATGAGGTATGTATGCAAGTTTGCTTCAATATCTCTACTCTTTTACTATTTTCATGACCATCTATCTCCCTTCTTTACAAAACATGTTTATTGCATTGAACTGCTTAAAAATGAAAATCCATACTCTTTAATTGTTGTCATGACCATCTTGCTCCCTTTTTTACAAAACATGTTGATTGCGTTGAACTACTTTGATGTATTTTTTTAACATATATTTTTGCAGGTCATTTGGACCCCATACAGTGAGGAGCTTCTTGAGTCTCTACCAGAATACTGTCGGGCTGGCAGAGCTATTTGGCGGGCCACTGTTCCCCTAATATATTATGCTGTTTGTCAATATCACCAACCCGAGCGAGTCATGCGCCAATTTGGTTTCCGCCAATGCATCCCCCACAAGAGGATGTAACTGGCCACGGACATGACCATCCTCACGGGGAACACCCCGGCAATAATATTCCAATTCCACTACATGCACCACCACCACATGAACCTAATTTTTCTCCTCTCCCACATTTTGCCTCGTTTGTGATGAGTCCGTCTATTTTTGACTCTCCAGTAGTTGAACCGACAGGTGGCGGTGGTTCGTCGTCTCAAACTTGTTCACATTCAGAGGTACCTTGGGAGCAATTAGAAGTGGTTGGATTTGGTGCAAGTACATTCAGTCATGATAGTTTGGTTGAGGCAAAGAGGAGGAGGATTGATGAGAGTAGCTTAGGGGATGTAGGGGGGTCGGTTGGAGATGGAGATATCACTCAAGTAGGTTTGGACACCCAAGACTTGCACGTTGACCCGCAACACGAGGCAGAGGTAGAGTTGGATTCTGTGTCGAATAATGATGGTCAGGATGATGAGGTTGAGGAAGAGGCGAACTTTCAGGATTCAAGTGTAGGGGGAGACATAGAGGGTGGAGGAGAGGTTACTCAGTCTACCACTAAGACCCCTGTTGTTGCCCAACGTAGGAGTAAGCGGCAGATAAAAAAGCCACGTTGCGGTACGGGTGGCACAATGTGCAAGGATGGAGGGGGAAAGACTAAGCGGGCTTGCCACTAAAGGTAGGGTATGTGCATATTATACTATAGGTTTTTGTTTAATATAGATAACGTTAGTACTGTTTGTTGAAGATGGAGATATGATTTTATTGGTAATGTTGGTGGAACTCAATTTAAGTTTGTGCTCTGATAACACTCATTTTCTTGACATGAAAGACATGTAGGCTTGGTAGCTACTGATTTCCTTATATTTGTACGTTTGACTGATGTTGGATGCTGAGTATAATTAAGTCTCCTACTACTTTCCTAAAGAGCAATATTTGAATATAATGGATGGGCGTGTCCGTATCCGAGACGGATGTTACAGGTAATGGATGGGTATTGATTTATTGTAATGCATGGTGCTTTGTTCGTTTTGGCAAGTAGGTGTTATGTATTGAATGGGTTTGAATGGTTACTGTAACATCCTAGTATTATGTATTGAAATAGGGTCTTGATTGCTGGAACATGATTTCTTAATTGCTGAATCTGTTTTTGAGTGCTAAACTGTAACTGGTTGTTGAAATTGTGATCTATAAATGCTGAAACTGCACTTTAGTGCAGTATGTTGATGGATAAATGCTGGAAATTGCTGTTATGTGCTGAAACAATAACTTAAAAGTAGCTGAAACTGAAGTTAGGTGCAGGAAACATGAATTAGAGGTGCTGATACTGTTAATAGGTTGCTGAAAAACTGCTGTTGGGATGCTGAAATGGCTTAAATTACTGCTGAAAATCACTAGAAAGTGCAGGAAATTGATAGTGAATGCTGAAAATATGATTTAGAGGCATAGAACATCCCTTAGGGTGCTGTTATTGAACTCAAATGGCTGAAACTGGTCATGTTTGCCTGGAATGAGGCTGTGAGAATTGGAACTCAAGTTCATAATGTTGAGAACTGAAAAACAGTTGCTAGACTTGGTTAAAGTTAGTGCTTCTATTGCTATATTTTGTTAAGGAGTTTAAGCAAGTAGTTGCCAAAATTCGTTCTTATGAGTATTTCCATATTAATACTCACATGTTTGGTTACGTATTTTCATTGAATAGCATCCATGTCTCATATACACTCCTGGAACTCGCTTTGGGTTCCAGTTTTGCAGGTATAGGTCGGTGTCCACTACAGGTCGCGTTTTGCATTTTGTGACTCGCTTGAGAAGTGCGTGGTTGAGGCCCGTGGGAGTCTTTGTTTCCCGGCCCGTAGATGTTTTTTTTTTGCCTAGTTTAGTTTAGTTTTTTTTTTTTGGATCATAGTTGGTTATGTAAAGTTTATTTTTTGTTTGACTAACTTCCGCTGTAGTTTGTAAATGATAGTTTGTAAATGACTAACCTCTTTGCAAATATATTTGTGTTGTGGGATCACAAATACTTTCTTTTTTTTTTTATGGACGCTTGGACACGAACCCTTGGCAGAAAGCTGTTTTGATACATCTAGTTTTCTAATGAAAAGGAAGTGAGTATTAGGATAGCTGAAATGGAGGAGAAGTTAGAGAAAATGGAAACGGAAAAAGTGGAGGAGAAGTTTGTGTGAAACTTTTGTGACCTATCGATTCGTCTCGACAAATGCAAGTCAAAAAAATAAATTTTTTGAACATATTCTTTTGTCTTTAAAAAAAAATTACAGTATTCGTTTCGACTAAATTTTTTATACTTGTTCGATTCCTCTCGCTGAGACGAATCAACAAAAAATTGACGCAAAGCTAAGAAACGCAATATTTTTTTTGGTATAAAGACAAAAAATAAATTACTATTTCACTTTTAAAGGTCAATCCACCCTAAGGACTGAACCGGCCTATGAATAGACTGTTTGTTCCCAAATGAATGTTGTCAGGCCATATTGGCTCTACCCTGACGGGACTACCCGAACTGAATCATGTCAGGCCATACGGGTAGAGCCATTTGAAGTGGCTCTACCAAAGTAGAGCCATTTGAAGTGGCGCTATCCTCATGGAGTGGAGCCATTCTAAGTGGCGCTACCATTATTGGGTGGACCTCCCGATAAAATATTATGCAGGCCGTACGGATAGAGCCATTTGAAGTGGCGCTACCTAAGAAGAGCCATCTGAAGAGGCGCTACTCTGACTGGGCCCATGCACAGACCAGCCCAGTTTTACCCGAATCTTGCCAGCCCGAATCTTGCCAGCCATCAATCCATCAATCTGCACGAGCAATGTCTTCAGTAAAGCTACTTAGATAGGCGTTACTTGACTGAACAAAATGCCAAGTCCCTATAAATCATTTCTGTCAACTCCAAAGCAAATTTACACACAACGTGAACTACAAATTTCTTCTTCCATTAAAAATGAGCGGTTAGAGGCTGACGAAGGCGAAGGCACTGCAATAGGGATGTTCGAAAAGCCATCCACCATGATGACACAAGACACATGGACCAACCTCGTCGACCCTAGTCCACCAATGCCAACGAGTAGTCACGTTGGGTGGGATGGGAGGTCTGAGCTTTTTGAGGGACAGGTATTTTTAAAAGATAACTCTCCCACTTTATATTTCATGATACATTGTATACGTAAAATGTGGTATTCATTGAAAACATTGCATTCTCTTACCTCTATTGAATTTTTTTTTTTCTACAGATATTCTTTTCGAAGCTTGAGGTTAAAAATACAGTGAAAAAATATAGCATGGACAGGAATTATGTGGCAAAGACAGAACAGTCCACAACCCGTTTGTTGGTTTACAAATGCGGAAACCAAAACCCATGCTCGTGGCGACTTCGAGCAATAAGGAAGCCGGATCAGGATGTCTGGAAAATTACGCGATATGCAGGACCCCACAGCTGCTTGGCTTTCAATGTCACCACAGATCATCAGATACTCGACGCTCGCTACATTGCAAATATGATTATGTCAACCGTGGAAGCAGACCCAAGTATGAAGGTCAAGGCTTTTCAAGCAATGGTAAAAGATAAGTGTGACGGTTACTATCCATCGTATGCAAAGACATGGGCTGCAAAGCAAATGGCTATAGCAGCCATTTACGGTGACTGGGAATACTCATTTGCGGAACTCCCTCAATACCTGGCAGCTATTAAAGAGAGGAATCCGGGTACTCAAACCCATATCATTACGAAGGAGACAGCCAGGCCAGGCCATGTTATATTTGATGCTGTGTTTTGGGCTTTCGGACCCGCCATTGAAGGATTCAAGCATTGTCGCCCAGTAATTAGTGTTGATGGTACTTTTTTGACAGGAAAATACAAGGGAACGTTGCTTGCTGCTGTAAGTCAGGATGCTGAGAATCAAATCTTCCCTATTGCATTCGCCATCGTCGAGAAGGAGAACAAGGAAAATTGGGGGTGGTTCCTCGATTGCATAAGGTTTTATGTTACTCAACGTCAAGGCTTGTGTCTCATTTCAGACAGGCATGCAGGCCTTCTTTCATATCTCAAAGGTGCTCCACAATGGAGGCCCCAGCGGCGTACCACAGATACTGCGCCCGTCACTTGGGGGTAAACTACATACGGAGGTACAATAAAACTGTGGGCGACCAAGTAAAACTAGCAGCCTGTGAAATACAAGTTCGAAAGTTTGAGATTGAGATGCAAAAACTTCAAAGGTTTTCCGATGGTGCAGTAAATAAGGATCTTGAGGAGCTACCCCTACGTAAGTGGTCCTATGCACATGATGGGGGTAGGCGATACAGATCGCGTACTACAAACCTATCTGAGAGCTTTAATGGAGTCCTCAAGGAAGCCAGACACCTCCCCATAGTGGCCACAATTAGGACGACATTCTATAAGTGTGTTACGTATTTCAACTACTATGCCGTCAAAGCAAGGGAGGGGATTGAATCAGGTAAAACATTTAGCAAATTCGCAACGGAAAAGTACGATGAATGGAGGATGAGAGCAAGAAGGCACGAAGTGATTGAGTTTGACAGAGAGACGGGAATCTACGAGGTGCGAACTCCAATTAATCCAACTAGCCCATATAAAGGAAATCGCAGGCACACAGTACACTTGAATGAGCAGACATGTACTTGCAACAAGATGCAACAATGGAGGATGCCGTGCTCGCATGTGATTGCAGTGTGTAACAAAATGGCCATAGACCCTACACGATTCATAGGCAATGTTTGGAGGCTTGACTCAAACATAGCCATATATAGCTCTGAAACGTTCGTACCGCTGCATGACAAACCATATTGGCCTTCCTACGATGGGCCAATAATTCATCCTGATGAAGAACTTCTTCGGGGTCGAGGACGTCCACAAGTAAATCGATTTCGAAATGAGATGGATATGATGGACGACTGGCTTGAGGCGCAACCATCACACAAACAGTCTTGTACCTTGTGTGGTGGACATGGGCATAACAAGCGAAAATGTTCAAAGAGGGGAGAAGCGTCATCTTCAGTACCAAATATGGAACTTATAATGTTTAAAACTATGCATCTGTTTGACTTTTCAATTGCTAAAATTGATCATTTCACTTGTAATGTTCAGTTTTTATTTTCTTTCATGGAAGTTGGAGGATAAGTATTGTTGTTAGAGCTATGTAATGCAAAGTTATGATTGTTATTAGTTTTTGTAGTGCTTTTTTTTTACCAGCGTTTTTGTAGTGCTTGAGTGTTCAATTGTTAAATTGCCGTTTAAAATAACAAATTCAGTACAACATAATTGAAGGAAGTTAACAAATTGCCGTTTAAAAACTGTATGAATTGATTAAGGCTGAAAAGGCTGAATGCATTGAACAGGGCTAAAAAAGTTGAAGAATTTGAATAAGGGTGAAAAAAGCTGCAGTAATTGAATAAGGCTGAAACAGGCTGAAGTAATTGAGTAAATGTGAAAAAGCATAAACAAATATAATAAATCTGAAAATGGTTGTATGAATTATAAATATAATTTTTTTCAGTGAAATTAATAAAACCCTAAGGCATTCCTAAAGTGCATCAACATTTTCCTATATATATTAGTTATATTTTGGACAATCATTTTTTTTTCAATTTTAAGAAAAGTAGTTATTGTCGGTCTATCTTTTCTTAAACATAATACAATAGTTTCTGCTATTCACGTTGTAACGGCCAAATATTTTACACTAACGCAATTTTTTAAACTATTGTATAGTTTCTGCTATACAATAGTTTCTACTTTCGTTGTTTTTAGTCACGTTTCATACGGATTCACAAGACAAGTGATCAAAAATTAATGAGATTGTTGGATTGTTATTTTATAAGGTAGAGCCAGTTGAAATGGCACTACAGGGTAGAGCCACTTGAAGTAGCTCTACCGGATTAGGTAGAGCCACTTGAGATGGCTTTACCCAGTAGAGCTACCTCAAGAGGCGCTAGTCCACGTCATACAACCGACTCAGCACACGGTCTCTAGCGCCACAAGGCAAATAGCGCCACTTCAACCGGCGCTACTCAAGTAGCGCTTGTTGAAGTGGCTCTACCGAGTAGTTTTAAAAATAGTTTGAAAATGAGATTATTCCGGCGAATAGTTCTAAAAAAAGGATTACTTTGATAAAAAAACTCGGAAAAGGTTGGATTGGAAAAAGAATGCTCCGGTGCAACACATGCACATACTCGAACAATTACACGTCGGACACGCGCACACATAGATGATTACGGAATAAAATTTTGTGTGACGACATAAATAATTTTCCGCAATAAAAAAATTAACAAGTTTTAAAAAATCGGGTCTTTACAATTAGTCTTAAAATTCAAGAGGTAAAACTAATCTATTCATATTAAAGCTCTGAATAAGACTGATATATATTTTAACATATGAATTATTTATTGATATTTAAATTGTGCATGTGTCCTAAATTCAAACAAATAAACTTACTCGGTAAATATAGGTCAAATCTTGTTGGAGTAGTAACGCTTCACAAATGTAGCAAGTTTAGAAATCTGGAGTTTGAACAGAACAGAACAGAAAAGCACATTTCGGCTATCTGCTTTTCTAGCATGCTCTTACAATCTTCCACGATCGTTAGGGAGGAGTTAGGTGGTGGACCTTCCAATATCAACTTGACATTGATATTTGGTTTTCTTTTCCATAGTGTGTTTTAAAAATATAATTTTTTAATTAACAATTTGAAAAAAGCAAATGATTATAGACAATTAAATATGAGAAATGATATGACTTCAACTTATTTTGACTACATGATAAATAAATAAAAAACTTATTTCTCGTGGAAGACAGGAGTTTTTTTAGTCCTTTTGTTTTTCCTAATCTGTAAAATGCTACTACATGTTTGTTATTCATTGATGTTTTTCTCTTACAAAAATAATAATAATAATAATAATAATAATAATAATTAAGCGTGAAAGTCTCTTTTAATTGTTTTTGAAAGTTACTGAAAGGTGTTGACAACTCTTTGTGGGTCTTTTTTGGGTCCACATTAATTATCAGAATCGTCCATTTTTTAGATCACGTCGAGAGTGTCAGTTATACAATACAATATTTCACTTTGATCCGGTATGAATCAATACATGATAGCAAAATAGCTATCTTAATATAAGTGAATTTAATCTAGTGTAACAAATTGGAGTACTATTTTTTGAGATAAATGTATGGCAATCATGTACTTAATGTTATGGGATAAATATAAATTTTGACATAGTTAAGTGGTCCAGACTTCATTAATTTGCAGAATAAACACTTTCAATTATCAAATTAATTCTGGAAAGGGACCAGAAAAAAGTTCTACAGCAACATCCAATCACTGATGTGAACTGAAGGACAGTGGAGAAAAGAAGAGAAAGAAAAATTGGAGAAAAGTAAGAGGAAAATGAGAGAAAAATCGTATTGTGTACAATTCTAAATTCTTTTATTTTCTCTCATCTTTTTCTTCAAATCAAACTATGGGAGAGAATTTTTTTTGAAATTTTCCTTCATTTTTCTTCTTTTCCATGGGTTCCAAACAAAGCATAAAACTTCTTATTTAACACTAAAGTAACATTTTGTTGGCTTGCTCCTATATTTATGTTAATCATGAAATGATATCGTTTTTTACCGTAAAATAGTGAAATCGAATCTCATAATACGGTTGAATTTTGAGAAATGAAATGCTGACGATTTCGAAAAGAGAAAATCTTGTTTACAGAGCAGCTGTAAACAAGTGTTCACGGAGCTCAATCTCGGTAGTCCAAAAGTGATTTGAATGATCCGGATTAAAAATAATCTATTAACAGTAATAGATAAATAAGTTAATAGATTATTTTTAATCTAGGCCGTCCAATGCCGAAACAGACGGCTGAGATCGCTCAGTTCCGTAAAGAGCTGCTTTGTAGCGGCTCCGTAAATAAATTTCCTTCTCCAATGCCGAAACAGACGGTTGAGATCGCTCAATTCCGTAAAGAGCTGCTTTGCAGCGGCTCCGTAAATAAGTTTCTCTCTTTTGGAAAATTACGAATTTGGTATGGTAACAAAGGAAACACTCCTACTACCAGAAAACTACTTTAAAAAAAACTCCTACATGGTGATGGAAGAAGTTTCTCATTTGTTCTTCTCTAGCTTGTGTGTAAACACGTACAGACATCGCTAGTGAGACAGATGTCTACTACAACACTCTCTGTAAGCTTCTCACTCTTTCTCAAAATATTTCCTCCTCTTTCTCTCTCTTATCTCTCTCTCATACATCTACATTTAAGGGAAAGACTACAATATAATACACTGCCTGACTCTGTTTGGATGGGTAGCACCTCATGTATTGTTTTAAATTCATAACGTGTTGCATAAAGTTTGTAACATTTGTCTAGATTTCATACTAGCGTCTTCTCTGTTCGATGAACGAAAACGAAACCCTCATGTTATTAAGTGATCACTCATTCCACTCCCAAGTAATGCGGGACTATATCTCCATCACTTCTAAACTTCATATGTTTTCACCTTTTTTTTTTCTTGCGGCTAGCAATTTAACTTTGTAGGCTTTGCTCCACCCTATGTTACACCGACTCTCTAAAATCAAACAAAGTACTTGATTGTTTCAACCACTCGACACTATAATAAGAGTGGAATATAAGTCTTTTTGACAAGGACATTCGCCTAGTCTACATAGTTACTAGTCCAGTATACTCTGCAAAACCAGCATACAATTCCATTTATGCATGAATTGTTCAATAAAACCTCATAAACAGAGTTGGCCTTAGAAATGGAATAACAATAGCAAACAAATAAATTGGGTGATAACATGAGAATTATATGAATCCAACACTAAGGCATTCCCACATCCATACACGTGCAGGAGTTCATGTAATATAGATTCTAGTTATTATTTATGGACTTTAAGCATATCATTTTCCTTTAAATTTTGGTATCTTTTAGTACATGCTAATCCAATAACGGGAATAATCACACAGCCATATAAGTCTCAACCACATTAAAGTCATATATAGCTAATAAGTAATTAATGGAAGAATAACGTAGTGGAAAAGAAAATAAGCTCTCAGATATCAATAATATAATCCTAACTCAGCTTGAGTTACCCCTTCCTATGGATCATACTAAGAATCTCCGGAGTGAAGGTGCAAGGGTTTTTGAAGACCTCACACAAGCTAAACTCACAATTAATTTTGGGTTGCGATATTTTAGCCCAATACCAGACTTGACTTCGAATTTAGAGTATGTAAGCAAGGAGAATTCATTTTTTAGAAGTCGAATTAGGAGGAGAATGGATAAAGAGATAGTCAAGCCCCTTTTATTCAACTAAAACTGAGAAAAACGCTAACCCTTTAATCAGTTCCAAAGCATGGTACAAATAGTTCTAAGATGGTGTGAACAAATATATTGCAACAAAATTGTCCTTGGAAGGAAAATAATAAAGTATAAATGGAGTGAAATATACGGTCTGCAATTTTGGCAGGAAAAAATTAGTGCTTACACATAATACCTACAAAATTGATCAAAATTCATAATTTTTTAAAAAGACAAAAATAAGACTTTTACTTATTTTTGTCTTTATTCAAAAAATTATGAGTTTTGATCATTATTTTTTAGATTCTCTCGTTGAGACGAATGAATAAGTCACAAAAGTTTAACGCAAAACAAACAAATGCGGAAAAAAATTTGAATAAAGACAAAAAAAAAAAAAAAACAAGTTACTTAACTTCTTTATCCAAAATCACCCTAATAATCAATGAATAGTGATTCTTATTTTTTCTTTTCTTCCTACTTGTTTGACATAATGTGTTTTCCATAGAGCAAATTTGCAGCTCTGCTCATACTCTCCAAGACTAAGCACCATGACTTCCATTCCTGGAGAACACGTTTCCCCATCTTAAAATGATGGTTGTTTCTTCCCATAGGTCAACAATTGGATTCTTTAGTCCATCAACAATTGTTCAATTTTTTTAATCTGTTCTGCACAGGAAGGAATCCTCTTGTAACCATTCGATTAAGTCACCATATTGAAGAAAAATACGAATGGGAGTAATGATATTAGTTTCTCAGCACTGATAACAGAAACTGATGTTAATGGTTGGAAAGTCCAACAAATACTACCAAAGGCAGAACCAACCAAAACTCGAACAAAGGTCAGAACAATGCAAAATCAAAGCTAATTGTTAAATTTTGCTATATCCAGCAAATGAAGCTCAAAAGCTAGAGGGCTAAAACCAAACCCTACTAGAAGGCAAAAAAGGAAGAAACAAAATAAATTAATCAGCAATTTTCTCATCCAGGAATGCCTGTTTAACCATATAGCAGAGCCCTTACATACATAGACAAAAAAGATGTAAAACATTTCACATATGTGAGAGAAAAACATTTAATGGTTTTCTCACCCACATATCCTACATCAACAATACAAAGAAACTAAATCCCAAAAGTTATGACTTTGATTCCACTACCCATCGTTTCAGTTTAGTGAGCTTAAACCAAATGTAGCAATTAGAGAAAGTTTTAGGTAGCAAAAAATAGGAGACAAAAAACAAGTCAGTCAAGTGAGACAGTCAGTTATGTTATAAGAACTGAAGAGGCGACAGGTTCCAGTTGAATCACTACACGGCAATAAAGAAAGCATGTTGAGGCAGTATGAAAACAAACAATAGCATTGCACTTTGTTAGTAGAAGATGCATGATTGTGATATGCATATATATGTGTGCATGTGCGTTTGTGTGTGTGCAGGAAGTTAACAAAGTGTGAGAATATGGAGAAATTAACAAATCAAGAAGAAAAAAAAAGAGGTATCAAGTCTTAAAAAACAGATACTAGTATAGTAAGCATTAAATATCAAGCTCACTTATCATAGAATTGCTATAGACATTCAGGTAGGGATGAATTACACTGCTAGCAATAAGCAAGGTTATCAAATCATTGTTCAGGATCTAGTAATTCACTCAATACTGTGTCTGCAAGTGGCAGGAAAATAGGCTACCGCCCATAGCCAAATGAACATTAATCTCTTCTAGGACTAGTTAAAAAAAAAAACTCTTTTAGAACAGTCAACCCTCCAGATCGATGAGTGTCTATGAGGTGAATTGGTAGGAACGAAAGGCCCAAAACTCCCATGGTATGTTTCCAAAACGGGTATGGACTAATCAAGCCGTTGGGTCAACTTTTCCCATTTATAGAGGCTTAAATAATCAGATTGATGATTAGCTATCTCAATAGAGAATGGATGGTGGGATAACACTAGCAAAAGATCCAACGGGAATAAATGCATGGGCGGGCTTCATACCATTCCTTATCCTATCCCAACCAAACAACAGATACAACAGGATTGAAGTAGGAAAAAATCCCAGGACTTGATACCTCCGGGCAAGTTTTCCCTAATCTGCAGTTCAAAAAAAAGTTGTCCCTAATCTCAACTGTAAAACAAACGCAGCTTATACGACAGGATTGAAGTAGGAAAAAATCCGAAGACTTGATACCTCCGGGCAAGTTGTCCCTAATCTGCAGTTCAAAAAAAAGTTGTCCCTAATCTCAACTGTAAAACAAAAGCAGCTTTTATGTTACGTGATGAAGCCAATTGGACATCATGCTATTCCAGAATATTTCATTTACCATATGTACAAGGAGTACAAATGCCATTATAACGGTTGCAGGAAGACCCAATAAGTTTACATGAGGAGGGAAGTCCCGGGCAATGTGATACACCCTGAAGAGTCCTTGAAAATTATCTATTGGCACTGTAATGATCCCCTTCTTTATTATGGATATTGACGAGCATCTGATTAAGCACTGACCACAAATTACTAATAGACTGTACGACTCACAGCCACCACAGAAAGACATGGCAACATAACACAAACAACAACAACAATAACTGAACCCATCTGGTCCCCAATCATTGGGGGTATGGACGGGGGAGGATGGGACACAGACCTAACCTTTGGCAATATATGCACAAAGTGACTGCTCTCAGAATACCACTTAAACGGTGGTCCCCTAAACCTCCAAGAACCGAGAAGCTAAAGGGACATTTTGTTACAGAACCATACCCCAAATCAAAGCCGAAAAGAATCAGAGAGGGAAAGCCTAGAGAACCAAATCAACTTGTTGTGCAAATTACCATGCTTCCTTCATTCAAAGACAGGGTAACATAAGTTAACGTTAAATTTCAAACCAAGCTAATTGCTAGACCTTTCGATGATTAGTTTAAAATGCAATAGCTCAGCATTGCCTCAAGAACATAAATTAAAAAAATGTAGTAAAAGAGAAGAAAAAATAAATATAAACAACCAAGCATCCGTAACTCAAGGATATAGCTTTCTCAGATTATGCTTTTTCTGTCAGAGAGAGGGAGAAAGAGAAGAGTCTATTAATAGCAAGTGATTGAATGAGTTGGGGGCCCCGAAAGCACATGCAGGATAAGTGGTTCAGGAGATGATCTTAAAATAGGTCCGGTCCAGAAAGAGAACTCTCAACAAAACTAAGCTGGAACTACTCAAGATCAATAGGAAGAGGACTCGTGACCTCGCCAGCCTTACAACAACATAGGGGAAATGAATCCCTTAGATATGATGTTAAACGGATTGTGTTCTATCCTTGATCACGGATTTGTCTATGAAAGCTACGAATCGGAGGACAGGGAAGTCCTTTGAAGGGAAAGGGGAGTTAGCCAATCACATAGGTTTGGCTCCCAAAATACGGCAACCTTGGAGCTTTCTTTTTGATTGGATCGAAAGGCCCAATGAATTGGGATTTCCCTCTTGGTTCAGGTCATTTTGGGGCAAGCGGAGCATTTTTGATGAAGAGGATGAGCTTGAAGCGGATGATGATGAGCTTGAAGAGGACTACCAAATGAGGAAGATCGCCAACCCATACTTATCCTTACGGTCGGAGAGCTCAATAAGGAAGAACCTACCGATAAAACAAGCAAGCACGCTTGCTATCTCAAATAATAGTAAGGAGTCTTTCTGTTTATGGGTTCCGAGCAATTCTCTCTTTTTGAATGCCAACTCTGGAATAAAGTTATTAGATTTACACCCTATCCCTAGTTTTCCACATAAAATTCAATGTTCTGGGGTCTTACTTTATGTAGAAGCTAACTCATATCCACACAAGGGTTTAGAAAATCAATGCCCCATGCCTTTCCATTTGGTTTATGTATCCATTTAAACCTTATCCCAATTTTAAACATTAACAGAACCTAAAGAAAAGACCAGGGAAAGATCAGGTAACCTCCATCTCAATAATGTTTCCAATCATTCTTTCAGCTGGTTTCACACCATCACACAAGAACTTCCCCATGACTTCGTCCAAACGCCTTCGTAGTAATGGAAATCTATGAATCTCCATTGCCTCACAAGTACGGGTTATCTGCATGGAAATTGGTTGGATCAGATATTGCATTTGTCTTGCACTAGCGCGTGCACACACGCAAACAGAGAGAGAGAGAGATCAGCGAGCAGAATATTACATGCCAGAGTGTAATTTCTTTACCTTTATTAGTTCATCATAGACAAGTCGTAAACATTGAAGACTAGGATCCAACAGCCGAGCAATTTGTCTTCTAACCAAAACTTCAAATGGCACCTGAAAGGCGTATACAAGGATAAATAATTATGAACGCGTTTGCAAAACCTCAGATCAACAATAAACATGCAAAGTAGAGTCATCTGGTATTAACATTGACCTCAGGCACAAATAAAGCATTTCTAGGACCAGTAGCATTTTGGATAGCCGTTCTAATGTCCTCATTAGTCAAATCGTCACATGGATCCACTTCCTGCAAAACAAATAAGGCAATTATGAGCTATGTAGCACTTAAATGTTATCATAGCCATCACCATGTTTTCTGCAGACAATGAAGAAAAGCTTGAATGACATTTAGACGATTCATACACAAATAGGACAGATACCTTGGTTAAGATGGCGGTCCCGAGCAGAAGATAAGTGGACCATTCCAGGTTAACAAACTTCAAATTTACATATTTCAGCACTACAGGAGCACGCAACTGAACAAGCTAAATACTTATGAGAACTAAGTTGCACCTCCAAGCTCTTTACAAAAATTGATTGAAAGACGTAGTGGATTCTAGCTCCCCCAAACAACTCTTTGGTTGACATTTCTTGACTTTTCCCATCCACCATTGCAGAAAAAGCTGTAAATCAATGACACAGATAGCAAAAGCAAATTAAGGGAATTCTAGAAATGCTTATTGATGAGAAAGGAAAAGCTTCAAAAGGCCCAAAAAGGAGGGGAAGGAGGGAATGCAAAAGAGAGACAACTAAACACGTGAATACAAATATTTGTATCCACCATCGTTTGAGAAGTGGACATTCTATGGCCATGGCTCTAACCTAGATCAAGAAACCAAGTTATTGCGAGCTTGCTCACTGTTTAAGCATGTTGGCTGTATATATTTAAATTAGGAAGGAAAATAATTTAGGTAGCTGGTTTAGGAATTTGTATATTTGATTATGTGTATTTCCTTATTTCATGATTTTGTTTCCTTAGTTGATAGGTAGCTTGTATTATAAATTGACCTCCAATGGGAGAAGAATAAACATTGAGAAATTCGTTCAACATGGTATCAAAGCGGGTTAAGAAACCCTAATATTTTTTTTTCTTTTTCTCGTCCCTCTCATATCAGAAAGCAGAAAACCCTCATACCTTTCTTTCGTTTCTCTGAATCTGCTTCTGTTCCAACCCTAAACAGAACCCTAGCCACTGTTGGGGTATCTCTCGGCTCACGACTGTCTCTCGCTCGCTGTCTCTCGCAGTCGTTGTCTCTCTCGCTGTTACTGTATCTCTTCATCTCCGACAACATTCCACGACCTCGGCGGAGCCTCGTCTACCTCCGACGACCCTCGCCGGACACTTGCAGGACCGTAGATCTGTTTTTGACGCAGATCTGTGATTCGTTTGCAGCTACTGCTCTCTGTTTGCATCTGAAACCTACTGGATCTTCTCCGTTTGACTTGAAATCTACTGAGTTGACTCGGAACTTACTGGGTCAGAATATTTGAGGCTGTTCGGAACCCCATCTCTCTGATTCTATACCTTTGAGGTATCTCTAATCCTATTTATCTTTGATTGTCTTCTTTTTTACATCATGGGTGATAAAAACAAGGATAAATCAGGAGGATCATCAGACATAAAGGATGCTATTCGGCATAATTTTTATAATCGGGCTCTCACTACTATTAAACTAAATGGATCGAACTATCTCCCATGGTATCGGGCTGTATCTGTTTCTCTCCGCGCGAGTGAGGAGACCTCTTTTATTACAGATCCACCATCTTCTGATCCCGCTTGGGGCACACACGATGCCCATATTATGACTTTATTATGGAACAGCCTGGAACCTGATATTTTTAATAATGTGGCTTGCTTAGAGACTTCCAAAGCCATTTGGGATACTCTTCGCATATTATATTCCTCCGATCAGAATCTCTCTCGTATTTATCAGATTTATCAGAACATTTTCTCCCTTCAACAAGGAGAAGGCCCGGTGGAGGAATATTTTTCAAAATTGAAAGGTATGTGGGATGAGTTAAACATCTATCAACCCTTAACCATAGATCTGGCGACTCAGCAAAAATACAGGAATGAGTTTCAGGTTGCTAAGTTTCTCTCTGGTCTCAAATCCGATCTTGCTCCAGTTAGCTCCAATATATTATCTGGCCAGGATATTCCTTCTATTGGTGAAGCCTTTGCTCGTGTTCGTAGGGCAGCCACTCATCATTCTACTTCAGAGAGTACTCCTCGCTCAGCTCTTGTTGCTCCTAGTGCTCACTATGTCCCATCCTCTGGGAACTCTGAGAGTTCTAACCGTGGTCATGCTGGTTCTTCTGACCGTGGTGGCCGTCGCGGTGGTCGGGGTACTAAGAAGTGCACTCACTGTAATCGCACTAATCATACTGTTGACTTCTGTTGGAAACTTCATGGCAAACCTGCATGGGCTAATCAAGCTGTGGTTGAGGGGGAGCCATCTGAGTCTGTTCCGTCAGATAAATCACCATTTCTAAATCTGAGTATGATTCTATGATCCAACGAGCACATGCATCTTCTTCCTCCACTGCCAATGTTGTCTATTCAGGTAACACATGTCTTCATTCCTCCTCCCATGCACCTTGGGTTCTCGATTCTGGAGCCACTGATCATATGACTGGTAATTTGTCCCTCTTATCTGATGTTATTTCTCCTTCTGCTCCTTCCTATGTTACTGTTGCTAATGGAACAAAAACTCAAGTACACGGCATTGGCACATATCGTACTTCTGGTCTCACGTTTACTTCCGTTTTCTATTTACCCGGCTTTCCTTTTAACTTGCTATCCATTCAAAAACTCACCCACAGTTTCCAATGTTCAGTAACCTTCTATTCCTCTCATTGTGAATTTCAGGATCTCAAGACGCAGAGGATGATTGGTGGGGGATATGAGAAGAATGGCCTTTACTATTTCCAGTTGTCTGGTTCCTCGGATGCATCTGCTCTTCATTCTACCACAACACCATATCAGTGGCACTGTCGTCTAGGGCACCCGTCATCTGTTAACCTTAGATCTTTAATTCCATCTTTACCTGATTTTTCTACTTTTAATTGTGAAACTTGTGAACTTAGTAAACATCGGAGAGTTACTTTTTCTCCTCGCACTGATTCACCTAGTTTGCACCCGTTTGCTCTTGTTCACTCTGATATTTGGGGACCCTCTCGGATCACTGGTTTATGTGGATCTCGGTATTTTATTACATTTATTGATGATTTTTCTCGTCTAACTTGGATTTATGTACTTACAGCTCGATCGCAAATCTTTACTGTGTTTCAATCTTTTTATGCTGAAGTCCTAAATCAATTTAATGCCAACTTAAAGGTTTTTCGTACCGATAATGCTCAAGAGTATCTGGCTAAACCTTTTCAACAATTTCACAACTCTAAAGGCATTATTCATCAAACAACTTGTGTCAGTACCCCACAACAAAATGGTATTGCTGAACGAAAAAATGGTCCTGCCCTGGCCATTGCTCGTGCTCTCATGATCCACATGCATGTACCAAAATATTTTTGGGGAGATGCAGTTCTTACTGCTGGGTACCTTTTAAATAGAATGCCGACTCGTGTTTTACGGGGTAAATCACCTTTTCAAGTCATGTTTCTTGATAAGAATCCCTTTCCTCTTCCCCCAAAAGTTTTTGGCTGTGTTGCATTTGTTCACAACTTGCACCCTGATCGTTCCAAACTTGATCCTCGCTCTCATAAATGTATCTTTCTTGGTTACTCACGAACACAAAAGGGGTACAGGTGTTATAGTCCTACACTACGTAAGCATTTTGTTAGTGCCGATGTCACCTTTTTTGAGACGGTTCCCTATTATTCTCAAGAGAGCACTCACTTACAGGATCCCCTCATCAATACTCCAGTTCTTCCACCGGTACTTCCTGATATTGCTAGACCCCCGGTTACCCAGGTCTATGTTCGTCGCCCTTCGGCTACTGCTCCAGTGGATTCTCTTCATTCTCCCCCACCGCCTCCTCCGCCGTCTACAGATCCACCTTCAGTTTCTTCTCTTGACCTACCCATTGCAGTGCGAAAGGGTACGCGTACTTGTACCTCTCATCCTATTTCTAACTTTGTTTCGTATAATCGTTTATCCTCCTCGTTTCAAGCTTTTTCTGTATCACTCTCTTCTGTTAGTGTTCCCAAGTCGTATCAGGAAGCTCTTTCTCATCCTGGTTGGAATTTGGCAATGCAAGAAGAGATGCGTGCTCTGGATTTGAATCATACTTGGGATTTGGTTTCCCCGCCTTCTGGGGCTCATATTGTTGGTTGCCGATGGGTTTTTACCATCAAACATAATCCCGATGGCACCGTTGATCGTCTTAAAGCTCGCCTCGTGGCCAAAGGTTTTACTCAGACCTATGGCATTGATTATACCGAGACATTCTCTCCAGTGGCTAAACTCAACTCTATTCGTGTTATTATATCTCTCGCGGCTAATCGTGATTGGCCACTTCATCAACTGGATGTCAAGAATGCGTTTTTACATGGGGATTTGTCTGAGACTGTTTATATGGCTCAACCGCCCGGGTTTGAGTCCAAGGGGAAGAGTGTCTGTCAACTTCGTAAATCTATATATGGCCTCAAACAGTCTCCCCGTGCTTGGTTTGATAAGTTCAGCAATTCTGTTGTTGCTCATGGCATGATTCGAAGTAAGGCTGATCACTCTGTGTTCTTTAAAAGGACCGATCGTGGGATTGTGATTTTGGTTGTTTATGTGGATGATATTGTCATCACTGGCAGTGATAGTATTGGAATTCAAAGCTTGATTCATCACCTCTGCTCTAGTTTTCTTACTAAAGATCTGGGCAAGCTTCGGTACTTTCTTGGTATTGAGGTGGCTCGATCCAAAGCAGGCATCAGTTTGTCTCAAAGGAAGTACACTCTTGATCTTTTGAGAGATACAGGTTATCTTGGTTCCAAACCTGTCGCCACTCCTATGGATACTAATTTAAAGTTACTTCCTGACGATGGTGAGTTGATTGATGATCCTGAAGCTTATCGGAGACTTATAGGTAGACTTATCTACCTTACTATTACTCGACCTGATATTTCTTATGCAGTCAGTGTGGTTAGTCAATTCATGACTCGTCCTCGGGTTCCTCATATGGAGGCAGCCATTCGTATCCTGAAGTATCTTAAAAATGCTCCAGGACGTGGACTTCTTTATCGATCATTTGGTCATCTTCGCATCGAGGGATATACCGATGCTGATTGGGCAGGATCTCCTGCAGACCGTCGATCCACCACCGGCTTTTGCACTTTTATTGGTGGTAACCTCGTTACTTGGAAAAGTAAAAAGCAATCAATTGTTGCGTTCTAGTGCTGAGGCTGAGTATCGAGCTATGGCGCAAACAACATGTGAACTCACTTGGCTACGCACTCTTATACGTGAATTCGGGATTCCAGTACATGATCCTACTCCTCTCTATTGTGATAATCAAGCTGCTATTCATATAGCTAACAACCCAGTATTTCATGAGCGAACTAAACACATCGAGGTTGACTGTCACTTCATTTGATCAAAAGTGGAGTCTAAGGAGATTACTACTCCTTTCGTTCCTTCGGGGTCTCAACTCGCAGATATTTTCACCAAAGCTCTTCCCAAAGCTACCATTGATTCTATATGTTGCAAGCTGGGTGTACATGATATATACTCTCCAGCTTGAGGGGGAGTGTTGGCGGTATATATTTAAATTAGGAAGGAAAATAATTTAGGTAGCTGGTTTAGGAATTTGTATGTTTGATTATGTGTATTTCCTTATTTCATGATTTTGTTTCCTTAGTTGATAGGTAGCTTGTATTATAAATTGACCTCCAATGGGAGAAGAATAAACATTGAGAAATTCGTTCAACAAAGCAGAACCTCCTGAAAAGGTTACATTAGCGTATCTCCTCATAGTTCACATGAAGAGGCACCAAGTGCTGTGTTAAACGTCAGTGCTCAACCAGATAGAAGCACTGGGATGACAAATGTCAATTAGATAAGAGATCCACCTGCCCAAATGGTGACAAACACATGGTCATCGATTGTCCTATGTAACTTGTAGCGGTAGCATCTGTTTAACTGTGCCTTTGTGCCTCTTCAACAAGATCCACAACCAGGTGGTTAAAGCCTGGACATAAGAGAATGGTCGCAGTCCTAAATCAAGAACCAGAAGTCATTTGATCCATCGCAACAGTCCCTCAAAGTAGGGCTGCAAATGAACCAAGCCTTTTGTGAACTATTCGAGGCTCAACTCGGTAAATACTCGTTCGAATTCGATTCAGGTACTAAACAAACCGAACCTGAGCCTCAATTTTAGGCTTATTAAATAAATGAGATGAACCTGAAGCTAACAGTATTCAGCTCATTAAGGCTCGCGAACCTGGAGAGAGTGTGTGTGTGTGTGTGTATATCATAAGAATTTCATATATAACCTTGAATGTGCATAAACTTTTACATGGACAAATGAAAATTTTATAACTTGTACACATATAAACCTTTAAAAGTACTATACACGTAAATTTTAATATGTTTTTGTACTACTATATATCAATATTAACTTATTTAAAGATTTTATTTGCAGTTTTAGACCTATATGAGAGCATAAATGTCTAATATTTTTTACTCGTTAAGGCTCGTGAACAAGTTCGAGTTCGACTCAAACCTAGGCAAGAGCTGAGCTCGAGCCGAGTTCGCTTAAAAACTTAACGAACGAACCTGAACATTCTTAAGCTCGGCTCGATTCGGCTCCCTTGCAGCCCTTCAAACATCTTTGCTCCAAAAAGCCTACTAAAAGGACTCCTGCCAACTCAAGTAGTACTGAGGACAGAGGAGCAGCAGCCCAAACAACCTTTTCTAGGAAATTATTTTCCAAAATCAAGCAACTGTCAAATGCAGATAATAACGTACTAATACAGTGAACATTATAAATATTTTAAAACATTGCAACAACTTTATTAGACACGTGGGAATGTAAAACTCCAGAACAGAAATGGTTTTGGTAACAAAGATAACTCACCTTCACAATACTTTGTCAGAATATTCAGTAGAACAGCTCCTTGTTCAGCCTAGTTAAAGCCAAGCAACCATATTCAGCGAAGAAAGTAAAGCATTAAAAGTCATAGTAGCCGCCAAAGCAAGTAGCAGCCTTCCACATGCAGAAGTAAATGTTATTTAAGTCTACATCAACAAGATTCATTTTATTCAGTGCCACGGTAAAGACATCAATAAAGAGCAGAGTTGTAGGAGGCCATAATATCTCAATAATTTGTTTTACAAAAAACTGTGCCAAGACACATAGTCGCAGGCAGAGTGAAAATACAGCACTGGTTTTGAATCACCTCTCTGATACTAAGCCAGGTAATGTTATTGTAACACCTAAGTACACAAATCTACTGTAACTGTAGCTGTTGAACAGAGTACACTATGCTGTAGATGCAACTAGTATAAACCCAGTAAGTCTAAGGCTTAATCTGAGCAGTAATTTGTTCAGCCATTGCTTTTAGCTCTTCCTACTTTTTAGTAGTCAGTTAAATGGTGGACTGGCAATTCTATTTACTTTATGTCCCCGTGTTTGGTACTATTGTTGATATTGTCATTTGGTTTTATCGACTAGCATTGACGAATCTGACGCATATAAATAAGAAACGACTCGTGAGTAAAGGAGGAAGTTGAATATTATCATTTGTGACTTTAGGCGTCACAGTATACTAATTCCATAACTCAAGTTGATGCCTTACTTTTGATTCCATAGCCTCGCCATAAGTACGAAGCTCTTTGACAACAATGAGCAAATGAGAATTAAGCTCAGCCTTCAACCCAGGCAGAACAGTCTTAATATGCTGCTCCAGAATCTGAAACAGAACAATGCCAGCAAGGGAAACAGGTAAAATGAAAAGAAGTGCTATACACAAATGCAAAAACAAATAATCATTAACCACTACAGTATCTTTTCTCTATTTATTACTTTAGTTTCTCAAAAAAGTGGGAATAGCAATTCCTTCCCTAACGCAAACCTGAGCTTTTATTTAATAAGCATTTGTTTAATATCTTCTGGTATAAACCCTACTAACAATATTCCACAAAATCAGTGCCGTAAAGAATTCTTGGTTCATTGTGAACTGCCATGGGTCATATATTTCTTTTACGTCTACAGCTGATGATTTCATTCATTCAGACTCACACCAAGGGCAAAAGGAAAGTTCAGAGACCTATCCATCAAGTAACGTTGATGTTCAATGTACCCCAGACAAAATGGAAAGTCTTCTCCTCAACAAAGCTACTCATGGTCATTGAGATATCCCACCAACTTCATTGTGGTTCTTTTCATCCCACTCTCCCTCTCTATGTCAGAGAACATAGAGAAAAAAGAGCATTGTACTCCATTCACCAACTTATTCCCTTTCATGTTCTCCATGACTATTTCAACACATTCACACCACAACATGGACACCACCAAAACCACTAGACTGTAGGAACCATCCCGAACAAGAAAAAAAAAAAAAAGAAAGAAAGAAAGAAAAAAAAATGAGCTAAGCCACAACCCCAAACATCCCGAACAACGTATCATAAACCAATTTGAACCCATGGTTGACACCAAACCAATTAAAAAATCATACCATGTAATATGTGAGTGTGTGTGTGTGCGCATACCTCATTGGAAGCCAACACACTCCTAGGGAAAACCAAGTTGTATGGTTTGTTGGCAGGAGGATGTCTTGATATCAGTGTTCTAAATGGCGGCCTAGGCGCTCGGCGGCAGGTCATCGCCACGCCTACACCCCTCGGCAGTTCGTTCAGTGGCCAGGGAGGCTTTGGCAGAGCTAGGCGGCCGCTTGGCGGGACTTTTTCCAACTCCAGACCACGCCGATCATCGTCGCCTTCCAACTCAAGATGATAAAACCAGTTCACGCCAGTCGTCGTCGCTTGACGCCAGTCGTCGTCGCTTGACGCCGATCGTCGATCGCGATCTCACTCTCTCTCTCTCTCTAGTCTCTCGTCTCTCTCTCATTCCAGTCGCCCTTTTTTTTTATCAGAAAAATGAAGAAAGAGGAAAAGCTAAAAGCGAAAAAAAAAAAAAAGAGAGAGAAAGAAAGAAAAAGAAAGGCCAGGTGTGCAAGTGTTGGAGCATGTGTGGAGTGCTCTATGCATTTGTGGTTGGCTCTGGAAGCTTTGTCGGCTGGAGGAGTTTTTTTTATGCTCCCAATGCTATAATATATAATATATACATACAATATATTATATACCTATAATAGATATATTCAAAGTTTTCACTCCCAATGAAAGCATTCATTACTACAGAAAAAACAAGACTTTGGGAACCCCAATTCTCTGTCCCCTCTTTCCCAATAAAGTTTATTAGTTTAATACTCCATCATCTCGTTGCAAGATTTGAAGAATAAATGCAAGATTCAAAGTATAATAGTAGATTAAAAGGCTTGCGGACCTATTTTAAAAAATATTTTAAAATTTAAAAAAAATAAAACCGCCAAATCATTTGGCGGCGGGTTGCCGCCCGACTAGTGCCGAGCGCCATTTAGAACACTGCTGACCGGCGAAGGGTGAGAGGGAAATGGTGGTCACAGAAGGAGAGACGAGGTGGGGTGGTAAGCTGACGGGGAGAGGGAGGGAGGTTGGATCGGATGGAAAAAGAGAGGGAGGTTATATGGGAAAGAAAGGGCGCCATACAACAATGGTTGTGGCATGGCAAACAGTGATGGTGCCCATCTGTGGTAGAGACTAGAGATGGAAAAAGTATTTGGTAACCGTTTACTTTTACTTCTTTAGTGGCATATTCTATGAGTCATGGGCGGACCTTCTGGGCAATGAGTTCATGTACTTGTCAAACAAGGAACCCCGGCACAAAAAACGCCAAGAAAAATTGAACATAGCCCCCCCTACCTTTTTGTGGGTGGTGTTGGCGTTTGCATCTTTCATGTAACTAGAAGGTGACAACTAGGCCAACCCGCACCTCCCTGAGAGTATAGACAACTTTGCAGGTTGGCAGGTTTCGACACTGATCCTTCTGCAAGTTCACCTCCAGAAACCTTGTCACGAATTCTCCTTTTTCTAAATGATAAGATTCAGTGGACTTCTAGCAACATCACCAGGAGCGAACCACCCACTTCATCGCGATCCCCCATTTCACCGAACCATTCAATTGGTAGGCGTAACGGGCGGTGTGTACAAATGGCACATGCGTAGTCAATGAGAGCTAATGACTTGTGCTTAATAGGAATTCCTCGTTGAAGACCAACAATTGCAATGATCTATCCCCATCACAATGAAATTTCAAAGATTACCGGTGACATGGTTACTTCAATTAGTTATTCAAATAGTGAACTAACAAGAGAGGCGGGGATTCTATAATGCAATAATAGATCTTAGGAAGGGATGTAATTAAAAAAAACTTCAAGGACCCTAATATTAGCCACAAGCTTTATGGCAGATCAATATAATTTACCCTTTATCTAGCAATCTGAACGTATAGATGCAGAAAAGAAAAGAGAGAGAGAGAGAGAGAGAGAGAGAATTGAGGGAAAGTGAAAAGGCTAAGAGAGAGAGAAGAGTTAGATAAGGGAAAAGAGAATTGAGGGAAAGTGAAAAGGTCCAGAGAGAAACAGAAAAGAAGAGAAAAGGATGAAGATAAGAGAAACAGAGAAGGAAAGGATGAGAGATGAGAGGAACATAGAAAGAAAAAATGAGTGGTAAGGGAATTTGAGAAAGAAAAGGATGAGAGAGACATGGGAGTGAGATTCAAAAGGGAATTATGGATTATGGGGTCAAAATCAACATTTGAAATATATGTGTGTGGAACCAAAGAACAATTTGCCACATCATCATCAGTCTATTATCTACACCAACAATCTTATCCTTTGTATTGCTTTATCATATCAGAAGGCTCTGTTGCACCCTTTTCTAGCGGAAGTGCTTAACAATCAATCTTCTGAAAGAAAAATTCAGTTCTGTTGGTACGTGGGATGTCTATAACAAATTGTGCAATTGTACAGCTCCTACTGTGAAGGTTTTACACTAAGCGACTGAAATAGACACCCTTAGAAAACCTCCCTGCAACAAATCTCAATAACTCCTTTCAATTTATAGACATCATAAAGTTCTTCCAGTTTAGGATTCATCCCTTCTCTGTTTTCTGAGTTTCAAAGTTGGCCCTTCACTTTTTACTTTATTGTAATGCGACTGGTGATCTTAGAAAGATAGGGACACTAGCACACAAGAGAAAACAACTAAAACGAACAATGAATACAGAAGGAAGAAAGAAATAACAACAGAACTCAGATTCTGTGATTTTCTTCTGGCAAGTGGCAAAAGATGCACATAAGCAGATGAGAATATATGTAAAATTATAGCAGATCCAATTAAAACGTAAGATCTTAGAAAATGTCCATGACACTCCTATATTCACTAAATGGCAAATTACTCTTCCAAAAAAAAATAACTGCATGATAAAGTGGGAATATAGAAATGGTTAAACTGTTAAAGTTTAATTTTAACAGACAAACTATAGATAATTGAAATCTGATTTAAAATAAAAGTTGAAATTGTGGATAAGAAAGGAACCTATCTCATAATATCTTATGTTTGGAAGACCTTTATTGCACAAGCAGTATCCTTTTTTCATAATAAATAAAACTGCTGTCACAGCACAAATTCCAAATATTCACAAGGGGAAAAATAGCTTTGATTCAGGGATTTCTTACATTAAGGAGGGGGAAGGTGGGTCGCAAAATAACATCTTACCTGATTCAACTTTTTTGCTAGCTGGGAGATGCCACAACGATCAGCAAGACCATTATATATCTTCAAGAAATTGTCAGCCAACAAACGTGAAATGTTTCAAAACCAATGCAAAATTACCTAGTGAATCAGCACAGTACAATAATCTGAAGGAGTGAAAAGTACAGGATTATCACGGAAGAACTGCTCCTCATATGCAAGTGCTTCTGCAATGCTACGGTTCTTATTTATGTCCTGTAACAAAGGCATAAGGTTGATATTAGCCTAACTAGATCAAACTTCTTTCACTTCAAATGCAACGTCACTAAGATAATTCATAACCTAGTATTCGTTAAACCCTAAAGAACAACATCATTTACACAAGATATTAATTAGCAACATCTTGTAAATTGATATACTAGTTGATTACATATGCTTCAGATATAAAACTTCAACCCAATCTTTAGAGTAGAACGGCTCAATAAAGTGAGTTGTGGTTATGTATTACCTGGGTTGAGCTCCATTCTGTGGAGACAAGCTATCATGGCTGAACCACATAAACCAAGTGTTCACTGTCTCTATATCTCTCTGTGATGTTCCTCTTTTTTTTATCGGCGAAAGTCAGTATTGTTAGAATAACTAGATATTGTTCTTACTTTCAATATTTTGTTTTGTTTATTTGTTTGTCTTCAATATTATCAGAGCAGATAGATCCAACCTAGTCCCTCTCACTCTTATAGTATTTTATTGCTTCATCCATGTTTTGAACTCTCGCAAACTTTTTTCGTTGCACGCCCAAAGATAGCAATCCACTTTGGCAAGTTGGCAAATAGTTTCTCAGTGCTTTGGACTTAGTGAGATTTTTTTCTGGTTTTGTAATTACATTTGCAAGTTTAATAGACAACATTGGTTTCTCAATTTAGTATTTGTTTTTTTTTCCTTCGAATGCAAAACATGAGGAGAAGGAGACAGAAATGGTTGGAAAAACCATTCATGAAGATGGGCACTTTCCTATAAACCATGCTCATGTTGAATGGGAGTGTTCGAGATAAACTAGCAATAACTTAATCAACAGGCGATTCTATATGCTTAAGAGATAATCCTAACAACCATCTCGATGGCTAGGGATTAGAACGAGTCTATAAACTAGGTTGAATTATGTATTCATTGGGCCGATCCCCTCAAGTTAATGTAAGCCATGATGGATGAAACACATAAATCTGGTATCACCTCTCTATCTCCGTGTTTTTCTTCACTACTTCCTTTGATACTTATTGGATTGGTTTTCGTTCATTAGTATAAAAATTTACGAATCAACCTACATCTGACTCTGTGGTTACATTATGGTACCAAGAAACACTATTGGAAACAAGATGATTATCAAACAAATACATCGTATGCATCATACTAGTCTATTGCATTGTACATCAAATCAAACAATACACTAAAACCAAACCAAGCCTTAAGTCCAATAAATTGGGTTCAGCTACATGAATGTGTTGTCTCTATTGAGTTCTTCTAGGGCATCGTGTTTTGTGATACACTTGCATAACATGTATACTTTCAAATACAAGAATCTAGCATACATTTTGCCTCTTAATTCTTATACCTTTTTCGATTTGTTACGCCCTCTACAAAGGCTAGGATCAAATAATGCAGAAGTGTGCCTTTTCTATTCTACTGCTGATTCTACATAGGTTAGGACTGAGACAGAATAGATGAGGATAGTACTTCAGGTACAAAAGACATAAAAGCAATTTATTCTGTGAATGAAATACCAACTAACTAAAAGCTACAGAATGTGGCCTTAATGTGAAAAAGGCCAAAACCAGAATACTAACATTAGCATAAGCTGAAGGAAGTTAATGGTGATCAGAATGGGATTAAGGCTATTCAGCTGACTTGAGAAAATGTGGTTCGTTTGTGGGGTACTTAAAAATGTACTTAAGTCATAAGAATTCCTTCTACCCGACCGAAAAGAACATGTGTCTTTTGAAACAATAGTACTGATATTTTATGTTCTCTAGTTTGTATACCCAGAAGACTAAATATTAAACAGCCATGTTCTGACATCTTTTGCTGTTTGAGAAAACCATATCTCAGAGAATTGGCGCACAAATGAATGAAATAGACCCAAACATTTTAGTCTCAGTGTTCTTTTCACCAAGATAGTCTAGATCTGTTGAAACTAACGAATGGACCAAATAAAGAAATTGTTTCTGAACAAAATACAGGAAAACATTTGCAACTCAATGACAACAACATTGAGAGAAACAAATTACTTGATATACATAACTTCACAAAAGAGACTAAAAAGGTTACACTCCCTATGATGCTTCCCTGCAATAAATTCCAAAACACGACATGTATTCCATCTTATTACTGATCTCAGATTCAAAATCAGCTGGTATTTTAAATTCGAGAAAATTACCTTTATATCCCTTCGACTTATGTGAAAAGTTCAACTTAGTACTTATAGTTTCAATTTCACCCAAATAAACCTTCGACTTTAAAATTTAATTCAATGTGATCCTTCCGTTGGCCCCCGTCTGTAATTTGGACGGAAGAGCAGCATGTGCCAATCACGTGACCCACCCCCAGGGGCAAATTTGCCCATTCCCCTCCCTCCCCTTACCCTAATCGATTTCCCTCATTCTCTCTCACTCTACCTTTGAAGACACGATTTTCAGACGAACCGACACGATTTTCAGACGAACCCAAAAAGCTGAGACGACGAAGGGACGAACGGGGGATTCGAGGTCGAGTAAGAGAGAGACTACGACGGGGGAATCGTGGTCGATTTCGCAGACGACGAACCCAAAAAGCTGAGACGACGAAGGGACGAACGGGGGATTCGAGGTCGAGTAAGAGAGAGACTACGACGGGGGAATCGTGGTCGATTTCGCAGACGATCTTGAAGCATGGCAAGGAACAGTGACAAACCCCTAGGTGAGTTATATTCATTCGGTTATGTGTAGAATAAACGGCATAAATTTGGGGAAGAAATTGATACAAGTTGTCCTTTTCAGTAAAGAAAAACTTTTTTTCTGAAAAGATATGCTTTATTGGGGTCTGGATTGGGTTGTCGGTCGGTTTCCTTTTGTTTTTTTGAAAAGCGGTGGGTTTTCTTTGTCTGTTATAGTGGTCCTTTCTGATTGTGGTCCCATAAACATTGTTTAATCATGTGCAGGAGGCCATTTCACTATACAGATTCATCATGGGGGAAAGTTCTTTAATAGGCCCACAATCAGGTATGAAGGTGGTTGTGTTGATTCCTGTGAAAAATGTATCCCAGATGTAATGTCTTTAATTACTGTTGGTGAAATTGTCGGGGCACTGGGGTACACGGGTATGATAAATTATTACTATGTGATGACTGGGAAAAACATTAAAAATGGGTTGAGAATGTTGTTGACTGACAGTGATATAATAGAGATGATTAAGCAACTTCCCCCAAGTAGGACAGTGGACATGTATATAGAACCAATTAATCCCATTGAATTGATGGAAAGTCAAAGTGATGAGGGGGGTCCAACACCTACTCCAACTGATAAAGGGAGTCCAACTCAAACTCAGAAGGGCTGTCCAACTCAGACTGATAAGGGGTCTTGTACTGATAAGGGGACTAGAACTGATAAGGGCTGTCCAACTCAGACTGATAAGGGGTCTTGTACTGATAAGGGGACTAGAACTGATAAGGACTGTCCAACTGAAACTGATAAGGGTTCTAAAAGTGATAAGGGGGGTCCAAGTCAAACTGGTAAGGGTTCTAGAAGTGATAAGGGGGGTCCAAGTCAAATTGATAAGGGGTCTAAAAGTGATAAGGGGGGTCCAAGTCAAACTGGTAAGGGTTCTAGAAGTGATAAGGGGGGTCCAAGTCATGATGTCAACTATGAAGATTTTCTGGTTGATGATGCTTTTTTTGAAGATGGTTTTTGTGATGGTACAACCTATGATGGGGTAGATGTTCAAGATTTAGGTGATAGAAGTAGTGAGTCTGATGTGTCATTTGAGGTAGATAGTGACTATGAGCAGTCTGATGATGATGGGTTATATGAGGCTAATGTTGATGAAGAGGCTGAATGGGCAGGGTTTTACAATAGTAAAGGGAAACAACCAGACTTGAATGAAGACTTAGATGATGATGATGATGGTAAAGATTATGGAGATGATTCTTCAGATGATCTCCATAGTGCTTGTTCAAACTCTGATGATGATAGGAAGAAAGACAAGTTTCATGAGTATAGAAGAGAAACTGATTTGGGAAAGGTCAAGTTTAGTGTAGGGATGAAGTTTCCCTCAGCAAAAGAGTTTAGAGAAGCTGTGAGAGAGTATTCAATCAAAGAAGGGAAAGACATTAAGTTTGTAAAGAATGAGACCACAAGAGTGAAAGCTAAATGTGCTACAAAGGAATGTGGTTGGAGTGTTATGGCTTCACTTTCTCAAAAAGGTGAATCATTTCAGGTCAAAAGCCACAAAAGTGAACATGATTGTCTCAGAACATTCAAAGTAAGGCATGTAACCTCAATGTACCTTGCTGAGAAATATGTGGACAGTATAAGATCCAATCCTGACATGCCTTTGGATCACTTGCAACAAAGAGTGAGGAAGGATCTTGTGGTTGACATTTCCCACACTCAAGCATATAGGGCTAAGAGGAAAGCACTTAACCTCATTGAGGGAACTAATTTGGAACAATTTGCCAGGTTGAGGGATTATTGTGAAGAGTTAAGGAGAACAAACCCTAACACCACAATCATCATGAAAACTATTCCTTCTCCAACTCCAGATGGTCAGCCAATATTTGAGAGACTTTATGTATGTTTGGGGGCATTAAAGCAAGGAATGCTAGCTGGTTGCAGAAGGTTGATATGTATGGATGCATGCCACTTGAAAGGAGCACATGGGGGTCAGTTGTTAGTTGCTGTAGGGATAGATGCTAATAATCAGTCATTCCCATTTGCATATGCTGTTGCTGAGAGTGAAACCAAGGACACATGGACCTGGTTTTTGGAGTTGGTGGTTGAAGACTTAGAAATTCAGAACACAAGTGCATGGACATTCATGACAGACAAACAAAAGGTAAAGCTTCAGTTGTTTGTTTTCATTTCATCTTGTTTAATGCTGCAAGAGTATATTTAATTTCATCTTCTCATGCTTCACTTTGTAGGGTCTGGTTCCAGCATTACAAGAAGTGGTGCCAAATGCAGAGATGAGATTCTGCACTAGGCACTTGTATACAAATTTCAGAGATTCACACAAGGGGATGGAGTTGAGGAAACAACTATGGGCAGCAGCTAGAGCTACAACAGTCACAGAATTTCATAAAGCAATGGATTTGATGAGGACTACTGATGTGGAGGCATACAACTGGCTAGCAGAAAAACCAGCCAGTCAATGGTCCAGGTCTCACTTTTCCACTTTTAATAATTGTGACATTCTTGTGAACAACCTATGTGAGGGTTTCAACAAAGACATAAGGAAGGCCAGAGAGAAACCAATTATAACTATGTTGGAAGGGATTAGGTGCTATTTAATGAAAAGAATGGCCAAAAGGAGAGACAACATAACCAAGTGGGAACACAGCATAATCCCCAATGTCATAAAAAAAATAGAGAACTATAAGAAAAGAGTTGGTGGTTGTAACCCAATATGGTGTGGTGAGGGACATTTCCAAATACATTGCCCTCCACCAGAGCAGTATAGTTTGAATTTGGTGGACCACACATGTAGCTGTAGGAGATGGGATTTGAAAGGTATCCCATGTGTCCATGCTATTGTTGCCATTAGTTTCAAACATGAAAACATACTAGATTACTGCCACCCTTGCTATGGAAAGGAGACAAATGCCAACATCTACAAGGGTATCATTTACCCCATCAATGGTTGGACCATGTGGCCTTCAAGTGGATGTGTCCCAGTTCTCCCTCCCAACTATGGCAGACCTTCTGGCAGACCAAAGAAATCTAGAAGGAAGGAAAGAGAAGAGCTAGAGAATCCTGATGCAGATAAGCTGAAGAGACAGAATACTTCATTGAGGTGTGGCAAATGTGGTCAATGGGGCCATAATATCAGGAGCTGCAAAAATGAAGTCAATCCTGACATTAGGAGGAGGGTTAGTATTCAGTAGGCCAACTGGAAAGCCAAGAGGAAGGCCAAGGCAAGGAGGAAGGCAAGCCTCTAGTAGCAGAGGAAGGGGAGTTGTTGCTGCACCAAATGAAGGAGGCCAGGCATTAAGGGGTAGGGGTGATGCTGGAAGGGGTAGGGGTGGTGGTGGAAGAGGAAGGGGAAGGACTGATGGTGGAAGGGGAAGGGGAAGGGGAAGGGGAAGGACTGATGGTGGAAGGGGAAGGGGAGATGGTGGAAGGGGCAGGGGAAGTACTTCACAACCACCACCTGCTCAAACTTCACAAGCACCAGCTCAATACTAAGTTAGGTGCTGATGGTTGTATTTTGTTTGTCATTTTGATTCCTTGGTAGGGGTTGGTTGTATTTTGTTTGCCAAGTAGGTAGGTTCTTGTAATGTGTGTATATTGAATGGTTGGTTGGCAGGTAGGTTTTTGTGTTGACTGGGTATTGACAAGTAGGTAGGTTTTTGTTGGTTGCCAAGTAGGTTTTTCTGTTAACTGGATGTTCAATGGTTGGTTGGCAAGTTAGTGTTTGGTTGATGTATTGATTGATATTCAATGGTTATATTGCACTGAATTTGGCAGGTACCAACTGTCTTCTTGTAGAATGAATTGTCTTATTCATGAATTGTCATATGGTTTGGCAATTAGGTGTATTATTCAACTGCCTCTTGTCTGTTGTAATGACATGTAATAAGTTTTCAAAGACACAAAAGTGGCATGAACACAGGTTTTAAAAGCCACAAAAGCTGATTCATTTCACTTGCATTGCATTACATTCCTGAACTTGCATTACAACCACTTGAAATCTTCTCTTGCATTACATTCATTTCAGTAGGATAACGAAAAAACACAAGAGAATGGTGATGAGGCACATGGCCATCATCATCTTTACACTTCCTAGCTGCCTTTCAAGCACTGCCATCCTAGCTGCCATTGCATTATCAACCCCACATCTTGCATTTTCATCCCTTTCATCCCCAGTTGGTGCATTTTCTGTCTCATCTTCATGGAAGAACCTCCTCTGGGTTGGCACATTTGGGACTGTGTTAATTGGTTTGCACCAATCCCATATATCACATGCTCCATTTGGACATGTGTAATATAATTTTCCTCTGTTTGGTTCTGAATTAGTCACTCTGATGACTGCCTGGAGCTTGCAATAGCAATATTTAGTTCTGTATCTAGGAATCATTGCATGTGTGCTTGTTGTTGAAGATGAAGAATCCATGGTGAGAGATAACCTGTAAAACCAGAGAAAGAGAGAGATGGGAGATGGAGATGGGAATACCCTGTAAACCGAGAGAGAGAGAGAGAGGAGAGGAGAGATGCTACCAGAGAGAGAGAGAGAGATGGGAGAGGAGAGAGTGCAGAGATGGGAATACCCTGTAAACCGAGAGAGAGAGATGCTACCTGGTGCAGAGAGAGAGATGCTACCTGCAGAGAGAGAGAGGGGTGAAAATGGCGGGACTAAATGGAGGCATTTCCCTCCAATGGATAGATATAGGGTAAGGGGAGGGAGGGGAATGGGCAAATTTGCCCCTGGGGGTGGGTCACGTGATTGGCACATGCTGCTCTTCCGTCCAAATTACAGACGGGGGCCAACGGAAGGATCACATTGAATTAAATTTTAAAGTCGAAGGTTTATTTGGGTGAAATTGAAACTATAAGTACTAAGTTGAACTTTTCACATAAGTCGAAGGGATATAAAGGTAATTTTCTCTTTAAATTCCTTTAGAACATTGTTTTCTAAACAATAAGCTCAATTTTAAACAATCCAGCCCTCCAATTCTACAGTTCAAAACAGTCTGATCAGCTCAAAACCTCTTTTAACGTCACTGACTCACTGCCAATCAGATGATAAAGTACCCTTCATTTCAATTGACTTTTTAATGTTAGACAAATAAGTGAAGCTGCCAACTTGAGAGGGCAAAATGCTTTCTCATGTATTCCATTGCACACACTCCAGGATGGAAAGCCCATATTGAACGTGCTATGAATTAACGAAACCCAACCTGAAAAATTCTTCATAGATTTAACTTGACAGTTACAGACTACGGTAGTAATGGTGTCAATACCAAGTAAGTGGCTGTAGAAAAATGAACACCAATAATATTCTAGTGATAAATGTGGTAAATTCTGGTGAACAGTGTGGCGACTATCTGGTACCAGATCAACATTCATCTTGATCTAGCCACCAGTTATTAGCTTGAGTGGCATCTCATGTCATCCCCAATTTAGAGTGGTAGGTTCAAGTGATTGTATCTTGCTCGTCAAAGAAGAGTGGATGCGGCAAACAGAGAAACGCAAATGCACCCCATAGGAGGATTGATATTCCAGAAATAAACTTAACAGTTTACCTCTTGACTGCGATTTACAACACCAACATAACCTAGGCGAAGTGGAACAACATTTCCAAGCAGAAAGTTGCGCGCGTTTGTTCCCCGGTCCATTATATCCAGCTACATTATTTGTAAAAAATAGTAACAGTTAACGTCACTATATCATATAACTCGATGCAACTAATTCATAAGAGCTGAAAAGAGGCAAACTATAACATGAAAATATATATCTAGCATTCTAGAATTCTAACCTTCGTAATTACTCCAATTGTCCGGGAACCTGTAAAAGTCAATGAACCAGCACAGATAAAGATCAAAAACTATAACATGAAAATATCTGTTTTGCCTAATTTCAAAGAGAAAAAAAATGATTGAACCCATTCTAAATCCTTTCATTAAAGACGCAATATTGAAAACCTACCAGTTGGATCTGCCTCTTTAGCCATCTGCAGTGCATCAGATGTTGCCAGATCAGAATTTGCAGGACTAACTGCTAATATGATACAGGCTTCTTGCTTTATATAAGCCATTATCATCTTCCTAATCCTCGCTTCTATATCACTGGGTTGATCTCCCACAGGAACCTTAGTTATCCCAGGTAGATCCACAAGAGTGGTATTAAGAACCTTTGAAGGAAATCTTTAGGCGAATTTGTTTGTCTGAAACTCCTTTGTTGTATCCAACTTCTCTTTCAGTCTCAGCCTGCAGGGGACAAGGAAAAAAAGTAGGCTCACAAAATATTCCTTTCTACCAGAAAATAAAACTAATAACAAGAAATAAATGATTCATGCAAGTACCAGTTTAGCAGTTCAATTACCCACACCGCATACAAAAATTAAAGAACAATGGATTAATACAATAAAGCACGAGCATGTTAAAAAAGATAGGAGTACATAGAATTCTGTAATGCATAATGGTGTTAATTTGCAATCAGGAAATATATGAAGGGGCTCATGATTCATGTAGGCAATAAATACAGTCCTGCACAGAGTTGTCAATCTCATGTCATAGCGGTTGATCAGTATGTACGGACAACAAAATGGTACAGTCAGAGCTCAATTCCATTCCGGTGACATTCCAGGCTTACTGGCTGATTTTCGGTTGTTTTGATCTTTTTTGTCTTTCATCCATTACAGAAGACGGTAAAACTCTGTCTTTTGGCTAATTGAATAGTTACTTCATGCCTAAAATTCCTTTCTTTTCTTCTACCCAGTTCCCTAGCCATCATATTCATACGACCATAACACAATCACGCGGTGCTTGGTCAAATCTCCGATGATAAATCAATGTATGCACCCAAAATGATGGCGTACAAGAAGGATTGCATGAGGATCAGATCAATCAGTTTCACTTACTTTTTAGAATCTCTCTTGTATGTTATTAAGATTTGCTTTGTGCTTTGTTAGGACTGATCTTTATTGTAGGTTATCCCTATCTGTTGGAGCCATTTTAAAAGACTACTCTGGACAGAGTGTTTCAATGGGATAAATAAAATGAGTATGATATGGAGTATGGTATGGGTAGGGGTACGAAATCACTTCATTAGGCACGGGGATGTCTAGAGGTCCTTGTGCCTGGGGATGCCTAGGTTACTTTTTCTATCTTGCTCCCGACTGTCCTGCAGCACGAAACAAAGAAAAATGATATCCTAGCGCTTGGAAGAGTAGACAAAGATGGCCGCAACATAAACAGAATTGTCTCCGCTTGCTCTGAAAAATCCAGCCAAGTAAAGCTGTTTGCTCCCACTCCTCATCGCCATTCTTCGATGAATCATACACTAACTCTACAAGACCTTTTTCTTTCAGAGCAAAACTACCAATATGAGCTTTCTCTACATGAATCTTTTACTTTCTGCTTGCGTACAGAATTTCTGATCATTTGGGTTTGTGTAAGATAGATCAGTATAGATTCACAATTAAGTTGAAAGTTTGGACAATGCCACGAAGAAATTGATCTCCTGCCTGAGCTCCTACATTTCCTATGCAAGTAAATTTCTACAGCAAAAGTTAATATATCCATAAGGGCACATCCAAATGGTACACTGAAATAAACAACAGTTGTCCGCTATGCCCCAACACATGTTGCATAAAAAATGTCCCTTTTTTTCAATCTTCTCATAAGCAGGCACACTTTCACTTCTTTTTTTAGTTATATAACTAGGCTTATGTTGCACACTTGGGAGACAATGAGACGAGCCTATCTACTTTCACATACACGAAACACGTACGTCCTGGCACAAGTCTTCTTATTGCATTTTTCTTCATTTGTATTTAGGTAAATAATTTTCACACTCCCTTATTTGATAAATGCACTCCACTTCTTGTCTTTTAGTGAAAAAATTAAACATTAAAGGTTCACTAAATGACAAAAAATGGAGTGCATTTACCAAAAAAGGGAGTGCGAAAATCACTACCATTGTACTTATTGTGTACGACTACAGGGCTCAGCCCCTCCTGATGTCATATGATACTCCTTATGCTTAATAAACAAAATGTAGCATTTATTATGTACCACTGGAGTATGACTGTTTGAAAAGTTTTAAGATAATAGATTTTTAATATTTCACCACTTTCTTAGAGAAGAAAAATACAATAAGATTAATGAAGTATCATCATTTTTCAAAAGTTCGAGAATTCATGTGTTTTCCTACTGTATAGGTGCGTATCATATCCCTGTCAATTGATCATCAATCAGTATAAGCCTTCTAAGCTTGGGTATTGAAAAGTATCATACGCCTTATTCATAGATCATCAATCAATACAAGCCGTCTAAGCTTGATAAATGAAATATTTGTCCAATTTAGAAAAATGAAGAAGGCTTCTAAACTGATTCCTAGGTTCTAAAGTTTGATGTTTTGCAGTAGAAAATGATTTCTTACCATTCTTGTGTGTTTGAGATGCAGTACCAATAGCGCATATTATATACGGAGTATTCTTTAAGATGAATCCAAGCCGCTCGTATCGCATTGTTTTTAGAGTTTTTGGTATGCCGTATCCTTGTTATAGTGCATATGTATCCAAAACCCCTACCCAATGCTTCATGGGTTATCATTCCTATAAATCCCGGTAGTTACTCGCTCCAGACCAAAGAGTTGTTGGACTAGGCCATTTTATAACCCTGGTCGAACAGTCTGCCTCACGTAAGTCATTTACCTTGAATTTTGAAACTCAATTGCAGTTGTCATTAACCTTCACTTGCATTTGTTGCTTCAGAATTTTAGGATTCCAGCCTCACATTGGCAAGATAATATGATAGCCTAATCAATTGTTTATCTGAAACATTGAGTACTTAATTTAATCCTTGTTTGGTTACTTTTCTTTCCGAAAATCGTTCTCAGAAAACTATCTCAGAATTGTTTTTTGTTTTGATGATACTTTATCTATCATTTCACCAAAATGATTCACAGAACTTGAAATAACAAAAAACATGTTCTCTGAAAATCTCCAAAAACTACATATCAAAACAAGGTCAACATAATATGTATTTCAGAAGGCTTCCAGAAAACTATAAAGGAAACCACCACCAAATTCGACATACTTAATTTAAACAGGTAAGAGCATCTCCGGCCCTCGCTCAAATTTGAATTAAAAAAAATTGAGCAAAAGCTTCATTTGGGATGAAGTATTCCAATAGCTAAACCCAAATGTAAGCACAAATTTGAGTAAAAGGCATAGTTGTAAATTATGCAAAACAAGCTATCAAAAGTTTGAGTAAAAATTTAAGGTTCCCTTGATTTGGTGAAAAAATTGAGTAAAGATCAATCTGATATGACTTTCAGTCAAAGCCTAAAGTGACTTTAGAGTGGTTTAACTAAGAATTTGGTATTGAGTCGGTTAAAAGAGTTAACGGTTGGAGATGCTCTTAGCTAATCAAACTATTCTAACCATACTAACTTTCACCGATCAAAATTAGAAGCTAAATCACTTTCAATAATTACCTGAATTTCTCTTTGAATCTGATATGACTTTCTGTCAAGACTGAAGCAAGTTTAGAGTGGTTTTACTCAGAATTAATAATTTAAGCTCAACACAAACTAACAAATGATAATCACTTAAGTGCTAGGAGTAAGGAGGTCAGGGATTGGCCTTGTGGTCAAGGCTTGGACTTAGAGATTTGCTCCCTCCCAATCTGTTCTTCAACTTGAGAGTCACAAATCAACTCAGATTTGAACACTTTTTTCGGCTTTAATTGGACTCTTTGTAAGTGGGTGGTGAAATAGGTGCGCGAAAACTAGCCCGGACAACAGTTATCAAAAAATAACAAACAAAATGCTAAATCAAAGTGCTAGGAGTTTCAACTCCTCTCTAAGGTGTTAATTTAACTATTCCAATAACATTAACTTTCGCTAATTTAAAAAAAAAAAAAAAGAAGAAGAAGAAGAAGAAGAAAGCTAAATCACTTTCTTCGAATCTGCGAGAAGTCGTAGAACCGCTTCCCAGGCAAGTGCCGGAACTCGCCCCACTCCCTCTCCTCGGCTGGCCGGTTCTCCAGCTGCAAAACCAGCGGCCTGCGCGTGCATATGTCGCAGCCGCGGGGGAGGAAGTCGCGGCCAACGAGCGCCTCGAGCACACTGGACTTGCCGATGCTCTGGCTCCCGACGACCGCCACCTGAGGCAACTGGACCCTCGAGTGAAGTTCGCCACCGCCATTGATTGGGGCGAAGATGTCTTGGAGCTTGTTGATGATAGGGATCACGGAGGAGCCGATTGAGGAGGGTTTGGATAAGGCGTCTTTGGGGTTCACTTGCTGTCCCATTGTTTGAATTTTAGAGAGAGAGAGAGAGAGAGAGATTACAACGGTGTAATAAATAAGTTGCGAGATTTATAGGAGTTTTGTTAGATTCTTGGAGAAGAAGGAAGGTGAAAGGATGTTTGTTTCGCTACGACTGATGAGTGGGGATTTTGGTTTTGAAACGGTGGAGTAGTAGCAGCGTATGTGCCGCGGCAAAGTTAAGGAAAGTTAGGGTGTCTACAACTTAAAAATAAGAACTTACGGAATAGAACCTAAGTTTAGGCCAAGAACACTTAGGCTCCGTTCCGGAAACTTTCTTAAAAAATAAGTACTTATTTTCTTCACTTCTCATTCAAAAATAATCCACCCTTCTTATTTTTCCCAAACAAAAAGTTTCTTTCACATTTTCAAACTCAAAAATAATGTAAATGAAAAAAAAATTAATTTTTTTTTCACCGTATTAAAGATCTCAATGAGATCTATCAAACAAGATCCATTGTGATAGGAAAATTATTTGCGTAAACACATGATTTTTGAGCTTAAAGTTGCCTTTACAAAAAGAAGACTGTTTTTACCAATATGGGGGCCGGCGGAGGGAAATCGGTCCGGCGGCCGCGCCGGGCCGGGCCGTCTCCGGCCACCGGACGGCCGATCCGAGCCGTCCAAAAATTCTATAAAAAAAAACCAAGGGGGCTAGCGCGGGAATCAACGGCATCCGAGGTGTGTAGGGTGCTTGATCCGAGCACCCCTTTTCCGTGTACATATGACCTTGGTTTTTTTTTTTAGAATTTTTGGACGGCTCGGATCGGCCGTCCGGTGGCCGGAGACGGCCCGGCGCGGCCGCCGGACCGATTTCCCTCCGCCGGCCCCCATGGAACCTATATAAATTCTTCCAAGCCTTCCTATTTTTCAGGAACTCCCCTTCTTATTGGACAAAAAAGAAGAGCTTTTTCCATTTCTGGAACGGGGCCTTAGCCAATTCCTAGGGATTAAAAAAAAAGATACAAACTTCCTATTGAATGAAGATTTTAGCAGAAAATATATCCAATAATTCTCAATTGGAGAACAATTAAGATGAGTAACTATTGTTTTGCTTCATTTATTTGTCAATGAGAGTGTTCACTCAACTTTTTTTTTTAGAGTTCTTCTATTCAAGCTGTCTGTGGGGTATATTTAAGGTTGTTAGCCGAAATCGGAAAATCGATCGAAACCGGAAAAATCGGACCGGACCGAATTTTTTAAACCGGTTGAATAATTTCGATCCGGTTCCAATTTACAAAATTTTATAAACCGGAAAAATAATTTCGATCCGGTTTATGTGTTTTAAAAACCAGTCGAAACCGAACCGGTTATATATATGTATATTGGTCTAATAAGTATATTTATTATATAAAATCAACCATATATATACATAAATAAACTGTTTTTATGGGCTTAATTATATTTTTATGGGTTTTTTTTTTATGTATTGGGTTCAAAATTGATCCTTTTTTGTTAGGCCCAAAAAAAGGGGTTGAATTATGGGTTTTTGGTTGATATTTTGTGGGTTGAATTGTGGATTTTTTGATGTGTTGGGCCCAAAATATGTCCCGTGAATAAAAACCGGATAAACCGGACCGAAACCGGTTGAGCCAATCAAAACCGGACCGGATTATCTCAACCGGTTCCGGTTTCTAAAAATCTCAAACCGGATAACCGGTTTCGACCGAAAAATATGCCGAAACCAGTCGAAACTGGACCGTATCACCCCTAGGTATATTACATATGATTTGAGAGAAGTTCCAGGGTGTTTGGTGGTAGTCCTAAGAGTCCTAATGGTATTTTTACATACATAGAGGACAATATGAGACTTCGAGTCTACACTTGGCGACATCTCCCAATAGCAAAGAACCAAAGATTTTGCCATCTTTGAAACTTCTCTTAGGATTTTGGGAAATTTATTCCTTAGCGGAATTGATTCTTTTTGTAGTTTGTAGTAGGTTTGCTTTGTACTTCTTTTTGTAGTTTGTAGTAGGTTTGCTTTGTACTGTTCCTCTGTGCGGAGGATTTTCCATGTTGATTTTGGTCCAAAAACAAAAAGAAATTTTCGTAAGGGGCGAGCTATTTATAACCACAAATTTTCTAAACGTAGCATATTCTAAACCTAACCCACGAATCTTTTAACAATTTGCTATACGTAACCTAACAAATATCCATGAACTTCCCAAATTGTCCCTGCATCCCCAAATCCTCCATAACCACCGCGGCCACCACCACCGCCACCAAATCCTCCATAACCACCGTGGTTGGAGAGAGAGAGAGAGAGGGACCTGAGTAAGAAAACCCAAGAGACGAATTGAATTGGAATGAAGAGTGGCCTCGATTAGTCCTCCACTCTCGTCTCCTGCTAAATTCTAGGGTTTCTGTACCCTCTCCCATCGCCTGATTCAACCAATTTCAGGTGAGAAATAAGTCGATTCTTCATCATCTTCCTTCATTCAAAGACATGAAATTATATATATGCATTTGCGTAATTTTTGAAGAAATAGCAGTAGTTGTTCATGAGCTCACTCAATGGCTGTAAAGCTCTCATCTTTGACATATTCCAAGAAAATCCCCAAGTGGGCTTATTTGCGTGCATATGTTTCTTCGGTGTCTTGTGCAAAAAGGTCCAAATTATCCCAAAAAACGACCAAAACATGCCAATCTACGACCAGCCTGCCTTTTTCGTTTCAGCTACCATTTTTCGTTTCAATTTCGGAAATTGCTATCAAAATCGAAAATTAACTTCCGAAAATGTTTACAAAATTCATATTCTAATACCCGAACCCTTTATAACGCATCTTCATGTCTTCTTTTTTTTTGTTAAAAACCCAGATTACAACTGCATAATGCTTCGTAAAACGCATTTCGCGAATGCGCGATTAACAACATCACGCATTTTGTTAATGCACGATGGGAGTGGTTTTGCAGTGGTGACGGCGGCTTCGTCGTCTTCCACTATCTCCACGGCAAAAAGGCGGCGGCATCGTCTCTTTAACTTGAACATCAATTGGATATTCAATACTTGAACCCTCTGATAAAAAAAAATGTCCTTTCTAAGGGTTGGGGAAGGATCGTGGAGAGATTGAGAGGTAAATGATAGAATTACAACGGCGGCATCGTGGAATGGGTTGGGAAAGGAGGAGGTGGCTGGTACGGTGGGAAAATGGGAGGGCGGAAGAAGAATGGGGGAGGAAGATGAATAGGGGTTGTGGTTGTGTCTAGTAATAGTAGGGGTATTTTTGTCAAATTTTTTAAGGGCATTTTTGTCCGAAAGTAATTAATTTTAGAACAGGCTACGTTTAGGGAATTTGTGGTTACAAATAGCTCGCCCCTTTGGTAACCGGAAAGTCTGTTGACACTAGGGGTGCTACCGGTCCGGTTTCAACCGATTTTGGCATATTTTTCGGTCGAAACCGGTTATCCGGTTTGAGATTTTTAGAAACCGGAACCAGTTGAGATAATACGGTCTGGTTTCGACCGGCTCAACCGCTTTCGGTCCGGTTTATCCGATTTTCATTCATGGGCCATATTTTGGGCCCAACGCATCAAAAAATTTCACAATTCAACCCACAAAATATCAACCAAAATCTATAATTCAACCCATTTTATTGGGCCCAACAAAAAAATGATCAATTTTGAGCCCAATACATACAAAAACCCCATAAAAATATAATTAAGCCCATAAAAACAGTTTGTGTTTATATATCTAATTGATTTTATATAATAAACTAGGTTCCTTCTTCGTGCACAGCACGAATGTTTTGCCCGTTGAAGAGAGCGTGTTAGGAAACGGTAGATTCACCTTCGTGCACAGCACGAATGTATGCCCGTCAAAGGGAAAAAGTTTTGATATAAGCTAGATATGTCTTGTTTGTAATTTTAGAGTTGGAAGCAATAGAAGAGTATGAAAATAGCTAGGAATATATATTACATAGTTTGATCAAAATAGCAAAAGCATTAGATGATTTACATACATACCACATAGAGTGTAAGTCTTTGAACTTATTTCACCAATTCCAACAGTTGTATGGTGAAATCTTTTCCTAGAATTTGGTTTTATTCCTGTTCGATTAAAGGAAAGGGAACTTGACAACAAATTTTGTTGCTTTGGGGTAATTTTCGTTACACTTGTAGTAAGAATTTGATACGCTTTCGTCTCTTAACTACATGGGCAATTAGTTTTGGGTTAAACGGTTTCAAAAAATGGATGAACAAAAACTACGATTATTCCGATAAATTAATATCTCCTTATTTACATTTTAAATCCAAATTGTTACGTATTTAATTATTAAATAATTACTACATAAACTATGATTATTGCAATAAATTTATTAATCGCACAATTTTTCTACACATGAATTTCAATACCACAATCCACCATAACTTCTCATCTATGCAACAATTAAACCATCCAATTTAATCTGCCAAAAACTTTTCCATATAAATAGGACTAAAAGTTAATGGAAACAGAACTAAACATTAATTAATAAATAAAATTTAGGTCACCATCTACATCAAAAATTAAGTTTCGGTACTATTTCCATTAAAATGCAGATTAAGGTTTTGGGTTTTCGAAAAACTACCTCAAACGCGATTCTAAGCTCGGGTAAGTGTTGCACGATGTTCGTAGATCGCTGTGGTGGTTCCGAAATCTTGAGGCGGCATCCGGCGGTGCCCGCGGCAGCGGCGTGGGTGTGAAACCCACTGTTGGTGGCGGCTCGACGGAGAGCCGAAGGACGGAAGAGATGGTGGTGAGGCCAAGAGGAGGAGGTGACGGGTGGTGGAGCTCGGTGGTATGGGGAGAGTAAGGTGGTGGTGCCACGGAGGAGAGGGGAGGTGGGTGTTTTGGGTGGTCTTGGGCTGGAGGTGACGGTGGAGGCGGGGAGGGGCATTATTGGAAATGGCATCCCTGGGCAATTGGTAAAATGAACTAAATTAAAGGGCAAAATTGTCCCAAATTAAAAATGGCAGGCCAAAATCTAGGCAAACTGTGGCGCATTATAAAACCTAGGCAAACTGTAAATTGTCCAAAATCGAGGGGCAAAATTTGTAATTGAGAATTTGGCAAGGCTGGGCAATGTATAAAATGGGCCAAATCAAAGGGTAAATTGGTCCCAAATTGAAAAATGGTAGGCCAAAAACTCTTTCTTCTTATATAATGCTTGGAAAAAAATAATAATAAAAAAAAACCTTTGGAATATAATAATAATAAAATAATAATAATAAAGTAAAATAATAATATAAAACCTTTGGATCTTGTAAATTTTTCGAAATCGAGGGGCAAAATTGTAAAGGAGAATTTGGCATGGCATGGGCAATTGGTAAAATGGGTGAAATTAAAGGGTAAATTGGTCCGAAATTGGAAAATGGTAGGCCAAAAACTCCTTCTTATTATATAACCTTTGGATATATTTATTAGACCAATATACACCAAACGGGTGGGTAGCCTAGTGGTAAAGAGAGGGGAGATCCTTCTAGCCTTCCAGGGTTCGAAGGTCCCATACATTTATATATATATATATATATATATATATATATATATGTATATATTATACATATATATAACCGGTTCGGTTTCGACCGGTCTTTAAAACACATAAATCGGATTGAAATTATTTTTCCGGTTTATAAAATTTTATAAATCGGAACCGAATCGAAATTATTCAACCGGTTTGACAAATTCGGTCCGATCCGATTTTTCCGGTTTCGATCGATTTTCCGGTCTCGACTAACAACCCTAGTTGACACAAACAAAGAGGAAACAGATCGTGCATAGATCACTGTGTGGGGTCATTTCGGGTTCCACACAAATGATCCAAGTTGTTCATCAAATGTAAAACTTTGTTTCAAGGGTCTCTGCGAAAAATCAACTTAATCTGATACATATAAGTTCTCGATCCAATCATCTAACTTTTCATTATCTTGAAATCTGAATGAAAAGTTAGATAATTGGATCAAGTATCTATAGCTATTAGATTGAGCTGATTTTTTGCCAAGGTCCTTGAAAAAATATTCTATACTTAACGAACGGATTGGATCGTTTGTGTGAGACCCGGAGTAGGTCTCACACCGTGATCTGCACAGAATCTACGTACAAATCTGTGTGGGTAGCACTGCTATTTTGTAACACACCACGAGAGAGAGTTGAACTTGAGGGTGGATTGCATACACGTGAGTGAGATCTACGTGAGGTCAATAAACTGTGAGCCACCTCTAATCACATAATAAATACATAATGCAAAACTATGGGTACATCATACTAAATGTATACAGTGTTCCGTGGAATATTAGAGCCGCTCTATTTGCTTAAAACATTTTTTTTTAAAAATTTTACGTGAGGCTTAATCATTTCTACACCCAATTTGCGGGTGCACAAGCGCGATCGTGAACGTAAAAGCGTCATTTAAAAATCTCCTAAACAACTAAAATTCGTGCATGCGATGATTAAAAACGCAAAGCACAAATGGAGAGCGGAGGGATGAAGATTATGTGACTACGAGTCTCCTTTCCCTTTTGATTTCATGGTTAATTTCTCTTATATCCCTTCGAGTTTGAAGCAAATTTCACTTTTGTCCTTTACCTTATAATTTGAACCATGTTAACCTTATAGTTTGGCGATGAGTTTCAATGTGAACCCTTTGTTTCCTTCCATCCAATTTATTGTCTCAGAAAATACCAATGTGCTATTCACCTGGGCACAATAGAGCTATATAGGGTATTGTGGGTCTATTGTAGCGAAAGTTGAAAAAACAAGGCAATTGAATCCCATATCCGTTGCGCCCTGCGCTGACAAAATCCCCTGTCAACATCCCATCTTTTCTTACCATAGCCCTTTCCCATGCTACGAAAACACCCTCTCACCATCATTGTGAATTAATGGCATTTAGAACTTACGGAGTACTTCTGAGGTTTGAGAGTGCCTAGCAGGCCCGGCTAGGCCTGGGTATAAGAGTTTGAGGGTTGTTGGTGGCTATTGAGGTGGGATACTGACGTGCCAGGTTGCAATTTGTTACTCCATTTTAGAGGGAATTGGTCGGTGATGGAGTGAGTTCAGAGCTCAGGAAAGAAGGCTATGTTTTGTGGAGAGGAAGAGGGAGTAGGTGATGGCAATTAGTGAAGAGTGGAGGCAGGATAGCGACTTCTGAAATTTTAGAGGGAGAGAGTACTTTCGTGGGTATAGTTTGTAAATGAATAGACTAAGTTCGTCCTAAATGTGTCAATTTGGTTACACTTCTGAGAAAAATTTGCGGAAACGAATCTAGAGTAGTGACTTTTTGGTGCTTTCAGAAATAATGTTGAAAACAGTAGCTTAGAAATGATAAACAAAACTGACTAAGACCAAATAGGGTTTATTTCCCAAGTCCACTGAGAAGGCACTACTCTTCTTTACCAGCATTCTCTGCGAAACCAAACAGAACATTGCACAGAAAGCACAAATTCAAAAAAAAAAACAACCATAAAAATAAAAATAAAAATTAGAACCTTTGAAGGAGGTGTTGCTTTGAGGAAATCTTCCACGAGTGCTGCTATGGGTACATACAAAATGTACATACAATGTACATATAGATTTTGTGAGGCTCAAATCGGGTCCCACAAAGATGATCCAAACCGTCCATTATTTTTAAAACATATTTTCATGGAGCCCTGTAAAAAATCCTTACCGATATCGGGTTGAGCTGATTTTTTACAGGGCTCCATAAAAATATGTTTTAAAAATAATGGACGGTTCGAATCATCTTTGTGGGACCCGATTTGAGCCCCACAAAATTCATATGTACATTGTATGTACATTTTGTATGTACCCTTAGCATTTTTGTTTTTTGAACTGCTTCAGATGCACAATTGCACAATGCACTGCTATGTATTACAGCCTTTTGATCCACCACAGAATGGTATTAATTCCTTGCGCTTCAACAAAATGCAATGTTCAAATGTTTTCTGTGTAACTAAAATTACATTTTCACAAACGAATTTTAGGTAGTCCGAATTAGGTCATGACTCATGAACCTCATGACTTGACCATGAAACGGCACAGACAAAATGATATCAAAAGGAGTCAGAATGGTAAAAGCAAACAATAACAGTTTGAACATCACAGGTATTTGCACTACTACTTAGAAATGGGAGGCTCTTCCAACCACTTTGCACGAAACCCTGTTCCCTTACAATCGGCACAGCATTTTGATCCCTAGGATAAGAATACACCAGAGTAGACCATTAGGATCTGTCATAACATTAGTCTCCTAAACATAAAACATTAAAATAAGAAAAAAAGTTTTCTTTTGTATTTTAGTTTACCTTTCCTGTACAAATAACACAGCTGGTACTTCTGGACGGGACTTGGCAAAGCATGTTGTCACCGAGAATGAAGAAACCTGTACCGCGACACCATTCGCATTCCACATGCCCATTGGAGTCGCAAGAAGAGCAAGCAATGGGCCTTGGTTGCTGCAAGCATCGATGATGTAAATACTACAAGGAAGAAGAATATAAACGACCTACAGTGTGAGGTGACCATAGAGAATGTCCTGTGGGAAGAGAACTACTAGTAATGCTAGATTTTCAAGGTAATTATTGACGTCAAAAGAAGGGGGCAGGGGGACCTAACAAAAGCAAAATATAGGTTTTAAAGAACATCAATAATTGAGCACCATCAAAGAAAACTCTCTCGTTCAAACTCATTTATCATCTCATCATCTGGCACTTTAAAGACAAAAGTAGTTAGCGAGGTCATTTCTTCTTATTGCACAAGGTGTAATTCCTCCTTCAAGTCTCTTTCTAGCTGTCAACAGATGGTTTATCCTTTTTTTGGAGTACTTCAAAGTTGATAAATAAAAGAAAAGTGGGACTATACACAACCGCTGCTGATTTACTTGCCCTACCCGCAAACAGTAGCTTAACAACTGTCATCTCAATAGTGCCTCTCCATAAAACCCAAAGAAAATCCTAATGATCAAAGCCTGTAGAAAATAATCAGAACCATATGCCAACAACCAACCTTCTTTATAGTCATTGACACCGGTTAAAGTATATTTCTTTACTGAAGTACTCTTCTAAAATGTACTCCCTCCGTCCTAATTTGTTTGTTCAATTTGGGGATACATCTTTCTAAAGGAACATAATCATTGTACCTATAAATGCTCAACTTTCCAAAAGCTACCCTCTAACTTTTTAAAAAAGATTACTTCAACCCAAGTAATAAGTGACAAAAGGGAATTTTGTAGCTTTCCGTCCAATAGTGTTTAGAAGTACACAGATATTTTGGGACAGGCAAAAGTCAAAAGTGGAAAAACAAGTTAGGATGGAGTTACAAATGGCTAGAAGCCAAAAATAAGCTTTTCTTTAATAATTCATTCATCTCTTTACGTTTCTCGTCTAAATTTGTAATCCACAAATTGAAGCATTAGGACTTCTCACAATACTAGGTGAGCCAAGAGTCCCAATCATTCCAAAGAGATAATCCACCCAAACCCACCTGATTTCTTTTTGGGTTGGTTAGCTTCAATATTATCTACTAGTTCAACTCAATGGTGGCCCAAAAACTTGACAATGAATCGACTTTTTATTTTGTGACCAGAGGAAAAAGTGAAGTGACATTGTGTTATATGGGGTTTACACTACTTGTTAAGAAGTAGGAAAAACTTGCAAGTATGGCCATAGTACCCCAAACAGGACAAACCAAGTTCGATGTTAGCTGGACTGATGGACTTAGTATGGGCGACAGGTACAGGTGTGTGTCCAAGTGTCTTCAAAGTTAGACATAGTGACATGACTCAAAGAGCCTAGGATTCCTAAAATAGGTTAAGATCCATGTTAAAGTCCAAGGAGTTTTAAAATAGGTACTCGAACGGGTAATACGAATGCCACTTGCCAAGAAAAGTTTTTGTTAAGTAGTGAATTGGTTGAACATCTAGGTCATCATAGAATATATCAAACTATAGGGAGGTCTAATTTTGACTAGCAAAAAAGCACAACTTAATTTGCAAAATAGGCGTTTTACGTTCTTTGGAAATCTTTCCTACCTCCGACACGTATTACCGCTTCTACGACAACAAATTTGGGCTCAACAACAAATATCAATGAAACACTCACATTTACTGGACATGAGAATACAACCATGTCTGAGGGTATCCCATATCCACAAGTATGATGAGTTGTGATCCTTGCTCCCAAGAGTAGCATGACTTGAGTTTGAATCCAACGAGGCTGGTAGACTATGGATCTTAAACTGGACAGGGGAGCTTGTAATACTGTTTACCATAGATAATAGGGATCCAGGGACACTACCACGCATCCCCTGCCAAGCACACTACCAAGCGTCGAAACGGCACCGTATGACCATGCAAAAGGGATGCTGGGGGCTACTACTATGTTGGTTTTATTCCTTTGTTTGGTCTGCCTTAACACATGTTAATTATTTTTTATTTTTGTGGGGCCCGTTATAGGTCTTACAAAGATGATTTAAACCACAAGTTTTTCTTGAAAATGTTTTTTATGGGTTCTTGAAAAAAATTAGCTCAATCCGACATCGGTAAAGGCTGTTTCAGAATTCGTAGTGAGTTTCAAAATTCGTAGCCATTACTGATATCGGATTGAGTTAATTTGTTTTAGAAACCCATGAAAAACATTTTAAGAATAACTTACGGTTTGAATCATCTTTGTAGGACTCGTAATGGGCTCCACAAAAATCAAAATAAATAACATGTGTTAAGGCAAACCAAACAAAGAATACAACCAACTTAGCAGCAGCCCCCCAGCGTCCCTTTAGCATGGTCAAACGGTTCCGTTTTGCTGCTTGGCAGGGGACGCGTGGTGGCGTCACCAGATCCAGTTAATAGTACCATAGGTAATATTGATAGCATCATATCTGATATCATTTTAAACCACTATTGTTTCAATCCAAATTCTGATATGTAAAGCTGTGAACCTTTGACACAATACTCTCTACCCGAAAAGGATGCTATTAATGGCAGGGAGATTTAGCTTTTGTCCTAGCAATATAACTACTTAAACCATCAAAAGCTAGTAGGTGTTATGGATAGTGGAGCTCCTGATCACATTTATCTGAGATAGGTAGTGACAGGATGAAAACATTGTTCTTCTTACCTAACGATATAACAAACCATTGTTCTTCTTCTAACAAGACATTGCTTTTACCCTTGTGCTTAGAGTTACTTTCGTGATTGGATTAAAATATAAACACAAGGAGATGAAGGAAGTAGCAAAAAATGAGTTCGGATGCAACTAGGTATGGGCCTAAAACTGAACAGGGGAGCCCCTCATACAAGTGATAGGATTGCATCAAATATAATATACATCACTGCTCTTTTTGGCCAAATCTTTATCGGTGAAGAAGTGGATCTCTGGTCAATAATCCACTCTATCAAAAAGGACCAATGATGCCGGGCAGATTCGGATTTTGTCTTAGCAATATAACTGCTTAAAGCAGCAAAAATATAGTAGTTGTTTTAGATTGTGGAGTTTGTAGTCCTGTCCATTGGAGATAGAGAGTGACAGGATGAGATTCGATGACATATAAACCGCTGTTTCTAGGAGAGTTATGAGTTTTCAATCTTGTGCTTAAGACTACTTTAATCTTGTTTAGAACTATTTTGAATACAGGTGGAGATGAGGAAACTCATTCGGTTCCTAAACCTATTTCTCGTATCTCTCTTTCCTTCAACCTTTTTCTCCTCTTCTTATCTAAACCCAAACTTTCTACTTTACAGCCTATGTTTTAGAAACTTGGAATCAAAGCAATCTGATCCCACCTTAAAAGCAAATAGAAAAGTCTACAAATCCTTGCACAAGCTGACTTCATAATCCATACAGCAATTTCAGCATTCATATAACCGTCAAAGGTCGGCAATTATCCCCTGAGATTCGTCTCACCCTTATAAGTACTTTACTATTTTCCAGAGTTCTACGGAGGCAGACGATGTTAGCATCACAATTTTTGATTGTTTCCTTTTCGTATCCCCATTTTTAGATCTCTGAGACACTACCATATGCCAAATAATTTCGACGACAGGAACATCAGTGTGGGAGTAGAACATGCATTGAAAGCCTTGATGAGCTAAGTTAGTTCCCTGGTTGAGATTTGGAAGCATTTTGTTGAGTTCTAGGGTTTCAGATCAGTATTTAAGAACCTTTCATGTCAATTTGTGGAATTACCTAACCATTGGGACACAATGGGTCCCTTGATTCTGCATTTGTCTCTATATGGTTCATTTGATGTCTATCAGGTTCATTTGTCATTTAATCCACTCACGGCGCCATACTCTTCAATGGTCAAATTAAGAAATTTCTGACCAATTTTTGACTCTCTTGCCAAATGACTTTTACATCAGAGTAATGTTTCTCATACTTTACGACAAGATATTCACTACTATGCAGTCAGACAGTCTAAATACCTATTCCCGTCAGAATCTCAAATAGGCAGTGATGGAAAATTCATATTTTGGACGAATAGATTGAACCTAACTTACTTTCCCCCTTGACATCAAAGCCCTTTTCCACTCCTATCTTTTTCATGTCTTCTCCAATCAAAGACCAACGAGAGACCTATATATCTTATGGGTAGATTGAAGCTCCTAAAAATCTAGCCAGCTAAGATCACCATAGCACTTTTACCGCTAAGATCACTATTTATCCCCTCAATTCACCTTTCAACAAGACACTGAAGCCATTAAAGTTGACCTTACAATATCATGAAATAAAAAGGTTTCAAACAAAACATAAGTTAGTAATTACTTAGCTTAGTCTCTTTCATGTGTTTGTTTTAACTTTAGCAAGATGTTGAAAATACAAGAAACTAAAGATACCGTACAAATCCACATATACATGTATTCTCTATAGTTTGATTTAGAATTTTCCCTATCTTCCTACAACATTTTTTTTGTTCGGCGAAAGTCAGCATTGCATTGAGTAAGGTTGATTTAGGCGCATGTATTCTAAAAATATACTTAGCAAATATAACAGTTTACATTTTTTCTTGCAAAATTATAATCTCAATCAAAATACACCCGGAAAATTCAATTTCCTTTTCATTTCTGTTCTTTTACTTCCTTTTTCTACCATCTTCACCTTCAACCATTCTTTTCATCATACCAAACAAAAAATTGAAATGGAAAACCCTAGCACCAAAGCGTACCTGAGAAATCAACCAAGCTCTTTCCATCCGCTTGGCGAAGTTGGAGGAGCTCTCGGTCGAGTCCACCATTGAAGCTCGAACTCCAACACTACAAGTATTCCTAGACCTAAGCTGGTTCTTCAAGACCCCTCCGTGGCGCAGACCAATTGGGATCGGTTTTATCGAAACCTGTATGGGTGTCACGCCCCGCCCCTCAAACGGCACCCAAAGTGGGCCCGAGTCGGCACGACCACGTTCCATTCCACACAGAAGACCAAACCACACCTCACAACCTGTCAGAAATAAACACCCAGTGGAAGACTTATCACCTCAAAATAAAAAATGAGTCAACATATTGACCAACCAACTACAACCTCGATTACAATACTCTACAAAATTTCATACTTCAACATATCCACCGACAATTTAACTACAACTCAAATAAATCAACTTCTTCATCAACTACCTACAACAAGCTCAACCATCCACCATATCCAAGGCTAGCCCAAAACCTCTCAATACGATGACCGGTAGTGGACCCACTCTAAGAACCTGCTACCTGGCAGACCAGAAAGGAAAGCCAGAGTGTGTGAGACATAGTAGTGCTCGATAAAATATCACAATACCCGAAGGAATTTCAACATGAAAATGAATCCACCAACATAATTGAAATACTCAAATGTACATAATAGTTATAACCACCACATCCTCCAAACACAACAACAATAACAAGCATCCATATGTAAACAATGCAAGGAGTAGAAGCGTGAAAGTAAATCACACAACATGCAGTGGCACGTCTGCCACATTCCCATGTATCCAAGGTATTGTGTCCCGCACACCAGATTCCCATTCACCGTTAATTAGACGGCATGGCCCACGATATGGTGTGATTCACTCCACAATCCTTTAGCGGGTACAATCAACACACAACATGCATATTCATCTATTATGCATATTAACAGCTAAACCTCGGTTAGCATGATATACCATTACCACCACCACATTATCATTTTTAAAGATAATCATATCGAAAGCTAAACTACAATTAGCAAGATATACACTTACCACCACAGCAGTATCTTATTGAGAAGATATACACTTACCACCACACTCACCTTTGCATCGACCAAGATATGCCAAACTTACGGTTTCGGCACTTCCTATCTGACCAACTCATTACCTAGTCATAGGCTAACTCCTATTAGCATACAAATCCCTTTGAATGTTTAAGTAAATATATGATACACCCTATAATATATTTACCATGCTTACAAGTGTCAAAAAGGTTAACAAGGCCACCAACACCTCCTAAACCATTTAACAATCATTTGATACCAAATTATAAAACTAATAAGGTATTAGACGATACCCAACGAATACAAATATGTCCATCTTAAAGCTTAGAAGTGCCCCCAATCAAACGTAGAGTATAAATATGACATAACTCTTAAAATCGGTTTGAAAACCATGATCATCCTGTCGTATTCTTCCTATAATTTCTTATAGGGTTGAAACCAGATCATGAAACCACCACCATTAGAAAGCACACCTCTGGTACATGAATTTTGATATAAAATTTGTTAAAAACGGAGTCCGAACGACAAAGTTATGCTCGTCCGAAATTACATAATAACCTGTCCAAAATCACAGATTCTGCACGTCTATCAACTTCAAATCAAAAACTGATTTACCCTAGTACAAACTAAGCCACAACCCCTACATATTCCAAAAGATATACGAGTCTAGTTTCAGAATCAATAACCCGTGCGCAAACCCGATACCCGAGCTAAGAGATATGACCATTTTCCCAAAATGTGTCAGTGCAACAAATACAAAACTAAGCAGGGACATACCAACTTGTAAAATCCGCCAAACCTAGAACATGCATCTAATAAACCCCAAATTTGGTACACACCATTATCACACATCAAAGTTTAACCCTGATTTTTCCCAGATTTTTCACAATAAAGGAACCTAGTCAAAATCACCTCCAAACTCAGAAATCCTGTGCAGTGAAGCATAATTTCCAACAGAACAGTCCATGTTCGAAAATTCATTAAAAATCGAATACTCAATACTTTTTAGTGATTCCAACGCCAAAACATCACTAACTTATCAATCTTTCAGACTCATAAGGACTCATAACCAGGAGGGTCGTTTAACTATAAAAAACTTGATGCACAACACAGATCTGTAAGCTGTTTGCACAAAACCAGCAATCCGACCACAGCTTGGTTTACGATTTTTATCTTTTTCCACACTTCTCAGAAAATTCTGAAAATTTTACACGATACAATAGACACACTAATGAACCTTCAGTAAAAATAACAAAAATTAACAAGCTTTCTAGGTACCTTGAATAATTTAGTGAAGAGCAGCTCTGCAACTATTTTCTTCCTCTTCTTTCTCTTCTCTCTCTCTCTCTCAAGTGTCGGCAAACAATGAAGAGAAAGGGGAAAATATCAGTACAAATATCCCCTCTAGAGAAAGTATAAGGTGTAACCACACCACCCCTCCACTTATGCAACCACCCAAAACACACACAAGGCCCTCAAACTTCTAATGCATGCAATCTAACCCCGAATCATATAATTCAAATAAAAAGTGAATTAAATATTCTAAATATCCGGAACGGGTATTACAATGGGTGTGCAACATATACAACCCGACATTCTGATCAGAGCATTTTTTTTCGTTTTCTTTTTTCAGGATTTCGGGTTTCCGGACAGACCGACAGAGATTGGCAGTCAGCAGGTAATACGTGTGCGTGTGGGGCCAATTTTTCTATGATGCCCCAATGTGGTATTGGGGCATCAAGCCCCCATTTAATCTGGGCCTTTAGATCAGGTTTTGAATGAATTTCAGCCGTTGGATGAAAACCACTCCCAAAAAGTATGGTGGTTTTGCCCTTTTTTCAGAAAAAAAACGTCATTATACTTATCATGAATACTGGCTCTACTTACCACAGTTTATGCTGACACTTACCACAAAATATTATATACTTACCACAACAAAAGACTACATTTCAACGGTTTTGCTCTTTCTCTCTCTAACTTGTTCTCTAGGTAGCCGATTTTAGGTGGGAAAATAAATTTTTTTGGCGGAAAAATGTACCTTTTTGCAAGAATTTTTTTTAATTATTAAGAATTTATAAGTTCACACCACTTTGTCATATTCACCCTACTTTTTGTCATTTTCCTAATCATTTGTGTAATAGACTATCAAATATTGGGTGAAAATATGAATTTAATTTAATAATATTTAATTTGTAAACAAATTTTTTATAACAAATTTTAAAAACTAAATATTTAAGCCAAAAAATTGCCTTGATTTTAGATTCATCTTGTTAATATATTTCATTAAATTATTTTTAATCAAAAAGGATTTTACAAATATTATTGAGAAAACATTTATTCATTTGTTGTTTTGAATAACTTACAATTAATGTTGTTAATATATTCCATTAAAGTATATGTTTCTTATAACAAATTTTTAAAAATAATAAATATAAACCATATAATTGTAATAATCTCCTAATTATATTTAAATAATTTATTTGAAATGATGTATACAATCGTTTAACGTGATATTATAACAATTATTAGTTATAATTGACATTAGACTATTCAATTAGTGGTAGGGTGGTGATTAATCTCTATAATCTACTATAGTAGTCAGAATCATTTGACTGAGAGCTTAATTTATTGATCATATTCAATAAGTGATGATTGAGTATTAATATACTTGGCTAAAATGAATTGGTTAATGTAGGTTAATAGTGATCAATGTTATTAGTAGAAGTAGTAGTTAATAGTAGTCTTTGTTGCAATCAATAAGTGATTGATACAATTGGCTAATGTAAGAGTAACCACTAACTATTGATCTCTAATGACCCATTCAAAACATTATTTAGTTTTATTAATCATTAAGGTATTATGTTTTAATTACAAGGTAATACAAATTAAGTATAATTAACTAACATCACATTTATTGTGGTAGTTACCTTATTAACTACCCTCATAATGGTGCATTAGGTATGTTACATAAATACGTACCAACCTGTCATTAATGTCATACTTACCACAAAATCAGGCTATATATACCACGCCATCTGGTTTTTGTTACCATCACAATATTCGGTTGTTCATGGTATATGTGTACATACCACAATTCTTGCTAGTACTTACCATATAAAAAGGATTCACTTACTTTCGAACTTGTGCAATAAATGCTTACCTACCCCATATTATGCCATTAAAGATACGAAATTCCTCCCTACCTACCTTAAACTCCGAGTTGAGTTTTGTTCACCCTCCACTTAAGAGGGTGAACATTACCCTCCTTCCTATTGGTTGAAATGATGTGGTCCCCACCACAAAGTGATGTCATGCTTACCAAAAAGTGTATTGCATGATAAGCATGACATCACTTTGTGGTGGGGTCCACATCATTTCAACCAATGAGAGAGAGGGTAATGTTCACCCTCTTTTAAGGAGGGTGAACAAAATTGCACTCACTCTTAAACTCCTCAAACTTATCCATCTGATTTTTCACTTTTCCACACATATTCCTTCTTGTCTCAGGAAATGAATATTGAAGAACCCCTCTAATTTTCAAGAACAATAAATTGAAGAATTTGACCAAGTAAGTTTATCCACATTCTGTAGTCTTTATTTAGTTGTGATTCTTAGATATTGAACATAGTTTATTATTTTTAGCAAAAGGTTAGTGATTATGTTTTTGGTTTGTTGTTGGTTAATTTGTCAAGATAAAAATGACCATAATGTATACCAGTTGATTACCACGATATATGAAAATACTTACCACAAACTATGATCGTATTTGAGCAGATTTAGAATTATCTCCATAACGTGTTGCGTTTTTTATCACTATATATGAAAACACTTACCACCAATTGTGGTCGTATTTTACCAGATTCAGAGAGATGGATGACAGTTTGAAAGGGAAGAATGTAGTGATAGACATTAGTGATGGCGCTAGTGATGATGACGGACATAGCGATGATGATGGATATGGTGATGATGATGGACATAGCGATGATGACATATATGGTGTTGATGACGGACTTGACGATTATCGGTTGGATGAATTAACGGAAGAAGATGTTTATGAAATGATATTCGATTCGGATGAGGATGGAGAAAGATTCTATAATGCATATGCCAAAGTGAAAGGCTTTAGTGTCCGAAAGGATAATATTCACAAGGACAATGAGGGTATTGTTACTTCAAGGAAGTGGGTTTGCTCAAAAGAAGGATATCGAGAAGCTAAATATATGGAAAGAGAAGATCGAAAAAAAAGAGCTGATAGCACTAACTAGAGTTGGATGTCCTGCTATATTTCATCTCAAATTAGATCGAAAATCAAACAAATACGTGGTAGCTAACTTTGTAAGCATCCACAACCACAACTTGATAGGGCCTATGGGTGTGCCCTTTCTCCGCTCCCACAGGAAGGTTCGTAGTCCTGACAAAGCCTCGGCTAATACAATGCATAAAGTTGGCATTAAAACAAGTCATGTTATGGATTTTGCCGCACAACAATCTAGTGGATATGACAAGGTTGGATACACATAAAAAGATCTTTACAATCATTTTACAGCTCAACGCAAAATTGAGGTTGCGGATGGGGATGCGGAAGGTGCCTTAGCCTATTTATGTGCGAAAGCAGAATATGACCCTTTGTTCTAGTACAAGTATGACGTGGATGAGTAAAACCGGTTAAATAATCTGTTTTGGAGAGATTCAACATCTCTAACAGACTACATGTGCTTTGGAGACGTGTTACTATTTGATGCTACTTATCGAACGAATGCTTATGGGAAGCCTTTTGTGATACTAGCTGGAGTCAATAGTCACTTCCAAACTGCGATATTTGGGTGTGCATTGTTGACTGCTGAGACTGTTGAGGCTTATACATGGGTATTGGAAAAGTTTCTTGATTCCATGGGCAATGAAAAAATGCCAGTGTCGGTAATGACAGATGGAGATAAGGCCATGAGGAGAGCAATAAAAACTGTGTTGCCTAATGCTCGTCATCGTTTATGCAAATGGCATCTGAAAAAGAATGCTGTGAGTAATGTCCATGTTCCCGGATTCCTGTGTGACTTTGAAAAATGCATGTTAATGCCAACGGAAGAAGAATTTGAAATTGCATGGACAAATCTCGTGGACAACTATAATCTTCATGAAAACAATTGGGCGATAGAGGTTTACAAAAAACGGCACCTATGGGCTGAGGGGTACTTGCGAGGTATTTTTTTTGCAAGAGCAAAAAGCACACAACGTGTTGAGGGAATGAACACATTTATGAATCGATTCCTAAAACTACGTTTACGGCTTTTTGAATTTGTACAAGCATATGATAGGGCTCTTGCTAAACTTCGACATAATGAGGCTAAGGCATAAGTAGAGAGTGAGAATAGTACTCCCATTCTTTCTTCAGCCATGAAACGCATTGAACAGCATGCATCTGATACATTTTCTCGGGCCATATTCAAGAAATTTCGCGATGAAATTAAAAAAGAGCAATCATTGTTTCGGGTGGATAAAGTTGAGATTGAAGATTTTTGTGTTTACTACTTATCTCGGTATCAACAGGAGGATGCAACGTGGTCAGTATACTATCAACCAACTGAAGGCATCATGAAATGCTCTTGTTTGAAATTTGAGCCAATTGGATTCCCTTGTTGTCATATGATTTCGGTAATGAAAATGGAGCACTTAAGAGAAATTCCCTCTTCTCTGATCTCACAAAGGTAGATAAAAATGGCCAAGTCTTCCTCTCTTCATGGCCGCACACCCATGCCGGAATGGGTAACACAAACGACAAGGTATGGTGCATTGTCAACTGCATGTGTCGAAATGTCTTTTTATGCTTCACACTCAACCAATGCATATGATGAGGCAAGAGAAGAAATCGCAAGGTTAACATTCAAAATGAGAGAGCTGTATATGTTACATGTTCAAAGCCAGCAAAAAGTAACGGGTGAAGAGAACAATGTTGAGGGGACATCTATGCATTTTGGTATTGGCGATCCCGTCATTATCAAGCGTAAAGGGAGCCAAAATTTGGCAAAGAACTTTATCCCAAAGGTAAGAAAATGTGGCCACTGTAGACTACCTGGTCATATGCGAACGAAATGCCCAAAATTAGTACCAAACAATATGGGGAATATCAACGAGAATGAATCAGATTCGAGCATAGTTCACCACAATCATTCACTGGGCGAGACTCATCTACATATTACCCACAATCATTTACTGGGCGAGACTCATCTGCATATTACCCACAATCATTCACTGCCAATGGTTGTGAATCTAGTGTCGAACCTAATTTGGTAAGTCTCTTATTATATAGTCATTTAATAGACTATTATCCATTTGTCCATTCACTTATTATCATAACTTTTAAACTATACAGGCTGTCGGATGGTCAACAAATCCAAATAGTATTCAGGCTCAGATCCTAGGCAGTAACTTTGGAGGATGGTCAACAATTCCCGGCAATGGTTTTGAAGGGTAAATGTAATCGTATGTAGTTTGAAAATGTAATCGTAACCTTTGTTTCACGTCTTTCATTTGTAATGTAAGAACATCCAGTATTCATGGAAAGAATGTCTAGTTCTTAGTTATGTACATCCTGTATTTGTGGTAAGTACGTTCTTTGTCATGGTAAGTACCTTCAGTCACTATCTTTTCCTTCCAAAATATGTGGTAAAAATGTCCAGTTTTAGTCATGTACATCCTGTATTTGTGGTAAGTATGTTCTTTGTCATGGTAAGTACCTTCAGTCACTATCTTATCCTTCTAAAATCTGTGGTAAGAATGTCCAGTTTTAGTCATGTACATCCTGTATTTGTGGTAAGTATGTTCTTTGTCATGGTAAGTACCTTCAGTCACTATCTTATCCTTCCAAAATCTGTGGTAAGAATGTCCAGTTTTGGTCATGTACATTTTGTATTCGTGGTAAGTATGATCTTTGTCATGGTAAGTACCTTCAGTCACTATTTTTTCCTTCCAAAATCTGTGGTAAGCACCTTCAGTTTTATGACATGGCCTCTAAAATGGTAGGGTATCCCTCCATTCACAACAAGCAGGCATAAAATTTCTCAACATTCATCAAAACAAAGAAAGGCCTCGATATCACTGAATACATATCATAAGTTTTTAGCTATTCCAAATAACAAAAGGCAGCCACAATATCATTAGTAGCAATCTACATGGTCAGTCAGCAGCCATGTTAACTAACAAAAATGTAGCTGCATGTTAACTATCAAAAAGGCAGCAATCTACATGAGCCACAATATACATCTAAAATGCAGCAGCCATGTTAACTAACAAAAAGACAGCTGCATTTACATCCAAAATACTACACAGTCAGCAGCAATATGGTCAGTTTTTCCTCCACAATATCATCAGTTTTTCCCTTTAGGGTTGGGATATTTTTTTTTAGCCTTCTCCATAATCTTTTCCTTCACATTGTTCCCTTCAAACATGATCAAGTCCAAAACTAAGCCAATCCTACCCTCTGCAGAACTGAACTTCAGCTACAATTAAGAAATTAAACCAAAAATTAGGAACAAGTGTTGAGCATATAAACTAGTAGAAACGACATTATATGTAAAACTAGTTTGTTACCATAATCAATTCGTCTTCAATAAATTGCTCCAAATTAAAGTACTTGGCGGTGTGCACGCCACAATCACCAGCTTCTTGAATTGGAAGCCATTTCAGTCTTTCAAATGGGAGCATACTAAATTTTTTGACTTGTGGCTCATCCAAATATTGAAATAAATCGTCCAAGTATTTTACCACACATTTGACTAATTCAGCTCGTCTTTTGTTTTCCGTCGGAGATGGCAATGAGTCAAGTATGTATACAATCCCATGACGGATGTTTACTACACATAAACCAATGACTGTCTGAATCATTTATTGGGATGTACACTCGTTCACAAGCTTGGGGTTCCCCCGTGTATCGATGAGTTCCCGTATAATGTCTGGCCCAACTTTTGGCATTCAGACCACCACGCAAAGCATAATTCTACAAAGGGAGCACTTCCACGTTAATAACTATGACCACATTCGCAAACATTAAAACAAGTAATGCATGACAAATACATACCGAAAATAGGTAGCAAATACCATGCTGGCCATAATCCATTCGGGTACCTCTTCTTTTGTAGTAGAGTTTTTTTCAAAGCAACTAGATTTATCAGTCCACTCTCAATCCACTCATTCGGCCGTGCAGAAAAAAAATCATGCCTATTTAAGTGCTCTATGCCCAAGTCACAAAGAATTTCCCTACAAGTAATAAGGCAGATTGTTACTAGTCTAACAATTGAATATGTATAATTATGTCTGCCTTGTAAGAATTCATACCTTTCAGAATGGGATGGTCAAAGACATATCTTAGCATCAACTGCTTTTCGTTGGAAAGTGTGGCCATTACATCTGCCCTCTTGGGTTCCGCTTCCATGGAAGGCTTCTTTTCCTTCACAATCACGCATTCTAATGAGAGAACCGTAATAGAATTAAGAATATAATAATTATTCACATCGTGTTACCTTGTTGGCATTTCTCTTCGGCGGTTGAGATTTGTCAAACCTATTTGTCTTCAATTTCTTTTCCCACTTATTCTTGCCATCAATTGCAGGAGCCGTACGAGACAAGGCCTCACGAACATTAGCTGCCATCTTTCGTAATCTCTTTGATGAAGCATTCAATTTAGCTTCCTCCTTACCTTTTTCCTTGTTTGTCTTTAGAGGAGATGTCATCAGATCCGATAATGCATTTTCGGTGCATTTTGCCTTCTTAATTTTGAAATGTCCTTCGACATCGGGTTCCTCTAAGGCAGATGGAGTGTCTTTCTTGTTAATGCCTCCATTAGTCGCAGAATATTTACGCTTACGATCTTTCTCATGCATAGCGGCCAATGTCTCTTCTAATAAGCTGGACATTCTCTCTACCATACTAGTTAGATTTTTAACCTGGTCATTCTCCATTGATTTATCATGGTCAACTTCCCTTCCTTGATTCATCATTCTCTCTCTTGCCAACTCCATCTTCAATAATGACTTTGACCTATTATGGGAAAGATCAAGAGAGCGTTAGATATAGTCCATTTACATTATCAATAAGCACTTAAAAAGATGAATCACAATTAATTTATCAATAACACTTCATTACCTTTTCACCTTTCCGTTTTCTTGTCTTATTGAACCAACAAGCTCTCTCCCTTATGTCTTTATCTCCCCAAGCTGAGAGGCGGGGTGAAGGTCGCATACCACATCGGGAAGTGAAATATTCGGCTGGCGTGCAATGCTCTAAGTAAAACAACTGTAGGAAAATCAAAGATTGACATACATAATCAATTCAACATTCAAAAAAACTTGGACGTAATAAACAAAGTTAAGAGATGTACCATTAGGAACAATAGACATCCCCGAATCACTTTGCGTCCTTTCTGATACTTTTGAATGCCTTCGGCTAAAAACTTAAGAACAAATTGGCTCCAATCCAACTCCCTTACAGAGGGCAAGTCCTTTAATGCATGGAGAAAACGCTTATTGACTCCAAATTTTGATGTTGGACAAGAATAGTCCCCATTATGTACAACACAAATGAAACCTTGAAGTCATCATCATCCTTTTTGTTGTTCATCAAATAATTGTGTAAACGATCAAAAGATATAGAACCTTGGTCACCTACTTTATGCCTCAAACACAATTCATGAATTTCAGTATATTCCCCTTCAAGGATCACCCTCTGGCCACCACATGGCAATCCTAAAATGTGGTTCACATCTAGTGGTGTAATTATGCAGTCCTTACCATGCACATGTAAGCAAAGAGACACAGGATCGAATTGTCGCACCAACCACTCACAAAGAGATCGATCTAACTTCGTATATTTCAGTTGTAAGATACCTCCAAACCCCATAGCTTTTACACTCTCTACTTGAAGCGGATCAAGTTGTTGCATCCTATCATAAGCCACCTTAAGTTGAGTCCTTGAAATAAAGGTGTTCTAAACACAAAATCAACAACTCTAATCAATTTCACGAGTAATAAAAACTGAAAAGCATATGAATAAACATAGATACTATTACCACCTTCGGAAGATCAAGCTAAATTTTGTGCTCTTTGTATTTCTCGGAACTCTGGATAGATTTTTTCTTATACTTTCGCTTAGCATGGTCTCCTAAAGCTTTCCACTTTTCAGAAATTTCCTCCATTGACTACAATTATTGAAAGAGTACAAATCCTAACTTGAAAAGTTCAAAATCCACATAAGTGTAAACACCCATATAGCAAAAATTAAATAGTTACCATTGCCTTTAACGTATCATCATCCTTCAACTTGCATTGTTCTTGGCTACAACCAACAAATTATAAATCAAACTACAATATCACAAATCTATGCCATTGCATTAATAGATTCACAAAGCTGTAAAAAGACATACTAGAAAAATATCCATGCATTACGAGGGTGCTTCGGAACTTCATTACAGCATTCTTCATCCATTTCTTTCAACTCTTCAAATAATAGACCTGTTTTAAGCAATGGACGACTTAGATTTGAATTATCCCGTCCGGTCCCAAATATAAATTTATCACTTCCAATAGCGTGATTAACTTAATGTACAAAGAATAAGAAAAACAATCAGCAGTAGTTCTTCTCCGGGCTTAAGAATAAGGAAATGGGATTTTACGAAGCTAATCTAATACAGCCTTAAGTTTATGTGTAATCCCACAGTTAACTACAGAAACCATTCCGTGGCTTCTTGTTGGATACAGTATCTGAAAAGGTGTCGACTAATTGTGCTGCTAAACTACCCTTCGTTCTTGCTCTGTCGATCTCAAGCTAAAAGTTTCTATTTTCACAAAACCCTAAATTTGCCCTGGTTTTCACAAAACCCTAAATCTTCCCCCATTTTCCCAAGCCAAGCAACCCATGTGAAACCCTAAATCTTCCCCCATTTTCCCAAGCATGTTCGGCCCAGAGAGAGAGAGAGAAGGGGGGGTCGGAACCCACACTGTGTGTGTTTTGGCGAGAGAGAGGGAGAGGGCAGGTACCTTGAGTGATGCTGTGGAGGAGCGTCCGAGAATGCTGTGGAGGAGTTGGTGGCTATGGCGGAGGACAGGAGGAGGAGAGAGTCATGGCCATGTCCGGCTCTCAGTACAGTGGGCGTGAGAAGAGAACAGTGGGCATGAGAAGAGAAGATAGAGAGAGTGAGAGGAGTTTAACCGGCTGAGAAGGTTAAGAGGAGAGAGAGGGGGAATAGATCAAGGGTTGGGATTGAATCAGAAGATCCAACGGTTTAAAAAAAAAGTGGGGCATGATGCCCCAAAACCGGATTGGGGCATGGGTTCTCGTGTGGCGTGATCTTCCGCCCGTTTTGCGAAGAAGATGATAACTATGACCCGACTATGGGCCGGCCAGGCCCCACTTTCCTATGAATTTTGGAAAAATTTCAAAATGGAACTTGAACTTTTTGTCTTGTTCTCTTCCCTTCTCAAAAAGAATTTTTCAAAAAATTCCTCCTAGATTCTCCTTACTTTCAACATTTCTATCTCTATCTCTCTCTACTTATTACCACTAATATTTTTCAAAACACAGCATTTATCACTCAAAAAATATCCCATAAACATTTATACTTTATTTTATTTTATTTAAATTAAACACTCGTGCTATTTTATTAAAAAAAAACACCCTAATTTAAACACCTGCCGTCCAATTTGTGATGAAATGTGGTGACGTGACCATATTTTGCCGTTAAGTGCTCATTGGAACACAACAATAGTCCCAAAAATTGTAGAGAATTAAAGCCCATTTATTTTCTACCCCACACCATCTTTTATGGCCGTTTCTCGGTGGAGAACCGCCGCCAATTTCAACACGAAACAACAAAACTGTTTCAAAAATCCAAAATCACAAAAGAATATAATATAGAACGGAGTTTCATTGGTAGCCTAGCCTAGTCTTAAACTTGGGGAATTTGGTGGCCTTCGACGGAGATTTGGGTTCCTTGGTTGCCTTGTCAGTCTTCTTCGACAACAGAACCGGGTTGATGTTTGGAAGCACACCACCGTGGGCTATGGTCACTCCGACCAGCAATTTCCCTAGCTCTTCGTCAGCGAGGTATTCAAGGACGACAGCCATGTAAACCAGGGCGCTGGTTACGACGCGATCGACGAAGCGGCCTTTCTTCAAGTACCAGCTAATCCGACCGACGGGGAACTGCAAACCGGCCTTGATGGACCAGGCCACCTCCATTCCTTTATGTGACTCCCTTCTTAACTTTTCCTCTGTCGTCCATCTCTCTCCTCTATTTCTCTCTTTTGCTCCCAAAAAATGTAGTCTGGATGTAGAAGTTTGAAAGAGCATTTTGGAATGGGTGGATAAGATGTGTTTTGACGAGAAAAGGGGGAGATCAGTGGTGGGCCGGGGAAATAGGATTAGGGTTTGTTTATTCGGTGTTGACCAGCGGAATATACATGAATAGATATTGGGTCGTGTTAGCCCAAATTGATGTTGGATCGTGTTTCTGATTGATTAAAATGGTTCTGGCCGGAAAACCTGTCGCCAGAATGTGACTGTGATTGACTCTTTCTAGCTTGGTTAGTGGACCTTCGATCCTGGTGGCGGGGCTCCGACAAGAAATGGGTGTGGGTTACCTGATGGGAGAAATGAAATGAAAGGGGCTTTTATTTGCTACAACTGTTTGGGCCCACTGTTATGTTTCAATGAGTGAGCACTTAACGATAAAATATGGCCATGTCACCACATTTCACCACCATAAATTGGATGGCAGGAGAAGATAGGTGTCTAAATTAGTTTTTTTTTTTAAAGTACAGATTTTTAATTGAAATAAAATAAAATAAAATAAAATAAAAATGTTTATGGGACATTTGGGTGAAAGTTTATGTGTCATTTTAAAATTTTCCTATGAATTTTTGTAGCAATGGTATTCTGTGATCTTGGCGGCGCCCCAACACCTCATTCACGAAAATTTACACACTTTTGTGTGGGGTTCGTACACTTTACGAGGGAAAAAAAATGGACAGAACAAAGATTTAAATATTTCTCTCTATACCCACTACCAAAATTAAAATATCAAAAACTAGCAAACGAACAAGGCCAATGTATCTTTAACAATGACTTGCTGACATCTTTTGACATGAGCCTTCCCCTGTAACATTATGATCAATGATTGCGCATCACCTTCCACCATGTACGAGCTTCCATTGGAACAAACTGAACGATCCAGTGCGATTCGACCATTTGCTTCAACCATTTCTGCTGACATCCTGCTTGGTATGGGAACAATAGTAGTACCTAGAATATTCTCCACATGATCACGGATAACCACTCCCACACCTCCCTTTCGGATTCCGACATCAAAAGCCCCATTCACGTTAATAAGTGGAGAGAGATAGAGAGAAAAATGTTGGAAGTAGGAGGAATCTAGAGAGAATTTTTTGAAAAATTCTTTTTGAATTGCAAAGAGAACAAGGCAAAAATTTCAGGCTCTGGTGGCCTCCACTGATCACTGCTCGTACGATTCACCACTTGAAACATGAGTAAATGACAATCCCAAGGGGTTTGAGGTGAATTTCATGGAGGCCACATATTTCAAACCTTGGACTACTGGAAGGTTTGCTCGGTTGTTAACTTTAGGATTTCAAAATTAATCGAGGTATGTGCAAGCTAGCCTGAATATCCAATTGTATAAAAGAAACATATAAATAAAAGGGAAAATTTCAAAATAGCACATGATCTTTCACACAAATCACGTATAGACACCCGACCTTTTAATATTATAAAAAAATACCAGACCTATTTAAAAACCCATCAATTTTCCACCCGTCGTTAACTTTTCATCCAAAAACATATGAAAATGCTAAAATGGCTACACTTGGCCATTTGGAGGGAAACCAATATACATTTTAGGGGAAAAACACATTACTCTACTGATTTCGCCCGCCAAAACCCATCTGTGGGGCCATAGAGTTCCAATAACAACTATTTTTGCTTTTTCTATAGCTTTTAGTTTAGTTTTTCTTTTCTTTTTTTTGCGTTTATTGTTTTGCGCCAGCCTTTTGTGACTTATTGATTTGTTTCGACAAGACGAATCGGAGAAGTATATATGTTTTTTTACTTTTACCTAAATATTTTAGGAAATAACCATTTTAAGTCAAAAAAATTGACTATTTCCCAAAATATTTGGGCAAATATATAATTTTTTTACTTTTCCGATTTGTCTTGACGAGACGAATTAGAAAACAAAAAAAAGTGAGGCGCAAAACTAAGAAACAAGAAAAAAAATTCAAATAAGAACAAAATTAAAAGTTATAGATAAAGTCAAGTGGAATGGGGATGTTCCAAAATCCCCAAACATCTCATTCTTCTCATTCATCTGCATCATACCATCTCAAGCTCTGCCGAAAAAAATAGCGCACAAATTTAATCTCCAAAATGTGCAATAACCAGTTCAACAAAAACAAAGTCTTATAAGACATTACTCCCATAACAAACCATTACAATAACAAGTTTATACCATAATCAGTTTATGAACCAAATGCTTATTCAAAATAGCAATACCAACTTACTACCATAACGCTGATAAAAAAAAACTTACTACCATAACTAGTTTATGGATCACATGCCCATCCAGAATACTAGCACCAGCTTACTACATATTACATTCATCCAAGTCCAAACTAGCCAAGTTTTCAAAATATATTAAAACAGAAAATCATAAATATTGTCTACTGCAAAATCATAACATTACAGATGCAACTTCACAAAAAGTAGTTCCACAAAACTAAAAGTTATAGAAAAAGTAAAAATAGTTGTTATTGGAACTCCATGGCCCCATAGGTGGGTTTTGGCGGGTGAAATTAGTAGAGTAATGTGTTTTTTCCCAAAAATGTATGTTGGTTTCCCTTCAAATGGCCAGATGTAGGCCATTACAGCATTTTTGTCTGTTTTTGAAAGGAAAGTTAACGGCGGGTGAAAAATTGATGGGTTTTTAAATAGGTTAGGTATTTTTTTTGATAATATTAAAAGGTCAGGTGCCTATGCATTATTTGTGTGAAAGGTCATGTGTTAATTTGAAAATTTTACTAAATAAATCACATGACGGGGTTGTTTTACTTAATTTTTGGGCAATTATTTATTTATTTTTTGTCCTTGTTAACTTTTTCGCATTTGTTAGTTTATTTTTTGGATTATTGCTCCATCTCGTCAAGAATGATCGAAAAAGTAAAAATTTATAACTTTTACCCAAATATTTTTTTTAATTCCCGTTGAGTCAATTTTTTTTTCAAAATTAGTATGACTTTACCCAAATGTTAGTTTTGAATCACATATTTTTTCTTCCAAAATTTTTCGGGTAAAAGTCATTACTTTTTCGATTTCTCTCGATAAGATGAACAAATAATTCATAAAAGTTTGACTCAAAACTAAAAATACAAAAAAAATTTAAATAAATACAACCAAAAAAAAAAAAAAAAAAAAATTAAGTGAAACAAGCAATACTTGGGGAGTCTGGCATGACAGTCGGCAAAAGTTGGGCGACAATAAAAATTAAAATGGACACTCATTATTAATACTTAGGAGTTTTGCAGCTAATTTGTGGGATTTCAAACACGCACACACGATCTCTCGTATCTTCTGGAGCGTCTCTCTGTGCAATTCCAGCCGTTGGTCAGCGTATCTTAACCGTGATCCCCTAATCCTCTCTCACGCCGTTTCTTTTTTGAATTGAATCTCAAAACCCTCTCTCTCTCTCTCTCTCTCTCTCTCTACAATGTTACGTTCTCACTCCTCTCTCTCTCTCTTGATGCCTCTCTGCGATTCTGGATGAGCGGGTCAGAGAGACAGATGGTGGTCGCGGTGGCGAGAGGAGGGACGAGATGACCACACCATAGATTGCGGTGTAAGGGCAGAGGTCGAGTGGTTGCACATCACTACGATCCACACCATCTCCTCTCTCTCCCTCCTCCGAAAACCGATTTCCGAAGAAGACCACACTACGGCGAAGAAGACCTCGATGAAGGCGACGAAAACACACGCGGGCGCGTGCGGTTCGATTGGGTCTTGACGGTGGTCGGATTGCTGGCCGCCGCCGCTCATGGCACTGCACTGGTGCACGGCCATCCGGATACGAGTGATGTTCGATATCATGAGTTCAAAGAGGTAATGTTTTGAAACCTTGTGCTTTTCAATATCTTAATCTGGTAGCAAATGATATTATTGTTCATGTATTGTTAGGGTTCTTGTAATGTTCATTTAACTGAAATTTTGGGAGGAGGGGAAAAGGGGTATTTTTTGTGAGAGTGATGCTGATCGAAGCTGACGATTCGACTCAGCATAGGGTAAATTTTTGGAATATGTCTGCTTTAATTCATCAATAAAACTCCATAATTTTTCTTTCTTAATGCTTTTTTGATTTGTTTGTATCAGATGTATAACAGTATAAGAGCAAGAAAGTGAAGGATCCCAATCAAGGTGAGATTCACTTCCATTTGCGTATTGAAAAATTAGGGTTTTTTTAGAGGTAGGAAAACAAAGCATAAACAGCTGCGGGAGGCAATTTGTATCAAATTATAGTTTTGTATTCATCACTTTAAATCAGGGTTAAAGTGATAACAATCTGTATCGATGATTGGACTTACGGCTTGGGCCTTTTTTGCCATTTAGTACATTAATATAACCAACTAAATTTGTTCAAAAGATTATCAAATTTCAGCCGGACCTTTTGGGTTTTGGGCAATAAAAGTCCTTCTGGGTTCTAATGTTTAATGGAATTTCTGGGTTCTAATGTTTAATGGAATTTAAGTAATGGGCTTGTTATGCCTTCCTAAGCAATTTACTGTCTTCTCATCATCATTTCTAAATTCTTAATTTGATTAACCGGTGATTGAGTTTGTATCTACAAGACTTTAGTGTAACTATGCTAAGCCAAATTAGGAATTAGAGACTAAATAAAGAAGAGGTAACACCCAATACGTTAACTTGCTTTAGTCCAAATAAATACTTATAATTAAGTCTTTCTAACTCAATTTATTGGGAGAAACATCTGTCCCTAGTAGCAGATGTTTTTTTTTGGGTAAATGCTAGTAGCAGAGGTTGTGACTCCTCCAGGGCCGGCCCTGAGAATTTGGAGGCCTAAAGCAAATTTTAGAATGAGGCCTTGGTTCTTTTAAAAAAAATTCAATATAGGTGACTAATATAAAGTAAAAAGATTAAACATGATATTTTAGTTTCATAAAATAAATTTTAAAATTTTTCATAGCATTAGAAGGAGTAATTCAAACCTAAGGAAGTACCGCTCAATATTTTCTCAAGCTAATCGTGTTATTAATTTTAATTGTACGAATTCTATTTTTAACAACTTTATAATTATTTATGACATTTTTTTTTGTCAATGTTTGTTGAGTAAAAATAACTTATTTTTTGTTTATTTTTATTCAATAGTGTTGTATTTGTGAATTTGATATGAAATTTAAAGGGAAATTAAACTAAACAACTACTAAAGCATAACTAAATTTTAATACAAGAGATTCAAGAGTTAATATCCAACATGCAAATAAGAAAAAAAAATTACTCCAGTTTGCAAAAAAACACTTGCTCCTGGGAGTTGAACCAGGGAGCCGGGGAACCAAAACCCCTGCATGAACCAACTCTGCCAGAGCACAATACATACTAGAACACGGAACAATCTACATATATTATATAAAGATATTATAAATGGATAACGAGGCCCTAGTTTTTGCTTAAATTCCAGAGGCCTAAAGCGGCCACACCTCGAGCACCACCCTAGGGCCGGCCCTGGACTCCTCTTACACATTTTAATGATAGCACCAACTTAATGTGGCTGCCCTAGCCCTCCAATGTAAATTGATTCCGTAATGGCCATTCTCTAGGTGTTTGGCATGGTGCATCTTGGCTATCTGCTATTAAGCTCAAATCTACTCCTTGCATGAGTTATTCCAAATTTCCGAGTGACTCGGTGAAGTTCATCGATTCAGATCCTGTTATAAACAGACCTCCTTATTTATTTTCACCTTCTTGATTCTTAGCGCCTAAGTTGGAAGAGTTCTTGACACTAATTCCAAGGCATGAGTTGTTTCCTCTATATAATTTCATATTTGTAGATCTATTTGTCTAAGTTACATGTAGACATAACATAAGTTTTGACCGGAAAAAAAAAAAAACATAAGTTACTCCACATGGTTGGGTATAACTTTGGAGTCTTATGGTCCTGGCGTGAATTCTACTATTCCCGGGGAGTATTGAAGTCCATGATGCCTTAGCCTTATGCCAGCTGATTGATGCTAGCTACATCGATTGTGTGTTGTTGTGATAGCCAGCAGCCACCAAATCAATGTAGCAAACACTGACCTCCAATGCATGTTGAACTTTTGGAGGCTATTCTATGTGGAGATGTGGTGCTTCTTGAGTATCTGGTATTTACCTTTTATCCACTCCTTGCGGATATTTCCAGTCAATCAATGAAGGTTATAGATTTAGAACTCTAGTGTACGCAGATCCCCTGATCAGTTGACTCTTTTGGTATATTGGCACCAACTGTTAGTCCTATGGCAGTAGGTTGATGCTCATTCCAGGGCATGAGTTGTGGTTTCCATAGTTTGTTTTCTTCTGAATGATATTTGGATGGCTGTTTGAAGTTGCCCCTTAATGTACTTGAGATTTCTAGACCTTGAAGGCATGTTTCTAGCATAACTTCCAAGTTTCTCCTCGTACTACAATACCTTATCCAATGATGCCGACTCCAGTTCTCTTAGGAAATCTATCACCACGTGGTTAGGTAGATTTTTTCTCCGGAGCATCTATTGCACTACTCATTGGTTTTTGGTTCCAACTCAGCACCCCTTGAGTGAGATTTTGGGATAGAATCAATAGAAACAATGACAGGAAAAGGGTCCAAATGATTTTTCTAGTAAGCAGTGATGACCAATGTTACCATCTAGAGAAGTGCTAAATACTGATGTTTACTTCTCTAAGTAATCTCTCTCTCTCTCTCTGTCTGTCACTGTCACTGTCTCTGTCTCTGTCATAGTCCCAAGTGGTTTGGGACTTGTATGAGTCTGTTCACGTGGTTGGGTTGAAACCCAGCCGCCCGCTCCACACTGGGTTGTATCTGAAGATCTTGAATGTATCCACACACACACACAACCCCCGCGTGCGACAACACAAACTTATGTATATGCTTGCGCCAACACAGACTTATATATCTGAAGATCTTGAATGTAAATATGTGTGGATCAGAAACTTGTGTATTTCCAGGTGATGTATGAGACACATATTACTACATATAGTTTAAGTTGCTGCTTTATAGTGTTCCTTTCGCATTCAAGAGCTTCTTCCGTGTTCTTTTACTTATCCAAATATTTGAGGGCTTTCTTTACTTTTTTTTCAGGAAGTTGAGTATTCAGGTGGGGGTGTGCCTTTGCGTTAAAGGATTTCTCAGCTCGACCGTCAGAGGAGATAATGGAACGTCAAAAGAATTGAATTATTTAACCAGAACGAAAGCTTCGCTAGGTGGTTGGAGCTGACGACTCCAACGTGAGCATGACACGGCATGGTTTGATCATTATGAGTTCAGAAACAGTAGACCTGTGATAATATTTGCATGTAATAGCTTGTAGCAGCTTCCAATTGCCTGTGGTTTATCGTTTATTTTATCTGTGTTTATACTACTTAATCAACAATTGTTGGAGACAAGGTAATTCTGTCGTTTAAACCAACTTGAACTATGCTGGATTGTGTGTGAAACACGTTTTGTTACTGGACAGGAAGTTTGGAAACACCTGAGGATGGAAACATTATGTACTATCTTGGGGGGTTTCTTGTGGAGAAAAAATACTTATGAAAAAAAAAATCATACTCCGTACGTAGAATTATCACATTTTAAACACCATTCGAGGTCAATTATGAACATACATTTTGATAAACTTTTGTGGTTTGTATTTTGTAATGAATGTCATTGTGGCATTGTAAGAAAACAAGGTTATGGAGTAGTTGATAAGGTGCCTCCTTTAGTTAAATTTTCTTTGTTTCTCACTACAGGATTCATTGCGGTCTTCTTTCACTATTAAATCCTCTGACCTAGTTCCTCAATGATGCGGATAAAAAAAAAAGAAGTTCCACAATGACACCTTTAAACTGGTCCTGGATAACCTGGACCAAGCTCCCATCCAGTGTTGTTACCCTCCATTAGATTTAAGTTCCAGCAACACTTGCACCGCCGAAAACGTGTCTAAATGCTTATGATGCACCGATACAGACATGTACCGATACAGACGTGTGACACATATAGGCACACCAATGATACACTGGCAAGTAAATTTCTGAAAAAAAAATAGAGGACACGATACGCAGGGAACACGTTAGTTTTGTACATATGTAATATTCATGAAATATAGAGATTTTGTTAAGACTTATTTATAGATGCAAGTTTAATTTTATCATAAGATTTTTTTTTTATCCGCAATTTTATCATAAGATAACTCTGCATTTTTACTAATATACAGTGTTCCACATTTCAGGTTTCATCACTAAAGCGCGTCACAAAAACATTTCACATTTTCTACATATATTGTCGTTGAAATAAGGGAATGAAAGAGAGACAATAGGAAGGAGAGAGAGAGAGAGAGAGAGAGAGAGAGAGAGAGAGAGAGAGTTGAACTACCATAGTCAATATTCACTGCACTTAAAACGCATTTTGGTTCTTATAATTTTAACCTACTTAATTTTATCCCAAAGTTGTGGTTCTTATTATCTTATCCCAATAAAAATACTTTCATAATTTTGTCCCAAAGTGTCCAAAAAGTGTTTTGAACAAGTTGTTGGGGATGTGAGGCAGGGGAGGCCCGAGCACTAGGCTATTATAATTAGTGCCTATGACATCCAATTTTGAGAGACCACAGTTTCATATATGTGTGTGTGTGTGTAACATAAGTTTAATTTTTCAAAAATCGTTTTAATTGATTGAAAAGCCTCGAATCATTTTTCATGGTTTTTGCGACTTGTGGAAGAGCATAAGTTAAGGTTTCTCTTCGTTGATGTCTCCTGGGTACTACTTGATATGATGCCCCTAAGAAACTTTTTATTGGCCTTACTTATTCTTGCCCAATATATACTATCTATAACACCATACTAGTTGAATTGTCTTTCAAATGATTTATGAACATTTTCATGAGTTTGTTCATGTGCACACTGTTCTTGCGTTCTTTCTTCTGTTGTTTAAACCCTATCTTTTTTTCTTGCTCAGTACCGGACAAAATTTAGTATTGGGTTCCCTTCCTATTCCTAATAAGAAGTTTGAAATATATTCAGTTTCGTAAAGGCTTTATGTGCATAAGATATACTCCAGTAGTTTTCGATCTTAAGTGTCATGTGATATGTGCTGCTATGTTTATTAGGGCTTCAACTTGTCATACGAGTTTGAGATGATAAGCATTTTTCTGTCAAGTGCATGATGAGTAAAGGGTACTGGCCAAAGGAGTTAACTAGGCGGTAATTTATGCCATTCAACAAGTACATGCATGTGCTTCGAGTTTTTGCCAGTAGGTCGACAACAAGCCAAACCCATGTCCTTAGTTCCGGGGAAGAAAAAAGTGTCGGGAGGCCAGCGATCGAATTAATATTGAACTGAATTTGTGATTGTTGGTTGAAAGGGTGGCCAAATGTTAATCTGGAAGGACTACCCCGAATAGCTGCAGTTGTGGTTCAAAGGAAAAAACAAACAAGTAAAATGTAGTCTGCGTTACGTGCTGGGGTTTTACTTCTCTAAAAGTTAAATTATACTTGAACTTAGCTTGCTTTACCAAAATAATAGTACTCCGTATTGTTTTTAGGATCATTTTGTCCCAGATTCATGCTGCATTACTGTCTGGGCATTAAGTTTTTGGGTATTGGACTTGAGGACTGGCACTTGATTTTAACCCCGTAGATACGTAAATGTATAATCAAGAGAAAAATGTTTAACATACTATAACTTGGGAGGGCGAACTTACGCATTCTTAAATATTTTAACAAAGTTCTATAATATAACAGAGTCTGTTGAACCCTCCCCGCGTCCGTTCAACTATTTCGGCTAGCCATATGCTCCTCTCTTTCCTTTACTTTTTGGTTAAATCCATACGTGTTGGAATAACTGCAGTAAAACAAGAACGGATTACCTCGAGATGATGCTATTGAAATACGGAATACCAGATCGTAGAACTACTGCTGGGTTGAGTCGCGGACTAGGTCGCTCTTTTTAAGACGTTTCGCGGCTCTGCCCAGTTTGTGCAAGCAGTTCGTGAATGCCCCGCCGTCTCCAGGATAAATCAGCCCAGAATTCACTACCTCTGCTCGGCTTTCTCTGCACAGAAGAAAAACCGAAAACAAAAACACAATCGACCTATTGCTCGAACTCAGAAATATTTTTGGGGAAGGAAGAGAGACTGTTTTATTTTGCTGTGTTGAAACCAATTCCGAAATGCAGTATTTATAGGAGCGGGCTAGGGCGTGGTTTTGGAAAACAAATCAAATCCCACTAATTAAGCACACGTTTTAATCAATCCAAAATCATAACGTTTTAATCCCGCTGATTAAGCACACGTTTTTCTTAATCAGCAAGAAAATCAAATCCCTTAAACAGCCAGAATTTCCATTTTAAAAAAGGATTTTGATTGACTGAATATTCTGTAACAAAAAAAACGTGTTTCAGAATTTTAGCAAAAACGTGGGCTTAACTAGTACGTGCGCGAGGCTCAAATCCCGGATTTGCACCCCCCCTGCGCAAATAACTCGTGACGCGCACCCGGTTAACTGGTTTCCAAATCGGTTTTCCAAATTGCCGCCCATTTTCCTGAGCGCGCGAGACCTCCCCTTGGGTCCTCTTTTACAAACTCATAAGTGTGCATAGTCATTTAAAGTAGATAAAGGTTTTGTAACTTCCCAATGTGGGACTAGAGAAAAACCATGTTTTACAAATACACACTCAAGTTCCAACAATCCCCCACTTGTATTTTTAAAACAAAATATTCGAGCAAAGGTATAAAGCTGTGCATAAGTAAAGGTGTCTTTCGACTTGAACCATTACATAGTGATAATGCTTCAGATAGTAACTAGAGTGACTTGTGATCTTGAACTCCAAGTCTGAGAGCATTACACACACAACTCTACTAATGTGTAATGTTTAAAGCCAGCACTTTACGGCCATGTGCTTATATCCCAGTTTCATGAATGACCTAGAGAATTGCCCAAATTCTCCCGAGAAGCGGCCACACTTCAACATTCATATAGGTGAGTCTATCAAGAGTACTCCTGTAGTCTAGGTACTCCACTCCACATAGAGCTATAGAACTCATTAAGTGTTAAAAGTAACACAAGCTCTTTCGCTACAGGATGTCATGCTTCTTAGGGATGGACTCGGAGTGTAACTCCTTATAGCATGATTCTTACCATATCACCATGTGACTCGTTTTTCCCTTTGAACCTATTTCTTGGGATCTCCAGTCTATAGGTTGGGTATCCATCACAAGTGACTCATTTCTCAATGGGCTTTAGCCCCATCCCTTTTGAGGTGTCCCACACCTTCTCCCGAGCTAATCCTTTCGTCAAAGGATCAGCCAGGTTCTCAGCTGACCGTACATAATCCACTCTAACAGCCCCTTTTGTTAGCAAATCTCTAACTGTGTTGTGCTTACGACGTATTTGTCGTTTCTTATCGTTGTAAAAACGATTATGAACTTTTGCAATAGTCGCGGTACTATCCCAATGGATTAGTATGGCCGGTATTGGTTTTTCCCATAAGGGAATCTCTGATAGAAGGTTTCTCAACCAAGCTGCCTCCTCACTAGCCACAGCTATCGCTATGATCTCAGACTCCATAGTGGATTGCGCCAAAATTGTTTGTTTCTTGGACTTCCAAGAGACTGCAGCTCCTGCTATGTTGAACACATACCCACTAGTTGCTTTGGAGTCATCCGAAAGGGTGTTCCAATCGGCATCACTGTATCCCTCTAGAACAGCGGGAAACTTCTGATAGTGTAATCCAAGGTTCATGGTTCTTTTCAGATACCACATGAGCCTCTCAATAGCAAACCAATGCTCCATTCCTGGCCTGCTAGTAAACCTGCATAATACCCCCACTGCATAAGCAATATCTGGTCGCGTGCAATCACAAGCATAACGAAGACTACCAATGATGCTAGCATACTCAAATTGTCTAACACTATCTCCAGTGTTCTTAAACAATTTAATACTAGGATCAAAAGGAGTGCAAGCAGGTTTACAGTCAAAGTAATTATATTTCTTCAAGATCTTTTCAATACAATGTGATTGATCAAGAGAAATTCCATTTGCAGATTTAGTAACTTTAACTCCGAGGATTACACTAGCCTCACCTAAGTCTTTCATGTCAAAATTTTGGCTAAGCAATAATTTGGTTCCATTCACGACAGATATACTTGAACCAAATATCAGAAGGTCATCCACATACAAACAGATAATAGTGCATGCATGATTATCAGACTTGTAATATATGCATTTATCACTCTCATTGACCTTGAAACCATTTGAAACAACTAGACTGTCAAACTTTTCATGCCACTGCTTTGGAGCTTGTTTAAGGCCATAAAGAGATTTAATTAATCTACACACTTTGTGTTCTTGACCATGGACAACAAATCCCTCGGGTTGATCCATATAAATCTCTTCTTCTAAGTCTCCATTTAAAAAAGCAGTTTTAACGTCCATTTGATGTACAACTAAGTTATGAATAGTAGCTATGGCAATCAAGACTCGGATAGAAGTAATCCTTGTCACAGGAGAGTAGGTATCGAAAAAATCTATGTTCTCCCTTTGCCTATATCCCTTAGCTACGAGTCTAGCTTTATATTTATCCACAGAACCATCAGGTTTCAATTTCTTTGTAAGTACCCATTTGCAACCAATAGCTTTGTAGCCTTGAGGTAGGTCTACTAATTCCCAAGTTCTATTGGACTCCAACGAGTCCATTTCGTCATTTATGGCTTCTTGCCAAAAATCAGCGTCTGGGGAAGTCATGGCCTCATTCACAGTAGTGGGGTCCTCTTCTAAAGAGAATGCAAAGTCAGGACCAAAGTCCTTAGCGATTCGAGCTCTCTTGCTCCTCCTCGGTTCAATCTCAATGTCGCTAGAGTTCTCGTTTCTAGGTTCTTCTAATCTAGGCACTCTACTACTAGATTCAGCGCCCCCACTATTTCTGGATTTAAAAGGGAATTTTTCTTCGTAAAAATCAGCATCTATAGATTCTACGATCACCTTATTGTTAATATCGAAGAATTTATATGCTTTACTATTCACAGCATAACCAATAAAAACGCATTCATAAGCTCTACTTGCAAGTTTTGACCTTTTCGGACCAGGAATACGAACATATGCTAAACAGCCCCAAACTTTAAAATATGACACATTGGGCTTCTTGTTTTTCCACAATTCATAAGGTGAAATTAAAGATTTAGAATTAGGAATTCTATTCAGCACATAACATGCAGTCAACAGAATTTCACCCCACCAATGTGAAGCTGCACCAGAACTAAGCATAATGGCAACTACAAGTTCACATAAAGTTCGATTCTTACGTTCTGCCTTTCCATTCATTTCGGGTGAGTATGGAGCAGTTTTCTCATGTATTATACCAGTAGAGTTGTAAAATGCAATGAACTCATTCGAATCATACTCAGTGCCTCTATCACTACGGAGTCTCTTAATCTTTCTATTAAACTGGTTCTCAACCTCATTAAGAAAGATTTTAAACTTATTAAACGCTTCACTCTTATGTTTCATCAAATAAACTGAGGTATAATTAGAATGATCATCAATAAACGTGATAAAGTATCGATGTCCATTTTTAGTGAGAACTCCATCTAATTCACACATATCAGAATGGATTAAATCTAGTAATTCGGTTTCCTTAAAGGTTGATTTATGAGGTTTCTTTGTGATCTTAGCCTTGCTACATGATTCACATTTTTCAAAATCATTTAAGGAAATATTAGGGATAAAACCTAAGTTGCTTATGTTCTTAATCAGTTTCTTGTTAACATGACAAAGTCTAGCATGCCACATATTAACAGAACAAACAATGTAAGAAGAAGATGCACTTTTATTCATATCAATAGTAAGCTTAAACATGCCATCAGATGCATAACCCTTTCCAACAAACATGCCATTTTTAGTAAGAGTATACTGATCTGCTCCTATGGTCTGGGTAAATCCGGCCTTATTGAGGAGGTAGCCGGATACAAGATTCTTCCTCATTTCTGGAATGTGCAGGACTTCCTTCAGAGTAACAGTCCTTCAAGAAGTGAACTTGAGATCAACCTCACCAGTACCAAGAACCTTAGTGGTGTGGGAGTCTCCCAACAACACTCTCTTATCATCAGCCTCAGAATACTTTTTGAACAAGGAGCGATCATAACAGACATGGCGAGAGGCGCCAGTGCCTATCCACCACCCTTCTGAACCACTTATCAGATTAACCTCTGATATCATAGCCACTAGTGGTTCTCCATCCACCAGGTTCGCCTGTGGAGCGCGACGCCTGGGGTTCTTGCAATTTCTTGCCATATGGCCAGGCTTGTTACAATTGTGACACACAAATTAATTGGACAGAGTCCGTGTTTCGAGCCTGGCCTCCAGAAGGGGGTAACTTCTTGTTCTGATTTAGTTTTCTGTTCCGGTTCTGGTTCTGATTTGGCTTCACAATTCCTCCTTTCGGCTTGAGCACAGCCGAATTATGGTTCCTTTTGTTTGCAACAAAGAGAACCTCATCCTTCTGATCCTGTTTCCGAGCCTCCTCCTCAACACGGAGCCGAACAATCAAGCTTTCCATAGAAAAATCTTTTGACTTGTGACGAAGATCCTTTTTAAAGTCTTTCCAACTAGGTGGCAGTTTATCAATAAGAACAGCAACCTCAAATTGTTCACAAATAGACATGCCCTCAGAATTTCTGGCTATATATTCTCCAAGAATAATAGGGTTTCCATAAGGTTTTGCAATCCTTGTATAGCAATGTTGAGTTTTCGTCACGTCAATCCCACGAGCCTCTCATCCATTCTCATTCAATCACGGCAGGGGGGAAGTCAAAATAGAAAAACTCAAATTTGGGTTAGGGATAATCAGGCTCAAACTGATGCCTTCCATCACATCAAGGTGACACTCTACCGTAGTTAAATTAAATAAACCCTTCTTCATAAGGGAAATAAAGTAACTTCTAATATGGTTTTACTTTCATAAAACACATAGGTGCTATTTGTAATTTCAACAACCTGCAAGGGTGTACAAAGTAACTTTTCTTAATTGACATCAACAACAACAAACATCGGCTAGATTGAAACACGGGTACTTGCTACAACAACATATCAGCTACTTGCTACAACTATATGATAACTGCATAAACTGCCAGTCTGCCAGGCAATCAACAAGGCATATCGCTTTGGCCAATGATAAGTGCATAAACATCGTAACATAGACTCAAAGAAGATTAACATATATACCACGTCACATGTTAGCAAAAAAAAACATGACGTAGTGGTATACCACAACGGTGTGACCAATGTTAACTCCACATGAAATAAATAATTGATCTACACAAAAGATCAAATGCAAAGAGGCCTGAATTACTGTTATATACACCCTACTAAACTGAAACAACATGGCTAATTTCTGAATAGTTAATGTACGAAAGTAAAGAGTAACAATAAGAATTCAACATACTTTTCTTGTAAGAAAAAATATACAATAGCTACTGACTAAGAATCAAGAGTTTACCAACTGATACATGTCTGTCATTGTTAGACTGAAGACGAGTTCCCTGCCACAGACAAAATAGGAAGGAAATTAAAAAAAAAAAAACATGCTACAAATGTGAACTTGTATCCCAAGTAGACCTGCTAAACGAGCTTCAGGCATTGCTCAACTCAAAACTTGCACCAATGACTTTGCAGTGAGTGGATATTCAAAAGTAGAATCAGCCGTGTGATGATAATTTTATTTCTCAAATGGTCGACATATGTGTATAAACTTCTAACGAGACACATAACTTATCATCCCTCTTCAGCAAAGTCTTGCTCTTCAAATGTAGTCAAATTTTGGACTCATGTAGGCATACTTCGACCCTCCTGGGTAGAAACTCCATTCAGAACAGACTTAGCCAGGACAGATCGAGACTTCTGGCCCCTCTCTGATGTGGGTACTTTCTCAACATCATTGACATCCTGATTCAACATTAAGAGCGAGTGTTTAAGTATTGAAGTTTCAAGTTATTTGATTTGTTGCATAATAGAAATGGCTATGAGTGTTGCATGCATATGGGGCACACGTGTTAGTTAGCATGACATGGTTATTTAAATTTCGAGGACGGAATTTTCTTTAAGGAGGGTAGGGTGTAAAGACTCGTAAATTCGTATAATTGATTTAAATGATTTATAAGAACTAAAAGGAGGAAATTGATTGGAATATTGAGAATTGGGGTTAATGTGTTAAAGTGTTGCATTGAGGGATGAATGTGTGATTTGTGCTTAGTGTATATATATAGCACATGTGTGTGTAGGGAATAAAAAATTCCCAAATTTCCTCCTCTCACTCTCCCGTTCACCTCTCTCACTCTCTCTCGGCTCTCTCTCAAATTCCACCCACACAATCCAAAACCCACACAAAATAGCCTTCAATCCTTCACCCTCCTTGTGTATTGTGGTCCGTACTGAAGGCTATTTTGTGATTACTGTAAAAGATGCAAGTTTTCAGAAACTCATGAAATCCCCACATGCACCAACAGAGCGTGGAGTCCAGTTGCTTCATCTTCGCATGGAACAATCACAACAGACGTCCATTGAAGCACCATTGGACGCCCATTTACCCATTTTATAGCTACCATAGCAGTACATAAGGCGAGCTCCAACAAGAATTGCATCCCACGAGATTGAACAAAGCAGCACTCACGCAAAGCTAGAGACCCATACGAGGATTACCCCCACCGCCGTGTCGTCGTCGACGCTTAGCGAGAATGGGATTTGATTCGCAGAAGTGATACAAAGTAAAATCGCTACGGATGAACCCCACCTTCAATAATAGCTGTAGATGAACTGAATATTCGACCCATCTCCCCGAGCTTGATCCCAGTTTTTGTTCAGAATGAGCCCAAATGGTAGGAGTACAAAAGTAGTGCTCCATATTCCACCCAGAGCTGCGGAGAACATATCTCCACATAGATCTGGTGACACCCCTTCTTTGTGTTGACAACAGGGCTGAGAGTGATGGAGAGTCCATAAGAATTCCATTCTAGGATGTTTCCTGTAGTGGGTTTGATACAACAGGTTCTACCAAAATAGGAATTGGTAGATGAATGCTATTTGTAGTTTAACCAATACAGAGCATGAATTACCTCTGAATTTGGTAGAATCGGAGACTTTTTTCAAGGGGAGTGCATTCTCTCTTTAGAATGTAGAGAGAGAAGCTCTCAACCCTCTCTATTGGATTTTTTTCCATCTATATTTGTTCCCCATTTAATTCGGCTTATGTCTTTTGCTTTCTATTTTGCTCTTTGTATGGATATTCATATTTCTACTTGCAAAACCGGGTGACACGAGAGGAAGAGTGTACACAATGTAGGGCCCTTTTCCTAACATCCTATGCTTTTTGGAGAACCGGTGGCATTAACACTACGTAGATATAGATAAGAGTATGAAACTTTGCAATGTCTTCGGCTTTAAAAGGGAAAAATTGTAGACAATCACTTGCATGATTAGAAGGCTAGGTGAGGGACTCTTTTAATCATTTGTGAGGAATTCATTGTGTACTGAATTGACGTCCCCTTTGGACTAAATTCAAAGGTAATTTCTTCACCGCCTTTTTGGTTGTTTTCTCTTAATTTTTACTAGATTCAGGTCAATTTTTGGTGAGTTAGGTGGTGGCAGTGACGGTGGTGGTTAGGGTGAGGTTGGCGTTGGTACAGTGGTTTGGGGTTTTGTTTTCTGGTCTTGGGATTGGGCATTGACGTGACTTTGCTCCATTGGATAATCGGGCACTATAGTTTACCGGGTGATCCGGATAGAACTTTCTCTCTTGTAGGAATATGGTTCAAGTTGAGACTCATAAGAGGTGATATACTCCTAAAGAGAGAAGTACGTACGCGACGAGTTTAATTCGGAAACCTATGTCAACAAAAATTTTGCTAGAGGCTCGATCAGTTATATATATGCTTCAGTCTTGTTTTCATCTTCATTATGACAAGGAACTACCCTTGATCGTTCCTCAAAACAAGCTCAGACTACATTGTAGTCTGTTGATAAAAGAACTCAGACTACGTCATTCCGCCGTGACTTTTGTTGACACTCATTGTTTCCAGCGTTTGGTGTAAACGAATCGCCAAAAAGGACGAGGAAAACAGCGGTTGTTTTTCTTGATAGGCAACATAAATTTTATTAAGAACACTTGACAAAAGGTACATCAAGTGGGGGAGAGGGGGAGAGGAATCCAATCAATGATTGGATAAAAAAGAAAAGGATGGATCAAAACCCACCAACACTCAAAGGGCTAGGCCCCAAAAAATAAAATCCCAGAAGCTACGTGGGCTTGGCCCAAATCAAGAGTCAAAACAAACTCTAAGCCCAATCAAATCCAACAGTACCGGCAACAATCAAGGCACAGCCGCCGCCACACTCAACCGCCTCCACCAGCCCAAGCCAAAACCAGCCACCAACACCCCAGCAGGGCTGGCTCATAAGTTTTGGAGGCCGGAAGCGAACCTATTGAATAAGGCCACCCTATATTTTTCATACAAAAATGGTCTACAAAGAGTCATAAAAAAAAAATCAATACAAAAGATTTACCATTACAGAATAGAAGCATATAATTATCCAAAAAAAAATGCAACTATTACAATACCTCAAAATCCAATATTTGAAAATTATTCTTCTCGCACTTTTTGCTGCAAACGTACTGATTAAGTCCATTGTCAAGCTGCTTCACCAACTCCTTCTCGATAGACAACATAGCCAATCCATTTAATTAATCTTTCTTGAGACATGGTTGACCGAAGATAATTTTTGACAATCACTTGCATGATTAGATGGCTAGGTGAGGGACTCTTTTAATCATTTGTGAGGAATTCATTGTGTACTGAATTGACGTCCCTTTGGACTAAATTCAAAGGTAATTTTTTCACCGCCTTTTTGGTTGTTTTCTCTTAATTTTTACTAGATTCAGGTAAATTTTTGGTGAGTTAGGTGGTGGCAGTGACGGTGGTGGTTAGCGGATGCATATGAAGCTTCCATAGAGCACAAGTATATTTCTCCTTTTAGATGCACCACACTTCATCATTTCTTTTGCTAAACTTTTTGGACTTCAAAATGTTCTCCTACCCATAGGCTAAATTGGTTCCTCATCTTAGTTTGACGGTGGTGGTGAGTTCATCACCTTCCCCCCCCGAAAATGACTGATTACCAGGTTTCAACCAGGGGCTAAGGTTCGAGTTCCGCAAGCATCGTTCTAGAGAGAGAAACCCAGTGGAGAGCAACCCGAGAGAGAGAGAGGAGGAGGAGGAGGAGGAGGAGGAGGAGTTGGGTCGGTGCGAGAAGAATACGAATTGGGGGAGATTTGCGAGTTTCCTCACCAGAGCTCAAGCGGTGACGGTGGGACGGCTGCAACGGCGAGGGCAAAGGTTGCGTCTGAAACGTACGGTGTGCGTCAATGGTGGTGGGGTTGGACGTCGGAAACGTAGGGGTGGGAGTTTCCTTCCCAGTACCCACCGAACTAGTTTCCTTTTTCTCCAAACTTTGAAAACGCAATGCTTGCTTTAAGATTTGAAAAGCATTTTTTAAATAGTGTCTATGGCCAACCACTTTTGAGTGCGAAATTACCGAAACACCCAGAATCCCAAAGAAGTAAATTTAGCTAGCTAGTTTCCGAACTCGGGGGCATTATTGTCTGAAGTTGGCCAAAGTGTAAGCCACCCCTTGGAACTATGTTCCTTTGTAGGTGTTTCTGAGTTGATCAAAAACAGGGCCAGTCCTAATTTTTGGGTAGTTCAAGTCTGACCCCAAACTTGATTGCCTGCTTATTAAGACAAAAATAAATAAATAAAGGCATTCAAATAAAAAAGAAAACAAAAAGAAGGCCGTATTGTGCTATTAGTTTGAATTACATCAAAAAAAATCAAAATCAAAATTAAAATATAACCTCGGTAACAGTGTTATATGATAGGCACGATCCTATTCAAAATCAAAATCTTCTCTTTACATTTTTTAAAGCAAATTCTTCAAATAACACTACAAGAAAATTGACCTATATTGTCATGAATAATTGTCATCAAAATATATTAGTAACAAAAAATTATTATCACAAAAATGTCATTAAAAGAGTATTACATAAAGATATATATAGTGACAATTTGCACGAATGTATCACTAGTTGTAAAACATAAATTTATCACTATAATCTTAGGCTTTGTTTGGAACTGGTGAAAAGAAATGGAAAATAAAAGAAGGAAAATTTTCAAAATACCCCCACACTTTGATCCTAATGTCTAATAGACACCCAAACTTTTATAAACTTTAATTTTACTCCTAAACTTGTGAGCCGTTATTCAATTATACACCTACCATCTAAATCTGTCAAATTGTTAATGATTTTTGCTAACTTGGACGTTTGAACCCGTTAAATGCGCTTATGTGGAATCTCATCTCACTTAAAATGTGACACATTTCTCTACTCCTCTTCCCTCTCTTATCAAAATTTTTCTTACCAAAAAGTTTTGAGTTGTGTACCGTAGGCTGCTTTTCCATCTTTGACTACTGCGGTTGGTAAGAACCTACCACACTCGCCAATAAAACAAAAAACCCTACCACTCAACCTAGATAACAAAAACAAAGTGTTTTTTTGTGTGAATTAAATGACTTCCTTCCTTCAATTGCAATATTTGTGCAAGAGACATACATTTGGGATGGTTATTGTCTCATTCTTTCGCTGTGACTTCCTCCTTGTGCGACATTTGTGTGAGAGACATGCATTTGTTATACGCTTATTGTCTCATTCTTTTGCCATGACTTTCTCTTTTAAATATGGGTTGCAGTAGTTTTACTTGTTGCAAATTAATCAAATGCTCCTTGTTCTTCTTTTTTTCTTTGAATATTGTATACATGAGTGGGAGATTAGAGGAGAACTAGTTGATTAACAATCAAAGGAGTCCGATATGTCTCTATAGACTCGAAACCCCATACCTTTCTTTTGGAAACCAAGGGGTACAACCAAATGAGTTAGAAGGCACATCAATATGCTCCTTGTTAAACAAGATCTTTTTATGATGGGATGTTGGAGGAAATTAAAGGTTAAACCGGGGATCTTTTCACTCTTCAACCTCTCCGAACAAACCAAAGTAGCGTGCGCTTGCTCAGAACAACCTTTCCATTCTCAATGCTTCCATTCTAATCCTTCTTTTCCACTCTCATCCTTTGACCAGAGAATCTATGCGCTTGCTCAACCCATTTTTATCCTTTACGAACACAGAAACTCATATGCGCTTGCTCAACCCATTCTGGTCCTTGATGATTTCTCAGAACCGTCCCATTCTGGTCCTTGACGATTTCTCAGAACCGTACACACGATATATTTAACGAACTAAATGTAATACAAACTGAACTGCAAACCTTTCCATTCTCACTCAACCAGAGAAGCTTGGCAGTGTTTAGTTGTAGTGTTTAGCATATAATTCATGTAATGCACATCATTATTGTTTTATAATGTACGCTAAAGTTGTATGGGTCTAAATTGCATGCCTTGTGCGCAAATGGCTGCCATGTAATAGTTATAACTACGCTAGTCAAACAATTGTAATTTCTGTTTTCTTTTTCCCGAGTCAAAGTGTTAATATCAATATTTGAATATTTGGTTCTTAGAATCTGTAGATTTGAAAATTATTACTGAATACTTTACTAGAAATTTCTAGAGCACACTATCCTCGTCTCAGGTTCAAAAAGTTGAACTTGTACGGAATCACTTGGGATTTGCTTCGATTTTTACGGCCCCCCTATGGAACGCTTGAAAATCAAGTTGATGCCGAAAATCAGCAAAAGTGGTTGAAGATGACCACTTCGGCCCCGTTCATTTACCAGGAAAGGATGGAAAAATTAACTTTTTCATGACTTTTGTAGTATTCAGTTGTCAGGAAAGTAGTGGGAAACAAGTTTTCAAGTTTTCCTGTAAAATTTACTTTCTTGCTAAAGTGATCTAGCTAAAAGCATAGGATTTTGCGTCACGGGAAAAGTTTTCTCCATTGTGGGGCCAAAATAATTGGCGGGTAAGGAAAAAAGTGAATGACGCCTATACCAAAAAAATATGATTAAGGTTCTTAGAAAGGCACTTTGAGATTTACGTGAGTAAAGACAATTTCGACTACTACGGTACTTTCTGGGATAATTGTTGTGGAAAAAGATTGGTTTATTTTTTTTTGGAAGTATTTATTTATCTTGTCATTTGTCTTCAGTTTTATTTTGTTAACTAATTATCAATGGTTTTTTGTATCAGCAACTAATCAAGCACGGTTGTTTAACATTTGTTTATTTAGTTATCATCTACTTATTTTTAAGCTTCATTTGTACAGTTGATTATTAGAGGATGTCAATTTAAATGGAAGATTTGCATGACCATTCACAAGATAGCAAATTGAATAGGGAATTGCAAGTCGATTTTTTATTTCATGTTAAAGGCTTTGCATTAGATAAAATACATTTTCCGTATGTGTTAAATTTTGAAATATGATAGCCTATTATTTAGCTCTCAAAGTTATTTTTATTTAAAATTAACCGTGGGAATAAAAATAAAGAAGTTTCTCATAAATGTCTTTTCTCAGCAAATGAACCACTAAACTTTAGTTTTTCTGCATATTTTTTTTGTCAAATGAACACTTACAGGAAAATAGATTTATTTTTCCTTTACTTCACTTTTCCTGAGAATAACTTTCCTGCACAACATTCCTAACAATTGAACGAAACTTTCGTGAACTTGAGTCAATCTTCAAATTTTCAGCCTTACACACCAAACATGCGAAAAGGGTATAGTGCATCTTCGTGCTATGTAGTGTGCTAATGTAATACAGGGATATTGTGCATCTTGGTCTCTGCTAAGATCTTATCATCGTAATGTGATCTTTTTATTTTTTTGAACTGGATGTGATCTTTTTATTTGGTAGAGTGTGTTGAACACTATATTTGTACCAAAAGAACTCAACAGTATAGTCAATTCATGTGCAATAATTTTAACACCACACTTAACTATACATCTACACTCACAATAAGAGTGGGTCCCACACACACTTACACACTAAGTGTGTAGTGTGTGCGGGCTCCACCCCTATTGTGAGTATAAATGTGTAGTTGGGGGTGGGGGTAGAATGATTGATTCACGTGAACTCAAAACACTCGCTATTGGATATATAGATGGATTGGTCATTAAGGAACAGTCGAGCTACATGAAAGGCCAGTGACGTGTACATCCTGAGTTAAAGGCGTTCGAAATGTGCACCCGATACTAACCGAACCACTGGTCGGGCTCCGACCAAAATACAGTGGCCCAGAGGCGGTGATGGCCGGAGGTGGTGGCAGGCGGAGGAGAAATCGAGTGAGTTTGGTCTTCGTCCTCCTGTAAGAGGACTCTATTAAAGAGAGAGAGAGAGAGAGAGAGAGAGAGAGAGAGAGAGAGAGAGAGAGAGAGAGAGAGAGAGGTGTGATCGAGGTAGAGAGAGAGAGAGGGGTTCGTGCGTGAGGGAGGCGGGTGGATGTTTGGATGAAATCGGGATTAGGGTTTTTTTTTCCTTACATATATGTATGTCGGTCAGGTCGGGCCACCGGAAAAGTTATTTGGTGCATCCGACACCCAACCGACTAAATGCAAAATCCGACCAAATCAACCCAAATCCGCCCTAAATGGCTGATAGATCCATCCATTGTCTCATTTTTCGGGGCGGGTTCGGGCGGGTCAGATCCATGGACAACCCTAGAAAGTATAATTGTCGTCTCCTTTTTACCTAGTCAACAGCTTGCCTATTAGGATGTGTTCTTTTGGCCTTAACTTAAATCTGAAAATTGTCATTATTTGAATTTTTTTCGCATTTGTTTGTTTTGCGCCAAACTTTTTGTAGAGACCCATAATTAATTTACATTTGGGATGGTTATTGTCTCATTCTTTTGCTGTGACTTCCTCCTTGTGCAACATTTGTGTGAGAGACATGCATTTGTAATGCTTATATTGTCTCATTCTTTTGTTGTGACTTTTCTCTTTTAAATAGGGGTTGTAGTAGTTTTACTTGTTGCAAATTAATCACATGCATGCTCCTCGTTCTTCATTTTTTCTTCGAAAATTGTATATATGAGTGGGAGATTAGAGGAGAATTAGTTGATTAACAATCAAAGGGTCTGATGTGTCTCTATAGACTCGAAACCCCATACCTTTCCTTTGGAAACCAAGGGATACAACCAGATGAGTTACAAGACAAATCTATATGCTCCCTGTTAAATACGATCGTTTTATGATGGGATGTTGGAGGAAACTAAAGGTTAAATCGGGGATCTTTCCATTCTTCAACCTTTCAGAACAAACCAAGCAAGCTTTCTCTTGCTCAGAACTATAAAGCTGAACTGCACCCTACCGTTCTCAATGAACCAGAGAATCTTTTGCTTGCTTAGAACCGTGTACACCAAATTTAACCGACTGAATGTATAATAATTAAATTTTCATAATCACATTAGTGTGTATTTCACACCACCCTTTCATACATAGATTACGTTGGTAGAATTACGTCCTGTGTCATTCAGGATGTAAGGAGACTTGGTTGGATATGTGTAAATTTATTTGACTAAGGTGTTATTTAAGGTGCTGCTCTCTTTGCATTCTTTTGTGGCCATTACAGTCTTGATCCGGTGAGTCATGTCTGAAAGTAAAGTTTTATTTAAACATGTGAATAACTAAAGAAGTCTAAATGGCAGAATATAAGATTTTTATGCCTAAAGAACATTTATATACCTAACAACCTATGAATAATTATTATTTTTATTGTGGTACCAACTATAAGAAACTTTACCCATAAACATATTTTAGTCATAAGCATGTTAATAAATTGTACGCCAGATTATGTGCCTCAATCCATGATGGTGAGGTAAGTTTGACTGTATATATGAATTACTGTGACTGTGAGTGGAGGCATTCTATATACTAGAGGCGGGGCATACGCGATGCGTGTGCAAGTCGGATTTTCACAATATTTGTGAAATTTTGATCAAACAATAAGTGAGAAGCATTTTTACAAAAATGTTGTGAAAATCCGACTTGCACACGCATCGCATGTGCCCCGGCCTCTAGTCTGGCTCTAACTTTTCTATGTATTCAAATTTGCCTATAATCTGATTCTAATTAGATTTCTACTAATTAATTAGAAGGGTCGAGATGTTTTTATTTTTAAAAAAAAACTTTAGTTTTTGTTTTTAGAATAGATTATGAGAGCTATTATTTTCTCTTTCCAACAGTAACTCACTTGCATTGAAAATGCATGTTCCTAAATGCTGAGTAAAAACATAGTCCCTCTATTTTTAAGCAAATTGTAGAGGCTACACTCAAGGGAAAAACAGGGAATTTAAAATAGAAGATGCAAATTCAAATTCTGATTCTAGCCACATTTTGTTAGGGAGAAGTGGTATTCAAAAACCGATGGAAAGTAAAAAAAAAAAAAAAAAAAAAAGATTGGTGCAGAACTGTACTTGTACTTCTGTAATAGTAGCATTTGACTTGGTTTCCCCAATTTGCTTCCCGACGCTGACGTGGCGGGTGGGCCCACGTTAGCAGTAGGAAAACAAAAATCACGCTGAAAGTTTGGATTTCCCCAAAACTGGACCATCTGGAAAAGAGGAGGAGGACCACCGGCGACACCCACCACCGCCGGCGACCAGCCCATGGGTATCTATGGAGTATATGATATGAGAAGCAAAAAAGAAAAGAAATCCGAGATGTCAGACGCCGCTGTTTCAGATAATGAAGGAGAAGAAGTATCTATATAACTCCGGGCAAGGATGGGTGATCGACGGTGTCGGCGAAGCCAGAGTACCCAGTAATAGATCAAGATCCTCCATTCACTGGAGGCCTAGGTCGCCTGGAAAGGCATCGCCGAAGTAGACGTTCGCTCCGTTTCCTCTGTCTGCTACTACTTTTGAGAGAGAGAGAGAGAGATAGTACCTTAATTGGAACAGAGCTTTTACATGGCTTCACATAGCTTTGAAGTAGATATCAAAAGGTTTTGCATTGGAACAGCTGAAAGAGTTCTGAAATGAATGAGAGGGAAACTGCTGGAAGTTTTGTACAACGTGGGTGTAGATGATGTTGGACGGAGCAGTTGAAGGAAAAAGTGGTGTATTGAAGGACATCTGGACGTGTAGTGGGGTGATAACTGTTTTTTGGAGTTTTTTTTTGTGGCGGGAACGGCTCGGTGAAGGGACCAAGGCGGTGGCCACGTCACGCTTGTGAGCCGGGCCCATGGAATCGTTGATCATTTGGGTCGGTGGTCCAACGTTCGGCGAGTCTCTGCCAAACCAGATGTTCCAAACATTATTCGCCCGCGGATCATTGATCTGGGCTCGCGTCACGCCCTTATTTCGGCGGTATTCCGCCGAACCAGTAAGTAGTGTTACGTAAGCGTGTATAGCCGAACCAATGTGATCGGCGGAATCGACGACCGCCGGGCTACTTGTGAGAACCCTCACGTTAAAAATAGTATTAGTACATGATAATTCGTCACTACCTTTAATTATGGGTCACGGACACATTTTATAAGTCAATCGGTCAGGCATTACAAATCTATGTGTTCTGGATTTTTCCTTGAAATTCCGAGAATGGGGTTATTCTTAGAATAATTTATTTAGGGTACTGTGCGAATTTTATATTTTTCTGAGTCCGGAACCCGTACAGTTTTTCGAGCCGCATGCGAGTCGCGCTCCGGAACTAGCCATGCTTGCATGGCTAGGTGTCAAGACCAAGTCAACACTTGGCAACCCCATTAATTTAGTTAGGTGCCAAGTGTACACTAGCATATAATTATTCATATAATCATATTATTACAATAATATTTTGCAAGAAAAAGGAAACAAAAAGAAAAAAGAAGAGGAGAGGTCGGCAGAAGAGAGAGAGAGGAGAGAGAGAGAGAAGAGGAAGGAAGAAGAGAAGCCATTTTAGCTCCTCCAAGGTCTGGACCAGCCCTTAGACACTAAGGTTCTCCGTCAAATCTTGCCGGTAACTTCTTAAACTTTCCTGACAGCTTTCTGGACCATCAGAAATTCGTATTTTGAGAACCCTTCTGCTATGATTCAATTTTTTAAGTCTTCATAACTTTTAAAGTACGTTTAAAGACGAAGATTTTGATACCAAGAACATGCAAAACCGATCAACACAGAATTAGTTATGAACTTTTGAATACTGACTGTAATCTGTGTGTCCGAATCTGATTGTGTCTGTCTTCTTTTAAATTTATGGAAACTTTCACTACTTGCATGGCTATGGTTTTTTTTCAGGAATTAAACCTTTAAGTTGGAAACATTTTGGCGTTGGAATCAAATCATTTGGATAAATATACAATATTTGGTGAATTTTTAAAGTAGAGTTGTCTGACAGGGACATAAACTGTGATCAATCTGTTTTCTTTTGTTTGCCGAGGAAAATACTTTTGATTTATGATTTTGATATTTTTACTGAGAATAATACTTTACGTTTTGAAACTTTGAACGCTAGTTTCAATATTTTTGGAGTTGAAATGAATTAGTTATGAATTTTCTACTAAAATATGTTTGGCTGCCCTGTTTTTCTGTAGAACAGCTTGTTCTTTTGAAATCTGCAGAATATTTGATTGATATCTAATCTTCAAATTTTTACAGTAGATACACATGGACGTTACGCAAGTTTGGGCGCTGGTTTGAGTATTTTTGGACTTTTTATGAATAAGATATGATTTTTCAAAGAAAGGGTGACAGATTTTAGTAAATGAGCAAAGTATTGTTTTTATTTCTTAAAATACCTTGCATGCATAGATTTTTGAGAGTTTTTGACAAAACTAAGTTTTTACCCAGAAATTTCATGTGATCTTAAGGTGGAATTGTGTTTACCATTTTACCAATAGAGGCTATTGAACCTTCGATCCATTGTGTTGCGTTTCTACACCAAAAATAGACTTTGTATGAAATCTTATTGATTTTAATAGACTTTGTATAAAATCTTATTGTTTTTTTTGTAAAAATTACAGGATTGTAATTTTTGAATAATTAGGATACTTAAATTTTACACTTCGTACTTAGAGATTTAAAATGACTATTTTGCCCTTGAGATTCAATGTGTGCTAAAATGACCTTTTTAGTCATAAATGTTTTAAAACTGAATTTTATACTTGAGTTCTGAATGAATTATGATTTTTGGATCAGATTTGATAAGATGAGAGATCTGAGTTCATAGCGCTTGGATAGATTGACCTTGGAACATAAAATGACCATTTTACCCCTAGTAACAGATCGGCTCTAAGCCATGACTTAGACGACTAGAATTAGATTATTCGGACTTAGTACATTAATTGTACTCATACTTGGACGTTTATGATATTCTCATTAGGTCTGTGTGATCGTTAGTGTGAAATACGTGAAGACTCGAGTAGAGATTAGCTGCGTCTTCAGGAGCAAGGTGAAACATGCGTATCTTGTTTACATGTGTTGTTTAAATATTTCATTGCTGTTGAAATATCTTAGAAATGTTTTCTAGATGGAATCATGGATATTTATTAACTTGTTAAATGACTTGATGAAATGTATATTTTTCTGTCGATGCATCTGAATAAGTGTCCGTGCTTGAGGACTTTAAACAGACAAAGTGGATTTGGAGTTATAAGGTTGGAGGATATTGACCAGGTATCCTGATGGTTTGACGTCATTCCCTTTTATGATATAGAGGTCGCTCCTCTAGATTCTGGTTGAAACTTGTTCATGAAAGATGTGCGAAATCAACGAGTATTATGAAATGTGATATTTTTAATATCATGATGGTTTTGTGCTTTATCCTGAAAAGTTGGATTTCATTCTGTGAATGAACTGATGAACCGATGACTTAGAATTATTGCTTTTAGCATAAGTCTATTGAAAGACTTGAATTCACTTTATTATGGACTTGAAATTTGATTATCTTCGAAAGGAAGTACGTTTTACATGTTCGATACTGAAGAGTATGACTACACTTTTTATAAGGTGTTAGTTGTATCCATGATTTAACATGTTTACCGGATATGTCATGTTTCATACGAGCTTTAGCTTATGGAGTTTTTCAAAAACCATACTTTTCAGGTTAGCAGCATTAGATGGACTCGGCTTTGCTCTCAAGTTGAAATCTTTTTGGTGATCAGTTCTTACGTGTATATAGTAGTACTGTTCTGATGTGAGTATAGAGCTATGAGGACTTGACTTGAAGACATTTGAATTTTGATAACCGGCTTGTTCCGGTCAGGTTATGCTATGGTTATTTGCAGGTATTGTTAAGTAGTTATATTTATTTCCGCACGTAGAACTCTGGAAAAAGTTGGAATTATTGAAATCAGCTTACTGAATTTCTTAAGGTAATCTATTTTGATGAGAGGATTTTATGAATTTCCTAAACTGACTTATTAGGATAGGCCTAGGGTGACGTAGACTCACTGGCCGGTCATTAGACCTTTAACTCATGGGTTTGGGTCGTGACACTACTCCTACCCCGACTTGAAGAAGAAGAGCCGGGCAGGAATGGCTTTCCCCACTCCTCGTTCCCCCTCTTATAGGAGCGAATCCTGGGAGTTTGTAACAAATCCAAGGTTGAAGCATATCCAAACGTTGGGGAGCCTATCCAGCGCCGAGAATGACGGACCCATCACCAAGCGCATAATGGGTACGCGTGGGTTGATTCCCACGTCATCTTTTGCCTATAAAAGGAACAACCCCCCTCTGGAAGAAGGTATTGAAACTCTACCCCCCCTAAATCCTAAACTCATTTCCGAAACTCCTCTTCCCTTTTATTTACTAGACCGTCGAAGTGCCAATCCCAGACCATCACGATCCGGGCTTGGGCACTAACGTGGGTGCCTCTCGTACAGGTCTTACGCTCAAGATACGATCCTAGACACCTTAACACCCAAGGTCCGATCGGAGAAAGCTCGCCACCACAATTGGCGACTCTGCTGGGGAAACCTTTGAACTCAGATCCGATGGTCAAACTTTCTCCTCACCTTCCTCTCATCTTCGTCTAACAATGACTAGGTCGTGCACTGGAACCGAAGCGACGCGATCCCACCCATTCTCGCTACGCCACGTGGAAAGCCTGTGACATACCGTAGACACTGCACTCCCCTCTCTGCCACGTGTCATCCTGCGCCGCCTCGGATTCAAATCCAACCGTACGATCCCTGTACCAAGCAGTCCCATCAGAGCCCCCTTTACAGCGAATATCATCATTACTCTGGATTCATGACGCCTCTACAACTCTCAGGAAAGCCCGACGGGTACTGCTCGGCGTACCTACCACAGGATATTCCCAGGCAAATTCAAAAGGACCATTGGTCAACTTCTCCCATCTTTGCCAAGGTCTGGAAGAGGTTGAGGGGCTATTGTGGCGGGAACGGCTCGGTGAAGAGACCAAGGCGATGGCCACGTCACGCTTGTGAGCCGAGCCCATGGAATCGTTGATCATTTGGGTCGGCGGTCCAATGTTTGGCGGGTCTCTGCCGAACTAGATGTTCCAAACATTATTCGCCCGCGGATCATGGATCTGGGCTCGCGTCACGCCCTTATTTCGGTTGTATTCCGCCGAACCAGTAAGTAGTGTTACGTAAGCGTGTATAGCCGAACCAATGTGATCGGCGGAACCGACGACCGCCAGGCTACTCTTGCCCCGACTTGAAGAAGAAGAGCCGGGCAGGAATGGCTTCCCCCACTCCTCGTTCCCCCTCTTATGGGAGCGAATCGTGGGAGTTTGTAACAGATCCAAGGTTGAAGCATATCCGAATGTTGGGGAGCCTATCCAGCGCCGAGAATGACAGACCCATCACCGAGCACGTGATGGGTACGCGTGGGTTGATTCCCACGTCATCTTTTGCCTATAAAAGGAACAACCCCCCTCTGGAAGAAGGTATTGAAACTCTGCCCCCCTAAACCCTAAACTCATTTCCGAAACTCCTCTTCCCTTTTACTTACTAGACTGTCGGAGTGCCTATCCCGGACCACCATGATCCGGGCTTGGGCACTAAGGCGCCTCTCGTGCAGGTCTTACGCTCAAGATACGATCCTAGACACCTTAACACCCAAGGTCCGATCGGAGAAAGCTCGCCACCACAAGGAATCCTTTTATTAGTAAATTTTTTATTCCCTTTCCATTCCCTTTTTGTTCTCTCTCTCTCTCTCTCTCTCCCTCTCTCTCTCTGGCATTCTATCGTTGCTTCAACAAGGAATCCTTTTATTAGTAAATTTGTCTAAACTCTAGAAGTGGTGGTATTCTATCGTTGCTTCAACAAGGAATCCTTTTATTAGTAAATTTGTCTAAACTCCAGAAGTGGTGGTCTGTGGGACCATTTAGCCCAAGCTATATTTTTATAAGGGAATGTAAAGAGAATTAAAAAAGGTGAGGGGGAGGGGGGCATATGTTCTCGAGGAACCCATCATTAATTAGAAAAGAAAATAACCATCAGAAGGCATAGTGCTCTCTCTTCATCTCCAGCTAGATGTATAAAGTTCTTCCCTTCTCTTTCATTGTAGGATGATTTCTCAGAGAGGACCCTAAGACTATGTATTTCTCCCCAAGAATGCGTTGACGCACTTATTCCAAGAGTGTGTGATTGCAGTTAAAACTATGGGCCCTACAACCTTAATTTGTTGTGTGGAACATAACCCCAAAAAACTCTATGGTCACCGTCATTAGAGGTGTAACCTGATCAGCCAGGTCAGAATAACACATTTAGAATGAGACATGATAATGTATGGACCGGCATAACATGACACGCACACTTAAGTAGGGCTAGGTTGGGTTGTCATTTTTGAACACGCAATCCAAGCATGGCACAGACATTGCAAGGGGTCAACACGAGCACATATGTATTATTTTTGTTTATCTACATCAGACGGCTCCAAACAATTCTAGACTTTTTTGTCACTCTCCTTCTTTATAACCACATTTTTGTAGTACTCTTTCACACTTGAAAGACAACCTTATAAATTTTCCTCGCACAAAGACAAAAAGGGAGTATGATTACAGAAAAAGAGGGTGCAAAAATCACTACTCCACAGATAATCCTAATCTGAAGTGAAGGCATTAAAAACGCGCGTGTGAAATAGTAGTCCTATCGGCTGCCACGTGGCTGTTTTAAGGACACCCTTTCCTTCCTGTTTTGGCTTCAGATTCAGTTTGAATCAAATATGAACCACACTGATCAGTTCAGATGGAATCTGAACCACACAATTCACTTTAAAAGTAAATTCACGGATTCAAATTCTGCAACTGTAACCACCGGAGGTGGTAGCCTGGCTGGTAGGCCAGTTGCCCCCCCCCCCCCCATAGGAGACTCAAGTTCGAGTCCTGGGACGTCCTTGTCTTGCAGGGGGTTGGCGACTACTTCCAGCTAGTATCTTGGTGGTGCTGCCCTCCCACCCTTTTAAATGATCAAAAAAAAAAAATCTGCAACTGTAGAATTGCACTTTTCCAATTCGGTCCTTAACCAAAGTGAGCTTGGAGACCAAATGGAATTTACCTATTTCATAAATCAGGCCAGAGATGGAAGAGCGGCCAGGGCCTCCAGTTAGCCGCGAAGTACCAGTGGGTCTTCTTCTGGGTTGGACTCTGACTTCACAAAGTAGTACAATAGCTGCGCATCCTCTGATTCATCCACTCCCACATACCTATTATTACATTGACATACATATATTCAGGCTCAGTTTAGGAATTCTAAAGACCAATGAAAATGTGACTACGGTTACTAGGTATTTGATTTTCATTATCACTCTAACAACGCGAAAATCCAATTGTTGGCATGTCTGGAAAGAGAAAACAATTGAATAAAGATGCGGGAAAACATAGGACGTGCATATATTGTCTGCTTTGGCCTAATCCAAAAGTTGAGTACTCGCTTACAAATTTGTTCCTTTGGAATTAGAGGATGAGGTTGTGACAGCATGTTAAGTACCAGACGACAGACGTAGGTCCACGCGCGATTTCTTTGTGCCAACTGTGGTGAGGTATTTCGGTAGTAAGGACTAGTACCTCTAGGTCTCGTTCAGTTGCCAGAAAAGTACAAGAAATGATGGAAAAATCAATTTTCTCATAACTTTTGTAGTGTTCAATTGGCAGGAAAGTGGTGGGAAACATGTTTTTAAGTTTTCCTGCAAGATTTACTTTCTTGCAAAAGTGATCATGTCAAAAGCATAGGATTTTGCATCACGAAAAAAGTTTTATCCATTGTGGGGCCAAAATAATTGGCGGGTAAAAAAAAAAGTGAATGATGCCAATATCAAAAAAACACAAATTAGGTTCTTAGAAAGACACTTTGAGATTTACATAGCAACAATAATTTTGACTACTATGGTGCTTTTTGAGGTAATTGTTGTGAAAAAAGATTGGTAGTTTATTTTTTTTAGAAATATTTATTTATCTTGTCATTAGTCTTCAATTTTGTTTTGTACTAACTAATTTTCAGTGAGTTTTTGCATCGGCAACTAATCAAGCACGGTTGTTTAATATTTATTTATTTAGTTATCATCTACTTATTTTTTAAACTTTATTTATATGGTTGATTATCAGATAATGTCAATTTAAATGGGGGATTTGCATGACCATTCAGAATATAGCAAATTGAATAGGAAATTGCAAGTCGATTTTTTCATTTCTTGTTAAGGCTTTGCATTAGATAAAATACATTTTCCGTATGTGTTAATTTTTGAAATATGATAGCCTATTATTTAGCTCTCAAAGTTATTTTTATTTAAAATTAGCTATGGGAATAAAAATAAAGAAATTTCTCATAAATGTCTTTTCCCGACAAATGAACTACTAAACTTTAGTTTTCCTGCCCAAAAAAATTGTCAAATGAACACTCACAAGAAAACAGATTTCTTTTTCCTTTACTTAACTTTTCCTGAGAATAACTTTCCGGTACAACATTTCTGGCAACTGAACGGAGTCCTAAGGATTGTATAACCCTAGCAGTATATAAGGCTACTACCTCCAGAACGGGAAAAAATTCCTTAAGAAGGCAATTTCAAGCTCAAAAATTATGGATTTGTTGAAATCTAAAAATATGCAATATGGATCTTACGATGCAAAAAAAATTGAAAAATTATTTTTCATTTACATTATTTTTTTAGTTTGAAAATGTGAAATAAACTGCTTATTTTTTAAGAAGGTTTCTGGAACGGACTATAAGGCTATCCACAGTGGTATAATCAAAAGCCAATTATTTTTAAAGTTAACAATATTGGTGCAAAAAATGGCTCACAATGGTATAATCAAACTTAGCAACATCCTTAGAAATAATCAAATTTTGGGTTTTGGATAGCCAAAACTAGCAACCTTTTTCAATAATCAAAATTTGTGAACCCCACATCATAAGTTAACTAGTTCCAAATTTTGTATACACACGTATTTCAACTGGTATTTTCTTCTTCTCTTCTTCGCCTACTCTATATCTTCTTCACTTCACTCATAAACAATTTCTCTTTCTTTCCCTCCAAAAGTGAAGCTCATATCTCTCGATCATCTACAATTCAATCTATCGTCGTCGGATTAAGATATTTCACTCTTCTTTCCCGTTTTTATTTTTTTCCCCCCAAAAAATTCATAATAGGAGGGAAGAAAGTCATCGATTTTTTCCCAAAATTAAAAGAGGGAGTCGATATATTTTTGCTCAAAAAAACCGTAAATGAAGGGAAGCAAATGGCAGAAAACAGAGGGGGAGAGAGAGAGAGAGAGAGTGAGTGAAATTGCAGTGGACCCCTTATTTTGGTTATGGACTAGAAGTGACCATTGTGAAGCTCAACATTGTTAAGCTTAGCAATCTCTTAAGTGAATAATCAAAAGCTGATGTGTCAACTTTTAGTTATTTTTTTTTATTATACCACTGTGGATGGCCTAAGTTGCTTAACTTAATTTTTTCTCAATTTAGATTCGATGAAAAAAGGTGATACTGTCAGTGAAAGCAATTGGGCCTGCTTGGATGGAGTAAAAAGGGGAGGGAAAAAATAAGAGGGGGTATATGAGAGGGGTCCACTCCTTTCCCCCCCATTTGGCATTCCAATTTTTTCCCCCATTATTTTTTACCCCCTCTTCGTTTTCCCCAGTTTTAGGAATTCCCAGGTATTAATTTTGGGCTCCTCTTGAGGTGCCTAAAAATAATCCGGGTTTGGAGGGGTGTATTGTGGACGAAAATACCCCTCGTTATCCCCTTTCCCCACCCACCATTCAACCAACTTCTACTCTTTATTCTACCCAAAATCATATTTTCCAATCAAATCTATCCTAAGACTCCTTATTTAGTTTCAGAGCTCTCTTAGGGTGCTTATTGAAAGGTCTTAGAGCTAAATATTCGTTATGACCATTTAAGATAAAATGATCAGAAAAATAAGATTTTCGCACTGGTTCAAACAGATTGAAAATTGGAACACTTAATTTTTAACTATATTTTTTAATATATAAACGGTGTAAAAAATTAAGTATTCCAAATTTCAATCTGTTTGAATCGGTGAAAAGATTTTAATTTTCTGATCATTTTATCCTAAATGAGCATAATTAAAATTTGTTCTAGGGCTCTCGTTGATTAGCCCTAAGAAAGTCGTAGAATCAGATATTTCTTAGGGCTAATTAACGAGAGTCATAGAGTCAAAATTTAATTATGACCATTGAGAATAAAATGATCAAAAAACTTAAATCTTTCCACCGGTTCAAACGGATTGAAATTTGGAACACTTTTTTTTTTTAAACCGATTTTTATAATAAAAAAATGTTTAATAATAATACTAAATTCGTTAATTCGTTAAATTGTGAAAGAATAATTAAATTTGTAATTACATATAAAACGTAATACATAATTAATTTAGGGACTGCACAAGGACAAAAGTGTAATAACCCGGATTTTCGACCCAATTTTTTTTAAATAATAGCGTTAATATTATTAGATCTTAATTATTATTATTTTTTCTTAATAGATAAATACAAAAAAATAAGTATATTATCTTATTTATCTCTTTTATTTTTTTTAGTTGCATACATGATTAGAATTCATTCCATCTCTCCCTCTCCTACTTCTACTCAATCTCTACTTCTTCCTTGATCCTATTTTTCGTCCATAATCCCGTCCATCTCAAAGCCCTAGAGTTTGAAACCTTTTCGAATACAATTTATTCATCCTCATCAAAATTCTCTTATATATACCCCATAACTCCGACCATAGGGCACACCATACCACTCCCTACATCCCACCAGTCCATAGAGAGAGAAAAATCGCAAAGAAATCGGACTCCAATCCATGGAGTTCTAGAGAGAGAAAGAAAGAGAGAAAAGTGGGTCTCGTAGCCACGACCAACCGAAATCCGAATTGATCATTCCAAACGACTTCTACAACTCCAAGAATCCCCAAACATCATTCAATTCGAGCCCAAGGTCCCCCGTTCGCCCAAACCAAAGTCATCTTCTTCAAAAGTCCAAGATCCGTTTTTAATTAATTCGATCCGAATCGAGGTACTATAATCTATTCCAAACACTGCTCTATGTATATTTAATGTTTTTATACTTAACCCTATGCCCCAATTGGTCCCATGCATCAAAAACCGAGCCAAAACGAAAAAATAGCTCACTGTGTACAGATTCACTATTTTGATATTATTTTTGATACCGACAATTTATGTGTAATTAGTTATATATAAGATGACACTTTTGATATTTATTTTACAATCTTTATGATATTAATATTATAAAAAACTACTTAATTGATATTAATTTCTTACAAAGTAATATCATATTATTATAAAACGTATTAATTATATCAGTTTAATTTATCTGATAGATAAAGTTGATTAATAAAAGTTTTAAATTAATAATACTCTTATTTAGTAATTCTACATGGTTCGAAACCACTTTGCGACCTTCTGAAACCAATTTTTGACCCCCGATCTATTTTTCCTAGACTTTTAACACCTCAAAGATCATAACTTGTTAATGTCATATTTTCTTTATTTTATTATCTATTTATTAATTATTTATTTGATTTCGTGTAAAAGTTTACAAACGAAAAATCCTTGCAACCTCATAAACCATTTTATTAATTCCCAAATATTTTTTTTTAGATTCTTTACACTTCCAAGACAAAACCTTGTTAACCTCAACATATTTTATTTATTAGATTATTTATTACCTAATTATTTTACTTTCGGTAGTTTTCGGTAATAGTATTATTTCAAATAATCTCGCGACCCTCCGGACTCGATTTTGACACTCGATCCCACTGTGTAGAATCATAGGAACCTTTTTAAGGTCATGTTAATTATTTCTAATATTATTATTTATTTATTGTGTTCATTATGATCTTTAATCAATTTAATTTCCTAAATAAAATTTATACAAGCTTAGATTATATTCTTTTATTAAAACTTTTATTTAATAAAAGTTCCTTGCCCTATTAATAAATTGTTAGTCATACAAGATTAAGGGCAACGGCCCATTCATAAAAGGCTATGTGATTCTTTTTATGATAATTGTTTATTCCAAATATTATTCTGATTGCTTATTTATCATTCCAACCTTTGATTGATCTGTTAGATTGGACTCTAGAGACATGGGGTGGTATGCGAAATAGAAATCACTTAAACGATGTTAGTTAATGGATGAATTGGAAAGTTTTTGTTTTAAATTGCCCTGCAGGCATGATTTTGAGATATGATGAGATTGTGATGAGAATTGAGAGTCCTGGCGAGAGTCTAGTGGAACATCAGAGTCCTGGCGAGAGTCCAGTGGTAATTTGAGAGTCCTGCAGGCGTGATTTTGAGATATGATGAGATACGTGATGAGATTGAGTCCTGGCGAGAGTCCAGTGGAACATCGAGAGTCCTGGCGAGAGTCCAGTGGTAAATTGATAGACTGGCGAGAGTCCAGTGATGATTGTGATGATTGTGAAGTGGTATATAAGGTAAGCGAACCCTAGTTATGATGCATGCATGATAAGCTTTCCCCTTGTTGTAGTTATTGGGGTGCACACTCGGTATATAACTTAGGTGTATCTGCGACAGCAAAGGGAAGTGAATTCATGGGAATGAGCATGGCTAGCGGTTGAGGGAGGAGGATCTCGTGGATGAGATCTTAGATTACACGACAGGATAATGGATAGTAATAAATCAACTCATATGAAATATCTTTGTTTTACATATTCATACCATGTTTATCTTGCTGATTGCTAGTTGTAAAGTAAGAGGGGTGGTTGGGTTGGATTATTCTACTGGGTGATTTATCACTCACGGATACGTCTGTATCCTGGTAAATCGATTGCTTCGGCGATCAATTTGCCAGAGGGCGCAGGATTCAATGGAGAGGATTCAACGATGGTGCAGTTCAACACAAGAAGAATATCTGGAATAGAGATCGAGTATGTTTGGGATTCGTATCAAGCCTAGAGTCAGCTCTGAAGTTAATGTATTTTGAATCGGTAAATTTATTTTGAGATTGTAATAGACCTTTATTTTGGAAAATTATATTTATTTAGCAAAATTTTCTTAAGAAATTATTTTATTTTGCTTCCGAAAAATCAGGGCGTTACAAAAAGGGTCATTTGACAGCTTTTTATATCATTCACCCTTCCTTATACCCCTATTAATCCTCCATCCAAACAAAGTATTATTTAATCCATCTTCTCTAATACATCATCCAAACAACCTACTATTTAATCCCCCCTCCATAAACATCACATCAATGTGGGTCATCCCTTATTAACTAATACCCCCTACTATCTTATCCCCCTTATTAACTAATACCCTCAATTCTTTCCCCGCATCCAAACGGGCCTATGAGTAGAAAGAAAGAGGGCATGAACCTTATGAATATCATCCCACTTTGTGCAAAACAAACATTAACTTTTAATAGGAAACTTCATTTTGGTTACCGTTTCTTTTGGCAGTTTTTTTATTTCACATATTATTTGATTTTGTAGTTTATTTTCAAATTTTCATTTTTTGGTACTTTTTATAATTACTTTAATTTCGGCTTATTAGCAAATTTATTAGTTTCCTAGTTGGTCTAGGGTTTCTTTGTCCTATAAGTATCATTGTAAGCCCTACGGCATAAGGGAATTTAGTTTTTGATGATTATTAATGAAAATTGAGAGTTTTTTTCTAATTGTGTTTATGTTTCAAAAAGAAAATTTTTAACATAAGCAAGTTCTTTATCTCTTCTTGAAATTAGTTTCGTAAAAGGGGCTGCGTTGTATCAAAGCATTGATACCTAGTTGCTGCAACTAGTTATTTTTTTCTTCAACCACTTCAATTTTGCCTCCCTCATTAAAATCATCTTCTTTTGTAGTGTCTACATAGTCATTCTCCTCCAGATAGTCATCATACAAAGTAGGTAAAATTCCAATCAACTTGTGATTGCAAGAAGGAAGTATCAGTCCTTTTTCACTATTTTGGTTTACATGTATATATTGTTACGAATAACTGTAATACAATCGGCAAATTCCAGAGAACAAATTCCATTACAATACAAAGACAAATAACAGATTACACGTAGCATGTACAAAATATGAAAAATACAGAAATAAGAACACCGAACCGAGCCCTGAATCAGTCTCCTTAAAACAGATTCACCGCCTCACCGTTGGATGCTGGAGGTTGACCGGCGTCTGTCTCCCAGGATAGAACGGTTAGACCACGGCTATCGGAACACCACCAGAAAGCCGCCTTGGCAAACTGAATGATGCGTCTGTCTGTCTCTCTCACACAAGAACGAACTCTGAGTATACTAGGAGTATTTTGTGAGCTGATAACAAATCCAATACAAGACTACCCTATTTATACACCTCTGGAAGGATTTGTAACTTCTAGAAATGAATTAGGGCCTTCAATTCACAGCCATGAATAGGGTGATTCAATACATGAAACTGCCAGAGTGAATTGGTGATTAATATCTGCCATAAACCACACTTTTAAGGGGCAATAACTTGCTGGAAATTAGAGGAAGATGTCCAGGTACAATGAACCTGAAATCGGGACCTTTCGGTAGCCTCGATGATCCTCCGTGTAACGCCCCCATTTTCGGGTACGTTAATTAAACATTTTATTGAATTAAAAGACTAAGAGTCAAGCTCATTATTACAACATAGATCCTACTAGAGTACTTTATATTACACAAAGGATGGGAATTCTAAGGCATTCTATCACTCCACTTCTTCCTCCATCCTAGCAAGCTCCTCGGCTCCAAAAGCCTCCAATGTGTACTGTTCACCTTGCTCATCAATCAACTCTGACACATTATACCAGCATCGCCCCCAGTATAATATGCCAGGGTCACCAAAAGGTAACACCGTGAGCTACAAAGGCTCAATAGAATAAACCATACCTACTAACCCTTAACTTACAACAAGAAGCAGATAAACAATTACACATGCTCATTCAACAACATAGTCCGCATTCACTATCTTACTAGCATTGGTGTCATGCCTTTTCTTGAGTTTCTCCTACTTGACGCGTCATAGACCGTGTCATCCTTTTCACCTTCATTTACTAATTCAACACTTCCAAGTTTCATTAACAATTTGCTACTAACGAGGCTACCAAGTCCGGCTCCATTAGCAACACACACGACGGGCTACCAAGTTCGGCCATATCATGGTTTTCAAAACTTCTTCTTTCAAATCTTGCATTGGCTCATCTCCTCGGATAACCAAGCCATACTACCAATGAAACTACCACGTCCGGCCCCATTGGTAATCTTCACAATGGGCTACCAAGTCCGGCCTCATTACGGTTTTCAAAAAACATACTCACATTGGGCTACCACGTCCGGCCACAATGTAGTTTCAAAAATATTTTATCCATATCAACCACACCCTAGGTGCCATGTTTCTAACTTTCTCGGTTTTTGTGTCTCGTTCGCATGCCATGACTCCGCGGTAATTCTTTTCACATTTTAAGTAATCTTGAAACTAAGCTAGCAAGATCATCCAACTCTATATTCACTATCGTGCTCATATCATCACATAATCATGCTCAATCACATTTAAGCATAATACCACATGTACGGACGCCTTTGGAGTGATAAATCACTTATGCTTTAATCAACAACCACAAGTAATGAAAGCTCTACGCCAAATATCGCTTTTACCGGCGGTATTATTATCGGCAGTAAAAAAACTGCCGTTAAAAGCTATTTTTACCGGCATTAGTAAAACCGCCGAAAATAACTACCTAAAACGGCGGTTTTTTTAAGAATGCCGTTTTTACAAACTTTTACCAGCAGTTTTTTAAAATACCGCCGGAAAAAATAGAATATACGGTTTTTTTATTACCGGCGGTTTATTACCGCCGCTTATAATAATACCGACCCGTATAATATAAATATTATTATTTATCCTACATGACGCAATATGCGGGTCAGCCCAGTTGGTAACACGCGCGCTATAGGATCCGGAGGTTCCGGGTTCGATTCCTGGGAGAACAAAAAAAATTAACCATGGATTTTATTGCCGGCGGTATTATTACCGGTGGTTTTTTACCGCCGTTTTTAGTATTGCCGGCGGTTTTCTAATGCCGCTTTTGTTTTTCCGACAATTGTTTCCCGGCGGTTTTGAGTATTACCGGCGGTTTTTGGACTATTAACGGCAGTTTTCTCATGCCGCTAATGCTAAATCCAAAATCATACTTCCTTTTTGAAAAGTTCAAAACAGCATTTGTTTATTGAGTGATTCTAACGTTATGCTAATCATGCCATGGTTATCCAAAATAACAACTTATACACATTTCTAGTCATGCTTAAGGAAAGTAGATAAGGTAATCTACGTATACTTAGGATAGGGATGTAGGAATATCCTACCGTTCTTCTTAGCGGTAGAGATGACTACGGATTTTGAAAGGAAGGACGTCGGCGGTTGGACGGAGTAACGTCTTACGGTAAGCTTCGATAGCTTCGAAAGAGAAAGGTTTCTCTCGAAACTAAGTCTTGATTAACACTACTAAAACTTTTGGATCGATAGGGTGGCGGAGTGGCGGTTTAGTGGCGGCCTAGAAGAGTTTCTTGAAGAACTAAGGAAGAACTTCAAGAACAAGCAAGAAAACTAAACTTTCTAAAGAGAAGTTGGAGGTTGGAAGAGGTGTGAGTTGAATGAAGAGTTTGAAGTCCTATTTATAGGCAAGCAAGGTCTCCCCCCTCCTCTCTTGGCCGGCCCCTCTCTCTCCCTTTGTCCAATGGATTTTGTTCCAAGATCAAGCCATGTCAAGTTTATGTCATCAACCTAGATCTTCTTCTTTCAACTAGTACAAGGTCAATGTTCTTCTATAGAGATTTAGGTCTAATCTAGTACTTGGAAAGAGTTAGAAATAAGATATTGTTGTCCTTGGTCAAGAAAGAACAAGAAATCCTAGATTTGGTGGTACAATGGTGATGCAATAGGATGATCTAATGCTAGATATGGGAGTACACTAGTCACACACATCACACTCTCTCTCCCTCTCTCTCGGCTATTCTCTCTCTCTCTCTCTCTCTCTCTCTCTCTCTCTCCATGGTACAATGTACTAAAGTACAAGGGTTGAAAGACTATAAGACTTTCTTTGTTCTTTCTTCCAATCTAGGACAAGTGTAAGCAATTCTAAGGGTCTCCTAGTCTTGTCTAGTACTTAGAAGATTGGATAGGATAGAAAGAGTAAGAAAGACTAGGTTTTGTTGTACTTCGATGAGGTAAGTAGTTGATTCAAAGAGATTGACTAGATTTGGAGAAGTGCACTAGCACACACGTCACTCCTTCTCTCTCTCTCTCCCTCTATCTCTCTCGGCTCTTTCTCTCTCTCTCTCTCTCTCTCTCTCTCTCTCTCTTTGGCACTTTGTACACATAAGCATGAAAGGACAAGGGTTGGTGGTTGACCTTGAGAAAGAGTAAGATCATGGTGTAAGGTTTGTAAGAGATTTGGTAAGGAAAATCTAGTCTTTTTAGTCCACCTCATGTCCTTTATATCTTTCTTCTTTTCTTAGTACATGTACATATATACATATATATGGGATTTGGTAGAAGAAAGGTCAAGAAGTACAAGCACATCTTTCTCTCTCTCTCTCTCTCTCCTATCTCTCTATCTCTCTCGGCCTCTCTCTCTCCCTCTCCCTCTCGGATTCTCTCTCTCTCTCTCTCTCTCTCTCTCCCTTGATTAATATATACATATATGCAAGACTAACTAAAAGTACAAGGTACTATGATCTTATCCTAGATTTTCTAAGTCAAAATTTCATATAAAACTAAGTCAAATTGCTACCTATGCACTTATGAACTATATTCTAAGACTTATAATTCTAGGATGACACATGTATATCTAATACTTTAAGTAAATAATTACATATCATATCTAGTAAGTAATTAACTAAATAAAAGCTAGTACTAGGGCTTGACTAGACTTTATTGACTAATAGACCATAATTCCCCTAACTTTTATTATCCAAAGGATAAAGATGGTAAGTACTATACTTGCTTAATGTATGTATATAAGTACAATGACTCATGGTGAGTCTATTAAACTAATGGGTCTTGTACTAGGTAGAAAGACTAACCTATTGTCCAATGGTTAACAATTCTCCTAACTTTTATTATCCAATGGATAAAGGTGGTAAGAAATATATAAACATATAAAGGTGTACCTAGCAATCTAGTCACAATATCCTAGGTAGAAACCCATTGTCCAATGGATAAAGATTTCCCTAGTATTTATCGTCCAATGGGTAAAGATCAAAGGTTGACTTTGGTCAAAAGGGTTTGTTTAGGGTTTTGAAAGGTTCAAATGGGTCAGGAAGGTCGAAGGTTCATTAAGGTTATCTCAACGGATTAGGTTAGAAGCTAACTAGGCTTGCTAAGTAGGATTTTTTCCAGCCAAGAAAGAAATTCTAAGACTTGTTTCAGAAAATTAGGAAAATATACTAACACACTTGTCTTTAGAAAATGACTATATTGCATGGCGAGAAACTAGATTTTTAATTGAATAAATCTAATCATGACGGATTATTAGAAATCAAAGAAGATTATAGAGCCATTAAGAATAAGCAACGAGATTTTATTCACTGAAAATCGGAGTTGTTACACTCCGTGTGCCCCAATTTCCATTCACTAATCTGGAAATTTCCAACATATATGTCTATATTTGTAAATATGTTTATCACGTGCACGACTCGAAATCGATATTCAACAAATTATCCAGTTTTGTCCCTCTAACCTCTTGAAGGCCAAAGTCTCATTCGCAAAATTCCAACTACGCAAAAAAAAAAATAACTTAAGTATATTCACTAGTTAACTTGAATCAACACATAAACAAACTAACACTTGTAGTGCCCATGCCTGAACACACTTATCACCAGCCCTTTAAATTTATAGTACGTTGACCACGGTACCAACTATTCATCACAATTGGCAAAACCCAACTATTATCACAAAATTCACTTTATAGGCTTAAAAATAAATCAAATTTCATAATGTAATTAAGAATACAAAACCAGTTTTTAAACTAATTTAATATAGCAACATCTATCTTTTCTTCATCAAACTTACTAAAACCATGGGGAAAAGGCGAAAAAAGTTGGAAAATATTATAGGATATAATATTTTATTTTAAGTGTGAATGAAAATTGATTGATTTTAGAGTTGCATCTTTTCATTGGCACTTGTTTGCTGTGGACGGACGCGTCTTTCACAAACAAATGTGCCTCTTTCCTTGGTGACTTTTCGTAGAGTTATGAGTTAGTCTATAAATATTATTTCCCTCATTGATTTTTAGAAGTTGATTTTTCCTTCATTCAAGTCCATTCATATGAGAGAGTTACAAACGCAAGATGATTCGCCAGGCCCTCCAATTGAAGTGCTACTTTGGGGGATTTCGATCAAATAGTGCTAGGAGACAGTCGTCCAATGCAAACCGTGAACACCGTAGTGGGGGCGAAATCTGTCTTAAGTACAGAATGTCACATACAAACACTCGCCTTGATCACCAATTTGTTTCTATCAATTTCCAGGTTTTGAGTTCCGATTTTATTGCACTCATATAATTGGTTTCATCACAAATCGTAAACACATTTTTCCAACAAAACATAATCAGTCATTCAATTGAATAAATGTAATTTCACTTCTACTGAATCATTGATAACAAAGTTGTAGACTTTTTAAGCTTCAAACTCCAACCAACTCGGTATCTGTTACCGGTTAGCTGGTGCAACCTATAAAAAAATGGATGTGCAATTCACATACCATTTCAATCATCTAGCAACAAAATTTAATGTCATACTAAGTATAGTGGTAAGATTCTAAAAAGCATCATTATACACAATCATGTTTGTTTCCATTAAGCAAACGTTGAAACTAAAAAATTGCAATAAGATAAGAACATAATAGAAGATGCAATTCATGTATCCTCAGTCAAAATTATGGATGCACAAATTATCAGTTGCATGAAATATGCACTACAAGAAAAAGTTTTTTTGCTGACGAAAAAAGTGATGATAAAATTTAATGTTACTATAGGTGACGAAACATCAAGATTTTCATCACCAAAAGTTACTACAGGTGACGAAATAACAATATTTTCGGCACTAGGTGGCAACCTATCTATTGGCAACAAAAAATATGCATCTTGTGACGATTTAATTTGTCTCCGAACACAAAATTTCTTGTAATATCTGATGATTATTTTCTTTCAAAACATTATAGTCCTTTTATAACAATTGAAAAATGAAGGGGATATGTTTAGTCTTGTCCCATAAAACTTTGGAGGAGGAAACTCCAAAGTTCTAGCGTCTGTTTTTTTTCCCCTCTTGTTTTGAAGTTATAGTGTTCCGTGCATGTTGATTTGTCTTTCCCTTTAAAATCCATCAATCATGCGCAATCGTCGGTATGGTAATTTCTATAATTAGTTTAACGGGTATCCAATTCCAATAGACTTCGTGACAGCTACTATCACATTGCTCGATTCAGAACATTTTCTAATTAGGAGCATAATTTAAGATATTTTTTTAGTCTTTTAGAATCCACTTTGATCCTATACTTTTTTTTTTATCGGGCAAAAGAAATTTTTTATTAATCTTCAAACCAAAAAGTTACAAAGATTAAAAGGAAACGGAAAAAATGACATCACAAAATCTACATCTCAACTATGCTAGCACCTAGATTAAAGACAATCATATACCACCCGCTACCAAAAAGGAAAAAGAGCTGGCAAAAAGCCGACCCACGAAAACATCACATAAGTATAGTATTACATCATACAGCGACCATAGCAGAAGCGGACTACTAAGGGCCTGTGATACCCATGACATCAACAACTAATGAACTGTAGCAGCTTGAGTAGCTTGTGCAGCATCACCATCAATGTCATAACAGCAAACAGGTATACTTGCAAAATGCCGATTTGTATGGAGAGTCACCATGTTCGTTCGGAGATTTAGGCTGCGTTTTCTTGGACTTAATTTAAATTTAAAAATTTTGTGTCAAAATTTTTACTTTTCTGATTCCTTTCGTCGAGACGAATCAATAACCCACAAAATTTTGACGCAAAACTAACAAATGTAAAAAAAAATTTCAAATAAGGACAAAACTTTCAGATTTAAGTTAAGTCCAAGAGAACGCAGCCTTAAGATTTTGGAAATTCTCTCTCTTTGTGCATGGTCCTCAATAAATTTTCTTTCAATTATTACACTCATTTTTCATTCTATCTCTCTTCACTCATTACCCAAAATTCAAAATTTAAAAACCAAAACGAACATGGTCCGGTTCCTAAAACTTCATACATTAATTTTCTCTTTTACTTGGCTAATCAATTAGAATATCTTTTTCCGGTTTGCAGCAATTGAAAAAGGAAGGGGATATGTTTAGTCATGTCCCATATCACGAAAATGTATAAAACGAAAAACTTGAATGGAATGTAGAATAAAGGGGGAGATATATTTATGCATAAAGAGGGAATAAATCAAGACCATTGGTTATGTATTGGATTTTGTAAAGATCAAATCTCATTACAAGAAAAATTATATGGGGTGACGAAAGAAAATCATCACGAATTGCATGTTTTTCGTCACAAATAATATGGGTGACAAAAATAATTTTGTCGAATAAAGGTTGTCGAGGATTCCTACCCGATGACGAAATTTTTGTCACCAATATGAGTGACGAAATTTTTCGTCACAAAAGACATTCTCTCATATGTGGAAAAAAAAATCCCAATTTCTTGCTCTTGCTGGATTTCAAACCCGAGTCTTCTAGGTTTTTAGGTGCAAGCTTCAACCAACTTCACCACACACGCTTTTCAATATAAATTTGAAATATCAAATATATGACACATACGTTTAACATTAAAATATATTTCGAACAACATTTTGAACCTTTAAATATTAAAATTAGCAATTTTGATAAACATAAAAGTTGTAGCCCTTTGTGTTATTGCTCAAACCCAATTTAAATTATCTCAATCGGAGTTCTGAGTAAAGAAGCGCAATTCATAAATTCATCACCAAAGGTACCCATTTAGTAACGAAATAAATTTTTTGTCATTGAAAGCATAAAAAAGAAGATGAAATTATTTTTCATCACCAAAGATAACAATTTGGTGACGAAAAATTATTTTGTCGTCAAATGGGACCAATTCAGGGGTAAAATGTTTTTTGTCACCCAATAGTTATCTTTGGCGACGGAAAATAATTTCGTTTCATTTTTTTTTGGGTAAATTAGCTTGAAATTAAAAAAGGTTAACCGAATGTACAGCTTACAAGGGACATACCCAGGAGGAAAAGAAAAGGAAAAAAAAGAAGATTGAAAAAATTGCGATAACACATGCACAACCCGCATGGAGAGTAGGGTAGAGTAAGAAAAATAACTAAAGTGCCAAGTGTTGAGATCATACCCCCGTTGCACTATCCATCTAAGAGGAAGGATTGTACAATGGGGAATTATATGCAGTGATACAAGTAATAACATCATGAAGCGAACTACTACTTGGCACATCCCGGCAGGCTAGGAAATAAAATAAATAGTCACGGTCAGAAATGACCGAATGATAACCATCACTAAGGATTCACAGCAACAAAGCAAATCGACATAAAGGGAGGTTGAACAGCTACTACAGAGGAACAAGACACCAAGAAGAGGCTCGAACCAGAGATGACGGCATCCGATAGGAGGCCCCACCCTGCACACCACGCCCATTCCATCCGGCCTAATACTCCCTCATCCAAGCCCAAAGGCTCGCCAGAAAACAACCTGCTCTCAGCCAACTACCAATCACCACAGACTCCAAAGATGGGATATGCAAACCACGAAACTAATGTTCCAACAGAACCCAGAATGACAAGCATAGCACCCACTTCTAAAAGAACAGCTACTACAGAGGGACTAGACATCGAGAAGAGGCTCGAACTGGAGATGTCGACATCCAACAAGGCTACCCTCCCAAGTACCCTGCACACCACACCCATTCCATCTAGATTACTACACCCTCAAGCTAATCCCCTAGGCTCGCTATAAACTAAAAGTGAGACAGAAAGAGGAGCCACAAAATGAAGCCACTCGAACCACAGGTGAAACCAAGCTGTCCCTTTCAACCAGAGCACAACCACCAATCTAATCATCGACAGCTCGCGAAGCTTCCCGTTTCAATTAGTGAACTACCATCAATCTAATCAATGACATCCCGCGAAGCTACCTCTTTCGATCAGTGCACGACCACTAATCTAATCAATGACAGCCCGCGAAGCTACCCCTTTCAATCAGAACACGTCCACCAATCTAGTCGATGAAAGCTCCAGACACACCACACTATGCTAAAACACCAGGCCAGTGAAGCAAAGAATCATGGAATTTAACGATGCTCCACAACAAGTTGCACAACATATTTGCCCCAAATTGGGCCATGTGCCCAGTAACTAAATTGGGCATGCAATACCAGCGACACCCGGAAAAACCAACTAATACAAGGATTAACGAAATAGATCCAACACGATTAACCCAATCTCAATCCAAACAGATGACTGTCCATTCGAGTTTCTCGTGCTGGATTTACATGTCAAAGGCATTCCAAAAACCAGCTGTGAAATGCCCAGTCCGCAAACTAGATTTGAAACATCTATACAACCCGCGCGCATCCCTCTACGTGCGGGCTGGTTAGCAATATGGTCCAATCAATAACAGACCTTTGTTTCTTAGACAGAAAACACTGCGCTTGAGCGTCACGTATGATCCCAGCCCTTTTTAGACGGCAAAAAAGTCATTCCAGATCCCAAAACCCTTTGGCGCCAATGTTATACTCTGTTTTCCTCCAAATGTTACACACCCAGGGGAACAGAGTAATCTCCAATCTCTCTCTCTCTCTCTCCTTTTTCTTTTTCTTTTTTTGCCATGTGGGGAGGACCCATTTTCATTATCAATCGCTACACCAAATTCGGATACCTATTTTTGTGTTTTCTTGGTGGGGATTTTTTTTTTTTTTCCTGCCATGTGAAACTTAGCAACCTGCTACAGTGAACATGCCATTAAGGTATCAGATTCATATTGTTTAGGCCCTTCAAATTAATCCCATCTCTCTCCAAAATTGACCCCTTCAATCCAAGATGAAGTCACATGTATATACAAGTCCAAATTATCCACCAAAAAGCAGTTGTTGATCAAGCTCACATGGTCGAATCTCCTAGGCCTCGGCCTCACCATAACTCTCTGCGATGAGGATCCCTCTTCCCCTCTCAAATTCACCCAAATCCTCGTCAATTGCATAAGTCTACTGGCTCCAAAACATTCGAATCCGGCGGTTTGAATGTTGTAGTTTTCTGTGATCTCTCAAATGCTAAGTATGGTTCTGGACCTGAACCAATTAGCATGTTTTATGTCATGGTTTTGGTTGACTCGAACCTGAGTCTACAACTCAGAGACATGGAGGCTAAATCGGAGTTGAAAAGGGTTGTTTTCGGTTACCCAGTTGGGAAATGTTCATTGGTTTCTTAGTCCGAGCAGTTTTCGGGGACCGGGTTTTATACGACGAAGGCGAAGTTTTGCGAGAACGGAGTTTGTAATGGTTAGGAAAAGGAGTGGATTGGATAGCAGGTTATGGTTAGAGGAGAGCAATTTGGAGCAGATTGGGACCTGGAATGACTTTTTTGCTCTTCTAAAAAGGGCTGGGATCACACGCGACACGCTCGTGCAGTGTTTTCCATCCAAGAAACAAAGGTCTATTATCGATTGGACCATGTAGCTAACGGTTGGATAGTTAAGGAAATAAAATCGTGAAATTGATAGTTTAGGTATATAGTAGCAAAAACGTAGATAGTTTAGGGGTAAAAGCAAAATGAACTCTACTACTCCCTCCGTTCCTTTTTAAGTGTCCTGCTTCGTAATTCCAACTTATTAAAAAGACATCATCATTATACCTTTTACATCAACTTTTTCCTCCACTTTCCCTACTTACCCATCATCATTACACTTTTACTCACTAATTTTTCAAAATGAAATCTACTTTTAGGGGCAAAATGGAAAATTCACCAACTTTTACCCACTAACTTTACAAAATGGACACTTATTAAGGGACGGCCCAAAATGGAATACCGGACTCTAAAAAAGGGACGGAGGGAGTATTAATTAAAAAATGAAAGGGTAAAAAAGGAAATTTCTTATCTATTTCACCCATTTAGTTTTCATATGGAACAATCTTTTTGGGACGAAAAAAGTGTTAATTGGGACTAAAGAATAAGAATGGAAGGAGTAGGAGACTAAGAATGGATAATCCCTCCGATCAAACAAAAAACAAAGATTGGATACTCGCTTCAAAAATTCCAGCCGAATAGCCCATGATGCATTAGAGAACTCAAAAACTCCAGAATTCACATAAAAAAAAATCTGTGGCGAACACCTAATTGCTTGCTCCTACTCCCCACCACGCCATCCCAATTATATGACCGTGCTCACCCTGAAAAATTAAGGATTGCAATTTTCAGGTAATTTCGAATTCTAAACCTCAATTTTCTTCCAAAAAAATGCTTGATTTAAGGATTATTTAGGAAAATTATTTAATTTATCCTTCCTTCTACTCGGGTGATTTAATGTCACGGCAAAAAAACACACTCTAATGATCAGCATACCCGACATAGAATTCTTCTATTTTTTCCTGACGCGCAAACAATATCATCCCATAGACAGTAAACCTAATTAAACTGCTAAAAGAGCTGCTCTAGCCATTTTATGAGCAACTATCACCGTCTGTCTTGAAACCTTAACAACTTTTACACAATCAAAATGAGAACATAGTAAACAAAAATCCAGAAGAGCTGTTTGCAAGCTAAACATGGCTGCCTTTGGGTATCTAAGCCCTTGAAGAGAAATCATGCAATCTGTCTGAATGCAAACTTCTAGCACGTTCCATTCCAAGACTTGAGAAGCACATCATCGGTCAGATGAAACCATAGTTGAGTGCAAAGAAAGCTTTGGAACGGCGAGCATCTAAGTAAAAGGGCGGATCTAAGTAAGAGATCCCAGACGACAAGTCAAAAGCTTTGTCCGTAGAATTCTCAACTCCATCAGACACAATGTCCTCCGTTTGGACAACATTTCCTACATCAATCAAAATCAAGCTCTCAACAAAGGTACCCAAATAGAAGGAGGATGGTAAGCCACCACCAATTCCCATCTTCTTATAGGTCCCCGGCTGACACGACACCAGCTTACGTTTCCCACTTTCCACTACCACCTCCCCGTTACTTTTGAACCCCAATACGCTACTAACACCAGCACTCAAAGAACAAGTAAGCAACTTACTCCAAGAGTCTTCCTTGCCATATTGGTTCATAACCCACACGGTAAACCAATCACAACCATACCTTTGGCGATCCTCATACTGGCAAACCGAGATTGAATCTATATAAGCAAACACATCCAAATACAGTGGATATTCAAGGGCCAATTCTTCCGGCAGGTTCAGCTCCCTAAAAACCTCAGTCTGCACATCAAAAACTAGGATTATATTCCTGTAACTCTTGTTCCCATCGGACCAGGCAACGGAGCCACTATAGGCCAGCCAATGGACCCCTCCATTGACAAACACACTGGTCCCGAACAGCTCAACCATGGAATACCCAATTGGGGCACCCATAATAGTTTTCCACAACCCAGTCCTGAGTGAGTAAATCTCCACCTTAGGAGCAGCCGAAGGTTGGCCTACTGGTCGTTCATAAACGATTCGTATCATCTTATGGTCATTCGTTATTGGATCAAATCCAAGCCCAAGGGAGAACATGTAGGCACAATTACAACCTCGGCATAGATTAGGTCTAGGAAGGATCAAGTACCTGTAAAGTGTAAAGTTTAACGAGTTAGTTTACGATTATAGGAGTTAGTCAGTTATTCTAATCTGGTTAAAGGCTCGTTAAATTACCCATCTTATTTGCGTATACCTGAGAAATAAGCAAATAAGATGTTTCCACTTTCCACAAAATAAGCCATCGTTGATGATATTTATGAGTTCTCAAGTCAAAACCATACAAAGATTCCTAAGTACCTTCGAATAATAAGCATCTACCTATCGTGCACCAACCTCTAAAGCATCAATTGGATTAAGCATCTACCTCAATGAAATACTAATCACAATACCTATCGTGCAATCAGTTACTATTCTGTACTACATGAACATATGCAAAATTAAGCATTTGACCATCATTATGAGCCTAAATATTATTGAATAATAATTCTCACTTTAAACCATTTTCCGTTTCTCAACAGTTCTGTTAATATCCAGGAACAACAATGGACACTTCTGTATTTTTAATGCTACTAGTAAAGGCACGAATCTCATTTTAGGGTTAATAACATTTTTTATTTTTTTTTGAAAGTTAAGGTTAATAACATTACATCTTGAATTTAAGAATAGACCTATACAAATTCTAGCAATAAAACAAATATGCAGTTAATATTAATTAAATGTGAATAAATTATTTCAGCATGATCAGGCGGAAAAACCATCTTGATCGCCGAGTAGTGCTACAAGTCTACAACCATACACACTTGTACACACAAGTTTGTGTCTCTGTGTGTGTGTGTGTGTTGGGCAAGCAAGGACCAATTATTTGAACAGTACGTATTTGCTATCCATATGCCTACGGAAACATAATACTACACGAAATTGTAAACCGAACTATATCTTTTCTGCATTATTTACTTAGAAAAATAGTTTTGATATGCCAAAGACGAAGGGGAAGAAAGAGAAAGTAAAACAGCTGTTTGATTTTTTTTCTTCTCATTTTCTTAATTGGGATTTAGTTCTCATACTGTTAGGATCCACCACAGTTTTTATTTGCACAATTCAATCGATTCATTCCATCGGCCCTTAGAGCATCTCCAACGGGAGATGTCAAAGCTAAGGTGGACAATCAAACGGCTAGTTTTGGCATTAAGTCACCATCCAACCATGATGCCTTCTATCATGCCAAAAGTGACATGGCTTTGAAGGGAGGTGACGTGGCTTTGAAGGGAAGTCCTAACATGTCAACTTTGCCATCAACCTTCTAGACTGCCAATTTTTAAAAATTGACCATAAGCTTTCAAAATAATTTGACATAGGGGTTGGAAAGGAGGAGCTCGATGTCAAATTGAAGAGGTTAAATTGCCACATAAGCCTTCAAAATAATTTGACATCTCCACTTTTGACCTCTCTTGTTGGAGATGCTTATAAGTCAGTTGCCAATTCCATCCAGATACAAAATTACACGTGAATGTAAATTAACGCCCCCATCTCACAAAATTCACAGTTTACCTTATTTTTCCTCAAATACTTGTAAACATAACTTTGTGTATCCCTTTTCCAAGCCTTATATAATAAGAAGGGGTTTTGGCCTGCCAAATTTCAATTTGGGACACATTTACCCCTCAATTACAAACAGTGCAAACTTAGCCAGATGGGCATAATTGTAATTTCACTCAATTACAAAGAACGGCGTTTTAGAGAGAGAGAGAGAGGGAGAGGGGGGACGATGAAGGCGACCACGACAGCGATGAAGACGATGACGATAACGACGACGAAAAGGACGAAGACGACGGCGATGAAGAAGGTAACGAAGAAGAAGCATTCCCGTTTGCGTGTGTTCGGGCAGAGGAGTCTATGGTTTCAGCGGACGGTGCGTTCCATAACGGTCAGATCAAGCCGATTTTCCCGTTGTTCGACCGGAGTCTTTTGCTGGTTCGTGATTTGGCAACGGGGAGAGAAGATTTGCCCCATCGACCTCCAGCGAAGAAGGTATTTTATTAAAAATTACAGTAGTTTTTCCTCAGAGCTTAACTGGATTTCCTCCCTTATATAATAAGGAGTTTTTTGCCTGCCATTTTTTGCCTCAATTTCCCAATTGTGTCCCTGAATTGGAGAAGCTGAAGTGTTTTTTGGGTGTCTGATATGGTCATTTCGACCGTTGGAGATCTGGTGGGGTTCGTGGCACGACCTTGTCTGAACTGTCAGAAAACAACCTGATTGCAGGAGTATTGAATTTCATTCTGCTCTGATTTCGAATCAATACACACACAATTTTTAACAAGATACCGTCCTTCCTTCGTCTGGTTTTCAAGTAATACTTTTGCTGTTCTTGTATGATAAGGTACAATTACTTTTGTGCCTCACGAAATTTCAGTCCAAGAATTACTGCTTGTTCTCTTAATCCCTTAATGCCGTCCAGGTTCACCGAGAGCAAAGAACAATGCATATTAGAGACAGTCGTAACAGCCAAACTGGGCCTACTTTTTTGTCCAATTTTAAGGAATGGTTTTTGTTTAGAAATTCATAAACCTAACATTAGTGAGGTTTGTGGTTCATGTTATGAAGAATGTTATACAATTTGTGGTTCATCTTTTCTCTCACTAATTTGTGGTTCATGTTATCTAAGTAGCAGCTCAAGAAACTATTAGTGAGGTCTAATGCATTTCATATCATATTCTGCTTGTAGTGCACAGTCGTCTCCCAGCTCTGGAAAAGGAACTGGTTATGGATTTGCTGACAAGGTTAGCCTCTGTCATGTGCTGTTGACTTTCACTACTTGCCACTCGGGCAGGTTATGTAGCATTTAAGGACATAATTACCTTAAACTTAAGTATGGTTTATGACTTCGATTGATTTATTTTGAGTAAACAAGTCCATATAGCTCACTCCAATTACTTATGCCAAATGCTTATTTAGTTGAGTGATTAAGTGTGTTAAATCTTGCAATAACTAATCTTGGGAATGTGATTTATTTTGATGTGTTCTTCTTCTTTTTTTGTTTGATCGGCTTTACTTTGATGTGTTCTTTTGTCATGGAATTCGGAAATGGAGGGGATTTTTTCCGGTATACCTTTCGTTCACCATCTTAGGATTCTTAGCAAGGGCAAAACATTCATAAGAAACTGCCTTCATAGTTGCTTTCCATGGATAGAGTTTATACCTGCACTTCGTTAATATTTAAGAACCTGTGAGCTGCCAAAAAGTTACTTCTGTCACTCTTTGGAGTTATCAGATATGGAAGACAGCCTTGATTTAGTTCATTACTTTTGATCGCGCAGTGTAAATTCACGTTGAATGAAATTATCTAAACACGCATCATGTATGCTTCATCTTGTGAACTAAATTATTCTCTCTCCAAATAAGATTTGACTTCTTGCCTGAGCACTGAATGTTGTTACCTCAATATACTTGCCACATTATTTGAGCAAGGAGTGTATCAAGGTCTTTAGGTCACCGTGTTATAGTCTCTGGCCAATATAAGAGCCAATGTTCATATGCTGATTAGTATCAGTGCCCTACTGGAATAATATGGAACTCATAATTTATTTCTTCTGCCATTATCGAAAACCTTGGAACACCACCTTTATTCTCATATTTATATTTTCTTTTCAAGTGAGTGTATTTGTGTCTGTGAGAGAGAGAGGTATTGGTGATGCAAGGCTTATGAAAGGGCCATTAGTTACTTGTGTTCATTCCATATGTGTGGCTTGCTAAACTATTTCCAACCCCTTCGGTTCTGTTTATGTTATTATTTTTAGTCTACAAGGAAAAACAAACGATAATTAGTAGAATGAGCTTAACGTGGTCTCTTGTGATTCCGTGCTTCTTACCATCTTTTGGTACTTAGAGCTTGGATTAGCTTGGGGTTTCTCACTGTTATTATAACAAAGACATCACATATATTGAGAATCGTTTTTCCTTTGAGTGATGTTTCCTGTTTCCTGCTGCCCTTCATTGATTTATGAATTGCGTTGTCTGTTTGACCTTTTTTTGTCAGATTGCTGATGGAATGACAGTAGAAGTGCATACTGTAAATATACTAATAGAAGCCTTCCATTGTACTCTTTTTGGACACATTGTTTATTGAATATTTAGGCATTTGATCTTTGATTGAGCTTGAGTGCAAAGCAATGCATTGTCACTTATCGAATGATCCCCTCTTCCTATAAGATGACAAAACTTGGTCCTCATGCTCAATGTCCTACTCCCTTGATGGGTCGATGTATCATCAGGTTCTATTTCTTCTATTGTACAAACCTCAAAACATAGTGTCATGTAACTTCTTCTATTGACATTCGCTCATTGATTAAACACTAACTTGATGTTTGCTCATTGATTCAACACTAACTTGAAGCTTCTTATTTTTAGCGAGTCAATTACTGCCAGCACTCTTGTGGCTTAGTCTGAGTAACTTGCCTAATTACTCAGTCAGTGTGTCTCGCCATAGGCCATATTTATGTTATCCTTGTTACTCGAATATTTTTGCCTGTTTTCTAATTATTTTTTGTGTTTGCTGTAGCTATAACAGAATGGTGGTGCATGTACCCTTTGTTCGTTGGGATTTAGATGGGGATGTTTCTTCCGCAAACCCAAGAGCAGGCCTTTATTATCTGGAAACAGCTCAAGTCAAAGGGTACATTGTGTTGCTGGTATTTCTTGGGAAAGAAATCACATGACTTGTAAACCTTTCGATGGTTTCCTATAGGACTACCATAATATCTTGCCTTTGAGTACTGCGCTCGAATGGAACTTCAGGTGCCAAATGGCAACATGGTTGGATGGCATCATAATCATATATCATTCATTCTTACGGTATAGTGAACAAGGTACAGCCACACGTTAGCCCATTGCCTGTAGATAGTACTAGAATATGTATTCTTCTCGCTTAGTCATACCTGATTTATATTTCTTGCAAAGATTACTTATTCACTTTGTGAATATTCTTATCCATGTAACTTTGTGTTTAGGTGTAGACCATTGCTGGAGCTTAAGCCCTGTTGATTCTGTTGATGTTCCTCAGGTTTGTTCTTTAATTATGTTAGCTATTGATGCTGCGTTTGAACATATAAAACCCAATTAGAATTAGAGATTAAAACATTAGTATTGTGTGCAGAGATTGCCACAAGGCATTCGCCGATACTTTCCCTATAATGGTCCACCCACATGGGTTTTGCTTAAGCATGGATGTCGAGCTTGGCCAGTTGAGATTGTTGGCCGTCGGTTCTGCAATGGTTGGAGTACTTTCCGTGAACTGCATGGGTTGAAGGGTGGGTTTAAGTTTATCTTGACAGCTGAGCGTAGGTGGATTTTCGATACTGTCATCCTTGATGAAAATGAGGGTGAGATGGTTTTCGACTGGATTGGTCCAAATTTAGAGTGACGACAGCTCCATCCTCCTGTGGGTAAGCATACAACTATACGTTTTCAACATATATGTCATTCCCTCTCCTTCAACCATCTCTCCCACCCACCTCGCTCTATTCCCACGCACACATGCACAGACACAAACACAGAAACACACACATGCTGTTGCGCGCACACAGACAAACAGCCTATTCTTCCTACTCATACTGAGCTTCTTGTGCATCTGTATTTATGCCTTCGTCTTGCTCCTTTGTTTCTGTTCTAGGAAATTTGCGCACTTCCTGCTTACCTTTTTGCTATTTCAACTAAACAACAGGTACTCAAATTTGGGCATTTGCATCTTCCAGGCCTACAACTGCATTCTGTATATGCTTTTCCCTTTTTTGTACATATTTATTCACTTAGATTCACAATTTAATTGAGATTAGTTGCTACATTCGCTAAAATTGACTACTTTTTCTAGGAGTTTGAGCTTCGTCTCAGGCAAGTTTTCCACATATATGACATCGAGGAGATGGTCATTAGAATGGCTGATCAGGCTTGAACTGTACCAATTGATAATCTGAGCCTTGATGCTCAAATATTTAGCGACTTTGTGGCTGCTCTTCAACTAGAATTCCTTGATTACCTATTGGTTATCCTGTTGGTTTTTGTGTTGGTACCGATGGTTTCACGTGCATAGGGCATGAAACTTAATAACCTATGTAAGTTATGTATGGCTTCTGCACATTTTCCTGATGATCGCTATTTATAACTGCGATTCCGGTGGAACTTTTGCTTATCCAAAAAAAATATGTAATATATTCAACAAACATGGTGTGTGTGTGTGTGTGTCTATACATGTGTTCCATTTTTTTGTATCTGATTCTATAGCAGAATCCAATTTAGAATTAGAACTATGCATGTGTTCTTTGTACTAGCTGTTGTTCGGCATGCTTAACAAAAATGTATTCCAGCTCCTTTGCAAGGACAAAAAAAAGGAACGAATACTTGCATTTACCCTCTTTGACCGTTCTACCATTTTCCAACCCGTTCTCTTCAACGGGCACAACATTCGTGCTGTGCACAAAGCAGGAACCTAGTATAAATATATCTACCAGTAGAAATGGAAATTAAGGTGGGGAGTACCTGTGAATGAGAAAGGATGTAGGAAGAAGAATGAAGGAGGAGAGAGCATTGTAGTAAGAGACGAAGGTGAATTTGGTCAATCCACTTGAACTGGGTTCCTTGATCGCAACAATCAGCTCCACCTGTATAAACTGCACACCAACCATACCCAGATACGGCACTTCATCCTTCATCCCCATGGGTTGGCCTGTTGTTCAAGCCGGTCAAGCCTGAGACTTGGGTTTGCTCCAGTCCGCTCCTTCCTAAGTTCGAAACATCCCAGGTGCTATCAACGCTTTGGGCCGCTTCATAAAGGGAGCTTTGCTCCGGCTTCAATTCGAGACCGCTAGTTGACAGTGGGATTGCTATTATGCAAGGCACGGAAGCTGGCTTGGACCCGTGAGTTATCAGAAATTGTAAATACGGACACATATAAACACAAGTAGCACCTGGTGATTGCAATTGACTCTGGAATAGGAAGGGGTCTGAAATTGGAACTTGTGGAAGGAAAGGAAAGAGGAGAAATAGTAAGAAGGAAAATGGGAAAAAATGAGTGCTCCGGATCCTCTGTCCGACCTGTCCACGGCGTCGATTTGGATGAAACAGCAGTTATATAGTATTAATTATGACACTACAGAATAAAATGATCATAAAAATAAGATTTTACACTGATTCAAACGGATTGAAAATTGGAACACTTAATTTTTTAACCATATTTTTTTAATTTATAAACACTCTTATAAAATTAAGTGGTCCAATTTTCAATTCGGTTGAACCAGTGTGAAGATCTTATTTTTCTAATTATTTTATCCTAAAGAGCCATAATTAATTTTTTAGTCTATGACTTTCAACAGAAGCCCTAAAAGAGCCCTAGAACTAATTGAACTAATTGGAGAGAATAATTGCTGTTTCATCCAAAATGAGGAGAGGTCGGACAGGCGAGTTGGACATAGCCACTCGGACAGAGGATCCGGAGCCGAAAATGTTGGGAAATTTTTTTATTATTCTTAGAACTCTATTTAACCATTTTCCCTCTCCAATCAAACAGGGGAAGAGAAAATCTTTAAACTTTCTTTCCTTTTCCTTACTTTCCACATTTTCCGAACAAAGCCGTAGTGACTTGGGTCACCACAGGGGTGTATTGACCCAAAACACAAGTTATTCTTAAAATGGAGTATTTTTTATGAGTTTCTAAAGAAAAATTAGCATAATCTAATATCGGTAAGAGCTGTTTCAAAATTTGCAGGGTGTTTCAGAATTTGTAGGCGTCCTACAAATTATGAAACAGCCTTTACTGATATCGGATTGAGGATATTTTGTTCAGAAACACATAAAAATATATTTTAAGAATAACTTGCGGTTTAAATTATTTCTATAGGAACCTTAATGAGCTTCACAAAATACAAAACTAATTTTTTGCCGACACCAAACATGACATAAAAGTGTGAAAGAGGAGTGGACACCAAAACTACGCCGTTTTGGGTCACTACACCTGGCCGCCACTTCCTAGTTTCACATCACTAAATTGGAGTGGCTCGTTCCGAAAAATCTCAAAAATTATTTGATGGCCCTGGGACACCTTCGCCACGCGATGCCCCAACATACTTATCCATTATACATTTTTATGGAGCTCGCTAATCAATAAAGAGTATAGAGACTATAAACTTCCCCCCAAAAAATTTGTGGTGGATAAACCGAATAAATTCATTTCGTGTATGCCTCATTAAAGAACAAGAAAAGAAATAAGTTCCAGCCAAAACAAATTCACTTATTTTTAATAGGACAAATGTGGCCGGCTTATTCGGGGTGTACCTTCCTCGACCTAGTGTTATTAAGAAAATCCACGCAATCACTCCCACAAGCAGATTAGAAGACCAAGGCTATCTTCCTTTTTCACCTATTTCATCACCAACTAAATAAAATGAACATTCTAACACATACCTAATTTTATTTTCCCCTGATAGTGTTACTGTTAATCTACATCAATGACAAGCATACCAAAAACAGTCTACATTTCAAAACCATACAAAGATTCCTAAGTACCTTCGAATACTAGGGTTCCAGAGGATGATAGTGTAGTTGTAGCAGGCGAAGTCATCAGAGAGACAAATCACGCCGTTGCAGCATCCCACGACACGGAAGAAGCATCCGGAGTGGGTCTTGAAGGGGCATTTGAAGTCGCGAAGAGAGGTGAAATCGGCATCATCGGAGCGCAGGGAGTAGAGCTCTTCGCCGTATTTTTCGGTGTGGCGGAGAAGGAGGAGGGGGGTTTGGAGGTAGGCGCAGATGAAATCGTGGGAGGTGATGAGAGACTGCCATGTCTTGCAAACGCACCTCAGTTGGACGAGGGATTTGGGGGGTAGGAGGGTGAGGATGCTGATCAGAGCGTCGGCCGGGAGGTAGTCCGACATTTTCAGAGAGAGAGAGAGAGAGAGAACGGAGATGAAACCTGGGGATCAAGGAGGGTTTTAACAACTTTTACAAACTAAGCGTGAAATCTATTTTATTAGAAAAGATCAGCAGATTACTAGAAGAATAACCAACTGAATGACTCTTAACTAATTACAATGCTAGCACAGCAGATTCTAACAAACTAACTGAATTAGTGGTGGATTAGTAGTGGAGCGTACAACCACTCAGTCGGTTGCTCTCTTGACTCTTCAGTTGGCTCAGCTTGAGCTGAGGTGTGAGCTGAGCTGTGTGCTTGAGCTGAGTTTTGTACTGAATTGGCTAACTGCCCCCCGCAAAACAGATGTGGGCACTGGTGACAACATCAGTTTGTCTCGAAGAAGAAAGAAACGAGCACTGGTAAGAGACTTTGTAAAGATATCAGCTACTTGACAAATAGAAGGAACATGTCTAACTTGTAACTGTTTGAGACTGATCTTTTCTCGAACAAAGTGAAAATCAACTTCAACATGCTTTGTCCTAGTATGGAAGATGCTTGACCGACCGGGTGAATTAAAATAAAGACGCGTCCCAAGCGTAGAACTCTCGACCGATGTAGCATAATATCCGGAAGTACCGGAGTCGAACCACAGAGACAGACGAACGTGTGCAGGACTCAAAGATGACGGGTTCACAGTTTATCTTGGCTCTTAGGTAGCCACCCATTGTTCAATGAGATTGATTTACTAACTGATTACCAAACTGAATTAATTAAATAAGGATTTAAAAAGGAGAGTACAGCCGTGGGAACTCAGCGTCCGCAACTAGCCTAACCAATGTTTACTCGGGCCACAATTATTCACTTTGTTGATTTTAGAATAGGAAAAAGGATCCCTAACAAATGCGCACCACCTGTCACCAGTTTCCGTGCGCATTCGAATTCCGGCGATGCCTGGGTTTTGTTTGTTAGAAGAGTTTTCGTCTTCTAAAATTGCTTAAAGAATAAATTAATTCGAACCTAAGGTAAAAACATTAATTAAACTAGCCACGAGACGCCTTCGCCCCGCGACCGCACTCTACAAAATTACTCACTCATGCTTAAAAATAAACGGAATAAAACCCTAGAATTAATCATGCTTCTATTACTTGGAATGGAAAACAAACGAAAGATATCAACCAAACAAATTCCAACGAACAACTTTTATAAAGAACGAAAATTAATAACGCGTTACCGAAGTGCGAGTAATTAAACAAAGCTTGAAAACTTGAAAGGAAGAAACTCGGAAGAAAAGAACATAAATCTAAAGCTACAATCGGAACTCCTGTCGTCGCCCCATGAGAACGCAGGACCCGTTCTTCGTGTTTCGTCCGTGGGCAGAAGTGCTAGAGTTCTCCTTTTTAAAGCTGCTGCTGCTGCCGACTTCACTTGTAAAAGGGTTTCACTTGTAAAAGCCCTCGTGAGATGTCAATTTGGGCCCAGCCTTGGTCAAACTAAGGAGTATTAAACATTAGGTCCACTTGATGAACAAAGTGCAAACCCAATTAAGTCATAACCCAATTAAATTAGTTGCAAACCCATCACTGAAGTCAGCATGTGCTCGTGCTCATCGGTAGCGCTACATCAGTTTTTCCATAGAGCTACCGAGCTCCCTTAAGGTGCTTTGACTCCGTTGACTGATTGCTTTGGCCGATCGTGCCCGGTAGCGCTACACCAAAAAAGGGTGTAGCGCTAGCAAACCCTCTGATCACTTTGTGTGTGTAGACACCTCAATCTGGGTCTCCCAATTGTTTTACTTTGTTTTACGGTTTTCTTGTTTCCCCGATGATGAAATCGGATCAAACGAGCTTGGACTGGGAATGGATTGAGCTTGGAGTGCTTAGAACCCCACTTAAACCTTTTGAACCCCTCTGAACCTTCGGTCAAACCCTAGGGTCGGATTTGACCATCGCGCGATCCTTCATGTTCCTCGCGCGATACTCAGCTTGCCAAGTGTGGTCAAAGTCAAACTGTTGACTGTTGACCATCGCGCAATGGTTCCGAACCCTCGCGCGACAGTTCTCTCCTGTCACTATCACATAGTCCAGCTGGATTTGTGATGATTGGGTGTCACATGGGTCCCCATGGGCTGGAATCCCGTTTTCCTCAGCTGAACAGAGTTCTGGCAGGTTTTGGCCCATGCAATCTCCCAACCACTTCACCACCTTGTTGGCTAGCCTCTCCACCAAGTTGTGACCAGCCTTGTTGGCTGGTTGCAAAGCCATATTTTGCCACCACCTTGTCCACTCACTTCCCCTATAAATAGCCCCATTGGTCTTCCATGTTAAGGATTCCAAGAAAAAGATTAAGAAGGTTCATTACAATTTCACAAGGCAATTAGAATCCCTAGCACAAAGTTACTAACCCAAACCCTCTCCTAGTCTTCCAAACTTGGTGTTTTGTCAAACACTTGGTCAAAAGGCTTTGCCAATCAATCCAATCCATTTCCAAACCCTTTCCAAGCAAAGGTATAACATTTAGCCTGTTTCTGTTTTGATCCCTGAGGGGGGCTGACAGGGCCAAGGCTGGTAATTAATACCATGTCCTGGTCCTAAAGCCAGCAGAGTTACAAGAATCCGTGGCAGCTAAACCCTCGAGCGATGGTCCACCATGCTCACGCGACACTTGTGTCAGCAAGAGAATGGGCCTCGTGGGGAAGGGAGGCTAGCCATTTACTGTTTTGCAATATTAGCATGCCTGCTGTACTTTATTTTGATTTTTAGATCACTGTTATGCATGCAAAACAAAATACAGTAGCTTAGTTATTTGTTTTGGATAGCATAGAATACCCTTGGGTCTTCCTGGACCTGTCTCAGGACCCCAAGCATGCAAAGCAATTCCTGGAAGTCCAGTCAGGAATGTCGCGCAAGACTCACTTACTGTTGCGCGACAGTTCTGTGGATTCCAGAAATGGCCCTTGCATGGGCAACTAGGCCTTTGGCCTCTTCTTATTCCCCCACTGTTTAGGGGCTGTGTTTCCTTTTTATTCAGTTCCATTTTCAGGCTGTTTGTAATAATTAGTATTTTACAATTCCTTGATAAACTGCTTGGTTTGCCTCCTGGGTGTGCACTGGTCCTTCCAGAGCCCAGAAGGGGATGAACTTAGAACTGTGGTGAGATGACAACTCTCGCGCGAGGGTTTTAGTGTCTCGCGCGATGGTTCCCTTGCATGCAAATTTGTTCATGCATGCAAGTTGGCCATCGTGCAGGGCAAATTAATCCCGAGCCTGGTTTTGGCATTTGATCGCTGTTCTAGGTCTCATCCCATTTATTACTCATCATGCCATCCATCCATGCCATTATTTGATCACATCTTGCAAATTGTTACAGTTTTAATCCCCGATTAACTGTTCCCCCGCCCTAATTGGCTAAAATTAATAAAAAGAAGAAGAATCACAAAAAGTTTTCATAAAAATGCCTAAGTAGAGACCGATCTCCGGATTGGGCGAGAGGGGTGCCTTAAAACCCTTCCCCTCTCGTAACCTGGCTCCCGAACTCAGATATGGTTATGACGGACTGGTTTCCTTAACTTTTTCAAACAAATAGCGCAGCAGGTGCTTCGAAATACGGTTCCTTGAGTGTCGGACCCTCAAAAACTCAAGTGGCGACTCTGTATTTTTACGAGCGCTTGCCTCTACGCTCGCGCTCCCTCGATTTCCAAAAAGGGCCGCAATGGCGGGAAAGGGAACGAAATCCCTTTTTTTTCTCCGAAGGGCATGCTGCCTACAGTGGCGACTCTGTTGGGGATTAATCGAACCAATATTAATTCATACTTAGAGTTTAATACGCTTGGGAACAATCCCTTAAAAGTCTGTCAAAACGGTTAGCTTCGCGCTGCTGAAGGTTGGAATGGTGATTTAACAGGACCTCGTGACCGGCCATTCTAATCTAGGACTTTTCTGATTGTTCGCTTGCGTAGTTTCTTCTAAAGATGGACTAAATAAAGTGAGTCAAATTTGAAAAGGCATTTTTACGATTTTGTGATTCTCCTTCTTTTTATCAAAAATTTTAGCATCTCATTTGCATCGATGTGGGATAAGTCTCGTTGGATCGTTTTGGCAATCTGGCACGGTTTACCGGAGCCCGGGGACCCCGAATGACCAACAACCTTCGACGATGATAGGTCATGCTACCGTTCGACTGTTACTCTGCGAATACGCGGGTAACGGGAGGTATATCTGTGGCCCTAGTCCGAGGAACCTGTTACGAACCAAAATCGGCCTTTTGCATATACAAAGTATTAGAACTCTCCAAACTAGGACAGGTACCCACAGGTTAGGATCTACTTGCATCTAAACCTGTAAAATGCCTATGTGTTACTGCTTTTCCTATCGCATGAACTGTGCATACATCTCGTTCAGCGTAGAAGCATGTCTAGGATGGCTCCTAGGTTCTCGATCTGTTCCGAGTTTGTCTTTTAGGCTTAGTAGGACACTATCGTGGCCCGATGAGGAATCGTGCATCTCAATGATGCGCGTTATGATCTTTTAAGTCCTTTTACGGTGGACTTTAGGAAATCAGAAGCTTTTCTACACCTTTGCCCGTATACCTGTTTAGGGTTTCAAACAAAAAACGAGGAACCACGGAGTAAAATGCCATGATGCTTACACCAAAAGGTAACAAGTGCTCGTCACTTACACCGCCCGGCTAATAGCACAGTGCTGCTCACGCCAATCTGGTTATGGCATCATGATATTCATACCGAGTTGTTCTGGCTTCAAAAACTTGAAACCCCGAACATCGAAATGGACGAAGGTTTAGACTCCTTTTGACATCCTTTAGGATCGCTTGTTCCAAACAAGGATACATCTTCGAAAAGAATTCTGAGGGCCTTAAACAGTGTCCGAAGCGTCGTGAGACAGACTTGTCTTCTGGTTCTAGAGTCTAGGGTGACACTGACGACGTTGGCTGCATCCGCTTTGGTCTTTTATTTAGATTAAAGTTACTGCAGGGCCCTTATTAAACCTCCTTTTGCCTTGCAAGCAAAGATCTGAATCATTGCACCGCCAAGGAAAGTATCGAGGCCAGTCGCCAAACCCGCTTGGGAACGTCTGCATCTGAATCCGGTTCAAAGGCTTGTCAGATCACAATCCCAGTCAGTCACCACGGAAGACTCTCCGCACACTCTGTTGGCCGCTTTACAGTCAGATTCTCAAGCAAGTTCACCATCGGACTTATCGCCATTTTTACGAGACGGACTACCAGCTTCTCCATCTACTGCGTCAAGTGCATCCGAAACACCGACCATGGCCGATCAGCAGCCACCACAGCCTCTTACTTTGGAAGCCATGCTCATGAACTTGCAGAACAGTATCGCCACCATACAGCAAAGGGCGGCTAACACTGACGCCAATATTGCTCGCCTGAATGAGCTCTTTAACACTCGTCTTCCTCCAGCTGTCCCAGAGGAGGGCGAGGCCGAAGAGGATGATCACGAGCCAGCCGTTATGATTGAGGATCCTAACCATGAAGGACGTCTTATTGTCCAACCCAACCTAAGGGAGCTTCGTATGCCTTTCTTCCAAATCTTGCGGGTGGCAGACCCCCTCCAAATCAAGAAAGGCCCGCTCAGAATCCGGATGTAGCCGCACTCATGGCCAAGATGGCCAAGCTGGAGGAATCCATTGCCAAGACAGAAAAAATCAGTGCCGGAGGGATCGATCTGGATCGCCTTTGCCTGTATCCCAATGCCAGACTTCCCGAAAAGTTCAAAATGCCGGACTTGGCTAAGTTCGATGAGAGTGGTGACCCCAGGACTCATCTTTACAGCTACCATGCAGCTATGAAACTCCTTTCTGTTGAGCCAAAGGCTATGTCGCAACTCTTTCCTCAGACCCTTTCAGGCCCGGCCTTCCATTGGTTTTTGTCACTCGACATTGCCAAAAGAAGGACTTGGGAGGACATTGGGACTGCGTTTATTTCGCAGGACAATTACAACTCCCAGCTGAAGATGACTACCCGGGAACTTGAATCCACCAAGATGGAAGCCAAGGAGTCCTTTGCGGACTTCGTCAAAAGGTGGAGAGCTAAAGCCGCACAGATTACTGATCGCCCGAGTGAGAAGGATCAGCTCCGCATCATCTCCCGCAATCTCCAACCAGACTATGCTAGACATTTGGTTCTGGCTCAGGCATCCGCCAACTTTGAAACCTTCTTCGACTCTGGCCTGGCCATCGAAGATGCTCTGCAGAGTGGGATTCTATCAAAGGGGGAATCTTCACACGCCACCAAGTCAAAGCCTCGGGCTTATTCAGGGAACGCAAATGCGCTGTTCGGAATGGGAACTTACTCCAACACGGCAACCGCTGGTACCAACACTACTTCCTCCAACACTGATAATCACATTGCAAATGTCAATCAGGAGCAGTCACCGCAGAACAACCGACCTCGGAACCAACCCCGCAGCTTCTCCGCTATCGAGGCACCTCTATCCTAGGTCTTGGAAAAGTTAGTCAAATCAGGGCACTTCAAACCCCTGGATCCAACTCCTTTACCCAAGAACCCTTCACCTGGCTTCAAAGCCAACCTTTACTGTGCTTACCATCAGGGAGCGGGTCATCTCACTGACTCCTGCTTTCGCCTCCGTCATGCAATCCAGGATCTCATTGACGATGGCACGCTGGAAACCCCTCCGCCACCTCAGAAACCCAATGTCATTGCCAACTCTCTTCCCAAACACAACGCTGTGCCGCATATCAGCCAGATATCTCTCAGTTCCACCTATATCAACCCCAGCTCCACCATATTCAACCCCACTGACTATATAGCCTCAACCGATCAACCCAAGCCCATCGTACCTTTCCCACTTGAATCTTCCACCGAGATTTCTTATATACAGGTGGTTGAAGGCCAGGTTGTTGACACTGATGCACCTTCGGAACCTTTACAAGCTGAATCACCTATCTCCGATGAGTCTGTCAGCTCTCTCTTCCATCGATCAATCCCTGCCGTACAGATCAATTCTGCCTCGTCGCTTGACAGCCCGTACGTAACCATTGCTGGCCCGTTTCCTGATCCCTACCAGCCTTGGGTGCCTCCCTCAGATAACAACATGCAAGCTACTGGCTGGGCCATAGCAGACAATTGGGACTACGCCATTCCTCTGATCAACGAGTGGTCAAGCCTTGAAGTAGACGGGCTTCTTCCGCGGCCTGAAAATATCCCGTTTAATCAAGCCTGGTATGATGGCTGGTTGGCTAGCTACGAAGCAGCCATGCTCGATCCCCTGGACGGTTTCTCTTTATACATGCTGTTCAACCCGATTGAGCCTGTTATTCCCGAAGAAGAGTACTACTGGGATCCCGAGCCAACTTGGAATGCTCCCATGGACATTGACCCTAACCCCCTTTAAGGCTATGCTATACCAGACTACATGCTTCATTACGCAGAGGATGAACTTGTCCAGGAAGATCCGCGGGTTCTGGGGGACCACGTCTCCCTCTTTGGTTCGGTCTTCGATTCAGTTTGTAATGCTGATCCCGACGCTGACTGTGACCCATGTTCCTATATTATCGACGAGGAAAATCCGCGCCCTCAGGTGCCTTATCCCAACAACAGGGACTGCAGTATCATGGTTACGGACCTTATTCCGCCCGCTGACCTTTGGGAAGTTAATGACATAGTGGATGTCCAAGTGGGGAATGAAGTCTGGGTGGTCAATCGTTCCCTGGCCGACACTGGTCTTTGGGATGTTCCCTTCATTGCAAATCCGGAGCCCATTGCTGAAGTGGCTGCTGTGAAAGACTTGAACTTCTGGGACTCCTTGCTGATGAAAGATCTGGCTGAAGACCTGGGCTTAGACATGGAAGTGCCCGTCTCTGCATCAACTTCTGACAGAGGAAAGCGCAAATTGGGAGATGTTCCTGCTAATCTCTGGGATGTAAATGAAAAGCCTCAGGTCGTGCCCTCTTTGGGGAACGTTCACAATGTCACAAGGAGCGGACGAATTTTCCAGCCTGCTAATCTAAAGGCCGGGAGTTCTTCCAATCCTTCTAACCAAAGGAACGAACTTGTTTCTTTCCCAAGGTCTGCACCTCTTGAGGTATCAGCTGGCAATCCAATTCCTGACTTGGTTTAGCGGCAACTCGAGCGGATTCCCGCCGCAATTTCTATCTGGGGACTGATCTGTTCGTCCAAGGAGCATCGTCAGAGGCTGTGTCACGCTCTATCCCGCCTTGAAGTCAAGGCCAACGTAACGCCAGAGGCAATGATATCTTTCATCATCCCTCCGACCTCCAAGCATACAGTGGTCTTTACGGACAAGGATCTACCAGTCGAAGGAGTCGACCACAATCGCCCTTTGCACATCACCGTTAACTGTCGAGGACTCTGGGTCCCGACCGTTCTTATTGACAACGGCTCAGCGATCAATGTCTGCCCTCTGAGGGTCGCTTATCGTTTAGGACTCACCAAGAAGGACCTTACACCTTCCACCCTGGCTGTCAAGGCATATGATGGCACCCGCCGCATAGTTGAGGGCATCTTGAAGCTCAAACTCGATGCCGAGGGTTTTGAGATGGATGTGGAATTCCATGTCGTGGACATTCCCGCGACTTTCAATCTTCTGTTAGGCAGGCCATGGCTTCATCGACCCAACATCATGGCTATACCATCTACTCTCCACCAAAAGGTTATCCTGGGGCTGCCAACTGGTACTTTAACCATCTGCGGGGATTCTGGCATCCGCCCGCTCAAAGAGGATGGGACTCCTGTTCTGGGAATTCAACACGGCGAGGAGGACGTCGACCTTGGGGGTTTCTCTTTTGATACTTCAGGCACTGTGATGGCTATCAATGTGGATGGGAACTTCCTCATAAGCTCTGTCGCGCTGGACATTATGAGGAGGATGTCTTACTTTTCGGGCGTAGGCCTAGGTTCTCGCCGACAAGGGGTCCCGGAGTTCCCTACCTTTCCTTTCAACGAGGGCCGCTTTGGTTTGGGGTATATCGCCTCTGCCAAAGATGCCAAGCGGAGGAAATATATGGGAAAACCTCGGACCTTCTGCGGTGGTCCCAAATTTGTACGTGAGGTGGGAAATGCCGCTTACACTGGACAAGCTGAGCCCTTTATTCATTCCGAAATCGGGGAGCTGCTGCCTGGCTTCGAGATCTTCGCTGATGACACCTAGTCAAGCAGTGATGATGAGCCAGCAAGGGAAGAATTCAAGAGGAAGCTTAATCAGGTGAAAATCAAGTCTGACTGGCTAGGATCTGTCAATCAGGGAAATTTGGAGCTGCTGTTCCAGGAATTCTCCCAAGTGGGTTTGGCTGGGGAAGCTGAAGAGGCCGAAGTGCTCATGCTCGGGCCCGACGCCCTCGAGGATCCCACCTCTCTCATTGTGAAAGCCGAGGGCTCTTTAAATAATTGCATTTTCAGGCCACGCCTGACTTGTATTGACGACACTTCTGAGTCCGAGTCTGAGTCTGAGTCTGTTCCGTCCTCTAAGTCTAGCTCTGAGTCGGAGTTTGTGCCTCTAGGCCCTCCACGTCATAGCTTTTACTTCGAGTTTGACTCTCTTGTACTTGGCGACCCTTCAGGGGCTTGTGAAATGAACGAGGCATCTTCTGACTATTTCGATGATCTTTATATAAACTGTGTCGACCCTGACGATGAGGGAATAGATTTCGATGGGGATATTCTCAAGGAAATCCGTGCCTTCATCGAAAGGGAAGACGAAAGGCATGCTTAGCCATTAAAAGAAGAAATAGTTTCTATAAATTTGAAAGATGGAAACGATCCCCGAATGGTCAAATGGGCTCCACACTTTCACCAGAGGAGCACCGTGATTTCAAAGAGCTCCTCACCGAATTCAGTGACGTTTTTGCATGGTCTCATCGAGATATGCCCGGAATCGATCCCGAGATTGTGGAACATCGCATTCCTTTGTTTCCAGATGCCAAGCCTGTGAAGCAGAAACTTCGGCGGATGAGGCCGGATTGGGTTCAGAAGATTAAAGAGGAGGTTACTAAGCAGATTGATGCTGGCTTTCTCATGGTCTCTCAGTATCCTACGTGGGTGGCCAACATTGTCCCCGTTCCTAAGAAAAATGGCCAAATTCGAGTTTGCGTTGATTTCCGGGACTTGAACAGGGCAAGCCCTAAGGACAATTTTCCCTTGCCACACATCGATGTGCTTGTAGACAATACTGCGGGGTACGCCTTGCTCTCGTTCATGGATGGCTTCTCTGGCTACAACCAAATTCTCATGGCACCCGAGGACCGTGAGAAAATCACATTCATCACTGAATGGGGGACTTATTGCTACCTTGTCATGCCTTTCGGCTTGAAGAACGCCGGGCCCACTTATCAGCGAGCTGCTACCACAATCCTGCATGATATGATGCACAAAGAAGTCGAGGTCTACGTTGATGACATGATCGCTAAGTCTAAAACTCGAGAAGGCCACGTTCCTGTGCTTAGGAAGTTCTTCGAGAGGTTACGAAAGTTTCGTATGTGTCTAAATCCTCAGAAATGCACCTTTGGGGTTACAGCTGGTAAGATGCTCGGTTTCATGATCACTTCTCGCGGAATTGAGGTCGACCCGTCGAAAATCAAGGCAGTCCTTGACATGAAGCCACCAGATTCTGAAAAGGGAGTGCGAAGCTTTTTGGGAAAGGTACAGTTCATCAGCAGATTCATCGCCAAGTTGACTCTAACTTGCGAGCCGATGTTTCGTCTATTGAAGAAGAATACTCCGTTCGTTTGGACAGACAAGTGTCAGGCGGCTTTCACCTCCATTCAAACTTACCTACAGAACCCTCCGATTTTAATGCCACCAGTGCCCGGGAAGCCCTTGATACTTTATCTATCGGTAAATCCTTCGTCTATGGGGTGCTTGCTAGCTCAAGAGGGAGAAAAGGGAGTCGAAAAGGCCATTTACTATCTGAGTAAGAAGATGGTTGGTGCTGAAGAACGCTATACCGCTCTTGAAAAGACATGTTGGGCTCTTGTTTGGGCATCCAAGAAATTGAGACACTACATGCTAGCTTACCCGGTGAAGTTGATTTCTCGAATGGATCCTCTCAAGTATCTGTTTGAGAAGCCTGCGCTCACTGGTAAGCTAGCACGTTGGTTGCTTTTGCTCGCAGAGTTCGATCTCGAATATGTCACTAGGAAGTCTGTCAAGGGACGCGCTGTCGCCGAATTCCTGGCTGATCATCCTGTCAATCGGCCAGAGGACTCAGATTTTGCATTTCCAAATGAAGGAGTAATGGCAGTTGTCGAAGACACCTGGACTCTTTATTTCGATGGGGCAGCCAATCAGAAGGGATACGGGATTGGGGTTTTGCTGATAACCCCCGATGGTGCTCATATTCCGCTTGCATTTAAACTCAATTTCGATGTCACGAACAACCAAGCTGAGTATGAGGCCTGCATTGTTGACATGGAAGCTGCTCTTACGCTTGGTGTGGAAAAGTTCGAAGTCATTGGCGATTCCAACCTTGTCGTTTCTCAGGCCAATGGGGACTGGAAAGTTCGGGAGGACAGATTGAAGCCTTATCACCAAGATCTGGAGGATCTCATTCCCCGTTTCAACAAAGTCACATTCACGCACATCCCTCGGATGAAGAATCAGTTCGCTGATGCTCTAGCAACTTTGGCTTCCATGGTCGAACTCCCGATTGGTGTTAAGCTTCGCCCTATTCTAATTGAACAGCGGGACTTGCCTGCTTATCAGTATGTCAACGCTGTCGATGATGTTGATGAAGGTCTACCCTGGTATCATGACATTTGGAATTTTATTGAAAGTGGTCAGTTCCCGTCTGACGCCACTAAGAAGGATCGAGCATCACTGCGAAGGTTGGCCGCTCAATACATTATCTGTGGAGGGAAGCTATATCGGAGATCTCACTACGGAATGCACAAGCTCTGTGTCAGCGGTGTTGAGGCCATCAAGATCATGGAGGAAATTCACGAGGGAGTTTGTGGCCCTCACATGAGCGGGGTCATGCTCGCCAGGAAAATCCTACGACAGGGTTACTTTTGGTCTACCATGGAATCTCAGTGTGTGGATTATGTGCGCCGCTGCCATAGGTGTCAAATCCATGCCAATCTCATGCACGTCCCTCCTTCTAAACTGTTTGGCATGACATCGCCTTGGCCCTTTTCTGTTTGGGGTATCAATGATATTGGCATGATTAGGCCTTCTGCTTCGAACGGGCACCGGTTCATTTTGGTGGCGATAGATTACTTCACCAAGTGGGTTGAGGCTGAATCTTACAAGACCCTGACGGCAGTTCAGGTTGCTCAGTTCATCCAAAAGAACATCATCTATCGATACGGGGTTCCACAGGCGTTCGTTTCTGACAATGGGGTTCATTTCAAAGGCAGGGTTTTGGAACTCTTCGAAGAGTTCAAGATTCAGGTTCATCACTCGACAGTCTATCGCCTCAGACGAATGGGGCGGTCAAAGCGGCCAACAAGAACATCGAGACTATCATCAAGAAGTCCGCAGAGTCCGCCAGGGACTGGCACGAGCAGCTGCCTCTAGCTCTTTGGGGATATCGTACGTCAATTCGAACATCAACAGGGGCAACCCCCTTTTCTCTAATTTACGGGATGGAGGCAGTACTTCCCATTGAGCTCGAAGTTCCGACCTTGAGGATCATGGCTGAAAAAGGAAACTCACAGAGTCCGAATGGCTTAGTGGGAGATTCGTTGAACTCGTGCTCTTCGATGAACGGAGGCTTCGCGCCTTGTATCACGTTCAGGGGTATCAACGCAGGATTGCTCGGGCGTTCAACAAGAAAGTGAAGTCTCGGGATCTGGTTGAGGGGGATATGGTCACGAAGGAAATCCGGGCTCCCATTTTCGATCTACGTGGTAAGTTCCGCCCGAAGCGCGCAGGACCTTACATTATCAAGACAATCCTCTCGGGCGGGGCGGCTCAGCTTATTGATCTAGACGGCAACGAGTTCAACACCCTGGTCAACCTGGATCAACTTAAACGCTACTATCCTTGAGAGAAGCTCGTTGGGCCAAAAACCACAAGGGTGGGCGGTCCCAAGCAAAAATAAGAGCAAGCCTGCTAAACTGAAAACCCAAGGGGGCAGTTTAGGCAAAAATAAATAGGCATTCAATCAAAGCTCGCTAGACTGGAAACCTGCAAAGGCAGTTCTAGGCAAAAATTAGAGCGCAAAAGGAGAGCCAAAATACTCGAGCGAACCTTAGCCTGAACTACGTTTTGACCTGATTCCCTAGCTTGGGATACGTAGGCAGTCTCTCTTTGGGACTCGGTCATACTCTGTCGAACCTTAGCCTGAACTACGTTTTGACCTGATTCCCTAGCTTGGGATACGTAGGCAGTCTCTCTTTGGGACTCGGTCATACTCTGTCGAACCTTAGCCTGAACTACGTTTTGACCTGATTCCCTAGCTTGGGATACGTAGGCAGTCTCTCTTTGGGACTCAGTCATACTCTGTCGAACCGTAGCCTGAACTACGTTTTGACCTGATTCCCTAGCTTGGGATACGTAGGCAATCTCTCTGTGAGATTCGGTCACAATCAATCAACTTGATCCAGGTTTTTTATTCCAGGGTATGCTTCAATATTCAAAACGACGTGGTGTTCAACACTTGGACCAAAAAGGGGAAAATTCTTAATCTTTCACTTTTATTCAAAACTATTATTTCTATTACATAGGCTGAGCAGAGTCCTAAAAACAGTAAAACATCAAAAACAGAACGAAATGCTAGAGGCCTTCACGGGCTCACAGTTTATTCTAGTTTGTTGGAAGTTATGTCAGGAGTCAGTCTGTATTTTGTCTCCTTGCAACCTCTTCCCTTAGCCATGCTACATAGCGGCGTTTGAGTCTCGTGCTGAAGTCGTCTTCCACTCCCCCGAGTTCTCTCAAGCCCCAGTTGTGCTCATATCCAACCAGATGTTGGGCTGTGAATGCTGGAATCTGGAAATCTTCTATCCCAGCTCAATGAAAACCTTGGCTCATGCCTAATTGCCGCAGAATGCGACCTGGAATGTAGAACGTGAAACTGGACAGCCCAGCAATCACCATCCTCTCAAAACCTGCAGAGTGCAGAGCCATGTCCGGAAGGTCTAGGGCTTCGTGCCGCCAGACGATCTCGCGCGGAGACATCTCCCTCATGAAGGTGTACCACTCCTCCTCAAACATTTCTGGGTATAGCATCCCTCTTTGATGCATTCGCCCGGGCAAACGGGGCCAGTTCGCTTCAGGAGCCGAGATTAGCCCGAGTTTGTCGCATAGCCACAACTGCATGAGCGAAAAGACAAGTAAGGAGCCACATAAGCCTGAGCGAAAGAAAACAAGTAAGGAGCTACTATAAAGCCTTAGCCGAGAGTTGAGGTAAAAACAGACTGTGTGAAAGCCGAAAAAAGGTGAGATGAGTGAGAGTTTACCTGCAATAGGAGTGGGCTGCCACCGAACGTATTTGTTTGACCGGCGGCCACCAAATCCAAACCAATGAGTGTTTCAGCAAGCACCATGGGGACTACGCTCTTTCGAACACCCATCTGTGCAGCCACGTCCACCAGCGAGGGATCGGGTCGTCCATATGGAGACACCAGCAGGTATGCGGCTAGTACGTCAATTGACAGAGCAAATCGGCGTCAAGCCTGCAGAACGGTATCCGCTGGATCCCCGTCGGGCCCGTACCATTCCATTAGGCGCACGACGTTTATCTGTCCGCCAATCAGCAGGCCTTCTGCCGCACCTCTTGAAATGTTCAGACAGGTCTTCAACAGCTTTGACATGCTTTGTCTGTAAGGTGGCACGACAATCATGCTCGAAGCAAAGCCTTGGAGATATGCCTGAAATTCTTCTACAGTCGGGCACAGCTCGTTGTCCCCGAATCGGAACACGTGGACGTCCCGATCCCAGAATTGGAGAGCTGCTCTCAGGATTTCAGGGCGAAGCCTTATACTTTTTAGGAAGCGAAAGGCGGCCAGCCCATGAGAACGGAAGCATAGCCAATCACTTGCGACAAATTCTTCGAGCCACGGGCTGATTAATGCGGGAAGATGATTTGCCATTAGGGTCTAAAGCCTTTGGGATTTTTTCCTACGGAGGGTATGTGGTCACTCAGGAAGCAACCTTGCTTTTATAAGCCAAGGAAGCATGTGAGGCTTTTTCCCTTGGATGAGATATCCATGCAAGGTGTCCCCCCACTTGTTAAAGACTAAGGGCACATCTCTGTGAAGAGCCAGAAGCCTCTGCACGTCCAAAGCTGGTGGCAGGGTCTGCCACCTTTTTGCTTTCTGAATGAGTCAAGGTTGGCAGCTGAAACAGGGATTCTCTATCGCGCGACGGTCCGGGAGTGTCGCGCGACCGAGTTTGATCGCGCGATGGTTTCTTTCACTCGCGCGACAGTTCAATTTATTTCGGTACAGTAAGGCAGGCTACTGTCTTTTTAGGAGGTGATTTTTCGCATTTTGCCTCGGGCCAGATTTTGGGATTCTGATGCTTCCAGTAGGTCATTATGGGTAGTTATGACCACGTCGAAGCGTTGTTTGTTCAAATTGCATGCTTGGTGACGAATTCGGTCCCTCGAAAGGATAACGGCCGGATGATTCTTATTTAAAGTCATTATTTGGCCGGTCAAGCCGGGCAAAAGGTCGTACAATTTACAAGACAGGCATTGAAAAGAAGAGCTAGAAGTTTAGACAGCCTGATGGTTTTACTCGTTACAAACTTGGTTTTTCTACGGGATTCAGAAATATCCCCTTTGCCTAGCTTCCACTTCAACACGGAGCCATCTCACGTAGTGACTCTCCAACCATGTCTTGAAGTCTGGGATGGGTTCTTTCAGTGTCCTATCGCTCCAATTGTCTTTGTAGCAGCGCAATTGCCATGAGTCGAATGCAGGGAGGTCGAAGTCTTCCGCTCCGTATCGCTTGTACCCTTGGCTTCTGTAGACACCTCCCAAACGGGGCATCGCCATACAGATTGATCACGTTTGTATGCTCGATTGGTTGTTTGCTTTGTAAACCAAAATCATGGACATTCCCATGGCTAGGAACATCGCCACATGATAGCGGTTATCATCAAAACAGAGTCGCCACCTAGTTTATTAAAACTAGGAAAACAGATAGAGATTCTGGATACGGGAGCCAAAAGTACAATAAGGGGAAGGTGTTAGGCACCCCTCTTTGCCCAGTCGTGAGACTGGCCCATAATCATTCAACATAAGACGTGTAGATGCTTTGTTTAATTCCAACATATAGTCTGTTTATTTATTCCTTTAAACAGTAAGCAAAGTGAGCCAGTGCGATAAGTAAGCATGCATCAGAAAGCAGAAAAGCAAACAAAATGTCCCAGGGAGATGGATCCCGCGGCCGGTGAATGGATGTCACGGCCGAGGGATCCTCCTGGTTTGATGTACCGGCCGAGGGATCGAAGCCCCGGTCGGTGTTCTTCCTCACACCAGACAGAAAGATTAACAGGTAATCAAAACGCTACGATTAGTAAAAAATACAGTAAATAAGACAAACCAGAGGCCGTTGGGCCTCACCACCTTAATCCCTCAGTTGCTTGATTGCTTTGGATTAGGCGTGATTGACTGATTGCTTGATCGAAAACCCTAGAGTTAGGGTTTGAACTTCGGGGTTTGATCGCCGGATTGACGGCTGCCTTCGGGAGGTTAGGGCTTTTGAAGTATGGGATTGAGAGAGTATTTGTACAGAGTTTTGAGGCTTGAAAGAGTGTGAAAGTATATCAATTTTGGAACCCAAAGGCTCCTTTATATAGCATAGGGATGACTCACTCCGGCCAATCGCCATGCACGATAAAAATTGGAGTTAGAGTGTGATTCTAACTCTCCATGGCAATCCTCTAACGTAGCCCGAACGCATCGGGAAGGTAGTGTAATCGGATCAAACGTCTGACAGAACACGTTCCAGAGTCTGGAAAAAGGTCGATCTGGCGGCTGAGTAAAGGATATCACGGCCGAGGAATGGATGTCTCGGCCGAAGGATGGATCTTGGGGCCGAGAGATTGATCTCTCAGGGAGATTTGACTAGCAACAGGTTGCTCGGGTGAGGAAATGATGTAAGGGCCGTGGGATCGATGTCACGGCCGACAGATGGATTCTCCTAGACTTCTGTATTTCTGTCTGAAAGGCTGTATGGCTCTGAATTGGGTCCTCTAAGTGGCTCAAAGTTCTTACCGAAAGTCCTAAGGTTCTCAAGGAGGCAATAAGCAATCACTGTATCCATTTCATCATCGGGATTGTCCCAAGGTGGGACTTGAAATAATCGTTAGGCCAAATTTGGGTGTCTACAGATGCCCCTCTTTGACTGAACTCAGACGGATCGCGAGACATGTTTGAGTAAGAGTCAAAGCTGTAAAAAGCAACTCAATTTGGTCCAACCAGTATTCCAAGGGGTTTTCGAAAAAGGTTTTGTTATGGTCGGGCCGGGAGGCTGCCTACGTATTCCACAAGGGAAATTCAGACCAATCGTAGTTCGGGCAAAAAAAAGTAAAAAGCTTCGGAGGATTAGAGACAGAAGACGTACTTTTGGGCTTAAAAAGCCGTAGTGTGACGTACCTAGACTGAGTCAGGGTTTTGGCGAAGAGTAGTTGAAGGAGCGCAGGGCTGCCTGGGGAGTTTCTTTGCGGAGAGCTTCCTTAGTATTTTGGGGTAGATCAGTACACTGCAGGTGCGTTTGCTTTTCTTGATCATCCTTACTTTGACTGAAAGGAGCTCGGTAGAGTAGCCTATCCTTGCGAATGAGCTGGAGGGAATTGATGTAATGGGGTGGAATCCAAACCATCTGCTGGGATGAGTCGGACGCCGGTTGTTTTTGAGATATGGGGGGCGCAGGGCCAGTATCTAGAGCACGGAGCTTTGATGATGAGGAAATCGAGGCACGGAGCCGATTGTAGTCATGAGGCGAGAGCCTGGAGAGTGATAGAATTGAGGCATGGAGCCTGTTGCAATCTTGAGACGGAGGCCTGAGGTGAACTTGGATAGGACCGAAGCGCGGAGCTGGTGTTGATCATAAGGCGAGAGCCTAAGGTGATTTAGATTGAGGCGTGGAGCCTGCTGCGGTTATGAGGCAAGGGCTTGAGGTGTCGAAGCTTAGAGCTTGTTGGAACTGAAGCGCGGAGCTGGTATTGATCATAAGGTGGGAGCCTGTGGTGTCAGAGCTTTGAGCTTGACGTGATGAACCAAAGCGCGGAGCTGGTATAAGGCAAGGGCCTGAGTTGTCGGAGCTTAGAGCTTGACGTGATATGAACCGAAGCGTAGAGCTGGTTGCATTCTGATGGTCTGTGCACGGAGCTTTTCCACCATAAGTGTTGGCATGGAGCCAAATGATCGAGGCGCTGGACCGATCAATAAAACCGAGGCATAGAGCCGATTGATTGCAGGGTTGACCTGTTTCATGAGAGATATGCAGAGTGTATATGTGTGATGATGGTTGTTAGATGTGAACAGATATGATGATGCAGACTCGATGTGATAACGCAATATGTACACGGGCCCGTGCGTGTGTGTTTATTTTTAAGCTTAGAGCTTCTATCAAGTTCCGGACTTGAGCATTCAGAGCGTAGAGCTCGAGCATTCGGATGGCAGAATCCGAGCATTCAAAGTATAGGCTTTGAGCGTCCAGTACGCAGTGGTTGGGCATCCAAGCTTAGAGCTTGAGCATTCAAGCGTATAACTTGAGCATTCAGTACACAGTGGTTGGGCATCCAAGCGTAGAGCTTGAGCATTCAAAAATGTTAGATTTTTTAGCATTCAGGCGTAGAGCCTGAGAATAGATGTCTTGATTGATGGGGCGGCTTAGAGCCTGTTGCTTGTTTACGGCTTCGAGCTAGTTTGAGATGATGGATACAGGCTTCGAGCCCGTTAAGAACTTGATTGTGTACGGCTTCGAGCCAGTTGAAATAATGGGCTTAGAGCCGCTGGGTTGGTTGTTACGGCTTTGAGCCAATTGAGATAATGGACTTGGAGCCGCTAAGTTGAGTGATTACAGGCATAGAGCCTGTTGCCGTGATAGCGAGCACAGAGCTGCTGAGATAAAGGGCTTCGAGCCGCTGGGTGATAGTAGACGTAGGCTTCAAGCCTATTGAGGTAATGGGCTTCGAGCCGCTGAGTTGATTGTTATGGCTTCGATCCAGTTCAGATGGTAGATACAGGCTTCGAGCCTGTTGAAGTAATGGGCTTCGAGCCGCTGAGTAGTGATAGCGAGCGTAGAGCTGCTGATTCGAGGGCTTGGAGCCACTGAGTGAGTATATACAGGCGTAGAGTCTGTCGCTGTGATAGCGAGCATAGAGCTGCTGGGATGGTTGTTACGGCTTAGAGCCAATTAAAGTGGTGGGCTTAGAGCCGCTGAGTTGTGATAACGGGCGTAGAGCTGCTGAGTCGAGGGCTTGGAGCCGCTGAGATGACATAGATGAGGGCGTAGAGCCGCTGAGTTGTGTAGAAATGATAGGTACAGGGCCACTGAATTGACATGGGCTTCGAGCCGCTGAGTGAATTGATATGGGCACGGAGCTGCTGCGTTATTTTGATGGCGGTGAATAGCAGAGTTGCTGAATGTCTTGATTTGTTGTAGCAAGAGCTTATGGCCAGTAGTTTTGTGGAGAGAGAATTTCCTTATGCTTGGATATGCCCCCAAGGCTAGTTTTGACCACATTGTATCGGCTCGGGGATGCCCCCAAGGCTACTTGGTTGGTTGAAGACTTAGAAGTTCGTAATTGCCTGAATTGGTGCACTAAGCAAGATCTGATATTGCTGAAGGAAATTGATTGGGAGGCCAGGAGATCGATCTCTCGGCCGAGGGATTGATGTCTCGGCCGAGGTATCGAACGCTCGGCCGTTTAATCGGTTTATTTCCAGAGACCTATAAAAGACCACGGCGTCGACCGTTTCATCTCATTTTCCACTTTTTCTCTTCCTCTCCTCGTTCCGAGAGCTCCATATCCGAAGATCCCTTTCACTTCCCCTCATTCCTAACAGCTCCGGGCCATGGGTGATGCGCTGACGTGGCTAGTGTGTGCGGAGGGAGACTGCGTTTGCTTTTGGTCCCGTCTTGATGCTTGATTTGGGACCCTCGCATGGGTATGCTTGATTAGGGGCCCTCGCATGGGTGGCTTGCTTCCGTGACGCGGAACTCCTGGCGTGGCGGTGGTACGCGGTGTGGTGATTTTTCTGAGCCATGTGGTGTCCCTTCTGCACCGTAGTACTCCTTTGGTATACATCGCCCCAGGGGTCTCCTTTTCTTTTCTACAGCTGGTCTCTTTTGTTCGGACCACCAGAGGGTTCGACATCCTCTTCTGCTTCCTTTTTTTTGTTTTTTCTTTGTTTCTCTTCCTGCATAGGTTAGTTCGACGGGAAATCGATGTACAGTTTGTTTAGGAAATGTGGGATGATCCACCTTGTGATGTAAAAAGCTTTCGATATATGAAACAAAAACCTTTTGCTCTGCGATTGTGATTGTATATGTTGTTTTTACGTTGTTTGCGTGTGATATTCTTGTTAATCCGACGAAACGAACTGAACCGTGGAAGCAGTCTGTAAAATAGCCGTTCTGGCGGCCGATCTAGTGATTAAGCGGTCGAAGCTTCGATCTGGCGGCCGAAGGATCGTTTTGTTTGCCTGGTTTTGACTTGCAGGTCAACCCTGATATTTACGGGTCGATGGATAGATCCTACGGCCGTCATATCGAAGTATCGGCCAAGAGACCGATTGAAATTCTGAGGATTAAGAATCCGATTCCGATTCGAACTAAGACTCGACTTAGTTCTATAAATACGCGTTCTACGAACCCGATAGCATTGCCTAGTTAGCAATTCCTTACACATGGCACAACCAGTCCTTGATCAGTGGTTGGATTCCTTTAATGGCCTCGACCGTCTGCACTTTAAGTCCTTTGGTATGGACTTCCTCTTTTCCCTTCGTCACATCCCTGTGAATTTTGCCTTCCTTAGGGCAGCCGCTAGTTTGTGGGACCCTGATTTTCACGTCTTTCGTTTTAAGAGAGAGGAGTTGTGTCCTACTATCGAGGAATTTGTAGCCATCATGGGTCATTCGGATAGGGAGGGTTTCATTGTCCCTAATCCTTTGTTCAACCGGGGTGATCTCCTGAAGGATTTACTCCAAGTTCAGAAACATGAAGTTAAATTCTTCCTAGTGAAAGGAAGACTAGAGATTCTGCAACTTATTCAGCGTTTTGGTACAGCTGAGGCTCATCGCCAAGTTTCCCTACAGAAGTCGTGTTTTTCATGTGTTGTGCATTAGTCTCCTTCATTACTACTTGCTTGGCCCTTCCTCTGGCCACGCTGATCCTGTGTTGCTTAATCTTGCTCAACAGATTGGAAACCGTGTGGGTTTCGCTGGCTTAGTGTTGGCAGAGACCTTGATGGGTCTAGATGTGATGAAGGGTAGTCCTACAGCTCAGTTCTCAGGCAGTCCTTTGCTATTGCAGGTTCGCTCTTTTATTTGTTTATTTTGTCAAATTTATCTTTTCACTCATCACTCTTTTGTTTTGACTCACGTGTTCTCTCAACTCATAATTTTCCCTTGTTCTCTAGGTGTGGTTGTTTGAGAAGCTAAAAGTGTGGGGTGCGTCGGAGCGACTTCCTTATAATCCAGACCAATGCACGGAGCGTCACATGATTAAGCAATTCCCAACTGAGGCTGCTTGGGAAGCATGGATGAGGACTTGCAGGGGTGATTGGATTCAATGGGTTTGCCCCTGGTATGGTATTGAGAGTATGACTGCGAGTACCATGAACCATTTTGGTGTAGCAGTAATTGGTATTACTCGAGTCGTTTTCTACTTTCCTGCTCGCTTTCAAAGGCAGTTTGGAGCTGAACAAACCGCAATCCTGGGTGACCCTGAGTACACCGTCTCTAAGATCCACGATGCCAACTTCCGTCGCAACATGCTGCGTCTTTGGCCAAATAGAGTGATGCAGGAGGTTGCTGAGAACGTCGTTATCAAGCTATCGGGTTCTTACAAACGCTGGTTGAAGAAAAACCTTTTGGAGGATAGTAGTGCAAAGAGAAGGAAGACCTAGAGATTGACGCTTTGCTTATGTTTTTCAAAAGATATTTGTTTGATTCTAGCTTTCATGGATTAAGAATTGCTTAGGTTTGCTTTTTTCCTTTTTTGTTTGGAAATAATAAAACATTTGGACGTTTTATTTGAAGATGTTATTGCCATGATTTGATAGCGAACATGCTTTAGGATAGACCTAGAAATTTTGGAAGTGATGATGATGATAGCAGTGGCCGAATCTCAAACTTGGAGATTGCCTACGTATCCCATGGAGGGAATCAAGCCATAAACGTAGTTCCAACAAAGGGGATTTGTTTTGTTTTTAGTTAGGGTCCACTCGGTATTTTTCTCTCCTTTTGTGCTCTAAATTTTGCCTAAAACCGCCCTTGCGGGTTTTTGGTCTAGCGAGCGTTTTATTTATGCCTTAGTTTTTGCCTAAGCCGCCCTTGCGGGTTTTCGACCTAGCAGGCTGCTCTAATTTTTGCTTGGATCCGTCCACCCTTGTGGTTTTCGGTCCAACGAGCATCTCTCATGGGTAATACTTCCTCAACTTGTCGATGTTGACTGGCGTTGCAAATTCCATTCCATCCAAGTCTGCAATGTATGCTGCTCCTCCAGAAAGTATGCATTTGATAAGGTAGGGGCCTCCCCAGTTTGGTCTAAACTTGCCCCTTGGGTCTGAGACGTGGCGACGAATTGCTTTGAGCACCATGTCTCCTACCTTGATGTCCCTAGGTTTCACCTTTTTGTTGAATGCTCATGCAATGCGGCGTTGATACCCTTGTACATGGTATAAGGCTCTCAGTCTCCTTTCGTCTAGTAGTGCCAACTCGTCGTAGCGGTTTTGAACCCAGTCTTCTTCGATCATTCCAGTCTCAGCTAGAACCCTTAACGAAGGTAACTCCAGTTCGATAGGCAAGACAGCTTCCATTCCATAGACCAAAGAGTAGGGAGTGGCCCCAGTTGAAGTCCTTTCAGTTGTTCGATATCCCCATAGCGCCAAAGGTAGCATTTCTGGCCAGTCTGTGTAAGTGTCGGTAGTCTTCCGCAGAATCCTCTTGACATTCTTGTTTGCAGCCTCAACTGCTCCATTAGTTTGAGGTCGGTAAGTAGATGACTGATGATTCTGTATCCCAAAATTCGGCGAAAAGCTTCTTTGTCGCCCCCTTGAAGTGTGATCCATTGGCACAGACGAACTCGTGAGGTACACCATATCGATAGATGATATTAGTGCGAATAAATTTGGCCACATGAGTGGCTTTGAGAGTAGCATAAGAAGCTGCTTCTACCCATTTGGTGAAGTGGTCAATGGCCACCAGAATGAACTGATATTTGTATTTTCCTTTTGGATTTATGCTTCCAATGACGTCTATCCCCCAAGTGGAGAATGGCCAAGGGGATGTCATGCTATACAATTCTGTAGGGGGAATACGCATACGATCAGCGTGAGTTTGGCATTTGTAACATCGGCGGACATAATCAGCGCAGTCGGCCTCCATTGTAGTCCAGTAATATCCCTGACGTAGGATCTTCTTTGCCATCGTTGCCCCATTCATGTGTGGCCCACAAATTCCTTCATGTATTTCCTCCATTACCTTGCGGCTGTCCTTCGTTGTGACGCAAAGTTGACTTGGACCCAAGTGTGCCCTTCGGTACAATGCTCCTCCACATATTACAAACCGGGCAGCAAATTTCCGCAGAGCCGTTTTGTCCTTCGAGGTGGCCTCGGATGGGTATTCTCCTTTTTCCACTTTTTCCAGGAATTCCTTCGTACCATGGCTTGCCATCGTCTTCACCTTCCTCGGTAAAGGTGCATTCACATGCTGGTTTAACTTTTTGTTCGATCATGAGAGGCCGCATTGTGAATCCCAGGGGTATTTCGACCATAGATGCTAATGTCGCCAGTGCATCTGCAAATCTATTGCTCACTCGAGGAGTGTGTGTGAAGATAACAGAATCGAATTGTGGAATTAGATCTTCCAGCACATAGTGATATAGCTTCAGTGTATCTTCCTTGACCTTCCAGTCTCCTCTGGCTTGAGATACCACCAGATTTGAATCCCCAGTGACTTCTACCCTTTTTGCCCCTACCTCCAGGGCTGCCTCCATTCCAGCAATACAAGCCTCGTACTCAGCTTGATTGTTAATGACCTCAAACCTCAGTTTATATGACAAAGGGATATGGGAGTCGTTTGGGGAAACTAGCAATACCCCTATGCCATATCCACATCGGTTTGATGCTCCATCAAAGTAAAGTTGCCAGGTGTCGTCTAAGAGACATAAGATGTCCTCGTCGGGGAACATGAAGTCCTCTGCCTCGGCCTCTGTCACAGGGTGATCTGCCAAGAATTCTGCCACAGCTCTTCCTTTTACTGATTTCCTTGTCATGTATTTGAGGTCGAACTCTGCTAGCAGCAATAACCACCTAGCTAGCTTTCCGATAAGTGCTGGCTTTTCGAAAAGATACCTGATTGGGTCTAAACGAGAGACCAGCACCACCGGATGTGCTAACAGGTAGTGCCTCAGTTTCTTTGTGGCCCATACTAGCCCCCAACAGGTTTTCTCGAGGGGAGTGTACCTTGTCTCATAATCCATCATTTTTTTGCTGAGGTAGTATATGGCGCACTCTACTTTGGCGTCGTTTTCTTGCGCTAGCATGCATCCCATGGATGTGTCTGTTACTGAGAGATACAGAATCAACGGCTTCCCAGGGATGGGCGGTGACAGTACAGGTGGATTCTGAAGATATTCTTTGATTGCCTCAAATGCTTGCTGACAGTCTTGGCTCCATTTAAAAATCAGTACCTTTCCTCAGTAGCTTGAAAAGAGGTTCACAGGTGGTTGTGAGCTTGGAAATGAACCTGCTGATGAATTGTACCTTCCCCAAGAAACTCCTTACTTCCTTCTCCGTCCTAGGCGGTGATATCTCCATGATAGCCTGTATCTTGGAAGGGTCTACTTCGATTCCTCTTTGAGTGATGAGGAATCCCAACATCTTTCCAGCTGTTACCCCAAAAGTGCATTTTTGAGGGTTAAGACGTAGTTTGTAATTCCTAACCCTCTCAAAGAACTTTTGGAGTGCTCCATAGTGTCCTTCCCTTTCCTTTGATTTGACTATCATATCGTCGACATATACCTCGACCTCTTTGTGCATCATGTCGTGCAGCAGTGTTGTGGCCATCCTCTGATAAGTGGCTCCAGCATTCTTCAACCCAAATGGCATCACTCGGTAGCAGTAGGTTCCCCAAGGTGTAGTGAAGGTAGTTTTCTCTTTATCCTCAGGAGACATAAGGATTTGATTATACCCAGAAAATCCATCCATGAAGGATAGCAATGCATGGCCTGCGGTGTTATCTATTAGCTCGTCTATGTGAGGTAATGGGAAGTCATCCTTTGGACTGGCCTTGTTGAGATCTCGGAAATCTACGCAGACCCTGATTCCTCCAGTTTTCTTTGGTACGGGAACAATGTTGGCTACCCACTATGGATATTCGGTGACTATGAGAAAACCGGCGTTGATTTGTTTAGTGACTTCTTCTTTTATCTTTAAGACCCAATTAGGGCGCATAAGTCTCAGTTTCTGTTTTAACTGGTTTTGCATCAGGATGAAAGGGAATTTTATGCTGAACAATTTCAGAGTCTATTCCAGGCATGTCCTCGTAAGACCAGGCAAAAACATCTTTGTATTCTTTTAGCAAAAGGATTAGTTTTTCACTTTCTTGAGGGGATAGTGCGCCACCAATTTTAACCATTTTGGGCTCGTTTTCAGAGCCTATGTTTGCTGTGATTATTTCCTCAGAAAAAGGTTTAGCGTGCCTTTCTTCTTCTTTCTCGATGAATTCTAGAATTTCTTTTGGAATTTCTTCCTCAAATTTTGGTTTGTCGGAATCCACACAATTGATCATAGGCAAAGTGAAATACTCTAAATCTTCCTTCTCATTGCTAAGATTATCAAAAGACATTTCAGAGTCAAACTCAAAGTAAATGCTATGCCTTGGTACTTTGACCAGGTTTTCCTCACTAGACTTAGTAGTTTCAAAAGATGAAAAGCTTGACTCGGACTGAGTCGACTCGGAGTCGGAATCGGAATCAGAACTAAGATCAGAATTAGCGCTTTTCATTTTGTATTTCAGAGTGTGTTCCACGGTCCAGTTAGGGTAAGCCCCTTTTTCAGCATCCACAATCAGCTCAGAGCAGTCTTTTTCATCACCATGGTTGATCACCAGCACTTTACTGTCATCTTGATTCGCACTTTCATCATTGTCACCCTACAAGTCTTGGAGGGCCATTTGATTTGCTATCGCTGTTATTTCTTCCAATTGAGCTTCAATCTCGGCTTCGTCGCTGTTGTCGACTCGTCGTGTGCCAACAAAGCCCCACCAGTTACCAAAGCTATCTATGATGGGGTGGATCACCCTTATTTCATTGTTGGTGACCCCTTCATCAAAGAGTAGGTTTTAGTGATATTTCGTCTAGTGGGTCATTGTCGACAGACTCTTCTTCCTTTGCCTCTTCAGTTTCGAGGTTGTTGACCTCGTCTATTGGCCAATAATCATCGGTAGGTGCATAGGGGTCATAAAAATAGATTGGAACCCTGCGAAGCCCTTCTTCTTCGATCAGGTCTTCTACTTCTTCCTCATAAACCGTTCCAGCGAACATGACATGGTTGTCTTCAATGATAGCCACCATAGGCTTTGGTTGATTTACTGGAGTGATGTATTCAGAGGGGTTGAAATCTTCAACAGCAAAGTGGAGCGGGCCAGACAGCTTGGTGACAACTTGAAAGTGCGAATCAGACATGAACAGTGATGCAGTCATTTTTCCTGAAAAGGTTTTTGCTTTAGTTAGATTGATTAATCTTACCTACTGTTTATTTGACTTAGAGAGATTCCTAAGGTTTGACCTACAAAAGAGAAACTTTACAACATACACATATACAACAGGTGTGAGGAAGAACTTGGAAGCAAAATGCAAATAGGTTCCTAGCCTGTAGGTTCCTGTCTTAATTTGATAAGTTCTATGGCTTTCTAAAACATGCAAGGTTTTGGTAGTCTCAGGGTGCTCCGTTGTCAAAGGGCACCAATCCTCTCACCAGCCCATCATAGGCGGTGATTGGGTGATTTCCTTTTTGATATACCACTAGGTACGAGTGACTGTGGAGTTTGCTGGAACCCCCAACATAGCCTGTGTCATGCCGGGATATCAGGTGAACTCAACGGGTTGCCCGCTCAATGCATATGATAAATGAATTAAACAAGGCATGTATTAGTCTTATGTTGAACTTTTTGGTTATGGCTCTCATATTCCCCAGCAGAGTCGCCAAAAACTGTAGATACCTCCCAAACAGAGTATCGCCATACAGATTGATCACGTTTGTATGCTCGATTGGTTGTTTGCTTTGTAAACCAAAATCATGGACATTCCCATGGCTAGGAACATCGCCACATGATAGCGGTTATCATCAAAACAGAGTCGCCACCTAGTTTATTAAAACTAGGAAAACAGATAGAGATTCTGGATACGGGAGCCAAAAGTACAATAAGGGGAAGGTGTTAGGCACCCCTCTTTGCCCAGTCGTGAGACTGGCCCATAATCATTCAACATAAGACGTGTAGATGCTTTGTTTAATTCCAACATATAGTCTGTTTATTTATTCCTTTAAACAGTAAGCAAAGTGAGCCAGTGCGATAAGTAAGCATGCATCAGAAAGCAGAAAAGCAAACAAAATGTCCCAGGGAGATGGATCCCGCGGCCAGTGAATGGATGTCACGGCCGAGGGATCCTCCTGGTTTGATGTACCGGCCGAGGGATCGAAGCCCCGGTCGGTGTTCTTCCTCACACCAGACAGAAAGATTAACAGGTAATCAAAACGCTACGGTTAGTCAAAAATACAGTAAATAAGACAAACCAGAGGCCGTTGGGCCTCACCACCTTGATCCCTCAGTTGCTTGATTGCTTTGGATTAGGCGTGATTGACTGATTGCTTGATCGAAAACCCTAGAGTTAGGGTTTGAACTTCGGGGTTTGATCGCCGGATTGACGGCTGCCTTCGGGAGGTTAGGGCTTTTGAAGTATGGGATTGAGAGAGTATTTGTGCAGAGTTTTGAGGCTTGAAAGAGTGTGAAAGTATATCAATTTCGGAACCCAAAAACTCCTTTATATAGACATAGGGATGACTCACTCCGGCCAATCGCAATGCACGATAAAAATTGGAGTTAAAGTGTGATTCTAACTCTCCATGGCAATCCTCTAACGTAGCCCGAACGCATCGGGAAGGTAGTGTAATCGGATCAAACGTCTGACAGAACACGTTCCAGAGTCTAGAAAAAGGTCAATCTGGCGGCCGAGTAAAGGATATCACGGCCGAGGAATGGATGTCTCGGCCGAAGGATGGATCTTGCGGCCGAGAGATTGATCTCTCAGGGAGATTTGGCTAGCAACAGGTTGCTCGGGTGAGGAAATGATGTAAGGGCCGTGGGATCAATGTCACGGCCGACAGATGGATTCTCCTAAGCTTCTGTATTTCTGTCTGAAAGGCTGTATGGCTCTGAATTGGGTCATCTAAGTGGCTCAAAGTTCTTACCGAAAGTTCTAAGGTTCTCAAGGAGGCAATAAGCAATCACTGTATCCATTTCATCATCGGGATTGTCCCAAGGTGGGACTTAAAATAATCGCTAGGCCAAATTGGGGTGTCTATAGCTTCTCCCGAGTTGTCGGAGTGTACGCCCTGGGACGTAAAACGTGAAGCTCGATAGGCCAACGATTATCACTCTCTTGAATCCAGCTGAGTTGAGCGCCATTTCCGGAAGATTTAACCAGAGACACCTCCAGACTATGTCCTCAGAGTGCAGATCATTCAGAAAGGCAAACCATATATCCACCGTCAGGTCAGGGAAGATCATCGGTCTTTCGACCAAAAGCCTGGGGAAGTCTTCAAAGCCATCCTGTGGCTCTTCTAAAACTCCCACTTTATCCGCTAGCCAGAGCTGCATGGGAACAAAGGACAAGTCAGAAATTAAATACAGCCTGAGTGTTTGGGGTAAAGCTGAAAATGCAGAAAGTATGTCAAATAGGAATCTACCTGGAGCAGGATAGGGCACCCACTAAAGGAATCAGCTTGCTCAAGTTTCAACATGTCTAAGCCCAGGAGCGTTTCCGCTAAAATCACGGGCATGATGTTTTTCTGGGCGTCCATTTGCAGGGCGATGCTCACTAATTTGGGACTCACTCCTCCCTCAAAGGGAATCAGCATATATGCCGCCAGTGCCCATATAGACAAAACGAAGCGTCTGTGAGCTTCCCCCACATAGTCTCCCAGGGCTCCCTCGGGTCCGTACAGCTCAATCAGGCGGATGACGTTGAGTTCGCCATTCTGAATGATACTCGCTGTCAGTGCCTCGGGAATATTGAGTTTCGCCCGTAGGATTTGCTCCATGTCTTCATAAACGGGCGGCACTGCAAGAACGTCTAGGTTGGCGAAGCCTGGCGCGTACGCTTGGAATTCTTCTATGGTGGGGCACATCTCGTCTTGTCGGAACCGAAAGACATGCACGATCGGGTCCCAGAAAGGTAATGCGGCTTGGAGGAGCTCGACGCACGGTCGAGCAAATCGAAGATCTCGAATTGAGGACAAGCATCGAGACCGGGGGCTCGCCCAATTTATGGTCTCTTCCCTCAGTAGCCAATGGTCGAGTATTTCCATCAATGAATCTCCCATTTTCAGGAATATGGAGGGGTGTGCTCTCCATTATTCCTAAAACCCCTCTTCTTATGGACAAAATGTTGGTAAGTTTGGAGCCTAGGTGTCCCTCCACCTTGCCATGCAAGGACTTTCTTCTTTCTGCAACCCCAGAACAGCTTCTAAGACGTGGAACAATGAACAGGATTATGGTAATAATTTGGTCAAACAAAGGCAACTTAGCAGGGTTTGACTATCGCGCGACACTTCCAGAGCATCGCGCGACAGTGATCACTCGTGCGACAGTTACAAACCATCGCGCGATGGTTTGTCTGCAGTTTTGACAGATTCCAACAGCTACTGTCCAATTTTGGTCGTTTTTCATTCAAAAGGTCTTTTTGCACTTTTAATGATTCCCGCAAGTCATTATTAGTATTTATGACTGTATCCAAGCATCGGATTCAAAATGCCATGCTCGATGAAGATTTTGGACCCTCGGAGGCCCGTTTCAAGTTCGAATCAAGGTTTCGGGAGGTCGAAACTTGCTACGGAGGTTCTAGCCCAATTCGGTCATGCCATACAGGTCGCCTGGACCTTATGTGACTGTATGGAGGTGTCGGTTTCAGTCCGGGACATAATTGAGTCATGTTCGATGTTTTATACCATTTTTGTGTTATTTTGAGCATTTTTCGGTATAAGACTATTCTCGGGACGTTTTGTTCAGTTCCGTTGATTGGTACAGGTCTTGTTGACCACCTTTGACCTTTCATGAGTGTTAGTTTTGTCTTTAACAGGGTATTGTGAGTTTTGGTGTATTAATGCCCAAAATTTCATTATTTCTCGTATCCTGATCGTATCCTAGGGTACCTTTCCTATTTCTTTCAGAGCTAGGTCAGTTTTTACACTCATATGTGTCTGTGAGCAGTCTCGTTGTGTTGTCAATGCAAGTTTGGTATTAGTGGTGGGTTTTACTTCTTCTTATTCATAATGAGAAGCAATAAACTCGGAAAATGCAAACTTTTTATGCCAGCCATGATCTATCTATGTCAAAAGCAAAAGAACTACTGTATCTGCGGCACATCGACCAATCAAAACTACCAAGTCAAGTCAGGGCACATGCGCCCGCTAGTCAAAAGGCACGCAGGCCCTCAAAATATCTGTCAAACTATCTACTTGGGCACGCAGGCCCGAAATCAAAATCAAAAGCAGCATGCGAAAGGGTAACGGAGGCTTCATCGTCGCCTCCCGCGCGCTCCAAGCCCGTCATCACTACCTGCATCGTCCCGTAGCTCCTGGGGGTCGTCCTTGTACCCCAGATCGTCAATGGAGTCGTCAGAGCCACTGCTAGTGGACGAGTGCTCCTCGTCCTCTTCTTCCTCTCCTTCTTCTTCCTCGTCCTCGGAGGTTGGACCCAGGATTAGCTGCTTCCTACGAGCCGGCTCCTCTATGGTTGGTTTCTCGCGCCTTTTGAGTTGATACCGAAGCTCAGCCTGCCTCGCGGTTTGTCTGGCTTCCTCCTCGCGTGCGCGCGCAGTCTGTAAGCCCCTGGTCTGTCGCTGTGTAGTAGTGGCCGGAGGTGTGGGTTTCTTTGCCGCCGCCTTCTTCGGTGGCGGGTCTCGTGCACTCTTCCTCCTAGGAGCCATCCTCCCGTGTACCTGCATTGTCATTTCATTTCAAAGCATGAGTATGCATTGTACATATTGTGTTGTAAGTATTCAAAACAGGTACATCCTATCAAGCTATCAAAGCAGGAACGTATCGAAAGCAGGAATGTATCGAAAGCAAGTGTATCGAAAGCTGGAATGTATCATTTCATACCTGGGTCCTCTGAACAACAGCTGGCTGAGTCGGCTGTGGTGTCGGTGTCTAGTATTGCAGCTCCAGAGGCATGCCGCTCGCTGCTCTTCTCACCACGTTCTCCAAGGCCAGCATGCGTCGAACGGCTTCGTTCACCCACTCAGTTGGCACCTGCATGCAATTCAAGTTATTCAAGCTATTCAGCAGATGATTCAAGTATTTGGAATTCAAAAGCAATATTGGAAGCTGAGTCTTACCGAAACAGTCACAGGGGTGGGCTCCGTTCTCGCAGGCACTAGCTGTAACTCTGCAGGATTCCCCTGGCTGTCAACCACAGGAATCCTCCAAAGTAGCTCAGGGGGTCCACCAGCCATTGGTCCGCTCAGGCCTCGCCTTGCCCCGCTCTCACCTCCTCTCCGCCTCTCTCCAGCTGCTCTCCTCTCCTCAGCAGCTCCTGCGGCCTGGTCCCGCACCTCTCTCAGGCTACGGATCCCCAGTGGACCCGCCAGGTAGTCTCTCTGGTAGGCGGTATAGTCCCTTTCAGGACGCAGGTAGCGCGCAAGCTCAGTGTCCGGCCTCGTGTACCTCTCCAGCTCAACCCGTGTGTACTCTCCTGTGTGTGAAGCTCGGGGTGGGAGTGGCCCTGGCACCTGGAACTCAGGAAGGCCAAGTGACTGACGTGTCACTCGGTCCCCTAAGTACCACTGCCAACCGAAGGCCGACTCCAGTAGCACCCTGCTAGCTGTAACGGCCCTGCTCCTGGCCAAGTACTCTGGCTCTGGCCCCGCTCTCCTCCAGGGATCCCAATTGACCTGCAGTTCAAAACAAACAAGCAACATGAGCAATTGATCAGCGACAGCATTAAATCAAGGAAACGAATACATGTCTAATGCTTATGATTATGTGTTCATACTTGTGGGGCCCTAAGCTCGTCCAAGTACAGCCTGAAGGCATTGAGTTCGCCTCTCCCTTCTTTCTTCCCTGTATTGGACTTGCTCCACTTCAGCGCACGGGGGAGGGTGCTCAAGTCCGGATGCTTGCACTCTAGCGGATACATCCGCAAAACCTCGTAGGCCCAAAGCTGCACAATGATTAGACAAGTTCAAACATCAGTCACAAGGCATACAATATTTGAAATTGAAGCAGTCGAGCAGGTTAAACAAATAAACGAACAAGCATAATCAAATTGTGCTTAATGAAGGGTTAGAATCATACCTCCCAGACCCTCCAATAGCCGGCTGTGCTCTTACCCGTCCTCGACGAGTTGCCAAAGAAGTGATAGGCCGTCCCAAGAGCGGCCCCACCCCAGTCGAAGCGTGAAGCCGTACTCAGGTCCCTTAGTGCTGGCAAGTAAGAGAGGTGGACTTTGCTTCGTCTGTTTGGGTACAGAGTGGCACCAAACAGGTACACCAGGAACGCTCGGGCCATCTGCTCCGCCTCCCGGTCATTTGTCACCTCCTTCTTCAGGTAGCCCTTAAATTGGTCATACCTCGCCATCCCCTCCTCTATCTTGGGCGCCTTGCCCAGAAACCACTCCAGCGCAGCCCAATCCTCCTGGATCCCCTAGTCGAACGGGATGGGCTCACCTCCAACCCTCAGCCCTGTGATCGCTGCGAAGTCTGCAGGCATCACCGTCATCTCCCCAGGAGGTAGGTGGAAGGTATTGGTGGTATCCCTCCACCTCTCAGCAAGTGCTACAAGGACGGCATGGTCAATCCTCGCCGGGGTCAAAGTCCGCACGAACTCTCCGAAGCCTGCCTCATCCACCAACCGCCTCACTCTCTCGGGCAACCCCTCGTACAGCCGTAAGGACATGCACGCACCCCCGAAGCCGCAGATGTCCCTCTGTTCTGCTCCAGCCTATTTCAGATGCAAAGACGAGCAGCAAAAGGGGTTATCAGTATACAGGAAGTTCATTTTCAAGTTCTTGGTAATCAATGAAGCCTAGGACACATGGTTTAGCTTGAGTCCTATGCCATGACTCAACTCGGGAGTGTGGTGTGCTATTCTAGATTCCTGTGCATACGGAGTTCTCATTTTCAAGTTCTAGGTAATCAATAAAGCCTACAGCGGATGGTTGGTTCAAGTTATTGCATGTTGGGCATACGTTACAAGAAGTACATAGTCTTAGCATGGTTTGACTTGCAAGTTACCTATGCAATTCTAAGTTCAAGCATATTCTAAGCAAGTATCGAATGTGGACTATGGAAAGCAGGAGTATCGAAATCAAATTACAAAGGGTGTTTTCTGGGAATATACCTCCATCCACGTCGCTGCAATGTGGACCCGGGGATTTCTCAAAACCAACTCGTCGTCATAGTCTCTCCGCAACGGTATGCGGGCCCCAATGCCCGACGGCACAAAAAGGTGCGGCGTAGGAAGCACGTACGCCTCCGCTGAAAAGCCCGGCCGACTCGTGTTCTTCGCCTCCGCCATGGCCGTAACCCTAGGCCCCTGTGCCTCACCTCGGCCTCCGCATCTCTCAAAAGCTCCTCTCTCTCCTGTCTCTCTCTCTCGGCCCTCTCCGCGGCCTCCGAAGCCTCAATGGCCCGGGCACGATCCTCTCTGGCCTTTAGGACCAACTCCCCAATCAGGGGCTTGTCCGCAAGAAGCCTCGCCAATGCCTCGTCTGTCAAGAACTCGGCGACGTCGTGTTTTGTGATCGGTCTATGACTCGATGACGTCGCCGCAGGCCGAAACAAAATATCCTCCTCTCGGACCTCAACTGGAGTCTCTGTGACCTCCGCCTCTGCATCTACAACGCCCTTACCCTTCGCCGAGTCCCTCGGCGGGGACCCGTTCGGTTCAGCCTCACCACCCTGAGTTCCACTGCCCCTGCCTTCTCCAGGCTGAACAGTCGCGCGAGGCTCCTCCTCTATCGCGCGACGGTGCTCGCCGCCACTATTGCCCCCTGCAGCATCTGGAAGCACTCCGGCCACTACCGACCCTTCTACGGCCGAGCCCGGGTCCAGTCGCTCAACACTGTGGCCCACAGCCCCTGTATCAACAGTCGCGTGAGCCTCTGGCTCCGTCGCGCGATGGATCTCGCCATCACCAAGTGTCTGCTCACGGCTCTGTTCTTCACCACCGCCGCCTACCACCGTTGCACCGACGTCTGTACTAACCTCCGTGGCCGTCTGATCGCTTTGATCAAGATCCATTGGCCCTCCTTGATCCTCCGACTGATCGACGACTTCGCCCCCGCCTCCTCCGTCCCCGTGGTCTGCCATGGATGGTGATGGGTGTGCGTAGGTGTGCGGATTTCGTGGATGAAACAGAATTTGAGTGGGGTTTGAGAGGGAAGACGAGAGTTTGAGAGGAGTTCTGAGAATTTGAAACTGCTGTGTACTGTTTCGTAACGTCCCGCGGGGTTTTAAACGATTGGAACGAGTTTGGGCCGGGTCTGGGTCTGTTCAGATCCAAGCCCTAGCCACAAACCATCGCGCGATGGTTCCTAAGTGTCGCGCGACACTTCATTTTGGGCCTCAGGCCCAATTCAGGTTCTACACCTGGCCCGGTCTCATTTATCCATCTTTTAGGTCTATGAATTATTGTTATGTTCTTGAGGGTCACTATGGAAGTGTCGCCTTCGACTTGGAGCATTTTTGCATCCCCAGCAGTGGTCCGCCCACAATCAGCGACGATCCATCCGTCCAATTTTCAAATCATCGACGATCCATCCGTCCAATTTCATTCAGCGACGATCCATCCGTCCAATCTTCAAATCAACGACGATCCATCCGTCCAATCTTCAATCAGCGACGATCCATCCATCCCATCTTCAAATCAGCGACGATCCATCCGTCCAATCTTCAATCAGCGACGATCCATCCGTCCCATCTTCAAATCAGCGACGATCCATCCGTCCAATCTTCAATCAGCGACGATCTATCTGTCCAATCTTCAATCAGCGACGATCCATCCGTCCGATCTTCAATCAGTGACGATCTATCCGTCCGATTATCAATCAGCAACGATCTATCCGTCCGATCTTCAAATCCCCCTTGGTGCACGGTATTTTTATATACTCGTCTGCATTTTCCATTTAATCGGCTGTTGGGCGGATTTGGTGGGTGTCTAGAAATCTTTGACATTACCCGTACCAGTCAATGGTGCTCCGCGTGCCGTCAAAGAGGGACTACTGTAGACACCCCAATCTGGGTCTCCCAATTGTTTTACTTTGTTTTACGGTTTTCTTGTTTCCCCGATGATGAAATCGGATCAAACGAGCTTGGACTGGGAATGGATTGAGCTTGGAGTGCTTAGAACCCCGCTTAAACCTTTTGAACCCCTCTGAACCTTCGGTCAAACCCTAGGGTCGGATTTGACTATCGCGCGATCCTTCATGTTCCTCGCGCAATACTCAGCTTGCCAGGTGTGGTCAAAGTCAAACTGTTGATTGTTGACCATTGCGCGATGGTTCCGAACCCTCGCGCGACAGTTCTCTCCTGTCACTATCACATAGTCCAGCTGGATTTGTGATGATTGGGTGTCACATGGGTCCCCATGGGCTGGAACCCCGTTTTCCTCAGCTGAACAGAGTTCTGGCAGGTTTTGGCCCATGCAATCTCCCAACCACTTCACCACCTTGTTGGCTAGCCTCTCCACCAAGTTGTGACCAGCCTTGTTGGCTGGTTGCAAAGCCATATTTTGCCACCACCTTGTCCACTCACTTCCCCTATAAATAGCCCCATTGGTCTTTCATGTTAAGGGTTCTAAGAAAAAGATTAAGAAGGTTCATTACAATTTCACAAGGCAATTAGAATCCCTAGCACAAAGTTACTAACCCAAACCCTCTCCTAGTCTTCCAAACTTGGTGTTTTGTCAAACACTTGGTCAAAAGGCTTTGCCAATCAATCCAATCCATTTCCAAACCCTTTCCAAGCAAAGGTATAACATTTAGCCTGTTTCTGTTTTGATCCCTGAGGGGGGCTGACAGGGCCAAGGCTGGTAATTAATACCATGTCCTGGTCCTAAAGCCAGCAGAGTTACAAGAATTCGTGGTAGCTAAACCCTCGCGCGATGGCCCACCATGCTCGCGCGACACTTGTGTCAGCAAGAGAATGGGCCTCGTGGGGAAGGGAGGCTAGCCATTTACTGTTTTGCAATATTAGCATGCCTGCTGTACTTTATTTTGATTTTTAGATCACTGTTATGCATGCAAAACAAAATACAGTAGCTTAGTTATTTGTTTTGGATAGCATGGAATGCCCTTGGGTCTTCCTGGACCTGTCTCAGGACCCCAAGCATGCAAAGCAATTCCTGGAAGTCCAGTCAGGAATGTCGCGCGAGACTCACTTACTGTCGTGCGACAGTTCTGTGGATTCCAGAAATGGCCCTTGCATGGGCAACTAGGCCTTTGGCCTCTTCTTATTCCCCCACTGTTTTAGGGGCTGTGTTTCCTTTTTATTCAGTTCCATTTTCAGGCTGTCTGTAATAATTAGTATTTTACAATTCCTTGATAAACTGCTTGGTTTGCCTCCTGGGTGTGCACTGGTCCTTCCAGAGCCCAAAAGGGGATGAACTTAGAACTGTGGTGAGATGACAACTCTCGCACGAGGGTTTTAGTGTCTCACGCGATGGTTCCCTTGCATGCAGATTTGTTCATGCATGCAAGTTGGCCATCGTGCAGGGCAAATTAATCCCGAGCCTGGTTTTGGCATTTGATCGCTGTTCTAGGTCTCATCCCATTTATTACTCATCATGCCATCCATCCATGCCATTATTTGATCACATCTTGCAAATTGTTACAGTTTTAATCCCCGATTAACTGTTCCCCCGCCCTAATTGGCTAAAATTAATAAAAAGAAGAAGAATCACAAAAAGTTTTCATAAAAATGCCTAAGTAGAGACCGATCTCCGGATTGGGCGAGAGGGGTGCCTTAAAACCCTTCCCCTCTCGTAACCTGACTCCCGAACCCAGATATGGTTATGACGGACTGGTTTCCTTAACTTTTTCAAACAAACAGCGCGGCAGGTGCTTCAAAATACGGTTCCTTGAGTGTCGGACCCTCAAAAACTCAAGTGACGACTCTGTATTTTTACGAGCGCTTGCCTCTACGCTCGCGCTCCCTCGATTTCCAAAAAGGGCCGCAATGGCGGGAAAGGGAACGAAATCCCTTTTTCTCTCCGAAGGGCATGTTGCCCACAGTGTGCCATGCTATGCCATCTCTGAGCGCTATACTCATTCTTCTGTAGCGCTCACGAAGATTCTGATGATTTCCTTGCGAATTTTGCTTCAACACTTAGTCTCCACGGCCCTCCTTGCTCTCAAGCTCCATCACGGCCTTCAAGTCTCTGCAATCCAATCTTGGCGCCAAAACAGCCTTATTTTCCTGAAAATTAACAAAAACACAAAAACATACCAAAGCAACGCATCAAGTGGAAAATAGGGAATAAATTAGATAGCAACGTGTTAAAACTACCCTATTTAGGCACTTATATCTACGATACCGCGTGCCTATCACACCCCCCAACTTGAAGGTTGCTAGTCTCTAGCAACAAGAAGAATAAAACAAATACATAAAAGGATAGATCTTTTAAACCCCCGGGCAGCCCCGGTAGGACGAGTGAAGTCTCGTGAGGGTTTTCAGCAGTGATTAGCCACAAAACACAAAGGACTCGGACACTTCGAATGCGACCCAACCCAATCAATAACCTCTAAAAACACTACAATAACTGTCAAGTAAGTCAAAGGCAAGATATTTCATTCATGGATAAAGTTAAACAAATGAACTCCGTACCAAACTTAGCACAAAAATTAGTCCTCTCACCTACGATCGGATAGCGAATTTTCAAATGGCATGCGTGTATGGAGAACCACATAGAGAAATTTACCAACCTCGAGAACAGTTCACACACCGTTGATAGCCCAATATTTCTCTAAGCACACTCCTTCCTTTTCTTTCTTTGCTTTTTTTTCTCATGGTCGTGCAATGCCGGATCTCTCGGGCTTTCTAGTTGACTCTTTAGCGAGCTTTGGGTCGGCTATCCCCAAGCCAAACGGCTTTAGAGTACCAGGTTTTAAGAGACCCCTACGGACTTAATTGCTCAAGTCAAAAAGGCTTTATATTGAGATCCAAGCTAACCACATTTAACGATACTTTCACAAAGTCTATCCATCTTTTGACGCGAACAACACGGTGGGAGCATACCCCGATTGCCCGGTTACTACTCAATGGACGCCCGAATAAGCATTAATAATATAGCACTCATAACTTATTCTCTTACTTTTTTTATATTGGGAAAGGAGTTCCAAAAATTCCATCAAACAAGCTAATACCGAAATACCAAAAACATGTGAACCAAACTCTAGACCGGTAAATACTCATGTGGGGCAGTGTGTGTGTGAGAGCATGTTTTCAAGTGACCAAACACTATCCAACTATAGATGATACCGGCTAACCAAGTGCTTCTTCAACATCATGTTCACGAGCTTAAGTCTATCCATAAAATCATATCGAGACTCCGACTCGCACAACAACCACTATAGTGCTAATTAGAAGTCATCAACCAAGAATAGTTGCACCCAAGTATCCAAGATCCTTAATTCAATTTTTTTTTTTGATTTTTAAACTATGCAAAATGAATAAAAACAAGTACGAAGTACACCCTCCCCCCAACTTAGAGCATGCTATGCCCTCAGAGCATGAAGGCAATAAGAAAATAAGATTAATGGAGAGAAATGGACCGACGGATGGCAGCCAACCATCATGACCCCGGCCGATGAATGGGGAATTTTGCTGTCACCGTTGCGTTTCGTCACCAGAACTGCTTCCAGAATCCGCTCCTTCGGACTTAACAAAGTCCACAACTAGTCACACAGAGCCGCGCCCAAAGCTTTATCGGACTTACAACCGCCACACTTAGGGACACCCCTGCTCGAGGCTCCTGAATGCCTTATTCACTCCGGCGGAGAGGCCCAAACTACCAAGGCTGGTGTGGTAGCATGCTCGTCCTGCAAAAGACTTAAGAACCAACTACCTACTAGGCAACAAATGATATTAGTACCGCCCGCTAGTAGAAGCCGGGCCATAACAAAAAAAAATAATGAAAATAAAAGAACACCACCAGACATTCACGCAGTCTCACGTGTCATACTTTTCTCCCCGTGTCAAGCGTATGAGCGAGAAACGGGTGGCTAGACAAGACCCACAAATTAAAAGCCCAAAACTAAAAAGAAAATCCTTTTGGTTTTTTTGAATTTTTTTTGAATTTTTGGTGTTTTCAATTTTCTGATTTTTTATTTTGTTTTATTTATTTATTTTTTTTTAGTTTAAGAGAGAGAGAGAGAGAGAGATCTTTCCAACGTAGAATCCGAAAGTTAATCAAATGCACAAAAGCAACTCCCAAGAATGCACCACCCCACTCTAAGCTTTGCACTACAAATTGAATTCGGCCAGACCACAAAAAAAGATATTTCGAATAAAGCAATCGCCAAGTTTTGTTAAGAAATTTGAAAGCCTCAAAGTGCACAAGCGAAACCAAATTAATTTTCGAGCTGTGGACATAATTTGCAATAGAAGGAAGGGAAACAAAATCGTAATCATCAACACCAAGAAAATCAATATGTTCCATTACCGTAGACTTCGACTCTTCTACCAAGACCTCCTCCGCCAAGTTTGGTTTCTCAACTAATTCCTCCTCAACAAAGTCTTGGTCCCCAAAAAGAAGAGACTCACTCTCAAACCCATACTTCCTATCTTGCTCGTCCATTAAGGACTGCAAATAATCAATCTCAGCATCCCACTCCTCAGCAGTGGGAGATTTTTCGATCGAACCATCATACGGAGGGCAGTGAGCTCCTCGTTCTCTAGACTCATAGGAGCGCAAAAGGAAAACGTAGGCAGCGCGGATCAACAGTGGGAGATACATAAGAGGGGGTTCGACCTTTACATTAGACTCAAGGGGGGAACATTGGGCAGTTAGCCCCGCGTTCGCTCCCGACTTAGAAAGTTCCACCAAACCATCATCAACCCCACCCTCAATGACAAGTGGGTCAACTTCCTCTTCTCTCTCTTCCCTAGCAGTAAACTCCTCATCCCTTCCAAATTCAGAGGACTGTGGTAAGACCAAGTCAACCTCCTCAACATCATTAACCAGACCTACTTCCTCTTCCCTAGGAGTAAACTATTCACTCCCTCCAAACTCGGAGGAGCTTTCAGACCACGAATCAAAATCCTCCATAAAATGACGTGACTCAGTTACCTCTTCCTTTGGCAGGGAATTGGCACTATTAGAATTTAAAGCACAATATTCATTTTTCAGAATCTGGGCCAAAAGATCATAAAACTGTAAAGCCTCAGCAGGTGGTTTGTCCCAAAAACCCCTGTCACTCATCACGTCAAGATATTGTTGACTCTTTTGAGAAAGTCCTCTGTAAAAATAACAAACTATTTCAGGATACTCATAGACATGATGTGTGACGTTTTTGAGAAAACCCTTGAACCTTTCCCCAACATTCACTAAAAGACTCATTCTCTTTTTCAGCAAATCTTCGAATTTCACTCTCTGCCAAATGACTCTTTAGGATAGCCATGCGAGTCTCATAGTCCCAAAAGTGTTCAGGAATTTGTACCAATTGACTCAAAAAAATGTCTGAGTAATGCTCATGATCCCAAGTGGACTCAAAGGTACCCGGTTGACTTGAAGGGATATTCTCGTAACCCCAAGTAAAATTTTGTATTTGTGCAGATTGACTCGAAGGAATATCTATTTGGCTCTCAAAATTCCAATAGGGTTCGTTAATTTGTGCTAATTTACTCAACAACATACTATGGTGTTGCTCTAACTCCCCAGGGTTATCAAGAAGGCCCATCAGTTACTCAAGACACAAAATGACTCAACCTAGAAACAAAAAGATGCTAACAACAAAAGACACTTTTTCTTTTTTTTTATTGACTCAGATAAAAACACAAAGATACTAACCCAACCCGACTTCTTTGAACACACGTTGCCGTCCCCGGCAACGGCGCCAAAAATGCTTGACCGACCGGGTGAATTAAAATAAAGACGCGTCCCAAGCGTAGGACTCTCGACCGATGTAGCATAATATCCGGAAGTACCGGAGTCGAACCACAGAGACAGACGAACGTGTGCAAGACTCAAAGATGACGGGTTCACAGTTTATCTTGGCTCTTAGGTAGCCACCCCTTGTTCAATGAGATTGATTTACTAACTGATTACCAAACTGAATTAATTAAATAAGGATTTAAAAAGGAGAGTACAGCCGTGGGAACTCAGCGTCCGCAACTAGCCTAACCAATGTTTACTCGGGCCACAATTATTCACTTTGTTGATTTTAGAATAGAAAAAAGGATCCCTAACAAATGCGCACCACCTGTCACCAGTTTCCGTGCGCATTCGAATTCCGGCGATGCTTGGGTTTTGTTTGTTAGAAGAGTTTTCATCTTCTAAAATTGCTTAAAGAATAAATTAATTCGAACCCAAGGTAAAAACATTAATTAAACTATCCACGAGACGCCTTCGCCCCGCGGCCGCACTCTATAAAATTACTCACTCATGCTTAAAAATAAACGGAATAAAACCCTAGAATTAATCATGCTTCTATTACTTGGAATGGAAAACAAACGAAAGATATCAACCAAACAAATTCCAACGAACAACTTTTATAAAGAACGAAAATTAATAACGCGTTACCGGAGTGCGAGTAATTGAACAAAGCTTGAAAACTTGAAAGGAAGAAACTCGGAAGAAAAGAACATAAATCTAAAGCTACAATCGGAACTCCTGTCGTCGCCCCGTGAGAACGCAGGACCCGTTCTTCGTGTTTCGTCCGTGGGCAGAAGTGCTAGAGTTCTCCTTTTTAAAGCTGCTGCTGCTGCCAACTTCACTTGTAAAAGGGTTTCACTTGTAAAAGCCCTCGTGAGATGTCAATTTGGGCCCAGCCTTGGTCAAACTAAGGAGTATTAAACATTAGGTCCACTTGATGAACAAAGTGCAAACCCAATTAAGTCATAACCCAATTAAATTAGTTGCAAACCCATCACTGAAGTCAGCATGTGCTCGTGCTCATCGGTAGCGCTACATCAGTTTTTCCATAGCGCTACCGAGCTCCCTTAAGGTGCTTTGACTCCGTTGACTGATTGCTTTGGCCGATCGTGCCGGGTAGCGCTACACCAAAAAAGGGTGTAGCGCTAGCAAACCCTCTGATCACTTTGTGCGCCATGCTATGCCATCTCTGAGCGCTATACTCATTCTTCTGTAGCGCTCACGAAGATTCTGATGATTTCCTTGCGAATTTTGCTTCAACACTTAGTCTCCACGGCCCTCCTTGCTCTCAAGCTCCATCACGGCCTTCAAGTCTCTGCAATCCAATCTTGGCGCCAAAACAGCCTTATTTTCCTGAAAATTAACAAAAACACAAAAACATACCAAAGCAACGCATCAAGTGGAAAATAGGGAATAAATTAGATAACAACGTGTTAAAACTACCCTATTTAGGCACTTATATCTACGATACCGCGTGCCTATCAGAAGACAGGATTCGTAGCTAAAGCAATCGCAGAAGCATTGTCACACCATATAATAGGAGGATGCTCAAAACAAGGAACACACAAATCTTTGAACAATTGCAGTAACCACACAACCTCAGCTGCCACATTTGCTAATGCTTTGTATTCAGCTTCTGTGGAGGTTTGAGCAACAGTGGCTTGCTTCTTTGCTGACCATGAAATAAGATTGTTCCCAAGGTACACACTATAACCTCCAGTAGATCGTCTATCAAGAGCATCCCCAGCCCAATCAGCATCAGTGAAGGCAGACAAAATGAGAGAGCCTTTGGTAAAAGAAAGTCCATAATTCAGTGTGCCCTTGATATATCTGAGTATTCGTTTAACAGCAGTAAAATGTTTGTCCAAAGGGCAATGCATATGTTGACAAACAGAGGTGACAGCAAAAGCAATCTCAGGATGGGTGAGGGTGAGATACTGTAATGATCCCACAAGAGACGTATATAACTCTGGATTTGCAACAGGAGCATCTCCATTCAAAACAGGTGGTTTAAGTGAGGAAGGAGTACAACTAGGTCTACAATCTACCATCCCAGCTTTATGTAGAATATTAAGAGCATACTTGGACTGTGAAAGCATGATCCCAGTAGCTGTAGGTATGGCCTCAATACCCAGAAAATAATGTAGGGAACCCAAATCTTTAAGAGCAAAAGAAGTACTCAGCTTCTGGATAATAGTGGTAACCAAAGGCTTATTGCTACCAGTGATAAGTATATCATCCACGTAAAAAAGAACATAAACCAAATCTGAGTCTTGGTGAAACACAAACAAAGAGGAATCAGCTAGGCTATTAATGAAACCCAGAGATAGTAAGCACTGTGATAGCATATCATACCAGGCTCGTGGAGCTTGTTTGAGGCCATAAAGAGCCTTGTGGAGTTGACAGACATGATTAGGATGCTATGAATTGACATACCCCCGTGGTTGTCTAAGATAAACCTTCTCTTGAAGTTTGCCATGTAGAAATGCATTAGACACATCAAGTTGCCTAATAGACCATCCATGGTACAAAGCTAAAGATAATACCACTCGTACGGTGGGTTGTTTCACAACTGGACTGAAAGTTTCAGTGTAATCAATACCTTCTGTTTGTTGAAAACCCTGAGCAACTAACCTAGCTTTATACCTAGCAACTGAGCCATCTGAATGCCTTTTGATTTTAAAAATCCACTTGCAACCAATGACTGGAGCACCTGGTGGAGGTGAAACAAGTGACCAAGTTCCTTGTGACATAAGTGCAGTATATTCTTCGGACATGGCCTGTCGCCACTCAGGAAATGTCATGGCTTTTTTGAAAGAAAGAGGTTCAGAGAGAGGTGGAGAAGACTGAAGAAGAAGGGAAAAAGGAATTTTGGGAACTGAAATACCATTTTTTCCTCGAGTAACCATGGTATGAGTGGGAATGATAGGAGGAGCTAGATGTGATGAGGAATGAAGAGGAGAAGATTGAACAGAAGGGGTAGGAGGTATATGAGGAGATATCAACGAAGGGGTGACAGATGATGAAACTATAGGGGAAGAGTTAATAGGAGAAACTTGGGACACAGGATTTGAGGAAAAACCAGAAGACGGAAGGGAAGGAGAAGATGGGATAACAAAAGAAGGAATGGAGAATCTATGAAAAGTAGAAACAGGAGGAACTGAAGACACTAGAGTTGTGTAAGGAAACTCATGCTCAATGAATCTAACATGTCTTGAAATATAGACCCTGTTAGTAGTTGGGTCTAAACACCTATAACCTTTGGTACCTGAACAATACCCCAAAAAAAATACAAGGAGTAGATCTAGATTCAAGTTTATTTGAGGAATAAAGCCTGAGCCAAGGGAAGCAACAACACCCAAAAGGCTTGAGAACCATATAGTCTGGTGGGGTGTTGTATAGTCTATGAAAGGGAACTTCAAACTTAAGAGAAGAATGTGGTAACCTAATGATAAGAAACACTGCTGTAGTAATGGCTTCAAGCCAAAACTGAATAGGTAGATTAGCTTGTTGAAGAAGAGCAATGGCAGTTTCCACAATGTGGCCATGCTTTCTTTCTACAATACCATCTTGCTGAGGTGTATAAGGGCATGTAGTTTCATGCAGAATGCCAAATTGAGCAAAGAAAAATGCCATCACTTTGTTAAGGAACTCACCCCCTCTGTCAGATCTTAGGATTTTGACAGAGGTCTAAAAATGATTTGTAACAAACAAGCTAAATGCTTTGATATGAGAAGAGACTTCAGACTTAGAATGTAAAGGAAATAGCCAACAATATCGAGTACAATCATCCACTATGAGCAAGTAGTACTTATAACCAGAAAAGGAAGGTACAGGGGAGGGACCCCAAACATCTGCATGTAAGAGATCAAAAGGTGCAGTAGAGTGTGTAGTGGAAATGGGAAAAGAAAGTTTATGGCTCTTGGCCTTATGACAAGCATAGCAATCCAAACTAGAGAACTGAGGTACAGAAAAGTGATATTTATTTGACAAGTGATGAAGGAGTGCACCATGTGGATGACCTAAATGTCTGTGCCATAAAACTGCAGCAGAAGTGGTACTGAGGAAAGCTATAGCAGATTGAGAGGTTTTAGAAGAAGGGGATACAGACCCTGGTGGCAGGGGCCCTGATGGATCACTTGCTGGGTAAGCTTGTCCTGAACAAGATATCCAAAGGAATCAAAAATAATTCTGCAGTTATTGTCTTGTGCAAAATTATGAACAGACAACAAGTTATGGGAGATTTGAGGAACATGAAGAATCTGATTTAGATGAAAGGAGTGTGATGGAGTAGGAAGCAAACCTTTACCTGAGTTGGTGACAGAAACTGTTTGTCCATTCCTTACTGCCACAGTTGATGGAGCCGGACCACTTGCTGGTGCTGAGATTTGAGTAACATCATTGGTTACATGAGAGGTTGCACCTGAGTCGAAATACCATGGAGCAGAAGGAATAGATGATGTAGCTCCACCATGAAACCCTGAGAGTGAAGTAGAAGCTCCGGGAGAGCCAAGATAAAGAGAAGGTGCTGGAGTATAGCCTTGATAGAAACTGGAAGCATAACCAAGTCCAGGGTAATTCTGCTGTGAATAACCATTGTAATTCTGCTGTGGATAACTTGATCCAGTCCCATAAGCATTGACTGAATTACCACCAATCATAAGAGCCTGAGCTTGAGGTCTGAAGGATGAATTGCCTTGGCCATGCTGTGGCCCAAACTGATGAAACACATGTGGACGATACCCCAAATTCTGTCGATGATAGCAAGTCAAGGCCTGATGGTTAAACTTTCCACAAATTTGGCAACTTCTAGGGGAAAAGGGAAAATCCATAGGAAAATTATTCCTAGAGAAGGACATCCCTTTAGGCCTGTTTGAATTTCTATTATTCCGATAACCACCATAGTTATTCTGTCCAAAACTAGGAGAAAAACCAGCCATAGAAGGAGGTCCAAACTGTGGTGCTTGTATGCCAAACTGAACTGGATATTGAAAACCACCGTGCTATGTAGAAGGTTGTGGAAGTGGTGGAGTAATGGTATGATTAACAGAACTAGATGGAGTGCTAGAATTAGATGCCACAGAAACATTATGATGTTGTGCAAATAGAATAGTAGAAGCAGGATCTGGAGTATGTGCAAGACACAATTCTTCTGACATAAGCATAGCAGAGACTGCACTAAATGATAAAGGTGTTGTAGCACATTGAGTCCGAATAGTTTGTTTGAGAGACAGATAATCCTCAGATAATCCATTGACAGTATGAAACACGACTTCACTTTCATCCATATGAGAGCCAGAAGCTTCCAATTTCTGCACAAGTTCTTTCACAAAATCCAAATATTTGTCCATGGATGTGGTCTGTTTAAGACTGTAGAGACGTTTTTTCAGATCAAGAATGTGCGTCTGAGATAGAACACTATACTTAGCTTCAAGTTTTGCCCAAACTTTTCAAGTTTTACGTAGTTGTTCTTTCAAGTCCATCACCCGTTACAGCAAATTGGGCTAAGGTAAAAATAAAAAATAAAAAATGTTTTAACGAGCCGAGCGTAAACAAGTTCTGCAATTTGCTTGGAACATTTTCGACACAAGAATGTATTGCAATCATGTGATTGCTAACATCTAATTAATATCGATTTTGGCGAGAATGATATAATTAATAAGACGTTAAATTTTAACTGTTTAGATTTGTCCATTCGAAAAAATGAGCTGACAACTACCATTAAAATTTATACATGTGTAATTTTCTTGTTTCTAAACCAAGGTCTTGTGCTATAGTCTAATATACAATAGCCAGACGACAACATCACAATCACGACAATCAATACCGCCTATTTTGTTGTGTTTGTTGTTTTAATCATGCTCGTAAATTTTTGGGGTCTCATACGGCACGAACGAGCTGTGTTTCACCCTACTAGAAAGCTTTGTGCTCTGCAGCCGCCCTGAGAGAGGAGAGACCGCTAGTTTACTGAGGGCTTTGCACGCCGTGTTGTGTGCGATTGTAGCCCCACCTTCGTGTCATCCAGACCTACTCTCTTCCTCACTTTCCCAATCCGAGTCAGGGAGATCAAAGAGATCAAATGGTTATTCATGTACCTTTATCTTTGGAGGCTCAAGCAAAGGTTCATTTACTTATGTTTTTTAATATGAATCTTGTCTTCCGCTATTGGGGATCTCATTTGCGTACCAATTCAAGATATGCTTATGGGACTCTAAATATTAACGAGTGGAAATTAATTTCGTACCTGTCCCGATGATGCCTCCTTGATCGTTTTTCTTCCGGCATCAGACTTCTTTCCTTCCTCTCATGGGAGGAGTCCCTTCTGCGCTTCCTTGGAGTTCGGTCTTTGCTCTGGTACTTTCATGTACTTCCTGACCTCTCCACGTAGGTCCCTCGTTTCTTAAATTCGTGTATCTCTCGTTCACATCTTTTCATGCCTGGCGCAGTCCTCTAGTTCATGTTCCTTTCGTTCAAGACTAAAATGGAGACCTCCTCATTTGAAAATGACTATACATATGGATGTGTGTGTGTATATATATATATTCTATAATTTTGTTGTGTTTTTTAGCTGAAAAGTTTCAATAAAGTACCTTCTTTTTTTTTTTTTGAACCGCTTCAATAAAGTACTTGAGTAATATGATTTTCACAATATTACAAAAAAACAAAAAAGAAAGCAATAAATGAAAAAGAAAGGGCTTGAGAAGTGAAAAAATGAACATTGTGGAGCATAAGAGTTGAACCACTGAACCAAGTACATTGTTTGCTTTTTATTATATTTGAAAACTATGTAAATTAAATTATTAAGGCCTTGTTCTTTTTATAAATTAAATAAATTATTGAGATCTCGTAAAATGAATTTCTGAAAATGCTTTCTTTTAATTAATAATAATACTCCTAAAATCGCCACCGCCGCAGTCACTTTTTGTCTAGAGTAGAATAGAAAACCCTAACCACACGATGCAGCGGTTTTTTTCGAATGGCCACGATGCATTGTTGGAACCGCCTCTTTCTTTTTCCCTTTTTTGGATTTGGATAATAATTCGGAAATTCGAACCGCCTCTTTCATTGCGTCTTCTTCAAGGGGGAGAAGCCACAAAACCCTAACCTAATCGCGATATCGAGCACACACACAGAGTTACCCAAACCATCACTCTATTCTTTCTCCGGCTTCTCGATCATCTCCGATAAGAGACTTTGTTCCCAAGCATGGCAGAGGTAGAAGTCGCCCCTTGTCCGGCGTGGTAAGGTTTTCTGATGACTCTGATCACGTTTTTCTTCATCGTTTGTGTGGTTGTTTGAGATACATGGACTGTTGACTATTTTGTTTCCAAAACATTGGTGGATTGGTTCTATCTCGAAACTAATACTCCTATACGTATTTTATTTGGACAATCGGAGACTGACAAGCAGTACGATTCTGATTAGAAATTTTATTTGGATTCAATCGGAGAATGAAAAGTAGTACGATTCTGATTAGAAATTTTATTTGGATTCAATCGGAGACTAAGAAGAAGTACGAGTCTGATTAGAATTTTTATTTGGATTCAATCGGAGACTGACAAGCAGTACGATTCTGAGTAGAATTTTTATTTGAAGCCAATATATTCTGATTAGAGTTGTGGTCGTATTAAATCATCCATCATTGTGAATCTTAAATCTGTTTGCGAATGTATGATTTGAACGTCTGATTTCTCGTCATGCTTACTAACCCCAACCTAACCTAATATGCAGGCATGAATTGGAAGCTCAAAAGTTTCTGCAGAATTTGGCAGTTGGGACGGCAAGCATTCTCAAGATTCCTTTACGCAAGGCTCTCGACGTTTGCCAGGTTGTACCACCAATCCCTCCTTCCATCCCCCAATGATTTTCTTTCTGTTTAGTTCTTTTCATGAACGTTGGTTTTTTTTCTTTATTCCAGATTGATGATTTTTTTAGGTATGCACGTGACTTGGAATCAGCTGCTTGCCAGGTTGTTCCACCAATCCCACCCTTTCATCCCCCAATGATGTTCTTTCTGTTTAGTTCTTTTCATGAATGTTGGATTTTTTCTTTCTTCCAGATTGATGAATTGCTTAGGTATGCACTTGAGGCAGCATGTTGTAGACTCGCCGATGCATATTTGCTCAAGCATACCTATCTGGCTGGAGATTTTATCTCTGCTGTAGACATAGCAGTCTGGGTGGGTCTTGCAGGTAAATAGTTTAGGTCTCTAACTGTTATAATGTCTGCGATGACCAGTGTGTATCTTAGGTAACTTACTCCTTGTTTCTGGAAAAATAGTGGTGCAATAACTTGTCCACATTTTTTGATGGTTCGGGTCTGTTACATCTCTTTGTTGTCAATGTTCCATTCAGACGGATGTCAACTTTCCATTTTTGTGGTACTTGTTTTCATGTGATGCCTTAGACTTTCTTTTTTATATTCATTCCAAACTGCAAATGTATTTGGTATTTCACCTTAGCCTATCTTATGTTGTCCATTTAATGTCCACTTTTTACCACGTAACAGACTGTAATGTTTTTTTGGCCTTTGCGTATTCCATTGAACCATCGTCTTTTCATGTTCTAATGACGACTGTGTTTCTGTTTAAGAGTACTGCTAATGCTTCAGATTGTGTCTTTGCAGGAAGTGGTCAGAGATGGGAAAGTCTGAGGAAGTCAAAGAAATTCCCTAACCTAGTGCGGTGGTTCAACTTAGTATCATTGCAATATGCTGATGTACTGATCAAAAACGATGTAACTGATCTCAAGAAACGAGATTTGGGAAAGTTAATTGCAGCTAAAGTAAAAGGGAAAGAGCGAGCCAACAGGCATGTTGGTGACAATGGAAAAGGATTATTTCTCAAGAATGCTGTTGTCGGTAAAGTTCGCTTGCGTTTTGCACCAGAACCCAGTGGTTACCTTCACATTGGACATTCTAAAGCAGCCTTATTAAACTAGCATTTTGCTCAAGAGTTCAAAGGGAAGGTGATTGTGCGCTTTGATGATACTAATCCTGCTAAAGAGAGCAATGACTTTGTGGTAAATATACTGAAGGACATAGAAACTTTGGGTATCAAGTATGATGAAGTAACTTATACTTCCGATTACTTCCCGAAACTAATGAAAATGGCTGAGGAGCTGATTACTCAAGGGAAGGCTTATGTTGATGATACACCGCGTGAGCAAATGCAGAAAGAGAGAATGGATGGCACTGAGTCAAGGTGTAGGAATAACAGCACAGAGGAAAATATGAAATTGTGGAAGGAAATGAGTGCTGGATCTGAAAGGGGATTGCTGTGCTGTCTACGCGGTAAGTTGGATATGCAGGATCCAAACAAGTCACTGCGGGATCCGGTGTATTACCGCTGTAATCCAATTCCTCACCACCGTGTCGGCTCAAGTTACAAGATATATCCAACTTATGATTTTGCATGTCCAATTGTGGATGCGTTGACGGGGGTAACGCATGCATTGCGATCTAGTGAGTATCATGACCGCAATGCTCAGTATCATAGGATTCAGGAAGATATGGGATTTGAAAAGAATGAAATATTCGAGTTCAGTAGATTGAACTTTGTTTATACCCTACTGAGCAAGCGAAAGCTTGCTTGGTTCGTCGACCATGGAATGGTCGAAGGATGGGATGATCCCCGCTTCCCAACGGTTCAAGGAATTGTGCGGAGAGGTCTGACCATCGAGGCGCTGATAAAATTCGTTGTTTATCAAGTAAGACCATGCATCCCTGCAATATTCCTTAAAGTTGTAGCATGCTTTACAGAAGATTTTCTTTCCTTCTTTCAGTGATGCCAGAAGTCACTTCAATACAAGTTTTTATCTTGTTTCATTTTTATCTGTTATCTTTGATCTGGAACTCACCTTTTTAATTATGTAGTGTTGCATGCCTTACAGAAGATTGTCTAGCTAGCTTATTTATTCCCGTTATGCTCAATTCTGTTTGATTTTTTTTTTTTTTGGGCATCTCAGGGAGCTTCAAAGAATCTGAATCTCATGGAATGGGATAAACTCTGGACCATTAATAAGAAAGAAATTGATCGTTTTTGTCCCAGACATACTGCTGTGATTGATGAAGGACATGTCATGTTAACCCTAACTGATGGGCCAGAGAAACCATTTGTCCGCATCATTCCCAGGCATAAGAAGTTCGAAGGCGCTGGACAAAAGACTACGATGTACACAAGGCAAATATGGATTGAATCTGTTGATGCCAAGTCCATCTCAATTGATGAGGAAATAACTTTAATGGACTGGGGAAATGCGATAGTGAAAGAAATCATGAAGGATGAGAATGATTGTATTGTGCAGTTGACTGGGGTTTTGCATCTTGAAGGATCTGTCAAGACCACAAAGTTGAAGCTTACCTGGTTACCTGAAACGAGTGAGCTGGTGAATCTCTCTTTGGTGGAGTTTGACTATCTAATTACCAAAAAGAAGGTCGATGAAGGCGAGGATTTCCTTGACGTGCTTAATGAAAATACAAAAAAGGAGACTGCAGCGCTGGGGGATTCAAACATGCAGAACTTGCAGCGTGGAGATGTACTGCAGCTGGAGAGAAAAGGCTATTTTAGATGTGATGTGCCTTTGTTAAGCCTTCTAATCCCATTGTTCTCTTTGCTATTCCAGATGGTAGGCAACAGAGGGTATTGATGTAAGACCTCTTTCAGTTTTCACTCATCTAGATTTGACTTGCGTAGTTGAAGTCTAGATGTAAGCAACACTGATTAACATTTCTAACCTCTACAAAACTTGTTAATCACCTTTTACTATTTCGAGACAATTCCTCTCATCAAGATGAATCACATTTGTATATATCTACTATGGCTGCATGTTATATGTCTGCAGGAACTTCTTGTTGTCTTGTTTCTTATTATTCAGATAAGCATAGATAAACTGCACTTCCAGCTTTATGTAAATCCAATGCTCCTTTCCGAAGAAGCATATCGCTATTTACAGGTAAGAATGTAACGTTTGCTACAAGAATATTGCTACTTACACCATATTGGATAATGTTGCCTTGGAATTATAGGATCGTTGCGGTGAAATTATATTAATCCTTGCTTTATATGGTGTTGATATCCTGGATCCATCTACAAGTAAATAAGAGCCTCTTGTATATCTACAAGGGTCATTGCAAGTAAACCTTTGCGTATGCTGCGCATCACAGGGAGAACATCAAGGAATTGTCACAAAAATACAAGAAGAGAGACAGAAAAATTAGTCAGTCACAATGGAGGAATGAAAAATCAATGAATCACTTTATCAAGTGTCTCGATGTCGTAAAAACAGTTGGATCATACGTATGCAAATGAGCTCTTTAAACAGAGGATATTGACCAAGCAATGTTAAAACTTTTCTTTTTCTTTTTCTTTTTTTGGGGTGACAACATAGGAGCTATTCCCACACTGCCTAAAGCTGGTTGCAAGAAATCAACACCCACAAAAAGTAGGGAGAAGTAACTAGAAGCGGGGATCATTTGGACATGCTCATAAGGCTACCCACATGGGATGGGAGGGCTACGGTTTTATCATTATCAATGAACACAACTAGGATGAACAAGCATAAAGTAACATTTGTCAATGGAAGGGATGTACATATATAAGTGTTAGCCTGCCTCATTTGCGACTTGAGAGGTTTGGTTCCTTTAAAAAAACAAATTTAGGAAATAAAAAGAAAAAACCACTATTGCATTTTCTGAAAAAGAGTATATAGAGAATGTCGCTATTCATACACACTCCAACTACAAGTATCTATTTCTATCTCCATTTTTTAAATACACCTTCATTCCTTTTTAAAAGGAAAATGCTCTAGTGTCCACCCATACGGTATCTCCGTCACTACAAGAAAAATGGTTTTTCTTAGCATTTATTTGCCAGCATTTAATTGTTCATATACAAGCGGCAATCAGAGAAAGAAGCGGCCATTTAAGTTTTTAACCCTTTAAGATAAAACGATGTAGTTTTGGAGTAATTGTCCAAAATTTTCTCCCACCCCAATTTCCCTAGGAAGATTCTATATACAACTGTGAAATTACTGTGTGTAGCCTATTTAAAAGTATATAACTTTCGGATAAAAATGCTCTTAAAAAAATGAACAAAATAGCCCTACTATTACTAAATACAACCACAAACATACAACCACACCATTAAAACATAAATCACCCTCCATCATCTTCCACAGCCTCCCACGTTCCACCATAGCCGAAAACTTGAAAAGCTCCGGAGCTCCACCTTCCACCATAAACCCGTTCTCCTTCATCTTCTTCAACAAAAATAGGCCAAACAGTCGGATGTTTTTCGCACCAAAATAAAGTTTCAGTTTCTGTCCCGAGATCATCAGATTCTAGAATCTGAAAATTATACTCCTCCGTCTCAATTTGTTTGTCCATTTTTGGAAGCCCAACTTTTTTAGAAAACAGAATAATTACACCTAAAAGCACTCTCCAACATTTACCCTTTTAACTTTTTAAAAAAATTACTTTTTTTGAAAAAAGCCCAGCCTTTTTAGAAAACAGAATAATTACACCTAAAAGTACTCTCCAACATTCACCCTTTTAACTTTTAAAAAAAAATTACTTTTTTTGAAAAAAGCAAGGGCAAAAAGAACATTAGTTCATTAAAAAGTCAAATTGACAAACATTTTAGGAATGGAAAAGTCTAAAAATGGACAAACAAATCGGGACGGAGGGAGTAGTGTATATCATATTCTAGAATTCAAAAATCGTAGTGTATATCAGATTCTAGAATATGAACTAAGCCTAAACTCGAGAGTGACATGTATTTTCGGATTTTGAAGTATGACAAAATCGTTTCCAGCTTTCCCCCAGAAAAAATAAAATGAAGATCAAATCATTTGGAAACTGATGTGGCAAAATTCAGTGGAAACGATGTGGCAAAATTTGTGTGATCTTCATTATAGTCGTAAAAAAAATATACGTCCAAATTACGTGCATATATTCTTTTATTGTTGAAAATGCACACACAAAAAAGTTATCTTTAACCGATAATGACAAACTTTACAGACAATTGTGAAACTTTACCTGTTTAATAATAATTTCGCTTTCCAAGTTGACTTATCTCCGTCAAATTTATTCATAAAACTGCATTAAAGGTCCTTTCCTTCAAGGATAAACGTTTTTGTATACCAGAGATACCAATGGTGGTGGTATCCCCTCCGGTTTATTTCTAATTTTTAGGCTATTTTCCGATCACATTAGGATGATTGGCTCCATTTATTTGGTATCAGAGCCATTTGATGGCGTAAATATATTGTTAGTGCAAATATAAGTTATTACTTATGATGGAGCCTGTTGGAACTTGTGGCTCATATGTTGTGTATGAGAGGTACTGAGAAGTTCTCGTAAAAGGCCAGTGCCAAGCGGAGTGGAGCGGAGCGGAGTGAGGGAAGCGAAGCGACCGAACGGAGCGGAGCGGAAAGCGGCTATATATACTCTCTATTGTAAAACCCTAAGTACTGTGATCATCAATAAACAGATTCTCTCTCCGCTCTCGTGGACGTACCCGATTTTGGGGAACCACGTATATCTCTGTGTCGATTCTTTACTGTTTATACTAGTATATCGTGTGCGTGTATGTGTCTCGATCCTAACAGAGCCTTTTGATTAAAAATTAACAAGAAAATTTTAAATGTAAGATATTATTATGGGTAGTGGGACGTCACTCAAGTCGCGTTCGGATTTGTCCGGCCATGAGGACCCGGTTATAGGGGTGAGCATGGTCCGGTTTGGTTCGGTTTTATAGTAAACCAAGAACCAAACCAATACCTACGGATTATGAATTTGGAGAACCAAACCAACCCACAAATTCCATAAAACCAAACCAATCCAAACCATTAAAATATGGTTTGATTTCGGTTTTAAACCACGGTTTGCTTTGAACTAAGCTACCATCTTTAAAAAAATTAAAATACATAAAATTACAAAGATAAATTAAAAGAAAACTTGTATATATTAAAACCAATTCCATTCAAATTACCAAAATACACTAATATCAACCAACTTATTAAAAGTAGAATACCAACAATTGTTTCAAGTCTTACACTCAGAAAATGAAATAGTGGTAATTCACTAAAGTGAACCAACTAAGAATACCAACTACTAAACTTCTTGGCAAGGAAGGAAAACTAAATATTGCAGTAGATTAATAGGATCAATAAATTAGAAAAGTAGTTGAGTAAAGCTCCCATAATTAAATTATATATATATAACTATAAATATATGTGTATGTATGTATTGTGCGGTTTGAATCGGTTTAGAACCATAACCATAAATGTGAATCCACAAACCGAACCATATAATGCGGTTTCTAATTTTTTTAAACCATGACCAAACCATACTACTAAAAAACCGAACCAAACATTTCGGTTTGGATTGGTTTGGACTGGATTCACGATTTTACGGATTTTTTGCTCACCCCTACCCGGTTAGGGTAATTTGGCCTTGCTCCGGTAAACCGTTGACAGACGTGCTATTTATATTGTTATCTTCCGTTTAAAAAAAAAAGGGCAAAATCATGAGAAATAATTTATATGAGCACTAACACAATCATCTCAAAATGAGAAGATTATTTAGATCTGATAATGATAGAATTAAAAATTCCGAATTAGTGGAATATGCTAATGTGCAAGAACAATTGAATCACTGGACAATCCCTCCAATACGTCCATCAACAATTTATGGACGAGGAACTTTTGAATTTAGAAGTACCTTGGCAATTAAAACCAAGGAAAAAACAGAAAGCATAGAGCTTAATGATAAGATAATTAATCTTCTAGATAAAAGTGATCTCTTAGCTCATATGCGAAATTATAATTACATCCATATAGGTTTAGTGCAAATTGCTCTTAAACCTTTAACTTTGTTAGGAATGGATACCTGTCTTCAAGTCACTTTGAGAGATGGCAAGTGTAATAATTGGAGATCCTCAATAATGGGGGCTATAGAGACCAGTTTATGTCATGGTCCTGTTTACTTTAATGCTTATCCTAATTTGACACTGTCTTTAACATATAGGAATATTGGTGAAGTCCTAAATTGTAGGATTCAGACTAGAGGTTATGACTATTTACCAGGATATGAAGTAATAGCTGTAATCTACATAATCTATTATAAAGTGATGAATACTGTTAATCCTAGGGTACGTAATTTATCGTCCCCAGATCAAACGGTCTTAATAGAAACCAATATGTTAACATCTAATATTGCAACCAATAGATTGATCAATTGGGAAGAAATTACATTCCCTGAGAATTGGACTATTACTAATGCTGTCCCTCCTAGACCAATAATTAACCAAATTGAACAAATAGTTCAGGATAGTGAGGGGACTGTTTCTCTAAATTTTAGGAATTCTCAATCAGGGAGATTTCTACGAAGTTATAGTTCTAAAAGTAGTTTTCTGCTACTCAAATACCTTATAGAGTGAGTGTTCCTCCAACCAGTAGACACTCAACATCTGAAATTCCAGAATCAATGAACCCAAGACCTGAGGATATTAATTTAGCGGGTATAAGAATATCTCAAAATCAAATCCCTCATGGAGTCTATAATGTTCCTCAAACAGTAGAATCACCTACTGCCAGTGAGATGAATTTTTCCATTAATGACAATAATAGGTCCGGAGATTAGGCAAGAAATAAATAAAGAATTTTGCCATCATAAATACAAGGAATTTAGGGAATGGTATTTCTCAAAATATGATGAGAAACAATTACAAGATTTTAAAAGGGAATTTTATGAGTGGCTTGAGTATTCCAAGAAAATAATCCCTTTTACCCAATGGTTTTATGGAAAATACTTCACTGAGTGTGAAAAATCCATAAATGTTATACAAGACTATCATAGAAATTGGAAAGGTTCTATGACTGGAACTGTAATTAGGGCAATTCATCCTCCTACTATTCCTTTGACTCTAGAAGGAAATTCAGAATCTGAACCTTCTCTTGAAACAGTAGCGTTTATTAAACCAACAAACGCAGATTTAAATGGAAAACTGAATAAGAAAAATAATTATACCAATCTCCACCTTAGTACAATTGGAGAACAATTGATTCGAATAGAAGAACAAGTAACTCAATTAAGGGAAGATGTTAAGAATCCTCAATTGAGAGAAAAGGATGTAGAGAAAATTTCTCCTTCAAATATTAGACCTCCTATCTCAATATCAGGTTTTAATATAGCCAATCCTAATAAAAATTCTGATTTGGTTAAAGAATTGCAAAAAAGACTAAAGGTCTTTCTATTAATGTAATCACTGAAGAGATGGAGGACATGAACAACCAAGAAATTTTGGAATTAGAAAATTCCTTTCTTCAGAATGATACCATAAATAAAATCCAATATCCATCCCAGAGATTTCCTTATGCGGGAACTGATAGGTATTACTACCCGAGGCCTAGTCCTCAAGACATGCTCTATGAGGAAGCTGGTTTCCAAAGACAAATGTCTTATAGTGGAAGAACCATCTATGAATGGAACATAGATGGCATGACGGAATACCAGATTTTTGGGGTTGTACATCAAATGATGATGTATAGTACTATTTGTGCCCAAAATAGAAATAGTGATAGAGATATAGCTGGATGAATAATGGCTGGTTTCACTTGTATGATTAAAGGTTGGTGGGACAATATCCTTAATCCCGCTGTGGGCTTCCCACCCGGCACGCACTCGAAGAGTCGCCACCCGGATTTTTGAGATGGATGATCCGAGAAATCGAGAGTTTGTTTGAAAGAAAAAGGCTTTTAATCTAGCGACAACGTTGATATTTTGGATCCGGGAGCCACGTTACGAGCGGGGAAGGTTTTATTGAAAAAAGCACCCCTCTCGCCCGGTAAAAATCGGTCTCTACTAAGCATTTTAAATGGGGGATTTAATATCATTTAAATAAAACTTAACTTTAAAACATGTACGGGAAAGGGACATGGGATCTAATATAACACATTACCGTGCTTGTGGTGCAAACTGTACAGTATGAAATGGATGAGCAATGTACAAAAAATGAAATAACAGCATTACAGCAGACTGCCAAGATCATGTGAAATACCACACAACAAACCGGATATATCGCACGGTGTAACTAAAACACCGTGCGATGTACTCGTCTACGCATTCCAGAATCTGTTTGCTCTTACATGACAAAACAAACCATAGATCCGCAAAATAGTTTTTTATATTTTCTGAAACTCTGAAAAGTGATTTACGAGATCCTATTGTTCATCTTATCATGTAAAACAATGTTAAAAACTTTTTGAAATGTTAAAAGATTTAATAAAGTAAAAAAAATGACTTTTAACATGAAACTTGATTCTGGAATATACCCGCACAGAAAAGCAACAAGCAGACTAAACAAAACAACACAAGAAGGAATATGTACAAGAAATGAAATAACGAGCGGAGTAATACGCTACGCCGTGCGGTGTCGTAAAACGCCGCACGATGTAGCGTATCCAGTTCGAAAACTATTTTTTGTGCTTTTTGAATATAAAGCTCGTTTGAGACCCAAACTCGGTATAGAAAGACCGAGAAGGGCCTCGATCGGCTCCCCTCAAAGCTAAATGTGGTTTAGTGATTTATACCTTATGATTGAAGCTTGGATGTGCTTGAAGATGGAGAGTGAAGGTTGATTTGGATTGAGTTTTGAGAAACTTGTGAGCAAATAGGTGTAGAGAGAGAGAGAGATCAAGTGGGTTGATGTAGAGAGAGAAAGATGTGTGTATAGTTGTGATGGGTGTAAGGAGTTGTAGAGAGAGAATCAAGGGGAGGTATTTTTAGAGAGAGAGAGTGAGAGTCTAGAAAATGGCAGAGTAACTTTACTTGGGTTGAAGGGGTACTTCTCAACTAAAGGGGGCTGTATTTATAGGCAAAAAGATACTTAGAGTGCACCCAAAGGATAAAAAACGTGCAAAATGTGCTATGGCCAAGCCATTTTTTAATTGTTGCATCTGCAGGCGTGGCCGACAACTTTCTGCTGTTGTCAGAACTTTTTCCGAAAACGCCGCGCGGCACTCCTTTCAAAGTATTGAAATTTCGTGCGGTGGAGTGATTTCTTGAAATTTTCTGAAATGCCGTGTTGCGTTTTGAAATGCCGCATGGCGTTTCTGGAATGCCGCGCGGTATTCCGAGACAGCACAGCACACCAAACTTCGCGGGAGCGCCCCGGACACTCCCGAACTCGGATTTGGACGCGGTTCGAAGCGTTGGAAAGCTTGTCAAGTCCTCTTTCTAACCCAATTGGTTTCACTCAAAGGTATTTTATACATTGAAATGTGTGCCCATTTTACCCTCAGTGTGTCATAGAAAAAGTTGTTTTTGACCAAGCAAACGTGTTTTTCTCTTTGCGATTGAACCGAGAGCCACCCTGTATGTTTAGAAAAGGGGTTTTCTTGAGGTTTAGAGAAGGAATAGAAAAGGAGTAACAATCCAAGCCTTGAAGGTATATTTTTCCTTATTTCATCATTGGGGAAACTTAAAGATTATTCGGAGACCCAGATTGGGGTGTCTACACCCGCTCAGCGCTTAGAAATTTTAAGTGCAGTAAAAATAGAAAATAATGAACCAAAACAGGATGCTGTGTACACTTTAGTACAAGCTATAATTCTTCACTTTATTGGTCACTGGGATAACCAAAGAGAAAGAAGTAGAGAGCTACTTCAAAATCTAAAATGTCCAACGTTAACTCATTTCCGTTGGTATAAAGATGTGTTCCTAGCAAAAGTCATGCAAAGAAACGATGCTAATAGTGAGCATTGAAAGTCAAAATTTGTTGATGGTTTACCTCACTTCTTTGCAGAAAAAATTAGGAAAAAATTAAGAGACCAAAATAATGGTACAACAATCATTTATGACAATTACACTTATGGTCAATTAATATCCATAATAATCCAGGAAGGATTAACTTTGTGTAATGACATAAAGTTACACAACCAGTTGAAAAAGCAACACTTGACTGGTAAACAAGAATTGGGTCAGTTTTGTGACCAATTTGGTTATGATATGACTAAATACCCAAAACCAACTACTAAAAAGAGTAGTAATAAAACTACTAGGAAAAATTCCAAACGAAAATCTTATAACAATAAGAGAAATAAAACTGAGCAATCAAGCTCAAAAGAATCTACTTCTAAGAAGCAGAATAATAAGTCTAAAAAGAAGACTACTGCTAAATGCTTCAAGTGTGGAAAAATAGGACATTATGCCAATAAGTGTAAAACTAAAAAAAGCTAAATGAGCTTCAAATTGATGAAGAGCTAAAACAGCAGCTCTTCAAATTACTTCTTGATTCAAGTGAATCAGACTCTTCAGATAATGAACCAGAAAATCAGGTGAATGATATATCTGATCAAGAAGAAGACACTTCTTCTGATTCAGATGAAGAAGAAACCCCTAATAATTGCAATTGTAATAATCTTGAATGTTCAACTTCCAATAATTACTAGAAAGCAATTGTTGAGATGAATGGTCTCAGTATAAATGTTTTATCTGATAAACAGCAGGGTTTACTAGATATCATAGATCAAATTGATGATCCTCAATTAAAAATAAAAATCATAGAAACATGTATATCCTCTACTAAAGAGGAAGAAGAGGAAAATAAACCTCAAATTCCTAATGATACTTGTAGTCTAAAGAATGTTTTAGACAGACTAGAATAGGTTGATAATTATAAGCCTGCTACGATTCCTGATCTAAAAGGTGAAATAAACATTTTAAAAACAGAAATAAAAATGTTGAAATCATTTCAAAATAAGACTACCCAAGAAATAAATGAAATGAATCAAAGGATAATTTCTTTGGAAAAGAAAGGTAGCATAGATCAGAAGGATGATTCTAATTATTTGAATCTAATCAATAATGTGGTTTACCAAAAATGGCATGTAAGGGTAAACTTAGTAATACAAAAGGAATACACTATCAACAATATTATTGCTCTAGTTGATAGTGGAGCGGATATGAATTGTATCCAAAAAGGAATAGTTCCAACCCAATATTTTGAGAAAACTTCTCAAAGTCTCACTAATGCAAGTGGGGCTAAAATGATGATTAAATATAAATTGAATAATGTTTACATTTGTAATAAAGGAATTTGTTTGGAGACAACTTTTCTTTGCATAAGAAATCTCCAACAGGAATTGATTTTAGGAACTCCCTTCCTGGCAATGTTAATGCCAATGCAGACCAGTACTGCTGGAATAACTGCCCATATTGATGGCCATGAAATATTCTTTGAATTTGTTTCTCCTCCTGTTTACAAAGAAATAAATGATATTATGAGAAAAATATCAAATAAAGATAAACAGATAAATTTTCTTCAAAAGGAAATTAGAATAATGGGGATTGAAGAAACTCTCCAACACCCTAGAATGAAAGAGAAAATTTCTCAAATACAGGAAAATTTTAATAATGAGATATGCAGTGATATCCCAAATGCTTTCTGGGATAGGAAAAAATATATTGTTTCTCTCCCTTATGAGAAGGATTTTAATGAAAGAAAGATTCTTACAAAGGCAAGACCTTCTCAAAGGAAACAAGAATATTTGAAAATGTGTCAAAATGAAATTGACATTTTACTGAATAAACAATTAATTAGAAAAAGTTATTCTCCATGGAGTTTCACAGCTTTTTATGTCAATAAGAATGCAGAAAAGGAACAAGGTGTTCCTAGATTGGTTATCAATTACAAACCTCTCAATGAAGTTTTGATGTGGATAAGATATCCCATTCCTAATAAGAAAGATTTGTTAGACAGACTGAATAAAGCAGTCATCTTTTCTAAATTTGATTTAAAATCAGGGTATTGGCAGATCCAAATTAAAGAATCGGATCGCTATAAAACAGCATTCATTGTTCCTTTTGGCCATTTTGAGTGGAATGTGATGCTCTTTGGTCTGAAGAATGTACCTTCAGAATTCCAAAATATTATGAATGATATTTTCTATCCATATGCTGAATTTGCTATTTGTTATATTGATGATGTTCTAATATTTTCTCAGAACATAGATCAGCATATTAAGCATCTTAGAATTTTTAGAGATGTCATTAAGAGAAATGGACTTGTTGTTTCTGCTCCTAAGATGAAATTGTTTCAAACAAAAGTCAGATTCTTAGGACACAATATTCACCAGGGGAAAATTATCCCCATAGACAGAAGCGTAGAATTTGCTTCTAAATTTCCAGATGAATTAAGGGAAAAAACCCAATTACAAAGGTTTCTTGGAAGTCTCAATTATATAGGAGACTATTATAGGGAACTAGCCCAGGATTCTTGCTTCGTTCGTCGATATATCCAATAGATCACCCCAAGCGTAGGGCATAAGCGTCCAATTGAAGCATAATAATCCGGAAATCCGGGATCGTACCCACAGGGATAATTAAAATGGCTTTGCTGGATTTGTAGATGCAAGTAAGGTTTCTAGCTTTTAGGCAGCCAACTTGGTTTTACGTATGTGGTGGAAAGTAAAAAGGGCTAAATTAAACGAGAATAAACTAGAATAAAAAGCAGGTTAGGTCTAGGAATCACTAACACCCATGACTCAAGCAAAACAACATTTTCCACCCAAATACACGGTTAAAGATGCTCAACTAAGGCTCTTAATTCCAGAAAATAGAATGGTTCGATCACCAAGCTAGCTCGAGAATTTATTTAGCAAATGCCTCGAGCATCAGAGCTCCAAGCATCATGTGTGGTAAGTAGGCGAGGCTCTTACCTACACATGATCAAGGAGGTTAACACCTCAACTATTTGATAAACAAACCCGAACTACACATCAGTTTTCGAACCAAAGTTGCAAACTTTATGGTGAAAAATGCAATTTTTACTCAAGCCATGGGGTGCTAATCACCCCATGACCCAACCTTGAAAACTACTCACACATATCTATGAAGATAAGAGCAAGCAAAAATCTACTAGGCATAATTGTAAACACAACCCTAAAAGATAATTAAATAGAAAGATAGATCAAGTAATTTAGAACCACTTTAATGAAGGTGACAAGAGTCAAAACTAGCTTACTTAAGTAGAAAATGCAGAAATAAAGGTTGAAAATGAAGAACACCTCAAGAACAAGCAAGAACAATTCAAATCTATATCTAAATCTATGCAATACAAAATTACTACTTGTTTTCGTACAATGACATCATTCCTATTTATATTCCCCATGGTACACGCACGGAATATTCCCAAAAGATGCTCCAGAAATCTGCTACGTAGGCATCCAGTATCGATACAAAGAATTGGTGTATCGATACCAGATCACTTTCGTCCAAAACTTTTGGGTTGCAGAAGACCAACCAGTATCGATACAGCAAAAGCTTGTATCGATACCGCATCGCAATCTCTGGCCTTGACTGCACGTTGACTTTCCTTGCTGCCACGCTGCTTTGCCTTGTTGCATACTGCCACGCTGCTTTGCCTTGTTGCATTGGCCGTGCTTGCTCTTGCTTGGGCTGGGCTGCCATGCTTTGCCTTGCCATCGGGTCTTGACTAACTTTGGCGCGCCTTGGCTTTTAAAACCCCTGTTTTGGAATGATTTTCTACAAAATACAACTAAACTACCTTACGAGCAAAAGTAATTAAAAGCAACTAATTTAAGCGATAAAGTAAACTAAAACTAGATACTAGCGCACCCTTCATTACATTCTCGGGTGCTTATCAATTCTGCACCCTTATATGAGAGACTAAAGAAGAATCCTCCACCATGGACAAAAATACACACCAAAGCTGTCCAAAAGATTAAATTAAAAGCAAAACAACTACCCTGTTTGGCAATTGCCAATCCAGAATGGAGAAAAATAGTAGAGACAGATGCCTCGAATATTGGATATGGTGGCATTCTAAAACAATACAATCCTAAGACTTCTAAGGAAGAATTAGTCAGATTTACGTACTTTTGGACTCTTAAAAAATGCACAGGCTAATTATAGCACAATAAAGAAAGAAATTCTTTCTATTGTTAAATGTATAAATAAATTCCAAGATGATTTGTTGAATCAACATTTCCTTCTTAAAGTTGATTGCAGTGCAGCAAAGCAGGTCTTAAAACAAGAGATTAAAAACCTTGCTTCAAAGCAAATTTTTGCTAGATGGCAGTCTGAATTGTCTGCATTTGATTTTGATATAGAATATATTAAAGGAGAAAATAATTCTCTCCCTGATTTTCTCACTCGTGAATTTTTACAAGGCTAATGTTGCCAATCAGCCGCCAAAAGGCTGAAGAAATACATGCATGTTCTAGCAATATGGATGAATCTTTCATCAAACAAACCTGTCCTTCTATAGCCCAATCTAGGCTAAAATTTATTATTGAAAAGGACAAAAAATTCAGGAAAGCTATGGATAGACACATCATGGCTAATAGAGAGCAATATTTCAGGAGATATCTCCCAACAAGATTTTACTTGAAAAGATGGATTAATGCTATTAAATCCATCGACCAATTCTATGAAGAATATGGATATTCTGATGATGAGGAAGAAGATCTGATTGCCAATCGCAGTCATAATAATTAATACAACAGATTCAGAATAGACTGAATGTTTTATCTCGTGCATAATTTTGCAGATGAATAGACCACCAGATCGAGGTCGTGGTCGTGGAAATAGCCCTCGTGGCAGAGGTCGATCATCTAAGGTCACCCATGCAGATATTGAGGCCTACTTGAAGGCCAACAAACTACAATTTCCATCACTACATGAAGTTGTTTCTGCATCTTCTCCATCACTTTCAATGAAAGAAGTGATTCAGAATGAGGATCTCTTCAAATCACTGAAGACTACCGAGACAATTATGGTCTTGGAATCAAAAGACGAACAATGGAGAAATGATCCTTAGGAAATTAAGTCCCAATACTTGGATACAATGAGTTATCCAGTCCCCGAAGGGAAATACAGATACATCTATGAAGCAATGCTCACTGAATCTGGATCAGTGGAAATTCGCCACACTTATGATAGCAGAATTGGACAAAAAATTCCAATTAGCTATAGCAAGGCCGTAATTAAGATGGTCATTCCAATACAGAAATGGGGAATTCACCCAAGCAAATCAAAATCTCTGACTATCAAATCGGAAAATAGAGTTCCGATCCAGTACAATTACTGGGACTATATTGAAACTTTTACTAAAGCTTTTTATTATCAAAACCAGCACAGAAAACATTCTTGGTTTCTAAAACTGTGTCCAAAGCTGGTTGGACAAAATGAATTTCCAAATTGGTTTTTGGAATGGTGGTCTAAATTTGGACCATTGCAAGATTATTTTCCAAATGAAATTCAGAAGGAAATATAACCCTTCCATAAATGTTACTCCCAATTGAGGGAAGATATTCCAGAAAGAAAACTTTTTCTTGATACAATGACAATTTTTGGTATCCCATGGATTTGGAAATGGGATCTTCAAATCTGTGTAAGTCAATTGGGACTTCCAATTCTTCAGAGGACATTCCAATATCGATGGTGGAAGCAAGTCGATATGCAGAAAACCATCAATGATGTCAAGAATAAAACCCAGGAATTAAGACAGCAAATAAAGCAGAAGGAAAAGCTGTCCATCAAAAATCCATTTTTAGAAATATCTGCTCAGATCAGGACTAAAAATCCTACTCTATCAGATGATGAATTAGTCATGAAAACTATGGATTTCATGAAGGAACAATTCCTTCAAACTGTTCGACAAGAGGCTGATGACGAATCCATGGCATCAGCAAAATCCAATGAAGAGGATAACAATCCTTTTGCATGTCTGGCAGGGGAATCTCAGGACCCCTATGAAGATGAAGAAAATACTCCTACTCTAGGAGACTTTTGGGACAGCATGACGGAAATTATGTCAGAAAGGCTGTCATCCAAAAAAGGAAAAGAAAAGCACCAATAATTCCATAAAATGCCAAAACTACTTTCGGTGGCAAAGGACTCAATAGTGGAGTCGACATGATGACACTCTACTTTCGGTGAAGACTAATGCGACGATGGGGCCCCAGGTGTACCCAACAGGAATCTTCATTTCAATTTGAGTGTAATTTGTATTTCATTTGGTTTTCCTTTTGTGTCTCTAAATAGGTTGAGTCTGTAAGGGTTGAGGTAGGTTTTTCAGGATTACCCTCTCTCTCTCTCTAAAATCCTAAGCTCTCCCCTCTCTTCCGCTGTATTCCTTTCCCCTTTCAGTTGTAATATTGGCCTCGGCCTTCTGAATAATAAGGTCAGTTTTTCTGTACGATCCTTTACTTATTTGGTATCGGAGACGAGAAGGAAGATGAGGATGGTGGTGATGAAGAGCGCCACCATCCCTTGCACCCCATTTGCAGAGGCTATGACCGATGACAGTGCCCCCATCCAAAAAATTTCCCACATCGTTTCCATTGAATTTTTTTGCCAACTATAATGAAGATCACGCAAATGGTCTAGTGCCCTGCTGTGGAAAACAAAAATGATACTCACACAACAACAAACACAATCTCTCACATACATGTGGGGCCCACACATACTACTATGTGTGGGCCCCACATGTATGTGAGAGATTGTGTAAGTTGTTGTGTTTGGATCATTGTGTGAGTAGCATTATTGTGTGGAAAATTAGTGTGATTTTGCCACGTCACCAAGTCGTTTGCCACTTAGGCATTTTCCATCCAAGTTTTGGACGGAAGGGTAACATTGAAATTAGCTAGAAACTACAAAAGTAAAATTGAAACCAAAAATTTTAGGAGGACCAAATTGAAACTAAGAGATATTGTAGGGATCAAAAAAGTAGATAAGTCTATATTTTACATTTCATAAAAATTGTAGAATAATGAATGAAAAGATAAAACGTTCATAAAATTTCATGTAGAATAGAGAGTTAAGGAGAGAGCATCTTTTTATTTTGGATAACTACATTCTTATAGTGTATAGTATAGATAGATCTAAAGAAATCAATAACATTATAAAAATTCTTCGACGGAAACGTTGTGAATTCAATATAAATGTTATCAATTTATGTCAAAATATTATGAATTCAACCTCAAGGGGTTAGACAAGTGGTCGTAGACTGAGATTTAAGTATTTGTTTCATCCTAAGGCCTTAGATTCGATTCTCCTTGCCAACAACTATTGAGAGCACCTCAACTCTATGCATAAGCATGTGAAACAGATGTGGAAGGGGCTGTAGGGATTAAGCTGAGGTGCACTGAAGCTGGCTCGTGACATCTTGCATTACCAAAAAAAATGTATATATTATGAATTCAACATTGATGTTGTGAATTTTTTTATGCGAAATGTTATGAATTTAAGGCAAATCAAGGGATACAAAGTATAGAATTTCCGATGCTGCTAGGTTGAGATTAGATTGTGAGTCTAATGTAGTACAAAAACGAAGAGTTTTTATATTTTATTTTTATTATTTTAGAATAAGATTTTGACTAGGAGTGTTTTTCGTTTAGGTTAGAATTATTAACTTTTCGCATTCAATTTGCTTTTGATTTCTACTCCTACTTTTATTAGGATTCTTAGTCTACAAGAATTAGGATTTTATTTTAATTAATTAGGAAATATATTTTCTTTAATGCCATTTGTTTTGGCATGATTTAGTATTTCTTTTCTAATAGGATTTCTAGGGTTAGGGTCTTATAAAAAGGGCTGTAGCCTATTCACAACTTTTTCATCAATAAAATTTCAGACTTTGTCTCATTGCTACGAGTTCCTATCTTGTTTGGATTAATACGCTAACTAATCTCTCATGAATTCCACTGCGTCAAGTGGTATCAGAGCAAGGTTTTGCCAAGTTCGATGGCCTTCGTTCGTGGAAGATGCACAAACCCTATTGACGATGATCGTAGGGAAGGATTTAACAGGACTCGCGCCAAGGAATTTGCCCATGGTCAACCTGTTAAACACAAAGTTGATAGGAACCGCGTTGAGGGATTTGCCTGCAACCAACCTATTAACCAAACGTCTCGGGAGGATATTCTTATTATCAACTTGATAGTGAGGATGAGTTTGAAGACGAGTTATTTGAGGAATATTATGGAAATCAGTCGAAGAAGCGATATTCATGGTTTGAAGGGTTTTATCGCATAGATGACGACTTTTCAACTTTTTAGGTAGAACCAATAATTCTTAGTTTTAATGCGTATTGTCATCTTGAGAATTTTATTTATTGGTTTCGTAAGGTTGACAAGTTCCTTGAGTATATGGGAATTCCGGAAGAAAAGGAAGTTATCTTTGTGGCTTGTAAATTACAAGGCTATGCTTCTAGATGGTGGGAGCAATTGCAATCTAATCGGAGGCACGAGTATAAATAGCCAGTGAGGGCTTGGCAGAAGATGAGACAATTGATGAGTGATAGATTCTTCAATCGCATCATGGTCAAATGTTGTATAAAGAGTGCCGAAGAAATCTCGAGTCTAAGCGATTGTCCCGAGATAATCTTGACTTGTCTTATCCTTTCCCAAGTAATAAAAATTATACAGTTGCGGCTAAAACTCAAGGGACATATCATTGAGACTATTGGGTTCGAGTCGATCAAGCCTTGAAGGTCACCAAGCCAATAAAGATCTTTCAATCTTACATTCATCGCATTCCAACTATTATGATGGATATAAGATTACAGAAGAGGAAGGAGATCGAGTTGAATTAGAGGTAATATTTGTTGAGCCCAACATTGAAGAAATAGTGGAGGTCGATGTAGAATGCAGTATAGAGAAAGTTGATCACCTTGGTATAAGCGAAAAAGAGGAAGCTATAATTGAAGTTGCTAAAAAAAAAAATTAATATCGATGTTGGTGATCAAGTTGTTAAGAACCAAAATAATTGTCCATTAAATTTGGTTGATACTAATATTAGTGTCAAGGAGGATAGTCTAGCTAGCGATACATGCCAAGGTAAGTTGGTGCTGAAAGAATTATTCTTTCCTTCAAGAGAATTGGCCAACCATCAATTCAAATCATACATCCAGAGAACGGATTCATTGCAAGATTGCATGTTCGACGGGGCTCATGTTGATTTCATAAATTTTCTTGGAGTTGAACAGTTTGAATGGATTCCCAACATTCGTCTAGTACATCTTATCAACAAGTTGAAGTATGAAGAGAAAAATCATTGCATGAACAATTTCTTTGAATAATTTTTGGAAGACGAGTGAGAGGTTGAAGTATTCCAAATATCTATTTCTGTGGAATGGAATATAGCAAGTTTCTAGTGAGAACTCGAGGGCGAGTTCTTTTTGAAGAAAATGTGACTAATGTAGGACAAAAACGGAGAGTTATATTTTATTTTTATTGTTTTAGAATAAGATTTTGACTAGGAGTATTTTTCGTTTAGGTTAGTGCTTGCTCGACCAAAGTGTGTCGAAGTAGAGGTTGCCCCAAGCGTAGGGCTAGGTCGATTGTAGCACAATATCCGGAAGTCCGGAGTCGAATCCACAAGGAGCCAATAGAGCTAGGCCGGAAGGTGTAATGATCCTGATTTTTGGTAAATAAAAATTTCGTTAAATATTTGAATTTTATTTTAATTACTTGGATTGCTTCTAAAATTTCTTTTTAAATTTTAATAATCCGTCATAATTAGATTTAAGACTTATAAATTATATATTTTCGCATCAGACAATCTAGTCATTTTCTAAAGACAAGTAAACTTGTAAAGATGCTTGTATATTTTCCTAGCTAGTAAATAAAATCCTTAAATTATATTTCTTGGCTAGAAACCCTACTTAGCAAGTCTAGTTATTTCCTAACTAACTAGTTTGGCCAACAATCCAATTACCTTTCAAAGCTAGTTTCATCTAGTTGAATCTTATGACCTTTATGAATCCTCCTAATTCCTAGGTGAACATATTCACCCACCCTTGAACCTTATTAACCTTTCTACACCCTAGTTGGACCTTTCCAACCCTAGACTAGAAAATCATTTCACTTCCATGACTAGTCATTTCAAGACTTATTTACTTCTTCCAAGTATATCTTTTCTCTTTACCCATTGGACGATAGTTGTTAGGGAAATTCTTATCCTTTAGGTAATAGTTCATAGGGAAATGGTTATCCTTTGAGTAATAGGAATAAGATCTCCTTTTGACTAGAAGATAGTACTACCATTGGCTTGTCATTTTCCCCACTCATATTATGCCTTCTTAAATCACTTTTCTAGAAAGTACAATATTCTCTCCATTGAAAGGTCACTTTCAAAAAGATATCTCTTCCAAGAATATTCCTTTTTCATCATTTTCTCTTTAACCATTTGACAATATTTCATAGGAAAATCTTTATCCTTTGAGCAATAGAAGTAAGGTTAGCCTTTATCCAAAAAGTACATATAGATTTGACTAGACAAGTCAAACCAAATCCATTTCTTCTTTACCCATTGAACAATAGTTAGTAGGGTAAATTTTATCCTTTGAGTAATAGAAAACCTAGACTTATAGCCCTAAACCTAAATTGTCCACCAAAGTACTTTCCTAGATTTTCTAAGTACACATATATGTTTATACATAGGTAAAGTTACTTTCCTAGATTTTCTAAGTACACATATATGTTTATATATAGGCATATGTACCTCATAGTTTATTATAAACATGCCTAAAGGACATATAGTCATTTCAAGATCTTATTCAAGTATATCTTCTCTCACTTCTTTAACCATTGGTCAATAATTACAAGGGAAAATTTTATCCTTTGGGTAATAAAAGTTAGTCTTGCCAACAAGTACTTAGATTGATAAAACAAGTCACTTTCTTAGATTTCCTATGTACTTATATGCTTAAATATAGATATATGTACCTCATAGTCCTTTATAAAATGCCTAAAGGACATATAGGCTTTCTAGGGAAATCTTGACCATAACCCTTTACTTTTCCTAGATTAGACTTCATGACCCTTGAAATGTACTTATATAACAAGATGCCTAAGGTTTACAACGTTCTGTTAGTTCAAGGTCGAGATACCAGGGGGTCAAAGTCGGCCAGTGAGATGATGGGGGATAAGCTTCATCGTTACAAGAAAAAATCTCATGATAGTAAATATGTGTGTATACATATATATATATACACGGCCCTTCTAATGAGGGCGCCCTCATTTTTTAAAAATGCGGACGTCTCCCGTCAGCCGTTGGATCTCATCCAACAGCTGTGATAAAAGGGAGCAGCTCGCGGGTAAAATAATGGGAGGGTCGGGTAAAATAGTGGCCGGGTCATACCAATCCCCACACGCGGATCCTTTTCCCCAGCTTCCTGAGTACGCTTCCTCTTTCTCTCTCAGAAGACGAATCGAAGACGGCGACTCGAAGACGACGAAGACGAAGACGCCTGGTCTAAAATCCGGTCGACTTCGAACAAGGTTTCTCTCTCTCTCTCTCTCTCTCTCTCTCTCTCTCTCTCTCTCTCTCTCTCTCTCTCTCTCTCCCTCGTTCTCCGGCTCGTTGATATCTCAGAATTTAGGGGGGGTTTTCAGATCGAAGAACAAGACTTAGACGAAGGTCACAGCGACGAAGAAGAGGACGACGAAGAAGAGAACCACGAAAGGTATTTCTCTCTCTGTATCTCTCTCCCTGGCTTCGATTTCGAGCTCTCTCGTTCCAAATATTGCAAGAAGCACAAACCCTAACCCTCGAACTTTTCCCCTTCTCTAATCAGGGCTTGAAGAGAGAGATATACCTTGAAATCGAGCTCTGGACGATTCAAACAAGGTAACTCCTCTCTCTCTCTCTCTCGACCTGTGATTTTTGTATTTCCAGTTAGGGTCTTTTTTTTTCGTTCTTTAGTTTTTTTGTTTTTTCTTTTAAATTTCAAGTTAGGGTGATGATGATGAGAGTGACTCACATCTTGCTGAGGTAATGGTGAAATTTTGTGAACTAGTTCCCTTTTGTGCTTTTGAAACCTGGAAGTTATCAAAAGCAACCACAAGTGGTGATGGAGTAACTTCGTCAGTCTTCCCCTTCTGCTGCAGATGTGAAATATGTTAACACAGATTATGGAAAAACCTGCTGTTATAAATGTGTATTCCGTTACGTCGGTTGCTTGTTGCTGAGAATGTTTGTAGGAAAATGGAATAGATAAGAGTCTCTCTCTTTCGAAAGTTCAAAATGAGCCAATTTTTAGTTATCGGGACATATTGTGGCATGACATTTTCTCTTGGTCAATGCGTGCATGCATTGTGCAGTGTACTTTTTATTTAGCATAATGACTAAGGGATGGTGTTAGTGGTTAAATGTGTAGTTTTATGTTGCCTAAATTTGATTGAAGTTCTAGCAAAAGTTAATACTGTTGAGATCTTCCGAATTGATTGAATATCCCATAATGCACATTAGTTTTGAAAGGCTCATGCAATGTCTTGTGAATAGTGGCAAACTTTGTGACTCACATCTTGCTGAGGTAATGGCGATTATCTGTATAAAACCTTTGTGTATGTGGTATTTGCCTCGTTATGGTAGCTGTGAATTAGTTAGTCGCACAAAGAGAGGTGTTTTCTGTTTATTTGCTTATCAAGTTGATTTTTTTGTAGGAATGGCAGAAAACAGGTTCTATTATGTTGTTTTCATTGGAAAAGTCCCCGGAATCTATGATACTTGGATAGCATGTAGCGAACAAGTAATTCGCTTCCCTGGGGCCGTGTTTAAAAAGTATCGGTCATTGGAAGAGGCAAATAATGTTTGGACTTCATATGTTGAAGCTCATTCCAATGTGCAAGTGCTATCTCCTCCACTTGCTCAACTCCCGACCGATTATCCACCTTTGCTTGTACCCATGCAAGCAAACATGGATGACCAAACTACTTCCAAGCTGCCCAAACAGTGCGTGTACATTGCAATGCTCTTAGTTGGAGCTGTAATAGGAATTTTAATTTTCTTGGTCATCATCTATATTTTCTTTTAGTTGGTTTATGTAATGGTTATGTTTAACAAAATTTCTAGCTTAGAGCGAGATACTTTTGGCAGTTAGTTTAGTAATTGATATGATGTAATACTTGAATGATTTTACAACCTTTTGACTTGATCTTTAATTTTCTTACCACGTTGAGATGCTAGCAGGCTCTTTTCTAGAAGACTTTTTTCATCGAAGAATTGGCAAGAGAGGCTTTCTTATAGATCTGCTTTCATTTTCTAGTCCAAACTAAATTTTGAGTTTTGTCTGTGCTTCTACAAGTGCAAGTTGTTTATCAAGGCATTGAAATGACAGCAGTTTAAGGGGAAATTTTTTACTTACGTGAATCCAAACAAAATCCCTATGGAATTTGGCTATTTTGCATCTCAAATCCAAACAAAATCCCACAAATACTTACTCAAATCACTGGACACTCAAATTTTTACTTGAAATGGTACTTGAAACGTTCGCACTTGAAATGAAAACCAAACGGTTTTGCGAATCCAGAACCATTAACATGCTGCTCGTTTCCCCTGTTTTCCAGAGAACACATCCCCTGTTTTCCAGAGAACACCTTCTTTCCTCCCCTGTTTTCAGCCCCATTTTGCTTGTTCCTACTCCACAAAAAAAAAATCAGCCCCTTCTGCTTATGTAATGAACTAATTCTAGCTGCAAAAATGTGCAATGAGAAACCAACAGGAGAGCTACTGGAATTGCATAAAGCAAATGTTCACAGATCATAACTCCATAACATAGCTCTATCTCTCCATAACATAGGTACTGGAATTCATAGAAAGCAGAAGACAAAAAATAACATGGCTCTATCTCTCCTACATAAATCCAACAACAAACATCCCCTTCTCCAAACAAAAAAAAACACACGTTCACATAGAAGATTGGTTTCGAACATTCCGATCCAAAACAAAACAAACATATAACAGCTTTTGGGTTACTGAAACTTCAAATAGCAAAAAAAAACAGCAGCAGGGAAGAGAGCCACTTGAAGCTCCACTCCTAAATCAGCATATCCTTGCAGCTAGCAGTCTCACTTAGAGTTGGGTGTCAAACTACTACACCAATCCATCCTGCAAGCCGAATAGACAATATTATCAATCGAAGAACGGTGCAAGTTATATTAGAAGCATTTTATAATAAACACTTACAATCATCGGCATAGTCAATGCCGTCGTCGTCGTCGTCTTCGTCGTCTTCGTCATTCAACGTAGCATTTTGCGAAGACCTAACAAAAAAAAGAGAGAATGAAAATGCAAACAATGAAATAATTAAATTTACATTACAAATATTAAACACATACGTGCTGAGAAGTTTTGGACAATTTCTTTTGTCGTGCGATTGCCCTGTTAACCCACAACCGTGACAACGCCTAGCCTTCTTGGCAGCCCTCTCTTTCCCTCTCTTGAGTCGTTTACCACAACCCTTTGCTCTCACTTGAAGCGGTTCTTTCAAACCGTGGTCATGAATAATCGACACTTGGATATCACTCTTTTCACCATCTCGGCTTACTTTTTCCATGTCACACAGCTTCTTATGACCCAAACTCAAATGTTCTTCCACAAATTCTTTTCCGTCCTCAGTTACCATGCCCTTATCAATTAAAGTAGAAGCAAGTTGGAAGACTCTATTTCGCCACTCTAACGAATACGTGTCACATATTTCTTTCATGCCCGAACCCAAGTCATCTCTAACTCGCATCGCCTTCGCTGATTTTGTCCACCGCCGCAAGATGTATTCATTAGGCAAATCATCAATTTGCATTCTAGAAAAGTTAGCCAACATGTGCCGACAAGGAATTCCAGCACACTCATACATTTTGCAACTACAACTGACATGGTTTGACGACTTATCTACCAAAACCTCACGAACCCTCGAACCACTCCCCTTTATCCTATGAATGGCGTACACAACCCGATGTTCGTCCTCATTTGTTGACATCACCTTATTAGCAGTACTTTGAAAGAGCTCATCTTGAAACATGTAAAATATATCAATTGTGTACAATTGACTCATTGTTTCTTCCATGGGGTACATAGATTTCAAGTTTGGCCTCTCATTCACATCTTTATGATCCTTGTCCAACTCCTTATGCCGTATATGTGCAAGTGCCCTCTCAAACCGCGTCACAAATTCCAACAATGAATTATGTTTAGACACATACCTTTTGAAGAATGAATGAGTAACTTCGGCTCTTTGACTACTAGTCATGTGAGCAGAAAAAATGTGTCTCACGTATGCAGGAACCCATCTCTCACGAATTTCGTATAAGTTTTGTAACCAATCATTGCCGGATAAGTTAGATTTTGTTACCACCTCTACCCATCCAGCCTCGAATTGTCAGGAGTCTCCGAATTCCATATACAATTCTTGAATTCGTCATAATGTTCTTTGTAGGCTAATGCACTTATTCTTTCGGAAAACTTATTTGTGATGTGCCACATGCAATACCTATGAAGCGTATTTGGAAGCACACTAGCAAATGCTTTTGTCATTGCAAGATCCTGATCAGTTATGATCATTTTGGGAGGGCCTGCAGGCATTGCTTTCAACCATTCCTTGAAAAGCCACTCAAAACTCTCTGTTGTTTCATCACATAGGAATGCACACCCAAAAAGAGTAGTCTGTCTATGGTGATTAACCCCTAAAATTGGTGCGAAAATCATAGAATAACGGTTTGTGTTATACGTCGTGTCAAACACCACAACGTCCCCAAAATACTGGTACGACTTCCTAGCGGTTGCATCCGCCCAAAAACAATGTGTCATCCTATCCTCATCATCTTTCTCGATTGTAAAAAAAAACCCGTCGTTCTTTGCTTTTTCAGATTCAAAATACTCTAATAGCAAATTGGCATCATGTCCGTTTACCGTCATCTTCTTATCCCTTCTATAATTATAAAGATCTTGTTGTGAGCATCCAACATTTTCAAGACCTCCCGATTCCAACTCAAATATACTCATTTGTTGACAAGTTGGCACATTTGCTGCTGACAATTGTTCTATTAAAGCTTTTTTGGTAGTTGACACCTTACGATGGGATCGAAGCAAATGTGTCCTCCTCGGAGATGTAAGCTCGTGATTATGACACTCGTAAAATTGGGAAACAACATACTTTTCACCCTTCCTCACAATAGCCAATCTTGCACGACAATTCTCTCTAGTTAACCCCCGACGTCGTTTGTTTGGTTGAGTACTTTTTTGGACCAGCAACCCTTGTTTGAAACAACAAAACTCCTTCCTAACGATTACATTTACATTTCCATCGACTGTACTCTTTCTGCTAGAATGTGATCGGGTACCAAATCCACCTTCTTTAGCATACCGGTTATAAAATTCCCTCACTTTCTTTAAACTATCAAACTCTTGATTAATTTTGGGTGTGAAGTCATTCTTAACTTGGGGAGTGTAAAGTAGTTGTGAAGAATTCGCAGATGATTCACACCGCATACTACAATCCAAAAGAAAAAACAATATGGACATTGTTAGCATACTACAATCCTAATTTTGTAACCCGAGGAGGGAGGGGGAGAGAGAGACAGACCTTGGTTGTTGGACAGTCGGTGGTGGCATAACACTTTCTTCTTGTCGATCGGTCTCCATATCTGGTCGGGAAAAAAATAGACATGAACAGATTTTCAAATTACAACCAAACTGGAAATACAAAACCAAATTACAACCAAATTGACAAATTACAACCAAACTGGAGATACTTATGCCGACTAAAAGTATACTATACTGGCTCAATTAACCAAGGTCCATTTGACTTGCCAATCCAATTGACAACTTGTACGCTGACATTTCATATAACAGGATATGCAAACTCAGGCAGAAGATTAAACTCAGTTTTATCAAAACCAAAATGTTACTCGGTAAATAAAGGTCAATGTTCAAATATCAACAGCTAAGCAGGCAAGCATAAATAACATAAATCAGGAACACTCGCTCCACGACAAAATCCACAGATTGATTTTCAATCTGATTGCAACCCTAATTTCAAAAAATAACATAAATCAGGAAAAAAAAATTCCGGGGTGTATTCATGATTCAGTGGAGAAGAAAAAAAAAACAAGCAAACTGGGAAAAAAAAAATTCCGGTGTGTACAAACATATTTCTCCAAATGTGAGTCACTCTCATCATCATCACCCTAACTCGAAATTTAAAAACAAAAAAGCCCTAATTTTGTAGTCGTTCATGAAAAGCCCCCTGTGGTTCGAAAAAAGCCCTAATTTTTTAATCCTCGAACCAGCACAGAGAGAGAGAGAGAGGGAGAGAGAAATCGACCTTGGTGCGTCGTTGTCATCTTCTTCTGTAGATTTGTTCTTCGTTCTTCGTCTTTAAAGAGAAGTACAAAACCCTAGTCGTTCAAAGAGATAGAGAGAGTCATCGAGAGAGAGAGACAGTCAGTGAGAGAGAGAGAGGGAGAGAGATACCGATCGATCTTCTTCTTCTTCGTTGTTCCTCTGGCTTCGCGTTTCTCTTCTGTTCTTTCTCTCTCTTCTCCCGCAGGCGAAGAACAGGAAGAAGCGTACCGAAGAAGCTGGGAATTTAAGGGATTCTAACCCGCGTGTGGAACCCGGGAAGCACTTAACCCGACCCACGCCCGCGAATGACCCGCGAATTCCCTTTTAAAATTTGAGCCGTTGGATCTCATCCAACGGCTGACAGGAGACGTCCGCATTTTTAAAAAATGAGGGCGCCCTCATTAGAAGGGCCGTGTATATATATATGTACTTGGACATATATATATATATACATAGTACTAAGGAAAGGAAGAGAGAGAGAGAGGGGAGGCCGAGAGAGAGGGAGAGAGGAGTGAGTGTGTGCATGTGTTTTGGTTCACTTCAACAAGCAATCTTTTTAGCCAACCTCACACTCAACCTAAATACAACATGACAACCCATTTCTAGTCAACTTTAAGCATAAACCTAGCCTTACTTTTTATTCTTTCTTGCCAGCAACCTTTCCTATTACAAGACAAGACTAAAGACCCCTTTTTTAATAACCTAAAGTATGGCCTAAAATGGAAGTACAAGGGAGGAAAGTCTTGGCATGCTTTCAAAGCATGAAAAGACAACTCAATGAAGCAAATCCTCTTTCTTGCAAGCAACCTTTCCTAGTACAAGACAAGACTAAAGACCCCTTTTTTAATAACCTAAAGTATGGCTTAAAATGGAAGTACAAGGGCGGAAAGTCTTGGCATGCTTTCAAAGCATGAAAAGACAACTCAATGAAGCAAATCCTCTTTCCTGCAAGCAACCTTTCCTAGTACAAGACAAGACTAAGGACCCCTTTTTTAATAACCTAAAGTATGGCTTAAAATGGAAGTACAAGGGAGGAAAGTCTTGGCATGCTTTCAAAGCATGAAAAGACAACTCAATGACGCAAATCCATGGGGGAGAGAGAGAGAGAGAGAGAGAGAGAGAGATTTCGGCCAAGAGAGGGAGGAAGAGAGAGCCAAAGTTTTGCTATAAATAGGACCCCATACTTGCCATTCAACTCACACCTTCCATCATTCAACTTATCTCTCTAGAAATCCTTGTATTTGTTCTTGTTCTTACTTTGTTCTTGGTGTTCTTGAGTTTCTTCTTGAGTTCTTCAAGAAACTCATCCAAGACTGCCACTAAACCGCCACTCGACCACCCTTTCGATCCAAAAAATTTTGTAGTTTAGTCAAGAACTAGTTTCGAGAGAAACCTTTCTCTTTCGAAACTACCAGAAACTTACCATAGGAAGTCACTCTGTCCGATAACCGACTTACCTTCCGTAGCCGCCCTACCGCCAAGAAGAACGGTAGAATATTCTTATCCCTACCCTAAGTATAAATACAAATGTGTATAGTTGTAATGCAAGTAGATTTTCCCTTACTCATTAATCCTAAGTATAGAAATTGTATGATCATGTAGAGTCCCGTATACGCTATCTCTAAGTATAAAAAAAAAGGTATATTACTTGTACGTTTGAAAAGTATGTAGATTATTCTTAACCACTATCTCTAAGTATATGGTATGACGCTTGTAGATTGAAATGCATAAGAACTTGAAAAGGTTTTACTAAAGATTTGAAAAGGAAGGGGAGTATGTTAAACAACTCGACTTTATTTTCCGGAAAAACATATGTTGTTTGAACTTCTCAAAAGGAAGAAAGAAAGGATTTTCGAAATATAAACTTGATGGAAAAGTATTCGTATTTTGATCTTAGGATGGTTATGAGCATGTATATGTGATTACTTGAATTACTTGTATGATGTGTGATAAATCATAAGTGATTTTCCACTCCAAAGGTGTCCATCCATGTGACACTATGCTTTATATTGTATGCTAAATGTTTGAGCATGACTATGTGAAATTGGAAGTTATGACATGGTATCAATGATATAGAGTTGGATGATCTTGCTAGTTTAGTTTCAAGATTACAATGAATGATTTACGTTTACCTATGTGGAAAGTCCTACCGCGGAGTCAGTGCATGAAAACGAGACACGAGAATCGAGGAAATTAGAAACATGACACCTAGGGTGTGGTTAACGAAAAGGTGTGTTTTAAAAAGGAAATGTTTCGAAACCACAATGTGGCCGGACATAGTAGCCCATTGCGAGGTGTGTGTATGTGTGCCAATGGGAACCCAGGACGGTGGAACCATTGTGAGGATACTCGGGAGATCGAAACGGCGGAACCGAGGTTGGGTGTGTAGCTTGGTTATCCGCGGAGAGGAGCCAATGCAAAGTTTTGTGTGCCAATGGGAACCCGGGATGGTGGAACCATTGTGAGGATACTCAGGAGACCGGAACGGCGGAACCGAGATTGGGTGTGTAAAAACGATTTTGGTAATGATGATTTGGTATAAGAAAAGTGGAAAAAGGTGACACAGTCTATGATAAGTCGCGTAGGAGAAACTCAAAAAATCATGGACACCAACGTTAGTTTGAATAGTGAATGTGGATGTGTCATTGTCAACTGTTGTTAAATATGCATGTACTATTGGAAATCATTAAATTTATGAGCTATTGTCTGTAAGTTAAGGGTTAGAGGGTATGGATTGTTCTATTGAGCTTTATAGCTCACGGTGTTGCCTTTGGTGACCCTGACATATTATGCTGGTGGCGACGCTGGTATAATGTGTCAGACTTTGTAGATGACCAGGGTGAGTTGTACACCTTAGAGGCTTTCGGAGCCGAGGAGCTGGCAAGAATGGAGGAGCAAACGGAGCTGTAGTTAGGAACCTTAGTTCCCTTCCCTTGTGTAATAAAAGTACTCTCATGGGAGTTATGATGTAATAATGAGCCAGACTCCATTTAGCTTTATCAATAAAATTGTCTATTTAACGTACCCAAAATTTGGGGTGTTACAGAAGGTTTGCTTTACGAAGGGTTTTTAGCGTTAGGACCACCAACCTTTAGTTCGGCTTTGAGACGGCCAACTTTTAAGTGATGGAAATTCTCTCTACCTCCTAACTTTATTTGAAAACGAAGATTGACTAGAAATTAAAAGCGGCAAGGTCTAGGGGTTCATTCTGCCCATAACTTAGGTCGTTCAATGCTTCTCTTTGATAACTCAAGTGAGAGTCATTGTCATTTGACTTCACTCGGAAGATTTAAACATGAAAATCAAGTTTAACTCATACAACGGGGTTTGGAATTGGTAAGGAACTCATTTAGGCATTTTATCCAACACATAGAGTGCCATGGTTCTAAATATTGGGTGTGCCAAGGAGACTTGTCTACACACTATCAAAGAAGTTAACAACCCTAAGTTTAGACCAAAGATTATAGTTCAACAAGTTCTTTGAGGCATTTTGGCAAACACCTAGAGTGACATAGATCCAAGCATTATATGTGGTAATAGATCAAGTCATTGCCTACACATAATCAAAGAGGCTAACAACCCCCTAGGTTTTGTTACATAAAAATGAACTTAATCCATTCACAAACCACATTAAGCACAAGAAATGAGAGAAGCCATTAAACTATCTAAATCATGGGGTAGAAATCACCCCATGACCGAGCCTTGAACACTACTCACCCATAGTGGGTGTAAGCATAAGGCAAAACGAATAGAGATATGAAAACATGGGCAAAAATGAAAATAAAAGCTAGATTAATATAAAGAACAAGAGTACTTACAACATTAATGAAGGACAAAAGCCTCAAAACCTTAGCAATCCCCCTCTTTTGAAGAGAGAAGGAGAGCTAAAGAAGAGATGAGAAGAGGGAGGTAGAGAGAGAAAGTGTAAAATGAGAGATAACCTACTGAAATGAGATTTGGAGGTATTTATACCCCCTTACAATAGTGCTACAAAAGTCATAAATGCCTTTAAGATGTTATAAAATCGGGCACAAAATCTGCAGATTTTTCCAGTTGCTACATGTAGCAGAGTAACAGTGGTACATGTAGCAAACTTGATTTTGAAGCTTCTGTTCACTGGCTACATGTACCAGGGGTAAGGGTGGTACATGTAGCATCTAGGCAGTTTTCAACCCTTCTTTTCTTCATCTTCTCTTGGCCATTCAACGGCTCGAGTACCCTCCGATACATCAATTCATGATTCTTGGGACTCGGCGGCGGGGTGCCACATGGCATAAGGCATTGGACACTCTTGGTAGCCATCCATGGCGTCAAAGCATGCCTTATTCGCACGATTAACCTGAAAATACCAAAAACACAACTTTCGCGGAATATCATTCAAATCAAACAAGTTACGCGTGTGCACGTGACAAAAATGAGAGAGATAAGCCTCTTTATTTACACTATTTAGGGCTTATCAGTTAGAATTATTAACTTTCCACATTCAGTTTCATTTTGATTTCCACTCCTACTTTTATTAGGATTCTTGGTCTACAAGAATTAAGATTTTATTTTAATTAATTAGGAAATATCTTTTCTTTAATGCCGTATGTTTTGGCATGATTTAGGATTTCAAGGATTAGGTTCTTATAAAAAAGGTTGTAACCTATTCAATTATTCAACTTTTTCATCAATAAAATTTCAGTATTTGTCTTTCTTCTTGTGGATTCAAGAACGGTTCGTTGCTATGAGTTCTTATCTCGTTTGGATTAGCACGCTAACTAATCTCTCGTGAATTCCACTGGGTCAGAGTCGTTGTGTCTGAGTTCAGTTGATCCATCCTATCAAGGGGAATGTGCTTGAGGATATACGTACGTTATGGTTCTTTCTCGCTTAAAATATGAAAGTCAACCCCGGGTTGGCTTGGTGGTGAAGTCTTGAGACATAGGTTTGCTATCAACTCCTTTGTTGTCGAAACCTCGTAGGTGCTATCAACTTCTTTGCCGAAACCTCACAGGGGCAATCCACTACTTTGGACCCACTGGAGGTTTGCCAGTTCCTTACCTTAAGGCTCCCAGGGGTAATCGAGGTGCGCGCAAGCTATGAATGTTTTTTAAAAAATGAAATAGTACGTGGATGGCAAAAATTTAGAGAAAAAATGTCATATAATACCTTGTCCTTATTTTTTGAATAAGAACAAAAAATAATCCAGGATGAATTATTTAGCCGGACAAGGTTAGATTATCAGCCCTACTTGCTCAAACTTTACATTTTTGTTTTATTTATTCCCATGTCTGGTGATATTATATTAGAAAGTTGGAATCAGCTAGAGCATATGCTAAACTTAGGCTTTCATGGTCTATATTATCTCAACAAGTCACAGCTAATGAGAGGCAATGATTTTTTATGTATCTTGAGTTTTCGTTTTTTTATCTTTCATTTTTTGAGATTGTATGGAAGATTCCATATGGGATTTTTTGAGTAGTGGAAAAACTGGTACAATAAGCAAATAGAATCGAGACACCACGCGTAGAACTTACCTATCACGTATGCGATTGATTCTCTCTTTGTTAAACAAAATCAAACATCTAACACATCTTATGGGTTACTTAATAAAATTTGGAGACTAACATACTTACGTCGAAGAGAAGCATAACCCAATTCGGTTAGAGCTTTCTAACGAGGCATCAAGAATATATATGAAACCGCATTCTAGAAATGTGTTAGTGCCACTCGACACGGATGTCATTTTTGAGCTTTATCACGACTACGCGGGCTTGGCAACATGATTCTGGTTTAACTCTTGCTTCGCACCTGTTGGAAATACTTTCTGTTGAACAACATTCCATCATGTTAAATTGTTAAAACGCTATTGTGCGGCTAATGTTTGGCTTCTTCGTTTGTAAGTTGTGCGTCATGTTCCAAAATCGTAGGCTATTCGCTAGTGGTGTTAGATTTCAATGCTCTCTTGTCATGGTCAATGATTCTGCAGTAGTGATTCTGAATTCACTATGCATGTTTCTCTTATTTGGTGCGTAGATCACGTTAAAACAATGGGGGAGGCTGTTGCAGTTCTTGGCAGCAATGAGGGTGTGAGTGGAACTATCTACTTCGATCAAGAAGGAGATGGCAATATGAGTTAGTCCAAATACCACAGAACTTGTTTTGTTATTTTCCTCTGTGACTCATTCCTCTTTCTCTCATGTCCGACTACCATTACTGGGAATGTGTCCGGTCTTAGGCCTGGGCTTCATGGTTTTCACGTCCATGCCCTTGGGGACATGACAAACGGTTGCAATTCAACAGGTGTGATATGATTTCCAGACTTCTTTTTCTGTAATTGTACCTGTACGTTGCTAATGAATTTGGACGAAACTACATTGTAAAAATTCACTTCTTTTTATACTACATATTTTTACTTAATCTGACATTCTTTAAAATCATGTCTTTAGGACCACATTTCAATCCTTATGGCAAAGAACATGGTGCGCCTGAAGATGAGAATCGCCATGCTGCTGATCTGGGTAATTTAACCGCTGGGGACGATGGTATGCACTGTGCTATTTACTTCATGTAACATTTAACATCCACACTTGGTTGATCACCAATTCACCATACCCTGGGTGTCTTCGATCATTTAAATGTCAATATCTTTTCCCATATGCTAGGCCTGTCTTTAGTCAGTACTGTTGTAGAAATGAATTTGCATAATAGGTATCGATTATCTAGAGGCTAGGTCCAACGTACTTACTGTCGTTGAGGCTTCCTTATGCTTTTAACATTTTTTTTTGTTAATCCATTCTGCTGTTTAGGTACTGCTAATTTCGCAATCATTGACAAACTGGTGAATTCATTGTTGATGTTCTTATTGGTCTTGAATCTGAACACATGGGTCTTTGACGATTATTCTAAGTTGTTGGCATGCATGCTTGCAGGTGTCTCTCACTGGACCCTGTTCCGTCGTTGGAAGAGCTATTGTCGTCCATGCGGATCCTGATGATCTTGGCCGGGGAACGACTAAAAGCTTCCAGCAATCAATTTTTTTCCTCAAGTAGTTTTGTCTCTTGCTGCTATATGCACACTGCTTTACTGATACGAGTCAAATTCCATAATCAAAATGAAGAAAAGAATGCCCAGTCATCAATTGGTTCAGACCAAACCTTTAGCATCATATACACAAAGCGACTGTCCTCATACTAAAACCCCCAACCTAGAGGTTTGTTGGTACGAGGAAACACTAATAAATATAGTCTTATTAGTCATTTAGGACTTCAATTCATGTTGGTGTGAGAGAATTGCAACCTCTAAGAACTGTCGGAATCTGTCATTAGAGGAGTTACTCATCATTCAAACGTTCAAGGCAATAAGTAATGCAAAAACATGTAAAAAGATGTTAGAAGTTCCTGGTGACTTTAAGAGGTGTTAGGGCAAGGTAATAGGGCACTCTCCTCTAAACATTATATGGAGGTTGATGCATTTGTTGTGTCATGTCATAGGAAAATGATTTGAGAACTTATATATGACTTTCTGATTCATCATGGTTTTTTTTAGGAAACTTTAGATGTTTATGGTGGCGGGTGGCGTGTTTTTTCCCCTCTAGCTATTCTAGTGGTGTGTTTAGTTTGATAAACTTCTTGTCATTCGGGCATTCCTGTTGCAGAGAATTCTATGGACTCTTGTAAGCCATAACCCCCCACTTAACCAAAGTACGACTTGGGTACGATAGAGATTCTAACGTCAAAATTTAAGTGGATAATATGACTTTGTGCTCGCATTTTGACTTTCAACTGAATATTGAGAACAGGGATTAGCTATGTTTGAGAATATTGCTTTACTTGCGCGACATAGGACTACTTTTTTCGTAGCATCTGTTTTAAGGTCTCACTTCCATTGTCTGAATTTAGGAACTTGTAACGGGAGGCCAAAAGAACATCTGAGTGCGAGTGGACTACTAGGTTAGTGTAGTGACCCTAAGGGAGCCGCTGGAGAAAAGTTTGTGTGGTAGGCTGGTTGTGGGCACTATGCTGCTCCACCAGAAAACGTCTAGTGCATGTACACCCCAGCAGCTCTTTCTTGGAACTAATTGATAGGCACTTAGTGTTGTAATTATATAAACAAAAAAGCCCTAATATCCAGTTATCTGACTTTTGCCCACGTGGTCGGTCAACAGTCTTGTTTGGTCAACCCTAGATTTCTTGTGTTGGTTGCTACGTTAGTGCCATGGTAAACTGACGACTCACTGTTCCCTGTTCAGGTGGACATGAGCTGAGCAAAAGTACTGGCAACGCTGGCGAGAGGATTGCCTGTGGTAAGCAAATTAGTTATCTTCTATCTGTGTGTGTTTTTGGCTAGGTAGGCTTTTGAAACATCGTCGGAACTAAAATAAAGGAGCAATATTCATGTAGCATGTGGTGAGATTTTAGGTGAATCGATTATGTCCCTTCGATCGAGTTCAAGCCTTGCCTTCGATCGAGTTCTCCATTTCTCTTTATCCATTTGTCTCACATAGAGGGATAAGTGAATAAAATTAGAGAAAGATAACATATTTTCTCTTTTTAGCTCCCACCGCTTCTCCAACAGAGAATGGTAACTAGCTAACCCATATTTGTTGAATCTTCTGATGTCGCACATGAAACTCAGTCAGGTCCAACGCCATGCATGATAGCACGCGGTCGCTTGTTTGGAATACTTGAGCATTCTTATGGAGTGGATGCATCCTTCTTATTACCATTGTTTTCTAAAGGTGTCCTAGTTCAGAGTTCAATACATCATTTTGTTGTTCTTTTGTGCCATTGTCTTACTTCATTTAGATGGTCAGTGTTGTCCTTTAAAAGATGGCACTCACCTTTATAGATCACCACATTCTGAAAAAACATAACAATTAAGTACTGATAGATCACCTATTTTTCCGTATCTTGGGTTCCCCTACTTTTAAATTCCACAGTTCGAACAAGTGTTTTAGCAATGCACGTATGATGGATTTCGAAGTGAATCCTCTCCGCCACTTCAATGAAATAACCTTGTATCGTTAGGGTCTCTGCGAAATTGTTCTCTATTTAGTTGGAGAATGGTAATGAGATGATGTCGAGAGGAGGACGGATGCATTTTGGCATAACGTTAATGCTTCGGAAAATGGTTCTCTTCCTTTCGGTTCGGTATCTGAATTCCAACATTGTATTCATTTGCTTTGGTGCAGGTATTATTGGCCTGAAAGAATAAGCTGCTTCTCACTTCCCATGGTAAATGAATGCTGTAAAATGTCTGCTGCGTATGCAATAGAGACTTGAGTGAGTAGTAGAGATAGGGAACCTATGCAGAAGAATAAACAGAACAAGCATCTATCTGTACGTTCTGGTTAACCGTTTGAGATGTCGGTGGTAAGAAAATCCAACATGACATTTGCCTAATACACACTTTTGATTTGAAGCATCCGTTGTGTCACCAACACATAAACTTCCTACGCCTACAGCGTGCACCCATGGATCTAAGTACCGGCCACTACGTAGAGTATCGGCCGAGACCTAGCGATGCTTTAGGTCCTCTGATACTACTGCACCCCGCTAGATCGGTGCAACAAAAATTCACACAAGTATGGCCGATTCTCGTTACATGTCACTTAGTATTCCGTTTTTTTCCTCTGATTCTCGTTACATGTCACTTAGTATTCCTCTGATACTGATTCGCGGCCACTAGGTGCTCAAGTGCCAAAAAATAATTTTAACAAATTCACAATCGATTTATCATTCGATACCTGTTTGCATTTCCTATTTTCGTGCTTTTTTATTGGGTAATTTTTTTGTCCCCTTGGTTGAAAATTCCTGTAACGATACTATTTTTTAAAACCTAAAATAAAATATTTTTATGGTAAAGACACATACAGTAATATTTTTTTGAGATTAAATTATACACAGACCCTCCGTGTACAACGAAGTGTCCGCCCACCCAATTAATAGGAGACAACTCAGCGTGGGATCGTGAGACAATTGGAAAAAGTGCGACTAAAATGATTTTTTGGATCATATGGAGCAGAAACAAACTTGATTATGAGAGTCTTAAAGACATAATTTAATTATGATCCTTTAGAATAATATGATCAAAATAAGATCTTCACACTAGTTCAAATGGATTAAAAATTGGAGTACTTAATTTTTTAACCATATTTTTTAATATCTAAACGGTTCAAAAATATTAAACGCTCCAATTTCAATCCGTTTGAATCAGAGCGAAGATCTTATTATTCTGATCATATTATTTTAAAGAGTCATAATTAAATTTTGTCTCTAGAGCTCTCATAATCAAGTTTCTACTCCACATGGTTCCAAATAAAGAACAAACCTAGAGACAAAATTTATATATGACTATATAATCAGAATAATAAGATCTTCGCACTAGTTCAAACAGATTAAAAATTGGAGCATTTTAATTTTTTAATATATAAACAGTTCAAAAAAATTAAGCACTCCAATTTTCAATTCGTTTAAACAGCTGCGAGGATCTTATTATTCTAAAATGTTATAATTAATTTTTGTTTCTAGAACTCTCATAATTAAGTATTTATTTTTTATTTGGAATCATGTAAAGCTGAAATCTGATTATAAGAGTCCTATAGACAAAATTTAATTATGACCCTTTAAAATAATATGATCAGAATAATAAGATTTTCGCACTAATTCAAACGGATTGAAAATTGGAGCGCTTAATATTTTAAACTGTTTATATATTTAAAAATATGGTTAAAAAATTAAGTACTCTAATTTTTAATCCATTTGAATCGGTGCGAAGATTTTTTTTTATTCTAATCATATTATTCTAATGAGTCATAATTAAATTTTGTCTCTATAACTCTCATAATCAAGTTTCTGCTTCATGGGATCCCAAAAAAATCATTTTAGTTGCACTTTTCGGATTGTCTCACGATCCCACGCTGAGTTGTCTTCTTTTAATTGGGTGGGCAGACACTTCGTTATACACGAAAGGTCCGTGTATAATTTATTCTCTATTTTTTTAGTAAAGATGCTATAATGAAAGTATAGTAATGATGGAGTAATTTAGTATCTATATAATATAACAGGGTGGTGTTTGAATCCAAAAGACAACCAACGCTCCAGATTTATACCCTTCATAAATCTAGACCGTTGGTTGTTCAAAATGGCAGCTTGGTAAATATCAAATCCATCCAAGGGTTATCTTTACCGACTAATCAAAAAAAAAATCCGGCTAATCAAAAAAAAAATTCCTTTTCCGCCTCTCTCTTCCTACTCTTTCCCTTTTTAAAATTTACATGTCCAGCTAATCAAAAAAAAATTTCCGGCTAATCAAAAAATAAATTTCCTTTTCCACCTCTCTCTTCTTACTCTTTCCCTTTTTAAAATTTACATGTCCGGCTAATCAAAAAAAAATTTCCGGCTAATCAAAAAAAAAATTCCTTTTCCGCCTCTCTCTTCCTACTCTTTCCCTTTTTAAAATTTACATGTCCGGCTAATCAAAAAAAAATTTCCTGCTAATCAAAAAAAAAATTCCTTTTCCGCCTCTCTCTTCCTACTCTTTCCCTTTTTAAAATTTACATGTCCGGCTAATAAAAAAAAATTAAATTTCCGGCTAATCAAAAAAAAAATTTCCGGAAATTGAGGTGCTTCCGAAAAGCTTAGTCGGTAAACAATACAAAATCTTTGTATTTTATTGTTTTACTCTCTCCCTCACTCATCCCCCATCCCCTCTGCTTCCGAAACACCATAACTTGAGGTGCTTCCGAAATAATTGAGGTGAGTATATTTCACGGTTCCCTTTTTTTTTTGTATCAGATTTTTTGTCAAATACGTATTGCGCAAATATACGGTTTTGTATTTCACTCTGCTTCCGAAATAATTGAGGTGAGTGTATTTCATTATTTTCTTTCAGTATACCCCCAATGTTGACGTTGATTTATGTAGTGAACTAATACAATTACCTATTTTTGTTTTCTGTTTACGTCTTGGTTTTTTTTTTTCCAGTTATTATAGTGAAACACATATCTTTTGCATGACTATTTGATTTATGGTTCATCTTGGAACTATTTCGCAATCGGTACATGTTTTGAGTTTCATTGTTCTGTTATAAACAAAGTGACTTATCAGGAGTATAATAACTAATCAAGATTTATATTTTGATATATTTGGGAAAAAAATTAGAGGAAACCTATAAGACATACGCATAAATCCATAGGTGTTCTATTACAGGAAACCTATAATAGATTTCTTCGCTCGATTATAAAATTAATTTAGAGGAAGAACGATTAATTTTCCAACTTCAGTGTAAGCCTTCATCGATTTAATGTTTTTACTTTTTTGTATTGGCTAATAATCTTTTTCCCTATTCGTCAAGAAAGATAACTGTCGATACATCTCTAAGGTAAGGCTTTATCACAGGAGGGAGGAGGGATTGCATTTGTGATTGACCTCTTACCTATTAGATTCTCTCTTTTTTTTACTATCCCTACCAGTGAAAGAAAAAAAAAAGTGAAGAATTTTTTTCCAATACTTATATTGCAAGTTCGATTTTTTTCTTGAACGATTTTTACTCTTATTGGGTTTCTTTTGCCGAATATTGGGAGAAAAAATATGAGTGTGAGAAAATAGTTATTTACGTTAATCTTAACTTTGTTGTTTTCTTTTACCCTCTTCTTACTTTCTAATATTTACTGCAGAAAATATCAGCAAAAATATATTTAGAGAAATTCTGCGTCGAGCTTAAATTCGAGGTATTACTAATGGTTATTGTAGTTGTCATGTGGTAATAGAAGAAACAAAGAGATGTGGTTGATGCTTAGAAAAAATAAAAAACAAGAGAGAGAGAGAGAGAGAGAGAGACGTGGTTGATGAAACAATTATTTAATATGGTTGATGAAACATTCATTCCTAGCACACCCTATCTACATTGTCATTTGACGTGTTTTATGTGCTAATCTAGGTTTAGCGATAACAAAGATGCACAAAGGTTGGTATCATAGAATCGCACATGTGGATTCTCAATCCCACAGACGCTAATAATATCAAATGCTAAAAGAGTTCAAATAAAACAATTTGTGCCCATGCCCAATGTAAGATTTTTTCATACTTGAAAAATGGTTAATATTTTCTTCCCATTATATATTTAAAGTTGGAATTTGTGATTTTTTTTTCATAGGTGCAACATTATCGTATACTTGGCCGCATTGAGAAAATATACGAAGAACACCTATGGATTTATAAATGCAAGACGTGCTTTAGGGAAGTTGAAAATCAGTACGGCTGGTTTTTATGTAGTCAATGCGGAGAAGATGTGGAAATAACAGCCAGGTTTCTTTAAAAATTACAGTATTTCAACTCAATTATGCATTTTATGGGTTTTTTTTAAAGTCTACTTATATCTATAATTTATTTGTAATACATTTTAGGTATAATGTAAAGATGGTTGTGAAAGACTGCACTGGCTCAATGGAGCTCTTGGTAAAGGACACGAAGGCGGAATTTATCTTGCGATGTGTACCATCCGATTTGAAGAAGTTAATGTTAAAGGTAAAGGTGAGATAAAAAATTAATGTGATGTTCTGTCTATAAAATATAGCAATACTTTATAATATATATGTTTTGTCAGGAAAATAGAGTGCAGATACTCAAAGAGTATCTTTCTCAATTTTATGGACGTGCATATGTGTTTATTATTCCGGCTACACAACCGATGTACCATGAACATTGTGCCTCTGTGGTAACCTTCGTGTTAAAAGTTGATTGGTCCGAAGAATGTTTGCACATTTTCAAAGGTACTAAGTTGTCCTTCTCCTTCCATTGTCACACCTAGATTCTACATAAAATGGGTTATAAATTGTGATAAATCTAATAATTCTCGATATTCTTTATGCAGGAATGTCGAGGACTGGCAAAGAACCAAGGAGATCATCGTGAAAACATCGTTGTTAAAGCATCGTGTAATGGTCCAATAACATTTTAGTCAATTTAACATTATTGAATTTTTAGTACGCGTGTTGCATGATTTATGAATTTACAACAAATTTTACCTATACTTTGCTTATTTTATTTTATATGAATTTACTTTGCTTCTGTCCATTTTGTTATGAAACAATACTTTAAGAGTAAAAAAAATTGAAACATAATTTTAAGATCACGACATCGGTTTATAACTTAAAATGGCCACTCTTTTAGCGCTAATAAACAGTTGTCACAAGGACACCAAAATTAAACGTTGTATCGTTATGTGAGTGTATTTCACACGTCTACAAAAATTAAGTGACGACCAGGTAATTTGTCGAGATAAATATCATTATTTCATCAAGTTTTAAGAGTTCAAATTTGTTCTATGCGTTTTAGTTGGTTGAATTTATTCAATATTTATTTGCGTGTGTTGAATGTTCGAGCCGTGCCTTCAGGCACGGGCATTCGCTAGTCTATATAATAAAACAGAATGGTGTTTAGGAATATTCCTAAAGAATATTTCTTTTCAATGGCTCAGATTTCTCCCTCACACAAGTTTTATCTATTCATACAAACAAATCCAACGGTCCAGATACCAATTACAACTTTCCATAATAAGCTGACATCGCATTAATGAAGCCATATAAAGCGACAGATTTCCGGATCAAAAAAAAAAAGCGGCAAATTGACACCCCTGTTTGCGGTATTCTACGGCGACTACGATTCACTCTGGTTCTTCATCTCGGTAACTTAATTCATTGATCTCTCGGCTTTGTGGTTGATTTGGGTTTTTTTTTTAAAACTATATTTTAGAGTTTTGTTGATTTGGTTTCGTTTTTTGGTTGGTTCGTAATTGTAAGGAGGGAGTTGGTTGGTTGATCGGGGCAAGTCTCATTCATTACTTGCAGAGTTGCAGTATACAATCCCACGAGGCGAGGAATTTTTTTCCCACTGGCCAACCAAGAAATAATGATTATTGTCTTCCACTGGCCAAAATTTTTTTTGATATTCGATCTCATATATTCAGCTTATTGTGTTCTTTTGTCATGATCATCCTGAATTGTTGTCCCTTTATACTTTTTTTTACGGGTTAAATTGTTAAACTGTATTAGAAATTTTTTTACCTGGTATTTACTGGAATTCCATAAGCAAATTAATAGTAATTCTTTGTAGCTAGCTTAAATGTATAGTTGGAGGAGTGCATAAGCACGGGTAATTCTTTTTCGTGCCACTAAGAAGAAGATCACATACTACACACTAATGTTCGAGCCAGCTAGCAAGTGCCGAAGGCACAGACAATTCCAACCGGAGTGCGTAGTGCCGTAGGCACGGGCAAGCACTAGTCTAATGATAAATTGATTATGTAACTAGACTTCCGAGGTGTGACAACAATTGAATTTGGACCTAAGGGTCCGTTCCAGAAACCTTCTTAAAAAATAAGTACTTATTTTGGAACTTCAATTTGAAAAATAAGAAAGGTTATTCCACAAAACCCAAACAAAAAGTTTATTTTACATTTTCAAACTCAAAAATAATATAAATGAAATTTTTTTTTTACACCGTATTAAAGATCTCAATGAGATCTATCAAACAAGATCCATAGTGATAAGAAAATTATTTGCGTAAACACATAATTTTTGAGCTCGAAGTTGCCTAAGCTTAAAAAATCGAGTATTGCTATGAGTACCCATGGCCGGGGAGGGAAATCGTACCGACGGTCGTGCCGGGCCGTTTCCGGCCATCAGACAGCCGATCCGAGTAGTCCAAAAATTCTTTAAAAAAAATTCGAGGTATGTACATGAAAAAGGGATGCTCGGATTAAGCACCCTACACACTTTAGATGCCGTTGATTCTCGCGTAGGCCCCCTCGGTTTTTTTTTTTAGAATTTTTGGACGACTCGGATCGGCCGTCCGGTGGCCGGAGACGGCCCGACACGGCCGTCGGTACAATTTCCCTCCCCAGCGCCCATTGGTACCTATATAAATTCTGAAACGCAGCAGGCCTTCTTCTTATTTTTGTGAAACAACCCTTATTATTAAACAAAAAATAAGTTTTTATCCTGTTTCTTTCTGGAAGGGACCCTAAGAACACCGGTCAAACTAGTTGTATTGTACGAGTAACTAGATTCTCAGTGTGGGAATAATTTAAAGCAACCCCATGCATGATGACCTCCTGACACTACCACTGCCACACACCACCATGAGTCATGACCCATCCCTCAATCAACTCTACCTTTTTATTATAGTATCAATCAATCAAGTACCCTTCGGATCAAAAATAAATAAAATCAAGTACCCTTCATCTATTATCCACAGCACCTATTGTTTGTTATTAATTGTTGGGATAGAACAGTAAGATGATGTCATTTAAAAGACTTTGAAACGTATCTAAAGGTATCATCTTTCGAACGTAATTTGTCCTCACTCAATAGAATTTGTTGTTGCGTTTAGACAAAATCGTCTTCAAGATTCAACAAAATCTTAGGGTGAATAATTACAACCAACAAAATTGAAAGACTTTCAATAAATCCTTTTGTCTACCGAACTATTATGCGAGAGAGATGATTATCAGGAATAGTGAAAGACGTTGGGTGTAAAAAACTTATACAAGAGTCATAAGTGCCATTTGGTTAAGATGTGCCCTTTTGGAAAGATTACCCATCTCTTTAAAACAACACATACTTTGAAAGTGTACTTAAACTGTACTCTTTCATTCAACATCACACCCCTGGAACAATTGGTTCCATTCACATCCATTAATTTGTTCGAAAGACACACCCCTTGAAGAGTTAGTCCATTTAATTACTCATTCGTTTGAAATGCACCTATTCATTGTATTAAATTTGGATCGTTGATTAGGCGCTTCAAAACCAACAGTTTCACACCGTTGAATTTTCATTTAATGAAATGGAACCGCGTGGTGTGTGAAGTGGTTAATCAAACATGAAACTAAATACTAGTATCTTACTTTCGTTACCTGAAGAACATAAAATTGCCGAGGCAAGTCGGTCGACTGTTAGTGATTTTTTTTTTCATGCTTTGTTAGGATTTACATGATTTTTGGGCTTCATCAACTGTTGAATCCATCGTCTCTCACCTAATAAGTTTTTTTAAAAAAAATTTCTTTTAGAGTTATTGCATACACAAATTGCATGTGTCCACAGGGACGGAATCAGGATTTTACCTTAGCAGTGACGAAATATATACTAAAAAAATAAAAAGATAAATTATAATATTAATAGTCATCGACTCTACAAAAAAATTAAAATAACATAATAAAAAAAACTATAGTAAATGATATTTGTCATTTGCACATAAAGTATGAAAAAAAAAACTAACTTTAATTTTTTAGGTTAAGTTATTTTAGGGTTGAAGTGTGGAGTTTTTTTCCCCTTAATTATACCTCATCCTTTATATTATTTTACTTTGGCCCATTGAATTTAGTTTTGAAATACTTTTTTGGGTCTCATTTCTTGAAAAAAAATGAGGATTTAGGACTAATATATAACAAAAAATAAAAAAAAATCTAGCGGTGGCGAGACTATATATGTTGGGGATAATTTTTTTTATACATATAATAATTACAATTTCTAAAATTCTTGTCATGACGGCCGCCGCCACTAGACCCTCCTGATTCCATCTTTGTGTGCCTAGATTTTTAGTAAACATCAAGTAAGCCACTTTTTATATGATACCAGACATTTACATGTCTTACACGATACCAAACATTTACATATTGGGGAAATTATATTTTGCCCCCTCTAACTATCACTCGGTTACACTATGTCTCCTCTAACTTTTTTTTTGGCACTTAACCACCTTTAACTACCTAAAAATGGTAAAGGTAGACCTTCCGTTTAGATTCTGTTATGTTTATGGATGGAAAGCAACATGTGCCGGTCACATGTCTTCTTTAGTTCAATAATAAGACATTTGTGCCATTCATCTTCCTTTCCCCACCCCCGTCTCTCTCTCCTTTTCTTTTTTACAAAACAATGGAGCACAATCAACTCACCCAACTTCTCTCTTTCGTTTGTCGCCTCTCTCTCTCTACCAATGGAAAAAAGCAGTTCCAAGTAAAGAAAGCAAAGCTTCAATCGTGATTTTGAAACATATGCGACTTAACCGACGACGCCTTGTGCAGTCCACTTGGATGGTTATCAGCAAATCATTCTTGATCTCTCCGGGCGGAGAAAATACCAGTCGACCGTCGGCCTTCATTAAGGTTTCTAGGGTTTCGGGCTTGAATCCGACGGCTGCAAAGAGGTCTCCTCTCTGCTCAACTCCATGCTCTCTTCTTCTTTTATCTTACCTTCTCTCTTCTCATCTTTTTCTATTTCTCCAATAGGTTTGCGACGACGACCTTTATCGTCGGTCTGAGTGGACAATGCGCGGCAGCGGCAGTGGAGGACTCGTGGGGGGATTCTGCCTTGTAGACCTGGTACTTGTGGAGGTCTATGGCATCCAGGACTGGTTCCACCGTCACGCCATGGACGCCGGGAAATCTGGATCGTCGCTGGAAGGTCGAGTCTCCGGTGGCTGTTTTCTAAAAAAGCCCCGATTTGAGCCATCTCTCTCTAAAAAAAGCCACAATCGTATATGCTATGGGTATTAATGGGATTTTGCTTGCACCGTTAACGCCATCCACTGCTAATTACCCCGATTTTGGTAGTCAAAAGGTTGTTAAGTGCCAAAAAAAATAATTAGAGGGGGCATAGTGTAATCAGGTGATAGTTAGAGGGGGCAAAATATAATTACGTTTCAGTGACAATATTTATTTATGTCTTGTCACAAAATACTACTCCGTATTTTTGTAGTGACAGCTTTAACTACCGCAGCTGAAACTCTGAAAGTATGATTCTTCACTGTTGCCACCGAAAGCGTGATTTTACTGACAACTTTGCATTGTCTTCTACTATCTTCTTTTTCTTGTACTTGTTGACAGAAATGGGCGGGGCCAAGTCTTCTCTATCAAGAGAGAAGAGCGGCAAGTTCCCCCTCGATCAAAAGGCAGCGCCGTGCAGTCCCTCGCAAGAACGGTTCACTCATGTTTCACTCCGATGATCGAAAACGTTGATTTCGTAGAGTTTGTCGAGTAGATTTTTAAAGTCAAAATCAGCTCGATTGGATATCATTAAGTGTCTGATCAGAATACATATAACTTGGCAATAATGGGGTTCCAATGAATTTTATCTAGTGTTTCAGATCTATTCTTTTCAAGATAAAATTGTTTCAATTAGGTAATTAATGATATCCAATTGAGCTGAATTTTATGAAACTTGTTTTACTCAACAAGCTCTACGAAATGAGCGTTTTCGATCTTCATAGCGAGAGCGAACAGCACTCGGGGGGACAGCAACTGTGCTGCCCTTTTGAGGGGCAACACCAACCCCAGATCCCTTTCTTTATCTCTAAGTAATTGAAATGTCATAATTACTTTTCCAAGGCCACCGTTTGAACGCACATAAAGGAGGGGAAAAGGACAAAAAATGTAGATGCGTGGAGACCAAGGCAATTGAATGCGTATCAATTACTACTAGAAATTCGGAGGTCTCATTTCTCTCTACACTCATTACCTTCAAATTCAAATCCAAAATCTCAAAACAAACGGAGCCACTGTCTATTACAATAACGTCGTTTGAGTAACTATTTGACGATTTTTTGGCATGATTCCATTTTTTTCTTTTCATTCTTATTAGATTTTGGTCAAAATTTTACATTATACTGTCATTTTTCTCAATGATATAAATGAAAAGAATATAAAAAAATATAGTTCAGACTTTAAAAAAAATATCTATTAAAAGACGACGAAAAAAACATAAAAAACTGATTTTTTTTGAAAACACTTTTCTACAATAAATTGCATACTCATGACGGGGTTATTCTTCTAAATAAGTCACTTTGGCTTATTTTTTGTCTTTATTCAAATTTTTTTCGTATCACTTGACTTATCATCATTTTTTGGGGATTATTGCATCCTCATAACAAAAGCAATCTAAAAGTAAAAAATTTTGATCGAAATCCAATTTTTTTTTGAATAAAGACGAAAAAAGTGGCTTAATCACAACCCAACCCCGTGGTGGAATTAAGAAGAGGAGTGTGACAGTCAAGCGACCGGCAAACATTTCCAATATTATTAAGTGCCTGATCGGAACACATATAACTTGAAAGTAATGGTTTCCAGTGGTTATGATCTAGTATTTCGGATTCATGCTTTTCAAGATAAAGATGTTTTGATCAGGAATTTTATGATGCCGATAGAGCTAATTTGTTCTACTCAACGAGCTCTACAAAATGAACATTTCCGATCAATCGAAATGAGACTGGAGCAGGCCCCACTCGACAGGACAGCACGGTGCTGTCCCCTTGACAGACAGCACGCCCCCTGTGTCTTCTTTTTTTTTTTTTTTTCAAAAAAATTGACCCATAAATTGAACAAATTGGGTATTGTTGTTGTTTTCTCAAGTCTAAAAGGAGAGAATGGTAAAATGCTCTTCGTCTAAACCATTACTGACCCCACGTTCAAAAAGTATAACTGCCCCCCCAAATACTACTACTGGATGTGGATGCACACAGATTTCCCCGCAAACTTATCATCTCTCTCTCTCTCTCTCTCTCTCTGCAAAACTCTCTTTTAAACCCAATAATTTTCTTACATTCTGTCACCAAAGCTCGAAATACAAAACCCTAGGGAGAGAATTCAAACCGACATTGTCTCCCTTTGGGATTCCGCCGTTATTAGGGTTTACCGTTTACGTAACCGTTTCCGCTAGTGTTTAATGTGTATGCACACATAACGTCGTCATATATTTAGACGTGTATTCTTCCTTTGCGTATATGTCTGTATCGTTGTAAGGAGAAGACGGAGATGGGTATACCAGATAGGATATCAGAGAAACTCAAACTCGTTGATTCGAAGAAGAACAGCCTACGGAATGTAATTCTGATGCTGGCAATGGAATGGAAGGATCTCGACGAGCAATTGGACTCGACGGAGAAGTGCGTGCAAGGAACCCTCGACGAACTCCGTATCAGCGAGAACAATTTGGAGTCGGTTCGAGAAAGCAACAGAGAGCTTGAGGTAGTAGCCTTTGTTTGGCCTTTTTGACCGAGTTTTTGGTTGTTTTGTCTTAGTTTTTATGACACGGTTCGTTTAATGGTTTTAGATTTTGGATTCTAACCCTATTTCTTTTCAATCATTATTTTCATTTTTTTCTCTATCTCTCTTTAATTATTATTTTTATTTTCAATTATTACTCTATTTCTCTCTGTACTGGTTACCTACGAATCTAAATCCAAAATTTCCAAACGAACGGGTATATTAGACTGGTCATATTGTTTGGTTTGATCGTTGGTATCGACGAGATAAATTTGAAAAGTATGGAAGTGTGGACAAAAGTTGAGAAAAAGTTGGCGTATGGCGGAAAAAGTTGGAGAAAGACGAAATAGATTCTTTTGGGTAAAAAAAGAAAAAAACGTTAAGTGTTATTAAATGCTATTAAATGCTTTGTTTGGATTGCTTTTTGGAAAAAAATTCTCTAATTCAAAAAATATTCATTATCCTTATCTCCAATCATTAGTCACCCCTATCTCCAATCATTATTCTAATTTCTATGTCTATCTTTCTCTAATCATTACATTCAATTATTACTCTCGTTTCTCTCTCCACCCATAACCCTACAAAATTTTTTAAAAACTCATCCAAACAGCTCAAAAACTCATCCAAACACAGCAAAAACTCATCCAAACACAGCAAAAAATTTCAAAAAAATATTTTGAAAGAGATGAAAAAAGGCATTCTTTGTCTCTAGTGTGGGGTGGTGTTTGATCTGGATCTCTCCAAATGGATCTTGGACTCGGATCTGGAGCTGGGCTCCTCGTCCTGACCTAGATCTGCAAGACAGGGTACCGCGGTTAGTGCCTGACTGGCCGGTGACGACCGAAAAGGCACTCCGATGGCCTAGTAAGTCTTTGCTTTAGGAGAGGAAGTATGGAGGTTTTGGTTAGTATGGACGGGGAAACTCTACTTTGTGTGGAGTGACCTGACTTAACCTCCAAGTAAGCTCGTGCTAGGCACGTGCCCTGACCGCTTGGTATGACGTCATGCATGACGGACCGAGCGTATCGATTATGCTCACATGCCTGAACTGAACCTCCGTTCAACACATGGATCGTCTTGCTCTGGTTTGGATCGGTTGATACGTGACCCGGCTCGGTCTGGCCCAACTTAGGATTGGGCGCTTGGGCTGCACATAATGGAGTACACCTGTGCGTCGGCCCAACTTGGGAGGTTCGTCTCGAATGCTCAACCTGTTGAGGCTGTTGGTCTGCTAGGCCCATTCAGGCTTCCTGGTCCGGCCCACTACATCTAGCGCCGTTGAACTTTTTTCAATTTTGGTCTATATTATATACTGCTTTCTTGATTTTCCTCGTCGAGACGATGCTTTGTAAATATTATGACCAAAAGCTAAAAAAAAGTAACTAAAAGTTAATTATAGTACCAACTCTTTAACAAATAGTCCAAACTCAACCTCAGTTGATTCGGGAATCGGTCGAGTCACGTGCGGAAGAACTGGAAATGAGAGAGAAGGAATTTCTTTCTTTCCAACAGACGCAGATTGAAGAACTGAAGTTGAAACAGGAGCAATTGAACACAATGCGTAGGTTGGCTGATGTACAAATTAAAGAGGCTGAGCTTAGAGAGGAAAGGCTCAATGAGCAATATGAGTCATTGGAGGGGCTTTTGGAGAAGCTTAAGTCGGAGAAGGAACAATTGGAGCATATCCAGAAGTCTATAGGCCAAAGATTCGAAGAAATCATATTGAAAGAGACGTACTTTGAAGGTCGTGCTAGTGAACTTGATTCCATCCAGAATTGGATAGAGAGGCGTGCCAAAGAGCTTGACACGAAAGAAGAACAGGTTGATGACCGTGTTAACGAACTGAAGTTGGAAGAGGAGTTGATTCGGAAATTGAATGAAGAACGTTGCAAGGAACTCGAATTAAAAGAGAGAGATATTTATTCTGCTCAGAAGTTGAATGAAGAACGGTCTGAGGAACTTGAGTCCAAAGAGAAGCAACTGGATGCAGTTCAAAAATACATCAATGAGTCCTTTAAGGATTTTCATTCGAAAAGCAAGCAACTCAAGTTGGACAAAAAATTGTTTGAGGAGCGCAGTAAGGAACTTGAATTAAAAGAGAAACAACTTGAGGACCAGTGTAAAGAAGTTGAGTTGAGTCAGAAGCAATTTGTCAATACTAGTGTGCATTCCCGTGTAAAGGCGGAGCAAGTGGAAGATATGATGCCAGTTGACAAGGCGGAAATTCAATTCGTTGTCACAATGGATGGAAGGAGTTTGCAAATGTTCCTAAATGAGCGTTCACTTGATGACGAGTCAATGGCGAGTGAAGTTTATAGAGCGCTTCGATTGTCATTGGATCCTGCAAAGCTAGTATTGGATGCAATGCAAGGGTTTTACCCTCCTCATCTCAAGAAGGGGGATGTGGGGTTTGAAGAGAATGTAGTTAGGAGGAGTTGCATAGTTTTGCTAGAGCAGTTAATGAAGATCTCTCCTCTGATTAAACCTCATGTGACAGAAGACGCATTGAAACTTGCTGAAGAGTGGAAGGCGAAACTGAGAGTGGTGCCCGCTAACTACTTGGAGGTGTTGGGCTTCCTGCAGCTCTTAGCTTCCTACAAGTTGGCTTCTGGTTTTGATGCTGATGAGCTTTTAAAGCTTTTTGCTGTTGTCGTGGAGCATAATCAAGCACCTGATTTGTGTCGGGTCCTTGGTTTCACAGATAGGGTTCCTGGTGAGTTGATTCTCTGTGTGGTATGAACCATATGTCAAAGTCGTATTCTGATTATATTTCTCGAAATCTGTCATTTAGCTGAGTAAGCCTGATGCAGACTTGCACTGCAATTTTGGTCGTTCCTAATAGTTTGTCCATGTTTTGTCAAATTGGGACTTAATTGATCATAGAAATACTGTCATATAACGAGTTTTCGTTTTTCAAACCCAACTTTTACAGGAGAGTTGATTCTTGCTTTTAATCTACACCAAAGTATTGCATACTAGTGAATTGTGGTTCGATATGGGGCGTAACTAGTATGGCATGCTTAAATTCAACCATGCCAGTTTGTGATGTCATTGTTGTTTCATCTGTTCTCAAAATTTCTGAGTATTGGTTTGTTGAAGCAGTAGTTTTATGCCTTTAAGTTTATTTTCTGATCTATCATTATAACAAACTTACCGTTTCGCTTAATGAGTACTAAATAAATTATTCATATCCTTCCTTCCATATGTCTTGACGGGTTTGTTTTGTGCTTCATCTTTTTGTATCTTCTGGTCCAATTTGGCCAGTTTTAAGAAGCATCGACACACCTAGTTGGTCGCTGTATCTGTGTCAGGCACGCCGGAGACATGCCAAAATACCTATGGGACATGCTAGGGACACGCCTGAGACGTGGGGGAAAATGGATGACACACATGGGGACACGGCGGGTTGACTTTTGTGACTTTTTAGTTTTTTTCGGGGTACATATTTATTTGTGTTATATGAAAGATATGTATATGTATATAGGGATATACCATCAGTCGATCTAGGTTACGATGTAGGTATGAATTACAAATAGAAACAAAAATGGCATGTTCTGGGTGTGTCCACAACCCCATTTTTTGAGAACTGCCATTTCCTGTGTCCTTGCTACAGAGGTTATGGTTATATTCGAGAAATTTGGTATATTGTCTTTTAGCCCTCCTCTGAAATAGCTTGATGAAAACCTACAATATCTTGCTTATGTGTGACAGATCTCATTGAAAATTTTGTCAAGCAGAAGCAAGAACTTGTGGCTGTTAGGCTTAGTTTTGGTTTTGGGCTTTGTGATAAGTTCCCACCAGTACCCCTCTTGAGAAGGTACTTGAATCGCGCCAAGAAGGTTTCCCAGAAACAAAGCAATATGGGAAAAGAGTCAAGAGAAGCACAAGTACGTGCTTCTTGTTTTTACTTTTTCAATGTAAGTATCATTTAAATGCACTCTAGAAGCCGTCATGTGAACTTCTAATCTAAATTCTCTTTGCAGGATAGGGAAATAGATGAAAGAGTAGCTTCTATCAGAGCTGTTATCAAATGCATTGTCGATTACAACCTTGAACCCCAGTTCAATTGCAAAGGCCTTGAACAAGGTATTGAACAGCTTTTAGTACGGAAGGAAAGTAACAAGCGGATTAGAGAGCGTCTCATCAAGGCTCAAGCACCTGCATACAATGCTAATAAAGTTACGTCATCCACCAGTGCCCCTTTGTACGCTAAAGCTACTGCCTCCAAGCTTGACCCTACCACCCATACTATGGCCTGCATCCTTGCCAACATGGACGGAAAAAATTTGCAACTTTTCTTGAATGAACATTTGGAAGAGCATGAATGGATACACAAGGAAATTTATGATGTTCTCGAAATGTCGTCTGACTCAGGAAAGCTTGTTCTAGATGCAATCCAAGGGTTTTATCCTCCACATTCAAAAAAGGGAGGCATGGATATTGAAGCTAGTGTTATAAGGAGGAGTTGCATTTTCTTGTTGGAGATATTAATGAGACTGTCAGAGCAGATTAAACCTCAAGTGAAAGCAGCAGCGATGAAACTAGCAGTTGATTGGAAAACAAAAGCAGAAGTCGATAGAAAAAATTCAGTGGCAGTCTTGGGTTTTTTGCTACTTGTAGGTACCTATGGATTGGCTGCCGCCTTTGATACAGACGAGCTTCGTGATCTTTTTCAGACTGTTGCAGAGAATAGATTAGCTCCTCAATTATCTCAAGCCCTTGGTTTCTCGGAAAAGGCTCCTGGTAAGTGGATCGGAAGTCTGTTTTCACATTAGCTCTCTCCTATGATTATATATCCAGCTGTTAACACAGGAGTCTCTCTCCCTCTCTCTTTGTGTGACGCATTGGAATCTAGTATTTGACTTATTCAAACCTTTTTCTTCTTAATGATTTCTGCATGTTTCTTTAGTGCGCAGTTAGGTTTTCCTTAATATTTTGTTGCTGTTTTGGCTGGGCATGTCTTTTATTGTTAAGGTCTCCACTTACACATTTCATATCACGCTCGTTGCTTATAAGAAAGAATGTACATATATCCATCTCTATATAACCGGGAATGCATATCGCTCCGACATGAAGAACAAGAATGAGAACGTTGTATGCCACGTGTTTTATATTTTCATGCGAGAGGGATAGGCTTCTTTTGATTCCTAATTTTGTATATTGGAACGTACTTTCAAGCGATAGACATCCAATAAACGAATGTTTAGTTTTTGATTTTCTTCAATTACGATATTCCTGAGACCTTAATTACCAATTTTTCCACATTTTTTTTTACCAATACTCCACTCTTTAGATTTTTAGCTTCTAACATTTGGTACATTGGAACAACTATGGTACATGGACTCACGTACTGGCGGATGCTGGTACATGTCTATGTGTTGATTAGAAATTCTTTTATCTTAATGACATACAGAAAATATTCATATTCCTTGAGATGTGCAATCTCATTTGCTTGAATTATGTCCAAAGGCGGACTTGCGTGTTTGCCTACTTGTTTTCTCGACTTCTCTCTCTCTCTCTCTCAACCCAGCTGTAGGGGGGTGTCTGAGTGCCTCTCTTCAGAACAAAGAAATAATATTTTAGAGAATCCGAAATAATGGGAGAATGAACTTCTTTTTCTACAAACTAGATAACAGCATTCTTTCATTTATTTTTTGGGGGCGATGGGACCATATAGTTTCATCTTAAAAGGAAAGTTCATTATATAAAAGGTTCACGGCCAGACACAAAAAAAAAAGGACAAATATGGCATGTTGTTTGCCTGGGAACATTTCTAATCTCCATCTAAACGCAACACTGGGAAGATGAATTATTTGGTCTTATTCTTTCTAGGCTCTCTCTCTCTCTCTCTTGTCTAGGCTATATTTGGTTTCCTTCCATCTCTAGATGTATGTCGTATTGATTCAGGCAAGAAAATAATATTGGAGACCTGGCCTACTTAGCAAACGCAATCATTTAACCTAAAATTCATAGCTGACGTGTATTACATTTGTGTGGCACCTGGGAGTGGGCTTTATGCATTATCTGCATACACTAATCGATTTATTGTGATACTGGAATGTTGATGCCTGTTGGATAGAGAATGAGTGATGTAGGAACTAGAAGGTGTCATTTTGCTTCCAGAGTTTTTACCTTGGAGTGTTCAACCCTCTTTACGAAGTCGGTCTATTTTCCACTCACAATCTTTTGTTTCCTTGTTAACATGAAAATTCATTGTGTATAGAATCTATAGATATCCTTGCATAATGGGACTCTGGCTTTTGATGCCTGTAGCAGTTTTATGATCTGTGTTGTATTCGACCTTTTCAGTGAATAACATCCTTTGTTTGTAAACCATGATGCTTTATTTGGTTGCTAAGGCATTTTTTGGGCTACTACTTTCTAATGCATCTATTGATTAATGGTTGCATTATTCTCGATCTCTTTAGTGAACAACATCCTTCATTTCCAAAGGACGATCGACGAATCTGCCTCAGCAAATCTGCAATTGAACAGCGTAGTTCCTTCTTCATCTCGGGGCCCTTCTCATTCAATGTGGGGTGAAGTTCCTGCTTGTATTCAATTTGCATCAGATCCTGCAAAGCTTGTCTTGGATTCAATGCTAGGCTGTTATCACTCAAACTTCAAGGTGAATGCCATAAAAGCTTTCAATCTCTTGCTAAGTCAGTTATTAAGAGTCCCACTAGAGATTAAAACTCCTGTGAAAGAAGAGGCAATGAAGTTTGCGTCTGATTGGAAAGACAACGCCGAGCTGCACAATCCTTCAGAAGTGTGGTGCTTTTTGTTGTTCTTAGCCACCTACAAAGGGGCCTCTTGTTTCCCTACGAATGAGCTTCTTGATCTTTTGGAGATTGTTTATAACCGAAGACAGGCAACTGATTTGTTTGGCGCCCTTGGACTGGCAAATGAGGCCTCGAGTAAGTACCCTCTCTCTCTCTCTCTCTATTATGGTTAAATATTGCCAAATTAAGCTCTGTTGCCTGGCAACTCACTCTGATTTATGTGGTTTTGATCATTCATATTTTCCCCATCCCAAGTGCTTCCTAGCCACAGGCTGTCACAAACTCTTTTTTGTTCAATGTTCAGTTTTCGTTTCTTAGTTCCTTCTCTTTTATCTCTTTTCTTTTGAGCTGTGTTTGTTAATGACTGGGAAGTTGTGTTAACTACAATTTCGTGTACAGATTCACAACAAGGTTCTGAGTATTTAGGGTAGCCATTTTTTTGGTAAATGGCTAGGTTAGGTTAGGTCTATAGCTAGTGAGCCTCTTCTAGCAACTACCTAGATTGAGAAGAGGCGGCACTGAAATCCGGTAGTGTCTTCTTTCCTCTTTTTAGGCCTCAAAATGTTTGACTTTTAATTGTAATATACATTTGATATGGTTATATAGCTTGTTATATAGAAATTTTTCCTCTGGCGAGACGGTGAAGAGTTTTTGCATCAATGTGGCTGATGCAAAAGCTCATTTTGCCTTCCCTAATAGTCCATTGCGATGGCCATTTGTCCTTAAAGTGGGGGATGTGGATGCTTGGGGTGTCACTGTGTCAGCAAGTGATTTGCACCAGCGAGTAATGTCGCAAGCACTTAGGACGGCAAAAAGCATGTTCTCTTTTCCATATGTTGTTGTGATCCTTTACAGAAATTGAATCACATGCAAAATCTTAACTTACCGGAGTAGTTTTTAACGTACAATTATGAGCATGTCTTTGGACGTTAGACCAAATCAGCAAACCAAGAATGAAACTTGACAACACCAGCTTTTGTATAGTTTCCTGGCAATGAAAAAGGTTATCAAATCTCTCCCATATTCTCAACTGAGTCAAAGAAGGGTAATCTTAATTTGCATTCTCTCTCTCTCTCAAGGCTCATATATACACCCCCCCCCCCCCAAATTCTTGTTTATTTGTTTCTGTTATGTTCTGTTTGGGAGGACTTTGAAAGGGTGTGTTGAATTGCCTTGTGCACTTCTGATAGGGTATTTTTCTTAAAACAAGTTTTTTGCCGTTCCCTTAGTTATGCAGTGAAACAAGGATTAAGGGTTTGGGAGAAGGGAAGGATAAGAATAGAGGAAAAAAGAGAGGTAAGGGAAATAGGCCAACAAACTTGATCAGCCCCTATACCCTTCAACGGGTACTTATATTGATATCAAGGCAGAATTACAAGGATAGCCGTAAGATAAAAATAGTATAAAAAAATTACACTTTTAACACCCCTCACATACAAAATTTTATATTCATAAAACACATGACTAACCAATTGAATCCACGTGTAAGCCACTTGGATTGAAAAATAATCTTGTAGCAGTCTTTATTTGCAGACTCACATTTTGAACATGGCATTTTTTCCTGCCAATATGTTAAATCTATCGGGTATTTCCTCTCTTATTTGTTTCATTACTTCTTTCATCATAGGAACTTAATCAAATGCAAATGATTCCCAGTGTAGGATATGTGATTCGAATGCTTTGTTTGCCTCTACAACAAAAATGTTAACGGGGGGACCATAATGCATCAATAGACAAATTCAACTTTTAGTATGTTAGCATTTCATAGTAAATTTGCTCACTTTTGAAGTCACGTCTTTTGAAGTCACGTAGTAAACTTGGTAAATGCACACTATACATGCCTGCCATTCTCATATGAATTTGATATGTTAGAGCATGTCAATTTGTTGAATATGTAGAAATAGAAATTAGAGTAGTCATGTTGCAAGTTGCTGTTTTTTACTTTTATTTTACCTTTAGGCTCCCACAGATTGATAAACCAGCAGGTGAAGCATAGATAAGGACACGGGACACAACGCAACATGGAAATGCATACACGTCTTTTTAGAAGCACAGATAAGGACACGGGACACAACGCGACATGGAAATGCATACATGTCTTTTTAAAAAAAAAATTGAATGCAGACATGTTGGGGACACGTCGAATATTAATACTTTATACTCCCCCTCCGCCCCAAAATATCCATTTCTTATTGTCGCTCTTTGTCCATTTTTCAAGAAAGGACAAAACCTTTGATTTTCCACCTTTGCCCTTCTCTAAGTAAGATATCACAACAAAAGGACAAATTGAGGAATGATTGAAGGGTAGTTTTGATAACGTGTCCCAAGAGTTATCCAAACATGTCCTGAAGCGCCCATGTGTCTTGAGTGAAAAAAAATAAAAAATAAAAAACTAGACACGTATTTAGGCGTGGCTGACACTTGCCCGCAAAGTGTCGTGTCGTCTCCATGTCTAACATGTATCACATGCCATCACTATTTTAAAAGATAAGGACGGAACCCTTGAATATTTTGTTTGATGCCCTTGTTATCTTTATATATTGAAGCCTATAGCTTCCATACCTATTTTTTTAGGGCAAAGTCTACTTTCACCCCCTGTGGTTATCGTCATGTGCGGATATCCCCTCATGGTTCAAAACTGACCACATAACCTACCTGTGATATTAAAAATGTGTAGACAAACCCCCTGTCGTCATGTTTTCCATCCATATTAACGGAGGTGTATCTCACACGCCTCTAGAATATAATCTGAGTCGTTCATAATGTATTAAATAAAGAATAGAGTATCTCTATAAAAAATCATCTCGATCAGACATCAATAACCCAGTGATCTAATTTTTAGTTAATTCAAATTTGAAATTTTAATTTCATAACAAAATCAATTCGACCATGAGCTTTTCATTTTTTGATTGACTTGAATTTTGGCATAGATGTAGTACTCGTCAAAATTTACAATATCAACGGTTTGGATTCAATTTTTGGTATAGGGGATGGTGTGATTAGATTTAAAAAAGACGAAGAATCAAGGGACATGATGAGGGTATATCGGACTTTTAATGTTGTGTCCATTAATATGGATGAAAAACATGACGGTAGGGGGTCTATTCGCACATTTTCAAAACCACAGGTAGGTTATGTGGTCAGTTTTGAACCATGAGGGGGTATCCACACATGGCGATAACCACAGGGGGTCAAAGTGGACTTTGCCCATTTTTTTTATTTGGGTATCCTCTCTCATTGATAAAGAAAGAGTCAAAGAAAAGCAATGATTCTAATCAAGATTTCTCTGGTGATTTTCAAATCACCAAAAGAAAATAGTAGCGAAAGATACCAAAGTTTTAACAATCCATGTTTTTTCATGTAAACTGAAGATAAAAGTTTTTTTACCTGAAGTTCCATCAAAGCTGTCACAAAAATGTCCAAGACATGAGGTGGTTAATATTGTCTTGAAAATATTAGAGAAAAAAGTGGAGACTTAAAAGGGAGAGCTGGAAACAGTAGTGAGCATGGGATTGTGACAACAGGTGTCCAGCATTCACCATATATGAGTTGGCACAAAAAGTGGCCCTATCTTGGAGAGCTTGGTTGCTGAGGAAACGAAGGGACTACGATGGGTTCTTTCATGTAAACTTCAACATAAAAGTTTTGTCCCGAAGTTCCATCAGATCTATCACAAAGTTTTAAGACATGAGGTGGTAAATATTAGTGAGATGTAAATATTGTTGGAGGCGAGTACTAAGTTTTCATGAAATAGGAAACTTCAGAAATAGAAAAATTGTTGGACTAAATTAATTTTTGTTAATGACTGTTGGTATTATTTAACTTTTAGTTACCTTTTTTTTTTAGCTTTTTATCATAATTTGTGTCACGTCGTTCGTCTCGAGGAGGGGAATTAGAAAAGTGAAAATGTGGACCAAAGTTGAAAAAAGTTCATAAAAGACTATTTTTGAGCTTTTTTCGTCTTTAGTGAACTTTTTGCAACTTTTGGTCATAATTTTACCTTTTAAGATTCCATTCCTCGTTTGACCCGAATATAATAAAAATTAAGAAAAAAGACCCATAATTTAAGCACAAAGGGCACCTAAGTCTGATTATGTCTCGTAACAAGAAGAATTGAAAAGTTGTTTGTCATCTATTTTGTGTTATATTTATTAGATGTGAAAACTCCCTTTTGAATCCAAAATTTCCAAGCAAAGTTCTTGAATAGTAATGTTGTTTTTCTTACTTCCTATGAAGCATGGGTACTTCGAAATCATGTTGCACCGGCACCTGTAACATACTGGGTACTAGTCCTTTTGCCCGGTACTACTACGCTCGAAACACATGCCAAAATTTTTTTCTACAGTTTTTTTCATGCCTTGGAGAGTACCTCATGTAGAATAGGATTTTTATTTCATACAAAGATAAAGCTAACTTGAGAATACTTCTTCTATGATTAGCATGCTTGTAGAATTAAGATTTTGATCTATAGGGTTGGTAGTGTAAAGCCATTAAACTCATATTTAAACCTGATGTTTGGCGTTCAGCTGTGGATTTGAATGTCCGTCTTGATCACCCAAGCCATTTTTTACTACTTTTTTTTTTTTGAATTTTATATGGGATTATTACATGTAGTACTTTTCTCTAAATCATGAAAACACAATATTTGTAGGCGTACCCCAGCCATACCGTACCATTTATTTATTTAGATTTTACCGTGTCGACGTATCTGTATCGTACCATTGCCCATACACGTGCTTTGTTGCTAGCTTTTCATGTGTATTTCGCATTATTTATATTCAATAGCTCAAAGTGGAACTTTGCTTAGTTTTGTCACCAGAGAACAATTTTCTTACCTGGGTAGGAGCACATGCTTGAGTTCTTTGTATTGACAATTTTTACTTGATAATCTTCCAACCATGGTTTGTTCTAATTCATTGCCTTTTCAAGTTGGTTCACTTTATAGTATTTACTGTTATGACTTCCCCGGTTAATGTCATTGCATTAAGCTATTTTTCCAATGGGTCTCCCCTTGAGCAACTTGATAAAACCCACATCTTCTATTTTTAGATTTTATCAGACGTCTTATTCAAAGAGAACTGTACATGGAAGCTATTAAGTATATTTGCGGATTCAGTCTCGTTGATGAGTTCCCGCCAACACCTCTCCTAGAAAGATACTTGAGTCGTGCAAAAGAGGCTGCCAAGAATATACGCAAGGAGGGAAGCAAGAGAGGCAACTTTCTTCAAGCACAGGTATTTTTTTCTTGCTTTGTGATTTAAATAGTTGCTTAGTTCAGTTTCCATGCTGAGTTATTTAGTTTATACTCCCCCCGTCCCTTTTTAAATGTCCTGCTTTGTAACTCCAACTTATTAAAAAGACACATCATTATACCTTTCATATCAACTTTTTCCTCCTCTTTCCCTACTTATCCATCATCATTACACTTTTATTCACTAACTTTTCAAAATGGAATCTACTTTTAGGGACAAAATAGACAATTCACCAACTTTTACCCACTAACTTTACAAAATAGACACTTATTAAGGGAAAGCCCAAAATGGAATACTCGACTGTAATAAAGGGACGGAGGGAGTATTACTTTTAAGTTACCACTTGATCCAAAAGCTTAAGCCGCCATAAATAGTCTCATAGTCTACAGACTCTACACCAAGCAATATCTCCTTCCACGTGGAACCCCACTTCGTACGTAAGATGCAAACATCCTTTTGTGTAGGGAAGCAAATGCAAACAGAGAAGAAGAGTACAAGTTAAAAACAAATGCACATGGAGAGGTTTGAACTCGAAACCTTAATGGAACCAAACCTCTGATACCCTGTTAGAGGAGTGAAAGAAGGCTTTCTTAGGCTATGTTTGGTAAAACTACCACTTTTCTGTTTCCTGTTTTCTATTTGCTGAAATCAGTTTTTACTTTTCTTAAAAAAAAAGTGAAAACAGAAAACATGTTTGTGTTAACCTGTTTTTAAAAAAAAAAAATCAATTTCTGAAACTAGTTTTTACTTTTTCTAAAATGGTCTTTCTTGCAATTTCTCCACTAGTTCTCAAACTATACAGGAGAGAGAGAGAGAGAGAGAGAGAGAGAATCATCCAAGCCTTTGCAATCATGTTAGAAACAAATTTCATACTTGATATTCTGAAAGAAAGGGCCGGGTGGATAGACCAAGCATAGCCGGCTTAGAGAGGAAGCCGAAGAAGTCGTTGTTTTTGGCCCCCGATTTTTTAGCCCTAAGAGGGCTCCAAAAAATATAGTTTAAATAATAAGAAGTTTCAATTGCCTTGCTATGAGTAACATCTTTATGGTCATGTGGCAGCTTAGGCTTTTTGAATGCTTTAAAAATTGGGTTCGAATCTCCACCCCTTAGTTTTCCTCAACATTTCGCAAAATTTTGTTCAAAGATGAGGAGATAAATGGCCCCCCTATTGCGCGCAACTTTCGCTTCGGGCCCAAATATCTTTGAGCCGGCATTGAGTCCAGGTGATTGGGTTCTTCTTTCCTAGGCCGAAGTTATAGTATCAACTTTCATAAAATGATGGCTTCATAAGCCCAATGTATCCCTTCCGACCTCCTCTCATCTCTAAGTTAAGAGAGTATATATATATAGGTGAAATACATGTGAAATTTTCTAATTCCAAAGTCGGTCCTTTATTGACTATAAGGTTTTTCTCATTCGATAAGTATCTTTTATTGACTATAAGAGGGAGAGAGGGAGGGAGGGAGCGAGAGAGAGAGTATCTTCAATGGCCTGGGTTTGAGAGAGAGAGGAAGAGGAAATGAAAAAAGACCTCCAAGGAATTGTAGCGGAGTAGCCTGTTTTTTGTTTCTGAAAATAGTGAAAGTTGAGTTTTGTTACTTCCTCAAATTATGAAAATAGTGAAAGTGATTTCCAGAATTTGAAAGTGGAAGTAGTGCACCAAACAAACTTTCAAAGTTAACTTTTGAAAATTCTGAAAATGAAAACAGAAAACAGAAAATAGAATGGCTACCAAACATGACCTTAGTATTACATCAATTTCTTGAATTAATACAAATTATACAAGAATAACGGAAAAAAAAACCCTATGTAATCCTAGAGATTGAAGTACCTCTATTACCTAGCCAGACAAAACGAAGCTTGTTGCCTCCCAATCAATTAGGGCTAGCTCTTTGTTCTACTTCGAGTGTCGTCAGGGGCCATGTTCAGTGGAACGAATAGATTCACATCTATTTTTTTATGTTCAACATCCAAAGTCAATTTAAGTTCTTCGCTTATGTTTGATCCATTAACAGTTTCTCTATCTTTCTTAGTTGCACATTTACTATATGCGATCAAATCACCCTATCCCATTTTCTCTCTCTTGTCTTCAGTTGTGTTACTTTGCGATATATGTTTTATATTTTTGTCTCTTCTAGTCTTACCTGTCTATCTTATATTCTCATATCGGTACTCTTTCTCTATAAACGTGTTGTTTCTTAGCCGCCCAAAATTCTATCTGTTGGAATTTGACCCACATCGGTGAATTATCACCTCGAACATAGTATAGGGCAGCCTATCCCCTCATAGCTTATTGGTTTTGAGTTAGAAGTTGTAACATGGTATAGAGCTAGGTACCAGAGATGAGCACGTTGCGCGTGAGGTACGGTGTGAAGCGAAGACTGGGTACCAAAGTAATATGAAGTATATAAGTGTGAGGGTGCCCTCACTTCAAAAATTAGCTTTTGGGGTTGAGTTGGATGCTTTAACATGGTATCAAAGTTAGGTTTTTGGAGGCTTTTCCCATTTGTTTGTGCCATAGTTGCACTTTGTTTCATTGCGATCCGTATGTTCCAGATTGTTTGTTGACTTCTCACGTGCGAGTCACGGTCGCACTTGCAGGGGTTGTTGGAATTTGTTCCACATCGGTTAGTTATCACCTAGAAAACTAGTATATGAGCCTGAGCGGCCTATCCCCTCATTGCCAATTGGTTTTGAGTTGGAAGCTTTAACACCGTCTCCTACAGCATTGTTGGTCTTGGAGTTGTTTTATAGTTACTTTGTCTTGTTATTTTGGAGGTAGTTGTCAATCACATACTATGCAAGAAGCACTGTTTGATACATGCCACTTTGCAAGGAAAAATAAAGGGGCGATAAAATTTAAAGTTGGTTCACGTTCGATGAAATATCTAAGGTGGTGAGGAAGTACCTCTACATTGCTGAAATTTTCCAATACCAGTCTCAAGGAAGAAAAAAAAGTAGCGTAATTAGGAGTTCTCTCTCTCTCTGTGCGTGTGTGTGTAAGCAATTTGATTGTGCAATGGTCTCCTCTAATCTCTAATTGGTTGCTTGCAGCGAATATACTTCTTTTTTTTTTGGTTTTTAGTTTTGTGTGTTTGTGTGACGATGGTTATTCATTCAGTCCGGGGAATACCTGAACTCCGTTTGGTTCGGTTATGGGACAGCTGGTCTCATCCCCGCAGTTATCGGGCCGGATTCGGGTAGGGGAAATTTTTCCAGTATAGCCATATCTGCCCCGTTGCCATTCCTAAGATTGCCTTCTCTCTCATTGTAAGCTTTCTAAGGTCTTTTGATTAATAGTTTCACATCATACATTTTCACCTTTCCTTATTTTTGTTTGACCTACCTACCTTGATAACAATCTTTCATTTTTCTCTCTTGCAAGTTGGAGAGTTAGTAAATGTATAATTCTCCATCTTTGCTTTCTAATTTAGTGTAAAGATCGTCATAAACTTTCAACTTAACATCTATTAACAGGCCATAATCTCTTTGCTATCGACTGTTTAAGGAATTAACTTTGCCACTTTTTAAGTTATTCAATTCTTTATGTTTTATACTTTTCCTTTTCCTTTTGCTATCATTATAGTTTTATTTTTACTATGGCTCTAAAATACCTCCTATCTCACATTACAAGCTGCTAAATTATTTCTGCATGTATAACCCTTTCATAGGATAAGGCCATAAGGAAAGAAGTAGCTGCTCTCAACACAGTAATCAACTGCATCGAATTGCACAAGCTTGAATCACAATACTCACCTGAGAACCTTAAGACACGTATTGAAGAGTTGTTAAGGCGGCAGAGAAGTGTTGCACCAGCCCATGCTGCCAAGGGTCAACTGCGAGAGGAAGGGAACAAGAGGAGTGCTATGCAATCCCTTGCCTTGGTGGCTCAGCCGCAAGAGCAGAATGGGAGGAAACGTATAGCCCCCGGCCTTGACCATGACTCTAATACTCCACCTCAACAGCGTTCTGCTAAAAAAATTTGTCGAGATCATGTAAGCATGGCTCACCCCACTGAGTTGCCACAACAGCCTTATCAGCACCCACCTGGTGCATTTGCTGCAGAAACTGCACCTTATCATAATACACACTATGCACACTATACCCTTGGGGCCTCCAGTCCTGTTCCTGCCATGCGTATGAGTCCTATACGATCGGAATATGGATCTGGTACTCCTAGCAGGGGATTCCCACCATTCGGTTTGGTGGGTTCCAAATATGGTTCTGTTCCTAATTTCAATGCCAAACCATATACAGTAGCAGGAACACCTCATTATTCGTTGTCTTAGTGACTTCAAGATTAGGTTCTGGGTTTAGGCGTCAAGCATGTCCATGATGTTTACTACCTTCATTGTAAATAGCGTAAGTTAGTCGTTTAGTCTTTGACGATTGTTAGTTCCCACTTGTCGTTTATGATGGAAAGAAACGATGCTCTGTGCAAGGATAAAAAAAAATACAATGCTCTGGCCAGAAAAAGTAAATAAACGTTGTTGTCTTCGTCTTCTTTTTTTCCTAACTTCTTTGTATATCCTTTCGTTTTTGCCTCTCATTTGTGGTGTGCATCTCTTTTGTCCCTGCTTATGCATAAATTGCAACAATAGCTCCGTGGTATTTCCAGGGGTTTATTGAGTTAACGTTTTTTCGTGTCAAATTTAAGAATGGTAAGTGGTTGAGCATTTCCAACTCACTCCTCAAATACTACTACTATTTTTCAAGTATTTCAAAGACTCAAGTTCACAAAAGCAGCTCCAACCCACATATTAAAAGAGTACCAAAATTGAAGAGTCTTTTCTCTCTTGAAATATAGTCAATTGAACTTCACTCGACAAAAGGTGTCTGCACTACCTACATTTAAGCAAATTTAATTTATCAGCCATTGAAGTGCTTTATACAGATATAAAATTAAATAAATAGTAAAAGCTAAAATTTTAAAGAGTGGGTTGGAGTTACAAATTTACAATAAATAAAAGCGAGTCTTTAAAATGCAGCCAACCACCCTGCCTTCGGCATATCTCTCTGACGGTTAAGGTAACGAACAACTTCGGTATCCCCCTACGACTGACGGTTAAGGTAACGACTTCGGGCATGGCCAGCTCCTATAGTGTGATGGGCGGTGTGTACAAGCGTGGGAGCGAATTCACCGCCGTATGGTTGGCCGGCGATTGCTAGACGGTTAAGGTAACGACTTCGGGCATGGCCAGCTCCTATAGTGTGATGGGCGGTGTGTACAAGCGTGGGAGCGAATTCACCGCCGTATGGTTGGCCGGCGATTACTAGCGATTCCGGCATATATTTGGTGAAAAAAATTGATGAATGGATTGGAGATGCTCTAACCATGCTAGAACATGGGGAGCACGCACAATGTGGGACATATGGCAGGTCTTGATGCAACACATTTTTCAGGCCTATGCACCACAATTCCAGGCTCGAATCAGTTGGGTTCTTGGCCCATAAATACAATAAACCAAGTGAAAAAAGGGGTTCCGACACCTAGAGTCCAGCACTTCAGCTATCTTTTTGAGCCCAGCACTAGCTTTATTAACGAACAATATGCGCACAAAATATGATATACAAGTATTTACACCCGTTTTTTTGCATCAAATCTTGGGTCAGTCCTGCTATTTCATTAGATATATTTCACAGAAGCGGGGGCTCTACTGCCTCAAAAGGACAGCAGCCCCTACCCACACTCAAAACAACACAGTTTTGACCCCTTTTTTTTTTAATCTCCTTTGTCCTCTTTGCTACTTTATAAATGGCACAATTAATATATATTAAAAAATATATGGTTAAAATTTTTTAAGTGTTTCAATTTTTAATCCATTTAAATTGGTGCGAAGATCTTTTTTACGATCATATTGTTCTAAAGGATCATAATTAATTTGTGTCTTTAGAGCTCTCATAATTAAGTACTATTTACTCTTTATTTGGGATCCTATAAAGTAGAAACTTGATTATGAAAGCCCTAGAGACAAAAATTAATTATGATTTTTTAGGATAAAATGATCAGAAACATAAGATCTTTGTATCAATTCCAACGATTGAAAATTGGAGCATTTATTTTTTTAGATTGTTTATATATTTAAAAATATGGTTAAAAAACTAAATGCTCTAATTTTAAATCTATTTGAATCGACACGAAGATCTTATTATTCTGATCGCTTTATCCTAAAGGATCATAATTAATTTTTGTCTCTAGAACTCTCATAATCAAGTTCTTGCTCTACAGGGTCTTAAATAAAAAGCAGATACTTAATTATGAGAGCCCTAGAGACACAAACTAATTATGACCCTTAGAATAATACAGTATGATCATAAAAATAAGATCTTCGCACCGATTTAAACGAATTAAAAATTGAAACACTTAAAATTTTAACCATATATTATTTTTTAATATACGTAAACTGTGTTGTTTATCTCTTCAAATAGGACAAAGGAGAGCAAAAAGGGAATCAGCTGTTGCAGCCTCAAAACTGTGACGTTTTGAGCATGTGTAGGGGCTGCTGTCCTTTTGAAGCAGCAGAGCCCCCGAGGCTAAAAAATAATAGGTCGCATTAATTTTGTCATTTGAAGCAAGGTCCGATGAATTAAAATTAAGGGGAAAGAGATGCACCGAATAAGATTCATTCATGGTGATTTTACACACGTGAGAATACCTAACAGTTGGCCATATCCCTCCAAAAGAATGGAGACAACTACGTACGGATGCATCATGCATGGGTGGTTATTTTTAATTTAAAAAAAGGAAGTTATTGACATGGATATACCCCACGTTCAGTGGGTTTTCAATTCAACTGCTACATGATCTAGTATTGCTAAAGAAGGGCCTACTTTTATGGGATTTAGGCGCTAAGTTTTTTATTTTTTAAGTACTTATTTTTTGTTTTATGAGACATATTATTCTTTTATAATACATCATTTTTAATTTAAAAAATAAGTACGTATTTGGCCTTATTGGGACGGATGGCAAGAAGAAGAACAAGCCCATTAACTGCCTCAAGAGCCGTGGAACTAGCATGGGTCTAAGAATAGGAGTTCGAACAAATTATTTGGGGATCCAACACCAATCAAGCCCAGAGCTTATCAACACACAAACTTTCCAAGCAAAGTTTGCTTCTTACATTCAATATACACTAAGCAACTTGTACTTTTGTTTACCTTTGGTCCAGCACCATTTCCTTTAATTTTCCTTGTAACCATCAACTTCGTTAATTGGAGTTTGATTAGTTTTTTTTATCGCTCTTGTTCTTTCTCGCTCTTTAGATCACAAACACTTTCACTCTTGTTTAAAAGTAAGATAAGGGCTCTCAGTCCTTCAACGTTGGACGTCGAAAAGTCTTGGCAACGCCCGCATTTGCACCTCACGCCTTGAGGATTTTTGTGGCGCAAAAAGTGCTAAACAATTAGTATAAATAACACGGTAAAAAAAACATAACCTCCATTCCAAAAAGATTGTCTATTACACAAAATTACCGCAAATATATAATTTTATAGCAAACATAATTTTACAGTTTCCTATTTCGAGCCAATACTATTAATCTATATACCCTTTTGAAACAAATTGTACGGAAAAGTTAAGACAGACCTTTTTGAAAATATGTTCTCTTTAGAATGATATGACGAGATTTTTTTTTTTTTATAACAAAATCGATCTTTAGATTCAAAGGAAGATTGTTCTAATTAATTAATAGGGTTTTGCATGCAGTACATGAACCGATCTTTCTTTTCAGACCTCCCAAAATCCTTCCACCAACCCCTGTAGAAGATCAGGTAGCTCAATTACATGTGAAAGGGTGTCACAATGTCACCAACTTGGGCAGATGTACATATAGGAGCAAAGAATTGGATAGTGTTAGAATTATGTCAATGTCTCAGGAATTAGGACCACTCAGTACGTAGGGACCTGTTTGTTGCTTTCTACTGCAGTTTCTTTTCTTCTCTTTTTTTTATAGCTCGATGTCTGTGACAACTTGTGTGCACCTCGTCTAATTCCGGAATCCTGAAGTTAACAACCAGGCTGAAAAACGCTTCAGTGACCCCCATGTTTGAAATATTTGACCTTTGTTGGTTTCTATCATGCATTTGCTTTTTTATGCTCGTTTGGCCAAACCCTACGGGTTTTTAATGTACAATTTATAACACCATGTATTCTTACAAAAAAAAAAAAACACGTAGCTGGTAGAGTAGGTAATGGCCTAGTTTGAGACGGAAGCCAATTTCTTTTCTTCTTTCTTTTTTTGTAACGCGATTTTCTGAGCAATTTGGTAAACCCTCCGGTGGTTCCAATGTTGGGAATATTTGATCTTTGTGGGTTTCATACATGCATTTGCTTTCTTATGCCCATTTAATCAAACCCTAGGGGTTTTTAATACACAACAACATAAACACTATGGTCATGTTTGGTAGCCATTCTATTTTCTGTTTTCTATTTTCATTTTCAGAATTTTTAAAAATTAATTTTGAAAGTTTGTTTGGTGCCTACTTCAACTTTCAAATTCTGGAAATCATTTTCACTATTTTCAAAATTTGAGGAAGTAACAAAACTCAACTTTCACTATTTTCAAAAGCAAAAAACAGGCTGCCAAAAAGGCTCCGCTACAACTCTCTCTCTCTCTCTCTCTCTCTCTCTCTCTCTCTCTCTCTCTCTCTCTCGTTTGGGAACTAGTGGAGAAATTTGCAAGAGAGACCATTTTAGAAAAAGTAAAAACTGGTTTCAGAAAATGGTTTTTTTTTTTTTGAAAACAGGTTGACACAAACATGCTTTCTGCTTTCACTTCTTTTTAGAAAAAGTAAAAACTGATTTCAGTAAACAGGAAACAGAAAAGTGACAGTGTTACGAAACATAGCCTATATGTATTCTCAAAAAAAAACCACGTAGCAGTTGGAGTAGAGAATGGCCTAATGTGAGATAGAGAAGTGGCTGTAGTGGGAAAGTACTGGTTGCTGGATCTGATTTAGAAAATGGACCCCACATCTTCAACTCATCCTATTTTCCAGGATTGATCGATAACATGCATAGCAATGATTGGGGGTCCAGTTTGGTCCAGTTTTTTTTAAAAAAAATTCGGGCCATGTAGGGTTCACCTTAATGATTTGATCCGTTCATTTTATAGAGCTCGACAAAAGGAATAACCATCCCAAAACTCGTCTAGATCGAATTTGTATTGGTCCCTGATCAGAGAAGAGATTTTATGCAAAAATGGTGTTAGGCACACTGTGATAAGAACCCAATTGTTGGAAGTTAATGTGCTTCGATCAGGAATCAATATAACTCGGGTCAAGACAATTTTTGGCATGGTTACTAGTTTCGCCGAGCTTTACAACATGAACGGTTCGGATCATGACGGTGGGCCCTAAATGGCCCGAAAATAGAAAAAAAAAAAATTGGACCAAAGTGGACCCTAACAAACTGCACATGATCGACCCCGATTGATTGGCCTTTACTTCACTGTCTTTTCCAAAAGAGTCGTAAGCCAATTGCTCTAGTACTTCTCACTGACCCCGATTGGGAGGAGGCGGCCTCCTTCGATTTGGTTATATCTGAGGTGAATATCGTGTCAGGTCTTATCCTGTTTTGACTTTTCGTGGTCGGGTCATGTTATATTCATGTTCGTGTCTAGAAGCAGTGTTGTTCCAAATCCTCTTTCCTTGTGCGAGGTTTGAATAACACGTATAATTGATCGTGTCCAGAATTCTCACCCTTAGTTGGAACCCGCCCCGAAAGAAGACAAGTGTTGGGTGCTGGTGGGATTGAGGTTTGGTAAGAAAAACAAACAAAAGATGGAAGGGTCAAAGCACTCATCGTCTGCGCTTTGTTTCATTTCAAGGGGGTGGTATGCCCACATCAACCATCACATTTCTGATTTCTTGTTGGGAAGATATTTGGAAATTTATGTCATTTTCAAAAGAGGATTAATTTGGAAACTTAGGTAAGGGACGAAATTAAGTGTAGCTAAAGCATTAGGCCTTTTTTTTTTTTTGTTCTCGTTTAATTTTTTTTTTCCATCTGTTAATTTTTCATCAATTTTTTGTGAATTATTATTTCGTCACAACGAGAGGAATTTAAAAAGTAAAAAATTACGATTGAAACTCAAATTCTTTCAAGTAAAGACCAAAAAAAAAGAAGAAGAAGAAGAAGCCAATAAGCCAAATTTCCTTCCAACAAGAATTAGTGTCCTTGGAAAATGACAAGTGCGGTAGTAGGGCAAAAAAAATCATACTCCCTCCGTACTAAAAACTAAAAAGATTGTCCGGGCCACAAACAAGAACTGAAAGATGCATTTTTATCGCAGAATATTCATACTTCTTTTTAGGAATTAAGAGAACTCGTTGATATTTCGTAGCTAGCGGGAAAAGGTTCGAATTTTTTTCGACCAAGGCGCATTATTTTTAAATTCTCATTTCGCGGACCAGACAGTTGTTTTGGGGCGGAGGTAGTATCTAAATTCATTTGTTGGCCTAGATTTCGGGACAAACTTGTATTATACTATCACATTGCCATCCAGAAGGGAAAGCTAACTTTTGGGCATTCATTTTTTTATTCTTACAGTAATAGGATTTTTATGGGATATAAAAGTGTAACAAGGGTAGAGATAACACACTGTATATGTTAGATAAGGGTAAGCATGGACCAAGCCAATACTTGCGGATTAAGAATTTCGAGAATCAAACCAAATCATGCAATCCATAGAATTGAACCATTCCTAACCTATAGGCAACGGTTAGGTTCCGATTTGAAAACACAGTTCACTTTAGTTTAATTAAAAAGAAGTAATTTCTTGGAGTTTAATCACATGACCCAAAATGCTTAAGTTCAAGTTACTGGTAGTAGTTTATATGGTTTCTTATATTCCCAAGATTACTAATGTAGACTTTCGCTGTGGGATGGGGTATCACAATCTCCCCACCTTTTCGGCCTCGCACTATCGCGAGGAGTTGAACATTGGAGTCACCACAATATTTCATGAGATCGACTTTTCCCTAGTGAGACCATAATCACCACGATATATAGTTTGCTGGTCTCTTCCCTGGTGGTCATATGTGACTCGAGCCCTGAGTCACCGTGGCATTTCGTGGGTCTTTTTTCTAGCCTGAGTCCACACGATTGTGTATACAAGTTGCTTTGATACCAACTGTAATGCTCCATGTAGACCATTGATCCAATAACTTGTCGAAACCTAACCAAAAGGCTAGCTCAAAACGCTTTAAGCCCAAATTACTGATAGTAACTTACATTTTCCTTATATACCCAATATCACCCAAGTAAAATTTTCGATGTGAGACGGAATATGACAGAAGGAGCAAACCACAAATGGTTAGAAAACTGATGGACTACAACGCGAAATTAAAAAGGGCTTGGTAGCCGAACTCGAACAAATCTCCTTTTATGGATTTTCGGCTCTTTTTCTCTTAATGCATGCATAAATTTTTTTCCCCCAAAAATGTTAGGCTTACAACAAAATCCGATAACATACTTACAACATTCTTACACGTCAGCACTGAGGCTCTCAATCTTAAAGGTTGTGAAAGGATGTTGGGCTCCAATGTTGACGTGTAAGGATATTTGTAAGTATGTTGTAGGACTTTGTTATAAGCCTAGCATTACTTATTTTTTTCAGGGTAACTTAAATATTAGGACCTCCGCCTTGTAGTTTATTTTTTGTCCCGGTTATTTTGGAAGGTAATTATGTTTTCATCTCAACATCCAAATAAACCCGACTTCCCTCTTATTTCGCTCTATATGGTATAATTCTGTAATTTTGGAGATACCATATACTAGGCACTTGGAGAGTTCATATTAATACAGTGAGCTTCTAATAAGGACCTTAAATGTAGACCTCATAGTTTGGAGCATTTCGGGTCATATTTTGATGATCCAAACCATTTAACTTGTTTAAAACATGTTTTTAAGAGTACCCACGAGAAATCTATTCAAAATATAATCGGAAAGTGCTTGATCCAAACATTTTTTTATAAGTAAATCCATAACAAAGTAACGGAGGTAGGAGGCGATCCGATCCTCACAACAAATCCTTTCGGCAAAAATGGTGATCCCGTAACCCATCTCGGTCACCTCTCCTCAACGAAATAGCCACCCAGACGTCGAACTTTGGCCACCCATGAACAATTGGACAACGAAATGGGAGATCATCATCTCAGTCTTCCATCTTCTACGATACCAAATTAATAACCACAAAACAAAACAAGTTCAATTGCTCTTGAACATCATGGTAAAATTAACAATCAGTACAGTTTTCAAGAATTTTCCATTGAATTTATTGCGATAAATTTTGTATTGTATTTTGTATTATACTGTTATGCACTTAATTTTAACGATGATTCCTTGGTGATGGATCATAACTATCATATTGACCTGATTTTTGTTGAATTTATCGTGTTTACTGAAGAGCAATTATTTTTAACCATAATTTTGGGTGATGAATTGCATTTTATCTCTTACCATGTTTATTCAAAAAATCTACCATGTTTACTGGTATGCACCTATCTTTTACTATAATTTATGGGTAATACATTAAAAATATCATATTTACTGTAATTAATTTAGGAAACTATGCCACTATTTGAATCTCCCTAGCTTTTTTTCGTTGGAAAGGATCCCACTTTCCTATTTATGCAACTATATTTTCATATTAATATGCGTATCACTAAAAATGATGAAAACATAAGCTTGTCAATATGACAGCAATGAAAACTTACATGATATCCCCAATTAGGACTATAATAAAATCACTTAGTTGGACTTTCATTTTTTTTTTGTCAATCGGTAAGAGAGATCATTTATATTATGTATGAATCACCAAATACAAACTCGAGACACTACACAATTGTGTAAGTCCATGAGATAATCAAACCCGATAATTCAACCAATACAAGAAATAAGGCTAGAAGAAACAAAGGAAGAAAGAAAAAATTCTTCTAACGGAAGAACACCCACATGCAATGGCGAAGACAGTGTGTTCCCCCCACTGCAATTTTCAATTATATCAGTTTTACCCCCCAAATTATAAAGGCTATAACAATTTGAATCCAAAAGGTATACACATTCTCTCTCTCTCTCTCTCTCTCGGTATAGTTAGTGGGGTATGTCAGGTTAGCACAAGGGGGTGCAGGAACTATCCATAGCCCTGACCTCAGACCACTACAGAGGGGCTCGAACCTCCGCCTCCTAAAGGAAAGGAGTGGTAGGCAACCAACTGCTCTACGCAATGGTTCCTACATTTTCTCTCTTATAACACTTACATCCCCTAGTATTTTTGTTAAGTTATCAAAAAAGTTTTCTTTTACGCACTTGCTTTTCATAAAGACCCGTTATCTATCTGTATATTGTAGCAAATTTTACATTCTAAGGTCATTTCTTTTATATTACGGTTGTTTACTATGAAAGGTAAAAAAATTTAAGACCTAAATTTTTGGCTACATCACTGGCTCACTGCACACATTGCTGGGAGTTTGTCCAATGCATCGACCCGCTACTGTGTGCTCAAGGCCCAATTTGTAAGAGAGTAACGGTAAAAAGTCAACCAAATTACTTTGGTCCAATATACATTAAATGACCTATATCCACTCAAAAAGCTAAGCCTTGTAAGTGGTGAATCATCCAATTATATATTTAGATCTAACTCTTTTCATTTTTATTTGATGTGAGACTCAACGTTCACACATGTTCTAAGACACATGTAGGTGAAAGAGATTCAAAAAAAAGTAGCCGATAAACTTGCTCTAAATGGGGTTTACTTTAATCTGGAGATAGTTAAGGGGGTGTTCTTCTAAATAATCCAATTGACTTTCCCGCCAATTTTTTTTTGTCCTTATTCAATTTTTTTTTCGCATTTTGTGGCTTATTGTCAATTTTTTGGGAATTATTGCTTCCTTATGACGAGAGGAATCTAAAAAGTAAAAAATTTTGGTCGAAATCAATTTTTTTTTGAATAAAGACGAAATAAGTGGCTTTCCCGCCAATTTTCGTCGAAATTCAAAAAAAATTGGATTTCGATCGAAATTTTTTACTTTTTAGATTCCTCTCGTCATAAGAAAGCAATAATCCCCAAAAAATTGACAATAAGCCACAAAATGCAAAAAAAAATTGAATAAGGACAAAAAAAAATTGACGGGAAAGCCAAATGGATTATTTAGAAGAACACCCACTTACTTTTGTTGTACTTTCTGATGCGGGTAGGTAGTACTGTATATGCAATTGAAAAAAGAACCACCAACCGCCACTTTTCTTTAAAGTAAGAACCTTTTTTTTTTTTTTTTTTAATCTGATTTTAAAGTACCTTGTCTTGATCTTTTTTTATATTAAAGCCAAATTGTTCAATGGATAATCTCAAGGACGAGGAATTTTCCAGTGCCGAGCGAGTATTGCCCACATGGCACTCGTTCGGCGCATCCGAGCCATCCAATACACTTTTGAACGGTTCGGATTAAAACACCCTCTCTCATCTCACCCCAACATTTTCTCTCTTTTTTTCTCTCTAAATCTGAGCTGTCCAAAAATGAAATGGACGACTCGGATGCGCGAATGAGCACCACGTGTACCCTCTTGGCACTGAAAATTTTTCCCTCAAGGACACGCTCCGTTTGGTTTGAATTTTGGGGAAAGATTTTGAAAGGATGAGCGGAGAGATATAAATAAATAAAAATTTATTGAAAACCGTGTCTAATACGTTAAGTTTCTAAAACCTTTTAAATAATATCAATTCCTTCAAAAGTCCATCCGGAGTTTTTACTAGCACCCCTAAAATTAGTTGGAGTGCATATAAACTGATAGGACAGTAATCTAAAAAGTGAGAGATTTTTCAGTGTCGAGCGGGTATATCTTATGTGGTACTCGTTCGGCGCATTCGAGCCGTCCGATATACTTTTGAATGGCTCGGATTGAAACCATCTCTTTCTTTTCATCCCAAAACTTTCTTTCTACTTTTTCTCTCTCCAAATCTGAACCGTTCAAATACGGAATGGACGGCTCGGATGCGCGAGCGGACACCACGTGTTACCCGCTCGGCACTGAAATTTTTTTCCTAAAACGTGTTCAAAGGCTTACTTTAATCTGGAACTTTTATTTTGTCCAACCGCCACTTTCTTCAATTACCTAATCTTCCCTTTCTTCCTCCCAACTTCTTACAATATATCCTCATCTATATGTATATATATATATATATATGGGTGCCTGTTCATGTGTGATTCATAAGTGCTTATTTCCTCCTTCCATCGGAATTCCTTGGTTTTTCTGATTTCTTCTCAAATCAAAGCTCAAATAAGACCTTCTAAACGTCACTCCAATGCTATATATGCAATTTTTTCCTCCTACTGATACACACACAAAATACCCACAAAAAATTTCGCAATTTTTTTTCAGCATTCTTTCTTGATTCTCTTCCCAATCTTCAATTCACATCCTCCCCTATTTAATATGTATCCATAACCTCTCACAGCAATAATAAAATTAAGCTTGTTCTTTTATTTTATTGTTCGTTCAATACACTTCAATTCTTGTTGGTTTCTTGGTGGAGAAATGGGTAGTGTTGGGGTGTTGACAAACTCAGTATTGGTTTGTGCTCCTTTAATGAGTCAATCCGTCGAGCAGATGGTGAGTGACATGCATGAGGCAAAGGCACAAGGGGCAGATGTAGTGGAGATCAGGCTTGATTGTATTAGGGACTTCAGGCCTCCTCAAGACCTCAAATTCCTCCTCAAGAACAAGCCACTCCCAGTTGTCATCGTGTATCGGTACTAAATTTAATTCTTTTGCCTTTTTTCCCTTTTTGTTATATTTGGAACACTTCTTAGAGCAATTGCATTGCTGCCTATGTATGGCAAGATTTTCAGTCGTTTCGATAGAATGGCAAAACTGGTGCCGCACCCATAAATGCATTTCCCTGTCAAATTTGGCAAAATGCCATTTTGTGAATTGATCTGGGAGGGGTGCAACACACGGCAACGACAAAGGCAAAACATCGGTGCAGCACCCTTTCCTTTTTTTGGCAAAATGACACTAATCATTGCCAGGCAAATTTGGCTTTATGGGTGTGGATGCTTCAAGTGCTTTGGAGTTGTAAGTTTTTGCAAGATTCGATCCCGTTTTAGTTGTATGAGCATTCAATTTTCTACTACTTACAGGAGTATGAAATAGGTGTAAAGTCAAAAACTCAAATAGAAAAAGATTGAATCTTCTTTACTGAGGATGGACCTGGCCTCAGTCCAGTTCACTATCCTCCAGTTTGCTCAAGTTTTTACCCTGGCCCACAATGGTAATTTAAACTTGAGTATCGCAGAAAAGTATGTTCTTGCAAAAAATTAGGTTAATCGGACGTCCATAGCAGTATTGGTAATTTCACATTTGTGAAAGGTAATTTGAACAGTTTGGTGGCGTTCCACTTTCTAAAAAAGAAGGTAATTTCAAGGTCAAAAATCATGTGTTGACGCAAATAATTTTCCTATCAATATCGATCTTGTTTGATAGATCTCATTGAGATCTTTTAAACGGTGCAAAAAAATTGAAAAATTATTTTTCATTTTCGTTATATTTGAATTTGAAATTACCTTCTTTTTCAAAAAGAAGGTTTTGGGAGAAAGCGAAACGGGGTCTAATGTGATTCCCAAACTCTTACCTTCTATTTTATCATCCTCAAATTTGAAGTGTTGATACAGCTATAGATATCAAAACGAGCCATTTTTTTCATAGAGGTACTTTTTGCGAGACCTACGATATTAACGGTTTAGATAACTATTGTTGGTTCAGGATGGGCCCACAACGGCTCAAAATTGGACCAAACTGGAGGATAGTGGATTGTACGGGAGCTTGGTTCAATGGGGATTGCTTAATTCTAGCTCTCCTTCTAATTGGAACATGCAACAATTTTGTCCATGCACACTAAATGGTTATGGAGGACCACGTGCTTCTCATAGCAGCTATGTTTACACAGACTTTTTGAATTGTGCTAGGTACCTATACGTGTCACACACTAGATACCAGGGTAATGATACGTGGTTGAAGTTCGACTTAAGTTGTTGGAATCTCTCTCTTGGAATTCGAGTTTTCCATATAGCTCTGCATAAGACTCTCATACTGTCCATGGAATAGCCTATTGCAACTTGTGAAGACCATTTAGCCTAAAAAACTGAAAGACTATACCAAGAAATATGCATATTATTGCCATGTTCACATGTCCTTGGACATATGAAATACAGCTCTTAGACATAGATATGCACCCGACACCCATACTTGGGGTCCATGTAATGCTGTTTAACGGGTAATTTAACAGCCAAAATGTATTGAAGATGAACAGCAAAGTAATTAGAAAAGAAAAAGAGCTATATAGTTCATCATAGGCTATAGTTTCCGAGGGAAGAACCCTAGTTTGACCAATTAGTCTTTCCAACTTCAGTATATGAAGGAATAATTTTTTGAACCTTCATAGAATGTCTTTCGTATAATAGATATCTTATGAACACATATAAGCCACTTTTCATAGTTGATACAACAAGGATGCCCTTACGTGACCTGGGGAAATTAGTGTGATTTGTATCGATTGGCTTCTTTTCAGTAAATAGCTCCAACAAAGCAAATCATTATGTATCAGCCATCATTTGAAGATTCGAAGTAGGACTATGAGTCTCCCTTTCAATCTCTACGCAATATCATCTCAACATATCAGTCAACTTATGTCCTGCTTTGTCTATCCTCGATTTCGGAGGTCTAGGTCCTTCTGTTAGCTGTGGTTTTCTACTACCACGTGTTCATGTACCACATTGTATCATTTGTATGCCATGGCCAATGTGTCACGGAACTTAAGTACTGCTATTCTTTGTGGTTATGAGAACCATCACTATTCCATAAACTTGTAAATTTGGAGATGATAGGCAAAATAATGTAGGTGAGAAAGGTAAAGGCAAGACAAAAATTAGAGTACTTTTTTTTCTTGGATCTGCAGAAAAGCAGAATTGGTTTTAGCACAAAAGCATATGTGTTTCTCGTAATTTGTTTTCAGTATTACAATGGTGTCTGAGTGAGACCATTGCTTCTAATCCTGTTATGAATAGTCAATCACCAAGACTCACTTTATCATTCCATAACAAAACTAGATAGGCATCCTGGTACACAGTTTGAAATCTCATCTCCTAACGAGTCAAACTTTATTCAATGTAGTCATTCATTAAATTTTTGCTAGGCCAAAATGGGAAGGTGGTCAGTATGATGGTGATGAAAACATGCGGTTGGAGACCCTTCATTTAGCTAAGCAACTGGGAGCGGATTATGTGGATTTGGAGCTCAAGGTATTTATTTGGACATTAAATCTTGTGTACAAAATGTATTATGCACTGCTTAGTTGTGCATAGGATATTAAATTCGTTTAGATCTTGTCAAGTTATTCAGATTTTTAGATTCTGTTCCAACATGTTCACAGAGCAACTAGATCAAATTGCAATCTAATATTTTTCCGTGCAATCTGATGGGCACAGCGTGTTGTACCTATGATACTCATTTCCTGAAGTTGAAGTATAGGAAACGCATGCACTATTTCACTTTAAAGAGTGTCATTCGGTAGAATCGGTACATTTCCTTTTCTGTTACACCTTTTAAAATTGGCATGAATTCTTTGCTTCATGCATCGCTAGCATTATTTTTCCAATTATATATTGATAATTCATGCTTGGAAAGCAGTCAGCAGTATGAAAAATTCAAAAATTTAAACGTCAGGGGCATAGGGGAATGTCGTATTTTCCTAATATAGGGGAATGTCGTATTTTCCTAATTTGAAATCTGGTGCTCACTTTGGGGCAGACCACAACCTATATTGTAGGAACAATTTGCAAACATGTAGAATGATGTTTGGTCATAACTCAACTCCTACAGTTGTGTACTGTCGATTTTTTGTTCTGTTTCTGAGCATGCTTCAGCTAAATTTATTTTTATTGGCAATTTGGCTAAGAAGCACATACACTTCTAAAAAGCTGGCCTGGCGTGTTTATAAACCGACACGATGCAACACTCATCAGATACTTCGAGACACCTATCAGACGCATGTCAAAACATCCCATACTATGTTTTGAAGTTTTGGAAACTCTAATACCTTCAGACACTTGGCGAACGATTGTCAAATCCTTAGACACACGTCAAACACATTGTGAGTTAACTTGGAAATTACGGCCGGTTCGATTGATCCTCTCCCTTCACCTATAAATAAGAGCCTCCTCCCCCATTCACTTTCACTCAGAAATTCATTGAGAGAACTCCACACTTCACACACATTTTGAGAGAGTTCTTGTGAGATCACGATGAGAGAGAAATACGATAGTTCTTGTGAGCACATATCCTTTGAGAGTACACACACATACTCCCAAAATACTTCGGGAATCCATAAATCTAGCCGATGTTCTGCTGGAATCCCGCCAAGCAACCGCCAATCAAACAACAATCAAGTTCTAGCTGAGGGGCCCAAGGTGGTATGGCCTTGCAGTCACCCGGACTGCGAGCTTGATCTCCTTTCTTTCCCTTTAATCTATTTTATTTAGTTTCTGGAATTTTCTGGTGCACTTCATAAAACCACGGTCGGTTCTTCGAAGCCACGGCCGTGGGATCGTATTTTAACCGATACACAGCCTACTCTTCAATAGCATGGCTGTGGCATCATCCTTAGCATTTTACACGGCTTCGTGTTCTTTATGGCGGCCGTGGGTTCTGCTTCACATTTGAAATAGAACTTTCATATATTAATCCCTATTCCCTTCCCTGTTATGTTTTATCGCTTTCATCACTAAAAGAGGTTTAATTAAAATGTTTTTGCATTTGATTAATTAAAGATAAATGATTAAAAGCCCATATTTCAAAGAAGCAGAGGCTAACCATTTGGTTGGGCAAAGAGGGGTGCCTAACACCTTCCCTCTTTGTTTTCTTGGTTTCTCTAAAACCAAGTGGCGACTCCCAAACGATATAAGTGTGCCGCAATGGACACATCCGAAATAGGCACGCCGCAACGGGTGTCCCAAAAAAGTGGGGTATCCGCAATTATGTAGCGAGGCAATGTTTTCAGATATGTGAAAATCTAGATTCAGGTATCACTGAACCTTTCATTAAGGCATATAGGCAAACAAGTAAAAACCTCAATTCCATGAATACAAGAGTTGCTATTGTATTGACTATTCTCATCTTCTGAGTTGAATTCAGTAATGACTAATGAGAGTTTTGATTCAGGTAGCTTCTGATCTAATTGGGGAACACAAACTGGATAAGCATAGAAGTAGCAAAATGATTGTATCGTACTATGTCGACGGTAGTATTCCCTCAAAAGAAGATCTCAGCAAACTTGTTGCCCGCATGCAATCGACAGGAGCAGATATCATCAAACTTGTCTCCAACTCAAGTAGCATTACAGAACTCTCGAGAATTTTTCATTTGCTTTCACACTGTCAGGTACGAGAGTTACCTGTATTTTCCATTTAATTTCTTATAGAAATGAGCTAATATGATTATCAAGAGTAGACAATGGAACGGGATAGTTTAATTTAGTTTGAGCTCCTTATTTTTGGTGTATCTGACTAGTCTTCTCTATTCAAATATCTGCAGATACCGCTAATTGCATACTCTATAGGGGATAGGGGTCTAATTAGCCAATTATTGGGCCCAAAATTTGGTGGCCTTTTTGTCTACGGAGCTGTTGAAGGAAATCCTGTGCCTGGTCTTCCAACTTTATCCAGCCTTCGACATGCTTACGGAATTGAGTACATGGATGCTGAGACTATTGTTTTTGGGCTGATCTCAAAACCAGTGGGCCACAGCAAAGGTCCCCTGCTTCATAATCCTAGCTTTAGACATGTGGGCTTCAATGGAATTTATGTCCCCATGCTTGTAGATGATCTCAAAGATTTTTTTACCATTTACTGTAGCCCGGACTTTGCAGGTTTCAGGTATGCCATACTTGAGGTAGAAATTCCTTCCTAAATTTAGCTAGTTAACTTTTTTCCGGTGTTGTTTCCTGATTTCGTGTTGGTTGGAGAAGAGTTGGGGTAGATTATTGTCGCAATTTTATGGGCATTGTATTTCTTCTGTAAGAAAGTGTATAGCTCCGAACATGGACAAGCGTGTGTAGTAGGCGTGGGTATGAATTTAAGCTTGTGGTTCATCTAATTCCCTAGTCCAAGATGTAGGGTGACTTTCTGGACCAACTATGTCCTTGGAGAACATGACAAGGGGTGTTTTGTATACAATCTCCGTAAACCAAATTCAAAGGGCATGTCCAAAGTAGATTGCAGAAAAAATTGAAAAATACTCAATAATTACCATGTGTTGAAGGTCCTACATGGGTATTCAGCCATGAAGTGGAGGCCATCTCGCAAAAAATATGCTTAAAATTTCCACTTTTTCATAGATCATTTTATCTAAGTTAGCTTTCCGATGAGCTTTTCATTCTTGAAATTACATGTGCTACTCTTAGAGTTTTTCTATTCTAATACGTGTTTTCTGCTTTGGTTGTGTCGATTGTAGTATAGGAATTCCATACAAGGAAGCTGTAACAGAATTTTGCGATGAAGTCCATCCACTTGCTCAGGTCTACTCAATATTTCTTATGGATATGTATGCTTTTTAGAATTGCTACTCCCAAACATGTTTAATTTGGCCATCATCTGTAACAATGAGTTTGTATTCCATCTCAAATAATTTTATCAGTAATGCTATATTATAAGCACCTTAAGTTGGTTGCATCTGAATTGGGGTTTGAAAATCTTGCTCAGCAACCCAAAGAAAAAAAGTTGGTTGAAATTCAACTGAAATGTAATGAAGTTCAGCTGTCAATATCTGGTGGGAGCCTATGGGTTATCATTTCCTGGAGTAATGCATGGATGGAGTTGTAATTTTTCTCCTCCATTGGAATTAAAAGCAACCATTTTTTTCTGTTAGCATGATATTAGGATAAATGTGTTACCATATTTTGTATGTTTTAGGATGTTTCCTATTTAGACTTGGCTATTATTCATGTTTCTTTGGTAGTCTACGTTTCCTTGTAATGCATGTTTCCTTAGTTCATTTAGGTTTCTCGGTCACAGAGTGTTGAAGCCTATACAAAGGCATGCCAGAGCTACGTTTTGATAATACGAATGGAAGCTAGGTTCTTGCCAGTTTACTTGTGTAAACATGGTATTAGAGCTAGGTCTTGGGTAGCCTAACCTCATGTGGTCAAGTCTCCGCCTGAATCAGTTCCCTCACCCCCTCAATTCATACCTCCACATGCTACCGGGCTGCATGTGTGTGTGTTAGACTTTATCCACTCACTTAAGCTATCCAATCTTGGTTAATATAATCTAGAGGCTACCCCACCTATTGCCAATTAGCTTTAGGTTGGAACTCTCCAAGAAATCTAACCTTTTTACCACTTTTACCATCAAGTAATGCTTTATGACTGATAATAGGACATAATGTAGACTTGAAAGGAGCTGCATCATGTTCTCTTTTCTTTGCCAGCTCATGTTACATGAACTTGGTTACGAGGAATGGGTGCAGGTTGAAAGGAAGTGTCAAACCTTCCCATACTTAAATATTAAGATATTGGTATGTGTGCAATATTTATGTATGGATTCGGTAACATGTTGCAAACACTTATTTGTATTCTACGCCTTGTCATATACCTGAATAGTATGTTGTAATTTTGTTGAAATGAACTTGAAACCCAATGGGACCAAGGAAGAATGTAGGATTTCAATTTCTCATTCACGTGAAAGGTTAGAAATGTTTATTTTTTCGCGAACGCAAGCTGCTGCTTCTTCATTGTAGGATCTAACTGTATAAGTCGGATACAAGTGTCAAACACATATCTCTCACCCTTACCTAAGTTTCAAGTGTCTAACTTTGATACTTACATACTCTTAGAAGAACTCCTGTAATGTAGCGGACCTAAGAAGCATGGCTACAACATTTATCAAAAAGTTTGGGCACGGATGCGTACAGAATAGCTTATATTTAATTTCTAAATCCTATATTCATAGAATAAAACCAATATTTCTATCAAAAGATGGATTATATTCGAGATCAAACAAAGGATGAACATGAATAATTTTGGTGTTACAAGTATAAAAAACAACCATCATTAAATAAATATTCAAAAATGAGTATCCATGGCACCCCAACTTTAATGAAACAAAGTAATCACGTACTTGGGCATGTCCAACATTTGTCCAGAGCATGTCTGAGTGTTTCCATAGCTGATGCGTGTGCGATACTTAGTAACAGAATCTCCTATCAGAATCACAAATCTACCCCAGAAATTCGCTCCCAAGTCAAAATCTCCTAGAAACTTGCTGCCGTCAAGAAAGGAGCTCGCTCAAAACTAGTATTAGAACCTCTCAAGCATATGGATTGAAAAAAAAAAAAAGAGCTACCAAGTAAGAAAAATATGAAGCAACGATAAGATACTAAACATAATGAAGTTAAAATTGATCAAATAAGTACAATGTCTATTTGTATTTATAGATAAATATTTGCAGTTTACCACCACCAATTATTACTAATTAACATGTGAAGTAGGAATAGCACAAAAATAGTTCTTGTAGGTAATATTATATGTTTATATACATATATGCGCTCCTATAAGTATAAATGCTTCCAACCTTAGATTCTTTTATATTCTCTAGCTCCCACTTCATGCAACTAAGGTCCGCATGGAAGCTTGAGGCATATTGACGTGTCCGTGCTTCTTAGTAGCTATTTTCTACATGTAGACAGTACCTATATATTTTCTCTCCCAATCCACCATCACAATTCTACTATCTTTGTATGCAACAACCAATCCTATCGTACCTGTTCCGCTGCAATACCAGTGGGGGTCAAGAGCTCAAACCCTAAACTCAATGACCATTACTATTTGCTATAGTGACCCCATAGTTGCAAATGCCATATGTATAATGTTGATATGATGCCAATGTAATCAGCGGTTGCATGCTTCATCAGTCTATAGGTGCTGTAAATACTATTATAAGGCGGCAGACTGACGGGAAGCTGATTGGCTACAACACGGATTGTGAGGCTTCTATAACTGCTATTGAGGATGCTCTAAAAGGTATCAACACTGACACTATAATTTCTATAACCAGTTACATTTTTCTACGTGAACTAAGTTCATCATAACACTCAAAAAACACGTTTTCTTGGAGAGTAGCACTTCAGATATCTTCCGACGATATCTTATCTTGGAGGTGCGAGGTGCTGAAAGAAAAATTCACACGCTCATGTTTGTTAATGAGTTTATGGTGTGCGTTGTACCCTATACAGTGTTAACCTTTGTATGTCTGATTGAGTACCTTGATTGGTTAGTTTGAAAGAGAATTGACATTACTTATATCTGCCAGTATGGGGATGCATGAATGGGGAAGCAACTCTCCCATCTCCTCTCACTGGGAAAATGTTTGTTTTAGTTGGTGCTGGAGGAGCTGGAAGAGCACTAGCATTTGGTGCCAAAAGTAGGGGAGCGCGGGTTGTCATATTTGACCTTGATTTTGGTATGTGGTCTAAACCTTCTGTCTGTATTAAGTTTATCATAAAGTTAGCTTCTCTTTTATCCTGATATTTCAGCATTTTGTTCCAAGGCCATCCTGTGGGACTCTCCAGTTTATCGGGTTGCCAATCACTTTGTAGCACATTTTAGCCTCAAGGATCATATGGTCTTTCTTCTCTATTGTGTTTGGACTAATTGAACTTTTGGCTTTTTTTCCTGCCCTTCTTTGTCTTTAGTGAACTGGCTTTAGCTTTTGGTTAACATTTTAGGAAATATTGAATCGTCTAAGATGAGAAGTGATAGTAGAAAAATATGAAGGAAATTTGATAAAATTCAGAAAAGACAAAAATAAGCCAGAATAAAGTTATGGCTTATTTTCATCATGAACTTCTTTTTTGGCTTTTGGTCATTTTTATTTTCTTCCAGAGTTCCTCTCATCGAGACAGACTTTTAACCCAAAGAGATGTGGTCCAGAACTAGAAAAATGGTCAGAAAAGACTTAAGCCAAAAAGAAAAGCCGCAAGAAAAGGTAGGCTTTGGATTTGCATGAATACTATTTCTCCCCCCACTTCTGCGAATATCTCATACATTGATGAGTTATGCCCGTGGTTGGCGACCAGATGAGCTAGAGTTATCCTTGTGAGAGAGGACCTAAACCCCCTCTTTCTAATCCAAAGTGTTTTGTCTCGAAGACAGAGCAAAGTCTCTTGCCATGGCTGTGTCAGGTGAAGCTCAGCCTTACCAAGACTTGCCAAATTTCCAGCCGGAGAAAGGTGCGATCCTTGCCAATGCAACACCTGTGGGAATGCATCCGAATAAGGACCGAATTCCGGTGGCTGAGGTTCCTCCATATTTTCATTCCAACATAACAACATTTGAGTTGGAAATCGTAAATAAGACTTTGTATTTCATGTATAGGTCACCTTGGGCGATTACAAACTTGTCTTTGATGCTGTTTACACACCTAGAAAGACCACCCTATTAAAAGAAGCTGAGGCCGCTGGAGCTATCATTGTCAGTGGAGTCGAAATGTTCCTCCGTCAGGCCATTGGCCAGTTCAACCTCTTCACTGGTGGAGAAGGTACCTCCAGTTTATTCTCTTTTTCTCCTTCTTGGGTTTTCTTTGGCTGCATTTTTATCAGGACTTAAAAAGGTTTGTTGACGGAAAAAATATTTAAGCAATTTTCCTTTGCAAAGTGAGGATAGGCTTCCTTCAGTTTTTCTTTTCCCTTAATTATTCTTTCTTTGAACCAAACACACCATTAGAGAGGCGGCCCTTACAGATGGGTTTGCAATTTGATCCATCGGTTTGTTGGAATTTCCAGATAATATTGAGGGTTTGAACATGTAGTTTAGTCATGATCACCAAGCTTAGCGAAGTAGCATTGCATATGCGAGTCATTCCATAAACCAATATTGGTGTTTTTGTCGAAACACTTCCTGGTAAACATACACATAAGTGATGTTCTGCAAGTATACGACTTCATATTAGAGACCTTCCAGGTGGTTGTATGCAACAACATATTTACAGTCTGCTATGTTGGAGTAATAAAAAGGGGGGAGGAACCTAATAGAGTAACATGCCAAGATAATACTCAATTTTTAGATTGATTTACTGTTAAGTGTTAATGCTGTCAATGCATGTGTAATTGTTCAGGGCTTTATTGAAGCAAGTTAAAACATTATTTCATATGTTTGTAACTTTGCCTGCGGCATTACCATCACCGTAACAACATTTGGATAAAGTTACTTCTAAAGCCAGATCTCTTTTATAACACTAACTGAGATGCCCTTTTGGTGCGAGGACTTGTTTTTCGAATTTTCTACCTCGTCAAAACAATCTGATTTGCTTTCTTGTTCTGTCTTGCAGCGCCTAGAGAATTCATGCGTGACATTGTTATAGCAAAGTTCTGATGCATCTCATTCGTCGGTCTGGCATAGGATAATTAAGTTAAAAGTTAAACCACAATAGGTATGCCATTGATCGAGCGTGCAACAGTGAAACTAATTAACTAAGATGTGAAGGTGATCAAATTGGGAAAAAAAATATTCTTTGGGGAAAGCAATGAATATTGTTTCCCAAATAAGGCCTATTGAGTGAACCTATGATCATGTGTTGTAAATCCTGTGTTATGGGATGGGGCCTTCATATGTATTGAAACAATGACTCTATTGCTATTGTAATCTTTGAATAAGCACAATTGGACCCATTTCCTTTCTGTTAATCTTGAAGCTCTAACACTATTCAGACGGCCTTTAAGCTTTGGTGCTTTTGTTTATTTGATTGATTTTGAATGATAAGGATAAAAACATTCGGATTATTTCTGGCGACCATCCGGCCTCAACAGCATTATACTCTATAGTTTGTGCTATATAGCAGGATTTGAACAAATACCTTTTGTTTTACCAGAACTCAAAAACAGCCAGGGTTTTGAATCTCTGTAGGGGGACACGTATAGGCGATACGTCGAAGTATTGACCCAGATTGTATGGTGTCGAAAAATCAATAAGTAAATGACTATATTGGAGAGCCAAACGCTATAGAAATGGGAGAGGAGTGAGTGGTAAACCATTGTTTTCTTCTATGTTCAGTTTAAAGTGGAAAAGATATCGCCGGTTGGAATTCCGTAAGTTGATAAATTCATTTCCGCGCATTCTCCTCCAGTACCATATTGGAACTCTTGACACAGACTCTTTAAAGTTTTCATGATCGATGTTTTAAGCCTTCCCAATAAAAGGACATCACAACTTATTCTCATTCAGAAGTACAAATCACAAGATTCGGATTTGAAAACGGAGAAGCACAGATTCAGCTACACTCTTGCATACAAAATCCTCCTTACGCGTGCCTTGACATGAGTTCCCTAAATAGGTCTTCGGGAGCTGCAATTCACAAATGAAACCACATACTTATGTTAGCTTGAAATAGTAAGAGCCGCGTAACAAGGAAAAATGTTTCTCAGACTGCATTCGGATGATCATCCATCGATAACTTGTTGCTGTCATACCTGGCAAACCTGTGAAGTTTTTGTATTGCTCAAATCCCTGCCGGATCAACATTTCTGTTCCATAAACAATTATCTTTCCAAACTCTCTCGCCTCTCGCAAGAGCCTGGTATCTTTTGGTGTGTAAATCGCATCGAAAACTAGGTCATAATGCTTAAGAGCTTCCTGCAAGTTGCGTAACAAACAGGAAATTAAACCATCAATTGACAATACTCGTAGATCGCAATCGTATTTTCCAGAGAGCATAACTTTGGGTAACCTTGGAGAATAGAAGCAGAGAAAAAGGGCAACCTTGGAGATTGGGGTTGAGTTGATATTGGGTTTCATCCCTACAGATGTAGTGTTTGCAAGAATCATTCCTTCTTCCGGATGGAAATCATTCACTTCTTCAAGAGTCAGGGCTTCGCCGCCAACTTTTTCAGCCAGTTCCTTAGCTCGTTCTGTAAAATGAAAGATAGAATCGTCATCCTAGATAGACACATTGTTGCAGAGGGTGCAATCGCGAATACAAACTGAAGACAAAGTAAGCGGTCTTAGTCTTGGAAGGTACGTTTTCAACATTTACATATCGCGAAACCAAGCCTGTTGGGTATAGTTTTAGTAATCGTTTTCTGTTTTCCGTTTTCATTTTCCAGAAAAATCATGTTTGGTGAACTGCTTTTGGACAAAAACAAATACTCGAAACAATCAACTCAAGCAACAGAAAAAAAAGATGGCATTAGAGGTTTAAGGCACCAAAATGACACGCGAAGCTCAAAAAGGATGAGGTTTACTATGTGTTTCTTTCCATTAGAACTTACATTAGTTGATGCCCAAGACAAGATGAGCTCAGTTCTGTTTTTTCTGCAATTTTTCAGCAGATGGTAGTAGTGCTAGTGGTCCTAATTGAATGTTACAATTGGAGAAAAAAGAAGCGAATTTTTCCCCCTTCCCTCCAGCTCATACCGGATTACTTACTGGTAGAGTGATGGTTTTTGCACTGGAAAGCTTTCCTGCTAACAATTAAAACACAGCAATAGATGTGCCAACAGTTGAGGACATACCAAATGTGCGATTTGCAACAATAACTCTTGCTCCCTTTTGCTGTGCACCATATGCAAGAGACTTACCAGCACCTCCAGCTCCCAAGACAACAAACAATTTACCAGCTAAGGGTGAACCAACTGCAGGGATTGAGCCATTTGACTCTGAAAAGAAAAGATGAAAAGCCAATAATTAGAGCGACACAGAGAACTTATGAATTCTTATGATCTTTCATGTCTCTAAAGAACACTGTATACCTCGTAGCCCATCTTCAATTGCAGAAATGGCACCAATATAGTCCGTGTTGTAAGACTTCAAAGTACCGTCTGGTCTTCTGACGATGTTATTAATAGCTCCAATTTTCTACGAGAATTTAGTTGCAGATACAAATTATATTCTTTCACCACAGCACGATAAACAACACTTGAGAAAATTTGGTTAGTTCATAATTTGTGACAGATCATTGAATACCTTGGCAATCGGGTCAATTTCATCCATGCATTCAAGTGCAACTTCCTTGTGAGGAATTGTACAACTGCGTTGCAAATTAGTTCCTTTTAGTGTCAACTAACAGTTGTGATCAGAAAATTATATAAGCATGGTCTAGACTAGTTCCGCGAACAGATTTCATCCTTTACCGGGACCTTTCACTTTGCACCTTAAAAGTTCTCAGAAGCCGATTTTAATTTTCTCAATTTACCCCTTGATCAACTCCCAAGTTTCTGGGCAATATATCAGCTTCTATCTTTTTTTTGCTATGGACTTTATTGCTAACTGACATCCAACTCTATAGCAAGAAATGCCACAAGATTAAATTTCCGCATTATGGCCATTTAAGTATCATAGGATTTCACTTGGGTATTGTTGATCAACCCCATTAGGCATTCCTGTCAGTCAAGTAGACAGTTACCAATTGGGTCGAACTAAAGAAATACCAATCGTCTCAAAAGACTCGAAATGGAATTAAGAGGACCTTCAGTTTGAGGGACAAAGTGTGAATTAAGTACTTTGGGGTGAAAAGCATGTTCTTACACTTTATCATGTGATGTCACATAACACACACTAAGAAATTTGAAGGAAAAAAAAAAAAGGCCTTTCAAAATCTGACATTTCACCTGAATCCAGCAAAATCAACAGATGAATAGGTGTTTAAGAACCTCTTGACATCATCCACCAGCAAATGGACATAAACCGAGTTCAAACCAACTTTCTTAAACGCTTCGTTGAACAAAAGAGGGCTCTTGCTGTGACCAACTGGCTTCCCAATGATGCCATAAACTTTGGTATCTGGCTTGATAAGTCTGAAGTTGTACAAGTCTAACAAATCCTTTGCAGTTGTTTGCCCGGGAGCTGATATGGCACCAGCCTCAAGTGCACCATAAGTCAGATATCCATTGAATTTGGGGCTTAGCAGCCTAGAAATCAAACCCCTCTCACCCATAACAATTCCAATTATTGGGATCTGCCAATATCAGCTGATTGTTAATAACAAACCTAGAAAACAAAGTTTGTATGGGACTAGTTTTGTTTTCAATTCTGTTTTTTTGTTTAGAGACCATTTGGCAAACTACTCTTAAAATTGTGTTTGGAAGAATTTTCCTGAAAATTTCATTCAGTTTTCAAATTCATGAAAATGATGTTTCTGAATTTTTCAAAAACTGATAAGGCACAAAAATGAAAACCATGAAAATAACAGTGAGTGTTTTTGGACTTCGGTTTCCGTGTACCATGAGCCAGGGTTTTATATTGCAGTCTCGTGATACGTCCATATATCAACCACTATCAAACAGTATTGGCAATACATAGGTAAATAACGGTATTTGAGGTCCAAACCCCGTTGCAATATCAGAAAGAGCTTTGAAACCACTTCGAGTGAATACTTACTTGAGAATGCACGGTGATTTGGAAAACACGTGCCACATCGGTGATGTCAAGGGCAGTTGTTGCAATCTTGACTATATCAGCTCCAGCAGCTTGCATTCTTGCAACAAGATTGCCAATATCCTCGGTTGATGGTGTATTGTGAAAGTTATGAGAAGAAACGATGACTTTGAACTTTTCCGGCTTCTTTCCAAAAATTGAATTGGTGAACTCATCAGCAACCTGCAACATATGTGAATGTTGAACTCTTGAGCGAGTCACATTTATTTGTGTTTGTATTTCTGAGCAACGGAAGTCAATTAATATCAATAGTTCGTCCTCCTTGTTTGATTTTTCAAATCCTTACAGTTTTATCTATTCCAAGTTGATGGCTTTAGATGCAGATTCATGAAGGGATCCTTGGCTGCCACTGTATATTCATTGCAGAGTTTTTCAGCAGACATCATCACAGGTTGATAAGACTGCCCCGATGACTATTAACTCTGTTAGAGCTTTTCTGAGTTCCATGAAAGGAGTGAAGCCTTTTATGGTTAATCGATCCTTCAAATATGAGTTTGAAAAGTGTAGTGTTGCTCTGGCTTTAAAATAGGGGCCCCGGCTATGGAAGGTGAGATTGGTCTCCTAGTCGAGGTGCACGTAAGTTGGCCCGAACGTTTGGTTATAAAAAAAAAAAGAGTGTAGTGTGGTGTGGTGTACATGTTTGTTTCTGTGTTTCCTTGTGGAGTCTTGTTTTAGTTCTGTTTCATTTGGTTGCTGGTCTGTTTGTATTGCTAGGGACATTCCCCTGGATTGGTTTTTCCGATAGGTTTTTGAGCTTTATAAAAGTACAGTCAATATAAATAAATAATTTTTTTTCAAAATCGATGGATTACAGAGGTTGTAGGCACTGAACTTGCTTATGCTCGATCCCCATTGATCTAGTGCTATTTCCTTACAAAAAATAAAAAAAAACTCAGTAGGAAAAACTAACAACAAAGTCAAATTTGGAAGATACTTACTACATGGGATGAGAGCGGAGTTAATAGGATGAACCAAACGAGTTCTGCATACCGCAACTAATCCTTCCTTACTCTAACAACGTTCACCCCCCGTTGAACCCGACTCCCAAAGCTCAATGCGTCTCATTAAAAGCTCCTTTTAAAAATTGCCACATAATATAAACAAACCAAGTTTGAAACCCACAAATATTCTACATATGTTCACCTAGAACTCTTGGCTTCATAAACTTACATTATGTATGTAAATACGTAGGAAAGCTCTTTGTGTTCGGATCATGGCCAACCCGAGTAAAATTCGTTTGAGATATCAATTATCTATTGAGATTTAAACATAGCTGCAAAACTCCTCAACTGTTCAAGCCCTACTTGACCCGACTAGGCTCGTTTACAGCCGTACTTTCAATACTGGTGCACACCTCCCTCCCCTTTTACGGACATTTCAACAAACACCTTAGCGACACCCATTTAAAACGTACTCTCTTGTATCGAGTTGCCTCTGCATACTTACTTTTACAAATTGGCTTACAATTTCGAAAATAACTGGAGTGATCGTTTGTTCATTTTACAACACCAAAGACCGTCGGGTTTGACCTGCTAACTACTACTACTACTAGTTTTCTGGGGTATTCAATTGTTAACGAATTGGAGCGATGCAGGGCTAAATCTCAGTGTATCGTAACAGCAAGGCCAATTACTAATACGTTTCCTCCTGTTCTCTAATTATCAATTAGAAGGTCGATACGTTTTTCTTCTCTAATATGTATCCGTTTATCTGCGATATACTGTGTTGGTTTTTTGATCCGTAACACTGATCCGGTTTCGAGACCTATTATTTGAGAGAAAGAAAACTGTTTGTGCGAGCACAAGAGAGAGAGCAATTTTTTTATTTTAAACGGCGGAAGAAAATTTTAATCTTTGAAATTGTTACATATACGAAAAGGAGCCGATGACATCATATCCTTAAGCTAACAATCATGTGACCATCCTAGCCCCCTCAAGAGGGAGAGAGCAATTAACCCAATTAACCCTAAGGAGTTTGCCAAGTGGTCATAGGCAAATGGACGGTAGAATTGGTCAGTCTTTTAATTCTTTTTTAGAATTGTCTTTAATTGGGAGTCCGCAAATGGACAGTGGGATTGATCTGTCTTTAATCGGGACGCCGCAAGTGGACGGTGGGATTAGTTACCCACGATTAGTCGAGGTGCGAGTTGACCCGGACACCTAAGTTGAGAGAGAGAGAGAGAGAGAGAGAGAGAGAGAGATTATTTAACCTTAAGCTCGACATCAATGTAATGAGCACCGAATTCCATGGCCAGACGAAGTGCATCTTGCCGCTTCTTCTCATCACCTTCGTATTGACCCCCTTCCCAAATTGGCCTAACCAGTATAGTGCAAAAAGTATATTAAAAATTCCCAAAACAAAATTAATTTGCTTTTTCCACATTTATCAGAAACCCAAGTAGGAGTAAGTTGGTCAGTCCACCGCCCAATTAGACTCAAATATATAAAATAAATAAAGAGTCTTGTACACTGAGCATGACTACCAAGCATCGTCGCTTATGTTTAGTTTATACCGCAAATGAAATATGTCAAATTCAGGCTCTGTTTGTTTGGACGTAAAATATTTTTCGATAAAATGTTTTACCTATTTTCCGGTATTTGGTAGTATAAAAAATGAGAAAAACATTTTACATGTAAAACATTTTTCACTAATTGGATGAAAATGACTTACCCTTAAATCTTCTGTAAGTTATTTTTCGAAATGAACCAACTGCAATTCTCACTGCTCAGTTTCTTCAATCGTCAGTCTTGACTCACATTTCAATTCCCTTATTCTCAGATCTCACACACTCTCTCTACTATTTTGTCAATTTCTGAAAAATATTTGAAAATATTTTTCATGTGCCAATCAAAAATAGAAAAATATATAAAATTTTAAAGTTTATCTTTTGAGAAAATATTTTATATCAAAACAAACAGAGTCATATGTATTCAAAGTGACTTTGTAACGAGTGTTCAAAAAGCTTAGACCATGAGGTTAAAATGGTTTGTATAATTTTCGTCCAACCATTTCAAGCTTAATTTGTAAACTAGCACGTACTTGTTGATAAGACAAAAATGAAAAGGAAGAAAAAGAAGATAGAGTCCGTTATGGGTGGTTAGATAAACAATAGTGAAGGAGGGTAAATTTTTAAGGAAATTAATTTTCACACTCTCCTTTTTAATATTTACACTTTTTTTTTTGTCTAGTACATTATGGTTGGTTAGATAAACAATAGCGAAGGAGGGTAAATTTTTTAGAAAATTGATTTTCACACTCCCTTTTTTGATATTCACATTCCTTTTTTTGTCTTTTACCAAAAAATTTACATACACTTTCAAGACTAAAAAATAAAAAAAGGGAGTTTGAATGTCAAAAAAGGAATTGTCAAAATCACTCCCCATTTTTTAAGAGAAATGCTAGGGACACATCAATGTGTCACACCCTAATCACACATCTCTCACATGCATGTGTAGAAATTTCACAATATATGCTAAGGACCCACATGTATGTGAGAGGGGTGTAGCTGAGATGTGACAAATTAATGTACCCTAACATCTCCATTTTTAAAACTGGAAACCACTGCAAAAATTTCACAAACATAACGAATAAATAAAAAGACCGAGCCACATATATAGTATTTGAGATTCACATATAGGAGTAGTATTTTTTTATTTTTTTTTTATAATACAGGTGTCCGAACCAACTTACCTGTAAGTGACAAGGGTAGGCAAAGGAGACTTTTGAATTAGAGTTTCGAGATCTTGGCGGGGACTGAATTCTCGGAGACAGTCCAGTCTTATCTCCACAACGTCAGCACCAATTTCCTTGGCTTTTCCCATCTCAATCAGCATTTGATCCACTGTCATCCCCATCAGCGGAGTGCAAAGCAGCGTGGTACCGCTTCCCACCCCTCTGCTACTTGTTTCGGCTTCCGAAGCAGCAAACTAAACAAACCAACAAAACACAGATTAGGAAAAGTTTAACAAAGTGCTCTCCGTACCATTTTTTGTTTTCATTTTTTGAAGAACAAAAGTCTTTTTTTTTCTATTGCGGTGATGTAGAGTGTTCTGGGCCAGCTTTCGCGCCCCTCGGGCTAATCCCTACAGTCCCTCACGTACACAGCCGTTTCACGCGCTTACTTGTGAGGGTAGAGTGGCTCTAAGAGTTGCTGGGAAGAAAAATTGAACTCGAGACTTTAAGAGAGAGCAAACTCCTAAGTCTCACGCTGAGAGTACCGGAACAACCCCTTTGTAGGCGTGGTAATTTCCGACACGACACGAGAACATGACACGAACTCAATACGAAATTAGCAGATTAGGGTCAGTTATTTCTGACACGGAACACGAATATAACACGACACGGTAACACAAAAAGTTAAACAGGTCGGGTTAGAGTTGAGAGAATTCTGACACGAATACGACACGACACAGGATGGGAATTTAAAGGACACGAACCCGACACGAAATTAGCGGGTTAGGGTTGACTATTTTTCACACGGAATACAAATATGACACGACACGATAATACAAAAAATTAAACAGGTTGGATTAGGGTTGAGAAAATTCTGATATAAACACGAGATGATATGACACAACACGACACGTTGCCCACCTCTACCCCTTTGGAGTTAAGAACAAAAGATTTGTTCCGTGAACGATTTTTGGAAATTATTTCTGATCTTTTTCCTGAAAAAACAACTCGGGTACTTTTAAGGAACAAAAATATCACTGTCAATTTCTCTTTGTTTTATCAATTATTATTCAATCACAAACACTTACACATATATTTACATCTTTTGGTGGAGTCCACACATACTGGAGGTGTAGTGTATGTGAACCCCAATATGAATATGAGTGAATTTATATAAATGTTTGTATAAATATTTGCAGCTATATAGAATGATTGGTATTTTATAATGGAAAAAACATAAAGAAACACAAAGTACATAAGTACTGATAAATATCGGTACCATATTGTTAAGAAACACAAAAGTACACTTTTCAATTTTAAAAACAAACTTTGCACATAAACAAAATCATACTATTTGTGGAAACGTTTTTTTTTTTTTTTCGGTGTGCTTTTAATGTTTTTATTGATTTTGAACATCCAAAAAAGCAGCCAACTTCACATAACCAAGAGAATAAGAGATAGAACTACCCAAAATTGTTCTTCAGCAACTCACTTTTCAGCATGCACCCCAAAAAAAAAAAAAAAATTATTTTCAAGAGTTCGTGATTTGTTTCAACAAAAAAAGCGAGAACATCACGAAAAGAGGAGCGTTTTTCGAGCGTTTTGGTGTTTCTATTTCTTCCGAGAACGAGAAAAACGAAAATGAACAAAATGTAGAACCAATATATCACCAAGCATGCATGAAATAGTGTTTGTTTTTCACTATGAACTTCCCACAGTACTAAACCAAAGTCGATGGAAAACAAATGCTGGAAGTGAGTACCAAAGAGCTTCCGGACGCCATTGACAAGCAGTGTGCACAACCTTTGGGTTTACTTATATTTCAGTTATGAGCAAAACAGAGAGTATAAGAGCAGAGCTAGCTAGCAGGGCTTACAATAAGTACTATATATTTTGGGGGGGTTTTTTTCCCACTTTCGAGAATTTATTGCCCCTTATTGATCAGGCATCTATCACCATCAACAAAATTTCCAAGTTGCATGTACTGAAAGTTAGCTCGGAAGTTCGGTGGAATTAACCTTCAATCAAGTTGACCAAGTTAGGTACTGTATGCATTGCCATTTCCCACACCTAGTCGTGTGCTTCATGTTGGGCCATGAGGGTGGCTCAAGACTGCTCATGGACCGTTAGGAAATTGATGAAGCTCAGACATGTGAGCCTATGAAGCACCGACCTATCCAAAAGGGCGCCGTATCTACGTATTGGACACGGGCACACGCAGGGACACGTATTGGACGTGGCGTTTTTTGATAGGGGACACACGGCTGGGATCAAAATGTAATATTTTTAATTTTTGGAGATTAATATGAAATTATTCTAAAAAATTGGTGATGCAGGGAAGCGTATAAGAAACTGATGAACGAAGCGACAAGGACAATCACAAACGCAACAGTTTAGAGAAACACTCTCTGACTCTTTTCTTTATCAAAAATCAACTGCGCAGCCCCAAGGCTTACAACTTATTATATAAGTATCAAACCCTAACCCTAGTTGAAAATGGAAAATAACGGGAAAATTACTAATTTCAGAAAAAACCGAAATTATTACAAAATCATAAAATAGAAAAAAAAAACTAAGACTTCTCCAAAAAGAACGAACTGAAAACAGGCTTTTCGGGTGAAAGTTATAAGCGAAACGATTATTTCCTAAAACGGCAAAAACGGGCTTCTGGAGGCCTAAACAGCCTCGAACAGCTAAAAAACACACGTCACATAGCCTTTGGCTATGTGTCCTGACCGTTGGGCCGTTTCGGATCGAACCTAGGTGAGCCTATCACCTAAATCCATGGTCAGTTATTTACGATCTTGCCACTCTAGGCTTGAAATGCCTAAAGCGGTATGCCTCCTCGGCTACTGCATCAACTGGGTTAAACTCTAATTATTCCTTTGAAAATAATTTATACAATTTATGAAATTATTCATATACAATGGTTCATATAAAATATATATATATATATATTATTTATTTATTTATACACGTGACGTGTTTTCCGCCGTATCCGTATTCCCATTTTTTTAGAATTGTCGTGTCTCATGTCCGTGCTACGTAGATGTGAGCCAGCCTTTTGTAAAACACAGTACTATAGGAGATGGTGACAGTACTTTTCTTCAGTTTGACAACTGGCAGCCCAAATTAAGGCCCTCTATACAAGCTTCTTGATGACAGATTTAGCTAATTTGGGCTGAGCTTTGTATGCAAAGGTTAACTATGTTACCCTTTAATGGTGATTGGAATTGGCCTAGGCCGAGATCCAACCTGCTCCAACAGATTCAACTTTCTATTCCAAGTTCTTTACAGCCTCGGAGGGACAGCAGTGATGAAGTGGTATGGACTATCTCTCCGACTGGTAATTACGACACTGCAAAACATACGTGGGAGGCTATTAGACATAGATCAAGGTTTCAAAGGTTCCTTGGGCCTCTCTTGTTTGGTCTGCCTACAATTAATGTATCATCTCTTTTACAAATAGTTTAAGAGCATCTCCGGCCCTTACCCAAAACTCGGATACAACTCGGAGTAAAAAACACCCTTGTTGCAATTTCACACATTTACCCACTCTTAAACTATTTGTAAAAGAGATGATATGTTAACCCAAGGGATTGGCTTGATGGGCAAGGGACTTAAGTATTACTTTCTCTTAAAGTCTCATGTTCGAAACTTTTCATGTGCTCGGCAGAATGTTTTGTTCTTTTATTACGATTTCATGTTTTTTTTTTTTAAATAAAGTTACTTAAGTAACAAGCACCACTAAGTTTTTTTGATAGTACAAATACGACTAAGGGAGCGTTTCCACTAAGTAATGAGTTGTGGACCATAATATTTTGGTTTTGTCCTTATTCAAAAAATTTCGCATATGTTAGTTTTGTGCCAAATTTTAATGTATTATGGGTTTGTCTCGACGAGAAGAATCAAAAAAGTAAAAAAATTATGACTTTTACAGAAGTTTTTTGTGAAATATCCAAGAGAAAGTCTAAAAAGCTGATTTTTTTTATTATTTTTCTTGAATATTTTTCAAAATATTAGTGCAAAAGTCATAATTTTTTATTTTTCCGATTCCTCTCATCGAGATGAACTCATAATACTTAAAAAGTTTAGCGCTAAGTAGTAATTTTCAGATTCTGCCGTATGATTGGATTCGCATATAATTGTGTAACTAACATTTGAACTTCTTTTCAATCGGCAATTCATCGGCACCTTTCCTTTGCTTCGACAAGTGCACCAAATCAAGGTAGAACCAAAGCACGAACCACCAGCTAACTTTCCAGGCAACATATTTACTTACTCACCATATTTACACACCTAACGCCAACCCGCCATTGAAGAACCTCTCTCTCTATCAAATTTTGTTGAAATAATATATAGTTGGACATTTGAAGGACTGCTACTGAAGTCTTAAACAACAATTCAACAAAGCAGAAGAAAACCCCCTTGAGGACAAACAAAATGACTCTCAGCAGCACACCGGTAGTGACTCTCAGCAGCATACCGGTACGTATCTACTCAAGCACCACTGCATTTTGTTGTACATTAATTTATGTACATGTGCGTAGGTAATGTTGTTTGGATTGATTTTTTTTAATTTCCAATGCATTTTTATTTTTTATTTTGGGTTTTTGAGTGTGTGCTCGTGCGCATGCATGTGGTGAAATTGCATGCAGTTGGCCGGAGAAGGAAGGAGGAGGAACACGACGGTGATATGTGCTCCGGTGATGGCGGAGAGCGTGGATCAGATGCTGATACAGATGGGGAAGGCGAGAGAGCTGGGGGCTGACCTCGTTGAGGTTCGGATTGACTACTTGAAGAACTTCTCCCCAAGCCAACATCTTGATATTCTCGTTAAGCAGTCTCCTCTCCCCACTCTCATTACATGCAGGTGCAAATCTCTCTCTCAATCGTTCGATCTATCGAGTGTATTAAGTTTCCTAAGGCATCACATGGCGGTGCCCAATTGACGCCGAATATTTTATCCTCTGTATTGGTATTTCTTCTAGTCCAGTCACATACTGGTTAGTCCAGTCTAATTGGACCTTTTTAGGCTCTTCTTGAACTTATAAGAATTTGTAAAGCATCTCATCTAAAAAAATTTGAGCTAGAGAAAATAGATACTCCCTCCATCTTTTTTTTATAGTTCAGTATTCTATTTTAAGGTGTCCCTTTATAAATGTCCATTTTATAAAGCTAGTGGGCAAAAGTTGATGCATTGTTCATTTTGCCCCTAAAAGTAGATTTCATTTTGAAAAGTTAGTAAGTAAAAGTGTAATGATGTTGTCTCTATAGAGTGTAAGTAGGGAAAATAGAGGTAAAAGTTGATGTGAAAAATGTAATGATAATATCTCCTTAATAAGTTGGAGTTACGAAGCTGAACACTTGAAAAGGGACGGAGGGATTAGTTTAAGTTTCAAAAAAGATCTGTCCGTCTGCTCTCTTTTTTTTTGTCATTCGCTAATCATAATCTACTTTATTCTAGGGGACTAAAGGAACGAGATGAATATTTACAGAAATCAAACTTTGTCTATGTGCATGAAAGTATAAGGGAGGTACCACTAAACTCCACCCCACCTGCAGTTTACTTTTCAAATAAGCAAATATTGTTTTGTTCGTGGCAATTAATGCAAAAAGTTCATGGTCATTATTTTGTACTCTAGAGATTAGACCGGTATAAAGGGCTGACGGGTATAAATATAGACCCACAAAAATCTAAACTTCTGATACTAGTACTTGGTCAAATAAAGCATACTGTATTGCAATTATTTTAGTAGGACCACGCCCAAATATACACTGCACATTTTAGTATGGATATGTATTTGGATATATAAAGTGTGCGTGGTCCTAGAACTACTTTTTCTGTTGTTCCCGATTTCGCCAGAAATAATGCGGCTTCAAAGCCAAAATGGAGTGGTGAATAGAAAGACAAGATAAGGAAAAAAGGTAAGAAATATTTTATTTGAGAAAAAGCAAAATGAATAGTATGAGTGCAGTGTTGGATAGTAAAATACCATTTAGTCGAAACAACTTGACTATTGTCATTAGCATGTTGTCCAATAATATAACGGAAACGTGCCCTTAAACTATAGTACTATATTATCGACGTATTTAATTCATGCAAATGTTATAGTTTCTAAAATACTTGAAGTAGATAATTCTACGTTCCCCGTAATCACACAATATGAGGTTTCTCTCCATCTTAAACTACGAGCAACTAGAGGTTGTGTTATTCCAGACCGAGTAAGCACACTATACGTGAGTACAGTACTATTCTTTTGCAATTTTTCTTATGGAATTAACATGTCCATTAATTCCAGACCGACATGGGAAGGTGGTCGATATGATGGGGACGAATCAACGCGACAAGCTGCACTGCGTCGGGCCATGGAATTGGGTGCCGATTATATTGACATCGAGCTTAAGGTTGCCTTCTCAGAACCAATTATTTGCAAATGCTACTTATATTTTTACATGATTCTTAAAGGCATGCCTAGCTACAAGCTAGTCGCTTTTCTTTTGTTTTCGCAGAACTTGTGCCACAGACTATGATCTTAGAGTATTACTCAATATGTATGCCAACACATATAGGATCCGTTCATTCTTCTCTGCGACGCGCAAATGGTCAAAACTTGCTTCGAATTTTTTGGAATGCAGATTGATGATTAAAACACAAACTTCGTTTGTAATGCGAGGATTCAATTTTATAAAAAACTTGTACTACTCCAGAACTATGTAAACTCACAAATTCTTGGCCTTTTGCGTAAAGTATGTGCAATGTTGATCCCAAGTATGAGTACACCATCGCCACATTAGGTAGGCGCTTTTGGTTCGAGATCTACTCAAGAACTTGTAGCATGGTGCTACTATGGTGTCACTTGGATACACCGGGAAAGGGTAGGTACGCTGTGCCGAGTAAGGGGTTGTTTGGAATAAAAAACCAAAGTGGCTTTCCCGCCAAATTTTTTTTGTCCTTATTCAAATTTTTTATGCAATTTGTGGCTTATTATCAATTTTTTGGGGATTATTGCTTCCTTATGACGAAAGGAATCTAAAAAGTAAAAAATTTTGGTCGAAATCCAAATTTTTTTGAATAAAGACGAAAAAAGTGGCTTTCCCGCCAATTTTTCGTCGAAATTCAAAAAAAATTGGATTTCGACCAAAAATTTTTACTTTTTAGATTCCTCTCGTCATAACGAAGCAATAATCCCCAAAAAATTGACAATAAGCCACAAAATGCAAAAAGAATTTGAATAAGGACAAAAAATAAGCCACTTTGGCTTATTTATCCGAACAACACACTATACGTGAGTACAAAAGGTCTTGCTCGCAATCATGAGTGCAGAAAGTATGTTTCGTACGTAAGTGTAACGATGACCTTACCTTAACAACTGCCTTTTGTTGCTGGAAAACTCTCACACTAGAACCACATGTGGCGAGTCCATTCAACATGAGGCAACTTTTGAACATAATTTCAAAGCTGAAAATACAAGGACAACTCTCTCTTTGCTCGCTCTCGCTCTCTAGTTTGAGTGATTCCCGCCAACAGCTTTGGGGTTGAGTTCTATGGTGTATGAGGCCTAAAAACATGAATGCTGTTGATCAACAAGAAGAAGATTCTTAGTTATACCTCAAACAGTACAGTTCATAATTTAATCATCCAAACAATCTGATCATCCTCTTACACTGTTAAAAGCACAATAGAATGAAGCAGAATAGATGCTTGTGCAGATTAGATGTTTCTACTCTGCATACTTGTGTTGGCATTTTAATGCACCATCTTAATGTGAATCCAAAAGGCAGAGGAGACTGTACTACTGCCTCCTTCAGGCGACGTGGTGTTCTTCTGCTCAGTCGTTTTAGCACCCCCCGAGGGAACGCTGAAGTCAATAGCTAATGATAGAACTCTAGGGAAAGCAACTCTTGATAAAAAAATAAAAAAAAATATGTGTCGTAGGACAACAGATGCCATCCCAATTCGTGGAAATGATGTTCGAATAGTTTCTATTCAAGTTACAAGGAATAAGTCACTTAACAACTTTGACTCTTGTAGGTAGCTGATGAGTTCTTCAACTCAATTCAAGGTAAGAAGCCTGGAAAGGTCAAAATAATTGTTTCTTCCCACAATTATCAAAACACTCCATCTTCTGAGGAAATTGGGAACCTTGCGGCGAGAATACAAGCTACTGGAGCTGACATAGTGAAGATTGCAACAACTGCCCTAGACATCACTGATTCAGCTCGGATCTTTCAACTACTCGTGCATTCTCAGGTAAGTAGTATTTTTTAAAGCTTGGTTATCGAACTTATCTTTGGTATTGTCATGTGGTTTCTCCTGTGAATCTATCAATCCGCAATACAAATGCACGATACAAAGTTCAAAAAGAAAAGAAACAACATGAATGAAATATAACAGAAACTGATTCAAGCTTTGTGAATCGTTTTGACTGAAATTGCAGGTCCCAACAATTGGAATTGTCATGGGTGACAGGGGTCTGATGTCCCGCATACTTTGTGCCAAATTCGGTGGATTTCTCACTTTTGGTGCACTTGAAGCAGGAGTCGTGTCCGCTCCTGGGCAGCCAACTATAAGAGAATTGTTGGACTTGTACAATTTTAGACATATAGGGCCTGATACCAAAGTACATGGGGTTATTGGAAATCCAATAGGGCACAGCAAAAGTCCTCATCTATACAATGCAGCATTCAAATCAGCTGGATTTAATGGAATTTACCTGCCTTTGCTGGTTGATAGTGTCGCGAACTTTCTCAACACCTATTCATCTCCCGATTTTGTTGGCTACAGGTACAAATTATTACGTGGAAATTCCAATATAGATTGTCTACGTTGAAAGTGGTATTCTTCCTTTTAGAAAGGAGATGTTAAATCTGCCCACTCGACAAAATTACAATCGATATTCATTATCCACACGAAATAATTAGAGAAGTTCGTGATTTTCAATGCAGCTATACAATTCCACACAAGGAGGCTGGACTTAAATGTTGTGATGAAATCGATCCAATTGCTAAGGTATTTAACAATCCCTTTACATGTTCAATGACAAAGATCGCCTAATATATATAATATCAATTTCTTGGTTGAATCCTTTCAGGCAATAGGTGCGGTTAGTTGCATGATCAGGAAACCGAGTGATGGGAAGTTGATTGGCTATAACGTCGACTATCTTGGAGCTATTGGAGCTATTGAGGAAGCACTAGGAGGTTGCTTATATTTGAGCTATCCCTAGTTTAAAATTCGGATTTGTTCTCAAATACCATTTTCTTTTGCAGGCTTAAATGGTTCAAGCAATGGAGCTATCTCCCCTCTAGCCGGTAAACTCTTTGTCGTCATTGGAGCTGGTGGGGCTGGAAAAGCACTTGCTTATGGTGGAAAAGAGAAGGGTGCGAGAGTTGTAGTTGCCAATCGCACATATGGTATGAATTCTATTTGTTTTTGTATCGGATGTTGCCATTGTTATTTTCTGAATTGGTGATAGTTCAATGTTTGGCATGCTTAGGATATGAAGGTATTGAGTTGAATACAGAGTGTAGTATAATACCTCTCTTTTTCAAAATTTGATAGGTAATAGTTTCAAAACTCTTAAAGGTGTATTATAGGTCTTGTGGGAGACTAATGAAGGCCAAATCAGATAGTACTGCAATGATGAAATGAAGGGAATCAGAGGAATACACATTGTATTACTCAAAAATAAACACGCGCTACAAACTACGCCTCTTTTAGTTCCCGTTAATGTTGTGTGGTAGGGGAAAAAATACGGACCAGGCCTTAGCCTTAGCATTATTTGCACTACTTGGATGCCCTCAGATTTGAACACTCAACCTCAAGGTTAGAAGACCGAGCATCAATATTGAACTCATGGCCTCAGTAATAAAGCATGTGCTGTATATAGTGTGGGGTTCGTTGATCTAGATCTGGTCACCTCTCGAGCCTCTGGTTTGGTTATGGTTTGCACCATCATATTCGGCCCACTACATATGGCTCATACAAATGACCTTTTCCAAGATTTTTTTGTATTTGACTTTGGAGGTGCTAAAAATGAAGAAATGGAAACCTCTTGCTGCTAGATTTCGAAACAGAAGGCTTCACAGTACAAAATCAGAAAAGTGTAAAACTTTTTTTTTTTTTTTACAAGGCATAAAATTATAGAACATTCAGTTTAGAAATTCAGTTGAACTAGGCAAAATAAGAAGAAAAGAAAAGCAACGCAATTTGATCTGTCTACGTTGTCGTTCAATGACATTTTCTTTCCCATACATGTTACTTCATGAGCATGGCAAATTTCTATCACGAAAGAGCAAGTGCATTTACCATGAATCCTGCTCTTAAAATAGTAATATGGCACTAGAAAGATCCTCTTCCTGTTCTTCCTCTTTGCTCTTTTCAAAGTCTTGTTCAGCTGAACACTGATTTTTTTCCTATTCAAATCCAGTAATTCTATGCGTGTTCTTGTGAACGGCAGACAAAGCTAAAGAACTGGCCGGTAAAGTTGGGGGAAAAGCTATTACTCTAGCTGAATTAGACGATTTCCATCCGGAAGATGGGATGATTCTTGCGAACACTACGTCTGTTGGAATGAAACCGAAAACTGATGCAACTCCCGTTTCGAAGGTTCGCCCCTCCTTTTTGTTTTTTAACCGAAAAAGGTCACATAGTATGCTATTAGTTAACTGCTGTGCGGTTGCAAGAAGTTGATGCATCAATCTATTAGCATTCGCAGCATTGGCTATCGATAAGTAGTAGTATTTACTAGTACTAAAGAAGTTGGTCTCACTTTTCTGATCCTTGGCAGAACGCTTTGAGCCACTACTCCCTTGTTTTCGATGCCATCTACACGCCGAAATGGACCAGACTCTTGCTAGAAGCGCAAGAGACGGGAGCCAAGGTTGTTTTCGGAACAGAGATGTTCATAAATCAAGCGTTTGTACAATTTGAAAGGTTCACTGGTTTGCCTGGTAAGTTTCACCTGCTTCGACAATCGTTATAATTCGTAATTTTCGTAGTAGCTTGGACGCAATATTTAGCCGTGATTGTTCTGCTTTCTCATGAACGCGCTAATGCACTATCGTTTCGTTTCACTGTTGCAGCACCTAAACAGCTGATCAGGGATACTCTGGCGAAGAACACGTAAAATGCAGTTTTTGGGTTAAATATTTGTTTTCGGCGGCCGGATCAATTACAAGTAATGTGCTTCGATTGATCAAAGTTGTTCTGGTTGTTGAAGTTATTTTGTTGGACAACCAATATTCATTCCCTGTTGAATTTGGCTAAACCATATCATAAGCAATTAGAATTTCTGTTTCTCATTACCTATTACTTTTTGAATTTTGGACGGCATGTTGTGAGTTTTGGTAAGTTTAAAAATTGTGAAAATCATAAAATGTCACAGCATTGAGAACAAGTTTTCCGGTAACAAAAATGATATTGGTACCGACCAATATCATACCGAAATTGCACCGATGGCCGCGCCGGGCCATCTCCGGCCACCGGACGGCCGATTCGAGCCATCCTAAAATTTTAAAATATATATATACATGAAAAATAGGGTGTTTGGATCAAAGTTGTGAAATCCGTTCCGTACCGGAGCTTAAACGGAACACAAAGACTAGAGATCCGTTCCGGTTAAAATACCGGACTGTTCCGGCCAATACCGAATGTACCGGACAATACCGGGCTGTTTCGGACATTTTCCGGTGTTCCGGACGGTACAAAATCACACTTGATTTTTATTTTTTCCCGTGCTGCAGCCCCTAGTAAATGGTAGGAATCAGACTAGGTACCAGCTGGCCCTTGGATCCTAATCTAACGGTACGAAAAAGGACAACAAAAACCCTCTTGTCCAGAGCTTGGGAAAACGTAAGAATTGTCTGGGATTACACATTACAATTTACAACTACAATTTATTACTACATAAGAACCCCAAACAACATTTGCATAATGTTTCTAATAATTTGTGTGAATATTGTAATTCTGAATTCTAATATTTTGTCCAATATTTTTCATTTAATAAAATTTTATTATGCTCCATATAATAATTTAGTTCTATACGTATGCATGTTAGCTCGACTTTAATTTGTACACATAATACAAAAATAGTATTAGAAGTATATAAAATTATGAATAAATATATTGCGGTAAATCCGAAACGGTACCGAGATATACACCGGTACCGGTACGTACCGTTCCAGTAAAGAAAATGGTACGCTGGCCGGTACGGGATTGATAACTTTGGTTTGGATCAAGCACCCTACACACATCGGATGCCATTGATTCCCGCATGGGGCCCCCTCGGTTTTTTTTTAAAAAAAATTTGGACGACTCGGATCGACCATCCGGTGGCCGGAGAAAGCCCCGGCACGGCCGTCGGTGCAATTTCGGTATGGAACCGTCGGTCCCTATAGCAGTACTCTTTCGGTAAATACCGTAAACTGTCTAAAAATATTTAAACAAGCAGAACAATTCGCATTGTACTCAACTGTCCTAACGAACTTTTTTTCTTCATCTTACAAAATTGTAGTTACTATTTGCGAGTCTTGTTTGAAATCACAACGGTCGATGTCATATTAAGCTTGTGCCAGGTTGTATTTCATGTATTTCGATCGATCGATCGAATCGATCATAACCACTACCTATATTCCACAAAAATTTGCACCACAAATAGGCGCTAATAAATAGACCCCCGATCCTATAGAAAGACATTACGAGCCCTTGTGGGGAAAAAAATGAATGATTTGTTGAGACGGAAATAAAGATATGTTAAGAGTTTTAACGTCCATTACCCAATCTCACAAAGCAATATCTCTAAATATGGGATTTTGTGGCCTATAACTACCGTGCCATTGTTCTACGAAAGTATTACTCCATCAAGGCTTTTGTATTAAGATTCACGTTCAAGAATCTCGCTCTCCTTCGCAACACACCTGGTTCCTTTTTCTTTCGTTCCCTCTTCTAGCAAGACAAATAAGATCGATCGATATGGCCAGAAACATACCCTCACCGATTTTTTGGCTTCTCGCTGTTGTTTTCGGGCTTCAACTCTTCGTGGATTTCATTGAAAGGAGGAGGACTTGGAGGCGACGCACTCAGTACCGGGTTGGATCTAGGGCTAGGTCCTATGGGAAACCTTTATAAGACATGTGCAATCGCGTGTTTCTACTTGCGGAACGTTCATATTGCCCTTCGGTCTTGCGTATTTTCCCTTTTCAATTGTCGCCAAGATGTCACATGAATATTGTGTACCCTTACTTATTCGAATTTTTCTTGTTTTATTTTACCATTAAAAAAGATGGATAAGATGTCTGGGTTTATTTGCAAAGGCATCCATTTATATTGAGAATTTCAACAACGGGAAATTGCAGAAGAAGTCATCTATGTTGTTTTATGGACATTTAATTCTATTATCAATTGAAACAATTTTACCCTTCAATATCATTTATGCAACCGCTACAGAGTCATTTAATTAATTGGATTGGATTAATACTGGCCATGTGCGTGACTACATGTTAATTCTTCTTCATAGGAAACTACAGAAGAAATGTTAAATGGTTCTACCGGTAGAGCCACAAGGTGTGCTTTGATCAATTTGGCCATTTTCAGCTTCTACCGGTACAACTTGTAAAAACTGCAATCTTGCAACTTTGCTCTTCTTTGGACTTGGCGCCCTTCAACTCTTCTCAAAAAAGGTCTCTCAAGGGTTGACATCAGACCGGATTCGGAAACTCTGTAGTGCACCCCTACACAATAGGGATGTAGGGCTTCATTTAAGCCATCCAAAAGCATTTTTAACGGTCCAGATTGAAAACAAACTCCTTCCATCCGGAAAACAAACTCCTTCTCTGGAAGGAGTTCGTTTTCAATCCGGACCGTTGATTGCTAAGATGGACGGATCCAGCTACTTCAAGCTCTCGGATACACCTTAAAACAGTATGCAATTTTAACATCCATATGTAAACGAATAAAAAGATGCAAGTATGACGTACAAAATGGAGCTATTAAGCCATAAAGAGATGCAATTTTTTGCGCTTAACAGCTATCTTTTGGGTTATGTGCCGATGGATCTCAATTTTTTCATCCCACAATGCCCCTCGACTCTCCAGTCTTTGGTTTGGTGCCGAAAAATGTTGGCCTAATATGCCGATGAGTTGATTGGCCGGTCTTTAATTTTGTGACGTTAGTATTTATATCGAACATCTATGTGCGGATAAAAAGCAAAGGGACGCATGCCTTTGAGACAAGCTCTTTTTAGGCGAATCTTTGCATCGTGTCTTTTTGCACAAAATTATGAATATAGGAAGTTAGGGCCTCCTTTTGCTATGCTAAGCCTGTCAATGGATCGGATTGGATCTAAATCTAAACTAGCTTAATATGATCCAAATTCAAATTCTGTAAACTCAATTTATGTAATCCGAATCGATTTGGATCCAAAAAAATCGGATAATTGATCCGAAAATCCAATTTTGAAGCAAATTTTTTCACTTATTCAGAACTTTAGTATATAACCCCAAAAAGACATATATATACACACATACAAAATTGGAACCATAGCCAAATTGGCCTTGAGCTAGACTGTGCATATTAACATTCATGGGAAAAACCACGCATAACTACAATGTAGACACATAGATACAAAGTCTAGAAAGCTAAAACAAATGACGTAAGATGAAACAAAAAAAGAGAAATATGATGAGAAAATGACTGAGAGAGAGAGAGAGAGATCTGTTTAATACCAATTATGAATAATGGATTAAATTTTGGATCTGGTTTGAATTGGCGGGATCTGGTCCATTAACAAGCCTAGCATATGTTACAATTAACAAATGAACTAGGTAAGAGAAGAGTACTTACCAAGTTGGGCCCAAAATGTATGGACCAAACTGGAAAGGACCATATGACATTAAGACTCCGTTCCAGAAATCTTCTTATTTTATAAGTACTTAATTTTGAAACTTCTATTTCAAAAATAAGAAGGGTCATTCCACAAAATCCAAATAAAAAGTTTCTTTCACATTTTCAAACTCAAAAATAATGTAAATGAATTTTTTTTTTGTGTGCATCGTATTAAAGATCTCAATGAGATCTATCAAACAAGATCTATATTGATAAGAAAGTTATTTGCATAAGCACATGATTTTTGAGCTTCTTAAAAAAGAAGGAGTTTGCTATGACTACCGACCGGCCGGGGAGGGAAATCGTACCGACGACCGCGCCGGGCCGTCTCCGGCCACCGGACGACCGATCCGAGCCGTCCAAAAATTCTAAAAAAAAACCCAAGGGGGCTTACGCGGGAATCAACGGCATCCGAGATGTGTAGGGTGTTTGATCGGAGCACCCCTTTTCGTGTTTTTCTCTAAACCCCTTTATACACGAAAAAGGGGTGCTCCGATCAAGCACCCTACACACCTCGGATGCCATTGATTCCCGCATTGGCCCCCTCGGTTTTTTTTTTAGAATTTTTGGACAGCTCGAATCAGCCGTCCGGTGGCCGAAGACGGCCCGGCGCGGCCATCGGTACGATTTCCCTCCCCGACGTTGTGTTGGTACCTATATAAATTCTGAAAAAATAAGTACCTTCTTCTTATTTTTGTGGAACAAGCCTTATTATTGAACAAAAAATAAGTTCTTATTCCGTTTCTGGAACGGAGCCTAAGAGGGCTAATAAGAGGTTCATCGTATTAAGAGGGCTAATAAAAGGTTCACCATTTGTATGGTTTTGAAACAAATGACATTAGTAGATAAAAAGCCGTTTGACAGAAAGTTAGGACCAAATTGGAAAGGACCATATGAGATTGTTTCCACAAGTAGAGTGTGGGCATACTACCTATGAGCAACAGATGGGCAAGAGTTGAGGCATCCTTGGAACTGTACACACCTTAAGAGCATCTCTAATGGGGTTGTTAAAAGTTGTGTTATATGACATAAAGTATATAAAGTGAGTCCCTATGTTTTGTTTATTAAGAGTGTATAAATTTAAGAAGTGAATATGTGTTATAGTGGTGTAGTTAAAATGTGCGGTGTGTGTGAGTTAAAAGATATAAAGAAATGTGTGTGTGTGCACGTGGACCCACCCCCACTCTCTTCCCTCTCTCATCCCTCCCTTTCTCTCTCTTCTCTCTCTGCAACGGCTCATTGATGATAGCGACATCTCTGCAACAGTCAGGCCTCTTCTCTCTCTTTCTCTCTTTTCTTTTTGTATTGCTAGTAGGTTTGCTACAGTTAGAGCATCCGCAATGGGGTTTGGTATATTTATGTGTTAAAATGTGTATTAGGATAAAAATGGATCTCACAAGTGTGTGTTAGATATTGCTAACATAGAAGTGTATTAGAACATTCACAATGAGTTTGGTAAATTTGTGTGTTAAAATATTTGTTAGGATAAAAAATGGATCCCACAAGTGTTTATTAAGAATAATGGACATTTATATTTTATGGTTAGAGTTTGAATTATAGAGGTGGGACCCACTTATTGTTTGCTAGCATAGTTGCCAAACTTGGCACACATGCTAGCACACTATAAAATTTAACACAATCTAGCACACAAACTAATGCAAGCATTGTGGCATAAAAAATACATTTTTGTTTGCTAAGTCTTAATACACATAATTAAAACACTAGTTAGCACACCCATTGTGGATGCTCTTAACCACATAACTAGCTTTTGTTAAAATTAGCCAAGTGTTAACAAACCCATTAGGAAGCTCAAACTAGAGTTATTAGTTAACTAAGTTAGAAAATTTGTGACCAAACCAAGCCCTTAACTCTACCACTAGAGATGCCCTAAGAAGTAGCATAACTAAAGATGTGGCAGGGTTCTGTTGCGTCTGTATGTGGGAGAATGCTTTGGTGCATTATGGAATTCTTGACTTTTATACCCTCTGTCACTTGTAGAGCGTATCAACCAATCAGGGACATTGCGACTAGTGGTGTTTGGCAAGAAATGTCCTCCAATGGCTAAGTTAGCTTCTGAGTAAATTGCTCGAGTAGGTTGGGATCCTCGCTGAGCTATTGTTGGCTACGCTCATTATACAATGTGTGTGTTGTTTTCCGAAGCAAGAAAGGATGTTGCCCCTATGCCACCTTCAAATGGATTGTTTTGACATCTTAGAGTCATTTTCCTGCACGTTTTCTCAATGGCTGTGGTTGGTGTCTCATAAACTAGTCAGGATGGATGACCCTGCTCGGTTTGGGCAGTCCAGTGGCCAACCATCCTGCATCTTATGTGTTCTACGCCAATCTATCTCAATTTTCCTCCCAAATGCCCCTCAACTCGACAGTTCTCGATTCGGTGCCGAATAATGGCAGGTTAATATGCCGATGAGTTGATTGGCCGGTCTTTAATGCCGTGATGTCATCATTCGTATCCACAAATTGATGTGCACATTAAATCCGAAGTGATGCATGCGCAGACTTCGCGACATGCTCTCTCAGGCGACTTTATGCATCGTGCCTTTTTTGCCCCGTCTATAAATATAGAAAGTTGGGCTTTCCCTTTGCCCTCGCCACGATTAACAAATGGGCCGGGTAAGAGAGTACTAACCGAGTTGGGCCTAAAATAAATGTGTTGGGTCAGCCCGGCCAGGTTGATGCCCACTAAACCCAGGGCTTTTGTTACACCCATCACAATCTAGATGTTTCCTAGTATGACATAACATATTCCAAGGTCCAAGGACAAAAGGAGTACAGAATATAGATGTATCCCACTACTCGTATATTTTGGGAGAAATTGAAAAATTGAGGGAGTTTTAGGGCAAATCCCGCTGTTTTCCCAAAATTTTCACCTTCTTCTTCTTCCCGCTACTCCTCTCCCTCTCTTTTCAATTCACACGCACAGTATACCCATTTGATTATTTATCAAGCACATGTAACTTGTAAGCTCTCGCTCTCTCTCTCTCTCTACTACGTGCGCGCGACACACCATATGCGCTTGTATCTAAGCCTACATATTCTGTGCAGCACGAGTACCAGTACTCCTTAAGGTTTCCCATTTTTCTTTTTTCCTGACTTAATTTGCCTTTAGATTGATGCATAATAGACTCTCTCTTTTTGGGTTAGTTGATGCATAATAGACTTGTTATATTCCTTGCCAATTATGCCACTGTGTGCTGTTGAACTTGTTTATGTTTCGATTTCGATCGGTCGAGCTGGTTCGTTGTTATAGGTGATTCTGATTTTCATTCTTATTGGGGGTTTTGTTGATTAAGACAGATTGTAGGGTTCATGTGGAGATGTGGGAAAACGTTTTATGGGTTTTGGGGAAATGCGTTATTACACTTGAAAACCCTAGCTAAAGTGACTAAGAGTTGTTTTTTTTAGGGTTTTTGGATTTTGGTTTCATTAGATTTTATCTTATTCTGATTTTCATTCTTAGTTGGGATTTTGCTGGTCAAGACAGATGTTAGGGGTTATGAGGAAATGTAGAGAAACATTTTGTGGCTTTTGAGGGAATGAAGTTCCCATTAATGGGTTTATGGGGAAATGAAGGCAAACATTTTGTGGCTTTTATTTCCAATTTGTTTGGTGAAGTCGGTCCAATTATGCCACTGTACGCTGTTGAACTTGTAGGGAAACGTTTTATGGGTTTTGAGGAAATTCTGTTATTACACTTTAAAACCCTAGCTAAAGTGATTGAGAGTTGGTTTTCTTAGGATTTTTAGTTTTTTGGATTTTGGTTTCATTTGATCATATCTTATTCTGATATTCATTCTTAGTTGGGATTTTGCTGATAAAGACAGATGTAAGGGTTTATGCCTTATGGGAAAATGTAGGGAAACATTTTGTGGCTTTTGAGAGAATGAAGTTCCTATTAATGGGTTTATGGGAAAATGTAGGCAAACATGTTGTGGCTTTTATTTCCAATTTGTTTGGTGAAGTCGACCCAATTATGCCACTGTGTTCTTTTGAAATTGTTTGTGTTTCGATTTCGATTGCTCGGGCTCGTTCGTTGTTATATGTGATTCTGAATTGCATTCATAGTTGGGGGTTTTGTAGATCAAGACAGGTTTTATGGGGAGATGTAGGGAAACCTTTTATGGGTTTTGAGGAAATGCAGTTATTACACTTGAAAACCCTAGCTAAAGTGATTAAGAGTTGGTTTTCTTAGAATTTTTGGTTTTTGGATTTTGGTTTCGTTATATTATATCTTATTCTGATATTCATTCTTAGTTGGGATTTTGCTGATCAAGATAGATTTTATGGCATTATGGGGGAAATGTAGGGGAATGTTTTATGGGTTTTTAGGTAAGAAAGTTGTTAACCCTTGAAAACCCTAGCTAAAGTGATTGATAGGAGGTTTTGTCAGAATTTTTGGTTTTTGGATTTCGATTTCATTAGATTCGTTGATATCCTTTTGGTTACTCTATTGTGGAGATATAACCTTGTTATTTGGTTATTGTGCTCTTTTTGGGTCTCCAGAGATTCGTTTGGTTTCTCAGAAAGCACATGAAAAGAAACGAGCATAAGATTTCTGTTTCATGTTTAGTGGTGATTTGATTCTCAGCCAAGGAAATCTTAGTTCAGATAAGACAAATGTAGGCTCGCAAGGTTTCTTAGTCTGTTGGATCAATATTATGACAAGCTTTTAATTTCTAGTAGTGGATGCCTCTCATGTTTATTTTACTTCCTTTTTTCTGGTGACAAGATGGAATCACTGTTTCAGTTTCATTTATTCCCCAGCATTTTTATTGGGGCGTGCAATCAATGGAGGAGCTGTAATTTCTGCTGATAGACGGGAATATTGCGCTATAGATTATGCATTTTGCACAAAAATACCAATAAAAATGCCTGACCATAAAATATCATATCCATGCCTTTTGTAAAATCGTCAAAATTAAACTTTGAAGCAAATAAATCAAATGCGGGGAGATTAGTAGGTAAATCTATTAAATGCAATAGTTTCCAACAAATTCAGCAGCTGTGATGTCTCCGCCACATGTTTTCGAGATAAAAGGGGAAAAGATTTCCCCTCTCATCTCGATAGAACCACAAACAGTATTTTTCCCCACAGCTCTAGCACTTAGGTTGTAGGTCACTAGAACTACAATGGTCCACTAGTAAAATTCAACTTTGCCATGACATGCACATAACATGCAGTCTTGAAAATTTGGATGTAACCAAAAAACGTCACCCAAAGGAGACAATTCAACAGTAGGCAATAATCTCAAAATTCAAAACATAATCCGACAAATGATGATTTGAATGTGACACCAAAGATCACGTGAAGTAATGGGGGTGGAAATTTTGTACCAATGCATGCCAATCATTTCTACTGTATTTGGATTTTTTCATGGTATGGACTACGGAGAAATAAAATATACTCTACATATACAAGAGTGGCTTGACAAAACATTGTGTTTTTGGCAAATATCTACTTATTGAAAAACACCACCAAAAGAAGGAAAAGGGAAAATTTGACTTCATGTTATTCTCCTATGGTTTTTCTTTCCTTTTCTTTCCATTGCAAATCCATGATTTGAACATAGCATGAATGGCAGCAAATTGCAAGCAATGGTTGCTGAATTTTTGTTTGTTATGATGTTATCTATGTAGTGTCGTTGCTTTTGATCTCTTAGTTGGTTGTTTGAAATGGCAATTTTTTTTAAGAGATTGAAATGGAAAATGAGGATGTGATTCCTACAAAGTGGAGGCGTGTAAGTTGACGGAAAGGAAAACAAAAAAGTATGTTCTCTAGTTTATGTGGAAATATTGACTTTTAATCTTTGTCATGATGGATGGCTTTGCATGGAATGTTGAACATGATTCAAGGGGAACTAATTCTTGCAATAAAATTTTGATGGTGGGGCCATACTTTCTAATTTACATATCAACTACAATATTGAGAAAGCCACACATTTGAAGTAGTTCGGGGTAAAGTTGCATACATATTTTTGGAAAAAATGGACTAAGTTGATGGTTGGGACATATTTAGTTTGCGCATACATTGGCCTCCAATTTTAGCTATTCTCTTGCAAGTCTGTGCATTGACCTCCTTCCTTTCTTTTCAAATATCAATTTTGTGTATTTTCTTTTTCTTAAGTTAGTGCAATGCCCCACGTAGACCATTAGCCCATTAAGTAACTTGTTGGAGTCTAACCACTGGGCCAAAATGCTCAAGTCCAAGTGACAAACTTACAAGTAGTAATTTACATAGTTTCTTATATTTCCATGATTATTTCCCACGTAGACTTCTGAAGTGGGATGGAGTATCACAATCTTCCAACCTTTATGGCTTCGCGCCCTTGCAAGGGGTTGAGAACTATTGTTGCCATGGTATTTCACAGGTCTATTCCCAACTGATCAGGGTCACCACTATATTTCACGGTTTTTTCGCTTGGTGGCCAGACCGCCAGAGTCCCAGACCCACACGATAGTGTACATGGAACCACTGGCCCATATGTTGGAGCCTAACCGTATGACCCAAATTTTTAAGCCCGAGTTAGTAGCAGTAGTAGTAATTTACTTAGTTCCTTATATTCTCGAGATCACCATGTAGACTTTCGATGTTGACTGGCGTGTCACGGCTAAGGTTTGTGATGTCTGTTGACACTCTTTAGTGGTTATTATTGTCTAAGAGGGAATGCTTCATGATTTTTTAGGCTTTTGGACTCAATTGTATTTTTCATGTTTATCTGTCGACAATGCAAATATGTACAACATAAAAACACTTGCAATTGACAACATGATGATTTCTTCGTGCAAGTTTTGTTTGTGATTTAGTTATCTGTGTTACCACTTATTAGGGCTTGTTCTACTGTTAAGGACAAGCGCATTGTGTGTCCTTTCGTATTGGTTCTTCCTATCTGCTTCAGGAGATTTCTTGATGGTAGTTACTGGAATCGTAGGATGATTCTTTTGTGATTAGTATTATTCTTAGCTCAAAAGACTGGACCACTGATTTCCTTATTTTGTAGTTATTTGATAATGTTCTTCATTCAATTGCCGTTGTTTGTGTGGCTGCAGAGTGCAGAGTGAAGATTTCTGTTGATTTGTGATTCTTGCTCGGTTCCATGGGTCACAATATCAAATTAAGCACGGAAATGATAGGTTCTCTTTAGTGTGTTATGTATTCCATGTGAAACTCTGAATCAGATTTGGATTTCATACATGGAGTGCAACAAAGATGAAGCCATCAGGGCCAAGGGCATTGCGGAGAAAAAGATGCAAATTAATGATTTCGAAGGAGCTCGGAAGATTGCAAACAAGGCCCAACAACTTTATCCAGACCTTGAGAATATTTACCAGCTGATAATGGTCTGTAATGTTCACTGTTCCGCTCTCAACAAAATATGTGGGTCCGAGATGGACTGGTATGGAATCCTTCAAGTTGAAAGATTTGCTAATGAGGTGATCATCAAGAAGCAATACCGGAAACTTGCACTCCTTCTTCATCCTGATAAAAACAAGTTTCCTGGTGCAGAATCTGCTTTTAAGCTGATTGGGGAAGCAAATATGGTGCTTTCGGACAAAGGAAAACGTTCTTTGTATGATAGCAAGTGTATTGTTTCAATGAGAACTGCTGCAACGAAACCACCACCACATCAGTTGAACCGGAACTTTTATGATTGGACGCAATATCCGCCTACCGAGAAAAATTCATCCATTGGCCAGCAAACCTTTTGGACATCTTGCCCTTTTTGTAACATGAGGTATCAGTATTACAGAGAACATATCAACAGAGCTTTACTCTGTCAAAAGTGCACAAAACCCTTTACTGCTTATGATTTAGGTGCTCAAAGTGTTCCGCTCAGATCTAACTTTGCTCAGCCTCCATTTCCACAACAGAAACCGGCTCAACATCAGGGATCCTTTAACATGGGTTCGGATAAAAATACTGGTGGTTTTCCACCTTCCCATAAGGGATCCCAGGGAAATTTTAGCAACAAAACAATGGCGTCAAAACCAATGTCCAAAACAGGAAGCACTGCTGAGGTTGGTGGAGGTTCTACAACCAAAGTGAAAGAAGATGGGCTGGCAAATAATGAAGGCAGGAAGGAAGGGGTTGGATCAGCAAAGGTTGATGCAGTGAAGCCCAGGGAGTCAAGAACTTCAACCAACACAAACAGGAAAAGAAGGCGGAAATTGGTTGTGGAATCTAGTGAAAGTAATGATACTGCAACTAGTGCTGACACAGAAGAGGTGGTCATCCAAGAAAACGGTGGTAGTCCTGCTGGGCCGAATTCTGAGGTCAATGGGGTTAACCATCCTCGGAGATCTTTTCGCAAAAGGCAGCATGTTTCATACAATGAAAGTTTAGGTGATATGAGCCCCCTGAGGTGGAATGCGTCATCCAGAGACAGTAAAGAAGAGTTGAAAGAAAGTTTCAAAAATGGGGTATCTAGAATGGGTAAACCAAGTGAAATTGCGGCTGTAAATAGAGATAATGAAGGTACCAAAGAAGGACATGTCGATGCTGAAGGAAGCTTGCCGAACAGAAGTGGTGGGGTAAATGGAGAAGCAACTGTCATGGGTGACCACAATGCTGGAACATCTGGAGTCAAAGGCAATAATTCTGAATCAGATTCAGATTCTAGTTGTGATCCGGAACCTGTGGTTTACGAATGCCCTGATGCTGAGTTCAATGATTTTGACAAGGATAGAGAGGAAAATTGTTTTGGTGTTGATCAGCTTTGGGCTTGTTATGACACAAATGAAGGCATGCCAAGATTCTATGCCCGTATCAGGAAAGTATTTTCACCTGGATTTAGGCTACGGATCACTTGGCTAGAGCCTCATCTAGAGGACCCAGATAAGATTAATTGGTTCAATGGAGATTTGCCCATTGGTTGTGGCAAATTTATTCAAGGGGAAACGCAAGAAGCTATCGATCTTGTTTCATTCTCTCATCAGGTCCAGTTTCAAAAAGGAAGTGAGAGATGTTCTTACTTGATATATCCTAGAAAGGGTGAAACTTGGGCTCTATTCAAGGACTGGGATATTAGCTGGAGTTCTGACCCAGAAAATCATAAAAAGTACCAGTATGAAATTGTAGAGGTTATCTCTGATTTTGTGAGTGATGATGGTACAAGGGTTGCTTACTTGGAAAAAGTAGTCGGCTTTGTTAGTGTGTTTCAGCCAACCTCAAGGGAAGGGAAATCCTCGGTCCTAATACCGCCTGCTGAGTTACTAAGGTTTTCCCATCGCGTACCCTCATTTAAGTTGATGGGCACAGAAAAAGAAGGTATCCCTGAAGGATCTTTTGAACTCGATCCTGCTGCTCTGGATACTACCTTTGATGAGCGTGGCGATGTGAAGATGGAAGCTGAAGGTTTGGATGTTAAAGCTGACGTTTCAAATCATAAATCTCCAGAAAAGGCTCTGAAAACCGTTAAGAGTGCTGAGAAGTTGAAAACTCCAGAGAAGTGTGTTGGTTCTGAAGGGAAGACTGATTTTGACAATGAGACATTTACACTTCGGAGATCCCCAAGGGAGTTGAACCACAAAGATAAGAAGAAAAACCAAACGAGTTATAGTCCATGCCCAACTCAAGAGAGAACTACCAAGGATTTAGATGGGGCTAAAGATAAGATACATGCTGACCTTACGCCATCAAAAGGAAGCACTCCGTCATCTCAAGGTGGTGAGAAAACAAATCTACCCATGAACTGTGCAAGTCCCCGCATTTCTGCAAAAAACTCAAGCTTTTCTAAGTCTTTTTCTCCGGGTGGCCAAATCTTAGAAGAGTTTCACGGCTTCAAGGGTGAGAAATCGGCAGAGAAGTTTGACACTGGTCAAATATGGGCTCTCTACGATGACGAGGGAATGCCTAAGATTTATGCTCAGGTAAAGAAAGTTGTATCTTCTCCATTCCGGTTGCGTGTGGCTGTGCTTGAATCATGCACGCTATCTAAAGGTAGAGCCCATGCTGTTTGTTGTGGGAAATTCAAACTTCAAACTGGAAAAGACATGGAATTTTCACCTGATGGTTTTTCACATATGTTAGCAGCAGAACCCATTGGCAAGAACTTGTTTAAAATCTTTCCTAGGGTTGGGGAGATTTGGGCATTGTATAAGGATTGGAATGCTGAAATTTCTTGTTCAGACCTTAAAAAGGGGAAGTATGAAATAGTCCAAGTGCTTGAATATAATGAGCGCTGCATCAAAATTGCAACTTTGGCTCGTCGGAAGGGTTTCAAGTCCGTTTTTGGGGCTCCAAGAAGACTAAGGTCAGGTGCTGGTGAAATGGAGATACCCCAATTTGAGTTAGCAAGATTCTCTCACCAGATCCCTGCTTTTAATGTCACAGAGGAGAAAGACCGCCTCCTGAGCAACTGTTGGGAGCTTGATCCTGCAGCAATTCCAGGTACTCTTTTTCTTTGTCCAATTCCCAAGAAATTTCTTTTGTGTGGATTAAGTTGCGGGATGGTATGACATGGGACCAACCGACTCATGACAGAGTGCTATTTGTGACGTAAGGGAACAGATCTTCCAGAGGCTTATATGATACCATTTTTTTTAATTTCATTTTGAACTTTTACCCCTCGTCCATAACTGTCATTGTATTTGTTTCAGATTTCTGTGCTTGATTTACTGGGAAAAAGACCCCTCAGTCAACAACTCATTCAGCTTGGCCTTCTTGGTGATGGATTGGGGTGTGCCTTGCAATTTGACCAACATAAACATGGTGAAACAATGTTCCGTACACTGCAACTGACTCTGTGCCACATTTTTGGAGTAATTGTTACCTTGTTTTGGCTGCAGCACTTAGATTTTGGAGATATGTTATTTACTTGCACAACTCCTTGAATTGCATATTCTCTCATTAGTGAGCACGAACAGGGATTGTTGGTAAGCTTTGGTTTCTTCTAACCTTTTTCCAAGGGAATGTGCTATTTTCGATGGTCACAAAGGGAGTAGCTTTAAATTGTGGTGACTGCAGATTAGATTAGGATAGCTTGTCTATCCACACCTGTTTGTCCTTTGGCCATTTTGTACGTTGGTATTATTTTCTTCAGCTGGAAGCATCCTAGCCTTAAATTACATGATACTGAGTAAACTGGGAGCAACAAGGTTGATGCTTGTGCCTTTTTTGCAAGCATAAGCCACATTGTTCGACACCTCTGTTTACTTTGGAGAAATCTCGGCATTGCATTGTTGCCAAAACGCCATATATTTTAGCCAAGATCCCTTATGTTTCTTTTGAACAAATTGACATGTAGTCTGTCAATCTGATATCATTATCCTTATTTTCCGTGTCTAGAGTTTGTTTAACTTGATAACTCAACATGTCTTATCTTAAAGTATTTTCCTTCTTCAAGAAAGTGTTTTCCTTTATTCTGTTTGCATGAAAGGAGTGGGGCTAAGGCTGCATAATCTACTACACCTCCCATTAACCTGTGCTAAGCGATGTTCTTTCTTTTCAAAATAATATCCTCTTTGCTACCTTGCTTCCTAAAGGGTTTTTCCAAAACATGTACTTGTATAGTGTGACTGCTTCTCTCAATTTCCAGCATTGCAGAGATATAAAAGTACTGCTGGCACACTAATCTTCCATTTTTCTATCGCCCTTTCTTCTGTTAAAATAAACTGACTATTCTGAATAAATGAATGATGAAGCTTCTAGCTTTAAATGTGTGAAAGTTATTGGTGAAGTGTGCTTTCAATCCTTGAAACTACTGGTACGAAGCAGCTAGAAAATGTATGGAAAAATAGCTCGAGTGCAAAATTTTTACATGATTTCCACTTACAACCATCTGAATGGTTATCTTTATTGAATCGTGATTTCAGGCAGAATATTTCTTTTGTTAGACTTAGCAAGTGGATGTTCTTATCCCGTCTCCATATACTCAATATATTAGGTTTGTCGCCGGTTGCATGTTCGATATATACATCTGATGATTGATGATGGTGTCAGTTTTTATTAGTACAATGTTTAAGCCCTTTTTGCCTTAAAAAAACTGGAAATTGAATTGCATTGTCCTTCGCTGTCATACTTGTGAATTATTCTCTTTTATACTCGTGGACATCTGGTTCGTTGTGCTTCACATTTCGGAACATTGATTGCCAGATTCTAGTTCATAGTTCCCGCGAGTTAGTTTGGTGATGAATCATTTCCTGATCTCAAGTATATTTTTCAAGACTACATGTCACCAACTTGGATTTTCAACATAAATTAAATAATACGTTTCAATAAAAGGACCTCGTCAGCCAACGTATTCCCAAAATAGTATTCCACCTGTTTAAATTATAGATAAGTCCCCAATTCGAAAGAATATACGATATTGGCACCACGGCCCAAATTAGCTTAAGTATAGTTACAACATGTGCGAAGTGTTACAACTTCCTTATCAAAAGAAATTCATGAATGCTTAGTTACAAAACCATCTTGATCAAAAGCTAAACTATTACAAGATGAATAAGTAACTAAAAGTGATAAGCTTCCAAAAAGTCGTCCACATCCCAAGCACGCATTGCTCCGGCATTAGAACCTGAAAAGAAGGATTTGGTTGAGCTACAATAGCCCAGTAGAAAAATCTTAACCAATGTTATATACAAACATATTGACTAGTGCAAAGGAAGGAAAGGTAAGGAAACAAAGTTCGGTACTTAACGATCAATTGATTTACAATCTAAACCTCGATTCCGATTATGTACACTAGTCACATGACTCAACAACCTCGACAATCCCTACTCAACTCGCCACCCATACTTCCACCATCGGTATTTTCACCCCTTGCGTTACCGTGAGTCACTACGAGAATTACCGTGTTACCACCCCTTGCGTTACGAAACCCTACCAAGTCTCCACATTACCACCCCTTGCGTTACGGGACTCCCTACACCAACTTCCAACCCAAACGACTAAATTCTCGAACCACAAGCAAGCTAAGATCACATTCATAGACGTAACATCATATGACATGCTAACACTATCACAAATGAAACATAAACGGTCACATATCCCAATAATTAACAAATAAGCACTTAACGACGTTTAACTAAGTAATTCCTCGTTCAATTCGTGCTAACGGAAGGCCAACGGACGAGGATAATGACGAAGGATCAAAGGAAACCAAATAAACGAGCTTGATGTTGATTAGGAGGTGTTCAAGAGGGTTTAGAAGTGGTCGGAAGTCAAGACAATCGACGAAGGATCAACAGGAGCAAAACCTAGAGTTAAGCTCCTGGTATCGATACGGGTAAAATCCGTATCGATACGGAACAAGCTGTCCAAAATGATAACTTTATGGTATCAATACAGCACGAAATCTATATCGATACCACGAGGCTTCGATGGGCGATTTCTGCAGATTTTCAGAACATAAACCACAACCAAAATCCAACATTCAACAGCTCGATTCTACACCAAAACAACAAGTAAACATATAGAAGAGGTCAAGAAGTTCCTACCTCGCAACAATGGTCGAGATTCACGCGTTATTGGACGAGCCCTAGACTTTCGAGCTTTGAAACTTCGATTCGAACTCAACCCAAGGATTTTCGAGCTTATGAACGTGATTGCAAGGCTTGAATGTAGTTGTTTCTCGAAGATTTTAGGTGGTAGAGTGGAGCTTTGAGTGAGAGAGGAGGAGAGAGAGAGAGATCGGTGGAGAGAGTGAGAGAGCCGAGAGTTTTGAAATGGAAAAAATGATCCCCTACACACACACAATCCCTATTTATACCCTCAAATCAATAAATCACACATTCTCCCCTCAAACTTCAATTCTTTCACTTTGGTCCTCAAATCAATTACTCACAAATAATCCATATTTTTCGCAATTAGACAATTAATCCATATTTCAAACATTAAAATTATTCGAGTCTCTACAACCTATCCTCCTTAAAGAAATTTCATCCCGAAATTTATCACTCAAGTCAACCAAGATCATGCATCAAATAGCCATATTCATGCAACAATACACATTACCAGACAAGAAGTTAATAATCATAAGATTTAAACTTAGAACTCACATTGGTCAACTCGAAAACAAATGCGGATACTTCTCCCTCACTTCGTCTTCCCTTTCCCATGTCGATTCTTCTTTCCCAAGATGACTCCATAAGACTCGCACTAACGGAATGGTTTTACCTCTCAAAACTTGCCAGCGCGAATCTAGGATATGTATCGGCTCCTCCTTATAAGACGCATCAGCTTCTAATTCAAGTTCGGACCATTCTAGAACGTGTGACGGATCTGGCTCATACTTCCGTAACATCGATACATGGAATGCGTCGTGAACGCCCGATAATCTCGGTGGTAATGCCAATCGGTACGCAACTTCCTCGATCTTCTCGATAATATCAAATGGCCCAATGAAACGCGGCGATAACTTGCCCCTTTGCCCAAAACGAGATAGTCCCCGACGCGGCGACACCTTAAGAAACACGTGGTCCCCCACTTCAAATGTTAACGGTTGGCGACGGCGATCGGCGTAACTCTTGTGCCTACTTTGCGCGGTTATCAACCGTTGGCGAATCAATTTAACTTGCTCGGTGGTTCTCCTTTGTGCCTCAAGAAGACGTTGACGAATCGCTCTCATGCTTTCGGAAGTTTCTTGAATTAATTCCGGCCCAACCAATGTAGCCTCGCCCAACTCGGTCCAACAAACGGGTGATCGACACGGTCTCCCATACAAAACTTCATACGGTGCCATCTCGATACTAGATTGGTAACTATTATTGTACGCGAATTCGACTAACGGTAGATGATCTTCCCAATTACCCCGAAAGTCCATAACGCAAACCCGAAGCATATCTTCTAGAATTTGGATCATTCTTTCGGATTGCTTATCTGTTTGAGGATGATACGCGGTGCTAAATAAGAGGTTTGTGCCAAGAGCGGCCTGCAAACTTTGCCAAAATCGAGCGGTGAACCTTGGATCTCGATCCGATACAATAGAGACGGGAATTCCATGAAGGCGGACAATCTCACGAATATACAATCGACTAAGTGTGTCAATCGAATCCGTAACTTGAATCGGTAAGAAATGCGCGGACTTGGTCAATCAATCGACTATCACCCAAATGGCATTGTGCCCCCTCGGCGATCTCGGTAAACCAGTAACGAAATCCATTGTCACGTTTTCCCACTTCCACTCAGCCACATGTAATGGTTGCAACTCTCCCGCTGGTCATTGATGCTCGGCTTTGACTTGTTGACACGTAAGACATTTGGACATGAAGATAACGACATCTTTCTTCATTCCCGGCCACCAAAACTGTCTACACAACTCGTGGTACATTTTCGTTCCCCCCGGATGCACGACTAACGGTGAATGATGAAATTCCCTCAAAATTTCCTCCCGACACAAAATGGGTACGAACAACTTTCCTTAGTATCGCAAACCTTGATCGGTGTGAATCATCCACCCCTCTCGAGCATTGCCACTAAGAAACTTGGTACGGAATTCTCCCGCTTCCTCATCATGTTGTTGGGCCTCAATGACTCGGGTCGACAAGGTCGATTGAATGGTCAAGTTACACAAGGCGACTCCATCCCGTACTTCCTCAAAATGTAACGCATACGAGCCTAGGTCGTTCATCGTTTTCCATTCATGGATAGCCAAATTCGCAAGTTGTGTTGATTTTCTACTCAATGCGTCCGCTACCACATTTGCCTTACCCGGATGATATTGTAACTCGAAGTCGTAGTCCTCTAAGTGTTCCATCCAACGACGTTGACGAAGATTAAGCTCCTTTTGAGAGAATAAGTACTTTAGGCTTTTATGATCAGAAAAGACTTCGAACCTCTCACCGTAGAGGTAATGACGCCAACTCTCCAATGCGAAAAAAACGACTGCAAGTTCTAAGTCATGGGTAGGGTAGTTTCGCTCATGAGTCTTCAATTGCCGCGATCCATACGCCACAACACGCCCCAATTGCATCAACACGCACCCCAATCCCTCTTTCGAAGCGTCACAATACACAAAATAGCCAACTCCCCGTTCGGGTACAACCAAAACCGGCGCGGTAGTCAATCTCCTCTTCAACTCTTGGAAGACCATCTCACATGCGTCACTCCAAATGAAACGAGTTCCCTTGCGAGTCAATTTGGTCAATGGGGCCGCTAGATGAGAGAAATCAAGTACAAAACGGCGATAATACTCGGCCAAGCCCAAGAAACTACGAATCTCGAATACATTCTTCGGTCGTTGCCAATTCATCACGGACTCTACCTTCCCCGGATCAACGGACACCCCATCTCTCGATACAACGTGACCCAAAAACTTAACTTTGGACAACCAAAACTTACATTTACTAAGCTTGGCATACAAACGGTTTTCTCTCAGAAGTTCAAGAATGATAGAAATGTGAGATTGATGTTCCTCCTCCAAAGGTGAGTAGATAAGGATATCGTCCACGAAGACTACTACGAAACGATTGAGATAAGCACGAAAGATACGGTTCATCAAGTCCATGAAAGTTGCCGGTGCATTCGTCAAACCAAAGGGCATAACAACAAACTCGTAATGGCCATATCGAGTACGAAAAACGGTTTTAGGAATGTCTTCCCTCCGAACTCTCAACTAGTGGTAACCGAACCTCAAATCGATCTTAGAGAAACACGTGGCGCCTCGAAGTTGGTCAAATAAATCGTCGATTCTAGGCATTAGGTACTTATTCTTAATTGTGACACGGTTCAACTTACGATAGTCAATACAAAGGCGAAGCGACCCATCCTTCTTCTGAGCAAACAAAGCCGGTGCTCTCCACGGTGAAGTACTCGGGCGAATGAACCCCAAACTCTCCAATTCTTGCAACTGAACCTTCAATTCTCTCAACTCGACGGGCGCAAAACGGTAAGGAGATACGGAAATAGGAGCGGTACCAGAAAGTAAGTCAATGGAAAATTCAATCTCTCTCTCGGGTGGTAAACCAGGTAACTCAATCGGAAACACGTCCGGAAATTCACAAACGACACGAGGTAACTTCCCACGCGCTGATACGTCCTCATCTAGGGTCAAGCTTGCTCATAAGGCATACATCGATTCACGTTCCTGAGGCTCACATAGATACGGTTCTATCGGTTCCCGACGCTCCCCGAAGAACTCAAAACAAGAACCCCCAGGTGAACAAATACGGACTCGACGCTTGTAACAATCTATAGTGGCGTGAAACGTGGACAACCAATCCATTCCCAAAATAAGGTCGAACCCCGACATGTTCAGCACGATGAAATCAAAAGTAAAACGACGATCTCGTATAGTGAGCTCACAATCCCGACAAATACGGTCTAACGGCGATCTACCTCCTATAGGTGTGTCAACAAACAACGGAGGATTGATACTCTCGATCTCCAACTCCAATGCACAAGCAAAAGATGCAGCAATAAATGAATGAGAAGCTCCAGAATCAAATAGTACTCTAGCAAAAGAGTTGAACAGAAGAAATGTACCCCTCACTACCGAAGTCTCCGGGGCTTGAGAAGTAACAGGAGGTGGTGGAGGCAGAAGGGCTGAAGTGATGGCAAATGCTCTCCCCTGAGTAGTCTGACTTTGGATATGACCACCCCGATGACCGGAACCCTGGGTAAGCGTAGACGAACTAGCTCCCCTTTCAACCTGAGATCCCTGGACCGAAGTAGTTTGATGGAAGTGAGGTTGTTGCTGCCTCTGAGTACCTCGAAACGACTGCCGCCAAAACTCTGTCCACCCCTCGGCTGCTGCACTAACCCCGACTCACTGCGAGCCCCATCCCCACGCTGACAATTCCTAGCAAAGTGACCGTACTTCCCGCAAGTAAAACAAGTCCCCAAGAGCCGCAGACACTGAGCACGGACGTGCCCCGCCTGACCACACTCGTGGCAAATGATCGAAGGTCTATTGGAAACTCCTCTCGTTCCAAACGAAGAAGAAGGTGGAGGTCTAAAGTTCGACGGACCCTGCGATGTGGACGTTTGATCCCTTTGCCTTTTCCTCCCTTGACTACCGAAACTCCCCGACGATGAACTCATAACCCCCACTGGTTGTCTCGGTTCCCAAGCCTTAGGATTTTGAGGTGCCTCTCTCGGTGTCTCGATGCTCCTTGCACACTCAACAACTTCGAAAAACTTCCCTTTTCGTTGTGCCACCACAAACTTCTTCACGGTATCATGCAAGCCCTTTTCAAATCGCCTACACTTCCTCTCCTCGGTTGCCACCATCTCCGGCGCCAAATGAGACAAAGATTGAAACTTTACCGCATACTCCGACACAGTCATATCCCCTTGCTTATTGATATGGATGAAAAGGTAGTCATTACCTACTAGGTGGGACTTTCAGTTAGTTTGGTTTGCAATTGATGTTAGTAAGCTACTAATAATAAGGTTTGGGTAGCTACTGTATTGATTGGAAGTGGATTGTTTAGTTGGCGGTGCTGCCTTAGCGGTGGTCGGTGTTTTGGTTGAGGTGGCTAGTTAGAGAACTAGCGAAGTGGAGGTGTCTCAGAGGCAGTGGAGGGGGTAGTGAATGATTGTAGTGGTAGTGGTGGCCGGAGAGGAGGGAGATGATGGTGGTGGTTGGAGAACTTTTAACCTTCCATTTTGCCCATACAAAAAGGTTACGTGTGATGTGACTTGTAACATCCTATTAACTTTAGGTGCTTAAATGTTCTTTTTAGGACTTGAGGGAGGTTATTTTAACTGCATGTGTGTGCTATGCTCTCCTTATAACACCTGTTATCTTTAAAGTTTTAAAAAAAAAAAAAACCCAAAGCAAGAGGATTCCTATTCCTATTGGATTTTACTAATCCCCCCCCCCCCCCCCCCCCAACCCCAACCACGTGTCTCTCTCTCAGCACACTCTCACTCTCTTATTTAATTTTTTTATAAAATTTTAAATGTTAATAATTTTTTTTTCACATACTTTTTTTTAATAAATTTTATATTTTTGAAATCTACTCAACGAAACCTATCAAACGAACCTAATATTGATGGTTAAATGATGTAAAATAGAAAAATTATATTTTTGTGGTAGTTTAAACTGTCTAAATAGGTTGAAAAATTAAGTGTTCCAAATTTCAATCCGTTTGAACTGGTGAAAAGATTTTAGTTTTTTGATCATTTTATCTTAAATGGCCATAATTAAATTTTGATTCTAGGACTTTCGTTGATAAGTCCTAAGAGATATTTGATTCTACGAGGTCAAAAATTCATTATGACCATTTAAGATAAAATGATAAAAAAACAAACAAGATCTTTCCACCAATTGAACCGGATTAAAAATCGAAACACTAAAATAATTTTAAATAAATAAAAAAGGAAAAAATATATAGAGTATAAACATTATAATTAAATAAAAAAATAACAAAAAATAGGTTATTGTATTTTTGGGACAAAAAGGGAAAAAATTGATTTCACTAGTGGTGGTTGAAAGTTGCAGTTGGTGGTTCAAAAGAGCCGGCCATTGTTGACTAATTTACTGGAGGGAAAAAAGTCTTTCTGCTTGTCAGGAGCTGGGTTACATTGAAAGTTGAACCTGCAGCATTGAGAGGATTGTTGCCCGTTGCAAATTTGACAGTAGCGCCTATATAATCAGTTGCGTATATATTCACACTTACTCTCATTCATCATATCCTCACAATTTTCTCAACTTTCATTTCATTTTCGTAATTCATAGAAGAACATTATGGATCAGTACAATTTTTCATTTTCGGATAGTTGATTAGTTGGAAACGATGTTGCTAATGATATTCCGTGTGAGGAGAGTAGCTCCTACGTTGGGCGTGATTACACAGCCGAATTTACGACTGACCAGGTTAGAAGTTATTTTCCTCCAGACAAAGTAATTTAATTCCTCTAATTAATAGAATGTATTTTATGGGTGTTACATTTGTTACTTATTTTGTCATGTTTCAAGCATACTAGCTTTCCACGTGCACACACCCTCACTTATATGCCACCTAAAGCTTACATGCAATAATCAATATTTTTAATATACGGGATATTACATTGTGCTGATACGTATTCATTTTTTTTTGTTATAGATATTTGAAACTAGAGCTGTCATGGTAGATTGGGTGCGGAGAGTTGGTAAGAAAAATGGTATTGTGATTATCATAAGTAAATCTGCTAGTATAAAGGGTAACAAGATGCCGAAGTGCAATCTTATTTGTGAAAGGGGAGGATTGTACAGACCGCCAATGGAAGGGCATTCAATGCAAAGGAATACTGGAACTAAAAAATGTGATTGCCCGTTTAAGCTGCGAGGTGTACCACAACCTCCAGACGGTGTCATGTGGAGTTTGAAGGTTGTTAAAGATTTTCATAACCATGAACCAGCTGAAAGTTTTGAGGGACATGAGTACCCATCAAGGCTGACCCCAATCCAGCAGCAATTAGTTCGTGACATGTCTAGCAGCATCGCGTCTCGAGAAATGCTTAATGTCATGAGACAACAAGACCCGTCAATTATTACAGGAATTAGGAGTATTTACAATATGAAGGCACTGTATAAAAAAGAGCAACTGGGGAGTCTATCTCCTATTGGGTACATCTTGAACGAATTAAAAGAAAAAAATACATTTATGACTATCTTGTAAATGAACACACCAACGAAATCACAGATATTCTTTGGGTTCATCCTAAAAGCCTAGAGCTATCTGTCAATTTTCCATCCGTGTTGATTATTGATGCGACGTACAAGAGTAATGAGTATCGGATTCCACTCTTGGAAGTTGTGGGTATCACGTCCACAATGAAAACTTACTCTCTTATGTTTGCATATTTGAATGATGAGACGAAAGAGCGACTGATATGGGCGTTAGATACCTTAAAGAGATGGATGGTTGGAAAATGGGCAGCGTTGCCATCGGTGATTGTTTCAGATAGGGATCTGGCACTTCTTGGCGCCATTGGAATATGTTTCCCCTTCGCACAACACATCCTTTGTATTTGGCACATAAATCAGTGTGTAATGAAGAAGTGCTGGCCTATGCTTGGTACGAGGTGGGACGAGTTTTCGAATGCATGGCAAGTTCTTATTCATTCATCGACACCGATGTCTTTGCAACAGAGGTGGACTGCCATGTGTGGAGAGTTTGAGCAATACTCCAATGCCATGCAATATCTTTGGGATACATGGTTAGGTCCTTACAAAGAGCGATTTGTTGCAGCATATATAAACCAGTTTATGCACCTTGGGAGCAATTCAAGCCAAAGGTAACTTTCCTATAGTCATTGTATATTTACTGTCCTGCACTAAAGAATACTTTATGTAACTTTCCTATTTAACACAATGTATTATTAAATTGCAGGGTGGAGTCTGCGCATGCGAGGCTCAAACAATACTTGGGAGATACCATGTCCTCGCTTCAAACATCTTTTCAGAAAATAGAAAAGATGTTGACCTGTCAGTTCGCGGATATTCAGGGGTCGTTCTAGAAATCTCTCAACATTCCACGACACAGACATCTACATGAAGACATTTATAGTGAAATCAGAGGTCGCATTTCATTACAGGCAATGAACTTGATCCATAAGCAGGCAGAACGCACTGATAACGAAGCCGGCCTTTGCTTTTGTAAGATCAAAAGGACACATGGATTGCCATGCTTTCACGATATCGCACTTTACCGTTCTGTGGACAGACCAATTCCGTTAAGCTCTATCCACCCTCACTGGAGTACGTTGTCCATGCATGCCCAGAGGCATACTAACGAGGGAGCACGACCTGACAGGGCAGCTCAGCTTATTGAAAGATTAAATGAAATGGATTCCGACAGTCGAGAGTCTATGATGGACAGGTTTCTCGATATGGCGGATTCATCTCGTTGCACAGTTCGACCCCCAGCATACAACACAGAACACAGGGATCAACCTACAGGCAGAGATGAGCAGAGTAGAGGTCACATACATTCCTTCACAGTATCCACTTCAGAATCTCCGGCCTCACGTATTCCAATATCGCGAAGGAGCAATGGGAGGGATCACCTCGTTGAGAAATTTCCTCAGCAGTATCAGCGTTATATTTCCCACTGTGTTGACGTTCGACCCGACGGCCATTGTGGTTTCAGGGCGATAGCTGCGCAAGTCTATGGTTCTGAAGATGGATGGGCTCAAGTACGATAGGACCTTATCCAAGAGATTGAACAAAATTGGGTCCTATATGAGCAGCTTTATCCAGAACATAATTATGTACCCCAGGTGCTACAAAGACTTCGTTACTTCTAGTCATCGGCACCAGAGGATCATTGGATGGATTCTATATCATTGGGACTTGTCATTGCATCAACGTACAAAGTTGTACTGCATACATTCGATATGATTGCTTCGAGTTGTCTTACTCACTTGCCGTTGAGCTCCCATCCAGTTCCATTAGTAACGCGCACACATATAGCTATTGGCCGTGTTAATGGCAATCACTTTATGCAAGTTTTTCTATACCGTCATTACCCTGTACCACCCATCATCATATGGTGGAGGCCAAATGCATCAAATGAAGCACAAGGATGGGCTCATCCTTATGAAGCACGCCTCCAATTGTGGTACAAAGTAATGCAGATAGATCCGCCGGGACGACAACCACAATTTGGCGGAAATATTGACTAAATTTGTGTATTTATTTATGGGGGCCGGTTCCGTAGACACCCAAACAGACACCCCATCTCAGCCCTCCATTTCAAGGGCTGAGATTAAATCCCACTTCATCCCTAAAAAATAAATCACGTCTTGCCCCTTCACCCGTTCTTCTCACGTACGTTCAGACCACCATCCCCCCCTCCACCTCTCTCCACTCCGACCGGCGAGCTCAACCCCCGCCGCCGACGACCCTCTCTCTCCATCGACGAACCACCACCACAACGCCGCAGACCCACCTGCCGAGAACCGGACTCTCTCTCGGGACGCACCCAGGTCTCTCTCTCTTTCTCTCTGAACTTGCTGAATCCTCTTCCATAGCTTCTCATAACGACGACGACAACAACAACAGCCCAAATCAATACAAGAAGCAGAAACCACAACAGAAATCAACCTTTTTGCCGAGAACCGGAAGTATCTTCTCGCTAGACTAATCTTTCAGGTTCAAACCCCCAAAAATTAGGGTTTCAAAATTTGGGGAAATTGCAAATTTTTTGGTAATGGCATGTTTGGGATTCCCTTTATTTTAAATAGATTCTAGTTTTTGAGTTGTAAATTATAGATTTTTATATTACAACCACAATTAAGAGCTTTTAGAGGGTATGTGCAAAATACACTTCGTACAAGTATCATGTATGTAAAAGTATAATCGAGAATTCTGAAAGCTTCGTTTGGTCATTCTTGGATTCTCTATTTACAGGGTTTTTTCCGATAATTTGTCTTGGTAGAATTGATTTGAAAAGGTGCGGCCAGACAATATTCGAAATTGGATGCAGAATGGAAAAAAGGGTCTCCCAAACATGCTTCAAATTGTTTTTCTTTCGTTTTTGTTTTCTGCTTCTTGTATTGATTTGGGTTGTTGTTGTTGTTGTTCATACATGCTAATTGAACTTGTTTCACGTGGGCTGCAAAATCTTTGGAATGGCGTGGTGCAATATTACTCTGGCTTTAATTGCCATTGGGGAAGCTAGTAGTCAGTTCTAGGTCAATTGGCAGCTGATGCCCGGTCACTTACTACTCAAGTTTTGCAATTGTTTTAAGCGGTCATCTGCGTCTATTGTCATGAATTCTTTATCATATGAAGGGAGAACACTTATTCCCCATAACTGAAGCTGGCCCAAAGTGTCCAACAAAATTTATTTTTACAACTTTAAGACTTCTTGCCATTCTAAACTAGAAGGGAAGAACTTGAAAATACCTACTTGCTCAATAACTCCACGTTGGTTCAGTAAACCCTCATTTCCAAGTACATCCTGGTCTACTTGTAGAACTTCAATACTGACCCTTGTCTATAAGCTGACTATTTAGCATGTCTGTACAAATACAGAGGCTTGCCACATTACTGTTGTATAAAGGCTTCCTGATAAAACTTTCTTGTCATTCTATTTCATGAGATTTTCTATCAGATGTAGTTGGACTTCTGAAAAACCAGTTTCTTGTGCATGCAGGAGCTATTATTGGAAACAAATTGTTTCTTCTTTATTTCTATAGCCCATTTGAGTTTCAGTATAACAATTACAGTGTCTATAAACCATTTATCTGGTTTGACTTGTGCAGAAGTTGAAACTGACCTTGATGGTGGAGGTACAAGATGCATGTCCTGATATTTTCCCATCCAAACTAGCTGAGTTGTTGGAAAGTTTCGCGATGACTGGTTGACGTAGGAGAAGTTAAAGCGGACATGACTACGGCCAAGAAATAGTAAAGAGAAGGTGAAGTTACTGCAGCAAGCAAAAAAGCTGTTCAAATAAAAAAAAGAAAAGCGAAGAGGCTGTTTGAAGATGCTGCAAGCAAAAAAGGACATCAGTTCATATGAGGACAATTTGCTCATGCAACTCTTCAAAAATGAATTATCTCAATCCATCTGGTTGTAATGTACTCTTGGATGTAACAGATTAGAGATCAACAGAAAATGAATTATCTCAATTGTATCTATGTTAGAGCTATGTAATGGAAATTTATTGGAAGTTTTTTCTCTTTTCCGGGGCTGTTACTGTTCCAATGGTGTTTGTGAATCTAGATTTTTGCTGATGTGGTTTCTGTTGTTATTTTGTTGTATTGACTGAGATGCGAGACGTCGAGTTAAGTCCAAAAACAGGGGATATTCTGCCAAAAACAGTGGATATTCTGCCAAATTTTTTCAGAACCTACCTTTGTGAACGGACATGACACAAGGACACTAATAACTAAATATGTTGATTTTTCTAACTTGCCATAGGCTCTGGCACACTAATACTTGAGTGGAACAACCATTAAGTGTCAACTAAGATTGCCCACTGCTATAAGCTTGTCAAATGTTTACAAAATACAGCTTCTATTCAAATTAAGGCTACAAAATACAACCAACAGAAAAACATAGCTCTATTATCAGCCCCAACAAAAAAACTAGCTCCATCCAAATCCAATTCAGACAGCTCTATCTATCCAGATTACAAAAAAAAAAAAAAAATCCCCAAACAACAGGCCTCTTTGGTTGCTGCATCTTCAAACAGCCTCATGTCTTCCATATTTAAGGGCCTCTCATGTCTTCCATATTTAAGGGCCTCAGAGTAATTACTCTTTCCTCTTTACTTTCTTCTCTTTTGCATCTGAAAGCATCCTCCTTGCTCTGCCCTTCTTCATCCTTTTTCTTCTTTTTCTGCGTAGAGAGTTAGTTTAAAGGATAAATTCTGAGTGTATATCATCGGACAAAATGGAAAGCAAGTACAAGAAAAAGAAGATTCTGAAAGGGGACAAGATCTAGGAATAGAAGAGAATACCAGATCCTTTAGTCTCTCCTGTTGTATTAACTCCCTAACAGGTAGATACGCTGCTGTGATGCACAAATTCTGCTTTGAATAGAGTAATACAAACTTTCAGACACAATATTTGCTGTAGAAATCCAAACCAATAATGCCATTTCAAAGGTACAAACCTTTAGATCACTTCTACTAAATCCTTCTGTCATGTTTGCAAGCTCCTTAAAGTCTAGATTTTCAACTTTTTCCTTCCCCAAAAGAGTTTTCAAGATAATTTCCCAGCTCTCCACAGATGGCAGACCTACCATACTTCTGTCCACCAGAAAACACAAAGCTCAGTAAAATGCGTATCATGCTATGATTCATCTTGAAAGCTGCCTATCTTTTTGACGACCTAAAACACCTAGTGGAGTCAATTCTTGTCAGAAAGGTGACTTTAACACTTCCTAAATTAATTTAGAACCACATACTACTATTGAGTATTGACCTAGAACTGACTACTAGCTTCCCCAATGGCAATTAAAGCCAGAGTAATATTGCACCACGCCATTCCAAAGATTTTGCAGCCCACGTGAAACAAGTTCAACTAGCATGTATGAACAACAACAACAACAACCCAAATCAATACAAGAAGCAGAAAACAAAAACGAAAGAAAAACAATTTGAAGCATGTTTGGGAGACCCTTTTTTCCATTCTGCATCCAATTTCGAATATTGTCTGGCCGCACCTTTTCAAATCAATTCTACCAAGACAAATTATCGGAAAAAACCCTGTAAATAGAGAATCCAAGAATGACCAAACGAAGCTTTCAGAATTCTCGATTATACTTTTACATACATGATACTTGTACGAAGTGTATTTTGCACATACCCTCCAAAAGCTCTTAATTGTGGTTGTAATTCAAAAATCTATAATTTACAACTCAAAAACTAGAATCTATTTAAAATAAAGGGAATCCCAAACATGCCATTACCAAAAAATCTGCAATTTCCCCAAATTTTGAAACCCTAATTTTTGGGGGTTTGAACCTGAAAGATTAGTCTAGCGAGAAGATACTTCCGGTTCTCGGCAAAAAGGTTGATTTCTGTTGTGGTTTCTGCTTCTTGTATTGATTTGGGCTGTTGTTGTTGTCGTCGTCGTTATGAGAAGCTATGGAAGAGGATTCAGCAAGTTCAGAGAGAAAGAGAGAGAGACCTGGGTGCGTCCCGAGAGAGAGTCCGGTTCTCGGCAGGTGGGTCTGCGGCGGTGTGGTGGTGGTTCGTCGATGGAGAGAGAGGGTCGTCGGCGGCGGGGGTTGAGCTCGCCGGTCGGAGTGGAGAGAGGTGGAGGGGGGGATGGTGGTCTGAACGTACGTGAGAAGAACGGGTGAAGGGGCAAGACGTGATTTGTTTTTTAGGGATGAAGTGGGATTTAATCTCAGCCCTTGAAATGGAGGGCTGAGATGGGGTGTCTGTTTGGGTGTTTTTTTGGGTGTCTACGGAACCGGCCCCTTATTTATGTTCATGTATTGGTTCTATATACTCAATTATAATTAAATGAAGTTTGATTTCAGTTTGCATTATTGACTATTCAGAGAAATATAAAGAAAATTTAAGTGAATTCAACATACATAATTTACTTGAAAACTCAAATATAGAAATTTAAAAAAAATGAAGGACAAAAAAATAAAAACAAAAAAATATAGTTTTTTCGTTTTACATTATTTCACCACAATATTAGGCTCGTTTGATAGGTTTCGTTGAGTAGATTTCATAAATATAAAATTTATTTAAAAATAATATGTGAAAAAAAGTTATTAGCATTTAAAATTTTATTTTAAAAAAATAAAATAAGAGTGAGAGAGAGAGGGGGGGAGGGAAGGTGGATGGGTCTCGGGGTAAAATGGGAAATTGGTGGGTCCGGTGTCAGACCCCCCTGACACGGGGGGGGGGGGGGGAGAAGAGAGTGGGAGATTGTATTCTTAATCTTGGTAAGTAACTTCTAATCTCTACATATGGTAATCAATTTATAGTTCTTGAATTGGGTTTTGGGTGCCCTAGAAATCTAGTCTGAGCCTCTCCTTGTCTTCTTTTTCTATTGGAAATATATAGAGATCATGCTTGCTGTTAAGAGTTGATTTTTTTGTCATTAGGTTGTCAAAATGATGAAACATATATTCTTGATTGCTGAAAACTGCTATATAGATGTTGAAATTGTCTCTGTAATTGCTGGAAATCACCGCCAAGTGCAGAAGTGCAGCAATTAGGTGTAGTACGCTGAAAATAGGTTGTATCTGACTAAAATGGATGATTTGTAATTAATTTGGTTAACAGGGGAAGTTAAGAAAAGAAAACGATTCGGGGCAGTGGCTTGATGCCGTTGCTTGCTGTTGCTGTAAATGGTTGTAATTGGCAACCATTTTGGAAAATTATCCTATGTGGGAAGTGATGAATTCATCATGCACTTTAGTTGGGAACAAGCCTAATTGGATAATTTCTTTATTATGTAATGACCATCTCTAATGTTTATTTTTTTGATTGTATTGAATCGTGTTTTTGGGGCTAGGTTGGGAGGGTTATGATGCTAGAGTACTTGTCTGTTACGGAGGAATTTGGAAAGAGCAAACTGTTGCATTTCTTCTATAATATGAATATCTCAATGAGTTTACTCATATGTGTGGATTATATGTTAGGTTTGGAGGCAACGAGTACCGCAACTCCACGTAGGGAGTGACTTTGTTGGTATCTTTTTGTTGGGGACCGAGGTGAGTGTTCGATTCACATATGTTCTTCAATTGAATTGAATTCGTGATATTGAACTGTGACTTCGTGTCGATCGGCAACAACGGTCAAAGGCCGGACTTCGTGGCGTGCCTCTGACTTCGTGTTGAATTCTCTGGCTTTATGCCAAGTTTATGACTTCGTGTCGAGTTAGTGACTTTGTGTCGGATTTAATGACTTCGTGTCGAATTCTTTGGCTTTATGCCAAGTTAATGACTTCGTGTCGGATTTAATGACTTCGTGTCGGATTTAATGACTTCGTGTCGAATTCTTTGGCTTTATGCCAAGTTAATGACTTCGTGTCGGATTTAATGACTTTGTGTCGAACTAATGACTTCGTGTCGATAATTTGCTTAACGCATATTTATTTGTGATGCTAAATTTAATGTTTTCATTGAATAGCATCCATGTCTCATATACACTCCTGGGACTCGTTTTGAGTTCCAGTTTTGCAGGTATAGGTCGGTGTCCACTACAGGTCGCGTTTTGCATTTTGTGACTCGCTCGAGGAGTGCGTGGTTGAGGCCCGTGGGAGTCTTTGTTTCCCGGCCCGTAAATGATTTTTGCCTAGTTTAGTTTTTTTTGGATAATAGTTGGTTATGTAAAGTTTATTTTTTTTGTCAGACTTCCGCTGTAGTTTGTAAATGATAGTTATTTTGAGATGTAAATAAAATGTGGTTGTTGATCTTCAGTTTTTAGTTATTCTTGGAATTGCTAGTAGATGGTTGTTGTTGCGTGTCGTATCGAGATAGGCTGATGTGGTGCTATTTCAGAACGGGGCGTGACATGACTAGCACACAGTATGAACTGTTCAATTTTTAGCCATTGATAGGGATTGGACTAATTAGAGAAGAAAAACAAAGTTCAAGGTTCAAACCGGTCCAATGAGAGTTAGAGGGATGGAATTGAGATTTGAGAAAAAACTAGAGGATGATAACCTATATATTAAACGACATACGCTGCTAATCGAATAGCAAAAAGTAGAGGAACACACCTTTAAAACACAACTGTGTTCAGAACCGTTATATGTATGTAAATCTATGTGTATCAAAAGGTTTCGGATGTTGTTGTGAATTTATTAGTATAATGATCCTAATTTTGTTATTATGAATTTATTAGTAGATCGATTGTGTGTTAGATTTCATAATGATCCTAATTTTTGTCCTAAAATTTTCAAATAAAAATTCACATTGTTATTATGAATTTATTAGTAGATCGATTGTGTGTTAGATTTCATTATTAGTTTAAATTCCATACATGCACACGTGTGTGAACAAAATCTATTTCTATCCTAATTACCATCCTACGAAAGTCGAAACATGGGATATTGTCCCCACACAATCCCTCCCACTCTCAGCATTCTCCAAGAGGGAGATGGGTTATTAATACTTAATTTATTATATTCAGGCTCCTTCACATGTAGTTAGAGTTTTCTCCATAATGGATTAAACGTGTAAATTTTAATTATTAGGCAGGATCTACTACCTACTCTAATACTTAGATAAGATTTTTAATCACCAACCCATCTAAAAATTTAAAACTGTTAAAGAAAGAGACAATTTTATTCTGAACACAAACCACCATATATTTTCTCCCTACTCCTTTTTCTCCACCTCACCCTACCACCATTACTAACCCATCCCATCCCCCTTATCCTTCCCCAAATCCAGCTGAACCTCTGCCACCACCTACCGCCACCCTCTTCCCCCTATTTCGGCCAAACCCATAATTGCACCACCTCCCTCTCCCTCCACTCTCCTCTATAAGTATCACTCTCTTCCCCTCCGAAATTCACAACCCACACCACCACCACTACTGCATTCAGAGAGGAAAAGAAAGAGAGGAGGGAGAAAGCTTGGAGCTCCAACAATGGTGGTCTAGAGAGAGAAAGTAAGGTGGGTTTCTGTCATCCTCAAATCTGAACACCAATTCGGGCTACTCAATTCCTAACCCATTTCTTGGGATCACCGAACCAACCTTCGTTCATCCCGAGCCGTCCCCGAAGTCTCCGTGTCCGTCGTCTTCTCCGACAAACCGTTTTTCGCCGAAAACCCGTTTCGTGTTTATTCCACCGGAGGAGAGGTAGATTAATGCTTCTCTAATTCCCCCAAGTATATTTAGTCCCTAAATGTTGATTTTAATGAGTTATAGTAGAGGTGGAACGGTTTCCGGCGAGCCTTGCCGATCGGAAATTGGAAATGGCGTGACTGGGTTTTGAAAACAATTGTGTAACTACAGTCAGCCCCCTAAGTTATTGAAGTATATGATTTAGGCCCAATATGTTGATAACATGTTATTTCTAAATTACAATGAGCACCTCTGGATTCAATAAGTTTACGATTTAGCCCTAATAATATGTTTGTCCTCAAGATTGATACACTTTACGTATTATATTGATATCCAGAAATGATGAAAATATTTTATGAACCATTACCGTTGTCTAGTATATATATATTTTATGAAAATATTTTAGATAATATTAGTCCTAATTCTTTACGAATGAAACAATGTATATAAGTACTTTGAACTAGAGCTGCTAAAAAAATTGGTGAACCGTTAAACTGGTCCGGACCGATTGGTACCTTTTGAATTTTGTCTGTGGATTAATGGTCCGGACAAGGATTGAAAAAGTAGAAAACCATGACTCGCGGTTCGGTCCACGGATTTTCATTACGAAACCGTGGATTAACCGAACTGGACCGTGAAATATTTATTCTATATAAATAATAAATAAATATATATGTATATAAATACATATGTGTATTTATATAATTAATTGTTAGTAATGTTAAAACTTTTTTCTACCAATTTTAGTATTTTAATGTTAAAACTGCTGCCGATTGCCGTGCACTCCATTTGGATGGAAGATACGATTCCAGCTCTTTAGTGTTATTAGTTGTCCCACTTTGATGGGTTTTTTTTGTTTTTTATGTTATGTACTGTAATGATACAATCTATTAGTGTTTAGACTCTTTTGAATTTGATTTCTGAAGTAGGCCTTTGATAGTTTATGTAACAAGTACTTTCTGCTGGTGTTAAACTTAATTCTGAGTGTAATCTTCTTTCCTTTAGTGTGGGATATATGCTTGAGTTTTATTTATGCTAAAATTCGTGGACAAAACCGTATCCAATCCGCGAGTCACGGATTGGATTGGAACCGAACCGTGGAAATTTTGGTCTAGACACGGATTTCATTTTGTAAAAACCGTGACCAGTGGTTCGGTCATCGGATTCCTAGGAATCCGAACCGAAACGGATCGCGAGCAGCCCTACTTTGAAGAGTTAATTAAATAGTTATTAGAATATTTTGAAGAAGCTGATATAACAAAGCACTGTATTAGTTAAGAAAATATTAGTATTATTTTATAACACCATGTTAGTCAAACCATATAAACATTTATGGACTATGTTAACTTTTATAAAATGACCATGACACCTTTCTACAAACGATATTTTAAAGCATAGTACGTAGTTAATTAAATAGTTATTAGAATATTTTGAAGAAGCTGATATAACAAAGCACTGTATTAGTTAAGAAAATATTAGTATTAGTTTATAACACCATGTTAGTCAAACCATATAAACATTTATGGACTATGTTAACTTTTATAAAATGACCATGACACCTTTCTACAAACGATATTTTAAAGCATAGTACGTTAAAAGTGTAATGAAACTTAATTATCTTAATTACTAGTTTACTTAGTGAAATAAAGCAAATGAAGCTTTAGAAATTTATAGAAAGAACTTTTTTACTTGGTCAGCAGAACTTAACAACCCGAAGAGTCCTCGGCCAAATCATAAAACATTAAAAGTGTTTTACTTACTTGCTAAATTATTAAATTGTTATACTTGATACTCATTGAAATGTATCATTTTTATTAGTTATTATGTTATAATTGATGAATGATGTTGTACGTGCTAGATCGGACTTTTAAGTTTATGAATTGGTTTCGAGTAGAGATCACATAGACGATTATTAAGTTGAAGGAAATAAAAAAAGATGAAAGATGAAGTGATGGGATCTAAGGAGGTTATTCTACATAGTTTCGCTGATGTGAATAGCAATTAGCCAGATGAAATGATGTTTTAATGGAATTCTTAGAGTTATCCATGGTGGAATCCAAACCTGTTGGAGGTTATTCACAAAGTCCAATTTGGAGAAATAAAGCCAGGTATGACAGTTGATTGTTAGTTCAAAATTTTAGGGTATGACATTGCGTGATTGTACTTTATGAATAAGAGATAAAATGTGGTGTTATATATTATAGTACCAGGTTATGGTTTATATACTCCCGATGTTACGGTTAGTTCTTTGTGGGCCCAGCGGTTACGATTAGTTCTTTGTGTGCCCAGCGGTTATGGTTAGTTATCTGAAAAAATCATCATTGTGAGGCAGTTGATGACTCCGACTAAGTAAATAATTTAGGCCGTTTCATCTGCGCTCCCGGTTAGGGCAAAGGAAGCAATATGACAAATAATCATAGTCCTAGTGATGACTCCTCTATTGGTTCCATATGAACTATTAAAAGGTGATGTACTCATATTCTTTGGAAAATAATTTTGTCAATCCCTTTTTTGTTAACGTCACTCCCCTACAAGTCCCTACAAGTGTATTTTTTTTTTTACTAAAAATACACTTGAAGGGGAGTGACGTTAACAAAAAAAGAAGTGGCAAAATCAGCAGCCGATTCTTTTTTGTTAATTTTAGCATTCCTTATTTTATCATTTGTACCTTCTTCTTTTTCTTTTTTTTTTCTGGCTTTATTCATGTGAACTTGCTATTATTACCCCTCCGTGTGTGGGAAAAAATGAAAGCTAAAATAGTAAATTCACATTAATAACGACGAGGAAGGGAGTTTCACTGCCCAACGTTAAATACGATATACGAAAGCCTAGTATCTAATCGGTCGTTCAGTTTCACCGACCTATCTTTGCTTTCATCTCTCGATCGATCGATCGATCGATCGATCTACCTCCGCCGCTTTCTCTCCCTTCCAATCGACCTCTGCCTTCTTCATCGAGGTATCTCTCTCTCTCTCTCTCTCTCTCTCTCTCTCTCTCTCTTGTATATATATATATATATATATGTATCTGTTTGACTTTAGAGACATAGATATACCTCTCTCTAAATATCTACGAGTATATACGCAGGACACGTATATATATACGGCTCGGCACATTGATATAAACATACAGTTTTTGCTGTTTCTCCTGCCTTCTCCGGTTTCCATGTCCCAATTTTTTTAGAATTTACGTGTTCCTATCGGTGTCCGTGCTAACATAGTGTGAGAGTGGATGTATCAGGTAGCATGTCCACATTTTCTTAGAGTTTGGTAGTGCTCAGTAAAATGATGTATACATATATTTGTTGTTGTATCCCCTGCCGTGTGATGTCCCGATTTTCTTGTGTCCATGCTACATAGTGTGAGACTTTGTGCTTGAAGATAGGCTGATTTTTGGCCATCTAAGGGTGTAATTTCGTTCTTATGTATCTGTTGTTCTATGTTTCTAGTTTGAACTCTTGAGAAATTCCGATGTATGGAAAAGATTTTTTTTTATCAGGTAGCAATAGAAGAAAAGAAGACAAGACCCATGTGGGCTTCCCTATGTTTAAGATTTTCATTATGAGCAATAGAAGAAAATACCTGCGTGACTTTCATTCGATGCGTTCACCTGGCCCATGTGGGTTTAGGTTTAAAATTTTCATTATGAGCAATGTTAGATGGACTCTTCTATAAGTCCGACATACCCACATCACCAGACGGTGGAGGAAAAAACATCACCTGTATTCGTGTTTGTGCTAAATATAGTGTTTCTAAAACAAGGAATTAATCAGTGATTAATTGCTGGCGGGGCCTATCCGATTAGGTCTGACTAATACTTAATCGCCGATTACTAATTAATATGCACCAATTAATCGCTCGAAAAAAGGCCGACCGCCCGACTAGCGCCTCGTGACTTTTAGAACATTGGCTATATAGGGCATTATGGGTTACCAATGAGTCCTAATTTGCATAAAGTTATGCTAAATATTTTATAGGGATGTATCAACTCCATGTTAACAACTCATTTTGCACAAGTTAATTATCACCTGCCAAATTAAAATAGAAGTGGTAAAGATTCTAAGCGGCCTCTCTACTCATAGTCAATTCTTTTGAGTATGCTTTAACATGCTATTATGATTAGGTTTTGAGAGGGCTAGGCTTTTGAGGCTATTGGGAGGAAAATCTATTTTTTTTAGTTTGTGCCATAAGGGCACTTTACTTTTTTTAAAGTAATTTGACTTACAAAATCACAAGGCTCCAAGAGAACACAAGGAGCATACCCCTTCACCTACAGCAAAGAAAACTAGAAACAAACCGAGAACGAACTCAACTCCTGCCTAAGCGCTTAGCCTTCTGCAATCACCATTTGCTGCATACCTCCCAATTCTCTGGTGGCACCCTTTCAATTCTCCAAGAACTCATCCTATCTCAAATGGCAGCGTCAATATTGCTGTTTAGAGTCTTGGAGTCTTTAATCGCATGATAGAAAATTTTCTGATTTCTCTCCTTCCATTTGAAGTAACATAGCAAGAAAATTGCATTTGAAATCTTAATTATAAATTATAAGTTCGATGTTTCTAAGTATGTTGAGTTTGAAAATCTTGTTACCATTTCAGATTTGTGTCAAGTTTTGAACAAAATAAGAAAGTCCACAATTTACCATTTTAATTGCACAAGATGAATTTTTTTTATAGTTTCTTGATCCAATACATTTAGAAAGATATTGCTGGAGGTCTTGATGTTAATGCTATCATTGATGCTTTTAACAACATGAAAGAGCGTCGAATGCAATTTAAGATGCCTCACTTTAGGAGAGATTGGGTAAAAATTTACCCTTTTGTTGGTACTTTGCGTGCATATCAGAAATTACATTATTGTATAGATTTTATTTTAATTTTTTAAGTCAATAAATTTTCATTTGTAGTTCTTCCTATTTTTCTTTTATGTTTCCATATTCACCGCTATTAAGTTAATATCCTGGCTTCATCCCCGATTAGTCTAGAATATGTGTAATCTGTTATGAAACATCCAGAAATTTGAAATTAAGGCAATCTCCTTTTAACCCCCTTAGCGACAGGATCCATTAGGGGGCAGTGATCTGAAACAGCTGGAGCAGCAAACTAAGCCTCAAATCCAGTGAATTCCTCTTGCTGCGTTTATCGTTCACCACGGCTGTATCAATTCTCTCTTCTTGACACCCATTCCGCCATTCTTACATGACCAAGTAAACCAAAAGCCTTTGGCATTCATATCATCAAGCCGAGTATCTATGATGGAGGAGTTAAACTCAGCCGCAGCTTGGAGGTCAAAAGCACAACCATCCAACTATTCATTAACTCCCCTTACAGAGTTAAAATCCCCCGAAGTATTCAAGGTTCATCCCTCAATGCACTGGAAAATCCAAAGAACTGCCCCCATGAAGATCCTCCTATCAACATGTTTATTTCATACCATAGACCATAGAAACACAATTTCCTTTCTGATTGCAGGTGTTCTACCCTAAATGTGTTGCAGGTCAGCACCAATCAAATCAACTGAAAACTCCTCAGGAAAAGAGCCCTAGCGCCCACCCCAGAGCCAATGCTATGCATATAAGACCAACTCTAAGGGAGATAGTTAATAGCTATTGACATCAGATTATCCAATCTATTTTTTTCCAACAAAACCCGTAACGGACGACTTATTAACCGTGATGAGTTTCCTCACCTCGAGCTGTTAATTGGGGTCATTAAGGCCCGCACCAGTCCTGCAGCATAATTCCAATCTTTTCTTAGACTTCCCCCCCTCCCCCCTTAGTTTAAGGAACTTTGGCACCTTTATTCTCAGCTCCACCAGTGGCAGGAACTGAAACTTCAGCTAGAGAGGGAATCCCAGCATTCTTAAGCTGGCCCCTATCACCGAAATGAAAATTAACGTCATCCTCAATATCCACTATTTCATCCAATCCCAAGGTAGCAACAAGATCAAACTGCGTAAAATCTGCATTCCCTAAGGCCTTTTTTATTTTTTTTGATCGTCCATTCCGTAAGGCTTTGAACCTACTTTCTGACTGTTTGCTTTCTGAGGAATACCATTCATTCATCCTAGCAGCAGGCCTAGAACCCATGCCTGTACTGTTATAGACCACCTAAGTAACCCCCCAGCTTCATCCAGCGGTTGAGGCACAACCTGAGCACTCACTGTATCAGCAGTAGTCTTTTGCCATAAGTACCTCCATATTTTGCTAAGTAGGATTCAGCATTGGGTTTGAGTCAGGGATTGAAAAACTTCCTGGCCATCAGCAGAGGGCCGATGAATCTCAAAACCCGTGTTAGTACATTGGACCATCTCAAACTCTGCAGCATTTCCAGAATTCTGAGGTAAAACATCTCCACTTTGCTACACCCAAACCTTCTTGCCAATCCTTGGGTTGGGACCCTCTCATTTTCAGCATCTTGAATACAACCATGACCAAAAACCTTGCAAGACAAGACAGTGGCTTGGATTGATACTTGACAGGGATCAGCATACAAGTCCCATTAGCAAAGTGAACATCAACAGATTGAGGTAAGAAATCTTCGACCCCTACTGCAATACAAATCCTAGATAGATAAGTCTTTTCCAAGATTCAGTCATATCATCTGCATGGAGAGGTTTACCAACAACACTTGCTGTGTAGCCCAACCCCTGTTCATTCCACAGCTGCAATGAGTGATATAGAATTGACCCGAAATAGGAATCATAGTTAACTGTTCCTTTTGAATTCATACGAGCTTGCCAATGTTTAAGAATCATGGATCTACAACCAAAATTCCATGTGCCAGCTTCCTTCAATATTCTAAAAGAAGAATCGTTATCAAGATTCAAGATAGAAGAACAAGAGCCCTTGCTCAGTTCAAAGGACATCAGTTTTACCCGATCTTGCCCAGATTTCATGGCAATCTTCTTAACAGCCAGGAATGGCAGTTTCCTATCAAGGAAGTACCCTACTACACCTTGTTTCCACTTTAGAGCACCTTCTTCAAGAGTTGAGAAACACATGCTCGATTATTCCTGATATCAGGAGGAAAATATTGAAAACACATGAGGATTGTATTCCTTATGATTTAACATCATATCCTTCCAAACATTACAACTTGTACCAATACCCTAGCTATTAGGGTTTCCAACACCATTACTACTACCAATCACCAATAGTCTATCTTTCTCATGTAGTTCGTTATGCAAATTCCCAATCTCTGCATTGAGAGGTCTCATATGTTTCACACTAGGTCCATTAGATTTCTTGTTACTCAAATACTTTGTATTCCTTATTAATCACAGTAGCCTTCAAGTGCACTTCACTTTGTTTCATTGTGATACTTATGTGTTGGATCTGTTGGTTAACTCTCCACATGTCAACTGGGGGTTGGACATGCACAATTAAACTGGCGGGCGTCCAGCAGTGTATGAAGACTTATCTAAGTGTTACAAGAAAGGTTGAAGTGAGAATATTATCCATTCTCTACATTCGTATCGATTGCTTTTACTGAATAACAATTACTTAAATACGTTATGGACCATTGAAAATGGGATCAGAGCGTGAACTGGTTGGACTGTAGTCCAAGTTTTGATTGGGTGTAACCCTTTGGTATGTAAACCTTCTTAGACCCGTTCAAACCACGTGAACCTCCGGCTCGTTTCAACTGTGAAACCAGACCAGGTCGCTCACTAAACCCACGCTTACCCGAAAGGGAAAAATCTTGCTGACTCTGTATGGTGAACGCCCCGAACATGCAGCCTCGGCCTTGACGTTGTAATCCCTAAGCACTGGCCATCTGTATCCTTGTTAACACTGATTACTATTTTTTGTTTATTTGTTCAAACTTGTATGACAAGAGTGCATCTAATTGCCTTAATTCCAAAGAGGTTTAACTTCTAAGTGCCATGAGTTTTCTTAGTATTGTTATGAGGCCAAAAAGCATGTGATATTTTAAAAGGGCTTGATATTTTCAATTTTGGTTTTATGCTGGTTTTGAGTATTTATATGACGTTTTAGATTTTGCTAGTGAGTCATGACATAGTACGTTGTCATGGCTTGACCCAATGGTTCAACCAGTGAACTGGTCCCTTCCTGTTTTGGGTCCAATTTTCCAAATTATTGCATGTTGGACCAAGATAGCTTTGATATGTAAGTTGTCTAAACATCTGGGATAGGACCGAAAACAAAACATTTCAGCTATGACAGCTAAACCGTTTGATTGATGAAAATGCATAAATATTAGGCGGACAAGGAAAAGTTGTAGAAATATAGTTTGTGTAGGTGTTGGAGTTGTTTTTCTTGAATGAATATTGTTGGTAGGCGTAGGACTTCTATAGTGGTATGCACACAGATTAAACGGTTGTGTTTTACGAGTACTGGAGATTGGAGAGTATCCTGCTTTCCTAGTTAGTTTAGCTGACCCAAGATATTGATCATTTGACAATATTGACAGCCATTATGTGACCTGATTTGAGATCCCCCAGTGATTTTCCACTTCCAGTATTATACCCTGATAAACTTTACTATGTACTGGCAAGCACTTCACTTGTTGCCCTTCTTTTATACCAATATATACTTATGCTTCTTTTGCCTAGCTTTTATCATTTTGCTTATAAAAAACGATGATTGCTTGCAGGGTACATTTTTCTGTGTTGCGTAGTCTATGGGTCGCTTAAGAAAGAAGTTCGGTGGGAATACTGCTGAAGCCTCCTCAGAACCATTATCATCTCAAAATAGAACTCCAAAATCATTGAAGCCCAAGCCTAAAATTTCAAGAAACTCTCTGAACAAAGAGACTCTTCAGACTCGAGAGAAAAAGAAGAACAAGAGTGTCTTGGGGAGCAGAAAACCAAGTGTCAATAACGAGGAAGAGGATGATAACCGTCGAAGTGCAATACAAAAGAGTACAACTGGTGGGCAGCGTAATAAAATGAACCAAGACAAGGGAGCTGGGTTGGAGAATCAAGAAAATCATGAACAGGGTGAAAAGAAGGAGAAGCTTGGCGGGATTGAAAAGAAGCAACAATTTGCTAAGAACAAAGAAAAGTGGTTCAAGCCGATCGAAGATGGTCAAATGAAGGAAGAAAAGCATGGTCCGTTGGAAAGTCAACAGATGGAAAAGCAGAAAGAGAAGCTTGATGGTTTGCAAAAGAAGCAACATTTTGATCAGAAGAAAGAAAGGTGGTTCAAGAAGACCGAAAACATTCTAATGAATGAAGAAAAGCATGGTCAGTTGCAAAGCCAACAGAATGAAAAGCAGAAGGAGAAGCTCGATGATTTGCAAAAGAAGCCACATTTTGATAAGAAGAAAGAAAAGTGGCTCAAGAAGACTGAACATGGCCAAATGAATGAAGAAAAGCATGGTCATTTGGAAAGCCAACAGAACGGAAACAATAAAAAGAAGCTTGGTGGTTTGATTTGCATGTGTAATGCAAAGACAAAACCGGACTGTTTCCGTTATAGCCTTATGGGTTTACCAATCGGTAACAAAGAGCTAGTGTTGGGCATCAAGCCAGGGCTCAAGCTTTTCCTCTATGATTTTGATCTCAAGCTTTTGTACGGGATCTATACGGCATCCTCTAATGGTGGCTTGAAACTGGAGCCGGCAGCTTTTGGTGGGGGATTCCCTGCTCAGGTAACTTTTGACTGTGGCTGATCCTCCTTGAATGCATGCATGTGCTTGCTTTTGCAATTTGGTCATTTTTTCATGAGTATTTAGCTTTCAGGTGCGCTTCAGTGTTTACCAAGATTGTTTTCCCCTCCCGGAGAGTGTCTTCAAAAGGGCTATCAAGGAAAACTACGACAAAAAGAACCGGTTTAATACGGAACTTACAGACGTACAAGTAAGAGACTCTACAACCAGTTTCTTGTCAGTTTGATTATTAGTTCATGATTTGTGATATTTGAACTTCTTGTTGCAGGTTGAGAAGCTCACAGAACTTTTTAGGCCTGCCGAAGTGCATTTACATGCACCACCCTTGGGCCCCACCCCAATGGCAGCAGTTCAAGATTCAAATCTTCGTACCTACGATGAAGGTAGGAGGTACAGTGGTCAGCATCTTATGTACGGAAATGTTCCTTCAATAGAGAGAGAAGATATCTCTCAAAATCATTTTCCTAGTGAAATTGAATATCGAACTTACGGTCTTCGTGGGGAAAGACTGAACTTCACTCCACCTAGAAGTCAAATTGCTCCTCCTTTGGAACATCACTTGGATCCTGTAAGACAGCACCTTCTGATGCACCCAGGTTATCAATATACAGATGCTGCCCCTGCACAAGTACAGCTAGCCACTCGTCATGATGCGCATATAGCGTCTGAAAACCAGACTTATGGTCTTTTTCCAAGACAGGAACTGCGGTCTTCAACTTCCCTTGCAGCGACAACTTCGGCATCTATTGTAGACCCTTACTCGAAGATTGCTTATACTTACCCGCATGGTGGTTCATATTTGGACTTGTATCGGCCACCTTCGGGGGGAGAGGAGGTACCTTTATTAGGATCTCATTCTTTCACTGGAAGGGGAGAATCTTACCTGAATGAGTCTGCTCACTTGAGAAGGCCAGAAAATGTTGATACTGCAATGTTGTACTCAACCTATGCTTCCAATGCATTATCCGAGTATAACCAAATTACTAAACATCAGGTAGTTGGGCCTCAATCTTCACTTGCACCAGTTTCGTCTCGCTACTCTTTTGCAGGTCCATCTTTGTCGCATCGCTGACCTGTCTGTTTGTGCATTAGTTTTCTTTATTTTTCTTTTTATGGTTGACACTGCTTGATGGCCAAGGAGCTTTATCATGTACCTTTAATTTAAGTTTCTTTTGAATGATGTACGATTAATGGAAGTAGCTTTATCAGGTAATCCGAGTTGGACTCGTAGATCAACTTTCTTATCACACATGTTCTCCTTTGAATTGTTTCATGTGGTATAGAACTCTTAGAATTCTAGGGGGATGCCATGATGGTGGACAATGTTACTATTGCAGCATAGCTGTGTGTGCAGACTGGAAATTCCTAGGGTCGATATTAATAGCTTCCGGGCTACTTTGATAGTCGAAGGAATGCAATTTGTTCTGAGGACATGACCAGTTGTCCATTGGTGATCTTTATCAGGTGAAGTTAGATTGCCATTGGAAATGCTTGATGCTTCTTGGGGCTTCTTTGGCGACCGTGGTTTGCACTTGGTGGTTGGAAATTTTTTTCTTGGAGGTGCTCGTCTGGGGTTGTCATGCTTGCTTCCCGACGTGTAGTTTGTTTGTTGCCTTCCGTATGCAGAAGCACGCAAACATGCCCAACAGTGCTTTGATAGAATGAAGCTGAGCTTGTGCAGGCTAGCATTCCGAACAGATATTTCAAAGCATTATGATGACTGCATAACCTTTGTTGTTTTACTTGATGAACTATTTGGACGCGGAGGTCTCCGTACCCCATCGAGGCTGTCATAGCGGCGCTGCCACATGTCGCCTGATCACTGGTGCTGCGTGTCCTCTTCTGACTGGACGGTCAATTTTTCAACTGTGTCGTGTGTTACTTTACTAGCGCGAGATGTTGCCTTCTGATAGGATGTTCAATACTTGAACCAAGGTCAACTGAAGGGATATTGACCTTCCCTACAACCCTCTTGCGTCTGGGTTTTTTTTTTTTTTTTTTAAAATAGCCTCTTGCATCTTGGTGATTCCGAGTGGTTTGGCGATACTCCCACATACGATTACCACTAAAGCCAATTTGTTCATTCTAGACAACAAGTTGGCCTTCATTCACATCCCCACTTTCGTTGTAAGCCTTTTCCCAAAGCCTAATAAGTCAATTGAGAAGCATCACCTTGCTTTCTAACTTTCACGATGATTTCAACAACAGCAAGGCTTATTTCGGCTAAATAAGTCAGATGATTTTTTTTTTTGTCCTTATTCAATTTTTTTTTTGTATTTATTAGTTTTTTGTCGATTTTATGAGAATTATTGCTTTGTCATGACGAGAGGACAATAAGCCTCAACCAACATAGATCCAGGCCAATAACGAGAGGACAATAAGCCAATAAGCCAATTTTTTCATCTTTATTAAAAAAAAATTGAATTTCGATCTTATTTTTTGCTTTTTAGATTCCTCTCGTCATGACAAAGCAATAATTCTCCAAAAATAGACGAAAAACTAACAAATGCGGAAAAAAAATTGAATAAGGGCAAAAAAATAAGCCACTTTGGCTTTTTTAGCCGAAATAAGCCTAAGTCTTTTCACACAAACTTTTAGCACAAAGATCGCGCACAGATCCGTGTGTGGGGTCCACTCCGGGTCTCACACAAACAATCCGAGCCGTTTATTAAATGTAAAATATTTTTTCAAGGCTTCCTTGCGAAAAATCAGCTCAATCTAATACCTAGAGATGCTCGATTTAATCATCTAATTTTTCATTATCTTGAAATCCGAATGAAACGTTAGATGATTAAATCGAGCATCTATAATTATCGGACTGAGCTGATTTTTTGTAGGGACCCTTGAAAAAATATTTTACATTTAATGAACGGCTTGGATTGTTTGTGTGGAACCCGTAGTGGGCCCAACACAATAATCTGTGTGAGATCTGTATCTACCTCCCTCTCCCTCTCCCTCTGACCTCTTTTCGCTTCACCCCCATTCGAACGCTGCTACAGGTACAGTACAACAGCCGCGTACAGACCTCGTTTGCGTCCGTCTCAGGTCCCGCAAAGTCGATCAGAGCCGCTCATTTTGTTCAAAATACTTCGTGCTAAATTTTGAAGTAAAGTTGGATGATTTGTAAACAAATCATCCAACTTTACAAATCATCCAACTTTACTTCAAAATTTAGCCCGAAGTGTTTTGAACAAAATGAGCGGCTCCGATCGTCTTTGCGGGACCCGAAACGGGCGCAAACGGGGTCTGTATGCGGCTGCTATACCTGTAGACTTTCTGCCCTCATTACCACCCGAGCACCACACACGGCACCCACCACCAGCCAAACACACCGCCAGGGCCGGCCCCGGGGTAAGCCCAACAAGTCATCGGGCTTGGGCAACCCCCCACCACGGGGCAACCAAAAGAAAAAAAAAAAAACCGTGAAGTATGTAAGAAATATTTAAGTTAGCGCAAATAATAACGAATAGGTCTCTTGGCCCAGTGGTAAGGCTGTGTCTCTCCCTCCCGCTCTACTTGTTTTTGATCTGGCCAAAGGGTACTTCAACTTTGTCTAATTTCATAGAGCATCTTATTATTTTTTAATAAACCTCCTACTATTATTTTGTTTAGTTCAAATTTTTCATATGATTTCTACTATTAGAAGTTGAAGGGTTTATTTCATAAATTAAACTTTGTTGTAATAATTTTTTTAATGTTTTGGTCAAACTATTTTACTTTCATATTTCTTTTGATTACAATACCTGACATAGACGTTAAAATGTCTATATTGATAAACCTTACTTAAATTTAACCTTAGTAGGTTGTTTTGCTAAAAAAGATTTTAGTTTAATATTTCGAGAGTTAGTTTAATTAAGTTGTTCAAATTTCCTTCAGTTATGTTTCTCAATTATTTAATTATATTTTTATTGGGAAGATGGTAGGTTCCAAATGGTATGTGATTTCTTATTGAATATATATAGTTTAATCTTCTGGTTATAGTTACTTCGGCGGAAACAAATTTTTCTAAGTTGAAGTCTGTAAAAACTTACCTACGGACAATAATGTCATACGAGAGATTAAGTGGATTAACTATGATCTCAATTGAAAATGAGTATATTAATAAGTTAAAGTACGATGACTTAAGAATTTGCTACAAGAAATGCAAGGAGATCGAAGTTGTTTACTTTGAATCGGATCGTGATAATTATAAAGCAATATAACCGGGGTTATATTTTTATTTTGTTTTTTGAGGTAATTCATGTAACGATCCGGATTTTCGACCCAATTTTTTTTTAATACAAACTTATATTGTTAAATTCCTAATTCAATAATTAATTAGATTGAATAATTAAAATACATTATTATGTGTATAATTAATATTATTTACACTCTTGTATAAGATATATATTTATACTTTAGATATACAGGGATTCGTTTTCATCTCTTATCATTCCTATCTAAACCCTAACTAGAACTCCATTCGAACTAACTCTCCACTTCCCTCCAACACTCTACCACCTCCATCCTTATCCTCCCACACTCCCACCACCTCTAAACTTGCATTTCCTCTCTCTCTCTCACTCCTCTATACATAAAATGCGTCCACATACATTCTCACCCTATACATACACTCGTCCACATATATTAGAATTAAAGAAAACCCCACCAAATGTGGCACCTGTCCCCTATCCCTCTTATCATTATCCGTATCCCACTCCTTCACTCTCTTTCCCCATCCCACCACTTTCACACTTATCCTCTCACGTTCTCACTACCTTATTCTCTCTCATTATACATACCCACATAAATTCAAAAATTGAATATCAGTATATTATTTCACTCCCAATTATACTGTTGAGTCTAGAAAAGAGAGATCGGGAGAAAAAGCTTGAACTCTTTCAATGGAGTTTTAGAGAGAGGAAAACAGGTTTCTACATAACACCCCTCCGTACATCATATTCAGGTTCCCAATAAACCACTACATCACCAAGCATCCACAAACCACCTTCCAATCATTTCGAGTCAGTCCCGAGTCCCCCGCTGCCGCCGCCGTCTTTTTCATTTTACCGAAATCGTCCGCAAACTAGCATCCGCTTTTTCGGCCGGATTTAAGGTAGATTAATCTCTATTCTACCATCTCCTAAGTATATTATGTGAATACGTATTGATTTTTTTTTATGTTCTGGAGTGAAAAGAAATCGATTTCGGTGTCGCGTGGCCGGAACCAGTTTTCCTTTTTGTTTTCTCGGCAAGAACAGTGATCCCATGAGGTGGGTTTTGAATTGTTTTGTTAGACTAATACTTAAGCACTCCAAATTATCTATCCGTAATTAGTTTAAATGAGTAATACGGGAGGTAGAACGGATTTCGGCGAACCTCGCCGATCGGAAATTAGATATGCGTGACTGTGTTTTAAAAATAATGCAGTAATTACAGTTAGCCCCCTGAGTTAGGGAAGTATATGATTTCTGGCCAATTTGTTAATAACATGTTATTAATAAATTACAGTTAGCACCTCTAAATTTATTAAGTTTATGGTACAACCCTAATAAGATGTTCGTCCTCAAGATTTATACACTTTATGTAATATATTGTTATAGATAAAATTTTATAGTAGATAATAAATATTAAACTTGACTAGTTATGAATGAAACAAAAGATAGGCATTTTTATAACCTAAACATTAAGTATAATATTTTTTTTTATGCACAACAAGAAGGCCAATAGGTATGAAAGAATAAAAGAAAAATAGTGTTAACATGCATTCCTACAAACTGATAAAATCGCGCTATGGACAAATGAATTAGTAGCCGTAGGTTTCACCAACTACAAGGTCACTGTAGAAATTATTAAAGTACAATTGGACCTTGAGGAAATTTGTATGTACAATCTAAGTCTTAAAATATTTTTATTTTTGATAACATCTTAAGACCTACCTAAATATTCAAATGAGAAATAATAGTTTGCTAAGTTACCAAGTTATCCTAAGGTGTACGAAATTGCTACTAGACAATCTAAGTTAATAAAATTACTAAGGAACATATTTGTTTGATATAAAAATTTGAACAATCCAAAAGGCATCGGCCCAATCCAAATCTCTTACGTGTTTAATTACTTGCACTTATCAATTGTTATATTGTTGTCTCATTGAAATGTATCATGTTATGAATTGAGCTGTTATTGATTGTATCATGTTGTAAGTGTTAGAATGGACTTAGGTTCACTGGGTGGTTACGAGTAGTGACTCACGTAGACGATGTTAAGTAAAGGGAAAATGGTAAAGTGTTGGAAGTGTGAGTGTGTGGATTGTGATTTGAGTCATGGTGATGGCAAGGGTAACCTGTGGGGCCCTGTGTTGAAATGGGTTACCTGCGGGGCCCAGTATTGAGAAATGTTGTGGCGCTAACGTATGATACGTCATGGGAAGTTTTCCTTCGAGGAAGGGGATGGGTCCCATGAGACGGTTATAGTTAGTGAGACGTTAATGTATGATACGTCATGGGAAGTTTCTCTTTGAGGAAGAGAATGGGTCCCATGAGACGATTATAGTTAGCGTGGGGTAGTGGATGTCCGACCCTAATGTACGATACGTTATGGGATGACTCGATCTTCTTGTTATGGTCTTAAGTGAGAACATGCTCGGTACATAACTTAGGTGCGCTCACCTAGGACCCTGGTACAGGATAAACAAGAGGAAGGGTGGACCCATGAGACGATTGTAGTTAGTGGATGTGGGAGGAAAGGATCTTGTGGAGATGATCCTTAGATTTCATGTAAGTTGATGGATAGTAAGAAAAAAGATGATGTGCTATTATTCTGTACCTCTCGTGTATTATCAATTGTAATATTATTGTTATTATTGAATGCTAATTGTAGAGTAAGGGGTTGGTAGGATTGGGATTATCTACTGGGTGAATTATCACTCATGGATACGTTTGTATCCTGGTAAATCGGTTACTTCGGCGATCAATTTGTCAGAGGGTGTAGGGTTCAATGGTGGAGCTGTTTGACACAAAAGGAATACCAAGGGCGGAGACCAAATATGCTTGGGATCTATATCAAGACTAGAGTCGCTCTGAAGACGTTTAAATAAATGTTAGATTGTTTGTATTTTTCTTAAATGTAAATTTTGTATAACGACAAATAGGGGCCTAGTAGTTTGTAAAATTCAGTGTATTTTAAGGTTAATGCTTCCGAAATTCCGTAGAAAATCGGGGCGTTACAATTCAAGCTCGCGAAAAGCAAAATGTAACTTTGATATTTTTTTTTTTACATGTACATTTCTTTATATTTTTTATAACTTTATAATATTTGGGTAACCAAACTTAAGATCGGGCTTGGGCAACCCAGACATCCGGGCCGACACTGCACACCGCCACCCACCTCCACCACAACCGACACACCACCTTCACCTCCTCACCCGCCACCACACCCCTCCCTCTCCTCCACGGCACCCACCTCTCTCTCGGCCCACCACCTACCTCACCACCTTCACCCGCCAACACCACCACCTCCTCACTCGCCACCATTCGAGATCACCTCCGCACCACCTCTCGGCAAACCACCACGTCGCCACCCAAAAGCACCTCACCACCACCCCAACCCGTCACCTCCACCCGAAATCACCACCGCCACTCCTGCCCCCCCTCTCTCTCTCTCTCGGTATAACATCTCTCTCTCCCCGTAATTATATGTGTGTATGTATATATCACATAGATAATTGTTGTATTTTATTTTTAAAAAAGTTGTAATTTTATTAACCATAAAGAAAAATATTGGTGTAATTAATTAACGTGGTTAAGTTGTTATTATTAATTTTTATATGTAATATTGATAAATGTGATTTATATTGGCTACTATTAATTAGCCAGTAGCTTGTAGCAATATAAATCCACATGAGTTTAAATTCTGTCCGGATGAGCTAGACAGAGGTGGTTTTCCGCCAGCACCTCCCGTGGGTCTTCTTTGCGCATTTTTTTGAGTAATCCAAACTGTGCATCTTGTAGGGCTTGTAAAATAATGTATCCATGCGAAAAATCAGCTTGTTTGGACATTGATAGGTATGTCAAAAATTGAGTTCTAGACGAAAAAAATGGACAGTCTGGATCTCTCAACTGTTTTTTAAGTTAAACTGTTCACAACCGTTCATTTTTTCGTCTAAAAATTCAACTTTGGACATACTTATCGTTATCCGGACAAACTGATTTTTTGCGTAGTTACATTATTTTACAGGCTTTACAAGATGCACGATTTAGATTACCCAAAAAATGCGCGAAAGGAACCCACGAGGGGTGGCGGAAACCACCCTTTTCCGGCTCATCCAGACAAAATTTGCACTCAATCCACATATGCTTAAGGTACCAGCCAAATGGATAAATTCAGTGTGTGGGGCCGTGAATGGACCCCACACAAATGATCGATACGTAGAATTTTGAAATCGAGTAGTCTTGTAAAAATCAGTTCAATCGAATAACCAGAAGTATTCAATTCAAGGCTGATGTGTGCTCTCCAACTCTCTTAAGAAAACACCCATATTTTTACAAATATATTACAAAAATGCCATCGATTCTTTTTACCCATTGCTCGACTTCTGGCGTTGGCATAAAAAAATAAAAATATATTACAAAAATGTCCGTGCCTACGGCACTACCGTAGTGTGTAGTGCTGTAAGCACGGGTAAACACTAGTTACTACTATTTTACATGAGTATATATAGCAGCTCGGATTAGAGTTATTTTACCTGCACCTAAATTGACCCTCTTAAAATTTACTGACCCGGCCAACATAACCCGTTTATGTTCTCAACCCATATTTTTGGTCCGGATCAGTGTGGGTTGAGGCTTATTTCGGTTAAATAAGCTAAGATGGCTTATTTTTTGTCCTTATTCATTTTTTTTTCATTTATTAATTTTTTATCGATTTTTTGAGGATTATTGCTTTGTCATGACGAAAGGCCAATAAGCCTCAACCCACACTGATCCGGGCCAATAACGAGAGGACAATAAGCTAATAAGTCAATTTTTTCGTCTTTATTAAAAAAATTAGATTTCGATCGTAATTTTTTTACTTTTTTAGAATCCTCTCGTCATGACGAAGTAATAATCCTAAAAAAATCAACGAAAAACTAACAAATGCTGAAAAAAATTGAATAAGGACAAAATATAAGTCATCTTGGCTTATTCAGCCGAAATAAGCCTGAGTCGGTTTGGCGGATTTACAGTTCTTTTGCACACCCCTAGTAAAAGTTATTGCGTCACTATCGTACACGCCAAACGGTGAAACTTATTCACGGCTTCACGTAATCTTAGCCGTCCGTTTCGACAATCAATGGTCCATAATGGCCCAGTTTATTTTAACTGTTACCCAAATTTACCCCTAAGTTTAAAAGATAAAAACATATTAAAATCATTAACTTTAAATATTCAAACTTCTGGAGCCATCACCAATATGTTGGAAGGAAGTCATTCAATTGCATTAATTTACCGATTATTATATTATAAATGTATGAAAATCAATTTAAATATCCATGCCCTAGTCAAAAGCCCAAGAGATAAAACTGTCCTGATTCAGAGTAGTTCAGAAGCCAACATACAAGTTCCCAAAACTATCTCTTGGAATGATATCCAGTTACCTACAAGTTGGGTCACAGAAAATGAAAGTTTTCCACAAGTCATACAAAATGACACAGTTAACCTTGATTATATTCAACAATATTTAGATGGAACTGTTAGGATCAGCTTTGATCAACAAAGACTTAATCCCCTTCGAATCAGAGAATTAAGCAGAACAAATAGTACTACGAGTGTACCTAGACATAATACATCTAGTATTCCCAGACAAGATTCAGAATTATTAAATCCTAATGTCACACTTAAGGGAATAGATTCCAGTTCCCAAATCAGTAAATCATGTTATTCAACGCAGTCAAAATTAGATGATGAGGACACTTCTCAAGGATCCCCTACACAGTCTGATTTTGAATCAAGCATCCCACAATTTCTTTTTTTAATTGAAAAAGAAATGGTGATACAAAATACACTGATCACAGTATAAAAACAAAAAGGTGGAGCGCCTGCAGTAAATCTTGGAGCGTGAAAATCAGTATCCATATTTTTTCTCATTTGAATCCTAACTCAGCTTAATTGCTTCAACCATATACTCCATCTTGATTGGGCTCAATAAGACAAAATAAATTTTTTTTTCAATTTTTTTATTTGGTAATTTTAGAAAAAACTTTTGTAACTTATTGATTATTCTCGTCGACAGAAATTGAAAAAGTAAATTTTTTTTTCAATCAAAACTCATAGTAATTTTTAAAAAAGACAATATATGTCAGAAAGGTTGGTTTTTTTTTCACTTATTTTTATCTTTATTAAAAAATTATGACTTTCGATCATAATTTTTTTTAAATTTTTTTCGTTGAGACAAATTAATAAGTCAAAAGAGTTTTAAAAAATAAATGCAATTTTTTTTAATAAGTCGTTAACTTCTATAGCCAAAACAAGCTAGACCATAATTTTTTAAAAATGAGTTGAGTTTTGTTCATCCTACACTTAATAGGGTAAATATTAATTTTTTTTAATATTAATTGAAATGATGTGGGCCCTATGACATTACTTTGTGATAGTAGAATCTACGTCATTTCAACCAATAGAAGTGAAGGGTGAACAAAATTGCAATAAAAAACTCTGCTCGTGTAATATGTGACTAATTAAACCGTTGTTCCCTCTCTCTCTCTCTCGTCTCAACTGAGGTCCTAACCCTAGCAGGGAGATGAAAACGGGAAGCAGAAGAAGAGGCGGTGGCGGTGGGCCAACGCCCCCGACGGTCTTTGAACGAGTCCTCCGCCGCCACATCGAGTCCTTCAAGACCAACAACAACCACGCCACCACCCTCGACGACGTCGTTGCTCACCTCCGCTCCTCGTTCCCCGAGTACTCCCGTCACAAGCTCCAACCATTCACGAGAGCCGTCCAACAAACCCTACAACACATCACCTCCAACAACAACAACCTCACATTGACCACTCAGGTCCGCCGTGCCTCCACGTCAAGTCTCGTCACCGACGATGAGCAAGACAGCCACGATCGATCTGCCAGGAAGAGGACGAAGAGAGTCGACGCGAGGGAGGAGCGGCTGCGGCGCTTGGAGGAGCAACACGTGCGGAGGAAACGACGGGGCGATGCCGTTTCGTCTGCGTCGGGTTCGGACTCGACGACGGAGGAGACGGACGGCGACATTTCCACGTCGGAGGACGCGGTTTATGGGGAGGAGATAGAGCCTCCGGAGTTCGATTTGATGAAGTCGATGCTGCGCGATAGTTATAGCGGCTCGAAATTGAAGAAGAAGGCGGGGGAGGATGAGGATAAGGTGGAGAATAATGCATGTAATTTTTTGAATAGTCCGAGGTGTGCTCATGCTGACCCGGAACACCCTGCATTATCAAGAAAAAAAAGAAAGGTGGAGAATAATGTGGAATTGGAGGAGGTATTTGGTAACAAGGCAGCTCGAAAAGTCGATTTCCTCGGAGGAGACGGTGGTGGTTTGGGAAAAACTGTTGGGAAAGGTTTTAGTGGTGGTGGTGGTGGTGAGGCGGGGGAGGTGAAGGGGAAAGATGGGCCTTGGTTTAAGGACTTGGGAGGGATGCGGGGAATTGTGGAGGAATTGAAGATGGAGGTGATTGTTCCGCTCTTCCATCCGGAGTTGCCAAGGTGGCTCGGGGTGAGGCCGATGGCGGGGATTCTGTTGCACGGGCCGCCGGGGTGTGGGAAGACTAAGCTGGCTCATGCCGTTGCTAACGAGACTGGGGTTCCGTTCTATAAGATCTCAGCTACTGAATTGGTCTCTGGTGTTTCGGGTATTAATTAGTGATTGCTTTGTTTACGTTTATGTTTTGATTTTTGAAGTATCCATGTTGTGAGTTTAGTAGTGTTTCAAAATTAGGTTTATTTTGAAGTGAATTTATACTTATTTATATTTGATTAGTACGTAGTAGAGCTATACGGACTCAAACCGCAGATGTACTGTTTAATTGGTTGGTAGTGAAAGTATGAAATTCACTCAGATAAACCAATTACTAAATGATTTCCTACTTCAGGTGGATCGGAAGAGAACATTCGGGATCTTTTTGCGAAAGCATATAGGACAGCGCCGTCTATTGTGTTTATTGATGAGATTGACGCAATTGCTTCAAAAAGAGAGAATCTACAGAGGGAGATGGAGAGAAGGATTGTGACACAGTTGATGACTTGCATGGACGAATCGCAGAGGTTTGTACAACCTGCTGATGTAGATCCAAATGCAGAAAGCGCCAATATCAGGCCTGGATATGTTCTCGTAATTGGAGCTACAAACAGGCCCGATGCTGTTGATCCTGCGTTAAGGAGGCCTGGACGATTTGATAGAGAGATTGTTTTAGGTGTTCCGGATGAAAATGCAAGGGTTGAGATTCTTTCAGTTCTTACACGTGATCTTAGAGTTGAGGGTGCTTTTGATCTTGTCAAACTAGCCAGGTCCACACCTGGGTTCGTTGGAGCAGACTTGACGGCCCTAGCTAACAAGGCTGGTAACCTTGCCATGAAGAGAATTATTGACAGAAGAAAATCTGACCTATCTGTAGAGCCTACAGATGGGGAGCATACTGAAGATTGGTGGAAGCTTCCGTGGTTGCCTGAAGAAATTGAAAAGCTTAACATTACTATGGCTGATTTTGAGGTACTTGGGGAGAGAAACCATGTTTGCCATTGGAATATAATACGGTTGTACTTGACACTAGTTATTATTAGAAGCTATGAAAATAAATAAATAATAGAAGCTAAGAAGCATGGATAATTGGAAGAAGTTGGTGATGTCCTCCGACACCGACTCTCCATGGACACTCTCAGACGCTTGTCTGCCTTATTTTTGTGTGCATAATTGGGAAATATAAATCTTAAATTGGAGACCTGTCGGATTTAGCTGTTTAAATAAATGTTTAGCTGCTTAAATAAATGTTTTTTCCTGATTGATTAACTCAAACAGTTGTGGTTGTACACTTATAACCTTGTACCTGTTTTCTGTAGGAAGCAGCTAAATTGGTTCAGCCCTCTTTAAGAAGGGAAGGATTCTCCAGTATTCCTAACGTGAAATGGGAAGATGTCGGGGGCCTCCATTTGTTAAGGCAGGAGTTTGATCGTTATATAGTTAGGCGTATTAAGTACCCTGAGGATTATGAGGTAATTTTTACATCTTAATCTCGTAATTGTTCTTGAAGTCAAGGCAGTACAAAAGGATATTGAAAGAATTAGGTAGAGAGTCTTCTCTGCATAGATGGTCTTTAGAAAATCTTGCGTGCTGTAGAATGTTTCCAGTTAAATGGATGTCCAAAATGCCCAATTTATGTCCAACATTCGGTCTCCTGAATGTGTCATATTGGAGTGCTGCCTTTCAGCCTTCAGGTCGGCCCAAATCTGGAAATATGTCAATTTTCCAAATGGAATGGCAGCATTTGTACCATCCATTTTGTAAAGCGAAGTTCAATGTCCATGGTACAGAAGTAATGTGCAGTATGTAAATTTGAGTTTAGTTCTTTGGTGAAAAAACAACTAGTCCTGGTGGAGATCCCTAGGACTATCATTGCTATGTGTTGGAGATCCCTAGTGGTATTTAACAACTTGCTCATAGATGTGCATTACTGTATTTAACAACTTGGAGATCCCTAGGGCAAGGGATCATGTTCATCCTGTGCTTGTGAACTGTGATTATTGATAAATTTCAAGGTCTCTTGTATGGATTGGTTTGGTACGTGGCTTTTTTGATAACAAGGGGTCAATTGTGTAGGAAATTGAGATTTTTGATAGAATGTTTTAGGGATAATATGAGTTTTGGTTACTGAAATTTCCTGATTTTATCACTGTACGCATTGCTTTCTTTTGGAAGAGGCTTTTACTCCCTTAAACTTATTGGCGCCACAGGAAATCCTTCTCTATACAAGTTCTCGGGTTCACCCAAGAAATCAAAGTCCCAAGGGCAGGCCAAAGCAAAGCCCGCAGGGGATTCTGCATATAGTGCTTTAAGGTTGTATAGGAGACAAATTGTAGTCAGGGTACCCATCTGGCTATCTACATCATGGCCATGTGTACCGTACCACGTCAGTCAATATGTGTCCCATTAGTGTCAACACAATCATTGTGTGCTAAATCTGTTGTTGGATGCATTTTGGATGACCCCTATCCTCAGTTATTAAAGTCATCTTTATTGAGCTCCCATGGCTCTCCCAAATTTTGTAGTGCCTTTCGGATCCCGAAGTCAGGAGGCAGGCCTTTGGTAGCACTAACCATAGGACCTTGGGGGCTGGAGAAGAAGAGTTTGCCCGATGATGTGCCCCATGACACAACTGCCTTAAGAGACCATGTCCCATAGCTGGACCCTTGGGATGTGGGACAACCCCTAAGAGCATCTCCAGCCCTTGATCCAAATTTAGACACCAGCCCGTGTTCCCATACTGCTGTTCCAGTGTACTTGTCTGTGCCTGGATGAATGAAAAATCATATCTTCGGTAGGAGCAAGCATCCGGATATTGCTTTAATTTGCTTATCTATGTATAATACATACTAAAGAGGTGTAGTCCACTCGGCACTACCTCTAAACACATAAAAATCCACATCACCTACTCACTTCTCTCATCTTACACTCTTTTGTTATTTCACCCTTCGGCTATTCCAGGTCACTCATTTATAGCCCACCACTTTTCTCATCTCCCTCCTTTTTTCCCTTGACCCTTGTACTTCCAAGCCACTCTTTTAATGATCAATAGTTCCTTAATAATTTGAGATTTTAAACATTTTTTAACTAAAGGCGCGATAATTAATCACTTTTAAACATGGTCTTTTTCTACAAATAATTATGTTTACTTCTTACAGTCTAATATTTGCGTGTGGTGTAAAAAGAGCCTATGTTGAGAAGTATTAGCAGGGTTAGACAACATATTTTTCTCGTGCTTCGTGCATAGAACAACTACCGTGCTTGTATATCTTATGCAGGTGAAGTTATGAATTTTCATTGGTAATTCCATGAGCACTGTAGGATTTGAATGCTTAGTCTTTACGTTGTGTTCTGTCTGACATGGTAATTTGTTATTTTTTTGGATTTTTCTTGGGTTTTTTTGTTGCTTCAACCTGAATTTGTTTCTTGCTGTCCTGCCATGCCCTCCTAGCTCTCCGGAAAGTTAGATGCCATAGTTTTCAAACTTCATAACATGCCCTGTTCATATTTTTTGAAGTACTCGAATCGTCGGGATTATTCTTTACTCTTTAATTTGTGTTGCCTTTACCTCACATTCTTTTCTTGCTTTCCGACCATGCTGTTATATCACCAACTGAAATGCTTCTGACACAACTGTAATCGATATTGATATACTAGAGTTTGGAATTACTTCCACTTCCCACCTAATACAAGAACTACTTGTTTAGCTAACAAAACTTTTGATTATGTGCATGTGTGAGCATTGCATGCAAAGCTCTTTTGACCCTATGTACGAAATTAGTCCCACCACTGTGGTTACTTACTTCCAAGAGTCTCTACATGCTGCTTCTGCCTATCAGCATGATATGACGAAATAATTGCTCATTGTTTTCTCATTGCAAGATTTGTATTCTGATAGTTAGGCGTTTTTTATTAGGGGTTTGGGGTAGATCTGGAGACAGGGTTTTTGCTCTATGGACCTCCGGGCTGTGGTAAAACATTAATTGCTAAGGCTGTCGCCAATGAGGCAGGAGCTAATTTCATACATATCAAGGTTTGTCATTTCGTTTCCTCTGTCCAATCATGTGTTTGAACATGATTATTTAGAGTGGGAATTTTGATTACGATTACACGTATAGGGCCCTGAACTTCTGAGCAAATATGTTGGAGAAAGTGAGTTGGCAGTTAGGACAATATTTAGCCGAGCAAGGACTTGTTCTCCATGCATACTTTTCTTTGATGAGGTATGTGGTTCGTTATTCTTGTTTCTGTCCTTGAAAAATTATTGGATGTTAATAGCGAAACCAATGGGCAAGGACCAAATGGACCTCCTCCTCCACCTGACTGGAAAATGGGGAAGAAGTAGCATGAGCCTATATATCAACGGATGTGGAGAGAATAATTCAACAAGCAAAAGCACTTCATTTAGTTCATGTATTTATTCGTTATTATTGAGTGCTCTCACAAGTGTGTCAATGATTTTTTTTTTTTTGGGTAGCTTTTAACCAATTATTGTTATTTCGCTTCAAAGTGTGGTTTTTTACGAATGTCACTTTTGAAGGGCTCCTTGATTGACCTTGAATTATGATTAGGTTTAGAGCATATCCAACTCATTCCTTACCGATTGTCAATGGCAAACATTTAACACATGATAAGTCATCTGTAGAATGATCACACAAGTTCCTTTTTGAGAGGATAAAGAGTAATGTTTTTTTTATTAGAAAATGGTATTGGATGACTATTACTGTACTATCACTCCAACCGTATCGCTCTGCCTTCCAAATTCTTATTCATTTACTTCCATCTAACTAGCCTCATACCCGTTCAATGCATGGGACAAAATTTTCACATTGATATTGTTTTTCGTTTCCGTGTATCGAACGCACACCGCTAGTTAATAGAAAGATAGTTTATGAAAAAATCTTGGAGATAGTAGGGAATGGATGAGGGAGATGGTAGAGAGAAACACGGAAGGGAACATTTGGGGAAACAAAGGAATGTTGGTGGGAAAATGAGGTCAATGTTGGCGTGGGAAATTATTTGAACAATTATTGAAATTGAACCTTTCAAAGGTCAAGGGTAGTTTTTGCGTGCAAAATATTTGACTGGCTAGAAATTGGGGAAAAATGAAGAGAAAAAAGGGGAAGTGGGTTGGGGAGAGGGAGCTCTTAAGAGGGAGTGCCACATAAGAGGGAGAAAGCCTACTTTTAAGGAGATTTGAGTATTGGGGTTTGGAGGCTTTTGAAGGCTAAACACATTTGCTTATAGTATGTACTAGCGTTTGTGCCGTTTGATGTACGGGATAAAAAAAACTACATTAGTTTTTTCGGCCCCGTGCATCGAACAGCCACAACGCTAGTTGATAAGAAGATATTTTAACATTTTCTTCGGTTCCGTGTTCGATGCACGCTAGCATTGGTCTTATTATATGCACCGAAAGACGTGTGTGAAAAATAAATTTGGAGTACCACGTGACGATGTCCCATGGGCATAGGATAATTTTTCCTACATATCCAACCCCCACATCTCTCTCTCTCCTCCCCCCCTCTTTTATAAAAAAAAAAAAAAAAAAAAATCAAAAATCTAGAAAATTAGGAAAGAGGGTTTGGATGGATTTAAAGGCAAAACACATTTGCTTAGTATATAGATTGATGCTCAAACACTTCACAGCTTCCCTCCAAAGTCTATTCTAACTTTTTCTTAATAACTATTCAATTTGGTCTCCTTTAAAAGGAACTGTGGTTACCTTGCCAAAACTGCAAATCTAACAGAAAAATAGAATCCCAAATTAGTTGTTTTGCTGTTTTGATGAGTAAAACTTTCGTACTCTAAACATAGAGGATGATCCGCTACTTTTCCTTCATCCTGTATCTTTAGAGGACCAAAACCCATCCTCAAGTGGAGGAGAGTTTCAGAGGATGGGATAGTGGAGAACAGTACTCTAAAATAGAGAAATGGATGTTGGTTGGAGATGCTCTTATTGGGTTTTCCTGAATGCTGATAGATATAAGCATGCCTAAAGAATTTGATAGGTGTTCAGAAGTATCATTCCATATGGGGAAGCATTGCAGGAGATAGTATGGAAAACACTCCTTCCTATTTATATTTACATTTGTCTCAAGGCTTACTGTTGCTTAACTTTGGGTTTGGATCTGTCGCTTCTATTTTTACAGGTAGATGCTTTGACCACGAAGCGTGGAAAGGAGGGGGGCTGGGTTGTTGAGCGGCTTTTGAACCAGGTCTAATAATCTACAAGTTCATGACTCTTAATTCACTGTGCACATGTTCTTGTCCTATGTCACCTGGTTGCTATTCGGTTTCATATTTTTGCATTCTACATAATCATTTGGTGTTGCTTGAAAAAAAAGTATAGTCAATTTGCTTTTGGTTCAGTTCTTTTTAAGGAGATTTGTAAACTGAATGAACATGAGAGTCAGTCGTATCTTTGCATGTACGTGCAAGTATGTTAATCCAGTTCATATGTAATTCTCCTAACTTTTATTTGCAGGGTCCTATTCTATTTAATTCCTTTTAGAAATAGGTAATTCATTTATAACAAGTCCCAAAAAAACGAAAAAAGGAGATTAAAGAGATAGTTAAGTAAAAGAAAATTAGGTCTTTTTTGGCCTTTCGATTTTAAAGTGCAGAAGTTCGGGCTGTAAGGGTGTCTCAGGCTTCTTAATGGGAAGTCAATGTAAAGTACCTTATGACTTATTAGAAAATTATATATTGAGAACTGGTTTCCTGCCGGGATTTTTGGTTGAAAGCAATGCTGGGGCAGTAAGAAAGGAAGAGACGAAAGAAAGGGAATACTCTAGCTTGCTTATAGACATATTGAGAACTGGTTTCCTGCCGGGATTTTTGGTTGAAAGCAATGCTGGGGCAGTAAGAAAGGAAGAGACGAAAGAAAGGAAAAAATGAAAGGGAATACTCCAGTTTGCTTATAGACATGAAAACTTTCACACACTTTTTAGTGTGTAATGGGGAGGAAAAACTCTTTGGAAAGGGAACCAGCCCGAACCAAGCTTTATACCGATTGGTTACTTCTTTGGTCAGTGGATCAGAAATTGAGGATTGAACCTGCTGTAATGTAGTTCAAGGTCAAGGGCAGGTCTAATGAAATGGACGATAAACCCTTATGCTTACTATTTAAGACTATTACTGATATGCAATTGATGATGAATTCATCTCTCATTATTGCAGCTGTTGATTGAGCTAGATGGTGCAGATCAGAGACAGGGTGTTTATGTCATTGGCGCTACAAATAGGTGAATCATTGCTTCCTTGTTTCTTAAAGCTTGCGTCAATTGCTATTTTTGTTGTTTTCAATCTGCCATCATGCATGCGTGCATAATCTTGGTAAAATATGTTGCAGACCTGAGGTGATGGACCGTGCTGTCTTACGACCAGGAAGGTTTGGGAAACTCCTATTTGTCCCTCTTCCAAGTCCAGATGAGCGTGGCTTGATCTTAAAAGCTCTTGCTCGGAAGAAGCCTATAGATTCCAGTGTGGATTTAATTGCCATTGGAAGAGATGAAGCTTGTGAAAACCTTAGTGGAGCCGATCTTTCTGCACTGGTTAGATACTTACATCCATTTTGATAATTTGTTTTTGGATTTTGAACCCCCCCCCCCCCCCTTCTCTCTGTGGCTGTGTGTGTGTGTGTGTGTGAGTGTGAGTTGGTAGTTGCTTGGCTTGTGGTTGGGGCTTTCCATAATTGCTTTATATGTTTTTGTCGACGCTAGATGAACGAAGCGGCCATGGCTGCACTTGAGGAGAAACTGACAGCCCAAAGCAATTCAGATGCCCCAACCTCATTGACTATCGGAAAGATACATTTTGAGCAGGCCCTGAAGAAAGTCTCTCCATCTGTCTCAGAGAAGGTATTACTCTGTTATTTTAGTATTCTCATACTCAGTGGTGGAGACCGTTTTTTATTCTAGTAGGGGCACCATTAAGTTAAAGGATTATGCTTTTTATTTGCAAATAAACAGACTACCCGAAAGAAAAGAAAATAACATATTTCTTAACGTACAAATACACAGCCTTTGGATTTTCTCTTGGTATAACTTTCACTAAATTTTAATACCAGATGATTCAACTTCTACGTCCATTCATTGTTGTGTCCGACACCCAGATCACACATGCCCACCCAAACGCGAAGAAATAACGGTATTTACGTTATTTGGCAATTGCCTACTCCACGGACAGAAGGTTCGTATTATGGAGGATTTTACGGCCACTCAACTACCACAACTCCAGTGTATATTCCCTCACCAAATCACTGTTTTTCTTTTAGCATCATAACGAACGAAATGCATCTCAATCGACACCCAACCCGCCCAGAAATCACATGCTGCTAACTACCCTAAGAGCAGACAACATTAAATGAATCAAAACAACAGCAAATACTAGAGAGTGACACAACCCTAAAGCATTTCAACATCAGTCCCGACCACCACCCAACCTGCCGGTCCCAAAGCCGCCGAGCAACCCAACAGAGAAACTTTGCACCAACAAAATCTACTAGAGAAATCTCTGGAAGATTGGGCTCAAATCGCAAATCCAATCAGTGTTTCTCTTGCTACAAATTGAAAGCTACACAATAATAAGTTTATAGTTGGTATGAGGTGGTGCTCTTCTTTATGCATGAGCCAAGTTGAAGCCAAGAAAGTGGCTAATCCCAAATCTGGTTCTAGGCAATCTTCATCGGATCTTTAGTCTTGGCACACCAAACAGGTGCTGAAATCCAACATTTAGATTTTGTTTACTGGATGCATATCCTAGTCACAAAATCTTTTCAAAATATGCATTATTGGACCCTTTAGTCTAACAATCATGGCCTGAATTTGTTTGACAAACATTTCCCAAGTATGATTCCAGAAAGAAGAACGATTAGCAAAAGTTATGGCAATTCATCCTCTTAAACAATAACATAAGCATATTGTGAATACGAAGAAGTAAAGTATGAAACATTACACATAAAAACAACGGCTTTACACATAAAAACAACAGCTTAAAGCTGGGCGTCCTGGACCTAAGGTGGGCCCGCTACTGGATGCACATGTATGTTAGGTCTGAAACTTATTTCCGTATTTTCTACTTTTCGTAACTTTTTGTTTAGCTTTTCGTCGTAGTTTTTGGGATTAATCGTTCGTCTCGTCGAGATGAATTGGAAAAGTATAAAAATATGGATGGAGGTTGAAAAAATTCAAATAAAACGGCACTTAAGACAGATAAGATAGTTGTTTGATATTTTTTTCGTCTTTAGTAATTTTTTTTTTTTTGCTTTCGATCATAATTTTGTATTTTTTAGACTCCTCTCCTCTCGTCGAAACGAATGATTAATCCAAAAAATATCACTTGCATGTAATAAAAATTCAGAAAAAATGAACAAAACACGCAAAACGAAGAAGAGAATTAAGTTTTCAATAATGGGACCTTAGTCTTAAGCTGCAACTCAGCTTTTTCCACCTATCTAATTCATGAACTTGTTTGGGGTGCAGCAAAAGCATTACTACCAACTCTTGACAGAAAGCTTTAGAGCAGCGTGAGATTAGACTTGGGATCAAAGTTTTTGTCAAAAGCTTTGGAGATACAACCATGGGGTTTCAAGTTGCCAAGAGCAATTAAACTATGGAAGCATGAGTGGCCATTTCATCCCGTGTTTGAGTGCTTTGCTGTCTTCTTCCTCCATGTAAGTGTTCTTTAGTACCTCGTAATATAGCTTCAGTTCGTTTAAGTAGAAAATTTTGTAGTTGATGAAGAACTAGGCGTATACCACCACAGCTCAAAACATTTCGGGGAAGTCCCGATTCAAAGAAATAGCTGGAATGAACCATGAGTTCATGAGAGAGTTTACTATGATTTGGCTTGTATTGGTACCTAAAATTTCAAATTTTCTATTTGGGTCGAGTTCTGTCAATGGATTGGAGAATATCTAGGGTTGTACATGTCAAATTCAAATGGAATATACGTTTTATATTTATGGATATAATTGAACCAAGCTGTTCGTCGTCTTTCCCCATCGTTTGTGTTGAACATGCAGTCTAGCTAATTACGGCCACCCAGGGCTAAAAAAAAGGGGAAAAAAAAAAAAATACCCTGCTGGGGTTTAGAAAAAAGGATTCATAAACTAAAAACAACACTGGTGAAGAAAAACTCGACTTCAAGTTGCCAAATATAAAAATTCACGATTGACTTGATTTCCCTAGGAATTAATTTATTTTCTGCTGGTGCTTGATTCCCGAAATCACATTTCTATGAATTATGTTTTGCTTGATTCTGAACATTGGGTATAAATAGTCAATGTTGAATTATCTTTCAAGGTTCAATTACTTTTTTTTTTTTTTTTTACATTTGTTAATCCTTATTTACTCTATCCTAGAAGACTTGGGGAGGGGATGAGTGTTTACGGCAATCGAATACTACCCATATGCATGAGAGTATAAAGGAGGCACTAACTGTACTTCACTCCACTTGCGGTTCAATTACAGTTACTTAGAAAAAGTAAAATTAGTTTCTCTTTGCTCCTTATGGTGAAAATATATTAATTGGACTAAAAAATAATTGGAGTTGAACAGTGTTCTCTTAGATTTAGAAACGTTAAGGGATATTGCTCCTTGCATGGGTTCCACCCACCTATTAAAAGTGGCAATGCTTATGATGCTTCCAATTGTTTCTAGCCATTGGATTGTATGAGTGGATCTCAATCATTGATTGTGAAAACATTTAAGTAGTTTAAGTGTAGTCATACAATGTAGTAAGTGTAGCCATATAACATAGTAAGTGTTGTCTTAGTAAATGGTATGTAAACCACATTTTTATGGTAAGTAATATTGCAATTTTTTGACAAAAAAAGTAAAATCATTCGTTTTTAACAAAGCCACCTTACTTTTTGTGGGTGATTTTGATATAACTGTAAACACCGAAATTTGCCCCTCCCTTTTATTTCACTGATCCTAAGGAACAAGAGCGTTAGTCTTCAGCATGCTGACGTAGTCAATCCCGAAGAAGAGTGCGCAGCTTCCCAGCAGGTACAAAACTACAACGAATTGGTCAGGTTTTACTCCAGAGGGTCAAATGGTCATTTAATATGGTAAGAATCCTAAAATATCTGCATGTGCATAGCCTAACGATGAGGCATGCTATTTCTCCGCTCCCCGATTGATGGTCAGAAAGTGGGTCCTAGTAAACCTAATCTGGGCCAAAAAGCCAACATATACTTCAGAACATCCAAACCATTATCGGCATTGTCAGATGTGCTTATTTCATCATTTTTAGGTGAATTGCCAAGTCTTGTCACAATTCGAGGACGTTTCACAGTTGAATCTTCACCAGGCCTTTACCGGCTACCAGTCAAACACTCAATTTAATCCCAAAAAATCTTAATCAAGTCAAATCTTCTCCAAACCTCGCCAAACATCATGCATGGTGATATTATGGTATTATGAGGTTTCCAGACAAGTTTCGTGCAAAAGGAAGCTTGTTTGATATTTTTGTGCGTACTGTGCTTTCTGAAACCCGCAGTATTTTTTTCTCATACTTTGTGACCAAGATCTATATGACCATGCCCCTCCTACACTGAATGTCTCACATGATAATCAGTCACATGACTCGAATTTTGAACCCAAAGGGGATTACGGAGATGGTTCATTCATGGGATAGTTCAAGCTCTGACTCTGATGAACCCAACTCACCTACGTCATTTTGCACACTGTGAAGATCAGAGGACTTGACTCCTGCAAATGCTGCTCATCTACAGTATCTCAAGGAAATTTTTTTGGGAATGTTTGTCCATGCACCCGAAGTTCCGAAGGATGGCAGGCTACCAGCTGAGGGTACTTCTGCTCCTGTCCAGCGGTCCACCAGGGCTGGGGGCCCAAAGCGTGTCTTTTACGAAGTGCTTTCCTCCCCAGAGAATGAAATTATGGTCATTGACCTCAACCAAGAACCTGAGGACAGCAGTAGCATTAAAGTGATAAATCGCGAACCGGGGTCTGAGGTCAGTTTAGAAACCGACGAATGGGATCGAGTTGTGTCGTTTTCAAGAAAAAGATTGGGAAGCATTCCAAGAGTATTACGAGAACACTCCATATCCTGTGCTTATGGAAGACCTTAAAGGTGATCTTTCTGTATATTTAGAATCTAAGGCGGAGGGATCATACCATCCGGAAATACCAGGAGGCTCCAGTGTATGCACAACCGATAGATTTCTATTACTGGAAAAACTTTGAAGAACGCCCCGTCAGTATCTCGGAGGATAACTTCCCATCTACAATTGAAGAACTACTTGCGGAAGCTCGGTTCGCCGCCATGTAGGAATATCAGGCCTACATCAGCCTAGGTACTGTCGACCAACTAATTCATTCCCTGTACGGGGACCTGTTTTCGCCGGAATCATCAAACAAAGTCAACATGGTGGCCGGATTCAGTACTATGAATGAGGGCTTTGACCTGAATTGGGTCCGTTGATTGCTTCTTCTTTCACACTTGTTTCTTCTCCTTATTTTCATTTGTACTTTGAAATGGGCAAATAACTCTTTGAAACTCTCATTTGTAAAATGGAAACAAACAACAGAACACTCTGGTGCCTTAAATTTTTCGTCATGAACAAAAGGGGCTGAAATTTAGATCTGTTTTTGTCATTGTAGTTGAAAACACATGCATCGATTGAGTACTTGCTCAATATTTGGGTTTAAGTGTTGATGCACAAATCAGATTTTGGAAGGTATATATAAAGGTTTAATGGGTTTGGTTCTTGGAGGAGAGAGAAGAAGAGGCTTGCATCGATAATACTCCCTCTGTCTCAAAATGTTTGTTCGGTCCACAAAACGAGTACTAAAAAATAATGCATTTCTTTCAAAAAAAAATTCAATTTTTTTTCATAAATTTAAAGAACTCATCGATATCTAGTGAATTGTTGAAAAAAATTGAAGTTTTTCTTGCAAAAATTGTACTCCATATTATTTTTACATCTTCTTTTTGCGGACCGGACAAACATTATGGGATGAAGAGAGTATTTGTTTATGTTTTCCTTTGCTATTGTGCCTAGCTTTCTTTTGGAGAGCTACAATACACTTTTGTAAAATACCTATGTTGATAGCTAGGCTGGTGCAGCCTCCTTTTTGAGAAATTCCTCTCTATTTTACTTAAAAGTGTGATATAGAGAGGTTGGTGTACATGCTCAACATCAACAATAGCTTAAATACCTAGTAAAAAAGCACATTTTCTATTTTACCTATTCATTATTTTCTATCCCACCACACCAACCTCTCTACTACTCCTCTCTATTCCCATTAAATAGTATAAAAAAATACTCCACCTGTGGTAAGGTACTCGGGTAGAATGGATGTGGGACAGAGGAGAGAGAGAGAAAGAACAATATTTTAATCTTTTGCTCATGAATAGTTGCTCGGTGGATGTAGAGAGGATTTTTAAAAAAGGAAAAATAGCTTCAAATTTGCAGAGACTGCTGCAAGCTGTTTTTGGGCCTTTGATTCGGTAAAACAGCTACAAAGGTGGGTTTTGCTAGTCTCATGTACATGCTTTTAAGGGTGGGCAGGCATAATTAAGTTCACCCTCTGTAGTTGAATTCGATATAGACTGTTGTTATGGCGTTAACAATGAGACTTCAGTTCATCATCATCTTTCAGAACAAAGAACACAAAAACTAAAAACTACGGCAAAAAGGAAAAAATTGGAAATGAAAAAGTTAAAAAATGCCAGTTTTACTCTCTTTGTTCGTCTTATCTTATTTATCTTTTACTTTGATCCACTTTTTAGTACTTTTCCTTTTTCCTCGGTAAATACGAATGATTAGTTGTAAAAAATTTGAAAAATACTAAAAAATTGCTAAACACCAATGATATCAACCACACCATCGTTTAGAATAATTAATTTAGTTTAAAGTTTATCGGACACCATATTCCAAGACCATATAAGACTGTTACATGAAATGCCCCAAAATCAAAGCAAGCCACCCCTGAGAGAAATAAATGAATTTCAAATATCTTGGGCAAATTCAAAGAAGGTTTTCCGGTATGTTCAAGAATAGAACCAAGATTTCATATATGCAGGGGCCATAAGGCAATAACAAAAAATTTAAAATTTTAAGGTTTAGAAGCATAAAAAGAGTTCAATGTAAATTAATACCCCGTGGAGAGAAAACTTGAGGTGATTGGTGAGTTTTTCTTTTTTGTGGTATGAGACAGAACAGGGTTAGAAGGATCAAAAACCGCTAATCAATGCCCCATGGACATTGCCACGTGGTGGCCTAACTTATCTTTCCATCAAACATTTGTATAATCCCCACTACAAAATGTCGAGCTCACAAAAAACTTTTAATTTGTCATGTGCATTGAACGGGTATAACGCTTGTTAATACAAAGCTATTGAACTGGCCCGACTTGCAATCAAAGCTGTATGCATTATATGGACAGGAAGCAACCGAGTGAGATCATTCAATACAGCAGTATGAACACGATACTAAGGCAAACCCATGAAAATACCCTTAATATCAAAGAAAAATAAACGCCACATAACTTTATCTATCTATCTATCATCTATCTATCTTCTGTCAATATCCTATAGGAATGTGTTTGTTTAGACTTATCAATCCTTCAAACCTTCATCCCTAATTTTTTTTTTGAGAGAGAGAGAGAATGTGGGGAGGGGTAGAGATTTCAGGAGAATTGAGAATAAATAATTCAATGTTCCAGTGACATTTTTATGTGGTGGCCTAACTTATTTTTTCACCACACGTTTGTGTGGTTCTCACTACAAAGTGTCGAGTCCACACAAATTGGTTCGTGTATCGAACGGTCACAACGCTAGTTGTATTAAAAAAGACTGTACTACGAATGCTATGGATTTCCCTTGTTCAATGGATTATCTTGGGCCAAGGGTTAATTCTGCTCTAGAACAAAAAGAATCAAACTTATTCTATACTCGATAAGTACCTATATACAATCTCAGTTTGAGGACGTATGTCTACCATTACAGTATATAACTATCGGACATGGATCCTCTAGGACTGGAAGGGCCAATTTCGGCCTGTTTTGGGTCTTTTCGAGCCCGCGTTAATGATCCAAATCATTCACTTATTGAACACGTTCAGAACTCATATCATGCCAAAAAAAAAAAGTTGATCGGGAACCATTTGAGATGATTTCGAGATGAATTTGTTTTCAGATAAACGGGTTTAATGGGTTTGTTGATCGGGAACCATTTTTGTTATGTTCTCAGCGTGTTTCTAAAGTTTGTATCATTAACGCAGGCTCGAGTAAGAGCCCACACGGATCAAAACTGGACGGTCGAGTGCATTTGAAGGACCGGAGAAGATCAGACGGTTGAGCAATAAGGAAGGACATCGAGCAAAAATTTGGATATGCGGATAATGTTTCCGGATGCTCTAATAAATAGTACAGTAGTAGGTTGAATGTCGTTTTCTCCCAATATAAAAAAAAGAGAGGTGCTACGAGCACATCTGGTGTGGGCCCTAAGGGTGACAAATTGGATCTAAACTCATTAATCAATCAAAATTTACCCACTAAAAAATAGACCCAACCCAACTCATTTATTAGTTGAGTTAAAATGGGTCCCATCCATCTAACCCATTTATTAATTGGGTCTTAATTGGGTCAACTAAAATGACCCAATAAATCATGAACATAACTCAAAAAAAAAAAAAACCTTCATTCCACTCCTGATTCTCCACCTTCTCTCGAGAAAATTTCCTCTCTCCTTCTCTCGCCTCTCTCTCTCTCTTCATGTACGTCTCACTCACTCTCTCTCCTCCTCCTCCTCCTTTTCTCTCTCTCTCTCTCTCTCTCTCTCATCTGTGTTTGGCACTGCCCATCCCATAGCAACTAAAATTCTTCACAATTTCCGGTTGCATATCTCCAGTTTAGAATTGATTTCTAATCTAGTAAGTAGTAAATTGAAATTCTTGGCTTTCCCCACTTCAATTCCGTTTTATGATCTCTTCATCTCCCCCCCAGTTATAGGACCCTGCCACACACCCTCTCGCTATAAATATCAAACACCACTAGACATAATTCTCCACAGTCCACACCATCTCTCTCCGAAATGGCCTACCATCAGAACATCCTCCCAACGCTCCTCATATCATTTAAATTTACAGGGGTAATATGATCATTTTAGTATACATTGATATTTTAGTTATCTTAAATTTTAGTATGCAGTGGTATGTAATTGGGCTAATGGACGGATCGGATTTGTTTTTAAATAAATGGGTTGAACTGGATATGAGTAACTAGACTCATAATTAATAGGTCTAAATGGGTCATTGACCCATTAAAGATCCAACTCACTTACAACTTATCCAATTTGACCTAAATCGGCCTATTTGCCACCCCTAGGTGTGGCACACCTCAACCAAAAAAAAACAAAGATTACTTGTCAAAAAAAAAAACAAAGAATAAGAAATTAAAATAGTACTATTAGTTTTCCCCCAAAAAGGGGAAAAAATTAAAATAAACAGGACAGAGGTCAAATTTGAGACGACGTTTGAAGTGCTTTCCAAAATTGTTCTTCAAAATAATGTTAGACACAGCCCATCATCGTTGCCCGGTTTTATCGGAGAGATATTGATTAGAAATTTAAGAATCCTTGCAGGTTTTAGCCGGTGAGGAGTTAGAAAACTGCCGGATTATAGATAGAAAGAGAGAGAAATTATACGTTTGTTTTCCGATATTGGGCAAAGGAATATCAGGAGGTTACAGAGAGAGAAGCATTTAGAGAGAGAAAGAGAGAGAGAGAGAGAGAGATGGGGGGATGTTGTTCGGATGTGAGGGGAGGGCAACAGGCGGTGGGAGGGGCCCAGCAAGCGACAGGGAATAATGGTGTGGGGAACAACGACGCTGTAGACTTTTTCTTCAAGACCAAAGGTCTTCACGCTCTCTGCACTCCAATAGAGGTATAATCCTGTAGAAGAATATGCATGCTGTATACATATGCAATTACCACCACACAAACCCTAGTTGCGATTGTCCTTTTGGCACACATTGACACACAGTAGATACATCTCTGTATGCAATTTACCACCACACCCCAAACCCAATGTTGTCTTCTCCCACAGTGGATCCTCTGTACCCATGTATTTTGAGTGTTAGATTGTCTGAGAATTTTTTTTATTTTTTTCCCCAAAAATTATGTGATCCAATGGCCTGGCAATACATTTCGGTATAGAGATACAGAGAATTTGGGTACCGAGGATCACGCCTTGTCTTCTCCCCCCTAAAATTGTGTGATGATATAGTCGCCATTTTTGGGATCGTCCTCGCAAGAATGAAAACATGGAATTTTATAGTGCCTTTTCATCAACTTTTTACAGCCCTTGGGGGTTTAGTGAGAAAAGATAAGAATAGGAAGAAGAATCTTTTTGGATAAAAAATAAGTGAGAAATGATGAGGATGTCGGTTCCGTTTCGCACCTTTTCTCATAAAAGGTGATGACATATTTAGTGAGAAACCATAAGCATCCGCAATGGGGTTTGGTATGTTTGTGTGTTAAAGTGTTTGTTAGAAGGTGTATTAGGATAAAAATGGGTCTTACAAATGTGTGTTAAACATTGATAACATAGAAGTGTGCTAGAACATCTACAATGAGTTTGGTAAATTTGTGTGTTAAAATGTTTGTTAGGATAAAAAATGGGTCCCACAAGTGTGTATTAGGAGTAGTGGATATTTATATTTTATGGTTGAAGTTTGAATTATAGAGGTGGGACCCACTTATTGTTTGCTAGCATATTTGCCAAACTTGGCACACATGCTAGCACAATACAAGATTTAACACACTATAGCACACAAACTAACACAAGCATTGTGGCACAAAAACTACATTTTTGTTTGCTAAGTCTTAACACACAATTAAAACACTAGTTAACACACCCATTGTGGATGTTCTAACCTTTCATTGTTCATGAAATCACTTAATCCAATGGGGTTGTTAGTCCCCTGGTCTATGTTTTCAGTAAATCACCCGTTTATTGTCTTTCAAAAACAACAAAATCAATAGAATTTTTATGAATTTCAATATAATGATTCGAACCGAAATCACGGCACTGCCTGAGCCAGGTCCACCTATTTGGTTTCCATGGGTGATGTGAAAGTGCATTTTTCTTGACACATTCGCTTCAATTCCTTTTGTTCCCCATTGCTAATTGCAATTCCTGATATTTGGCATTGTGTTGAGCTTTTTGATAGATTATTTGAAAAAGAAAAGCTGGGTCTTTCTTGCACATTAATTTACTATAAGAAAAAAAGCTATTCTGTTCTTGAACAGAATAGCTTAATTTACTGTAAGCTATTCTGTTAAAAAAAAGCTATTTTGCAGACAATACGGCCAATACCGTTTATTTCTGACCTGCTGGAGGAAACGGATGAACAACAGACTTGGTGTTGGACAGAAGTATTTGAACCGTACAAAAGCCATTCAAAAAAAAAAGTGAATGACAAGAATAAAGTGTTGTACACCAAATGAATCAGATGAAATGTGCTGGAAATGGATATTTGATCCCTCATGACATTTTTTGTTGATGAAAGCATTGCAAGATTCTCATTGTTATGTCCTTATTTGCGAGTTAGACTTCTGTATTAAGGCAAAGCTGCTGTCCTTGTCACAAAAGTAGGGGGGGGGGGGGGAGCCTCAATGATTGTAGAGATCTTTTTATTTCTGAGGGCATGAAAAATATGAGTCAACTTCTTGGTCCTTTTTTTTTTTTCCTCGGCAAACAAAACTTTTATAAACTCGAAAGGGATACATTGAGGGAGAAACGAGATAAGCATAGAAACTTACTTGAATGAAAAAGAAAATAAAACAAACATCCAACAGATAGTTGGATGTAAACACTCCTAAACCTAAATTACTATTTCACCTTTTGGATTCCATCGAGATATCCCTTAAAATCCTCCACCGTATAAACCTTAATGTCAAATTTTGACTTCATCCACATTGCAATCCTGGTTTTGATAAGCTCCCCAACTTCCCCCACTCTCGTTGTAGTGTTGTTGAATACGGTCATTTCTCACTAACCATAAGGACCACAGTGTAGCAAAGAAAGTTGTTTCCCAAATGTGTTTCTCCAAATTACCAAATTTATTATCAAACCACCAGGTAGAAAGACCCGCCAATGATCACAGGCAAACCCACTTCTCATGCCACCGCTCCAAAATCAATGACCAAACAATCCAAGAGAATAGACAATATAGAAATAAATGATGGGGAGTTTCCGGATGCAAGGAACACAAAGGGCAAAGAACCGATTGAGACTCATGAATCATATTTCTACTCAGAAGCACCAAACGAGTAGCAACCCCTATTGTAGACTTTATCGCCAGGTCCTATTTGCATCGTACATTCGAATAGCTGTTATTTGACTTTTCGGTTTCGACGCTTCTATTATAGTACTCCCTCCATCCCACAAAGATGCTCCACTACGAAAAAACGCGCAATTTTCGGATAAATAAAATAAAATACTTTATAACATAAGTTCTCAATTTTCTTACACTATATAAGAGATCTCAATTAGTTCTTTAATTTGGTGCAAAGAAATTTAAAAAATTATGCATGAAAGTTTTTTTTTTTTTTTATCAGAAAATTGCGCGCGTTTTCGTAATGGACCATTTTGTGGGACAGAGGGAGTGGTACTCTTTTTTTCTTTTTAACTTCTTCTGCCCTTTCTTTAGAGTTAGGATAGCACATCAAACACCTGTGACCCTACAGACTTTTCTCTTTCTTTCTTTTGTAGAGTCTGTCTACTCAATTTATATTGCATGACGTGATAATGTGTCTTAATTAACTGCAGTTATCTTTATCAGCTACAAAATTACGTGACCGTGACATTGTTTCTAAGGTAAGCTTCTCTTATTTAGAAAAATTGTACAGTCTAAGAGCTGTTTTTTGTTTTGCGCAATGTCCCTATTCTATATGTTTTTGCTTACTATCTTCTTAGTTGTGTTCTAGTGCCATCTTATTATGGATTCATCACTTTTGTTTATGTCTTATGAGACTGTCATCATGTTTGTGGCTGACATGCTTCATCCCTATCATGATGCTAAGAGCAAGCTCTGTCGTACCCGCTTTGCTGTTTTATTTTTTGTTTCACTGTAATGCTGACCTTAGAGAAACTGGTATTGGGAGTTAATATGAAAGGTGCAAGAATATTACTACAAAGAATGCTAACCAAGAGCTCGTAATAGTTGAACTCCTTTACCCTTTCCCTTGCGGATTTGTCACAACAATTCGGTCGGTAGAGGTGTTCCCCTGTATTGGAAGTAGGGTGCACATTGCATGTGAGTAGCCTCTATGGGTTCTCATGAAACATTTGATATTGTGGCTGTTTAGGCTTTGTGAAGGTATTTTATGTCAATCCTTGTCCTAAGGTCGTTTAACTTTAAGGATATCATTTTCTACAGAGTGATCCTATGGCAGTAGTTTATAAAAAGAACATGGATGGATCACTTGAGGAGCTTGGTCGCTCGGAAGTGGTAATGAACTCTTTGGATCCTGCATGGATTGAGAAAATTAATGTTTCTTATCAGTTCGAGATACTGCAGCCCTTGGTGTAAGTTTTATGTTTACTGCATTTCATTGTTATTAATTCCTTTTTCCTTAAGCTTAATCTATCCAAATGTCCGCTCATTTGTTCTGACAGCTTTCATGTGTACGATGTTGACACAAAATACCACAATTTACCTGTGAAGGTATGTCATGGTCTTTGCTTGCAGATTATTTTTTCTTATCATTTGAAAATTCACTTGGCTTCACTATTGTAGCTGAGATGTGTTCTCAATTTGCTAATGCTTCAACATTTGAATTACGTTCACTTTGTTTGGATGAACTTTTAGAAAGTTATTTTTGAGAGTTGAGTGGTAATGAGTGGAGAGAGATAGAGAGAGAAATTTATTGAAAATTGTGCCGAGAGTAAAAGTTACTTTCAAAATGCTCATCCAAACAAAGTGAAGCCTTTTGTAACGATTGAGCATTCACAAAAGGGTAACTACGGGAATAAGTACCTACATCAATAATTTACTTATAAGTTTATGTAGCTTTTCAGCATAGGCATTTAACAAAAAGTTGCAGAAGCTAAATATGAAAAATACGGTGTCTTGCAGATGTTGAAGTTGAAGGATCAAGAATTTCTTGGTGAAGCCAGTTGTGTGCTCTCTGAGGTAATTGCCTTTGAATAATCACAATGCAAGCTGTTTATTCTATTTGATCCTTGTGCCAACTTTTTTGATGGTATTATCACTGACATTATTTTTCAGATTATGGTATTGTTATGTAATGCGGTAACTTGTATCCACTTTTTACAAATGAAAATGGAAGTGTTTGACATGTTTGGTTGCTTGTGTGATGTTCGCACTGAAGTGGCAAAGAATTGACCATGGAAAGACTGAAAACATTCTCAGTGCACTGGTTATGTTACTAACGTTTGAAAGAATCATATGTTCTCTGGAAGTATGGAGAGACCCAACACATGATATGACACAACACAGATTCCCGACACAAGTTTTCAGAAAAACAAGACATCACATGGAAACACACAATAATAACTAAATTTTTTTATTTGTATGCCTGAGAATTCTGATTTTTCTCTGTTGTTGCTGTTACGAATCTATTTATATCTTCTTTATGGAAATAGAAATAGAAACAAACTACTTTGGATTCGTGATATCAGAAAAGGAACACGGATAAATGCTTATAGATGCACATTATTGATTATTATATCTTAACTATTTGCCTTCAAGTTTTTTTGCTTTAGAAATTTTATATCTCTCATGTGTTTAAAAGTGATAAACAAGTGTTGCAGCTTAAGTATCCAAGTATCCCAAGTACCTCAGTTTTCAGTGACCACAAGAGGCTTCTTTGTCAAGTAACATAACGTTGGTCACTTGATATGTAATCTTCTTGTAAGGCAAACCCTCACATGTTTGTGCCTCTCTCCAGAATCTGTTGAATTATTGTGGAGTGCCAATGAAAGCGCAACAGCGCATGACCCTGAATTTGTCATTGTCTAAGGTCTCTTAATGCATGTGTCTCGCTAGATTATTGTGTGGCTTGTGCCCTAATTTCATTCATCAAGTATGGGTCCATTTACTTTAGAATTAGCCTTAGTTAATAGACTAAACAAATTCAAGCTGGAGCGGCATGCCGAGTCACATGCCAAGCATTTGGAAGTAGTTGCTTTCTGGGGGAGATGCTTTCTACCTCCCATGAGTTGGAAAGGCTTGTATATCCTCCAAAATTGTGCAGCATAAACTAGGAGTATAGGGTTTGTGATCAAACATAGTGTCCATAGTCATGGGTATATGTACCAATGCTCTTATTATTTTCGAAGAGGCTTTTCCTTGTGATTATCTCTCTCATCAGTCCTTACAATCTTTGTATACTGGAGGCTAACTGATTCTACTTGTATTCTGTTATTTTCTTTGAATCCTATTCAGATCCTTATCCTATTATGTCTAAATTTCCCTTGCTTAATTCATGGCAGATAGTTACTAAACAAAGTCGGAGATTGACTCTAAAGCTTCAGAACAAACATGGGCACAGTGGTCTGAAAAACTTGGGGACACTTACTGTCCATGCAGAGGAAACTGTTGCTTCAAGGGATGCTGTTGAGATAACATTTCGTTGTTCACACTTGGAAAACAAGGACCTATTTTCCATGAGCGTATGTATATTAAGCAGCTGTACTCCTGTGCCTATCTGGCCATGAGTTTTATTTTACTTAAAGAGTTGTTTGGTTTCTTACTTTTCTTTGATTTACTCATCTTTAGGATCCTTTCCTAAGGATTTCTAGGATTGTTGAGAATGGAGGTTCTGTACCAATTTGTAAAACAGAAGTTGTGAACAACAACTTGAATCCACTTTGGAAGCCCCTATCTCTTACTACACAGCAATTTGGAAGCAAGGTAAACTTTCTTCTTTGGATTATTCTAACCTGCCCAAAGGGTGTAGGGTAATAGGTTAAAGGTGCATTTATATCCAAGAAATGTATATTAATATTTGTGAAAGTGTATTAATATCCGTGAGATATGCGTTGATATCCGAACTTGTTTGGAATTATTGGCATATTATCCTCCGCCTAATGGGTGGAGATAGCAAGACCGTTCTTCTTTTGGGAGGCCAGAACTGAATTTGTTTGGGTTTGGTGTCTGTTGTAGTCCTATGTAATTGGACAAGGAATCTAAGAGCTTTCTTTGATGTGATGGCCCTCAGTAATAGTCATTTTTGACTTGTAAATGAAAGGACACATAAATATCATTTCAACAAACAAGAAACATTGTGATCAGAACCCAGAATTTTAACCAATATTCTACCTTAACTGATATCCCTTTTTCTTTTCTTTTTTCACATGTTGATTGAGAGAATTTTAATATGGTGCAGGAAAACCCTTTGGTTATCGAGTGTTTTGATTTCAATGGCAATGGCAATCATGTATTAATCGGGTAACTGTCGAGTGGATTAGGAGTCAATTTTCTATTTTTCTAGTAATTGTTGCTTTTCAGTAAGTTCCTTCTTTATCGTTTTCTGTCCGGGTCATAGCACTAAAATTTGCATTTTATTGTTTATAGTAAACTGCAAAAGTCAGTCGTAGATCTCGAAAAAATTCACCACGAAAAAGTTGGTGTAAATCTTATCTCGCCACCTTCTCGTCTCCAAAATCATGAGAAGGTATTTTCTTTATACTTGGACGAGGTTTTCAACTACAGTTATGCAGCCCTCGTTTCTTAATGCACCTTGTACTTTTGTGTGTATAGGTTCTGAAGAGCCAACTGTTTGTGGATAGAATTGTTGAGAAGAAACTGAACAGTTTTCTTGATTATATCTCTAATGGATTCGAGCTTAACTTTATGGTAGCTGTTGATTTTACTGGTAATTAACTCTTTGATTGCTTAAGAAATTGGTAATTAACTTTAGTTGCTCTTTTCATACACTGACGTTCGTATTTTTTGCAGCTTCAAATGGTAATCCGCTAAGTCGAGATTCTTTGCACTACATTGATCCTTCAGGGAGGTTGAATGCCTACCAGCAGGTAAGATGCTGTGACCTTGATTGTTCCCAAACCTGGGATCATCCTTTTATCGGAACAATATGAATTTTGCCCAGCTTCAATGGTCTAATAAAGCAGGATAATATGGTCAGCTTGGAGATTTCCCTATGTCATTTGAATCGCTACGGCTGCTAGTCAGTATGATAAAATTGTTTGGCAAATATCTGATACAATAATCACCACACCTGTTTAAGGGTCGACTTCATGATATTTTGATGAGTAGATTTTATAATAAGATGGCACTATGAGGCCATGCCTCTCTTATACAAATGGAAGAATAGAACAAAAGGGAAAACACCAGTTAATTTAAGATAAATTTTTTTGTACATAAGTAAAAGGAGGGATGGTATGGTACATGAAAACATTCTATGAAAGTGTCTAGAAAAGGGAAATGAACGGTGTGAATCTGAACCGTTCATTTCCCTTTCCTGGACACTTCTTCATGCAAAGTTTTCCTGTGTCCTAACATTTTCATTCCATCATTATCTTCAGTGACACTTGATGTTTGCGTACTGCTGTTTTTTCCCCTCTCTATAGGAAAACAATTGTGTGTGTGTATAATTTACTGGCTGAACTCCTTACAGGCCATAATGGAGGTTGGGGAGGTTATACAATTTTACGACTCTGATAGGCGGTTTCCTGCTTGGGGCTTTGGTGGAAGGACATATGACGGTTCAGTATCTCATTGTTTTAACTTGAATGGAGGTGCAGGTTGTGTTGAGGTAAAACTTTCTTGCAAGGGTTGTCCTCTTTTATTCTTGCTTAACGTCTACTTCCTATGGAATGGACCTTAGTGAATCACGATCCAACAGGAAAATAAGAAGGAAAGAAGGAAAAAAAAATGGTCCCAAAACAAGGCTCCTGGGTTTCGAACAAGGGACCAATTGTTTTTGGATAGGCTGCCATCGCCAATTGACCAGGAAGACCTCTTGTGTAAGAACACGGACAAAATTATTTATATTATGTAATTGTATTATATGGACAACAGGACCTGGTATTTGCATAAAATCCGGAGGCGTAAAGCGGCCGCACCTCCGGTTTCACCTCAGGGCCGGCCCTGTTCAGAACTATGGCAATCCAATATTATTTTGTGTATTAAAGCCCATAAATAATAGGATGCTGTCGTTGTGAGGTTACTTTGGTTTCTTTATCTTTTGGCATTAATCTGCCCCAGATCCAACTTTAGAGGGCCTTATCAGCCAAAGATGCACCATTACTAGAGGAACTATGTTGAAATGATATATCTTGCTGTTTAACTTACTTTTTTTTGGACCTATTATTTGTTGCGTTGTAGTACTAGATAGGAGTTTGACAAAGCCTTTTGTTTTTTCTCCTTTAATAGGTTGAAGGAGTAGAAGGCATCATGGCTTCTTATGCTAGTGCTTTGCATAACGTTACGCTTGCTGGACCCACTTTATTCGGTCAAGTGATCAACACAGCTGCTGAAATTGCTTCTCGTTCGCTCTCCTACAATAGCAGCAAGTATTTTGTCTTGCTTATTATAACGGTATAGGACAAATGATAACAGATTTCCTTTCCATTTTCTTTTCTTTCTTATTGTTTTGGCACAATTATTTTACTTCATGGCTTTTACAGGATGGAGTCGTTACTGATCTCCAAGAAACTAAAGATGCTTTGGTAAGAGCATCTGATCTACCACTTTCAATTCTGATTGTTGGAGTGGGTGGCGCAGATTTCAAACAAATGGAGGTATCTGTAGTTTTCTGTTGGATTCCTGATATTGCATATAGTTTTCTATTACTCGTAATATTTTGTTACCCTAGCCGTTTCCTGTGAACTATGAAGTGTTAATTCCTCAAAATCGCCATCTATGTTTGGTTTGTGGTACAATTCTTCTGGCAGATACTTGATGCTGACACTGGGTGTCGATTAGAGAGTTCTACAGGAAGGGTAGCTACACGAGATATTGTGCAGTTTGTTCCAATGCGTGAAGTGCATGGTGAGTTCATTCTTATTTTGGTTTATACTATTCAAGGACTTGAATCACTAATGACATTTAAACTTACCTATGAAGTATGGACACATGACACTTACCTCGATGACATTTAAGTTTCTCTCGGCGCTTCATGCCCTCTCTTCATTTCTAGTATCTATCAATTTATGCAGATATACGTACATATCCAATGTTTGTTTTTATTCCTTTTTCTTCTTCTGTCCTACATTGAAAACCATACTCATTAGGTATCGCTTTAGTAGGTTTTGGTGCAAGTAAATACATCTAGTTTGGTTATAGTACTTGCAAAACCCTCACCAAATCGAATGTTGCAATCCCTATCAGGATCAGAAAATTTAAATGCTGGAATAAAACCTAGGTCAATTGGGGACAGAAATGATAAATGCAAGAGATGATGGACGGGATCCAACTGCTGTCCGAATTGTACATTTGCAATACTGAGTGCGAGAGAGTCTTGTAAAAGCTAAGAATCGCTTGCCGGATTCTTTTGTTTCTCTTACCGAAAAAGTGCTAAGAATGGTCTGTTGACAACCTGATCTGGGTTTTGAAACTCAGATGAGAGGGAACTTCTTTCAATTATATACGGTGCTAGGTTTCATGTCCCCTCTTTCTTTCCCCCTCTATCTCCTTCGATTTGTGAGTTTGTCTTTTAACTTGGAAGTTGTTTTCTGGTATTTTTCCCTTTGTGCTTGTATATGCAGTCAAGCTAACAAGTATTGTTTCGTACCTTAAATTTTTGTGTTTTTTTCCGGGGCAGGTGGACAGATTACCGTTGTTCAGGGTCTATTGGAAGAGCTACCTGGTCAGTTCTTGACTTACATGCGGAGTAGAAACATCGAACCGCATGCTGCTAATTTGCCTCCAGCTCCTCCTGCTCAAGATCATCATCCCTATGGTGTCTGAATTTCACGAAAAAGAAAATCCAACATGCGGAGTAAATGCCTCTCGTTTCTTGTTACGATATACCGTGTATATGCATGCTTTTATATGTACTTGTATAAAGATGAACATATGTGGATGGTGAACAGAAAAAGAAAAATGGAGGAGGACAGCAAAGAGAAAAAAATCGTGCATGGTTGGGAAAGTCCAATTATCTTGGCTTCACAAACCGCGTTCTGAATTTTTTGTTGTTCTGGTCTGATTCTCAAATAGTGGTGACGTGCATGTAACATATTTTTAATGTGAAATGTTGGAATAGAATACAATGGGAAAAATCTCAAGGGTTGGCCTGGATTTAGGTTTTGCTTTTTTCTAAGAGTATCTCCAATGGTATAACTAAAATTAAAAGATTTCTTAAGTGAACAATGTTGGTTCAAAGTATGTCTCACAATGGTATAATTAAACTTGACAACTCTTTAGACTATCCACAATGGCATAATCAATAGTAATAGATTTTTGCAGTTAACAATGTTTGTGCAAAATATGGCTCATAATGGTATAATCATAATTAGCCACGTTCTTAGATATAATTAAATTTTAGGTTTTGGATAGCCAAAATTAGCTATCTTTTGTCAATAACCAAATTTAGTAGACATCACAAAAACATTTTCCCCCCCAAAATTGTTTTTTTAAACTGTTTTTTTTCTGAAAAACTATTTTGTTTGAAACTGTTTTTTTTTTTTGAAAACCTTTTCTTATATAAAAACTGTTTTTTCAAAAATTGTATTTAAACAAAACTATTTTTTTAATGTTTTTTTTTTTGAAAAAATTCAAAAAAAAAATCTATTTCGATCAAATAATTTTTATTAATTTCAAAACTATTTTCTATGTTCACAGTTTTAAATTTTTGTAATCTGAAAAGGTAATGTGGCAAGTTTTGGTTATTTAATTTTAATTATGCTATTATGGATCTCTATATTGCTAAGTTTGAAAATCTCTTAAATAAATAATCAAAAACTGATAGGGTAACTTTTAGTTATCTATTTTTGAACTAAAACTACATTTTCTCTTTTGATAGTCAAATTGGGGAGAGATCTCTCTCTCTCTCTCTCATCCCATCAATATCATTGGACCCACTCACCCACTTTGTCTCTCTCTAATAAAAATAGGTTTTATTTTATTTTATTTTATTATGTACTATTGTGAGATTTCACCTTGTTAATTTTAGCAATATTTTTAATGGATAGGCAAGACACGAGGTGATGAGTTTTGATTATCCAATTTTAGTTATGCAATTGGAGATACCCTAAGGTTCTGGGTTCATCTTTGCTTGCTAATTTTTCACCTTGCCCTTCCTGTAAACCCACCTCGATGGAAATTTAACCCCTTATTTTTTAAAAAAAATTGGTGGGAGGTCCACTATAAGCATGTTTGTAACCCACTAAATCCACTTCTAAATTTCATAACCCCTCTAGTCCACTAATATAGTTATATAACATAATAACTCCAATTTACTTAAAAATAGATATTTTTCAAGACCAAAAAACCCTTCTATAAGAGAAATCATAGATCACAAAACAGATCTGAGCCCCCCCTCTCTCTCCTCCCCTCCCCTGGTAAACCGTCCGCCTCCAAATTCTTCACGCCGACGAGTTCTCCCTCACTCACCACGAACTGGATCGGACCAGCGCTGCCCATAACGGTGATCCGGTCTTTTGTTTGTCAAGCCTAACTATCAGTGTTATTAATACCGTACCGTACCGGCCGGTACGTACCGTTTTTACACATAACCGATACCCTAACCCCCCAATACCGTTCCGGACCAAATACCGGTCCTTACCGCCCAATACCGGAAATACCGGACGGTACCGGCCGAGATGATGTTACCGGCGATTTCGGTCGGAATTTTGCAAAACAGGACCATTTCGCACCAGGCAGTGGAGAAATATAAGGAAAAAAAGAGAGAAGAGAAGATCGGAAAAAAAAAAGTGGCTCCTCGTGGTCTTCTCCAGCTTATGCTAGGATCGACCGTGGCTGGAAGTAATTACGTACATAGATCTTCCCATTGAAATCCCTCTCAACAATATAGAATACAACCCACTTGGAGAATAGAAGTGAAAGGATGATGAAATTAGATCTTCCCACTGGTTAAGGAAAATGGAGTGCTGTAAGACTCAGGCAGGTGTTCATCTGGGTTTTTCGTTTGTCTGAGGAGAGAGAGAGAGAGTTGGATTGGGGAAAGTTAAAGTGGAATTTTCTTTTATGTGTACAAAACTAGTGGTTTTAGAGCACATGGTTTGGGAATGGAAAGTGGAGAAATTTTCTGATTGAAAAAAGGAAGAGGAGAAATGGGTTTGTTGGGAAGAGGAAAAGTCAATTATGTGAATTTTATTGTCTCATGAATATTTATTATAGAATGAATTGCATAATATGGGAAAAAAAAATTGAGTTATAATTATATATAATTATAGTTGCGGTAAATCCGAAACGATACCCGGTACCTGACCGGTACCGGTACGTACCGTACCAATAAGAAAACCGGTACCCTGTCCGAAACGGTATTCAGAATATTGCTAACTATTTACTTTACTGGGATTTTGGACCAGAGGCTATAACAAAACTGGGATTGAATCACCTGTGATGAACAGACAAAGTTGGGAATCGAAACTGATTCATCCGACATTTTCCTTCATTTTCGGTTTCAAAACCATATCCCACTTCTTCTTTTGTTTTGTTTTTGATCTGCAAACCTTACCCAACTCCCCATTCGAAAGATAGAGAAACCGTTTCAGAGTCATCGTTACTCTGCTTTCCCTCATAAACCTCTAGTTGAACCACCCGTGATGAACAGAAAAATCTTGCAATCTTTGTAATCCATTTCATCCAACATGTTTCTCCATTTTTCGTTTCAAAATCTCATACAAGTCGCCATCCAAAACAGAGAGTAACCGACCCAAAGACATTGTTACTCCAACTTCTCTCATTATTGCATGCCTAGGTTTAATCCTCAGCTCCAATTATTGCACCCAAAATACTGAGGGTATCTAACCAGATCAGGCCCGCGCTGCCCATAACGGTGATCCGGTCTTTTGTTTGTCTGCGCTGCCCATAAGAAGATTGATTCAGTCTTTTGTTTGTCCCGTGTCCGGTTATTATCAGATTTGGAGGTTTTTGAATAAATACATAAGGTTATATGTGTGTTTTTCCTAGGGTTAGAGATCTGAAGTTTTTTGAATAAATATATAAGGTTATATTTGTGCTTTTCATCAATCACTTATTGATTTGGTCTGCGCAGCGGCCTCTCTGACTTACTTCTGATATATTTGGAGTTTTTTGAATAAATATATAAGGTTATATGTGTGTTTTTTCTAGGGCTAGACATATAAGGTTGGAACATATGTGTTTTTTGAAAATATATATAAGGTTATATGTGTGCTTTTCGTGTCACAAAACAAATATATTTTTGTGTCTTTTTGTTATTATTTAATGTCATTTTTTTAAAACATTCTCAGTTAGAAAGAGATATAATAATATATAACGTTATATTGTTATATATAACATTCTAGATTAGAAATATTCTATGTTATTTAATAAAGAGAACATATAACGTTATATATGACCTTTTGTACCGTGTAACGTTATATATGAGCTTCTGTCATATATAACGGTATATGTTCCGTTGTCGATCACTTATTGAATTGGTCCACGTAGCGGCCTCTCCGACTTATACGTGAAAATATGTGATTTGAAGTTCGGTTAGCAATGTGGTTTGATTATCGATCGATGATCTTCTCTAATGAGACATATATGTTATATGTGACAATTTGCCCTTGGTACCTAATTTTGTCCTGTAAAAACAAAGGAACTAATAACGTTATATATTCTCTTATTGAATTAGTCCGTGCAGCGACCTCTCAAAAACACATATATAACGTTAAATGTTAAGTGTAGCGGGTTCAATAAAAAATCGAGAAAAATGAAAAGATACGTTTTTTGTTACACATATAACGTTATATGTGGCATGATGGCAGCGGCGATGGTGGTGGTGGCGGCGGCGGCGGCAGCAGTGGTGGTAGCGGCGGCGGCTTGATTGCAACAAAAACGGAAAAAAATGGAAAAAATACATTTTCGTGTTAGACAACCAAGGCCCTTGTTTCTTAGGTGGGGTATTTTTGTCATTAAAATTATTAGTGGACTTAGTGGGTTATGAAACTTAGAAGTGGACTAGATGGGTTTGAAAACTGCTATAGTAGACTTGTGCAAAATTCTCCCTTTTTCCTTCCCACCTTCCGTTGTAGGCTTATCTATTATTTCAAGAACTATAATTTTTTTACAGATTTTAATTTCGGTCCTATTCTTTTGATTATTTGAATTTCTTCCTTGGTTTTTGATTTGTTAGGGGGTTTATTTTTTTCTGCCATATTACTACCCCACCTTCCGTTGTAGGCTTATCTATTATTTTAGGAACAGTAATTAATTTTTTTTATAGATTTTAATTTCATTCCTATACTTTTGACTGTTTGAATTTCTTCCTTGGTTTTTTATTTGTTTCAATAGGGGGTTTATTCAATTACCAAGCTGTCCTTCAAGTTTGTAAATGATTATATCGGACCTCTAAAGTAATTATGAAGTTAAATTTACTAACTTATGTTAGGTTTTTAACCACTTCAGAATTTACTTTTAGGGTTGAAATGGAGTCCTCTCACCAGTAAATGATTATTTAAATCCTACTTAATAAATATAATTATTCGGATATGTTTGCAATAGTAGATCTATTATGCATATTTCTGATAGGACTTGTTCAAAGTTAGTCTAGACTTGGATTTAATCTGATTTTTATTCTAGCTTCGAGTCATAGAATATCGATCTGTTGAAGCAATTACAGTTGTATAGGTAGAGGAACAGAAGGAGGAAAAGAGAACTCTTCACACTTGTTTGCTTATGTTAGTGAGAGATGGATACTAAAATACTGAACCAAGTTACATGAAAAAAGCTTACCTTGACTTTTGTACTTCTTATATATGTCATGACCTAATTCGAAGGGTACATGACCGACCAATGAAATGAAATCACCATAGGCCTTTTAAACTCCCTATTGCAAAAATCATTCTAATATATTTAAGAGGAATGCTACATACACTACCTCTTACACTACACCATCCACTACCTCCCCCAAAACGACGTCGTTTTGGGGCATCCCTAAAAAAAGACAAAATTACCCTTGTAAGATTCGTCTTTCAATTTTCTTTCAGATGTCTTTAGGTTGAGGTTATTTTAGGCCTCGTTCTAGTTTCCTCCCTTAAAAACTGAGTACTTATTTGCAATTTTGAAGCTTAAAAACAATAGATTTATTAAAATAAAAAAATATGCAATATGGATCCTATTTGATAGATCAAACCCTACAAGAAAAATTTTAAAAATTATTTTCGTAAGCCCATTATTTTTAAGCTTAAAAATAGGTTGTTATTTTTTAAGTACTTATTTGAGAAAGTGGAAGTCTTAGGTCCTCCTTTATTTAGAGCATCTCCAACCATACTGACATGCTGTTTATTTTACCTAGCAAAAAGTACAAAAAAGATTTTTATTTTGCCTATTCACTTTTTCATCTATGTATTCCAATCCTACTCCCTATCTTGATTATCTATTCAAACAAACTTAACCAATTTTGAGAATAAACAAAGACAAAGACAAATCCATTTTATATATCCACTTCGTATATCCATCTCACTCGAAAAAATTCATTTCATATATCCATCTCAAAAAAATTCATTTCATATATCCATTTCATTTTCTGAGCAATTAAAGACAAATCCTTTTCTCATATATAAACAATCTCAAAAAAATTAAATGCTCCAATTTTCAATCCATTTGAATCGGTGCGAAGATATTATTTTTCTGATCATTTTATCATAGAGAGTCATAATTAATTATTGCCGGAGGTAGTCATCGGATTTGACGCCGGTCACTAGAGGTGATGGTTGGACGTGGCATGGTAGTTGTAAGGAAAAATGGGATTTAAAACATAAAAAGGCATTTTTGTCTCTCTAAAAATAAGAGATGAACCTTAGACCTTACAAAATATCACAAGTGGACATGGCACTTTACTAAACTAAAAGGTGGACTGGGGATTGGTCCAAGTTCACATAATGGATCTAAGACCAATTTTTAAATTTTTTTTGACATGGATGTCAGACATATTAATGGGGTTTTAGTTTGTTCTGTAGAGAGGTTTTGGCAATTGAAAGCTCGCACTATAATTGATTCGGTAGTATCAAAATTTTAGGGCCCACAATTATTGTAACTTAACGCCGTTTGGCAAATTTTTTATTTGGTATGCGCAATCGTCTGCTATGAATGTATTTTAATTAATTCATACTTCCGCTTATAAATTTAACTTACTCCCTCCGGCCGCCTTTGTTGGTCCACCACGGAAATTCGTGTCATTTTTAAATCATTTTATCTTCCAATTTATAATATTTTATATAAATTTGAAAACATTGAATGATAAATCTAATTAAGATTTATCAAACAAGATCCGAATTATATATTCTTTGGAGTCCAAATTGAAATATATAAATAATTGAAAATAAGACAGACTCCTAAAAACGTCATGTCAGCTCAACAAATCTGAGGAATGTTAAAAAAAAAAAAAAAAGCTTAACAAATCTGAGCCGTTATTTAGACAAACGGTTCCAAATTTTCAGCCGTGTGATGAAAGCTGCGTGTGGTGACAGCTGGGTCTGGGTATCCATGATTAAAGATTGCGTGGGGTGAAATTCTCTGTTCAAAATCTCTTCCGTTCTGTTCTGAGAGAGAGAGAGAGAGAGAGAGAGAGAGAGAGTTGTCTGTTCAATATCTTTTCCGTTCCATTCCAGTATTCACCGACGGAAGAAGGGTTTTAGAGAGTGAGAGAGAAAGTTGTGCAGCGTTGTCTGAATGGAGAAGCGTGGGGTGAAATTTTCTCTGTTCAAAATCTTTTCCGTTCCGTTCCGTTCCGTTGCAGTATCTTCACCGACGGAAGAAGGGATTTAGAGGGAGAGAGAGAGAGAGAGAGAGTTGTGCAACGCCGTCTGAATGGAGAAGAGGGGGGGCTTCTCTGTAGCTTTTTCCCGGCAAATAGTAAGGTCTCTTCTCTCTCCTTGGCTCTTTCAATACCGAAAGCATCTCCCTCCTCGTCCTCCATTTACGCCCTGCATCTCAATCTCATACAGATAGAACAATCTCTGTTGTTTGGGTTTTACTTTAGGGTTATCAAAACTTCAAAGAGATTGGATTAATTTTACAAATCCTGCAGTTCTGTAGGCACCGTCGATTTGCATGTGGTAATTCGGGATTGGTAAGAAATCCCACCTTGGCCTTTAGTTTTTGCCTTCTGAACAAAAGTATTGGGAGCTGTGTTATAACTATGAGACTGTCCAATTGGTGGCTATGGTTTTCCTTTTAGCAGGAGTGTGTTATTTGCACACAATAATTGATTTGGTTTGGTAATATAGCAAGGTATTGGTTTTTAATCTATAAACAATATTGATTTGATGAAGAAAACCTCATCACTTTACGAAATCAATGTTGCATCCATTTGCTTTCATGGATCCTTCAAGGAGCTTGAATGCCTACCAGCAGGTAAGATGCTGTGACCTTGATTATTCCTAAACCTGGGATCATCCTTTTACCGGAACAATATGAATTTTGCCCAGCTTCAATGGTCTGATAAAGTAGGATAATTTAGTCAGCTTGGAGATTTCCCTATGTGATTTGAATTGCTACGGTTGTTAGTCAGAATGATAAAATTGATTGGTAAATATCTGATACGATATTCACCACACCTGTTTATGGTTGGTTAAGGGTCGACTCCCTGATATTTTGATGAGTAGATTTTATAATAAGATGGCCTCTTATAATTCAAGATAATTTTTTTTGTACATAAGTAAAAAGAGGGATGGTATGGTACATGAAAACATTCCATGAAAGTGTCTAGGAAAGGGAAATAAACGGTGTGAATCTGAACTTCGTTTCCCTTTTCTAGACACTTTCATGTAAAGTTTTCCTGTATCCTAACACTTTCATTCAATTATTATCTTCAGTGTGACACTTGATGTTTGTGTATTGCTGTTTTTCCCCCTCTTTATAGGAAAACAATTTGTGCGTATATAACTTATTGGCTGAACTCCTTACAGGCCATAATGGAGGTTGGGGAGGTTATACAATTTTACGACACTGATAGGCGGTTCCTTGCTTGGGGCTTTGGTGGAAGGACATGACGGTTCAGTATCTTATTGTTTTAACTTGAATGGAGGTGCAGGCTGTGTCGAGGTAATGCTTTCTTGCAAGGGTTAAAGAGATATCAGTGTCCTTTTTTAATCTTGCTTAACGTCTACTTCCTATGGTATGGACCCTGGTGTACCAGTCCCTATACATTTGAAACTCTGAGTATGGATGGTTTTTGATGAACATGTTTCAAGTATTACAAGTGAATTTAATAGTGCTACATAGAGCAAAATCAATTGATGGTTATTGCTTGAAGAAATGTTTTGGACTTAACAGAAGTTGGTTTAATGTTTGTAGTTGTACCTGATTCGGATGTACGTCTTTCATGTTGAGGTAGTTCATTAGTGTGACTAGACGACAAAAGAAATTGCATTGGCAATTACTCATCTTTTATCATCATTTGTCTTACAGGGGCCACTAGTTTGGCTCATTAACCTTGATGTTGTGGATATGACTTTAGGATATATCCGGCGCAGAAAACAATGGAAGTGAGGTTATACTGAATCTATCCTTCCTAGATCCCATTAGTTGGGACAAAACTGGTGTACTATTGTTCGTCTTATACAGTTGGCTCTGAAGTAACGCTCTGACACCAGCTTTTGTCCCTTCGTTGATGGGATATGTTCAGTGTGAAATATGACCTGCTGTGCTGGTTGATACCACTTCACCGGTTACCATTTTTGCAGACTTCAGAACTATGGCAATCCAATAATAATTTGTGGATTAGTCATTAGCCCATAAGTACTAGGATGCAGTCGTTGAGAGGTTACTTTGGTTTCTTTATCTTTTGGCATAATGACCCAGATCCAACTTTTAGAGGGCCTTATCGGCCAATGATGCACCTTTACTAGAGGAGCTATGTTGAAAAGATATGTCTTGCTGTTTAACTTACTTTTTTTGGGGGACCTATTATCTGTTGAGTAGGAGTAGAAGGCATCATGGCTTCTTATGCTAGTGCTTTGCACAACGTTACGCTTGCTGGACCCACTTTATTTGGTCAAGTGATCAACACAGTTGTCGAAATTGCTTCTCGTTCGATCTCCTACAATAGCAGCAAGTATTTTGTCTTGCTTATTATAACGGTATAGGACAAATGATAACAGATTTCCTTTCCGTCTTCTTTCCTTTCTTACTCTTTTGGCACAATTGTTATACTTCATGGCTTTTATAGGATGGAGTAGTTACTGATCTCCAAGAAACTATGGATGCTTTGGCAGGAGCATCTGATCTACCCCTTTCAGTTCTGATTGTTGGAGTGGGTGGTGCAGATTTCAAATAAATGGAGGTATTCGTAGATTTCTGTTGGATTCCTAATATTGCATATAGTTTTCTATTACTCGTAACTTTTTGTTACCCTAGCCGTTTCTTGTGAACTATGAAGTGTTAATTCCTCAAAATTCTTGTCTATGTTTGGTTTATGGTACAATTCTTCTGGCAGATACTTGATGCTGACACTGGACGTCGATAGGAGAGTTCTACTGGAAGGGTAGCTACACGAGATATTGTGCAGTTTGTTCCAATGCGTGAAGTGCATGGTGAGTTCATTCTTATTTTGGTTTATACTATTTCAAGGTTTGATGACATTTAAATTTACCTATGAAGTTTGGACAAGACTCTTCACTTGATGACATTTAAATTTCTCTAGGCTCTTCATGCCCTCTCTTCATTTCTAGTTTCTATCAAGTATCAATTTATGCATATGTGTGTACATATCAATCCATTGTTCATTTTTATTCTTTTTTCTTCCTCTGTGCCACATTGAAAACCATACTCAACAAGTATCACTTTAGTAGATTTGGGTGCAAGTAAATACATCTAGTTTGGGTATATGGTAATTTCAAAACCCTGACCAAATCGACTGTTGCAATCCCTATCAGAATCAGAAAATTTAAATGCTGGACTAAAATTTAGGTCAATTGGGGACAGAAATGATAAATGCAAGAGATGATGGATGGGATCCATACCGCCATACCGGATTGTAAAAGCTAAGAATCGCATACCGGATTCTTTTGTTTATCTTACCGAAAAAACGCTAAGAATGGCCTGTTGACAACCTGATCCGGCTTTTGAAACTCAGATGAGAGGGAACTTCTTTCAATTACATACGGTGCTAGGTTTCATGTCCCCTCTTTATTTCTCCTTCTATCTCCTTCGATTTGTGAGCTTGTCTTTAACTCAGAAGTTCTTTTCTGATATTTTTCCCTTTGTTCTTTTCTTGACTTACATGCGGAGTAGATCACAATGCTGACTATGGCCAAACATTATTGCTTTTCGGTCGCTAAAGAGATTCATAGGTCGTATCTATCTCTCGCTGATAATCTATCTCTACGTCCTCATTTCGTTTTAAAGCTTTTTTCCTGTGCTTCTGAATAAATTTTATTTTAATGCTACAAAAATCCTAGAGTCAGGGTATTTGGATGGGAGAGAAGGAGAGATCTCAGTAATATATTTGGTAAATAGAGAAGAGTCAAGGTATTTAACCGTCACCTATATATTCGGGGAAGATAAAGAGTAGGACTGGTAATGAAAAGATATTGTGAACCTAGGAGTGTGGGTCTTTGAATCAGATGAACCGATTTTGAGAACCAAGTAAACACCACACACACACACATAGAAAAGATTTATGCGTGTAGTCGTGATGCTTCTTGTACAGAGAGCGATTTATGCGTGTAGTTGTGTATTTATCGCTGGCGGAGGTGGTTCATCGACTGGGTGTGGGCCTGGTTTCAAGGCCCATTGCTTCCCTTCCCACGAATTAGAAACAGTGTGTTTAACGTAATGTGTTTTTATATCAATGACGTTCTCTTTAATCCAAAAGAAAAATTAAAAACAGTCTTCTCTGTTTGAGCTGCTTCTGGTTGAATTAATCTCCTTGAATGCCTCCACAAATAAAGACGTCCGCGCTGAATCATTCAAAAGTTTTTTGAAATGTGAATGAGTCAGCTTAATTTTGTTTACCTACTTGGAATAATGTAAAGCTTAGTGGCCAAAGTGATAATCAGCTAGTACTTTAGGTGTGCAGTAATACAAATGGTGGGAAGCAAAACAAATCTATTGTCTGTCATGTTGGTCGGAGTGCCTGCCAGTCATGCATTTTTAGATCCAAAACAAAACTTGGTTAGCTTTGTTCTTTTTTCACAGCTTGTTTTTTATCTCATAACATATAAATCTCACAGGTTGAAGGATTGTGCAAACTTTTGAACCATAACAGAAAAACATTAAAATCACTTGAATTTGTCCACTGCAAGCTTTCTTCAACTATTGTGGATTCAATTTGTGATTCTCTGTAACTGAAGGATGTTCATACTCATGCAGTAGAACACTTCTCAATCAAGACATCAAGCTTTCTTCAAACCAATCAGTTTCCATTGCCGGTTGGACTAGCATCTTTTTATCATCAGCAAAGTATGTGTCTGCTCATTTCAAGCTCCTGGCTGTCTAGACTTCCGGTCATATACTTGTTTTGTTCATGGTCAAATTTGGAGTCATGCTCTAGCTAAATGATAATTCACATTCAGGTTGTTTGCTTCTCTTTCCATTGGAATAGTTCTCTTCTTTAGACAATAATTCAAGATAACGCAAGGCTTAGTGGCTATTTACATGCCATAGTGATAAAAAAAGGTTCCATGATACTGTAGGCTATATAAAACGTTTGCTGATGTATATTCCATGGTGGACATGCTTTCATCATACCTGAACATTAACGCAGACTATGTCTATGACATCAAGTTTCCTCTTATATCATCTGATCTTGAGGCCCTAAGCATGGCCCCAACTATTCTTTTATCAGTATCATTTGAAGATTGTGTCGCAGCAACGTCTCGTTTCTGAATTTTCAGGAATCCAATTGAGCTGCTTAACTTGTTATAATATTGGCGAGATGCAATCATTTTAAGATCTGGGAGGGTATATTAACATAATGTGAAAAAGGGTGGAATATCTACTGTTGGATATAGCTAACTTGGAAGATTATTTATTAGATAACTTTGTATTGCGGCTTATTTTTTAGTAGTTCGTGTTATACTGCTGTTGTTTGAGAACTTGGGAGGTCAGGGTTTGTAACGATGTGTGGTTGGTGCTTTTAGGAGTTAGAATGTTAGATAGGTGGAACATGCATAGCATAAAGCCAGTAGGTAGCAGGTCTTGTGAGCTTGAAGAACAAGTTGTAAAAGGTGAAGGCTAAATAGGGTTTCTGTAATTTTTTGCTACTCGTGACTCGTGAGGTTTGAAGTTTGAATCTGACAATTAGAATATGTTTGCTTTACCTGACAACAAAGGCCATCTTGACCATCCATATTCCAGGAAGCATACCTTCTACTTTTCTTCATATTACGCTTTACCTTTTCAAAGTGCTTTATTGAGTGCAATTCTTCTTGGCTGAGCCCTTTATCATGTATGCACTCTGACCAGAGTTTCAAATTACTGATAAAAGACTCAATTTTTCCGGATATTGGAAGTTGCCTCTATATATTTCACACTCTAGTTTAAATGGAGCTAGATGGTCAGAGCGGGGGGGGGGGGGGGGTGGATCCTATATGCATGAAAGTATGGCTCTCTGTCACTATTTGTTGGGTTTATTTTGTGGTGGACCAAGCTTTGTACTGCCTTCATGTCTAGCACACTTAAAGTTTATAATTCATAGTCAAACACAATTACTATAATTTAACTTCTTTTACAGAGAGCGGAATTTCTTCTTTTGGGTGTATATTATTCATTTCAAATGTTTGATTTCTTCTGTTTCTTACTAAAAAACACCTTGGCCTGTTTTGTGAAAACTTGGAAGTACCATCTGTGTGTATGCTTCTTTGACTGCGTGTCCTCATGGACATCAGTTTGCATGCACTAAGTCCGAGAGATTGTCTTTTCAACATCAGACTAGCAAAGCTCACCATCATTTTGCTACCAGGTCCTTGTCTTCACTAAGATTCTCAGACAACCATCTGGAGCAGAATTTTTGTGAAAATGGTTTTTGGTACTCTCATTGATGCTGCATCCTCGATATCTGTTTGCGACCTTTCAGAAAACAATGTGAGTGATGCAGTTTGTTTTATAACCTAATGACTATTGAGTTACTAAAATAAACAAACATAAACTTCACTGTGAACTGCAGATTTCTGGCTGGCTTTCTCTTTTTAGATGGAGATCCTCAAGTTGTTCCCAGATGTCTTCAGGAATAGGGAACTCATTGCAATCATTACGTTTGCTGAATCTAAGGTATCCCAAATTGATGCATGATCTCTGTGTCTTATTGGACAATCATCAGATGGAATTATTGTGAAGATGCATATGAACACCAGGCGTCCATAATAAAGTGATAAACTGATAGCATTAATAAGCTTTTATATGACGGGAATAGCCTTCTTCTTGTGCTCTTGATTAATGCTCATCGTCTAGCTCTGAAATTTGTGTGATTATTGTTTTCTAGAGAAAGGAACTTCTTGTATGCAAACGTTCTTTTGATTTCGGGGACTTATTTCTTCTGTTACAAACAGTATGTTGGTGCATGACTATGTTACTTCTTTTATTACAGGGAAAATATCTACGCAAAGATCATGCAGCCTGTCTTAAAAATGCTCTGGTTCATATGCTTAAATTGGAGATTCTTGATATATGTGACAACCCTCTTGAGGATGATGGAATCATGTTAGTTTGATTTTCCACACCACATTTATTTTGACGAAAATAGTGATATGTTCTTCTCTGCTGCTGAGTTGGGGCAATGTTCTGCTCAGTTGGTCTTACAGTTCCATGGACATTTCAGGAGTTTAATTCCATATTTTGTTGAGATGTCTAAAAAGCACTCCCCTTTCAAGGATCTGAAAGTGGAAAGTTGCGAGCTTTCATGTGATGGAGTGAGTCAACTTCTGTTTGTTCTTTCAACCTTAACTGCCCCCCTAAATTCTCTTTCTATTGGAGGAAATGACCTTGGCAGGTTAGTCTGGCTTATGTAGTTACGGAGGTTAGACTTTCTCTTTTGTTACTTCCTTTCTCATGTATAGCTTTTGATATGCCATCCTTCAGCAAAGTTGGAACACCTTTGGGGAAATTTCTAGGCACAGGTATACAAGCACTCGATATCGAAGATATTAAACTTGGTCCATCTGGCTTTCTGGAACTATGGAAGAAATAATAGAGGATTTGAAGCTTGTCTATATCAACATAAGGTTCAACCATAGACTTTCTCAGAACCTCTGTTGTAGCGTATGCTTGAATTATGAACGTTTTTATTAATGTTGTATAGCAAAAACCGTGGAGGGAATGAAGCTGCAAAGTTCTTGACAACACTCATTCCACGGGCTCCCGAACTAATTTTATGAGGTCATAATAAAAGGCATATGACCGATTATTTTTATGAGGTTTACTGTCGATGCAAATAAGTCATTTAGTGTGGTCTGTTCGTTGGGTGTTTGACACAACTCCTTGGTTATTTAAGTATGCTTTTGCTTTGATTGTTATAGCTTCACTATCCTGAAACTTTAAAAACAAATCTTTTGGTTTGCATGATTTACTTTTAAGCTCCTACACTCTCTCCTTTATGTAACTAAATCAACTATGACAGTATAAGAACATGTAAATACATGCAGACTACTTCCAAACCATATTGTACTATTAACAGCTTAAATTTAGAAAGCCAGGTATGAAACTCCTTGTGCTGGCAGGAGCCGATCACCTAGTTCTAAAATAAAAGTCTATGAATTGGACGAGTGATTTAGTTATATTTTAGAGGGATAATGCATGTTTACCATGTTCATAATGAGTGCCCATATGGTGTCATGATAGAAGCATGGATAGATTGCATGCAAACTCAAACTGCAACTTCCCTATGTGAACTTTTTGGGTCCCCATCACTCTCTTGTAAGTTAATTCCCTTTTTGATTTTCAAATTGTGCAGATGAGTTAGGAGGGTTTGAAATTGAAATTGATTTTTAGGGCTCTAAAAGTCTGATCTATGCTTATATGGCTAGGCATCTCAACCATTGAGTTTTGGTGAGTGGTTGGGTATCTCAACCATATGATTCTGTTCCAACCCAACCTCACTAGCGGCATAAAGAGAGAAGTGGTGGAATTTTTATTGTGGCTTTTAGTTGTTATCTTTTTTTCTTTTTCCTTATCACTTTTTTTTCCTTCTTGCCCTAATTTTTCCTTTTGTTGTTCATTATTAGCAAGGTAATGTGGCGATGAATCTAAAAGAGTACAAGACCTCCCATCTATTTGTAGCTTCTTAATCACTCTTTCATCAGGTATCTCACAGATAACTTACCTCTGTATACCAATACTACTTCCTATTCTGATGGTTGTGTGAATGAAGATGACGTCCTCAATGGTACGCTCATATATTAAAGATTCAAAAGTTGGGTTTCTTTTGTTTTGAACTTAACATGGTCTCGGGTTCAAGTCTCTCCCTTTGGTTTGGTTCGGTGCCCCAGTATGCTTCGAAACTGATTATTAAACCCATAGTGCATTGTTTCTTTATCTGATTCAATGAGATGGCATCCAACTACAACGTGGAGTACATTGCTGGAGGTAAGGTGGTTTCTGTCCATTTCAGGTTCCTAGGTTCTTAAATAGTAGCTTCTTCAATGCCTTTTCTAATGATTGATGAAGCTAAAGATTTAATCGTTGCAAGTTAAAGCTTTAATTTTCGAGTTCCTTTGTTATCTTTTCCAAAGTAAAATGACAATTATCACTGGTTAAAATTTTTCAGGCTCTTGGTACTGCTGAAATGGTTGCCGATTTGGTGTTGGGCAATCCTCGAAAAGTTGATCATGCACCTTTTGGCCTGGAAAATTGATGTTCCATGTTGGGATAACTCCACTAAAGGTTGGAAGATCGAGTGGTATACATATTCATTCCAATGTCTCACAAATTCACAATATTTTGAGCTGATCTTGCATCTCTTAATCTGAATTGTTGGTTTAGGATATGTTCTTTGGTGGTTTGTTACTTGTAACTTCATGTTCTTAGGTAAGATTTCATACAAGGACATGCAGTGTTTTCAAACCTATATAATGCTACATCAATTGCAGTATATTACACGTGAAATCAATTGAGAAAATAAAGTCCACTCATGGTAGTGTTTTTGGTTTCCCGATCGTTACCAAGAAGAAGATGTTTCCTGCTAATGACTTTCAACTTAGTTCTCCTAAAAGGTAAGAAGTCTTGTTTTTATTAGTAGTAATTTTATTTTGTTAAGTCCAGACCAGTGGATAGAGTTATTTATCATTCGCCTGCACAAAAAGAAGACTATATATATTAACTCTAAATTTCAAAAAAATTCCCTCACTTCTCGCGCTCCTCACATAAAGTTTGTGTAGCACTTCATAATGAAATAAACTTTGAATAGCTCAATTCGATAATTGGGAAAGAAGATTATGGAGTATACAATAGTACACTTAATGTGATTTTGTTCATTTTTGAAATGACCTACTCTAGATGCGATTTTGTTTAGGTTTTTGTGAGAAGCGTGTTGTGGCACTAACATATTGATGACTGATCCACAATACTTTTGATTTTCATATTGATGACTGATCCACAATACTTTTGAATGAAACTATGTGTGTGTTATCACCCTCTTTTAATTTTCAAAGAGTTTGCAAGTATACTACTTTATTGCTTCCTGCTTAATCAGTTTTAGCTAACTATTAATTGCTCATGTCCCCTGGAACTATTACTTAAAAAGAACCAAACACGTGCTCTTACCACCTACCCCTTTATTGTGTTTTCTGCCAGTGCATTCTCCTTTCTTAACTTTACTCTTTGTATTGTGTAATCTATAAAGGCACCACACCCAAATTCGACTTATTTTCTACTCAATTTTACTTGTGTGGAATTGTTTGGTGACAGATGGAAGATCTTGAGGCTTGATCGTACTCTGTTGGAGGGAGATGAGGATTCCTTTGATTCTTTGCGTATTTTGTTTGCACTTTTCGAGTCTGTGGATTTGAAGGTAATGCCAACTTTGTTTTCCATTGGGTTAATTAAGTTTTCTTAGAATAAATATTCAAATTTTGCATGCTCCATTTAGTTTCTTGATTATCTCCACGTATTCGGAGTACAACTAGAATTTAGGATATCAAAACTGAGCTTTCTGTTGCTTGCTCCATTTAGTTTCTTGATTAACTCCATGTGTGTAGTACTACTGTCTACTGCGATTTGAGATATCACAATTGAGTTATCTCATTGCTTGCTCCATTTAGTGTCTTGATTAATTTTGTGTGCCGTATGGGTATTCATTAATTTTAATTTGGAGTCCACTAAGGCTGTGGGTATTTATGAATCTTGATTTTGGAGTACAATTAGGATTTGGGATCTAAAAAATTAATAAAAAATTGGTCTAAGGTCCACTATAGCATGTTTGTAACCCACCAAGTCCACCTCTCAAGTTTGTAACTCACTAGGTCCACTCAGACAAGGGCCTTGTTTGGCTTAGACAAAAAAATGTATTTTTATTCTTTTTCATTTTTTGTGTTGCCAAACTGGCCCTTATCAAGCCAAAAAGAAATTAATACAAGACAAAAATGCCCTTGCCGGCTTTTTTTCTTTTTTTTTTTTTTTTCATTTTTTAGAATTTTGATAGCTCTCTTTCTGTACATTCAAGATGTCATCCGCTCTGTCGCTACACAGATAACATTATATCTGTTAGTGAATTGGTCCGCCTCATTGACTTGCTTGTGATAACCATATACGTTTATAACAGAGTCCAGTTTTCACAGATAACGTTATATGAGCTTATTACAACGCAATAACATATAACATTACACGTTTACATCTAAACTCATATATATGTATTATGTATGAGCTTCTGAAATATTTTTTATTACAATGCAAGAACATATAACATAATCTATTATATGTTAATTTTATATGTTTACAATGCAAAAACAAACAAAGAACCTTATATGTATTACTTTGTCACATAAATAAATACACACAAAAAAAGAGATCTCATGACCTTATAATGTTATACATGAAATCTTGTCCTTACCAACTCCAAAAAAAGAAAAAAGAAAAAAAAGAGAGGATCTTCTAAGTTCTAACTTCTTTCCCTTCGTCGTCGTCGTCGCCTTCTTCATAGTCGGCTTCATAGGTAACTTAATACTCTTCATCCCTTGAACAATTGCACAAATAATAACAAACCAAATAACATCATGCCACCTAAACTGGAAAATATGGTTATATGTGAAGAACTGAACTTTATTATAAACATATATAATTATTAGATCAAGTCAGTGAGGCCGCTGCGCGGACCAATTTAATAAAGTAGAATATATAATGTTATTTCTGTATTGTGAAACTCCAAAAAAAAAAAACATATAACATTATATGGGAGCTGCTGACCTGTGTACCTTCCAACAAAAAAAGAACACTAGTCTATCTTTTGTTGATTTGTTATTTCTGCATATATACGAAAAGAGTTATCCAGATGCAAACATATAATATATATGTCTCATGATATAAGCTGTTAAACGAAAACCTAAACGTTATATGATCACTTTTTGAGAGTTTACAAAGCACAGAAAATCACATATAACCATATCTATATTACAATACACAACGGTTTTGCAAAATGTCTCTCTCACAACTGTCCTACGTGGCACATTGAATGGCTTTGATTAAACAAAGGGTTTGAGGGGCTAAAATTCAATCCATCCAAGGGTTATCATTTGTCTGGATTCGAAATTTGAAAACCCATTATTTTTCTCTCTTAATTTTCGATTCTTTCCTTTTTCTGTGGCAAAAAAAATGGAAATTTGTTTTTTCTCTTACTTCCCCTGTTTGATATTTCAGTTCTCTCCTCCTCTCCTCTCCTTTCCTCTCCTTTTCTTCTCCTCTCTTCTCTCTCATTGATTTCTCAACAACAATAGAGGTTGCTGTAATATTGGTATTATTCTTCTTTTTTGTCATAGACTTTATTTATTTATTTTATTATCACAGTGTCTGTACTTCGACGTAATTTATTTTCTATTTTTCATGATCAATTGCTCAGGCTCGGGCTCATAAGATTCACCAGCTTTTCTCACATTTCTTGATCGTGACCATCTACCATAGACGAAGTAAGTTTTCCTTTTTTCTTCGTGTTCAACAAAGTCTACTTTTTGAACCCTAAGTTTTTGAATCCACAATACCCAAAACCCAAACGCTTCTAATCAGACTATTATATTATATTCAATTTTTATTATATATTTTTTACATTATTGCTTATGTAATTTTACTAGATGAGAACTGAAGCGCTATCCGTTTTTTTATAGGTTGTATTGGCTAACCAGAGAGTCAGATACCGAGTTGATTGGAGCTTGAATCTTAGAAAGTCTACAATTTTTATAATTGAGATTACATTTTTAGATGTTGATATATTGCTTATGTATGTATTTTTACATTCTGAAGATTGGTTTATTTTTTTGCCCATAAAGTATTTTTTTTTTTGTCAATTGTGATCAGTAGTTGGTAGCGTGGTTAACATGCTGTAAATTGTTAGTTTGTTTTGTGCTGATTCAAGTTTACCGGTGGATATACTTGAACTAATATTTTTTTGTAGTTGAAATTTTGCGTATGGGGCGTTGACCTTCAAGAGGTTAGAGAGACAAAATTGACGAACCGTGCCTTCAGGCACGGGCATGCACTAGTGCTATTACAAAGCAAAGAGAATCACATATAATCATACATTGACAACATATAACTAAAACCAAACATTCGTATATAATCATACTGCCACAACCATGAAACTCTAAAATAATAATAATAAAAAAATTTGAATACAACATAGAACAATGTGTTGATAATCCACATATAACTACTATGTCCTCATATTTTACACAAACAAAACCAAAACTAACCAAACAAAACAAAATTGAATACAGCCCAGAACAATGTTTTGACAGTCCACATATAACCACTATGTCCTCATTTATATTACGATACACAACGGTTTTGCAAAATGTCTCTCTCACAACTGTCCTACGTGGCACATTGAATGGCTTTGATTAAACAAAGGGTTTGAGGGGCTAAAATTCAATCCATCCAAGGGTTATTATTTGTCTGGATTCGAAATTTGAAAACCCATTATTTTTCTCTCTTAATTTCCGATTCTTTCCTTTTTCTGTGGCAAAAAAAATGGAAATTTGTTTTTTCTCTTACTTCCCCTGTTTGATATTTCAGTTCTCTCCTCCTCTCCTCTCCTCTCCTTTTCTTCTTCTCTCTTCTCTCTCATTGATTTCTCAACAACAATAGAGGTTGCTGTAATATTGGTATTATTCTTCTTTTTTGTCATAGACTTTATTTATTTATTTTATTATCACAGTGTCTGTACTTCGACGTAATTTATTTTCTATTTTTCATGATCAATTGCTCAGGCTCGGGCTCATAAGATTCACCAGCTTTTCTCACATTTCTTGATCGTGACCATCTACCATAGACGAAGTAAGTTTTCCTTTTTTCTTCGTGTTCAACAAAGTCTACTTTTTGAACCCTAAGTTTTTGAATCCACAATACCCAAAACCCAAACACTTCTAATCAGACTATTATATTATATTCAATTTTTATTATATATTTTTTACATTATTGCTTATGTAATTTTACTAGATGAGAACTGAAGCGCTATCCGTTTTTTTATATGTTGTATTGGCTAACCAGAGAGTCAGATACCGAGTTGATTGGAGCTTGAATCTTAGAAAGTCTACAATTTTTATAATTGAGATTACATTTTTAGATGTTGATATATTGCTTATGTATGTATTTTTACATTCTGAAGATTGGTTTATTTTTTTGCCCATAAAGTATTTTTTTTTTGGTCAATTGTGATCAGTAGTTGGTAGCGTGATTAACATGCTGTAAATTGTTAGTTTGTTTTGTGCTGATTCAAGTTTACCGGTGGATATACTTGAACTAATGTTTTTTTGTAGTTGAAATTTTGCGTTTGGGGCGTTGACCTTCAAGAGGTTAGAGAGACAAAATTGACGAACCGTGCCTTCAGGCACGGGCATGCACTAGTATTTTACACAAATAAAATTCTAAACTAACCAAACATTAACCACTATGAACACTACCAATTGACATATGATCATATATCCTCATATAAACAATTGAATACAGTCAAGAACATATAACCATATAACCGTAAATATAGACATATAATCAAACCCTAACCAATATGAACCCTATGACCATATCCAATTACATGATGCAAACGAGCTCCCAAACACCTGTAAGATTACATTCATGACTCGGGCTTTTTCCTTACAGTAAACCTGAAAAAGATTGTCAATTATATAATGGCCCCATTTATTTATTACTTTGTTTTCCCTTTTTTTTTTCCTTTTTCTTTTTCTTTTTCATACATTGCCATAGTTTACTGCTCGTGGTAGTTACTATGGAGCAGTAGCATTGCTCACAGTCAATAGCATAAAATGCAGGTCTCCTCAGACAACATGAAAGGTGCCTTGCCCGCTCCACATTGTCTTATTCTGCTTCTGCATTGGTATCCAGTGTAGTGTAAGTTTGCATTACAAACTAGGGGTGTTCAAGAAAACCACCCGAACCGTTAAACCAGTCCGATCCAAACCGAACCGTCCTATTTGGTTCAGTTCTGCGGTTCTATGGTCAGGTTATGGTTCCAAAAAAATAAGAACCGTTAATTTTGGTTCGGTTTCTGGTTCTCAATTAAAAAACCGTGGTTAGAACCGAACCGGACCGTTTAGAACTAATATATATAATTATATAAAAATAAATATATGTGTAGAGATTAGTATACTTTTTGAACATGGAAGAAATTAGTGCTGTTGATTTAAGTGATATTTTGGGCATTGGAGCTGCTGTTTTTTACTTCAAACGTGCTGCTATATTTTATAGTTTATGATATAGGTTTAATTTTAGTCCTAAATATAATGGGTCATTAATATTTTTCTGTCGCTGAATTTAATTATTACATAAGTGGTTTTGGCTACTTTATTGGTGGTTTTCGGCAATGTTTTTCGGTCGAGTGTCAAGTATTTCGTGAACCATATTGGGTTTTGATTCTTAATAAAATGTCAATTATTATTTTATGAGTTATTTGATGCTTTAAATTTTAAATTTTATGAGTTTATATTTTGTGAATAAGTGTTTGGATGCTAATTGGATAGAACCAGAACCAGAACCAAAATCGGACCGATTTTGCGGTTTGGTTCTGGTTAGGTTCCATTCATATATTGGTTAGGTTTTTTGGTTCCCAATTTTGTAGAACCGTTGGAAATGGTCCGGTTACTGGTTTTCTAGAGAACCGGACCAATCCGGATCGTGTACACCCCTATTACAAACAGACCGTCTCGGGCCACTGCACACACCTCCGCTGTGGCACTAAATGTCTGCCCATCGGAGCCCTTTTTCAAAATGCCAAAATAGATTCCGAACACATTGATTGCGACTAGTAGCAGTAGCATTGTACAGTTGTAGCACGTCCAGAACCTCTTCCCGTGTGGCCTCCATATGAAGTTGAGCACAAATAGAATAGCCATGAGAACCCAGCAAATAGATTCCCAATCAACCGCATGCTCGGTATTTTTGGTTCCCCAATATATGGCGCCCACATGGAGGACTATGAGCAGTCCTTGCATCACAAAGTTATAACAGCTACATATGGAAGCACAAGGTTCGAAAATCAAGGACTAAGTTATTAAGGAAGCTGTGAACCATATAATGCAAATAAGAGTTTTCCGGATCTTGTTTATGTAGTACAGGATGGTTGTACTCCATATATCGGATATCTTAATTATAAACACAATTGTGTTTACAATTAATTTAGAAGTTAGACGTCCACAGAAAGCAGTGGTCGCTAGGACAACCCATCTCAAAGCTTGTAAGAAGAGAAAGTTTTGAGTGCGGAACCGGGGGATCGCCATGGTACCAACAAAGATAATGAAGGTGACCACGAAAAGGACAGCCTCCACTACCCTCTAGTTGAAAACAAAAGTAGTCATGGCATTAGGGCCACTCTTTTAGGACAGGAATGGAATGCTTTCTACTTTGGTTTCTATAATTTTTTTCCATCTATGACTGTATATGTTTAGTTTTTGAATCACATGCAATGAGTGTGCAAATCAAATTCTGATGGTCTTCTGGTACTGTCAGTGTGGAATTTAGGTTTTGTCTTCTTTAAAATTTGCTTTGAACACGCTTTCCGTGTGCCCAACCTCATATAGATAACTTTACTACTACTCTTATCCATATCCCGTGCAGTCATGGGAGCAGTTGTATCCATTATTTGACCTATGTTATTAGAAAAAATTAATACCTACATTAGATGCAAAATTATTACTCCAAAATTTTCATATTAATCCATTTTTTAAGCATATATGTCCTTTAAAATTGATAATGTGACAAATTTACAAGTAGCACAAAAGAATTTTGAAATAAATAAGAGTAAGTAATGCTATGCATGCAAGAACAAATGAAAGAACAAATAACTCGCAGCAAGTTTTGGAAAGGTTTGTTTAACTTAGATGAAATACTCCAGTTTTGAAAGGTAAAACTTGCAGGATATAGCATGGGTACATACAGGGTCGAGATCCTCCACAGCCCAGTCCAATAAGAGTGGACGAGAAAATTCAGATCAGGATTGTCCATTAGTATAATCAATGGTTCAGATATGCTCTTGTAGGAATTAACTCTTACCGCCAATTAAGAATTTAAAAATACATCCAAACCACCGATTGCAACAAATGAACGGAGGATCATGACTATCTCCTCCAGTCCAAAACATAGACCGGAGAGGATCGATTTCCGTACATTTATGTGTGAAGATTGAGGTCCTCCCCTGATCTTGTGCTGACCTAATCGTGAACAGTTAAAAAAACTACAAACAGAGAGGCAGTACAATCTTGATATACCTTTTTTTTTATTTTTTAAGAATCGCACTACAAATCAACAAAATAAGCTCAAGTGCTGTATCCAGATGAATATTGTTGCTTTCTCAGTCTCCTCAACAGTTTACCCAACTCCTAAGCATTCGGTTTTCCAAAACCAACTCGTGGACTCTCCTTTCAGAATTTATGTTGGCCATTTGGACAGATGCCAAGAGCTGTGAGTTGGAAATAGCTTGGTCTCGTTCATATACAGCTCTCTGATCATAGGCCTCGAAGCCCCAATCAGTAGCATCCTGTGCACGACGAAAAATTGGCAAGAGCGGAGCTTCATCATCCCTTGTGTCCAGGAGATTTCCAAGACCGGCAATTATCCAGGAAATAGGAACTAAGAATAAGATGGCATCCATCAATTTATCCTTGTTGGGCATTTTCACTTCTTTTCCCTCGGATGCAAATCCGATGAAGATCATCGCCAATGCAATAACAGAACTTAAAAAGAACATAAAGCATTTGAACGCATTCCCTCTGTATTGCAATCCCATTATGACCCTACATACGTCTCCGAAACTTGGCATTTCGCTCCTTACCCAATTATGATCATTTGCGCCGATGTTGAACATAACCTGCCCCCCCCTCAGGTTTGCCCCACCTTGGAGGTTGAGAGAGACGAGGTATTGTGCTGGTGAGCAATATTGGCACGCTACTACCAACATTGTTTCGGAGGCCGTGTGAGCAACACTAGATTGCAACCCATTTGACACAATTATTTGGAGATAAATGCATTTCGATGTCATATCAAATGATATCCAATCAACATGATTTTTGGCTTGATCAACATTCTCGAAAAGCTCTAAAAAGTGAACGGTCCCGATTATTATTGTAGGCTCTTACAAATGGTTCAAACTGGACCGGACTGAAGGATAGCAATTACTTCGGTCTTTGTTAGCCAACTCTGCTTTGATGCTAGAAGCACAAAAATACTTAAACACTAGTACCAAATACTAGATTGGCTATAGAACAGAAGAGAGAGACTAGTTTTGCCTACAAAACAGAGAGGAAAAAATGTTTACTCGAATTCATCGTATTTTTGGTTCTCTAGGAAGCGAGCTAGTGGCTTACTGATGAAATATATCATGATCTAGCTCCAAAGACAAAAATTTATCCTTATTTCAAGCACAATGGATGAAGGAGGAGAGTCGAGATTGATGTAATCAATCGTTGTAGGTTTCATAAAATGGAGGAGAGATGAGATTCGTGAGATGGATCATTGTAGAATCATTCATAATAAAAGGAGGAGGAGAGATGATATTCAGGTCATGGGAGTTTGATTTATGATTTTGTAACATGAGAATAGGTAAGATTTATAGTTGTGAATGAATCAAGGATGAGAGAGAGAGAGAGAGAGAGAGAGAGAGAGAGAGAGAGAGAGAGAGAGAGAGAGAGAGAGAGAGAGAGAGAGAGAGAGAGAGAGAGAGAGAGAGAGAGAGAGAGAGAGAGAGAGAGAACTGTTTTTTAGTTTTGTTTGATAGGGTACCACATAGTGTAGTGTGAAATTTGAGTAGTCTGTCTTGAAAACTTTTGGTTCAAATTTCTCCTCATCTCCTACCGATTTAAACGGTGCACTACAGGGCCTATTCTGGGGTAATATTGTTATCACAACAGGGTGACAAGTCAATTTTAGGCCCTATTCAATGGGAAAGAATTTTTCCTGAGAGAATTGGTTTTCCTTAGTACTCGAAAAAATAGGGAGTAGATCACCTCCAAAAACTATCTTCATTTGCAGACCCTTTCAAATTCGATTTCGTAGATCACATCAGGGTCTAAAATAATTGATCTTAATTATTCATTTCGTAAATTTTAAAATTATTTTTGTAAACATTTTTTTGTAGGTCATTGATATTTGTAAAAACATATTAAATGTTATATTGAAAAATCGGTTGTTTAAGTTTAAAAACATATTTACCTTCTAACAAAATACGAGTATTTCGTTTTTCCATTTATCTCCGATCAAAACTAATTTTTTTCAAGAATACTACTTTTTTGTGCGGAGTGTATGAATGGTGCGATTGTGATGTAGAACACGTGGAGGCCTAATTCCATGATCACTGGATTGAGCCAAGTCCCGAAAACCCAAACGGTGTTTAATTTCAGATTACCCAATTTGGCAAAATTCGGACGAGCTCAGAATACGCCTAAACTTGTTGGGCTGACTTATTTTCACACTCCGGTCAAGACTCACCACCCTAAGTTTGTGAGCCCTGGTGTTTTTCGGCCAAATTCCTTCGTTTAGGCATTCAATTGCGTTATTTTGCTGTTTTAGGAAAGATTTGTTTTGTTAATAACTCTTAGTCCTAATTCCTTTAAAGTTGATTCTTTTTGGAAAAGTGATCTTATTTTTCTTTCCCGTTTTCAATTTTAGGAAAAGCCCCAAATTCTGGGACTTTTTATTTTTCAAGTTTATTTTTAGGATTTCTAGGGTTTCGGCTTATATAAGGGTTTGTAACCCTATAGTTTATGCGATTTTTATCAATAATATTGTAGAGTTTCTCTCTTTATTCCTTGTGCGCAAGGTTTGCTCGTTGCTACAAGTTGTTTATCTCGTTTGGGTTAGTACGTTAACTAGTCTCTCGTGAATTCCGCTACGTCAGTTTGTGATCAATATTTTTTAGGAATAAGTCGCATGCGCATCTCTCCCTCTCTCACTACAATGTGCGTATTTAATGCGTTTACACACTAGTCTTTAATTTCTTACACCAAATTAAAGTACTCAATTAACACTATTAGCACTTTAATTTGGTGTGTGTTTAATGTGTTTTTTGGGTTTGAAAATGCACAAATTCCCATAAGAAACATTTAAAGTGGACAGAGAGAGTATCTTTAGTTTATTTCCCCAAAAAATATATCCTTAGTTATTCTTTCTCTTTAATTACCCTTCAGCTTAGGTTGTGTGCTTTCAAGATATAATTTGGTCTCTCTCGCTGGTGCCGATCTTGAGCTTAAGTCTAAGGTGCGACCAGTTTAGACTTTTTAACCAAAATTTTCAAATTTTGAGTGCTATTTAATTATATTTTGATACCCGTTATAAAAGTAAAACAAATAGAAGTACTTGTACTTAATCTCCATGGTCCACCATATACCAATAACCAAATACAAACCTGGCATCTCTCTCTCTCTCTTCTTTGTAAAACTTTCCACCCTCTTCATCGTCGTCGACAAGTGCTAAGAATGCAATCAAATGGCAGGCGAGAAGAGAGCATGTCATCATGTGGAGAATTTTATCTTTTGATCAGTTGTACGATATATGGGAGCGACAACATTTACAGAGTGAACACCATATAAAGAATGGAGTATAACTAGACTTAATTAGTCGAATTAATTTCAATCTGACATGGTATTAGAGTAGGTCTTTGGTGGCCTCACCTTACGTGGTTGAGTCCCTACCTAGTCAATCGCCTCATTCATCAATCCATACCTCCACATGCATCCGTGCTGCACATAAAGGCGGGGTAGTATTAGACTTTATCCACATCACTTACCTCGGTCATCTAAGCTAGTTTAATATAATTTGCAGGTTACTTCACCTATTGCCAATTGATTTTAAGTTGAAAACCTCCAAAAAATAAAAAATAAAAAATCTAACATGTTAGATTTGTAGCCTTCATGTCTTCTAGTGTGCTTGCTTTCATCATGTTTTTCATTTGATTGGTACAGTTTCTCTCTGTTTTTATTTTAACTTTTACTTTTGACACTGTGAATTTGAATGAAATTGAAAGCTGAAACTGTCGGAAATCGGACGTTTGGTATTAGAAAATTCAGATATGTGAAGGGGAAGGGAGAACAAATGAGTGTAAATTAAAGGAGAATAGCTAGTGACAACATATCTACAACAAATTAATAAAGAGAAAAGAAAGTAGAAACAAGAAAATAAATTGATGAAACTATCCTTCTACTTTTGAGACCACATATGTCAATTTGTTGCTGTAATTGGAGATGCACAGAGAGCTTAGATTGAGACCAATTTAATAGTTATGGTTTTAAGTTGGAAGATTAGGTTACGCGCGTTTCGTAAAGTTGCAAGTTTTTTTTTTGCTTTTCGTTTATCAAAAACAAGAAATAAGTTTTTTTTTAAATTTTTTTAAAAATAAAAACAAAAAACATGTTTTGTGACCATAATAGTTTTTGTTTATGTATTTTTTGGACTGTCGAAAGTGTTTTCAAAACAAATGAAGATGCAATTTTTGTGTTTCTATGAGTTTTGTAAACTAGTGGAATGAGTATGTATTTTGGAAACAATAACAGTAACACAAACATATTTATGGTGCCTGTTCCAAAAAATATCGAAAACAAAAATAAAAAATTGGAAATAATTTTCTTTTTTCCAATCAAAGCCTTAATATTCTTGGTTTAGTTTGCTATCAGGGTTGGAATCTATTGTTTCAATGTAATTCTTCTCTCACATATTTTTTTTTTGTTGCAAAAAGTTGAAAGATCAAAAGATCCCCATGGGAAAAGGTTGGGAGTGTACAGATCGGACACTCCAACAGAAAGAGCGTATAAGCGCATAGATGTGCCCTTCTACGTAATGAGAAGAAACCCCCGAAAGGAGGACAAAACCCCCCGAAGGAGGACATTATTAAAACAAATAACAAAATAAAAGAAACACCGCCGAGACATCTACCGCCTTTCGCAACTACCTTGATAGACTCGTAACCACCACCTTTGCTTCACAAAATAGTAACACATCTTGTGAGGTCGTCACCTAGCAAACGTGGTAGACGGCGTCAGGTCACAGATCTGAGAAGATGGAGGCTGAGAACGGTGATGGATAACATCTTACCCACAACCACTGAAATCGAAGCCCCGGAACGTGGCCGGAAAACGATCTGGCTGAAAAGTTTCCAATGGACGCTTGAACTTTAGTTGCGGGATTGAGAGCGAAGACGGTTCGACGGTGAGGGGAAGATAACAAAGAGAGAGATATCGGATGGGAAGGACCCCTCCCCTCCTGCCGCTTGAGAAGGGGTGGGGGGGAGGGGAAGGACTGTTGATGGCTAGGGTTTGGAGATTTTTCTCTTCTCTCACACTTGAGTGTGGGGATTTTTGTCTCTGTCTTGTTTAATTTGTTATTTTATCTTTTTCTATAGTTAGGGAGAGACATTTTAAAAACAAAAGTGTCATTAGAATCATCAACTACTACGTGAAACAATGTCCTTCGTTGGGGTCAATTCTAAATTAATGAAGTTACATACAAATAAAATATGATCGACTAAATATCCACTTTACATTTATTATTTTAGTGTAAGAACTATATTATACAATTAGAAAGTATGAAAAACAAATAGAAGCTTGACCCCACGGCAAATAAATCCTGACTATGCCCTGGCAATATATATTATCTTATTCTCGATGTGCTCCACACGTCCTATCAATTCTCATTCATTGACACATTTCAATTTTTTTTTCTGCACAGAAAAAATGTCTTTGCTCGGTTGGATGTGGTGGTTGATTAAAATCCTGCTCAAGTTTGTTTGGTGCGTGATCCAGACACTATTAGTGCTTGTTTGGAGATTTCTATGCTTTATCGGCAGGAAAGTTATGGCCTTGGGGAGCAATTGCAATTGGTTTGGCCACTTAATATGGGTAGTACTTAATCTTGCCCGTGCTGCTTCATTTCTTGGTGTGATGCCTGTGGTTGTCGTATGCAAAACATGAGGCAGAAAAGAAAAGACCATATGGTCTTTTCGTCGCTGGATGCTTCTTTCTCCGTTGTCCGAACATTTTCCCCCTCCTTCATAAAGATGATGTATCCGATTCCACCATCCTCTCTAAAACCCGCTACCAGCATCAAGATGCCAAATGAGTTCCATTTGCTCTCTCGGGCACAAATTTTCCTGAAGTAGAAAAACCTCCAATCATTAACCTTGACTCGAATTACAGAGAACGGCTTTCTGAAGCATATAAAGAAAAACAACAATGGTATATGCACAACTTCAAAACACATTTCCTGCCACAACTTTGTCCGTAACCATTGGATGCACTTGGACCCACATGCATCAAGTATCCAACGGTTCCGAACAAAGTTGTATTCCTAGACTTTTGTGAAAGAACAGCTATGATACATGCATAACTTTAGAACACAATTCCCATTGGATGCATCTTCATGTTTCAGGATGATGAAAAATTCTGGACACAACTAATCCTAGACTTTTTGAAAGAAAAATCACTGTTAATTCAGGACAATGAGAACATGTTTGCATCATCATTAAAGGGCTCATACCCAAAAACTTTAATCTACATTTCCAATCTCTCCGTTTCTTCCCAATTGAAACATATTTTCAGAAAAAAAAAAAAAAAACATAATCCTACTATACGACAATACTATTTACGGAGGACAACATACTTAAACACTGGTACCAAATACTTGATTTGGCTATAGAACAGAAGAGAGACACTAGTTTGCCTACAAAACAGAGAGGAAGAAGGTTTACTGGAATTCGTCGTATTTTTCGTTCTTCAAGAAGTGAGCGAGTCGATTACCGATGAAATATGTCATGATCTAGCTCCAACGACAACAATTTATTCTAATTTCAAGCACAATGGATAGAGAAGGAGAGTCGACATTCACGTAATCAAATGTTTTAGCTTTCATAAAATGGAGGAGAGATGAGAATCGTGAGATGGGTCATTGTAGATTCGTAATAAAAGGAGGAGATGATATCCAAGTCATGGGATTAGTAACAGCAGAATAGGTACTATTTATAGTTGTGAATGAATCAAGGATGAGAGAGAGAGAGAGAGAGAACCGTTTTTTCTATTTGTTTGATAGGGTACCATTTAGTGTAGTGCCCAATTCGAGCTGTCCACCTCGGAAATCATTCGTTCAAATTTCTCCTTGGCACATACAAGTCCTGATCAGGAGCGATACCGTTATCACACCAGGGTGACATGTCAATTTAGGCCCCATTCCATGGGAAAAAAAATTTCCTGCGGGAATTGGTTTCCCTCAGTACTCGAAAAAATAGGGAGCAGATCACCTCTAAATGCTATCTTCGTTGGAGACCCTTTCAAACTCGATTTCGTAGATCACATAAGGGTCTAAAAATATTGGTCTTAATTGTTCATTTTGTAAGTTCAAAAATTATTTTGGTAAAAAAAATATATTATAGGACCTTTATACATGTAAAAACAAATTAAGTGGTATATTGAAGAGTGGGCAGTTTAAGTTTAAAAACATATTTACCGTCTAAAAAAGTATGAGTAATTGATTTTTTCATTTATGTTCGATCAAAACTACATTTTTTTTCAAGAATACTGTTTTTCTGTGCAAAGCCTATGGGTCGAAGATGCGTAGGACATGTTGTGCGACCATTGTATCACACCAATTGGTCGTTAGCCCTCACAGCTTTAAATTTTGTGCGATAGTATGTAAAGCATGATGGAAAAAAAAAAAACAAAATTGTAATGCTTCTTTCTCCGTTGTCGGTACTTTTTCCCTCTCCTTCATGATGAACGTGATATATAGATGATTCTATTATCCACTCTGAAACCCGCTTCGAGCTTGAAGATGCCAAACCAGTTCCAATTACCATCAAGTTTTCCTGCTGCTTTAGCAGCGAAAAACTTCCGATCATTGTCTCAATAACTACTAAGACCTCGACTCGAACTATAGAGAATGACTTTCAGGTAGGTTAACATGTTTGGATCATCATTAAAGGGCTCATACCACCCCAAATTTTAATCTTACACATTTCCACTTTCTCTGTTTCTTCTCAATGGAAACATAGTTCTAGAAAAATCAAAGGGCAAACTGCAGATGACCTCCATTTGGTTTGGCCATTTTGTAGATGAACTCCTTGTATTTTACTCGTGACCAATTCAGCTCCTTATGAATTTGGAATAAAGTGCAACTCTAGCTAACTCCGTTAACTGGAAAATGCTAATTGAGTATGGTACCCTAGTATTTTTCTTTGGATAAGTTACCTTTGCAACTCTCTCTCTCTCTCTCCAAAGAAAACGATAATTAATAAGAAAATCAATTCTAATATTTTCTCGGTGTGTTTTTTATGAAATCATCAAGAATCCAAAATAAGCATAAAACTGAAGCTACGTACTTTCGAACTTCAAATCTTGATTATTGTCCGATGTTTCTTCACTCACAGAGAATCAAATGAAATGAAATCACTTTCGATAGATCTCAGTCCAGAACAACAAAAATGAAATTATGAAGCTCAAATTATTAATTCTAGATAATCTGCCATCACAAGCAAGAAATCGAAGAGGACCAATTCTGCTTTGAATTCTTAAATCAAAACTCTAATCATCAGCACAAACTAACTAGTATGTAAATATGTACACAAACCGTTGGACTCGGTCAGATTAAGGACGAGATTAATTGTTGAGATGAGAAATTGAGGAAAAGGGTTGGGCCCGTTAAGATGCCTTTTACACTCTATTTTTTTTTTATTGGCAAAAGAAATTTTATTAATCTCGAAAAACTTACAAATATTGAAAGGACAAGGGCAAATGGAAATGAAAATTTACTAATCTCCAAGGGTACCCAAAGTGTTGGCCAAGAATCAACAAAGACCCTAACAACCAAAAAAGACCCCATCGCCCCTTACACTCTGTTGTGTCCTACTTGTCAAGATGGGCTCACTGGCAAGGGAATTCCCAATAGTATTTCTGTCTAACATTCTTACTTACTGTACTAATATTGCAGTTCCACAAAAACATATGAATGATAATGATTTTCTTGAAAATTATATTTTAAACACAATTTGTAGTTGACGTTTGTGGTATGATAGAACCATGCATAGTGTATCTCTGTTATGTAAAGTTGTATATCTTACAGCCTCGGGTAGCAAATTCTCTACTGATCGACAGGGCAGGCTTGGCGATCCTGCCGTTAAGATTCTAATAAGAAACATATTCATTTGAGCCTACTCGAAGAGCCAAAATTTCAAAATCTAACATGGATTGCAGAATTACGGCAATAATACGTTAGATCACAACACAATAGCTTGTCTTCTTCATTGGCCTATTTGCGAACAAATCTGAGCCTTTTGGGTTGAATCCAATTATCCAACAGTGTTGGAAACCTGAAATTCATTGAAATTACAGTTCTACTACCAATCGGTCAAGATTACTCCACGTATTATGTGGTAAAAAGGTTTGCATTGCTTTGCTATCTAAGTATGAGTGTCGTGTCATCATTGATTGTAAAATTTGAGAAAAGGAGCTTATATATTGAGCACCAATTACATTCATATTTAGCACCAAATTAAATACAACTACAACTAAGCATAGCTTAAATTGTCTTGTGAATATCCATAACATGTTTAACCTATCATATATGTTCATAACAGATCCAGAAACAGAGTCTAGGCTGCCTATCTTTATGAGCCTAAACAATACGTGCCAAGAGAGACTGATTTGGACACTTCGTCAGATTTCGTGGCTTGTGCACTGAAATTCATTCTGATTACAATAAATTAAAGAAACACGATTCAGCGTTCTGCCTTCGAATTCCTGATGACGCCATCAATGGCGAATGGGCAAATTAAGCCTTCCAGTTCCTGACTGCTTCGGTGGCATAACCAACACAAATTTTGATCGGGAAAGTAGCATAGTATACGAAAATAATAACTGCGGCAAGAAGAAAACAACCAAGAGAAAGATATACGAGAAATATAATCGCCATCATAACAATAGCTAGGAAATTAAACTCTGCCGTCCCGTATTTTGGAGGACTTGGGGCCGGAGATTCCTCTGCTTTATAGGCAAGAAAGTTATGACCCTGGAAAGCAACTGCAACTGGTTCGGCCACTTTATATGGTCAGTTAATCTTGCGCTTGGTGCTTCATTTCTTGGTGTGATGCCAGTGGTTGTGGTATGTAAAACATGAGTTGGAAAAGAAAAAACCATATGGTCTTTCCGTCGCCGGATGCTTCTTTCTCCATTGTCGGAACATTTTCTCCCTCCTTCATGAAGATGATGTATACTATTCTACCATCCTCTCTCAAACCCGCTACCAACATCAAGATGACAAATGAATTCCAACTGCCCTCTCGAGCACAAATTTTCCTGAAGTAGAAAAACCTCCAATCATTAACCTCGACTCGAACTACAGAGAATGGCTTTCTAAATCATATAAAGAAAAACAACAATGATATATGCACAATTTAAAACACATTTCCGGCCACAATTTTGTCCGGCTAGAACTGTTGGATGCACTTGGACCAACATGCATCTAAGTATCCAACGGTTCCGAACATAGTTGTATTTTGGAATTGTGTTCCTAGACTTTTGTGAAAGAACAACAGCTATGATACATGCATAATTTCAGAACGCAATTCCCATTGGATGCATCTTCATGTTACAGGATGATTTAAAATTCTGGACACAACTGTTCCTAGACGTTTTGAAAGAAAAATCACTGTTAATTCAGGACAACGGGCTAACATGTTTGCATCATCATTAAATGGCTCCTACCCCAAATTTTTAATCTACATTTGCAATTGAAACATATTTTCTCCCTCCTTCGAAATTGAAACATATTTTCAGAAAAATTAAAATAACAAAAATTCAACTATGCGACAATACAGAGCAAATCTATATTACAATACACAACGGTTTTGCAAAATGTCTCTCTCACAACTGTCATACATGGCACATTGAATGGCTCTGATTAAACAAAGGGTTTGAGGGCTAAAATTCAATCCATCCAAGGGTTATCATTTGTCTGGATTCGAAATTTGAAAACCCATTATTTTTCTCTCTTAATTTCCGATTCTTTCCTTTTTCTGTGGCAAAAAAAATGGAAATTTGTTTTTTCTCTTACTTCCCCTGTTTGATATTTTAGTTCTCTCCTCCTCTCCTCTCCTCTCCTCTCCTTTTCTTCTCCTCTTCTCTCTCATTGATTTCTCAACAACAATAGAGGTTGCTGTAATATTGGTATTATTCTTCTTTTTTGTCATAGACTTTATTTATTTATTTTATTATCACAGTGTCTGTACTTCGACGTAATTTATTTTCTGTTTTTCATGATCAATTGCTTAGGCTCGGGCTCATAAGATTCACCAGCTTTTCTCACATTTCTTGATCATGACCATCTACCATAGACGAAGTAAGTTTTCCTTTCTTCTTCGTGTTCAACAAAGTCTACTTTTTGAACCCTAAGTTTTTGAATCCACAATACCCAAAACCCAAACACTTCTAATCAGACTATTATATTATATTCAATTTTTATTATATATTTTTTACATTATTGCTTATGTATTTTTACTAGATGAGAACTGAAGTGCTATCCGTTTTTTTATAGGTTGTATTGGCTAACCAGAGAGTCAGATACCGAGTTGATTGGAGCTTGAAGCTTAGAAAGTCTACAATTTTTATAATTGAGACTACATTTTTAGATGTTGATATATTGCTTATGTATGTATTTTTACATTCTGAAGATTGGTTTGTTTTTTTGCCCATAAAGTATTTTTTGTGATAACAGTGGTTTTTTGTCAATTGTGATCAGTAGTTGGTAGCGTGATTAACATGCTGTAAATTGTTAGTTTGTTTTGTGCCGATTCAAGTTTACCGGTGGATATACTTGAACTAATGTTTTTTTGTAGTTGAAATTTTGCGTATGGGGCGTTGACCTTCAAGAGGTTAGAGAGACAAAATTGACGAACCGTGCCTTCAGGCACGGGCATGCACTAGTATTTTACACAAATAAAATTCTAAACTAACCAAACATTAACCACTATGAACACTACCAATTGACATATGATCATATATCCTCATATAAACAATTGAATACAGTCAAGAACATATAACCATATAACCGTAAATATAGACATATAATCAAACCCTAACCAATATGAACCCTATGACCATATATCCTCATATAAGTAATTGAATACAGTCAAGAACATATAACCATATAACCATAAATATTGACATATAACCCTATTTATCATTGTTCTAACAAAAATAATGTACTATTTAAGAATCAAAAACAAAAAAGAAAAACACTCCAACTGTCCTTTACGTGGATTTTTGCATGTCCTTCGGTTGTGCTTTGAAGCATTGTGGAACTAAAGTGTCCAATTTGCAAAAAAATTGTATTAGACACTTCATGAAACTATACTCCATTGTCCATCACCTGTTGAATTGGTCCACGCAACGGCCTAACAGACCTGCACATATAACCATATTTATTAGAAATAATGGCATGATACATGATTCAAATTTGGATATATAACCATATGTGTCTCATATGCAGAGAACAGACCATATTTTGTTAAAATATAGTGATATGTACAAATGAAATTAATTAATTTATACATAAAAACTAATAAAACTAATAAATTTACGTTATTGAATTGGTCCGCGCAGCGGCCTAATAGACTTGAATATATAACCATATATATTCACAGAACAAAATGACATATAACCATATATTCACAAACTGATAGCAACTTTAAATCATTAATAGGAGTGCATAGGCGAGGTCGAGGGCGGCGTAATAGGACTACCCCTGTTAAAACACAAACAAATTAAAGTACTTGTATTCATGATTTACTTACACACTGCTTTCAACATCTTGGGAAGCTTTCAGAAAGATCTATTTTTGGGTTTTCCCCAATTTCCTCAATATCACGATGGTGGAAGGAAGAACGTACGTGGGTACAGAGGGAGATCATCGTGGGCGGTGGCTGCACGAACAATAAGGCCTGGAACTTTTGGATAGTGGAGAGAACGTGGCCCCGAGGTTTTCTGCCATGGACGGCGGCGGCTGTGTGAGGAGGAGGATCAGGAGTGCGGCGGCGGCAACAACGGCGAGGAGTAATCAGAGAGAAAGAGAGAGGAGAGAGAGAGAGGGGGTTGTGCTCCAGATCTAAAAATGGCTAGGGTTTTCTCTCTATGAGTGGTTATATAAGATGGGTATTTTAGTCATAGGAATTATTTTATTAAGCTAGTGGACTAAGGGGGTTATGAACTTTAGAAGTGGACTAGTTGGGTTTGGAAAGTGCTATAGTGGACCTATGAAAAATTCTTTAAACCCTTTCGTGCCTAAGGTTAGAATAAGGGCATGATATTGATTAATATGACAATCAATGGGTTAATAGTTGTTTAGTTCATGACTGGTATTGAAATAGGATATCCAGTGAACTGCTACATTGCACTGCTTTCTTTTTCAGTTCTAAGTTAGATTAACTTTTTCAAGAATAGAACCCTTGATATAAGTTCTTTTTAGATTATCTCCACTTACATTTTCTTTATCCACAGAACATAGGCAACATAGTTGTTACGATCACCTCATATTTTACCAGTTAAGTAAAAGAAGATGGGTAAATTTTTTCGGTGCGGCTTTTTGTCCTGATTTTTCCAATTATGCCCCTCCAATCGGCGGGCTTGTTTATTGGTTAATGGGTATTTAGGTCTTTTTAGTCTGCAGTAGTAATGACGTCATGGTATTGAGGTGTGCTGATCTCCCCACGCTGCTGTTGTGCATTTTTCCCCATGACGTGTGAGCATAGAGTATGTCTCTTTGCTGCAAAAAAAAAAAAAAAAGGTTCTTCACATTGGAACTAGCGTCAGATCGTCCCACCACTTCTCGCTACGATCGACGGTGAGTGTTTTTTCTTCGTCATGTAATTTCCGCTCTTTTTAACTTTTGGGTGTGGGTTTTGATGCTTTTGGTTCTTCAATAAGGTCTGTGTACTGTTTGTTGTATGCCATTTTTGTTTCGCGAGATTATCGAGATTTTTTTGTGCCGCAGGTTCTTTGTGTGTGGATTTTGTTCGTTTGGGTTCTTATTATGCGTGGATTTTGTCCGTCTGTGTGTGGGTTTTGTGCCGTTCAATTGTGTTTTACAAGTGTTTTGTTTGAACGAATTTTTTGGGTTTGGAAATGATTTTAGGCTCTCGCAACCCATTTGGATGATGAGAAAGGATGAGATAAGAAAAGGGAGTTGTTTCTCGTCAACTCTGACCATTTTGGGTCAGATTGGGCAAGAAAGGGAAGGAGCCAATTGGAACATTTTGTTTTTGGGCTTATCTCTCAATTTTCCTCACCAAACTACTAAATTCAAATGAGTGATTTGACTACAAATCATAGCCTTCTCTTTTCTTTTCACATCCAAGCAGACTATTTATATTTTGTAGGTGTAATCGTGAATTGCGGAATTTTTTAAAAGTGCTTGATATGATCGGGGGATTAATATACTGTGGATCTCGAGTTATGTAGATTAAATTTGCTTGTCATTATATTCATCTAAAAATGGTAGACCATAATAAGGATTGTACAATTTTTTACCTTGGGATATTTTATAGTCTTCTGGGTATTGTTTTAGCGATTCCTGATTGTTTTTCTATTTCTTATTTTTATATTTTGTAGGTGTAATCGTGAATTGCGGAATTTTTTAAAAGTGCTTGATATGATCGGGGGATTAATATACTGTGGATCTCGAGTTATGTAGATTAAATTTGCTTGTCATTATATTCATCTAAAAATGGTAGACCATAATAAGGATTGTACAATTTTTTACCTTGGGATATTTTATAGTCTTCTGGGTATTGTTTTAGCGATTCCTGATTGTTTTTCTATTTCTTATTTCGTTCTTGTACGGCCATTGAGTCATGTTTGCTTGCTGGATCTCCGGCAATAAGTATGGGAATTCTTCTCATAGAGTTTATTACTCTTTATGTTTTTTGTTTCCTTAGTTTCGAAGCTTTTGGGTGTTCTGAACTCCTAAAAAACATAGGTGAGCCTTACTTTTGCCTGACTGTTCTCGTGGAAACTGCTGTTGTTAGTATTCTGAATTTTCAGTGATTATGGTATTGAAACCCTAAAATATAACATACTCTGTTTGGTTAGGATTTAGGAGTGAATAAGTTCTTTGTTTTTGGTTAGGTTTGTAGTAGCTTACACCCCACATAAATCTTCAAATGGACGATTTTGAGATATGGCTACATGAATTAAATATGCGATTGAAGTCTTGGACCAGCCCGCGGGAAAAGGGAAAAAAGTTTGCAAAACCATAAAAAATTTCAATAAGAAATACAATATGTGGGTTTGTTCCTGTCAATCAACTTGTTAATTAAAGCATGCATTCTGCAGGGCTGATATATGAAACGTCCAAGTGCACAAAGTTGATTTCGTTTCAGATCCGCGCTTATGGGTCTACAATTTCAGATAAGTTTTCTTATTTGATTTCGGTTGTATAGTTTGATTTGTAACTTCTATCACTGTTTGGAAGATTCGAGAGGTCCCTTTTTTTAAACCATTGTGCTTTATACTCATACATGAAGGATATATGTATACATACACTGATACACACAATATCAATTATGTTGGTTATGATTTGTAGATAAGAGAGGAGTAAACGAGAATCATAGACAGCTTAATTCAGAGCAGAGAATCGGTAAGACGGGTGAGCTTGTATACCCATGTGAGTGGATTCAGTGTTTTTTTAATAATTTCATTACTTTTGCCACAGATATCTGGATATTGATTAAATTAAATGTGTTTGGAATTGTTAGGCTCAATTGATTGCACTTTTAAAAGTTGAATCTGTGGAATGCTTTTTGGTCTACTCAAACTCTCTTTGCAATTACGGATTTATTATTTTTTGTTATTCACCTCTGCACTTAAAAAGAAAGACTAGGTAAATAATACTAGATAACGTGCAACTTAGATGACCTCCATTCGAGTCATTATCCTGATTGTTGCTGGTCATAAATTTTAGTAGTTTCGGATGGATGTCAATACAACTTTCTTAAACAAGGATATGCAAAAGGGGGTCGAAATATATATATATTTTTTATTTTTCAGAAGATTTATTGTTCTGTTCCCCCCACCCCCTCTTTGTTCCCTCAATATTTTTTTTCTTGCCTTTTGATTAGAAAGAAGCCATCGTGTGTATGTTTTGAATTCATAGTGCCGCATGTTAGATTTGCCCAAAAAGTGCCCCTTTGTGCGAATTTTCAACTCAAAACTTGCTCTTGATCTTTTTCTTGAGAACCATCGTCAATTTAATGGAGAAGAGGAGTGACTAAGGTAGAACCCAAGTGGTTGGTGAGTAACTAAAATGTCCTTATTGCCCATCCAACATTTATTTTCACATTTGAGTGGTAGAATTGATCTAATGCTATGACAGTATTAGTATATTGATATGTAGTGAAGTTACCGTTAATGATGATGCTATGTATTGTTTGACTCCCCGTTTCCAAGTTAAAGTAATCAGAGACTAATTGGAATTGATATCGCTGATGATGGTGATGTGCATTGTAGTCAAGCACATCCTGTTTTGTAGTTAACCTAAAATACCTTATGTGCCTTTGTGATCATGAGATTCTTTCCTATTGTATTAGGAGATTAATGAATTTGTGGTAACCACTACAAATTATGTTGCCAATAACCCAAAAAATTTCTTAGAAATTATGTTGGTCTCGGTATTTTAGCCATTAGTTGAAATTTGTCCACCGTATGTATGCTTGGATATATAGAAAACAAAAACCTTGACCAGTGGCTATGGAATGATCAGATGTTGATGTAGAGGAATTTGCTTTGCATTTTCACTTCAAAAACTTGAAAACCTCAGTTTTGGTCGTAGACTCGTGGTAACAAGATTTATTATTCTTTGCTAAGTATCATACCAGATTGCTCTTAGACAACCATCACCTCTTATTGGAGCTTTAGTTTTACATAATGTTCCTATCTTATTGTATCTCTTGACTTGTTCAAAAGTTTGACCTACACACATCCTGGTTTTTCACTACATGTGCCATATTATTTTAAATGAGTTGATAGTAAAAAAACACACTGGATGATAGGAACCAAGTTGTGAAGGCTTCACAGAAAGTTAAATGGAATTGTTTTTAGCTGAAGTAATATTTGCAAAATTTACTTGGGGCAATGGATTTTCTTTAAATCTTATTGCCCACAAATTTACGTTTCTATTACAAGTTTGTTGTGTTACAAATAGTAATTTACAATTAGTAATTGAGTATCTATCGACTTTATTTTATCTCCTTACATTAATTCATGTCTTATTTAGAAAGAGGTAGAAGTTCCATGCTATTGTTTTTTGGAAGTGGTAAACCTGATATTAGAAATAGGAAGTAATAATATTCTTTAATCTAATTATGGTATGTTGCTGGTCATGCACGTAGTTGCTCTAATTATCCACCGTAGAACATGGAAATCATTTGGAAGCAATAGAATTAGATTCCCTGGTTGGCTGGACAATTATCTTTCGTTTGCTATAAAAGGCCATCTTCCATTTTTGGTTATGGTATCTTTATTCCTGCCTGTGTGTGCATGCGTAGTCTGGTATGCGCTGATTCGCTGAATTTAGTTTGGTGTTGGTTGTGGAATCTTCCTGAGCTGGTTTGGGTGACATCTTTTACTGTGTGTGACTAAATTTTTTATATGTTGCTGTTTTTAACAAGGCCTCAGGATTTTTCTCTTTTTATTGTAGATGTTGGGTAGGATTAGTGTGAGTTAAAAAAAAAAAAAATTAAAAACCTCAATGAATGGATGGTGCTGTTTGAAATTCGTTAGTAGTGCGCGTTTAGTTAACTTTGTTTAAGGTTACATCTTTCTATTTTATGCATATCTTATACAGTCATTCAATGGATCTGAGTGCAATTTGGTGTATGCAATGAGGATTCAAGTTAATGGTTTAGATTGGCGTATTTTATGTATGTTATTTGAACTGAGGTGAGCTATATATATTCAGACATTGTATGAGTGTTGCGGTGAATATGGGATTTTTTGATTCTTTTGTAGTTTTTGATGGGAAATGATGTTCTCCCTTTTAGCTACTCAATCCTCATGTGAGACGCTAAAAGAAAAAATGAAGCGTGGGAAGGTTAGAACAAAATGTCGATATTCCTCATTAGTGATTCTGTTGGGAAAATTTCGGCAGCCACAAGACATTCCAGAGAACAATTTCTTTATCAATGATAAAATTACAAGAACAAACCAAATTACAAGATACAAACCAGTTTACTGAATACGAAGAACGAGATACAAACAGAATCTTGGATTGAAACCGAGTCTTGTGTAGAACCACAGTCTCCTTAAGAAAGATTCGCCCTTACCGTGGGTGTTGTAGGTTGCGTCGGCGACTTTCTCCCAGGGTTAGCTCGGTTGAACCGCTAGCCGTCGGAACACCACCGATGACCGCCTTGGCGAACTGACTACCGCCTGCCTCTCTCTCTCAAGAACGAAAATCAGAATATGCTGGAAGGTTGCGAATTTGCTTGTGATTTCTCCAAGGACGTGAGCCTCCTTTTATAGGGGAAAGAGGCAGGAAAGGTGTAATGCTGCCATTATTCTGCCAATGAATTCTGTCAATGAATTCTGCCATTGAAGAAGGAGGTTACGGGAATCAACACTCCATCATGGTGAGGGTTACAGGAGTTACGAAATCCACACATCAATACGTCTATTGATTGTGGTGCATCAGGATTCCACAAGCTCGGAACACGCACGGTTGCCTCGAGAGACCCTCCGGTTTGTCCCGATTTCATTCATCTGAAATTCCGTAAAATTTCCAACAATCCCCCCATGAATGGAATTGACAGGCATACTGGTGCAGAGTACAAAGCTGATGCGAGAGAGAGACAACGGATAATTCCTGCATAGGATAGGTGGCTTTTGGCCTGGAACCTTCCCTTGTGATAGCCTATCGGGTTTACTGGCAGACTAGTGTGCGGTCCTGCTTTGAACTATTCCGCCGCCGATGTAAACCGAGACAACAGACGTCACATAGGACTTCTCCTGACGTAGTTCAGTTCTCACTGTTGGGTTCATTTTGGCCATGACACCCCCTTCCTAGTTCTGCGAGTATTTTCTCGAGAATTTTGCCACAATTCTCAAAGAAGCGGCCCCACTTCATACTAACATAGGTGACCTTCCTGTAAGGGTATCCTGTTATACCCTGCCTGGCAACCCAACGCATAGGAGTCATTAAAAGCAATGCTTAACCTCTTTCCATTCGCAGGTATCACTGTTCTACACCATAGGAGTGGGCAGGAGACCGAATCTCCTCAGTGATCGTTCTCGGCTACTCGCGAAAGATAGTCTCATTGAACCTAGATCTTGGGATCTCCAGTCAACTAGGTTGGCTACCTCCACGGTAACTATGAGCGTAGTGGCTTTAGCCCCATTCCTTTCGATGCTTGCTCAACTAACTCTCGGTTTAACCCTTTGGTTAACGAATCCGCAATATTGTCCTTTGACCTCACATAGTCAATAGCGACAACCCCACTAGAGAGTAGTTGCCTAATGGTATTATGTCTACGTCGAATATGTCTAGACTTATCATTATACATATTACTCTGTGCCCTACCAATTGCAGATTGACTATCGCAATGGATACTAATCGGTGGCACAGGTTTCGGCCATCTTGGAATATCCTCCAAAAACTGACGGAGCCACTCGGCCTCCTCCGCCGCTTTATCCAGAGCGATGAACTCTGATTCCATTGTTGAACGTGCTATACACGTCTGTTTGGAGGATTTTCAAGAAATAGCTGCACCACCAAGTATAAAGACATATCCACTTGTGGATTTAGAGTCCTTCATATCTGATATCCAGTTCGCATCACAATACCCTTCTAGTACTGCTGGATATCTGGTGTAGTGCAACCCCAAATCACGAGTATACCTTAAATAGTGCAGAACCCTGACTATTGCTTTCCAGTGATCACGGCCTGGATTACTCGTGTATCTGCTCAGTATGCTGACTGAGTAAGCTATATCGGGCCTTGTACAACTCATTAAGTACATCAGGCTCCCAATTATCCGAGAATACTCTAATTGAGATATGCCTTCCCCCCCATTCTTGGATAAATGCAGACTTAAATCCACAGGGGTTCTAACGATACTTGAATCAGACGAGTTGAACTTCTCAAGAATCTTGTCAACATAGTGTGTCTGAGACAACGCAAATCCAACAAAAGTTCTGGTGATCTTGACACCCAGAATGACATCTGCAAGGCCCATATCCTTCATGTCAAACTTCGAGTTTAACATATTTTTGGTAGACTGAATGACCCTTTCATTGCTACCAACAATGAGCATGTCATCAACGTAAAGACACAAAATGACATACCCTTCGTCTGTGTCTTTGACATAAACACACTTGTCACATTCGTTGATTTTGAAACCACTTGACAACACAGCATTGTCAAATTTCTCATGCCATTGTTTTGGTGCTTGTTTGAGCCCATAGAAAGACCTAACAAGCCTACATACTTTCCTTTCTTGGCCCGGCGCGGAAAAACCCTCGGGTTGTTCCATGTAGATCTCTTCATCTAAATCGCCGTTCAGGAAAGCTGTTTTGACATCCATTTGATGTATCTCAAGGTTACGCAAAGCTGCGATCGCGATGATCATCCGAATGGAAGTAATCCTTGAGACTGGTGAGTAAGTATCAAAGTAATCTAGGCCTTCTTTTTGTCTGTATCCGTTGATAACAAGCCTAGCTTTGTACTTATCAATTGACCCATCTGCTTTCATCTTCCTTTTGAAGATCCATTTGTAGCCGAGAGGCTTACTGCCTGGTGGCAAATCCACCAGTTCCCACGTATGGTTTTGCAGTATGGAGTCAATCTCACTCTTAATGGCCTCTTTCCACAAAGGACCCTCAGGGCAGCTTACAGCTTCCTGGTATGTCCGAGACTCATTTTCTACAAGATAAGTCAGAAAATCTAGACCAAAAGATGTTGATGTTCTAGCTCGCTTGCTACGTCTTGGTTCAACATCAACTTCCTCTTCTTGGCCTTGTCTGCTTTCATTAGCCGGATGCAAAGTCCGTTTAGCAGAACTTGACTCTCCAATGGATCTATAAGGAAATATGTGTTCAAAGAACACTGCTGTGGGCTACCTGCCCGAAAAACAAAAATGTTTTGCTTTATAATTTTCCCGCCGCTTTGAAGAAAAAATACACCGTTTGAAGAGTCGCCACCCGGATTTGCGGTATATCACCCGAGAAACCGTATTGTTTGGAAAATCGGTTGATTTGAATTGAAAACCAGAGATCGTTTTGAGGGTTCGGAAGCCATGTTACGAGGGGGGAAGGGTTTTACGGCACTCCCCTCGCCCGATTCGAAATCGGTCTCTACTAAACGTTTGTGGGATTTTTCAAAGGAATTTTGTTTCATTAGAGCATTTAGCAAGTATCCACAATTATAACAGGTAAGAAGTGCATGCATGTGCAGTTGTACAGGGGGAAGTGAAATGATGGAGTAACGGTGAGCAAATGCATGAATGACAGAAAATCGGAAACTGCCACTGACTTCACTCTCGAGCGCTCGAGATCAGTCCCGAGCGCTTGGGAGTTCTGACACCCAACCTGCAAGCTTTGTTAGCACCGACAAAATACAATACTAAAATAGGAACTGAAAAGCTGCTATATACATTACTGGCTCAGCAGAGGATTTGAAAGACTAGGATGAACCCTCAATCTTTCAGACCTTGCATCCCTGCCTTAACAAGACTAAATCTACAAATTTAAAAGAACAACAGGCCACACTTATGCATGCAGAGACCAGATAACACAACAGACTGGAAAATGGGAAGCAATGGCATGCATGCACTCCCGAGCGCTCTGGAATGGTTCGGAGCGCTTGGGAGTGAGCTGCATGTCAGCTTACTCTCAAACAGGAAATAGTACCATTTTGACATGCAAAGGCCCTTGTTTTGATATTTCCCAAGAGGAGAACCTCTTTTAACTTTGAAAGAGAGAAACCTTGTTCGCACATGAAAACTTGTGAGAAAATGTTTATGTTTTTAGGGGAAAACCATTTTCTGTGCATGCATGCCAAAATGAAACCAATTCTTTTAATATTACACTTCATTCTCAGCCTACTGTGTAACAAAAGACCATACATGAAACTGGGAACAGTCCCGAGCGCTCTGGAATACTCTCGAGCGCTTGGGAGTGTTTCCAGTAGGGGTTTTATGAAAATATTTTTTTGTGCCCCATTGCTCTTGTTCTTACACTAGGGTCTCCCAACCATGCACCCAGTATTGAAGACTGGGTCAGGCTGAGAGACCCCCCTCAGAAGGGAAGAACAGCCCTTTTGGTTGAGATCAAAGGTGAAAGTTTCTACCTTTTCCTTGAACTTTTGCTCCTTGGAATGACTTTAAAATGTGGGTGAAGAGAGGAGAGTGCAAGAGATCAGAAGAGTGTTCTTGGTTTCTTGCCCTTTTCCTTGGTGATTTCTAAAACCTTTGGAGTTTGGAAATAGAGTTTGGAGGTTTTTGGTCTTTAGCTTAGAGAGAGAAAGAAAGCAGAGAGTAAGGATTCTTTGGGATGAAAATTTCGTCCTCCCTCTCAGCTGAAACCAGTCATATTTATAGGCCAAATAACCCATGGTTTTTTTGAAATCAAATGGTTTTGATAAAACATTTTTTTAATAGGAAAATCTTTGGCCTGAATATCTGCCACCAGAGGTTGAGTGTGGACCGAGCCATCGGCGGGCTCAAGGTGGTGCTAATGATGAGTTGTAAGGGTAGTGGGTGATACTGCCATCCATTGGGCAACAGAATAGTCTCGAGCGCTTGGGATCACTCCCGAGCGCTTGGGACTTCACTCTCGAGCGCTCGAGAAAGAGCCAGGCCAGAGGTTTTTGGAAAATGGTTTTGAGCGCTTGGGATTGCTCCCAAGCGCTTGAAAATGCTTTTTACCATTTTTAATCCCTCTTCAAATCTTTCAAGGAGCAATGTTCCGATCGATACCAGGCTTGTTTCAATCCGAAGTCATCATCGGGGAGCCTCCGGGCCACGAGTCAAGGAATCTTGAAAAATCCAAATTGGGGTGTCTACAGTTGCCCCTCTTTGGGCGACGCTCAGCATCACATCTAGATACGAGTGCCGTCCAAAGATCGAGACAGCCCAATTCGAGCCAAATCAAATCCTCAACTCAAAATCAAATGCAAGTAAAGACATAAACATTTGATGCATGCGGTCGCGTCTTTTCAGACTGCTGTAGACACCCCAATTTGGCCTAACGATTATTTCAAGTCCCACCTTGGGACAATCCCGATGATGAAATGGTACAATGATTGCTGATTGCTTCCTTGAGGACCTTAGGACTTTCGGTGAGAACTTTGACCACTTAGAGGACCCAATTCAAAGCCATACAGCCTTTCAGACAGAAATACAGAAGCCTAGGAGAATCCATCTGACGGCCGTGACATCGATCTAACGGCCACAACATCAATCCCTCACCCGAGCAACCTGTTGCCAGCAAAATCTCCCTGAGAGATCAATCCCTCGGCCGCGAGATCTATCCTTCGGCCGAGACATCCATTCCACGGCCGCGACATCCTTTGCTCGGCCGCCAGATCGACCTTTTTCCAGACTCTGGAACGTTCTGTCAGACGTTTGGTTTGATCCAACTACACTACCTTTCCGATGCGTTCGGGCTACGTTCGGAGATCACGACATAGAGTTAGAGATGCATTGCAATTGCAATTGCCATCTCGTGATTTGATTGGCCGGAGTGAGTCATCCCTATGCCTATATAAAGGGGCCTTTGGGCTCCGAATTTAACACACAGAAATTGAGATACCTACACACTCAATCAAACCTCGAAACTCTGCACAAATACTCCCTCAATCCCATACTCCAAAAGCCCTAACCTTCCGAATGCAGCCGTCAATCCGGCAATCAAACCCCGAAGTTCAAACCCTAACTCTAGGGTTCTCGATCAAGCAATCAATCGATCACACTCAATCCAAAGCAATCAAGCAACTGAGGGATCAAGGTGGTGAGGCCCAACAGCCTTTGGTTTGTCTTAATTTATTGCTTTTCTGATTAATCGTAGCATTTTTGATTATCCATTAATCTTTCTGTCTGGTGTGAGGAAGAACACCGACCGGGGCTTCGATCCCTCGGCCGGTACATTAAACCAGTGTGATTACTCGGCCGTGACATCCATTCACCGGCCGAGTAATCGATCTCCTGGGACATTTTGTTTGCTTTTCTGCTTTCTAATGCATGCTTCAATTATCGCACTGGCTCACTTTGCTTATTGTTTAAAGAAATAACTAAACAGACTATGTGTTAGAATTAAACAAAGCATCTATACGTCTTATGTTGAACGATTATGGGCCAGTCTCATGACTGGGCAAAGAGGGGTGCCTAACACCTTCCCCTTATTGTACTTTTGGCTCCCGTATCCGGAATCTCCATCTATTTTCCTAGTTTTAATAAACTGGGTGGCGACTCTATTTGATGATAACCGTTATCGTGTGGCGATGTTCCTAGCCATGGGAATGTCCATGATTTTGGTTTATGAAGTGAGCAACCAATCGAGCAAATACAATGTGATCAATCTGTATGGCGATGCCCCGCTTGGGAGGTGTCTACAGTTTTTGGCGACTCTGCTGGGGATGTGAGAGCCATAACCAAAAAGTTCAACATAAGACTAATACATGCCTTGTCTAATTCATTTATCATATGCATCGAGCGGGCAACCCGTTGAGTTCACCTGATATCCCGGCATGACACGGGCTATGTTGGGGGTTCCAGCAAACTCCACAGTCACTCGTACCTAGTGGTATATCAAAAAGGAAATCACCCAATCGCCGCCTATGATGGGCTGGCGAGAGGACTGATGCCCTTTGACAACGGAGCACCCTGAAACTACCTAAACCTTGCATGCTTTAGAAAGCCATAGAACTTATCAAACTAAGGTAGGAACCTACTTGCATTCTACTTGCAAAAGTTCTTCCTCACACCTTGTATCATCTGTTGTTGTATTAACTCTTTCTGTGCAGAAGGGTTGGGATTTTCAGCCCAAATCCTAACCCTACACAGGCCGAATACTGACTTCCAGGTATTCTACTTTTCAAGCAGGCACAATAGGTAAATCAAAGAAGCAACCACAGCCAACTTTGTACTCTTATAACACCCGAAGCTACGCCAAACAAAGGTCTCTGCAACCCTCCCGTCTATTGTCTTCATCTGACAAAACACCCTCACCACAACGATTCCGACCGCTCTCAGGAACTTCCCGGTCACCCTCTCAACAAACCCCGTCATTCGTTAAATCTCAAGCTTCGTCAAGCAAACCTTCTACCTTCATGGCAGACAACGACGCCACTATTGCCGACCTCCAAGCTCAAATCGCTGCACTACTGGCAGAAAAAGCAGCTAGAGATGCTGAAGATGATGAAAAATCAATGAAACACGAGAATCCCCATAAAGTGATATTGGCAGAAAGTCCTGAGTTGACCAAACAAGTCAAAGAAATCAAACAAGCCTTGGCTCGTTCACAAGGGGATCAAATTCTGGATTTCGAGGGACTTTGCCTCTTCCCAGAATCCAAGCTACCTGAGAATTTCAAGATGCCCAACATTGAGAAATTCAATGGAACTGGCAACCCTACCAGTCATGTTTGCCATGTTATCAACACCCTGAAGCCGATGGGCTTGAATGACGAGCTCATTGCCCAGTTGTTCCAACGAAATCTCACCGGAAGTGCCCTCGACTGGTTCCTCACTTTGGAGTTTGTACATTATCAAACTTGGCCAGAAATCGCCAATGCTTTTGTCAAGCAGTATGCGTATAACGTCCAAATTGAACTAACAACTCGAGACTTGGAAATGACCAAACAGGATTCCAATGAGGACTTCGTCACCTTTGTGGCAAGATGGAGGGAAAAGGCTGCCAAGATGAAGAACCGTCCCTCCGAGGAAGACCAAGTGAGGATAGTTGTCAAAAATTTGCAACCCAAATATCTCAGGCATATTTACACACAGGCTATCACCGATTTCAAGCGCTTGCATGCCACTGGGTTGCAAATCGAAGATGGAATCAAGCTGGGACTCATTGGGAAAGAAGAGGTCACTCCTCCACCTAAGAAAACCTTCTCTAGCCGTACGTCTCATGCCTCCGTGAATGCCCTTGGCTCTTTGCCTCAAGATCCTTTCCAAACTAGCCCATCCTGAAGCTCAAATCGACCTCGTCACAACTTTGATCCTCTCTATATGACCTTATCCCAAGCCTTAACCATTCTCAGCCGTCAAGGGCATCTCAAACCTCTAAACAAGCCACTTCCTCCGCCGCCCTACGGCCCAAACCATGACCCGAACAAGCAATGCGCCTATCACCAACATCCTGGGCACGAAACAGACAATTGTATGCGTCTTCGTCACGACATTCAGGATCTTATTGATAGCCGAACCATAAAACCACCAAAACCTGATGGGCAAGCTAACCCACTCCCTACTCATAATACCGAACCACCACCTCGAAGCATCAATCTCATAAATCTCTCTCACAACCCCACATACAATCCCAGCCAATACATTGTCCAAGACAACTAAACCAAACCTACCTTAACCTTCCCCGAGGAGGACGAATGTTTCATGATAGAGGAGGAGGAGGATGATAATTCTGATCAGTCAGAAGTAATTGACATTGATATGTCCGACATAAGCAGCGAAGATCAAATAGAAGAAGAAAAGCTAAGGAAGTGGGAGGAACACTCTTGGGCGAAACACAATTTGGAGGATCCAGACATTCCATTTGTAGAAGATGACGAGTGGCTTCGTATCTGGTTTGAGAAAAGGAAGAAGGAAAAAGAAAGGGTCATCATGATGAGAAGGCACGCTCGCTTCGAGCCTGCCCAAAAAGTAGTGCGCATCAACCATCCCAAAATTCCAACACCGCCCATTGTTTGGGAGACAATCAATCTCATTGAGAAAGTAGAGGAGTTCCAAATGCAACCATGGGTCAACCCTTACGATGAGTGCGACTATAGTCAATGGATAGAGGAAAGAGAAGATCTGGATTTCATGTACACAGAATCCTATAAAACAGGGGAAAGTGACTTTGATGAAATGGAAGAAGAGTGCAATGATCCGCTCGATGAAACCTCCTTAGCATCACTATTCAATCAGGAGGAAATAGCTAATGACCACGCAATCAATGAGGAAAGAGAAAGGGGGTTTCCTGCCGACACATCCTTCTGGGGATTACTCACGGCTCAAGGAGACAGCTATCGTGCAAAAGATGAACCCAATTCAAAGGCTCTGTTTGGCAAGGAAAAGGGTGGGAAAGAGTACAAAGTTGCAAAAGACAAAGGAAATGACCCCGACATGCTGCAGTAGCTGAGAAGTCACAACATGGCAAATAAGAAACGTTAAAACATTATTTTTGCTTTAAACAAACTAGAACGAGTTTTGGGCCCCTGTTTGGGCATTTTATTTCCGCTAAGAGAATTCCTTTTTCATCTTCAAGATTATGCTTATCTAAATCCAAATTTCTAAATTGCAATTGCCATGCACTATGCTCTCATTGCCAAAACAAAGGAAGAATTTGAAAGGATCAAAATCCTCGTGTCTTCGACAAAAGGGAAGGAAAGGATAAACTCTAAATTACTTAAAACTAGGTTTTTATCAAAACTTAGGAAGAAGACGCTATCTCCGTGAGAACACTTAGGGTTAGCTTGCCCATTGTGAAAGTACAAACACAAGGAGATTCATAAAAACATCTCCATCAGATTCCTCTCCAAAACACAAACCCTTTTTGAGAGAAAAATGCTCGTTGGGCAATCTACACACCCAAGCAAAAGTAAGAGCAGAGCCTGCTAGGACAAAGAAAAAGCGAAAACGCGGCCTAGGCAAAAGTTAAGGCATTTGAAGGAAAGCTCGCTAGGGATTCAACCTCTATCAGGTAACCTAGGCAAAACTTAGAGCATGAGAGAAAGAAAAACCAAGAGTGAAAACCCAACTCCCAAAGGTGGTGATCTTGGAACTACGTAAAAGGCCTGATTCCCCGATCGGGATACGTAGGCAGTCTCACATCGAGATACGGCCCAAACATTTGGAGAGAAGAAAAACATGTTTGTACTCAATGATAGGCATAGCTAAACCTGCGTATTGAGCTCGCAAAAGATGAGTTAGTCATTTTCCAAGGAATTGACAAAAACAAAGACACGTAAGGATTACAGTTCATCTCTTCTAACCCAAAAGTCGTCAAACGCAAAGGGTATGATCCTTCAAAAAACTCTTAAAGTTTAGCAATCAGGTTGTAAAGCATGGCAAAAGCAAGGGACAGCAAATCAAAGACTAAGCATAGGAAAGGATGTGAAACAGGATGCCGCTTGGCTAAAGCAAAACCTATCTTCCTTGGGAAAGTAGACATAGCGGCCGGATAATCGATACCTTGGCCGCAACACTGATCCTTCGGCCGAGTGATCAATTCTTCAGCCAAATATTTTCACAGAAGTTAACTGTCTATCAGCAAAAACTTGTTCAAAAAAAGCCATGTTCTGACTAACACATGCAAACTCAAGACATTTAGGGGCATGAAAGGCATTTCCCTTTTCTCAAACAAAAACTTGTTTACAAAACCGTTGCTGTGGTTGCTTTTACTATACAAATATAGTTTCTGCCTATCATCTACTAACTATGAACAGGGAAAAGAAAGGCCCTAAAAACTAGGCGATCTCTGAGAAGAAGGCAAAGGCTGCTCACTGGTCCCCACATTCCCCTCAGCGGCCGGTACCCTCTCAGCCTCAAGCTGCAGCCAAGAAAGATATAAACATTCAGACTCAAGGGATAATACATAGCAGATAAAACTCATGAAGAAAGTCATACCTCGAGGATCCTACGGCGCTGTCTCCGAACCAAGACCTCTGTACTCTGGTAGGCGCGAAACCATTCCCGCACTATCTCGGCAGGTACCTGTGGAACAACCAAGCATTACAAACATCTAAAGCAAGGATACAATGCGGAGTGATGAAAGCTAACATAAGAAGCTAAAAATACCTATGAAGCCCCGTCTGGCAAAGTGTAGAGCGGGGTCGTGCAAGGAGTCAGCATCAGGCGTTCCTCCTCCCCATCATCTGAGTGGAAGGAGATATACGAAGGAGCCCGTGGCCAAACAGGAGCAACGGGAGGAGCTGCAGCAGAGGAGGTCAAGAAAAGACGGCAGTACTCTGTATAGTCACCTGTCTGGAGGAGTAAACCTGCCCAATCTCTGATCCGGGCAGTCTTCAGATCTTCCTTCGACATCAAAGAAGTGGACCTCATGGATACTGGAGGAGAAGAGGGAACAAACCGAAGAGCCTCAACGCGTGGCCGCCACTGACTGGCCACTCGGTCACCCAAGTACCAAGCCCTACAAACGGACCCTCGAGCAAACTACGGGTCCGATCCAGGACTCTACAACGTGCGAGGGGAGCATCCTCTGGTACACCACCCCAAAGGTCAAACCGTACCTGTAAGAACAGTGACAAATCAGTCTCAACACAAGAATACGGAAGTCTCAAGGACAAGAGGTACAAAAGGAAAGGTACCTGATCGACCGTCAGTCGGTCCAAAACTCGCCGCCACTCGGGAAGGCTCAAAACTGGTGACCGTGGCCTACGTTGCCCCATCAACCATCGCTCGTAACGAGGTATGCAACTCGCATCACCGTGCCTGGTCTCAGGGGGAAACTGGAGAAGGTGCTCAAAAGCCCAGAGCTGAAAAGCAGGATAATCAAAGCAAGTTCAGAACCAGGAAAAAGCCAAAGTAAGAACAGAAGTACAAAGGAATGATACGTACCTCAAGCACTCGAAAGTGGCCGCAAAGAATGGGACTCTTGTCCCGCGAGCAAGCTCCAAGACCGCCGTACAAGGTGGCCAAAGCGGACGAGCCCCAGTCAAACTCCCTAGTGGCTCCCAGGTGCTGCAGGGGAGCCAAAAACTGCGTGTGTACTGAACCATCCTTGTTGGCAAACAACGTTTGCCCAAGGAGGTAAAGAAGGAAGGCCCGTGTCAACTGCTCGACTCTCACCTGGGTCAAGATATCAGCCTGCGTGAAGGATCTGCTCAGCCAAGCAAGGTCGATGTGACCTCGCGAACGAATAAGGGGCACCTTGCCCAGAAACCACTCCAAAGCGCCTGCTCGCTCCCAGAGTCTGGGGTCAACTCTAAGAGGAACACCGCCTACTCGCAGGCCAGTCAGCAAAGAAAAGTCACCTGGAGTAATAGTCATCTCGCCAGCCGGGGAAAGGTGGATTGTGTTGGTGGTGTCCCACCATCTCTCAACTAGTGAGGTCATCAATGACCAATCCATCTTCGGAAGATCAAGGCCCAGGACAAATGTCTCGAAACCCGCAGCACGTACCAATTCCCGAGCTTGTTCCGGCAGCTTCAAGAACCATCTGTGCACCTCCTTGCCTCCTCCGCGAGCCTCCAGCCTCCTATCTCTCTGCCAAAGACAAAAAGGGAGTTAATCTCATGATTGCATAAACAAAGGAAACGCTAGGGGACATCAAATTAACATTTAAAAGCATGCATCGCCCAGACAGGGGGCACGGTTATTTTAGTTTCTTTAAACAAAAGCAATTCAACCCAAACACGGGTCTCTCTCATCCACACCCTTAGCTAAAAGGGATTGTCATCCCGCGAATGAGAAATTCGCTCTTTAAATCATGCACGGATTTTCAAACTCTGAATTAAAGTAAACTTTTTACTTTTTTAGGGAAGCTTACCGGCACATTTAGAACACTCAAGTGTTGCTCAGGCTCTCTGCGAACTACTTCGGCCTCTGGGCCACCAACAGGAGGGCGGTACTGCAGGAAACCGCCATAACCCAACCTACGGGAAGGAAGAACGTAGGCAGCAGCATCAAACAAACCGGGCTCCTCAATCGCCTCCTCATCAGAAGACGGATGTTCGCACCTGCATGGAGGGTGCGAGGATGAACCCGCAACGTCCGAAGATGGCGTGGCCATCACGTCCGAACCAAGAAGGAAAACCAACGGTTCCCCAAAACAACTGAGGCCAGCAGCAACGACAACGACGGTGATGGTCGGAGAGGATGGTCGCCGGAGAAGATGGCGGCCGACGGTAAGGGAGGAGGGCGGCGGTGTACGACGGTCGTCGGACGAGAGGAACGGGGGAGAATAAGGGAGGAGGAGAGGAAAAGATTAAATGGGCCGTGAGATCGATTTAACTAAACTTAAATCGATTTCCTGGCTTTTGGCGTTCTCACGGCCGAGACATCAATTCCTCGGCCGAGACATAAATCCTTCGGCCGAGAGATCGATCTCCTGGCCCGCCAATCAATTTCCTTCAACAAACGTCAGATCATGCTCAGTGCACCAATTCAAGCCACTACAAACTTCTGAATCCTCAAACAACCAAGTAGCCTTGGGGGCATCCCCGAGCCAACACAACATGATCAAAACCAGCCTTGGGGGCATGCCCAAGCATCGAAAATCTCTCTCCACAAACTACTGGCTAGCAAAACAAGACACTCAGCAGCCCTGAGCTTAAAACTTCAGCGGCTCCAAGCCCATTATTGGCAGGCTCTACGCCCATATCAACTCACTCAGCGGCTCTACGCCTTCAACTCAACGGTTCTACACTCATTATCTCAACAGGCTCGAAGCCTATAATTACTATCTCAGCAGCTCTACGCTCGCTATCACGACTCAGCGGCTCGAAGCCCTTTATCATAGCGGCTCTACGCCCGTATCAATTCAGCGGCCCTGTGCCCATCATCTCTACACAACTCAGCGACTCCAAGCCCGCTATCTCAACTGGCTCGAAGCCGTAAACAAGCAACAGGCTCTAAGCCACCCCAACAATCAAGACATCTATTCTCAGGCTCTACGCCTGGATGCTCAAAAATCTAACATTTTTGAATGCTCAAGCTCTACGCTTGGATGCCCAACCACTGTGTACTGGATGCTCAAGTTATACACTTGAATGCTCAAGCTCTACGCTTGGATGCCCAACCACTGCGTACTGGATGCTCAAAGCCTGTACTTTGAATGCTCGGATTCTGCCGTCCGAATGCTCGAGCTCTACGCTCTGAATGCTCAAGTCCGGAACTTGATAGAAGCTCTAAGCTTAAAACAAACACACACGCACGGGCCCGTGCACATTTGCATCAACATTTTCACATCGAGTCTGCATCATCATATCTGTTTACATCTAACAACCATCACACATATATACACTCTGCATATCTCTCATGAAACAGGTCAACCCTGCTATCAACCGGCTCTATGCCTCGATTTTATTTGATCGGCCCAACGCCTCGATCCTTTGGCTCCACGTCAACATTTATGATGAGAAAGCTCCGTGCACAGACCATCAGAATACAACCAGCTCTACGCTTCGGTTCATATCACGTCAAGCTCTAAGCTCCGACAAACTCAGGCCCTCGCCTCAAGACTGCATGCAGGCTCCACGCCTCAATCACTTCGGGCTCTATGCCGCCGTTCCTTCACCTCATGCCCTTGCCTTATACCAGCTCCGCGCTCGGTTCATCACGCCAAGCTCAAAGCTCTGACACCACACCTCATGATCAATACCAGCTCCCCGCTTCGGTCCCATCAAGCTCTAAGCTCACCTCAGGCCTCCGCCTCATAAACCACAGCAGGCTCCACGCCTCAATCTAATCCCCTCAAAGCTATCGCCTTATGATCAATACCAGCTCCGCGCTTCGGTCCCATCAAGCTCTAAGCTTACCTCAGGCCTCCGCCTCATAAAACACAGCAGGCTCCACGCCTCAATCTAGTCCCTTCAGGCTCTCGCCTTATGATCAACACCAGCTCCGCGCTTCGGTCCTATCAATCACTCTCCAGGCTCTCGCCTCATGACTACAACCGGCTCCGTGCCTCGGTCCCCTCATCGCCAAAGCTCCGTGCTCCAGCTACTGGCCCTGTGCCTCCCCTACATCTCAAAAACAAACCGGCGTCCAACTCATTCCAACAGATGGTTTGGATTCCACCCCATTACATCAATTCCTTCCAGCTCATTCGCAAGGATAGGCTACTCTACCGAGCTCCTTTCAGTCAAAGTAAGGATGATCAAGAAAAGCAAACGCACCTGCAGTGTACTGATCTACCCCAAAATACTAAGGAAGCTCTCCGCAAAGAAACTCCCCAGGTAGCCCCCGCGCTCCTTCAACTACTATTCGCCAAAACCCTGGCTCAGTCTAGGTACGTCACACTACGGCTTTTAAAGCCCTAAGGTACGTCTTCTGTCTCTAACCCTCCAAACTTTTACTTTTCTTTATTGCCCGAACTACGATTGGTCTGAATTTCCCTTGTGGAATACGTAGGCAGCCTCCCGGCCCGACCATAACAAAACCTTTTTCGAAAACCCCTTGGAATAGTGGTTGGACCAAATTGAGTTGCTTTTTACAGCTTTGACTCTTACTCAAACATGTCTCGCGATCCGTCTGAGTTCAGTCAAAGAGGGGCATCTGTAGACACCCCAATTTGGCCTAACGATTATTTCAAGTCCCACCTTGGGACAATCCCGATGATGAAATGGATACAATGATTGCTGATTGCTTCCTTGAGGACCTTAGGACTTTCGGTGAGAACTTTGACCACTTAGAGGACCCAATTCAAAGCCATACAGCCTTTTAGACAGAAATACAGAAGCCTAGGAGAATCCATCTGACGGCCGTGACATCGATCTAACGGCCACAACATCAATCCCTCACCCGAGCAACCTGTTGCCAGCAAAATCTCCCTGAGAGATCAATCCCTCGGCCGCGAGATCTATCCTTCGGCCGAGACATCCATTCCACGGCCGTGACATCCTTTGCTCGGCCGCCAGATCGACCTTTTTCCAGACTCTGGAACGTTCTGTCAGACGTTTGGTTTGATCCAACTACACTACCTTTTCGATGCGTTCGGGCTACGTTCGGAGATCACGACGTAGAGTTAGAAATGCATTGCAATTGCAATTGCCATCTCGTGATTTGATTGGCCGGAGTGAGTCATCCCTATGCCTATATAAAGGGGCCTTTGGGCTCCAAATTTAACACACAGAAATTGAGATACCTACACACTCAATCAAACCTCGAAACTCTGCACAAATACTCCCTCAATCCCATACTCCAAAAGCCCTAACCTTCCGAAGGCAGCCGTCAATCCGGCAATCAAACCCCGAAGTTCAAACCCTAACTCTAGGGTTCTCGATCAAGCAATCAATCGATCACACTCAATCCAAAGCAATCAAGCAACTGAGGGATCAAGGTGGTGAGGCCCAACGGCCTCTGGTTTGTCTTAATTTATTGTATTTTTGACTAACCGTAGCATTTTGATTATCCATTAATCTTTCTGTCTGGTGTGAGGAAGAACACCGACCGGGGCTTCGATCCCTCGGCCGGTACATTAAACCAGTGTGATTACTCGGCCGTGACATCCATTCACCGGCCGAGTAATCGATCTCCTGGGACATTTTGTTTGCTTTTCTGCTTTCTAATGCATGCTTCAATTATCGCACTGGCTCACTTTGCTTACTGTTTAAAGAAATAACTAAACAGACTATGTGTTAGAATTAAACAAAGCGTCTATATGTCTTATGTTGAACGATTATGGGCCAGTCTCATGACTGGGCAAAGAGGGGTGCCTAACACCTTCCCCTTATTGTACTTTTGGCTCCCGTATCCGGAATCTCTATCTATTTTCCCAGTTTTAATAAACTGGGTGGCGACTCTATTTGATGATAACCGTTATCGTGTGGCGATGTTCCTAGCCATGGGAATGTCCATGATTTTGGTTTATGAAGTGAGCAACCAATCGAGCAAATACAATGTGATCAATCTGTATGGCGATGCCCCACTTGGGAGGTGTCTACAACTGCCTACGTACCCTTTCCTGCAAGGATCAGACCAGCGTAGTTCTTTGGGGCAAATGCAAACATGCAGACATGCAAGCAAATGATAGAAAGGTGTCCCTCAGGACAGCGCCAAATCTATGGCGGCGGATGGAGGGTGCCAAATCTATGGCAGACAAGATGGGTGCCAAATCTATGGCGGCGGATGAAGGAGAAAACCGGGGATGAAGGGTGCCAAATCTATGGCGGCGGATGGAGGGTGCCAAATCTATGGCAGACAAGATGGGTGCCAAATCTATGGCGCGGATGAAGGAGAAAACCGGGGAGATGAAGGGTGCCAAATCTATGGCGGCGGATGGAGGGTGCCAAATCTATGGCAGACAAGATGGGTGCCAAATCTATGGCGGCGGATGAGGGGTGCCAAATCTATGGCAGATAAGATGGGTGCCAAATCTATGGCGGCGGATGAAGGAGAAAATCGGGGAGATGAAGGGTGCCAAATCTATGGCGGCGGATGGAGGGTGCCAAATCTATGGAAGACAAGATGGGTGCCAAATCTATGGCGGCGGATGAGGGGTGCCAAATCTATGGCAGATAAGATGGGTGCCAAATCTATGGCGGCGGATGAAGGAGAAAACCGGGGAGATGGTGACGAGAGTGACGAGAGTGACGGCAGAGAGTCCGAGAGCCACCAGTGGAGAGAAATTTGTCGTGTCTGAGCCTTAGGTTTTTGCCTTGCTAGCTTTCTTGTACATGGGCCTGCGTGCCAACGTAGTTGTAGCTTCTAGGCGTGCCTTGGTTTTGTTTGGGTCTGCGTGCCCCGGTATTTTAGGATTGGGTGGTGCTTGCCCCAACTTTTGTACTTCCTTCCTTACTCATTGTAAATACCGTAGTTTATTTATGAGGATTTGCACTTCGTTCTTCGATATTCGTTTCGCACAGAATTGTATTTTATGAAATATGTACGCCTAGCTTGCAAGAAAGTAGAGAGCACGCGAATTTCAACCGATACTCTCAAAGTAAGAACGAAAATCTGACATCGACACACAGTGAATAATGCACATTGCGACTTATCGTTGGATTCAATAAAACATGCTTCACGTGGTATTCGACGTACTCGAGAGGCGAAAGTTTAACATTTTTCAAAGGACAAGGACAAGCATGCAGGAAAACACATAACGGAAAACGCTGTATCCCCTGAGAACATGTTGAGAACCTTCTGATTGGAGTTGGACGTATCAGTGGCGTTGAACTGAGGCTGGAACACTGGGATCAGAATCCTCTGTAAAACTCTCGAGCGCTTGGGTCTTCACTCCCGAGCGCTCGAGGCTTCTGTCATTGGCAGTTTCAAAGTTGTTTCCCAATGCCACTCATTAGCTATTCCCACGTCGTCCTCTTCTGCATGCACCCTTCCAAGACGTCTCGTAACTTTGCACCATCTGTTTCCCAGCAGAAACAACTTCCCAAAGCAAGACTTGGGCTTTCCCACCATTTTTTCAAATTTCCAAAGTTTGAAATTTTGATATTATTTTGGGAATGTTGAGCTTGAAGATTTCCAAGGCTAATGAGGGCTGGCATTGCATTCTCCAGACTTCTATAAATAGGGAGTTCCTGTCTTGGCCATTCTTTCACACTTCATTCCATCCTTTTCCTCCTAAATCCTTTTTCCTTCCAAGAACCCATTCCTCTCATGGCCTTGCTAAACCAAGCCTTGCTCCGTCCCTGGTTGGACAGCCTTGAAGGCATCGATTGGTTGAACTTCCGCGGTCACCGGCTTTATGCTCTTAGGCACCTCCGGGAGATCGCAATCCGTCCCGTCTTGCTACATGCGGCGGTGCGCTTTTGGGATTCTGAAGTGCATGTCTTTCGCTTTTGTTCTCAAGAGTTATGCCCCACCGTCGAGGAATTCCATGCTTACCTTGGAAGTCACGATTCCACGGAGCCCATTGTCCCAATGCTTAGAGAGAGCATGAAGAATATTCTGAAAGCTAAGCTAGGTGTTAGTGGAAATGTCGCTGAGTTTCTCACTCGGGGCAATGCCATCAACATCGTGCAACTGTACGAGAGATTCAGTCCACCCGGGGACTTGACAGACTTCGAATACCAAGGCCGACGAATGGCGGCCTGTTGCATTTGTCTCTTGGCGGCTTTTCTGTTGGTTCCTTCAGTTGGTCAGCCTAGTTCTCTATTGGTGGGCGTTGCTTCTCAGATCGAGGCTCGCAAGGATGTCGCACCCTTAGTCCTTGCCGAGACTTTGATGGGTTTAGACGCGGTCATTGCTGGTCGGACAAGGGTTTTCGGTGGTAGCCCGCTGTTGCTGCAGGTTAGGGACCTAACTCAGCTCTCCTTTTTCTATTTCTCTCATTCATTTTACCTCATCACTCGGCTTAGGCCTTATCTGATTCCTTACTTGTTTTCTCTCTTTTTGGGTAGATGTGGCTTTGTGACAAGTTGAGCCTGTTGACACCTCCGGCGAATGACTGGCGGTATCGTGCAAGTGGATGAAACCGCCCTTTTCTAGTGACGTGCAGCAATGAGGATGACTGGGCTGATTTCTTTGCTTTTGCCGAGGAAGATGACATCGTTTGGCGGTGCCACTGGCTGAGGCTCCCTGCCATGACTGCTGGTAACATGGGTTCGATGCATGTCCTTGTGGCTGGCTTGTCCGGCTTCTCCTTCTATTCACCGTTCCGCCTCTTCCGTCAGTTTGGACTCAATCAAGAAGCGCCGCCGTCGGGTTCTGAAGTGCTTCGTCTCCCTCCCTTCACCATTCCGGGCCTTCGGAGTTATGTTCGATCGTGGGAGGCTCGCAGGACTGAGCCTAGTGATCCATTTTTCTCTATTGCTACCACTGGAAGGTATCGCAGATGGTTGAGGAGAGATGTGGAAGCAAGGATGGGTTGACCACTTACTTTGCCGTTTTTTTGGAATAAAAGGCGCGTATTAAAAATGTGTGTTTTTCGTTTTCATGCTCAGCTTGTAATAAAGAGATAATTTGAATAAAATCGGCTGACTAAGGGTTTCCCCCTTTTGGTTGGTTAATCGCATGCGCCTCTGAGAAAACGTTCTGATTTGTCAATTTGGATTTTGATTTTAGAGATATTTAGGACCGAACCTCAGCGTGAGATTGCCTACGTATCCCTCGTGAAAGGGAATCAGGCCCATACGTAGTTCGAGCTAGGGTTCGCTCGGGTATTAACGCTCTCCTTTTGCGCTCTAAATTTTGCCTAGAGCCGCCCTTTCGGGTTTTCGGGTTTTCGGCTTAGCGAGCTCTTTTTCAGTTTTTGCCTTAACTTTTGCCTAAGCCACCCTTTCGGGTTTTTGACTTAGCAGGCTTGCTCTAAATTTTGCCTGGGATCGCCCGCCCTTGCGGTTTTCGGTCCAGCGAGCTCTCTCAGGGGTAATACCGTTTAAGCTGATCCAAATTGACGAGATTAGAGAACTCATTGCCGTCAAGGTCGATGATTGAGGCCGCTCCTCCAGAGAGAATGGTCTTGATGATGTATGGCCCTGCCCATTTAGGTCGGAACTTTCCTCGCAGATCAAACACCGGCGCGCGAATTTCCTTAACTACCATATCCCCCTCTTGCAGGTCCCTTAGCTTCACCTTCTTGTTGAACGCCCGGGCGATCCTTCGTTGGTAACCCTGAATGTGGTACAACGCCCGTAGCCTTCTTTCGTCGAATAACATGAGTTCTTCAAATCTCCCACTGATCCATTCAGCCTCGTTCACTCCGCTCTCAGCCATGACTCTCAGCGATGGAACTTCTAGCTCGATAGGGAGAACGGCTTCCATACCGTACACCAAAGAATAGGGTGTTGCCCCCGTCGGTGTACGAATAGATGTCCGGTATCCCCACAGAGCTAGCGGTAATTGCTCGTGCCAATTCCTAGCTGACTGAGTGGTCCTTTCGAGGATCGTCTTGATCGTCTTGTTTGCTGCCTCAACTGCCCCATTTGTTTGTGGCCGATAAGTGGTCGAATGATGCACTTGGATCTTGAATTCGTCGAAGAGTTCCAAAACCCTTCCCTTGAAGTGAACTCCATTATCAGACACGAAGGCTTGAGGGACTCCATATCGATAAATGATGTTTTGCCTGATAAAATGAGTCACTTGAACGGCCGTCAATGTCTTATACGAGGCCGCCTCGATCCACTTGGTGAAGTAATCCACTGCTACCAGAACGAACCTGTGACCATTGGAAGCCGCGGGAGTGATCTTTCCAATAACATCGATGCCCCAGGCGGAGAATGGCCATGGTGTCGCCATTGAGTGTAACTCTGAGGGCGGGACATGGATAAGATTAGCATGAGTTTGGCACTTATGACATCGGCGCACATACTCGATGCAATCTGTTTCCATGGTTGACCAATAGTATCCCAACCTAAGAACCTTCTTTGCTAGCATCATTCCGTTCATGTGGGGTCCACAAACACCTTCATGCACCTCTTCCATTACTGCTTTTGATTCGTCATCGTGAACACACAATTTGTGAACTCCGCACGGAGATCGTCGGTACAATTTCCCACCGCAGATAATGTATTGAGATGCGAGCCGCTGCAAAGCGATCCGATCCTTCTTAGTTGAATCCGCGGGAAATTCCCCCTTCTCGATGAGATTCCAAATATCATGGAACCAAGGGAGACCATCATCTGGTTCGTCGATGTTCATAACATAGTCGTACACACGTTTCTCCCTCTGCTCAATCATGACGGGTCTTAGTTTTACTCCAATTGGAAGTTCCAGCATGGATGCTAAAGTAGCCAGCGCGTCCGCGAAGCGATTCTTCATCCTTGGTACGTGCGTGAAAGTCACCTTCTGAAAGTTCGGGATAAGTTCGTCGAGTTGCTGATGATACGGCTTCATTTTCTCATCCCTTACTTTCCATTCCCCATTTGCTTGTGATACGACCAAGTTGGAATCTCCGACAACTTCCAGTACCTTGACTCCAATCTCCAATGCAGCTTCCATTCCCACAATACATGCTTCGTATTCTGCCTCGTTGTTTGTGACTTCGAAGTTTAGCTTGAATGCGAGGGGAATGTGTGACCCCTCAGGCGAGACTAGCAGTATGCCAATCCCAAAGCCCTTCTGATTAGCGGCTCCATCGAAGTACAACATCCACGTTTCGTCAACTGCTGTCATTACATCCTCGTCGGGAAATTGAAATTTGGTGTGTTCGGGGCCCTCAACCGGGCAATCCGCCAAGAACTCTGCCACTGCTCTTCCTTTCACTGACTTGCAAGTGACATATTTGATTTCGAACTCGGCCAATAAGAGCAACCAACGTGCTAACTTACCGGTAAGTGCTGGCTTCTCGAATAGATATTTGAGGGGATCCATCCGAGAAATCAGTATCACCGAGTAAGCCAGCATGTAGTGTCTCAATTTCTTTGTGGCCCATATCAGTGCCCAGCACGTCTTTTCCAATGAAGTGTACCGCTCCTCGCTTCCCACCATCTTCTTGCTCAAGTAGTAGATTGCCCTTTCAACCCCATCTTCTCCTTCTTGTGCCAACATGCACCCCATTGACGAGGGCGTGACGGACAAGTACAGGATCAAAGGTTTTCCCGGGATGGGTGGCATCAAGATTGGAGGATTCTGGGGATAAGTCCGCACTGCTTCAAAGGCCTTCTGACACTTGTCGTTCCACTCGAATTTCACATCTTTCTTGAGTAGTCGAAATAGTGGTTCACAGGTCAAGGTCAACTTGGCGATAAATCGGCTAATGAATTGAATCTTCCCTAAGAAGCACCGGACCTCTTTCTCGGATTGGGGTGGCTCCATCTCGAGAATGGCTTTGATCTTGGAGGGATCCACCTCAATCCCCCTGGTTGTGATCATGAACCCGAGCATCTTTCCGGCTGTGACTCCGAACGTGCATTTCTGTGGGTTGAGACGCATCCTGTATTTCTGAATCCTTTCCAAGAACTTTCTCAATGCTGGGAGATGGTCTTTCAGCTCCTTTCCTTTCACTATCATGTCATCGACGTATACCTCGACCTCTTTATGAATCATGTCGTGGAGCAGTGTCGTGGCACCCCTTTGGTATGTAGGACCGGCGTTTTTCAACCCAAATGGCATGACCCGATAACAGTATGTCCCCCACTCAGTGATGAATGTTGTCTTTTCCCTATCTTCCGGAGCTAGGAGAATCTGATTGTACCCTGAGAAACCGTCCATGAAGGATAGTAGAGCATGCCCTGCAGTGCTATCAACAAGTATGTCTATATGTGGCAATGGGAAATCGTCTTTAGGGCTTGCTTTGTTCAGATCTCTGAAATCGACGCACACTCTAATTTTTCCGTCCTTTTTAGGGACCGGAACGATGCTTGCGACCCAAGTGGGGTACTCCGTTACGATTAGAAAATCGGCATCAATTTGTTTTGTGAGCTCTTCTTTTATCTTAAGCACCCAATCGGGCCGCATTTTTCTCAGTTTCTGCTTAACGGGCTTTGCATCTGGGAAGAGAGGGATTCTGTGCTCGACGATCTCCGGGTCGATTCCGGGCATGTCCGCGTGAGACGAAGCGAAAACTTCTTTGAACTCTTTTAGCAAATCGGTGAGCTCTTGAATCTCATCGGGGGACAGCCCGGAACCAACCTGAACCAATCGAGGGTTCTCCTCATCACCCAAATTTATAGAGATTATTTCTTCTTTTAAAAGCTGAGCATGTCTTTCGTTTTCGCGATCAATGAGGGAACGGATCTCCTTGGGGATGTCCCCATCGAGATCTATTCCTTCATCGTCGGGATTTAAACAATTTATTTCAAAAATCGGCAAGTAAGCGAAAGTGTCATTCATTTCATAAGCAGCCTCCTCCGAGGGGGGGAATACAGCGGTTGACTCAAACTCAAAGTAAAAGCTACGCTGTGGAGGGCCGATAGGCTCAAACTCCGACTCTGTGCTAGACGATGAACTAGTGTCGGACCCGGATTCAGACTTAGTGTAGGTGCTGTGAGTGCGAGTTACATGTGGTATGAAAGTGCAATTATCATAAACGCCTACAGCCTCCACGATGAGTTTGGAAAGATCTTCAACCTCTTTTTCCTCTCCAAGCACCAGCACAACAGCGTCTTCGACCATACCCTCCGGATCTTCACCCTCGAACAGGAGTTGGAGACTGCCCACTCCAAAAGCCTCTAGCCAGTCGAGTGCCTCAGATACCTCTTCTACCTTGGTTACCACTTCATCTTCTTCCCAAGTGTCGTTGGCAAAGATTTCAAACCCCGGATACTTCATTTTCGTTTCCAGATCCACAAAGGGCTCGGGTTCTCCTTGGTACAGCGCCTCTTCTACTTTCGGTTTAACCCCGACTGTATGAGCCCGGGCGCGGTTGCGCCACCTCTTTGCTGGATCGCTCTTCTTGGCCTCATATCCTAGACCAAAGCGCTCGTTACTTCCAGGGAAATCGGGGAATTCTGGAACTCCTTGGCCATAAAGACCCAGACCCATGCCCGGTAGATATTTCATCCTTTTCATGATTTCCAGCGCTGCGGAACTCACCAAGAAGCCGTCCTCGGCCCGGATAGTGCACACTTTCGAAGTCATAACCGCAAAGCCCCCCATGGTAATGTCCTCATCTCCATGCATAATCTCTAGCAGTGGGGAGTTGTCCTCAGAGTGTGGGCGGATGCCTGAGTCTCCATGGATGATGAGGGTTCCAGAATCTAAACCCAGAATGAGTTTCTGATGCAGCGTTGATGGCACACCCATGACATCCGACCTGTGCAGCCATGGCCTTCCCAGCAGGAGGTTGAACGACGCAGGTATCTCCAACACACAGAATTCGACAGTGGTTTTAAACTTCCCTGTCACAAGTTCCAAGTTGATTGTCCCCAAAACATCGCGGCGCGTATTATCATAGGCGCGGACACCTAGATTCGATGGTGCAAAGTCCTTGTTTTTGAGGCCCAAGCAATAAGCGGTGCGAAGTGGGCATACATTGATGGCTGAACCATTGTCGATGAGAATTGCAGGGACCCATTTTCCGAGACACTTCATCGTCACATGCAGTGGCTTGTGGTCAGCTCCCTCCGGCGGGAGATCCTTTTCTGTGAACGACAGGGTGTGCTGGGTGAGGTTCATTGGGGTTATGAGGGCAATAAGAGCTTCCGGGGCTATATCAGAGGGGACCTCGAACTTAGAGAGAGTGTTTACGAGCCTGCGGCGGTGCTCACGGGATGCAGCTAATACTCCCCACATAGACATTCGAACAGGGGTTTCTTGGAGTTGTTGGATTATGGGGTCAGTGGTGGCAGCTGGGTTTTGTTGTTGGGAGGCATCAGGGTTTGAACTCACGAAAGGGTTGAGATGGACAGGTGGGTTAGATTGAGGTGGTGGGTTTGTGGAGTTAGGAGGGTCGTTTTGTGGAGCTTGAGGGGTGTTCGGGTTTGCCGAGTTGACGGGGTTGTTCTGCCGTGGCGGAGGGGCTCTGTCACGACCCAAACCCATGGGTTAAAGGTCTAATGACCGGCCAGTGAGTCTACGTCACCCTAGGCCTATCCTAATAAGTCAGTTTAGGGAATTCATAAAATCCTCTCATTAAAATAGATTACCTTAAGAAATTCAGTAAGCTGATTTCAATAATTCCAACTTTTTCCAGAGTTCTATGTGCGGAAATAAATATAACTACTTAACAATACCTGCAAATAACCATAGCATAACCTGACCGGAACAAGCCGGTTATCAAAATTCAAATGTCTTCAAGTCAAGTCCTCATAGCTCTATACTCACATCAGAACAGTACTACTATATACACGTAAGAACTGATCACCAAAAAGATTTCGACTTGAGAGCAAAGCCGAGTCCATCTAATGCTGTTAACCTGAAAAGTATGGTTTTTGAAAAACTCCATAAGCTAAAGCTCGTATGAAACATGACATATCCAGTAAGCATGTTAAATCATGGATACAACTAACACCTTATAAAAAGCGTAGTCATACTCTTCAGTATCGAACATGTAAAACGTACTTCCTTTCGAAGATAATCAAATTTCAAGTCCATAATAAAGTGAATTCAAGTCTTTCAATAGACTTATGCTAAAAGCAATAATTCTAAGTCATCGGTTCATCAGTTCATTCACAGAATGAAATCCAACTTTTCAGGATAAAGCAGAAAACCATCATGATATTAAAAATATCACATTTCATAATACTCGTCGATTTCGCACATCTTTCATGAACAAGTTTCAACCAGAATCTAGAGGAGCGACCTCTATATCATAAAAGGGAATGACGTCAAACCATCAGGATACCTGGTCAATATCCTCCAACCTTATAACTCCAAATCCACTTTGTCTGTTTAAAGTCCTCAAGCACGGACACTTATTCAGATGCATCGACAGAAAAATATACATTTCATCAAGTCATTTAACAAGTTAATAAATATCCATGATTCCATTTAGAAAACATTTCTAAGATATTTCAACAGCAATGAAATATTTAAACAACAAATGTAAACAAGATACGCATGTTTCACCTTGCTCCTGAAGACGCAGCTAATCTCTACTCGAGTCTTCACGTATTTCACACTAACGATCACACAGACCTAATGAGAATATCATAAACGTCCAAGTATGAGTACAATTAATGTACTAAGTCCGAATAATCCAATTCTAGTCATCTAAGTCGTGGCTTAGAGCCGATCTAAGTCATGGCTTAGAGCCGATCTGTTACTAGGGGTAAAATGGTCATTTTAAATCTCTAAGTACGAAGTGTAAAATTTAAGTAACCTAATTATTCAAAAATTACAATCCTGTAATTTTTACAAAAATCAATAAGATTTTATACAAAGTCTATTTTTGGTGTAGTTATGCAACACAATGGATCGGAGGTTCAATAGCCTCTATTGGTAAAATGGTAAACACAATTCCACCTTAAGATCACATGAAATTTTTTTGGGTAAAAACTTAGTTTTGTCAAAAACTCTAGAAAACCTATGCATGCAAGGTATTTTAAGAAATAAAAACAATACTTTGCTCATTTACTAAAATCTGTCACCCTTTCTTTGAAAAATCATATCTTATTCATAAAAAGTCCAAAAATACTCAAACCAGCGCCCAAACTTGCGTAACGTCCATGTGTATCTACTGTAAAAATTTGAAGATTAGATATCAATCAAATATTCTGCAGATTTCAAAAGAACAAGCTGTTCTACAGAAAAACAGGGCAGCCAAACATATTTTAGTAGAAAATTCATAACTAATTCATTTCAACTCCAAAAATATTGAAACTAGCGCTCAAAGTTGCAAAACGTAAAGTATTATTCTCAGTAAAAATATCAAATTCATAAATCAAAAGTATTTTCCCCGGCAAACAAAAGAAAACAGATTGATCACAGTTTATGTCCCTGTCAGACAACTCTACTTTAAAAATTCACCAAATATTGTATATTTATCCAAATGATTTGATTCCAAAGCCAAAATGTTTCCAACTTAAAGGTTTAAGTCCTGAAAAAAAACCATAGCCATGCAAGTAGTGAAAGTTTCCATAAATTTAAAAGAAGACAGACACAATCAGATTCGGACACACAGATGACAGTCAGTATTCAAAAATTTATAACTAATTCTGTGTTGATTGGTTTTGCATGTTATTGATGTCAAAATCTTCGTCTTTAAACGTACTTTAAAAGTTATGAAGACCTCAAAAATTGAATCATAGCAGAAGGGTTCTCAAAATACGAATTTCTCAGAGGGTAGTAATCTGTCTCCAGAAATAGGAGTTGTTATGCCTAATCTTTTGATGTTAATCAACTCCTAACACCTTAAAACCTTACACATCTGTTAAGAATATGATAATGGGTGTCCAAAATCAGAGGTTTGTAGCTTCCTAATCAAAATTATTCACATAGAAATGGCTTGAGAAAACAATTACCTAGTTGATCTTGAAGTTTCCGGCAAGATTTGTGATTCTCCGGTGAAATTGCCGATCAACTTGGGTACTTAAGGCTGGACCAGAACTAGAAAATGACTCTCTCTCCCTCTCTCTCTCTCTCTCTCATTGCCGACCTCTTCTCTTCTTTTCCTTCTCTTTTTTATTTTCTTTCTTCTTTTAATTAGGCATGCAAGTGCAACTATTATGAGTATAATGATAAAAATCTATTAGATTTTCCTAGGGTGCCACATGCCCACTTACTTGGCACATGATCAATTTAAAAGCATGCCAAGTGTTGGCTTCATCTCAATGACTGGTCATGCATGCATGGCTAGTTCCGGAGCACGGCTCGCGTGCGGCTCGAAAAATTGTACGGGTTCCGGACTCAGAAAAATATGAAATTCGCACTGTACCCTAAATAAATTATTCTAAGAATAACCCCATTCTTGAAATTTAAAGAAAAAATCTAGAACACAAAGATTTGAAATGTCTGACCGATTGACTTGTAAAATGTGTCCGTGACCAATAATTAAAGGTAGTGACGAATTATCATGTACTAATACTATTTTTAACGTGAGGGTTCTCACAGGCTCGGGACGAGCTTCCCCGCTGGAGGTTGGTTGGCTAGTACACTCTTCCACTCCTGGTAAGATTGCTGATTGTTTTGGGAATGGGCTCCCACCAAGTACCCTCCCAAAAGTTGGAGAAGTCAGAGTTGCAAGAGTCAGCCTTACGTTTTCCTTTGTCAAGTGTAGTTTTCTCCAAAGTTTCGTTGAGGGTTTCCATCTCCAGAGCGTGCCACATATTCCCTTCCTCTAGGGAACTCCAAAAGTTGACATTGTTGTTACCGTTGTTGTTGTTGTTGTTGTTGTTGTTGTTGCTGTTGTTGTTGTTGTCGTTGTTGTTGTTAATCTGCAGAGAGCCTTCATCTATCATGGCTCTATTGACGGTCAATTCCTCGCCATCAACCCACACATTCACCAATTCAGATTTTCCCCACAAATCTTCAGGGTCCAGTACACAGATAGCGGGCTCGTCAGGGGTTTCGACTACGGGCTGCGGAAGGTGCTCCCCAATAATGTATTCCTGCGGGATGAAGGCCTGATCCATGATATGGTCCAGAGCGTCGGATCCTCTAGCAATATTGATAATAGCGCTGACAGTGAGCCCCGAAAACATGCGGGGGTTCATGAGGTCCATTTCTTCACGGACTTCTTTCTCTAGGAAAAGGTATGCTAATGACGTCTCGTCTAATGGGTCGGAATCATCCATCCAAAGCCACCCATTGGGTTCGGGCTCCCATGCCCATTCATCCTCCTCTTCGATCGGTTCTGGCTCCAAAACAGAGCAAACAGGGAGTACCCATCAAATGGGTCGGTCATCACTTCTTCAAATTCTTGCCTCCAATTGCCATGTTCTAATTCTGCGACTTGGTGAGCATTGAGAGCTACAGGCCATATTCCAGTCACGATAGCCCGGTTTTCCACCGCCAGAAAATCACTTGCCAATTCTTCCCATCTTCTTTGGAAATCCCAATCCGCAGATTCAAGGGCACAGACTATATCCTCGGTTGGCAACTCGACGATTGGTTTGGGTTGGGTGGTAGGGAGAATGTAAAGGCTCGGGTCAAATGGATGGTCTAGGGAGATATGGTTGGTGCGGGCGTTAGTGTGTTTTGGGAGTGGGTTTGATACGGTGTTTGGTTTTTGTGGTGGTGTGGGGAGAGTTTTATTGTCTATGAGATCTTGGATAGCATGGCGCAGGCGGAAGCAATTGTCGGTTGAATGGCTCGGGCCCTGGTGGAAGGCGCAGTAAGCGTTAGGGTTGTGGGATGCAGGGAGTTTTTGTGGTAGGGGAGTAGGGGCAAGTGGTTTAAGCATACCATCTTTGACCAATTTCTCGAGCACAGCAGAGAGGGGTGCCGAGAATTGAGCAAAAGCGCGGGATTGGGTACGGGGTTGACTGGCTTGGGTCACAATCTGATTGACGGGTTCGGCTTGAGTTGCGTTCGAGAAAGTATTTGGGAGGTTGGTGTAGTTCGAGTTGCCAAACAGGGCGTTGCTATTTCCGGAGAAAACCTTCCTGGGTTTGGACGCAGGCTCGGGTTTGTCAAGGATCCCCAATTGAACTGCCTCTTCGACGGCCAAGCCTGTGTCGAAGAATGTTTTAAAGTCCGAGCATGCTTGAGCCATAACCATGTGCCGTGCGAGAGTTGGTTGAAGGTTCCGGACAATCATCCGGATTTGGTCCCTGTCACTTGGCCTGTCTTTCATCTGTGCGGCCTTAGCCCTCCACCTTTTCACAAACTCAGCGAAGGCCTCCTTTGCTTCCATCTTCGTTGATTCTAATTCTCGAGTGGTCACCTCCAATTGAATATTGTAATCATATTGCGCCACAAAAGCCGCACATATGTCCTCCCATGAGCGTTTCTTCCTTTCATCCAGGGTGGTAAACCAGTGCAAAGCATGTCCCACTAGGGTCTGCGAGAACATCTGCGCCATAGCATCCTTTTCCACTCCCCACATGGAGAGTGCTCCGATGTATCCGGTCAAGTGAGCCCTTGGGTCTCCTGTCCCGTCAAATTTAGCAAAGTCGATCGGCCTGAACTTTTCCTGAAGCTTTGCATTAGGAAACAAGCAAAGCTTGTTGATGTCAAATCCGGTTGATGCTATCTTCTCATTTCTTGCCACAGACTCCTCCAACAGTGTGATCTTTGCCAATACTGCAGCCATCTCGGGGTTTTGCGGGGTTTCCAATTCAACAGTCAGCTGTTCCAGGTTCGGCATCGGATTCGGATTAGGGTTTGGATTGAGGTTCAGTGGTGGAAGACGTCGCGCAACCCTAGTGATCATCATCATAAGCTGGGCGATTTGGTTATCAGTCCGCTCGCCGAGATGTTGGATACCCTCCCTTATATGTCCCATTTCTCCGTACAAGTTTTCCAGACTCGGGTTAGGGTTTGGATTGCCAGCATTCGGGTTTGGGTCGCCTCCGCCGGGGTTTGGGTTTGGGTTACCTCCGTTCAGGTTCAGGTTTGGGTTACCTCCGTTCGGGTTTAGGTTGCCTCCGTTTGGGTTTGGGTTTGGGTTTAGGTTCCCGATCAATAGATCCATCCCTGCCCTTGAATCTGACACACTGACGGAAACTGCTTGAAGTTGAAGCCGTTCCAATCTCTGTCCCAAAGGTCTGGTCCAGGAGGGTATGGTGTCCTTCTTCTTCGGCCCAATCGCTCAGTACTGACAGCAAAGCAAAAACCGTGCTCAGACGCGATTCCTATTTTTATTTTCATGAATTATGTGCATAGGCTTTTAGAAAATGTGCATCATCGTCACCGCCATCGACTCTAATTTTCCAAGAATGATCGAGTATCCTTCACGCGAGGTTGCCTTGATCCTCGGATTTCTTTTAGGGTGTATCCTTCGTTCAGAATGACAAATTCTAAGAGATGTCAAAATGAACTAAGTATTCAACTGGTCCTCGTTCGAAGTTTCAATTTTGAACTTGGAATAACTTAGTATAGACGGCGTGATGCCCCAACCATCGTGGTGTCAGTGACATGGTGCCATTAGCCAAGGTGGTGTAAGTAAAGTGACATCACGGCGCCGGTTCCTTTGTTATTCCTTATTCTCCGTTGAAATTTTGATTAGGCATTAGTCAAGGACTTAGTATCTTCTGATTTCCCAAAGTCTCCTTGTTCTAAGGACTCATGTAGTTTAACAACACGCACATAGAATGCATGACTCTTCATCGGGTCTTGGCAACTTCGCGAAGACTGCGCAAGCGAGTCTTAGAATTCTATATGAGACACAAAAAGAAAGCGTAAGATGCAAGGTGCGATGTGCAAGGGTGATAAGATTACGGTCTTTCGAAGGTTGCCTGATTCCTCAGAATTTCTTTTAGGGTGTATCCTTCGTTTAGAACGACAAATTCTAAGAGATGTCAAAATGAACTAAGTATTCAACTAGTCCTCGTTCGAAGTTTCAATTTTGAACTTAGAATAACTCAGTATAGACAGCGTGATGCCCCAACCATCGTGGTGTCAGTGACATGGTGCCATTAGCCAAGGTGGTGTAAGTAAAGTGACATCACGGCGCCGGTTCCCTTGTTATTCCTTATTCTTCGTTGAAATTTCGATTAGGCATTAGTCAAGGACTTAGTCTATTCTGATTTCCCAAAGTCTCCTTGTTCTAAGGACTCATGCAGTTTAGACAACATACACCGGGGTGCACGACTCATCATCGGGCCTCGGCAACCTTCTACAGACCGTGCGAGCGAGATTAAAAGCACATGACCTGAAATTGGACGGACAGCATGACGGCATGACATGGATGATATGCATGGCGAGATACAGAAAGCAGTAACATGTAGACAGGATATAGCACATAGTCCTACCCTGCGGGTCCCTGTCCTAGTTCGGAAGGTTCTATTGCTTTCTAAACACGTATAGAGGCCGGTTTTGGTTTGAAGAGGGTTCCCCGGACTAGAGTCAAAGTATACCTCCCATTATTGAGCGTACACCCAATAATGGTACAAACGGTAGAGATGACTCATCACGGTCGAGGGTTGCTGAGCATTCCGGGATTCCCCATCACCGGCAAGCCGGGTAGGATTGCCGAAACACAACAGCGGGGTTGCACAAGATATATACAAAAGATAGACAATGAAACAAAATCCCTTTGAAAATCCCACAAAAGTTTTTCAAGCTTGGCTCACAAGTTTAATTGGTATTCAAGAAAAGTGGGCCGTTTTATCAACAAACCAACTTTTTCTCAAGTATTAATTAAACGTCCCCAGCGGAGTCGCCACTGTGGGCTACCTACCCGAAAAACAAAAATGTTTTGCTTTATAATTTTCCCACCGCTTTGAAGAAAAAATACACCGTTTGAAGAGTCGCCACCCGGATTTGCGGTATATCACCCGAGAAACCGTATTGTTTGGAAAACCGGTTGATTTGAATTGAAAACCAGAGATCGTTTTGAGGGTTCGGAAGCCATGTTACGAGGGGGGAAGGGTTTTACGGCACCCCCCTCGCCCGATTCGAAATCGGTCTCTACTAAACGTTTGTGGGATTTTTCAAAGGGATTTTGTTTCATTAGAGCATTTAGCAAGTATCCACAATTATAACAGGTAAGAAGTGCATGCATGTGCAGTTGTACAGGGGGAAGTGAAATGATGGAGTAACGGTGAGCAAATGCATGAATGACAGAAAATCGGAAACTGCCACTGACTTCACTCTCGAGCGCTCGAGATCAGTCTCGAGCGCTCGAGATCAGTCTCGAGCGCTTGGGAGTTCTGACACCCAACCTGCAAGCTTTGTTAGCACCGACAGAATACAATGCTAAAATAGGAACTGAAAAGCTGCTATATACATTACTGGCTCAGCAGAGGATTTGAAAGACTAGGATGAACCCTCAATCTTTCAGACCTTGCATCCCTGCCTTAACAAGACTAAATCTACAAATTTAAAAGAACAACAGGCCACACTTATGCATGCAGAGACCAGATAACACAGCAGACTGGAAAATGGGAAGCAATGGCATGCATGCACTCCCGAGCGCTCTGGAATGGTTCGGAGCGCTTGGGAGTGAGCTGCATGTCAGCTTACTCTCAAACAGGAAATAGTACCATTTTGACATGCAAAGGCCCTTGTTTTGATATTTCCCAAGAGGAGAACCTCTTTTAACTTTGAAAGAGAGAAACCTTTTTCGCACATGAAAACTTGTGAGAAAATGTTTATGTTTTTAGGGGAAAACCATTTTCTGTGCATGCATGCCAAAATGAAACCAATTCTTTTAATATTACACTTCATTCTCAACCTACTGTGTAACAAAAGACCATACATGAAACTGGGAACAGTCCCGAGCGCTCTGGAATACTCTCGAGCGCTTAGGAGTGTTTCCAGTAGGAGTTTTATGAAAATATTTTTTTGTGCCCCATTGCTCTTGTTCTTACACTAGGGTCTCCCAACCATGCACCCAGTATTGAAGACTGGGTCAGGCTGAGAGACCCCCCTCAGAAGGGAAGAACAACCCTTTTGGTTGAGATCAAAGGTGAAAGTTTCTACCTTTTCCTTGAACTTTTGCTCCTTGGAATGACTTTGAAATGTGGGTGAAGAGAGGAGAGTGCAAGAGATCAGAAGAGTGTTCTTGGTTTCTTGCCCTTTTCCTTGGTGATTTCTAAAACCTTTGGAGTTTGGAAATAGAGTTTGGAGGTTTTTGGTCTTTAGCTTAGTGAGAGAAAGGAAGCAGAGAGTAAGGATTCTTTGGGATGAAAATTTCGTCCTCCCTCTCAGCTGAAAACCAGTCATATTTATAGGCCAAATAACCCATGGTTTTTTTGAAATCAAATGGTTTTGATAAAACATTTTTTTAATAGGAAAATCTTTGGCCTGAATATCTGCCACCAGAGGTTGAGTGTGGACCGAGCCATCGGCGGGCTCAAGGTGGTGCTAATGATGAGTTGTAAGGGTAGTGGGTGATACTGCCATCCATTGGGCAATAGAATAGTCTCGAGCACTTGGGATCACTCCCGAGCGCTTGGGACTTCACTCTCGAGCGCTTGAGAAAGAGCCAGGCCAGAGGTTTTTGGAAAATGGTTTTGAGCGCTTGGAATTGCTCCCAAGCGCTTGAAAATGCTTTTTACCATTTTTAATCCCTCTTCAAATCTTTCAAGGAGCAAAGTTCCGATCGATACCAGGCTTGTTTCAATCCGAAGTCATCATCGGGGAGCCTCCGGGCCACGAGTCAAGGAATCTTGAAAAATCCAAACTGGGGTGTCTACAACTGCATTCCTAGACTCCATGAGAGTATTCTTGTGAATATCTTGTATATCTGACTCATACACAAGAAAACGATAGGCACTACTATCGTTTGCATAACCGATGAATACACAATCAACGGTTTTAGGGCCTATCTTCTCCTTCTTAGGAGGAGGTACAGCCACCTTCGCTAGGCATCCCCATGTTCGTGTAGACACCTCCCAAACGGGGCATCGCCATACAGATTGATCACGTTTATTTGCTCGATTGGTTGCTTGCTTCAAAAACCAAAATCATGGACATTCCCATGGCTAGGAACATCGCCACATGATAGCGGTTATCATCAAAACAGAGTCGCCACCCAGTTTATTAAAACTGGGAAAATAGATAGAGATTCTGGATACGGGAGCCAAAAGTACAATAAGGGGAAGGTGTTAGGCACCCCTCTTTGCCCAGTCGTGAGACTGGCCCATAATCATTCAACATAAGACGTGTAGATGCTTTGTTTAATTCTAACACATAGTCTGTTTATTTATTCCTTTAAACAGTAAGCAAAGTGAGCTAGTGCGATAAGTAAGCATGCATTCAGAAAGCAGAGAAAGCAACAAAACTGTCCCAGGGAGATGGATCCCGCGACCGGTGAATGGATGTCACGGCCGAGGGATCCTCCTGGTTTGATGTACCGGCCGAGGGATCGAAGCCCCGGTCGGTGTTCTTCCTCACACCCGACAGAAAGATTAATCAGATGATCAAAACGCTACGGTTAGTCAAAAATACAGTAAATAAGACAAACCAGAGGCCGTTGGGCCTCACCACCTTAATCCCTCAGTTGCTTGATTGCTCTAGATTGGGCGTGATTGACTGATTGCTTGATTGAAAACCCTAGGGTTAGGGTTTGAACTTCGGGGTTTGATTGCCGGATTGACGGCTGCCTTCGGAAGGTTAGGGCTTTTGAAGAGTTGGTTTGAGGGAGTATTTGTGCAGAGTTTCGAGGCTTGAGAGAGTGTATACTCTGATAATTTTGTGTGTTTATTTTCGGAGTCCAAAGGCCCTTTATATAGGCAATTGGTGACTCACTCAGGCCAATCAAATCACGAGATGGCAATTGCAATTGTAATGCATCTCTAACTCTACGTCGTAATCTCTGAGCGTAGCCCGAACGCATCGGAAAGGTAGTGTAATCGGATCAAACGTCTGACAGAACACGTTCCAGAGTCTGGGAAAAGGTCGATCTGGCGGCCGAGTAAAGGATATCACAGCCGAGGAATGGATGTCTCGGCCGAAGGATAGATCTTGCGGCCGAGGGATTGATCTCTCAGGGAGGTTTTGCTAGCAACAAGTTGCTCAGGTGAGGAAATGATGTTAGGGCCGTGGGATCGATGTCACGGCCGACAGATGGATTCTCCTAGGCTTCTGTATTTCTGTCTGAAAGGCTGTATGACTCTGAATTGGGTCCTCTAAGTGGCTCAAAGTTCTTACCAAAAGTCCTAAGGTTCTCAAGGAAGCAATCAGCAATCACTGTATCCATTTCATCATCGGGATGGTCCCAAGGTGGGACTTGAAATAATCGTTAGGCCAAATTGGGGTGTCTATAGTTCGTAAGAATGCATAATTAGGCTTCCTACCTTTAAACAATTCATACGGGGTTTTACCAACGTCTTTGCGAGGTATTTTATTGAGGATGTAATTAGCAGTGAGAACAGCATCTCCCCACATGTTCTGAGGCAACCCAAAACTGATCAACATAGCGTTCATCATATCCTTCAATGTACGATTCTTGCGCTCAGCAATTCCGTTAGTCTGAGGCGAATAGGGTGCTGTGGTCTCATAGATTATTCCGTGTAGGGCACAGAATTCTCCAAACGGTGACTGAAATTCACCACCACGATCACTTCTGACCACCTTAATCTTTCTGCTCAGTTGATTCTCAACCTGAGTCTTATAGTGAACAAACTTATCCAGGGCTTCATCCTTGCTTTTCAGCAAATACACATAGCAAAACCGAGTGCTATCATTGATAAAAGTAATGAAATACTTGTTACCGGCCCGAGTTTGGACATATTTCAGATCACACACATCAGTGTGGATTAAACCCAAAGGTTCTGTGCTTCTTTCTACTGCTTTGAAAGATGCTATGGGCATTTTAGCCTCTACACAGGTCTCACACTTGTGTTTTTTATCAATTTGAAAAGCTGGAATATGGTCCAAGTTAATTAATCTATGCATAGAATCATAATTAACATGACCTAGTCTACCATGCCACAAAAAGGAAGACTCAAGTACATAAACAACAGGGGATTTCTTTTTATTGATAGTAGGGATAACAGTCATTACATTCATCTTAAAAAGACCATCGGTCATGTAACCTTTCCCTACATACATTCCAGCTTTAGTCAGAGTGACCCTATCAGCCTTGAAAACCAGGCGGAAGCCATGCTTGCTCAACAGCGAACCAGAAACCAAATTCTTGCGAAGATCTGGCACGAACAGCACATTATTCAGAGTCAACTCTTTTCCCGAAGTCATCTTCAGGACCACTTTCCCCTGCCCCGCAACATCCGAGGTAGCTGAATTCCCCATAAACAGTTTCTCACCGTCAGCAACCGGCTCGAAAGTAGTGAACAACTGCTTGTCACAACAGATATGATGTGTAGCCCCAGTGTCTACCCACCATTCCTGCGGGTTTGAACCCACCATGTTCACTTCAGATACCATAGCCGAGAGGTTGATATCAGACACTGCTGCCTCCACCTGAGCCAAATGTGCCTGAGCGCGAGGGTTAAGCGGCTTCTTACACTCCGAAGCTTTATGCCTGAACTTGTTGCAGTTGAAGCATGCACCCTGAAACTTCTCTTTCTGTTTCTTGGCAACCCCACCTCTCGGTCCCAGATTGACACTTTTGTCCTTCTGTTTGCCAGCTTGCTTGTCAGACCGCTTGTCAGAACGCCTGTCATACTGGTTTCTCCTCACAACGGAAGATTGACCATGCTCCATCGTGTTTGCCTTGGCCATGTAGGAGGTCTTCGCACTCCTATCCATACCCCGATTCTCCTCTTCAATACGGAGTTTGATGAAAAGAGCCTCCAAGGTCATCTCCTTATTCTTGAACATGAGATAGCTCTTGAACTCTTTCCATGCTGGGGGTAGCTTGTGGATGACTGCAGCCACCTGGAATGCTTCACTCAGAATCATCCCCTCAGTCCTGATCTCATTGAGCAGGAGCTGCAGCTCTTGGACTTGGACTGCCACAGACTTGGAGTCCACCATCATGTAATCAAGGAACCGGCCCACAACGAACTTCTTGGACCCGGCACCCTCGATCTTGTATTTCCTGTCTAAGGATTCCCATAATTCCTTAGCCGACGGAGCCTCACCATACACAGAATACAACGAATCATCTAGAGCATTCAGAATGTAATTCTTGCACATGTAGTCATGCTCTTTCCATCTGGCCACATCAATCCGCTTCTGAGTGTCAGAATCATCCTCAGCAATAACAGGTGTTTCCTCGACAAGCCACTTTGCCAAGTTTAAGGTGGTGAGATAGAACAACATCTTCTGTTGCCACCTTTTGAAGTCCACCCCAACAAATTTGCTCGGCCTCTCCACGTGAGATATTGGAACCGAGGGAATCCCAGGAATAGGAGCATGAGTTGGAATAGCACCACTGCCATTTCCATTGCCACTGACAGCACCAGTCTCTTTGTCTTTGCCAGTAGTTTTCCCTTGCACAGTAGTCATGTTTTCCTGAAATTAGGAAAAACCACATATAAGAGAAGAAATCTCAATATCAAAATGACATGCTATACATGCATAGATTAACAATCTATCAAACAAGCTAAGTCTGACATCCCCACAATACCATGTAACCTGGGGGTCCCAGGGGGCGCGCCCCCTGGCGGGGGTCTTGGGGTACCACTTGCCGTGCACAAGGGCTGGCACTCACACCGTCCACAGGTTGAGTACTTCAGGCCGAGAGCAACCCAGGCATCAAGCACATGAACTGCACACCGGGCAGATCATAAACACTGGATCAAGGCCAGGTGATGTCAAGGCAGAAGCCAAGTAGATCACCCTAGAGGCCAACAAAAAATGATCCAAGGCCAAGCTGCGCACGACTGCCTTAGGCCGTAGCCTCTCTGTTCGCAACATGATCGAGTCACGCATGACTGATCTTGGCCGAAGCCAAACGGGTCTGTTATCATATCATGTTCCGATCCAACAATCAATCTGGAATAATCTCGTATAAATCACTGATCAATCTGCTGAGCAAATTGATTTAACATCTTACACCAGTGGCACTCCACCACAATTCTATTCAGTCGTTAACCTGTTCTTGCAACTCAAAAATTAGTACAAAACAGAAACTGTTTTCTGGAATTCGATGCCGATCAATGATCAAAATCTTTCTTAAGCTTGTTGGGAAAATTTCGGCAGCCACAAGACATTCTAGAGAACAATTTCTTTATCAATGATAAAATTACAAGAACAAACCAAATTACAAGATACAAACCAGTTTACTGAATACGAAGAACGAGATACAAACAGAATCTTGGATTGAAACCGAGTCCTGTGTAGAACCACAGTCTCCTTAAGAATGATTCGCCCCTACCGTGGGTGTTGTAGGTTGCGTCGGCGACTTTCTCCAAGGGTTAGCTCGGTTGAACCACTAGCTGTCGGAACACCACCGATGACAACCTTGGCGAACTGACTACCGCCTGCCTCTCTCTCTCAAGAACGAAAATCAGAATATGCTGGAAGGTTGCGAATTTGCTTGTGATTTCTCCAAGGACGTGAGCCTCCTTTTATAGGGGAAGGAGGCAGGAAAGGTGTAATGCTGCCATTATTCTGCCAATGAATTCTGTCAATGAATTCTGCCATTGAAGAAGGAGGTTACGGGAATCAACACTCCATCATGGTGAGGGTTACAGGAGTTATGAAATCCACACATCAATACGTCTATTGATTGTGGTGCATCAGGATTCCACGAGCTCGGAACACGCACGGTTGCCTCGAGAGACCCTCCGGTTTGTCCTGATTTCATTCATCTGAAATTCCGTAAAATTTCCAACAGATTCTTCTAGATATTGGTACTTGCCAAACACACATCTTTAATAGGTATATCTCAAATTCTTCCCTTTACATCGTGTTTTCGTCACAAAGTGTGGGGGCGTGATTTATCCTTGAACCTCCTGAACCCCTTCTTGTTGGTTGAACCGTGATGACTTTGACTGGCGACGCCGTGTACCTGCAAACCGGAGGGTGGTGTTCCTCCAGGTAGAAGCTCCGACGATCTAGTTAGAATCGGAGGAGAGAAGAAGAAGAAGTTTAGTAAGAAGTGTGCTTGGGGAGTAGAATATCTGACCTCTTCCCACAAAGGGGTAGCTTGCTATTTATAGGCAAAGACCTGGAGTGCTGAACAAGGTGGAAGTGTATTGCACGCGCGTTGCTACGCTCGGATGACGTCACATGTCAGAGGCACTCGATGGATACCGCCTTTCAAGATCTGCAGACCCATGTGGACCCATGTGGGCCAATGTCAGAAATGTCAAATCGGTTATCAGAGAGGCAGACGTGCTTATCTTTGATTCTTCCAGCAGAAGCTTCCAGAACGTTCTACCATCGCCTTAGCATCCGAGGAACCCTTCCGAGCACAAGTTTGCCGAGGATAAGACTTGCTTGCCACACCATTCGCTCGAACAAGGAGGATGCTCATCCGAGTAAACAGGACTGGTGCCGAACAAAGGCGTTATGATTTCGTTCGGAGAACCAGCTTACGCTCGGCGGGCGTCCACGAGACTGACTAACGTTCGGTGGGTAACTGGGATGACGTGTTATGTTTGACTTTTCCTCATACAGACGAACTGAGACAACTGGGCCGTGGGCCCACAAGGTCAACCTGTTGACCCCTTTAATCCCTCGGATATTTCGGCCCACTACACAAAGTGCTGGGCTCCTAGCTTCATGAAATTTAAATATAATACAGGAATTTGAAATGCTACCATGTTTGATGAATTCCTCACTGCTCTCTAGGTTCAGTTATATGACTACATCTTGTTCATTACTATGTTACCAAATCTGGAGGTTCGAGTTGTCATCTTTGATGGCACAGTAGAAAGTGAAAGGATATATGGCTTTGACTCCAACTTAGTGTATACCCTTTTGGAAATATACAAAACGGAAATCTGAAAATCTATGTGTATGTTTTGGTAGACAATGTTATATGGCCAAAACCTCATGAATGTGTTATGACTTGGTGGTACTGGCTATGTATATGTTTTTGTAACGACCCGGATTTTTGGGAAATAAAAATCTCGTTGATTATTTTATTGACTTTATAAATTACTTATTTTCTAATAATCCGTCGTAATTAGATTTATTCGATTCAAAATCTAACTTCATTTCGCCTTGCGATTTAGCCATTTTCTAAAGACAAGTGAGATAGTAAACCCTAAGGCATCCTATTTAGCAAGCCTGGCTAGCTTCTAGCTAATCGTTAGAGTAACCTAATCGAACCTTGGACCCTTATGAACCATTTGAACCCTAAGTGAGACCTTGACCAAAGTCAACCTTTGATCTATTACCCATTGGACGATAGATGCTAGGATAATCTTTATCCATTGGACCATAGGTTTACACCGAGGATATTATGACTGGATTGCTAGGTACACTTTATATGATTATATATCACTTACCATCTTTACCCATTGGACGATAAAAGTTAGGAGAATTATTAACCATTGGACGATAGGTTAGTCTTTCTACCTAGTACAAGATCTATTAGTTTAATTAGATTCACCATGAGTCATTGTACTATTGTAGATAGATTATATAAGTTTAGTACTTTCATCCTTTGACCTTTGGTTAATAAATGTTAGGGGAATTATAGTCCATTGGTCCATAAGGGCAAATCAAGCTATAGTACTAGGTTAAATTAGTTAATTCTTTCCTAGATATGATATGTACTTGTTTAATTAAAGTATAAGATATGTATATGTCATCCTAGGATACTATGTATTAGTATATAGTTTATAAGTACATAGGTGGCATATTGACATAGTTTAATAGGGAATTTTGACTTAAAATGTAACAACTCCGATTTTCAGTAAATAAAAATCTTGTTGATTATTATATTGACTCTATAAATTCCTTATTTTCAAATAATCCGTCATAATTAGATTTATTCGATTCAAACCTAATTTCACTTCGCCTTGCGATTTAGTCATTTTCTAAAGACAAATGAGATAGTAAACCCTAAGTCGTCCCATTTAGCAAGCCTAGCTAGCTTCCAACTAATCGTTAGGGTAGCCTAATCGAACCTTTGAACCATTTGAACCCTAAGTGAGACCTTGACCAAAAGTCAACCCTTGATCTATTACCCATTGGACGATAGATACTAGGATAATCTTTATCCATTGGACCATAGATTTACACCTTGGATATTGTGACAAGATTGCTAGGTACACTTTATAAGATTATATATTACTTACCATCTTTACCCATTGGACGATACCATCTTTACCCATTGGACGATAGAAGTTAGGAGAATTATTAACCATTGGACGATAGGTTAACCTTTCTACCTAGTACAAGGTCCATTAGTTTAATTAGATTCACCATGAGTCATTGTACTATTATAGATAGGTTATATAAGTTTAGTACTTTCATCCTTTAACCATTGGTTAATAAATGTTAGGGGATTTATAATCCATTGGTCCATAAAACCATATTAAGCTATAGTACTAGGTTAAATTAGTTAATTCTTTCCTAGATATGATATGTACTTATTTAATTAAGGTATATGATATGTTTACATCATCCTAGGATACTATGTATTAGTATATAGTATATAAGTACATAGGTGGCATTTTGACATAGTTTAATAGGAAATTTTGACTTAAAAGTTCAAGATGAGATCATAGGGTACATTGTCCTTTTAGTTAGTCTTTCTTTTAACCAAGGAAGGAGGAGAGAAAGAGAGAGAGAGAGAGAGGGAGAGAGAATTCGGGAGAGGGAGAGGAGAGAGAGGCCGAGAGAGATAGAGAGATAGAGAGATAGGAGAGAGAGAGAGATATATATATGCATGTACCTTCTTGATCTTCTTCTACCAAAAACCCTATATATATATATGTACATGTACGAGTGAAAGATGAAAGATTTAAAGGACATGAGGTGGACTAAAATACTAGATCTTCCTTGCCATGTCAAGCCTTACACCAAAACCTTACTCTTTCACTTAGTCAACTACCAACCCTTTGTCCTTTCTCCATTAGGTGTCCAAGAGAGAGAGAGAGAGAGAGAGAGGGAGAGAGAGAGAGAGGCCGGTTGAGGGAGAAAGAGAGAGAGAGTGATGTGTGTGACTAGTGTACTTCCATATCTCCCTACATCATCTTATTGCATCACCTTGTACCACCATATCTAGGGTTTCTTATTTCTTTCAACCCTAAAGGACTACCATATCTTATTTTCTATTCTAGACTAGACACAAACCCCATTAAAGAAACTTAAACCTTGTCCTAGGTTAGAAGAAAGAATAAGGGAAAATCTATTAGTCTTTCAAACCCTTGTACCTTCTTTGGACCAAAGAGAGAGAGAGAGAGAGAGCCGAGAGAGATGGGAGAGAGAGAGGCCGGAAGAGAGAGAGAGGGAGAGAGAGATTTGTGATGTGTGCAAGTGTACAATAAGCCTAGTCATGTCCTTTAGTGCAACACCTCATCCAATCTAAGGACAATTAAATCTAGTCAATCTATGATCCATTGGGTAACAAATGTTAGGGGAAATATTGTCTCTTGGATAATAGACCAACCTTGGCCTATAAATAGCAAGCCATTTCAAGCCTTTGAACTCACACCTTCAAGCATTGCTCCAACTTCTCTCTAGAAAGTCTAAGTGTTCTTGTTGTTCTTGCTTAGTTCTTAGTTGTTCTTGAAGTTCTTCCCTAGTTCTTCAAGAAACTCTTCTAGTGCTGCCACTAAGCCGCCACTCCACCACCCTACCGATCCAAAAGTGTTAGTAGTATTAGTCAAGATCAAGTTTCGAGAGAAACCTTTCTCTTTCGAAGCTAGCGAAGCCATTCCTAAGCCGTTACTCCGTCCGACGTACTATTTTTCCTAATTCGTAGCCGACTACCGCCAAGAAGAACGGTAGATATTCTATATCTACTCTTCTCTACGTATATGTAGAATACTCTTTAAGTTTAGTATAATTTTCCTATACTTTCAAAGATCTAAGTATAGCGTATTGCATGCGTATTTCGAAATGATAATGAATTTTTCTAAACCTTTGAAATCTCGAGCATACGTAGATTATACGAGCTACTTTCCCTAAGCATGATTAGAAATGTTTAGAAGTTGTTATCTTGATTAACCATGGCATGAATAGCTTAACGTTAGAACACTCAATAAACATATGTTGCTTTGAACTTAAGAAAGCATGATTTAGGATTAAGCTGTTTTAATCTTAGAATGAATGTGAGCATGATTATGTGATTACTTGACTACTTGTTGTTGATAAAGCATAAGTGATTTATCACTCCAAAGGTGTCCGTCCATGTGGCACTATGCTTAACCTTGTGTGATTAAATGTGAGTATGATGATGTGACAAAATGAGCATGCTATCTAATATAGAGTTGAATGATCTTGCTAGTTTAGCTTCAAGATTACTTAAATTGTGAAATGAATTACCGCGGAGTCATTGCATGCAACGAGACACGAAAACCGAGAAAGTAGAAACATGACACCTAGGGTGTGGTCAAAGAAAAGATGGTAGTCATTGTGTAAGTGTTTCGAAAACCGTAATGTAGCCGGACTTTGTAGCTCATTGCGAAGATTTCCAATGGGGCCGGACATGGTAGTCTCATGTGGAAATATGGCTTGATCCTCCGCGAAAAGGGATCAATGCAAGATTGAAATGGATTTTGTAAACCATGATTGGCCGGACTTGGTAGCCATTGTGAGTGTTGCTAATGGAGCCGGACTTGGTAGCCTCATTAGTAACAATTTGTGAAAGAAACGTGGAAAATGTGATTTTTGGTAAGAGTGAAAATGTGACACAGTCTACGATGAGTCGCGTAGGAGAAACATGAAAAGACATGACACCAACGCTAAAAGATATCGAATATAGATGTATCATTGTTTATCTATGTTGTTGAATGAGCATGTGCAATTGTTTATATGTTTCCTTGCTATAAGTTAAGAGTTAGTGGATATAGTTTATTCTATTGAGCTTGTAGCTCACGGTGTTACCTTTTTGGTGACCCTGACATATTATACTGGAGGCGACGCTGGTATAATGTGTCAGAGTTAATTGATGAGCAAGGTGAGCAGTACGCATTGGAGGCTTTTGGAGCCGAAGAGCTTGCTAGGATGGAGGAAGAAGCGGAGTAGTAAAATACCCTAGAAATTCCATCCTTGTGTAATAAAAGTACTCTAGTAAGACTTACGTTGTAATAATGAGCTTGACTCTTAGTCTTTTTATTCAATAAAATGTTTAATTAACGAACCCGAAAATGGGGGCGTTACATAAAAGTCCAAGATGAGATCATGTAGTACATTGTCCTTTTATTAGTCTATCTAATATATGTATATATATTAACCAAGGAAGGAGGAGAGATAGGGAAAGAGAGAGAGAGAGAATTCGGGAGAGGGGGAGGAGAGAGAGGCCGAGAGAGATAGAGAGATAGGAGAGAGAAAGAGAGAGAGATATGCACGTACCTTCTTGATCTTCTTCTACCAAAAACCCTAGTTCTATATATATATGTACATGTACTAATGAAAGAAGAAAGATTTAAAGGACATGAGGTGGACTAAAATACTAGATCTTCCTTGCCATGTCAAGCCTTACACCAAAACCTTACTCTTTCACCTAGTCAACTACCAACCCTTTGTCCTTTCTTACTTAGGTGTCCAAGAGAGAGAGAGAGAGAGAGAGAGAGAGAGAGAGAGAGAGAGAGAGAGAGAGTGGCCGGTTGAGAGAGGGAGAGAGAGAGAGTGATGTGTGTGCAATTGTACTCACCATATCTTCCTACATCATCCTATTGCATCACCATGTACCACCATATCTAGGGTTTCTTATTCTTTCAACCCTAAAGGACTACCATATCTTATTTTTTTATTCTAGACTAGACACAAACCCCATTAAAGAAACCTAAACCTTGTCCTTGATTGAAAGAAAGAATAAGGGAAAATCATAGTCTTTCAACCCTTGTACTTTCTTTGGACCAAAGAGAGAGAGAGAGAGAGAGAGAGAGCCGAGAGAGATAGGGAGAGAAAGAGGCCGGGAGAGAAGAAGAGAGGGAGAGATAGATTGTGTGATGTGTGCAAGTGTACAACCAAGCCTAGTCATGTCCTTTAGTTCAACACCTCACCCAATCTAAGTACCATCAAATCTAGTCAATCTATGAACCATTGGATAACCAATGTTAGGGGAAATATTGTCTCTTGGATAATAGACCAACCTTGGCCTATAAATAGCAAGCCATTCAAGCCTTGAACTCACACCTTCAAGCATTGCTCCAACTTCTCTCTAGAAAGTCTAGTGTACTTGTTGTTCTTGCTTAGTTCTTAGTTATTCGTGAGGTTCTTCTTTAGTTCTTCAAGAAACTCTTCTAGTGCCGCCACTAAACCACCATACAACCACCCTATCGATCCAAAAGTTCTAGTAGCTTTAGTCAAGATCAAGTTTCGAGAGAAATCTTTCTCTTTCGAAGCTAGCGAAGCCATTCCTAAGCCGTTACTCCGTCCGACGTACTATTTTCCTAATCCGTAGCCGACTACCGCCAAGAAGAATGGTAGATATTCTATATCTACTCTTCTCTACGTATATGTAGAATACTCCTTAAGTATAGTATAATTTTCCTACACTTTCCAAATTCTAAGTATAGCGTATGGCATACGTATTTTGAAATGATTATAGATTATTCCAAGCCTTCGAAATTGTAAGTATACGTAGATGATATGAGCTACTTTCCCTAAGCATGATTTGAAATGTTTAGAAATTGTTATCTTGATTAACCATGGCATGAATAGCTTAACGTTAGAACACTCAATAAACATTTGCTGTTTTGAACTTAAGAAAGCATGATTTAGAATTAAGCTGTTTAATCTTAGAATGAATGTGAGCATGATTATGTGATTACTTGACTACTTGTTGTTGATAAAGCATAAGTGATTTATCACTCCAAAGGTGTCCGTCCATGTGGCACTATGCTTAATCTTGTGTGATTAAATGTTGAGTATGACGATGTGACAAAATGAGCATGCTATCTAATATAGAGTTGAATGATCTTGCTAGTTTAGTTTCAAGATTTCCTAAAGTCTGAAAGAATTACCGCGGAGTCATTGCATGCAACGAGACACGAAAATCGCGAAAGTAAAAACATGACACCTAGGGTGTGGTTAAAGAAAGGATGGGATTAACATGCGGAAAATATTTTGAAAGTACATAATGACCGGACTTGGTAGTCATTGTGTGAGTGTTTTCGAAAACCGCAATGAGGCCGGACTTGGTAGTCCATTGCGAAGATAAAGGAAATAATTGGTCTTGGATAAAATATTTTGAAACTACATTGTGGTCGGACATGGTAGCCCAATGTGAGTTGTGAAAACCCGCAAGGTGGCCAGACTTGGTAGCCCTTTGTGTGGACTTGCGAAAACCGTAATGTGGCCGGACTTGGTAGCCCATTGCGAAGATTGCCAATGGGGCCGGACGTGGTAACCTCATGTGGCAATAAGGCTTGGTTATCCGCGGAGAGGAGCCAATGCAAGTTTTGTGTGCCAATGGGAACCCGGGACGGCGGAACCATTGTGAGGATACTCGGGAGACCGGAACGGCGGAACCGAGGTTGGGTGTGTGTTTTAAAAACCTCATGTGGCCGAACGTGGCAGCTCATTGTGTGGATGGATTTTGAAAGCCGCAACGTGGCCGGACTTGGTAGCCCATTGTGTGTGTGTCACCAATGTAGCCGGACGTGGTAGCTTCACTGGTAACATGATTTATCTATACACTCAATAGGGACCTGGCGTGAAAGCCTTTGTGTGGATTTTGAAAACCATGATATGGCCGGACTTGGTAGCCATCATGTGTGTTACTAATGGAGCCGGACTTGGTAGCCTCATTAGTAGCAATTTGTGAAAGAAACTTTGGAAATGTGGATTTTGTAAAAGTAAAAAGGATGACACGGTCTACGATGAGTCGCGTAGGAGAAACACGAAAAGACATGACACCAATGTTAGAAAGATAGCGAATGCGGATGTGTTATTGCTTAATTTACTTTAATGAATGAGCATGTGCAATTGTCTATGTGAATTTCTGGTTACAAGTAAGGATTTGTGGGTATGGTTTATCTTGGAAAAATAGTAACACGGATTATGAAACGCTGCGAAGAAGAAACTCTGATATCACGAACACCAACGATAGTTAATAGAAAATGCGGATGTGTTATTATTGATAGCTGTTGAATAAACACGTACTGCGTAGATATCATTATCTGTAAGGTTCATTGCTGTTATTTGTGACTTGCTATGTGTAAGTTAAGGGTTAGTGGGTATGGTTAATTCTATTGAGCTTTGTAAGCTCACGGTGTTGCCTTTGGTGACCCTGACATATTATATTGGTGGCGACGCCGGTATAATGTGTCAGACCTTATAGATGAACAGGGTGAAATGTACACTTTGGAGGCTTTTGGAGCTGGCTAGGATGGAGGAGCAGGCGGAGCTGTAGTTAGGAACCTTAGTTCCCTTCCCTTTTGAATAAATGTACTCCTTGTGAGGTTGATGATGTAATAATGAGCCAGACTCCATTTGATTTTATCAATAAAATTGTCCTTTAACGTACCCGAAAATGGGGGCGTTACAACATGGTATCAGAGCTCTAGGCTCAACACTCGGCCATGGGTAAAATGGGTAGAACCATAAGATAGTTTGGCCGTTGCACAAACGTGAAATTGAGTTTAAGTTTACCGTTCCAAATTGGGTGGAATTCTGTCAAAACAATCTTCGGGTTGAAGCAAGGTGTGGAACTGGCAATACCACCGAGCTGGGAATTCCCGAACAATTGGATGATGACTTAAATCAAGGATCGAATGTGGAATTTAGAAACTCAAAGTTCTTTAGAGTTAAGAAAACCCTTGTCTTGAAGACATTACTTGAGGTTTAAACCCCGTAGATAAACCCCTTGGATCACCTAGTCGACCTGTTGGCTGGAGCTCGTCAGCTCAAGATCGCCATAGAAATCATGATAGCCCAACTAGTGGAGCACCCTGACTTTGTTGCCGCTGTACCCACCGAGAAGCGAGATTTCGCGAGGGTACAGCAAAACACCCCTATTCCCGTGGAGGAGGACCCGTGGTTTCCTGAAACGTTCCCGATTCTATATACCTTCCCTGAGGTCTTCTACCCCCGATGCAAAACTTTGAGGTTGGAGATAAGGAGGGAGAAGTCAATAACGATGGAAACACCGATGAGGTGACTGAAGAGGGAAACCTTGCGAATGAAGGAGATATCGAGGAGGACGCGGTCCTAGAGGACTTGTGAAAACCAAAGATGATACTTAGGCGCACCTGAACAAACCTAGCAATGGCTGTAATCCTTTGGGATGTAGGAAGTTGGAAAAATTAGGATCACCGTTGTCTGTTTAAAAGTCCATCTTTGTTGTATGCATTCCCGTTCCAATGTAGAATTGTAGGATTATCTATGTGTACTTGTTTCCATTTAATGAAAAGCTGGTATTTTCCTTTCAATATGTGATCACTATTTACGTGCATACTAGTATTTTATACCTATTCGTACACAATTTTCTCTTTACACCCCGTCAGTAGAGTATTAAAGTAGGAGCATGCAGGACCGTTCCATCTTGTACTAGGGAGAACCTTATCATAGGTCCTTACCTACCATTGTAGTAGAATTTTAACTTCCTTTTATCTCTGGGAAGCATGCTTTATTTTAGGGTATTGTCGCACACTACTCGTTAAGCAATTTTTCGTTTACTAGTTCGTTGAATAGCCATTCTTGGATATATATTTTCCTACTCCCCTTAAGGGACGAGAACAGAACCTAGCACCAAGTGCCGAGAATACCCCACTCGGCGCGGCAAAACCGCCCCCTCCCAACCTCTAAATTTCAAATTCAAATTCAAAATTCAAATTTAAATTTCAAAACTTTCCCTCCTCTACACCCCTCACCCGACCCTATAAATACCCCTTTTTCCATCTCTTCATCTCTCCCACTATCTTAACCCCTCCACATCACTACCCCGCCATGACAATCCAACGACGAAGATTTCCGGAAGACGCCGCGTTCCGAGAAATCGAGCAAGCCGAACTCTCCATGACAATCCAAACTCTACGGTTGCAACCCTTCATCTTCATTCTGTTTTGTGCGGTGCTTACAATAGGCATGCAACGGTGGTTCGATAGGAACAACCGTCTCAACACCTTTTGGTACTGGGCTCTCGTGGTGGCCGCCGCACTCGCAACGTTCGTAACGGAATACGAACGTCTTTTGCTCCAAGCTTTCAATGATAGATGGTAGGATATTCCGGCGCGGACGAGGCATGGCAGTGGCACCGTAGCCAATATTTTTCTTTTCCTTGTATCCGATGATGCCTTCGGGCGAGTAGTATGTTGATCTTATTTTGTCTCGAAATTTTAAACTGCTTGCCTGCAGCAATCTGTCTTGATCACTATTCGTGTACGCACGTCTGTCCTTATGACTGCCCACTGTTGTATAATCCTCCCTGTAGTAGAACTCTATGCATTCTATTGTACTTATCCTATTTATGGAAGGCATGTCTTAATCCGCTAGTCGTATCCGTACTATTTTCCAACTACATTGCTTCTCTCAAATTTCGATTAAAATCGGCATCCTTGGGAAAGAAACCCACATTGCTTCAAATAATGAAATCATCCTTACGACACTTATTGACAAGAGTGGCGTAATTTTGGGTATCTTTTGTGACCCGACCTTGTTGGCCAAGCTGTTCGACGGCTAAAGCAACTTCAACCCCATCTTGTTAAGCAAGTGATGAGACTTAATTCGATAGAGGATAGAGATGGATGCCTGAAACGCTGTCGTACTACATCGAAATACCACTAGGACCTGCCGGAGCCTTTAAAACTATGGTCGTATGGTACCAAACCGTTTGTAGATTACCAAGTATTGAATCTTGTTTAGATCGCTAGTAATTAAGAAGGACTTGCATCTATTTTTAAGGGGGATAGACGATGATTCAAGGATCAGTATAGCGACAAGGTCTAATTCGTAGCCACGGACCAATTTCGAGGACGAAATTATTTTAAGGGGGATAGGCTGTAACGACCCGGATTTTTGGGAAATAAAAATCTCGTTGATTATTTTATTGACTTTATAAATTACTTATTTTCTAATAATCCGTCGTAATTAGATTTATTCGATTCAAAATCTAACTTCATTTCGCCTTGCGATTTAGCCATTTTCTAAAGACAAGTGAGATAGTAAACCCTAAGGCATCCTATTTAGCAAGCCTGGCTACCTTCTAGCTAATCGTTAGGGTAACCTAATCGAACCTTGGACCCTCATGAACCATTTGAACCCTAAGTGAGACTTTGACCAAAGTCAACCTTTGATCTATTACCCATTGGACGATAGATGCTAGGATAATCTTTATCCATTGGACCATAGGTTTACACCGAGGATATTGTGACTGGATTGCTAGGTACACTTTATATGATTATATATTACTTACCATCTTTACCCATTGGATGATAAAAGTTAGGAGAATTATTAACTATTGGACGATAGGTTAGTCTTTCTACCTAGTACAAGATCTATTAGTTTAATTAGATTCACCATGAGTCATTGTACTATTGTAGATAGATTATATAAGTTTAGTACTTTCATCCTTTAACCTTTGGTTAATAAATGTTAGGGGAATTATAGCCCATTGGTCCATAAGGGCAAATCAAGCTATAGTACTAGGTTAAATTAGTTAATTCCTTCCTAGATATGATATGTACTTGTTTAATTAAAGTATAAGATATGTATATGTCATCCTAGGATACTATGTATTAGTATATAGTTTATAAGTACATAGGTGGCATATTGACATAGTTTAATAGGGAATTTTGACTTAAAAGTCCAAGATGAGATCATGTAGTACATTGTCCTTTTATTAGTCTATCTAATATATGTATATATATTAACCAAGGAAGGAGGAGAGAGAGGGAAAGAGAGAGAGAATTCGGGAGAGGGAGAGGAGAGAGAGGCCGAGAGAGATAGAGAGATAGGAGAGAGAGAGAGAGAGATATGCATGTACCTTCTTGATCTTCTTCTACCAAAAACCCTAGTTCTATATATATATGTACATGTACTAATGAAAGAAGAAAGATTTAAAGGACATAAGGTGGACTAAAATACTAGATCTTCCTTGCCATGTCAAGCCTTACACCAAAACCTTACTCTTTCACCTAGTCAACTACCAACCCTTGGTCCTTTCTTACTTAGGTGTCCAAGAGAGAGAGAGAGAGAGAGAGAGAGAGAGAGTGGCCGAGAGAGAGAGATAGGGAGAGAGAGTGATGTGTGTGCAATTGTCCTCACCATATCTTCCTATATCATCCTATTGCATCACCATGTACCACCATATCTAGGGTTTCTTATTCTTTCAACCCTAAAGGACTACCATATCTTATTTTCTTATTCTAGACTAGACACAAACCCCATTAAAGAAACCTAAACCTTGTCCTAGATTGAAAGAAAGAATAAGGGAAAATCTTAGTCTTTCAACCCTTGTACTTTCTTTGGACCAAAGAGAGAGAGAGAGAGAGCCGAGAGAGATAGGGAGAGAAAGAGGCCGGGAGAGAGGGAGAGAGGGAGAGAGAGATTGTGTGATGTGTGCAAGTGTACAACCAAGCCTAGTCATGTCCTTTAGTTCAACACCTCACCCAATCTAAGTACCATCAAATCTAGTCAATCTATGAACCATTGGATAACCAATGTTAGGGGAAATATTGTCTCTTGGATAATAGACCAACCTTGGCCTATGAATAGCAAGCCATTCAAGCCTTGAACTCACACCTTCAAGCATTGCTCCAACTTCTCTCTAGAAAGTCTAGTGTTCTTGCTTAGTTCTTAGTTATTCTTGAGGTTCTTCTTTAGTTCTTCAAGAAACTCTTCTAGTGCCGCCACTAAACCACCATACAACCACCCTATCGATCCAAAAGTTCTAGTAGCTTTAGTCAAGATCAAGTTTCGAGAGAAATCTTTCTCTTTCGAAGCTAGCGAAGCCATTCCTAAGCCGTTACTCCGTCCGACGTACTATTTTCCTAATCCGTAGCCGACTACCGTCAAGAAGAACGGTAGATATTCTATATCTACTCTTCTCTACGTATATGTAGAATACTCCTTAAGTATAGTATAATTTTCCTACACTTTCCAAATTCTAAGTATAGCGTATGGCATACGTATTTTGAAATGATTATAGATTATTCCAAGCCTTCGAAATCGTAAGTATACGTAGATGATATGAGCTACTTTCCCTAAGCATGATTTGAAATGTTTAGAAATTGTTATCTTGATTAACCATGGCATGAATAGCTTAACGTTAGAACACTCAATAAACATTTGCTGTTTTGAACTTAAGAAAGCATGATTTAGAATTAAGCTGTTTAATCTTAGAATGAATGTGAGCATGATTATGTGATTACTTGACTACTTGTTGTTGATAAAGCATAAGTGATTTATCACTCCAAAGGTGTCCGTCCATGTGGCACTATGCTTAATCTTGTGTGATTAAATGTTGAGTATGACGATGTGACAAAATGAGCATGCTATCTAATATAGAGTTGAATGATCTTGCTAGTTTAGTTTCAAGATTTCCTAAAGTTTGAAAGAATTACCGCGGAGTCATTGCATGCAACGAGACACGAAAACCGAGAAAGTAAAAACATGACACCTAGGGTGTGGTTAAAGAAAGGATGGGATTAACATGCGGAAAATATTTTGAAAGTACATAATGACCGGACTTGGTAGTCATTGTGTGAGTGTTTTCGAAAACCGCAATGAGGCCGGACTTGGTAGTCCATTGCGAAGATAAAGGAAATAATTGGTCTTGGATAAAATATTTTTGAAACTACATTGTGGCCGGACATGGTAGCCCAATGTGAGTTGTGAAAACCCGCAAGGTGGCCGGACTTGGTAGCCCTTTGTGTGGACTTGCGAAAACCGTAATGTGGCCGGACTTGGTAGCTTATTGCGAAGATTGCCAATGGGGCCGGACGTGGTAGCCTCATGTGGCAATAAGGCTTGGTTATCCGCGAAGAGGAGCCAATGCAAGTTTTGTGTGCCAAGGGGAACTCGGGACGGCGGAACCATTGTGAGGATACTCGGGAGACCGGAACGGCGGAACCGAGGTTGGGTGTGTGTTTTAAAAACCTCATGTGGCCGAACGTGGCAGCTCATTGTGTGGATGGATTTTGAAAGCCGCAACGTGGCCGGACTTGGTAGCCCATTGTGTGTGTGTCACCAATGTAGCCGGACGTGGTAGCTTCACTGGTAACATGATTTATCTATACACTCAATAGGGACCTGGCGTGAAAGCCCTTGTGTGGATTTTGAAAACCATGATATGGCCGGACTTGGTAGCCATCATGTGTGTTACTAATGGAGCCGGACTTGGTAGCCTCATTAGTAGCAATTTGTGAAAGAAACTTTGGAAATGTGGATTTTGTAAAAGTAAAAAGGATGACACGGTCTACGATGAGTCACGTAGGAGAAACACGAAAAGACATGACACCAACGTTAGAAAGATAGCGAATGCGGATGTGTTATTGCTTAATTTACTTTAATGAATGAGCATGTGTAATTGTCTATGTGAATTTCTGGTTACAAGTAAGGATTTGTGGGTATGGTTTATCTTGGAAAAATAGTAACACGGATTATGAAACGCTGCGAAGAAGAAACTCTGATATCACGAACACCAACGATAGTTAATAGAAAATGCGGATGTGTTATTATTGATAGCTGTTGAATAAACACGTACTGCGTAGATATCATTATCTGTAAGGTTCATTGCTGTTATATGTGACTTGCTATGTGTAAGTTAAGGGTTAGTGGGTATGATTTATTCTATTGAGCTTTGTAAGCTCACGGTGTTGCCTTTGGTGACCCTGACATATTATATTGGTGGCGACGCCGGTATAATGTGTCAGACCTTATAGACGAACATGGTGAAATGTACACTTTGGAGGCTTTTGGAGCTGAGGAGCTGGCTAGGATGGAGGAGCAGGCGGAGCTGTAGTTAGGAACCTTAGTTCCCTTCCCTTTTGAATAAATGTACTCCTTGTGAGGTTGATGATGTAATAATGAGCCAGACTCCATTTGATTTTATCAATAAAATTGTCCTTTAACGTACCCGAAAATGGGGGCGTTACAGTTTTTGAAGAGAATGTAATGTGGATAAGACCTTAACACTCTGTCTTTACTTTCTCCATTAGGTGTTATGTATGTTTGTTTTTAAAGACAACTATGAATGTGTGTTAATTTAGTTAAATGTGCAATTCGAAATTAGATTGGTTATGCTCAGCTTGATATTTGGAAATATTACTATGTTTGCCACTTTGCCTTCTCATTAGTCTAATTACCACACCAATACCTTGTGCTTTATTCTAATTAATTTAATAAACGCACAATATATATATACAGGACGGTTCAAGGGACACCCAAATAAACACCTAAAATATATATATATATTCAAACTTTTTCAATCAACGGGCATGATAATCGTGCGTAGCACGTAGCAATATTACTAGTAGTCCTCAAATGAGTTTTAGATGGGAGTTACTATGCATGTTACACTATAAATTATTTTGCTTTTCTTTATTCAGGATAGAACATTGCTCCTACTTGTTGCCCAATGTAGAATATAACATTTCGGAACAGCTTGTCCAACCAAATTTTTTTGAAGTGCATTATGCTTCTTTCAAGACAAATTTTGATTGTTAGAGTGCTGCTTTACAAAGCCATGGATACTGAAACAGGAAAGGTCGGAAGGCACATAGTAAGATTTAATCTTGCTGTAATATTTTTCTTTATACTGTCTTGAGGCTATTTCAGATTGATTGCTGCTTCTTAATTCCATGAGTTAATAGTTTTTTTTATTATCTTTATAGTTTAGTTGATTGATTTTCCTTGGTTTCGTATTCTCTGTGTTTAACGCCTCTTTACCTGAAGAATGCTTCAAAACTAGAATTACACGTAAAGGGATCGAATATGGTTTGTAGTTAAGGATGGTTAGTAGTAAAGGAGACGGCTAGGATTTGATGAATTATTGGACCTAACTGTTTGCTGACGCTCAACGCATAGTAGCGTAGGACCTAACCTAACTAGGGTTCCGCAAAACCCTAGTGGCGACTATGAATTGTAAGCGTTTCGCCGCGCTTTCCAAAAGGGCGCATCCGATTTTACAAACAAAATTGAAAATTTTGGGGCGTGTGCCCACAATGGCGACTCTACTGGGGACTCATTGCATTGGTCAAAATTTGGAAATTAATACCTGAATGAACAATCTTTTAAAAGTCTGTTAAAACAATACGCTCCGCGCTGCTGAAGAAATGGAATGGTAACTTAACAATCCGAACTGGGGCTTTTTCTATTGTTCACTTGTGTAGTTTTCTTCAAGTATTGATTAATAAAAGTGAGGCAAGCTTTAAAAAGCATTTTTTTTTAAAACATTGTGCTTTTCTCTCATTCGATCATTCTTCGGCATTCTCCATTTGTATCGATGTTAGTCAACCCCGTTGAGGTGTTTTGGGTAACCGGCACAATTTATTAGAGCCCGGGGTCCTCGAACGCCCAACAACCTTGGACGATGATGAGTCGTACTACTGTTCGACCGTTGCTTTGCTCTACGCGTTGCAGCGGGAGGTATATCGCGGCTCTAGTCAGAAGGACCCTCTTAAACCAAAACCAGTCTCTACATGCGTACAAAGCACTAGAACCTTTCAAACTAAGACAGGAACCCACATGGTAGGATTACTTGCATTTAACCCCCATAAACTGTCTACGTGTTACTGCTTTCCTTATCGCATGCCTGTACATACATTCATACCGTTTTGCGTAGGAGCATGCTAGGGCGGCTTTTAGGTTGTCTCTCTTTCGAGCCCGTCTTAGCCTATTAGGACGCTGCTTGGCCCAATGAAGAGTCGTGCATCTCGATGATGCACGTTATCAACTTTCAAATTCCTTGAGTCAACGAGACTCTGGGAAATCGAGACTTTCTAAGTCCTTGTCTAAACTCAATCGAGGTTTCAAACAGAAAATCGGGAACAACGAGGAACATGCCATGATACTTACACCGCCCAGGTTAAAAGTGCTAAACACTTACACCATCCAGGCTCTGGCACAGTGCTGCTTATGCCATCTTGATTCCGGTATCATGTTGTTAACACCAAGTTGTTCCATTCCAAAATTGAAACTTCGAGAAAGGAATAGCCAAGGACTTAGGTTGTTTTGACATCTCTTAGTATTAGTCAATTCAAACAAGGATACACCGTCGAAAAAAAATCCGAGGATCTTGGCAGCGTCAAAATGTCATGAAACGGGTTTGACTACTAGCTCTAGAGTCTAGGAGGACACTGACGACATTGACATATGCATTTTCCATTCTTCCATTTCTTTCAAATAAATTGCTGCAGGCTGTCACTGAGCTCTTGTACTTTATTGTCTAGCCAATAGCCATTGCACCATCCAGGGAAGGTCAGAATCAAGAGCCAAAGCCTACTTGGGAACGTCCGGTGGGTCTGTCTGTAAGAAGATTTGGGTGGGTTTGCTTCCCAGTTGGTCACAACGGAAACTCCGGGTTGCACTCTGTCAGGGGAGGATTCGTTACCGTCGTCTCCATCTTCCTCGTCTCCACCTTCATCTCCGAAGCCTGTCCAAGTCAAAGCGGAAGCCCTCATCATGGCCGACATTCCACCACCTCCGAATCTTGCTACCGTTTTGGCAGATATCCAGCGCAACATGGTTATTATGCAACAGAGAGCTGACCAGGCCGATGCTTCCATGGCCAATATACGTGCCTTGATTAAGGAACGACTCCCGGTAGGAGGGGGAGGCGGTGAAGGGCGCGAGCGCGAGCCCGCAGGCGAAGAAATTCCTCAACTCGAGAACCCTAACCCAAATCCAAAGATGGTTGCTCTCATCGCCAAGATGGGCAAGCTTGAGGAGTACGTCTCTAAATCCGAAAAGATCGGTGCCTGTGGGCTGGATATAGATCATCTCTGCCCGTTTCCGAATGCCAGGCTGCCCAAAAGGTTCAAAATGGCAGATTTTGCAAAGTTTGATGGCACTGGGATCCGAAAACTCATCTGTTGGCTTACCATGGTGCGATGAAGCTACATGGGGTGGAAGAGGAAGCCATGGCTCAACTGTTCCCTCAGACTCTCTCCGGCCCGGCTTTCCAGTGGTTCTTGTCGCTCGACATTGCTAAAAGAAGGACATGGGGAGACATTGGCACTGTCTTCAACGCCCAGTACAGTTATAACGCCCAGCTCAAAATGACTGCGCGAGAGTTGGAGTCAACTAAGATGAACGCGAAGGAGTCTTTCGCGGATTTTATCAAGAGATGGAGGGGCAAGGCAGCCTTTATGATCGATCGCCCGAGTGAAAAGGACCAGATCCGCATTATTTCCCGAAACCTACAGCCTGACTTTGCCAAGAACCTTGTGCTAGTTCAGGGAGCCAATTTCGATACTTTCTTTGAATCTGGCCTGGCCATAGAAGAAGCCCTTCAAACTGGAATCTTGCCAAGGAGTGACACTTCCTCCTCTGCCTCAGCGTCAAAATCCAAGCCCCATGCCTACACCGGGAATAACACTACTCTCTTCGGCGGAAGCAACCATGCCAACGCAACCTCTGCCAGCAACAATGCCACCACTCAAAGCTCCAACCACATCGCCGTTGTGAACCAAGTTCAAAACCCTCAACAACCCCAAAACCGCAACCAACCCTGTAACTTTGCCAACTTCGAGGCACCTCTTTCCTCGGTGTTGGAGAAGTTGGTCAAGACAGGTCATCTTAGGCCCTTGACTCCAACCCCACTCCCTTAAAATCCACCTCCCAGCCATAACCCTAACGCTTTCTGTGCCTATCACCAGATGCCCGGCCATCACACTGACTCCTGCTATCGTCTTCGTCACGCGATTCAGGATTTGGTGGACAATGGCACCCTTCCAACTCCTTACCAAAAACACAACAACCAAGTCAACCAGATATCCTTCAGCTCCACTATAATCCCTCCAATCTCCACCATATTTAACCCCACTGACCATATAACCTCAGAGAAACGCCCGAAACCAGTTGTGGCCTTCCCGGCCGATCTTGATGTCAACATGCTGTCAGTTGGCTTGAACATGGAAGACAAGATGGAGGAATGGATGGAGCTCGGCAATGACTGGAACGAGCATTACCACTTGGGTTTTCCTACAGCTCCGCAGGTCGACCAAGTGTGGATTGATCATTTGGAGGAGAAGTGGAATGCAGCACAAACAGATCCTCTCGATGGTCTCTCCTTGTTTATGCTTTACTATCAAGCCGAGCAAGTCGATCCCGAGGAGGAAGAATATGTTTGGGATCCACAGCCCACTGCAGTACAGCTAGCTTGGGACCAGAACTTCAACATGGAACGGGTCGACGCCGATGATGACATAGATGAAAAGTACTTGGATTTCTACATTGAGGGGGAAATCATTTCCGATGAGCGTCGCCAGCTTGGGACCTTTCTTCCTTTAGCAGACAAAATCTCGGACGCTCTTCACCTGTGCTCTAACCTTGGGTGTGATCCGATCGTCAACATTGTGCCTTTGGAAGAACCGCGCCCGTACATTGCTCCGAACGACAATTGCTCTATCATGGTCTTGGATGCACCGCCAGATGATCTGTGGGAAGTGGACGAGATTATTGACCTTAGCAAAACACCACTACCTGCTGATCTTTGGGATGCCGATAAAGTCGTTGATATAGACATGGGCAATGAAGTCTAGACTGTTAACTCTACTCTGGTCGATGGAGGTTTCTGGGATGTGCCATTCGTTACTAATCCAGGAACACCGTTTGAGGAAGTTGCCGCGCAAGACCCTGCTTTCTGGGAAGGGTTAGTAATGAAAGATTTGGAATGGGATGTAGCTCTGGGACAAGACTCGCCAGCAACGGTTGCATCAATGAATAAGGGGAAGCGCAAGATGGAGGAAGTACCCGTCGATTTCTGGGAATCCATCGATACATCTTCTTGGTGGGACGTTGCCAACGTGACAAGGAGCGGTCAAGTCTTTCAGCCACCTAACCTTCAGGCTGGGAGCTCGTCTAATCTTGCTCAGAAGCCCACTGCTCTTGTTGTTCCAAGGAACGTTCCTATATGTCCTAGTGGGGTCCCGGAAGAAGATGTGATTCAGAAACAGCTTGAAAGAATTCCTGCTGCCGTGTCAATTTGGGGTTTGATTTCATTGTCAAAGGAGCATCGCGAGAAGTTGTCTGCAGCTCTGGCCCGTCTCAAAGTACCTACCGACATTACTCCCGAGGCGATGATCGTCCTCATCCTGCCTCTACTCTCCAAACACTCCGTCAGATTCACTGAAAGGGATCTGCCCGTCGAGGGGACTGCTCACAACCGTCCGCTACACATTACTGTCAAATGCAAGGGACTTTGGGTACCGACTGTGCTTATCGATAATGGCTCCGCCATCAATGTTTGTCCGTTAAGGGTCGCATACCGCCTCGGGATCGCCAAGAAGGATTTTGTACCATCTAATTTGGCAGTCAAGGCCTATGACAGCACACGCCGTGTTGTAGAGAGGTCCATAGTACTTAAGCTCAACGCTGAGGGCTTTGATATGGACGTAGAATTCCACGTAGTCGACATTCTTGCTACTTTCAATCTGCTGCTGGGCAGACCGTGGCTGCATAGGCCCGATATCATGGCAGTACCCTCGACGCTGCATCAAAAGGTCATGCTGGGACTCCCAACTGAAACTTTGACCATCTGCGAGGACTCTGGGATTCACCCACTCAAGGAAGATGGGATGCCTGTTTTGGGAATTATGCATGGAGAAGAAGATTCAGACTTTGGAGGCTTTTCGTTCGATACTTCTGGCTCAGTCCTTAGCATTGTCATGGATGATGACTTCATTATCAGTTCAGCTGCCCTCGAGATCATGAGGAAGATGTCATTCATGCCCGGTCTAGTGCTCGGAATCAACCAGCAGGGGATCGCCGAGTTCCCCATCTTTCCCTTTACCGAAGGTCAATTTGGTTTGGGATACACTCCTCCTGCCAAAAAGGCCAAAAAGGGGAAAGGTGCAGGAAAACCTCAAACCCTTTATGGTAATCCCGACAGCTACTTCGTCCGCGAGGGTGGGAGCATTGCTTATTTGGGACAGCCTGAACCATTCTGGGATTCGGAGACTGGCACTTGGCTACCGGGTTTTGAGATCTTCGCTGTAGACACTTGGTCCGACGGTGAGGAGGAAATGGCAAAAGAAGAGCTGGCTAAGGGAGAGTTCAAAAAGCGGTTGGCCCAGATCAAGGAGAAAGCTGACTGGCTGAGGACTTTTGATCAAGGGGATTTGGAGATGCTGTTCTCCCAAGTAGGTTTGGTTGGCAAGATTGAAGAGGCTGAAGTGCTGATGCTTGGGCCCGACTCTCCGGACTTTCTCGAGGATCCAACCTCCCTCATCGTGGAAGCCAAGGGTAGTATCAATAACTGCATTTTTACTCCACGTTTGACATGCATTGATGACATATCTGAGTCTGACATTGAGTCTGTCGAGTCTAAGTCTAGCTCAAAGTTGGAGTTTGTGCCTCTCGGCCCTCCGCGTCATAGCTTTTACTTTGAGTTCGAGTCAACTATACTTGGCAACCCGTCTGGGTTTTATGAAATGAATGATCCTGCTTCTGACTACTTTGCTGACTTTTATATAAACCGTGTCAACCCCGACGATGAAGGAACAGACTTCGACGGGACCATCCCGGCTGAGTTGCGTTCCTTCATCGAAAAGGAAGACGAAAGGCATGCTCAGCCTCTAAAAGAAGAAGTAATTTATGTAAATTTGAAAGACGAGGATGACCCCCGTATGATGCAAATCGGTTCGACTTTGTCCCCTGAGGATCGTACCGCATTGATTGATCTGCTCCAAGAATACTTTGAGGTTTTTGCATGGTCTCACAAGGATATGCCCGGTATCGATCCCGAAATCGTACAACACCAAATTCCGTTGGCACTTGGGGCTATACCTGTCAAGCAGAAACTCCGCAGAATGAGGCCAGACTGGGTTGAAAAGATCAAGCATGTCTAGAGACCTTGCGCTTCCTTCGAAGCATAAGGCTCCGTCCTGAAATCTTGAGAGCGGCCCTACGGTTCTGGGATCCGGACGTCCATGTGTTCAGATTCGGGGATAATGAGCTGTGCCTGACCGTGGAGGAATTCCAGGCATACCTCCAGGGTTTTGCCTCTAGCGCGATTGTTGTACCGTCTTACAGAAAAAGCATGCCGAAGCTTCGGAAAACCAGTCTGAACATCTCGGGAGGAGCAGCCGATAGTCTGCTGATCGGCGGGCAAATAAACATTATGCGCCTGATGTAATGGTACGGGCCCGAAGGCGACCCAGAGGATACCGCCATACAGGCTCGGCGTCGATTTGCTCTGTCAATTAGTGTACTAGCCGCGTATTTGCTGGTGTCCCCAGACGGGCGGGTTGATCCCTCGCTAGTGAGTGTCGCCGCTCAGTTGGGCGCTCGGAGGAACGTGGTGCCAATGGTTCTCGCAGAAACACTCATAGGTTTGGATTTGGTTTCTATCGGCCAAACAAACATATTTAGCGATAGTCCACTCCTATTGTAGGTAAACTCTCACTCAGCTCACCTTTTTCTGGCTTTTCACACATTCTACTTTTACCTCAACTCTCAGCTAAAGGCTATATCAGAGCTCCTTACTTGTTTTTTCGCTCAAGCTTTATATGGCTCCTTATTTGTCTTTTCGCTCATACAGTTGTGGCTATCAGACAAACTTGGGCTACTGACGGCCCCACCTGCCCTGCCGAATGCATCAGCGAGGGATGATTTACCCGGAGATGTCGGAAAATGAGTGGTATGCCTTCATGAATGAGATGTCACCAAATGAAATTATCTGGAGGCATGAGATGCTAAATATCCCGGACATGGCCATGAACTCTGCAAGCTACGAGAGAATGGTGATTGCGGGGTTATCTAGCTTCACATTCTACATTCCAGTCCGTATCCTCCGCCAACTAGGAATAAGCCAAGGGCTACATCGAGCTGGAGAGGAGACCTTCTGCATCCCTGCATTCACAGCCCAAAACCTGACCGGATATGAGCATAACTGGGGTTTGCGACAACTTGGCGGAGCAGATCCAGACTTCAGCACAGAACTCAAGCATCGCTACAAAGTATGGCTAAGGAAAGAAGTGGCAAGGAGAGAAAATATAGGCTGACTCACGACAAGACTCCAATGAATTAGAATAAACTGTGAGCCGGTTAGGGCCTCTAGCATTTCATTCTATTTTTATGCTTAACTTTTTTAAAGACTTTTGCTCAGCCTGTGTAATAGAAATAGTAGTTTGAATAAAAACGAAAGATCTGGAACTTTCTCCTTTTGGTCCAAATGTTGAATACCGCGCCGCCTTGAACATTGAGGTACACCCTGGAATAGGAAACCATGGATCAAGTTGATTGATTGTGACCGAATCTCACGGAGAGATTGCCTACGTATCCTTTTTCAAGGAATCAGGTCGCACGTAGTTCAAGCTAAGGTTCGCTCGTGTATTTTGGCTCTCCTTTTGCGCTCTAATTTTTGCCTAGAACTGCCTTCACAGGTTTTCAGTCTAGTGAGCTTTAATTGATCGCCTATTTATTTTTGCCTAGACTGCCCCCTTGGGTTTTCAGGGATAGTAATGTTTGAGTTGATCCAGGTTGACCAGAGTGTTGAACTCGTTGCCGTCCAGATCAATGAGCTGAGCCGCTCCACCCGAGAGGATGGTCTTGATGATGTAAGGTCCCGGACGCTTCGGACGGAACTTACAACGTGGATCGAAAATGGGAGTCCAGATTTCCTTTGTAACCATATCCCCCTCGACCAAGTCTCGAGACTTTACTTCTTGTTGAAAGCCCGAGCGATTCTTCATTGATACCCTTGAACATGATACAAGGCACGAAGCCTCCTCTCATCAAAGAGCATGAGTTCAACGAACCTCCCACTGAGCCATTCAGATTCCGTGAGTCCACATTCTGTCACGACCCTTAATGACGGTACCTCAAGCTCGATCCATCTCGTAGACTAGGGAAAAGGGGGTTGCCCCCGTTGATGTTCGAATCGATGTGCGATACCCCCAAAGAGCTAAAGGCAGTTGCTCGTGCCAGTCCCTGGCGAACTCTGCGGATTTCTTGATGATTGTCTCAACGTTCTTGTTAGCTGCCTCGACTGCCCCATTTGTTTGAGGGCGATAGACTGTCGAATGATGAACCTGAATCTTGAACTCATCGAAGAGCTCCAACACCCTGCCTTTGAAATGAGTCCCATTATTTGATACAAATGCCTGTGGGACATCGTATCGATAGATAATGTTCTTCCTGATGAACTGAGTGACTTGAACTACAGTTAAGGTCTTGTAAGATTCAGCTTCGACCCACTTGGTGAAGTAATCTATCGCCACTAAAATGAACCGATGGCCATTCGAAGCAGAGGGCCTGATCATGCCGATAACGTCGATGCCTCAGACAGTAAAGGGCCAAGGCGACGTCATCCCAAACAAGTTGGAAGGAGGGACATGCATGAGATTGGCATGGATCTGACACTTATGACAGCAGCGTACATAATCCACACACTTCAATTCCATGGTGGACCAAAAGTAGCCCTGCTGCAGGATCTTCCTGGCAAGCATGACACCGCGCATGACACCGCTCATGTGAGGTCCACAGACTCCCTCGTGAATCTCCTCCATTATTTTGGTGGCCTCAGCGCCATTGACACAGAGCTTATGCATCCCACAATGAGATCTTCGGTACAGTTTTTCCCCATAGATAATGTATTGGGCAGCCAACCTTCGCAATGAAGTTTGATCCTTCTTAGTGGCCTCAGCCGGATACTCGCCACTCTCAATGAAGTTCCATATGTCATGGTACCAGGGTAGGCCATCATCGACATCATCGACGGCGTTGATATATTGATAAGCAGGGAAGTCCCGCTGTTCAATCAGGATTAGGCGAAGTTTGACACCCAACGGAAGCTCAACCATGGAAGCCAAAGTTGCCAAAGCATCGACAAACTGATTCTTTAAACGGGGAATGTGTGTGAATGTCACCTTAGTGAAGCGAGGGATGAGATCCTCCAAGTCTTGATGATAAGGTTGTAGACACCCCAATCTGGGCTTCCAGATTAGTTTACTTACGATTTTTGATTCCCCGATGATGAAATGGATCAAGAACACCCCGGGAATGTCGAGTGTTTGAGCTTTGAGTGTTTGAATAACCCTTGAACCTAACCTAATCTTAAGCCACTTCCAAAAGCCAAAAACCCTATTGATGTGTGCCAGGGCGCAACCATCGCGCGCCCGGGCGCACCGTCGCGCGACGGTTTGACTCCATCGCGCGATGGTCAACCGGAGCATTGACCAGCGCGCCAGGGCGCACCATCGCGCGCCAGGGCGCATTGTCGCGCGACAGTTTGGAACCCTCGCGCGACAGTCAGAACCTGTCCCCATCACCTTTATTCAGCTGGGCAGCTTAATCACCAAGTAATCCCCAGCCAGCCTCGTGGCTGGCTGGCCTCCATTCTTTGGACCAGACCTGCCTTTCCATTAGTGGAAGGTGCTAAGCTTATAAATAGCCCCCTTTGTTTCTCTTTCAAAGGGTTCCAAAAAAAATTCAAAGCACAAAGGTTCTAACCCTAACCCTTTGTTCATCTCTCCTCCATTAGCAAGTGCAACATTTGGTTTCCAACCTAACACCCTAAGAACAAAGCTTGTTCTTCCTCCCCATTTTCACATTCCAATCAAACCTCAAACCCAACCTCAAACTCAAAGCTCAAACACTTTTCAAACCTCAAAATTCAAAGGTATATCTTACCTTTGTTCTGCTCTCTGTTCTGATCCCTGAGGGGGTCAAGGCTGGTAATCAATACCAGTCCTGGCCCTAAAGCTAGCAAGGTTTCAAAAGCCGTGGCCTAGCACACCCTCGCGCGATGGTCCCGTATACTCGCGCGACAGTCTTGTCTGCATGAGATTGGTCCACGTGGGGAAGGGGTGCTAGCATTTTTCTTGTCTTATTCATGCTCATGGCTGTTATAGTTTTATTTTGATATAGATCACTGTTGATGCATGTAAAAACCAGTTTACTGCTTTTCTTAGAGCTTAAATTGCTAGTTTTACATCTCAATATTCATTTCTGTTCAGTTTGGAATGCCCTTTGGATCCCCTGAATCTATCTCAGGACCCCAAGCATGTAAAGCAATTCCTGGAAGTCCAGTCAGGAGTGTCGCGCGAGGTTTACGCTCTGTCGCGCGACAGTCCTCTGATTTCCATGAATGGCCCTTGCATGGGCAACTTGGCCCTTGGCCTCTGTTTTGATACCCCCACTGTTTAGGGGTTGTGTTTCATCTTATTTGGCTCCTGCTTGGAGTATTGTGTAATAATTAGCATTTTACAGTCTTCCAATACACTGCTTGGTTTGCTTCCTGGGTGTGCACTGGTCCTTCCAGAGCCCAGAAGGGGATGATTTTGGGACTGTGGTGAGATGACAACACTCGCGCGAGAGTCAGAGTGTCTCGCGCGATGATTGACTTGCATACAGATCTGTTCAGGCATGCAAGTTGATCATCGTGCAGGGCAAATCTGCCCCGAGCCTGGTTTTGGCATCTGATCGCTGTTTCAAGATCATTCCGTTTATTATTGTCATTATTTGATCACATCCTGCGAATTGTTACAGTTTTAATCCCCGATTAACTGTTCCCCCGCCCTAATTGGCTAAAATTGATTAATAAAAGAAGAATCGCAACGTTTTCAAAATGCCTAAGTAGAGACCGATCTCCGGATTGGGCGAGAGGGGTGCCATAAAACCCTTCCCCTCTCGTAACCTGGCTCCCGAACCCAGATATGGTTATGACGGACTGGTTCCTTAACTTTTTCAAATCAAACAGCGCGGCAGGTGCTTCGAAATACGGTTCCTTGAGTGTCGGACCTTCAAAACTCAAGTGGCGACTCTGTATTTTTGAGCGCTTGCCACCTGCGCTCGCGCTCCCTCGATCCGGGCCCTTGCATTTTTGGAAACCGGAATTTCCAGGGCATGCTGCCCACAGTGGCGACTCCGCTGGGGATCGAACCAATATTAATCCATACTTAGAGTTTAATACACTTGGGAACAATCCCTTAAAAGTCTGTCAAAACGGTTAGCTTCGCGCTGCCGAAGGTTGGAATGGTGATTTAACAGGACCTCGTGTCCGGCCATTCTAATCTGGGGCTTTTTCGATTGTTCACTTGCGTAGTTTCCTCTAAAGATGGACTAAATAAAGTGAGCCAAATTTGAAAAGGCATTTTGCGATTTTGCGGTTCTTCTTCTCTTAATCAATTCTAGCATCTCATTTGCATCGATGTGGGATAAGCCTCGTTGGATCATTTTGGCAATCCGGCACGGTTTACCGGAGCCCGGGGACCCCGAATGACCGACAACCTTCGACGATGATGGGTCATGCTACCGTTCGACTGTTACTCTGCGAAAAACGCGGGTAACGGGAGGTATATCTGTGGCCCTAGTCCGAGGAACCTGTTACAAACCAAAACCGGCCTTTTGCATATACGAAGCATTAGAACTCTCCAAACTAGGACAGGTACCCACAGGTTAAGATCTATTTGCATCTAACCCCATATACTGTCTACGTGTTACTGCTTTCCCTATCGCATGCACTGTACATACACCGTTTTGCATAGGAGCATGCTTAAGGCTGTTGTGTCTTTCAAGTTTGTCTTACGCTGTCTAAGACGTTGTTGGACCCGATGAGGAGTCGTTCATTCTGTTGAATGTTCGTTATCAATCGCAAAGTCCTTAGTTCAATGAGACTTTGAGAAATCAAAATTTACTACATCCTTGGCTCATGCCCGTTTAAGGATTCAACCGACAATATGGAACAACAAAGTAGTGATGTCGTGTCGCTGGCGCCACCCAGGTTGAAGTGCGTTGTCACTATACACCGCCGTGTTCAAGGTTAAGGTGCCATGACATCAACACCGAGTTGTTCCAAATTCAAAGTCGAATCTTCAAAAGGGACTAGCCAAAGATTTAGTCTATTTTGACATCTTTTAGGATCTGTCGATCTACTCAGGGACACATCGCCGAAAAGAATTCTGAGGATTCCGGCAACGTCTAAAACTTGTGAGGCAAACTCGTCTCTGGTTCTGTACATGCATGCATATATTCTGTTCTGCGTAGGAGCATGTTTAGGGCAGCTTCTAAGTTGTCTCTCGCTTTCGAGTCTGTCTTATGCTTATTAGGATGCTGCTATGACCCGATGAAGAGTCGTGCATCTTGATGGTGCACGTTTTTAGTTTTTCAAAAGTCCTTAGATCAGCGAGACTTTGAGAAATCAAACCTTACTAAGTCCTTGGCTCATGCCCGGTTGAGGATTCAACCGAACATAAGGAACCACAAAGTGTTGATGTCGTGATATTGATGTCATTTTGGTTATCGTGCTTCGCACGTACACCACCCCGGCTAAAGCGCGTTGTCGCTCACGCCACCCCAGTAAAGGTGTCACGCCATCAATACCGAGTCGTTCCTAATTCAAAGTCGAATCTTCAAAAGGGACTAGCCAAAGACTTAGTCTGTTTTGGCATCTCTTAGGATCAGTTTGATCTTTCCAAAGGATATACCCTCGAAAAAAATATCCGAGGATTCTGGCAGCATCCGAGCATCATGAGACAGACTTGTCTCTAGTTCTAGAGTCTAGGGTGGACACCGACGACGATGTATGCATTGCATTTTGCTGCAGGAACGCCACTGAGCTTTCTCTTACTTTACTGTCTAGTTTGGAGCCATTGCACCGAGCAAGAGAGTACCGAAAGGAAGAGCCAAACCTACTTGGGAGCGTCTTCAGAATCCGGTTCAAAGACTTGTCAGGCTCGAAACTCAGTCAGTTGCAACGGAGGCTTCTCCAGGTTCATTGTTGGCCGCCCTACAGTCGGGTTCGCCATCAATTTTACAAAGAGCCACGCCATCGGCTCCCCCTTCTTCAACATCTTCAAGGCCAGCTATGGCAGATCAACCGCTCACTCTGGAAACCATGCTTATGAACCTTCAGGATAGCATCACCGCCATGCAACAGAGGGCAGCTCAGACAGATACCAATATTGCTCGCCTGAATGACCTTATCAACACTCGTCTTCCACCTCCTCTCGAAGAGTAAGGCGAGGACGATGAGGATGCTCATGAACAACTTGTCTTGGTCCCAGATCCGAATCACGAGGGGCGTCTCATTGTTCAGCTCAACCCTAATGAGGTTCACGCACCTGCTGCAAACACAAATCCGGTAGGTGGTAAGCCTATTTTGAATCCGGATATGGCTGCTCTCATGGCCAAGATGGCTAAACTGGAAGAGGCTGTCACAAAGTCTGAAAAGATCAACGCAGGAGGAATTGACTTGGATCATCTCTGTTTGTACCCTAATGTCAAGCTCCCTGACAAGTTCAAGATGCCTGACTTGGTTAAGTTTGACGGGAGCGGTGACCCCAAAACTCATCTCTATGGCTACCATGCCGCAATGAAGTTGCTGGGTGTGGAAAGTGAGGCCATGTCTCAACTTTTCCCTCAAACCCTCTCTGGGCCTGCCTTCCATTGGTTTCTGTCAGTCGACATCTCCAAACGAAAAACTTGGGAAGATATAGGGGCTGCCTTTGTCTCTCAGTACAGCTACAACTCTCAACTCAAGATGACTATTCGAGAGTTGGAATCCACGAAGATGGAGGCAAAGGAGTCCTTTGCGGACTTTGTTAAAAGGTGGAGGGCCAAAGACGCTCTAATGACTGAGCGCCCCAGCGAAAGAGATCAACTCCGCATCATCTCCCGTAATCTTCAGCCAGACTATGCCAGGCACTTGGTACTCGCTCAAGCGACCGCCAACTTTGAGATCTTCTTCGACTCTGGCCTAGCCATCGAGGATGCGCTGCAAGCTGGAATCCTGCCAAGGGGTGAATCCTCTTCCTCCACTCAAAAGGCTAAGCCAAGGGCTTATTCGGGAAATAGTAGTGCGTTGTTTGGTGACAGCAACTACTCCAATACAGCCGCAAGTGGGAGTGATGCCCCAGCTTCCAACTCCAGTCGTGCCGCCGATATCAATCAAATTCGAAACGCTCAAAGCCTCCGATCTCGAACACAACCCCGAAGCTTCTCTGCCTTCGAGGCATCTCTGTCCGCAGTGATGGAGAAGCTTGTCAAGTCTGGCCATCTCAAACCTTTGACCCCAACTTTTCCACCCAAAGTCCTTCCGGCCAACTACAATGCCAACCTTTTCTGTGCCTTCCACCAAATGCCTGGCCATCTCACTGATAACTGCTTGCGACTCCGACACGAGATTCAAGATCTAATTGATGATGGCACGGTTCAAGTTCCACCAAAGCCCAATGTCATTTCCAACTCCTTGCCTCAACACGAGTCTGACCCTCTGGTTGGTCAAATATCAATCGACTCTACTCAGATCAACCCAAGCTCCACCATATTCAACCCTAGCCACTATATCGTCCCAGCACATCAACCCAAACCCATCGTATCCATCCCGTCTGAATCAGAGGTTAACATGATGGCTGTAGGTGGGACAGTCAAAGCTTTCTCTGCCAACACCTGGTTTGACAGTGATGAGGGGCTTACAAATGAGAGGACTGACTGGCTGAGGTCCGTTGTTCAAAAGAGCACCGAGTAGGTTTGGCTGAAGAAGCTGAGGAAGTCGAAGTGCTGTTGCTTGGGCCTAACACCTGCTGGATCCTACCTCTTTTTGTGGAAGCTATGGGTAGCTTTTTAACAATTGCATTTTCAAAACCGCGTCTAGTTTGCATTGGCGTCTTGTTTGAGTCTGACACAGAGTCTTTTGCGTTCGTCTAAGTCTAGCTCTGAGTCGGAGGTTGTGCCTCTTGGCCCTCCACGTCGTAGCTTTTGTTTCAAGTTTCGAGTCTGCTGTACTTGACAACCCCGAGGGTTTTTATGATATGCATCGTCTTGCTTCTACATGCCTCGCTGGCTTTTATATAAACTGTGTCGACCCTGACGACGAAGGGATAGATTTCGATGGGATCATTCCCAAGGAAATGTGTTCCCTCGCCGAAAGGGAAGACGAAAGGCATGCTCAGCCTATTAAAAGAAGAAGTAATTTCAAATAAACTTGAAAGACAAGTATAACCTCCTGAAAGGTTCAAAGTTGGTTCAAAGCCGCCCCCGGAGGAGCATTGCGCCCGGTTAGACAGGCTCGAAGAATTCATAGACGTCTTGGCATGGTCTTACCAAGTCACGCCTCGCGTTTGATTTTGAGACAAAGGAGCATCAAATCCCCTGTTATCGGGTGCCAATCCAGAAAGCAGAAGCACAGAAGGCTCCGGGCCTTGTACCATGTTCAAAGCAATGATGATGGCGTTCTGCCAAGCAAATGAGAAAAAGTGCACAACGGCCCGGAGCAAGACGTTTCCAATCGAAGCACTCTTGACCCTGCGTCATCAAAGCCATTTATCTGAGGCTACAACCAAAGGTCTTCGACCTCGACAGCAACAAATTCAATACCCTGAGTCGACCTGGATCAATTCAAAAGCAACCTTTTCCTGAGAGAAGCTCGTTGGGCTGAAAACCCCAAGGGTGGGCAGTTCCAAGCAAAAGTTAGAGCAGCCTGCTAGACCAAAACCTATGAAGGTGGTTTAGGCAAAAATGAATAGGCAATCAATCAAAGCTCGCTAGACCGAAGACCCGAATGGGCGGTACTAGGCAAAAGTTAGAGCGTAAAAGGAGAGGTAAATAGTTGAGAGTTAACCCTTGGCCTGAACTACGTTTTGACCTGATTCCCTAGCTTGGGATACGTAGGCAGTCTTTCTTTGAGACTCGGTCACAATCTATCAATTGGATCCATGGTTGACATTTTGGTACACATCAAAGGTCGAAAAGGATCGAAGATCAAGACAAGCTTCATTGGAGGAACCAGAAGGGGGAAAACCTTCGTCTTTCAATTTTATTACCAAACTGCTTCTTCAATTTACAGGCTGAGCATAAGTCTTAAAAATAATTGAAGCATCAAAAACAGAACGAAATGCTAGAGGCCTTAACAGGCTCACAGTTTATTCTAAGTTCAGCGAAGTCTGGTGTAAGCAACCGCAGCGCGTTTGTTCGAGTGATACGCGTTGGTCTCAAACCTGCGCACGCTTCTTGCAGCATGCAGTAGCAGTTGGCTACTACCCTCGAATGTCGTTCCAGGGGCTCTTGCCAAGTCTTGTCAAACCATGCAAGTCATATGGACTTAATGTGACTGCACGGGGGTGTCGGTTTCAGTCCGGGCCTATACGTGTCATAATCTGCGTCTTATGTCCATTTTTGCGACATTTTTCCAGTTTTTCAATCAATTGTCATATCGGGATGCTTTTCTCGATTTTGTTTGTACAGGTCTTTATACCTTTTCCACTTTTCATAAGTGTCGGTTTCACCTGTTCAGGAATATTGTGAGTTTTGGCACATTAATGCCCAAAATTTCATTATATTCTATGTGTCTGAGCGTTCGCATTGTACCATGGGGCTCTGTCTCCCTTTTCGTTCGAGCTAGCCGAGTCTGTACATATGTGTGCATGTCTGTGTGTCGATTCAAAGCACTTGTCAATGCAAATTAGATATTAGTGGTTAGCTTTTGCATTCTCTTCAACACTTGCAAAAAGAGAGTCAATAAACTGGAAAACGCAATTGTTACATTGCTACCCTAGTATCTGTAATCCGCAAGCAGTGGAATCTCGTAAAGCAGAAAGGGCACGTCAGCCCAAGGCCAAGCAAGGCATCTCTGGGGCACATCCACCCAAGCATCGAAGAGGGGGCACGCAGGCCCAATGTCATTACTCAACGTCAATTGGGGCACGCCAGCCCGTTCAGCGTCTTTCTATCTAGGTGCGCGTCTCAGAAGCAGACAGTTCAATAATGAGGCTCAGTGGTAGTCCTTAGGCGTCGTTGTCCTCCTAGGAGCCGCCCTAAGTTTGCATCTGCATTTTCAATATGTTATACATATCATTGCATATTGTGTGTATATCAAATGTTGAACGCAGGAAAAATCCATCAAAACGACAAAGCAAGCCTGCCCGGTATCAAAGGCAACAAGTAAACAGCTCAGCAGTTGTCACCAATTTCTCCCCAACTGCAGTCCGCCTTGCTTCTATCCATGTTATCCACTGTTTATGCTACTTGGATCAACACAACGACAGCCGGTTCTGTCCAATTTCCAATGGCTCGGTCACTTTTTATAGTGATCCGCCGTCTCTATCAACGACAGCCGGTCCTGTCCAACCTCAATGGCTCGATCACTTTTTATAGCGATCCGCCAGTTCAAATCAGACTCTGGTGGCTTCATCTCGAGTACTGCCTTGATTTTAGATGGATCGACCTCAATTCCTTGAGAAGTGATCATGAACCCAAGCATTTTACCTGCCGTGACCCCGAAGGTGCATTTCTGAGGATTGAGACGCATGCGAAACTTACGGAGCCTCTCGAAGAACTTCCTAAGCATAGGAATATGGCCTTCTTGAGTTTTAGATTTGCTGATCATGTCATCCACATAGACCTCAACCTCTTTGTGCATCATGTCGTGCAGGATGGTCATAGCAGCCCGCTGATAGGTAGGTCCAGCGTTCTTCAAACCAAACGGCATGACCAGATAGCAGTATGTTCCCCACTCAGTGATGAACATGGTTTTCTCACGGTCTTCGGGAGCCATAAGAATCTGGTTGTAGCCTGAGAAGCCGTCCATGAACGAGAGCAAAGCATGCCCCACAGTATTATCCACAAGCACGTCGATGTGTGGCAGGGGAAAATCGTCTTTGGGGCTTGCTTTGTTCAAGTCCCTGAAATCAACGCAGACTTTTTTTTGTCCATTCTTTTTAGGAACGGGAACAATGTTGGCCACTCATGTGGGATACTGAGAGACCATGAGAAAGCCAACATCGATCTGCTTAGTGACCTCTTCCTTGATTTTCTGCACCCAATCTGGCCTCATCCGCCTTAGCTTCTGTTTCACAGGTTTAGCATCTGGCAACAAGGGGATCCGATGCTCCACAATCTCAGGGTCGATGCCGGGCATGCCTTGATGAGACCATGCAAAGACATCACTGAACTCGGTGAGCAGCTCTTTGAAGTCACGATGCTCCTCTGGCGAAAGCGTGGAGCCCACTTGAACCATTCGGGGATCGTTCTCATCTTTCAAGTTTATAGAAACTACTTCTTCTTTAATGGCTGAGGATGCCTTTCATCTTCCCTTTCGATGAGGGCAAGGATTTCCATGGGAATATCCCCATCGAAATCTATCCCTTCATCGTCAAGGTCGACACAGTTTATATAAAGATCATTGAAGTAGTCAGAAGATGCCTCATTCATTTCACAAAACCCAAGAGGGTCGCCAAGTACAAGGGAATCAAACTCGAAATAAAAGCTATGACGTGGAGGGCCTAGAGGCACAAACTCTGACACAGAGCTAGACTTAGACGACGTAACAAACTCTGTGTTAGACTCAGACTCAGAGGTTTAAAAATTGCATTGTGGACTCTATCGGATGCCAAGCCAGAAAGCAAAAGCTTAGAAGGCTCCGGGCCTCATATCATATTCAAGGGTATCAACGAAGGGTCGCCCATGCATTCAATTAGAAGATGAAGTCTAGAGACCTGGTAGAGGGGGATCTGGTTACTAAGGAGGACTGTGCTCTGATATTCGATCTCTGCGGAAAGTTTCAACCAAAGCATTTTGGGCCTTACATTATCAAAACCTTTCTATATGGGGTTGCGACCAAAGATCATCGACCTCAACGGCAACGAATTCAACACCTTGGTCAACTTGGATAAAATCAAGCTACTCGTCCCTAAGAGAAGCTCGTTGGGCTGAAAACCCCAAGGGTGGGCAGTTCCAAGCAAAAGTTAGAGCAAGCCTGCTAGACCGAAAACCTATGAAGGCAGTCTAGGCAAAAATAAATAGGCAATAGTCGAAAGCTCGCAAGATCGAAAACCTGAAAAGGAAGTTCTGGGCAAAAGTTAGAGCGTAAAAGGTGAGGTAAACACACGAGTGAACCTTGGCCTGAACTATGTTTTGACCTGATTCCTTGAAAAGGGATACATAGGCAATCTCCTCGTGAGATTCAGTCATAATCCATCAATTAGATCCATGGTTGATGTTTTGGTACACACCAAGGGTCGAGAACAAGACAAGCTTCGTTGGAGAATCAGAAGGGGGATACCTTTTGTCTTTTAAGTTTAATGCAAACTGCTTTTTCTATTACACAAGCTGAGCATAAAACCTTAAAATATTTGAGGCATGAAAAACAGAACAAAATGCTTGCGAGGCCTAAGGGCTCATAGCTTATTCTAAGCACATCGAAGTCTACTTGGAAGTCAGTCGATATTTTGTCTTGTTCTGACTTCTATTTGCAGCCACAAGGCCTTTTTCCTTCAAAAAGGAGACTTGTCAAACAAGGGCACCTGTAGTAGAATTGCAGTTGTGCGCACTGGTACTGGACACGCGCGCGCTTGTCCCAAATGTCACGCTCTGGTCCCAGACCTACGCACGCTGTTGCAATTCTAGCGGTCAGCTACTGCCTTCGAGTGACTGTTTTCAATTCCAAGGCCTGTTTTGCGCTTCTATCAGTTCAAACAAGTCACTAAGGATACATGTGACTGTGTCGAAGCGTCGGATCCGGAATGTCGCGCTTAACAAAGATTTTAGACCCTCGGGGGCATATTTCAAGTTCAAAGCACCTCGAATGTCGTTCAAGGGGCTTTTGCCAAGATTTGTCATGCCGTGCAGCCTGTAGGGGTGGCAAATGGGCGGGTTTGGGTCAAATTGGGTAAGTTGTAAGTGGGTTGGGTCTTTAATGGGTCAATGACCCATTTAGACCCATTAATTATGAGTTAGTTACCCATACCCAACCCGACCCATTTATTTAAAAACAAACCCGACCCGCCCAATAGCCCAATTACATACTACTATATACTAAAATTTAAAATGACTAAAATATCAATGTACACTAAAATGACTATATTATCCCTGCAAATTTAAATGACTAAAATATTCATGTACACTAAAATTAACATACTATCCCTTTACTACTTAAATGACCAAATTACCCTGTACACTTAGGGTGGATTTGGCTTCATAAGTGAAATAGTAACTTATTTTTTGTCATTATCCAATTTTTTTTGCATTTGTTAGTTTTGCGTCAAACTTTTGTGACTTCTTGATTCGTTTCGGCGAGAGAAATCAGAAAAGTATAAAATTTTGATCAAAACTCATAATGTTTAAAAAAAAAAAAGTAAAATAAGTTGTCTTTTTGACTTATTTTTAGTTGTCTTTTTGACTTATTTTTCGTCTTTATTCAGCTTGTACACCACTCGATTTACTGTTGTTTTGGCTGTCGACTATGGCAACTCGAGGGAACTTGATCGTGGATTGGGAAATTATATAGGTATCCGATCGATCGAAAATTCAATCTATATCTTCTGGAACGTTAGCGACCACAGGAATTGGGGAAATCGATCGGGCAAAAACAAATCGATCGAAATATTCTGGACTCCTGGAATCCGATGGAATTTCTCCATCAGTCTTTTGGGGTTTATTTTTTTATTTTGGGATTCTTTTAATCTATTAAAACTCTTTGTCCAACTGACTGAAAATCGAACTTGGAGATTATGTGAATCTGCCCCACGTGCCAATCAAGAGGAAGGAGAGAGAGAGAGAGAGAGAGAGAGAGAGAGAGAGAGGAGGAGGAGGAGGAGAGAGAGAGAGAGAGAGAGAGGCGAGAGAGGTCGAGAGAAGGAGGAAAATCAGGAGTGGATGAAGGTTTTTTTTTTGGGTCATGTTCATGACTTATTGGGTCATTTTAGTTGACCCAATTAAAACCCAATTAAGACCCAATTAATAAATGGGTTAGATGGGTTTGACCCATTCTAACCCAATCAATAAATGGGTTGGGTTGGGTCTATTTTTTAGTTGGTGTGTTTGGGTTGATTAATGGGTTTGGGTCCAATTTGCCACCCCTACGTGTAGGTCATATGTACCTAATGTGACTGCACGGGGGTGTCAGTTTCAGTCCGGGCCTATACGAGTCATCATTTGCGTTTTTTGTCCATTTTTGTGACATTTTTCAAGTTTTTCAATCCATTGTCATTTCAGGACGTTTTTCTTGGTTTGTACAGGTCATTGTACATCTGTTTAACCTTACGTCAGTTTCACCTGTTTAGAGATATTGTGAGTTTTAGCCCGTTAATGCCCAAAATTTCATTATATTCCGCGTGTCTAAGAGTCCGTGTCGTATCCGAGGACTCTTGTTCCTTTTTCATTTTGAGCTAGGCAAGTCTATGCGTGCGTATGCGTGTCTGTTTGTTGATTCAGTTCACTTGTCAATGCAAGTTTGATATTAGTGTTTGGTTTATGCGTTCTTTTAGACATTGCCAAAAGAGAGTCAATAAACTGGAAAATGTATTTTTTATATTGCTACCCTATAACATCTGTAATCCACAAGCGGTGGAATCTCGTGAACAGCAAGGGCACGTCGGCCCAAGGCTAAGCAAAGCATATCTATGGGACACATCTGCCCAAGCATCAAAGAAAGGGCACGCAGGCCCAATGCCTTTACTAAATGTTGACTGGGGCATGCCGGTTCGCTCAACGTCTATCTAAAAGACAGTGAAGTTATGGGGCTCAGTGGTAGTCCTTAGGCGTCGTTGTCCTCCTAGGAGCCGCCCTTAGCTTGTGTCTGCATTTTTAGTTTGTGCATTCAAATAGTATACATCATTGCATATTGTGTATATCAAATGATGAAAATAGGAAAAGTCTACCAAGTATCAAAAGCAGGAAGGTAGCCAGTTTGTGGGAGTTATGCCCAAGTGGTTGCCATCATGCCTTTGTTTCCCGAAGAATGCAATGAAATCTCCTATGGTATTGTTATCGTTGGTCAACGGATGCGATGAAATCTCCCTAATCCTCAATTTATTTGCCGAAGGATGCGATGAAATCTCCTGCGGTATATTATTATCGTTGGTCAGCGGATGTGATGAAATCTCCCTAATCCTCAACTTGTTTGCCGAAGGATGCGACAAAATCTCCTGCGGTCTATTGTTATCGTTGATCAGCGGATGCGATGAAATCTCCTTAATCCTCGATTTGTTTACCGAAGGATGTGACGAAATCTCCTGCGGTCTATTGTTACCGTTGATCAGCGGATGCAATGAAATCTCCTTAATCCTCGATTTGTTTCCCGAAGGATGCGATGAAATCTCCTGCATTCTTGTTCTCATTTGTTAGCGGATGCGATGAAATCTCTCTAACTCTTGATTTATTTCCCGAAGGATGCGATGAAATCTCCTGCGGAATCGATGCAATGATGGTCCACCCATCTTGTTCTATTCAATCTACAATGACGGTCCGTCCCATCCCTGTCTACGATGGTCTAGCCTTTAGCGCATCTTCCAGCAGCCTTATTGCTCTATCTCGGATGGTCTTTGATAAAGATATTGGCTCTGATTCCCAACAGATGGAATTTAACCTACCTGACACGACCTACCTGTGATTGTTGGAACTATTTGTGCCATGGTTAGTTTGATCCAGCAGCGACGGTCCACCCATCCTTATCCACAATGACGGTCCATTTGTCCTCTTCGATCCATTTGCGAGGTATTCTACTTTGCTTTCGAGTTTTGGATCGCCTTTGCAGGGTGTCTAGAATCTTTGATGTTACTTGTACCAAGACAATGGTGCTCCAAGTTCTGTCAAAGAGGGGCTACTGTAGACACCCCAATTTGGACTTTTCAGATTAGTTTACTTTCTATTTTTGATTCCCCGATGATGAAACGGATCAAGAACACCCCGGGAATGATAGCATGTTTGAGCTTTGAGTGTTTGACACCCTTTTGAACCTAACCTAGCCTAAGCCAATTTCAAAAAGCCAAAACCACCTGCACGCATTGGTCCAAAACCAGCGCGCGTTGGTTCAAGTGCCACGTGTTGGTCAACAGTGACTGGTAAAGGGTTGCTTGAACCCGCGCATGCAAGTCCACCACCCACGCACGCTGGTCTAACCCTGTCCTATCACCTTTCTTCAGCCATGATCAAGAGGACTTTTGGGGCCGAAGGAAGGCTCTGTTTTGTCCAAATAGCAGTCTTCGCCAGGGGACAACCCTTACACCCCTTACTTCACCTTTTCCCCAAACAGTGGGACATGTCAAGAGGACTTTTAGCGCGCAGCAGTGGTCTACCTGCGCCCGCAGGTTTAGTCTTAGCTAATGGCTGGTCTTTGCATAGGTAACTAGGCATTGGCCTTTGTTTTTATCCCCACACTGTTTATGAGGTGTTTTATTCATTTGGTGGCTTTGTAGCCCATTCAAACTGTATATTAACTGCCATATGAACTGCTGGGTTTGTCCTGGGTGTGCACTGGTCCTTCCAAAGCCTAGAGGGTTGAAAATAAGAGCTGTGGGTTTAAACCTACTAGCGCGCGCAGATTCTGGTGTGGCGCGCGCAGGTCTGGTCAACATGCAGTGACTTGATCAGTGCATGCTGGTTTCTTCCTGCGCACGTCACTCCAAAATAGTGGCCTTCCAGTCTGTTTAAACTCCCACAAAAGTCTGTTTATATCCAATTCTAATTGTTTCAATAAGCGAGCATGCCGTATATCACATCCTGCATACCTATTACAGTTTTAATTCCCTTAAAATATTCCCCCGCCTTAACTGGCTAAAAATTGATTAATGAGAGAGAATCGCAAACGTTTTACAAATACCCGAGTAGAGACCAATCTCTGGATTGGGCGAGGGGGGTGCCTTAAAACCCTTCCCCTCTCGTAACCTGGCTCCCGAACCTTAGATATCAAGGTGACGACAGACCAGTCTACAAGCCTTTTCAAATCAAACAACGTAGCAAGCGTTTCAAGTTCGGTTCTTTGGGTGGCGGACCTTCAAACCCAAGTAACGACTCTGAATTGAGCGTTTCGCCGCGCTTTTCAAAAAGGGGGCACTTTCAAGTTTGGTTCCTTGCATTCAATTTTTTGTTGGATGTTATTTTGTTTTTATTTTGGGCCTTTCACTCTTTTTCATGTATCAACATCATGATGCGGGTGTTTTGTCTTTTTTTGCTTCCTTAATGCACCTTTTGTCGAGTTTCCATTAAAAATTTTGCCTTTTAAAAAAAATAATATAACCCCTTTCTGGTGAAACTTGTGCAAAACCAAAACCAACCCCTCCGTAACTCCTCCGTCTTATACTTCCAATCAGAATAAAGGGTCTTGGGTGGTCAGACTGGTGTACCCAAACCCCTATTCTCTCTGTACTTTGTGTTATGAGTTAATGAAATTTATTTTTGCTGATAAAAAAAAAAAGGGAACCAAAACCCACTTACCCGAATGATCACAACCTAGTCGAAATCCTAACTGCCACCCCACCCCCCCCCCCCCCTCTCTCAAAGTTCTCCTCAACTTCTTATCTCCAACTTTCTCTCTAAATAAAACCTCCATGTAAATATCTACTAAAGAGTAACTTTATAAACTGCCCACTAACATAATACCTCTAAATCGTAGCTAACTAATTAATTAAGCTATTCAAATAAGGTACAAACTAATTACAAAAACTAATTTAACTTGTACACTCGAAACTATAAAAATGACCATTATACCTATAGTGCACGCAAGAATAGTTATATAGGACCGCACTATAAATGCCGATTTTCTAGCAAAAATAATTATTACGAAAAAGAAAAAGGGTAGGGCGTAACAATGTGAGTGTAGACACCTCCCAAACGGCGCATCGCCATACAGATTGATCACATTTGTTTGCTCGATTGGTTGCTTGCTTCGTAAACCAAGATCGTGGACATTCCCATGGCTAGGAACATCGCCACACGATAACGGTTATCATCAAAACAGAGTCGCCACCCAGTTTATTAAAACTGGGAAAATAGATAGAGATTCTGGGTACGGGAGCCAAAAGTACAGTAAGGGGAAGGTGTTAGGCACCCCTTTCTGCCCAGTCGTGTGACTGGCCCATAGTTATTCAACATAAGACATGTACATGCTTTATTCAACTCTAACACATAGTCTGTTTAATTAAGCCTTTAACAGTGAATAAGGTGAGTCAGGAATGTAATTGAAAGCGTGCATCAGAAATAAACAAAACAGACAGGCTGTCCCAGGAAAATCGATCTCTCGGCCGGTGAATGGATTTCACGGCCGAGGGATCCCACTGGATTGATATACCGGCCGAATGATTGATCCCCCAACCGATGTTCTTCCTCACACCAGAACAGATATTTAACAGATAATCAAAACACTACGATTAATGCATAAAAACGTAAAAGAGATCAAACCAGAGGCCGTTGGGCCTCACCACCTTGATCCCTCAGTTGCTTGATCGCTTCGGATTGGTGGTGATTGACTGATTGCTTTTTCTGAAAAACCCTAGGATTAGGGTTTGAACTTCGGGGTTTGATCGTCGGATTGATGGCTACCTTTGGGAGGTTAGGGCTTCTATAGAGGGAGTATGTGAGATGATTTCTGCAGAGTTTGGAGGTATGAGATGGAGGAATTGAATGTTAATTTCGGAACCCAAAGGTTCCTTTATATAGGCACCGGATGACTCATTCCAACCAATCACAATGCACGATTAAAATTGGAGTTAGAGAGTGATTCTAACTCTTCATGGCAATCCTCTGGCGTAGCCCGAACGCATCGGGATTTGGCTACTAGGGTTTGGTGAACGGATCAAACGTTTGACAGAACGTTCCAGAATCTGGAAAAAGGACGATCTGGCGGCCGAGGAATGGATCTGGTGGCCGAGGGATTGATCTCTCAGGGAGATTTTCTAGCAACAGGTTGCTCGGGTGAGGAAATGATGTTATGGCCGTGAGATCGATGTTATGGCCGACAGATGGATTCTCCTAGGCTTCTGTATTTTCTGTCAAAGGCTGTATGGCTTTGAATTGGGTCCTCTAAGTGGCTCAAAGTTCTTACAGAAAGTCCTAAGGTTCTCAAGGAAGCAATCAGCAATCATTGTATCCATTTCATCATCGGGATGGTCCCAAGGTGGGTCTTGAAATAATCGTTAGGCCAAATTGGGGTGTCTACAGATGCCCCTCTTTGACTGAACTCAGACGGATCGCGAGACATGTTTGAGTAAGAGTCAAAGCTGTAAAAAGCAACTCAATTTGGTCCAACCACTATTCCAAGGGGTTTTCGAAAAAGGTTTTGTTATGGTCAGGCCGGGAGGCTGCCTACGTATTCCACAAGGGAAATTCAGACCAATCGTAGTTCGGGCAAATAAAACAAAAGTAAAAAGTTTGGAGGGTTAGAGACAGAAGACGTACCTTAGGGCTTAAAAAGCCGTAGTGTGACGTACCTAGACTCGAAGAGTAGTTGAAGGAGCACGGGGCTGCCGGGGAGTTTTTGCGGAGAGCTTCCTTAGTATTTTGGGGTAGATCAGTACACGGCAGGTGCGTTTGCTTTTCTTGATCATCCTTACTTTGACTGAAAGGAGCTCGGTAGAATAGCCTATCCTTGCGAATCAGCTTGATGGAATTGATGTAATTTGGGTGGAATCCAAGTCATCTGCTGGGGATGAATCGGATGCTGTTTTTGAGATATGGGGGTGCAAGGCCAGTAAATAGAGCATGGAGCATTGGAAATGAAGGAACCGAGGCGCGGAGCCGGTTGGAGGAGCTTGATTGAACCGAGGCATAAAGTCGGTTGCATTCTGATGGTCTGCGCACGGAGCTTTCTCATCATAAGTTTTGACATAGAGTCAAAGGATCGAGGCGCCGGGCCGATCAATAAAATCGAGGCGTAGAGCCGGTTGATTTGCAGGATTGACCTGTTTCATGAATAAGAAATATGCATAGTGTGTATATGATGATGATTGTTAAATGTGAACAGGTATGATGATGCAGACTCGATGTGATAATGGTGATGCAATTGATGCAAATGTGCACGGGCCCGTGCGTGTGTGTTTGATTTTAAGCTTAGAGCTTCTATCAAGTTCCGGACTTGAGCATTCAGAGCGTAGAGCTCGAGCATTCGGACGGCAAAATCTGAGCATTCAAAGTACAGGCTTTGAGCGTCCAGTACACAGTGGTTGGGCATTCAAACGTAGAGCTTGTGCATTCAAGGTATAAACCTTAAGCATTCGAACATCGAGTTCGAGCATCCAGTACGCAGTGGTTGGGCATTCAAACGTAGAGTCTGAGCATTCAAGTGTAGAACTTGAGCATCCAGTACACAGTGGTTAGGCATTCGAACGGCTTCGAGCATCCAAAGTGTACAACTTTGAGCATTCAAGCATGGAGCTTGAGAATTGATGATGTCTTGATTGTTGGGGCGGCTTAGAGCCTGTTGAGATTTGCTTGTTTACGGCTTTGAGCCAGTTGAGACGGTGGGCTTCGAGCCGCTGAGTTGATGAGATGATAAATACGGGTGTTGAGATGATTGTTTACGGCTTCGAGCCAGTTGAGATGGTGGGCTTCGAGCCGCTGAGTTGATGAGTATTCCATCTTCCATCTTCCACGGGGTTTGATTGGTTCCTTATGCTTGGGATGTTTCCAAGGCTAGCTTTGAGTATGCTTGGGATTGCCCCCAAGGCTAGTTCTGAGTATGCTCGGGATTGCCCCCAAGGCTAGATTCCATATGCTCGGGGTTGTCCCCAAGGCTAGTCCTTGACCATATTCCAATTTGTTAGAGAGATTTCCATTACCTCCACTGCTAGGAGTGCCTTCCGGAGGCCAAACGCCTTCTAGCGACTCAAATGTCTTCTGATGGCTAAATGCAAGTTGGCAACATAAACGCTTTCTGGAAGCTAGCAACATAAACGCCTTCTGGAGGGTGCGTTGAGTGGAAGCCACAGGATTGTTTTGCTGGCCTGCTGAGCGCGAGGTTGTGCACATGGCGTGGCATAGAGCTGTTGAGGTGTGGGCGTAGAGCCGCTGGGCAGCACTTGAGCGTCCTCAATGTTTCGGTAAGCTTCCTGAAAAGTAAAAGGGTTACTTTAGTTCGGAGTTTTAATTTGCATGATCAAAAGTGAGTTTTTTTGTTTTGATTTGCGGGATGAAATCCCTCTTAGCCAGGGGCGTGAATGAGAAGGACCTGTGATTGGGTCGAAGTTGTTATGTTTAAAGAAGCTAAGATAACTGTGCCCCCTATTTAGGCAATGCATGCTTTTTAAACGTCGATTTGATGCCCCTAGCTTTTTATTTGTTTATGCAATCGTGAGATTAACTCCCTTTTTGTCCTTGGCAGAGAAATAGGAGATTAGAGGTTCACAGTTGAATGGTTTGTGATGTTGCTGGAGCGAGCTCGGGAGCTAGCACGTGCTGCTGGTTTCGAGGCATTCATTTTGGGCCTCAATCTTCCGAAGATAGATTGGTCGTTGATGACCTCGCTGGTTAAAAGGTGGTGGGATACTACCAACATGTTCCACTTTCCTTTTGTTGGTGAGATGACGATCACGCCAGGTGATTTTTCTTTGCTGACCGGCCTGTGAGTAGGTGGAGCTCCTCTTTGGGTTAACCCTAGGCTTTGGGAGCGGATAGGGGCTTTGAAGTGGTTCTTGGACAAGGTGCCCCCTCTTCACTCGCGTAGTCATGTTGATGTCTCTTGGCTGATCAAGACTTTTATGAAGGTTGATATCTCGACTCAGGTGAGTGTTGAGTAGCTGACACGGGCCTTTCTTCTCTACCTCCTTGGGCAAACGTTGTTTGCCAACAAGGATAGTTCAGTCTCTAGCCCCTTTTGCAGTATTTGGAGGTTGTTTAGGCGTTTGATTAGGGAGCATCTGCCTTGGCCAACTGGTAGCCCCTTTCCTCTCTGGGTTTTTGAGTATCTTCTTCAGTTTCCTACTGACACTAGACATGCGGATGCGGACTGTGTTCCTCGCTACGAGTGATGGTCCGTGGGGCAATGGAAGCCACGGTCACCAGTTTTGAGCCTTCCTGAGTGGTGACGGGTTTTGGACCGATTGACCATCGACCAGGTACCTCTCTTCTCTTATGTCCCTTGTCTTCAGGTTTCCACGTGGCTGATTTTGACCTCGTTTTGTAGGTGCGGTTCGACCCTTGGAGTGGTGTACCAGAGGATGCCCCTCTTGCGAGTTCCAGGGTTTTGGACCGCACTTGGAGTTTGCTTGAAGGCCCCTTTTGTCGAGCTTGGTATTTAGATGATCGGGCGGCCAGTAAGTGGCATCCACGTGCTGAGGCTATTCAGCTCGTTCCTCCTCCACCTCCGACGTTGATGAGATTCACTTCCTCAATGTCCAAAGCAGACTTGGAGAATGCTCAGATCAGAGATTGGGCGGGATTGTTTCTTTAGGCAGGTGACTGTATGGAGTACTGCCATTTTTCCTTAGTTCTGCCTGCTGTTCCTTCAGTTGCTCCTATTTGGCCACGGGCCCTTTCCTTTGTCTCCTTCCACTCTGATGACGGAGAAGAGGAGCGCTTGGTGTTTGCCCCTTGTTTTGTATTCTTTTCCATGTAGCTTGAGGCTGAGTGAGCACCAGCAGTTAGTGGGGAGGATAGCTAGCAATCCCCTTCTTCATCTCAGAGACGAGATCGTCTCGAAGACGCCGCCACGACCAGCTTTAGGATTTTCTTTTTCCTTCCTGTTCATGGTTAGCAAAGAGAGAAGCAGAAACTGTATTTGTATGGTGAAAGCAACCACAGTGATGATTTTGTAGGCAAGCTTTTGTTCATGAAATGAGAAATGTTTTTTTTATGCCCCTAGATGTCTTGAGTTTACATGCGATAGTCAGAACATGGCTTTTTGAACAAGTATTTGCTGATAGACAGTAATTTGTGTGAAAATAAAATACTGGCCGAAGAATTGGTTATTCGACTGAAAAATCGATATTGTGGCCGATGTATAGATTCTTCGGCCGTTACTTTGGTTTCTCAAAGGTAGATTTTGTTTTGGCTAAGTGGCATCCTCTTTTCTCTTCCTTCTTATGCTTGGTTTTGATTTTCTTGCCTTTTGCTTTTGCCATGTTCCATAGTCTGATTGCCAAACTCAAGAGTTTTCGAAGTATCCTACTCATTGTGTTAATGACCTTCAGGTTAGAGGGGATGAGCAATAATTCTTGTGTCTATTGCTGTTGCCAATTCTTCGAGAAAAGCATACTCATCTTTTGCGAGCTCAATACGCAGGGTTAGCTATGCTTATCATTGAGTACAAATTTGTTGATGTTTTTCCTTCTCTCCAAATGTTTGGGTCGCATCTCGATATGAGATTGCCTATGTATCCCAATCAGGGAATCAGGCCTTTTAAGTAGTTCCAAAATTATTACCTTTGAGGTTTTCCACTCTTGGTTTTTCTTCTCACATACTCTTGATTTTGCCTAGGTTACCTAATGGAGGTTGAGTCCCTAGCGAGCTTTTCTTTGAATGCCTTAAATTTTGCCTAGGCTGCGTTTTTGCATTTTCTTGCCCTAGCAGGCTTTGCTTTTACTTTTGCTTGGGTTTTCAGCTTACCCAACGAGCACTTCTCTCAAGAGGGTTTTTGTATTTCGGAGAGGAATTTGATGGGGATATTTTTCTAAATATCTCTTGTGTTTGTACCTTCATAATGGGCGAGCTAACCCTAAGTGTTCTCGCGGAGATAGTGTCTTCTTTCTAAGTTTTGACAAAAACCTAGTTTCTTAAGCAACTAAAGTTCATCCCTCCCTTCCCTTTTGTCAAAGACACAAAGAACTTGATTCCTTGAAATTTCCTTTGTTTGGCAAAGAGACTATAGTGTTTGGCAATTGCAATTTAGGAGGTAAATCATTGAATAAGCATAGTCTAGAGGATGAAACAGGAATTCACTTAGCAGAAATAAAATGCCCAAGCAGGGGCTCAAAACATGTTTTAGTTTGATAAAAGCGATGTTGAATGTTCTTTGCCATGTTGTGACTTCTTAGCTACTGTAGCATTTCGAAGTCGTCTTCAAAACCTTTGCCTTTCGCAACTTTATACTCTTTTCCACCCTCTTCTTTGCCAAACAGAGCCTTTGAACTGGATCCATCTTCACGGCTTGCACGGTGGCTACCTCTTTGAGACATGAGCGGTCCCCAAATGGAAATGTCAGTCTAGGTTTTCATCACCTCTTCTTCCTCCTTGTTGATTGTGGAGTCATAAGAGAGATTAGTTACTTCCACTTGGCTGAATAGTGATGTTGAGGAGATTCCATCATTGTATTCTCTCCTCATTTCGTTAAAGTCACTTTCCCCTATTTGATACGGGTCCATACATGTGGAATCTTACTCAATCCACCAGTTGTGGTCGCATTCTTCGTAGGGATTGACCCAGCCGCATTTGAAATTCCTCCACCTTTTCTCAAATCAGATGTGCAGCCATTCGAAATGTCAAAATCCTCCAAATTGTGTTTCGCCCAGGAATGCTCTTTCCACTTCCTTAGCCTTTCCTCTTTTGCTTGTTCTTCTTCGTCACTCTTGTCAGACATGTCGGGATTGATCACTTCTGATTGATCGGACTCATTATTTTCTTCTTCCTCCATCATGAAACATCCATCCTCCTCTGGGAAGGTCGAGGTTGGTTTGGCTTGGGTGATTTGACCAAAGTATTGGCTAGGATTGTATGTGGGGCTATGAGATAGGCTTCTGAGATTGATGTTTCGGGGTGGTGGTTCAGCATTGTGAGTAGGGAGTGGATTGACTTGTACATTAGGTTTTAGAGGTTTTATAGTTCAGCTATCATGCCCAGGGTGTTGGTGGTAGGCGCACTATTGGTTGGGATCATGGTTTGGGCCATAGGGTGGCAGAGGAAGTGGTTTGTTTAAAGGTTTGAGATGCCTCTAATGGCTCAGAATGGCTAAGGCTTGAGATGAGGTCATATAGAGAGGGTCAAAATTGCGGCGGGGGCGATTTGAGCTTCAGGATGAGCTAATTTGAAAAAGGTCTTGTGGTAAGGTTGAGTTAAGGGTGTTGACGGAGGCAGGAGATGTATGGGTTGGGAAGGTTTTCTTTGGAGGAGTTTTCTTCTTTCCCAATGAGGCCTAGCTTGATCCCCTCTTCAATCTGCAGCCCAGTAGCATGCAGGCGCTTGAAATCAGTGATAGCCTGAGTGCAAATGTGCGTGAGGTACTTGGGCTGTAAACTCTTGACGACTATTCTCGCTTGATCTTCCTCAGAGGGGCAGTTCTTGGCGGCTTTTTCTCTCCATCTAGCCACAAAGGTTGTAAAGTCTTTGTTTGATTCCTGCTTAGTCATTTCCAAATTTCGAGTTGTTAACTCAATTTGAACGTTGTATGCATATTGCTTGACAAAAGTATTGGCAATTTCTGGCCAAGTATGATAGTGTACAAACTCCAAAGTGAGAAACCAATCGAGAGCGCTTTCAGTAAGAGTCCTTTGAAATAACTGAACAATGAGCTCATCATTCAAGCCCATTGGCTTCAAAGTGTTGATGACATGGCGGTCATGGCTAGTGGGATTGCCAGTTCTATTGAACTTCTCAGGTAGTTGAGAATCTGGAAAAAGGCAGAGTCCTTCAAAATCTAGAATTTAGTCCCCTTGTGAACGGGCCAGAGTACGTTTGATCTCCTTGACTTGTTTGGCCAATTCAGGGTTTTCTGCCAATACCATTTCTTAAGGATTCTCATCTTCTACCGATTTCTCTTCGTTCTCAGCATCTCTTGCTGCTTTCTCTGCTAGTAAGGTAGCGACTTTGAGCTTGGTGATTAGCAATGATGGCGTCGTTATCTGCCATGAGAGTGGGAGGATTACTTGATGAAACTTTGGATTTGGTAGATGATTGAGTTTGTTGAGGAGATGACCGCAGAGTCCCTGGAAGTGATTGGGACCGTAGCAGTGTAGGTGTTTTGGCCGGTGAGAGTGACAGACGGGACGGCTACAAAGACCTTTTTGGCGTGGATTCGGGTGTTGTAAGAGTATAAAGTTGGCTGTGGTTGCTTCTTTGTTTTACTTATTGTGTCTGCTTTGAAAAGTAAAGTACCTGTAAGTCAGTACTTGGCTTGTGTAGGGTTAGGATTTGGGCTGAAAATCCCAACCCTTCTGCACAGAAAAAGTTATTTACAACAACAGATGATACAAGGTGTGAGGAAGAACTTTTACAAGCGAATGCAAGTAGGTTCCTAGCCTGTAGGTTCCTGTCTTAGTTTGATAAGTTCTATGGCTTTCTAAAACATGCAAGGTTTTGGAAGTCTCAGGGTGCTCCGTTGTCAAAGGGCACCAGTCCTTTCACCAGCCCATCATAGGCGGTGATTGGGTGATTCCCTTTTTGATATACCACTAGGTACGAGTGACTGTGGAGTTTGCTGGAACCCCCAACATAGCCCGTGTCATGCCGGGATATCAGGTGAACTCAACGGGTTGCCCGCTCGATGCATATGATAAATGAATTAAACAAGACATGTATTAGTCTTATGTTGAACTTTCTGGTTATGACTCTCATATTCCCCAGCAGAGTCGCCAAAAAACTGTAGACACCTCCCAAACGGGGCATCGCCATACAGATTGATCACATTTGTTTGCTCGATTGGTTGCTTGCTTCGTAAACCAAGATCGTGGACATTCCCATGGCTAGGAACATCGCCACACGATAACGGTTATCATCAAAACAGAGTCGCCACCCAGTTTATTAAAATTGGGAAAATAGATAGAGATTCTGGGTACGGGAGCCAAAAGTACAGTAAGGGGAAGGTGTTAGGCACCCTTTTTTGCCCAGTCGTGTGACTGGCCCATAGTTATTCAACATAAGACATGTACATGCTTTATTCAACTCTAACACATAGTCTGTTTAATTAAGCCTTTAACAGTGAATAAGGTGAGTCAGGAATGTAATTGAAAGCGCGCATCAGAAATAAACAAAACAGACAGGCTGTCCCAGGAAAATCGATCTCTCGGCCGGTGAATGGATTTCACGGCCGAGGGATCCCACTGGATTGATATACCGGCCAAGGGATCAAAGCCCCGGTCGATGTTCTTCCTCACACCAGACAGAAAACTTAGCAGATAATCAAAACGCTACAATTAAACATAAAAACGATAAGTAAACCAAACCAGAGGCCGTTGGGCCTCACCACCATGATCCCTCAGTTGCTTGATTGCTTCGGATTGGTGGTGATTGACTGATTGCTTTTTCTGAAAAACCCTAGGATTAGGGTTTGAACTTCGGGGTTTGATCGTCGGATTGATGGCTACCTTTGGGAGGTTAGGGCTTCTATAGAGGGAGTATGTGAGATGATTTCTGCAGAGTTTGGAGGTATGAGATGGAGGAATTGAATGTTAATTTCGGAACCCAAAGGTTCCTTTATATAGGCACCAGATGACTCATTCCAACCAATCACAATGCACGATTAAAATTGGAGTTAGAGAGTGATTCTAACTCTTCATGGCAATCCTCTGGCGTAGCCCGAACGCATCGGGATTTGGCTGCTAGGGTTTGGTGAACGGATCAAATGTTTGACAGAACGTTCCAGAATCTGGAAAAAGGACGATCTGGCGGCCGAGGAATGGATCTGGCGGCCGAGGGATTGATCTCTCAGGGAGATTTTCTAGCAACAGGTTGCTCGGGTGAGAAAATGATGTTATGGCCGTGAGATCGATGTTCCGGCCGACAGATGGATTCTCCTAGGCTTCTGTATTTTCTGTCAAAGGCTGTATGGCTTTGAATTGGGTCCTCTAAGTGGCTCAAAGTTCTTACCGAAAGTCCTAAGGTTCTCAAGGAAGCAATCAGCAATCATTGTATCCATTTCATCATCGGGATGGTCCCAAGGTGGGATTTGAAATAATCGTTAGGCCAAATTGGGGTGTCTACAGTGAATGTTGTAGACGGGTTACGTATATGGCGATAGCGCAGGTGGATGAGTGAGATCAAATATGAAGGAATGAGGGAGGATGGGTGGTGGCACTGATGGTAGTATTGGTGGTGGCGGTGTGTTGATGGTGTTAGAGAGAGAGAGTATTTTTGATGAGGTCATTAGCTAAGGTGGCAATTCCAACTAAGTTGCACATATATAAGATGAGCGATCCTACAAACATACCTTTAAAACACAATTCTGGGAATAATCATACATCTAACAGTTGTGTTCGAAATTTTATTTTGTAAAAGTGTGTTCCTAGATTTCTTGATCTAAGATGGTGTACTAGGATGGTAAATTAAGGTTAGAACTATATATAGCATTATCGTGCAAGTTATCTTTTAACTTTTGCTCAAGTTTTTTTTTTGGGTCAAGTCAAATCTTATAAAGTTCAAACCAACCAAAACAAAGGACCAAGTTCAATTACAGCCTCTACAAATAAGATAGCAGAAAAAAAACCAAAACTCTATACAACCCCAAAATAGCTAGGGGAGAAAAAAATTCCTAATAATTTTCTAGCTAGCAGCAAGGTCACGGCTCTGGGAAGAAGATTTGACTTCTCTTCAAGAACTAATACAAGCACAGATATCATCTATAATAACACCTTGTAAAGAAGAACAATCCTGGCTACGGTTCTGAAAGACCCTACTGTTACGCTCCCTCCAAAGCTAATAGATTGTAGCAGCCAAGGACAACTTAAAGATCATGTGCACCATAGCATCCCCTTGTGGAATTGCTTTGCCCAACTCAGCACATTCTGCAGCACTATTGGCCCACTAAAAATCCCATTGCGAACCAAAATAGCAGACCTGTTAGGAATGCCTTGTATTCTTTAGTCCCACATTGGTTAATTATATTGTTCCCGTTTTTGTAGCCTATTATAAATAGGGCTTTTGGGAAACTTCTAAAGTATCTTTTGGGCTCTCATATTGTGGCCTTTCTAAAGTTACGGATTACAGCCGGCTCTTTGTATCTCTTCTTCACGTTGCTTAGTGAATCCTCTCTCTCCTCGCCCGTGGACATACCCATCTTGGGGAACCACGTATATCTTGTGTTGAAGTCTTCACGCTGGTTAGTGAATCCTCTCTCTCCTTCTCCCTGAGTTCTATTCAGTTGAGTCTGGCAGATGACGTTCTTTGCGAGGTGGAAGAAGAAACTTCAGCAGCAGGAATTTGGCTGAAGTGGAAAGGCATATATATGACGAAGTCGCTCACCAATAGGTTATATCTCAAACGTCTTTATACGTTTCGTATGTGAGAAGGTATACCTGTTAAGGATCATTTAGACAAGTTCAATCATATTATTATGGATCTGAAAAATATTGATAGTAAAATTGAGGATGAGGACCAAGCCCTAATTTTGCTATGTTCTTTACCACTTTCATATGAGCACTTTATTACAACCCTATTGTATGGCAAAGACATGATATCCATGGAGGATGTTAAGGCCAGCTTATATTCAAAAGAATTGAGGAAAAAAGTGTCAGGTGAGGGTGATGCACATGTGGAGGATTTGTTTGTTAGGGGAAGAACAACAGAAAGGGAGGAGTCGAGTAATAGGGGAAGATTTAGGTCATCAGGTAAGAAGAAGGGAAAGTGCAATTATTGCAAGAAACCAGGGCACTGGAAAACTGACTGTTTAAAACTCAAGGAGAAGGAAAAAGAAGACCAGAAAGGAGGTAAAGTAATTGCTGGAATTGCTGAAAGTTTAGATGAGTCAAATAACGTGTTATCAGTTACAAAGGGCGATTCTTGCTTTAATACCGAGTGGATTTTGGATGTTTATACCACATGTGTCCGCATAGAGAGTGGTTTTCTACTTATGAGGTGGTCAATGGTGGTACAGTTTTGATGGGCAACAACATGGCCTGTAAGACTGTTGGTTCAGGAACGATTCAGCTTAGAATGCATGACGGTATTGTTAGGACTTTTTCTGAGGTTCGACATGTTCCAGATTTGAAGAAAAATCTTATCTCCCTAGGTGCTCTTGATTCTCATGGTTGCAAATTCCTCGGTGAAGGTGGAGTTTTGAAAGTCTTGAGGGGTGCATTAGTACTGATGAAGGGTCAGAAGCATGGTAACCTCTATTCACTCCAGGGCAGTACAGTTTTAGGTGCTGCAACAACGGTTGCTTCATCCAAGGTTTCATATTCAGACTTGACTCGTTTGTGGCATATGCGCTTTGGGCATATGAGCGAGAGGAGGACGACAGTTTTGAGCAAACAGGGTTTGCTATATGGCCAGAAAATTGAGAAGCTGGATTTCTGTGAGCATTGTGACTACGGCAAGCAATGCAGGTTAAAATTTAGTACAGCTGTTCATTACACCAAAGGCACGGTGGATTATTTTCACTCGGATCTTTGGGGTTCCGCAGAGTTAACTTCTAAAGGTGGTTTTCGCTATTTTATGAGTATTATCGATGATTTCTCTCGTAAGTTTTGGGTGTATATTTTAAAACATAAGAGTGCCTTTAATACATTCAAACAGTTTAAAACTTTGATTGAGAATCAGACTGGTAAGAAAATAAAACGTTTGAGAACTGACAATGGTATGGAGTTTTGTCTTGGCAAGTTTGATAGGTTCTATAGTGATGAGGGCATTGTGAGGTATCACACAGTGAGAAAAACCCCTCACCAGAATGGTGTGGCTGAACGAATGAACATGACTCTTTTGGAGAAGGCACGTTGTATGTTGTCCAATTCCGGATTGGGCAAAAAAATTTGGGCTGAAGCCGTTTCCACGACATGCTATTTGGTGAACAAGTCTCCATCGACTGCTATTGAGTGTAAGACTCCGTTTGAGGTATGGTCAGGTCATCCAGCTGATTATTCTATGTTGTCTATTTTTGGGTGTCCAGCTTACGCTCATGTGAATGAGGGTAAATTGGAGCCACGGGCCAAGAAGTGTATTTTCTTGGGTTATCCAGCATGTGTCAAAGGGTACAGGTTATGGTGCTCTGATGGTTTGAAGTTTTTGATTAGCAGGGATGTGACTTTTGATGAAAATTATCTGATTAAGGGGTCTAAGCAGGTTGACGATACAGTTCAGGAACAGAGTGTTCCAAAGCAGGTGGAGTTTTTGAGTGAATCTTCCGACTCAGGGAAGAAGCATATTGAGAAGCCAATTGAAGAGGAGTTCAAGAGTTCAGACACAGAGGTTGATGCGTTAGTTGAGCAACCACGCACTATTGCTAAAGATAGGCCAATGAGGGAGATTCAGCCTCCTGAAAGGTATTCGGCTTATTCTGAGATGGTGGCCTATGCTTTATCAGTTGCTGAAACAGTTGAGTATGATGAGCCTTCAAGCTATACGGAAGCTGTTTCGAGCGCTGAGTCTGCACAGTGGTTTGTTGTTATGAATGAGGAGATTGAGTCTCTTCAGAAGAATCAGACATGGGAGTTAGTAGAACCGCTGAAAGGGAAGAGGATTGTTGGGTGCAAGTGGGTCTTCAAGCGCAAACCAGGAATTCCAGGGGTAAAAGACGCTTGGTTCAAAGCTCGGCTAGTGGCGAAAGGATACAGCCAAAAGGAGGGTGTTGACTACAATGAGGTATTTTCACCAGTTGTAAAACATAGTTCCATTCGCACTTTACTTGCTATTGTTGCCTGTTATGATCTTGAGTTAGAGCAACTTGATGTCAAAACTGCGTTTTTGCATGGCGAGCTTGAGGAACAGATTTATATGCGTCAGCCTGAGGGATTTGTTGTTTCTGGTAAGGAGGATCACGTTTGTTTACTTCGTAAATCTTTGTATAGCCTCAAACAATCCCCAAGGCAGTGGTATAAGCGGTTTGATACTTTTATGATAAGCCAGTCATATTCTAGGAGTGAGTATGACAGTTGTGTGTATTTTTGAAAACTTCCAGATGGTTCATTTGTTTATCTACTGTTGTATGTTGATGATATGCTTATTGCTTTCAAGAGTGTATCAGAAATCAACAAGTTGAAACAACAGTTAGGTGGTGAATTTGAGATGAAAGATTTAGGTGCGGCAAAACGTATTTTGGGTATGGAGATTCGCAGAGATCGAGTAGCTGGCAAATTATTTTTGAATCAGAAGTCTTATGTTCTTAAAGTGCTTGAGCGCTTTGTCATGCAAAACTCGAAGCCAGTCAGTACCCCTTTGGCAACACACTTTCGACTTTCAATTGAGTTGTCATCACAGTCAGAGGATGAGGAGAAGTATATGTCTCAGGTTCTATATTCGTGCGCAGTTGGGAGCCTTATGTATGCCATGGTATGTACTTGTCCTGATATTTCACATGCAGTTAGTGTCGTTAGTCGTTATATGGGGCGTTCAGGAAAGGCACATTGGGAGGCTGTGAAATGGATACTACGGTATTTGTGCGAAATTGCAGGTGTTGGTCTATTGTTTGGGGTTGCCAATTCTAGTGATCATGCTGTTGGTTATGTTGATTCGGATTTTGCCGGTGACCACGATAAGAGGAGGTCTCTGACAGGTTATGTCTTTACTCTGTCCGAAAGTGCCATTAGTTGGAAAGCTACTTTACAGGCTACAGTCGCGCTGTCTACAACAGAAGCGGAGTATATGGCCATTGCTGAAGCTGTGAAGGAGGCATTGTGGATGAGAGGTTTGTTTTGTGAGCTTGGTCTTGCACAGGGTGTGAGTTCAGTATTTTGTGATTCACAGAGTGCTATACATTTGATTAAAAATCTGATGTATCATGAGAGGACCAAGCATATCGATGTCAGGTATCACTTCATTCGGGATATCATCTCACAGAAGTAAGTTGAGGTGAAGAAAGTGGGTACGGCAGATAACCCAACATATATGTTGACTAAACCGGTTCTGGTTGTCAAGTTCAAGCATTGCTTGGTATTTGCAGTTGATCGCCTCTCAGGGGCATTTGGCGAGTGAGAGGTTAGAAGGGGAGAGTTATATTTGGTGATTGGTTCAGTGGAATTCAAGTCAAGGTGGAGAATTGTTAGGAATGCCTTGTATTCTTTAGTCTCACATTGGTTAATTATGTTGTTCCCATTTTTGTAGCCTATTATAAATAGGGCTTTTGGGGAACTTCTAAAGTATCTTTTGGGCACTCATATTGTGGCCTTTCTAGAGTTATGGATTACAGCTGGCTCCTCTCTCTCCTCGCCCGTAGACGTACCCATCTTGGGGAACCACGTATATCTTGTGTCTCTGTGATTTCTTATTTAGTCTTCAATTTCTCGTTCTTAACTTGTATTCATAGCGTTCGTTACAACAAAACCAACCTATCTTTTGTTGCTAAACGCTCTAGAGCTGAAGCAACTGAATGAAAGCCCACTTCGGAATGTGTTTTTTAAACCATATGATCATATGCCAAGGAAATTAAAGGAGGTTTAGGAGTCCTGAAAGCCTGCCAAGCAGACTTTTTTTTTGATAAGCAACAAAATTTTATTAGAAACTCGACAAAGGGTACATTGAGATGGCCGAGACTCAAGCTACAAGATGAACCTTGAAGCAAAAGAGAAGGCCGAAGAAAAGAGAAAAAAGAAAATACATCCAAAGAAAATTTGGATGAAGCCACAAAATGAGAAGTGGCAACACCCTAACATCAAGCCATAACCAGCAATAACCATGACCCAACAACAGACACATAGTCTTAATATTGTTGAGACCCAAAGCAGACTTCACAGTATAAACCCCACTAGTTGTAAGGTTTCAAGCAATAGAATCAGCAATAGTAGGATCTGGGGTTAATGTCACCGGTGTTGCAGTAATGATTTCAAGAATTGAGGGATTCCACTGTCGTGGCCAACACCAACAAAAATTTGGACAATTTCTCAAGTTAGCATCTCTACAAAGGAAAGAAAAAAAAAAGTTTCTAGACAACACATATTCAGAAAATAAGCACAGATTTAATGTTACGCCCTAGCATGTTTACTTAATTATATTGCCATTTTAATAATTGGGTGTTGTGTGGTTGGTCCCAATTAATTATTTTTGCGTACACAACGGGTGCAATTGTCGTTATTATAACTAGAAGGGTATGAGCTTTTATACATAGTAATTTAGTTTTTACCTCAGTTAGAATTTTAGATATTTTGTTTAACCAGATGGCTATAATTTAGGGTGTGACGTGAGTAGTGGGCGGTTCTAAGAGCAGTACTTAGGGTTTTATACATAAGCCGATGAGGGTTTTGTTTTATATTAGAGTCATTGTTCCGAGAGAAAAAGAAAAGAGCCAGTGCAGTCCAAGTCGGAGTTGAAGAATTCAGAAGTGGTTTCCTCTGAGGTGAGTTTGGTATCTCCCGTTTCATTCTCTTTCGACCTCTATATAGATTTTAGAGAATGATCAAATACTTAATTAGAAAATTATTTAAAGTGATTCATTGGGTTGTATTGGCAGTGTGCAGTGGGTACGATTTACGGTGATATGCAGTGGACTTGTAGTCGGTTGGAAATTGCCAAAGAATTGGACGTTTGTGAAGTAATTTTGATGTTAACAGTAGTAGAAAGAACCAAATGGATTTGGGTTTTGATCTTATGTTGTAGGAACATGTGCTTTGTATTCAATTCATGTGTGGACGAAATTGTTAGTTTGGAAAAATAAAGTGGCGGCATGGTTGTTCATAGAGACAAAAAAAACCCTTGGTTGTTCGTAGGTGGATTTTTGTGGTGGCCACATGTGGTTTAGGAATTTAGGAAGGGGTTAAGTTGGGGTAATTGAATAATAGGGGTGTTTCTAATTTGTATTGTCAATGATATACTCCGTATTTAAATTACTTAGTTATTCAAATGTTTTACTTTTACAGGATAGTCCCATTTTGTGTGATTCGAGTTTTATTACTTTTTGGACTCAGATGAGTGGTTAAGCATGTTACGTACTTTCAAACTTTCTCGTGTCCCTCAAATTGTTATTTTGGAAAATTTACTATTGAAATTGAAAACACATATTGTTTATATTTGATTATATCAAATTAGCATGCGGTATTGGTGAAACCATTTGTTGATCGAATAATCTTTTGGTGAGAATTTTGTAGATATTGATGGGAACATATTTTGGAAGTCCAGGGAAATTAATCCTCAGTGTGCGGGTGACTCTGGCCATTAGGGAAGAGACCAGATTAGGCATGTGACCCTAATGCTCAACGGTTGTTATTGACCGGATCATTCTTAGGGAAAAGTTCTACGGGCTGCCTACTGGTGGTGACTCTAACCCCGTTCAGTTGCCAGGAAAGTACAGGAAAGGATGGGAAAATCAACTTTCTCATAACTTTCCTAGTGTTCAGTTGGCAGGAAAATTCTAGGACTTACCAATTTAAGTTTTCCTGCAGGAATTACTTTCCTGCAAAAGTGATCCTGCAAAAAACACAGGATTTTGCGTCGCGGGAAAAGGAAAATGAGTGAACACTCACAAAATTTTCCCGAAAGTTTCTTTTTCTTGACAAATAAACAACTAAACCTTAATTTTTCTTGCAAAATTCTTTTGTCAAATGAACACTCACAGGAAAATAATTTTCTTTTTCTTTTACTTCACCTCACTTCACTTTTTCTGGGAACCAATTTCCCACACAACTTTCTCGACAACTGAACGGAGCCTAAGTTTCGATACTGGATCCAATTTTGAGATATTTGTTCACTAACACTTGGTACTATTTGGTATTGGTCGTGGTTCCCCATTGTGGTTGGATATTGTATTGTGATCACCATTAAGACTTATTGGTTAAATTGTTCGTTGCGTTGGTTTATATTTTGTTGTTCACCGCATATGCCAAATTATATTGATATGGTAAATTATTTTGATCTCAGTTTCAGAACCTTATTCTAATATACATGTTTTGCCATTCACTGAGCTCGTCAGCTGACGGATTTATTCCAACTTCTTTTTCAGGCTAGTTGGGGAGTTAGGCGAGGACTCTGGTGGTATCTTAGGGATTTCTTGTTTTTGACCTCCATAGGATGTTGCATTTTAGTAATAGGATTTTAATCATCGCTTCCGCACTTTGTATTATTGGTGGTAAATTTTTATTGGTTGGTTCATGGGATGGTTGTGCTCCATGCTCATCGATCGTTGAGATTTGTTTGGCTTGGATTTTGTTCAATAATGAAAAATCATTTATTTTTCGAAGACATTATTTTATTCTAGGCTGCGTGTTCCATGGGTTGGTCTTGTGGTACACGGCCGGTCACTTCTTGTAACAACCCGGATTTTCAACCCAATTTTTTTTTCGAATAAAAAGATTTATTGGCATCTTGAATTTTATTAATTTATTAATTTAATTATTGTTACATCATAATTATTAAGTTTAGTAGTTAATTTAATAAACTAATTAATTAGCTATACATTTTACTTCAATATTTGAAAAGAAAAATTCCTTCATACTCATATACACATGCACGTATAAAAAAACAAAAAAAACAAAATCATGTGCTGACTTTCAAACCCCAGATTTAAGGGATTCTACTTCCCTATTTTTCCTCTCTCTCCCTCATCTCTCTGCCGATTTTCTCTGCCGACTCTCTCTCTCTCTCTCCCCTTGTTCCCAATGCCGAACCATCTCTACCTCTCTACTCCTTAATTTCAGCAGCCATCATCATCATTCATCACCTTCCTCCCTCCATTCTTGCGCCCACGTCTACATTCCACTTCTCCACTCCTTCCTATAAAACTCTCCCTCACTCTGAAATTCACAAAACTTAACAACATCACCACTGTAAATCAGTAGGAAAATAGTAAGAGAGAGAGAGCACCTCTCGGCACCACCACCAAGACCAACCGCCACCACCTCTCACGGCAGCCACCTCCTCCCCCCACCACCGGACTTCTCCACCTCCTCCAGCCATACCCACCACCACCTCGCCTTCCGTGACCCGTCATTTCAGCCGTGGGTGTGTGCACAGTGGGCACGCCAATTGTTTCGGTGTACGCCGCCGCCGCGGCCCCGACGGAGTGCCGCCGGACGCCGCCTCTAGATTTCAGAACCACCACGGCGATCTCTGGACCCCGTACAACATTTACCCGAGCTTAGAATCGCGTTTGAGGTAGTTATCCGGAAACCCGTAACTCAATCTGCGTTTTAATGGAGTTTAGGACTAAAATTTAATTCCTGTTGTAGATGATAACCTGTTTTTAATTCCAGGAGTTAATTAATTACTGTCTAGTCCTGTTTTCGTTAATATCTAGTCCTATTTGTGATAGAAAATCAGTGGTAAGGCCTGAAAACGTTTTATTTGCAAATTGAAGATCATTCGCGAGATCATGGTGAATAAATGGCAGAGGTAAGTAGTTCAATGGTGTACAAGAGGACAAGTGCAAGTTTATTGAATCAATAGATTATATAAAACAAAAGAGGATTTTAAATCAGAAAATAGCATTGAGTAAAATAGGAAAAACTTCTTATAAAAGAAAATATGTTCACCAAGGATAATTATTCCATTCCCTTCGCCATATAGTTATTTAGATTTATTTAAGATTATATATTAGTTAATATTTAATCCTAATAAATATTGACTAGAATAGCCTCGCATAATTTTGTTGTTATGAAAATCTCATATTAATATTTAATAGAGTTAGTAAATACTAAATTTAGCAATAAGTATTTTCCAATAAAAATTAGTTTGTAAAATCTATGAATAATATGAGAGTTAAAGAAAATGTTTAAATAGTAGAAATGTTTTATAAAATTTCTAAACGTGAGAAATAGACTTAATTTTAAGTGTAGTAATTAATTGTTTGGCTGAATATTTATTTTGTTACTCGCATGATTAATTCTATGACATGATTAATTTTCTCGCATAATTAATTTTATCGCATGGTTATGAGTTGTTAGCATGTTAGTACTTTTAGTTGAAATGTTGAACCGTGTGATATTTCATTGTGGTTGTAGATTGGACAAATAGGTTCCCGGGATGGTTACGAGTAGTGATTCATGTAGACGATGTTAAGTAAATGGAAACTGATAAAGTGTTGAGGTGTGAGATTGTGGATTGTGATTTGAGCCATGGTGATGGCAAGGGTAACCAATGGGGCCCTGTGTTGAAATGGGTAACCAATGGGGCCCAGTGTTGAGAGATGTTGTGACGCTAATGTATAATGCGTCATGGGAAAATTCGCTTCTTTTGTTCGAGAGGGAATAGGTCCCATGAGACAGTTATAGTTAGTGGTAGGTGATGTCCGACCCTAATGTACGATGCGTCATGGGATGACTCGATCCTCCTGTTATGGTCTTAAGTGAGAACATACTCGGTACATAACTTAGGTGCGCTCACCTAGGACCCTGGTGCAGGACAAGCAAGAGGAAGGGTGAACCCATGAGACGGTTGTAGTTAGTGGATGTGGGAGGAAAGGATCTCGTGGAGAGTATCCTTAGATTTCATGTAAGTTAATGGATAGTAAAGAAAATGATGATGTGTTGTTATTCTGTATCTCCTGTGAATTGTTATATTGTTGATCTGCATATTGTGGTATTGGGTTCTAGGATTTCTACTTTGTGAATTATCACTCATGATACGTTTGTATCTTGGCAAATCGTTTGCTTCGGCGATCAATTTGCCAGAGTGTGCAGGATTCCACAGTGGAGCAGTTGATACAGGTGGAACCCTGGAACGGAGTCTGGGCCAACGTTGCTTGGAATTCGTGTCAAAACTAGAGTCGCTCTGGAGTTGCTTTTGTTAAATAAATGTACATAGATTTTGTATTATTTTTGAAATTGTAAATTTTGTATAAGGATAAATAGGGGCCTAGAAGTTTGTAAAATTCAGCATATTTTAAGAGTAATGCGCCCGAAATTCCTTAGAAAATCGGGGCGTTACAACATGGTATCAGAGCATAGGTTCAACCCCTCGGACTTGGGTAGATTGGGTAGATTGGGTAGATCACACTTTTGAGAGCGTAAACTCAAGTTGTTAATCGTAATCGTTACTTATGTATTTTAAGTCTAATCTATAAATATTATTTATTCATCATCCGACTTAGACTTCGAGAGAATACCGTGAGAAAACATAGGCCTTATGTGTTTGACTTATATGTGTTCCATTACCTACTTATGTGGCGTTACAATTGTAATATCCCGGATCTTTCTAATTTGAGAGTAAATTATCTCTTTATTTTCTAATAAATTGCAACCTTGCAAAAAGGCATACGTCGGTAAAATATGTATATATATAAGTACAAAAAAAAAATTCACATTTCTTATACGTAATATTTCGACTTTTACATAATCTTAGCCTATGCATTGTTTCTCACAAAATCATAGAGATTGCATCCAAATATGAATTTGGCTCGGAGCATTCAAAGAGAGGGAATAATAGTAGAAAGAAATGTAGATAGGCAGTGCATGTGGTGTATGTACAGAGAGATGTAAAGTGCACAGTGCTTGTGGGGTGGTGATAAATTTATGAATTTGGTTGTTAATATTTGAGGTCATAAAAAATAAAAAAATAAAAAAAAAGTTATCGAAGCATGGGCATTAGGTTTTACAAAGGAAATCAGTGAAATTTGATTGAAGGTTATCGTAATGTTGACTCTTTAGGTGATAGGGACATAGATTTTTATCAGAGTTCGCAGCGGAAGCGTAGTTACGATTATTAAAACTATTAGCTAGGGGATGAAATTTTAGGTACTAGGATGTAAGTGTATCCGTTTGACTTTGCGCAACAGTGGTATATATATTAGACTCTACTTAAATTCCTGATTAAAAAAAAAAATTGGAAACTATAATTTCATGTTTGTTATCAAAATTAATTTTCATGAAAAGCTTTTATTCAACACACGGTTACTCATCGTCTTTAATCTCTTTGAATAAATGTCTTTTGGGAATCTAAATATACCTTTTCAGGGATTCTTAAAATGGGTTCTTATTCAAAAGCTTAAAAAAAAAACATTTTTGAAAATATATTTTACCAAACGTAAATTAGTTATAAAAAAATTATTAAAAGCATAACAACGTTAGGATATTATCTAACCAACATGACAAACCTCAACATCACATTAGGAATAGATTAACGTTCATATTTTTATTTTAAGCGGGATAGAATGTAATACCCCGTATCTTCTTTAAAAAAATATATATATATATTGTATTGTTTTGGTTTGAAATTCCTAAACACTCAATTTCGAGGACGAAATTATTTTAAGGGGGATAGATTGTAACAATCCGGATTTTCAACCCAATTTTTTTTTCGAATAAAAAGATTTATTGGCATCTTGAATTTTATTAATTTATTAATTTAATTATTGTTACATCATAATTATTAAGTTAAGTAGTTAATTTAATAAACTAATTAATTAGCTATACATTTTACTTCAATATTTGAAAAGAAAAATTCTTTCATACTCATATACACGTGCACGTATAAAAAAACAAAAAAAACAAAATCATGTGCTGACTTTCAAACCCCAGATTTAAGGGATTCTACTTCCCTATTTTTCCTCTCTCTCCCTCATCTCTCTGCCGATTTTCTCTGCCTACTCTCTCTCTCTCTCTCCCCTTGTTCCCAATGCCGAACCACCTCTACCTCTCAACTCCTTAATTTCAGCAGCCATCATCATCATTCATCACCTTCCTCCCTCCATTCTTGCCCCCACGTCTACATTCCACTTCTCCACTCCTTCCTATAAAACTCTCCCTCACTCTGAAATTCACAAAACTTAACAACATCACCACTGTAAATCAGTAGGAAAATAGAAAGAGAGAGAGAGCACCTCTCGGCACCACCACCAAGACCAACCGCCACCACCTCTCACGGCAGCCACCTCCTCCCCCCACCACCGGACTTCTCCACCTCCTCCAGCCATACCCACCACCACCTCGCCTTCCGTGACCCGTCATTTCAGCCGTGGGTGTGTGCACAGTGGGCACGCCAATTGTTTCGGTGTACGCCGCCGACGCGGCCCCGACGGAGTGTCGCCGGACGCCGCCTCTAGATTTCAGAACCACCACGGCGATCTCTGGACCCCGTACAACATTTACCCGAGCTTAGAATCGCGTTTGAGGTAGTTATCCGGAAACCCGTAACTCAATCTGCGTTTTAATGGAGTTTAGGACTAAAATTTAATTCCTGTTGTAGATGATAACCTGTTTTTAATTCCAGGAGTTAATTAATTACTGTCTAGTCCTGTTTTCGTTAATATCTAGTCCTATTTGTGATAGAAAATCAGTGGTAAGGCCTGAAAACGTTTTATTTGCAAATTGAAGATCATTCGCGAGATCATGGTGAATAAATGGCAGAGGTAAGTAGTTCAATGGTGTACAAGAGGACAAGTGCAAGTTTATTGAATCAATAGATTATATAAAACAAAAGAGGATTTTAAATCAGAAAATAGCATTGAGTAAAATAGGAAAAACTTCTTATAAAAGAAAATATGTTCACCAAGGATAATTATTCCATTCCCTTCGCCATATAGTTATTTAGATTTATTTAAGATTATATATTAGTTAATATTTAATCCTAATAAATATTGACTAGAATAGCCTCGCATAATTTTGTTGTTATGAAAATCTCATATTAATATTTAATAGAGTTAGTAAATACTAAATTTAGCAATAAGTATTTTCCAATAAAAATTAGTTTGTAAAATCTATGAATAATATGAGAGTTAAAGAAAATGTTTAAATAGTAGAAATGTTTTATAAAATTTCTAAACGTGAGAAATAGACTTAATTTTAAGTGTAGTAATTAATTGTTTGGCTGAATATTTATTTTGTTACTCGCATGATTAATTCTATGACATGATTAATTTTCTCGCATAATTAATTTTATCGCATGGTTATGAGTTGTTAGCATGTTAGTACTTTTAGTTGAAATGTTGAACCGTGTGATATTTCATTGTGGTTGTAGATTGGACAAATAGGTTCCCGGGATGGTTACGAGTAGTGATTCATGTAGACGATGTTAAGTAAATGGAAACTGATAAAGTGTTGAGGTGTGAGATTGTGGATTGTGATTTGAGCCATGGTGATGGCAAGGGTAACCAATGGGGCCATGTGTTGAAATGGGTAACCAATGGGGCCCAGTGTTGAGAGATGTTGTGACGCTAATGTATAATGCGTCATGGGAAAATTCGCTTCTTTTGTTCGAGAGGGAATAGGTCCCATGAGACGGTTATAGTTAGTGGTAGGTGATTTCCGACCCTAATGTACGATGCGTCATGGGATGACTCGATTCTCCTGTTATGGTCTTAAGTGAGAACATACTCGGTACATAACTTAGGTGCGCTCACCTAGGACCCTGGTGTAGGACAAGCAAGAGGAAGGGTGGACCCATGAGACGGTTGTAGTTAGTGGATGTGGGAGGAAAGGATCTCGTGGAGAGTATCCTTAGATTTCATGTAAGTTAATGGATAGTAAAGAAAATGATGATGTGTTGTTATTTTGTATCTCCTGTGAATTGTTATATTGTTGAATTGCATATTGTGGTATTGGGTTCTAGGATTTCTACTTTGTGAATTATCACTCATGATACGTTTGTATCCTGGCAAATCGTTTGCTTCGGCGATCAATTTGCCAGAGTGTGCAGGATTCCACAGTGGAGCAGTTGATACAGGTGGAACCCTGGAACGGAGTCTGGGCCAACGTTGCTTGGAATTCGTGTCAAAACTAGAGTCGCTCTGGAGTTGCTTTTGTTAAATAAATGTACATAGATTTTGTATTATTTTGAAATTGTAAATTTTGTATAAGGCTAAATAGGGGCCTAGAAGTTTGTAAAATTCAGCATATTTTAAGAGTAATGCGCCCGAAATTCCTTAGAAAATCGGGGCGTTACAACATGGTATCAGAGCAAAGGTTCAACCCCTCGGACTTGGGTAGATTGGGTAGATTGGGTAGATCACACTTTTGAGAGCGTAAACTCAAGTTGTTAATCGTAATCGTTACTTATGTATTTTAAGTCTAATCTATAAATATTATTTATTCATCATCCGACTTAGACTTCGAGAGAATACCGGGAGAAAACATAGGCCTTATGTGTTTGACTTATATGTGTTCCATTACCTACTTATGTGGCGTTACAATTGTAATATCCCGGATCTTTCTAATTTGAGAGTAAATTATCTCTTTATTTTCTAATAAATTGCAACCTTGCAAAAAGGCATACGTCGGTAAAATATGTATATATATAAGTACAAAAAAAAAAATTTCACATTTCTTATACGTAATATTTCGACTTTTACATAATCTTAGCTTATGCATTGTTTCTCACAAAATCATAGAGATTGCATCCAAATATGAATTTGGCTCGGAGCATTCAAAGAGAGGGAATAATAGTAGAAAGAAATGTAGATAGGCAGTGCATGTGGTGTATGTACAGAGAGATGTAAAGTGCACAGTGCTTGTGTGGTGGTGATAAATTTATGAATTTGGTTGTTAATATTTGAGGTCATAAAAAATAAAAAAATAAAAAAAAAGTTATCGAAGCATGGGCATTAGGTTTTATATAGGAAATCAGTGAAATTTGATTGAAGGTTATCGTAATGTTGACTCTTTAGGTGATAGAGACATAGATTTTTATCAGAGTTCGCAGCGGAAGCGTAGTTACGATTATTAAAACTATTAGCTAGGGGATGAAATTTTAGGTACTAGGGTGTAAGTGTATCCGTTTGACTTTGCGCAACAGTGGTATATATATTAGACTCTACTTAAATTCCTGATTAAAAAAAAAATTGGAAACTATTATTTCATGTTTGTTATCAAAATTAATTTTCATGAAAAGCTTTTATTCAACACACGGTTACTCATCGTCTTTAATCTCTTTGAATAAATGTCTTTTTGGAATCTAAATATACCTTTTCAGGGATTCTTAAAATGGGTTCTTATTCAAAAGCTTAAAAAAAAAAACATTTTTGAAAATATATTTTATCAAACGTAAATTAGTTTTAAAAAATTTATTAAAAGCATAACAACGTTAGAATATTATCTAACCAACATGACAAACCTCAACATCACATTAGGAATAGATTAACGTTCATATTTTTATTTTAAGCGGGATAGAATGTAATACCCCGTATCTTCTTTAAAAAAATATATATATATATTGTATTGTTTTGGTTTGAAATTCCTAAACACTCAATTTCGAGGACGAAATTATTTTAAGGGGGATAGATTGTAACAACCCGGATTTTCAACCCAATTTTTTTTTCAAATAAAAAGATTTATTGGCATCTTGAATTTTATTAATTTATTAATTTAATTATTGTTACATCATAATTATTAAGTTAAGTAGTTAATTTAATAAACTAATTAATTAGCTATACATTTTACTTCAATATTTGAAAAGAAAAATTCCTTCATACTCATATACACGTGCACGTATAAAAAAACAAAAAAAACAAAATCATGTGCTGACTTTCAAACCCCAGATTTAAGGGATTCTACTTCCCTATTTTTCCTCTCTCTCCCTCATCTCTCTGCCGATTTTCTCTGCCTACTCTCTCTCTCTCTCTCCCCTTGTTCCCAATGCCGAACCACCTCTACCTCTCTACTCCTTAATTTCAGCAGCCATCATCATCATTCATCACCTTCCTCCCTCCATTCTTGCCCCCACGTCTACATTCCACTTCTCCACTCCTTCCTATAAAACTCTCCCTCACTCTGAAATTCCCAAAACTTAACAACATCACCACTGTAAATCAGTAGGAAAATAGAAAGAGAGAGAGAGCACCTCTCGGAACCACCACCAAGACCAACCGCCACCACCTCTCACGGCAGCCACCTCCTCCCCCCACCACCGGACTTCTCCACCTCCTCCAGCCATACCCACCACCACCTCGCCTTCCGTGACCCGTCATTTCAGCCGTGGGTGTGTGCACAGTGGGCACGCCAATTGTTTCGGTGTACGCCGCCGCCGCGGCCCCGAAGGAGTGCCGCCGGACGCCGCCTCTAGATTTCAGAACCACCACGGCGATCTCTGGACCCCGTACAACATTTACCCGAGCTTAGAATCGCGTTTGAGGTAGTTATCCGGAAACCCGTAACTCAATCTGCGTTTTAATGGAGTTTAGGACTAAAATTTAATTCCTGTTGTAGATGATAACCTGTTTTTAATTCCAGGAGTTAATTAAATACTGTCTAGTCCTGTTTTCGTTAATATCTAGTCCTATTTGTGATAGAAAATCAGTGGTAAGGCCTGAAAACGTTTTATTTGTAAATTGAAGATCATTCGCGAGATCATGGTGAATAAATGGCAGAGGTAAGTAGTTCAATGGTGTACAAGAGGACAAGTGCAAGTTTATTGAATCAATAGATTATATAAAACAAAAGAGGATTTTAAATCAGAAAATAGCATTGAGTAAAATAGGAAAAACTTCTTATAAAAGAAAATATGTTCACCAAGGATAATTATTCCATTCCCTTCGCCATATAGTTATTTAGATTTATTTAAGATTATATATTAGTTAATATTTAATCCTAATAAATATTGACTAGAATAGCCTCGCATAATTTTGTTGTTATGAAAATCTCATATTAATATTTAATAGAGTTAGTAAATACTAAATTTAGCAATAAGTATTTTCCAATAAAAATTAGTTTGTAAAATCTATGAATAATATGAGAGTTAAAGAAAATGTTTAAATAGTAGAAATGTTTTATAAAATTTCTAAACGTGAGAAATAGACTTAATTTTAAGTGTAGTAATTAATTGTTTGGCTGAATATTTATTTTGTTACTCGCATGATTAATTCTATGACATGATTAATTTTCTCGCATAATTAATTTTATCGCATGGTTATGAGTTGTTAGCATGTTAGTACTTTTAGTTGAAATGTTGAACCGTGTGATATTTCATTGTGGTTGTAGATTGGACAAATAGGTTCCCGGGATGGTTACGAGTAGTGATTCATGTAGACGATGTTAAGTAAATGGAAACTGATAAAGTGTTGAGGTGTGAGATTGTGGATTGTGATTTGAGCCATGGTGATGGCAAGGGTAACCAATGGGGCCCTGTGTTGAAATGGGTAACCAATGGGGCCCAGTGTTGAGAGATGTTGTGACGCTAATGTATAATGCGTCATGGGAAAATTCGCTTCTTTTGTTCGAGAGGGAATAGGTCCCATGAGACGGTTATAGTTAGTGGTAGGTGATGTCCGACCCTAATGTACGATGCGTCATGGGATGACTCGATCCTCCTGTTATGGTCTTAAGTGAGAACATACTCGGTACATAACTTAGGTGCGCTCACCTAGGACCCTGGTGCAGGACAAGCAAGAGGAAGGGTGGACCCATGAGACGGTTGTAGTTAGTGGATGTGGGAGGAAAAGATCTCGTGGAGAGTATCCTTAGATTTCATGTAAGTTAATGGATAGTAAAGAAAATGATGATGTGTTGTTATTCTGTATCTCCTGTGAATTGTTACATTGTTGATCTGCATATTGTGGTATTGGGTTCTAGGATTTCTACTTTGTGAATTATCACTCAGGATACGTTTGTATCCTGGCAAATCGTTTGCTTCGGCGATCAATTTGCCAGAGTGTGCAGGATTCCACAGTGGAGCAGTTGATACAGGTGGAACCCTGGAACGGAGTCTGGGCCAACGTTGCTTGGAATTCGTGTCAAAACTAGAGTCGCTCTGGAGTTGCTTTTGTTAAATAAATGTACATAGATTTTGTATTATTTTGAAATTGTAAATTTTGTATAAGGATAAATAGGGGCCTAGAAGTTTGTAAAATTCAGCATATTTTAAGAGTAATGCGCCCGAAATTTCTTAGAAAATCGGGGCGTTACACTTCTCATTTTTTGGTGTGACATTTATTGTTTAACTGTACTTCCCCATGGCACTTATTCATCCACATACGTCAGAGAATAAGCAAACATTTACGGGTACAAAAATTTCGCCCTGCGAAATTGGTACATGACACTACGCGCATATTACAAGACTTTCTGCGCGCCAACATCAGCCATGAGGTCTGATTTACCCAAAAAAAACATCAGCCATAAGGAGTTACCAAAAAAAAAAAACCACATCAGCCATGTGGAAAACTTTGGAAAAATGATTTTGCCACTCCTTTTTTTTATTAACGTCACTTCTCTGTAAGTGTATTTTTTGTGCTGCAAGTGTATTTTTGCACCAAAAATACACTTGCAAGGGAGTGGCGTTAACAAAAAAAAGAGTGGCAAAATCAACGGCCAAACTTTATTTAGATAAGTACTACGAAATCCAGCCGAGTGTTCGATCAACGGTTTTTCTGTTGGCTCAAAATCAAGCAAATGTCGTTGGCTATGTTTTGAGCATCACTTGATATCCCAAGCAGTCCTGCCCTGGCGAATCCAACGCAGTACAGCCCGTTCTCCCCCTTCCAATGATCCGGCCTTCTTTTCTTCGGTATTCCGTCTTCATTGAACAGTTCTCCATCATCCTGCTTAGTTATAGATTAAACGATCATGTTCATTAGAGTTTCTTATAAAAAAAAAAAAGAGGACTCGACGTAGCATTGCAGTCATCGAGTGGTGTGTACTGAACCAGCCCCTTCTCGAACGATACGGTATTATAACCATATAACTTCGCGTATTATGCTTCCCTTCTTCTTCTTCTTTTGAGGAAAGTCCACTTTCACTCCCTGTGGTTATCGCCATTTGCGGATACCCCCCTCATGGTCCAAAACTGACCACATAACCTACCTGTGGTTTTGAAAATGTACAAATAGATTTCCTGCCGTCATATTTTTCATCCATATTAACGGACATAACATTAAAAGACCGATTACACTCATCATGTCCCTTGATTCTTCTTCTTTTTTTAAATCTAACCACACCATCTTCTATACCAAAAATTGAATCCAAACCGTTGATATTGTAAATTTTGACGAGTACTACATCTATGCCAAAATTCAAGTCAATCAAAAAATGAAAAGTTCATGGTCGAATCGATTTTGTTATGAAATTAAAATTTCAAATTTGAATTTACTAAAAATAAGATCACTTGATTATTGATGCCTGATCGAGATGATTTTTTTTACAGAGATACTCAATTCTTTATTTAATACATTATGAACGACTCAGATTACATTCTAGAGGCGTGTGAAATATACCTCCGTTAATATGGATAGAAAACATGACGGCAGGGGTTCTATCCGCACATTTTCAAAACCACAAGTAGGTTATGTGGTCAGTTTTAAACCATGAGAGGGGTATCCGCACATGGCGATAATCACAGGGGGTGAAAGTGGACTTTGCTCTTTTTTTTTCATATAATAGGGGCCTTCCATTGAAATTGACAAATGATGAATATGGATAGCATGTTCGAACTCCAATTCACATCTCATTTTTCTTTGTAGTGATGTTATGGGATTAATTATTACCTTTTGTCAACGATTGTCCTTATAAGAACCATAAGTTATAGTTAATTTGCTTCAAACTAGTTGTACACAGGGCGGAGACAGTGAAGGACCAGAGGCAACGTGCCCCTCCTGGATTTCCACACGTAGCACAGATTCATATTTATAGCCATCCAATACTAGACACGTGTATGATAAATATCTTCATGGCATAACGTTATGTCGTAGGGACAGATGCATTACGGGTAGAGTACATAGTAATAGTAATATTATGGAACTCCTGTAACATAGTTACTATTTAAGATATTCATTAAAAATATTTGGTAACACTTAAATACACCTATAAAAAATAGTCCAATAAATCAAATTTTAATATATTTAAATAAAAATATATTTTACCTGTATTTTTTTAGTTTACTATGAAAAGTGCCCCATCTGAATGATATTTCTGGCTCTGCCACTGGTTGTATAGCCTGCATGAAAGTATTTCACGAGGCTATGTACAAACATATTGATGTTGTTTGGTAAAGGTTTTGCTATCCCGTAGAACTCTATGGTATAGAGGATATAGGGTCGGCTGGGCCTCGGGCATCCAAAAAATTTTAAATTTTAGGGGCACTTTAATATTATTTGTAAATTTTAATATATATAATTTGTTCGTTTTATAACATAAATGTCTTTGCTAGCTCATTGGTAAGTTGATTTTAATCCATATGGAGTTTCTAAGTTCGAGTCTTTTGGGTAGTTTTTTCTTTTGAAATGTTTTTTTCCCAAAAATAATGTTATTGTAACTACCAGGTTTCGAAGCTAAGTAAAGTAGAATTCAAACCAACCACTTTGGCCATTGATGACAAAACAATTAACATGCATTATAAAGTCTAAAGTAGGAGTAATTTAAAGAAATATTTCTATTATTGTTTTTTAATTATAAAAATACGTAGGGCACCATCACACAATTTAGCAAAACGACATCGTTTTGACGCTGTGCTGGTCCAAGTTTTTCAGCCAACAAGGGCTCCGTTTAGCTGCCCAAAATTCTGCAATTTCACATTATACCCAAATCAAAACAGAGTATTTCACCATAGTTTTCGATGTCTGATGGACAACCAAAGATGAACAAATATGTATTTCACCACAGTATTCCGCTGGGAACAAATCGAGTCCACTGGGCACAAATCAAAACAGAGTAAAACATCCCAAAGTTTTAATCAACTGGGCAACCAAAGCTTCGGTCAATACTTAATTTTTTAGAACCAAAGAAAAACCAAGTGCCTTTCCCTTTTCTAACTTTTTAAGAGCAACAAACGCAAATAAACTAATGTTTATGACCACTAACTTTCACACACATATTCCAAACCCCTGTTTGCTAAATGACTACTAACAGTTAGACACAACTTTCATATGTCTTTTCTTTTTCTCAAATCATGAGTATAATTTCGTAAATCAAAAGTTCTGGCATACCTTTTTGAAAGGTTTTGGAGACCTTCGGAGGTGGAGGATCGATTAGAGGTAGAAGGAATCAAAGATGGAGAAGCAACAACAGGAGTCCATGAGGGAGGAGGAGGAGGAGGAACGATTTTGGCACGAGGAGTAGGAGTCGATGGGAGGGATTAGGGAGAGATGTTAGGGTTTTTCTCTATTGATTAAGATGCCGTTATCTGTTTTGTGGGTATAATGTGAAATTGCAGAATTTTGGGCAGCCAAACGGAGCCCTTGTTAGCTGAAAAACTTGGACTAGCACAGTGTCAAAATGACGTCGTTTTGCTGTGTAGCACAGTCCCAGGATCTATCCCTTGGGCCGCCCCTGATAGGATACCGTCTATGGTATATAGGATACCGATGATTAATTCAACACTTAGTTAAATAGATTTCGAAGTACATACCTTGAGCCATTTTCGGACAGTACTTTTGTAGCCGGTGGCAAACACAATAGCTTGGAATCGATTTGTCTTGCCATTTTCAAACTCAATGAAGTCTCCTTTTATGCTCGTTATGGATGGTAAAACCTGAAATATCATTACCATACAAAAAGAATCCATTATAAGACTAAACAAAAAATTGGATTTGAGAAGTTCATATTTATGCCAAGTTTTTTTTTTTTTTTCCGATAGGCAAAATTTTTTTTATTAGAAACTCGATAAAGGGTACATCAAGAGGGAAAGGGCAAGCATCATTGAGGGGAAGAAAAATCTAATCCAATCATATGCAAGCATCATTTAGTCTAAGTTCCGCTAAGATTTTTAGGTTTTTTCTTATTTTGTCCTTATTCAATTTTTTTTCTCACTTTTGTTAGTTTTGTGTCTAACTTTTATTGATACGTCTCATCAAGACAAATTGGCAAAAGTAAAAAATAATGAGTTTTACCTAAATATTTTTGGAAATATCAAATATAAAGCTCAAAAATCCAAAAAATCCTTAACGGAACTTAGCCTTAAGATACGTTGTTGTAGGGTCCACAGTATGTCGAACTTGTGACGTAATAGGTATTTTTAGCGATTATTTTCTATAAAGTAGGATTAAGATTAGTCTCTCAAAATCTAGAGAGCTTCTTTACACATTTAAGATAGAAAAAATTGACAACATGCCATTGCCATCTAATAATATGCGGCTAGTGTGGGGGTTGGTGATAGGAAAGGGTCCCTCATTGAATCGGTCTCTGGTTAACATCTCGTGCGACCTGGCTCCGTCCACACCTTAGCCTACCCAAGTAGCGCACCGTTAGTGCCAAACCGGTCGGAGGTCAATTGGGAAGGCACTTTGACGGTCTAGTGAGTATATGCTCAAGCAATGGCGGACGCATGATTTGTGTGTTGCAGAGGCCCGAATCACATGTATTCTCATGTTGATAATGAAATATTTATATTTTATAAGTATATGTTGCCATGCACTTGCGAGGCTCGAAGTAGACACGATATTGTATTTATGTGCGTAGCCACTGTTTAACTTTATAGATGCAACCTTAAAAATAATTGATAACTTGAAATTCTAGGAATTTTTACCCACACATAAAGAAATTTTTACAAAAAAAAATTCACTAAAGAGACTTGCAAGGGCCAATTGCGTAGAATTTTTCTTAATTAACCTAAAAATTAGTATAATACGGGGGGGAATAGTTGGATTTGTGCAGGGACCCGAGTCTCCCCTGGCACCTCCCTAGAACCGCCCCTGCGATCAAGAGAGAGAAAGTATAGGACTAGGGTTTGAGAGCCAAGTAGAACGTACCTCTTTAAGGTTTATCATTGTATCTTATATAGACTCCTGTGACTTGCTCTCCAAGTTGAGGTGTGCCTAGCACGCACGGTAACCGCCTTCGGCCTATGTCACAAGTGACATTCGAGATAAGATTGTAACCATTCGCATGCGTGAGCTATATATCATCACATTGGCTCGTGCTAGCTCGTGTTGTAAGCGTTCGATTGACGTCAATCAGGACGTATTGAGCAAGGCGGTTAGGTGCATATGGATGAGTTGGCACCAGTCAGTTGTTCAAAGCATGTTGTTTGAACCACCGAGGCACGAATACACTTGCTATTCAGTGATCGAGACATACTCTATCGGAGCGTCATGATGCCTGAGCCCCGAGCACTAAACTACAGGATTTAGAAGATTTTCCAGTTGAACCGGGTGAACGATGGGTAAGGTTCAAACCCTTGTGCCAATTGGCCGAACCGTCATGTCCGAGCCAATTTGCCAAGCCAATATATATGACACTTCGTATTAGATCGTGTTGTGTCCCAAATGGGCACGGTGTTATCTGAACCAAGCTATCTGAGCCTCACGACTCGGACAGCCAAGCATTAGGGACATCGACTGGGAGGTTGGGCCCGTCATTCTGGCCAAACAACCCTCTGTGCCCGAACCCTGATATTTTGGCCCACTACAACTAGTATTGTTTTGTAAATAAATGCGAGAGCTATTGACAATGGTTCAAATTTCACTAATCACAACTAACAATTAATGCTGACTTTCGCCGAGCAAAAAATTAAAAAAGAAAAGAAAAATAAACTCGAGTTCTGGTATAAAATTTAATACACCCCTATATATATATTTGGTATGCACCCCTTGAATCGCCTTAAACTCATACATTTTGCATAAAAGTTCGTAACTCTTCAATCCAGAGCTTTCAAATCATATAGCAATTCCTTATATTTTGACACAAATTCATAACGTAAACACTGAATTCATAGCATTTTCTTCAACGATATGAATTTTTAAGCAAATGTGATGAATACCAATGAATAGGATATGGATTTTTACAAATTGTTATGAATGTATAAAAAAAATATTAGAAACTTCTATATGGAGTCATATAAATTCATATTTAAAGTGGCCCACATCGCACACACCTAAATAGGAGCATGCATTGTATTATTTCTCTTAATTTTTTTGTTAATAAAGTGCTACAACCCAAGTTATCCAAAAAAGAGAGAGAAAGTTATCCATATCTCTTCGGATATATATAAAAAGTTTTGGAAATGTAATAAATCCAAAAAAAAAAAAATCCATACTCCACTTGTCTGGCATTAACTCGAGTTTCACTATGGAAACATCAAAAACAACAAAAATAATTATGATAATAAAAGTGTTAGATAAAGATAAGAACAATTAGTTTTAGCCTTGTCATTTTCTCTCTTGTAACGAATCTTATCCATACAAGTGTATAAAGAACACGGCTGTACATGCATGGTTGCGCTATAAGTGCACCGTTATGTGTTGTGATCTGCTTGTTATGGATTGATTGCTTAACTCTCCACGTGCGAGTCGGGGGTCACACGTGCAAAAGAGTGTTGGAGTTTGATCCACATCAATTAATTATCTCTTCCAAAACTAGTACATGAGCATGGGCGGTCTCTCCACTCATGGCCAATTGGTTTCGAGCTGCATGCTTTAACAGTAATAATTTATACTAGCAGTATAGGCTCCGTTCGCTAAGGAAATTAAGTACTTATTTGAAAAATAAGTACTTACATAAAAGTGATGTATTGTAAGAGAATGATATATAGCTCGTAAAGCGGGAAATAAGACCCCATCCAGCTTAACTTTTAACACTTTTTGTCCTTATTCAAATGTTAGTTTTGTGCCAAATTTTTGTGGATTATTGAATATTCGTCTCGACAAGATGATTAGAAAAGTAAAAAAATATATATATATTTTTACCCAAATAATTTGGGAAATAAGTCAAATAACCACTTTTTAGCAAAAAAAGAAAGTCAAAAAATGATTCCTCTCATACGTTGAGATGAATCAATAATTCACAAAAGTTTGACGTAAAACTAACAAATGCGGAAAAAATTCAAATAAGGACAAAATCAATTTATTTCTCTAAAAGTTAAGTGGAACACCACCTAAATTCTTGAAAAATAAGAACCTTAATTAGTGGAGCGGGGACTAAAGTAAGTTAATATATAAAGTACCTGAATATCTCGAGTTTTGATTTTGTGCATGGTCCCAACATCAATGACAGGGGATCGACCAGTTGTCCTTTTGAGATAAAAGGGTCCCTTGGATGGGGTTTGAAGGCCGTAATGCGAGAAATCACCATACTTCAATTTGGCTAAGGACTGAACCATCTTGTCCACAACATCACATGGAAGCAACTTCAACATACACATTCCCAATTGCACCATTTCCTTACTCAACACATGTACCTATATATATAATTAAATTCAAACAAACATGTTACTACTTGTTTTTTTATTCGACCGGCCTATAATTTGTGTGACCGGATATGAGCATGGACTATACATATATATTTTCAAGCTGACAAAATATGTACTTGATGTTGAAACATTTATGACTCGTGCTAAACATGCGGCATATAAACCATTTTTCTTTTAAAAAAAAAATTTGTCTTGTAACCCACACTATCTTAGGAGGTCCACATGAAGTTATGACCAATGTAATGCTAGTCAAACATTTAATAGTATGTATGTATGCACCACTTAAATCGTTTTGAATTTAGGACATTTTGTAGGAATATTTATTACATTTGCATAAAAAAAAAAACCCACAACTTGCGTTGAAATGCATTACCTTAGTTTAAAATCCATTACATCAAGACAAAAACTTACTATAAGATATGAACTATATGAATTCAAAGTTGATTTCTGAATTTATGTATGTCCAAATGTCATGAATTTACATACAAAAAGCAATGAGTTCAAAGTTGATGTTATAAAATTGATACTAAAAATGATAGTATTACTTAAGGCGATTCGATGGAGCGTATTGCATAACTACACATCCAAATAGGATGTGAATGATAGCATTTTTGGAAAGGTGGTTATATCAGAAGAGTAATTCTAAACAAACCAAAAAGTAGTAATGCTGGTTTTTTTGGGTACTGTAGAGAATATAAATAAGAAAGTAGTTTCTCTATCTCTCTAACAACTTAAGTTTCTAGATTAGTTGGTGGTTAACAAATCTAATATAGTATCAGAGAAGACAATAGATCATGTGTTTGAACCCTACTGCCTATCTAATGATTAAAATTTACATGTGTTCAATCTGCTTATGGATGAGAGCCTGTCTACACATGATAAGGTATGTAGAGAATATAAATAGTAAAGTAGTCCATCCCTATAATAGTTTAAATTTCTAGATGAGTTAGTAGTTACCAATCATCTAATAGGTACGAAGTATAATAGTCTTGTTTCTAAGTAAAAAAAAGGATAGTGATAATGCCAAAACTATTTTTATTGGTATCAAAACTCTAGTGCATAAAAGTCTTGTACACTGCACATGGTACAAGTCTTTTGTGCACTAGAGTTTGTCACCAACAAAAACAGTTTTGGCATTATCATTTCCATAAAAATATATATAATATTTATATATAATACTCCTTTCATTTCTAAATGAGAATCTATGTTACTATTTTGGACAGTTGAAGAAATTGTTTATATCTTTCAATTTATAATGCTAAAAATAAATAATATAGATCTTTTTTTGATAGATTTCAAATAGTTTTATTAGACAAAAATTTTAAAATCATAAAGTATTAAAAATTGAAAGATATAAACAAGATAAAAATAACAGAAAAAAGTGAAAATGGACTCTCATTTAGGAAGAAAGAGAGTAAGAAAAAAATCAAACCCATTGTCACTTTTGGTTTGTCTTAAAGAAGCATGTTTTATATCATTTTCAGTATTAGAGCATTTTTTTTTTTCTTAAGCTCAATAAAAGTATAGTTTCTGATATGTACATCTCATCTACCACATCCAAATTAGGGATCTTCGTAAACTTTCTCAAGATTAATAAAATCCTTTTTCTTATCCACGAAAAATGTACGACGACGTCAAAACAATAAAATGGGGAGAGAGAGAGAGAAGAAGTATACAGGGCTACGAACAGAGACGGCCGCTCGAGCACCACAGTTGACAAGATCATAGGCAATTTCCATGCCAGAATTCCCACACCCAACCACCAGCACATCTTTCCCCTCGTATCTCTTCCCATTTCCATACTCACTGGAATGCACCACTTCCCCACCAAAACCCTCCAACCCCACAACCTCCGGAACAAACCCTTCGCTGTTCTCCCCCGTCGCCACCACGAGAAACCTCCCCTCGAACACCTCTGTCTCCCCCGACCCCGCATTCCTCGCCACCACCCTCCAGCACTTTTCCCCGTCCTCACGCAACGCCGACTCCACCGACCGGCCCAGCATCGGGTTCACGCCGAACCAGGACACGTAGGTGTCCAGGTAGTTGATGAACAGGCTCTTGGAGAGAAATGTGGGGAAACGGGAAGGGAACGGCATGTGGGGGAGCTGGCAGTACTGCTTGGCCAGGTGAAGCTTCAAGCGGTCGTAGGACTTGTTCTTCCAGAGAGAGGCGGTGCAGCTCTCTCTCTCTAGAACTATGTTTGGTAGAGAGAGAATGTTGAGGCAGGCTGAGGTTGCTATCCCAGCAGGCCCTGCCCCTATGATGATAACCTCAGTTTCTTGAATCATGCTTCTGTTTTTGGTTACTAGGTCTGAAACCTTAGTTTGATGATTATCAGATTATGAACCTATGGAACTGTCTGTTTCAAGTTGCCACATAAAAAGTTGGTATTTATAGGGGAAATCAAAGCAAATTCAGTTTTTTTTTGGTAATTACAGAAAATTCATGATATGCATAGATAGAGATATATGGGGTCTGTATGTACAGCCTATAATCACGGTGTTGTGAGTAGAAATGGTAATTAATTACTCCCTCCGTCCCAATTTGTTTGTCCAACCTCGAAAATCTAGCTTTTTTAGGGAACACAATGATTACATCTATAAAGGTTCAACTTTCCACATTTACCTTCAACTTTTTTTAAAAAGTTACTTTATTCCACTACAGAAAGGGCAAAAAGGGAAAATCGATCCAATTAGAGGTCAAATGGACAAACATTTTGGGACACTTAAAAATCAAAAAGTGGACAAATAAATCGGGACGGAGGGAGTAAGTTACTAATGGCTTGAGAAAAGCATTAACTGCATGGATGCATGGCGCGCAAGTGAACCCCACGTTATCTTTGAGTACTGGGGGTGATGAATTTGGTTGCGACAGATTGAAGAGTATTTAAAATGGACATTTATTGATCAAGATTATATACCATGCCATATTATCTGTAGATGTGAAATTAGTTGATGAGATGTAAATCTGCCAAAACAATATGAAATTACTCATCAACTCACTCACCCTCTGGTTTTTTTTTTTTTTTAATTAACAAGTTTAATTTGTGAAACACAAACATAAATGTACTTTTTTTTCAAATAGGGGAAAAAAAAAGAAGAAAATGTATGATTTCAGAAGGAAAAAAAAAAAGAACGCTACCGGATGATTAATTGGTTTGATGATGCATGTTGTGTGCAAGAACTTGTGAATTTCTACATTTTTGTGAATCTGGGGCTTGTTTGTTTGGGGGCTTTAAAATCTCTGCGCACGGTCCCCAATACATTTTCTCTATCTCTCTCCACTCAAACCTCCTTCGAAACCCAAAACGAGCTGCCCAAAATGGGTGGTTAGCCTTGATAAACATTGATGAATATTTCTTAATTGATGATACAGACACTCACCATGGGTGAGCTTAGCATTATCCGCTTGGTAGTATTTAAAATTATTCCATCCATGCCTGCAAAAACAAAAAATAAAAAAAATTCAAAACGAACAAGCCTATGATTGGTACTCCCTCCGTCCCAATTTACTTGTTCCAGTTCTATTCTAACTGGATAAAAAAACTAGTTATATCTTTAAATTGGTAATGAATTTTATATCTAATATAGATCTTGTTTGATAGATCTCGATTTGTTCTATAATACAATATTTTCAAAATCACCTAAAACATTATAAATTACAAGATATAATCAATTGAAAAGTGGCACGAACTCCAAAAAGTGACAATTAAATTGGGACGGAGGTAGTATAAACTTTGGTAACGCGGAGCAAACAAAATTTGTCTGTGAAATTTATTTCGTACTTCCAAAAATCACCTCGATGGATATCATGATTTACGAGCTTTTAAAATTAAAAATTATTGAAAGCTCGATCAAATATCTTGGAAGGTTTGGATAAATTTTCAAACTCTCATTAAATTAGACACATCAGATCCTATTCGTGGAAAGGAAAGGGAGAGGCGCGCGTAGAAAGATGTCATCTCTTTGGGAACTATAGGACCAACCAGAAGGCTGGAAGGAAGGGAAAAAAGAAGAGTTTGGCCAATTGATCGATAAGGCGATGGGCATTTTCAGGAGACCGGTAGTAGGGAAGAATCGAAAAGACAAAAACCTAAAGCTATATTCAGATCGGCAGCAGCTGCAATTTCTTTCTCTGTTTCTTCTGATCAATTGGTTGTGAATACCGTTCCATACCGGCTAGTACATACCGTTTTGACAAGTAACCGGTACCCTAACCCCCAATACCGTCCCGGACCCAATACTGGTGCTTACCGCTTGCTACCGGCCGTTTCGGAAAATACCGGCCGAGACAAGGTTACCGATAATTTCGTCCGGAATTTTGCAGATCTGGGTAATTTCATAATAATCTCCAAATGACATCTAGAAACCGTATTTTCACCTCTAAACTATGTATCTAATAACCCTAAACGATATTTTCACGCCTCATCGATCAGGAATCAGGGTGATTTCGATCCTTTTCACGTCATTGGCTCATCAATCAGTGAATCCCACCCACGGTGACGACAACAATTATAGGTGCCTCTCTCTCTCTCACGGCAACAATTACAGGTCTCTCTCTCTCTCTCCTGTTTGAGTGGTTGAACTTTGACATTGCGTATGTTTTGCGGATGCTCTTGGAAGTTGGAACTTTTTCTTGTTAATTTGAAGTCACTTATATGAATTTTGTTATCTTAATATAGATATTTTATAATGAATTGCATGGTATGGCGGATTTTTTTGAATTATAATTATATATAATTATTATATATATTGTAGTTGCGGTAAATTCGAAACGGTACCCAATATTTGACCGATACCGGTACGTACCGTACCAATAAGAAAATTGATACCCTGGCCGATATGGTATTCAGAACCTTGCTTTAGATGGGATCATTAATAGGAATATATAAATCATTATGAAAGAGGCTCTGGGATATTGATGAGTCGTTGGGAATGGGTTACGATGGTGATGAAGGGGGAAGTAGCGTTAGTAAGATTGCTCATTTTAAGGAAATTGATGAAGAGCGTTTAATTAGAGCCATGCATTTTGGCCGAGGAGCTAGGGAAGGGTCCTAGATTAACTGATTAATGAGGTAGAGATGATGGGTTAAATTTTTTTTTTCTTTTTTGGTCTGCTTTTTAGGAGGAATGTGTTGGGGTCCACCCATAGTGGTGGGACTTTGTGAGAGATACCCGTAGTTTTGGATGTCTTGTGTATTTTACACTACAAGAAAATGCAGAATGGACAACCCAAATGGCGATGAAATGAAAAACGCATCGCCGTTGGGTATGAATCGGCGACGCACTTTGACAAAATCATCGGCAATAACTTGTCGCTAATTGCCCACCAGGATTGGCTGAAGGGACTATTTTTGGCGATAAAAGGTTGTACTTTTGGCGATGTGAAAATTTCGTCGGCCGAAAGTTGAACATTTGGCAATTCAATTTTCATCGCGGAAAGGCTAATTTTTTTGGGCGCCCTTCGTTCTTCATTTGGCGCTATTTATGAATTGTTCAGCGACACAAAAGTGGTGTCGGTGGAGTTAGAACTTAACAAAACGACGTGGTATTGTGTGATGGTATTAATTTTATATTTCTTTTATTTATTAGTAGATAGAATATCTATAAGCCCTAAAGAAATCAATCGTTCCCGCACACTGCTCTCTTTTCCCTCCTCTCTCCTCTCCTTCACCAAGGCGATGGGCAGCCCCCGGCCCCCCACCTTCTCGTTACCAGGTCTGCCTCTCTCTCTCTCTCCCTCACTTTGTATCTGTATCTATTTGTATAGTTGTATATGTAGGCATTTTTTTTGGATTTTCTAGGGTTTTTTTGATATGCGATTCGTGTGGAATTCGTTCTAGGGTTTTTTGATCTTCGAATATGTAGATACTCCGTTACGGTTATGGCCTATGGGTTTCCTAGAATTTTGAGATTAGGTTTTGATTACGTGCATTGGGTGGTGATTATTCGTATGCTTGTGGTGTGCATGTGTGGTTCTTGGTGTTTTCTAGGTATTGGGGATTTGGATTGAGAAATAAAAGGAGATAAGTTGTTACAATGTTCCTTTATCATCTCCTCTTTTGTGATTTGAGTTAGTGTTCACGCAATTGTGTTGCTTAATAGGTGGAGGAGATGAGTCAGATGACCCAACTGTTGAATCAGACGGTCAAAAAGGCAAGTTAAAGCCATTCTTTTGGGACAAGGTTCTTGCGAACCATGGTTCGGCATGAGCTTAAAATTGGTTTATTCCAGTAAGGACTTAAACCCGTCCCTTTTTGAATCTTTACTTAGAGAAGTTGTATTAATATGTTAGGATATGACTGACTTGTGCTATGCAGGGTAAATGATGAGATAAGAAAAGTCTACTTGGATATACCGCCGCCGAGAAGAACAAGAATGAGCATCGTAATGATTCATCTTTTGATTCTCCACAGCAATTTATCCAGATTATTGTGCTTAGAAGTCACCATTTTTGGCAATTTTTTAGAAAGAGTTGAATGTGAGAACAGAAGAAGTCTGTGATGAAATTAATGAACACCTTGGTTTAGTCCAAACACACACCACACACACACACACACCCCCGCATTAATACGCTCTCTGCGTATTAACCCGGTAGCTAAATGAGCCCCAGCTCTACTCCTTTCCACTATGTTCTAGTACTACCTATTTATTCTCCTTATTAGTTGCAATCAATATGTAGGCTCTCTGCTCTATAGTATTTATTCCATGGCCCCTTGTGAATGTAATTTTGTCCATGCTATTGAGAATGATTCTAGACCGTTTAACGTTGCTGATTGTAATAGCAGAACCACAGCAGTAATCCCATGATCCACTGTGCCAACATGATAACCCAATAATTGTAAATTTAATATGTTAATGCAAGTTACAAGTTCGTTTGTGTTTTCTCCCTCTATTGCTCTAAAATTTTGGCCATAATGTCTTGTGTGCAGATATGGTTTTCGCTTTTCGAAATATACGTACATTTCATCTGACATTCAACTTAATGCTTACAAGGCTCTCAACCTGCAACCAGTCAAAGCACATCAGAGGCAAATTTTTAAAGTGTCGTGGCATTGCTCACTCCCTCTCCTCAGGTGCATTCGATCAAAATGTCAAGTACACACTATCACATGAAGTTCTCACTTTTGACACCCTATTTTATGCGATCTCTTGTTTTCTCAATTTTACTTGAGGAGAAACTTGGACTGTTTTTCACTTTTGTGGTTTTTCTGTGTCCCTATATTGGGAAGCTAGACAAATTCAATAACGAGGCAGTAAATAGATTATCTTGTATTCCTTGTTGAACTTCCTTGATGTCTTCCCTAACAAAGTATTAACCCTAGTTGCATGCAACATGCTTTTGTTTTTGGTGTAATTTGTGTGGAACCAAGCATGAAACCTACCTGCTGCAACATGTTTTAAAAGTATTAAACTAATTTTGATGCTCTTTTTCTTCAGCCAAAAAATATTTTATGGGATATCGTATTGAGAGGTGAGTGGGTGATTGGAGGATTGTTCAAGAGGAGGATTATTTGCTTTTCTCTTGTCAATACATTAGAAGTTTGAGACAATGTTTATTATAATCCTGGATGGGGGAGAACATGACTTAGGTTTTCGTTTCTTAGAAGTCATAACCTAGTTTTTCATCTTTAGAGGCCCTGTTTGATAACCTTATGGAGGAGCTAGTATTGAAGAAGAAATAATTTCATTCAATTAACTACAGAAGATAGGGAATAAAACATCATAGCGTGACGTATTAGTTGTTGTAGGTGAGACTGAGGACCTAAGCTGTTCGTATTTGTCGTCCAATAGTATTAAAAGCGTACAAAATATCATCAATAACATAACTTCGGAATAACACATGTATAGTGATAATGTAGAATGGCACCTAAAATGCAAGATTCATTGCTCTAACCTATCATTAGGTTAAAGGAAGGAGACTCAAAACGCTTAGGAGTTAATTGGGTACATGCATTAACAATGATCCCAAGAGAGAAATGGCCGGGGTGAAATGCTCTTAAACATGTTTAAACATGCATGTGACTAGATATGCACAGAGGTTGATGTTTGTTTTTTACGGATTTAGTCAACCCTATGGTGTTGGGGGTGGGCTCCTTTATTGAATTTGTAAATAAATATGCGGACGAGGTGGTGGAGATTTAGTTCTATCTTAGACAAGAAAGGTAATATGTGGAGATTTAGTTTTATTTTTTTTAAATGTCTTCTACACTGTTCTTGAATATGTTATGTGCCCATTCCCTTCAAATCTTTACACATGGAGAACCCGTTTTGATTCTTGAACCATTTACCACCTATTCATTTTCTCAAGTAAGGAAATATAGTCTAGGAAGAAGAAAGGTCTTACCTTTGAGAAAGTCGCTAAGAATTCAAGAAGAGGATGGAGCCCCAAGGGAGCAAACTCAGCTCTGCCAATAAACCGAGAGCTGATCATGCTGAAGGCGTATCCGTGGTGGCTGTCCAACCTTCCGGTTCCCCACCTCACTACCGAACATACTCGCAAATTTTCTAGCCCAAAAAGTGTTGTGGGCTTCATGGGTGAGGAAAAATGGTTATATGAAGTTTTATTGTTTGTCGCAGCGAATTTACATTCTATCTTGGAACGTGTTGTGTTTTTTCTTCGATTTTTCAAGTTGTTGCATTATTAATTGGATATCTAGTGCTGAAACTCTATGAGAGCTTGCTTACTGTTGCCTGCTCATGCTTTGAGTAACTTGATTGTGGCGGAAGTGAGGGCATGCTTATGTTCCCTGAGGAATTTGAAACTTAGAGATCTAGAATAGGCTTCTAGCTAGCGCTTGGAGCCTTAGCTCCATGATTTTCTGTCTCAGGTAATTTCTGAGCTCTTTTGCATCTTGTTGCTTTGTTTTCCTTAGTTGATTAGCTAGGTGCTATTTGGCCTGACTGTGCTTGTTTGGATTTCTTCCATTGCATCTGGTTTGTTTGCTTTAATGAAAGGTTAACTTACCAAAACGAACAAAAAAAATATTTGCGGTTTAGATGTTCGGATTATAATTTTATGCTGAATTATGTACTTATGAGCTTAGATGTTGATCCGTACATGTTGGAAATCTCCTGTAAGCTTAATGTCTGTGTGTGTGCTGAAACGTAGATGGTGGAAGCTAGAGTTGAAAACAAAATACTGAAATATGCGCTTCAAAGTGTTATATTATATGCTACTGCATTTCCTAGCTAGTTATGAGCTCGCGTGCTAGAAATATTATTTATGTGCTAAATTGTTCACCTATTAGTACCTGAGATATTCTGGTCTTTACAGGGTCCACGTCACTCTCGAGTATGAAGCGTGTACGGGGTTCAACATGGGGGAAGAATTCGGATGAGATAAGGAAAATACTTGGTCATTCTATTGCGGTTGATAATAATAACGAAACTATGGCGGTAGAGGTCGAGTATTGAACTTCCTGGCTCATGCTATCAAGGAGCATATACGAGATCATGACTAGCTCGAGACATTGGGTGGGGAAAGATTTGGTTTTGGAGTCCTATTGTTCAGCGAGTTGGTGTATTGTATACTTCTTGAATGGATTAAATTCTTTTATGATTTGGAATGAATGTATCTTTTGTCTGAGTTATTGAATGAGTTTAGATGGATTGAGTATATTAACAGGTTGTACATTTGTGATATTTATAAATTTTTAAATGAGCTTGGATGGGATAAATGCATATGGACAGGTTATTGGGAAAATAGGAATTTTAATAATAAAAAAAATTATATTAAAATACTATCGCTAACACGAAATTGGTCGGCAGTGAAGGTTACGAGGAAACTACACAGCAGTGAAGGTAACTTTTGGCGGCAAACATAGCACATCGCCAATTGTTTTTACTTTTGCCAATACAAAATCATGTTGGCAAAAGTGTTGAAGGTCTTAAATTTTGACCCACTTTTGCCGATGCAGTATCATTTGCCGACAAAATTTGCCGATGCAGACTTGCATCGCTGAAGCTATTACCTTTGCCGACAAGTGCCAATTCACATCGGCAAATGTCTTTCCCGATATACTAACACCGACAGGTTGCCGACACAACGTTTTTCGTCGGCAAAAACCTTCGCCGACACAATTACACTTTTGCCTATGCATTATATTGCATTGCCAAATCTGCATTTTCTTGTAGTGTTACCTGGAGCCCTTATATATATATATATATATATATATGAACCTTACTAGGGTTAGTGTGCGACATAATGTGAGGGAGAGGGTGAGGCGAGCATGGGGAGCCAGGCTATGGCTTTCCGAAGAGGAACCGGCAAAGTTTTTTCATCTTTGTGTATATTGTATGTGAATATATATCAAATGAAGTTTTTCTTTGAAATCGCTGTGTGGGTTGTGTGTGTGGTGTCCCTCTTGTCCTACGATTGGTATCAGAGCAAAGTGAGAGGAAGAGGGTTTACCGGATCCCACATATTCGATTTCTGGAAAAAAAATAAAATAAAGGGTGCTCGAAAACTCCCCTCACTGAGACGATCGCACAGTGTATGTGTGGTCGTGTTTCGTCACCCGAGGAGGTCGCACGGGCGTTTTTGAAAGTGACGGGCGGAGGCGCAGTTCTGTTCTGTTGGAGCTCGGATCAGGAGTGCTTGTACAGAGATTTTGAGAATAGGGTTGTGTTCGTCTCATCGAGACGAGCACAGATATGGTCGGAACGTCGCCGAAGGAGCTCGGATGAAGGCCCACCGGTGCGGCGGCGCGTGGAGGCGCAGTGCAGACGAGGGCTGTTTTGCAAAGCCCAGTTTCGTGGTTACCTAAAAACAAGTTTTGAGCATGAGGTTAGAAGCGGCTTGCAGAGACGGTGCCAGAAATGATTGGAAAATCACCGGGTGGTGCCGGAATAAGCCTCACGCGCCGGTCAAAGACGGCGCTTGTGATGCGAGTAGATTTGACTCACGTAGACGCGCGTACGCGCATAGTAGGGGAGCAGCTGAGTCAGCATGTCACGACAGTGCCACGGAGAAGCCACTTGGTGCCACGTTAGGTTCAATCATCAACCACGTGGAGGACACGTTAGAGACACGTGGCAACGCCACTTTAGCAGAATGGGTCCCACATGCGGTGCCACATCATCGGTCAATGTGCCACATCATCCGGTCAGCGATGACGTGACAGTCTAGTCAGTAGGGAATATTCCCAAGGCTTGAGAATATTCCAGATCGGTTTTTGCGTTTTTCGGAGTCGTTCGAACTCTGTTTTTCGTGTATGAGTAGTCAATTTTGACTATTTTCTCGTTCTGGATCCAACCTTATGCTCCCTTTCTGGTTTAGAGGCTCCTAGGCTGGTGCTATTGCTTAGTTGAGTAGGAATCGAACGTTTAAAGGCTTTTCAGGTTGTGGGGAGGCTTGCTGCAGCAAAGTGATCTATTTTGGACGGCCATGGGAGGTCGTGATGAGTTGCGGGAGACCTAGTAAGAAAGGATACATTATTTCGAGCATTGTATCCCAGTTTGGGGGGTGCTGGAGAGCTCGTCTGGTAATGACACAAGCGTTTGCTAGGGGCGACATATCGGAGATCAAAGGTTGCAGGTAAAACCTTGGGGTGGAACGTGGATGGACGAGTGGCAGGAGAAGACTAGGGATAGATGACTGAGAGTGGCAGGAGGTTTTGGGAGTAGCGGATGTGATGAAGACCTATCATTGAGATTTGCAATTATGATTTGGGCTACATGAGGAGAATGATGAGCAATCGATACAGGCTTGTGGAAAGTACGGACATATAGAGCTGATGTTTGATATGGGACAAGCAGTATGGGTTTTTTGTGACAGTGAACAAAAGAAGCAACAGTTGCAGAGACACACAGGAAGGGCACTAGAGTACGAGGAGTCATGAACTGAGATGTCCAGGAGTGTCAGGTACCGAATCGATTTGTGTGTGGAATAGTCTACAGACAGTGGGCAACTGGTTTTAGGAGATGTTCACGAAAGCTCTGGACAAAGGGATTGGGATGGAGACCAGACGATACATAGCTGGGATCTCTTTCTTTGTGGATCCTCTCTGAGATATATGGTCGTACGAGGAGGAGAGATGGAGTCACGGATTGTGTCCTGTGATTGGGCACGGGCGTTCGCGGTTTGTTGGACGCAGTTTATGGCATCCTGATTTAGATTCACGCACTCTGGTCAGGGGGTGCGGAATCGCAGCCGGATAGCGCTGCGGGTTTAGCCTCTGAAGATCTAGTCTTGCAAGGAGATATTAAGTCAAGCAGGGGTAATCCGGTGAGGGGGTACTGGACGCTAGACTTGGAGTGACACAAGTGCTTTGCTAGAAAGGTTGGACGGATGCAACGATTACCCACTCTGAATGGAGGGGCTGATTGTTGGAGTCCACCCATAGTGGTGGGGTTTTGTGAGAGATACTCATAGTGTTGGGTGTCTTGTGTATTTTACCCGGAGCCCTTATATATATTTTGTAAACCCTATTAGGGTTAGTGTGCGACATAATGTGAGGGAGAGGGTGAGGCGAGCTTAGGGAGCCGATTTGTGGCTTGCCGGAGAGGTACCAGCGTTGGTTCCTGAAGGGTTTTTTCATCTTTGTGTATATTGTGTGTGAATATATATAAGGAAATTTTTCTCTGAAATCGCTGTGTGGATTGTGTGCATGGTGTCACTCCGACCCTAACAGAAGGGGTGTGGTAGGGGTGTTTCTATTTGGCCTCTTGCCAACCTTGTCTTTTGAGTCTCGGCACATGTTCGCAGAAAATATGGACGTCATTTGTTGGGATGCATTTTCGTAAGACCTGCGCCCGAATAGGGATGGCCATCTTGACCAACCCGTCCGTATCCGATCCGTTATCCGTCCCGAACGGATCGAATTTTTCGAAAATATCGGAGCGGATTCGGATTTATTTTTAAAAAAAATTTGGAGATCGGATCGGATTCGGAGGTAAGTCTGCATCCGATCCGATCCGCCCCGAATCCGATCTCCATCCCCGATCTGTCCCCGAATATCCGAAATTTTATTTTTTTGATAAAAAATCCGCCTCCGATCTGTCCCCGAATACTCTTTTTGATCAAAAATCTATTTTTTTTTTCAAATTCAGATATCCGAATCTTGCTTACTTCTGAACCTCGCCTTCAAATAAGAGGTTGATAGAAACCCGAAGCGTAGGGCTAAGTCATCGGTAGCATAGTATCCGGAAGTCCGGGATCGTTCCCACAGAGAATTCGATTATAGCTTGATTCGGATTGTAGGTTTTGTAAGTAACGGATTTCGGCCTTGAAGACGGCTAACTTGGTTTTGCTTTGAAAAGAGAATGACTTAAACGAAAACTAGATTAACGCTTGATTAACTTAAAGAAGCAAGTCTCGGGGTCTTCTAACCCTTGACCAAGGCCGTTACCGGTTCTCGATTATAACTCAGGCGAGAGTCACGACCGCGTGCTCACGCCCAGAGGATTTTACTTTAAAACGACTACATTTAACGAAAGATGTGATTTTCCCGGAGGCGAGCCAACGTGGTTGTAATATTCATCGAATACAAAGGAGGCCACTAGGCCTCGATAAGTCGTTAGCCAAGACCGCTTGACTAACTCGTTACCAAGGGGTTAACACCCCTAGTTTAGACCTAAAATGCAAATTAAGCTCTAACCAGAAAATCATGCTTTAAAAGCCCGATGACTCGAGAACCATATAACAACCTAAGTCCTCGGGAAAGATTATCCCGAGACTTAGCCAATAAACTACTCACACATGGCTAAAGCATAAAACATAGCATAAAAACGAGACATAAATTTTAACCGATGAAAACGAAAATAAACTTGATTTAAAGGAGAATCTTAACCGTAGCAACAACTTTAATTAACGACGAAGTGACAAACGAGTAATAACTTACAAGAGTTAATTAAAGAGACAAAAGCTTGAAAACCCACTTCAATGGAGGAGAGAAAAAAAACTAGAAACTTAAGAGAGAGAAGACAAGGAGAGTTATGGAGGAGAGAGTGACACAAACAAGTCTTAATAGGTCCCCTTCTCTCTCCACAAATATCCCAAAAATATCCCAAAAGGTGAGACAAACAAAATATCCCAAAAGCAAAAAGCAGAATTCGGGTTCCAGGCATGAACCGGTTGATGATTTTCCCGTACCGGTTCATGGGTTCGACCAAAGCCCAAACTTCAATTTCTGCCGAGCATGAACCGGTTGATGATTTTCCCGTACCGGTTCATGGATGGCAGACTTGGTTTTTCCTGCTTTGCTTGGCAAAACGGCCCGACGACGACCCGATGCTTCAATTGCTCGGGCAAAACCACCCGACGGGACTTGACTTGGCAATGCCACGTGGCCTTGATCGGTGGAATACTTCCTTGGTAAATTCTTGACGTTAAAAGCACAATTTTACCCTGTTTTACCTGAAAACAACAAAACGAAACCTCACGAGCAAAATGCGATAAAACGGGATAAATAGGGACGAAACGCTATAAATACTACGATAAAAGCCCCCAAGATTATACAATCTTGGGTGCGGATCAAATCTCCAATCGGATCTTCGTTCTCCGTTCAAGGCGGATTTGGAGGACCGAAAATATATCCGATCGGGTATCGGGGCGGATTCGAAGGTCGGGTGGAAGGTTCGGATTCGGATTCGGATATATCAATATCCGCCTGCAATCCGCCCCGTTACCATCCCTACGCCCGAATATGTACTTGCATCACACCTGACAAGGCATTTATATTTCATTTGGCATTTTTTTTTTGGAAACTGATATTTGCGCTCCACTTTTTACTGATGGCGCTCCACTTTTAATGTGAAATTACTAGTAACTTCATGAACAAAGTGGAGCGCCATCAGTAAAAAACGGAGCGCGAATATCAAAATCCTTTTCTTTTCTTTTTTTAAACAAGTGTTCTTCCACCATTGGGGTGGGAACAATAAGTGGTATACGTCCAAGAGGTCAGCTACCTTTGTTAATTACCTTGTCACTTAATGAAAAATGGATAGAAATGGGATGGGATACTAAGTTACACCTCATGCTTTAGGTTGAGATAGACATTAACCAAGAGGACAAGAGAATTAAAGAAAATAAAACAACAAAACTGAGTTTGGAATTAAGACCGCCAAAGCATCAAACAAAAACTAAGGTGTTTCCTTCTTTGTCTTTATCTTCATCTGATCACATTTGAAATAGAAGCTCTTTGTTATTCAAGAATGCTCGTTAGATGTTGGATAGAGGTGCTATATATGTTGGGAATAAAACTTGTAGGGGGAGGACATTTAATTTAAGGCGCTTGGTTGAGATGGAAGAAGAGGAAATCGCTGATTAGGAGAAAGCTCTGAAGAATATCGCGCAATTAGAAGAGAGAGAAAATTCTGATAGGGAAGACGATGTTTCTCCCTTTCGTTGGAGTTCTAGGTTCCGTTTGGTTACTTTTCGAGCTCTGCTTAAGTTTTTGGTGCTTTGATTTTTGGCTTTTCGATTTGTTTGGTTATTCCTTTTTGGTTGGTTTGGTTGCTTTTTTTTTTGATCCGCGGTTGGTTTGGTTGCTGAGGGTTTGTTTTTTGGTCTATGGGTTAGTTAGGTGCTTTAATTTGGGGTTTGTCTCTTTGGTTCCTTCTTGGTTGGTTTGGTTGCTGAGGGTTTGTTTTTTGGTCTATGGATTAGTTAGGTGCTTTAATTTGGTGTTCGTCTCTTTGGGTCTTTGTTAGTTGTTTGGTTGTGTTCTCTTTGGATTTGCTTTTGTGTTTTGGTTGGTGTCTTGCCTTCCTTTTGGTCTCGGATGAATTTTTGTTAGTGTGCATTTGATCCGTTCAATCTTTGTAATGTTTTATATATAAAAATTAATAAATTTCTTTTGGTTAGAAAAGAAAAAAGAAGAAGAGAAAACAACAACATAGATGCCCCTAGAAGGGCCGGATATCAGGGCTTTGTTTCCCGTTTTTGTCTTATGCATAAACTCATGCATGTACATGTATATCCATATGCTCGGTTTGGGTGTGCATGGAAGGCCACCCCATGCAGTTGTTTCCACCTCATGCTTAGGATTCCAAATGAAATCAATTCAAGGGAACTTCTTCTTCTCCTTTTCTGTTGCAGCACCGAAAGGAGAGAGAGAGAGAGAGAGAGAGAGAGAGAGAGAGAGAGAGAGAGAGAGAGAGAGAGAGAGAGAGAGAGAGAGAATTGAGGGAAGAAGGAATAAGAGATTTGTAACTTTTCATTTGATTCGAGCACATGTATGCATTTTTATACTACTCCCTCCGTCCCTAAATGTTTGGCACTTTCATGCTTTTTGTTGTTCCATATAATTTGTCCATTTTGAAAAGTCAAAAGCAAAATATAGTAAACTTCCCATGTTACCTTCTTCTTTTGGGCACGAAATTTCAAATTCAAAATTTCAATTACTATTCAAAGTGCACTAGAAGGGTAAGATTGGACACTTGATTTTTGCACAATACAATAATATTTCTTCCTTAAAAGTTAGAACTCCCAAAAGTGCCAAACATTTAGGGACGGAGGGAGTACTATATATGTTTAAGTAAACTAGATGGTGAGCATACATATGTATGAAGTTTCTCAGGATAATTTGAAATACTTACGGTCTTGAGATATGAAAATTCGCAATAATAATGATTTTACTGTATTTTGAAAGTTTTCATATCATAATTTCTCTAATAAAAGTTTCGCAAATTTCCTTAGTTTGAGATAACTTATGTGTTTTAATCACTGTTTTTGTATCAAAATTATAATTATCCTATGCCAGTGATAGATTTATTGTGTTAGAATTCTCGTTTTTTTTATAATTTTATTCAAAATTTTAGAAGAGAGAAGATTGGAGAGTAGATGTGAGATATATTTGAAAGATTATGAGAGAAAAAGAATAGTCGCCAATTTTTTTAAAATATACGTACGACCTAACATATCCTCCTAAAACACCTAGGACTACTTTTTGAGGATCTCTAGAGCATAAGACCAGAATTAAGAACCCTATTCCATGCAAGATAAGTTAATTTTTGTGCCAAAATTCATTTGCTCGTTTGGGGTTCAAGAAAATTTTGGAAGACGGTTAGTAATTTTAAGTATTAAATTCTTTTTAAAGATCCTCGCTAACACATACTTGGAATCTACTCTACTCAAGAAAAAACAATTCAAAAGTCCTATATATTTACAAAAGTGTTATGTACAAAGAAATGTTTTCCGGAAATAACCCGAAATACACTATTTATGATTCTGAGTCATTTCTGGATAAAATTTGTTTGTACGTAGCATGGCCCATAAATTTATATAGCTTGACATTGGCGAATGGGTCTAAATCCTTAACTGAAGTGTACAAAGAAGTGTTTCCGATCATTGCATGCCATGGGAAAGAGTTCCATCAAATTAATGAATATATATACTATGGCAGGATCACTTGTGAATCGAGCTTGGAGACAGAAATCTGCAGAATATATATAGGTCTAACCATAATTCTGGAGAAAAGCATGACCAACATTGATCTGAAATCAGATTCCCTCACTGTTGTGGATCAAGCTGATCAATGAGGGGATCTCGGGTAATCACCCACGAAGTGTCATGATCAATGATCGAATACTATTCTGAATTGGACAAGAACTATTCTAACCCACACTTATCAGGAGGCTAACTAATGTACTAATCATTGGGCAAGGCTTGGAGCTGAACAAAGTGAAGATCTTGTGATCTCGAATGAACAAACCACTCTCGATTAGGAAGTTTATGATTCAGGACAGAGTTAACCTAAAGCAATTTCTTGAGTAGATAGGAATCTCTTTTGCTGGGTTGTAATCTATTCTTTATGCTCCCACATCTATTGCACAAACCTTTGTTCATTTGGTTTTACTCGTATAATATTCCGAAGTACGAAAAAAAAAACTATATATACTGGAACATATACAATTTTTCTTTTCTTCATCTTACTACTAAACTCATCTTGAAATAATTATTTATCATTTTCCGAAGTACAAAAGAAAATTACTATATATTCTTTTTCTTTTTAGCTTTTCGTCTAAATGTTTGAAATTAATTACTTTTCATCATTTTCTCAAGGAGAGCTATAAGAATAATAAAAATATATGGACTGAAACTTAAAAGTAATTAAATAAGGCAATATAATCCTAAAGATGCCTTCTTCCAAACTTTTTTATTTTTTTGTCTTAGGGAATTTTTTTATTTTTTTTTACTTTCTATATTCAGCTCGTCAAGATGAACAATTATCCTAAAAAATTAATACGAATCCAAAAAAATTTCATTAATCTAACATCTGAATTTAGGCCAAACTGCCGTTGAATTTAGACCAAAATTCATTATCCTTATTTGGGCAGAAGTTTTGTTTGAATTAATTATCTAGGATAAGGCATTAAAAACAAATGGGCAATGGATCGGATAAAGTGAAATCATGAATAATAGAGAGGAGTAATTGCATTTAGGCATGCAGGAAGTCATGTAGTAATAGAAAAGGAGGTGAACCTGCCCCATTTTTATTTTGTAGGAAAAACTTACCCAAACAGCCCCGCGGATTAGGCTGCACCTTAATTTTCCATTTTCATTTTGTAATTTGTTCTTAATTACCTCTATGGATTTGGTTATTGACTGTTATAAGCACTCCCATCCATTCACTTAATTAACATAAGCAGACCATTTAAATTGCGAGCCAAATACCGGATAGAAAGTAATTACGAAAAGGGAAGAAAAGGGTAGACTACGTGACCGGTTCATTCCCCAGCCACCAACCTAGGGTAGATGCATGGTACCTCCATCCGCGGTGAGAGTGCGGATGCGACACTCACAGGTGTGAGGAGTGGATGCGGGCGTGGCAGGATCAAATTGCGAGCCAAATGTGATGTAGCCATGCATGAATACCGTTGTATGACTTCTGAACTCAAACCGAAAGAAACAACTGTATTGAATTGTAAAGGTGCTAGGTATCAGGCTTAAAAGGGGAGGAGTAGTGAACGACACATGGGTGTTTACGTTAGTGATTAACTTATGCAGCATAATTTTTTGATTTTGTTCTTATTCAATTTTTTTTTTGCGTTTATTAATTTTATGGCAAACTTTTATGTGAAATGGATTCATCTCGACGAAAGGAATAGAAAAAGTAAAAAAATTATGACTTTTACACAAGTAAAATTTTGAACTTTTCTTTGGATATTTTCTAAAATACTTGTGTAAAAGTCATTATTTTTTCCTTTTTTGATTCCTCTCGTAGAGAACCCATATCACATAAAAGTTTAGCTTAAAACTGACAAACACGAAAAAAATTTGAATAAAGACAAAATCAAAAAGTTGTGGTGCATAAGTTTTATAATCATTAGTGTGAACGGGACCAATCGAAAGACAATGGTGCTGGACCATTTATAAACATTTTCGCTACGCATATAATCCTGCACGGTTTCTAGGTACGGTGTACTATATAGTACACTGGTTTATCCAAGACTAAACAAAACCAACTGATTAGGTTAATCAACTTCATCAGAGGTTTGGATTACACAATCGGTCCATATAATAGTCTGGCTGTAAGATTGTTCCTCCGTTAAAAAAAAAAGAAAAAGAAAAAGAAAAACTTCATCGAAGGCATGCCAAGAGTCCTCAATGGCCCACTCCCTAAAATTAATCAAGGCACTCTTTCATGCCACGAATAGGCTCGCGGGACCCATGAAATCAAAATACAAAAGTGATTATAAACCAGCATTAAATGCTTTGTTTGGTTCGTATTTTGAAAAAAAATTTAAAAAATAGTAGGGGTAATAAGTGGAGAGAGATAGAAAGAGAAATGTTGGAAGTAGGGAGAATCTAGGGGGAATTTTTAAAAAAATTCTTTTTGAAAATGGAAGAGAACAAGGTATAGTCATTTCGATTTCTTCAATTATTAATGTCTCACCACCATTAATGGCGTTTAAGTTTTACGGTCCGGCTAATGGAAGCCCAGTAGGCCAACTTTAAGAATGTCAAAACATGATAGGGTAATGATTGGAGAAAAATATAGGGTAATGATTGAAAAATAAAACTAAAACTAAAATTAAATGGCGACCGAACACAGCCTTAATAGTTTAATTTATGTCCTTGCATATCATTTCTCTGCACACCAGTACAAAACTTTTTACTTTTTGTTCAAAAGTTAATCAACACACACTCTTTTGTTCTCTTTAGATGTCAATGACAATTTTACCCTACACCAATTGCCACTACTTACTAAAGAACGCATTTGTTGGATTAAAAAAAACCAACGCATTTGCTTCATCAAAACATTAACTCCTTTATTTATAGAATAAAAAAATATTATATTGGATTAAGCACTTGAGTTATCCGATTGAGCCAATTTTTCATAAGACCATCCAAAAAATATTTTAAATTAATAAATGGTCTAGATCATTTATATGGGACCCGAAAGTAGATTTCGTATGCCGATCTGTACATGGTCAATCAAGTCTTCTACTTAGCCAAAAAAAAAAAAGTGCAACACTATTATAGGTTGAACAAAAAAATATATACCTTTCTTGCTCAATCAAGTCTTTCACTTATCCAAAATCACCATTCAAATTCAAACTTAAATTTTAGGTGAACATGTACAAAATGAGTTCCATCTCACATATTACTACCAAATAAGTGACCATTTACATACTCAAAACCAATGTCCACCTTCTTGAGTACCTTCCAGAGATCTCATATAGTCAAATAGTTCCAAAATAATTCGACCAAAACGAAGTCCAAGAACTCATGTAGTAAAAGGCCGGTAAAAGTACTCCACCAGCTTCTTAATGTACCACTATAACAAATAGGAAGGCAAGATAATAAGCACATTCATCTTACCAATATAACCTCAATCATAATAGTAAAAAAAGAAAGAAAGAGAAGATATTGTTACCTTGTACTTCAAACAAAACACCGGATTCAAGCCACAATATCACTTGAGGATACCTTCTTTTTCTTCTTTTGTGATTCGTTGGCATATTCAATATTTTCCTTCTCCGGGCATGTGGTGATGTTATGGCCAACCTTCTTTGCACCATCCACAACTCTTAGTTACCTTTCCTGTTTCTTTTCCACCTTTCAATCGCTTTGTCTTCGGACACCCTTTGGTTATCGAAATCGGAGGACATTGGACATCGCCGATTGGTTTATCCACCAAAATTTCTATGTCCAACCTTGGTGTTCCTTCCTCACTTTGAAGTATTTCACGGCACCAACGCAAAGGCAAATAGACAGATGGAATTTTATTACAGTCCTTATGAAGAAATACACTTAGTATGCGACGACAAAGAATTCCCCAAAATTCAAAATGCTTGCAACTACATGTAGTAGTCTCACCATCCCAAAACACAATGTGAGTTTTGCTCTTTGTACTATCGTGATGTTTGACTCCAAATTCACAGCCATGCTCATGAACTAATGAATATAAAGTTGCTCTACCAAATTCCTCTTGAAACTTCTCAAAACAAAAATGGTGTAAGAACACCACAAGCTTGCTCTTCCAACGGCAACATTGTTCTTAGAGTGGAACCCCTATACTTTTGCAGCATTTTTTTTTTATCGGCAAAATAATATTATTAGGGAATCTTGTCAAATGTTACAACAAGATAAGGGAAAGGGGGAGGAGTCCAACCAAGGTTGGACAAACACTTGAGGGCAAACCAAGGTTGGACAAACACTTGAGGGCAAAAAGCCCAAATACAAGCCCAAAGGCCTAAAATCTGAGATAATACAATGACGCCCAAATTAAAATCCTAAGGCCAAAAAGCCCAGATAAAACAATAAAGCCCAAAAGAAGGCCTAAAAGCCCAGATATACAACAAAGCCCAGCCTGAGAAACCCAAAACCAAACCCTAGATTTCAAAGCACACTAGCCGCCGTCGGCCACCTCACCACCAGAAGCTAGGCAGACCCACCAAACGCACCGGCCAGAAAGTCTCCTCCAGACTCCACCACGCCACCACAAGCAACCACTAGAGAAAACCCGACCAGCACCAAAACACCCCCTGCCGCGGAAGCACCCAAAGCCATTAAGCAAAAATCGTGAAAGCTCAAGAGACGATCACAACGGGAGACCAAACGCCGCCGCCTTCCACCCCCGTACAACCACCATGCCGTTAGGCAAAATCTTGAGAACCCAACAGTAGACCGGACCGGTGAATAGAACCAGAGATTAAGGGACGAGGATTTGGGAAGAGGAGAGCCAAGGGAGGGGTGTGGCAAGGAAAAACGAGGGTATGGGGGTCGGAAAACAAAGATTAGAGAGAAAGAGACAGAAAATCCGAGAGAGAACTTATCGACGCCGATCCTACATAGCCCGGACACCCCGATAGATGATCGCCAAGCAGCCGCCGATTCAGTGCCCATAAATGACCAGGAGAAATCCGAGCGTCCAGATCCCCAACACCAGCAAGACCAAACGCATCACCGCCACCGTCCATCCTATTACCTTGCCGATCGATTTTGAGAATAGGAAGAAAAAAAGAGAGCAAAATGTCACACCCTCGATTTTCAACATAAATAAATAAAGCCTTTTCAATAAAAGATCCTCGCATATCATAATTAATACCCAAAACCGTTCCCACCTGTTTAACTTTACAACGAGTCCCCAATTCAAAAGAAGATACAACTCTGGCACTCCGGCCCCAAATAGATCTTATATGCTTGTACAAATAAACCATTAAGTTACAAACTCATCTTTACCAAAAGAAAGTCAATTACAAAGATGATTAAGTAACTAAATTAAATTTAGCTCCCAAAAAGGTCTTTTCACTTCCAAGCACTCAACTCATGCAAATTACTGTCCAGCATTTGAACCTGAAAAGAAAGATTAGGTTAAGCTACACTAGCCCAGTAGGAAAATCTTTACTAATTCTATGTGCAAACATGATGAAATATGCAGAGAAAGAAAACAAGAGGATACAGCTTAATCAATGGATAACAATCAACTTGTGAGCATACGAACATTCAACTTGATCATTCTAAGTCATACTATTATCACAATATGCCACCTAGTCCATGAGACACAAACAACTCTAACAATCCCGACACGACTATCACAAACCTCCATCGATTGTATTTCCACCCCTTGCGTTACAGTATAACATCCCGAGAGTTACCGTATTACCACCCCTTGTGCTACAGTGAACCCTAATAACTCAGGCCATCGTATTACCACCCCTTGCGTTACGAGGTCCACTTGAATCTCCGTATTACCACCCATTGCGTTACGAGACTCCTTAAACCGACTTCCGACTCATACAAACTACTTTCGCACTCAAGATGCAAACCAAGACTCTCTCTTAATCACATTCATAGTAAAACCACACGATATAATAACAAAGCTTCAATTATGCCACAACATTTCCTAGTAGTCAACCAATAGATATGATGCATTTCAATACGGTTTTAACCAAGTATACTCTTATTAATCCGACTAACGAGAGGTCAACGAAGCAAGGGCAACATCATCAACCATAGGGACTCAATAGAACATGTTTAGGATAGGTTAGGAGATGTCCAAGAAGTGCTAGAAGTGCCCGAAATTCAAGATAATCGAAGCAGGAACAGTGGAAGAAAAACTGTCCATAAGGCAGTGGTATCGATACGGCCAAAAGTCTTTATTTTCTTATGGTATTGATACGGCAAAAAGTCCCGTATCGATACGGAGTGATTTCGAGCAGGTTTTCTGTGGATTTTTGGGAATTCGACAACAACATCAACAACAACAACTCTGGGCACAAACTTCACACCAAATCAACTTATTTACACATAAAGTAGGCAAAGAAATCCCTACCTCGGTTCAAGGAGCGAAACCCAAGAAACTAGAACGAGCCCTAGCTCTAAACTTTTGAAATCAACCGAGATCTTCTTCCCGAGCCTCACCCAACGCGATACGAGCCCGAGGCTGCATAGAGGAGGTGAAATGAGTATGGGTTCTTGGGATTGTTAAGGTATTTGGGTGAGTTTTTTAGTAGAAGAGCACGAGAGAGAGAGAGAGATACGGTAGAGGGAGGGAGAGACCAGCGTGAGGGAGAGAGGGAGGTTGAGATAAAATGATCCCCTACAATGCACACACAAACCTTATATATCCCCATATCTTAAAATTACACACTCACTCCCTCAAGACTCAATTCCTTCATTTTGATCCTCAATTTAAATATCCACCAAATAAACCATATTTTCTTCTAATTAGTCAATTAACAAACATTTCAATAATTAACAGAAATACAGGTCTCTACACAAAAGAAGTCGGAGGAGTAGAGATGGGGAAAACGGAGGAAAAAAGAGAAAGGGGGAAGAAGAGATAGACATAAAGGAGAGAGAGGAGAAGAGGGAAAGAGAGGAGGGAGGGGGAGACGGCAGGCGGCGGGCGCCGCCCCCCGGCGGAAACCCTTGAACTGCTTTTGGGAGGCAGAAGGTTAGGAGAGAGAATGAGAGAAAAGGTGGGGGTCTTATTGGTGCTACTTTTGCAGCATTGTGTTATGCAATTGCTGTTGTTGAATGTTTTCAATTGCAAGATCAACCTAAACAACAACTCATATTTATTAATGAAAGTATCACGAGAATTATAAAGAATTTCAAGAAGTAAATGTTACTAACCTGCCTAACAAATTTTTCCAAATTTGTGTGGGAGCTAATGAATCGTTTTACGTATTCATTTATACTCTCTGATCTTCCTGTGGTTGTCATTCCTCCAAAGAAATAACTACGAAGGTAAGCCGGCACCCAAAAATGCTTAATTTCATACAACCCGACGACATGTTTGTTGCTATCCAAATGATACTTCGCAACCACTTGAGGCCATTGATGCTTAAACGCTTCAGGCGAGTCTAGGTGATATAGGTTGTAAAAATCAGCACACCAATCTTGATACTCATCTCGAAGAAGAGCTGTAAACCAACCACTAAACTTGCTAGTAATGTGCCATATGCAAAAGCTATGTTTTGTGGCTGGAAGTTCTTTGGCAATTGCTTCACTCATCCATGGATCTTGATCGGTTAAGATGGTCTTCGGATGTTTCTTCATTAAAGATACAAAAGTCTACAATTGAAGAATAATAGTTTATTAAAAACTGGAAGGAGTACAAGCTAAAAAGATGCACACCAGAAAAGATACAAGTAGCCATTACCTTCATCAACCATTGTAAAGAAGTTGTTTTCTCATTGCGAAGCAGAGCACACCCAAATAATATTCTCTTCCCATGATTATTGATCCCCACGAAGATTCCGAATGGCATTTGATATGCGTTAACCTTGTAAGTAGTGTCAAATACAACAACATCTCCGTATTTGTGGTACCAATCGAAACAATGGGCTGGAGACCAAAAAATATGCTCTAACCTTCTTTGCTCATCAACCATAAAAGCATATTGAAACTTGATATTCTCTTCTTTTGCAATTCTACAATGTCGTAAAAGATCTTCTGCATCATTGGCCCCATGCTTCTTTGCAATTTTTGTAAAAAGATTTCGAACATCTTTCTCAAAGAATGGAAGATAACCGTGAGGGATATTTTTTTCAAGTTCCATAACACGCATTATCTGACTAACTTGAAGACCACCTTCTTTAAATAAAAGAATACAATCTTTATCCTTCTTAGAAATTATTCTATTTGCCGGAAGAAATCGAACTTCCAATGGAGTCAACAACTCATGATTGTGTTCTTTGACAAACTCAATGATTTGCCATTCTTGAGGGAAAATGTCAAAAGATTTTCTAAAAGTGATACGCATTCGAGCTTTACATCCACATCTCACGGATTTCCTATTTCGTTGTTCCTTGGATGGATCAAAAAGCTTCAAAGGTGCTTTCCCTTCACATTGACAACAAAAATCACGCCTTTTTACTTCTCCCTTTCTCTTGTCAGTGCAATATTTTCGAATGGAAAATCCAGTCCTACACGCATATTTCTTATAGCAAACGAAAGCTTCTTCTTCACTAAGAAAATATTGACCAATGAAAGGATCAATTTCTTTTGGGTACTCATTCAACTCTGATGCATTTTGTTCAAATTCGATCACCCTTTCTCCATCATTAGGAAGCTGATTTAAGTCGATATCAAATAATGGTTCATCCATTGTCCTACAATTACAACATAATGCCACACACAAAAAATTTGATTTAAAAGGGTAAATAACAAAATCACACTTAAGATGCCTCCAAGTTTAAGCCAATGGAATAGAAAAATAGAGAAAATAGTTTAGAATACAAAACAGGTGGAATTTGGAACACTATGGGTATGTTTGGTAACACTTCCACTTCCTATTTTCTGTTTTTTAGTTTTTGTAAACTAGTTTCTATTTTTTTTAAAAGAAAACAAAAACATGTTTGTGTCAACTTGTTTTCTAAAAGAAAAAAATGAAATGAAAATAAAAATATGTTTTATATGAACCAAAACAGTTCCGGATTGAGTAATTAACATACTGAATCACAATGTACGAAGCTCACTTATCATGGCAAATGTCCTCAATGAGAAGTGTCCTGAATGTAAAGCCATAGATTTGAACGAAGGTTAGGATTCTTGATTTTGCCAATGATTGGGGCTTCTTTCTCTCTTAACGGTAGCCATACACCATGCCTTGGGAATTCCAATTTCATATAAAACCCCATATTATCGTTCCCATTTTCCTGAATATTTCAACTCATTAACCCTGACCACCTCTTTTTTTCTACTATTCAAACCCAGAAGATCAAGATTAAAGAGGGAGAGTGACTTTTAGAGAGAGAATTGGGGTACTTTCTAGAAGAACCTGTGCCGACGGTTGGAGAATCGACTTGGTGGTTATCTTTCTACCAAAACGAGAGAGAGAGAGAGAGAGAGAGAGAGAGAGAAGCACACCTTCACAGTCGTAGAAACCCAGCACGAGCTCCTGTAATGTTTAAAGCCAGAAATTGTCGATCCCAGAGATGAAAAGGTTAAGTAGGCAAAAAGTGAGAAGAAAAGTGAATTTTGTATGTATGTGAAAAAGAAAGGACAAGTTGGTGGGAAATTGCCTGCCAATTGTTTTGGTGGCAATTTTGTAATTGATAAAGAAAGATAAGGTTAGATTTGTCAAATTAGATTTGTCATATTGAGTCAGAAAAGTAGACAAAAAGTAAGTAAATGGGACCCATTAAACATGAGCCCATTAGGCTTACTTTAGATTTGTGAAGTTCATTTGATTCATTTGGAATGATCCTAAGGTTATTTATGTTGTGGGTTTCAGTATTGTTTTATGAAATCTATTACTCCTTTCGTCCTTTTTTTAGAGTTCAGTATTTTATTTTGGGTTGTCCTTTAATAAGTGTCAATTTTGTAAAATTAGTGGGTAAAAGTTAGTACATTTTTCATTTTGCCCCTAAAAGTAGATTCATTTTTAAAAAGTTAATGAGTAAAAGTGTAATGATGATGCCTCCATAAAAGCTAAGTAGAGAAAGTGGAGGTAAAAGTTGATGTAAAATGTGTAATGATGATGTCTCCTTAATAAGTTGGAATTACAAAACTGGACATTTAAAAATGGAGGGAGGGAGTATTGCTTTCATACGTATGCGATCAGTATATAGTTAAGTAAAAATTAATTACATACATTTACATTTTTTTTTTAAGTCCGCAAAGGACGATGTAAAACCTTTTTAACACCAGCAATACAGAAATCTATTACTCTTGATAGAAGAATGTGGTCAATCATAACAAGTAATTAGAACAATTCAAGGTGAGGAAGAATTTCACAATGCTAGTCTCACAAACTATCCTAATGACGTATTGTTATTATTTACGACACCTTGGTTTCTCCTTCTGAATGCTAACTCAGCTAGAAGAATGTGGTCAATCATAACAAGTAATTAGAACAATTCAAGGTGAGGAAGAATTTCACAATGCTAGTCTCACAAACTATCCTAATTAATGACGTATTGTTATTATTTACGACATCTTGGTTTCTCCTTCTGAATGCTAACTTAGCTAGCTCATGCATTTTCTTATTTTGAACATCTTTTCATGTCTCTCCGTCTTTACAAAAGGGTCAATGTTTTGTCAAAAGAGTGTCAATTATGAGAAAAATAATGTGATTTTATTGGGGCAATCTTTGTTTTGCGCTTCTAAATCCCGACTTTTACAGCTTGATAGTATTGTTTATCCTGAGCCCTCTTTTGTGTATATATATAACCATCGCACGATTGCTCTGTGTCTTGCATAATTCTTGTCCTTCATTCCTTACCAATCTCCACAGCGATTGCCACCACCTCTTTTTGCTCCCTTTGCAACACCAAGATCCCATTCTATAGAATTTTTTATCGGCAATTCCATTCTAGCTACAAATATCATTAAAAAATGCATCAAATTACCGCGGAATGATGTCAACAGTGATAGGAATATGGTGCCATTGAAGAGAGATGTTCCATGACACAGGTTGTCGTTGAATGCAACAATGACGACAAACGTGGAGTCGTGCAAGAGAGATTTTTAGTGACAAGAGTTGTCACTGAAATTATCTACCATGACAACCAAATGTGTGTCACCGATAAAAATTTTGGTGGGCACACAAGGGTGACAAACTTTTGTTGTCACAGAAAATAGAACTTCAGCGACACAACACTCAACATAATTAATTGTGCCATCCAAAATATCATTTTCTGCCTGTTTACAAAGTTTCAAATAATTGTATCTTATGATTCACCCATTAGCAAAACTTGTACCATAAAGAAGCAAAATATCATTCAAATCAAATATCCAACAAGTCAACATTCATCATCCAACTTCAAAACATTCATATATCCTCCAACAATAAACCCTTCAAACTTAATAGCATTAGCGAAACTAAGAAACATCCATACATGGTGTGTCAAATGACAAAAATTACTCAAAACAAGTGTTTCAGTTAACTACCAAAAAGTCTTCAAATCCATCTTGGGTAACTGCCAAAAAGTAACTCCATATCGCTACTTACCTGTACAAAATCGCAAATAAAAAAAAATGCAATTATTTAACATGTCAAGCACAAAACTCAAAATTAATGGAAATACAAGTTCTTTAAATCAAGAGACAAGCCTACGAAAGGCTCTAAAAAAGAAAGAAAGATTTTGCTCCAAGTTGTTATATGACGAATCATGCATGGCATGACTCATGAGTGACTAAATGAGCTACCCAACCCAGATTTTGATGCCATTAATTCTATATAATATCTATGATATGCAACAAAAGAATATTCATTGTCCCACTTATCTGTTAACAGCCTAAAATTAACTATTATGGCCATAAAACAAAGCCATATATAGGATAGTACACAAATAACAATTACAGATAAGGTGGATTTGAAAGACACAAAACCATGAAAAGATCATGCTAGCAGATAGACGACCAAACATTGCACCCAGAGTTCCTCCTTTAAAGTATTATGAAGAACAATAGCTGGAAAACAGACTATCATGACTGCCACATGCACATTTCATGCAATCCCCCCAAATTTTTTAAATCAACATTCATGCAATCCCCAATTGCAGCATCAAACATAAAATTCCAACAATTAAATAAAGTCAAATTCCTTCATCTAATCTACAATTTGATAAGGTTTTAATGACCCGTTTTTGACAAATTACACCAATTGAATAGCTACATAAGATTGGGAGCTAATGAAACGAGAGTTACTTACTGGGAATTAGAGCCTGCCCAACAAGACCTCCCTAAATATAAGCAAACATAAAAGCCTTGAAGCGCGCAAACTTTTCATCATATGCACGTATTTTCTCCTGTTGCATTTAGCACAAATTGTTGAAAAGTAAGATTGGTTGAGAATGAAAAACGTGGATATATCCTAGCAGCCTTTGAAGGCAAGTGGGCATCCAAGTTGATAGCAAAAGCATGTGTGAAATTAAAGGCTGGGAAGAAAAACTCTCCAAGCATGGGCTTGGAATAGTTATACTATTGTGGGCTACCCGCCCGGAAGGCTTCCGTTTTGAAAAATAGAAGGAGTCGCCACCCGGATTTGAGGTTTACCACCCAAGAAACCGTTTTGATTGAAAATGATTGTTTGAAATTGAAAACCAGATATTCATTTTGGACTCAGAAGCCATGTTACGAGAGGGGAAGGGTTTTACAACACCCCTCTCGCCCGACGCAATGTCGGTCTCTACTCAATGTTTGTGGGATTTTATTAAAAATATTTTGTTTCATTAAAGCAACTAGCAAGTATCCACATATATATCAAATAAAGAGTGTATGCCTGTGCAAGTGTACAATATATGATAATGAAATGATACAAAGTGAAAAATGACAGAAAATCAAATACTGCCACTGGAACCACTCCCGAGCGCTCAGGACTGCACTCCTGAGCGCTCAAGAGCTCTGCTGAGCCACCCTGCAATTTTTTGTTTGAACGGATGCAACATGATACTTAAAACAGAAATACATAACTACTAATATGCACCAGTGCTCAGCAAAGGGCTTAAACAGTTAAGAACTGGTCCTAACCATTTCGAGCTTCGCTTCCTTGCAACTGAAAATAAAACTAATTGGGCTCTAAAAGGACCAATGCACATCTAGCATTTACTGAAATGTAGGAAAAAGCAATATTTAGTGACAAAACAGGATTTTGGTGACAGCAACACTCCTGAGCGCTCAGGAGTGGTCCCGAGCGCTCGGGAATGAATACAGTGCCCAAAATTTTTTTTGTTTTTTTGTGCTCCTCTTGCTTTTGTTGCTTAAACTAAGATCAAATGAGCTTACAACCAGCATGTGGAATTGGTATGGGCCCTTGATTCCCCTCAGAAGTTTGAAAGCAGTAGATTTCTAAGTATAAAATGAGATTTTATACCTTTTTTTTTTTTTTTGCTCGGCAAAACGAAATATATTATTCCAACTCGAAAGGATACATCGAGAGGCTTGACTAAAGTAAGTAAAACTTACTTGATCAAGCAGAAAGAAAGAAAACATGGAAACAAAACCTCCTTACAAAACCCACCAACAGGGAGTTGGCGAGACCCCCTCAGCGAGAAAATGCTTTACAATTTAAGTACTCTAATTCCATCCAAAAACACCTTAAATTCCTCCACTGTATACACCTTAATATTGAATTTTGCCTTCATCCACATGGCGACTCGAGTTATAACCTGCTCCCCAACGTCTCCAGCTCTCGTTGCTACATTGTTGAACACATAATCATTTCTCACTAGCCACAAGGACCACAAAGTAGCAAAAAGGTAACTTCCCACACATGTTTCTCCAAATTCCTGAACCGGTTATCCTCCCACCAAATGAAATGAGCTTCCAAAGAGGCAGGGCACACCCATCTCATATGCCACCAATCCAGAATCTGCGACCAAACATCCCAAGAGAATTGGCAATGCAAGAACAAATGTTGGGGTGTTTCCAACTGAGAAGCACAAAACGGGCAAATGGGAGATTGTCCCTCTGGAAGCAAGTTTATGTCCAACAACACCGATCTTGTAGCCACCTTGGATTGAATAGCCATCCATGAGAATATTTCCACCTTAGTGGGACTGAGATTTTATACCTTTGAGCTTGACTTGAACTTGGTTTCGTGGATTGATTTGGGTGCTTGAAAACAGATAGAAAACAGTAGGAAAATGGAGTTCTAGAGATTTGAGGTTTTTGACGTGTTTGAAGATTGTTTGAAATTTTTCTTAGAAAACACAAGTTTTTGAAAAATATTTGAGGGAGGTTTTGAGACTTAAACTTTCAGAAAAATAGCAGAGGGAGAGAGTAAAATTTTCGTGGTGCCCTATATGCTGAAATGAGGGGGGGTATTTATAGGGGAGCCAAAAATTAGAATTTTAATTTGAAAATAAAATAAAAAATGAAAAGAAAATGTTTTGAGGGGTAAACATGTGATGATCAGATTCCTGTTGGATCAGGTAGGCCTCTGGCACATGCAGGTTTGAACTGCAGGTTGAAAGTCTGAAAAAAAAAACGTGGTCAAAAGGTCAAGCTCATTATCCAATGGCCTGTCAGAGCTCCTGAGTGCTCAAGAATGAAGTCCCGAGCGCTCAAGAGTGTCTACCCAACTTCAGAGGGGCACCACGGACACTCCCGAACTCAGATTTGGGTGTTTTTCAAAATGTTGGAAAGCTCGTTAAGTCCTCTTTCTAACCCAGTTGGTTTTATTCAAAGAAATTTTATACGTTGAAATGTGTGATGATTTTACCCTCAGGGTGTCGAGAAAAATGATGGTTTTGGTTTGAGAAAGACCAAGAAACATCGTTCAAGCTTTAGCCGAGTCCTAATTTGATTCCTTTCATCATTGGGGAGTCTCGAGGGTGCAAATTAAGGATAATTAATAGGTCCAAATTAGGGTGTCCACAACTATATGCCTATAAATGGATGCTCTAGCAGTGTTTAAATGTGTGGGAAGTGAAAGAGAGTAGAAGAGAGCAAAGAGGAAGAGAGAATCAGGGAGCCCTACGGGGGACTCCCCCCACCAGTGAATGTGAGAAATAGAGTTGTGAGTAAGAGAGGTGTAATTTTGTAAATGTATTTGTGTTAGAAATCAATAAAATTAAGTTGAGTTTGTTCAGTGCATGAATTTGTGCTGCTTCCATTTTCCAACACAAATCCTTCAAGGTCTCAACATGATTATCCTTGAGTCTCTCAACCTGATTCTTCAAAACACACACCTCTTCATGTGATTGACCACTGGACCGCTTAGATGATGATTTCAAACCAACATCATATCCCTTCAGATAAAACTTCTTACCAAGAATTTCCATCGGCATCTCCTCTTGTGGCATGGTGACTAGTGACCCAAGCTCCTCAACCTCTTGACGACATGCCTCATCCTCTTTGCGGCGTGCCTCAAGTTGTGTGGAGGGCGTGGTCCGGCGGAGGGACCAGGACGGTGGCCACGTTGCACCAATTAGCCGGACCAGTGAATCTACTACCCGTGGGTCGGCGGTATGGGTCGGTGGCCGATCCGAGTACGACCGGGACGGGTTAAAGATAACCGAAGTGTCGATCCATGGAAGGGAACGGTCTGGTTCGGTGTATGTATTAATCGATATGATCTAGTTCGGCGGTTCCCCGCCGAACGGGTTGGTGTTTTCCCCTGTTGAAGTAATCATCGCCGTACCATCGGTCCGGCAGAACCTGTACTCGCCGAGCCTCCTGTCCCCTAAACTTGGAGAGGAAGTTAGGAAGAGTTGGGCAGGAAGAGGGAACCTCGCGTCTTATCCCATCCCTTATATTCAGGAGCAGAGTATAGGAGATTGGATAGGTTCAGGATTGAGATGTCTATCTGGATCCGAGATAGGCGGGCTCATCATACAAATAAGTATTCTAATGGGATTTGGACTCTGCATTCCCTTTGGCTATAAAAGGAGGTATTCACCTCTGGAGTAAGGTACGTTCAGAACACTTTCTCAAACCCTAAACTATACTTTGATATCTCCTCTCCTGTTTACTGACTAGAGCGTCGGAGTGCCTGCCCCGGACACCACGCTCCGGGTTTGGGCACTAACGCGGTTGCTTCGTGCGCAGGTCTAGCCCATCTTCGTCCAAACCTCAACCATCCAAGCCACAAGATCCAACCATAGAAAGCTTGCCACCACAATTGGCGACTTTGCTGGGGACAATATTAACAAAACACATCTTGTGGTGAAGCTTTCCCTCCGTTCTTCTCTTTTTCCAGTTCAAGATGACAACCCCGGACGGACGACCTCTCGGTCTGGATAACGTCAATCCAAACCTGGGTCACCACTCTTCTCAGCGGACGGTGATAGGGCGGGATGGCATCCCCGCTGGGGGTCCCGGCGACCCCAGGGTGGTGGATTCAAGCGTCCCTGACCCAAACAACCAGGGTTTAGGAGCAACGGCGTTCCACATAGATGGTGTGCACCGCTCTGCAACGAGCCTCACGGTCCCTCCTCCTCCTCCACCAGTGCTCCCGGTGAGCATGGCGGAGGAGTTAATGCGACTAAGAACACAAGTACAAGAGATCCAGGCACTTCAGAGCCCCCCACCCGTTTCCAGGTCGCGGGAACGGCGACGAAGGAGGAATGCTCTCCAAACGGCTGACACTGTTAGGGCCTCTGCCTTTGCAAGGCTCGGCCCACTGTGTCGCATTGATGCTAGTGGCATTGTCCACCTGGAACCCGGACACCGAACCGATGCGTCCGGAAATGATAACGTTCGCCGAGCATTATTTCCAGCAACAAGCACCATGGCATCAAGCGCTCGTTCGAAGTCAAGGGAAAGGCCGGACCAGACTCAAGGACTTCCTCGGCTCGGCAACACAAAAGGTAACGTGGGAGATCCTCTAGGTCACCCTTTTGGGTCGCATGGTCACCAGGATAACCAGCGAGCGGACAGATCTGAGGGGTGGCGATACAAAGAGGAGGAAAGGGAAATGAGCACTCGACTCCGCCGGAGGTCGCCGGCCCATTCTACCAGTCACTCCCACCACCGGCAGTCTGACCAGGGGCACCACCGGCGATTGCCGGGTCGATCTGCCGGACAATCCAGACTTCAGGAAGAGAACGGCCAGGGGCTGCTACCGGAGGGGAGGTGCGAGATCAGCGCCGGCGGCGGGGCTTTAATAGTGGTAAATACTCGCACCGGCGAGAGAACTACTTACCGGCCCGTCCGGCATCAGGAAGAACCCCCGGTAGTGGGAAACAGGAGGGCCTCGGGGTCGAAGCGCCGAACCCCAGAGCCAAGTATCGGCGGCCGAAGGGCTCGGACCCCACCAAACAATAAAAGGATAAGGGATGATGCTCAAGAGAAAAGCTCCGCGCCTTCGGCAGTAGTCCCGCCGAAGGAAGGGGTTACAGCCACCTCGGCGAAGGGCGTCTCCCCCTTTTCCAAGGCTATAGCGGATGAGGCTCTCCCTCCCCACTTCAATCCTGGGAAGAAACTGGTTGCACGGCATGAGGGCTGTGGCATCCACGCTTCATCAATGTGTTCGATTCATTGGAGAGTCTGGGAGACAGGAGACCATCAAGGGGGACCAGGTGGCCTCCAAAAAGTGTTTCGTCAACTCTGTCCGCGGGAAGGGCAAAGCAAGGGAGGTACAGAGTATAGAGGTACCTGAATTGCTAGATGAGACCACCCCCGGAGAGGAAACGAGAGAGGCGCTGCAAGGGCCTGGAGAATTTGGAAGACCGGCAAGCGACAGGTCCGTGGAAGATTTGGTTCGGATTGCGATCAATGAAGATGGGACCCGTTTCTTCCTCATTGGCTCGGCCCTTGATGAGGTCGAGAAAACACAGATGGTCGAGTTCCTCAAAGAGAACATTGAAGTCTTTGCTTGGACCCCATATGAAATGCCGGGTGTTAGTCCCGACGTGATAAAACATTCTTTGAACGTTGATCCGGCTAGGAGGCCCGTTGTGCAGAAGCCTCGGCGATCCTCGGCCCTACATGCCGACGCGGTTAATGAAGAGGTAGAACGCCTCCTTGATGCCGGAGCCATTCGGGAGGTCCAGTATCCGACATGGCTAGCAAATCCAGTGGTGGTCCGGAAGAAGAACGGCAAATGGCGCGTCTGTGTCGATTTCACCGATCTGAACGACGCATGTCCAAAGGATTGTTTCCCTTGCCCATGGATCAATCAATTGGTGGATGCTACCGCTGGGTACGCTCGGCTGAGTTTTATGGACGCATACAGGGGATACCATCAAATTGCAATGGATGAAGAGGATCAGGAGAAGACGGCGTTCATCACTCCCAGTGGCACTTACTGTTACCTGGTGATGCCGTTCGGCTTAAAGAACGCCGGGGCTACATTCCAGCGTATGATAGCTTTGTTGTTCAAAGGGATCCTCGGCAGGATAATGGAGGCGTACATTGACGATTTGGTCGCCAAAAGTAAGGAAGCAGCCGATCATCTTCTCCACCTCGGCGAAATTTTTGGTGTTCTAAAGAGGTTCGGCTTGAAGCTGAATGCTGAAAAATGTGCATTCGGCGTTGGCTCCGGCAAATTCCTTGGACATTTGGTTACTCGCCAAGGAATTGAGGCCGACCCAAGTCAGATCAAGGCCATACAAGAGATCAGGGCTCCAGCCACGGTGAGGGAGGTTCAGCGCCTCGCCGGTATGGCTGCCGCCCTTAATCGCTTCATCAGCAAATCTTCGGATAGCTGCCGACCTTTCTTTCAATCAATAAAGGGCGCGAGCCGAAGGAGCTTCATATGGACGCCGGACTGCGATGACGCGCTCACCGAACTAAAAAAATGTCTATCTCAAGCTCCTTTGCTGGTTGTACCCAAGGAAGGGGACGAGCTTCACCTCTACCTTGCAGTTTCCGAGCATGCTGTTAGTGCTGTCCTGGTTCGGCAGGAAACCTCAAAGAGTGTGACGGGCACGGACCAGAAGCTAGTCTACTACATCAGCAAAGCGCTTCTCCCCGCCGAGACCCGCTATCTCCCAATCGAAAAGCTGGCTCTGGCATTAGTAATGGCAAAGAGGAAGCTCCTACCATACTTCCAGAGCTTCACCATTGTGGTCGTTACCGAGTACCCCTTAAGGGCGGTATTACGCAAGGCAGATCTCTCCAACAGATTGTGCAAATGGTCCCTGAAGTTGGCAAACTTTGATATCCGTTATCAGGCTAGAACGGCAATCAAAGGTCAGGTGTTGGCTGATTTTGTCGCCGAGTTCTCCCCTGGGGTGGACGACGGCAGAGGCAGTGAAGAGGGCCTGGCCAGAGAGTCCACCGGGCCTGACCCTGGACCTCGATCGAGCCATCCAGCTCACGAAGAATATATCACGAAGCGGCCCATCCCTTCACGCCGAGCGAGCTTGTTCACCGGGCACGCTTGGAGACTCCATGTAGACGGAGCGTCTAATAACCGAGGGGCTGGAGCCGGGATTGTTCTAGTATTACCAAGCGGGACCTTGCACGAGCATTCATTGAGCATTGGGTTTCCAGCAACCAATAACGAGGCGGAGTATGAGGCCCTCATTGCCGGGCTCAAGTTAGCTCGGCATATGGGTGCTGAAGAGGTTCAGGTTTACAGCGATTCACAGCTCGTTGTTAATCAGCTCAATGATGATTACGAGGCTAAGGATGCACGCATGAACAGATACGTAAGCCAAGTGGTTGCCCTAGCTGGTTCATTCAAAAATGTATTTTTTGACCATGTTGGGCGTGATCTCAATTCTCATGCCGATGCCCTTGCCGGACTGGGAGCCGTATGTGCCGATCAGAAAGGGGAAAGAACGATAGTCCTCGGCGAAGTCCCATCACCGAGCTTCGAGCCGGAGCCACAGGAAGTGATGGAGGTGATGGACATCCATAAGGCACCGAGCTGGATGGACCCCCTCGTCTCCTATTTGAAACACGTCGTGCTTCCGACCGACCGCAAGGAAGCCCATAAGATCCGTTGTCAATCTGCTTCCTACTTCCTCGATCCCTCCGGCACACTGTATCGCCGATCATACACTGGTCCAGACCTCCGCGTGGTGCACGAGCAGGAGGTGCCCGGCATTCTCGAAGAGTTGCATGGTGGAAGTGCTGGTTGTCACACCGGCGGCCGGTCCTTAGCTGACCGTGCCCTTTCCCAGGGTTATTGGTGGAAAAGAATGGTACACACGGCTACAGAGTTTGCCAAGCAATGCAAGTCTTGTCAAAAGCATTCTCCTCTTCTCAACCAACCGACCCTACCTTTGCAACCAGTTTCTAGTCCTTGGCCCTTTGCTCAATGGGGGTGGACATTATTGGCAAGCTTCCGAAGGCTACTGGCGGCTTTACCCACATCATTACTGCTACGGACTATTATACCAAGTGGGTGGAAGCCAAAGCACTCATAACGATCACGGCCGCCGATGTGGAAAGTTTCTTGTGGAAGCATATTTTTACCAGGTTCGGCGTACCATACGCCATTGTGTCAGATAACGGCACCCAGTTTGTCGCCGACGCAGTTCAAGCCTTATACAAGAGGCGCGGCATACAGATGAAGACAGCTTCCGTCTCCTATCCTCAGGGAAACGGACAGGCCGAAGCTGCCAACAAGGCTATCTCTGCCGGCCTGAAACGCCGACTCAAAAACAAGCGCGGCAAGTGGGCGGAAGAGTTGCCTGATGTCCTCTGGGGCTACCGAACCACTCCACGGCGCGGCACTAGTCGTACCCCTTACTCCATGGCGTTCGGCGTCGAGGCCGTGCTCCCTGTGGCTGTTACTCGACCCACATCTCGAACTGCAACGTTTGACGTTCCAACGAACGATGCAATGCTAGCCGCCGAAGCAGATCGAGCAGATGAGCTTCGAGACAATGCCCATATAAAGTACGCAGCTTATCAGCAGCAGTTGGCTCGGAGTTACAACAAGAATGTGCGGAGCCGCCCCTTCAATGTGGATGATCTTGTCCTTCGGCAGATAGTCCAGAAGAAGCATTTGAAGAAATTCATGCCGAAGTGGGAAGGTCCATTCCGAGTGGTTAAGAAGGTTGGCTATGTCTCATATGAACTCGCCGAGATGGATGGTACGGCTGTACCGAACCACTGGAACGCACAGCTTCTTCGAAAGTTTTATGCTTAATTTTCTTTTGGCTTTTCGCCTCGGCTATGTGTTAAGCCTTCAGTTTTTTACAAAGATTTGTTTCAATAAAGACTAGTTTGTTTCTGTTTTAATGTGTTCTGTTAGCCTCGGTGGTATTATTATGCTCGGTATGCTGAGGCACGCCTTTTCAGATTCTGTTCGGCAAAGACTTTGCATGCCATATCCTGAAGGGGCATTCCCAGCCTCGGCCGTTCCTTTTGATCCGGCGGAACCAACCTCGGTGGTAGGTTTCCTCCGAATCAGGGGCTGGGTACGGCGAGCTGGGACGGATAATTATTAGAGAGATTATTGTTAAACCATGTGCATGAAGTGCGATACATGAGAGCTGGGACGGATAATTATTAGAGAGATTATTGTTAAACCATGTGCATGAAGTGCGATACATGAGTCTTAACACGCATGAAGTGCAAAGAGTATGAAACATAGACAGAAAACTTGAAACTTTCATAACAACGATTGGTTCATTACAAAAACTGGGGCTCGGCTGAACAAAGATACTTCTTGCCGACCCTAGAATCTACGACATACAGAAAATTAAATTAATTAAATTCTACTCTACGATAGGTTCATCAGCAGGCTTCGCCGGGTCGAAAGTGGTTGGATTGGGTGCCTCAGCAGGACTCAGCGGTTTATCAACTGTCGGATTTGGCTGATCGATGGGGCTTGGAGGCACGTCGGCAGATGGATTGGCCTGTTCGGCAGGAAGAAGGTGCCTCGGCAGATCCACAGGAAGCACCACGGGATTTTCCCTTCGGTGGTCATCCTTGGGGACCTCGGCATAATCTAGGCCGACCTGGAACCCGCGGAGGAAGGAGGAGGCGTGCGCGTCTTCAAAACCCTTCCGCTCTCCGTCCCTGAAAGCCTTGGTGACAAGGGCTTCCACCTGCTCCTTGTAGTAGTCGCCGGCCTCGTTGAAACCAGTATCGCTGGCCTCCTTCAGCTGGGCCGGCAGCTCAGCCTCCATCTGCTTCATCCTTTCTTTCAGTTGGTCCCGCTCGGCTTCGACTTCTTTGAGCTTCAGCAGCAGGCGGTCCCTCTCCTCCAAGCCAGTCTTGGCTTCGGCAACTTGAGCCTCCAGCGCCTCGATCTGGTCGTTGGCCTCCTTCACCTCCTTCCTCATGGCCTGGAGGTCCCCCCGTTGGGTCTTCTTGGTTGCAAGGAGGACCTCCATGTCATTGAAGGCTTTGCTGGCGCACTGCCCGGCCTGCGAAAAGAGAAGAAAGAGTTAGCGTCAGAAAAGGGCAGTAAGATTGAAGGAACATTCAACTTTCAAAAGGATAGGTTGGGAATCCATACCTTGGCAAGGAAAAGGCACAGTTCGGCCATGTTGTCGGCCTTGCCTGATTGCAGCTTCTCCATGTCCTTTGGGAGGGCCAGGCCCTTTAGAAGTGTCATGGCCAGATGGGGGATCTCCCCCAGGCTGTCGCCGGTGAAGATCACATGCCCATCAGGGCAAACCAGGCTCGGTACAAAGGGCTCCGAGGATGCACCTTCGAGATGGCCGGCGTTGAGGATCTGTGCATCTTCTTTGGAGATTCTGGCCTTCTTAGTAATATGGGGGCCCTCCCCCTCAGCGGTTGTGCTCTTCTCTCTTCGGTGAGAGGGGCGCGGTATCACAGCAGCAGCTTCGGTGGGCTTCTCCTGGGGCTCCGGCTTGCTGGTGGGAGCTTGCACCTTCTCCTCCCTTTTTGGCAGCCCGGAGGAAGAAAGGTCTTGGGCCAAGTGCTGCTGCTGCAGTGCTTGCCCGGCGAAAGTGGCAAGGTCGACTGTTTTCCTCACCATGTTATCTTTGTTCTTTCGACCGACGTACCCGTGGTAGAAAGGGGTGTAACCGAGGAGGGTCGGCGCGTCTCGATGGGGGCACCGAAGTAGGGCGATCAGGTTCGTCCACTTGCCGGATATGAGAAGTCCCTTGTTCGGTGCGAAGCAATCTGCAAGTAGAAGAAGAAGATTAGTATGAAGGATAACAATCAATATAGAAGACAATGCACAAAGAGAAATGTATACCGGGCTTGTCCCCGTAGCCGGGGAACCCTCGCACTCGAGGGATCTTGTAAGGCCTCTCGATCTCCGTCCCTTTCCTGGTCGGAAAGGGGTAGTCGAGTTGGGGGTTAAGGGGACCCCACTCGAAATTGCCGGACACCTTGACCAGGACCATCCACCAATTTTCAGTATCGTACAGGCGGTCCACCAGGTGGTCGAAGTGTTGGCGGGTGGTGAGGTAGTACTTGTCATACTTGGGGATCCTTGATACCACGTACATTAGTATCAGATCCCCAAGGGTGAACGGCAGGTTGTTGGTCTCTGCCAACTTTATCGCCGAGCTCAGGATGCGCCAGGTGTTGACTGCAACCTGGATCGGTGCAAGGTTGTAATCCGCCAGAAACCAGCGGAGGAAGGGGTTCATGGGGAACCTTACCCCTCCCTCAATGATGGCGTAGAGAGGAAGAATGATGAAGTCTTCGCCGAAGGTAATCCGTTCGGTGGTGACCCTTTCGACTAGGACGTCATCCGGGATCAAGTATTTGGTCTGGAAGGCTTGAGTGAAGCCACCCGGTCCATCGCCGTAGAAGTGACTATACGGCATGGGTCCAAGACCCGTTGGTAGCGGAGGGATGAGGTTGACGTCCCTCGGCGGGGGGGGGTTCGGCACCTCCTGCTGTATCAGAAGTGCCCGGCGGAGCAACAGCTGAAGTCGATGTGCTGGCTTGGGCCCCGGTTGCCGTTCGTTCCTTGTTGGCCTCTTCTGGGACGGAGCCATGAGTGTCCTCCTCGGCGAGTTCGCCGGGGGAGTCACTCCTCCCATAGAGGATGTCCCTGGAGGACCTGTCGTCAATTTGGAGGGGGATGTGGATGCCGGGGATGATTGGGCCACCGGCCTGCTGGGCGAAGTTGCTGGAGCTTTCATTGAAGCTCCTATACCCTCTGCCGAGCGCCTGGATGGTCGCTTGGAGGTCTGGGTAAGCTTCAGGATCGATGCTCGGCAAGAGTGAGTTGGGATCCACCATGCTGAAGACCTAAAACAGAGTAAGAAATTGAAGGGGTGATGAGAATTCCTACTTCAGCATGGCTACTCATGTGCATCTAGATCCTTGCCGAGGGGGATCCTATAGGATCCACCTCGGCGGAAGCCGTGGTTTCTTATCAAGTGCTAAAATTGGCTCGGTGGAGGACCGCCGTTGTTGGCGGTCCAGACGGCGTCCCACGGCCGCAGGCGGCCATGGGAGATCGACACTGTTCAAAGTAAAGAGTGTTTTTTGTGCAAAAGTGGTGTGTTGTACTTTGAAATGTTCAGAAAGAATCAAAAGGGGTAGCGGAGTTACCTGAGAATGCTGGTGTTGGATGGTGGCGAGTGGCGGAGCAACGGAGGCGTTTGAAATGGCAGCAGCGGTTGAAGTTGCAGAGCAAAAGAGGCGAGAGCAAAAGTATCCTTCTGTCCCGCCTCCCCTCTTATATAGAGGATGGAATGAACGGGTGGGAACCCTAAGCGTCGAACGCGAGAACCGAAGCGTCGCCGCTCCGCCCACTCTCGTCGTGCCACGTGGAAAGCCTGCACCGTTTCGTACCGGCGACGTTTCCCCTTCCACCACGTGGCACCCCACGCCGTTTGAGGTTCCTGATGGACCGTTCGATCTCTGGCTCCCAACGGTCCCATCAACCCCCGTTTGCTGCAGAAGCATCATTACCCTACCGTTTCGAGAAGGCTCTTCACTAACCCTCACTGGACCGGCGGTATGCGCTCGGCACGTTTGCCTTAAGGACGCCCTCGGTAGCAAGTTTTCCTTATGTGGTCAACCCCTCCCACCTTTTGCAAAGGAGGAAGAGGTTGAGGGGCTATTGTGGAGGGCGTGGTCCGGCGGAGGGACCAGGACGGTGGCCACGTTGCACCAATTAGCCGGACCAGTGAATCTAATACCCGTGGGTCGGCGGTATGGGTCGGTGGCCGATCCGAGTACGGCCGGGACGGGTTAAAGATAACCGAAGTGTCGATCCATGGAAGGGAACGGTCTGGTTCGGCGTATGTATTAATCGATATGATCTAGTTCGGCGGTTCCCCGCCGAACGGGTTGGTGTTTTCCCCTGTTGAAGTAATCATCGCCGTACCATCGGTCCGGCAGAACCTGTACTCGCCGAGCCTCCTGTCCCCTAAACTTGGAGAGGAAGTTAGGAAGAGTTGGGCAGGAGGAGGGAACCTCGCGTCTTATCCCATCCCTTATATTCAGGAGCAGAGTATAGGAGATTGGATAGGTTCAGGATTGAGATGTCTATCTGGATCCGAGATAGGCGGGCTCATCATACAAATAAGTATTCTAATGGGATTTGGACTCTGCATTCCCTTTGGCTATAAAAGGAGGTATTCACCTCTGGAGTAAGGTACGTTCAGAACACTTTCTCAAACCCTAAACTATACTTTGATATCTCCTCTCCTGTTTACTGACTAGAGCGTCGGAGTGCCTGCCCCGGACACCACGCTCCGGGTTTGGGCACTAACGCGGTTGCTTCGTGCGCAGGTCTAGCCCATCTTCGTCCAAACCTCAACCATCCAAGCCACAAGATCCAACCATAGAAAGCTTGCCACCACAAGTTGTTCCTAATAGCAAAGAAAATATGGAATCAATATATTGCATAAAATAAAAAAATAAAGTGTGGTGATGCAACTTCTGTGAGAATGCTCAAATGTAATTGCTTACATATCCGGGCTACCCACTTCTTCTTCTTTTCATTATAATGGGATGACTTGTAGAGATTTGCAATGTGGAGATGTCGACCACCACACTCTTGTACTTGAGTTAATTTTCTGTTCAATGGTGAATTAGATTATCTAGTGCCTTGAATGTGCATCTTGATGTTGGAATGAAACAATTAGGTGCAGAAAATACACTACACATGCTGAAACTTGGTAACTCTAAGTGTAAAATGAGGCATAGAAGTGGCAGCAAATATTGCTTCTATGTGACAAAAATATGCGCACCCAAGTGTTGGGTATGTGACTTAGATGCGAGAAACCATGATGGAAATGCGTCTGATCATGGGGTTTAGTACGGGGGAATTGATATTCACACTCCCTTTATGGTTATCCACACTCCCTTTTTTGTCTTTTAGCAACAAAAAAAAAATACATGCACTTTCAACACTAAAAAATAAAAAAAGGGAGTGTACGTGGATAACAAAAAAGGGAGTGTGAATATCAATTCCCTTAGTACGGGGACATCATATTTCATATTCATCCATCTTCATTTATTAGCAAAGATCAAAGCACATAAGTATAAGAGGGGAACGAAAAGAAGCTTTGATGTCACACAAACGAGAATTTCACTAAAGAACAGTCAATGCAATAAAACAAGTTGTTGCTAAGCCAAGTATTATGGTTGATCCCATAAAAATAGTTGAAAACAGTTGGTCCCACAAACAATTGGGCAAAGACGAAGCTAGAATAACCTCTTAAGGGGAAACTAGCAAGTATGTGTGATATATATACACACACACACTACAACATATTACACAATTCCCAACTAAAAAAACTTTGGTCGCCAAAATATTGAGAAATTACCGACTAAATATAAATTAGTCGGTAGAAGCATTAATAATTACCGACTAAACATATTTAATTGCTAATATTAGGTTTTTGCTGACTAAAAGTAAGTTTAGTCAGCGACAATTAATTTTTAATCAATTTAAAAAATCAATAAATATAATACATTTTACCGACAAATAATTTTTGTCGGTATTTAATGATATTAGACGACTAATAATAATTTTAGTCGGTAAAAGTCATTTTTAATCAATTTAAAAAATAAATAAATAAAATACAATTTCCCAACTAATTATTTTGGTCGCTATTTATTGATATCAACCGACTAATAATAATTTTAGTTGGTAACAATCATTTTTTTACGAATTTAAAAAATCAATAAATAGAATATATTTTTCCGATTAATTAGTTTGGTCGGTATTTATTGATATTAGCCGACTAAGAATTGTTTTAGTCGGTAAATGTCTTTTTTTTCTCCTTTTCAAAAAATTTCTAGAAAGGAATATTTCTTCCAACTACATTGATTACAATGCAACTTTTCTGATCGAAACTGTTCCAATTTCTTTGGATGGAGGGAATAACATTTTGGTAGTTTGAGAGGGAAGTAGCTTCAATTGGTAGTTGGAGGGGGAAGTAGATATTTAACCTTTCTTTTTTACTGCTGCATTATCCATATTGTAGGTTGTGTGGCTCTAATCTTATAGTTATTTCTGTATGCATAATTATGTCAAGATAATTTTTCGTTCTGACTTCTAATTAGTTAGTATTTCCATGTTCATGCTTTGTGCAATGAGATACACTAGTTCATAAATACTAATTATGGATTTTTTTTATTTTTTTTGGTTTTTTACAGGCCGGGACGGCGTTTTAATGGAGTATCGTGCAATATGTTGGTTATTGATTATGATGATCGAAGTTGGATTTTGGTTGTGGACGTGCTTGGATTTTTTTTGGTTACCCGTTTGTCGAAGTTGAACTATTTAGTATTTTGCTGTCCACAGGGTTTGGATACATTTTATTACTGAGCTTGAATTTTTTTATTTTCCCCCCGTGGTTGGACGTGTTGTTATTTTGCACTTTAGGAATTTGGATACAAGTTATTTTTTAACTATTTGGTGGACACCTCTATTTATGAAAGTTTGTATTTATTTTTTGAAATTTTTATTTTGTATTAATTGCATTAGGTTGGCAATTTTGTGGATGTAGTGATTGTTGGCTGAAATTTACAAGGAATAATAATGTGAAAAATTTGTAGAAAAATTTGGAATTTGACAAATTGGTATGGAACATTTCCCAACTAAATTTTAGTCGCCAATAGGCCACGTATTAATTGATTCAAAAAGACATTTACCGACTAAACTATTAGTCGGTGATAGTAAAAACACATTTCCTGACTAGTAAAAACACATTTCCCGACTAAATTTTAGTCGCCAATAGGCCACAAATTAGTTGATTCGAAAAGACATTTATCGACTAAACTATTAGTCGGTGAAAGTTAAAACACATTTCCCGACTAAAATACCAATGGTGACTAAATATTGGGTCGGGATATGTTAGTTGCTAAAGATACACTATAGCCAACTAAATATTTTTTTAGTCGGCAAAAAACCATTTCCCGACTGTCTATCACCGACTAAAGTTGCCGACTAATTTTTTAGTCGGGAAAACCATTTGCGACTAAAAAGGACACATTAAGCGACTAAACAGTTAGCCAGGAATTGTGTTTTTTCTTGTAGTGATACAATATAAAAAAGTGAGAACGTCTATGGTACAAAAGTATGTACGATATGCACCCATATAAATTATAACTAAATCACTGGAGAGGCGGAACCAAACCATTTAGAGGCGTAACATAAGCATAACATTTCACCAATAGGCATAACATAGACGTAACCAAAACCATTAAGAGGCGTAACATTTATCAAATAAGTGCATACCTTATGCGCAAGAGGCATAACCTTGACCATTTGAGATGACATAACATTAACTATTGAGAGGTGTAACATATTTAGTTATACGGGGTGTGTATTGGAGTTTTTTCCTAAAAAAGTCCCACGGGTACAATTATGCATAATACAAAAGGCACTCATTATTACTCCATTCGTCCCAATTTGTTACGCATATTTTGACTTTCACGTAATTTAAGAAAATTTCATAATTACATTGACTTTTCATCAATTTTACTTTTTTACCCCTTGACAAAATATTTAAATTAGGCAAAAAGTGAAATTCAAATTTTTTTTGAATGAGGCAGGAAGTTTCCCTGCCATGCTCAGAACTCTTCCCTGCCATGCTCAGAACTCAGAAACTGATTTGTCCATTATAATTGCTCTCTTTTGGTTTCTTGAAAACATAGCCTCTTTTAAATGTATAAAAGAAAAGGATGGGCAAAATAGTAATTTAGATATCTAAAAATGGAAAGTTTTGAAACATACAAATCATTTTGGGACATCCCAAAAAGGAATAAGGGCGCAACAAATTGGGACGGAGGGAGTATTTAATTAGGTTATGACAATAGAACACCATCATAAATTATTTTTTTTCCTATTACCTGGCAACAATGTTTTGAAAACCGGACCGGTAAGCGAACCGAAAAAGTGACTGGGTGGATGGGTCACCGGTTCAATCATGGTCGAACCAAAGTTGAACCGTGATGTCATAATTAAATAAAATATATTAATTCATTAAACAAAATAAAATACAAATGTAAAAACAGGCCTGGTATGTGAAGCTTGTATACAGGTGTGAACTTTTACCCGTCCCACATCATCTATTCGTTGAACAAGAGGCAATTCAAATGCGTATAAGTACAGGCGTACAAAGCTTGTACGCAGCTGTGGAGCCGTCCCTATTCTACTATGGACAGTTGTATAGCACAAAGTGTGAGCAATTCAGTCCAAAATTAAACAAACCGGTTCGAGTGGCCCGTCATTGGGTTAAACGGTTTGCTGGTTCAATCGTTCCATTCAACCGGTTTTCAAAATGGGAGCCGGTTTTGCAAATAATGGCTGTTTCCTAGCCAATCCGGACCGGAACATGTTCCATTCAATCTGTTTTCAAAATGGGAACCGGTTCTGCAAATATGGCGATTTCCTAGCCAATCTGGACCAGAACATGGTCTGGTCGACGGGCTAACCGGTTGAACCAGCCAGTTGACCGGTTCAGTTTTTAAAACATTGCCTGGTAATACCTCTCTTTTTTTTATTTCTTTCTCAATTATTTAGATTCCATAGCATATTTTTTATAATTCTAAATGCTAGTGATATAAATATATACCTCACGCATTTCGATTAGATAGCAGTAAACTAACAACTATCCTAAAATTATTTAAAAGGAGGAATCATATCAAATATAGCCATCCCTACCTATAACATGAAGGTAAGAAATGAGTTCCTTTGCAAACAGATTAGAAACAAACCAGCCAAGATGTACTTTCAGCTTTGCCAACAAAACCGAAGTAGGCGAGATGGTCTAGTATGCAAGAGTAGTGCGGTTTCGGTTGGTATTTCAATCCATTGGCTTCCTTTGTAAACAGTTTAGAGCTCTCATCCACGGCAGCAGTGAACAACGTCCAAAAAAATTCACTTTCAATTCCACTTAATTTCGTCTGACCTTTCCTCCCCTGTGAATTTAAGCACCAACTGCCCCCTCCAATCCTTCCATTTGTTTAATTAACTATATGAATCTTGTAACCAGATCTATGTTATGCCTAAGGTACTTTTGTTTGCTATCGAAATCGGGGAAGCCCGGACCCTTCGAGGAGCTCCCCATGAGAGGATTTCTTCACATCAAATTTTCTCAAAAAGATGTTCAATAGTGAAAAATCTTACAGATTTTTACACATTGTCGCAAAATAGATTTTACACATTTCACAAAATAGTAATTCCAAGCCACAAGTCCCAATAGGTATGGAAAATAATATACTAGCAGTCGATTCACATGCTCATGCATCATAATTAGCAGAATGCTTGCTAAAAACATAAACATGGCTAGATGAAGCCAAACTTCTCACTGGTAGTATCTGAGGCGTCATTACTAACTTTATGTTTCTCTTCCTTATAAGTAGCGTGTCTATCTCTAAGAGAAGTTTGTTAGTAAAATACGACAAGAAAGAGAAAATAGTTATTAAGGAATCCGTAGTGTTTCTAAGTTGCTGAAATGGAAATGTAATAACAAGGGTTGATTTGGGTGATGGTAAGATGAGATTTTGAGTAAAAAGATGTGTGTGCGTGGGACAGTGTTCTATGTCTGTTTTTGTTTAAAAGTTGGGGTTGAGTCGTATGTTCTACTTTTAGTCAAAACGTCATTGTTTTAATTAAAATGTTTCCATGGCAATCGTCTTCCCATAAGCATATAGCTAGAGTTTTTTAGAGATTTTTCTACTGGGCTAGTGTAGCTCAACTCTTCATTTTCAGGTACAAACGAGAGGCAGTCACTTGGAGTGTTCGGTGTGCATGTTCAGACATTTTTTTGAAAGCTAACTTAAAGGAGTTATTTTATCATCTTTGTAAACTATATATATTTTTAAGAGATGTACTTGTAACTTTAATATCATTTCCATTGACATCAAAGGACTGTAATAAACTTAACTTTTTGACTGATCTATTCATTATGAAACTTTGGGCCGGAGTCCCTATATTGTAACATTTTGAATTGTATTATGATTTGGTGGAATGAGTATGGAAAATTGGTTGTGAAGTTGTGTACGATATTACAAGAATTTTATTTATGAAAAGTTATTAAAATTTATGTTTAAAATCGAGGAAGTGACACAAAATGAGTCCCGCAAAAAATCTGTGGATGATCTGTGCCAATTTCCTTAATTTGTGTCATTAGAATTTTTGTTAGGGCTTCAATTTGGCAACAAGCAAAACCGAGTGAAACGACGTTGTTTTGTCTTAACTTCTCTTATTTTTGGTGACAAGCAAAACCCCATGAAATGATGTCATTTTGCCTCACATCACTTTTAAATGAATTTTTTAAGCGCACCTAAATGATTACCAGCCCTCATGCGAGAAAATTCAGATCCTTTCAGTGTTATACTTGTCGCCTAAATTTTTCGTCTTCGGCGACAAGTTTTTGAGTCACCAAATCTCCTCTTTATTTGGCACATTGGCTTCTAGTTACTAAAGGTGTCAACCGTGATTCGTATCATGCCGTACCGACCTATTTACTTAAATTATGTCGTGCTTAGGAATCAGTCAAGATGCATATAAGCTGGTCTGGACACTCTAAGTTATCGAAAAAGTGAAAAAAAATAACCATTTTTGTTTTGTATCCTACCTCACTTGTTTAAGAAGACTAACTATGACCAAAAGATACTATTCATATTAGGGCTGCCCGCAGATCGGTTTAGTGCAGATCAGTCCAGTTCCCAATCCGATCCACTCGCGACAGATTGTCGTTTTCTCAATCCGCCAACTTTCCGTGAGTGTTGTTTGGTCGGTTCAGTTTGGATGCGATTTCGGCGGATTTGATCGAGTATGCAATTTATATTTTTATCTACACCAAAAAATTAATAAAGCCTTACAACTTCAAATTCAATCAAGTCTAAATATTGATCTACCCTAAAATCCGAACAAGTGTGTCAATGTTTGGATCAGTTAACACTGCCTAAAACTTTACCCTATCCATGCATTCATAGAATCTGATTCTCAGTGTGTTATTAATTTGCAAAATCTGTAGGTTGCAAATTATCATCCACAACTGATACATCTTTAGATCATTTTTTTTTTGAATGGCAGAAAAAGGATATTACATTAAAAAGAAATCAAGCTCCAAGAATTGACAAGAGATCAATCCGAACAACGCCCAACAAGACCACCTCCAAAAGGACCCAACGAAACCAAAATCATAAGAAGACACCCCCACACACCCACAAACGAAGACACCCCCACCTCCCACACAGAACAAGACACCCCACCCACCCAAAAACCAAGACACTTCGCAACCCAAATTTCAGCATACAAGACTAAGAAAGCGACCTGCAATGAAATAGAAAGCTAGGCCTGCCCTGCCACTTTGTCAGCTTTGTCTAAGCCTTCAGCTACCATATCTGCAAATTTGTTTATGACTTCACCCTCCTCACCATCATACCTCTTTAGATCATTGAATGATAAAGTTTGCAAGATCACATTCAAAGTAATTAGGACTAGGGTTTTTCTTCAGTAGTTCAGTTAATTTATTTCACCTTTTTTTTTTTTTGAAGTCGGTTTGAACCAGAACCAAAGCGATCCGGATCCACCAGAATCTGTATTTTTAGATCTATATCCGTCCATATTGCATAATTCGATTTGGTCCGGATTGGACGGTTCAATTCATCTGCTGGACCATCCTAGTTTTTATATATTTACGAGGGGCTAAACACCCAAAGATACTATTATTAAGAAATAAGACCAATCCAAACTTGAATTGTAAACCAATGACTGGCACTCTGGCAGCGTTAATTTAGGACATGCGCACCCCTCAATTAAATTCATTTCCTGTAAAACCGATCATCCACACGCAATTGCATTATTTATCTCTGTTGTCCTTTCCCTTGATCTTGTTACTTTTCATTTGCTTTGTTGCCATTATGGCAACAGACGTTGATCGATTTGCTTTCACATTTATGATCATCTTCAGTACCATTCCTTTAATATTTTCGGGATACTTCTTTATCAACACTCTCGTCTTCCTCGGTGGCGATCCAGTTTGCGACCATCCGCGCTTGGAATGGGATTTCCGGTTCGGCATCTTCCTTCTCGTTCTTTCCGTCGTGGGATCAATCGGCACTATGTGCAGGTCGAAGGGCCTCCTGATGGCTTGCCTAACCATGCTGGGTACTTTCATTGCGTTCATCCCCGTGGTCAGTCGGAGTATCGAACGTGGTGGAACCTATGCTGATGATTCGATCGCGAAGAGGATTGATTCGTCCTATCGCCTTGATAACTATGCACCGTGGGCCGTAAAATTCTTGTTGAAGGATGACGGTTGGACTAACTTTCGCAACTGTCTTAATGAGAGGAAAATTTGTGAAAAAAATCTCGACGACAACAATTTTTACGAGGTTTTTTTCCATCTCTTCTCATAATTCCTGTCCATGCTTGTGTTTTGTATGTTCCATAGGTGATATGAAAGATGAAAAATGTTGTAACGAACGCTATGAATGCAAGCTAAGAACGAGAAATTGAAAACTAAACAAGAAATCACAAAGACACAAGATATACGTGGTTCCCCAAGATGGGTACGTCCACGGGCGAGGATAGAGAGGATTCACTAACCAACGTGAAGAAGAGATACAAAGAGCCGGCTGTAATCCGTAACTCTAGAAAGGCCACAATATGAGAGCCCAAAAGATACTTTAGAAGTTCCCCAAAAGCCTTATTTATAATAGGCTACAAAAACGGGAACAACATAATTAACCAATGTGGGACTAAAGAATACAAGGCATTCCCAACAATTCTCCACCTTGACTTGAATTCCACTGAACCAAATCACCAAATATAGCTTTTCCCTTCTAACCTCTCACTCGCCAAATGCCCCCAAGGGGCGATCAACTGCAAATACCAAGCAATGCTTGAACTTGGCAACCGGAACCGGTTTAGTCAACATATCTGCTGGGTTATCTGCCGTACCCACTTTCTTCACCTCAACTTGCTTCTGTGAGATGATATCCCGAACGAAGTGATACCTGACATCGATATGCTTGGTCTTTTCATGATACATCAGATTTTTAGTCAAATGTATAGCACTCTGTGAATCACAAAATACTGAACTCACACCCTGTGCAAGATCAAGCTCACAAAGCAAACCTCTCATCCACAATGCCTCCTTCACAGCTTCAGCAATGGCCATGTACTCCGCTTCTGTTGTAGACAGCGCGACTGTAGCCTGTAAAGTAGCTTTCCAACTAATGGCACTTCCGGACAGAGTAAAGACATAACCTGTCAGAGACCTCCTCTTATCGTGGTCACCGGCAAAATCCGAATCAACATAACCAACAGCATGATCACCAGAATTGGCAATCCCAAACAATAGACCAACACCTGCAGTTCCGCATAAATACCGTAGTATCCATTTCACAGCCTCCCAATGTGCCTTTCCTGGACACCCCATATAACGACTAACGACACTAACTGCATGTGAAATATCAGGACGAGTACATACCATGGCATACATAAGGCTCCCAACTGCGCACGAATATGGAACCTGAGACATATACTTCTCCTCATCCTCCGACTGTGGTGACAACTCAGCTGAAAGTCGAAAGTGTGCTGCCAAAGGGGTACTGACTGGCTTCGAGTTCTGCATGGCAAAGCGCTCAAGCACTTTAAGAATATAAGACTTCTGATTCAAAAATAATTTGCCAGCTACTCGATCTCTGCAAATCTCCATACCCAAAATACGTTTTGCCGCACCCAAATCTTTCATCTCAAATTCACCACCTAACTGTTGTTTCAACCTGTTGATTTCTGATACACTCTTGGCAGCAATAAGCATATCATCAACATACAACAATAGATAAACAAATGAACCATCTGGAAGTTTTCGAAAATACACACAACTGTCATACTCACTCCTAGAATATGACTGGCTTATCATAAAAGTATCAAACCGCTTATACCACTGCCTTGGGGATTGTTTGAGGCCATACAAAGATTTACGAAGTAAACAAACGTGATCCTCCTTACCATAAACAACAAATCCCTCAGGCTGACGCATATAAATCTGTTCCTCAAGCTCGCCATGCAAAAACGCAGTTTTGACATCAAGTTGCTCTAACTCAAGATCATAACAGGCAACAATAGCAAGTAAAGTGCGAATGGAACTATGTTTTACAACAGGTGAAAATACCTCATTGTAGTCAACACCCTCTTTTTGGTTGTATCCTTTCGCCACTAGCCGAGCTTTGAACCGAGCGTCTTCTACCCCTGGAATACCTGGTTTGCGCTTGAAGACCCACTTGCACCCAACAATCCTCTTCCCTTTCAAGTGGTTCTACTAACTCCCATGTCTGATTCTTCTGAAGAGACTCAATCTCCTCATTCATAGCAACAAACCACTGTGCAGGACTCAGTGCTCGAAATAGCTTCCGTATAGCTTGAAGGCTCCTCATACTCAACTGTCTCAACAACTGATAAAGCATAGGCCACCATCTCAGAATAAGCCGAATACCTTTCAGGAGGCCGAATCTCCCTCCTTGGCCTATCTTTAGCAATAGTGCGTGGTTGCTCAACTAACGCATCAACCTCTGTGTCTGAACTCTTGAACTCCTCTTCAATTGGCTTCTCAATGTGCTTCTTCCCTGAGTCGGAAGATTCACTCAAAAACTCCACCTGCTTTGGAACACTCTGTTCTTGAACTGTATCATTAACCTGCTTAGACCCCTTAATCAAATAATTTTCATCAAAAGTCACATCCCTGCTAATCAAAAGCTTCGAATCATCAGAGCACCATAACCTGTACCCTTTGACACCTGCTGCATAACCCAAGAAAATACACTTCTTGGCCCGTGGCTCCAATTTACCCTCATTCACATGAGCGTAAGCTGGACACCCAAAAACACGCAACACAGAATAATCAGCTGGATGACCTGACCATACCTCAAACGGAGTCTTACACTCAATAGCAATCGACGGAGACCTGTTCACCAAATAGCATGTCATGGAAACAGCTTCAGCCCAAAATTCTTTGCCCAATCCGGAATTGGACAACATACAACGTGCCTTCTCCAAAAGAGTCCTGTTCATTCGTTCAGCCACACCATTCTGCTGAGGAGTTTTTCTCACTGTGTGATGCCTCACAATGCCCTCATCACTGCAGAACCTATCAAACTCGCCAAGACAAAACTCCATACCATTGTCAGTTCTCAAACGTTTTATTTTCTTACCAGTCTGATTCTCAATCAAAGTTTTAAACTGTTTGAATGTATTAAAGGCGTCACTTTTATGTTTCAACATATACACCCAAACCTTACGAGAGAAATCATCGATAATACTCATAAAATAGCGAAAACCACCTTTAGAAGTTACCTCTGCGGGACCCCAAAGATCTGAGTGAAAATAATCCACTGTGCTTTTGGTGCGATGAACAGCTGTACTGAATTTCACCCTGCACTGCTTGCCGTAGACACAATGCTCACAGAAATCCAGCTTCTCAATTTTCTGGCCACGTAGTAAACCCTGTTTGCTCAAAACTGTCATCCCCCTCTCGCTCATATGCCCAAGGCGCATATGCCACAAACGAGTCAAATCTGAATCTGAAACCTTGGACGAAGCAACCGTTGCTGCAGCACCTAGAACTGTACTGCCCTGGAGTGTATAGAGGTTACCACGCTTCTGACCCTTCATCAGTACCAATGCACCCCTCAAGACTTTCAAAACTCCACCTTCACCGAGGAATTTACAACCATGAGAATCAAGAGCACCCAGGGATATAAGATTTTTCTTCAAATCTGGAACATGTCGAACCTCAGATAAAGTCCTAACAATACCGTCATGCATCCTAAGCTGAATCGTTCCTGAACCAACAGTCTTACAGGCCATGTTGTTGCCCATCAAAACTGTACCACCATTGACCGCCTCATAAGTAGAAAACCACTCTCTATGCGGACACATGTGGTATGAACATCCAGAATCCATAATCCACTCGGTATTAGAGCGAGAATCGCCCTCTGTAACTGATAACACATTATCTGACTCATCTGAACTTTCAGCAATTCCAGCAATTACTTTACCCCCTTTCTGGTCTTCTTTTTCTTTCTCCTTGAGTTTTAAACAGTCTTTTTTTCAGTGCCCGGATTTCTTGCAATAATTGCACTTTCCCTTCTTCTTACCTGATGATCTGGATCTTCCCCTATTACTCGACTCCTCCCTATCTGTTGTTCTTCCCCTAACAAACAAATCCTCCGCATGTGCATCACCCTCACCTGACACTTTTTTCCTCAATTCTTTCGAATATAGGCTGGCCTTAACATCCTCCATGGATATTGTGTCTTTGCCATATAATAGGGTTGTAACAAAGTGCTCATACGAAAGTGGTAAAGAACATAGCAAAATTAGGGCTTGGTCCTCATCCTCAATTTTACTATCAATATTTTTCAGATCCATAATAATACGATTGAACTCGTCTAAATGATCCTTAACAGGTATACCTTCTCGCATACGAAACGTATAAAGACGTTGTTTGAGATATAACCTGTTGGTGAGCGACTTCGTCATATATATGCCTTCCAACTTCAGCCAAATTCCTGCTGCTGAAGTTTCTTCTTCCACCTCGCGAAGAACATCATCTGCCAGACTCAACTGAATAGAACTCAGAGCTTTGGCATCCGTATCATCCCAATCTTCCTCTTTGATTCCAGAACTAGTCTTGCCTGACAAAGCCTTGTGCAATCCTTGTTGGGTTAACAGAGCCTTCATCTTTACTCTCCAAAGACTGAAACTGCTGCTCTGCCCATCAAACTTCGTAATCTCGAATTTAGCATGTGTCTTGTCATGAGCTACGTACGTTTTGATTTTCAGTCCCCTAACATGACCCGTTATTTAGCCTATGGCCTCTCTGCTTACAAATTAATTTATGAAGACTCAATTCAAAAGATCAGGTCCAGAGAGATTATATTCAAGAATTCCTATTTATTTTTTTATACCAAATATAAAAAAAATTAGTGACAAAGTACCAAAGTCATCGACTCACAGAAGATCAAGGTTTCACTGATGAAGAAGGGCACGGTTTTTGAAATAATTTAACTCCTGAAGAATTGCACAACATTAACAACATGATGGAATGATGAAATAATTAGTCAAAAGGAAAAAACATCATGAAAACAAAAGCATAATTGCTTTTCTTCATATAATTAGCACCAAAATCAAAGACAGTCGGCATTTTTATTTAATATTTATACATATTAAATTTTTAGTCCCTTTAGTTATGGCGTTTATGATTTAGCGCCAACTTGTTCTTATTTCCTGTTCATGACGATAATCGAGAACAAAATTTCGTATGGCGATGTAAAATTAATACTTGAATTAATATTTCTACTAGTTAAAACAATTTGGTAATTATGCCGCTTCCTCCATTGATCCCAATACTATAATTTTGCATCTACAAGAAGTGTAAAAACATCATACAGTAATTTTCATGTTTTCTTGATCTGCAGAACGGTTGTTGTGCTCCACCCCAGTATTGCGGCTTTCAGGACAAAAACCAGTCATGGGTGATCCCAGAATCTGGTTTGTACGCGGAGGACATCAACTGTGTCACCTGGAGCAGCGACAAAACAAAGTTGTGCCACCAGTGCGAGACGTGCCAGGCAGTATATGTCTACGTCATGACGTTCAATTGGCACCTTCGAGGGATTTGGTTAATGTTCGGCATCCCCGTCTGGGGCATGTGCCTTTGCTTTACTTGTGAGCATGAGAAGAAACAATTAAGACTGCAACGGCGAAATAACCGAATTGCTAACGTCGACAATGTTGAAAGTAACCCAAGTGTTGATCAACCTGATCTGCCTAATGCAACAACATGAAGTAGTGACTGGAGTGTTACTAATATATACCCATATATCATTTAATGTACTTCTCAGAATCTTGCCACAATTCATATATATACTTGATTAATTGAGAATTAAAGTGAATAATATACGGGTAATTTGAAGAAAGTTCTTGTTTCCAGTACTTGCCACCAATGCTAAACTACTATAGCACATCGTATGCATTCATTTCAACTAGGAGAAACACACTGAAGTACTGAAGTCGCTTGAATATGGGTATTTTGCTATACAATGTAATAAGGCCAAAAGGGGGATGGGGGGAATTAGCACAATTGTTCCATGATGCTGCATGATTAGCCATGGTTAGGGTGGATTTTTGAGGGAGGGACTGTGGGTGTATTTGGGCTAAATTAGCTCAATCTATGACAAAATGATTGTGTGAGGGTGTGCCAGAAAAGAATAAAAATTATCCTTTTTCAGATTAATTCAAAACAACTAATTTAATCAGGCAATTGTGTTATCCGTTCGATTACCTCAATTAAGAGGATTTTTCTTAAGGTATCAATCAAACAATGGATTGACGCTCTTCAATCAGAAAAGATAAGTGAACATAAACAAACCTGAATTTAATCAAAGGTAAATTTATATACAAATACTCTTAAGATTTCGACAAGAATACTACAGAAATATAGGCACACTGAATTTAATCAAAAATTAATGAACCTATAATCGAATATTCTTTAGTAAGAAAAAGACATAAACAAATAAGATAACTTGAATTTAATTGAAAGCAATCTTACATGCAAACAAGTATTCAAACTTACGAAATACTAAACTAAATTAATCTAAGTCCTAAACTGATATATCTCTGCGCAATCATTTTGTATGAATTGTCAGATGATGAATTTTTTTCGGGGGAATCTCTCTTCACTTGCTTCTTCTATTTATAGACAATGGGTCTGTCTTTAGTCTCATTTCTTCACGTTTTTAATTGATGCCCACGTCTTCATTCAAATTGTCCTCTATTCCCTCCAAAAAATGGTTAAGAAGGACCTTCGAATGGTTGCTTGACTGGTCTTCTCAAAATTCTTCTCCTACCACGTTTGTTGATGTTGATCGTGGTTGATTTCTGAGTAATGGGTTCTTGTTTTCATGCAACGTGGATTAGTGTTTCAAAATAGGCTATCCAGATGATTCACTATAACCATGATTGATTTCCTTCATGAAACGGGGAGTTAGTGACACCACTCGATAGTTTTAAGGATTAATCAACGGTTGAGTTTAATTATCATCTTAATTACCCTTAGTCGATGTCCAAACGTGGTCGCTTCTAATCCAAACGATACCGTATAGTACTAAAATAACGTCGGCATTAAACCTCTTGATCCTCTACATCTTAGGTTTAGTTGGGACGTGTTTTGATTAGATAATACACTGTTTGGTACCATGTGTAATTTTCCTGTTGGGTACGTGGCATATTTTAGGATGTAAACAGGGTGCACTACTAGCTAGAAAAATAGATAAAGATCTCGATTATCTGGTGTGGGTCTTTCACTTTTAATCTTGCATTCAAAACCATGGTTTATCAAGGTGTAACTAAAAGTCCCTATCTTTTAACCGTGGGGATAAGAACCATGACTAAAAAGGTAAAAACCGTGACCTTTAACAGCTTAACATCTCAATTTTATTGTAAAACCATGGTTGTTTAGAGAGAAATAATCTCAGTTTTTGGAAAAACCGAGGTTAAAAGTAGCATTCTCCTTTGGAAGCACGGATGCAGACACGAAATACTGACAAGTGGATAAATCATTTCTTTAGAATTTAGGACACGCACATGTTGTGTTAATATGGCGACTAAAAAATAACTATATTTGCATTATAGAGGTATGTTTACGAATATATATATAAAAATAAGAACATCACCAGTTAGACAATTAAGAAAGAGTGTTGTGTTGTCTCTGTATCCGATACATGTTCGTTCTTCTTAGACAATTAGTTGTGCAGGGGCGAGAACCCATCACTTGCCATTGGGTTGGTGGAGCTCCTCTAACCTTTTGTAGGTGCTCCTTTATCATGCCTAGTTGCTTTCAGACACCCCCTTGCCCTTACCAGTTGTTTCATTTCCATCCAAATTAGAGGCATCAAGACATAAATATTTGGGATCCACAACATTATATATCCAATCTCAATTTAAATTCCCAAAACAGACGTATGCTATAACAAGCATGCATATAGTAATTACTTCAATTAGTGATGAGAAAATAATTTGCCCCATACTCCATCCCAAAGTAACGAAATCTAATATCGTACCCTATACTTCACCCCAAAATAATTCAACAATAATTGATGACAAGTCCCACATTGCATATACTAATGATAGTACAAATATTGAGGACTTTTTACATGCAATTTTCATGCCCAATGGAAAACTCACGAAGGTTTTAACCTTTCTGTATGTTTTGAACTTCAAGCTATATGTTTGATTTGCGAACACATGAACTTGTTTTAGGAGAACAAATAGTCTTTGAATTGAAAACATGCAGAATCTTTCTATCACCACATCAATGCGAATTGAACTATACTTGCATATCTCAAACCCCGAAAGCCCCAAGTTTTATTGATTACCATGTAAGTTTCCACAAACCCTAACATCCATTAACAAAAAGAAAAAACACGTAATAATCAATGGAAACCACAAAATCATGAAATTGTAACCGAATAAACACAAAAAAAACTCAAAATGTACCTTTAGGGTTTGCATGCATACCAGTAGTAGATCGTGAAACAATTGTTTAACTTTTTGTTTTAGAGTATAGGGTTCACCTGAGGTCGAATAAATGGAGGGTAGTGGACAAAAGCATTTATAAATGAGGGGCTTAAAGTGATAAAAGTCAGATAGATGAGGGGATGGTAGTAATAGCATCTGCATTAATGTCTTTATATTACCTTTTTCACTAGAGTGGCAAGGAAAATCATGATAATTGTCTTGTTCTCTTTAGTTTTCAAAAAGAATTTTTCAAAAAATTCCCCTAGATTCTTCCTATTTTTAATATTTCTCTCTCTACTTATTACCCCTACTATTTTTCAAAAAAATTTTCAAAAATCAAACCAAACACAGCATTAAAAATGTTCAAATACGAGTCTCGCTTTAACTACTTTACTTTTTAAATTTGCTACAGGTCCTCGTTATCAATAAAGAGTCATTGTACCCAAGCTAGAGATTATTTTATTCTTTCTTCTACATGGTAAGCTTGGGCTTCGTTCCTTTTTATTATGTCCAAGTATGAAGGGCATTTATTGGGCTGAGGCTTTTTAATTGAAACCTGCCAAATGATCCACCATCTCTATTATAAAACAGAATGGTGTGGGGACAAATTGTTGGAATGGCTTAGATTCATTTGATCCAAAGGCTGTAGTGCATCCTCCCACTTCCAGGTTAAGTGCCCATAATTTTCACCAAAATCACACAACTGCCATCCCCTTCCAACCGGGATGAGTAGTGCCGTAGGCACGGGCTATCACTAGTTTTTTGATAAAATAGAATTACAATAGAGAGCCTGATAAAATAGACATGAAAAATGTGACTAGTTAAAGTAAAAAAAAAAAAGTGATCATTTTAGCTATAATTTGACTTAAATTTAGTGAGGCTAGCTAATGTGGATGCTCTAAGTGAGAAAAGTTGATAGATGAGGTGAGAGGGTGTGTGTAATATTTACCGTATAAATTTTGGGGTTGACTATGCGCAATCCAGTAAAAAAAAAAATTTCAATAAAAAGAGATGAATCTTCCATTGATATAAGACCCAATCCTTGTTTCTCCATTGAAATTGAAATGATAAGCGAGGAATTGAGAAGCTTGAGAGATAATGAACAGTGAGAGGGAGGAGCCCAATTTTTTTTTTTTGAACATAATAGGTTATGGAAGAAGATGATGGGTTGTATGTGTTCGAGTATTGGGTTTTGAGGAGAAATTTTGTGAAGGATTTATTAGCGTGGGTTGTGCGTAGAATTTTGTAAGAGGAATTACGCATTAGGGTATTTTGGTAAGTATACATCATGTGCAGCCCTAAAACCACCCCAAAATCTCAAACTTGAAAAAAAAGGAACAAACCTGAAGCTCCGGCGTCGATCGACGGCTCCGGCAATTCAAGAACAGGTACCTCTCTCTCTCTCTCTCTCTCTCTCTCTTTGGTAAAATATTTTCCTAGTTTTCCTTTGGTTGGTTGCTTATAAACTGGGTTTTACAATCCCTTCCCGATCTCAAGTTTCCACCAAAAAATCATACAGTAGTTTGGTAATTGTTTTCCAAGTAAAAGATTTTTTAGGAAAATATTCTTCCACGTCGAAACAAACTGAGCCTAATTTCCTTTATATACTACGTATCACTAATAACCTCGCCTTTCTTCATTTCCGAACGAGAAGCCCCATGGTGGTCATGGTGAGTTCCAAGGCGGACCTGAAGCGCAGGGAGAAGCATAAGGCCAAGTCGGGCGGCTTCGAGTCGATGGGGCTGAGCCTCAACGTGTTCAGAGGAGTAAAGCGCAAGGGCTACAGGGTGCCCACGCCGATCCAGCGCAAGGCGATGCCGATGATACTCTCCGGGGCGGACGTGGTTGCCATGGCCCGCACCGGGTCCGGTAAGACGGCCGCGTTCCTTGTGCCGATGCTTGAGAAGCTCAGCCAGCACGTGCCTCAGGGCGGGGTTAGGGCCCTGATACTGTCGCCCACCAGAGACCTGGCGCTTCAGACCTTGAAGTTTACGAAAGAGCTCGGTCGTTACATGGGTGCGTAAGTCTTTTATGAAATTGCAGTTGTGTTGCCTTTTTGTGGAATATTAGTTGATTGCAAGGTGAAAGAGGACTCACTGATTGATTTCTTGGGGTTAAATGTGAATCAATATCCGTATGCAATAGCATTTAGTTTGAGTAAAAGCTTCTGTTGGAGGAACAACAAGAGAGAGGATAGAGAGAGGGTTGGGGTGTTATGAGCACCAATAGTATGTGTATAGTGGTTTCAGGGGAAATTTTGTCTTAAAAATGCCCAAACCAATGTGATATTTGCCCTACCACAAGCAGTCATGTAACAGAAGGGTTCCAGTTGGATAACATCTATAGATGAGGGGGTCATTTTGGGCAATTTTAAAGTTTAGGTGTGTGTGAGAAAAGTGAATAGATGAGGGAGTGTCCGTGGAATTTAACCCTAATTATACAAGCATAATTAGCACTTTAAATGCTAGAAAATTGATCTTTAATAAGTGATTGCTTTGAATTTTTTGTATTGATATTCATTAGTTATAATTTTGTCTTCTTGAATAGTTATAAAGTTTCTTGTTGAAGTTGTCTTATTAAATCTTTTTATCGTTTTTGTTGTGAAATGCATAAAGGGCCCCACTTTGTTAAATTCGCCTTGAGCCCCCAAACTATCAGGGTTGGCCCTGTTTGTATGGACTATAATTGATTGCGAGGTGAAAGAAGACTCACTGATTGTTTTCTTGGGGCGAAATTTTGAATTTAGCCTATGCAATGGTGTTTAGTTGGTAACAAAACTTAAGGGTGGATATTTTTTTTAGTTTGGATGATGTTTGTATTGTTGTTTTGAGTTTTAAGGAAATGATAATGTCCCATGTGGTTGCGCACTTGAAGATTTGAACAAGAACTGTAGACCATATTCAGTTGCTATTTTGGGATCACAAAACTTATAGAAAATTATAGTACTTCTGAAACGCATACACTCGTAGCTTTCAGAATGTGTGTTGTCCAGTGGAAAAAGTTTTTGAGAATTGAAATATATCTTGTCTTTGTTTTCCAGAAAAGAATGGCTGAAGAATAGGTTTTTAAATCTGCCAACCAAATGAGTTTTTCTAGAAAATAGGTTATAAAGGATTGATCCTATGACGGCCATCAAATATAGCAATTGTTTTTCAATGTTATGTATGGGTCTCTTTTGTTGAAGAATGTAAGTAAGTCAAGTCAGGTTTAGACTAACATGATTTCAATCAATTTGATGTCACACAATACTTGTCTAAAATGCACTTTATTCTGTATTATCTCAGATCTTCGTATTAGTTTATTGGTTGGGGGTGATAGCATGGAAAGCCAGTTTGAAGAACTAGCTCAGAACCCTGATATCATTATTGCAACCCCTGGTCGGCTCATGCACCATTTGTCGGAAGTTGATGATATGTCTTTGCGTACAGTGGAGTACATGGTTTTTGATGAAGCAGATTGTCTCTTCAGCATGGGATTTGCTGAACAGTTGCATAAAATCCTCACCCAACTCAGCGACAATCGACAGACCTTGCTTTTCAGTGCAACCTTACCGGGTGCCCTTGCTGAGTTTGCTAAGGCTGGTCTGCGGGACCCTCATCTCGTCCGACTTGATTTGGAGACGAGGATTAGCCCTGACTTGACACTTACTTTTTTCACCCTTCGGCAGGAGGAAAAATATGCAGCTTTGTTGTATCTTATAAGAGAACAAATTGGTTCTGATCAGCAGTCGCTGATATTTGTATCCACCAAACATCATGTTGAGTTTCTGAATGTTCTGTTTAGAGAAGATGGTATTGAGCCTTCTGTGTGTTATGGAGATATGGATCAAGAAGCACGCAAGATGCATGTATCAAGATTTAGGGCAAGAAAGACTATGTTGCTTATTGTGACTGACATTGCTGCTAGGGGTATTGACATCCCGCTGCTTGATAATGTTATTAACTGGGATTTTCCTCCTAAACCTAAACTCTTTGTCCATCGAGTCGGCCGAGCTGCAAGAGCAGGTCGGATTGGTACTGCGTTTTCCTTTATCACTTCTGAAGATTTGCCATACCTTCTAGATCTTAATCTCTTTCTCTCAAAACCCGTCAGAACTGCTCCCACGGAAGAGGAGGTTTTGCAAGATATGGATGCAGTAATGTCTGAAGTTGATCTTGCAATTTTAAATGGAGAAACTGTTTATGGGCGTTTCCCTCAAACAGTTATCGATCTTGTTTCTGACAGAGTTCGTGAAATTATAGATTCGTCTGCTGAACTTAATTCTTTGCAGAAAGCTTGTACAAATGCATTTCGTTTGTATTCTAAGACAAAACCATCACCTTCAAGGGAGTCCATCAGGAGAGCAAAGGATTTACCCCGTGAAGGGTTGCATCCAATTTTCAAAAACGTTCTAGCTGCTAACGAGTTATCGGCACTGGCCTTTTCAGAACGGTTGAAAGCCTTTAGGTGACTTCTATATACTTATTCTTTGAGGATTTTGAATGCACTGTTTTCTTCCCTTAATTTCTCCCTTTCTCGTCCTGATGAAACCTTTGGAACTTGATGCTGTAAGCATTCACCATTTAATGTTTTGCTTATTGCAGGCCCAAGCAGACTATTTTGGAAGCTGAAGGTGAAGCTGCTAAATCAAAGCATCTAAAAGTAAATCCCTGCTTTTGTATGTTGTGAATTTTCATTTTCTCATTCTTTTACATCATTCATTTGCATGCCCCCTATTTGCTTTCTTATCTGCAATATTGCTACTTATTGTCATGATCGAAATGTGTTATATTTGATAACACTGTTATTTACACATTCGATCAAGATTTTCAAACATGAGGCTACAATGTTTTGAGTCTTTTGACTATCCAGCTGCTAAACAAACTTAGATTCTTTATACGTATGTAATTTTCAAATACAATCTTCCATCTCACTGCTTGAATTTCTTTTGCTTCCGTGTTTTGAGATTCCACCTCCTGCGCTGTGGCATGTGGTGGGTTCATGTCATGAGAACTAGGCTGTCGATAATAACGTGGGATGCGGTTGTCTGCCTCCTCTCTCTCCTAGACCTTGCCAGAGCCTTGTGCACTCGTTTTGACATGTTTCAAAATATATTGAAATCATTATAATTGGCATTCAATCACTGTAACTGGTGTTTTTGTATAGATTAAGCTTGCTAGTAATAGTTGTTTTCATTTTTTTCATATATGTACAATCGTTTGAAAAGAAATTAATTGGAGGATACAGCTCATTGTGTCTTTATATGATGAACTTTGTTGTTATATATGCAATGCCTATTAAAATTATTAGCTTGACTGTTGAGGGTGGAAAAGATAGAAAAGAAATTCTAAAAGCCATGTTAAAGGAGAGTTTATACGAGAAAATTGTAACCATCTTGCATACCAAATCATCAAGTAACTTGCCTATGAAATTGCCAAAAAAAACATGGAAGTTGTTTAGAAAGCTAAAAAAAATCTCTGGCGAGACCTTTTCCTTCAAGATTGGAAACTCAATGGGCAAAGTCGACTAATTCACTTGTAGTTTTTTACCTTTGATCATTCGTAAAACACAACACTACTTTGACACAAGGTGCATTTAGCTATGTACGACTAATGTACGAAGTGAATGAAAATACTTGTTGCCCCTTCTGGAAGGTTCTGAATTGTGTTTCTGTAATTCCTCAAGCCAAGGTTCCAACATCTTCTGCCCAGTGATTGTCTTGGACTTATGGAGAACTGCTGTATTGTAGAACGTTACATATTTTTGTAGTCCACTTCCTGAGGCACATTTCACTAGTTCTTTATGCCCTGAAACCTCTATAGCATGTGGTTGCAAAATGTGCATGATTTCCGACCTGCGTGTTTGAGCTATAACTTTATCAGTTGGCACTATTATCTTATGATTCTAATTAATTTTTTTTCCTTTCTTTTGTATGCTAATTATGCAAGTTATCGGCTAAATAGTTTTCGAGGGATCTGACACTGTTTTGTCAGTTAAACATTGTTTTATATTAAGATTCCAAGCAATGGTCATAGGAATGACACTGGTCACACTTTGCATTTAACTTTGAGGGGACTGCTTATTTAGTTTCTTATTATGTTTTGTTGACCTATCTTCACATTAAGAGTTAATTCTAGGGCCCTTCTAGTCAATGGGTTGATGTCATGAAGAAAAAACGAGCTATTCATGAGGAAATCATTAACACAGTACGTCAGCAACGCTCTAACGATCATGCGACGAAGGTAAGCCTCTGGTTAATATGTTCATGTTTATTTTGCTTTTGAGTTGCTGCGTCGAAAAGGCATCACTCAATATTTTGATTTCTTGAACTGTTTTTGTGGGTGGGTGCCTTGCCTGCGTATGATTGTTTTTATGTTCTTACTTGTTTAGGTAAAAGATATGCATTGTCCACATTAACTTTTCTTTTGAGAGTACATTTTTGTGAATGTTGCTGGATGTGTTTAGTCAGTAAGGTCATCTTGGGTAGAGAGCATAATGGGATGAAAAGATTCACGAAATTAATCCCATAAATTTGACTAGTCTTTTTTTTGTGGCATGGTGTTGCCATTCCATTTGTGAAGGTAGATTGCACAACTTTGTCTCCGGTCTCTGCTTTGGAAACAATCACACCTTTGGATTGTTTGCTGGACGATTTTGTATCTATGTAATGTGCATTGATAGAATGAAGCAGTTCTCTACTAGTGGATATTTGGGCAAGTGACTCATTGGCCGTTGGTGCCAAAACAGCATTGTTAAAGCCTTTGTTGGCTAGCTACATTGTCATTTTGCCAGAAGAAGTGGCAGGGTTGCTCCATCAATGCAACGCTATTTAGGCATAACCACCTTTCTTCCCCCTTTGCAACCACCTTTCTCACAATTTGAATGTGATGTGGCAAGTTTGGAAATTGCCAATTTGATGCCAAATTTGGCACAAAGGATGGCATTGCTAAAGTGTTAGGATCGCAACACACACGCACACAATTCATGAGTATAAAACAGTAAAGTAATTGACACAGTAATATACGTGGTTCCCCAAAGCCGGGTACGTCCACGGGAGTGAGAGAGCAGTCTTTCTTATTGATGATCACAGTACATAGGGTTTTACAATAGAGAATATTTATACCTCTGTTACGCTTCGTTGCGCTTTGCTCCACTCGCTCCACTCCATTATGCTTGCAACTGGCCCTTATTGTAGAATTTCTCGGTACCTCTCATAATATGAGCCGCAAGCTCTAACATAAAGTTTGGCATCGAATTTGGCACAGGAGTGGAGAGGATTTGGGCATTCTTCATGCCAAATTTTGGCACAAAGGTGGGCTTGCTCTTAGTGGTTTGGTTCTACTTTGCGCATTATAGGTTTAATGTCCCTTTTTGTGTTGAAATGGGGCCTACTTGGTCTTAGAGTCAGTTATTTTATTTTTGTGTATTTGTTTTTAGGTTAAGAATGTGGACATTTATCCGAGCTTAAAGGGCAAATCCAATGCATGAGGCTCCCGCCATTGCGGGGTCTAGGGTAGGATTGATGTATGCATCCTTACCCCTGCAAGCAGAGAGGCTGTTTTCGTGACTCAAACTCGCGACCTCCAGGTCACATTGGAGCAACTTTACCATTGTGTCAGGCCCGCCCTTCACATTTATCCGAGCTTAAATTTCAAATCTTATCTTACCTCTATTTTCTGGGCTTTTATCCTCGAATGTACTTTGCACTGTTTCTTTTGGTGATTTTGTGCTTTCCAAGGTGGTTATGTCAGAAGTATTTTATAGGGGTTTGCTTATCGAAAATAGTCATTTCTAATTTCTTTAGTAGGTGATTAAGTAATAGAACCAATATGAATTGATATTTTAGGGGTTGTATAGTTAGTGCATATTATTTGATGCATCTGCAAAATGTTTACTTCATCTCGAGTAGAAATCGACATCAAAACTAGATTTACTACTGGAAGCTATTGGTTTAAAGAGATACCCACCTGTGTAGACTTTGCCAAGTAAGAAGCAGCAATGGAGTGGTACTGGTTTTAATGCTCTGGCTGCAGATTTGAAAATGGTGCAATTTGGGTGCAATTAATAGCCACAGGAATTCTTGATTTGGGCCGTAAGGGCTATTTGGGCTCAATTAATAGACACTGGAATTATCCACTGAGATAACTTGTTTTGGGCCATAAGGGCCATTGGACAGTGGACACAAAGGTAATTATAAGAAATCATTTCTTTCTTGTGAGAGTGTGAACCAAGCACAAATATTTAACTGCGAGCTGGGGGTCAATATCCACTCAACGCACTCCTGCCTCTGATGGAGTTGCTATCTGCTAAAGGACCTATAAGATGTATTTTTTATGTTTGGTTTCTTGGGAGGTGTGAGACCCACTTGAATGGTAGTTTCAGAAACTTCAACAAGCATACAAGGACTTGCGACTTTTTTTTTTGATCAGCAAGGACTTTCGACTTTGAAATAGTCTTTGAATAATTTGGTCGATTTGATAATACTTGTTTATTCCTTGTCTTTGTAATTCTTAGTTATCATTATCAATGTATATGTTCTTCTAGCAACCTAGTGTTTTTGCTTTTAGCTTGAATTGCCAGAGTGCATCTTGCCCACACTATTAGATGGACCATAACATTTAGGCTGTGAATGAGGGATTGAATCTGAACCATCTTAAATTCTTGGATAAAGAATAAACTATAAAGGATACTTCATCCTATACAGACTATTTTGGAATGGTGATGATTTGCCCAGGACTGGGTCTTTACCCATGTTAACATGTTATGCTGGTTTCTAGGAATGATTGCTTACAACATACATGGTATCTTCACACGGTTACCTGACTGTTGTACTTTTATTTCCTCTCTCTATCAAATGAGATAAATTGCTTGATATTTGTTACAGGCAATAATGGAATCTGAAATCAGTTTTCCGAAGGAGAGGGAGAAAAAAGGTTTATCCTTCGCCCAATCTCTTCTCTAGTTCATATTGATCCGCTGTCTTGCATGATAAGTCTTGTAGTATTCAATTGCGGCAAATTAGCCTTGTGAAACTTCTATAAGGATGTTTTGCATCGTGAGAACTTCTATATAAACTGTTTATTTGTGGACCACCACTTGTGCAGTAGTGGAGAACCTCATGGCTGACATCATCAACTGAAGAGAGAACCTTTACGCACTACCTGATGCCTATTAAATAGCCATGTATACGGCTGTCACCCTTAATTTTAGTTTTTCAATTTAAATCAAAATTAGAAGGGTTGACCTTTTATAGAGGCATCTCCATATCCATGGCTCCATCTGCTTTCACAATGATGTGATACTTTTTTTCCTTAAATTAGTATAAGTGGAAACGGTCAACTCCCTTCGGTTTGAGCCCTGGCAGAAGAAAACTGGAAAGTGAGTTGAAGATCAGTAATCTCATTTACACCTACTAGTGCTGTCAAACCCTAGAAGAACCATTCTTCAGGTCCACCAAGTAGCAAAAGTGTTCTGTATCTCTTTATGTTATTCACTTGATAAAGGAGCTATTTTAAAAATAAAATAAGTGGGAAAGTTTGTTAGTAAATCTGGTTTGAAACATTCCTATTTGAGCAACTTTGAATTTAAGGATCATGGGAAATTTTGAAAGGAGACTAACCTGAAATAAGATAAATCCAGCAAACATTAACAATAGAATGAGCAAACTTTGAAAGGAAACATGGGAAATTTTGTTTTTGTTTGGTTTTGCATGTTACTTTGTGGCTTTAGGAATCCCGTTTATTGTTTGTTTATAATTGTTCTTGATGCATTCCGTTGATTCTGGCAGTTTCCGGTTCTAAAAGGAAGGCGAAGACCTTCAAGGATGAGGAGTTCTTTATAAGTGCTGTACCAACAAATCAAGTAGGTCACTCTGTTCTATTTTATGTTAATATGCCTCCAACTGTAGTATGTAATGTTTCTCATAATGGATTAACGCTTCTGGTCGCAGTTGGGTGCATCCATTTCAGTCGTTTTATCGGGGGATAGTTTGTGTTTAACTTCTTTTTCGTGCTCTGTGAAAGTACATATTTACAACTATTTAACTTAGCCTGTGTTATCAATTGCAGCATTTGGAGGCAGGACTCTCGGTAAGTGCCAACCAAGGCTTTGAGTCAAACAGGTAAAGATAAATATTTACTCGAGCGTAGTACTCTTCTCTTCATATTCTTGTACTAGTTTTATCTTTTCTACTGTTAGTTTTATAAATACAAAGGAAAACTTTCAAGGGTATTGAAGTTTCTCCAACACTCTTAACATACGTTAGGCCCGAAACTTTTCTGCATGAGAGGCCTAGTAGTCTCGAAAGAGAGAATGCGGATGTCTGTGTTACATGGATGTGGGTGCGGGACGGAGTGTATATTGAAGGGTCCTGCACGGTATTTGGATACAGATGCCGGGATACATTAAATAATTATTTCCTGAAATATTTGTTAACGTGGGTTTAAAAATTGTCAATTGATTTTTTTCATGTGGAATTTGTAGACCTAATACACGATTAGCCAAAGAAGGTCTCAGGTGATTCAAACTTTATGTTTTGGGTCTTGGCCATCTAGATTATTTGATTTAAGACTTTGGCCCATTTATTTGTAAGTCAAGTGGCCAAATCGCCCAATATCCCTCTTAATTCACTAATCAACAGTGGCCCATTTAGTCAATTGTTCTTGGCCCAAATCCATTTATCCCTTTGGCCCTTGATCCCTGAGGATATGAGATAAATTGTACGTCCTGTAAATCTCATAAGAAACCCTAGCCACTATAAGCAAACCAAGCCCAACTAGTGCCGCACATCAAACTCATCGGAGATTGTTGAAGACCCAGATGGTCTTCTTTCTCTCTGAATCATCAGCGCTTGGGAAAACAAAAAGGCTGGGTTTGGTACATATACCACACCCGTGTTGTGTCATTTTGACATTGGTGCATCGGCAAAAACCGAGTTTCCATGCAAGTATTTAACATACTGAGGCTTCAAACAAGTATTTCTTTTTGGTTAAAGAACCAAAGATAGTTATTTTATCATCTGATCGGATGATGTCCTGTATAGTGGATTAAGAGATAAACCAAAAAATCGAAAAATTATATCGTACATAATTAACAGTAATCAATTCAAAAGTGGAATATGCTGCTAGATGTTTGAAGTAGAATTCCTAGATGCATTGTATGTACTACCTTTACGGCTTTACCTGTAGTGCACCTGACCATTAGGGCCCGATTGGATGCGGGTATAATTTTGGGTGGATTATTTATGAAGGGGGTATAAAATAGTAGGGGGGATTAGTTATGGAGGGTGGACCCACATTGATGTGACTTTTATGGAGGGGAGATTAAAAAGTAATTGGTTTGGATGAGGTGTTAGGGAAGGGGGATTAAATAATACTTGATTTGGATGGAGGATAAAATGGGAGGATAAAGAAGGGTGGATGATGTAAAAAGCTATTGAATGACAAATTTGCCCTTGTTCAGTTTCAAACTTAATTATATATTACATTATATATATAAATGCAAATATAATTAATTTTTCACATTTAAGCCATAATAATTAATTTTACTAATAAATTAAATAATTAAAAATTCGTTTTTATATTGTGTTTATTTATGAAAAATTAAGTTGAAACCATATATAGCCACCAGTCATCCATGTTTATTTTTGTAAAATATGACATGTCAACATTATAAAAATGTTCAATTTCGATTTTATATACTCGTACCTTTTATTTTTGTTGATTGGTTAGTATAAAATTTTATTATTTTGAATGATTCAATATATAAATGCATGGGCTTATCCTTTGTTTAAAAACATAGTAAGTTATATTGATAAGTCAACAAGAAAACAAAATTTACAACTCCATTCCATTGAACGATCCACGACAAATGAATTCGAGAGATAATATTTATACAATTGAAATGAAAATTATCAACTTCATAAACAAAAGCCACTAAGTTCTCACATAATTAAAAGTACTCCAAAGTTAATGTTATTACATTGACATTCTAACCCACTAATTTAAGCACAATGAAGACAATCAGCATCCTCTCTTTTTTTGAACGACAAAGAGAATTTTATTAATCTATGAATAAGCATTACAAAGATGGGAAACATGGATTTAAACGGCATCACAACCCGCCTCAAACATCCCAACTAGGTTGGCACAAAAGAATTGGGACAATCATATGCCAATCCAAGACCCAAAAGCAGACAAGGGAGATGCCGAGAAACCAACTCAGAAAAAGAAAAAGAAAAAAACAAAAGATAATTAAGTGAACAAAAGTGGGGGAACAAGTATCCCACTACAACAAGCTGAAACTCATGCCGAGCAAAAAAAAAAAAAGAAGCTGAAACTCATTCCTTGAAAGTAGCAATGCCTCCTGAGATAATGAACACCAGGAATCTTCAAAGTATAACGTGACAGCAGTAGCATTAATAGAACTTCATAACAGCAGCATTAGAAAGACAGCAGCAACATTTGAGAACCAAATGTTAACTCCAGAATTAGCAGCAATAGCAGCATTAAAGAAGCAACATTTGAGAACCAAATGTTAACTCCAGAATTAGCAGCAATAGCAGCATTAAAGAACCAGCATTTTGGAGCATGAATTACTAGCAACATAGGTAACAGCAATCAACAGAAGTAATGAGACAAATCCATCCATAGTACGGTAGTTAACAATTGGCTCAGATTGACACTTTTTTAAGGGACTAGTAGGCTGCATCATTAGTTGCCAAGTGACCATCTAATTTTGCCCCGCCTAAGTCCCCAACTTGTTTTATACAAAATTTTCATCACAGCCAAGAACATAAGGAAAGTATAAGTATGTAAAAGGGCCTGATTGAATGCAACATTGATCTGCACTTGCAAATTTTTAGTCACTAAACTGCACTTCTAACTCTCACACACACTGATCTGCACTTTCACATTTTCAGTCACTAAACTGCACACACAGCACTAAATTTGAGCCAAAAACCTGCCATAACAGCAGCAGCACCAGATTTTGCAGCAGGTGTATCCAGTTTGGACACAGCAAACACAGCTGAAAGTGTGCAAGTGCAGTTAAGTGATTGAAACCTTAACAAACACAGTTGAAAACTGCAAGCATCTACAACAATATTATGCCATTTGGCTCAGAAATATGTCATCATAGCCACCAATAATGAACATGAAAGTGTGGAAGTGCAGTTAAGTGATTGAAATCTTAGCAAACACAGCTGAAAATCTGCAAGTATCCACAACAAACATATGCCATTTGGCTCAGAAAAATAACATCATAGCCACCAATAGTATGCCAACATAGCCACCAGTTTTGTGACAGAAAGTTCAAGTGCAGTTAAGTGCGTGCAAACATAGCCCTCCATAGCTCAACACACACACACAGAGCTGATAAAAGTGGAAGTAGATAACCATAATGCTGACCATATTGGCTTTTGAATTGGCTCAGGCAATTAATTGAAAACCATTGGAAGTTACTCATGGCTGCAACTAAGGTTACCCCGCCAAGGTAACTACCTTCTTTGCCATTTTAATTTATTCATCATTGCCCTATTAGTAGTACACAATCACCCAAACCCTGTCATGCAAAGATAGTTTCAATTACTTAACCTGATAACCATATTAATAATGAGAGTTCTAAACCATATTTGGCATAAGAGTTTGAAATAACAAGTACGAATACATCACCGGCAAGGACCACACAACAAAGGTTCAGTGTTCAAACATTAACTACACAAAAGATTTGGTACCACTAGTCTTATCCTTCTGAATAGGTACACAAAAATTACCACCCATTGTATCATGTTCAATATCGGTCATTTACAAAAAAAGTAATGGCACCAATATCCCCACACTTGCGGTTTAGTGTTCAAAGTGGATACACATCACCGGCAAGGACGGCCTCGACCCATGCTTGCTTACGTTCAGGTTTTTGTCCATAAAAGTTATCAATCCTCTCTTCCGCCGCACAAATAATGGCAGCTAGCTTGAATTGTTGGGCCACAGTAAGATCAAGATTTTCTAGCTCTTTCGGAACTCCCTTGCGGAGGGCGGATAGGTCTTTTTCATAGCCCATTGCTTTGCTAATTTCCCCCATATAGTTTGAGCTCTCTTTCAGAAATGTATCCATGCTTGCAAACATGGACTCCTCCTCCTCACCCATTCTTGTCCTCTTCCTCCCCTTTTTAGTTCCGGCATTGGCCGGAGGCATGGAGCTCCGGGGAGTGGACGTCGGGAGTGAGCTATGTGGTGTGGAACTCGGATGTGTGGTGGTGGGAGTTGTGGAGGTACGGGGTGTAGGGGTGGAAGTTGTGGAGGTAAGGGGTGTAGGGGTGGGAGGTGTGGGGATTTGACTTGAGGGCGAACCAACTCCAACTCCACCAAATTCCTCACCGAAGTATGGCGTGTAGTAATCATCGTATATGATAGAAGGTTCGGTTACATTCGGCATAGTCATATCCATCGGAGCCTCCGCTCCCACCCCCGTGGCCCTATCCTTTCCAAAAAGGATACACCACTCATTATAGTATGGAAATGTCTTCCCGTTCATGCCTTTGGCCTTTTTAGAATTGGCCTACACAAACATTGGAAGTTAGTAGCCCTCCAATGCCTTAACATTTAATTAAAGCAATGGAAGTTACCTTTTCGTAATCCTTCCACACATTTTCATCATCAACCACGATGCGTTTGTTCGTATAGTCCCAACCTAAGCCACTAAGGCTTGTTATGTCAAGAATCCTGTGGTATATGATTCTCCAATACTTCACTTTGGATTCAATGTGGGGGGAGGCTTTGATTTTGCTCTCCGGCACCACCTTGTCCAACTCCTTCTCGAGCAAGGTGAAGAAACCGGGTCTGAAGCCATTGTCGGCTTTCCACTTGTCACCATGCTCATTCACCATGCATTTTAGAAGGGCATCCTCTTCATGTTTCCTCCACGACCTCCGGGGCTTTTTGTTCGCCCCTCCGGTGTTAGTCACTTCAACCTCATCTTCCTCCACATCCATTGCTGCAATTGCACTTAAGTACTATGATGAACAAGATATAACATTCAATAAAGACTTCTATTAAGTAACAAACCAGGATGTAGCAATACTAATAATTAGTTCTACATAATAAAAAACCACACAAGAATTGCTAAGTTCAATTACAAGTTCTTCAAACACATCTTAAAAATAATACAAATTGGTCTCAAATGTTTCCCTCTGGCCCCCCACCATTGCCTAACCAATGGTTGTACATGGCGGTAGCCAATGCATCCCTCCCTGCGGTCCATTCATTGGAACTCTCAACAGTACCAATGTTGTCATCAACCTCCACATTGTGTAGGTTCTCTTGTTCCCATAACGTGTACTCATGTTCAATGGGATCGTTGGGCATCTCTCTTTTAATGAGGTTATGAACAAGGCAACAAGCTGTGACGATACGACATTGAGTCCTTATGGGATAATATGAGGCAGACTTCAAGATTGCGAACCGCATCTTCAGAACGCCAAAGCTTCTCTCAATGACATTCCTAGCAGCAGAGTGTTTCATGTTGAAGTACTCCTCTTTGCTAACCGGAAGGTGACCTTGCCTCCAAATGTTAATGTGATACCTTTGGCTGCGATACGGTGCTAGAAAACCCTCCCCATTTGTGTAACCAACATCCACAAGGTAGTAACATCCTGTAACCAATGGAAGTTACTACTTTCACTACGATGCATTGGTACTTATTTGTATTAAACTTAGGATTTGAAACGTACCATTGGGGACTCTCAAACCATAGGGTCTTTGCACGGCGTTCGCAAGGATTCTAGAGTCTGTGGCCGACCCTTCCCAACCAGATAAGACAAAGACAAATTTGAGGTCTCGACTACACACACCTAACACATTTGTAGAGATCTCACCCTTCCTTGACCTATAGCGTGGCTTGTCGACTGCCGGGGGATTAACTGGCACGTGGGTCCCATCCAATGCCCCGAGACAATTCTACGCAAATTTACATGAGTATCAGAAATTAGTAAGTATGGGGAGTTGAGGATACCAATTAGCAAGAATTCATTGCGAGTGTACCTGAAACCAACTCCATCTACTATCTTCATAGTTAGGAGGTACAGGCTCGGGCCTTTCTAGAAGCATGTTGTGGAGGCGCAAAACAACCTGGAGTACAGCATTGAAATGCCTACTTACCGTTTCACTAGATCTCCAGAACTCATATTTTGTGCGCCTCTGCTTTGTATGGTGCGAGACGATCCACAAGAAAATAGCTACCCTCTCCTCAAGACATACGTTACGTGAGTCCACTAACCCAACACCACGGAGTAAAAAGCACACCTCAAGAACGTATGTCTGTTTACCCTCAACTGATCGTGACAGTCAACTTCATTTCCCCTTACGAGCCTATTGATATTATCTACGTGGGTTTGGTAAAAGTTGGGATTTGGGGACAATTCGGGACGCGGATAGCGTCTCGTGGAGGTGATGAAGAAGTAAAGGCGAAACACACCCAATACAACATTAATAAAGGAGTATAACGCCATGACTGCCTCTTTCTTTCTCTTCTCTTCTCCTTAATACTTTTCTGTTTAATCGTGCCATCCTAAAAAGGTTTGGACACAAGTTTATTAGCAAGTCTAGGTTTATTAGTAACGCCACACACACAAACACAAGTACATCTAACAAACACATAGCTACCAGTTATTTCAGCCATTAAAGATGAAGATGAAGATGCATTTTAATTTAGACATCAGTTAAACATAACCAAACTTCTGTTTTGCCTTTTGTTTGTCTTCATAAAAAAACTCACACCATAATGAAAGAAGTTATTCCATACAAATCTCCACTGCTTTCAAGTCCAAACAAACCCAAAAACAAAAACAAAAAAATACAACATAAATCCATGATGGGTACTGGATGCATCCTCTATTCAAACTAAGCGAAGAAAATTGCAGGAGATAAAAAGAAGAAATTGTAAACGATACAGCTTCCTCTTCCATCGAACTTACTCCCTTTTAATTCAACTAATGATGATTTCTAAACGATACAGCTTCCTCATTGCTAATTATAGTGCATATATATACTATATGAGTTATTAGGGACTTCATATACTATACAAGCAAAAAAATTAATGCCTTTCTCGCACCTTTTCTCGAATGGGATGAGAGAATCAGAACAACGACATATAACACTGAGAATTAATGCCTCTGGTAATTCTAGAAACATATAGATTCCTATTTTTTGGCTTACCTGTATTGAAAATATTGATTCATGCATCATCAGAGCTCTCAAGCTTGTAACTTGTAACTTATATGTCGTCATTTCATTGGTTTTTCGCTGCATGTTAATTCCCTTGATTCTCCTAGGATGTGTTTGGACCAAGCATTTAGTTTCCTTTGTCCCTTTTTTTCCCTTGGCCTTACCAATAATAAACAAAAAAAAAAAAACTATTTTCGCCATTTAGGTCTGTGATCGAAACAAAAACTGACATGCATATGTTGCAAAAAAAGAAAAACCATAGCCACAAGTTCAAACCCTAACAGCTGCAGCCATAGTGTTTGGGGATTAGGTTAGGGTTTTGAATTTCAGAAAGGTTTTACAGTGGGTTTACAGTTTAGCAACAAATCAAAACAAGATTCGCAAGAAATCGCAAGAAATAGAAACCCAAACCCAGAATCACAACTAATTGAAACCTTAACCTAGAAATCTCAAAAAATTCGAAACCCTACCACAAATCGCACCAGACGAAACTTATAAACCGCAGAAATTGAAACCCTAATCAAACAGCAGACTGAAACCCTAAAAATTAGTAGAAATCGAAACCTAGAAATCACAAAAATCATACCTGTTCTCAATCGCAGAAATCGCACCAAATCGCCACACCCTGAATCGCAAACCCAGAGGAAACACAATAAACCTTTTTCCTGTCCTCGCACAGCTCAAGGCGGATGAAGAGGGCCAAAATCGTCAAAAAACAAGGTGGATTGTCCCGGATTAAACTTCCCCAGCTCAAGACCCGCCCATAAATTATGCCCCCTTAGCCGGATTAGAGGAGAGAAATATTCCGGGGAGATGAGCTATGGAGGGGGAAGAAATTGTTGCCAAAGGAGGTGAAAACTGTCGAATCAACTCCTTATCCACCCGGATGAGTTATGGAGGGGCCTTATTACTCCATCCAATCGGGCCGTTAGGGGTTAAAATTATTGATCTCTTTATTATGCACTTTTGCTAGTTCTTTGATTTTTTAGGAGTATACTTATTTTTGGTGTCGTGATTAATTAATTGAATAGGTTAGATGCTGCGGTGCTTGATCTAGTTGCAGATGATAAAGAGGGCTTGCAGAAACAAAAGACTAGATTCCACTGGGATAAGGTATCTCCTTATCTGTTGGGCATTTATTTCCTGCTTTTATTTGTATTCATATCCTTTTACATTCTTCGAATCTCTTTCCATGGCAGAGGAGTAAGAAGTATGTCAAATTGAACAATGGGGAACGCGTGACAGCCAGTGGAAAGGTATTTAACGAGGATCTTTGATGTTTTTTTTCTCAGCAAACTAGGATCTTTGATGTTTACATTTATGTGAAGGAGATTTCATATCTATAATTGGCATACAGAAGAAACAGGTATACAAGAATCTTTGTTTCTTGAGATTATGTCTAAGGTGATTTTGTTGCAAGTTAACGGTTACTAAACATGCTCTGCTTAATGTTAAGATGGTGAGTATTTGATGATTGGCGAGCACAATACTGCACTCCATATTTCATCTTACAGAAACTGATGAATGGTTTCTGTGTTTAAATTTGTCAAGTTGGATGCTTCCCACCTCCTTTGTCGTCTGACATTGCATTTGGTAAAAAAGTGTACTTTGCATACAAGGCTTGTTGCTGTGTCCTTGACACAAACAATTGTTGAACTCTCCTCGACACGTTTTGGACTCATGCCTAAGGTGTCATATTTTTTCTGTTATTGGCTGATTGATCGTTTCTTCTGCTATCTGATAGAGTCACTCATAATACAACTCCTGTTTGGAAGTCTAAAGCCCCTCTTCACCATGTCAACATTGGGTAGAATGGTGCACACTGTTTATGACAGTATGCAGAAGAGTGTGAAGTTGCACGGAAGATATGGATGCCCCTAATTTCATGATAAGAACGTAGTCTTATGTCCTTTGTTGCCGACCCGTAAAGAAAAAGGAGAAATAGACTTCTTTGATGCCTCTCCGCTATATTTATTTACTTTCATTCAGCTGGGTTATCAATTTCTGCTGCTCCTCAATGGAGTACGTGATTAAGTTGTTTTATTTTACGACGGAAAAGTTGTTTCATGCTATCCATGTGTAGAACTGATTTTACTTGTGCTAGAATATATGTTTATTTTTCACAATTATTTACGTTCTACGTTTTAATGGCGAGCAGGTAAAAACAGAGAGTGGTGCAAAAACAAAAGCTAACAAAACTGGGATATACAAGAAGTGGAAAGAGCGTTCACACAGTAAAATTTCCCTCAGAGGAACCAGTAATGAGGGCAATGTTGAAGAAGCCACAAGTTTGGCAGGTAAGTACTTACAAGATCGGAAACTTTTTTTGCATTTGAGTTTTTATTTCTTGAATTTTGTGAACTCGTTCTGCTTTGTTTTTGTGTTGGCATTCAAAAATGCTGATGATGCTTTTCCCTTTTCGTTTATAGTATCGTTTCTTGTCTTATTTGCATTATGACTTCATTTATATCCTAGTGGGATTTCACTATCACTGGTATTTCATTTCTTGCATGGTTGGAGGTTTGATACCTTTAGGTACTAATTATTGGAGTTCCCTCCTTTACATTCTTTGCAGATTGCTTACCTGGTAAACGATTTTCGGTCATTGCTTCTTCTTTTTTTCCTGTTGGAAACATTATCGTTTTGTTTACTTGGTATGGTGTTTACTATGAGATGTCTTTATGTCCGTAGTCTGAGCTACTACTAACACAAGTAATTTTTTCACTCCCTTCATCAGTTGAGGGATCTTAGCCCCTAAGTTGTTCTTATGCCTAGCTGACTCTGCATGGGTAGTTGCAGTTTGTTTTTCATATCAAGATGAATAATTATTATTGTCTTAAACTGAGAGAAAATGAAGTTTAACAGCGTAGGAGGTATATACGCGTCTCCCTCCCCATTGCCTGTACGCAGAAGTAAGAAGATGTAGTTGTCTGCTGAGCAAGTGGTTGGTAGTGTGTTACTTAGGTCCTTTAGTGTCACCTGAAAATTAAGTCCGTTGCAGTACCATTTCCTGTTCTTTCCTCTTCGTATTTCTGTCATTGATTTGTATTACGAGTTTCCAAAAAAGCCCAACTCTTTGGGTGCGTAGATTGATGTTAGCTTCATTCCTGAAGACCAAACACAATGGCTTTTTGATAACTACTGGATTTTTGGGAGTGCAATCCTTAGCAAGTTTGCCCTGATGTTGCCCTGACATCTACCAGAAGCTGCCATTTGATAGCCTTAAAGTCACCTTTGTTGGTCCTTCCTTGCATTCAGTGATTTTAGAATGGGTCATTCATGCTTAACTGTGAAAATGTTGTACTCATTGTTCTAGTCAGGGGTGTCCAGGTATTGTTATGGAACCGTCAATCACTATCTTTTTTTCCCCCTTTCTTTTTTGAAGTTCTTAAAGCGCTTTCTACCTTGAACATTTATCAACTTCTTGTCACTTAGTGTGAGTCAAGAAGTGGTGTGTCGACCAAAGCTTGATATCCATCAGTGAAATTGAAGTTTCTTTAATGGCAAATTTTTTTTGTTCCCAAAATTTTACATGCCTTTGTGAATTGTGATGGGTAGAAAATTTTTGTTTGCTTTGAATTGTTGATGTTTATTGTATGTCACTTGTCTTGAAAGAGGATTAGTTTGTATGTTGCCTTTCCATCTGTGTAATATTGCATAGTTATAATTAACCAAAACCTCCCGTCGTTTGTGTGGCAGGAGGTAATGGATTCCGAGGAGGCAACGGGTCGAGGTTCAGAGGTGGCAGGAAGCAGTTGTCAATTCCCAATGCGCATGTGCGGTCAGAGATTAAAGATCTCGATCAAGTTCGGAAAGAAAGGCAGAAAAAGGCAGACAGAGCTTCCCAAATGAAGAGCAAATCCAAGGGGAAAAAGTTTGGCAAAAATGGTAAAAAAAGGAAAGCAAAGTAGGGGAGACCCCCCCCACAAATTTTGTGTTTACAAGAGAAATACAGTGTATTTCTAACATGTCCTGGACTGTTTTTTGTTTTTGAAGCTCTCCATACATATACTTCATATTTGGCTGTATGTAAACAATCCATTTGTTCCGTTCGGGAAAAAAAAAATTATTGCTGATTTGTGACTCTGTATGAGCCAGGTACGAAATTTTCACGGTTGTAAATTAGCTTGAAAAGTTAATTTGGGAAGTTTTCTGAAATGAGCATTTTCAAAATGTTGTGTTGTACTTCTATAACGCAATTTTAAAGAGCGTTTGGCAATATGTTCTCAACTGGCACAGTTTTATAAACTATATTTTGCCAAAAAAAATATCATTATATCCCCTCAGTTTCATTTTGTTTGTCCATTTTCAATTTGTGTCATTTTTTAATTGCTTAATATCTTCCGATCTATAATGTTTTTTTATAATTTTAAATATTTTATATTATAGAATTAATTAATAATTACCAAACAAGATTTTTATTGTATATTTTTGGACATCCATATCTAAGATACTAGCGATTAAAAATTGGTTCAAATATCAAAAATAGACAAACAAATTGGGACGGGGAAGTACTAATCTTTGTTGCTTCCAAACTCTTGCGAGCCATGCTATGGTGACCACATTTGGATGCCACATTTTGGGTACCGTGTGACCAATGCATTGGTAAAATATAATTCACTGCATATGGCGCACATTCTACCAATATAATAGCGACAAATTCTACCAATATATTAGCGAAAGACCATATGCTACACCAAAGTTAGCGAACTCTCAAAAGGAGAGCAACATCATAACATACCCACATATTTCTGTATCTCATTGCAATTGGAACAAATTCCTGCAAGAAATACTGAAAGAGTCAACTCTCATGTAGCATGGACGGGACCTTTAATCAAACACAACCTCTTGATAGGCTAGTTGGCAAGATGACATTGTTATCCACATAGAGAAGGGATAGGGAAGAAGCTTAAACCTGGTTTTTCAAAAAAGCAAATACCAGACATTAGCCATCCTGTTAGTTGGCTAACTGATGGTAGTCCGTGACCCGATGGGCGTAAATGCAACAGGACTCCAAATTATTCGTCTGAAACCTCAAGGGAGGTCAGTATTTTACACCCGTACGAATTCAATATGTTTGTGTGCTCGATCAGCAATATTAATTTGTTTGACATTTGTTTAACAACTCGTGGTTTCGCATTGAATTTACTTACCAGTTCTTTACATATGGCTTGCGGGATTTATTTGTATGGACTTCGAATATGTTCAATCGTTTATTTATTTTGTTGCTTCCTTTCTATTTTTTGAATCATACACATTCATTGGATTGGCCACCCCATAGCTAGGTTGGTTAGGGAATTCCAAGAAAACAAGCTCCTAGCATAGTAGGGGTCCCCAGCTAAGTTTGAAAGAGTTAAGAAGCCAGCTTCTCTTTGTAGCATGACATACTTTATGGCCATTAAAATCTTATTAAAAGTTGGTGTCCCTGTTGATATCTCTATACAATCTAGTAGCCCGAAGGATATGTTGCCAACCTTTGCCGGTGTGTATGAAAGAATGGTAATTCATGCAGTTCACTGTTCTTACAGTTAGCTTTGGAGCTTAGCCATATTTTTCTTCCCCCTCCTTGTTAACTTCTTGGAAACCGAAACACGGTACTATCGACGTTTAATAAGTACTTGGGAGACCCTTTTCTTATTGCGATGGGATTGTGCATGGATATACTGAAGTTGCCTTGGATTCTCATCACTGGGATGGTTCCGCTGTTTTTTGGGATTTTCATGCTTATTAAAGCTATAGCGTCTGATCTCTCAGCAGCTTCAACAGAATCTTGTAATCCAGCTGTAGACCCTGTGGAAGGAGAGGTTTTATCCAATCAGAGAAGAAAGATTTATGAACTGCCTCCTGTTGTACTAGTTCACGGTGTTTTTGGATTTGGAGAAGGGGTATGCGATCAAGTTTTAGACGTTTGGCTTCCATTTCACTATCAGAAAAATTAATGCACAAACAGAATTTTATTTGGAAAACCTATTCAAAATGATGTGACAGAATTTTCATTGTTAAGAGCCACAATGGGGTGTTGAAATAAGACGACCAAAAATTTCAGCATCATTCTGCATGGATTTTTGTTTTTTGATCAGCAAATTCTGTATGGATATTAACAGGATTCTGTTTCGATTACATTGATTACTCTTCTGTAATGGGTTTTGAAACATTTGTTGTTCTGATAATTTATCTCGTTTACAGAAAATGGGGCATGTGTCGTACTTTGGAGGGGCTGAAAAGAAGTATGAAAGGGTTTTTGTCCCGGATTTGGGTTCATTAACCAGCATTCATGATAGGTGAGCTGCCGAAGCTTGGAAAGTAAATGATCCTTTCTTTTTAGTTTCTTTGGTTATGTGTGTATTCTTTGCAAGTCTTTACGGGGCCTTAGGTTTCAGAGCCAGGCAGTTGTTCTACTATTTGAAAGGTGGCCAAGTTGACTACGGAGAAGAACACAGCAAGGCTTGTGGACACTCGCGGTTTGGAAGAGTTTACAAGCAAGGTTTGAATACCAGACCTCTAGTTCTGCTACCATTGTGACAAGCTACAGTCGCTGATGAAATGATTGTTGAAGTTACTCATATTTCGTGAACTAGTAAAATAAGTCGTTTCTCGACAATTTAATTAACCTGGTATCAGCACATGAAACGATCACATAATATGATTATTGTTGCATGCCTTTGCCCCTCCTTAAGCAGATTCAGATGAGCTTGTAGTCGACACTCGACAGTTTCTGCCATTATATGCATGTCATTTATTTTAAACTTGCAGGGAAATACCCTGAGTGGGATGAAGATCACCCCATTCATTTTGTTGGGCATTCAGCTGGAGCACAGACAGTTCGTGTCTTGCACCAAATGCTTGCAGACAAGGTTTGTCCATTTGACCTCTTCCTTATCGAGTGAGTGAATCTCTAGCTGTTGAAAGCTAAAATTCTCAAAACCAATTCAGGCTTTCAGGGGTTATGAAAACACTTCAGAGAACTGGGTTTTGAGCCTCACTGCCATCTGTGGAGCTTTTAATGGGAGCACAAGATCATACATAACCGGCATGAAGTGAATTTTTTTCTTAACCATATATCCTTCATTCTGATGATTGTTTTTGGCTTAAAATACCTGTATGGTTCCCAAGTGTTCCTTTCTTGTTCCTTTTGATTCTCTAAGTTTTCTTTTTCAGATAAATTTAATAGGTTTTCAATTTGAGTCATATTGATCGAGATTTAGAAAACTGAAACTTCTAAACCATTAACTCAATGTCAGTAAAGTACCCCAATGGCAGATAAAGTATGAATTCCGTGTCAGTTTTGCCCAAAAGGTGTTTCTTGTCAGTTTGTATCTAAACATGTAGGACTGTGTTTGGATGGTCATAATCTGGATGGGAAATGATTGTTTTATTAGAGCTAATACATAGAGGAATCTCATATGGCCCAAGAAGAAATCAATCTTGTCCTATCTATATTCAGTACTGTTGTACTAGAAATCACACGTCTTGAATTTAGTTTCAAAAAACCTTCTTGAGTTAGGGGGTGTCTGCCAAAGCTTTTGGCGGCAGCTTCTGCATTTTTATCTGGGGAAAGTTGTGCTAGTGTGTTAGCTACAACTCCAGCCTCTACTATGGGCCAAAAATAGCTTACAAAACTGCTGAAAACTAACTTGAGAAGCTACAATTTTGATGCTTTCGGATCTACATTAAACAATTGTGTACACCTTTCCTGTACTAATGGCTTTAGACCTGCCAGATTATAAAACCCCGCCATCCATACCCATCGCTGTACTATTACAGTTGAGGCAGAAGTGACATTGAACTCATGTTTCAGAACTAATATATTTTTGCAAACATTGCCGTTGGTGTTTAGATTCTAACCATTTGGACCTATTTCTTAGACAGTTAGACTTAGTAGAGAACCTTAGAGATGATGGAGAAATTTATAACTTAAGATCAACGGGATAGCATACATTTGGGACCGTATGCTTTTGGTTATAGTTTTTAGAATTCCTTTGTCTTTACTTTCTGACATACACAGAAGAGAAAAAAAAAAAAAACTAATTTGAATGACTATATTCGAAATTTGATTTCTTGGATATCTGTTCTGGAGAAGAATTTGTCTGAAAATCATGAAGGTTCTAAAAAAAGTAACCTACTTGTTAGTTCCAGTAATATATTGTTGCATGTTAAAAAAAAAAGTCCTTGATGTGTTTTACAGATACTTGGTTTTGTCCAAGATAGATCTCTGAGAACTCTAATCACCCTGTTTGAGACTCAAACATATTATTCTGTTCGTCCTTTCTTTATGACATTTCTCACAGGCCCGAAAACTGGAAATCCATAAAAGCAATAAGTCCAATTCAGTTGTGCCGATTATCAATGATTTTCAGTGATTGGATGGACATTTCCTGGCTCAAATCCTACTACAGTTTTGGTTTTGATCACTTCAACATGTCATGGAGAAAAGTTGGTCTCAAGGGTCTTTTCAATTGCCTGATGGGAAAAGCGGGTCCTTTTGCTTCAGGAGATTGGGTGCTTCCTGATCTTACCATTCAAGGATCCATGGAAATTAATCAAAAGCTTAAGACATTTCCAAACACGTTCTACTTCAGCTATGCAACTAAGCGTACAAGAAAAATAAACGGCGTCACAACTCCTGCCCCCATAAGGGAAATTAATCCTTGGTTTTACATCCAAATTTCTGAGATGTGCCGCTGGCGTTACCCCACCGATGTTCCACTCCCCTATGAAGGCTATCGGTATGCTAGTTAACTTTTGACTGATAATTTTCGATTACCTTTTGTCTTTCATTCATTTTCACCGAGTACTAGTTAACTTTGGGAATGTATTAGTATCCAGTGCCTATGTTAAAGTCTGTGAAATATACTCTCCTCTATGAAACAAAGTACATGAATGGGACACTCGATACTTGGACATACATCTCGTGAACATATCAGTAATTCATGTTAGCAATAGAACTATACATGTGACTCTGATTTTATGTCAGTAGACTTGATAGTTTTTCTTTGGAACGGTTGTAGGCTTGATAGTTATGCTTTATGCTTGACTGGTCGTGTTGTAGCTTAGGTGTGGTTTAGCTGCTGTTTTCTGTCTGGTTTTCTCTTGCTTTTGCTTTGTGTTGATATTGTTGGACTTCAAGTGCATGCCCTTGGTCCTTTTTTCCCTGGTTTTTTGCGCAAGAAGAATTAACTTACCCAAAAAAAAAAACCTCTAGTCTTATGTATAGGATGTTCTAGGACACCTTTAAACACCATTTAGCCTCAGGAAGAAGAAGAAGAAAATGCAACATGTGAAATGAATGTTTACAATCTCTTGGTATCCTTGACATGTGAAATGAATGTTTTGCAATTTCTTGCACTTAAATTCTGTAACATTCCACGTCGGGGAGTTATGAAAGCCTTGAGTTGTATATAAGGTAAGGCCGACCAGCTACTATTAACCCGAGGTTAACCTTTTGAGCCGCGTGGTTAGGCTAAGGGTTAAGCAGGTCAACTAGTGCGGGTCGTTACACTTTCTCTCGGCATTCATTTGGGCAGGACTTCTAACATTTGACCATGTATGAACCACGTTGGAACCATTTACAGCCTAAACCAACCTGCTATTTACAAATGAATTTCAACACGTCGGAAAAAAACATCGGTCACTTATACACTTTCCACATTCCTATGCTAATGATAGGGACGAGGATTGGCAGGACAACGATGGGGAACTTAACACCATATCCATGACACACCCTCACCTCCCAACTGAACATCCACACAGCTTCGTTGCAAATGACTCCGAGCTCCTACTGCAGCCTCAACCTGGCATATGGTTTGTACTCAAAACTCTTAGCATCAAGATTTTCTTAAGTTTCATTTCAAGTTACTTGGAAAAACAGATGCTTACTTTTGGACTGTAAACTATATTATGTGAAATTTGGAATGCAGATTCAAATGTTATACAAAAAGTGTTAGATCTATGGCCATAAACAATCCTTACGAATACAGCAATCCTCCTCCTGGATACCAGAATTAGCATGGGATGTCTTAGTTTGGTTACCTAACAGGAGACCTTATAAGTATTCCATGACAACCCTAAAACCATTTCAAATAAGGTTCAATTTAGCAAGGTTTGAAGATTTTGTGCGTGTTAATGCAGGTCGCTGAAAATTTCAAAATTGCATTGATTCTTTAGTACTTTTATGCTGACTTTTATTCACCTTAGTGATTCATTTCTAGTAATTTTAGAGGTGGTGTTTTATTGAGGTGCAGGTACTATAAGATAATCGAAGCTATTCACATTCAATTTGTATTGAATTTGGACAAAGCTGCGGTATATGATGAGGTGTATGACAGCATTTTCGAATGCTGCAGAAAGCTGTCTAAGAACAAGAGTTCATCACTGTGATCTTGCTGAACCTGAATATGAACAATAATTGTTTCTTGGTCATGGAGATTCATGGGCCATTCGGATGTTACTATCCTTATTTCTGTCGAATAGTCATTGTCTTTCCGGGTTTTGATCCGACCTCAGCTCAACTCAACTCATAATTGCAACAAAACATCGAAATGTAAAAAATTCTTTAGTCTGATTTTTACTCAAAATATATATCCAGTGTGTGGCTCTTTTCAACCATTGATCAGAAAGGGCGATTGTAAAAGCCAACGGTTTGTAACTGTAATGTCGTTCGAAGGGTCATAGAACCTCCCTTAACGGTTTGTATTCGGAAATATGGAGTATTGAACTTTGAAGGATATATAGGTAGAGTCCAAATGTATTTCCAAATGGGTGATGAAACTTGCCATGGATGAAGAATAGAGGAAGGAGGAGGAGAATAAAGTAAAAGGTAGGAACAAGAAAGAAACTTTTGCAATTTTAGGCTTAGCAAAAGAAAACTTGCAACTTTATATGGAGAGGATTGGTACAAAAAATGAAAGATTTCCATGAAACTGTCCATGAAAAGCAAATGAACGGTTTAGATTCACCTGAATTGTTCATTTGCTTTTCATGGACAGTTTCATGGAAATCTATATGTATTGTAACATTTTCGTTATGTGGAACTTTGCCCACATCTAACTAAGTATGTTGAGGAGGAGTTGAAAGCCTCAAGAGAGAGTTAGAAACCTTAATTCATTCCTTCCCTGGCGGTTCCGCCCTCTCTTCTCTCCCCCTTCATAGGCTCCATCTCCTCCTCTCCTACCTTCACGGTTGTAAGATGGTTGAGACTCTTTTCCTAAGAAGATAAGATCTCCCACTCCCCCTTGGAGCAGGCAGTCCCAAATCTGAGGAACGGGTTTTGTCTCTTGGATCCGAACAGCCAACTGGACTCTCCAACGACAATGGTGAAGGCATCATTGCAATGGCAACTATGAGGGGAACAAGCTCCACCTTGCTGCAGTAAGCTAGAATCTCGGGAGTTAAAATCTTGACCTCTGAATCGATGTTTTAACTAACAATCAGCAGTGTCTGAACTCTTGGAAGAATTTTTTTCTCTATGCAAGTCTAACCTTAATCTCAAGTAAGCTGTCGTAATATCACAAGATTTCACCAGACACGTAAGGGGGATACTTGACGACAAAGGAAAACGAGAAGTACGACAATTACAATGAATGAAGAGGAAAACTTTAATAATTATGATTAGGATGAAAATTAAAACAATTACAACAATTATGAGTTATACCATCGTCCTTGTTGAAGCTATTGCCAGCCATCTATAACATGGGTAGGGGCAACAAGCAGCTACCAATGTAGCATATAAATGTTCCGCAGGAATCCTAGCTAGCTAAAAACACAGTGACAATCATTCGACAGCAGCACTTAACCCAATTTTGATTTCGCTTGCGAAAATGGCGGTCTAGTTGAGAGAGGAAAGACTATTTCATGAAGATTTTGGAAGGACCCTTTGTCGTAGAAATTGTCCTTGACAATCTGCACATCTTCTAAACGAGATCTCCGGAAGAAGGCCTTCCATTTGCTCACTGGAGGCTTCCTTTCGTTGCTCAGTCCGCTTATACAGGCGTCAAGTGCCGCATCACTTGCCTTTGCCTCGTGTACCTTTGTCTGCCAGCTTAAGTACTCTTCCCACTTGAACGTCTGTCATTTCAGCAGACCAGGAAATATGAACTCAAAAAGGTTCGCTAGTGACCTAATGCAGTTGCATATGATGTATATATATTTGACAGCGTAGTTTGGGGGGAAAAGGTAAAAAGAGAGCAAAACATGTGCATGGGGATGCATTAACCAGCGCAGTTACCTTCTTGACAGAAGCAAAAGCCAAGCCGAGCCAATCCTACAAAATTAACTATCTCCTAGATTCTATCCGTGAATTTGATTGTGGACAAACCTTTCTGGGTGCTTTTATACCTTTACTGGCAGAAGCTACAGCCGATCCAAACTTGCGGAACTGGACTATTTCATAGCTTCTATCCAAGAAATTTTCCACGTATTATTACACTACAAAACCTTTAATCACCAGAAACATATATACACACGCTTCCTAAACACAAACCCCAGCTAGCAGGTTAAGAAACAGTCAAAAACACAACCGTAGCCCCCTCCCTAGGTGTGACCGTAGCAATCCTTCAGTCTTAAACAGCCCAAAAGAAGGGCCACCAAAGTGAATGGCTATATCCACAGTCCCAAATTTAATGATGGCGTCCACAGCCCTTACTCTCACAGACTCACAAAAATGGTGGGGGAACGGATTGTGGAATCAGCAATTTCCTAAACAAAACAAAATATGTATAAAAGCTGATGAGAAAGCGATTTGCCGGGGAAAATGCTTCAAGCCGCAAAGCAATTAACTATTTAGTTTTGTATTTGTGAAGATGGAATTGAAACTCGGGTCAAAGAAAAGAGCTCAAGGGAGCTTGGAAAAGAGAGACAATGTGGAAAAGGATGCATACAACTTAATCGAGTTCTTTCCTACCTAATATTTCTGTTTTCTGGGTTAAGTCACATACTATTAATGTTAAATGAACAAGAAGCATTACTTAATTTGCTCATGATAGCAGTTAAATCTACTCGTGTAACAGAGTTCTAATGAATTGTAATTTTTGCTTTTAAGATGGTGCAAACACCCAACAATCAACACGAATTACATGCATCACCAAATCTTATGTCTTTGATTCAAAGAAATTAATGCTATTACAGCATACCAAAGATAACTGGGAGCGTAACTTATTATTAGCTGTTCGCTACATTCCTCTTTCTAATAATCCAAAGAAACAGCAAACATATTTATTCAACAAAATTCAGGGTAAGCGAAATAGACCTCATTAGTGGTGATGTTCGTGAGGCACAGGTGGGCATGATACCCAAAGAATCCAGATAGAAGCAAAGAAACAATGGCCAGAAACACCATAAGAAGGATTTGATTGTTGTAAGAGGCCAACAACCACTGTTGCAAGATAGGAAAACATTTAAGGTAAGAGCCATTGAGAAGGCGCACTAGGGAAAAAAATGAAATAGGTTAGTACAAAAGCATAAGGAGTATACACCAAAGGCAATAAAATATGCAGAGTCCATTCGTAAATTATTAAATATCACACCCAAAAAATGAGAAACATGGTAACCATGATTTCGCATAATTCCAGACATCATAAGAAAACGAACCACAAATGCAAACGCATAGATATTTCAAGGGGGAAAAGGGTCAATGGACAATTTGGGAGGCAGTTCTGAGCTAATTCAACAACCTCGAATATTATCATCATTATGTACTGGCCTTCCAGCACAATATTCTTCGCTGGACCTTATTAATAATTTCTCATATTTAAATCCACATACACTTTCTACTATCCTTTATTAGCAGTATAGTACGCTTTTGGCAAAATAAGTGGTTTCTTCCAACAGAATTGTGAGTGGATAGAAGCCCACATGTTAAAACAAAATCTTTATGACCAGCAATTTACTAACCTTCACACCTGGAAGTTCATTATCTCACCCATCAACATGCCTCAAAACCTGCGTCCTGTGCTTTTGAGGGTTTGGGTTAAGCATTTCTTAAGAAGGTGGCCTCAATCATCACAAATAGGTTAGTTCACTATGACTCCCACTGATGACAAACTAATAGGCTTCTTAAATCAAACTTGTACAAGTAATATTTTTTGATATTCTACTCATTCACAGAAAAAGGAGAAAATGCAGATAACATTTAAAGCAATATAGTGAAAATGATCAAACTTAGCCATCCTAACAATGATATTATTGGAAACAAGTCTCATGTATGAACCTTCATCAGAAACCAGGCATTCCGATGACGTTACTGACCTATTTTGTCTTTGTTAGAAACTCTGAGAGTGACGATCTTTCATTAGTTGCATCCAGCATCCATTCATTAAGTAGATGAGAGGAAATGACTATATCACTCTACAATGTCTACATATTCATGGTTTCGTAGACTTGAATGCTAAAGCAAACAAAAGTCGGTCAAATTAGCTATTTTCTTGAACCACAACCAAACCAGAATGGCATACAAAACCAAGCAATATTTTGCTTTCCACAAGTTTACTGACTCTACCAAGCATGGAAAAAAACCATTTAACTTTTTCCAAAGACAAATCACAGCCACAACTGCAAGCAAAAGGTCTCACAATGCAATACAAAACTTCTGACTTACAAAAAAGTGCTCACCTGTACAACATGTGGAGCCAAACTCCAGAATGAATTTTCAATCCCATAATACACTGCAAAAAGTAGATATTCATATTCAGCCTCTCATGCATAGCTCATCCAACAAGAGATGTCATAGAAAAATTACCTTTCAGAATATAGATTACTTTAAATTCTTTCACTTGACCGGCAAGAATCAACCCAATGGCTACCGTCCCATAAATGCAAAGAAGGAAATGCCTGTGGAACCACTTGTATATCTATAAATAATATTTACACACATGACATACCCAAAGAAAAAGTTTAATTACCAGAAAAGAAAAAAAACACACAAATCCACTTGGATTCAGAATCTATGCGGGAAGACCCGAAGGATGAAAGATGTTAGATGGACTATTCTATATAAAGTACCCCTGTCAAATGCTCAACACTCTTATCAGTGTATGGGATTCGTGGCCAATATCTTCAGTTGGACAATTAACCTTGCAAGCATATGTTGTGGTTTGACTATACCCTGGACTATGTATAGAACCCCTATAGTGCGCATGAAACGCTCTAAGGCAGCTTGGAAACACTATTTAACAAAGAAGAAAACAAAGAACTAGTACAGAAAATATTTATATTGTGGCATGTCCCCGTGTCCTTTGAGGCAAAAATTAGACGAATCCGACACTTAGACACATACCTGCACTTGAAAACTGTCCCCAAGTCCATGTAACACAGAGGTGAGGATGATCCACGCCATAGAGGCAGTAGAACAATGCACAATTACTTATTGATTTCATCCTTCACCACGACAGTAAGACTACAAATGAGACTGACACATACGAATGGCCATGCAAAAATGAGATAACAGGCCCTGCTCTAGCATTGACCTCAAGCTAATTGAATGGAGAAATAGAAGATAAAAACCCCATGTGGCACTAACATAACTAATGCCATATCGTAACAATTAACAAACATAACATAATTGATCTCAAGCTAATTACTAATTGATTCCAGGAAGGTAGTCCCCTATGATGCTATAATACAGCACAATCTACCTCCATACTTCCGCAAAATCTTCCGCAATTGGAAACTAGCAGAGAGTTATGATAGTTACTTAAATCAAAATCATAACGTTGCATGGAGCAGGTGTATCAATTAAGTAGTTTCACACATATTCAGTTCCACTTTCTGATTAATTATGAAGTTATGCACATGTTTCTCACAAAACAATTCCTCCCAGCATAGAGTATTTAGAGGGGGGGGGGGGGGGTGGAGAACATCAAAGAACAAAGGCACTGACAAGATCACTTTAAAGGGATCTTGTTTTGCTGTGATACGAAACGTGGATAAATCTTAACTCACCATAAAAGGAAAGCAATGAAGTATCGAGTGTTCCTCTCCCCTATGCAATTATTCTGGAGTAATGACAGAAAACAGAGATACACGTAAGAAGAAACAGGAAATGTTGACATTTCATAGCACAGACCACCAAAAGTTTCTGACTTTTACGAATAGAAAAAAAAAAAGAAAGAAAACAAAAGTATGGCGTAAGATAAAAGCAAACCATCCATCCACAGTGATGGTCAAACCGAGCCACACACCGATTGCAAACGCTGCAGTGCTTGGACCTAGCAGGTCTATACCAGAAGAAAGAACCCATCAGTAAAGTACTGGGAAAGGACATTTAAAAGTCCCCACAAACGCAACAAGGAACTCACTTCAAAATCTTGCAAGTTGAACATTCTTTCTCTGAATAAATCATATTGTCATAGGGATAAGCAGAGAGATATAGAGAAACATTCTCTGCATTCACAGTTCCAGGATCAGAAAAGCTAGTCAATAGAAAGAGAAGAATACCGACAGCAACTGCCAACAAGCTTGTGTACCTGAAAGAACATAAGGTCCAAGAAAAAATTTGAACATTTATAGAAAAAAAACTAACAAAAATAACACATGAGAGAGTAAGAGAAACACCTGTGAATTTCACTTAGATAATATCCGGGTATATACATGAAAGACGTTTTTACAATAATGTAATAAGTAGCTCCAATTATTGCCAAATATATGATCTGCCACAGAAGAAAATTAACATAAATCCTCAATCACATGCCCGTATTTATTCTTTTCCGCCTCCCTCGGGTTGCAAACAAAAAGAAATCTAGATTTTTGCATAATGTTATAGGAGAAAAGAAGCAGAAAAACAGGAAGATGTATTTTCATTGCAAGAGCTTAATTTCCATGTGCCCATCCAAAAACAGATGCCTATTCTACAAAACTCAAAGCATTTAACTCTTCCACTTTCTCATCCTTCAGGATAAAGTAAATGTAACAAAAAGCACAAAGGTATAAGAAGAAGAGGTTTCAGATAACTATTACTGCAACAACTCTAATTGCAAAGAAGTCTAAGAAGCGGTTTCAGTTAACTACTACAGGTTTTTTTTTTTTTACCAGACGTTAACTATTACGGTTAACAAGGCAATAAAAAAAATTAAAGAAAGCAAAAATGTTGGGTATAACATGCCATTAAGTGTGCGCTGAAAAGGCCAGGGTGGACATGTTTGTGCATATAGGACCAATACACAAAAAAAATGCATGAAAATTGCAAACCCCTAATAACCCATTCTAAAATTACCATCTTAATTCAAATTCCTCTAAAAGCTATACATAACGGCAAGAATATTGTGTACATATAATGTAGCTTCCAAATTGGGAAACCCATACAACTATACAAGCAAGCATATGGCGCTATTGGATAAAACCAAAATAATCAACAATGCATTCTTTTTCTTTTTGATATCTCAAAACAATCAATAATGCATAAAAATTGCAAACCACTTGTAACCCCGTTACTACCTCCTCCGTTTCTCCGACCCAAAAGATTGTCCGAACCGCAACACGAGAACATAAAAAAGTAAATTTTTTCATGAAAAATTCAAACTTTTTTGATAAATGAGCATAACTCATTGATATCTAGTGACTACCGGCAACAAATACCAAGTTCGCGTTTTGCGGACCAAACACTACGGGGCAATGTAAAACTATCTATCTCAATTCAAATTTCCATTAAATTTGTCGTTACAAATCGCGTGCACGATAATTATACGAACACAGTTCACAATTCGTCAGATGGGAAACCTGAAGGATAGGGTTAGGTCGATCACAACAGTAGTTCTCGATGGAGAGAACCGCATCAGTGCCTCTGGAGCCACACACATACCCAACGATTCGTCTGAAACATTAGCAGACCATAATTAGACAATACAACACTATAGAGAGAGAGAGAGAGAGCGAGAGAGAGATTATACCGGAAATAGTCATAGAGGCCGAAGGCGATGAAGTAATGAATGCGTTCGATGAAAGTGCCTTGGAATATAGGCCACTGCCCGCAGAGGAATGAAATCACCACTAGTAATGTGACCAGGCCGTGGCATACCAGAAGCCACTGCACGGCCATGAGAGAGAGAGAGAGAGAGAGAGATAGAGAGAGAGAGAGAGGTCTGGAATGGAACACAAAACGGAATGTTTTGGGCAGTTGGGTCAACGGAATTTAATCATGGATTGGGGATGAACTACACTTTAACGTACTTTGAAATTTGTCATTCTGCCCCTCGTAGATGTCATTGTTACACCTCAGGACGTTAAACTAACAATGCAGTATGCAACGCCAAGTGGAATTCCGGAAATGCTGAATAGTTATTTTCAAGCATGTGAGGGTTTGATGTCATTCCCGTCTTTTTTTGCTTTTGATTTTGGAATCTCAGGTTCAAATGTATTCACGAAAGATACCTAAAAATTGATGATAGGCATCAATGTTTTGAAACCCGGAGCGTTGAGCGAACCGGAGAAGGGACCGGGCGGACGGGTCACCGATTCAACCACAGTTGACTTGGAATCGAACCATGATGTCATAACTATTTATATAATTATTAATTATATCAAAAACCATTAATAAAAGAACACTAACTTTTTTTTTTCATAAAAGAACACTAACTAATGTAAGCAAAGTATGAGTGACATCTACAAGGAGTTAATTATCCTCTCTTTTTTTGACAAACGTGTATGCAAAGCAGTGTACACAAACTTTAGTTGTCAAACTCATCTTTTCAAGTCAGCTCTATCATAAGTAGTAAAGTTGGGGTTGAGTGAGAGAATCCCGTTCTTAATTTGGCTATGTTGGAATGTTGGACATATGAGAAAAACTTGTGCTTCCTCAACTCCCTTTTTGGGTTTTAAAAACTTAGAAGCAGTTCCAGTTTGGGTTCTTTTTTCAAAAGTTCTTTTTCTTCAATTTTTAAATTCAAATATAATGAAAATGAAAATTAATTTTTTAATTTTTTTTGTACCGTATAAAAGATCTCAATAAAATCTATCAAACAATATCCATATTGGTAGAAAAATTATTTGCGTAAACACATGATTTTTTAGCTTGAAATTACCTTCATTTTCCTAAAGTTCTTTTTTTTGGAAACTGGAACGGCTTACTCTGAATAACAATTTCCAAACTATTTTTCCTTACTAAGAGCGTCCGCAATGTAATAATCAAAAGTGAATAATCAAAACTTGCCACGTTAGCTTTTGATTATTCATTTAGAGGGTTGCTAAAGTTAGCAATGTAAAGTCTCACATTGTTACTTTTGATTATTCAAATGCCCAAATTTGATTATTGGTTAGTAATATGTGGTTCTGGGCTACCCGGGAAAAGGATGCAGACTTGGGTGGTGATTGACTTAAATAGGTGTGTCTCTTGCTCAACTGGCCCTGAGAAAGATGGGCATTTGTTTTTTGGGTGTCCCTACTCTTCCCAACTTTGGAGGCAAATGATGTTGCGTTAACCATGTGTCTAGACCGTCTGGGGAATTGTCGTGTTCTTCAAAAGAAGTGTGAGGATGTGGCTTCGTTAGAGCACCTAATTGCCACTGATTTGAGGTACCACGTGAGCTCTTGGAGGCATATTCAGAGGTCTACCATAAAATCGGACCTTATGTTATAGTCATGGAATATTTCTAGCAGAGTTTCTGTTGATTCATAGGGGATAGCTCTAGTTTTCTAAGTTTCTGCTTGTGGAGTCTACTGTTGGTTGATTGTCTTGTTTGATAGCATTGTTTTGGCTTTGTTAGATTGTGGTGCTTTGTTCTGCTTTGTGTTGCTCAGCGGGTATGTCCCAGTGATCTTGCATCCTTGTTGGTTGTTCAAGGGAATCTTAAATTACCAAAAAGGACAAAAAAAAAAAAAAAAAGGCAACCCTTGTGCAAGCTTTGCTGTTTATGTGGATTTGTCAAACAGAAATTTGAGAGGGTCAATTCAAAAAATCATACTACAGAGAAAGCACGTATAGTGCATCAACTTCTTGGAAACACAAACCAATGGCCAACAAGTTTCCTCAAGCTTTGAGTGTAGCATTCCTTGCAATCTACCATCTTCTTGCTCAAAGATTAAACAACGTTTTGGGATTCTGCGTCTTCTCCTTGAGTTAGCACGCACGCCAAGTCCGACTTGCTGGCCGATTGGTGGGTGGGTCGGGCTTTAACCCCTCTGTCCATGTTTGGAGTGGACTAGGCTCGGCTAAAGCCCGGTGGGGCAAGTGAAATTCAGGCCCGCCATAAAACAATGACCCTTACTCCGAAGTCGCCGATGTGTGAGCTTGTATGCAGTTCAAGAAGGCACATGAATGGATTGTGTGACCTAAGTTGAGACACTTCCTTCAGTTCAGAAAAAAAGTTGAGACACTCCCTTACCAAGCGAAATGTCTGGGTTGATATTTCTTCGTTGCAAGCTACAGCTTTTAGTTTCCTTCTCCCCTTGTCCATGGATAAATTGAATCAATACATTAACCACATCCTAGGTCAAACATTTCTTGATTTTTCTACGCATTTCTTGACTAGTAGTGCTTTTTATGAGCTACACGATTTTCTAAGATTTCAATTCACTGTTATTTCCATTTCTCCTGGAATTTATGTTAAAAATCTAAAACTTGTTTTCATATGCAAATTGTAGGGGTAGTAATACAGCTTTTCAGCAAACTCCAGATAACTATTCCCTTTATTTCAGCCTAACTGTGGCGATCAATAATATGGAAATTAGAAAATTATCAACATTTCTTCAGTTCTCTTTTCAGAAAACAAAGCATTCCACCTTCTTATTTTGGAGCTCAAGATAGAGAGGAGAAAACCTTGAATTTCAGCTGTGTATCTTTCAATGCAGGGGGTCTAAAAGAGAGTTTGCGCAGCACAAATTAGCTTGCAGACCTGGATGGAGTAGAGCATTCTCAACATCACCATGGCTATGCTTGGAATAAGCACAAACGAGACAACGGAATCAAAGATACTTGTAATGATCCGAACAGTGTCCTGTGCCCTGTAATGCCGGATTTCCAACTGGAAATCCAATAGACAGATTATATTCATTGTTTGTTTCCTAATATCTGTCTTGCGGGTACCAGACGCTGTGGACTCTAATCCCTAGTGGTGCATTTATGGCCTTCTTGAGGTTGCAACGTTTTAATTCTGGTTCTTTTAGCCTCGAAAATTTAATCTTGCATGCAACTCTTGTACACTTTTCTTTACAGTCAATGAAGTTCTCTTTTCTTCCAATCACAAAACAAAAAAGGTAGCAACTGTGGCACTCTTGTTCCATCATGTGCGGGCACAAGAGAGAGACAAAGAGAAGGCAAGGCACTACCTGGAAGTTAAGTATTCCTAAGCATTAATTGATACAAGTTTCCTCTCATATTCCATTTATGAAGCACCGTCACATTTAGGAGGTCACGGTATCAGTGTCAGACACGCCGGGGATATAGACTCGTGGAGAACACACCAAAATACGTACGGGAAGTGCCACATGCCATGTCCATTAAATTTTTATGTTTCTAAAGGTGGGACATGCCTAGGACATGGGGACACATCGTGACCGGGGGAGGGGGGGCATGACTATGTTTGGATGAGTTTTTGAGAAATTTTGTAGGGTTATGAGTGGAGAGAGAAATGAGAATTAATGATTGGAAGTAGAGGTAATGATTGAAGATCCAAACAAAGCATAAAATTCTTCTAAAAGCTTTTTCGGAGATAAATATTTATAAGCAAAATACCTGTATATCTACAGGCATAGAGACCATTTCACGAAAGATCAAGACTAGAACTAAACTTTCTAACATAGATGGTAAGAATTTATAGCCCAAAAAAAACTTCAATTTTCCTTTGCAATCCACAATGTCTGGTGAGAAAAGGGGTTAAATCATGAACAACTAACATCATGGGTTAATCCCACACATTATCCCAGGCTAAGATAAACAAAGGATGGACATAACTTGACATTGGTGGCTGATGGATGGACGACCAATCAAAAACGTAAAACAAGGTATAAATACACAAAATCAGATCAGAAATTCCGGTACAAAAGAGAAAGGTACAAAAGAGAAAGAGAGGTACCGTTCTTTAGATGACTCCAATAATTCATCACAATGAAGTGAGTGAACCCAAAATACAATTATACAATTAACAGTTTTTCCCCAGTAAATGCCTCCTACAAGCTACTTGCTCTAACCCTACAAAACTGGTGGCTGCTTTTTCTAACCTGCTCCAAAGGAGGCTTTCTGGATGCCCTAAAAAGGGTAGGCCAAAGATCTCGAGACAAACTCTTGCAGAGGACAAACACTAAAAAAAGATGTGGTCATGAGATTCCATGTCCTGACCGGAGAGCACGCATAGATATAAATTGCCATCCCCCATTCCACTAATGTATCCTTAGAAGCCAATTTCCGAAGGAAACAGAGCCACATAATAGAAGCCCATCAACGGACATTTGCTTGAACCACACATTATGGTGCCACTGAACGTTTTCCCAAATTTGTAGAGTGAAAGCACCCCAAAATAAAGAGCCAGATTGCATTGCGAGATGCTGCAAACGCACTCCATGGGATTATTTGTTCCCGTTAAAAGGTGAAAAGGGCAATGGGCGTATGCAACAACTTTAAACCAGTAGCCTATCCTAAACCTCTAATGTCTTTGGTTGTGTACTTTTAAGAGGGGAATGCTAACCATTGCCCATAAGGTGTTCAATAACGTTGGTACACAAGCAAAAAGTGTCATCAAAATTTTATAATTGCATAAAAGTTTGTTGCAAGTGTATAGGAACACGTAAATGCCCATTTGATGGTGGTAGCATGACCCTTTTCGAAGCTGTAGCTTTTCATGTCATGTGTACACTGTTACCGCTTATTAACCATGGGCTCCTCGAAGCATGTATCCACAAGTATTCTTCATCCACGTGAAATAATAAAAATTACAGCAGTCAAAAAGTTACAATTAGTCACAGATGTCATCTTGAAATTTACGGGTGCAATAAATTCATAGGCTCTAAAATGATATGGAGCCATGTTTTCTTCACCATAAGCAAACATTTCTTTCTCACAAAGGGAAAGAAACATACATCGTTGAAAATGTAACTCTGGGATATAGCTTCACTTTGAATTGAAAGAAATAAATGTTCTGCATTACTAATCTGCAGTAACAATTGTAAATCCATCACTTGCAGAGTTTTAGCTTTTTGAAAAATGATGATACCATGGATTTAGGGTAGGGCTTTGTGGCAAGACAAGTTGGAATGTTCTCAGGTTGTTCAATCCACAGTTTATGAGCTATGCCACCAGCTCTGAGCTTCTCTGATAAGTTCAATAATTGGGTTTCTCCCTTTACTTCAAGAGTAACCTACATAATTTTGTAATCCAGTGAACAAAACGTTTAGTAACAAGTTATTACTTATCACATTTTCCATGTGACAGATAAACCAACATCAGAAACAAGAGAACTCGTGAAAGTTATAAAATTCAAAAGAGTTAGGTTCCCTTTGACCGCTGCAATTTGTTCACTAGATGTTCTCTATTCTGAGTGCAAGAAATTCCAACATCACAGACCTATTAAAGTACGAGTGTATGACTGACAAGTGATAAGTTGATTTGTGTTTTTATAGAATGGATACAGTTGCTGTTACTAGCAACTTACACACAATATACACAAGGATAGTATTGTATTTGTCTGTTAAGAAATTCCGAATAAAGAAAGTCAATTACCTTAACTGAGATAGAGAGTGTTTCTATGTGAATTAGAATATTGAAATCTATGATGGAAAACTTTTGTCCATAGAGCGAATACTAAATTTCACATCCTTTGGCAGCTGATTTAAACATGATAGGTTCAACGGCTAGACTTCAGAGTATTACTCTTGGCAATTGGCAGGCATAAAGTGTTTTAATATAAAAAAGAATACCACTTTTATATTCTTTAATTCAACAAGCATCAAGACACCACAATAACTGTGCGTATGCTAGCGCGTGTACAGGCCCAGTATGCAAAATAAGTGCAATGTGAGTAGATTCACACCCCAGTTTTATCCAAGTAACTCATATGACACAGCAATTTGTTCTCTATCAATCGAGTAAGACCGATTTAAAGAGATACACTATATAGTAGTAACAATCCAGAAAAAGATAGTGGAATCATCATAGAGATGAGAAACAATAAGGCCACATGGGCATTGCAATTACGGAATTCAGACAGATTTCGCTATTGGAGAACGTACTTTTACTAAGAGCAAGTCCACCCATGTGCCACATCTTATGCGAAAGCCAATATTTTGGCATTAAGAAAGGCAAAACCCTCCCCACTACCTTGTGCCAAACTCAATGACACATTTTGGCAATGCCATTCTTGGTGCTAAATTTGGCATCCGATTTGGCAATGGCCAAAATTGCCAAATCATCCAAGCCATTTAATTTGCATTGAAAATTAACTGGGCTTAATTATGGTCTAAATTTGAGATTGTGCTAAAACGACACCAAGCCGGCGTATTTTTTTTGCTTTTTGACACACAAGTCAAAATATGACTTTGTCAATCCTATTTTGGCACCGACGGCTAGACTTGCTCTTTCTTTTCGCCTAATTTTGAAACAAGTTGTTCACAACACAGAATTCCAACCTGAGGGGAACAAAACCCCAAAATTGAAACAGAATGAGGAACGAGAATTGCTTCTACAGTACTCGCTTACCTTGTGCATGGAGTCAATATTCGTGGGGCTACAGTAGTCAACAGTGTGAGGATCGTCCTTGTGCGACCAAACGGCGGCCACAGAGGCATGGCAGCCCTGCGTCACCACGCTCCCCAGCGGCCACGCGTCGATCAGGTCGCGACGGAGGACCACGTACTGCACCAGCACGTCCTCCGCAGGTACGGGAGCGGTCGCTTCCGAAGGCGTGGAACCCATGCGGACCCCACCTACGAAATCGGGCGAAACCCTAACCCTAACTCGGTCTCTGAAAAAGCACGTCGAAGCCGAAGAAGACCTGATTGTTGAGTGAGTTGATAATGATTTGAGTTGCGACGCGAATGGTGCACCTAGGAGACGAGCTGAGGGTATAGCCGTCATTTGGCAATGGCCATGTTCTGTTCTGCGCTCTCTCTCTCGCAACACCCAGATATAAATAAGACATAGTTGAGGGGGTTTAATGTAATTTAACAAAAGAAGAAGTAAGATGAAAGTTGCTCCTTTAGAAAACAACATGGAGGCGACTATTCGCAGCCCCGTTTTTTCTCCCTTAGTTCCTTATACCATGTAGTCCACTTCCAATTTTTTTAAAAAGAAAATTTTCTCCAGGGAACCCATTAAATGTACCTGATCTTCCCATTATACCATTCTTCTAAAAAATTACACTTCAAACCCACTCCACCCATCCTAAATAAAAACCCTAAACTCCCCACCCCCCATTTACGTCGTCCAGACCACCTCCCACGCCATTTCCGCCTCCCACCTCCTCCACCTCCATAGCCACCACCGCAGCACCGCCTCTCCTGCCGCCGCACCACCGCCACACCACCACATCAGGTGTCGTTCTCTCTCTCTCTCTCTCACTCTGTTCTTCTTCTTCTCTCTCTCTCTCTCTCTCTGTGTGTTCACCGCCACACCACCACCTCAGGTGTCGTTCTCTCTCTCTCTCTCTGACTCTGTTCTTCTTCTTCTTCTTCTTCTTCTCTCTCTCTGTTCTTCACCACCGCCACACCACCGCCCCAGCCCAGCCATTTACATACATGTATTTGTGTAGAGATTTTGGTAATTAGATCCCGTATTTGTGTAGAGATTTTGGTAAATAGATCCCGTATTTGTTTAGAAATTTTGGTAATTAGATCCCGAAATTGATAGCCAAAAACGGTGAATGTTGAGATCTATAAGTTTATATGTGAGATGCTAGGGTTTTTTTTTTGCCTTGTCTCACTACAACAAAAATGACCTATAAGTGGTCCCTGTACTCTCATTTGTTTCTTTGAAGTTTGAACTACCTGTATTTTTTGTACAGTTGATTGAAATTAATATAATGGAAAGCATAGGAAGCATAAATAATACAACTATAAAGGGAAAACACATTGATATGTCAAGTTTGTGAGTTTATCAATTATCTGGTTCAACAATTGGCTGCCCATTAGTCGAATTACTCATGGTGTGGCAAATACGAACTAGGTTGAACATAAACTCAACCAGTATTACGAGTAACTGGAGCCATGACCTAATGGATAAGCACATTGCAATACTAGCAAGCAACATAAGCAAAGTTCTAATTATGAGTGCAAACAAACTAACAGTCAGGATTTGATAATTTCATTATGCCCGATTTCTATAAATTTCCCTTTACATTATTAGTTTTGTTGGCCCATGTGGATTCATTTTCCTATAATTTAGTTTTGACCCAAGGACACATTTGCCAGAACCCAATGGCCTAAGGCCCAATCTGGTGATCTGCAAAGTGGATGTCCAGTTCATAAGGAGGTCGACCAAGTTCGTGAAGTGGTCAACCGGTTTCTATCTGTTCCGCCATTGTTGACTTCCAAGCTTCTCTATTTATTTACTTCTTTAAACGTTGGGAATGAAGTTTACACCTCATTCCACTAACTTTTTCCATAACTTTTAATTGTCCTTATTCAAATTTTTTACGCATTTGTAGCCAAGATTTTGACCGGCTACGGAATCACAAGTGCTCGATCTAGTGATATTTTTATGGGGAGATTCTATCAATCGCTGTAAGATCCCTATTTAAGAACACTGCAGTTCCTATTCCGGCATTAGTTTTGTGCCAAATTTTGACTTTTTGATCCCTCTCGACGAGACAAATCGGGAAAAAAAATTACCTTTACCTAAATATTTTGGAAAAGTCGACTTTTTTACTTAAAAATGGTTATTTCCCAAAATATTTGTTACGGTTCAAATCTGGGATGAAGGGCCTTCCTGCAGCCACCATGACACCTTCTTAGCTGCTACAAATAAGTCATTTAATGGCAAATTTAATTGTGAGTTTTGGCACCAACAAATTTGGTTTTGACATTATCATTATCCTTATGCATTTATGATTACGATAATGGCACCTGAAAATTAAATATTTCTTGAGTGTCCTCTTTTGAAAGTTATACTAATAAATAAACCATATGACCATTAAAAAAATTCCCCCACTCGTGCACTTCTTGGCCAGTCATTTCTCCATTACAAGTCAGTCATAAGAGTTTGTTCTTGGTAATAACTGCCGAAACCCCAAGACTATTTTAACCAAGCATGAGGGGCTTAGACTAGATGTAAGGACCCGTAATTTCGGAAATTATTTAAAGGATTATTTAAAGTTAGAAATTGAAGGAAAGTATAGAATTTGTTGAATTATTTGATTTGGGGTCAATGTGAGAAGGTTGTTCTTAGAGGGGTGCTTGTGCAATTTGTATTTTAGTTAGTATATATAGGGGTGTGTTGGTTGTAGGAGATTAAAAATCTCCCACTTCCCTCTCTCTTCCTCCCGTCCGTTCCCCCTCTCTCTCGGTCTTACTCTCTCTCACTCATCCCACCACCGAAACTCGAAACCCAAGGAACCCGACCCTCTCTCCACCTTCCTTGTGTGCCATTGAGTTCGTAGTTCGTCCGGTTTGGCTCGGAGAGGAGTATTTTGGGCGTATTTCAAGTTTGAGTTCGAGGGTTCGCGTGGCCCGATCTCTTCGCGTGTTTGCTCTCCGACTTCGAGGTAGGGAATTCTTGCACTTGATATATATTTATGTGTTGGTTTTGAGCCTTGATCGTGCTTTAGATCGTTGATTGATGTTGTAGTTGGAACTTCGAAAATCTGCAGAAAATCCGCTCGAAAGCATCCTGTATCGATACGGCCCAAAATCCGTATCGATACAGTTCTCTCTGATCGGCCTCGAAGCCTATCCGTATCGATACGGATTTTGCCCGTATCGATACGGTGAGCTTATTTCCAGTTTTCACTGTTTTGCTCCGAACTCTATTGTTTTGACCCCCGATCACTTTTAATTCCCTTTGGATACCTCCAAACCTATTTCAAGCATGCTTGGCTGAACCCCTTTGGTTTACTTAAGTTATCCTCGTCCCGTTGGCTTTCCGTTGTTAGAAAAAGAGTAGTGTCATACTAGAGAAAAACATAATCGAAATGCATCTTATGGAATTGATGGTACTTGAGGGTCGTTGTGGCATGAGGTGACCTACACTATATGTATGATAGTTGCTATGACTTAGCGTGGCGAATGGTAGGATGAAAAAGCGTATTGTAGTGAGGTTATCGAGTATTGTAGGAGATAAGGTATGATGTGGGGCGCTTGGTTGGTCGTTAGGGGTTTGCCTAGTGGTTTGAAAGAGGATAGGGTAACTCGTATCTTCGTGCTTCATCTTGACTGATCACCCTAGGTTCCTTTGGCACTCGTTCAATAGATTCTTGTTTAAAACCTAGCAGCTGGTGTGTTGGGAAATTGTTGTGGGTTCGGTGCGTGACGTAAGGCATCGAGATAGACATTGAGGGATAACGTGAACTTAAGGTATTTGCTATCGTATAATAGAACATGGTTATGGGTTTGCAATACATTGAATGGTGATGATTGAAAGGTTGTGACTTTGGAAAGCTACGTAACGGTTAATTGAAGTTCCGTGGTATAATCGATAAAGTGATGATAAAAGTGACTATGAGATGATGACGATTATGAAAAAGATGTGAGAAGTGACCCAAGTGGTCGTTATGGAGGGAATAGACTCGGGGTGACCCTACGCTCGAGGGAATAGACCCGAGGTGACCCAAATGATTATGATTATTATTCTTGAGGGAAAAGACTCGGGGTGACCCTACGCTCGAGGGAATAGACCCGAGGTGACCCAAATGATTATGATTGTTGTTAAGGGAATAGACTCGGGGTGACCCTACGATCGAGGGAACTAGACCCGAGGTGACCCGAGTGATCATTGATGGAGATATCTGACTAAAAGAAAGGAAAGGAAAAAGAATCTTTTAATAAGAAATGGGTTTTGGCAATGAAATGAGAAACGTGAAAGATTGTGAAATGAGATCGAATGTAGAGATGGATGTGATGTGAAGTATCAATTGATAAACTAAAGATTGGTTAAACGTGTTTGATGTGGGAACGTTAGTGACATTTGTATGGTGTGCGAAGTGATAGGCATAGTATATAGAATTGTCTAGAATCCTTTGGTCACAGGGAGTTGCTCGTTGGTAGCCATGTAAACTTTGGGTATATCAGTCTTTTCTCACTCACTCTTGGTGCATAACTTGGCATGTTTTCCTATAACTTGTGTATAGATTTCTCTACTGGGCTAGTGTAGCTCAACCTATCATTTTCAGGTAAAATTGCAAGTCACTGTCATGGAATACTTGGAGTGCATGCTGTTGTTGTTGTTGTTCAAAACTATTTTCGGAAGCTTTTGGCTATCTTTGTAAACTAAACTGCGTTGTATTGTATTTTCTATTGTGAAATTCTGTAATTATTGGACAGGTTTATGGAATTGGGAACTAAACTATCTTTTGGGTTATTTATCGTAATCCTGGTGAGGATTTTGATTATCAAATGTTATTATTGTTTATGTTGGAAATCGAGGGCGTGACAACTTGGTATCAGAGCAGAGGTTTAGAACACCTCGAGACCGTGGGGAGGCTTTTAGTCTCATGGGTTCAAAAATCGCTGCATCTTTTTACAAAACCACATGTGTGCTTGCATGAATGATGTTAGTCCATTGTTGTGTCATTGCATTGGTATTACGGTAGAGTGGGGCAGAGTTGTTGATTCTTGTTGGAAAGGTTAGAGACCTGTAGCATATAGTTAAGTGACTAATGTTGATGATTTTCTTTCTTATTCTTTCATAGTAAGATGTTTTTGAAGCTTGGAGATAGGTGTGGTGAGATCGAGGATCGTGAGTGTCAGGGTTGTAGTGTATATGGACGGAATGAAGTGAGTCAGTGTGCTAGGGATGAAGCGATGTTTCCTGAGATCGTTGAGTGTGAAAAAGGTGTTGAGGTTCTGGAGAGTGCGCGGATTGGTATGAATGTAGGGGAGACTAGACGTCAAGTCGTTAGCGCGAGGTCATCCTCAGAGAGTGTTGAGAGTTCAGGAAGGAAGAAACCTAGGGTATCAAATCCCACTATTCAGGGTCAGCAGGGCCTTAAGCCACCCCCTTGTTCCAAGACTTCGGGAGTTCTCCTCAAGCGTCAGATTATGTGTTATCGATGTCATCAGTCTGGTCATATTCGTTCTCAATGTCCATGGCGTAAGGGATCTTGTTACTCTTGCGGCGAACTTGGCCACATGGCAAGGATTTGTCCTCGGGGATTGGGAGTACATGGTGAATCGAGCTCCGTACAGCAGCATAAGCGTACACCGAAACAACAGATGCAGTTCCATAGCTAAACCATCTCCTCCTACTTTCTAGCTCTCAGAAATATTAGTTGTTCGAGGTACCTTCTCCTCTTTGTCGTTCGATTCGTTCGTTACGATACTTTTGATTCGGAAGCATTTCATTCATTAAGAATCTCCTCGTTATTCAAGTTTAGAATTGAAAATCCAGAAATCTTAGTCATCGCGTGTTGAGAAGCATCAATAGATCATGTATGTCGAGACTAGAGGTTAATCGTTCTGTATTGAAGTGCTGCCTTTGACTTCTTTAGTTTGCTTATAGCGAGATTTGACCTAATTTGGACAGGGATTGATTGTAACCACGATGGTTGGTAATATTCTGAACGTGATTTTGTAAGAGTTGTTACCTTTATTACCCTCTTTCATTGGCCTAGCTGAATGTTGTTAGAATTGTATCGTAAACTACCTTTCCATGAAATTCGTTGTGTAGTTGACCTGTTATAATTATCGTGCAATCTCTTCTTAGCTTTTCTTGGGAATATTCAAAATCTTGTGGCGAGTATCCTGTGACACATTTGCTATTGATGTTGATGAATGTTCCTCATACCCCATTCGGAGTCTTATTTTGACATCATCCTGCTTGGGATAAGTTTCATTGGTCAGTTTAGACTCTCTTGTTGCGACTATCATTCTAATCGTTTGCTTGTAACTGTTATTCCACGTGAGTATCTAGTTTGTCGTTTCAACCTATTGAACCCAATAAGTGGTCACGTACCGTATGCTATACAAATTCGTTGGTGCCCTCAATTCGGACTTTGATGCTATTATTATCTGCTTTGGTGCCTCCAATTATTTTGATTTCTTGATCATGGAGTCACACGATTTGAACTTGTACTCACCTTGTATCCGTATGTTTGCCTGAACCTATTCGGTTGGCGTGGAATTCGTTGTTGCAGATACTAGACCATTTATTGGAAATTGTTACTTCACTCAAGTTCTCATGTCGTGAGTGGAGTCGAATCTCGTGGTGACATTTCTATTGAGACCCATTTGTTGATGCCGTGTAGTTCGAATTCGCTTGTTATTATTTCTTTCAGTACCGTTCGACTCTGTTATGGTCCCTCAACTCTGCAGGCACATGATTCATCCTGTAAACCTTGGTCTCAAATTGTTGGGAAGTATAACTCACTTCTAGTACTGTTCAATTTCTGATATTGGATCGGTTAGTATACGAAAGATTAGTCTCATTACCTTGTGCCTGTCCTTAATATCAAAATCTTCCATTTGCCAAGACGTTATCCGCTGACTCTTTTGACTTGTAGAGCAATAAGAGAGTTATGATTGATCATTTTGAATTCCTCGGGTTATCATAAAAGGGTATTTTGAGTTTGTTGACTAATCACCTTAACGATTCCTTATGTTCTCTGAAATTCGGGTACCTCGTTATTGTTCTTTGAAATTCTTTGATTGGTGTTGTTAGAGTTTTGGAGCCTGCTCTTTTCATTTGAGATGTCAATCGAATTCCTTTCATGGTCTTAGAATTACTCAACCTTGAGCAAAAATTTGGAGCGCCTTTTAGAAGAATTGGCTCGTGTTGTGGATCCGCTAGATTTAGTATTAAGAAGTACGATGAAATCTATTAGCCGACGATAATTGGAAGCTCGAGGGAGAATGACCGAAAAGAGAAGGATAAAAGTAGTCAAAGATTGCTAACCGCTTATGGCTGACCAAAGGATCGTGTGAACCGTCGTCGTCACCTAATGTTATTTGAAAGATGGAAGTCATGTGTTTTCCGCGTTGGAGTTTGTCTCGTCATGGGTGGAAAATGAAACTGTGATCGCTTGAAAGATTGGTTAAGTGCCGGATACGGCGCGTGTCTTTCGGATAACCAAGCGACAACCGATGAAATCCAGTTAGAAAGGGCGCTTGATCACCGCTTCTTCTAGATGGAAGTCTCGGGAAGTCAATTGGACTATCGGATTATATTTAGAGGTGAGATTTCTATGCTGAGGTAATTGACCGTATATAGGAATTTCGTAATAAAAGGGAATTTTAGAAATCGCGTTTCGTTTAACTTTGCTGATGAAACCTTCGAGTAATTGTGATGCGCTCTACGTATAGTTATTGAGAGAGGATGAATCGAATCCATTGCATGTGTTAGAAAGGCCCGAATTCGAGTTAGAAGTTGACGTGTCCCATGGTGAGAATCCGATACGTGTCCTAAATTCACGTGATTAAGTTTTGAGGGATAAGATGATGTCGTTAGTGTAAATTTACGTGGGAAAGGAGGACAGGGCTAGAAAGAAATGCTTGCGTTTGTTTTCGATTTTACTGACATGAGTTTTGATGTAGATTTTCATGATTGTTAAAATTTTGCATGATGAACAGTGTTATGGCTGATGCGTATCTGTATGGTGTGTGTTGGTTGGACTTGGTTTGGCAAATTTCGAGGACGAAATTTTTTTAAGGAGGGAAGGGTGTAAGGACCCGTAATTTCAGAAATTATTTAAAGGATTATTTAAAGTTAGAAATTGAAGGAAAGTATAGAATTTGTTGAATTATTTGATTTGGGGTCAATGTGAGAAGGTTGTTCTTAGAGGGGTGCTTGTGCAATTTGTATTTTAGTTAATATATATAGGGGTGTGTTGGTTGTAGGAGATTAAAAATCTCCCACTTCCCTCTCTCTTCCTCCCGTCCGTTCCCCCTCTCTCTCGGTCTTACTCTCTCTCACTCATCCCACCACCGAAACTCGAAACCCAAGGAACCCGACCCTCTCTCCACCTTCCTTGTGTGCCATTGAGTTCGTAGTTCGTCCGGTTTGGCTCGGAGAGGAGTATTTTGGGCGTATTTCAAGTTTGTGTTCGAGGGTTCGCGTGGCCCGATCTCTTCGCGTGTTTGCTCTCCGACTTCGAGGTAGGGAATTCTTGCACTTGATATATGTTTATGTGTTGGTTTTGAGCCTTGATCGTGCTTTAGATCGTTGATTGATGTTGTAGTTGGAACTTCAAAAATCTGCAGAAAATCCGCTCGAAAGCATCCTGTATCGATACGGCCCAAAATCCGTATCGATACAGTTCTCTCTGATCGGCCTCGAAGCCTATCCGTATCGATACGGATTTTGCCCGTATCGATACGGTGAGCTTATTTCCAGTTTTCACTGTTTTGCTCCGAACTCTATTGTTTTGACCCCCGATCACTTTTAATTCCCTTTGGATACCTCCAAACCTATTCCAAGCATGCTTGGCTGAACCCCTTTGGTTTACTTAAGTTATCCTCGTCCCGTTGGCTTTCCGTTGTTAGAAAAAGAGTAGTGTCATACTAGAGAAAAACATAATCGAAATGCATCTTATGGAATTGATGGTACTTGAGGGTCGTTGTGGCATGAGGTGACCTACACTATATGTATGATAGATGCTATGACTTAGCGTGGCGAATGGTAGGATGAAAAAGCGTATTGTAGTGAGGTTATCGAGTATTGTAGGAGATAAGGTATGATGTGGGGCGCTTGGTTGGTCGTTAGGGGTTTGCCTAGTGGTTTGAAAGAGGATAGGGTAACTCGTATCTTCATGCTTCATCTTGACTGATCACCCTAGGTTCCTTTGGCACTCGTTCAATAGATTCTTGTTTAAAACCTAGCAGCTGGTGTGTTGGGAAATTGTTGTGGGTTCGGTGCGTGACGTAAGGCATCGAGATAGACATTGAGGGATAACGTGAACTTAAGGTATTTGCTATCGTATAATAGAACATGGTTATGGGTTTGCAATACATTGAATGGTGATGATTGAAAGGTTGTGACTTTGGAAAGCTACGTAACGGTTAATTGAAGTTCCGTGGTATAATCGATAAAGTGATGATAAAAGTGACTATGAGATGATGACGATTATGAAAAAGATGTGAGAAGTGACCCAAGTGGTCGTTATGGAGGGAATAGACTCGGGGTGACCCTACGCTCGAGGGAATAGACCCGAGGTGACCCAAATGATTATGATTATTATTCTTGAGGGAAAAGACTCGGGGTGACCCTACGCTCGAGGGAATAGACCCGAGGTGACCCAAATGATTATGATTGTTGTTAAGGGAATAGACTCGGGGTGACCCTACGATCGAGGGAACTAGACCCGAGGTGACCCGAGTGATCATTGATGGAGATATCTGACTAAAAGAAAGGAAAGGAAAAAGAATCTTTTAATAAGAAATGGGTTTTGGCAATGAAATGAGAAACGTGAAAGATTGTGAAATGAGATCGAATGTAGAGATGGATGTGATGTGAAGTATCAATTGATAAACTAAAGATTGGTTAAACGTGTTTGATGTGGGAACGTTAGTGACATTTGTATGGTGTGCGAAGTGATAGGCATAGTATATAGAATTGTCTAGAATCCTTTGGTCACAGGGAGTTGCTCGTTGGTAGCCATGTAAACTTTGGGTATATCAGTCTTTTCTCACTCACTCTTGGTGCATAACTTGGCATGTTTTCCTATAACTTGTGTATAGATTTCTCTACTGGGCTAGTGTAGCTCAACCTATCATTTTCAGGTTTATTGCAAGTCACTGTCATGGAATACTTGGAGTGCATGCTGTTGTTGTTGTTGTTCAAAACTATTTTCGGAAGCTTTTGGCTATCTTTGTAAACTAAACTGCGTTGTATTGTATTTTCTATTGTGAAATTCTGTAATTATTGGACAGGTTTATGGAATTGGGAACTAAACTATCTTTTGGGTTATTTATCGTAATCCTGGTGAGGATTTTGATTATCAAATGTTATTATTGTTTATGTTGGAAATCGAGGGCGTGACACTAGAGGTCCGAGACAAATCGAAAACTCTCAAAGTGTGCAGCTCGATAATATATAGAGATAGACAAAGAGTTGAGAAATTGACTCAAGCAGAGACTGGAACCTTTAGCCCACCTAAAACCTGGCTGACAAAATGTTGGATATTCTAGAGGTATCCAACGTAAAGGGCTAAAAGTAAATTGCCAAATGCCAATAGATGAAGTAGCCTCTAACCTTATGAACCAAGCTTACCTTAATGCCATCATCCTCAGTAGAGGCTTTAACACAAGACTGGGCCTTCATTTGGATGAGTAAGGCCTAAAACTTCGGAAAAAGAAAACGTAGTCGTCTTCATCAAAGAAGTAGCTTTCAAAAGACACGAGATCTATGGATTCCACACATATTCTTCTCCAATCAAATCACCGAGGAATCCAATGGACTCATGTGCTTCCACCAGCAACACAACAGAAAGTTCAAGCTTCACAATATGTACATACCTTCCCAAATGTACAATTGATCAACTACATATGCACATAATCCCTACCGAACAAATGACCGAGGAGAATCCAATAAGCTCCTGAACTTCTAGTAGCACACACCAAAAATTTAAGCTCCACAATATATCCCCAGGCATGAACATAACTCAAAGGATGTGAACAAAAGCCACCACACAACTCTTTTTACTCTTTGGAATAACAAGAATAATGACAGCTGACAAGCGATCTCTGCACTTGTAGTTAGAAACAATGACATTAGAACGACCACTTTGATTTTATTCAGTTATCCAGTGTGAGCTAAATATTGCACACTGGATAACTGAATATACCTTCACCTTCAAGTGAGATTCCCAAGTTGACATGTATCTGTGTAAGCAAATAAGACCATTGTTTTCCCCCGGCTTCGGCCGTTTCTAAAGCCAAAACAAACTCCTCTTTAGCCTCACCATGCCTCCCAAGAACATACAAACAATTCCCAGCCCTAAAATGTGGCCTCACATCAGTGATCAGTTGGTTGAAGCTCACAAGCTCTTTTAAAACTCACCAAAGCTTCCTTATAGAACTGTATGCTCATACAAAACCCTACCAATTGCCATTTGCCCATCAAATGCCTCTTCTCTTGATCTTGCCCCATCTGCCTTTGTTCTCAAAACACCCACGGTCCGTTTGGATGGAGGATATGATTTTGGGTGGATATAGAAGGAGGGTGGATTTGAGGGTGGATATGTAAGAAGGGTGGGTTCACCTCCTAAGAAGGAGGGTGGATTTGAGGGTGGTTTTTGTGGGTTTGCCTTTTGAAGTTATTTAATTTTTTAAAGATAACATGTATCATGTTGAATGTTGAATTTATTTCTTGAAAACGTGAAGGGGGGCCCCATTTTGGGGATTCGCCAGGGGCTCCCAAAATGAATTGGTTGGTGCTCTTGATCATTTCTAGATAATTGCCTTCATATCTTGTATATCCTTGTGTAGTGAATGCACTACATCTTGTAGTTGATACAAACCTACTTGTAAAACCTAGTAAAATAGAAATATGAGAGACAAGAGTCCCACTTTGAGGGGGTGGACCTCCAATCGGCTCAAACGAGCAAAACTGAGTTCTTGTTTTTCTCCAGTGAGAGACAAGAGTCCCATTACGCTTGTTCAGTTATTTACCATTTCCATAAGGTATTATTGGCATTGTTAATTGTTGTTGCCTCTTTTCGGACTTCTAAATTTGTATTATTGTTATTGTTATTATATGCAGGTTATTATGCGTCCACCGCGTGGAGGTCGAGGCCGAGGTCGGGCCCAGGGGCGGGGTGTCGTCCACGACAAGTCTGAGGTTGCTGAGGTAAACAGCTTGACATACCTGCCCGAGTTTATACTCAATAAAAAAAAACCACTATGCTTAGCTCTGATCTGTCCCACATATAGTGGACAGGGCATGTACGAATAGTGTGAAATCAAAAAAAGGGTTTCAGTTTGTGTCCAAAAAACTAAAAAAACCACTCCGCTTAGCTTGGATCTTTTTATCATGAATGTTTGATGGTAGTTGATGTGTAGCATTCCACTAGACATTTTTCTCCAGTATCCACTGATACAATCAGCTTTTGGTAACCAAAAACCGAAATTGTTTTTTATTTTCAGTAAGCAGTATCTGACATGTTATACTTACTTCGGCAAGCAAATATTAAAATTGCTTTCCATAGTTTATTTGTTGTGACTGACGACAAAACTTCCTCTTTTAAAAATAACTTGTAAATTGTGGTACTCATAAACGTGTAGCTTATGCGTCCACTGCCTCGAGGTCGAGGAGGCCAAGATCGGGGCCGGGGCCAGGCCGAAGTGCATCGTGAGGAAGAGGAGGAAGAGGCACATGATTTCGTCGAGGACATACCTTTTGCTCAGGTGAAAATTTTCCAATTTCACACCAGCTTTGTAGTAGTTTGTATTTTACCTTTGTTTGTTTTATGAACACTAACTTTTGAACGAAATGAAATGTTTGGTAACAAAAAACTGAAATATGTAAGTACCTTCGGTAACCTTGACGACAAAACTGCCTTTTTGAAGACAAATTTGTAATTGTATTATGTTCATATACGTGCAGGTTATGCGTTCACTGCCTCGAATTAAAACTCGAGTAGCCCGAGGTCGGGGCCCGAGCAAGGCAAAAGTGCCTCATCAGGAAGAGCAAGATGTTGTCTTGGAGGACATACCTGAGGATGAGGATGAGGTGAAAATAACCTACCGATTTAACACTAAGATTTTTTTTTGTTGAACACTAACTCATATTATTTGCTTTCAATTGTTTGTAGTTTTATGAACACTAATATGTATTCTATTTTTTTGCATATACGTGTAGGTTATAGCATCGCCAGAGGAACCGGTAAACTTTTTCCAATTTCATAAGTGCTTTCAATAGTTTATTTGAATCCTTATAAAGCCTATGAACACTAATATGTATTGTATTATTGGCATATACGTGTAGGTTATAGCACCGCAAGAGGAACCGGTACACTTTTTCCAATTTCATAATTGCTTTGAATTGTTTTTTTTAATCTTTATTTGTTTTATGAACAATAATATGTATTCTATATTTTTTGCATATACGTGTAGGTTATAGCACCACAAGAGGAACCGGTAAACTTTTTCCAATTTCATAATTGCTTTGAATTGTTTTTTTTAATCTTTATTTGTTTTATGAACAATAATATGTATTCTATATTTTTTGCATATACGTGTAGGTTATAGCACCACAAGAGGAACCAGTAAACTTTTTCCAATTTCATAATTGCTTTCAATTGTTTTTTTTTAATCTTTATTTGTTTTATGAACAATAATATGTATTGTATGTTTTTTGCATATACGTGTAGGTTATAGAACAGGCACAGCAAGAGGTAAATATTTTCCAATTTTATACTTGCTTTCAATAGTTTGTTGTAATATTTCTTTGTTTTATGAACACTAATTTGTATTGTACTATTGGCACATACGTTCAGGTTATTCGAGGCCGACGTCGAGGTCGGGGCCGGGGCCGGGCAGAGCAACATGACGATGCGCCTTTGGATGTGGGTGGTCCGGAGGACCTATCCTTGCTAAAGAGTTTTCGCACACATGTGGCTAGATCCATCTTGGAGGGACAAGAGAGGGGTACATTAAGATTGCATCAACACTCAAGTCTTTTAGGTAGTTGGGTAGTTACAAAAGAGAGGTTCAAACAAAAGGTTATCAATTCGGGCATGCTTCCATTGTGTAGCATAACTAAGAACTCGTATTGCAATTCCTTTAGAATTTCTGCATTTGTTGAAAGGTGGCATCCGGAGATGAACACCTTTCACTTTCACTTTGGGGAGATGGGGTTGACATTAGATGACGTAGAACATATACTCGGGATACCTGTTCGTGGATTGGCTGTGTACACGGAGGACGAAAGGACGCCAAAACAACTTTTAATGGATTTCCTTGGTTTGTCGGGGGAGGTAGCGGAAAATACAATTGCATCGAATGCAGTTAAAGGGTATGCAGTTAAGTTGAGTTGGTTGGAGATGAATTTTAAGGAGGTATCTGAGACGGACACAGACGAGCGGGTTGTGTGTTATGCTCGTGCGTACCTACTATATGTCATTGGGTGCACCCTTTTTTGTGACAAGTCAGGTGGGTTCGTACAGCTTGACCTCCTTCCACTATTGGAGGATTTAGATCAGGTTCGTACGTACGGGTGGGGCTCTAGTTGCTTGGCATTTTTGTACAGGCATCTTGGTTATATGAGTAGGAGGAAGGCAAAGCAGATCGGTGGATTTCTTATATTACTAGAGGTACACTTACTTTTTCTATTATTACAAAACCAATAAGTTCGGGTTACAAATATATGATTGTAATATATGCTTCACATGCGTGTAATGCTATAGGCGTGGATAAACGAGCACTTCCCAATGCTTCATCCTGTTGTTGACCCAGAGTACACGAAAGACCTTCCACGGGCACGACATTGGTGTCTTCATAGCGAGAGTGGCACTAGTGTAGAGCACTACCGGCGCGTGTTGGATGACTTACTTGTGGATGAGGTAGAATTTCAACTCTTCCATCATGAATATACCTGTACATGTAAGTATGTCTAAGTAGTACTTATGTGGAGTTAGATAGCTAGGTAGAACAGGCTGGCTCTGACATAAAGACTGATTTGTTAGGTGAATTTATGTTGCTCCTCAAACCTCTCCAAATACTATCCAATGTAGGATTAAGAGACGGTGATGGTGACATTCTCCTCCACTCAAAATTGGAGAGAATTGGCTGTCTTTTCTTTGAACTTTTCGGCATTGTATGAAGCAACTACCTATTGATGCACTTAAATGCCCATGTTGGACATACCTAAATGTGCGCTTGATGTCTGTAAAACATATTTTTGTTTCCAGACACGTTCTGTACGCTCTAGGACACGTTGGAAACACTTATACAGTGTTAGTTGATGGCTTTCACCGGATTGTTTGATTAACTTGTTATTGGATTGTAATCGTAGATATCATATCTTTTGTTTTACAAATAGGTGATATTTGACCCGTACAAGAACCGCAGGCAAAATGTCTCTGATATTGCTTTCTACACTGGTCCCATTCGTGCCATGTCCTATGTGGAGCCATACCTCCCCAACAGAGTCTTGAGGCAGTTTGGTCTATTACAGCGAATACCCGCAGACCCTATTACACCTCAGCGTGCATCGAGAGGGCAGCACACCTACCACGTTGTTTACGAATGGACTGAAGGATTTTGGTCTAGCCCTGACTACCACTTAGTGCCTGAGGATAAGAGAGAGCGTACACCACCTGGGATTCCTTGGGCGTGTACTAATGACTACATTCCGTGGTTGAGTGTGTTCTCGCACCAGAGGGTGGGACGTGGTCTGCCACCTGTTGGAGGGCGTGTTCGGCAAGGTCGCGAGGAGCAGGTACGGGTTGTGTTGGATGTGGTACAGAGGGCTTTGGGCGATACCGGACTTGGAACTGTTGAGTTGCAGTAAGCACTACAGGACGTACATGCCATTTTACTGCCGACATTTGATACTTAAAGGAGGCGGGGTGTTAGGGGGCGAGGTTAGATGTTGGGTTTATGATAAACTATTTCGATAGCTTGTTGCTCATGTATGAGATTGACTTGTCTTTTGATGTTTTTATTTGAAGTATTCATCCCCGTTTTGTGGTTTTGGCTTGATCGTATGCCCTCAGAGTTTTAGTCATTGACTCATTGCTAATATGTAGTTGTTGTGTTAGAATGGTATTTTGTTTGAGGAATGCGTACCTGGAGAATGATGTTTTCATTGCAATTAGCATTGATGATGTTTGATCCTTGTTTGTGAAGATATCTTTCAAGTTTATGATGTTATTGTGGAGACTTAATAGTTTGGCTGTCTTTGCAAATTATTGTCTCATAAAACATATGCATCGTTGGTGGCAGTGACTTGTCCCATCACCCCCACCCCATGAATTACGAGACGCAATTTTCTCCACATAACCCATAGTATACTCCCCCAACGGGCCCCCCACTTGGCCATTATTGGTGGTGGCAGTGACTTGTACATACGCATCTATAAAAGGGGGATGGTAAGCAAAATTCTTTTTCACCAACCTGAAACCGAAATTTGTAACCATTTTCAGTAATCGGAAACCGAAATTTGTGAATTATTTCGGCAACAAAATGTTGAAATCGGGCAGAATATCTGTCTATGTATCCGGGCAAACCAAGGTATCCTTCCTTTAGGGAGAAAATACGAGCCTGCGAATAGTCGCACCCTATTTCTTTCAAGTTCCAATTTCCCCCAGTCCAATCCAAAATTCTGTATAGGGCCCCCACGCCCACATGCTCCTCCTTAGGCAGAGAATCTTTGAACTATTTCGATAGCTTGTGCAGTGTCATGCTTTTTCCAAGCAAGGTAATTATTTTTCACCAACCTGAAACCGAAATTTTGAACACTTTTCAGTAACCAGATACCGAAATTATGTAATTATTTCGGCAAGAAAATGTTGCAATCGGGCATAATATTTTACCCCAACAATTATGTCGGCAAGCAAACTTCTGTATATAAGGGCGGATCAAAAACAAAAATACCTCTGTATAGGGCCCCCACCCACATGCTCCTCCTCAGGGAAAGAATCTTTAGTAAATATGGAGCGCAGTGCCTTGTCAAATCACTTTATTTGTTTGAAGTTGCAATTTCCTCCGTACAGCCCATGATCTTCATCCCATAGTCCCAATGTCTATGCCTATAAATTGGGAGCTGATTGGGGGAGTTTCTGACTCATATCTCCCTCTATCTTTCCGACTATTTCATACAAAATTTAATAAGTATACAAAATTTGTAAAGCCTATGGCCGGAGTTTCAATTAACATATGTACATCCCATAGCCAGCTCCTTTCAGTGAAGTTATTTCGATGGCTTGTGTATTGTCATGCTTTCTCTAAGCTAGGTAATCAAGCCGTGTCCATCCGAATATGAGGTATTGGGAATATTCAACGTTCACACCGTTCGTTCCCTTGTCCGAATAAGAGGGTTTGGGAACGTCGGTCGGTGAACGTACCTACTACAACGAGCACATTTGCTTTGCTCGTTGAGTGGAAGGCACGTCACCTACCCTCTCCACGTCATCGGAGTTGTAGTCACGTCGTGCTCCCATTGCTGTCAAAGGGAGTGGAGGTCCCCTTTACTTCCTTTGACGTACCCCCTCTGGGTCTCATAGTAATAGGCACGTCGTGCCCTGTTGCTGTAAAAGAGGCAGTGCTACCCCAACCTGCTCCTTCCTGAAACAGTATCATTTCACATTTTCAATGTTGTCAGGTTATAGTGTTTTCTGTAAGTTGTGGTAGTCAAAGTGTAGAAAAACGAGTTATTGGGAACAATGAAACATTCTAAATGTTGGATAGACACTCAAATGTTGGCTGTTGAAATTCATACAAGCACATTTCGGTAAGTAGATGTTGAAAAAAATATTAAATTTCGGTAAGTACATGTCGAAAATAATCCCTACCTTCAGTAAACAACTGCTGGAACATATATTTTCGGTAAACATCTGTTGGAAAAAATATTATATTTCAGCAGCCACATGATGAAATAGAATTATTCGGTATCCAAGTGCTGAAAATATTAAACAATTTTGGGGTGTAAATGCTGGAAAATTACACAAATATCGGTATGGAGCTACTGGAACATTATACAGATGCTGAAAAAATCAACCTCTGCGTGCTCAGTCAATTTCTTCACATCAACCCCATAATAAAATAATGGCACAAACAGCGAAACAAACTCCATGGATGTGCTTAGTCAACAACATCGCAATGTAAAGCGAGAACATGATAACCATACATATAAAACGAAACTAATCTACATCAAAGGACTCGGCGGTTGCTACATCACTTCCTATTATGGCTTTAAACGCTTCTATTTGGACAGAAAAAAGTGTCTCCCATTCCTTGGCCTCCTCCCATCGGAATTTGAACCAATAGTTGGCAATAGGTGGCATGGGGGAACATGCTTTTAGATCAACCTGTCAAAGTAAAAGGATTTTGAAAATTGAACAGTAACTCATATTCTTGAAATGTAGAATTTCTGAGGAAGAAAACTATACGGAATGTACCTATACGAAGTGATCTCCGTTCACGAGTCCAATTCCAAGAACCCTTATTTTGTCCGATGATGGAAGACGAGAATGGAGTGGAAGGAAAGTAAGGCATTGAAGTTGGGATAGGAGGACAACCACCACATTATAAGTAGAAGTTACAACGTGACCCATGTCAGGAAATATCATCCACCTGTCTTCGGGTGCAGTTCCGTCTTGAAAGAATGACAATCTATAACGTAACTTGTTAGCACCTCCAATACCAGTCATATTTTCGTAAAGGTCATAATGGTTATTCACCTCCAAGAGCAAATCATTTCGGCATGTCTTCCAATTGTGCTCGGATTGGTGCATAAAATAAGCTACCGCTCGGTACCCACAATTTCCATCACTTCTCACATCCGTAATCGATTTTACGTGCGGTCGAATTGGCTCCGGGAAGTTATTAAGGTACGGTCCTACAAAAAGGGTTCCAACAAGTTTTGGCTTCTTCCACCTCGGTAACTCCTTCGCCGCCTTGGGGGTTCTCACAACGGCCTTTGCCTTGGGGCTATTATCATCCACACCCGCCTTGGCATTTGCCTTGGGCCTTTTTTTCACAACTGCCTTAGCCTTGGGGTTTTTTCCTTCACCGAGTTAGGAGTTTCCAAGGATGCCTCAACATACTCAAACTCAGACGGGTTCCTACGCATTGACTTATTGACCGAACCTAACTTTCGACCGCGGGTCTGGACCTTCTGTTGGGGTGAAGACAGGGATGTGGTTGATGGATTCAAAATGGGTTTCAAAGTGTTCATCCAATGCATATGGGTCATAGGGTTTTGGCCAACCATTTTGGCCATAAAGATATTCCAGTCGGCATTCATTAGGTCCAAAATTGCCCCATCATCTTTACGTTTTTCAAACGAAAGCATCTTCCAATGATCATTAATCAATGACAACGGTATGGGTTCACTTCGATTCTTGAATGGAGCAATCTCGTGAGCACAAGGTAAACCATGGGTTCGGCGGATAGGACAGCCACAATCAACCTTGTCCTCCACAACCATGTCATCAATTTTCTTAATCTCCGGCAACATCAAACCCATGGCAGTCTGTGAAGCAGCTCCCCTTAGATGGTCAAAGATAGGAATTCTAAACTGGTGCTGCCAACAATTCAAACTTTTCTCAAAGCTACCCTTTATATCCGTGATTTGTAATTTTACCAAGTCGGGCATTTTAGCCCATGCGGCCGAGAAGTTGGCTTGGCAATTCGAAATGTGGGATTTAAGTTTCGCATGTTCAGACTCAACCCTGTGGAAATGGTAAAGGAAAGTTTTAGGCATCAAAATATCAATATATAATTGTGAAAAGATATGGACACCGTGAAATATGCATGGTGTTAACCATTTACCTATTGCTTGTCAGGTTGCCAAAGTGCATTACATTGTTCGTCCAAGCTGATACGAATTTCTGCCAATACGGTCCCAACCAACTTGTCTCAACGTACTTAATCGCATCAGGATATAGCACAAACTCCCGCTTCATTGTACAAAGTGCTTGCTCGTATAAAGATATAGTTGGTGAGTATACCAGTGAATCCCAAGCATGCTTAAAAAAGCCCAAGTCGTCTCATCAAACATCTTCCTACATTTGCATATACATTTTGCCCAATATGCTACCGACAAAGAAGATGGCTGGCCGTTGGGAACACTCTTGTAATGGCATTCACTAGGGCTAACTCCCTGTCTGTCACAATAACACTGGGAAGTGCATCGGGATCCATCATTCTCTTCAAATTCTCCAACACCCACGTATAGTTTTCCACTTTCTCCCCATCGATGAATGCAAAGGCAGCCGAGAAAGTCCTCTCGGTTGATGTAATGCCAACAATCTGGAGTAAAGAAAACCTGTATCTATTGGTCTTGTATGTGCAATCCATCAACAAAACCCGAGGGAAAGTACGCAACATGTCACCAGAAGTAGGATGTGACCAAAACAAGTCCTTCAGGCAGTCATTGTCATCTTTCCGGTTAAACTCGATGTACCCATATTCTTGCAACTTAGCCAATAAATATTGCATTTGAGATCTCCCCGCTCGGTCCTTAAACCCATGCTTGTAGCGTGCATTATAGATGGTTTTAATTGAACTTACATTGAATTCATCCTTACCCTTTATTAGACTTAGGATCTCTCGCGGGGACGACAATGACGAAACACACATATCCACCAACATAGTCGACTGCTCCGAAGACAACCTCGCGGGATAAGCGTGCCCCTCAAGTTGTTTCGCGGGAGGATGATTGTGATTGCCGTTGACGACAGTGACAGTCCAACCTTCCAACCCCTTAATACATCTTAGTTCAAACGGACATTCGCATTTCTTAGTTCCTGTGACGCGTGCTATCTTCTTTGCCTTCCCTTCTTTGCCATTCTCCTTCACATTACCTCCTTTGTCATTTGCCTTGTTGATAAACGGTCTATACTTTCCACCCCGTTCACATGCAAACCGCATCCTTGGCCTTCGGTTCTTTGCCATTCTCTCTGACGACTTAATGATAATCACAAATCCATTTTCCTTGCCGGTAGATGTTATCCAATCTCTCAATATATCTTCAGATGGAAAAACCTATAAACATGATTGAACAAAAACATTTCATAGCAGTAAACAAACAAAATCAAAAGAACCATTGAATCATCCACATGTTTGAAAACACTCACATTCTCCGTTGTAAACTCCCGTGTGAAATCATATAGGTCCAGCCACATTGGTGGACCTATGTGGCTGTCGTGCGCACTCACATTCTCTGTCGTAAACTCCTGTGCGGTCACTGGACCTATGTGGCTGCCGTGCGTTGAAGTATCACCCTGAAGAAAGTATCAAAAATTCAAAAGTCCATTAAAACAAGTTTTCGGCCTCTCTGGGATCTGTTTCGGTAAGTGAATGTCGAAAATACATAGAATTCGGTATATAACTGTTGAACATAAGTATCAATTTCGGTAACAACATGTCAAAAATATGTACAAAATTTGGTAAACAACTGTCGAACTATAGATATAGGGAAAATCATACATACATTTCGGTAAATATCTGTTGAAAACAAGAATATATTTCGGTAACTACACGTCGAAAATATGTTTAGACTTCGGTAAAAATCTGCCAAACCACTATTTTCGGTAAATAGCTGTTGAAACAATAATTATATTTCGGTAACTACACGTCGAAAATATGTTCAAACTTCGGTAAACAACTGCCGAACCACTATATACAAAAATCATATATACATTTCGGTAAATAGCTGTTGAAACAATAATTATATTTCGGTACCTACACGTCGAAAATATGTTCAAACTTCGGTAAACAACTGTCGAACTATCTATATAGGGGAATCATACATACATTTCGATAAATAGCTGTTGACAATAAGATTATATTTCGGTAACTACACGTCAAAAATATGTTCAAACTTCGGTAAACAACTGCCGAAACCACTATATACAAAATTCATATATATACATTTCGGTAAATAGCTGTTGAAAAAAAGATTATTTTCGGTAACTACACGTCGAAAATATGTTCAGACTTCGGTAAAAAAACTGTTGAACCACTATTTTCGGTAAATAGCTGTTGAAATAATAATTATATTTCGGTAACTACACGTCGAAAATATATTCATACTTCGGTAAACAACTGTCGAACTATATATATAGGGAAAATCATACATACATTTCGGTAAATATCTGTTGCAAACAAGATTATATTTCGGTAATTGAATGCTGAAAATGTATCTAAATTTCGGTAACTAACTGTCGAGTATGGTAATATTTTACAGTGGTTAGCTACCGAAATTACCTACTTTATTCTGTTCATTATGTTCGAACCAGAAACATCAAAAAAACCCTCGAAAAACTGGGTTTACAAAACCCACACGCCACAACAACAAAACAGAGGCATTGTAAATGGAAAAACTTACCTCCTCACGCGGCTTCCAACATACAATGTCCATCACAGTATCTTTCTTCTCATTTGCCATCGTATGGTTGCCAATAGAATTTGATTCAATTTCAAAATCTAAGCCTACAAGTGGGTCAAAAAATGAATCAATGGAAGGACTTGAACCTTTCATTGATACATTATTTGGTCCTTGTTCCTCCTCCATTGGAAAATTTGAGAGAGAGGAGAAAAGAAAATGATGAAGAGAGAGGAGAAGAGAAGAAGATGAACAGTAGTAGTAGACAGCCGAAGAACACTTGTGTTTTTTTCTTTTAAAACGTGGATGATGATTTTGAGGGGGAAGGGGGAAAACGTGAATGATGATTTTGAGGGGGAAGGGGGAAGTGGATAATTTAGGGGTTTTGGTCATTAGGGCATATAGGTCATTTCACGTATTAGTATAAAGGTAAGTAGGTCACTTTGCATTAGGGGGTCATGTTGTAATTAGTTGGTAATTTTTAACGGGCTAAGGGAGAAAAAACGAGGCTGCGAATAGTCGCCCCCAACAACATTGCTACACATACCCTGCATTTGAATGGATCTAATCACACCCGTTTCACATAGTGGGTAGTATATGATGTTAGAGGAGTGTGGTTGCATCTGTGCAGATGTGGTACATACCAAATACCTTAATCATTTTCGATTGAAATTAAATTACTTCCACCAGCGATGGAAACGGTGGGTTTTCCACCATCACCGTTTGTGGGCCCCATCGTGCATTTGCTGGTGATCTGAATCATTCATCTTGCAGGGTCCACAGAGTAGATTAGTAATTCAAAAAATCAACTTGATCGGAGATAAATGTATCAAAATTTGAATTTTGATTTATTAAATGGATGGTCATGAACAGTTTAATTTGACAGAATCAAACCATTCATTTTATGAACTAAAATTTAACTTTTGATAGATCTATCAATATCTAATCAATGTGGACCATTAAACCTATAAAAAAAAGACCTCTCTCTCTCTCTCTCAATCAACCCTAGCACCATAATAACATTTCTTCTCCCTTCCCCTTCCCCTCCCCCTCCCCCAGAGTTGAACAACCCTAATACGGCGGCGGGATGGGAAGACCATGATACTTGTTATCAATATCTCTTTTTCTAGTCCTTGGTTTGTTTTTCTCATGTCTCTTCAGATCAACAACTTGTCGTCTGATCTATGAGAGTTTTGTCTCTCCTTTCTGTGAGAGTTTTTAGTTTCATCTTTGGGCGAATATTACGTTTACAGATCAAATTCTTTCAGATGATGTTGCTTCATAACGGTATCCGTGTCAACACTGCTCTACTACCCCTGTATGATGTCTTTGCTGGATCAACTCATGGTGGCTTTGTCAGATCTGTAGCTTTGGGAGTTCATTGGCGCGTTCATACATTGGTTGGAGTTCGTCTAATCGTTTGGGTATTTGTTGTCTATTTTCTTGGCTAGCACTTTATCTCTTTTTGAGACTGCAAAGAAATATGAAATTTCAGCATAATGTATGTTAGACGATGCCTAAGTTGGGGTGAAAGACATCAACCGCCTTATGCTTTCTTGTTTTGTATCTTTAGATAATTATTTTGGCTTTGTCCAATATATTTGTAATGAAGTCGGTATGGTAAGTGTCGTTGGACTTACATCAACTTTTGTCAAAAAATAAAATCAAACTAAATTTTATGTGAATATACTATTGGATGCTGCTATTGCCACGACAAAATTTTATAATGCCACAATAGTTTTTGTGTATTGACAGTAATACCCTCATCTGTTAGAGATAGTTTCGTGGCATTATCGTCTTCCTTAAGTGGGCCTTATAACGATTCAGATTTTCATATTAAATGCATGGTAGGGCTCATAACGACAGTGGTGCAAAACTCACCGTTTCTGCCGCCTAATCTCTTTTCGATTACCAAATCTCACCCACGTTTCTTAAACAAAAGTCATCATCTGGAGAAATTTTCAAGTGCCAGGTGGGTACCACGTCACCCGGCTAATGTGGTGCCCGAATGGGCACATTCGAACCGTCCAAAAGTATATTGGACACTCAAATTGAAATACTCTCTCTCCTTTCACCCCCACACTCTCTCTCCTCTTTCTCTCTCCTTTTTCTCTCTCCAAATCCAAGCCGTCCAAAACCAAAATGGACGGCCCAGATGAACTAAGCGGGCACCACGTGGTACTCGCTCAGCCAAGGCTAGCCCAAGGTATATGGATGCCCTAGGCCAAGTGGTAGAATAGTGCCCTACATAAATTTCATAATTTAAAAACAATAAACAGAAATACTTATCTATATATCATTTTCATTCATACTATTCAACATGGTAAATATTTCGGCCTTAATAGCTTGTACGGTTGCAATAATATTCAGTGGACTCAGGTTTGAATTATAGCAGCCCCAATTTATGTGATAGGCGACAAGGCACTTCAAAAAATATACCCTACTAGGATTTGAACCTAAGCATCTTATGTGGAAGAGCAAACACTTTACCACCAAATGAGTTTATATTATAGTTGCATATAGAAAATATATATACTTATCTAGGAAGAGGTGCCCCATTTTTTACCCAAAATGTGAAGGCCCAAGGCGGCGGCCTCTTGGGCCTTCCCATTGGGCCGGCCCTGCGCTCGGCACTGAAAAATTTCTCCTTATTTATACTTCTCCTTAATGCTCAACACTTAACTCTCTTAAAGCATTCATCTTATGACAATAAAACTCATTTGTCCTCAAGCATATGTTCCGCAATGGAAATCCATGCACGAATGGGCTAGCAAAGGAGGCGCTTCAGAGTGCGACTGTAGATTTTGGAGTCCCCTCCTTCGAGCATTCAATTGTTGTTGGCTTGGGATCTAACTGGTATTGAGGAATATCTTATTGTAATTTTTTTGTAAGCTTAGGACCTCCTCTCTTTTTTTATGTTTTTTTGAGCTTAGGCCCTCCTTTGTACCAAAAAAAAAAAAAAACTCCTTTCATTAGCAAGAATTACGATAAAAGCATCTAGAGAGAAGCCAAGGTAGATGCAAGAGTATAAGCAAAATTTCTAAGGTGGCATCTCGCTAAGCACTTTTTGGGTTTTTTCTTGCCTTTGAAGTTTGGGCCTCATTTTTTTTGGTTTTCCAATTAGTCTAAGAAAAAAATTATTACTTTTATTCAAATATTTTTAAAAATATCTAAGATAAAGCCCAAAAAACTTGTTTTATCTTGGATATTTCACGTAACGAGAATTGTAATAGCGGAATAAGAAGATCTCATGGATATTATGATTGGCATGAATTTATTGCTAATTTTAAAACCCATTTTACTGGCCGAATTGTTACATTCATATACACACATACAGCTGTGTACAAGTATTATTTATGCGTGTGGGGCAAATATTTCTTAACTTGGTGTGACTCAATGAGTGACTTAGTGGGCTACTCGAGTGAGTTGTTACCTGTTGTTGTTGACTGGTTGTTTTTCTCTTTTTCAGATTATAGCTTTCAGCCTCCGTTTGAAGGATTGTTCTTCTTATTTTGTTGCCTTGTTGGGCCTCCATTGGGAGGTCATTGTTCTCTGATTTGCCCTACCATGTGCGGGTTTTTCTTCCCCTTCGCGGGACTTTCTCACCCCTTTGGCGGTTGTGTGCACTGTATTGAGGTAATGTCAATGAGTTCTCGGAGTGGTGACAAATCAATGGCGCATGTGTGTAGTCCAGAATGCAGTGGCTTGTATATATCTCTCCTTTATGGAAATATGTTTGTCTTTCCTGATGTACGGTCTTCTTTCCTATCAATAGAACTACCCTAAACTTTGGAGAGAAAAAAAAATCCAAATAAGAAACATTTATGAGAAGTTAAACGACGAACGAGGATAGCTTTTTATTACTGAATTAATACTAATATCAGCAGGGATATTGGCAGGTACAAGTCCTGTCAATTTTGGAGCCTTGGCAACGCCCTTTGGCGTCTTTTCCCTTCAACCTCTTACATTGAACGTCGCAACCCCGCCAATCATAAATGAAGCAGAAATCTCTCAATAATTGAACCTTGCATAATTTGGGCACAGTCTCCATTATTTCATGACCACCACTGATATTACCATTAGTGTCACGCCCTGAATTTTCAACATAATAATAATAGCATTTTCAAAAGAAATCCATCGCAATAATACATCATAATACCCCAAAATGCTTCCCATAATTCATCCAAGAGAACAATCGGGTTTAAAAGTTTACAATAATGGCACTCCGGCCCAAAGTCTTAGACAATAAACCAAAGAGAGAGTAAGTCAAAGGATCTTAATTGAAATTACGATTACACCTTCAAAAGGGTTTTACAAAAGATGTCATGGTAATTCATCAGTATTAGCTTTCAAAAGCACGGTCAAATGCACAGCAAGCACTCCATATCAATGCCATTGAGGTGTACCTGAAAATAATAATAGGTTGAGCTACACTAGCCTAATAGAGAAATCTTTGCTCAAACTATATGCATATGAGGTAGATAATGCACCGAGATGAACATTTAAGAAACAAAGTCTCGGATAGTGTCACGCCCTCGATTTTCAACATAAAATATAATGATTTCCAATAAACGATACCTCGCAATAATACAGATAATACCCCAAATCAAGGTTCATTCCCATATTTGCAATTTAAATTCAACGTTTCTTGTCAAGCTTGACGATCCAAATAACATAATAGAAAAGAAGTTTTAGGGTTTACAGTCCCCCATGATCAAACAATAGTCATAATAGAAAACCATATTACACTGTCAAAGAGTTTTACAAAAGATGCCAAAGTAATTTCCATATCAGCTTTCAAAGGGATGATGTCAAAATATACACGCCAAGCACTCCATGTCGCTATCTCCAAGTGTACCTAAAAGAAGGATAGGGTTGAGCAAAACACGTGCCCAATAGAGAGTTCTATGCTCAAACTATATGAAAATGAAATGAATCATACACCATGAAAGAGTGAATATTGACAGATACGCCCAAAGTACAAATGATTACCAACGAGCTACACACTTTGATCAAAGGATTCTCGACTTCACTGGAAAGTCACTAACCGTTTATTCCTCAGACTAGACACATCAACGAACTCACGTTAATCCACCTTAGTCTATAACCAATTTCAAATTATTTTATTATCCTTCGTACAATACTACAATCTTCCTCGAGTCTACGATCATCATTATTCAATCCTTTCATTACAGAAGCTTTCTTTTCTTTTAATAGGATATTTTCCTTCAATAATCACTAGGGTCACCTCGGGTCTATTTCCCTCGAGCGCAGGGTCACCCCGAGTCTATTCCCTTGATAATAATGGCTTGGGTCACCTCGGATCTATCTCCTCGAGCGTAGGATCACCCCGAGTCTATTCCCTCAATAATATCAATCACTCGGGTCACCTCGGGTCTATTCCCTCGAGCGTAGGGTCACCCCGAGTCTATTCCCTCAATAATAACAATCACTGGTTAACGGAAACGCACATCGCTTAACCGACCATCCGTCATTTCATAATCAACTTCATCATCAATCTATTGGTTGTATCATAGAACTTCGATTCACCAATTCGTGACTCCACAATTGTACATATTCTTGCCTTCTCATTTGTTTACCAACTTGCATCCTACGTAGCATATCAAGCCCATATATAAAATTCTACATTACTCTATCCATTTGTTTCTACACCTGAACCTTATAAGACTAGTGCCAAAGGATTGAAAGGTTCGACGAGTCGAGAGGATACAAGTCACTATATCATCTCAAACAGTGCTATCACAGTATCGATTTCACTTCAAGCATTCTAAACGACCTAACAATACACCACATGATTTACATTTCAAACGTTCCAAACTATTAATCATATCATGATTTCGTCTAATAATTTAATACACGTCCTTCCCTCTAAGTACACCACAATACCACACGCAAAGTATCGACCCGCCACCACCTGAAGACATACCTCTCGCGAACATTGATACCTAGACTTCATGAAACAAGCCTCAAAGGAATAAAAACGACGAGACGGATCATAGGAATACGAATCTTGGTCTTGCTCTTCAATTCAATAGACGGACACCCATCTATCCCTTTCACACTCACCACAACGACACTCATAACCTACAACACCCCTAAACAACCTTGCGGTACATTCTCCATCTATGACCTTACTAAATTATCGATTACGAGTGTCTAAGGAAAGGAACCGAGTAACAAGACATTGGAGGACAACAACCATGCTTAGAGACAGTTTAAAAGTGTTTTAGAGGGGTCGTGTCACGCCCTCGATTTTCAACATAAATAAGTAATACATTTTAAGTAAAGAACCTCGCGGATCATACATATTACCCAAAATGGACTTCCCACCTGTTTAATTTACAACAAATCCCCAAGTTTAAAGAGATACAACCTTGGCACTACGGGCCGATTCAATTTAGTTGCAAGCACAACCAGTTCAGAATAATACAAACTTTTTAGTCAAAAGGAATTGAAAAATAAATTGAATTACATAGCCACCTTAATCAAAGCCAGTCTATTACAAGATAAGTGAGTGACTAGATGTAGTTAGCTTCCAAAGTCTTCATGTCCAAGCACACGGATGCATACAGTCTATTGTCCCGCATTTGAACCTGAAAAGAAGGATTTTGTTGAGCTACACTAGCCCAGTAGGAAAATCTTTACACAAGCTATATGAAAATGTGACGATTTGTGCAATGAGAATGATCGATCTCCACTAACGAACAAGTGATACATAGGGGCACCATAAAGAACCGACAAGCTACGACAATGGGATCCTATACTACTCAAGACATCCCTAACCATTCGTACGTCATCCCGAAGCAACATAAAACTCATATCATTCTGAATAACCACGACGACTTCTCAACCATTTTATAACTACTTAAACGAATGCCACGTACAACCTTATCATTCAATGCTATTGCCATCGAGCCTCTTTTCATAAAAAGAAAACATTCCCATTTGATTTCCAAAATAATCTTGAGAGATACTCTCGACCTCCGCGGGTCGAGCTCTGTTGATTCTCTTGAATACCGGAATCCGTTGATTTGTGCCCAAATACCGGAACCGTTGATTCGCTCAGGAATACCGGAGGATTTTGCATAAAAATCCTTTTTCCAAAAACCAAGTTCCTTTCTTTTCAAAAACTTTGGTGGAATCTATTGTTTATTTTCTCTTTTCAACGGTTACAATCTCAAGCAGCTCATAGCCCAAACAATAACTTAAACTTCAATAAGTCAATTACGACTTCATTCATCATATGAGACATTCAACTGTATTACAACACCTTGCGTTACAGTGAATTCTCTTCACCTGGGTTTCCGCATTTCCACATCTTGCGTTGCGGGCCCTCTAGAGTCTCCGCATTACCACACCTTGCGTTGTAGGACCCTCAATTCAACATTCACAACTCACACAACACATATACATTATCAATTCGAATATAGGATAACAACACTTTTCCCAAGTCACAATCTTTCATTCATCGTCACTCAAGGTATTACAACTAATAACCATGTTCTATTATATGATAATAAATGCCTTAAGTTCACGTTATTCCTCTAAGCTTATTACGACGCCCTACGCCTCGTACCAAATCCATAACAACTCCACGACACACCACCGGCTAGGTTATAAACATGAGCCTATAGAACGAATGCCAAAGAAACCTAGGATGAACATTCGAGACGAAGCACGAAGATACAGGTTACCCTACTCTCTCCCGGATCTCTAGACATACCCCTATTGATCAACAAACGCCCCACGTTATACCTCATATCCTACGATATGCGATGACCTCTCTATAATACGCATTTTCTTCCTACCATTCGCCACGTCTAGTCATAGCACCTAATGTACATAGCATGCCTCGCCTCCGGCCACATAGACTCTTAAGTACCACTAATCCCAAAAAAATACGTTTGATTAAGTTTTGTCTAGTACGACACTACCCTTTCTATAACAATGGAAAGCCAAAGAGACGAGGATAACTTAAGTAAACCAAAGGAATTCGTTTAGGCATGCTAGAAATAGGTTTGGAGGTGTCCAAAAGGGTTTGGAAGTGATCGGGGGCCAAAGGAATGAAATACGAAACAAATGCTGAGAAACTGCCCATAAGCATCTGGTATCGATACAGCCAAAACAGCTGTATCGATACAGGATGCAAATCAGCAAAGTCCATTCTGTTTTAATAATGTATCGATACGGCAAAAATCCCGTATCGATACGGAGAGGTCTCGAGCAGATTTTCTGTAGATTTCTGAGATTTTAACAACAATACTAACAACACAAACATAGGCACGAATTCACACTATATCAATCCATTCACACATAAAGAGGGTAAAGAGATCCCTACCTTGATTCAAGGAACGAGACCCAAGAAACTCGAACGAGCCCTAGCTCCGAATCTTTGGAAATCAACCGAGATCTTTCTCCCGAGCCTCACCCAACGCGATACAAGCCCGGAGTTGCGTAGAGGAGGTGAAATGAGGGTGGGTTCTTAAGGTGTTTGAGGTATTTGGGTGAGTTTTGAGAGAGAGGAGAGAGAGAGAACCGGCGGAGGGAGAAAGGGAGCCGAGAGTTGGGTTTTTGGGAAAAATGATCCCCTACTCCCAATCACACCTATTTATACCTCAAAATCTTCAAATCACACATTTACCCCTCAACCTTCTATTCTTCCACTATAGTCCTCGAATCAATTATTCACCAATTAATCCATAATTTTTTCAATTAGGCATTCAATAAATATTTCAAAAATTAAAAAAATTATTCGGGTCTCTACAGGTCGAATGTGATTGGAAATCAAAACGGAGAAGTACGAAGTGAAACAGCAAAAACTGGAGATAAGCAACAGGTATCGATACCTAAGGCAAATGTATCAATTCCCTGAGGTCAAAAATGACTCCAGACGCAAGGGTATCGATACCAATGACAAATGGTATCGATAACAAAGGATTTTCTGGGTTTGTAACACAAAGGTATCGATACCAATGCCAGATGGTATCGATACCAGATGAGTTCGAGCAGATTTTCTGCAGATTTTTGAAACTACTTCCAACAATCAAACCAACAATTTCAAGCACGAGCAAAGCACATAATCAACTCATAAGCATATAGAAGGAGTAAGAAATCCGTACCTCAAAGTTGGAGAGCAAACCCAAAGAGAGATCGAGCCCACGCAAGCCCTTGACTCCGAAATCTCGAAATCGACCGAAATACTCCTCCTCCGGTCAAGACCCACGAAATTCAAGCTCAATAACGCGTTAGGAAGGTGGAATGGAGGTTGGTTTGTGTGGGTTTCAAGTGATTTTGGTGGGTTTTTGGTTGAGAGAAAGAGAGAGAGAGTGGAGCCGAGAGAGAGAGGTCGGGAGGGATGAGAGAGAGTGAGATGGGGATTTTTAATCCCCTACATCTCCACACACATATTTATACTAGCACACACCCTAATCACACTTGCACTCCCTCCACTAACAATCCTTTCAAATTAATCCCAAAATCAACTAAACTTAACAAATTTCGTCCTTTCCTTCAATTTCTAATATTAATAAACCTTTAAATAAATTTCCGAATTTACGAGTCCTTACAGATAGCAAGGGAGAATACAATCGGACACCAATGTCGTACTGGAAATCCAAGATTCAAGGAATACTTCTTCGTCGTTAGCTAATCCATCTAGTCAATCTATCCATCATCTATTACATTTCCCTTTGTATTTATTCGAAGTTTCATCATTTCGTACATTTCTACATTAAGTGCCTTGCATTCCGGGTCTTAAGGACCTCATACATCTCCCGTTGATCTCCAATATGAACTCAAGTAGTTTTTCCTCCATTAACATACCGAATAGTGAGCTAAGAAATTTTCTGGGTCTTAGGGCCCCATATACCCACAATACATTTCCGATTGCTCGTGACCCCGTACATCCATTTTACATTCCGAGTGCTCGTGACCCCATACATCTGTTTTAAGTTCCGGGTATCAAGACCCCGTATGCCGATTTTAATTCATTTGTATTGCATTCCGCCATAAGTGTTTTTAGGACTTTAGTTCGCAAGATGCAATTAATGAGGGACATTGATGTTAAGTAAACGATTCACGTCCCAACTCACATTTCCATTCCGATCCCAAACTCGTTATCTAAACCCATTCCTTGTACTATATGGCATCATGTGTCAACTTATCGCTTTTCGCTCACGATTCACTCACCATTTTATTCAACGATCAACCTTGTCATCACATACGCTGTTTACGAGTCCATATCATTCATGAATACATACCTCAATGCTCACATAATGACCCAAATGAATAGGCAAGGAAACGGGTACCATATCTATTTAGCTTCACACCTTTCTTAGTTGTGACAAGAGCCAAAAGAGTGGGGACGAACAACGAATCATTGGAACGCAAGCAATCTAGTTTAGAGGTGATTAGAATGTGATTGGAGAGTGTTAGAAATGATCGGGGATCAACACAATCGACGAATGATCAACTAAGTTCAAAACAGTTTTCTGAGCCATGGATACCGTTACCTCAAAAAGTAGGTATCGGTACCAAACCAATTCAGTGAGCAATCAGAGATCAAGGTACTGGTACCTCAAAAAGTAAGTATCGGTACCAAAGGTACCGGTACCTCAAAAAATAGGTATCGGTACCACTGCATTACAGTGCGCGATTTGCAGAAAATCAACAAAGAGCATACCTCAGAAATCCAATCAACTAAAGCACAATTTAGGCACACAATCAACTCATAAATATGTAGAGAGAGTAAAAAATTCCTACTTCGAGCTTCAAAGCCGAACCCACGAGATTAATCAAGCCCTAGATTCCAAAATTCTCAATCTCAACCGAATAATCCTTCCCTGACCTTGACCCACGAAATTTGAAGATTGAATCACGTTTAGAGGACAAATTGGAGGTTGGTTTGAGTAGGTTCCAATTGCTTTTGGTGGATTTTTGGTTGAGAGATGGAAAGAGTGAGAGAGAGCCGAGAGAGAGAGAGATAGGTCGGGAGATAGAGAGAGAGTAAGAGATGAGAACTTTGTTCTCCTACACCCACACCCACACTTATTTACTAGCACCCACATAAATCACATTTGCACTCCCTCAAATAACAATCCTAACACATTAACCCCAAATCAAATAAACTCAATAAATTTCACATTTTCCTCAATTTCTAACATTTATAAAACTTTTAAATAATATCTGAAAAATACTGGTCCTTACCATTAGTCTCTGCACGTGAGGGGGGATGTTAGTTAAGGAATACAATCTTACATTGGTTAATTGGCTATAGAATGATTGATCACTAAATGTAACGTTAGAATCTCTCTACCTAATAGCTTAAACTTTTGAGTTTAATAAAAAAAAGTTTTCACAACGACCTCTGGTATAGTTTTCTTTCGATGTTGAAGAATAGAAAAAAAAAATTCAATTCAATTAACTTGTACCATTGAAGCAAATCTGCCAAATAAGTGCATTTTGAGGTTGAGTTCTGTTAAGATTTTTGGGCTTTTTCTTATTTTACCCTTATTCAAATATTTTTTCGCGTTTGTTAATTTTGCACCTAATTTTTGTAGATTAATAATTTGTCTTGTCAAGACGAATCGCAAAAGCTAAAAGTTATGATTGGGACCACTGTTTGCAACGAGGCGCGATATAATTGATTTGGAGGAAACAAATATTTACATCGGCGGTGTAAAGAATTTATTCTCAAAGGGGAGTGGTTTTTCATGTCTGATCTGTTGATCAGTTTTGTGTGTCCTCAAGATTTTCTTGTCAATATATATAGGCTTATTGGTTTTTTATTTTATTTTTTTGGAACCTAGGCTTATTGGTTATTGCCAAAGGTTGGACAAAAATAAATATTTCCAGAGGATTACTGTAATCAGATTTTATACCAACTTTGGAGATTTCATTCCAAAGTTATCAGATTTGAAATCTTTCGTAATTTAATTTTCTTCAAATATACTAATTAATGCTTTTGAACAAAAAGGAAAAACAAGTTTTGACAGCTGGTAGGAATTAAAGTTCGACAAATTTTGTTTAGTAGACTTGACATCTCTTCTTGAATACTATATGAAAGAGATGAAAATATTTTACTATGAATTACTCCCTCCGTCCCGATTTGTTTGTTTACTTTTTGACTTTTATATATCCCAATTTGCTTGTCCATTTGATTTTTAAATGGGTAAAATTTGCTCATTGCCCTTACTTATTTGAAATAAAGTAACTTTTCAAAAAAGTTAAGTATTTAATGTTGGAAAATAAAATACTTTTAGGTGTTTCGCTAAATAATAGATTCTCAATATTTGATGTAATTATTATGTTCCCTAAATAAGGGGCTGTTTGATAAAACTGAAAACTGAAAGCTGAAAGCTGAAAAATTAAGTACTGAAAGCTGAATGCTGAATTTTTTAAGCTGAAAAGCTGTTTGATAAATATATTAAGCACTGAATTAAAAAAATTATGAATTAATTTTGTTCCAATTCTCTCTTAATTTACTAATAGTCACAATATATTTATGGTAATGGTGGAGTGGTGGTGGAGGTGTAGTAATGGTAGTGGTGGTGGGTGGAGTGGTGGTGGAGGTGGTGGTGGTGTAGTGATGGTACTGGTGGTGGTGGTGGAGTAGTGGTGATGGGGGAGTGGTAGTGGTGGAGTGGTGGAGCTAGTGGTGGTGGAGTGGTGGCAGTGGAGGGTGGTGGAGGTGTAGTGGTGGTAGTGGTGGTGGGTGGAGTGGTGGTGGTGGTGGTGTAGTGATGGTACTAGTGGTGGTAGTGGAGTGGTAGTGGTGGAGTGGTGGCAGTTGAAGGTGGTGGAGGTGGTAGTGGTGGTGGAGTGGTGGAGGTGGTGGTGGTGATGTGGTGGAGGAGTGGTGGTGGTGGAGTGGTGTAAGTTGTGGAAGTGGTGGTGGTGGCGGTGTAATGGTAGTAGTGGTGGTGTAGTGATGGAACTGGTGGTGGTGGTCGTGGAGTAGTGGTAATGGTGGAGTGGTAGTGGTGGAGTGGTGGCGGTGGAGGGTGGTGGTGGTAGAGCTGGTGGTGGTGATGTGGTGGTGGAGTGGTGGAACTGGAGTGGTGATGGTGGTGGTAGTGGTAGTGGTGGTGGAATGGTGGAGCTGGTGGTGGTGATGTGGTAGAGGAGTGGTGGTGGTGGTGGAAGTTGTTGTAAAGACCCGTATTTTCAGAAATTAATAAAAGGTTTATTTGAAATTATAAATAAGGAAAATATGGGATTTATTGAGTTTAAATGAATTTGGGTGAATGTGATAGAATGGTTTGTAAGAGGGTATATGTGCAATATGTGTTTATTTGAGTATATATAGGTGTGTATGTGTATGTAGAGGAGTAAAATACTCCTCACTCTCTTTCTCATTCTCCCGATCTCTCTCTCCCTCACAGCACTCTCTCTCTCCCTTCAACACCCAAAATCCCACTCAACCACTCAAAACCCATGGCAAATAACCTTCAATCCTTCATCCATTTGCATTATTAAGCTCGTATCTCGTTCGGTCTAGATCGGGAAGGAGCTTTCTTGCTTGGTGTCGGCTTCGGAGTTCTAGGGCTTGATCAATCTTTTGAGTTTCGGCCTTGGTGAGCGAGGTAGGGAACTCTTACTCTCTCTACATGTTTATGGGTTAGTCGTTGTACCAAAATCGTGCTTCATTTGGTTGGAATCGACGTTTTCCCCATTTTTGAGTTTTCTGTAGATCACCACTGCCACTGTAAGGCAGTGGTACCAATACCTTGTTTTTGAGGTACCGATACCTAATTTTTGAGGTACCGATACCCTGATTCTTGTTTGCTCTCTGGATTGGTTTGGTACCGATACCTAGTTTTTGAGGTACCGGTACCTATGACTCAGAAAAACTGCAGTGAACTTTGTTGATCACTCTTTGATTGTTTTGAACACCGATCACTCGTAACACTCTTCAATCACATTCTAGTCATTTCCAAACTTGGTTATTTATGTTCCAAGGATTCGTTGATCGTCCCCACTCCTTTGGCTCCCGTTATAACAAAGAAAAGTTTAAAACTAAATGAATATGAAACTTGTGCGTTCGTCTATGCATTTGGGTTATTACGTGAATGTTGTGACATGTTTTATGAATGATATGGATTTGTCATATGCCATGCGTTACGGTAGTGAGGCTTGTGGAACGAGAAATCACAATTTAGAACGATAGAACGAAACAAAGGAAGCCATGGATCCACTAAAAGGTGTGATACTGGAAGCGGGACGCACGGGGTCCCAAATGCCTGGAAGTGCACAAGAAAGCCACGGATCCACCGAATGGTGCGATGCCGGAATGAATTCGGATGCACGGGGGTCCTAAATGCCCGGAAAGGAAATCGAGAACACATGCTATAATGAAAACGGAGAATTTAGAGATTATTAAGCGACATGAATATGGATGGTGTTGATTGTCAAGCATTATTCTCTTTACCTTGTTCATGTGGGAACTTTCTTGTATCAATGTTCATCTCGGTGCATTGTCTATCTCATGTGCATATAGTTTGAACAAAGATTTCTCTACTGGGCTAATGTAGCTCAACCTATTATTATTTTCAGGTACACCTCAAGGGTCTTGATTTTGAAGTGCATGGAGTGCTTGTTTGACACCACATCTTTTGAAAGCCGCTATAGAGGAGTTATTCTAGCATCTTTCGTATATTTTTTTGAAAAGATGAAATTGTAACTCATTTGAACTCTTTTGACTTTGGAAATCATGTAATCGCTAAACTTAATGTCTTTTGACTAAATTCTGGAATTTGGGGCCGGAGTGCCATTATTGTAAACTTTAGACTTGTTGTTAACCCGGATGGATTATGGGAATTATTTTGGGGCATTATGACGTATTATTGTGATGGACTATTATCGGAAAGGCTATTATTATTATGTTGAAAATCTAGGACGTGACAGTTGTGGTGGTGGTGTAGTGATGGTAGTGGAGTGGTGAAGATGGAGGTGGTGGTGGAAGTGTTGGTGGGAGTGGATGTGGTGGTGGTGGAGGTGTTGGTAGGAGTGTTGTGGTGGTGGTATAATGGTTGAATGCAAGTACACAAAATTCAGCCAGAAGTAAGTAGCTCAAAGCTACTTAATTTTTTTCAACTTTTTAGCTTACATTTTAAGTGACACTTAATTTGTTAAGCAATGTAAAATGTGGTTATCAAACCTACTAAATCACTTATTACTTAATTGATTCAGTTTTAAGTGCTGAATTTAGGTTATCAAACAACCTCTAACTTAGATTCTCAATATTGGACAAATAAATTGGGATGGTCGGAGTAATCTACAACTACACCCATATTTAGGCCTATCAAAGAAAAACTGCACCCATACTCAGTGCCCCTAGGACATGGACAGGTCGTGTTCGAGGACTCCCTCCACCACACACTTTTGTGTGAAGCCCAGTAGCCCACACTTTTATGGAACCTGTCCACATTTGTGTGGTGGGGAGAGCCCTTGGAGCACTACTTGTCCATGCCCCAGTGGCACTGATTAAATTTTCCACACACTCTTACACCACCAACATTGGCTCCATTCTTGTAAACTTAATTTTCTTCCTCGTTTTATGTGTGTTGTTTGTCTTTTCTGAATTTTTGTTAGATTTGCGTGATATTTTTTGAATTAATCATCCTTCTCGATGAGAAGAGTCCAAAAGTAAAAATGATGACTGAAAGCAAAAAAAAGTTCATTAAAAATTGAAAAAGTATTAAACAGATGTCTTATTTGTCTAAAGTACCGTCTTATTTGAATTTTTTCAACATCAGTCCAAATTTTTATACTTTTTCGATTCGTGTCGTCAAGAGGAATGATTAATCCCAAAAATTACGACGAAAAGCTAAATAAAAAGTTACAAAAAGTAAAAAATACCAAAATAAGTTTCAAACTTATAAATTTACAAGAACGGAGCTATAGTGTTCCACAACTACTCCAAAGTCCAAAATTAGAAAAAGGATGAGGAGGGAACATAAGAACCTAATTGTTCAGGTAAGTTGTGGGGATCGCGGGATAAGAGGTAATTGGGGTTGATAAATCTTTCGCTGGAGTGTGGTGATTGAATTTGGTTTCCAATGTGGTGATTGTATTGAGGTTATGGGTAAAAGATTTAGGTGAAAAGAACATGGTGGGCTCATGATTGACTACCAAGAGAGTAAGTTAATTGTAATTTTCCACCGTCACCATCTTTGACTTCTACGATTGCCATAGTTCAATGCTTTGTTTGGAACTTAGGAAAAATGGAACAAAGGAAAAGAAAAGAAAACGGAAGAAAAAAGGAAAGGAAAGTTTACTATTCACGAAACTTAAAGTTGTTTTCTTCTCTCTCTTCAAACCAAGCAATGGAGGGGAATTTTTTTATAATTTTCCTTTCTTTTTCCCTCCTTTCCGAGTTCCAAACAAAGCCTTTAAGTAGGTCAAATGTTGAGTTTTAAACTTTAGAAAAGTTAAGCAAAAATGGGTCATAATTGAGAGGGATTTAGACCCCGTTCCTCTTAATTTTTAGCATTTTTTTGGAGGTTTTGTTCTTATTCAAAAAAAATTGTGATAGTTACTTTTGCGCCAAATTTTTGTGAATTATTGATCCGTCTCGACGAAAAAAATCGAAAAAATAAAAAAATCCATTTTTTTAAACTTTTTTTTGTGCTGAAAAGTACTAGTTATTTCTCAAATTTTGGGTAAAAGTCATAGGTCTGGAGAGAGAAATAGATTAATAATTAGAGAGAGAGAGGTAATAAGTGGAGAGAGATAGAGAAAGAAATGAAATTAATAATTGAAAAAATAGGATAATAATTGGAGAAATATATAGGGTAATGATTAGAAAACAAAGTTAAAATAAAGTAAATATGGGAAATGAACAAGGCCATAATTTTTTGTTCTTTCTCATCTTGACGAGACGAATCAAAAAAGTGAAGCGTCAAATTAACAAATGCGATTTTTTTTTGAATAAAGACAAAATAAATAAAACCCAAATTCCTAAAAAATGCTTTTGGAACAACACCTTAATGTGATTTACCCTATGAAATTTTCCATTTGTCAAGGAGTCCTTTGTTATCGTTGTCTACTCGACGCTTTTGAAATGAACTTGACGCTCCACTCCGGCGCCCTGAGCTCCTCCCGCGTCCGGCACAAATTCCCGGCGTATAGAACCCTACTAGTTTCGGCCAAAATCAAAGAGCCGGAGGCAGTTCTTCGCCGCCGTCTCGCGCTGAGGAAAGTGGACAGAGAGCTATCGAGAGGAAACTACAAGACAGCTCTCACTTTGGTCAAGCAGTTGCAGGGAAAGCCTGGTGGCCTCCGTGGGTTTGGTGCCGCAAAACAGGTCTTTAACCCTCCCTCTCTTAAATTTCCGTCTTGCTGTTTGGCTGCCTAGAAGAATGTAGGAAAAGAAAACAAAGTTACAAGTTTTGTCTTGGTTCGCGGTGTATGTAGTCATCAAAATTCCAATTTTCTGGGCTGGGGTACCGAATAGAGCATTGGCGTATTAGTGGAGATTTAGTGGAAAAGAAAAGAAAGTTATAAGTTTTGTCTAGATGTAGTGGAAGTTAATTAGTGGAGATTTATTTATTTGCTTGAAGATTGTTTGGGGGTAGGGCTGTAAGTGAGCCGAGCTACTCGCGAGCTCGGCTCGGCTCGGCTCGTTAAGGCTCGGCTCGGCTCGGCTCGTTTAGTAAACGAGCCGAGCTCGAGCTCGAGTATCCGGCTCGTTTACTAAACGAGCCGGCTCGGCTCGTTTAACAAAAACTCGGCTCGTTAAAGGAGGCTCGGCTCGATTAAGAGAGGCTCGTTTAGTAAATTACTAAGCTCGGCTCGTTAAGGGCTCGGCTCGTTAAGAATCGAGCCGAGCTCGAGCTCGAGTATTTGGCTCGTTAAGTAAACGAGCCGAGCTCGAGCTCGCTGAAGCTCGGCTCGACTCGGCTCGTTTACACCCCAAATTGGGGGCATCTTCTGTTGGTTAGCTTGATATACATTGTTGGGTCTGTTTTCTAATAGCTAAAGCTTTTGGGACAACCGGTAATTTAACATGGTATCGGAGCTCCAGGTGTGAGAGGCTTTGGGTTCAAGTCTCTTGAGTTGCATTTGTTCTCCAGTTGTATTATGTTTCTCACCTTTGCATTCTTTTGTACTATGTATATCACATCTCCGTATGCAAGATGGGGTCGTACATGAGAGAGGGTGTTAGATAGTTGATGGTATTTACTGGATATCTTCACCATAACCCTCATCACACTGAAATTTGAGGGGAAAGGGCGAAAGATGAGCTCCAATCATTTCAGAGGAGGATATCAAACTGAGGGAGACCTTAATTTTATCTCATCAAATCTAGGATAGGGCAAGTTTTTTTCACCAAATCGGGTGAAAGAAGGTTTTTGGGGTAAGCTTTCTTTATGATGTTATTTTTTGAAACTCTTGATGTAGTAAGGATTAGAGTTTTTTCATCAAAATGGTAAAACTGAGTTTTTTGAAGAATTTGGGCAATTTTTTTTAAACGATTTGATGAGGAACAGCGTGGTGGTTCATATCCGATTAAGCTTTTAACCAAAGTTATAAACAAATTCGATAAAAGAGAGAGTAAGGTTTGGAGATGGACTTATGTGAGGAAATTTTGTTTTGCTATTAAAAGCAAATCCATTCTCTAGATAAAATAGAGGATTTTTTTTTTCCAGAATTTTGGGAAGGTGATAGTAGCCCATTACACTTTGTAGAAAGCGGAAAAAGGAAATTAGAGAAAATGGGCTAATGTGTAAGAATTTGACATACAGTTGTGTAAAATTAGTACAAAGCAGCAGTCTGAAGTACCAAGCAGGAAGTAATGGTTTTACTACTTTATAGTTTATTCATTCAATTTGTTCATGCAGCTCAACTAAATGTAGCTAAATTCGGGTCCTTGTTTTCTTGTGACTCCATATCCCATCCTCTCCTCCTCTTCCCTACTTGGAAGTTCCTATAGGGTCGTTGAAATGTTGCTATGTTGTTTTAGCAAGTATGCTAATTCCATTTATGATATTCTCTGCATAACTTGTCTTAAAGATGCTAAAAACTCCAGTCTGTAGGTTCCTCGGAGAATCTCATCCTTGGATCAGTTAAAGCCCAGTGGAATAGACACATCATCTCCTCAATATTTAGTTGATTCAATTCTGGATTCCATTAAACGCAGTACTGAGTTTCAACTATCAGAAGAGGTTTGCACATTGTAGTCCCCGCTTTATGAACTTCAATTCGCCAGTTAGAATTTTCAAAATTTTGCATTTATGATGGCAGAATTATCTACATTCTCGGAATTTTTGTTCTTTATATGTATATGTAAATGTATATACATGTATACATATACACAAGGTCACAAGTATATAAATTGATGGAAACTTAATAAAAATTCTAAAGAGCGATAGGATATCCTAACTTGATATTCTGTTGATTAACCCTGGGTACGAAGAGCTTTCGCTATGAGAGCCAATCAAACATACTTGTAGCAAGAACTACTACTCACAGTAACACCTTGCTTTGACAGTGGTTCAAATAAAGGGAAAAAAATTTAGATTCGTAGCCAATGTTTCTTGTTTTAATAACTCCGTCCGTTGCAATTTGTATCCTTTTTTACTATTTCTAGACATCTTGAAATCGTCAGTAGTTTGTAATGTATTTCTTGTCTTCAAGAAGTAATTAAAAGATATTCTAGGTAGTGGAAGGAAAACTTGATTTTTATCATGCATCAACATTTTTGGTTGCCATTATCAAAAGGGCGCGATTGTTAAAAAGGGACGCATAAATTCATACTCCCTCTGTCCCACTTTAAATGTCCCCTACGGGAATCCGTGCATTTTCAAACTGCAAAAAAAAATATTTTTATATATTTTTTTATTTTTTACACCAAATTAAGATGGAGTATGCTTTTAGTATTTTTATCAGATAACAGTTGATGTCACAGTTTGATTCCGATTGACGCGACTGTAGAAAAACTGACCCTTGACCCTGTCGCTGCTCCGATTTGCTCTGTGGTCCGGTTTATAGTACATTGCTTTGCAATTACTTTCTTGTAAGTGGAATAAACTTCTTTCACTGGCAATTTGTTCTGTTTGTCTGACTTTGAGGCCATTCACAGACTGATATTTTCGTTTGACTCATGCGTATCCGTAGATGTTGAATGATTGCGATGTACTTTTTGTTAGATCTCTGAAGTAAGATGACTCGTTTCTAATTAGGTCTTGGCATCAGAGCTGGAGAGTTTGACACATGAATCTGTCATTGAAGATCATTTACTGTGTACACAAGTAAGCCATCCCATTCTCCATTTCTTATAACTCCAATTTGGCCAAAGAAGGTACAAATTTATTGTGCGATGAATTGTGGGCCTTATCGGGGACAAGTCTCTCCAAATATTTAAGAATGTGCTAAAAGGGGTGACATTAATAGGTTTATATTGAAAAGCCATGGAACTCGTTGGGTACCTGTTGATTCATAGAGAACTAGAACCTTGACAGTCACAATTTTATAACAATAATTATGCAGATTGGAAACATAAAATCTAGCGTCGTAATGAAGTAAGAAATGGGTGCCACTATTTTCTGTTGTGCACGTAAACGACTGCTTCCTCATGCTTGTTTGCGGCTTTGCGCTATCTAGTCTGGGACATAATACTATTTTGTGGGACATGTACCGCAGGGGCTGGGAAATGCTACGTCTTTTGCGATTGGAGATTTTGACTTTAGAATTTGGAAAAGAATAGAATCTAAAGTCAAGTAAGAAATATGCTCAAAACATTTGGTTTTTGTTTTTAATTCCTTATTCAAAAATGTAAGATTCATATGTTTCCAAGTGGTGCACAGTGCACACACATCAGCCACTAGCTGAAAGTGTTTCCATCTCTAAAAGAACTTGATAAAAAGTTAGATTAGCCTAGTGTCCGACATGTGTCGGGGAGTATTTGGAAAACGAGATGTCTGACATGGACACACCACCTTCACTGAAGTGTGCCTGCTTCTTAGCATGTTGGGTTCATAATTTCCTTCCTCCATTTGACCCAGGCTGTACCTGTTTCCAAATTTCAATTAGGTTTCTGTCGTTTGAGTGTCTGTAGGTTCACTGGTTTTTTCCTGACCGCCCATGTCGTGTCGCTTGATTTTGTAATTGCCTCACAACCTTTGGTTTATATGGCCATCATAGATGTGTTACGGAACATTTTATGAGCTAAAGAAACTTCTATTTTGTGCAGCATGAAGCTGGTCATTTTCTGGTTGGCTACTTGCTTGGTGCTCTACCAAAAAGATACGTTGTTTCTAAAATGGAAGCTTTGATGCAAAATGAATTTGTAGGAGGAGGGGTTGAATTTATGGGATTTGAGTTTCTCGGAGAAGTAAGTGTCTGTTCTCATTTACTTTGCTTATCCCATGCTCCGAAAATCATAGTAAATGGTTAAACATTTCTCAATCCATTAGCCTTAGTTTTTCTACTTTCGTAGATTGTGCTGTTTGGATGACCTTCCATTGCAAACTGGCACTACCTGCATTTTTGTCAATATTTTGTCTCTCTTTTGCATCACGTACTTAGTTTCAAGTTCTCTTGATTCCTGGTGTATTGTGACTTGAATTGAGCTTCTGAATTAGAATTCAGATGAAGTTTGAAAGGTTCATGGAGTTGAGGTAGTTAAGCATTTACAATTTGGTTTTCCAGAATATTAAGGACGAAAAGAAATGGACAACAAGCTTGAGCTAGGCACTTGCATCTTGTCATGGTTTGGTTCATGCAATCTTGATGTCGGTTTAAATTCTGGGGAACTGTTGAATTGATGTTAATAGTTTTTAGACACTCCAAAAACCTTGTCTGCCTAATTTTGAAGAAAGGTTAGTTCATTATTTTCATTCAATGCGGGTTGATACTGGGGGAATATTACAGATGAACCTATCCAGACAAAAACCAAGTGATGGAGTAAGACTTCTTTTCCCTGTTCATGTTCATTGTATGTAGTATAAATGAGGGTTGGCATTTTAACTGTACTTGTTTACCCAATGGGTCATCTAGGAGGGTATAATAGGAACATATGTGTCGTGCTGTATATGTAGGGGTTCGATTAATCGGGACCTCGACTGTGGTGTCTGGCTAGGTTCCTTCCTCCGCTGCTCCGCGCGTCCGCCGTCTGACCTGCAACAAGTCACTAGGGCTTGGGATGCCCAGTGACCCTCCGACGATCAAGTTAGATCTCAGGGAAGGTGTTTAGGTCTAGGGTCAGGATAGTATTGCGTACCTCTTTCAGGTGTGTATCCCTTTGTATTTATAGACCTAGGTTTACTTGATCCCCAAGCCAGCGCGTAGAGAGTACGCTCGGGTAACTGCCTCGGGTGACGTCACTAATGACGAGGGGGACGAGGCGGTTACGGAGCACATGGGACAGACCCCAATGATTATGCCAGCTGCGTAAGGAGCATGATCCTCATGGGCCCTAATGGCAATAACCGCTTCTCCTGGATGCTTCTGGAAGCACCGGGGCGATGCAGGCGGCCGATGCTCCGAAGCCGGTTACAACCAAAGTCCAAGCTATGACCGAGGTGGATGTCGAAGGGAGCATGTCACCAGATTGCGACCCGGAACCTAGCCACCGGTTCATGATCCTCATGGGCCCTAATGGCAATAACCGCTTCTCCTGGATGCTTCTGGAAGCACCGGGGCGATGCAGGCGGCCGATGCTCCGAAGCCGGTTACAACCAAAGTCCAAGCTATGACCGAGGTGGATGTCGAAGGGAGCATGTCACCAGATTGCGACCCGGAACCTAGCCACCGGTTCAGGGTTTGTAGCCCGGTTACCGAGCCTCTAACCGAGGGCCCTACAGTATACAGTAAACCAAATCCCAGGATATCATAAGCTTTATCATCTGATTGAGTTAAATATGTATCCACATAACACAGTTTCCATCACTAGATTGTCTGGTATATGTATACAACTGATGCAGAATGGAGTAGAGCGGGTCACGTCCACGTTCCTCGAGCAATTGGACCGAGCACAGCCCAACCTAAACTGGAGCGGGGTGACAATGGCAGAATGTTCACTAGTTTCACTAGTTCTAAATTAGTGAATATTCACTAATTCTAGAATAGTTAATATTCACTAATGTCCTGTTTCCTTTTGACAACGGTCACTGGTTTCACTAGTGAATATTCACTAATTCTAATTCTAAAATAGTTAATATTAACTAAATCCTTTTTATTTAGATTGCTAATAACTTTTGATAGGAAATTCTGTTTTAGTTGCCGCTTGTTTTGGCAACCTTAGATTTCTTTCAAGTATTTGATTTTCAGTCCTAATTGTTTCCTTTGTTTCCTAAGTTGTTAGGGTTCTATCGCCCTATTTATATTTCATTATAAGCCTTAGGGAAAGGAGCTTTTGATATTGAATTAATGAAAAATTGAGAGTTTATCTCTATTCGTGTTTGTGTTTCAAAGAGAGAATCTTTAACATAAGCAAGTTCGTGATCTTTTCTTGCACTTAGTTTCGTAAAAGGAGGCTGCGCTGCATCAGTTGGTATCAGAGCTCTCGTTCCAATCCTGACTATGGCCGAAGGACGTGCTGGAGGTCGAGGTGGAAGAGGAGGTCGTACAGCTTATGTTGATGAAGTCTATGAGCGAGATGATGCTGCTCGGGATGCTCGAGCGGAGGAAAGATTTCAACGACTAAAGCGGAGGGTTGCATCAGTTGTGCAACGCCTCGAGGCTTTAGAAGTTGGGAGATTGCCTCGCCGCCAACCGTTTAAACCTAGCCTTCCAACGGAGGTAAATTTTTCGGATGGTGTTTCTATCACCAAACCGTTGCCGGGTAACCATCAGTCGACGGGGAGGAAAAAGGCGATCAAGGTTGCTAATCATGATTCGCGACTTTGGGAATCTGGTTTGAAGATCAACTTTCTTGAGTTCCAGAACGATATGACACCAGAAAAAATCTTAAAGGTTAGTGCATGAGAATAAAATTTCATAGAAGAAGAAATTCTAGTTGAGGGAGATGTAGGAGACTTTCTCGACGATGTGTTAGAGGAAGAGTCTGATAAAATATTTTTTGACAATCATACGTCGTCGTTTCAATCAGAAATTGATTGGGAGTCACCTCCAAGATTTGATGAATACGTAGATGATGAGTTTGAAATTTGTGAAGCCAACGTTATTGAGGATATTGTTCATGTTGCAATTCAAGAAGATGGAACGGTGGGTAAGATTATTGATGGTAGCAATGAAACAAAATTCATATCTCTTGACTCAAGTTCGTCAATTGATAAGAGTTTTGTGACATGGAAATTTTCTAATTGGGTTGATATGGGTAAAAACCCCAAGTCAGATGAAATTGAAATTGCTTGGGGCAGTCAATTCATGGATCATTTTAGGGAGTATATTGAAGCTGTTGTGAAGAAGAATATTTGGATTGCGTACTTCGAGCAAGTTGTGACAAACAATATTGATTTTATTTTCGAAGACTCATCTTTACAATTTGGGATCCGAAAAATTAATTTGAGGTACAAGATTGATGCGGACAAGTTACGACGAATCCAACTTTGTAAACTCGAGGACGAGTTTCTTCAAGACGGGGAGAATGATGCAGAATGGAGTAGAGCGGGTCACGTCCACGTTCCTCGAGCAATTGGACCGAGCACAGCCCAACCTAAACTGGAGCGGGGTGACAATGGCAGAATGTTCACTAGTTTCACTAGTTCTAAATTAGTGAATATTCACTAATTCTAGAATAGTTAATATTCACTAATGTCCTGTTTCCTTTTGACAACGGTCACTGGTTTCACTAGTGAATATTCACTAATTCTAATTCTAAAATAGTTAATATTAACTAAATCCTTTTTATTTAGATTGCTAATAACTTTTGATAGGAAATTCTGTTTTAGTTGCCGCTTGTTTTGGCAACCTTAGATTTCTTTCAAGTATTTGATTTTCAGTCCTAATTGTTTCCTTTGTTTCCTAAGTTGTTAGGGTTCTATCGCCCTATTTATATTTCATTATAAGCCTTAGGGAAAGGAGCTTTTGATATTGAATTAATGAAAAATTGAGAGTTTATCTCTATTCGTGTTTGTGTTTCAAAGAGAGAATCTTTAACATAAGCAAGTTCGTGATCTTTTCTTGCACTTAGTTTCGTAAAAGGAGGCTGCGCTGCATCAACAACCTTGAAGGCACGCCATATTTCTACTAAAGTGCCAATTTTGGTTTATTAACAGAACTTATAAGCAAGTTCAACTTATCGTGAATTCCTTTGTCTCTTACAATTTTGGGTTTTGCGGGAATTGTGTGAGCTGCATTGGGAAAAAAGAGTAAAGATACTAATGTCCTGCATGTTCTCATAACATGGGCCTGAAATCAACTTTTTCACCACATCTTGATTTAAAATCTTTGCTGCTTAATTTGGATTCTAGTAGAAATATTTTGAAATAAAACAACTGGACATTGTAATTTGGTAAATTATAACCCAAAGTTGCTTCCTCAATTGGAAAACATACACAGACATGAAATTAAGAGGCTCTCTTCTAATGCAAGCTCTCTCTTTATCTATCGATTGCTAGCAAAACAAGGCATGAAAACAGTCCAAGACATCCCAATATTATGTAGCCTGTCTACCCATCTTAAACCATCTATGTTTCTTGTTAGAAAGCAAATATAACGTTTGAGTTGCCAGATAATTTGATACCGGGGGTTAATCGATCACTTTTTTGTCTGTTTTTTTTTTTTCCCAATCTATTTATATAGTTATGAGTTTCTTAGAACCTTAAATGGTGCTGTATTTCTATTGAGAGGACATCTCAATGCGGTTTTGTTTCAGTGAGCTTGAAGTCAAAATGCACCTTTGCAGCAGCTCTGAATGTCACAAAAGAAAGCGTATATGGGTATTATGGAAAATGAAACACTCCAACTGATAAACAAGCAAAACAAATAAAAAATACCAAAGTTGTACAGCAGTGGCTTCAATGGAACACTTTTCACCTACAGACAGAAAGGCAGTGACAGAGCCAGGTGCACTTGAGTCGACTGTTGGTTCATATTTAGTCCCAACGCAGAATGGAAATTTCACACTTCTTAACCTCTACTCCAAATGATTTAGATGGGTGTTTTCCCAACACTAAACTTTTGTCTCCGTTTTTCTTTACTGCAAGGAAATGATGGAAAACCATGAAGACTTTTCACGTCTCGCAAAGGAGACAACTGACAACCAACACCTAAAATCCACTTGGGGGAGTTCAGTCTAGAAACAGGCCCGAATATCCTGGTGGGCCTAAAGATCTCATATAATTGTGCGCGCTAAATTTTGAAGATGGTAGGCCTGAAAGAAATATTTCCACTGTGGTGTTCATCCAGGAAATTGGCCACATGGCCCCCTATTATGCGTTGGGAGTACGGTCACATGGTTCCCGCTGCATCAGAGAGCTTCCCCTAAGTACGGGAATACATGCTTTTGTCTTCATCAAGCAGGACATGCCCATGAAATCAGGCTACCTTTTAATTCATCAATTCCATACAACCTGTGTTGTCATGAAACAATTAACAATGGCAGACAATTTAATATGATGGTCATTCCTTATGCTAGGCTAGAGTAGGCTTTCAATGTTGACAGACACAAGATGGTCCTCAAACCCTTTCGAAGCCGCCATTTCTATTTCTCCTGCACATTGAAGCTTCGGTGCAGAGCTCATCTGAAACCAAAACCATATATGCTGTTGATTCTCTTACCAAGTTTCAATTTGGGGGGAGGGTGTAGTTCCCCGATGAAGGTTTTGAAGGAAGCCATTCTCTTAAATGTTCAATGTTACATGGATCCTTCATTTTGGCTCAAGTACCCGTGTCGATGTGTCCGACACCAGTATCCTTTTGGACACTCGGATCCTCTAATTGTTAAGATACTTACGGAAAAGGAATATCAAATTAGCTAGAAAAGCAATATTTCGAATATTTCACATAGACATGAAATAGGGAAATAGCAAAAATATAATTTTCTTAATCCTTTCTTGTTTAAATACATTTGTAAACACAGTTTATGGTACATAATCTGATAAAATTATGCAATATATAATCCAAACAAGAGTTCAGGACGTGTCCCCATACCCGTACCCAAGTTGAGGACACATATCCACATATCCTAAGATTTAAGTTTAGGAAGGTCCGACGCTTGGACTTGCACCTGCACCCAAATACTCGCATGAGTCCTTGTAACGTAGATGTTCAGACTGGATCTCATCTAGATTAGAATAGAGCATTACGTGTTGGAGAAGTATCATCTGTGGACCAAATTTTCACTATTAATGTGCTTGTTTGTTTGATGTCATCACTGACCTCTTAAATTTTGTTTTTTAATCTTATGCAGATCTTCTATAAAGGCAAAATTTCATCAACGGTGAGCATCTTGTTCCTTTCTCATCATATGTTAGGTTAAAGTCTTTCTTTATTTTATTTGATTGTGACTTTGTTTAATGCATCCATTATCTGAAGATTCTGAACCCACGTTGATAGTCGTGCATGACTATCACCATAGCAAACCAGAGATAAATCATTACAAGATAATGGGTGAGAAATTTTACTATCGCTTTTATCAAAGATATTTATATTTTGACAAGCTGAATCGGTATAAAGAAACTGGGATGGAGAAAGATGAAGGATGATCACTTCTCAAGAGATAAATGTGTGCAGCAAAAATTGTGTACAGTAGTTGGACGGTACCATGCAGCCTCTGGTCTGGTGGTTACAGAGACGAGCAGGTGAACCGTTGGCAGCGACTTGTTGCTATTCAATGTCCGCTGCACTCACACAAGTCATAACCCACTGACCCAAGGTGTCCCAGCTGGCACTCTGACGATCTAGTCAATGGGAGGAGGAGATAAACTAGCACCATTAAAAACTAGTCTAAGTATAATAGTAAGCATAGCTTTACCCATGGGGCCTTGTGAGAGACTGTTGTTAAGGTTTGTACTTGGTTAGGGTTTTTGGGGGCATCCACAGGGTTTTTAATAAAAGGCTGTTATGTATCAACTCGGCCGTTACGTAACGGAATTTCCAACCTCTAATACCGTTATTTATTTATGTATTGACCAATACGGACCGACACGGTCCTATATATGGCCGAATAACTGATATCAATACGTTTCCCAATACCGCAATTTCAAACCCTGGGCATACATTTCTTCTCTCCCTCCCGTCTGCAATGCCCTCAGGTAGTTAAGGGCAATGTGTTGTGATCACGGTCTGTTATAAGAGAGCTCCTTTGTGTGATGTCGTGTAGGGTGGTTACCTGCATGGATTTGAGCCCATATGACATCCCGCCATCTGGTGCTTGGTGGCGCCAGGTCAGATCCTTATTGTCGCAAGCTAGCTAGGTGATAACATTTGAACTACCTTAGAACCTTACATGAATGGCCAAAGTAGGGTATGGGCAGTCTCACGTACGTGTTCATGGTATCTTCCATTTGACAGAAAACCTTGTTGACGTGATATAGATGGTCAAGGTGGGCCTGATCGACCTCGCATTGTAAGGTTTACCCAGGGTGTCGTAGATCTATTTTGACCTCCAACAATAAATCATGTTGGAGTTTGTCCCACATCGTTTAATTATCTCCTCCAAAAACTAGTATATTAGCCTGGGCAGCCTCTCCACTCATTGCCAATTGGCTTTGAGTTGGATGCTTTAGCAAATCACTTAATTTTCGATTACTCAACTCTTTGTCTGGATATTCGGAATTATGCCAGCTTCAAGTGACTGAACTGACTAAAACCAAAAGGTCATACGAGAAAGGCAAAGGAGTAAATATAGGTAAACATCTATGCCTAAACTCTGTAGTACTTTCAGAATTCAAGCTATCTTCCACCAACAATAAGCCCACAAGGGCCTAAATATGGAAATAGAAAGAAATCCAACAATTGGTGAGTTTGATAGTGATTTCCTAATTGGATTCGTTAATCTTCAATACTTATTGAACCAATGTCCCTTTGTTTCCACTCATTCCAATTTCCCTTGCAAACAATGGTAATTGGTAATGACAGTTGGTTTGTAGAACCCCTGAAACTTGTCCAAGAAAGATCCAGATAACAAGAGTGCCCCAGGTAAATACTTGTGTCTAGAACCCGAGTGGTACCCTACATAAGACTGAGCATCATGCTTCTAACCTTTTTGGTAAGAGGTCAGAATTCTCTCGGCAGTTACAAGTTTGGGCTCCAACCTCTTTTAGTATTAAGGTTTTATGTTCTTTTCAGCCATTGGTAGCTCGCTTCTTTACTGTTCCTAAACTTTCTGTACGTAGCTGTAAGAAGCATCACCATCCCTTCTTTTTTTTCCCTTCTCTGTCCAAGCATAGCTGGGTTGGAAAAGCTTTCTTGAACTTCGAACTCAGAAATTGATTTTGTGTGGAATTTATGTACTCCTATGTTTGCAAAGATTACTACTCTAGGCTATCAAGAGATCGTTTTTTCATTCCGCATTGGAAGAGTGAAAAACTCACTATGACATAATAGAGATTGTTTTCGTTTGCAGACTTTGAACAGGTTTTCATGCGTAATATTAGGAGGCGTAGTGGCAGAACACCTGGTATTCGGATACTCCCAAGGACTTCATGGTGATGTGGAAAAGGTAGCCTTCTTAGTAATTATTTTCGAGGAGGATCCTCTCGAGTCCCAAAAAGGGACTGGACAGTCCAGTTTAGGTTATTGTGGGCTTGGGATCAGTATTTTGGGAACATGGCCCGAAAAGTATTATCCAGTTCCTTTTGGGGACTCGAGAGGATTCTCTTCCTAATGTTTTTATAATTTGCGAAAAAATTGATTGGGATAAGTAACTGACTCTTCGTCAATCCTGGAACAGCTGAACAGAGTACTTCGATGGATGGGTTTCGAAGAGAGTGAAATTGATTCCCACTTAAAATGGGCTGTAATGAATACTCTCTTAATATTGGTTCATCATCAGGAAGCTAGATCCAGACTGGCAGAAACCATGGCGTTAGGAAAATCAGTTGGCTCTTGCATTGATGTAATAGAGAACAACTTAAATGACATTGAACTATAGACATTACCAATGATCCAGCCTATTACTACTTATGTGTTCTTTTATGATTTTGTTGGAAGAGAATGCAACTCAATTAAGGCTATACACCGGAAAGAATCAATGCGATGGGGAGGTTGAGCAGTAGCGAGAGGCGATAGCGAAGGCGTGGTTCATCCTCTAAGAAAAAGTAGATGTGAAGGCGTGGTTCTTCGCAAGACGTTCTAAGCTCATTTTTTGTTTAGCTCTTCTGGACCAATCTAAAAACTTTGCGTAACACAGAAATTTTTGCATCCTAAAGATCCTATCATTAAAAGAAGGTGCGACGAACCTAGTAAATTGAGCTCAATTTGTGTTTACCCCTTTAAAACATGATACAAGTAGGGTTATTGTTTGGAGTAACAAGGATAAGCTTCAATAAACTTCGACAATTGTTGATGGTCTTTACCTGATAGAAATTTGTCAACTAAAAACCAAACTCATTTCAGACCTGGCCGAAAAATAAAATTAGCCACAGTTACAATAACTTAGGCTTGCCATTTTTCCAAGCTAGTTGTCAACCTTTTATTCAGCTACTTTCTTTTTTCAATTTTTTGGAATGGCGAAAAAGAATTTTATTACTCCCTCCGTCCCTTTATTACAGTCCAGTATTCCATTTTGGGCTGTCCCTTAATAAGTGTCCATTTTGTAAAGTTGGTGAATTGTCTATTTTGTCCCTAAAAGTAGATTCCATTTTGAAAAGTTAGTGAGTAAAAGTATAATGATGATGGGTAAGTAGGGAAAGTGGAGGAAAAAGTTGATGTGAAAGGTATAATGATGATGTCTTTTTAATAAGTTAGAGTTACGAAGCAGGACATTTAAAAAGGGACGGAGGGAGTAATTTTTTGAAGCAAATTATGAAGATTAAAGGGAACCAAAGCACAAGGCATTAAATCAGAGCAAGAGCATACCCACAAAAAGGCGCCCCTCACTCCAACAATCAACTGCCACCAAGGCACCAAGGAAAGAAAACCAAACCGAGACTGACAAGAAGCCACAAAACCCCAAAAGAAAAAAAATCACTCCCCAGACCAACCAAGGCATCCCCCAAAGAAACATCTAAGGATCAATCATCATGCTGGAGAGTCTAAACCTTTGCCCTTTCCTCATTTCCAGCTTCCGTAATCACAATTCTGCTTATGACTGCCTCATCATCACCGTGATAACCAATATCCATGACCTTATTTAAAGACCAAACCGCCAGAGATTCATTGAGGTGAAACTTGTTCACATCAGAAGAAGAGGACAGAGCAGTAGCTTCAACAGCATATCTAAACACTACACACATTTTTGCATCTTTCTTCCGCCCCGGCATCTGCTCAATTCTGGCTTCTACTCATTTGTAACCCTTATTTGGTTTCATTCAACCATACTCAAAAGTCAGAACTCCACATGTTGTGAGTATTGTGACTCACTAGGTCATGTAAAATGTCATCGAACAAGCTTAAATGTCCTATGTCATTGTAGTTGGATCTTGTTGAAAATACTTGCCACAAGCTGTTTGGTAATCTCACTTACAGATGGAAATTTGGTAATTTCCTGCCGTGGCTTGGCAACCTCTGTTTAGGCTTTGATCCCTCCAGTTGTAGTATACTATCATTCAAACACTTCCATATGAAAGGAGGACTTTCATTCCAAAGAACAGTCCAGCTGCACAAGATCACATAACTCAATAGGGAGCATCGCTAACGATGGACAGGGATTAGGGCTAGACTTCGCAAACTTAGCTAGAAAATGAGCACAAGAATTTTATAGAGCAGTTAACACCAGACAAAAGATCAACTCCTATCTTGAGCAAAGATCTTTGCATCTTGTAAGATGGTCTGACCTTCCCACTCCATAGCTCTCTCACCGTTCACCATAGTTATATCTTTAAGACTATCAGATTCAATTATGAAATTCTGAGTTCCACAAGCCACTGTCATAGCACAAGCCACTCTAATTGCCCAAGCCCCCGCCGCCAATGCTGATGACACCCTAATCCTTCCGTAGTTAACTTCCATCATCTAGCCGCTGTAATCCCTGGCTAAAACTCCAAATGCAGCCTGCTTATCCTTCGATGAGAATGCCCCGTTGCAGTTGAACTTACAGAAACCAGTAGGGAGACATTGCCACTTTGGAACATTACAATCCCCAATCGAGCTAGGAGGTGTAGGTGTCAACCAAAGCTGCATTCAAAGCTCTACAATGGGACGGGCACACACAAGAAAAAAAAACAAAGTTATTCCTGCACTTCCAAATAGACCAACACACCTGGGCAGCCAATACAAGGCCAGACTCATCCCTACGAACGATCTCCTCAAACCACCCTACTGCCGAAGTAACCAACTGGAAATTGTCACTCCCTTTACTACAACTTGCTTTCCACATCAAAGGTCCACCCTACTGCCGAAGTAACCAACTGGAAATTGTCACTCCCTTTACTACAACTTGCTTTCCACATCAAAGGCCCACTCAAACCAAAAGAAAACATGCTCAATTGTTTCAACTTGTGGCGAAAAGGGCACAAAGGGTTCCTAGCACACTTTCTAAAGAACAAATTTTCCTTAGTCTCAACCGCATTCTTCAGAGACATGCCACATAAAATTCTTAATCTTAGGATGACGAGGAATAGCCCATAACTTTTCCACAATAACTCCGAAAGATAACAAGATGAACTAGGAATTGAATCACTTCTTGCATTTAAAAGGGAAAGAGCTAACCTGTAGCCTGATTTCACCGAATACTCACCTTTCAAACTGTGTCCCCACACTGCTGCATCTTCACAATTTGACCACAAAAGGGATACTAAGAAGTCAGAATATGATTGCCAATACTCCCAGGAAACAAACTTCTGATCAGCTCTGTATTCCACCTTCTAGAACCAACTTCGAGTAAATCCATAACCTTAGTCACTGGACAATTGGGAGGAGGGGGACCAAGACCCACAGGAACCCTATTCAGCACCACACCTATCCTTCCATACATTGATTGCTTCCCCATTGCCCACCTTCCAGCCTTGCATGATAAGATCCCTTCCCTCTAAAAGGCTCGACCAAACCCAAGAGGGGGAAGCACCTCTATTTGCATTCAGAGGATCAGAGGTGGGAAATTAACACCCCTTAAGAACTTGAGCCCACAAAAGCCATGTTGAAGGCTCTTAGCTAACCAAAACTGCTCTTTAGGCTGAGATACTTCTTCCCTCTTGCGCCAATGGATACAATTCCATGATCTTACAACATGAATTAATAACATAAAATGCTAAATTGCAAGTTTTCATTTGCAATACTGAATTCAGCAAGATACGAATCGGGTAATCCAAAAATACCATATTCACAATAGACGTTACCCATCAAAAGGCTTAAAAGCAGAGACACTTCAATTCATATGTGCCCAAAGGAGGAGCTACCCATAATGTTCTCTACTAATACAAAATCCCAAAGATAGAATAACAAAAGGGAAAAGCATAGTTCCTACTATATAACATCCTATTGTTGTTTTTTCCCATTAGAAGAGTTTTCCTCTAAAACTCCTGAGAAGCAGAACCAATCTCGCCCTTGCCTTTACCGGCCTTCTTAGGAAGCAAAGTCTGGTGGATGTTTGGCAAAACACCTCCATTGGCAATGGTCACAGACCCCAAAAGCTTGCTAAGCTCCTCATCATTCCTCACAGCTAGTTGAATGTGCCTTGGCACTATCCTATTCTTCTTGTTATCTCTTGCTGCATTCCCAGCAAGTTCCAATACCTAATTACAAAATCACTCACTTTTACGAATCAGAATCATCAACACACAAAATTTTTAAACAGAAACCACTGTCCGCAAAACTAATTAACCCAACATTCCAGGGAATGGGGAAAAGCAGAATTCCTAACCTATTACAAACAATCAAAGAAATTACTCATCTATCCTTTCTTTTCTTTTTTTGATGAGTGAAGAATTTTGTAAGCAAAAGGCATTAATTAAGGGAATGCCCACCCCTATACTGCTCATCTATTCTAATCTAATCTAATATATAAGGAGGCTACCCCTTTTGGTGCAAACTAGAGAATGAAACTGTACCACAAAAGTGTTTACCATTGTTACCCCTCAAGTGTTTAAGTTTTTACAATCTTCTTAATATTAACTCCCCCTTTAACTACATTAATCAGAGGGTCAAAGAAGGGGGGGGGAAAAACTAACTGCTTTCTTAATGAAGGAAAAACAAAACCACTTCACGTCAAAACTGATTTTCCAACGTCCTCTCCATCCCAAAATTCAAATTTGCCACTTTCCAACTCTGTGGCAAACTCTAAAAGTATATGTTTTCTGACGGCGTTCAACATGTTGGCAACCATTTTGATGCTGTTCTCTTTTTTTTAATCCAAAAACTTGATTCTGAAATTAGTTGGCGGGTTATTGGTGAATCAACCTCCACAAAACGCTTGCAAAATAAGAAATCAATTATGATTGCATGCAAAAGTGAAATGCATGCATGGCGAGAAAGTGAAAATCAAGTCAAGTTACAACTCTTCAATTAGAGAAATTAAAAAGTCTGCGAAGTAGCGACAAAATCAATCACTTGCATGCATCAGAAATGTTACAAATAACACATGACAGAAGTGTTACAAATAACCAATGCATTTGAAAATTTTCTCTCGTTTAGTCAAAAAAGTTAACTTTGAATCTCACAAAAATTCAAAAAAGACTGAAATTAAAGCAATTCAAAAATTTAGGAAGAACCATGCCCTTAAACCTTTCATCAAAATTACCATCAAAAAACAAGAAATAGAACACATTGACGTCAGCAATAGCTAAATCAAACAACGAACGACAAATAATTCAACCTAATGTAAGGAATCCGAAAAGTTGGTCCGGCAAATAATTTAACGCAGAAGACGATAGAAAAATCAGCAAAAGTAAGTACCTCAGCAGCGAGGTACTCAAGGACAGCAGAGAGATAGACCGGGGCTCCGGCACCGACCCGCTCCGCGTACTTCCCAGCCTTGAGAAACCGGGCGATCCGACCCACGGGGAACTGCAGGCCCGCCTTGTGGGACCGGGACACGGACTTGGTCGCCTTGGGCTTCCCCCGCCCGCCCTTGGTCGTGGAACTCATCTCCTTCGTTTAACAAGTTGGATGCAGAGAGATGAAGTAACAGCAAGCAAACCCTAACCCTAGTTTTTGTTGTTTGTTGGTCGGTTGGAGAAAGGTTGAGTTAATATAGGCGGCAAGAGCGTGCGGTGATTGGTGGAGAATGTTTCACTCGGATTGCTTGCGTGGCGTCTTTTCTTTGTACAGTACTTTGGAAGAGTGCTGTTAATCTGGAGAAATTTTTCAGTGCCGGGTGGGCACGGGACACGTGGTGCCCGGCACCATCTCGGCCGTCCAATGAAGTTTTGGACGGCCGAGATGGTGCACGGGCACCACGTGTCCCGTGCCCACCTGGCACTGAAAATTTTCTCGTTAATCGGGGCCCCCGTGTCGGGGGGTCTGACACGGACCCACTCCATTTTCCCGTTTTACCCCATCTCCACATGCTCTCTCTCTTATTTTTCGAGTAATTTTTTTATAAAATTTTAAATGCTAATAACTTTTGTTTCACGTATTTTTTTTAATAAATTTTATATTTTTTAAATTTCCTCATCGAAACTTATCAAACGAGCCTAATATTGATGGTGAAATAATGTAAAACGGAAAAATTATATTTTTATTATAGTTTAAACTGTCTAAAGAGGTTGAAAAATTAAGTGTTCCAAATTTCAATCCGTTTGAACCGGTGGAAAGATTTTAGTTTTCTAATCATTTTATCTCAAATGGTCATAATTAAATTTTGACTCTATAGCTCTCGTTAATTAACCCTAAGAAAGTCGTAAAATCAAATATCTCTTAGGGTTAATTAACGAGAGCCCTAGAGTCAAAATTTAATTATGACTATTTATGATAAAATGATCAAAAAACTAAAATCTTTCTACCGGTTCAAACGGATTGAAATTTAGAACACTTAATTTTTTAACCATATTTTTTAATATATATAAACTATCAAAAGAGGTTGAAATCACGTATTTTTTTAAATAAATTTTATATTTTTGAAATCTACTCAACGAAACCTATCAAACAAGTCTAATATTGAATATGAAATAATATGTTTAAATTAAATGATTTTTTTGGGCCCAATATATTATCTTTTTGTTTTTATTTTTTTGTCCTTCATTTTTTTTAAACTTCTATATTTGAGTTTTTAAGTAAATTATATATGTTGAATCCATTTAAATTTACTTAATATTTCTCTGAACAGTCAATAATGCAAACTGAAATCAGACTTCATTTAATTATAATTGAGTATATAAAATCAATACATGAACATAAATAAATAAATAAAAATTTAGTCAATATTTTCGCCAAATTGTGGTTGTCGTCCCAGCGGATCTATCTGCATTACTTCGTACCACAATTGGAGGCGTGCTTCATAAGGATGAGCCCATCTGCGTGCTTCATCTGATGCATTTGGCCTCCACCATATGATGATGGGTGGTACAGGTCATGGGTAATGAGGCCGGTATAGAAAAACTTGTACGAAAGTGATTGCCATTAACATGGCCAATAGCTATATGTTTGTGCGCTGCGAATGGAACTGGATGGGAGCTCAACGTCAAGTGAGTGAGACAATTCGAAACAATCATATCGAATGTATGTAGTACAACATTGTACGTTGATGCGATGACAAGTCCCAATGGTATAGAATCCATCCAATGATCCTTTGGTGCCGATGGCTGGAAGCAACGAAGTCTTTGTAACACCTGGCATACATAATCACGTTCTGGATAAAACTAATCGTACAGAACCCAATTTTGTTCAATCTCTTGGATAAGGTCCTGTCGTACTTGAGCCCATTCATCTTCAGAACCAAAGAGTTGCGCGGCTATCGCCCTAAAGCCACAATGATCGTCGGATCAAACGTCAACACAGTGGGAAATATAATGCTGATACTTCTCAGGAAATTTCTGAACAAAGTGATACCTCCCATTGCTCCTTCGCGATGTTGGAATACGTGAGGTGCTTAGCTCCACAACCTCGCCTTCAATTAAGGTTGAGATACCCCAAGCGTAGGGCTAGATTGTCGATAGCATAATAAACCGGCAAGACCGGGATCGTTCCCACAGAGAATCGGATGAAGCTTATTCGGATTGTAGGTATTAAACGATGGGATTGCGGCCTTCAAGGCGGCCAACTAGGATTGCTTTGAAAGGTGGAAAATATGAAAGTTGAAGACTAGAAACGGGTTTGATAAACTAAAAGTGGCAAGTCTCGAGATCTTCTAACCCTTGACAAAGGAAATTACCGGTTCTCGAATATAACTCAGGCGAGAGTCACGACCGCGTGCTCACGCCCGGAAGATTTTACTTTATTGATTAAGTTAACAAAAGAAGTGATTTCTCGGAGGCGAACCAAACTTGGTTTTAATATTTATCGAACACTTAGAAGGCCACTAGGCCTCGGTAAGTCACTTGCCAAGACCGCTTGGCTAAGCTTCTTACCAAGGGATTAACACCCCTAATTTAGACCAAAAGTGCAAGTTAAGCCCTATTCCGGAAATCATGCTTTAGAGCCCGGAGGTTTCGAGAACCAAATAACAACCTAAGTTCCCGGGAAAGATTATCCCGAGACTTAGCCAAACGACTACTCAAACATAGCTAAAGCATAAATTAAAACAAGAAAAAGAGACATAACTTTTAACCGACAAAAGCGAAAATAAACTTGAGATTAATAACAATCTAAACCGTACGAACAACTTTAATGAACGAGAATTAAACAAACGGCAAAGACTTACAAGTGTTCTTGGAGTAATTACACTAGAAAGCTTGGTAGAGCTTTAATGGAGGAAAGAAGAAATCAAAGAAGACTTAAGTTAAAAAGACCAGAGAGTAATGGAGGAGAGAGAGGTCCTATATTTATACAAAAAGGCCACTCTCTCTCACAACAAATATCTAAAAAGGTGATATTTCCAAAAGTGGAAGGCTCAAAAAGCAACAAATATCTGCTCGGAAGCTTCCCGTATCGATACGGGTCTAGGGAAAGTATCGATACGGCACTGCTATCTCCAAATGCCCATTTCCCACGTAACGCCTCCGTATCGATACAGATTTGGGCTGTATCGATACGAAACAAGCTGGATCCCCACTAAACAAATGGTATCGATACGGCTCAAATCCGTATCGATACGCGCGTGCTAACTCCAGAATCTCAGGCCAGCCTCCAAGGCTTGACACCCGACGGCTTCTTGGCTTGCCCGATACCTCACTCTTCCAATCTTGATCACTTGGGCACAAGTTCCACCGGGCAGAATTGAATGAAATCACTTGAGGTTTGAACTTGCAATCAAAATACGCCTTTTAAGGGCGTTTAGCCTGAAACACTCAACAAACTACCTCAAGAACAAAATGGCATAAAAATGACGATAAAGCATAAAAACGCCATAAATAAGGGAACCTTTAGCACCACAATCAAACGATCTTAGGTGCTAATCACGCCCCCCAACTTGAGCGTTGCTAGCCCCTAGCAACCAAACCAACAAGAAAACGGGAAAACAACAATCCTTCCGTACAAGCTACTTAGCACCGAAACATAATGCAACTAGTTGGCAAGAGTTCAAAACAACTAAATTAATCCCAAAACAACTCGTAGCCGAAGATTGAATGTTTAACTAATCTTGAGCAGGTTATAAACAAGTATCCAAAATGAGTGTCAAAAGACAAAAAAAAAACGGATACGAAGTTATAACAACTACACTTGCATGCAAAGCAACCATATCCCACAAAAAGGTGCTCGAAATAGGCATGGGGAAGAAAAATACCATGCCCTTTAAGTGGAGAGCACCATTAAACGGAACTTACAACTACAAAAACAAGAACTTGAAACCTGAAAGCAACATGCCACAATCTAAGTATGCTAACTATCAAACAATAAATCAAAATGGAATCAAGGCATACTAAAGATCAACAGAGGACTTAATAAGCATTTAACGACCTTGGTTTCAAAGAACGGTTAACAAAAAGGGATGGCGGCCATTTACTAGCTTGGTCAAACTACCCTTTTGCCGCCATCACCTAACTACCAAGTTTAAAGCCACAAGACGGCCCAACAAAAACTTACTAACAACTGCAGTCAGAAGTTCTAACAAACTAGACTAAAAACAACGAAACGAAATGAAATGATAAAAGGTGGGCTGTCAACCACCACGCACCCCGACCAAGTTGAGGGATTTTCAAACTACTCCACCAACCCTACTCGTTATCCAAGAATTCTGGCTCGTCTTCAGCAAAATCATCGCTATCCTCAGCGGGCTCCTCCGGCGGCGGAACATAAGGCTCACTAGGCTGCCCCACCTCTCGACTCAACACCCAATCCAACTTGTGGTCAATCTTCCGCTGCCTCCTTGCGTTGTCACGGGTCTCTTTCTTGATTTTCTTCATACATCCCATAGTGGCCACCCCTTGACAAAAAAGCAATTTGTTCCAAGCTGAAGCCTTCGCACCCTTGGGTGGCAAAGTGGTCAAGTAGGCCCCACGTGGGACAGCAGCAGCGGCAGCAGGACGGGATTGTGAGATGCTCTTGGAAAGTATAGAACTATTAATGTCCCCCGGATGAAGCCTCTCTCTTTGCACAAACTTTGACTGTGGAACTTTCTGGCCAAAGCAAATGGCGGTGACTAGACATGGAAAAGGCATTCTGGAGTTGGCTGGAGCCTTTGATTTGAAATCGATCATCTCAATGAAAATAGTTTGCGCCCAATCACACACCACAGCCGGATTCATAAAAGCATGGATCATCCCTCCCTCATGAATGTCCGGTTTGTTCTCAGTCCCTCTTGGATTGAAGTTATGGTGCCCAAGTTGATTGACTAAACGGTAAACGTCCTTGAACCTTCCGGGGGTATGCGGGAGACTTGACTCCCCCGGGTTCTTGTACAACTCCCGAATTACACCCTCATCCTTCACATATTCCTCATCCGGATAGTTAACATCACCAGCAGGCGGTTGGCGGTAACCCAAAATATGAGCAATGAAACCCGGAGTTACTTCTATTGGAAACTTCCCAATCTTAGATGTGATCTTAGCATCCTCTTTCCACTCTTCCCCCTCGGCCGGAACCTTAATGTTCCTATAGAATTCGATAACCAAGTCCTTATTATAACCAAGGTTAGGAGCAAGGTAGTAACCCAAGCCTTGCTCGCGGATGCGGACAACAAAAGGATTTTCCACACCAAGGTTGTCAATGTCCACATGCCTTTCATTCTTGAACCCCCTCCCCGGAATTCCCTCTTCATACTTCTTCTGTTTAGCGGCTCGCATTTCGGCGAGCGTTCTCCTCTTAGCCCGGCCCCTCTCCGGATTAGCAATCATTTCCTCCTCTTCCTCCATTTCCCGGACAATTTCTGATGCTTGCCCGGATGAGGAAGCAGGAGCCTTTCCTTTCCCCTTATTCGCCAATTTCTTAGTTCTAGTCATTGTTTCCCAAAAATACCAAAAACAGAGCACAATAATCTGAAGCAGAATTCAACCCCGGCAACACAAAGCAATACCCCCAAACTTCAACAGAACAAGCAGGCAGCTATGCAACACAATTGAAACCTACTTGTAGATGGTGATTTTCGGACTGAGAATGGAGTGCCCTGCCTTGCAAACTTCGATTCCGGCCCAAAAACTTTGAGAATCCTTCGAAAACCCTTGAAAGCTTGGAGGTTTATGGACGAATTTGGGGTATGGGTGAGGATTGGAGGGTGAAAATGGGTGATTTTGGGGTTAGGGTTTCGTGGTCTATGGTGGTTATGGAAGGTAAGAGAGAGAAAGTGATTAAAGGGATGGAAGATGATCGGGTTATGTAACTGCAGATTTCCGAGATAAGCAACGCGTATCGATACAGATAATTTTCCGTATCGATACGCAACAGGCTGGACTCCCACGAAGCGAATTGGTATCGATACAGTTTTTTTCTGTATCGATACGGACGGCTTAATTCCAGATTGTCACAGCTTTGCCACCCGATGGCCAATACCACTGCCCGATGCCATTTCAAATACACCCGATGCCTTGAAAAACCTGGAGCCAGCCCATAACGAAGCACAAAACCAACTTCCAAACATCCAACCTAACACCGGTTTCCTATGGATAAGAGTGGGACGCAACTTGGCTTTATTTTCAAGGTCAATGAGACACTTTATGGTAAAATCAAACAAAGATGGCCTAGTATCATATCCTAATCATGCCATAGATTCCGAAATGATTTATAGTAGATAACAAACACAATTAGGCATGACATGAGATGAATACCTAACTAAGAGCATTATGTACAAACGACGGGATATGGGTCAAACTTGCCCACAACGCGCTCAAAAATTCATTTCTCATTCTTTCAATAAGCACACGAGTTGGAATGTACAAAATCACCGAAAATATTCACAAAAACTCTTGCCAACTACCAAACTAATGAGCTGGTGCTAAGCCGCTTAATTCCACTAATTTTGTACTAACGGAAGGGTTGCAAGACTAAAACGAAGAAAAACAAAAAACTTTGTACAAACGAGCATAAAACACATATATATCATAGATATATCCCTCCCCCCAACTTAAAATATGCTATGCCCTCATAGCATGGAAAACAACAGTATTGAGAGAGAAAGGGATTAAAGATGTTACCCACGGGGGAATGTCAACCCCCTTATACCTCGACCAAGTTGGAGGATTTGTGTCATTTCCCACTTCGATCCGGAGTTGTGTGCTTCCAGGGCTTCACTCCTTCGGCCGGAACCACCAGCTAGTCACACAGGGCCATGGTCAAAGCTTTTTGGACTAACAACCGCGACACGGAATCGCACCCATGCTTAGGGCTCTTGAATGCCTCAATCACTCCGACGGTAGACCCAAACCACCAAGGCTGGTGTGGTAGCGTGTTAACCCTGCCGAACCGGAATTGTACGAAGGACCTACCAGCAGGCAAATGACATTAGAACCGCCCGGCTCGTGTTATCCGGGCGCCAACAAACATAAATAAAAAGAAAAACAGAAAAGAACACCACCCGATCTTCACGCAATCTTACGAGTCATACTTTTCTTCCCGTGTCTCACCGAGTAGACAAGACACGGGTGGCTATACTAGACCGTCGAATTTGTTACATCATGCCCGAAGTAAAATCTACCGCTTGACCTCGCCAAGCAATAAAGCCCAGCGTTCCCTATGATCTAAACAAAGTGAGACCAGACAGAGCCTAGCGCCAAAGCACGGGATTATCAAGGCTCACTCACAGACCTAAACTGCCCCCGATAGGGACATATCTGGTGAGCACGGATCATTAACGGCAAACTACCACAAAGAAGGGCTAATGAAAGCCCGATACAATGATGCATTGGTGAAATCTTGTAGTGAGAAAGTCCCGAAACGAAACAAACAAACTAATATGTACAAAACTAACCATTGCCCTTACTAACCGGAGCTGGGCACACGATTCTTACTTTAGTAGCGGCGTGCGGAGCTACAAATACCCAAGTCAATGGTGGGTACCCCCTACCCGGGGGCCGGGTCCGACAAACAGTTAAGTTCAGCGGTTACGCTTTCGCTCCCCGTGCAAGTTCAAGTTACACAAAACTAAACCGACGGGCCATCCGTGTAAACTGGATCGGCCAAAACCTCGTCGGGCTCCCCAATTTCGAAACCACCAAGAAAAGGCTTAAGCCTTTGACCATTAACTTTGAATGCATTCCCATTGGGTTCGTTTACAATTTCAATGGCTCCATGAGGAGCGACGGATTTAACAATATAAGGGCCGGCCCAACGAGACCTCAACTTACCGGGGTGGAGATGCAAACGGGAGTTATATAATAACACTTTTTGACCGGGCTCAAAGGTTTTCACTACAATTTTGTTATCATGCTTTGCTTTAATTTTAGACTTGTAAGCACGGGAATGATCATAAGCATTGTACCTCATTTCCTCTACCTCAGTCAATTGGAGCTTGCGGCGTACACCGGCTTTAGCCATATTGAAATTAAGCTTCTTGATTGCCCAATACGCCTTATGCTCAAGCTCCACCGGCAAATGGCATGCTTTCCCGTAGACTAGCCGATAGGGAGACATGCCCAAGATGGTCTTGTACGCAGTACGGTAAGCCCACAAAGCGTCAGTCAAACGAGTTGACCAATCCTTGCGGGTAGGATTAACCGTCTTCTCCAAGATATTCTTTATTTCCCGATTTGCCAACTCTGCTTGTCCATTGGTTTGCGGATGGTAAGCCGTTGAGACCTTGTGAACAATGGAGTACTTCCTCATCAAAGCAGCGATTGACCGGTTGCAAAAATGAGATCCCTGGTCACTGATGATGGCCCTTGGCATCCCAAATCTCGAAAAAATGTTGGACTTCAGAAATTCGACCACAACAGAATGGTCATTAGTACGTGTAGGAATGGCCTCAACCCACTTAGAAACGTAATCAACGGCCAACAAGATATATAAGTACCCAAAGGAAGACGGAAAAGGCCCCATAAAGTCAATGCCCCAACAGTCGAAAACTTCGATGATCAAAATAGGAGTAAGCGGCATCTCATTGCGTTGAGTCACACATCCCAAAAGCTGACAACGAGCACAACCCCGGCAATAGGCAAACGTATCCTTGTACAAGGTAGGCCAATAGAAACCACTTTGCAAAATCTTAGCGGCGGTCTTCTTAAATGAGAAGTGACCGCCACAAGCCTCCGTGTGGCAAAACTTGATAACACTCTGTTGTTCGGAGTCGGGCACACAACGTCGGACGAGTTGGTCGGCACAATACTTGAACAGGTACGGATCATCGAAAGAAAACCGTTTCACTTCCGCTAAAAACCGCCGGCGGTCTTGCACATTCCAATGAGCCGGCATTAGACCAGTGACCAAATAATTCACAATATCCGCATACCATGGAGCCGTGGAGATCCCAAACAACTGCTCATCGGGAAAGGAATCTTGAATCGGAATATGAGAAGTGTGGTCTTCGAACTCTAAGCGAGATAAATGGTCAGCCACCACATTCTCAACACCCTTCTTATCCTTTATCGTGAGGTCGAACTCTTGCAAGAGTAGAATCCATCGAATCAACCGCGCTTTGGCATCTTGCTTAGTGAAGAGATATTTAAGCGCGGAATGGTCGGTGTAGACGGTGATTGGAGCTCCCACTAGATAGGACCGAAACTTGTCAAGTGCAAAAACAATCGCCAACAACTCCTTCTCGGTAGTTGAATAATTCATTTGGGCTTCATTCAACGTCTTGCTAGCATAGTAGATCACATACGGCTCTTTTCCTTTCCTTTGTCCCAACACGGCCCCGACGGCATAATCGCTGGCGTCACACATAAGTTCGAACGGTAATTCCCAATCCGAGTCCGCACAATAGGTGGGGAGGTGAGATTTGACTTCAACTTAGCAAAAGCGGTTTCACAAGCCGGTGTCCACTCAAATGGGACATCTTTTGCCAGCAAATGACACAATGGCCGAGCAATGGCACTAAAGTCCTTTATGAACCGCCGATAAAATCCCGCATGACCCAAGAAAGAACGGATATCCTTCAAACACTTTGGAGTCGGGAGATTGTCAATCAAGTCAATCTTGGCCCTGTCCACTTCAATGCCACGGGCGGAAATGATATGGCCAAGCACAATGCCTTCAGTGACCATAAAGTGACACTTTTCCCAATTTAACACCAAATTCTTCTCCTCACAACGGGCTAACACGAGCCCCAAGTTGGCAAGACATTGATCGAAAGAGTTACCAAAAACGGAAAAGTCATCCATGAAGACCTCCATAATCTTTTCAACCATGTCGCTAAAAAGACCCATGATGCACCTTGAGAAAGTACCGGGGGCGTTGCAAAGCCCGAACGGCATCCGACGATAAGCAAAGGTTCCAAAAGGGCATGTAAACGTAGTCTTGTCTTGATCCCCCAAGGCGACTTCAATTTGGTTGTACCCCGAGTACCCATCGAGGAAGCAATAGAACTTATGGCCGGCCACCCTTTCTAAAATTTGATCAATAAAGGGAAGAGGGAAATGGTCTTTTCTCGTACTCGCATTTAATTTCCGATAATCGATACACACTCGCCAACCGGTTTGGACACGAGTTGGGATAAGTTCATCCTTCTCGTTTCTAACAACCGTAACCCCGGACTTCTTTGGCACCACCTGTATCGGACTAACCCATTTGGAATCTGCAATCGGATAGATTATGCCAACATCCAATAACTTGATAACCTCAGTCCGGACAACATCCTTCATGATCGGGTTCAAACGCCGTTGAGGTTGGCGAGATGGCTTGACATCATCTTCCAGGTAAATGTGGTGAGAGCAAAGGGATGCATCAATACCCTTGATATCGGCGATGGACCACCCAATAGCCTTTGAATGGTTCCGGAGCAATTCAAGTAATTCCAACTCTTGGGGTTCACTTAGGGCTGTGGAGATCACCACCGGGTATGTTTGGCAATCGCCAAGATAGGCATACTTAAGTGTGTCCGGAAGTGGCTTCAACTCAAGAATTGGAGGCTCCACACAAGAAGGAACGGCTTGCCTCTCGATAGGGGGTAGTTCCTCAAATTTAGGAACCCACGGGCTAATACCACACGCCTCCTCCTCATCTAGTAGAGAAACTAGATAGGCAACTTCGGGAGCGTCAAGAAAGTCGGCCTCGGCCGAAGTGAGTGCTATTTCCAATTCATCCTTACAAATAAACTCGTTGACATGGTCTTGGACAAGCGAATCGATCATGCTAACCCCGCACACATCTTCATCGTCCCCCATCTGACACCCGATATGGAACATGTTGACTTGCATCTTCATGTTGCCAAAACTCATATTAAGACGACCATCCCGGCAATGAATCACAGCATCAGATGTTGCTAAGAAAGGCCGACCGAGAATAATTGGGACAGAAACCTGTGCTGCCGGTGCCGGACATGTGTCAAGAACCACAAAATCTACCGGGTATACGAATTGATCAACTTGAACTAGGACATCTTCCACAATTCCCTTAGGTACCCGGATACTCCGATCCGCTAATTGCAAAGTCACTCGAGTTGGCTTCATCTCGCCCAACCCAAGTTGCTCATAAACAGAGTATGGCAAGAGGTTCACGCTTGCGCCCAAATCAAGAAGGGCCTTCTCGACAACCTTACCCCCAATTGTGATGGATATCGTAGGACACCCCGGATCATTGTACTTGGGCGGGAGAGTCGATTGGAAAAGCGAGCTCACTTGCTCGGTCAAGAATACCTTCTTCTGCACTTGAAGCTTACGTTTATGAGTACACAAATCTTTTAAAAATTTGGCATATGACGGAATCTGCTTGATGGCATCAAGCAAAGGAAGATTCACGGTCACTTGCTTAAGCACATCGTAGATGTCGGCACTCAAATTGGGCTTGGCCGGCGTTTTTAATCGGTTGGGATATGGAGCGGGAACAGTAAAGGCCTGCGGAACATCACTCTCCTTAGTTTTTCCTTTTTCCTCCTCCGTGAAAGCTTGCTTGGGAGATTCCCCATTTTGCATAGTAGGCTTAGATGGTACCGGAGTAGGTAGCAAGATTGGCGTCACCGGCGGCTCCACTTGGGCGTTGTCCACTGCCCTTCCGCTTCTCAATGAAATAATGGCTTTGGCTTGCTCGGGGAAAGACACCGAAGAGCTACCAATTACATGTTGACCTTGAGGATTAGCCAATGGTTGAGTGGGGAGCTTTCCTCGTTCTTGTTGCAACACACCAATAGCCGTCGTCAACTTCCCCATTTGAGTCCTCATGTCATTCAGGGCTTGAGTAGTTTGGTCATTGGTAGTTATCTGCATCTGACAAAAGGTATTCATTGTATCCTCCAAAGTTCGACGCGGAGGTGCTTGTTGGGGTTGAAACTGATTTTGGCCTTGGAATTGGCCCGATGGTATGAATCCTGGTGGGCCTTGTATAGCAGGGAATCGTGGCGGGCCTTGAAGCTGAGGTTGTCGCCATGGCTGAGATTGAAACTGTGGCGGGCCTTGAGAAGATCCGGCTTCATTTTGTTGGTTCCAACGTGAGCCCGTTGGTTGCTTCCACCCCGAATTAAATGGTTGAGAGTTAGGTTCAAAACGTTGATTCAAAGCATTCACCTCCTCCGGAGCATAAGCACTCAACACGTTCTTAAGAGCAGGAATATTCGGGCAGTTATCCGTTGTATGTCCCGTAGTTTCGCAAATCATACAAATATCCTCCACACGGTTGATAGGCTTAGTTTCCTTCTCTCCTTTCAATTCCAAACGCTCCAACTTTTTAGCCAATTGTTCCATTTTTGTTTCGATAGCTTGGTGCTCGCTAATAGAGAATTTTCCGGAACCACCCGGGCCTTGACTAGCCATCGCCCTTTCACCGGCATCCTCGTAACTCCAGGTTAAAGACTTCTTGGACACCTCATCCACATACTCCCAACCGTCCTCGGGAGACTTGTTCATGAAACCCCCGGTACACATGGTATCAAGCAATTGCTTGCTTTGTTGCGAGCATCCCATATGGAAGTAGTGGATTAATTGATACAACGCAAAATTATGATGAGGCACCGCCGAGAGTAAGTCCTTATACCGCTCCCAGTATTGATGGAACGCTTCTCCTTCCCGTTGCTTAAAACCCTGAATTTGATCCATCAAGAGTTTTGTACGGCTCGCCGGAAAGAACTTCTTGTGGAAAATATCTTGGACCTCCTCCCATGTGGTCAATGATTGAGGCTTCAACGAGTGAAACCAAGTCTTTGCCTTATCCTTTAAAGTGAACGGGAAGAGTCTCAGGCGTGCTTGGTTTAGGTGAGCATCCACCGTAACAAAGGATTGGAGAGTTTCCTCGAATTCCCGAATGTGTTGGTACGGATCCTCTCGCTCCAAACCATGGAAAAACGGAATGCAACGGTGATAGTCCGATTTGAATACAAACGTGTTCGCGGCAGTGGTGGGTCGTGGGAAAACTATCGGAGACCGTTGAGTAACCCTCTCCGGATTCAAATAGTCCTTAAGAGTCCGAACCGGAGGAACTTCCTCATCTGCCATTGCCCTTCTTGTCGGAGAATACGGCCGAGAATAACTACTTGGTGGAGAATATGCCCGTAGAGTGCTAATTCTTGCGCGAGGCGGAGAACTAGACCGATGGAGACGGTTTGAGCGAGGACTACGATAAACTCGAGGCCCCCGATAAACCACAAGCATGAACTTTTGTCTTACGCAATTCAAGAACCAAGTAACCGCTCTGCACTAAGAAAGACAGACAAGAGGGGCTATACCGCCACCTCACTCTCAACAAACAGTTAAGAGGGGCTATGCCGCCACCTCAATATAAGCTCACGCAAATAAAAAGAAAAGAAAAGACAAACGATACTCAAACTAGCTTCGTTAAACCTCAAGTCGAATTGGTGGCTCAGTTAGAGGTATCCGCTAAGCTGAGTATATTATGCACAAAGATAGAAATGGAACGGAATACTTACAGTGGTTTGACGAACCTCCAAATAAGCCCAATAAGACATCCCCGGCAACGGCGCCAAAAATGCTTAGCTCCACAACCTCGCCTTCAATTAAGGTTGAGATACCCCAAGCGTAGGGCTAGATTGTCGATAGCATAATAAACCGGCAAGACCGGGATCGTTCCCACAGAGAATCGGATGAAGCTTATTCGGATTGTAGGTATTAAACGATGGGATTGCGGCCTTCAAGGCGGCCAACTAGGATTGCTTTGAAAGGTGGAAAATATGAAAGTTGAAGACTAGAAACGGGTTTGATAAACTAAAAGTGGCAAGTCTCGAGATCTTCTAACCCTTGACAAAGGAAATTACCGGTTCTCGAATATAACTCAGGCGAGAGTCACGACCGCGTGCTCACGCCCGGAAGATTTTACTTTATTGATTAAGTTAACAAAAGAAGTGATTTCTCGGAGGCGAACCAAACTTGGTTTTAATATTTATCGAACACTTAGAAGGCCACTAGGCCTCGGTAAGTCACTTGCCAAGACCGCTTGGCTAAGCTTCTTACCAAGGGATTAACACCCCTAATTTAGACCAAAAGTGCAAGTTAAGCCCTATTCCGGAAATCATGCTTTAGAGCCCGGAGGTTTCGAGAACCAAATAACAACCTAAGTTCCCGGGAAAGATTATCCCGAGACTTAGCCAAACGACTACTCAAACATAGCTAAAGCATAAATTAAAACAAGAAAAAGAGACATAACTTTTAACCGACAAAAGCGAAAATAAACTTGAGATTAATAACAATCTAAACCGTACGAACAACTTTAATGAACGAGAATTAAACAAACGGCAAAGACTTACAAGTGTTCTTGGAGTAATTACACTAGAAAGCTTGGTAGAGCTTTAATGGAGGAAAGAAGAAATCAAAGAAGACTTAAGTTAAAAAGACCAGACAGTAATGGAGGAGAGAGAGGTCCTATATTTATACAAAAAGGCCACTCTCTCTCACAACAAATATCTAAAAAGGTGATATTTCCAAAAGTGGAAGGCTCAAAAAGCAACAAATATCTGCTCGGAAGCTTCCCGTATCGATACGGGTCTAGGGAAAGTATCGATACGGCACTGCTATCTCCAAATGCCCATTTCCCACGTAACGCCTCCGTATCGATACAGATTTGGGCTGTATCGATACGGAACAAGCTGGATCCCCACTAAACAAATGGTATCGATACGGCTCAAATCCGTATCGATACGCGCGTGCTAACTCCAGAATCTCAGGCCAGCCTCCAAGGCTTGACACCCGACGGCTTCTTGGCTTGCCCGATACCTCACTCTTCCAATCTTGATCACTTGGGCACAAGTTCCACCGGGCAGAATTGAATGAAATCACTTGAGGTTTGAACTTGCAATCAAAATACGCCTTTTAAGGGCGTTTAGCCTGAAACACTCAACAAACTACCTCAAGAACAAAATGGCATAAAAATGACGATAAAGCATAAAAACGCCATAAATAAGGGAACCTTTAGCACCACAATCAAACGATCTTAGGTGCTAATCACGAGGCCCGAGATTCTGAAGTGGATACTGTAAAGGAAGGTATGCGACCTCTATTCTGCTCATCTCTGCCTGTAGGTCGACCCCTGTATTTTGTGTTGTATGTTGTGGGTTGAACTGTGTAACGAGATGGATCCGCCATATCAAGAAACCTGTCCATCATAGACTCTCGACTGTCGGAATCCATTTCATTTAATCTTTCAATAAGCTGAGTTGCCCTGTCGGATCGTGCTCCCTCGTCAATATGCCTCTGGACGTGCATGGACAACGTACTCCAGTGAGGGTGGATAGCGCTTAGTAAAAATGGCCTATCCACAGAACGGTAAAGTGCAATATCGTGAAAGCATGGCAATCCGTGTATCCTTTTGATATTACAAAAGCAAAGGTCGGCTTCGCAGGGGGTTCGTTATCAGTGCGTTGTACCTGCTTATGGATCAAGTTCATTGCCTGTAATGAAATGCGACATCTGATTTCACTAAAAATGCCTTCATGTAGATGTATGTGTCGTAAAATGTTGAGAGATTTCTAGAACGACTCCTGAATATCTCCGAACTGACTGGTCAACATCTTTTCTATTTTCTGAAAAGATATTTGAAGCGAAGATATGGTATCTCCCAAGTATTGTTTGAGTCTCGCATGCGCAAACTCCGCCCTGCAAATTTAATAATATACTGTGTTAAATAGGAAAGTAACATAAAGTATTATTTAGTGTAGTACAGTAAATATACAATGACTATAGAAAAGTTACATTTGGCTTGAATTGCTCCCGATGTGCATAAACTGGTTTATATATGCTGCAATAAATCGCTCTTTGTAAGGACCTAACCATGTATCCCAAAGGTATTGTATGGCATTGGAGTATTGCTCAAACTCTCCGCACATGGCATTCCACCTCTGTTGCAAAGACATCGGTGTCGATGAATGAATAAGCAACTGCCATGCATCATATCGGAAAACTCGTCCCACCTCGTACCAAGCATAGGACTGCACTTCTTCATTACACACTGGTTTATGTGTCAAATACAAAGGATGTGTTGTGCGTAGGGGAAACATATTCCAATGGCGCCAAGAAGTGCTAGATCCCTATCTGAAACAACCACCGATAGCAACGCTGTCCCTTTTTCAGCCATCCATCTCTTTAAGGTATCCAACGTCCATATCAGTCGCTATTTCATTTCATTATTCAAATATGCAAACATAAGAGAGTAAGTTTTCATTGTGGATGTAATACCCACGACTTCCAAGAGTGGTATCTGATACTCATTACTCTTGTACGTCGCATAAATAATTAACACGGACGGAAAGTTGACAGATAACTCTAGGCTTCTAGGATGAACCTAAAGAATATCTGTGATTTCGTTAGTGTGTTCATTTATATGATAGTTATAAATGTATTTTTTTCGTTTAATTCTTTCAAGATGTACCCAATAGGAGATAGACCCCCCCAGTTGCTCTTTCTTATACAGTGCCTTCACATTGTAAATACTCCTGATTCCTGTATTAATTGACGAGTCTTGTTGTCTCATGAAACTAAGAATTTCTCGAGGCGCGGTGCTGCTAGACATGTCACGAACTAATTACTGCTGGATTGGGGTCAGCCTTGACGGGTACTCATGTCCCTCAAAACTTTCAGCTGGTTCATAGTTATGAAAACCTTTAACAACCTTCAAACTCAACATGACACCGTCTGGAGGTTGTGGTACACCTCACAGCTTAAACGATCAATCACATTTTTTAGTTCCAGTAATCTTTTGCATTGAATGCCCTTCCGGTGGCGGTTTGTATAATCCTCCCCTTTCACAAATTTGAATGCACTTCGGCATCTTGTTGCCCTTTATACTAGCAGATTTACTTATGACAATCACAAAATCATTTTCCTTACCAACTCTTCGCACCCAATCTAACATGCTCTCTCTAATTTCAAATATCTATAACAAAAAAAATGAATACGTATAAGCACAACATTATGCAGCCTATTTTCAAAATAAGTAACAAATATGTATAATAACAACAGTAATAACTAATCTGGTCAGTTGTAAATTCGGTTGTATAATCACGTTCAACATAGGAACTGCTCTCCCCACAAGAATATCATTCGCAACATTGTTCCCAACTGACCAACCATCCGAAAATGAAATGAAAGTTGAGGAAAATTGTGAAGATGTGATTACTCAAAAATTGCTCTCAATCTCAATGTATGCAAGAGTACATCATCAGATTATATAGCCAAGGGAAATTAACGTTGAGCAACGGACAATTGTTGATAAGGTGCTCAACCATAGGCATATTCAATGCTCTGCAAGTTCCTGCATCTCTAAATTTGTAGCTACTCTGCAGTTGATAAGGTGCTCAATCATAGGCATTTTGTTTTTTTTTCTCTTACCAGCATATATATGTATTAGATATTTTTAGAGGTGAAATACCTCTTAGTCATTGTTACCTTATGTGACATGTGGACACATGTGGCAGCTAATTTTTCAACGAGAGTTCTAAAGTTTAAATTTAATTATGACCATTTAGGATAAAATGATTAGAAAACTAAAATCTTTCTATCAGTTCAAACGGATTGAAATTTGGAACACTTAATTTTTCAACCTCTTTAGACAGTTTAAACTATGGAAAAATATAATTTTTCCGTTTTACATTATTTAATCATCAATATTAGGCTCGTTTGATAAGTTTCGTTGAGTAGATTTCAAATATATAAAATTTATTAAAAAAATACGTAAAAAGAAAGTTATTAGCATTTAAAATTTTACAACAAAAAAATCAAATAAAAGAGAGAGAGAGAGAGAGAGAGAGAGAGAACACATGGAGTGGGAGTAAAAGGGGGAAGGAGGAGCCGTGTCGGGGGGAGGGGAGGCGATTAGTAGTTTACCTTTGGAAATTATAAGAAGAAAGTGGTAATCGACGTGAATTTCGAAAGACAGAAAGGTATATAGGACCCAAACACTGCACACAAACACTTACATACACTTACAATAAGGATGGGATCCAAATACTGCACATCTCTAGTGTGTGTGGATCCATCTTTATTGTGAGTATGTGTGTGTGATTATAGACTAGTGTTTTGGAAGATGCGGGGAGCGGGTTTAAAAAGCATCGAAAATGCTAAGAGTACTGATCGTTGGGTACTGACAGGCACGCGGGGCCCATTCAAGGTTCCGCACGGATGATTCGAGCCGTTTAATAATTTTTTTAAAAATAATCGAGTGGACTCAATCCTATCTAATCTTTTATTTTTACATTTAAATTTCAGAATCCTATTATCTGAATGAAAAATGGCCACAGGCGAGGTAGGGTAGATTTTGCCGTACTTGAACCTGAAAAATACTACACGGTCCAGAACTTGACTCAAACCCGAACGGATAATTTTTGGGTGCTCCCGTTCCCATACCGGTCAGGGACGGGTTTACCTCTTCCGTAAAAAATGAAAAAAAAAACCTAAAAACAAAATGGAAGGAAAGAGTTATATATATGGTGGTATTGTATTAGTATAATGATAATAATGCTAGGGTAAAACTATATATTTTTAAGTACAATGATAGTTTTATTAGAGTAGAAATATAATCGTACTTATAAAAAAAATTGCGGGGCGTGTTCAGGGCAAGTAATGGGGCTGGGTAACACCAACCACATCTGATTTTTGTAATTATTCCCTAACCAACTCCGATACCTAAATTTTTGGGGACTGGACGAATTGCCATTCCTAAACGGGTTTATGCTATGTGAAATTATATTCATACTAGTGATTACCTGTGCCTAAAGGCACAACACAACACACCGATCAAAAAAAAAAAGGCACAACACAACACTTTTTTATTACAACTTAAAAAAATATTATCCTTCACTTCTAGTGATCTTAAAAAACCCAAATGAAAAATTTATAATTTATTTTTTAAAATTCTCTTCAAATAGTATAAACTGAACTAATTTTTTCTAAGAATAGTTTCAAAACAAATAATACCACTCATTGAAAAAGTAGGAGCACATACCCAAATGAAATTTGTAATTAACTTATGCACAATCTGTAACGCCTCAAAATTTGGGAACGTTAAATAAACATTTTTTATTGAAAACCTAAATAGAGTTTAGCTCATTATTACAGTATAATTCTCACAAGAGTATATTTATTCAACAAAGGGAGGGAAACTAGGATTCCTATCTACTACTTCGCATGCTCCTCCATCCTAACAAGCTCCTCGGCTCCGAAAACCCCCAAGGCGTAGAGCTCACCCTGCTTATCTACAAAATCTGACACATTATACCAGCGTCGCCCCCAGTATAATATGTCAGAGTCACTAAAGGTAATACCGTGAGCTACAAAAGCTCAGAAGAATAATTTCATACCCACTAACCCATAATTATAAATAACAAAGCATAGAAGTAGTATACTAGCTCATGTAAAATCAGCGATTACTACTTAGCACATGCATAATCAACAACTTATGGATAAACAGTTAACAATAACACATACACATTCATTATTCAACTGGCGTCAGTATCCGTGTAATCAGAGTTTCTCCTACGCAACGTTTTCGTAAACCGTGTCACCATTTTCACTTTTCATTTTTTCAAATCAACATTTTCAAAATTGTTTTTTTTAAAAAAAAAAAAAAAACACACCTCCAATGAGACTACCAAGTCCGGCCCCATTAGCCACACACACACACACACAATAGGCTACAAAGTCCGGCCATATTGCGGTCGCAAGAACACACACACACACAATGGGCTACCAAGTCCGGTCACATTGCGGTCGCAAAAATTCATATACACACAATGGGCTACCAAGTCCGGCCACATTGCGGTTTCAAAAATTCATATACACAATGGGCTACCAAATCCGGCCGCACCGTGGTTTCAAAAATCCATACACACACAATGGGCTATTAAGTCCGGCCATATTGCGGTTTCAAAAACATTCTTAATTTTTTTGAAAAATACACCTCCAATGAGACTACTAAGTCCGGCCCCATTGGCAACACACACACACAATGGGCTACCAAGTCTGGCCATATTTTGGTTTAAAAAAAGTATTTCCTTTCTTGAAAAACTCGTCTTTTGATTATTAACACCCTACGTGTCATGTTGTTAGACTTTCTCGATTTTCGTATCTCGCTTTCATGCAAGGACTCCGCAGTCGGACTTTCCACATAAGAACACTATATATGGTGTCTCGTAAACATGCATCATTGATCTTAATCTTGAAACTAAACTAGAATAATTAAAATAACAAGATCATCCAACTCTATAGTATTTTTCATGCTTAATCCATGATAAGCACCCGATAATGCAATGTATGGTGCGCTAGTTATCTAGTTTTTAGTTAATTTTATCGTTTAATTAGTTGTTTTTAATTGCTTTTGCTTGTAAGGTATTTTAGTATCGTTTTGTAGGAAAACTGTTTAATTCATGAATTTTTAAAACCAAAGTTTGTTAAGACATCTAAGGTTTAAAGATGATCAAGAACGGAATGATCAAGTCTCAAAGCTTAGGCCTAAAAGACCCGATGGTGACCTGACTGCTAGAATTGGCAAGGCAAAGCAAGCCAAGAAGCAACGAAGCAAGGCTGCTCCTTAACCTCGCTCGGTATCGGAATCATGCATTATTTCAATCGATACCGACTGCATTTCCAAAGTCTCAGCAACAACCTTTAAACAACTCGGCATCGGTACATACCAATTCTTCCAATCGGTATCGAAGCACCTAGCAGATTCAATAAGCCAGAAGTAGCTCGGTATTGGTACCTTGATTAAATTCCTATCGGTACCGAGCATCTCATGGGACAGCCATTAATTGGCTCGGCATCGGTACCATCTTTTGGCACCTATCGGTACCGAGTCCTTATCTCTTGGATCTTAAGTCTTTCTCTATCGGTACCGAGAACTTCGGATGGCATCTTTGGAGCATCGTGGAGAATATTCCGTGCGCGTACCTTGGAGGATATAAAAGGCGTGATGTCACACAAGTAGAACAGATTGTATTGCATATTTTTAGATCTAGCTTAGATTTCAAATTGCTTTTTGCTTGTTCTTAAGTGTTCTTCATTTCCAGCTTATTAAAATTGCATTTTCTACTTTAATTAGTTAGTTTTTGTTACTTTAGCCTTTATTAAAGTTGTTTACAATCACCCGATCTATCTTTTCATCTAATTTTCTTCTAGTGTTGTGTTTACAAATATGTTAGCTAGATTTTGTTTGCTCGTATCTTTTTAGATATGTGTGAGTAGTTTTCCAAGGTTAGATCATGGGATGATTAGCACCTCATGACTTGAGTAAAAATTGCATTTTTCACCAATAAAGTTTGAATCTTTGGTTCGAAAATTGATGAGTAGTTCGGATTTGTTTATCAAATTGTTAAGGTGTTAACCTCTTTGATCATGTGTAGGTAAGAGTATCGCCTAATTACCACACATGATGCTTAGAGCTCTGTCACTCGAGGTGTTTGCTAAATAAATTCTAGAGCTAGCTTGGTAATCGAACCATCTTATCTTCTGGGTTAAGGACCTTAGTTGAGTATCTTAAACCGCGTAATTTGGTGAAAAATGTAGTTTTACTCGAGTCGTATGTGTTAGTTATCCCTAGACCTAACCTGCTTTTTATCCTAGTTTATTCGCTTTTAATTTAGCCTTTTTATTTCCACTGCAAAGTAAAACAAAGTTGGCTAGTCTAAAAGCCAAAAACCATTACTTACTTCTACAAATCCAGCAAAGTCGTATTAATTATTCCCTTGGGTACGATCCCGGTCTTCCGAATTATTATGCTTCAATTGGACGCTTATATCCTACGCTTGAGGTGATCTTATTTGATATATCAACGAACGAAGCAATCCATCAACTAGTCTAAAAATTCAACAAGATATGTACATAGCTCAATATCAAGACAAGTAAATTAAGAACTAAAAACATGTATACATGCTCATAACCTCTTTCAAGAAAAATCTAAGTAATTAACCATGCTACCAATCAAACGATTATTTCTTACATTTCAAAAATCCGTTATTTCTTCCTTTTTGGGAAGTTCAAAACAATATATTTTTCCGGAATAAAAGTCAAGATATTCAACATGAACATATTTCATTTCAAAACTTTAGTAAAACAAGTTTGCTAGCCATTTTTTTTGTACTTTAACTTAACATGCATTTTCAAACGCAAAAAGAAAATATAACTATAATTTTTACTAGAGAAAGTGAGTAGAAATATTCTAGTATATGTAACTAATATTTTTACTAGCGAAGATTAGTAGAGATATTTTTCTTAATCATATTTCATTTTGAAAACTTAAGTTTTCTAGCTATTCTTTCACACATTTCAAACATACAAAGTATCATACAATTTTTTTATTTTATATTTAGAGATAGTGAGTAGGAATATTCTACCTTTCTTCTTGGCGGATGGTATGGCTACGGAAAAGAAAGTACGTCGACTTACGGAAGGTGAATGGGGCTATCGAACGAAGTGACTTCTTATGGTAAGCTTATGATAGCTTCGAAAGAGAAAAGAAAATACTTTCTTTTTCTCTTGAAACTAAATCTTGACTAAACTACTAAACTTTTTAGATCGAGAGGGTGGTCGGGTGGTGGTTTGATGGTGGCCTTGGGTTGAGTTTCTTGAATAACTCAAGAACAAGGAAAGAACTCTAAGAAATAGAACACTAAATTTTTCTAGAGAAAAGTTGGAGGAATTGAAGGTGTGTGTTTGATAAGCACCCAATATTGTAAATATTTGGTGCACTTAGTCCCGTTTTATGTTGTTTTAATTTGCTTTTATTTAGCTTTTATTAATGATTTTGCACGTAAGGTTCCTTTGAGGATGTTTCAGGTTTTACGCCCTAACAAGGGTGATTTTGATGCCATGGACATGCCTCGGGGGAGTCCAAGCTTCCAAGGCCAAGTGGCGAAGTGCCACCGTTCTCCAATGATCAAGATACGAAGTATCGGGTGAAGTTCGGAAGCGTCGGGTGCCAAGTTTTGAAGCTGAAGGCAAATTCTGGAGTTAGCAAGGCCGTATCCATACAACCGTTTTGGTTGTATGGATACAGTGGCCTTATCTTTTGGACAGGTTACAGCGTATCCATACAAGGTTTTGGTTGTATCCATACAGCTCATTTACGGAGAATTCCCAGCACAAGCTTAACAGCTCGGTATCCATACAACCGTTTTGGTTGTATGGATACAGTTTGCTTACTGACAGCTTTTCAACCTTCCATATTTGGAAACTTGCTACTTGTAGTAACCTTTTGAGATATTTTGAGAGAAGAAGTTGGTTTTTGTATAAATATCCCTCTCCTCTCTCCTAGGTAAAGAGTAGTTAGTTAGTTTAGGTTAGTCTTTCTTCCATTGTTGTTGCTCAAGTTTTCAAGCTTAATTTCTTAAGAACTCAAGTAAGTATTTGGTTTCGTTTAATTTGTCGTGTATTAATGTTATAGCTACGGTCTAGATTCTCCTTAATATCAAGTTTATTTTCGTTTCTATCGGTTAAATATGTTTACCTTTTCTAGCATGCTTTCTAGTCTTTTTAATATGTGTGAGTAGTCGTTTAGGCTTGGCCATGAGGTGAATAACGCTTCATGACTTAAGTTAATCTTGCCTTTCTCAACTCTTGGCTTGAGGTTCGGTTTGTAAATGTGCGTGGTTCGCCTTTTATGTAACAAAATTTGTCGATGTTAACCTCCGGTGATCATATGCTTGCTCATATGGTTCCGTGAGCTATGTCTCGCCTCGTGTTTGCCAAGAGAACCAAAGAACTTGCTCGCTTTCCAAACTACACTTCTTGTTGATGACTTTGATATTTAGTTTGAATACAAGTCTCGGCGTTGTTAATCTCCGGTGATCATGTGCTTGCTCACATGGTTCCGAGAGCGATGTCACGCCTTGTGTTTAGCTTGTTATTCAAACTCTATATCAAGTCTAACCATTTTCACCGCTAAATCTTCCGGTTGATAACCTATGCCGTGTGATTCAATCGTGTTTTCGTTGAGAAAAGTTGATTGGCCTAAGTTACGGGCGTTATGAACTTCTATGCCTTGCCACTTTTAATTCTTAGTTAAAACCTCATTTCTAGTCTTTTCCATAAGAGTATTTCTCCACCGTTCAAAGCAAAACCGATAGTTGGCCGTCTTAACGCCGGGAACACTTGCATCTACAAATCCTAGTTAGCTATAGAGATTCTCTCTGTGGGAACGATCCCGGACTTTCCGGTATATATGCTGACAACGACCTAGCCCTACGCTCTGGGTAATTCAACCTCATTTCGGAGGCGAGGTTGTGGACGAAGCAGTGTTCAAGGCAAGAATGGGGATGCTATTTATAGCAAAAGTTGAGCTCCCCCTCCCTCTCACCTAGCCGAATCTCTCTCTCTCTCTCTCTCATTTATTTTGCTCCATTATTTTGTCAAATCTTGGTTTTAATCATGCCATAGCCTTCCCTTACTTGTCATTCTTATTTTTAGGTAAAAATCTAGGTTATCATGAAGAGTTTTGGCCTTGTCTTGTCTAGGAGGGTTTGCTTGCAAGAAATAAGAAAATAAATGGCTAGGAAAGTAGCCTAAAATGGTTTACTTGTCTTACACATTTGACAATGATCATGAAGGACTTTTATGGCTTTAAAGGAAAATCCTAGGCAATTATATCCTAGTTAGTAAGTCTTACAAGTAAAAAGAAAATGATAGCTAGGCTAAACAAAATAGTCATTTCCATGTTTAGTCAATTCTAGGTCTAGATTGTAAGTAAAATCTAGGATGATTAAAGGCTAGATTTTAGAAATAATGAAATGGTAAGTCTTCCCCTTGAAAGTGACAACACAATGTAAGAAATAGTTAAGACTTTCCTAGAAAGTCTATGTGTATATATAGGTATGATTAAGTAGGCTAGTATGCATGTATACCTTGAAAAATCTAGGAAAGTTATTCTTGAAGAGTAATTAGGTTCAAGTCATATTTCTAGACTTGCATGCATGACAAGTCTAGGAATACTACTTATGGAAGCAAAATGATTATTTCCTTAGATTGAAAAGGTTCGACTAGGATTTGGAAGAAATATCTCCTTGAAAGTGACCTTTCAATGGAGAGAAAGAACAATGCACTTTCTAGGAAAGTGATTTGTTTGACTAAGAAAGCATAATGATGGATTTGATTGACATGAGTGGGGAAAATGACAAGTCAATGGAGAGTAAAATGATGAAAGGATTGACTTTGACTTTTGAAAATGACTTATCAATGCAAAAAGAATGAATAAGACTTCAAAGTAGCCTTTCTAGAAATTTTTAGGGTGATACATATATATATATATATATATATATATATATATATATATGTACATGCATGCCAAAGTTACTTGTAGAAAGGAGAAAGGAAGTGATGATGACTTACATTGAAGAGACCATTCAATGAAAAATATGATTAAAGGTTTCCAAAATGTGTGAAATAGCCTTTAATTTAATTAGTGAGGTAGACTTTTTACGAAAAACTAGAATTTAAAAAAGTTTGGAAGGTTCAAAAATGGTTAGGGAGGTTTAACTAGGCTTAGAATCCAATTGGTTTGGCTAACTAATTGGTTGGAATCAAATTATCCTAGGAAAGGTAGGGTTCCTAGCCAAGAAAATGAATTTATGAATTAATTCTAGACACAAATAAATATGCAAGGGTATAAATAAGTCCCTTTGTCCTTAAGAAATGACTAGTTAATTTTATACGAAAAAAACTTAATTTATAAGTCTAGAATTTAATTATGACGGATTATTAGAAATTAAAACGGAATTTTAGAAGCAATTCAAATAATTAAAAAGGATTTTTCATTGATTAGATGAAATTTTTATTTACCAAAAATCAGAGTTATTACAATAATGAATAAAGACGGATGGAAAGAAAAGAAATTTACCGAGCAATACCAAGAATTAACTAAAAGAAAAGAAAAAATTTCCCCTAGAAATTAGGGATGTTACACAATCATTCGTTAACAGCTATTACGATCAACCAATACTTATATCTCGGGGTGTGCAAAATACCCGTGGGTTCTCGGACCCGATCTGAAGGGGTTTAGGCGGACTCGACCAACTGTTTCGGACGGGTACGGGTTGGAATATACAATTTTTCTGGTTTTCGGTTCGGGTTCGGGTCTATACCCAGATAACCCGTCGGGTCCGACCCGACCATATTATATATACATACATAATACACATATATATACATAATACCCTAATTCTTCCACTTTTCCACAATGCCAGAGGCAGCCAACAGTCAGGCGACTCAAGCTCACAGCGCACACACCCACGCTCCACGGTCTTCCACTCCAGATCTGATGCCGCCGACTCGCGGCCACCACACACCGTCCAGTCCACCCTCCCTCTCTCTCTCTCTGTGCCAGATGCACACCGTCCGGCGTCCAGACTCAAGCCATCCAGTTTGTTTTCTCCATTTTCTTGTCTTTCTTTCTCGGATTTGCGTTTTCTTGACTTTATTGCAGCAAGAGGAATAGATTTTGTGCGTTTACATGTCCTCCTTCCTCTGATCTGTATTTTCTGGCTCCATTAGTCCAACCCGACGGACCCGACAGACCCGACCTAACGAAAAGAATCGGTTCTCGGACGGTTCTTCTAGGTACTCAGTTCGGCTTCGGTTTAGGAAATTTCCAACCCGACATGGTCGGGTCGAGTGGCGGGTACAAGCGAAACCCGACCCGTGCACACCCCTACTTATATCACACCCGTATCTAATATAGTTCAACCAACAACTAATCCAAAAAAAAATGAATACTTTTAAAACTCCACTACCCGTAAGTTAACAAATGCTTTTTTTTTTTTTAACATTGAAAATGATTTTTGCAATGGAATGCTACAACTTGAGTTTTTCCCCCCTTCAAATCAAAGGAATGCTACAAGCCTACAACTGAGCCAAATTATCAAGCACTACTACTTTCAATCATGCGTTCAAGAAATAGGTGAAACAACTTATTACCAAAAAAAACTAAGTTTATTCTTTTGTATGAATAAAGTTTCTATAATGTTTTTCTATTGTTACCTCAGTTGATGGAAGAAAGGAATTGAATGGAGTTTTCTGATGGATGAGTGGACAATGCACAACACCCCAATGATAGAGTTAAAGATTGACGATAGGGAGAAGAAAACGATTTGATAATAAAAGGGTCATTGTTAAATAAAGAAAAAAAAATGTTTGTCCCTAGAAATGGTAACATTGCCAAAGAAGTAAGGAAAGAGGGAGGGAGAGGATAAATTTATTAAAGAAGTTGATTGGACGGCTATAACCTATTGAAAATTTGATCTGACGGCTAGAGGGGTGCTCTTGTTTATATGTGTAGACAAAAACCGCAATATAGATACTCTTAATACAAACAAGGATATATTGATTCATATTCATCTACTTAAGTTTTGGTGCCTGAAATCATCATGAAATTAACTTTTATTCTATAATTTTTTTATGGGGCCATCTTGTAGTTGTATGACTGTTCTATTTTGCCATTACTTCTTTTGTCCCAAATTGCTTGTCCCTTTTGGAGAAGCTAAGCTATCAATAGGACAAACAATAATTGCATCAAATTCAAATTGTGAGGCATAACTTTTATATATTGCTCTTGTATTCTATATTTTTAACACAATAATTACTAATTTTTAGGGACAATTCTGAAAACCTAAAAACTTTTTAGTTTTGATTTTTCAAAAAGACTAACATTTTTGAATATTTAGAAAAGGAAAGGAGGACCGGCAGTTTGAGACGGATGGAATATTATTTAATTTCTACATATAAATTCATAGCCTTAATTTGAAGATTCTTTCTTCTTATCGTAAGAACCAGGCCTCAAATACATCAAGAAGGTCTAATCTAATGGGGCTCACAAGTCCTTAAAAGCCCATTAAGAATAGCCTGAGGAGGGACACATTCATTAAGTGGCCGAATTTGGGTAATACCATAGGATTGGTGGTCCATGGGCAAGTCAAGTTCATGTTTGCTTGCTTTTGCAAGGATTAGGCCATAGGATTAGCATGTGTAAGCCCAATAAAGTTGAACAAGATACGACTTATTTGAAATTCATCTTTGAAGTTAACAATTCATAAACATACTTTCCTCACTTTGTTGCTGCCAAAATTCATACTTTGCTCACTTTGGTAAAAAAAAAAAGGGGTACTTTTTTGAAGTCTATATCGAATAGGGAATTCCAAAAATCCAGGTTTATCCGTGGCTACAACTGGGTGGGAATTTGCTATGCGATAGATGTTTACACTAGTGATTAACTTATGCAAAATAATTTTTGGGTTTTTTCTTTATTCAATTTTTTTTTGCATTTGTTAGCTTTACGCCAAACTTTTATGTGATATGGGTGAGTAAGGACGAAAGGAATCAGAAAAATAAAGAATTACTCCCTCCGTCCCTTTTTAAATGTCCTGCTTCGTAACTCCAACTTATTAAAAAGACATCATTATTATACCTTTCACATCAACTTTTTCCTCCACTTTCCCTACTTACCCATCATCATTACACTTTTACTCACTAACTTTTCAAAATGGAATCTACTTTTAGGGATAAAATAGACAATTCACCAACTTTTATCCACTAACTTTACAAAATAGACACTTATTAAGGGACAGCCCAAAATGGAATACTGGACTGTAATAAAGGGACGGAGGGAGTATAACTTTTACACAAGTATTTTGGGAAATATCCAAAGAAAAGCTCAAAAAGTCAGTTTTTTTACTTTTTCTTGGATATTTCCCAAAACACTTGTTTAAATAATTTTTTAATTTTTCGATTCCTCTTGTTCTTAACTCACCCATCTCACATAAAAATTTGGTGTAAAACTAACAAATGCAAAAAAAATTAAAAAAGGACAAAAAAAAAAAAGGTGCGTAAGTTAGTCACTAGCGTGAACGGGGAGGCTTGGTACATCGTTTTCATTATAACCTACTTTGCTCAGCAGTAAATATTCGCCACCTTATTCCAGAACCATCCAATATTTGTTCTACAAAATAATGTATCTAGAGTAGATTATACGCCATAGATATACCCACAGAATATAAGTCAACGGGTTCGCGAGGAGCGAATACGATAAGGCCGGCCTATAATCAGCATTAAGAAATCATATCTGCCAGCACTTCCTCTTAGAAAAATGCCCAGGTTCTTCCTGAGTATCGATGGAAAAGATTGAGCAGAATCGATCCCCACAATAATCAAACTTACTTTGGGGAGTCGGCAGCTTATTTAAAGTTTGCATCCCATGAACTTGTGTTTAAATTCATTGAACACATTGTGCTTTGTAAAAGAGTCAACTGCTATGAGTTAAGGGTGGTTTGTCCCCTGGTCTGCTGGTGATCGATGAGAGAAAAATATAGGCTTAAAAATACATTGGGTGTGCATTGGCAAAGCATGAGCCAACTCTCTCTTTCTTTATAAATTCCTGTTTACAACTTTGACAGATTCCAATCACCATTGCCAACTATTTTAATCTTGTTTTCTTAATTATAAGCTTTGTTTAGTGGGAGCAGGGCGGCTGAATGCACAGACCAAGCTATTCGAGTTTGGGCTCGTGTTCGTTCGTTAAAAGCTTATTCAAGATTCGTTCGTTACATAAAGAAACCAATTAGCTTGAACATGTCCAAGATTGGTTCGTTACATAAAGAAATTCAAACAAAACTCGAACAAGCTACTACTTGACTTGTTCGACTTATGATGTATAAAAAATCCAGGCTACTCGAGATCGGCTCGTGTTTAGCTTGAATAAAGCTCGTGTAAGATTGGCTCAACTCGTAAAGCTAGGATCAAACATATTTTTCAAACTAAGCTTGATCAACCACCTACTCGGCTCGTTCTGCTCGGCTCGTTTAGCACCCATAAGTGGAAGAGTAAGTCCCCGTTCCCGAAAGGGAAATAAGTACTTATTTTTTAAGCAGACAATTTCAAGCTCAAAAATTATGTGCTTACGCAAATAATTTTCTTATTAATATGGATCTTGTTTGATAGATCTCATTGAGATCTTTAATACGGTGAAAAAAAAATTGAAAAATTATTTTTCATTTACATTATTTTTGAGTTTGAAAATGTGAAATAAGTACTTTTCTTCATGCCTGATGCTTAAGTTATGTGTGAAATCAAATAATAATCAACTTAACCAGCCAAGCAATTTGTATTGTTTTTTTAGCAGAAATGTATCTGAGAAGTTACATCAGTACCTGAACTTACATGGAAAAAAAATTTGTTTTACATTATGAGCGAATGTTAGGGTGATATGAAAGTGCACCAATTTCACTATGAAAACAGAGGAGCTCTGTTTTGCATTACTTATGCAAAGCAACATATCTCTGTTGGATGTTGTTTAGTTTTGAGTGATCAAATTATAAGCTAAATAGACACATTTGACAAGTGATCAACAATATTTCTAGGGACGACAAAGTTTTTTTTTTAACCGGCGAAAGTCAGTGTCGTTAGTAAGTCAGATTAGCACATTGGAAGAAGAGTTGAACTCCTGACCTCCTTTCTCCTAATACCTTAGTACACCCCTGTTGCCGTTGGGCCGGAAGCCTCTTGGCTTGTTTTTCATGAGTTGAATACTGGTTGTTGATAGTAATGGGGTGACAAGCAGCAGAAGGGATAGTGTTTGGTTGGCATTTATTTTAGTTTAGTTTTGGTAGTGGATGGAGAGAGAAATATGGTAATGATTGGAGAGAGATAGAGAGAGAAATAAAATTAATAATTTGAGATATAGGGTAATGATTGGAGAAAGATACAGGGTAATGATTGGAAAACAAAACAAAACAAAAACTAAAATGGCACATATTTTTAGTTTATTTTTTCTTCGTTTTTGTTTTCATGTTTTCGGAAATTCAAAAATTTAAAATGTTCCTTTCCTTTCAATGTCGATTTTTCTCTACGCGGAAACAAAGTTTTTCAGTTTTTTTTTTGGAGAAACAATTCGCCAAATGAAAAATGAAACAACAAAACACAAAGCAAGTACCATCTGCTGAATCTATGGTTCATAAGCAGGCAGGAATGACAACTGCCTAGAATTTCTCCCTAAGTGTCATGATGAGTAAAGAAAGAAGAAACAAAACTGTTAAACAATATATGGATAGAAAATAGCGGTGAAAGATACATTCTTGTCCTCTGTCACTGTCCAATACATTTAGTACAATGTCAAATCAAGCTCCAAATATCACAACATTGCAAAGGCTACCGACAGGCGGTCACACAGATCTGGATGTAAATACGTACAGAGCTATCCGATGCATATGATTCACATGATACATTTGCTGGATCCACGTGAATTAAATGACTTTGGACACAGATTTGTCCGAATATATGAATTCCTAGCACAGCTTATATCACGAACCCTCTTCAACACCAGAATGACAAAAGATAAAACTTGTCTACAAATAGGAAGCCCATTCCATTTTCTTGATTTTTAACTGCAGATGATGGCTTCACTGCCTCTCATTCTATTGGCATCTACCCACCAGCTTCTAATAATTGTTGCTCAAGCTATAACCAAGGAAATTGGACAACAAAAAAATGTGGTGAGACCGAGAAGCCGATCGGTTCAGTCCGAAATCAAATGATTTTTTTCTTTGGTATACACTCACCTTGAATAGAGTTTCAAGCTTGTTCTTCACAAGGGAATACTCATTTTTCAATTGTTGCAGACATTTCAGGCACCTGCATTAGACCTTGTCCTCCCAATTAAGTCCATATATCAAAGTTTTCACAAAAATAATCCATGTATTTGAAATTTTTGGCCTAAATAATGTGATTTTACTCAGGAAGTTTTACCCTTCAATATTCTGCTCATCGCAATAATTGCGGAAGGAAATGCAGGCCTTCTGAACTCTTTGTGCTCCGATGCTGTCACAACATGAGAGAAAGTACAAAAACGCAGAAATTTAACAACAAAAAAGAAGGAAATTGAGAATGAAACAAGCAATGGTTTTTCCCTTGGCATTTGCAAGTTAATCGAGTTATTGGCATTGTTAATGCCGTTCTTCTTGCAATATTGCAGGCTCATCGAAAGCGAAATTTTTTTGACTATTTTTCTTCATCAAATGCCAATGTGACCTCAGGATAATTTCTGATTGACCAAAAAATAATAATAATAATAATAATAATAATGTGACCTCAGGATGTATGTCACTTAATTATGCATTTGGGATTATGATAACTTAATAGAAACTATACCAATCTTGTTGAAGTTAGAAGAAAATTTTCTAAGTTGAGTTCTGTAAATTAAGAAACCTGTGTGTTGAAGATGCATGAAATTGATAAGCGTCTTTTGATAACAATAGTATGTCCGAAAACACGAAAAATTGAAGACGAAAACAAATGCAACACAAACAATGGGTACAGTTACCTTGAGCTGCTACCCTTCAACTGGTGGACATGGGCATCCACCTTTTTAAAATCTACACTCTGTTGTTCCCTGAAGAAAATGAGAAAACAAGAAAAACAATAAAATTAGAGTAATTACAGAATGAGGCAATGAGGTGTTGTTCTAATTCTCATACATTTAATTTTAAATTTTGATAACAAAAGAAGAAAACATATTTCCATGAATGAGCAAGTTAATGAGAAAACAAATTAAAAATAGAATATGTTCCCACAAAAATGAAAATGAAAATACACAAAAGAGTGAAAACGAACACTGACAGATCTTTGGCGAGTTCATTGACAAGCCTCTGAGAATCTTGAAAGAAGAGAGAAACCACTTCTACCACAAACTCTGGGTTGCTATCATCTTGTAATTGCTGAAGCTGGTTGAATTGATCATCAAGAAATCCCTTCTCATAATAAACGTACGAAAAATTTATCATCAATATCCAAAATCTCGTTCGCTTAACGGTTTTTTTGAATATTCTCGAAAACCATTGTGGGAAAGTGAATATTTATGAAAAGGATGAGGGGTTTTTTTTTTTTTTTTTCTTTCTAAAATTCAATTTGTGAAAAGCATTTTGTTTTCAAGAACTGATTGTGTAGAAACTGAAAGCAATATTTTCTTGGGGTAAGTAACGGACCTCATTAAACAAGGACCTTGTGTAGTCCGCCAATTGTTTTTGCAACTGAACCACATCCATTGTTACCTCTCTCTCTCTCTCTCTCTCTCTCTCTCTCTCTCTCTCTCTCAAGCTCTAGCTCTATCAACTTGTAACTATTTGGAGGTTCACTTCATGGTAGTGTTTGAACCGGTTCACTGTTTTTTCTTGGAACAAAACCTGGAGACCCAGAGAGAGATTTGATGAATTTAAGGGGCCAATAATAGACACATATATCCAGTGTGTCTATGTATGTATATAGGGAGAGAGAGAGATAGAGAGGGAGAGAGAGAGAGAGAGAGAGGGCTTTTTCACCTCTGTGGATAGGTGTGTTTCTAATCTTTTGCCCTCTTGCAGCCTAGCTGGTTGTCCATCTGTGATCAGTCAAAACACTGAACTTGAAAACCACCCACTAGATCCAAAATTTGATGCCATGTACCATTCCTATTCCCCATCTTTTGCTTTCAGTAATTAATAATTATACCCCTCTCTCTCTCTCTCTCTCTCTCTCTCTCTCTCTCTCTCTCTCTCTCTCTCTCTCTCTCTCTCTCTCTCTCCATACATATATATTATATATAAAATATCAACAAATCTACAACTACGCCCAAAATACACAAACGCTCACATATATGTGCGGGACTACACATACTTATGGTGTGGTGTGTGAATTCCCCGGATTTAATCATGTGCACATGTTTGTGTAAGTATGTTGTTGTGGGACGACTACACATACTTATGGTGTAGTGTGTGAATTCCAAGCATTTAATCATGTGCACATGTTTGTGTAAGTATGTGGTTGTGTCACCGTGTAAGTTTGTGTGCGTTTTGGACGTGGTTCTAGACTTATTCTATATATATCGTGAGCTATTGAAGGTGCTAACGTGGGCATGATAGCAGTAAGCATGCTAAGGTTGGGTTTCTCCTAAAAAGTTTATCTATAGCTTTAAGACTCTGAACAAATTGTTTCCGTTAAATAGACTCTGGACAAATTGAGCTATCAAAATCCGTATCTCTTTAAACTTTAACTCGTTTAGTCCGTTCAGACAATAGGAAAAATTAACCACCCCAAATCGAGTGGAGTAATTTGACGGATTTGGCTGCAAAAAAGCAAGATCGAAATTTTTGGAATTTGTGTCGGTGAAAATATCAGCATCAGCAGCAGAGTGGGAATTTTAACTTACTCTGGCCCAATGTAGCAACAATTATGTAGAACTATTTTGTTCTCAATAGGCAACTACTGTACAACACAGATGTGCTTAATTATTTTTTTTCCTCACGAAAGAAATTCAAAGGATTTAAATGAGAATTTAATATCATTTGGGCTTTTTACTACATCAAACCAAAACTATTTAAAATATGAGAGACTAATAAACTAATTTTATCGGAATACTAAAGATTATATAATATCTACTGATTATTTGAAATTGGGTGGAGCTAATTAAGACTCCTTGTGGCCTATATATTAACTTTTTCTTAGATTTTACATTGTTGATTCTGATTCAATTTTTAAATTTTAAATTCTATACAAGCTGTGAATAGTAGTTGTTGCTGCTTTGAATTGTGGATTAAATATTACAGAAGCTGAAGAGTAGTGTTTACTGTAAAATTTGCAAAATAAGCTTTTTCCCTATGAATTAGTCTATTTTTTCCTTGACCAAGGGGTAATTTTAGGATGGTAAGGAATATTTTTGTCTCTACGGTAATGATAGCTTCTAAAAATTTATAGAATCATCCAAATTATAGCTTCTAAAAACTGGTAATTTTTTGAAGCCAGAAGCTCTTAACCCGCTCTCAGAATTTCTCACAAGCAGCCATATAGGAGTAGCTCCTTAGCTCTGTTACTGGGTGGAACTCACTTCTTGAAATGTGACTACCTTTTTTGTGGCCAATTGTGTGATCAGCTTTCTGTATCCATAAATTATTGATATATCTATGGGCGACGTTAAAAAAACTAACAGCATGTTTACATCTTTGCCTCCAAGATTTTGTTCCTTAGGTAGATCGTAAGTTGAAAATAAATGCAAAGGAGATGTTATGAAAGTGGGAGATTCTTTTCTTATTTCCCTTTCCTTTTGTGAGGCATATGTGAAAAGTGAAAATTCCACAAAGTCTTTTCTTCAAAGACTTGAGTTGGTGAAATAGAAGAATCAGATATGTTGTTTATTTTTCAAACACCATATTCTACTAATTATCATTATCTTACCTACTCCTCCCCCACCCCTTTCTCCTTTCTATCTATTCCACACTCACTTGCTTTCTACTCTCTCTGTTCCAATTTAATTGTTCTTTTTAGGAGTTCGTGCCACTTTTTAATTAATTATATATTGTAATTTATAATATTTTATGTGATTTAAAAAACATTATATTATAGAACTAATCGAGATCTATCAAACAAAATCCATATTCAATATGAAATTGATCATAACGGATTTTAAGATATAACTAGTTTTTTAGCCGGTTAGAATAGAATGAGGAATAATTAAATTGGGACGGATGGAGTATCGTTTTGTAAATTTTTAATCTATTTGGTTATGCTCTTGTTTAATTTTGTGGTTGTGTTAAGAGTTGTTATTCTTGGTTGGTTGTTAGATTGGTTAGTTGATTAGCTTTAAGCATCTCAAGACAAGAATAAACAAGGACACATCCCCCACAACCTTATTAGGTCATGCCAAACAGAATTTGGAAAAATATAATCATGTCTTAAAAAGTTTACACAGGGTTGTGTAAAATATGATTATAAGAAAGTGCGTGGGTCCTACATTCGAGTGTATGGTTCGATACCCTCTTCATATTTTGTTGGATATAATTACGTTTACCATCGGTTAGTATTCAACGCAAAGCCGATGTGATTTTTCTACATCACTGAGTAATAAAAATGTGGACCGTGGGACCAGTAGTGTGAGGACTCGTGTTTATGTCACACCATCAAGTGTTTAATGGCTTTACACTGTCCAATTAGGGTGCAAAGGTTATGGGGCTTATCAATTCATGTCTACCAAAAACAGAAATTGCCTAGTTCCTTACTTTTATTTTCTTACAGACGATAGGATGTTAACGAGTTTAGTTTGTTACAATAGCATAACCAAACGTTCGAATCTCCTCCTCAAACTCGAAACCCAAATGCCCAGAAAAGCTAAAATTACTACCACTTGGAAAGTTGACCTAGTTTTTTTTTTTTTTTTTTGAGAAGAACATTATCATTAAGCATCAAGAACTGCGGCTACAAGGGAACAAAATTCAGGTGGGAGAGGAGAGGGGAGGGGGAGGAAGATAACCCTCCTTAATTAGCTTTACATGCAAATCAATTGGCACATTGATTAGCTACACTTTGTATCCATCTCCCTGTGTCATCCCTCTCCTTTCCCGTTGATCAGATCGACGAGCTTCAGCGCATCCGTTTCCATATGGATTGAAGGGAGCCTCCAGGCCTTCGCCATAGATCGAGCAAGCGACTCTGATAGCCCAAGCTGCTTCTGCCAGGGCAGAGGACACCCTAATCCTACCAAAGTGTTTTTTTTTTTTTTTGGGCGAACCAATCCTTCCAAAGTTTGTAGAGATCACTGATCCATGCACGTCGCTAACCATCCCCCCAAAAGCCGCTTTTTTTTTTTTTCTTGTTGTTGGGCCAAATGCACCGTCATACAGTCACATTTCCAAAAGCCACTCTGAGGACGTCGACATCTCGATCTGGACATTGCGACCCTCCTCGCTACGAGCGATTTGACGGCGGTCCTTGGAGTAGGCAGCTGCTAAAAAATCACCGCAATGGTGGTGAAGAAATCTTGGTTAGGCCCACCCGACAACAGTCCTGACACTCTTACACGGTGACCGTTACAGTAACGTGTCCCGTAACTGTTATTTAAAACCGTGATATATAGGAGTACTGTTGCTCAATGATTTCCTCGGTGGAAGTCAGTTAACTTTAGATAAGAAAAATCTCATTCGTCCCTGTTTTGCACTTCATGGGCTAATAATCCCATTGTGATAAAGGGGCGTTTGGCTAGCTATTACAAGGATCTTTGGGACTCGAAATGATACCAAGGAGGGGTTCATAATATAACGTAGAAGACAATATCAATTACCAACTTCCAAATGTTTTTTTTTTCAAAACCAAGCACAACGGGTTTTTTTCCGTTCAAGTTTCAAAAAGGAGACGGCTTCTCAGCGGTCCCCTTGCGGGAACAATCAGAATAATATAGGCTAATGCTCCCGGACAACTGAATGATTCCAATGATGGGAGAGCATCTAGGGGTGGGTAGGGGGAGGTTTGCAAAGAGACAGAATTATTGCAATTAATGAACAGATGAGTACAAAAGTATAGGTTGTTTTGGTGTCCAACAGTAGTGAAAATGACCAGAGGGACAAACATCAAATTAGAGATTTGGCTGAACAGAATGCAGTATGTGTAGGTATCCAAAGCTCAGACTGGATATGCATAGATATACAGTAAGGTATAAGACTTGGGTTCGATGCTTCTAAATGCCCCCAGAACTGTACATAACAAGGGTGTGAAAAGGCCAAAAATCTGTACTATTTGCTAAAGCATGCCATGGTACAACTTTTTTGTTGATTGATCAATCAATGTCATTGTTGACGCAATACGATTATAGTTATTATTTCCAGTGGCGATGTACGATAAAAGGAAAACGCTTCCACTGGTCTGTCAACGAGATTGCAATTAGTTGAAGTGTACGTAAGCTGGCCCGAATGCCAGAGTTATGAAAAAAAGAAATGCACTTTCAATTTTCTATTTATAACCTCTTCTGATTTTCCATTTCGGCATTAGGGGAGGGTGGAAAAACCAAAGCTGGCCTGAGTTCGAAGTTATTCGCTCGACAATATTTAAGAAGATATTTGAAATCAACTTTGAGTAATGAAGACCCTTTTTCAAGAGGTATGGAATCCAATTATGAACGATATTTATGAAAGCTTCAAAGATTATGGCGTCGGCTTTTTAGAGTGGATGCCTTGTGCTTAGGGGCTTTTTAATCTTTGTAATTTGTTTTCAAAGATTAATAAAATCCTTTTCTACAGTTCAAAAAAAAAAACTTTTCAAAGTGGACATATTTTAGAACGTCTAAAAATGAAAAGATAGGCTAAAATTATAGGACAGAGGGAGTATTATTCTCACCTGAAGAAGGGTGAACAAATAGCGCATTAAGAGCATCTCCAATGTACCTATTTGTTTGATCTCCTACGTGTGGACAGCCAAAAATCTTACTTATAGGGGAGAAGTTAGTGAAAAAAAGAACAGCATAGCCATAAATTGACATTATTAGTAGGGCATTTATTAAGCACAATTTAAAGAAGAAGAAAATTCATTACACAGGGACAAGATGACGAAAAAAAATTGCACTCCTAACAAGAGCAAAACCAATGTGTCTGGCTTGTCTAGTTTATTTACTTCTAGAAAAAAAAAATCATCTGAATTGTTTTTCACAAATAGCTTTTGAAGAAGTATTTTTTCTTTTTTATTTCTAGATGAGAAGCAGCGAAAAGTAACATGTCTAGCTCATTCTAAACTAAATCAATGAACAAATACTAAGGAAACAAGCGCTCTTATTTTACTTACATCTAAAATATAATTCTTCTCTTGTGGTACTAAAATGATATGCTTTCAAGACAAAAACTGTTTAAATTGCGTTAAGTATGTTTAGTTACACGTGCAAATTAGTTAACGTATTTCAAAAAACAATTACTATTCTACAGCCATAAATAGTTACACAAACACTCACATTGGGACCCACAAAAAGATGTTAGTGTCCGCGTGTGTGTTTCTAGTTACACCCCCCAAAAAAAAAAAAAAGAGCTCAAAAAGAGCCTGGTGAGGATGCTCTAAAACAAAAAATTTAGAAAAAAAATATATACCAGTTCTCCTGTACTTTCTTTCCCTTTACAAATCCCACCAAATCAGCATTCAAATTTTCATGCTCCTCTGTAGCATAACGGCATTGATATAAAAGGCATGCACTGTACAGTAGAATGAGCTATTCTCCATTTTCCTCTTTATTTTTACTTTTTTTTCTTTGAAGAACAATATTGTCACACAGCATTGAAATAACACTGTCCATACAAATCTCTTGCACCATAAACTTCAAAATATACAGCATTTACATGATAAATTAGAAGGAATGAACCCAGGCATTTCTGCTCCAGAGACACTTGGGATCATCAGCCAAAGAATAAAGTGCTTAAATCTTCCAGCAATTAGTCAGTAGACATTGGATTCCATACAGCAATAGCCATCACCGGCCGACAAGAAGATCACAGTGCACAATATTTCGAGTGAAAAATGCACAATATGTGGCATTTATCTAGCACATGGGAAGCAGGGGCATGTCAACCTACAGAGAAAAATACACAAATGATCATATAGACAATTGGAAAGCAATATGCACCATATAATTGACGGCAGGCGCAGGGAGTTTCCATGAATGTCTTAACTGAGCAGTACGGAAACAAACAGTCTAAACCACTGTCTCTTTTAACATGCAAGTCAAAGGAGAAAATAGAGAAGTTTAAAGAACATATAATTACAATCCAATGTTTTGTCAGACTAGCTGTTATTTCAGTAGATGGCTTTGTTGCAAAACTTATCAGACTACTGATGGTTTCTATTGTTTTTCGCTGATTTCGTACTTTTATGACATGGACAGTACTGAGAATGTGTTATTAGATCAAACAGGTAAATCGATAAATAGGTTACAGGGTTGTTATTGTCTGTGCATGATGCATAAGTACGGCTTTAGACGGAGTGGTATGTAATCGTGTCAACTCCACAGGTCGGGCAGTGTGAACATACCTAACACATTTAGACACGAATATGAAATGACAGGATTTGAACATGACAAAACACCACCATGGCCACCCCTAACTGGAGCATGAAAACCCCTCTACCAAATCTGAAGATGTTTTTTATGGGTTTTATAAAAACCCAGACGTGAAAACATGCAAAAGGAATTTCAAGATTTGTGTTAAAGTCATGAGAATGCTTTATACGCAACTATATCAGTCCAAACAATTTTACAATCACCAGCAACCAAAACAATAAAAACCATCATAAAAGAATCAAACTAGAGAAAACAGAACTAAGCATACTTTCAGACTTTCCTACCTTCTTCAGAGAAGGCAAATACACCTCCAAGCATGTCATCATTATCCCCATCTTCCTCAGATTTCTCCTTGTCGCATGGGCTATTATTGCTGCTTTCAACATCTGTAATAGCTTCTGTTAATTCAGGGCTTTCATCGTGACTTGACGCTTTACAGTATCCCTCCTCAAAGTATTGTCCAAAATCTATGGGATCATGCATATCTTCATGCACTGGCTCATCAATTATATTCATACTCAAATCAGAACGGTCAGAACTTGTGTTTGAAATTTCACTGGTCAATACACAACTTGAAGACTGAACCTCTCTAGGTGCAGATCCTCCAGTAGAAAGTGCACTAGATTTTGGAGAAGATGGAGTATTTACAACATAACTTTCTTGAATAAAAGAAACTCCAGTTGCAGATGGCCCACGCAAAGTTCGTGCATCCGCTTGGTTGAAGGACCCTGGTTTTGTTGCATGAGACCATAAGAAAGCATTATTCTTTCCATTGACCCCATCATTGTCATTTTCACTTTGGACAATGCGAGGATAAGGCCTAAAACTATCCATTTGATGTAAATCACGAACAGCTGCGGGTGTTCTTGATGAACCTGATCAAAATGCTATTAGTACAATAAGTTAATATGTTACTTAACGTGCTTATGTGCTACCTCCATCCAACATTTTTGGTCCTTTTCAACTATTCTGGGCATCTTAAAAATCGTCCATATTGTTTATTATTTCTGTTTCAGATGATGTCGAAAACTGTGTCTACAAGAACTTAGAGAGAACTTCTGATTGGTGGAAAATTTTCAAATTTTTGGCCACACGGATACAGTATTCGCTGATCTGATTAGAATTTAGAAGGAAACAACCGAAGAAGGACCAAGAATCTGGGAGAGAGTGAGCAATCAGTAAGTGCAACTTGCACTTCATACCGAATAACATATCTTACCAACATCTGGGTTTTCAAGTGAGCCAGGTGACACCAGCTTGGTATGGGTAATTATAGCTTCTTCTGATAACTTTTCTTTACTACCATGAGAAGTAGAAGATGAAGTATAACATTTCCCCCCAACCATGCTCCTGCAGAAAACATCAAAGGTCTTTATCAAAACGAGATGTGGAAACCGCTGAAGGTAGATAAATACAAATCATAGACAAGGCAGTGAACTGAATGAATGCACAGGTTTTAGCACAAAGTACCCATACACAGAATGCATCAGCTTACATTGACCTAGATTGTTAAATACATATATTCTCTGGTATATGTTCATTTTGTTCATTTCCATATCCCTTCATGAGCTTTTGAGTACGATGACTCGATTAGTTCACACCAATCTGAAAAGTTTCCTAAATTGTTTACTGGAGTGTCGCCAATGCAGTTTCTGTTTCCTTTTAAGTTTTTCCCCCTTGTTTCATTCAACTAGATGCATGCGCCAAAATCAAGTATACGAAGAGTCCATCTCAATCTTCCAGCAGAGGTGGTAGAGGGAACAAATGCAGAAGAATTATAACCACATGTGTTTTTTTTTTTAAATAACCACATGATTTTTCTCCACTATTATTTCCTTTGTTGAGGCTGGGCTTTGCATTCCAACCCAGATTTTCCCTTTGTTTCTGTTTTCTATACCTTCACTTACTGGAATTTGAACCAAGGATAGATGGTTTATCACTAAAATAAAACACACACGAGTTTTCTTTAAGGCATCTAACGATTAATAGGAAATATTAGCCCAAAAATTTCTCCACTACTATTTCCTAGGTTGAGGGTGGGGTTTTGAATTCCAATCTTGATTTCACCCTTTCACTTTTGTGTCACTACATTGTTACTGAAAACTTGAACCAAGGATAGATGCTTTCATCACTAATTTCAAACACAATTTTTTTTAGGCATCTAACCATTTATAAAGCAAAAAAGATGAGCATTTTCTCCTATTTGGTATTAGATTATTTGAGACGATCACATCCTATATCATCCATGCAATAAGGCATCACCTAGTTCCTATCCGCCGCCGCATTTAAAAGTATAATTGACGGCATTGTGAAAAGAAGACAAAGTTTGCTATTGTATTTCTTATTGCCGTTGTGTTTTTTTTTTCCCAATTATAAGTTCTTTGAATGTTGTTTCCAAGTGCGTTTGTAATGGTGAAAGTACATAAACACCCCCTCAACTATCACTGTTTCTCGTAAACATCCCCTCACATTTAAAAGCGCCCATGGAGACCCCCTCAACTACTGGAAACGAAAAAAAGACAAACTCCGTTAACGGAATGAGTGAATTGACGAATATACCCTTTCTATTATTATACGGCCCAACAAAATTCTGTCTCTATCTCCCTCAAATGCACTCTCAATCTTATCCTTCGCCTCTTTCTCCCACCCCACATTGCCAATTCTCTCTCTCTCTCTCTCTCTTCAAAATCAATCACTCCTTACCCCAATTGCAATCACAACACATTCTTTTCTCTGAAAATCAGAATGATCAGAAATCACAGAATTCTCTTCCTCTCTCTCTCTCTCCCTCTTCGTTGCAATTGAATGTCTCGTTGGCGACTTCAGCAATCACGGCAGTGTTAAGAGACCAAGTGGCCTGCACAATGTGCGACTCCTGCGACAACCCATGCCAGCCATTTCTCTCTCCTCTTCTGCCGCCGTGTCCTCCGCTACCATGTTCGCCGCCTTCGCCTCTGCCCCCGTCACCACCGCCACTGTCCTCGGACTCCAACTGCCCACCTCTGCCGTCCCCTCCAAGCCCTGCAATCAGCTTCGACTCGCCGCCACTGCAAGTGCTGCCCTTGGTTCCGACATTTGGTTACTACTCACCACCACCCCGTCCCCGTCGGAGAGCGGTGGAGGCTGGTATTATCCACCGCCAAATGGATACAGTTTTCCCGCTCCGCCGCCTCCATTCCCAATTCTTCCCTACTTCCCGTACTACTATTATACCCCTCCGCCCTCTGATTTCATGAACTCCTCCGTTCCATCGGCAAAACACTTTGTTTTTGTTACCCTTCATCCATTTGAACAGGGGGAGGAAAAGGGCACCGCCTAAGAGGTTAGAAACGTCGTCTAGCTTGGCACTGGCAATGGGTATGTTGGAGTCATCTTTCTTGGATATGGATAGGGATTGGGTTAAGGTTGTGAGCCAATCTGGGCTTACCCACGAGGTGGGTTTTTTGTTGTTGGTGGTGGTGTTGGGTTAGGGTTTGATGTTGGGGTTTTCTAAAATTGGTGATTTGTGGTGACTGAGTGTGGGAGGGTGGGTTCAGTGATGGTGATTGGGTGATCCATTTGAACAGGGGGACGAAAAGGGCAGCGCCTAAGAGGTCAGAAACGTCGTCTAGCTTGGCACTGGCAATGGGTATGTTGGAGTCATCTTTCTTGGATATGGATAGGGATTGGGTTAGGGTTGTGAGCCAATCTGGGCTTACCCACGAGGTGGGTTTTTTGTTGTTGGTGGTGGTGTTGGGTTAGGGTTTGATGTTGGGGTTTTCTAAAAGGGAATTGATATTCGCGCTCCAAAATTTACTGCAGGCGCTCCTTTTTTTGTTTTTACACTGTGATATTGCAGGCAACATCACAGTGTAAAAATAAAATGTACTGTGATGTTGCCAGCAATATCACAGTATAAAAACAAAAAGGTGGATCGCCTGCAGTAAATCTGGGAGCGCGAAAATCAGTTCCCTTTCTAAAATTGGTGATTTGTGGTGACTGAGTGTGGGAGGGTGGGTTCAGTGATGGTGATTGGGTGGTTGTGTGGTGGTTTGGGATTGTGGTGGTGACAGTAATGGAGGTGGTGAAGTTGGTGGTGGAGGAAGAACAAGAAGAAGAAGTATATAGCTGTCAAAGAGAGAGAAGAAGAAGATGTATATAGCTGTCAAAGGGCATTTTTGTCCAAAAAAGGCCCAAATTACTGACGTGTGACCTCTCAGCAAACGGTTCTAAGACGGAAGGGGATCACTTGGGTAACGGGAGTAGTTGAGGGGGTCTCCATGGACGCTTTTAAATGTGAGGGGATGTTTACGAGAAACCGTGATAGTTGAGGGGATGTTTATGTACTTTCACCTAATAATAAAAGTAACCACCAATAATGGAAAATTTTCTACCCTACTGGCTATCTTTAATCATCAGCCACACAGAACAATCCTTACATGCCAAAAACAAAATGGGAATGCCAAAAACAAAATGGGATTGAAAAGATCTATATCAGTGAACTTCTAATAAACTCAGGATCTCAACCACATCCCATTATGTATCATCCATTAGACCCCGGACATGGAAACCATAGTGCAAGTCCGCCTTAAGTAGCATAAAATCTTTGGTAATTTGACAAACTATGCATTCTCCTACGTTATTTGTGAACTTTATAGAGTGCTAGTAGCCATAGTATATGTGCATCGATTGAGTAATTTGTGAACAAATGTTAATATTATAAAAAACGACGTATGAAACAGTGCACAGTGTAACCCTAGTTATTTGAGAAACTGTCAAAATTTCTAATCTAGTCAACATTTATCAATATATTGCTCTTTGATTTATGGTTTACCAATCTTGATGATATATGGACAAGTTGCTAAAAGATGTAAAATATTCACAAAAGTGTGGTTTTCTGTGAATGTTGACTTCAAAGCCTTGTTAAATTCATAATTAGATATCCACGACAAACTCCGCTAGAATGACCTCATTGATTATCATCATGCGTAAGGATATACTGAACCAACTAGTAGAACAGATTAATAGTTAACGTCTTTAAGTGCACCAAATGCACCAAAGTTTAACAAATTTACAAGGTATGTTGACAATCTGTTATGCAATTTTAAATGTTGATGTATCTGTAAGATAAGTTGAGGTCACCTATGGCAGCAACTAACACGAGGATCCAAACACACAGTACATGTATCCTTTAGGTATGTACTACATTGATATTTTTTTTAAATATCTTCCAAGATATTTTTAAAAAATTAGATTCTTCCGAATTACCGCCTCTAGTGTCAATTTTGGCCTATCCCTCTCCCTTAGTGTTACCCTCAAACGAAAACCATAACACTCCTTCTAACTACCGCATCGGTTGATCTGCAATAGATATGTCCAAACCACCTTAATCTATTTTCTCTCATCTTATCTTCCATTGGTGCTACCCTTAGTCACACAATTTGCTCTTGGAGGGTAGCATACAAGCACTCAGATCGCAATCTGATGGACTGGATAACAAATCGCTCGAAATTTGTAAATTCAATTTCTACAAGTCGCGAATTGTTCACAGATTCAATCGTTAAGCCAATAATACTTTTTGGCAAATTTATTAATTGCTCGAGCAGTAAAAGCGGCTGCAATGTGTCAGATCAATAGCTTTATGCATGTGGAATGATGACAAGCATGCTAAACCTTGTCTGCTGTTTGCTAAAAGTGCCTAGAACCGCTGCTAACAACTAGTACTAGTCAAACTCGTATGAGGAGTGAAAGTGAACTTAAAATCACAAAACCACATTAATTTCACTTCATTTTACAATACGGTGCATGGAGTTCTGTTGATTAATTTCTTCCATTGGGATTATTTATACGTATGGCACTTTCCTGGAAAAATTGAATTATGGGTTTGAAGTGAATTTACTGATCCTTGCTTGCAAGACTGGTGCCAAATGTGAAGAATGAGCTACAGGACTGCTTATTGTCAGAGAGAGAGAGATACATAAACGAACAGAGTGGGTGAGAGAGAGAGACATGGCGGATTCGATGGGGGGAGTGGGGACTGTGAGAGAGAGGGAGAAAGAGATACATACATATACATATATAAGTAAGTTAAGAAACATTAATATCCTTCAAATAACCCAGTCAGGTATAACTTTTCCATCCGATACATTGATGGAATGTGGGAATTGGCCTTAGTAAGTAACGGTTTGTAAGTTTAAGGGGCAAGTGTGTGCAATTGATAGTTAAAGAACGAAGTAAACAAAATTTGAATAGTTTAAGGGCAATACTCTTTCTCCATTCATCAGCCATCTTTCTAGTTAAAATAATCTTGTGGACAGCTTTGTCAACCACGACACTCCAATGTCACCAAGGCTCTTCCATGCCTCAATGGGAAAACCCCATGGTCCTGAAACTTTGTATTGCATGGCTTCATCCTTCTCAGCGCATTCGCCACTTCAGACTTTTGTACTCTGCGATGATACATATATTCTTGGCTACCACTCCCACTACTTTAATAGTTTCTCAAAGTAATTCTCCCATCTTCCTTTAATCTCATCACCATCACTAATATCCTGCAATCGTCATTTTTTTATGCACGTAACTTGACCAAGTTTTCTTCTCTCCTGATTGGCAAGCTTATAAATATTCGTCTCTCCATCCTTGCTGTCTAGTCTAGCATAGAAATTAGTAAACGATATCATCTTAGCTCACCCCATGGTTTTCTTAGCCTCCTTGAAGGCTTGTTTATAGCTCCGAAAATTGTCTTAATTTCTATCCGTCCACCACTTTTTAAAGCTCTCTTTTTAAGCTTTTACTATGGCTTGGACCTCATCAGTCCACTAGCAGGTCTCTTTCAAGATGGTATCCCTCTAGTGTTTTAAAATCGGCCTAGGTAGCCACCCAACACCTAGATTTTAGGGTCTTCGAGTTGATTAAGCATCTTACACATTTTTGAAAATTAGGCAAGGATTAGTCAGCTAGGTGGTGTCTAATCAGAGGGTGTATTCCGTAATTTCTAAAAAAAATTAGTAAAATGTGTAATGCTAAAAAGTACAAGGGGTTAAATGGTTTTTTAAATAAACAGATTATACATATACATAATATACCAAGGATTCTCTGGTTCAAACCCTACAAATTTATATTTTTGTTGCTACTTTAATCTTGATTCATTTCTTCCTAGTCTTATGTCCTTTCTTACTCAAACTTCAGGGGATGTGGGAAGACATTATATTAAAAAAGTGGAAAAAACAACTAATCTGAAGGCGCCCTGACTAGTCAGCCTAGGCGCTAAGCGCATCTCTTTCGCCCTACTAGGGCCTAGCGATTTTTAGACATTGGATCTCTCACTTTCGAGTCGCTAATGATATCTTGCGATATTCTACTAGTGTAGCCCACCATCACATTCCACATTTTCTCACTACTTTCTGATTACTACAATTCATCCATCTCCAGCTAAAATATGTTCCTATAAGAAACAGCAAACTCGTTTTGCAACAAAATAAGGATAGTAGCGCGAAGAAAACCCAAGCAGATCAAGAACCCGATGTAGTCAAGTGATTTTACAAAGTCATTATAGTTAATTTGAGTTGTGCATTACGTAATGAGCACAAAAATTGAATCGGGTATCTAGGCCTGCTTTTCTGATGCCTTTTGACATTGACGGTTCCATGGCATAACATCCTTTGAGTTCCTCGATTTTTGGAGGTATAGAAGGACCGCTACTTCAATGGTAAAACTTTATAAAAGCAACCACTTTGTGCATATATTGCCAAAGGTTAGGTCTATCTCCAGTTCTCCTCCACCCATACCCCCCATCGATTGGGGAGTACATAGGTTTTATTATTGTTGTTGTTAATTGAGAAGAATCCAACTTAAGTCTTATTAATGGGGAAATGCAACCTCCTCAGAGGAGATCCCAGAGACAACCAACAAACAGTTAATCCTATTACCTTTCAGCATCCACCTCATAATCAACTTACATAAACACCATCCATGCCCTGGCAGCCATGATGTGCTTGGGCATTTAGATCCTAGACTAGGATATCCAAAGGTGACCAGTGACCTAGACATTGGAGAAGCTCTCCACCTAAAGATTTTAGTTGAGTATTGCATTTTTGGTGATATAATCTGTACATATCAACAAAAAAAAAAAAACGATCTAACAGCAGGAGAGAAAAATATCCAGGTATCCTTAATTCAACAGTGACTGGCAAACCATCTCAGAAATACCACTGAAAAGTAATCAGGATAGGCAAACAAATAAAATTACCTGTCATCACTCCAGTCTGAATGAACCCTGTGGAAACGATCAAAAACAGGCAGCAAATCCTTCCGCTTTATCTCAACCTCGTGAACAGCTATCTTTTCAATCTCAATCTCTCCATCAATTTGATCTTCAGCGAGATTATTTTCCTCATCCCCCAGAAGACTCATCCTGAAGAAGCATATCTAGAACAGACAATAAAAGATTACAAGCATACTCTAGAAAAAAGCTCATTTTCAAAAAAGTTAACAAAACAGAAAAGTACCTTAGACTTTTGCCAAATTGGTATCCTCCCAGACCGTATCTGCACTTCTGCATTGGATAGATACACATGAGAATGTTCATGTTGCTTTCCCAAATCCTTTTCCCCAGTATCATTATCTTCATAATCAGAAGCATCCATGAGCATTGCAGATTCTCGATCACCAGGATTATTCCCATAAATGCATTCCTCCCTTTCAAGCCAATCTACTCTTCTGCAGACGTCCCACCATTGAACGGGCTCAAATTTCACATGTAGCTCTTCCTCTTGCATTTGCACCAACGAGTCCGTCCCAGCTCCTGAAGCAGATTCACTTTGTTCTCCCCCCACTGAAGGCAGGAGTTCATATTGAATTACATTACCGGATGGAGAATAAACCAGTAAGTGCTCCAAGGCGTTGACTTTTGAGAGAGCAAGTTGCTTGTGAGGATGCACAGAGCTGTGAAAGATGGCAGCAACACCGCCCGGTGGCACAGAGACCTTTCCTGCTGCAGAAGATGCAGCATTGCTGACGGTATTTAGCCACCCAGAATTACCAAGTCTGATTCTACTAACCACGGATAGAGTGATAGGAGGTGGAGGGGAAGAAAAAGACTGCTGACTCATCACAAGAGATGAAGTAGACCACCACGGATGAGATAGGACAGGTATGAGGCGAGGTCCATCACCATGAGAATTCTGTATTTGAAGACCAGTTTCACCACCAAAAGGAGAGAGTACAAAAATATGGCAAGTCCCCCTAGATGAAACTATAGCTACCCACTGGCTGTATTGACTAAAAGATATATCTTGAATCACCTGTAACAAGAAAACAGACATAGCAGAAAAATTAGGTCGACTAATAAGTCATGAATATCCAGAAACATATCTATAAGCAATAGCAGAAAAAGAATGTACAGCTGAAGTCAGGCCGCGATGGAGCTTGTAAAGGTGCGCATGAGAAGAACTCCAATCAGAGGTTCGAGCTCCTGATCCATTTTGAGACAGCATGATGCGGAAGATATTTATATTGTTCCCGTGTACAGAGGCGGTAACTAGAAGAGTCCCACTTGGGTCAAAAGACAGAGCTGATATAGGACTAGTATGAGCCCTAAATTGTGAGACAACAGCTTTAGACACAAAATCTCTAATAACAACCTGCAACAAAAAATAACAATCAACCTTAAGCACACATAATATATTCTGATTCTCAGCAAGATCATTAACTGCATCAAACCGCTCCAGTACATTGTAAATGTTTATAGCTGGAGTGATATTTACCTAGATACCACCCACAAAGAGAGAGGCTAGCAGGGTGGGAAACAATGTAGAAACATGTGCAAATGTGCCTTTTTTCATCAACAAGAAAAGAAAAAGAACTCTTGGAGAGAGAATTCATCTACACTGGAATACATTGAAAAACAAAATCCATTGCACCCTCTCTTTCTCTCTCACACCTCTTGCATTTCCATATATATTTTGTGCAAGGAAAAGCAGGAGCTAAACAGAAAACCTTGAGCCGATTAAAAAAAAAAAAAAAAAAAACAGAAAACCTCATGACTAAGCATGGATACAATGGGACATTGAGTTTTTTCTATACAAAAAAAACACAAACCAGCATTAAATCGCTTATCATAGAATTCGAGTTTTCTCATCCTTCGTAAACATTTTGTGCTGCAGCATCAATATTCCATGCAGGATATTGCTATTAGTAATTGTTGGTAAACTAACCGTTCCAGCAGTGTCATTTTCAGTTGATGTTGTGGGAGCTTTGCCAACTTTCCAACCAGAATTCGATGAAGCAGGAGGGCTAGAACCATCAGGCATAAGCTCATGATAATATTTAGTGAAAGTCTTGTAGCCCTTGTCACCCAAGTTAACCAATCCGGCCGCTAACTGCTTGCTTGATTCCATAGCATATCTAGCGACCAGACTTCCATTTCCAGGTGAGGTAGAAGGACTGACACCAGGAGAAGGGCTAAGACTTTGGGGACTCAGACGTCCTGTGCTTGATGACAATGGGTTGTTAGATGCATAAGCCAACCATCTGGGGCCCACGGCCATTGGTCCATAGCCAATATTAACTCCAACCAGTCCTGGGCTCACCAACTGAGGAACTGGATAAGTAAGGACATTGAACTTACTCTCAAGGGTAAGTGCATCAAAGCAGTAAATCTGCCAGCAAACATCAAACATTATGAGTCAGTTCAACTCTCCAAATTACATAATCGTGTTTCAAGACAAAACAGTTCGAGTGAGCATTTTGTTTGACCATCAGCAGTTCACGCAGCCGGCGGCCCCATCTTACTCATCTAGCCACCAAAGACCTGGTTGTCTTATTCGGATCGGACTATAAATCCAGAGGACCCCGTATCCCACATTTAGCTGGAATTTTTTATGCAAGGGTCAAATTGCCATGTGATATACAAATACCTAGGGGATAAAGTATCAATAATCTGTAACTATTAATCCAATAGAATTACATATATCAGCTTATATATCCCTTTATTAGTCCAGTCAACCAAACAGGGCCTAAGGGGTACTTAGAAAGTGATCACTTAACAAATCATCGTACTGTAATGAACATATGCTATATCCTCTTCCGCTGACAACATTTCCAAAGGAATTATTTACAAGTGCCCAAGGAAAATCAAATTGCCACCTTTCAAATAAAATGCTCAAACACGAAATACTTACTTGTGCTACAAGACCCACAGCCACTATGCGTGGACTGCATCTAACCATATACACGGCAGACCGGAATCTCAGAACATGGACATAGTTGTGAGATCTCAATGAGTAAAACCTAACCGCTGTTGGAGAGTTGAGAAGGTTCCCCATTTGAGGGTCAACACAGCCATCTCTGACAAAAACATCTCTCCCATTCTGCATGGGACCTGAGCTTCTTGGTTCATCACTTGCCACAACCAAAAGCAAGGGATGCGATGTTCGAAATCCTTCATGGCCCTCAGACTTTGCAGGGATGGGCTGCATTTGTAAAAATGTGACTGGATCATCCCGCCTCGAAACCAATTCGATGAAATTAGAAGCATCCTCAACATCAAGGACTTGAAAGCCATTGGAGTATCCAAGCAAGAGAACGCGTTTTACAGAAGGACCAAGTTCTACTTTGTCGAAGGAAGCCCATAAAACCTGTTAGCCAACAGAATTCACAGAATGCTCATACGTTTTGGGAAAAGAAAACTTTGGAAATAATAACATATGAAGCAGCACACAAAGAAAAAGGGAAAAGTCAGAAGCTACATACAAAAAATCCTATCCAGAGATGCGATGGGAGGAAAAAATCAATCATCTGTGTCTATCTATAAGACCACAGAGAAAATATACCATTTGGTGTCTTAAAACCTTTTATATTATTCATTAATTCTCAACAAACCAGTAATGTCAGCTGAACAGCTTTGGATTATTGCTCCTTAAAAGGGATTTCTGAGGATTTCGTAATCACCTAAGAATCATAACTCTATTTACAGAGGAACCAAAGATGCCAGAAATTGGTTAAGCGACCACTGTGAGTAGTAGGAAGAAAACAGTAAAATGATAAGAGAGAATTTGCTTTCTCACTTAAAGACAAAACTCTACCCATTCATATCTTGGAGAAACTTCCTGCAACCAATCATACTCTCTTGATGCTGAAAATGCACAGCATGGTGCATTTCCTGTACTAAAAACCCTCCAAGTTCAAAATCCAGCGAAAGCATCTGCAGAATCTCCTCTTTAATTCGATGTGTGTTTACTTTCTCCTTTGGCCACCTTCTCACCAGTGAACCACCAACTTAATATTCACCCCAAACTAGTGTTTTACACACCATATTCCTATTTATCTGGTGAGGTGACTATAAAATTGCTTCAATCCATACTCTACTACCCATGTAGAACTTACCTTTGTCAGCAATATTTGATTCTTCGATCACACACTGAAACCTTTTCGTGTCAGAACCACGCATAAACACAGAGAGATACATTTTACTAATGTAAATACCTAGGATAATCAAGCATTTCTTTATGTGACAACATATGAGCCTTTCGTCTAACTCAGCAGGTAGAGTTATTGGGCTCCTAAATTATCTTCAAACTTGCTAATGGATGACTCATATGTCTATCAGGTCAAGGTTGGTGCAATCTTTATAATTGTTCCTTAGTTAAAACCGTACTTAACAAAGCTTTGACCCCATCTACTTCCTGTGTTAGCTCCACATACAGGTATCCTTCCAATGTCACCTAAATTACTCTTAGCCCCCTTTTGCCTTTTGGTGCTTAAACATGAATTAATATGCTCCTCTATGTTTGGGGTTTAATTGGTCTCCACAATGGGTGCTCCGTATCAAGTTGACCTTCTCACAGATACTTTCCACAATGGAAAAAGAAATAGATGATATGCTAGTCACCAAAACATAGTAACTAACTTGTTAATCCGTCTACTTTCGAATCGTATGATCTAATTTTATGAAATCCATCTAAGACCTCATTTTTGACATCCGTCTAAATTCACTTGCATCAAAAACCTCATTTTTGAAATGTTCATTCTACACCATAATTACCAGGGGGGAAAAAAAAGAGTCTCACAGTGAAACCTATGACTTACCGTGATACAACGAGACAATCCTCAGTTCAGGGTTTCATCTCCCAAGTTGAAGTTACATTATGACGAGACAGATTTGTTCTGATTAGAGTACATATCCTCAAGACTAGCACAAACAAATTTAATCCCAGTAATTACCACGTAGCTGCACTTGTGAATTCAAAATGCCCAGTTACGGTTGGGGAAGGACATTGACTTCCAACTTTCCAAAAAATCCAATCAAAGTTTTTTACTTGCATTATCCTTTGGCATCTTTGTATACACTGCATGTATTAAGTTTCTAAGAATTTTTAATCAGTAGGATAGAAAGTAAGTTTGTGATGCTCGTCTGTACGTTTGGTACCCATATCATATAGGAGAAGTGCCATAGTCAGATATCGCACAAAAAGATGATGAACATGGTAGCATGGTTAATGCAGAAACAGAAGATACTCCTATTTTTCATTTTAGTTTTTTGATAAGCAATGAATTTATTGAAAAGGAATCAAGGAGATACCAACCATGTACAAAAGAAAGCGAAGAACAAAAGGCCATAAGCCAACAATACCAAAAGCGAGCGAACAATGAATGGAACCTATACACCCCTCTTAATGACAAACATCTAACATGTCAAGGATTTTGGATCAAGGATTTGGAGACGGAGACGAAAAAAACAAAACGTAAGGCATTTTCATTTCATAAACTCAAGATGTGCTTCCCTTGCCCCTTCTTATAGTTCAGCAAACCCCTCCACAAATCCTTACAGTTTCATTTAAGAAAGCTTCTAGTAAAAAACAAGTTCCACGAGCCGATAATTATAAGCACTTGTTGCGAATGCAATAAGTTTGAAATATGACCTCCCATCAGAGTCTCAGAATCGATAAACAAGCCCACCCCAACCGCAAACATTGGACAAAAACAAAACCCTAACCAATCGAAGTCAGGCCTGTTTGGTTACTAAAGAAGGTATACAAAGTAGAACGAGCTAAAGGGGGAGAAAAGAAGAAAGGAAACTTTGCTAAATACTTCAAATCCAACTAGTTGGCTTGCTAAATCGAACTTCCTCATTTCCATTTAAAATCTGGACTCAAAACCCAAGCTATGCCATGTTGCCAACTACCAAATCAAAACACTTCCCTAAAATAAACTCCTCAGCAAGAAAACACAAATCCCAAATAAGTACTTTCAGAAACATAATATGCTAACTCCCAAATCAAAACCCAAACTAGTACCATAAACATAAAGCACACAATAGGACAAGGACCACTCACACGATTAATTAACTGGAAAATATAACCATATTTGGACATGAAAGCGAATTCACTATGATCCAATAATTTTATCCCTTATAACTCAGGTGTCCGGGCTAGCTTACGCGCACATCGACTACTACTACGATCAATCCCACCGTCCACTGGCAGGGCCCAATTAAAACAACTTTAAGCACACACACTCACATGATTATTCAACTCAAAAAGATAACCATAATTGGACGTGAAAATGGATTTACTACGATTCAATAATTTTTTTTCCTTATAACTCAGGTGTGTCGGCCAGCTTACACGCACATCGACTACTACTAGGATCAATCCCACCATCCACAAGCGAGGCCCAATTAGAAAACTGAAAGCACAGAATAAAACTGCTCACAATAAAACACTATAAAACAGGGAAAAATAAAACCGTAATTGGACATGAAAACAAATTCACTACGACGATAATTTTCATATAACTCAACTAATCCTGGGACCAATCCCACTGTCCACTGGACAGGCCCAATTAAAAAACTGAAAGAACACACTCTCACATGATCATTCAACTAAAAAACATAACCGCCGATTTACTACATTTTACAACTAACTCGTCCGGGCTAGCTTATGCGCGCTCCGACTCCGTCCCCTAGCGAGTCCCAATTAGAATTCCAATTAGAATTGAGTAATACCAGACCAATCCCACCATCCACTAGCGAGCCCAATTAAAACAACCGAAAGCACAGAATGACAGAATAAAACAGCTCACAATAAAACACTATGAAACAAGGACCACCAATTACTCACATGATTATTCAACTGGAAAATATTACCATAATTGGAAATGGAACCGGATTTACTACGATTCAACAATACCTTCTTCTTTTTTATAACTCAATGTCAGACCTAGCCCACGCGCATCCCGACTAATCCCTCCCAATAAAAATCGAAGTAATACCTGGTCTTTCCGAAGGTCGTCAGCGTCGGCAGAAATAGAGGCGGCGACGGAGGCTCCGGCGGAGCGGACGTTGGAAGAGACGGTCTTGATACAAGAGGAAAGGAGGCGGAGAGAATTGGGGATAAATCCATTCGAGTTATTATTATTATTAGGATTGTGCTTGCTCTTATGATTATTGCTGGCTTGGGTTTTCCTCATAATAATCATAGAGCTCTCGGGAAGGTTTCTTTACCGGTCACCGGAGAGACGCCGGCAATGATGATGACTCCTCCGCCTCCTCCCTCCGCCTCCGCCGCCGACAGGTGCCGGGAACTCACGATCAGATGGAGCATTTAAAAATGGGGCCCGCCCGCGCCTGAATTTCAAAGTCGGAGATAACTACGGCGAGAATTTGGTGTCGATGTTGTTGATTTTGTTGTCGTTGGTGGAGTTGGGTTTGACCTTCGCTGAGACGGTTCCTCTCTCTCTCTCTCTCTCCTCTCTCTCGCTCGGTTTTGGAGTTCGCTTGTTAATTGTTGCGGTGGAAGGAAGTTTTGCTTAATGTTGGAAAAACCTCTCAGGTTTCAATAGTATTACTTCGCTCCCTACATGGTTTCGGTCTTGTAGTTTTTCTTTCTTTTGCTCTGTATATTGGGATTTGTACGACCACCGTCAACTAATGTAAAATTGTCACACAATTTTTAATAGTTTCACATTAGGATCATTTAAGAGATACTCTCTCCGTCCTAATTTACGTATCCCAGTTCTATTCTAATTGGATAAAAAAATTAGTTATATCTTTAAATGGGTAATGATTTTTATGTCCAATATTAATCTTGTTTGATAGATATCGATTTGTTCTATAATACAATGTTTTCAAAATCATCTAAAACATTAAAAATTACAAGATATAATCAAGTGAAAAGTGACACAAACTTCTAAAAAGAACAATTAAATTAGGACGGAGGGAGTACGTAATTTGACCAAATTGATGTTTGCAGACTCGATATGGAATTAGAGATATTTTGATATTCGATTATTAATTAATATTGGAAAGAAGATTTATTGTACTACTTAAAGAACTATTGAGTAAAGTTTTAAATCTTTTAAAAAAAATTTACTTTGCATAAGCTTAATGCTATTTTAGAAAATTATTCAAGAATGTAGGTGCAGATCTATTTAAGAAAGTCAAGTCATACAAAGAAAAAGTGATATTCTATTTAGTTTTTGGCTCATGCTCAAATTTACTGAAATACAATTTAATTGTTGAGAGAAATGATATTCGCATTCTAGTTATTATTTTTCACACAACTCAACTCTTGTGAGAGCTAAAACTTAAGAGTCAAAAGGAAAGTGTAAGCATCTTGCATGGTAATTGTAACTTTAAAGGAAAATATATCCTTACCCATAGCATATCAATTACTAATATTTATATCGAAAAATAGCAGTGCTACCTAGTACCTACACTTCATCTTTAACCTCTCACAATTTATTTTTTAAAAGGTAAAATAATACATGCAAGAGGAGAAACTTAAAATCGAATGGTAGATGTCATTTTCTAATTAGAATGGATCCATAAACAACTGCATTTTCTAAAATTTGGAACTATCGGTTATACAACAATATGGTCATACAACAATATGGTCATACCAACGTGCACCATGACTGTACATAAATTAGTAGGAGGGAAGTCTGATATTATTTGAAACATTTGGGTAGGTTCTAGATATTAATCATAAAGTGAGGGAAAGAAATGAAAGATGGGACAAAACAGTTTACGTCACGACACGGGATAAGAATATCTTAAATGAGATGCGGAAGCAACGATTACCGATTTGGCTTTTCCTTTTTGTTTTTTTGTTTTTTTCAAAAAAACTTGTGATAAGGGAACCGAATTAGCTGTTCTACCTGTGGGCCTACGTTCCAATTGTCTCAATTCGTCTGTGTGAGAAAAGTCAAACGCGACACGTCATCCCAGTTACTCACTGAACGTTAGTCGTCCTTACGGGCGTTTGCCGAGCGTTAGCTGGTTCTCCGAACGGAAACACAACGCTCCTGCTCGGCATATGTCTTGTTTACTCGGATGGGCAGTCTTCCTGTTCGAAGGAATTGTCTGGCGAGCAGGTCTTGTGCTCGGCTGATCCTCTGCTCAGATGGATTCCTCGGCTGGTTTAGGCGACGGCAGAACGTTTTGGAAGCTTCTGCTGATAGTGGCAGAGATAAGCGTGTACGCCATTCTGATAACCGATGGGACATCTTTGACTCTGGCCCACGTGGGTCAGCATGGGCCTGCAGATCTTGAAGTCAAATATCCATCGAGTGCTTCTGACGTATGACGTCATCCGAGCGTAGCGATGCGTGTACAATACACTTCCACCTTGCTCAGCATTCCAAATCTTTTGCCTATAAATAGCAAACTACCCCTTTTTGGGAAGGGGTTAGATATTCTCCTCTCTAAAACATATTTTTTTCTCCCTTAAAACTTCTTCTTCTTCCTCCCTCCGATTCTGACTAGATCGTCGGAGCTTCGACCCGGAGGTATACCACCCTCCGGTTTGCAGGTACACGGCGTCGTCACTCAAGATCAGCACGGTTCAAGCATCGAGAAGGGGTTCAGGAGGTTCAAGGATAAATTACGCCCCCACAATTGGCGACTCCGCTGGGGAAGAACAGAGCTTTCCTAGCAAAACACCGTGGGCCGTGGTCCATCTTAGGCCTCCTCCTCCTTTCTTCGCCGTACACCGCCACCCGTTCGAGTAATGGCACAACGTCTTCCCCCTCCGGGTCCGGAGAATTTCACCCTCGGTTTATCTGGGTTTGGTTCCATAAACGCTGACCCCAGCCAAGCCGCGAGAACCACCTTGCCAGTCGCACGGCAACTCTCCTACCCCCCAACCGAGCTTGAGGCTGCTTTGGCAGAGCAAAAGCGTCAAGCTGCGGTGATTGCACTCCTCCAACAACGGCTTGAAGAGCGGGACGGAGGCGTGGCCACGACTCCTGTGCATGGCCACCCTACCGAACCAAGTCGACCAAAGAAAACTCGCAAGAGAAGTAGGAAATCCCGACAGGCGCACACGTCCGAAGGTGCCCCGTCCGAGCGTCGTACTGTTTTTGATCGGCTCGAACCTACTTCTAGGATCCAACCCACGGCCTTTCGCCCAAGGTTGGAGAGTGTCGTTCGCAACGAGAGCACTCGCTCTTCGGCGACGAGCTCTACAGCAGGGACGCGCAGGATGGGAGCTTCCGGGAGAACGAACAATGTTTCCCGACGGTACCAGGAGCACGCGGATGGGAAAAGGCCCTTGGATCTCAATGACCCGCCTCGGCGCGTTCGGACCAATGAACGCCCCGAGCATACCGAGCAATCGAGATCACACACAGATCGCTACCCGGATGGGCGACGCCCGGCTGGCTCGTCTAGCCACCGCCGAGCGGAAAGTGGGGAACAACGGAGGCAAGATGACACCATTGTTCTGTACGACCAATTTACAGGAATGCCTACGATATACCGACCGGTCAACGAGGATTTCGATTCTCGGCGAGCTCGTCTTGAGGATCCAAGAATCTAGCAACTAGAACGTTCGGAAGGTGCTAGGTATCAGCAGCGAGAGGAGAATAGGCGGCCACGACACCACCGCAGGGAACCTCGGGAAGACCGAACCAACCGCCTCGGAGCTCCTCTGCCCGTTGTTCCGAGCGTCCCGGAGGTGGTCGATAACTCCAAGCTTGGTAAGGCCAAGGCCTCTCCCTTCACCGACGCCATACAGCAGGAGCGACCTCCGGCTCGTTTTGTATTGCCGAAGCTCAAGTGTTACGAGGACAAGGAGGACGCAGTCGCGTTCGTTTGCCGATTCCGACAAACGATGAGCCTCCACAACTTCTCCGACGCGCTTATGTGTAAGATTTTTCCTCTTACACTAAGCGAGCCTATAATGTTATGGTACAATCAGCTCAAGCCGAAGTCCATTACGTGCTTCAACGAGCTGGAGTTGGAGTTTACCAAGCGGTTCGTAACAAGCAACATCCAGCCGAAGATACTCTCGATGCTGGTGAATATGAAGAGGGCACCAGGCGAAACCCTTCGGTTATACACCGAGCGATATTGGGAGGTGTATAACCTCATTCCCGATTGTGATCAGAGCATGGCGGCCGAGTCATTTATGAACGAATTGGATCCAACCTCGGCGATGTTCAGAGATTTGTCCCGGAACCCGCCGAAGACAATGGGGGAGCTTATGGTGATTATCGAGAAAGATTGTGTGCATGAAGAGGCGGTGGCCGAACGTAACGTACCGAAGGGAACAGAAACATCAAAGACAACTGCTGCAAAGAAGCAAGTGGCTAACGTTCGACAGGGGCAATCGGGTCAAAATGGCGCTGGGTCAAGCAAACCGAACAATCGAAACAAACCCCGCCAACACCCGCAGCAACAGCCTCAATGGCAGCAGACGAAGAAGGAGCCAAGGCCGGACGAATATGTTGTCGAGCGAACTGCGTTTACCGAACCAATCTATAAGTTGTTGAGTATCATTGGGCAGATGCCGTTCTTCATTTGGCCGACGGGACTCTTAGGAACAGCGGGCAGTGGCGCTGGGATGTGTACATACCACAAGGAGCGTGGCCATTACACCACCCAGTGCCAACCATTCAAATTCCATCTGGAGGAACTTGCGGCGGCAGGGCACCTCAATCAGTGGATCGACCTTCGGCAAAATCCACTGCCCCCTCCTCCGCCTCTTCCAGTTGGAAATCTTGTTGGAGTCATTCAAGGCATTGTGTCCGAGGGACGAGCGGCCGAGCTACACTCTGAAATTGACAAAGCCGTTGCTGTCTTGGCCGTTTGCAACGTGGGAATCTCACCGAAGAGAAAGTGGGTTGATCCTAGCCTTGATGGCCCGCTAACCTTCACATCCGAAGATTTGCAAGGGGTCCAAATGCCTCACACCGACGCTCTGGTCGTCTCAGTCGCAGTTGGCTCCTCCAAAGTTCAACGAGTATTGGTGGATCAAGGGAGCTCGGCAAAGGTTATGTTCTATTCTACGTTCAAAAGCCTCGGTCTCAGCCCGAACCAGCTTCGGACAGCAAGCACACCCCTCGTTAGCTTCACTGGAGCACCCGTGTGGCCTCAGGGGCTGATCACTCTTCCTGTGCGAGCCGGCTCCGGAGTGATTGATGTCGAATTTGTGGTGGTGAGCTCTCCTAGCCCCTACAACATCATCCTCGGTCGAACCTGGCTACACGGAATGAAGGCGGTCGCCTCTACCCTCCACCAGGTTATGAAATTTATCGGCTGGAATGGAAGGCAGGAGAGCCGTCGGGGGGACCAAATCCAATCGAAGAAGTGTTATGTCAGTACAGTGACTAACGAGCGAAGCTTCCTGGAGGTACAATGTGTTGAGAGGGCCGACGTCCCCGAACCCGAGGAAGTGGGATTACCTGCCGAGGAAAGGTCAACTGAAGAACTCGTGCGGATGCCGATAACCGAGGATGGGGGAAGATACTTCCTCATCGGCAGTTCCTTGAGTGAGTCCGAGCGTATGGACATGTTCAATTTCTTAAAAGCGAACATGGAAGTATTTGCTTGGACTCCTCAGGAAATGCCCGGGGTGGACCCGTCCTTCGCTTCTCACTCACTTAATGTGGATCCGAACAGACGCTCCGTGGTTCAGAAGGTTCGTCGCTCGGCAGCGTCGCATGTGGAGGCGGTCATGGCCGAAGTGGATCAACTGCTGGCAGCTGGAGCCATTCGGGAGATATTATACCCGACTTGGCTCGCTAACCCCGTCGTTGTTCCAAAGAAAAATGGAAAGCTCAGGGTCTGCGTCGATTACACCAACCTCAACGATGCTTGTCCAATGGATCGATTCCCTCTTCCTCGGATAGAGCAAATGGTAGATGCAACGGCTGGGTACGAGCGTCTGAGCTTCATGGATGCATACCGGGGCTATCATCAGATTGCCCTTGCCAAAAGTGATCAAGAGAAGACGGCGTTCATCTCTCCCCGAGGAACGTTTTGCTACAACGTCGTTCCCTTCGGATTGAAGAATGTCGGGGCAACCTTCCAACGAACAATCACTAATATGTTCCTCCCCAAGCTCGGCAAAACCCTGGAAGCATACATTGACGACATGGTTTGCAAGAGTAAGCTCGGCATTGATCATCTTCGGGATCTGGGAGAGATCTTTGACATCCTCAAGGAATACCGCCTTCGCCTCAACGCTGAGAAATGTGCGTTCGGCGTAGGTTCGGGCAAATTCCTCGGGTACATGGTTAGCCGTCAAGGGATAGAAGCTGACCCGACCCAGCTTACCGCCGTGCAAAACCTCCGAGCTCCAACTACGATCAAAGAGGTTCAACGACTGACGGGGATGGTTGCAGCATTGAACCGATTCATTCGACGTTCAAGTGATCTCTGCAGGCCCTTCTTCCAAGCCATCAAGACTAGTCGGTGTAGGTTTGAGTGGACTGAGGAGTGTGAGCAGGCTTTGCAATCCTTAAAGGATTATCTTTCCCACGCTCCGCTCCTCGTCACTCCCGAACCCGACGAAGATCTATATCTATACCTTGATGTTTCAGATCATGCGACGAGTGCTGTGCTCGTTCGGAAAGAAGGAATGGACCACTTGCCGATTTTCTTTACAAGCAAGACGATGACAGACTCTCAGACGAGGTATCTGCCTATGGAGAAGTTGGCTCTAGCGCTCGTTTCGGCCAAAACGAGCCTTATGCCCTACTTCCAATGCCATAGGATCGTGGTTCTCATTGAGTTTCCTCTCAAGGCCGTTCTTCGGAAGACCACCTCCTCCAGCAGGATCTTGAAATTCTTTCAAGACCTTGCCAACTATGACATTCAGTTCGAACCGAGGATAGCAATCAAGGGCCAAGCTTTAGCTGACTTCTTCGCCGAGCTAACGCCTGGGCTGAAGGACCAGGAGAACGCTTTAGCAGCTGCTGCTGAGGAAGCTCGGATTGCAGAGAAAGAGGAATTTGTTGAATGGAGCAACCCACCCCCCGAATCTCTTCGGGCTCGGTTCACCTTGGGAACGAAAAAGCCGAGGAAGGAATGGAAGTTGTTCTCCGGGGATGCTTGGAGGATGACAGTTGACGGAGCCTCGAACATCAACGGGGCTGGCGCTGGTATAGTTCTCGTTTCTCCGGCTGGAACGGTCCACGAGAGCTCGGTCACCATCGGCTATCCTGCCACAAATAACGAAGCCGAGTACGAAGCTCTCATTGCTGGATTGAAGCTTGCCCTTAGGATGGAAGCCGACTCGGTCCATGTCTTCTGTGACTCCAGACTGATTGTGGGCCACCTTAACGACGATTATCAGGCCAAGGACGAACGGATGAACGCTTACGTCAGTCATGTTCTCTCTCTGCTGAAACAGTTTGGCCGCGTTGAGATAGAGTGGATTGCTCGGGAACATAATGCACATGCTGACGCTCTAGCAGGTCTCACCTCGGTATACCGAACTTCAGGTGGTCGCACAATTATTTTTGATGAGGTCGATTCACCGAGCTTCGAACCTGTCACTCGCTCGGTTAACATTATCACCTTCGGACCGAGTCTGTTGGATCCCATCGTCGCCTATCTGAAGCATCAAACCCTCCCCGAAAACAAGAAGGAAGCTCATAAGATTCGTTGCCGAGCAGCTAACTACTTCCTTGATCCGAATGGAAATCTGTACCGACGAACGTTCACTAGACCAGACTTGCGTGTCGTACTCGTACATGAAGACCAAGTTCAGAGCATTTTTGATGAGCTTCATTCGGGGAGCTGTGGAGGTCACTCGGGCAGCCGAACGATGGCCCAGCGGGCGTTAACACAAGGTTATTGGTGGCCTAAGATGGTTAAACAATCCGAGGAATACGTGAAACGCTGCGTTCGGTGTCAGAAGCATGCTTCCATCCCTCACCAGCCAGCCTTTCTTCTCAAGATGATCACTAGTCCTTGGCCGTTCGCGGTCTGGGGCTTCGATATAGTGGGAAAGCTGCCGAAGGCGCTCGGAGGATTTGAGTATTTGCTCACTGCCACCGACCTTTTCACGAAGTGGGTCGAAGCTTCTCCGCTAGTAAAGACTACGGCCGGGGATGTCGAACGCTTTATTTGGAAGAACATCATCTCCAGGTTCGGCGTTCCATACGCTATTCTTTCGGACAACGGTTCTCAGTTCGTTGCTTCGGCAATCCAAAGTTTCTACCAAGAGCATCACATCACCATTCATACTTCGTCCGTTGCTTATCCCCAGGGGAACGGCCAGGTCGAAGCATCTAACAAGGCAATCACTCGGGGGCTGAAACGTCGTTTGGATCGCAAGCTCGGTAAGTGGGTTGACGAGCTTCCACAAGTTCTGTGGAGCTACCGCACTACACCTCGGCGTTCCACCAGCCGAACACCATTCTCCATGGTGTATGGTATGGAGGCGGTCTTGCCCCTCTCCACCCTTATCCCTACCGTTCGGTCTGAGAATTTCAATCCAGTGGATAACAACGCTTTGGTTGGTGCGGAGCTGGATTTTGCCGAAGAGCTTCGTGATAACGCCAATCTTCGGCACGCTGCTTACCAACAGGAGGTTGCTCGGGGATATAACAAAAACGTTCGGGCTCGGCCGTTTAACGTCGGTGACCTGGTCCTTCGGATGGTGGTCGAAGCGAAGAAATTGACAAAATTCAAGGACCCCTACGAGGGGCCCTACCGAGTGATTCAGAAGATTGGTCACGGCGTCTACAAGCTGGCCGAAATGGATGGAACACCGATTGCAAACCCCTGGAACGCCCAAAAACTTCGGAAGTTCCATGGGTAGCTTCGGCGGGTCTCCCCCCCCTTTTTTGATTTTTGTATCGTTTTATTTTATTTTTTCTTCGGAATGTAAGCCCTCGGGTGTCTTTGTTAATGAAAGTTTCCCGATCTTGCGTTATTGTTTCTTCGGATTATACGCTCGGTTAACTGGGTATACTATCTCGCCCATAACCTTTGGTACGTGGCACTTCTACCCTACAATCGTTCGGATACTAGGTTTGGGCGAAATCCTCTTAGCCTCGGTTTTCCATCGTAGGGGGCTCGGCGCCTGTGTTCCTTTGTTTACCCACTTTCCTGCCTTAGTGTTTTCCCTCACTTTGGTAATACACTAAGACAGGGGGGCTCCTATGGGTAAACATGAGAAGAAAGCAAATTCGCATGGGTGGCTTCCATCGTTCGGACCCCCCAAGAAAGTACTTCGTATGGTCAGGTGGCATCCATCGTTCGGACCCCTGAGGATACTTATTTGTACGTTAAGGAGGCATCCATCGTTCGGACCCCTTAAACATATTCGGTTGGACGAGCAATTATACTTATTTGTACGTGTTTGTGGGCATTTGAAGAAAAACATTATAAAATGCTAAAGGCACATACACCGAACACAAATACTAACATGAAATTGTTGCGTTGCAAAAAGTGGATTCACCGAGCACGAACACTTGGAAAAATTTCTAAACAAATGTCGCCGGGGGATGGCGGGTGGTGTATCGTTCGGTGCCATCCCTGGACAACCTTACCGAGGAGTGGCCATGGTAAATCGTTCTTGGCCACCCTCTACCTGCGTTAATTACATACGGTTCGGCTAAAACCAATTGTTCGATGCCGACCGTTCCAAATGAAATTTACTAAAACAAAAATGGAAAAAATAACAAGTCTTATGCTTCGGGAGTAGTAGTGATTGGGGGAAGGTTGGTGGAATCAGGGGCTGGAGTTGCAGCGCTCTCTTGCTCGGTTGGGCTTGCTACAGCCTCGTCGACAATGGGATCTTCGGCCACAGCTTCTTCAGCAGGAAGAGGGGGAGTTTCGATGAGGCTTCTACGTTCGTCGTCAGCTTCAACACCAGCTTCGTCGAAACCCGTGTTAAACCCGAGCTTGAAGCTTACTCGGTGCTGCGCCTCCCTCATTTCAGTCCAAAGGACCATAATTTGATCCGCGGAGTCTTCCTCAGCTTGGTAATACCCCTTATCGAACTGCTCCTAGAGCAACTTCTGCATCTCCTCTTCCATCTCCTTCCTACCCAGGGCTCGTCCCTCGTGTGCTCGGCAGCATCTTGGTGGCCCTTGACCAGTTCGTTGAGAGTTTTTATCTAGACCTCCTGGGCTCGGCGGACACCTTCCGAGTGGTCCAGGGTCTTCTTGTACTCCTCCAGCGTCAACTGGCCGAACTCCACCTTTTGCTTCAGCAACTTTGTCTGCTTGTCATGCTCGGAGAGGTGCAGCTGGGCACTCATGATCGATTGTGTTGCCTGAAAATGAAGGGAATGTAAGTTATTCAAGGGCAGAAACAACAAATGTACAAAGGAAAGAAATAACAGAAATTTGGACTTACTCTCCCAACATGGAAATAGTAATCATTCAATGCTGTCCTCAGCGATGGGGGAGCAATGATGTCCTTCGGAAGCATAAGCCCCGAGTGCAGCGTGAAGGCGAGGGAAGGGTCCTCTTGAAGGCTGTCAGACTTGAGGATCTGCTTCTTGCCCGGAGTGACAAAGTTCGGGACCCATGGGACGTCAGTATCCGAGGAAGCTCGTGTTTCTCCCTCGTCAGCCTTATTTTTCTCCTTCTCCTCTACCCTCGGAGGGCCGACCCCAGATGACTTGGTAGCGTGAGACTTTGTTCTCTTCGTCGGAGGAACGGCCTCGGATGATGGAGTGATGGAAGGGGGCCGCTTTTGTGTCTGAGGAGGAACGGTGCCACCCTTGCTCGGTGCTGAGCCTGAAGCCCCAGGGGCACCGTCCTTCTTCTGCTCGGCCAACTGTCTCGCCTCGTCATCCAGCCTCTTCTGTAACATGGCCTTCATGCTTCGGGGAGGCATCGTTTCGTCCTCGGTGAAGGGTTCGTCCTCGGTTGGCACTCTTATTTTTCCTCGGTGCGGCTTTTCCTTGCTCGGAAGGAGTTCTTCGGGGAGCACCGCCGCTTTCTCTTTCTCCACCACCTTTCTTCGGATTCTTCCCCCGTAAGATGGGTCGTACTGAAGGATGGTTGGAGCGTCTCTTTCTGCACTCGAAATTGTCAAAAGGCTTGAAGCAAGCCCGCACCCCCTCGCTAACCTTAACAGGTCTTTGTTGAGCTTCGAAGTATCTGCCGAGGTTAAAAAGTTGAACAAATTGTGAATATCAGTTGCAAGTTGGAAAACAGTGGAAAGCACTACAAGGAGAAATAGAAAGCAAACTAAAAAGTGCAAGATGCTTACAAGGATCTCCCCTGTGGGTTGCAATCTCGAATTGCCCATACTCGTGCGGGGGATATTGGAAGTTGCCTCGGACTTCGACGTAGTCCGAAGCCCACTTCTCTGAGTCGTACATTCCCTCGGGAATGATCTTTTTCATGTTTCTCCGAGAGCACAAGAAGTATCGAGAACGTCTAACGTTCCTCGACATCATGTAGTTCTCGAAGAGGTGGTGGAACTCTAGGTTGAACATCTTCACCTCGGCGAGTTTAATCACCGAGTGAATGATGCGGTAGGAGTTCACGCTCAGTTGGCATGGCGTGAGGCTAAATCGATGCAGGATCTGTCTCAAGATCTTATGCATTGAGAACCGAAGCCCTCCCTCGGTGATTGCCATCAGGGGAACCGTGACGTGCTCGTCACTGAACAAGATTCGGGGCCCTTCGACGGGAGTAATCACAACGTCGTTCGGGATTTTGTAGGCTCGCCGAAAGAGATCTTGATCGTAGAAACAGTCCCAGTAAGGGCAGGGATCCTTTCCTGTTTGGTCAGGGATCAAATCTGGGTCCAAGGGAATAATCTTCCTCTTGACCTTCTTCTTCGGAACAGCGGAAGATGATTCGCCGAGGACATTAGCTTCTCCTTCCGGCCGACTAGACGAAGCGGCAGGTGTGCCTCTCTCGGATTGGTCTTCCTCATCCCCATCTCCTGCCTCCTCTTCTAAGTCCCCTTCTTCATCTGGGTCTTCTTCGGCTCTATCCGAAGAACCGTCATCGTCAATCTCGACGATATCAGGGGCCAATGACCGAAGAGGCGCCACGTTCAAGGGGAAATCGATCCCCTCGATTCCGACGTATGGGGATCCAGATCCCACGCGGTACTTCCGAGTCTCGGCTCTAATCGCTTCTGCTATTCGGGGGTCCATCTCGCCGAAGCCTGAAGCCTTAGAATCGGTCGAACGATAAGATTCTCTCGAGGAAGTTGACGACGACTCCATACCTAAAACAAAGTGCATGGGATAAGACCGTTAGCGAAGGGCAAGGTCATTGCTCCTAAAGGTGCCTAATTTCAGTGCCCTATGTTGACCGAACAAACATGTCAACCCCGAACGACTATGTGTCGATAGGAGGATTCCGAGTGCAGTTATGCTTCGGATGCCGATTTGGATGACTATTTGTTCGGTACTTCGAATCGAAAGTATTTTTGGTTACTTGTTCTTCGGAGTTGATTTGTGTTCGGAAGAACACGGGTCGAAGACGTTCATGGGCTCGGAAGAACGCATGAACATGTTCAACCTGTTCTACAGCATGTAGAAACGAGGACGGACAGAACGAAAAGAAAAACCCACTTTTGTGGTCGAAATATGCGTGAAAACGACTGAAAATGCAAGAAAGCATCAAGAGAAGTAAAATATACCTGAATATCAAAAGAAATCTGTGATTCGTGGTGTAGATCTTCATATTTCAAGCGATGTTGGGGCGAGAACCGTCGAGAAGCAGTTGAAGCGTCTGATGGAAGGAGAGAAAAAGTGATTTTCTCTCTCCTTCCACCCCTTTTATACCAAGGGGAGAATTCGAAACGACGCAGAGCCCCCAGCCGTTAGATTGAAGCGGGAGATTGATGCTCCGCACGATGACTGACACGTGGAGGACTTTGTACAACGCCGTTTCGCAATCCAATGGATTAATGACACGTATCAAATTTGAAATTGGCGGTTTCAGAAGCATTAAATGCGGGTCCAGAGCTTGTCTGCTTCGGGTTAAGCGAACGGACAACGTTCGGCATACTTATTCGTTCGGCTTGAAAAGAAGCTAGTGAGCCGTCGGCTTGTAGGATACTTCTTCGTTCGGCATACTTATTTGTTCGGCCACTATTGTCAACTCCTCCTTCCTTCGGAACATGTAAAGCAGGAGTTAATGGGCTATTGTAGTGGGCCGAAATATCCGAAGGACCAAAGGGGTCAACAGGTTAACCCTGTGGGCCTACGGTCCAATTGTCTCAATTCGTCTGTGTGAGAAAAGTCAAACGCGACACGTCATCCCAGTTACTCACTGAACGTTAGTCGTCCTTGCGGGCGTTTGCCGAGCGTTAGCTGGTTCTCCGAACGGAAACACAACGCTCCTGCTCGGCATATGTCTTGTTTACTCGGATGGGCAGTCTTTCTGTTCGAAGGAATTGTCTGGCGAGCAGGTCTTGTGCTCGGCTGATCCTCTGCTCAGATGGATTCCTCGGCTGGTTTAGGCGACGGCAGAACGTTCTGGAAGCTTCTGCTGATAGTGGCAGAGATAAGCGTGTACGCCATTCTGATAACCGATGGGACATCTCTGACTCTGGCCCACGTGGGTCAGCATGGGCCTGCAGATCTTGAAGTCAAATATCCATCGAGTGCTTCTGACGTATGACGTCATCCGAGCGTAGCGATGCGTGTACAATACACTTCCACCTTGCTCAGCACTCTAAATCTTTTGCCTATAAATAGCAAACTACCCCTTTTTGGGAAGGGGTTAGATATTCTCCTCTCTAAAACATATTTTTTCTCCCTTAAAACTTCTTCTTCTTCCTCCCTCCGATTCTGACTAGATCGTCGGAACTTCTACCCGGAGGTACACCACCCTCCGGTTTGCAGGTACACGGCGTCGTCACTCAAGATCAGCACGATTCAAGCATCGAGAAGGGGTCCAGGAGGTTCAAGGATAAATCACGCCCCCACAGTATGTTGATGTTATTATCTCTTCTATCAATTGACAAAAACAAAACCGATAATGGATTAATTTTGGACTCACCTTGTTAATCCAAAATGCTCTTGGAAAATAGTTTGTTGAAAAGATCATCCACGAGAAAATTTGAATGGATTCAAGGATTGTTACTGTCTAATTACATTGCATTTAGGATAAGTTTCCACTAAATGTTTGATTTTTGGGGGGTATTTTTGTTTGTTTTTCCTGAAATTTTGTTGTTCTCCTTATTTATTTTTTGGATTTATCATCTGTCTCAACGAGAGAAATTTAAAAAGTAAAAAAAATTGTCACCAAAAAATGTTCATTAAATATTAAAAAAATGCCAAATAGGTGGTATTTTCTAGTATCTAAATTTTTGATTTAGACAATTTAGTTCCTCATCTTGATTGACCATTATACCCTCAATCTGTCCCGATATTGTCGGATTTTATTATTTTAATATCTGAAAGTTGCTGATATTTTTGGATTTTAATTAATATCAAAAAATTGGACATATTTTTGGATTTTAATATCCGAAAGTTGGACATGTATTCGGATTAATTTATGAACATTGCACATACTTCCCGCACATAGTTCAAAAATCCTTCAGATATTAAAATCCAAAAATATGTCCAAATTTTAGATATTAAAATCTGAAAACATTTGCAACTTTCGGATATTAAAATCCGATAATGTCGGGACAGACTAATTGAATGCCAACGGTGACAGTGGAGAGAGGCCGACGATGAGGGTGGAGCTCGCTGGTAATGGAGAAAGTCCAATAGTGGTGGTGGTGGTGGTGGAGTGGTGGCTGACAGTCGTGGTTCTAGAGAATGAAGTGAGAACGGAGAGGAAGAAGGACAAATAGGGAAGTTTAGGGGTATATTTTGAATTGTATTTAGCAGCAAATGGTTATATGTAGAAAATAAGTGGATGCAAATAGAATTTCCTTTTTTTAGCACCCAATCACGCTCCTTCGGATTTCTCCCCCTCCCCCCACCCCCCAAAAAAAAAAAAAACCCGAAACAATAATGGTGAATAAACGAAAACAAAAAGCATTAGAATGAAGGGAAAATCTTTATTCACGGAGGTTTCATAAATAAAGTTTATGGAGGTCAATCTCGGTCGTCCAAAAGTGTTTTAGACAATTCAGATTAAAGACAAACTATTAACGGTAAGAGATATTTATTACTGGTCAAAAATTAAAAACACATCTCAAGTTGATTGCCGAATTAAACAGACGGGCGACATTGTGCGTTTTCCGTGAACAAATTATTCACGGCTCCTCCGTGAATAAGTTTCTCTCCAGAACCAATAGTAGTATAAACAAAAAGGCATTGACATGCATTTTTTATGCACTAGCTAGTTGGTTAAAAAAAAATAGTGTTAGAACAATATTCTTTTTTGTAAACATATATAAGATTAAAATAAATAGATATACACACAAAAATGTTGGATTCTAAAAAGAGTGGACAGTATATGTCGGGTTTATATATCAAAAATTCTAACAGCAGAGACAATTTGTAACGTACAAAACAAGCGAAATGTCTGTGCGTGCCTGAAGGCATTGACAAACAAAATTTAACTTCAAGTACGTTAACCACTTTATCATTGTACTGATCAAATCCCACAAATCCCAGTTGTTTTCACAAAATTCACTTTATAACTTTTGAAATAAATAAATCTTTGTACATTATCCATACAACACGAATTACGAATAATTGAATTTAATAAAAATAGAGCTAGCTAATCAACTCAAATTTAAGTAGAGGATGATGCTACGGTGTCCACCCGCTATTTGGGGACACCGTAAAAAATGGCATAACTGACCATTACAAGTATAACAATGACCAGTGATGTGTATAACTAAAACCTTTTTTTTGATAGGCAAAAAATTTATTAAAAATGGGGAGAGGGAAAAGGGAAATCCAACAAAAAGTTGGACAGAACACCACAAGGGCCGAAGCCCAGCCCCTAAGGTCTAAACCGGGAGCCTAAAAATACAGCAATCGAGCACACCCGATACCCAGATAAACAATAAAGCCCAAAAATAACAAACGGGCCCAAAAGGACCCGCCCAGCAGACCCAAAGCCACAAAACCCTAACCCGCAATCTAACCGCCACCGCACAAAACACTGTAAGCAGCACCGCCCATACTAGCACCACCACCCAACCGCCTTGCCGTTAAGCATATCCGATCACTCCCAGATGTAGATGACCGGCGGCAAGAAGGAAACCAACATACCCACCAAGGTAATGCGGACAGCCGCCAAGTCGACCCTTCGTCCGGGCTGCACCTCTGAAACGATCGCCGGCCGAAATCAGCACACAAAGACGACCAGAAACTGCAGACCATTGGGGTCGCATACCCTTAACGATCATGCCTCCAAACTGCCGCTAACCACCGCAAAAACAAACCATTTTGCCTATCATTTTTGGGATAACCTGCAACAAACAGATGTTAGAAAAAACAGATCTACAATCGACATCCCAACTCCGCCCACAACCTCCATATCCACTAGTAAATCCGACACCGCAGCCACCCAAAACGACGGAAACCTCCACCACAGCCGGCAACCACTAACTCAAATTTCTGATGGAACTAACATATGTATATTTGGAACATGGCACCCCTGTAAATGATAAGCTCTTTGTGAAGAGTTAATCAAACAACAACAGGTGCCCCGATCCCCACCAAAACCACCCGCACACCACCGCCCCAAGCAACAGTAGATCCCGCCACACCACCACTGGATATCACCCATACCATCGCCCGGGGCAGAAGACCCAAACCAGCCGCCACCTCTGCTCGCCGTTAAGCAGTCCGGCATCCCCAAGAAGATGAAGCTGGCGAGAGGTGCGAGCTTCGCCAATCCCCGCCGCCGCAAGCCCAAGGAACCGGCAGGCGACGAAAAACAGAAGATGGACAAAACTTGGTAGAGGAGGACCGAAAAAGGGGGGAAACGGAGGAGAGGATTACATCGGAGGATATGGAGAGGGGGAGGAGAGAAGGAAAGGAGAGCCTGGGGGGAGGAGGGAGGAGGAGGCGCCTCCTCCCCCAAGCAGGGAAAAAAAACCTAGCCGCCTGAAAGTAGAGAGAGAGAGTACAGTTTGCTGAGTGTATAACTAAAACCTTACAAATGCATAACTCCCAAAATCCCCAGAATTTTTGGGGATTTTGGGGGTTATGCCTTTGTAAGGTTTTGGTTATACACATCACTGATTTTGGTTATATCATTAATGGTCAGTTATGCCATTTTTTACGGTGTCCCCAAACGGCGGGTGGACACCGTAGCATTTCCCAATCAACATAAGGAAGCAAAAGAGTTAACAGAAGTAACCATTTGATTAGTTACAGAAGTTTGAGGTGGTTTCACTTTCCTTCTCTGTGTTTGGAGATTAGCACAAACATTAGAGATGAGGGGAATGACTTCGGTGTCCCTGACCATTTTGGGGACACCGTATTTTTTGACATAACAAAACCATTATGAGCATAATCAAAACCCCATAACAAGCATAACAGAACCATAATAAGGCATAATTTGTTTGTTATGCCTTGGTTGGTTTTTTGGATATTCCTTGGTTATGCCTTATTTGGGTTCTGTTATACCTGTAATTGGTTTTAGTTATGCTCATAATGGTAAAGTTATGCCAAAAATTACGGTGTTCCCAGAATGACCGACAGTTTCATGGTTTAACTTTTGAAATCTAATGAAATATTTTGGTTAGGTCGTTTCCACTAAGGTTCTTATTTTTTAAGTACCTATTTTTTGCTTTACGAAACAGGTCATTCACTCACAATATATCACCTTTAATTCATAAAATAATTACTTATTTTAGTTAGTGGTAGACAATTACGGAGTATTAGTCTTTATCATAATATAGATTTTCAAATCAAGATAAAGAGTTTTCCACAGACATTAGGTTCGTAAAAAATTATCCACAAATTGAGCTCTATAATTTGAAATTGAACAAAAAAAACCTCTACAGTATCCGACTTAAAATTTAGAAACAAACTGATTACGTCACTCTGATGACCACCAAATCCATTATAATATAGTTTACACGCACATTAATTCGGTGAATAGAAAAATATTAACAACTCATTATTAGATACGTTGGGTCCATCATTAGACATTGGAGTCCACCAAATGACATTTTAAAGCATAATTGAAGCTTACTTGACATTGGTTAGATATATGATTAATCAAAAAGTAAACACTTCAATAACTAACTAGTGTAATTTATTAACATATAAAAATTATTAAATACCTCTCTTAAATAAAACAATTTTTATATATATTGTAGGCAAAAAACCAAATGTCCAGAAATCCGCTCTAAATTAAAAAGGAAAATCATGAAAATCCATAACCAACTAATGTAATTTATTGGAGTAACATATAAAAATTATTAAATACCTCTCTTAAAGAAAACAATTTTTTATATATCCATTGTAGGCAAAAAAAAACCAAATATCAAGAAATCCACTCTAAATTAAAATTGAAAATCATGAAAATCCAAAAGCGCCTGTGGCTGAGATTCCACAATAATTTTCTCAATGGCGTTAAACAATTAACGACCTACAATAAGTCAAGTGCAATTAACATATGGTTATGCTATTGTCAATAAAGCAAGAAAAATATAAGAAAACACAAATTTTGAAGCACTTTAATTTTAATATTTCTAGGCACTTTAACTCATAAAGAACAATGTTTTTTTTTTTTTTTGGGGTTTTAGAGAGAAATTTGCATCCGTGAATATGATCCACCGAAACAGATTTCAGATCATGAACATGAAAATTATATAGGTAAATCTAAAACTACATCAAGGTTACACGCTAGGTAGCGCGCGCAGCGCATCTGTTTCGGGCACAGACACGTGATGGGTGCTAACCAAGTGATCCCAGCCCAAGTGATAGAGTGGCCAAGCCAAGTATAAGCACTTCACTCAAGAGCAAGGTGCAGCGGGGGGAGATTCGAGTTTACAGGAAAGATCAGAGTCGGATTACCGGATCTCCTCTGCTGAACTAGTAGCTGGAGCAAGAATGAATGTAGCATCTTTACTTTATAGAATCCTAATCTATCCACAACAACCAAGATGCTTCAAAACTCCCCCACTTTTTGCAATCCCACAATGAAATACAAAGAAACACTTTACCACGGTCGCTCCGGAATTGGTAGAGGCTCGATTATACCTGCCAGCGAGATTGGCTTCAACCTTCCCTTTCTCTGGTTCCTAGCCCCAGGCTTCCTTCTAGGGTTCTAGAGAGAATTCCTATTGAGTGAGTTGCCTACCCACTAAACTACCTTTCAAGAAGACCGAGACGAGAATCACGAGCTACCTTCCCTTCTGCCTTTTGTCCCGAAATTGATGAACTCTCGGCTGAAAAAAAGCAAGAGCCATCGGTCTAATAAATGTCATTTTGAAGGGGAAGAAAACCCTTGAAATTCTCTTTTGTTGTTCAAATATGGATTGTTGAACTCAAATGTACGTATTTACCCGATTTAAAAAAAAAAAAAAACTCAAATGTACGTCTTTTCAGATTCATATGTTTTGATTGCATGTTTTTTCTTCATGTGGGCAATTCTACTTTTACAAGTTATGGTTATTTTGGCTTCAAGTTCTAGCGTAGTTATTCAAAGTGGAAACGATATTTTGGAACTTGTGGAGAGAAGTAAAAAAGGAAGGGAAATTTTTACAAAATTTCCTTTCAATTCCCTCGTATCCTTCCTAAAGTAAGAGAAAAGAAAATTTCAAAAACAAGTTTAACTTTTCATTCGATTTCTTCTCTTTACTTTAACCTTCATTGTAATTTTCCTCTTTTAGTTATTTTCTCTTTTCAGTATCTTATAAATTACTATTTACTCCTCAAAATAAGTAAGTTGTGAATATATGTTGCTTTGTTTGGTTGGTAGTTTAGTTTAGTTTAGTTTAGTTTAGTTTTGGTAGTGGATAGAGAGAGAAATAGGATAATGATTGGAGAGAGGAGTAATGATTGGAGAGAGATAGAGAGAGAAATAAAATTAATAATTGGATATATCGATAGTTAAGTACAACTTCTTTTACAAGTTATAGAACAAAAGTTCAAAATGTTTACTTTAGAAAACTTGTACTACTAAAATGCCTATTACCAACTGAATGTCTAGATTACTCTACGGACGTACCCTTGAATTAAGTGTTATATTAATTTGGTCAAACTTTAAATAATCTCAATCTTTCTGGCCAAAAACAAAAACAAAAACTATAAAAGTAAATGATTGTTAACAATTTCTAGAAAACCCTCGATCGTCGTTCTCTGTTTTTAAGCAAAAAAGCTAAATAAGTTGTATCTTATACAAAAGGTACCAAATCGGACAAGCAAGCAACTAGACACGTACGCATTCTTCAAAGGAAAATAAATTTTATACTACTGTTTCTTTTATTTTTGGTCAACTGGGTGCAGCCTAATTCTATTGAATGGATAAACGAGAAGACTTGGTGACAAAAAAAACTTAGAAGGAAATGAACAATAATGGAGTACCAAGTTAACAACTTTTGTTTTTTTATTTTATTTTATTTTAGAAGAGCAAGAAATCCATTAATAAGAATAAGGAAAGTATAATTGTGTTGTCACCGTTACAATAATGAATACACGCAAGCGACAAGCGAAGACCAAACTAGAGCCTAAAAGAAATACTAGAACACAGCGTACTGATCCGTAAGACACAACATACACAACTAGTTAACAACTATTGTTGGGCATTCATATGGTTGCTTCGATTGCCAGTAAAAGCAACCGTGGCATAAAACTTGGTTGAGATTACACGGAAGTAACCAAACATCCCCAAAACAGGGTTATGGTCAAGAATATGGAATAGGAAAATTCTTCCTTATTTTTATTCTCTTTCAATCCATCCAAGGGAAATGCAACTCTCCAGTATGGTACGTCTCTTCCAACAACAAGCCAACCCCCTATTGGGGAATAACTGTTAATTGCTCTTGGAGCACCGCCACGTGATGCTTCAGGGACCTTCTCCACCACATATTGGTGTGGGCTTCATCACAAAGTGTGTGACTCCCATCCTAACGAGTCTAACGTGTGGGAGAGAAGGCACGGTGCTCCCATTCTTCCTAACTTATTTGTCTAGTATTTTCTCAATATTTATTTATTTTTCATTATTTTTTGTTTAGTTTTTCGTAGTAATTTTTGATTAGTCATTTGTTTCGGCGAGAGGAATCAAAAAATATAAAAACGCAGCCAATTGTTGAAATAGTTCATATAAGAGTACACTTGGACAAATCGGCAGTTGTTTGGGGAGTATTAATTTTTTTTCTTTATTGAATTTGTTTTTTGCTCTTGCTCAAACTCTTTATACTCCTCGTTGAGATGGATAATTAATCCAAAAACATGACGCGAATCTAACAAAAATTAAAAAAAAAAAAAAAACGAACAAAAATACAAACGAAAAAAATAAAAAAGGAGTTAGGGAGAATAGGGCCTGAATAATTACTCCTTAATCAGGACCGACCTTGGCGAAAAGTCATCATTAGTGGTCGTATTTCGGATCCCAACTTGGCCAAATTTTAATTAGCTGGGGCTCCAAATTTTGGTAGGCCTGAAATTAGGCCTAAAAATGAAATTGTTCTGATTAAGCTAGAGCCTTACACACATCCTAGCTACCATGTCGGAAAAATTGAATGAAGAAAATACGATAACATGTTATAAATAGAAAGATATCAACAACTCATTATTAGATACGTAGGGTCCATCATTAGGCATTGGAGTCCACTTAAATGACATTTTAATTAAAGCATAATTGAAGCTTACTCGACATTGGTTAAATATACTGTATGATTAATCAAAAAGTAAACACTTTCAATAACCAACTAGTGTCCATTTTGATGTAACAATAAATCCCGAGAATAAAGCATGCTTCGTACGTGCCAATAAACAACATTATAAAGTCAAGTAAATACTATTCACAATAATAGGCCAATAATAGATGAATGATATATCATCAGGGCTAGAGATCCTCCGTACCGTATTTTTGGTGTACCCGTGTACCTTGTGACTTATTCATGCGAGCCTCCGAACCGAAGAATCTCTAAACACAATCCCACATGTAAAAGTGCTTGGCACATTTGCACATCGAAAAACGGGTATAGAGGACCTTCAGCCGAGATTCAGCAGGTAAGAATTATGACATTACATCAAAGACAAGACATACGTAAATAGCATGCATGGTAATAGACGAAATAGACATACTCATTTGGAACCAACAAAGGCGCTATATATCTTCAAAAAAAAAAAACAAAGGCGCTATATGGACTAAAGGCAAGCGAGATAAAAGAAAGCAGCTGGCACAATTCCACCTTGCACGGTTATGAAATGGAAATATAATGATATTACTCATGTATTATCTATTCATTGGCAGCCATATTACAACAGGCTTACCTAGTCCTAATATGGTTTCTAAACTAGGTACCAGGGGGTTCAGTGTTCTCTCTGTTTCGTAAACTCCCACTCAGTTATAACTTGCGCAAGACGGGAAAGAGAGAAGCATTTCAAGCAACGGGAATATTAGGTTCGCCTAAATTCACAAAGACCTGTGCACGGGCCAGGCGTCCCAACACTGCATTCCAAGACACAAGGTGGTTCATAAAGGCATTTACGTACTCCCCTTTGTCGTTCTGCGTGGAAAAGTTGGAGAGATATCAAAGAAGATTTCACTCGAGAAGGAAAAAGTGGGAGGAAGAGTAACATACCTTATAATCCAAATAATAGGCATGCTGCGAAATAGCAAAAGAGGCTTCATTAGCAACTTACATCACTTTTCACTGTGAGAGAGAGAGAGAGAGAGAGAGAGAGAGAGAGAGAGAGAGAGTCAACTTACCTCCCACATATCCAAACAGACAAGGGGCTGCACAAGATTTGCAATTTTGTGAGACAGAAAATAAACCACCAATCCAGATTATTAAACTAGTAGTGCAAATAAATATGGATGTGTTTGAAATTGGCTTACGATGTCGTTCCACACAAGGGGGCTGAATGCATTTGTTGTTTTTACAACTTCAAGTCGCTTCTCGTTTCTCTTCACTGGAATACCGGAAAACAATCAAATACCCTTTGTAAGCAACCAGGAACATATATAGGTTGTAAACAAGTCCATTTGGAATCTGAACGAGTCCAAGTCCATTTGATTTCAACATCCAGAAAGGAACATTTATCTTAGTTTAAAGAAGAGAGATGCTGATTCATCAACCACGAGCACTGACTAGTAAGCTTGTAATAAGGACTAGGGAGAAGAAGTTGCCTGAGACATGACTTACCGACCAGCCAAACCCAGCCGGAGCCAAATAGAGTGAGAGCTGCTTCTATGAACTTTTCCTTGAAATTAGTAAATGAACCAAAATCCTTTTCAATCTGCCCAAGAAGACCCAATATTGGCATATTCCCACCTCCTGGTTGCATAGATTCCCAAAAGAAGTCATGATTCCAAACCTGGAAAAGGAAGTCAACGAGAGTTCGATTGAATAGCAAGTTGTGAATTAGGTTCAGACTCACAAGAACCCTTCCATGGATGAGATGGAAGAAGATTTCATATTCTTTTAATTTTGGGGTAGGCTGGGGTGGCTCCAGGATTTTCATCTAGTGGTGACAAAAATATATGATGCGCTAATGACGAAAAGCTCTATACAAGAAATAAAGCTCGAACTTGACGAGATATATAATAAGTAAAAGGAAAATCAACATATATATTCACCTTTTATTTGTAACCAATCTATTTTATAGGTTCCAAAATTTATTTTGGTTTGATGGGCTACAAATTTAATTGGACTTTTATTTCTTTCACAACTTTAAACCACCACACACACACAATGCTTCTAGTGTGTGGCCACCGACAATGTGAGTGTGTGTATTATGTATGAATGCGGTATTAGAATTTTCCTTCATCTCAACTTGCACGAGTGACTGACCCTGTGCCGAAAAAATACCAAAGAAAATTTAATTTATGCATAAAAAAAAGAACAAAATTTAGTTCATTTTTTTGGACCCAGAGGATTCGTTTGAACCCTCTCAAGTAGTGGTACAGCCGCCCCTGCCGGTAGATTCATATTAATATCCACCACAAAACATGTGTCGTTTTTATAAGGGTCCATCTATGAATGAACCATAGCTTTCCTTAATCAAATGGCTTAGCGAATCTCAGAACAACTGACAGTCAAAAGTTGGGAAATGTCGAACTTATTAGAAAAATGAAGAACTCCACAAGTCTATGATGCAACGATCATATGGCATGAATAAGAATAAGATTTAAACCTCTAATGCATCTCAGCAACTATCAAGACTTTTGTTGCAAACCGTTTTTTTTTTTTTTCTATTTCTATTTGCTACACCCAGACAAATTTAATCACGCCAAAGAGATAAGACTTGAGAGGAATGTTTTCCTTTTTTTCTCCTTCAACACAAGAAAACAATTGTGCACACTAACGCAAACAAAACCAGATTACATTAAAATTTAGTTTACCTGAATGTTTGGTCAGGGTCATCTTTCTCTTTACTAGTTCCAGATTTCTAAATTATATATCATGCAACAACTCTAGTGCCCATTAGGAAATGGGAAACGGGTTAATAACCCAGCAAAAAATTGCTTGTAGCTATACAACATGAAGTTAATAGCTATGAATTCGATAATGTAACTATGAATATCCCAATTTTCAACTACTCGAGAAACGTTTCTGGACTGTAATGATGGCAAAAGATGACAACTTTTCCTTGAATGATACACAAGACTCCTTTTTAGTGAAACTTATCCTCGTGTGACAAACGGCTGTGTATCATTTACGAGAATAAGTTTCTATTCACAAGATTGGATAAGTGAATAGTTTTTAGCCAAATTCACAAGCATTGCATAAGTTCTTCATAGAAGCAAGTTTCTATTTTTCCAACCCTGGGTATTTAGTCTGGAATTTTAAGTGCATCTACAACCAACATAGTTACTTGTTATGTTTGTGAGGCAGCAAAGTTCATATTCACTATATAGATCATTCTCTAAACTCACTACACCAATGCAACCTGTTTAGGAGTGAAGATTACCATTTAGCCTCGATTACCAAACAAGGTACGCCTTTAGTTTTAAGATTAAGCCTAAAGGTGAACATGCAATGAAGTACTGTATTCGTAACCCATTCATGAGCAATAAAATGCCCCACTAACAGCAAGCCAAAGAAAAAAAAGAAGCTGACGAACCTGGGCAGCATTGTTAAATTCTGGTAAGGGATTGCCATTGTTATACGTCGCTTTCACAAGTTCATCCAAAGTGTACCCATACAGTATGTCACTCTTTGCAAGTTGTTTGTTAAGACCTTCCAAATAACCATGATGATGCTCTCCCCAGTGCACCTCAAGTGTCCTTTGGCTCATATATGGTTCTAATGCATCCTGCAAACACAAAGGGAAAAAGGCAAACATTAAGAAAGCAGTTGTCAAATCATTAAGAAGCTCAATTTGATTATAGTAGAAAGGAAACTTCAAGTCTGAACTCAAAAATCATATAAGGCTGATGAGAAGGTTGACAAACATTACGAAATCAATTTCTAAAATAGAATCTCTACGAAGTTGAGACAGTGTGTGATCCCTTAGTATTCCGAGGCAAGCAGCTCATGAAAACATACAAGGGATACTTTCAAATCTTTATCCATATCTTGTTTCCATAATATTTGTTATTTTTGCTTCTCATGTTTAAGCTTATCAAGCAACTTTATGAAATATAAGGCCAAAAGAGGCTACCAGATTCAAGATCACCTGACTACACAAAGTAAGACAGAAGACAATTCACTCACAAGTTTATAAGGTGGTTTTTGCAGACCATAGTAGGCAAGAACTCTTGGTGTACATTGTTTCTGCTTCTGACTCTGTAGTGAAAGATGCTTGTTAGACATTATATGCATAATAAAACTTGCCAGAAAATGCTCAATTCATGAACGCATCAGTGCTTAACTGTCACACAACCACACACTCAAAATCTTAAGCTCCGCGTATTTCAATTATTCATCTGCAAGCCTTTCCCCATATGGAGAAATAAACCAACAAAGAAATCTCACTCTAACAGGCATTAATGAGGAGCAAACTACACAAACACACTTGAACCCAATTCTTCCTAGTTCCTAGAACCCAAGCTTTGATGGAGGGTTAGACAACTAATAAGCCCAACAAATTCATTTATTTGTAGAAGGCCAAATTTTTGGGTGGGATGGTCTAATTTTTCTTCGCCACTAGTGGCAGCGAAGTTCTTGGTAATTAGCAAGGGGCAAGGAAGATCTCCACTCATTTCATTCATTCAGTGCTTGTAGTGAGGCACGACCCACAACAAACGAAAGGGGGAATGCTTGTTGCAGCCCTATTTTAGTAGATTAGGCTTGGTAAGCATAAGGTATTTAAGTAGGCTCAAGAAAGGTACGGACGCAACTTTTTTCACCACAATACAATCAACCCACATATCATGTAAATGCCTTATGTGCACTATAAGGGATAAAGTGTAATTCCATTGGTAACGAAAAACTTCAACAAGAGAAAGGCGACATCACTGAAACACACCCGAAATAGAAGCCTGGGACTTTTCAACAGCTTGGACACGTCCATAACCGCAAGAAGATGAGAGCTTGCACTTGCAGGGAAAAGATTTGTACAAGACGGAGATGACCACCCCATTTCTTGCTACTAAAAAAAAGCATCAACAGCACAACAATTTAGTGTTAGGACCTGACTCCACTACATCAAAAAGAAAAAAAAATTCCTCGGTAACATAAACAAAGTTCACTCTTTTTCCCTCGTGGGCATTTCGACAAACACCTTGTCTGCTTCAAAGGAAAGCATAATAAAAATGTCTACGTTGTACGTAAGTACACGTAAATTTCACAATCCTGTATACCAAAGCTGAAGCAGCTGGTTTATCTTCCACACGGTATTGCTTTTTGTTTTGTCTTTCACGCTGGTTTCTCTCTCTAAATTTATTGTAGTTGCTCCCCTACCTGTTGGTGTTGGTCCTGTTGGATAGGTTTTCCCGCTCAGCCGATTGAGGAGAGAGAGAGAGAGAGAGCAGCCTACCATGGACCATATTGTCAATACACCACTATTGGGCCTTGAACCTCACTTCTGGCCCATTGTCTAGAACTTGTGGAAATGAAAAGGAGAGGAGGAAAAAAAAAAATCTCCTTTATTATTTGGTTTGAGATAAATAGAAGAGCATAATAGGCAGCAAATGAAGTATTGAGCTCAATAAAACTTTCCTCATATTTTACTTTTTAAATATTTTTTTCCTCTTTCTTTTCTTTCAACAAGTTTCAAATGGCCACTTTATTTTTTCTATTTTTTTAATGGATAGGAAACAATATTTTCGTTAGAAGTAATAAAGATTCAATACAAAACATGTAACATGGTAATAAGAGGTAGTCAGGTAGGTACCAGAAATAGTTAGGGTGCGTGTCTCTAACCTGGATGGAATAAATGCAAGTTCAAGAAAAATATCAACAATTACCATTTTTTAATTTTTCCATGTGACAATTATTTTGGAATCATACACAGGAATTAGTTGGAAAAACTGAATTTTGATATTTTTCTCAATATTCGGGTTACCCCAATAAACTATACTTATTATTGATTATAAACTACAGTAAAATAGATTATTGGGAACAGCAAAAAGAAGCTCAAAAAAAAAAAAAAAAACCCACCCATTACCAGCAATAGTCCTCAGAAATGAAGTAAAAACACAACAGATGGAGTCGATAATGCACAGGGAAAATTACACAACAACAGCTGCAAGCCTATTGTTCAAGTAGAAGCAAGATTATCGCTCAACAAAAGATACAACCGTATCCTTCAATTTGAAAAAAGAAATCACCTCAATCCCTCTATCAAAGAATGAGTCTTAGTGTATCGTCTCCGGAGTTGCCGGAAAAGCTATCGTTGCCGGAAAGCTATCGTTGCCGGAAAGCTATCGTCTCCGGAGCTAGCTGTCTCACCAGAATTAGGGCTTGGATTGGGGATTAGAGAGAGAGAGAGAGAGGGAGAAAGAGTTACAGTCACCGAGATTCATCGCCAAAGGGACGGATTCAGATGGACATCTTTAGTTTCAGCGCGAGGGAGGAGGGAGTTTTCAGTTTAGCATGAAGGAACTGTTTGATAAAACTGAAAACTGAATCTGAATGCTGAAAAATTAAGTAATGAAAGCTGAATGCTGAAATTTTTTAAGGTGAAAAACTGTTTGGTAAACATATTAAGTACTGAATTAAAAAATGATAAAATAATTTTAGTTCCGATTGATCTCTTTTAATTTACTAATGGTCAAAATGTACCTATAGTAAAGGTGGAATGGTGATTGTGGTGGTGGTGGTGGTGGTGATGGAGTGGTGGCGATAGTGGTGGTGGTGGTGGTGGTGTAATGGTGGCAGTGAGTGGTGGTGGTGGCGGTGGAGTGATGATGGTATAATGGTGGCAATAAGTGGTGTTGGTGGAGTGATAGTTGTGCAATGGTGACATTGTTGTCACGCCCTCGATTTTGAACATAAATAATAATAACATTTGAAATACAAAACCCTCACAATCGTGTTTACATTACCCCAAAATACATTACAGTTTCCAATTTTCCAAACTGGTCTACAAATACAATCTTCCAAATTACAAAACCATAACAAGCTGTTCACTTTATAAGAATAACAAAGTACTCTTCAAAATAACTTTACTTGATAATGCCTGCATGCACTCCGAACTTTCCATGACCATGACCTGCAATGAACCTGAAATGGTAGGTTGAGCAAAAACGTGCCCGTTAGAGAATTCTATGCACAAGCTATATGAAAATGTGACGATTTATGCAATGAGAATGAATGATCTCCACTAACGAACAAGAGATACATAGGGGCACTGTAAAGAACCACAAACTACGACTATGAGATCCTATGCTTCTTAAGACATCCCTAACCATTCGTACGTCATCTCGAAGCAACATTAAGCTCATATCATTCTGAATAACCACGACGACTTCTCAACCCTTTTATAAACACTTAAAGGAATGCCACGAACAATCTCATTATTCAATGCCATAGCCATCGAGCCTCTTTTCATAAAACGAAAAGATTCCCGTTTGATTTCCAAAATAATTTTGAGAAATACTCTCGACCTCCGCGGGTCGAGCTCCGTTGATTCTCTTGAATACCGGAATCCGTTGATTTGTGCCCAAATACCGGAACCGTTGATTCGCTCAGGAATACCGGAGGATTTTTCATAAAAATCCCTTTTTCAAAACCAAGTTACTTTCTTTTCAAAAACTTTGATGGAATCCATTGTTTATCTTCTCTTTTCAACAGTTACAATATCAAGCAGCTCAAAACCCAAACAACGACTTAAACTTCAATAAGTCAATTATAACTTCATTCATCATATGAGACATTCAACTGTATTACCACACCTTGCGTTACAGTGAATTCTCTCCACCTGGGTTTCCGCATTACCACACCTTGCGTTGCAGGACCCTCAATTCAACATTCACAACACATTCAACACACATATGCATTATCAATTCGAAAGTGGAATAACAACACTTTCCCCAAGTCCCAATCTTCCATTCATCGTCATTCAATGTATTACAACTTATAACCATGTCTTATCGTACATTAATAAACACCTTAAGTTCATATTATTCCTCTATGTCTATTTCAACGCCCTATATCTCGTATCGAACCCATAACAACTCTACGACACACCACTGGCTAGGTTCTAAGCAACAATCTATAGAACGAGTGCCCAAGGAACCTATGATGATTAATCGAGACGAAGCACAAAGACATGGGTCACCCTATTCTCTTCCGGATCACTAGGCAAACCCCTATCGTTCAACGAAACGGCCCACGTCAAACCTTATGTCCAACGATACATAATAACCTCTCTACAATACGCATTTTCATCCTACCATTCGCCACATCTAGCCTTAGCACCTAAAACACTTATAGTATTCACCACCTCATGTCACAATGACCCTCAAGTACCACCAATCCCATAGATACACTTCGATTGAGTTTCTCTAGTACGACACTACTCTTCTTCTAACAATGGAAAGCCAACAGGACGAGGATAACTTAAGTAAACCCAAGGGGTTCAGCTAAGCATGCTTGAAATAGGTTGGGAGGTGTCCAAGGGAATTAGAAGTGATCGGGGGTCAAAACAGTGGAGTTCGAAGCAAAACAGTGAAAACTGGAAATAAGCTCACCGTATCGATACGGGCAAAATCCGTATCGATACGGATAGGCTTCGAGGCAGATCAGTGAGAACTGTATCGATACGGATTTTGGGCCGTATCGATACGGGATGCTTTCGAGCGAATTTTCTGCAGATTTTCAAGAATGAAACCCAAACTACAACCAACAATCATAAGCACGATTAAGGTGCAAATTCAACACATAAATATATAACAAGTGCAAGAAATCCCTACCTCGAAGTCGGAGAGCAAACACGCGAAGAGATCGGGCCACGCGAACCCTTGAACTCAAACTTTGAAATACTCTCAAAATACTCCGCTCCGAGCCAAACCGGATGAGCTACGAACTCAAGAGCACGTGAGGAAGATGGAGAGAAGGTTGGGTTCTTTGGGTTTCAACCTTTGGTGGAGGAATGAGGGAGAGAGAGTGAAGAGCCGAGAGAGGGAGAGAGTCGGACGGGAGAGAGGGAGGAGGGGGATTTCTATCCTCTACACACACACACATCCTATATATACCCCTATATCTCTAAATCACACATACACTCCCTCAAGTCTCTATTCTTTCACCTAAATCCCTAATTCAAATATCCACCAAATAAACCATATTCCCGTAATTATCCGATTAATAAACCTTTCAATAATTAAAATAAAACAAAAATTTTACGGGTCTCTACAATTGTGGTGGCGGCGGCGGCGATGTGGTAGTGATGGCGACAATGTGGTAGTGGTGGTGATGGAGTGATAGGAGAGTGGTGGTGGTGGTGGTGGAGTGGTAAAGGTGGTGGTGGGAGTTGTGGAGTGGTGGTGGTGGTGGAGTGGTAGAAGTGGTGGTGGTAGAGTGGTGGTGATGGTGGCAAAGTGGTGGTGGTGGTGGTGGCGAAGTAGTGGTGGTGATGGTGGCGGAGTGGTTGTAGGAGTGGTGTTGGTATGGTGATTAAATGCAAGAACACAAGAATTCAGCCAGAATTAAGTAGCTCAAAGCTACTTATTTTTTTCAACTTTTTAGCCTACATTTTAAGTAGCACTTAATTTGTTAAGCAATGTTAAATGTCGTTATTAAACCCACTGAATCACTTATTACTTAATTGATTCAGTTTTAAGTGCTGAATTAGGTTATCAAACAAGCCCGAAGTTTAGAACTGGACAGGAGGGAGAGAGAGGGGAGCACGTGAGAGGGCAAGAGAGAGGGTGTGTCCATTTTAAGTTTTAATCTGGACCGTCCAAAACAATGGCTGAGATCTAGTGTCAATTGTATTGTCAAAAGTATTGTGATATTGTCCTTGAACCCTCCCCTATATATATAGGTGCCGAAGTAATCATTTTTAAAAGTATAACTAAATCAAAGTCCTAGTTTTCAAAGGGAAAAAGGTTTGTGATGTCTTTTAACTCCCATACAATGCTACTAATTTGATACAAGAAATAATAGAAGGTTTGTGATGTCTTTTAACTTCCATACCCTCTCGCTCACTCTCTCTCCCCTTCCTCTCCTCTCCTGACTGTGTTCATCCTCCTTCCTTCCCTTTTCCGTTTTTCCCTTTGTTTTACCCTCCATGCAGTTCAGCCTCGTTGGTACTTTGGTATGGCAACTTTGGGCCTAACGGTGCGCGATTCTGTGGTGGTGCTATTCTGCTAGACCCCAACCATTATGCATACGACGATTGGGGTGCGGCGGCATCATACGGTGGTGGGTTCTCCATGCCCGGATGCCTCTTTGGCTCCGATCTGGATCTCTGGTTCCATTTTGGAGTTTGGTGGCCGATGGATATGGCGGTGGGTTTGGACAGAGGAGGGCGGTGGGGTGGTGCGGGTTTGGTTCTGGTGGCGGGCGGTGGTGCGGTGGTGTCCCGTAGGTTTTTTTTCCTAACTTTGTTTTGCAGGTTTCTTCCTTTTATTCAAAATGATCGGTGAAGATGGCGGTGGTTGATCGGTGGTAGTCTATTCCGGTGATGATGAGGTGGGTGTGGCTCCCATGGTTGGGTTGCTCTGGCCGTTTTTTGTGCCGAAGTCCGGTCGGCGGCCACTCTGAGTTCTCATCCGGGCGCGGGGCCAGCAGTTCGTCATTTCTGGGTTATGCTGTTGCTGGTTGTCATCGAAGGCTGGGGTGGTTTGATGTTTTTGGTGGTGACTGGTTTCACCAATGCCTTGTCTGCTTTGATTTTCATTGTTGTAGGCCAGTTATCGCCTCCGGCTTCTACATCTGGGAGAAGCCGGCTTGGCTTAACGGCGAGGTTGGTTTTCCGGTGGTTTGTGCGGCGGTGGAGATTGAAGTGGGTAGGGTTTGGGTGGGCCGATCTTTGGTTGGATCGGATTTAGGCGTTTGGGCTTTCATTTTATTTTATTTGGGTATAGGATTGAATTGTAATGTTTTATTGTTGTGGACCCTTATAGACGTTTGGGTGTTGTGGGCTTTGCCCTTGAGATGTATCATCTAACTTTTTGTTGGATCCCTTTCCCCTTTCCCCGTTTTTAATAAAATTCATCTTTTGCCGATCAAAAAAAAAAAGAAAAAGTCCACCTATTAATTTTGTAAGGTCTCAAGTCCATTTTAGGGTACTCTAGTGTTTAGGCACTTTCATAAGATTTTAGGGTGCGGTTTTTTATTATAGAATAGGGTATCCTAGGGTTTAGGCACTTTTATAGGGTTTTAGGATGCACTTTCCTATTATAGGGTTTTAGTGGTTTAGACACTTTCATAGGGTTTGATTTTAGGCACTTCCATAGGTATCCTAGGGTTTAAGTTGTGTGGGCTTGTAGCTTTACAAAACTATTAGGTGGACTTATGGGCTTATGAAATGTCTATAGTGGATCTATCACTAAATCTCCATTTTATCAATGTACCCAGCACTACAAAAAAAATTACTTTTGACAGCATCCCGTGGATGCTGTGTTATTAAAAGACTCCGACTTTTCATGCCCATGTTATTAAAAGGCTCCGACTTTTCATCGGACTGCTATTGTTTGATAAGTACATTTTTCATAATATTCTTGGACCGCTATCTTTCGCATCCTTTCAAGTTTCCTAGGATATAGTAGATTTGGATTAACGAATGGAGCGACATGTAATTTATATGATCTATCACATATAGGGCCTGTTTGATAAAACTGAAACTGAATGCTGAAAAATTAAGTACTGAAAGATGAATGCTGAATTTTTTAAGCTGAAAAACTGTTTGATAAACATATTAAGTACTGAATTAAAAAAAATGATAAATTAATTTTAGTTCCGATTGATCTCTCTTAATTTACTAATGGTGAAAATGTACTCATAGTAAAGGTGGAATGGTGATTGTGGTGGTGGTGGTGTGTTGGTGATGATGGAGTGGTGGTGGTGGTGGTGATGGTGTTGGAGTGGTGGTGATAGTGGTGTAATGGTGGTGGTGGAGTGATAGTGGTGTAATGGTGGCAGTGAGTTATGGTGGTGGTGGCGGTGGAGTGATGATGGTATAATGGTGGCAATGAGTGGTGTCAGTGGAGTGATAGTTGTGCAATATTGGCATTGTGGTGGCGACGACAGCGGTGTGGTAGTGGTGGTGGCAGTGTGGTAATGGTGGTGGTTGTGATAGAGTGATAGGAGAGTGGTGGTGGTGGTGTAGTGGTAGAGGTGGTGGTGGTGGTGGGAGTTGTGGAGTGGTGGTGGTGGTGGGAGTGATGGTGGTGGTGGTGGAGTGGTAGAAGTGGTGGTGGCAGAGTGGTGGTGGTGGTGGTGATGGTGGCGAAGTGGTGGTGGTGGACAAGGCCGGCTCATAAGTTTTAGAGGCCAGAAGCGAACCTCTTGAATGAGGCCTCCTTCTATCTTCCCTCCCCTTCGACTCCTCAAGCGTCTGCATTTCTTTCTTCTTCTTTTTTTGATTGGTTGCGCGACTTTTCTTTTAGGAGTTATTTTTCTCTCTAATTCCCTCTAACTATAAAAAATTTGATAATCCAACATAGATGGTAGCGTAGGAGATAGGGTCTGATTGAGTACTTTGCAATCATCGAACTGAAAATATCTTCCAGGCTCCAGCCGTTTTTTTTAACGTCTTAGTGTTACTAATGAGTAATTCCATCATTTGGGCCTATTTTGTGGCTCCTAAATTTCAATTGAGCATATTTTGTGTAAAGGAGGCTAGTGCAATTTTTTTTGGGACCATATATATATATGGATCATAAAATTTTGAGGGCCTCGTTTTTAACTTTTTTTGGGGGCCGGAAGCGCGGGCTTCCCCGGCCTTGGCCATAAGCCGACTCTGGTGGTGGAGTGGTTGTAGGAATGGTGGTGGTATGGTTATTAAATGCAAGTATATAAGAATTCAGCCAGAATTAAATAACTCAAAGCTACTTATTTTTTTTCAACTTTTTAGCCTACATTTTAAGTACTGTAGCACTTAATTTGTTAAGCAATGTAAAATATCATTATCAAACCAACTGAATCACTTATTACTTAATTGATTCAGTTTTAAGTACTGAAATAAGGTTATCAAACAAGCCCTCATTGACCGAAATTTTTTTTGACCGAGTAACTATGGTTTTTCACACTCATTGAATGCATGTACGGTACGGCCTCCCGAACTAGAGGTCCCATTGAGTATGTGAACACATGTAGGGTATATTCCACGTGGTGTCTGCTCAGCACTCTTGAGCCGTCCGATGCAGTTTTGGACGGCTCAGATTAAAACCTTCTCTTTCCTCTCATCCCTCCTCTTTCTCTCTCCTTTTTCTCTCTCTAAATCCGAGCCGTCTAAAATCACATCGGATGGCTCGGATGTGCCGAGCGGACACCACGTGACATCGTACCCACCCGACACTGAAAAATTTCTCCAAGAAAGAAGACAACTTCACTGATTCCTCACGGATTGGAGCGACATGTAATTTATTGTCATGTATCTCTCTCTCTCTCTTAAAGAAATACTCCTACAATTTTGGTAGGCCTGGAATTAGGCCTAAAAATGAAATTGTTCTGGTTAAAGGCTTACACACATCCTACCATGCCAGTTAAATTGAATGAAGAAAATATGATAACATGATATGGGGACTTAATTAAGCTACTTAACTAGTAATCTCTTCGTTAAAAAAAATGCAGAAGAGATACATAATTGATAGAATGCTCCAGCTAGCTATTGTTTAATACTATTTCAGATTATACAACTGCATATGTCTGGCTAGCTTTCTCACAAACGCAAATTTTTTTTTTTTTTGAATAAGGACAAAATAAAAAAAGCCTCAAAAGCGTAAGAGAATAAGAAAAACGCAAAATGTTTTCACTAATGCTTTCAAACTCAGCATTTTAGGACATCGATAACAAAATCAACAAAAACAAAAACGCTTCCAAACTCTCCAGGCTCGGGCTTCGACCGTGCAAATATTTTTCTCCTGGCAAAGAGTACTACGGAGTATTTTATTTTCTTCTCTTTTTCCTAAGCTAATACTCCACATAGTAAAAGAAAGGAATCTAGCTTATTTTGTTTGTTTATTTTCCTTTCCTATCTCTGCCCTTCATTCTTTATTTTCCATGAATCCAAAATCCAAAAATTAACACGGCTGACTTTCACCGAGCAAGAGCAAAAAAAACATCGCGTCAAGAGTTTCCGTTTAAATTCCTGTAGCAGTGATCTCCAATGGAACATCATACAGGGAAGTGAAATACATGATAAGGAGTACCAGATATGGCCCAAACTGAAATGCCTGTCTCTTCAAGGGCTAAAAAAAAAAAAAAACTTAATCCTCTCCATGCAGCAATGTTTTACTGGGAGGAACTTTATAGGCCTTATTACGCAAACGTGATACAAACCAAGCCGTCGAGGAAGACTTGAGCTAGAATTCCTAGTAATAGAGACAGGCTTGATGTGTCGAAACAATGGCTTTACGGTTACAAAGAATGGCAAAACTATTTTTTGGCCGTAAAAGGATTCATTGATGCTTGTATTTCTTCCAGACTCCGCCCTTTGGTCTCTGGGACTAGCTTATCCACAAACAGAATGGTTAATCCGCATACGCTTGCGAATATGAAAAATGTCCCTGAGAACAAGTAGAGGTATGGTTATTGAACAGTGCAGAGAGAGAGAGAGAGAGAGAGAGAGAGAGAGAGAGAGAGAGAGAGAGAGAGAGAGAGAGAGAGATTCACCGTCTGAGCTCCAGTCCATTAAGAAGTTGAAGGTATATGAAATAATCCAAGTCCCGAGCCAGTTGACTACTGTAACAAGGCTTCCGGCCAAACCTTTCATGTTTATGGGAAATATCTGAAATGAAAAACCATTCTTTCAATCTGAGATCAATTTAACTGTTACTATTTTGAATGTGATAACTTGCAGAATACAGTCTTCTAGCTCAATTTGAGAACTTACCTCTGACATGATCACCCATGGAATTCCGCCCATGCCTAATGAAAAGGACCCCGTAAACACCTGATTCCAGAATCAAGAACGAGAAGTTAGGAATTGAACTCCTTCTCTTTACCTATTAGAACTTCAATCTCTCCAAACAATGAATGTCATTTCAAAGAATCAATAGACCCTATTCTATGAAAGTTCTAAGGCAATGTTACCGGAAAAGTCTAATATGCCGCGATTTACTTTCTGGAAAACATGGTACATTTTAGTTCCAAAACATTGCGTTACCAATCCACCCGAACTTTTGTCCTAAATAATTGTTAAAAGCATTTCTTAGGAGGGGAGAAAACTCAAATACAATGAACAAATGCCAAAGCGATTTAAGATTTGACAAAACAGTCTAAAAACGGCCATAATGCCCCTAGAATAGTGTAATTATTACATTGCTTAATTGAAGCATAATGAACTGCATTTTGACATATAAATGTTATGATTTTTTTTTCTCTTACTTCGGAAGTACCTTAACTTCTAATAGCGTGATTTATACTAGCCTAACCATAGCACAACACATTTTACCGCACATGGGGGCTATCTACTCCTGTTCACATTTCATGTACTTGGAACGACACACGCCCAAGGTAACATTGACCAAAATACTGGAAAGGAGACAATATGTTTACAAAATACAATAACAGTGTTCTGCCCTACATTTGATCAATAAAGAGGCAGTGCCAAAACTTTCAACCAACAGCTATTTAGGAAGAGACATTGCTGTATATAATAGAAAGAGAAATGACTGTTGCAGGGTGAATGGAATCAATGGATTACCAGCACACCACCGAGAGCCATGATGGGACTGAAATCCTTCCACACTTGAAGATCCTGCTCTTGGAAAGTTCGCTTCTTAGTAAGATGACCACACTTCATCTACAAATGATTAGCTAATATATATAAAAGCATGTCCGTCTAAGAAGAAACCTGCAACAAGTATGATAACCCGACCAGGAAGCAACCCAAGCATGTTCCTGCTGCAGAAATCTGTAAACAAAAAAGACTCTCTTAGACTTTTCGTACAGCAATGCTTGAAAACTTGAACATAATTTCCTACATACCATAAGGAGCGCTCTTCGTCCGGACTTATCCATTAATAGCACACCCAACAACGTCATGGGAACCTAAAGAAGAATATCGACAATGTCCCATAAATGTGCCTAGGAACAATACCCAAATAAAACCACCGGTAGAGAGTCCAAAAACCTGAACAATCACCATCGCCCAAGTCCCAACTTTGCCAGAAAAACCTACATTTCACCACACTTATTAGTCATTTCTTAATTTTCTCCTGCTTTGTTGTAAACAGTTATAAAGGGTACACTTTATCTAAAAATGCATCATCAACCGGACTCTGGATGCGTTTTCTATATAACTGAATCTACAAGAGGAGGTTTTCCTCGCAGGAACTATTGCTCGAGTAAGTTATTTACCAGCTGATTCGAAAATAGCACTTGCATAGTATGCAATACCATTGACACCTCCAAACTGTTGCAATACCATTAGACCAACTCCAACCTAGATATTAATGGAGTCATCCATTATATGGCATGTTTCAAAACAAACACACAAAAAAGAGAGAAGGGAAAATGCCACAAGCTAGGCAAGAAGGCTCACGATGAGGGAGTGAGCATATTTCCTCTGGAACAAGTCAAGCACTTTAGCTGCTGCTAACTTTTGAAGAGTTTCCGTATAATCCTTTAATGGTAAAAGTTGATCAGATTTCTTAATTGCACACAGGAAATACTGAAGAAATTTAGGAAAATCCTACTTGTTATTCTGACAAATTCTTGACTAATTTCTAATAACAAGTACACTTTGATGAACCGATGAAGTTAAGAAGTTACTCTAATTTCGGTAGCTTCTTCAGTAATATTTGCACTCTGGCCCCGAAGCCTCTGTAATGCAGCTTCACAATCTAACCACCTATCATTCTTTGCCTGCAGAGTTTGCACCATTTTCAAGCATTTCAATGTGTTGTCATCTCATAGGATGCATGCATATTAGAATAATTCTTAAATGTCTTCATACCATACAGGTGATTATGAAGTATTCTGTCTTGCAATCCAATTGGAATAAAAAATACCCTGAGGCTCCATTTGGATGAGTGGATTTCAAATAAAGGAATTTGACGTCAAAAAATTTCAGATTCTTGGAAGGTTAATAATTGGAGGTGCAGAAATACTTCTAAAGTTTAGGATTGAACAGAGATAGTAGACATGTATTAAGATAAGATATTTGTACAAGTAGAACATTAATGTAAGAATTCAAGTAAATATACCCACCAGTTATTTCAAATCCATCAACCGAAAAATATCAAATCCACTCCTGCAATCTAGATTTAAGGGACCAAATTGAACAAAAAGCTATGCTCATTGAAATGAGTAATCAAACCCTTTCATTTGACATCCAAAAATCCAAATGCAGCTCAAGTCTTAGTTATTATCAAACCACCATCCAAGCAAATAGAATTGACCAAGTGCTACATGTAACTCACCAACCACCTAGGAGACTCCGGAATGAAGAACAAACCAAGAAGTTGCAGTACACATGGAATGATTCCTGAATGATGTTAATCAGAAGCAATTCTATTAATAATATAAGTTGTAAGAAAAACAAAAGTTACCAATTAAAGCCAAGATGCGCCAGGTGACGAAAGTTCCAACAAGATACGTTATTGATACGCCAATACATATCATCAACTACAATGAAAAGCATTTAGGTGTGTCAGCTAGGAATTTAGATCTCCCTCTATGTCTTTGAGTTCCTGATTTGAAGTAGCTACAAGCACAACAATTTGTATATTATTGTACACAACATGCCAATTTGGCATAGCATCATTGGGAATCGAAAAATATCAATCTACCCAATTACCAATGAGCAGTGCCGCATGGGCATGTTGTACATAATGTTGTGCGAATTGTTGTACTTTAGACTTTCTGTTCTGAATTACCTGATTAACGGCAGTAAAGCCTCCTCGAAGATTCTTTGGTGTTATTTCTGCTATATATACAGGTACCTGTTTAGAATTGCAAATACATATACCTTCAGCTTCAAGTGTAACATTAAGAAGAAGCCAAATGTAAAAATCAAATTCCAGAGCTAGTACCACATATGAAAGAAGCCCAATTCCATATCCCACCGAAAATCTTCCAACGTCAAGGAACCAAACACCCTTTGACAATCATCAATTAGTTAATACAGTACATCTGGAAAACATATTTATGTTGGATGACTACCTAGTTTCATACATATTTGTGGTCATTTAAATGCCTTTGAATAGACAGTGAAACAACATGGAAAAAGTGTTATCTTTGTTGCTGCACATGGCCTGCAGAAAAGGAAAGAAGAAAAAAGAACACAAAAGTGACAAAACAAGAAACAAGGTGAAGAAAGAAAATGAGAAAAAATGTTAGTAAGCTTTAAGTTCAATGGTGACAAAAGATTGTCGTTTTTTACCCACTTCACACATCTTCGCATAGAATCTACTGAAGCGACCACAAATACATCACTTCAATAGAAGAAGAGTTGGTTATAAATTATTTTAGTACAAGTCTGTCCATGAATAGAACCTATATTCAGTGTCCGTGAGGTAGCTTCCTCTACCACTTCCATTCCAACTTCCATGTTCCATCAAGTCACGAAATGCCGTTTCTATGACCAAAATTTCTTCCACAAATAACCCTATGAAGCAAAAACGAATTAAAAGTGCCAAGGCAACAAACCTTTGCTAATACTATTCCAAGCCACCCTATGATGCAGAATACCTCAGCAAATCCCATTGTCTGCGTCGAAAAACAACCACACAATAACTGAATAGGAAATCAATTTAGGGGCATTTTTGTTTTCATTTTCTGTCATGCCTAACAGTATTACAACTCTCAAAGTAACTGTAAAACTTACACCCCTCCTGCCAAATAGATCTGCTAGCTTCCCACTCATTACTGCACCCAACATTGCTCCAACAGTCGATATTGAACCAAAAACTGAATACTGCAAAATGACACCAAGAGGAAAAGGGGAAGAAAGAAAGTCATTGCCAAATGGGAAAAAAAAGGCTAATACAGAAAGGTCATTTTATGAATTCTAGGTCACTCGAGTTGATTTCAATATCACATTATCACATTAGGATTTTCCACTTTTCCAGTTCAAATATTATCACTTCCAAGAACATATTTCTTGGCCCAGATTCAAGCAAATCGAGTGAATGCCTCCCCAGCTTGTTGCATGTAACTATCTTTATCTGAATCGACTCTAGTCATTTTCATTGTTTTCAGCCTCACAGAAGACATGCTTACGTTTTTTGCATTTTCTAATTGACATATAAAGCCCGATCAAAACCAAAAATCGACATATAAGCAATACTATCGTCCAAGTGATCTAGAGAGGAGTCAGACAAAGTTGGGCCATAAACAAAAGCTCATGGGATAGGGTTAAATTTCCTTAGACCCTCGCATAGTTCTAAAGTCAGAGAATCAATATCTTTCATTCAGAAGAGATAGGAAATATACCAAGATTGGACAGAAGTAGCAAAAACACAGAGGAAACTAAGAATAGTCAACACTAATACAGGACAAAAGCAAGCAAGGAATTCTAAACAGTAATCATCTGAAAATAAGAACTTCCATGCCCAATGTGAATGATGTAACATGCAATTTCCAAAACAAATAACACCAACAGATTAACTTCATGTATCCTTTGTTTTCAAAATCAGTTCACACAGAAACCATTGTCAACTAAAACAGGATTCTACTTTTGGAAAATGGATAACAATGTTTTAAAGCCAATATTAAAAAGTACTTTTACAGCCTATGCTAACTCAGGCCCGGGGTTCTATATTGAGATATCGGGGTAAGAGTTGGAAGTGGCGATATGGCCAAGTATCTTGCAATGTATCGGCCGAAGGCCGAACACAGCCAATACAATATGCAACGACCAAGGGGTTGAATGAAATAGAGGATTAATAGCGCCCTTGTTGTGGATGATGCCTAGGTTTAAGTTTCTCTGTACTATTTGAAATTACCACTCCCTCATTTCCTACTATCGATCGCAGACAAAAAGAACCAAATTCAAATGAGCAATACAGTCATTTTTATTCATCTAAAAGACTAACCTCTGCCACAGAGAGACCAAGGTCATCCATCATTCCAGACTGAGCAGGTGAAGAATATCCCACCTGCAAAATCAAACTTGAACATTAGGGTCTGAATTCATTTTCCAGTAAGTAAAGGGGTCCAAATTAGACATGGGAATGAAGCATAAATCTCGTTGGAGGTCATTTAAATCGCATGTTATACCAATCCTACAATATATCAGGACCCTAGTTTTAAAAAAAAACCACATAGTCATCGAGACCCCACCGTACCTATATGTCGAGGCCAAAGTTAAGGTCCCACCGCATGCTAGCGGCACAAAAGTTTATGTCTAGTCTCACCAAGTGGCAATAGGGACTTGAACCCAAGCATTGAGCTAGTCACTCCAAGTACTTCCCTATCGAACCAACCACTTGCAAATTCCACACCACTAATCAGGTAAAATCACTTATCTTGAACAATAACATATCCCCTCGCTAGTAATCGTGCCAATCAATCATGACCTTCGTGTAAAATCGTAGTCCCCATATAATTAAGCAATTCCAGCCTCTGGGTCCGAAACCATTTTTATAGTTTCCCAGATGTGGCTCTTAGTTCGTCTGGTTGTATCCTTGGAAGTCTAATCAAGCAATTCCAGCCTTTGGGTTGGAAACCAAATATATTGTTTTCCAGATGTGGCTCTTAGCTCCTCTCGTTGTACCCTCGGCTTCCAAGGGGAGGTCTCGGGGTTCAAGTATACGGAGAAACGTGTACCCCTTTGGTTGTTAACCCGCTAATTCCCCTCTAGTACTTATACAATATTGGCAGAAAAACCGTAGAAATAGTTTTTCATGAATTGTTGGTAGATACATGGCATAGAGTAGAAATGGGAAAACCCAGGAAGGGAACTTACAGCAGAGCCAAAAACATAAGAACCAAAGACGGCGACCAAAGTGCTGAGCACAACCACAGCTGTGGCAGGGGATGAGGAATCACTGCTCTCAGAGGGGTTTTCGCTGAGAAGCAGGGGTATCGATGTCTGTCCATCTTCAATGCCTCCTCCCCTCTCCATATCTCTCCCTCTGTGTGTATGTGTGTATCTGTATCTATAAATATGTGAAATATATCTACACACTTGACATCATGCCATTGGTATATTGGGAAGGAGAAGTACTAGCAGAAATGATCCAAAACTGTCATTTTTTTATTCGAAAAAATGCTAGGGGGACCGAATAAATGGAGTACCAAAAATGTACAACAGCATGTGGAGCCCACTTTTGAGTGCCACATGAATAATCCAAACTGTTATAGTAATTTTAAAATAATTTTCCAAATGAAATGGTAAAAAATCAGTTTAATCGAATATGTGTAAGTGGTTGATCGTATCATCCAAGTTTCGTTTAGAATTTAGGATTCTAATTTTTGAATGAAAAACTTGAAAATTAGATCAATAACTTACACATATTCAATTGAGCCTATTTTTTTGGAATGGCCTCTCAAAAATTTATTTTGAAATTAACAAACGATTCGAATTATTTATGTGAGTCGCAAAAACACATTGCAACGTGGGTACACCAAAAATTTTGATACCAAGGATTTGAGGGGATTTTTATTGAGAAATTAAGCAGCAGACAAGGAGGGTGGAGTAATTGGTGAGGATGGGTTTGAGATTTTTGTCTTTTTGCTCTTAAATAAATGGAGAATCTTTGTCCAACGTGGGACTTTGAGTCTTGGTCTACCTCTTTGTTTTTGGTTTTTTTTTTTTTGGTGAACGGTAATTTTCACCGAGGTCCCCTTAAGTTTACAACAAATACAGTCATCTCCCTTAGGATTTCTAGAAATGCTGACCCCATTATGTTACAAACTACTTATATCTATTATAAATTACACAACGATTTTACAAAATGTCTCACTCGCAACCATATTCCGTGGCACATATGAGGGTCGGGAAGACGGAATTAATATTCTACGGCTAGGACTGAGGTGGAGTTTCACAAAGCAAAAAGTTGAAAAAGTGAGTGTTGTCCTTATTCATTTTTTTTTTGTGTTCGTTAGTTTGGGGCTAAACATTTGTGAATTATTGATTTGTCTCGACGAGAGAAATCAGACCCAAATATTTTAAAAATATCCACTTTTAAGCTAAAAAAGTGCAAGTGGCACATTTTAGCTTTAAAGTGGATGTTTCCAAAATATATGGGTAAAAGTAAAATTTTTTAATTGGGTTTTTTCATTTCTCGTCAAGACAAATCAATAATTTATAAAAGTTTGACGCCATCACGCCAAATTAAGAAATGTGATAAGAAAAAAAAAACCTTACTTTAAAAAAAAATTTACTTGCAAATAAAAATGTGAAAAAAATTAAATAAAGATAAAATTCACTTTTTACCTTTTTGCTTAGTGGAATTCCACTAGAGTCAATCTAAGGGATGAAATCATTCCCAAAAAGTCTAAGGTTGGAACTTAGGGAAAATAAAGGAAAATTAAAGAATTTTTCCTCCTATTGTTTGGTTAGAAGAGAAAGAGAGAAGAAAATAAAGATTTCAAGTGTAATGAATAGTAAATTTTCTCTCATATTTTTCTCTCATTTTCCTTCTTTTTTCTTTTCCTTTCATTTCTTTTCTTTTCCATAGGTTACAAACATAGCCTAAGGGATTGTATTCCAAAAAAAAAATTGAGATGCCTGCCATTTCTTCCCATCACTTTTTCGTTTCATCTTCCATCTCTCCTGAATCTCCTGATCTCTCTTCGCCATCCTCTGCTCTCCCTCGCAGGCCACAAAAACAGGTTTCATCCGGAGAGCCAGCAACCACGAGAGGTGTCGATCTGTAAGTAATCTTGTATACCCGCGTGTGTTTTTTGCTTTTTTCATACACATTAATTTTTGGGCAAAGTACGGATTACCTCCATGTGGTTTGGCCGTTTTGCAAATAACCTCCCTGTATTTCACTAATGATCACTTTGTCTCTTTATGATTTTGGAGTAAAGTGCAAAAGTTAAATATTTCGTCCAAACTAACGGCATGTATACCTCACGCGCCCCTATTGCATTTATTTCATGGAAAACTGAAATTTATTCCAAAAGAAATGTGATGAAAGGACAATCATACCCTTAGGGTTCTTCTTCGTCCCCCAAACTCCTATGAAATCCTAACTGAGAGTTCATCACTGTCATCACCAGTTTTCTAAATCTGCCGACCAAACCCACTAAACCCACTCAATTTCATCAGACCATCAGAATGGCTTTTTAGGTCAAGCATTACGTGGATTCTACTTTGGATGTCAAGGCAAGCCTTAAGAGAGAAGAGTACAGTCAAGGAATTAGGCTTAGTCACAAAAGAAAGCAAACTCATAATAGCAAGGGAAAACTAGAAGAACATCATGTTCCTCCATCTATACCAGATTCGAGGTTAGACTAGTCGCATCTCCACCTTGCAAATTGAAATTCCACCACCGCACACACCTGACACCACCATAGCCATTGCCATCGCACCACCACACAAATTCAACTCAATTAACACTCAGGTGGATGTAAGCAACTGTAACACTGCACTTGTGAGGGATGAGAGATCCTGGACCTGTGGTGAGGAGTGCTTCTACTATGTGTTCGGGAAAAAAAGGGGGAGAAATCGGGTCACCATGGATGCACGGCCTAGAATCGAAAGTGGTCAAAAATTCAATTGCAACATACCGTTGTGTTCGTCTCTCCAAGGCGATCGCATCGGTATAAAAATCGAGGTGATCCGAACAAGGGGTGGAAAGCACGAGTAGAGAGAAGGGAGGCGTGTGGTGCCGATCGCCACCACGCGCGGAATGCGTCGTCATGGTGAAGGCGAGATCAGATTGAAGAAGAGAAAGGGGGTTATCCAGTGTAGCTAACATTGGGAAGAATGTTACAACGGCATATTCCAAAACTAAAAAAGTACAGGGGTATTATAGTCATTTAATATTTTCTGTTAACAGAGTTAGAGTTGCACATTACTCCAAAACCATAAGGAGGCAAAGTGGTCATTATTGAATCACAGGAAGGTCATCTGCAAAACAGCCAAAACACATAGAGGTAATCCGTATTTTACCCTTAATTCTTTTACCCTCTCAATCTCCGTTTTTTCGGTGAGGGTACTGTTGGTTTCTTCTTCTCTTTCAGTGAAGGTGATGGTTGTGTTTTGATAAATGAACTTAATTTGCAAAATAACTCAAATCCACAACCTCTATGCTTTCTCTCCCACATACTCCATTTTGGGTTCTATAGGTAATAATTCTCTGCTCCCTCCCTCCCTCTTATTCTCTCACTGAAAATCCGTCTTCTACAATATTTCAACCTCCGCCGCTGGATGACTACTGATCTTGAATATTGTCATCCAAGTTACAAAAAATAAATCATGTCATCCCGTGGCTCTGACTTCATTGCTGCTTCCCGCCTTGTTTTTTGATATCTCAAATGTTCGGACCAGATTTTGGGAACCTCAGGATAATCCTGAGCGACCAATATCCCACCGTTTACTACTGGGCTCCAATTACAAGCAGAACAAAGCTTTGTATGGACTAGCCCCAAAGGGGTTGATAGCACCTAAGATGTTTTGAACTCGAGACTTTAGGTAGAAGCAAACTCTTAAATCTCATTCTTGATCATTACCAGGCCATAGAGAGATATTTACTTACTGACCCTTTTTTTTTTTTTTTTTGGGTAAATGGTTTTAATAGAGAATCTCCAGCCTTGACCCATTTCAAGACCCAAACCCAAAATTTGGATAAAATCATCAAAAACTCATCTCCAATCATGACCAAAACTCTTTCCCATTTTTGAGTTTTACCCATTTTCTTCTCCAAATTTGAGACAAACCAGACTCATACCCATTTTTCTGCCCCCCTCTCTCTCTCTCACTCTCTCTCTCACATTGTAGATACTGATTCATACCCAAACCTCATTGTATGTTCATGTCTCGAAACCTAGTCCCACCTGAGCTCTTTCGATTTGCTCCACGATGCTCTCAACCTCAACGGTACTGACATCTCCCTCTGCTGCAACTCATCGAAAAACGGCCCCAACGACTTCCACCTCATCTCTTCCAACTTGCACGTGAGACGTTCGGAGCTTCGCTGGAGCTGTGTTGGAGCTGCTGATTTAAGGATTCTCTCTTGTCTTATTTACATGAATGCCACTGGGTATTTAAAAAATGATAAATTTGGGTCAAAATGGGATTTTACCATTGGAGATGCTTCTACCCGAAATGAGTTTTTTTTTTCAAAATTTGACCCAAATTTGAGAAAGGGAAAGGGTAAGGATTGGAGTTGCTCCTACTGACCTTAACCCCTACTAAGATGAATTTTGGATAAATGAATGGACTTTCTTAGCTCTAAAATATCCAGTAGAGATTTAGTAAGGTCATCTCCAATGACAATCTCTACATAACTACATTTTGTGTTAAAATGTTTTGTTAGAGTGTGCATTAGGGAAAAATAGGTCTCAATGTGAATGTGTGATAAGACATGAACAGGTGAAGAATATCCCACCTGCAAAATCAAACTTGAACATTAGTAGGGTCTGAATTGATTTTCCAGTAAGTACAGGGGTCCAAATTAGACATGGGAATGAAGCACAAATCTCGTCGGAGGTCATTTTAAATCGTAAGCCTAAGGGGTGGTTAGAATAATTAGTCAAAAAACTTGGGGACAGATACAATATTCATAAGCCTAGAAGATCTGGAGGGAGGTACTAGTCGGCCGCGAGTGGAAACTATTGGCTGGGAAGTATGCGTTGGACCATCTTAAGGAGAAGCTAATTGAATGGGAGATGCAGGAGAACATGACTCTTTCCTCTGGTGGATCTGAACCAGCAGCACCAGCAGGTTTTTCCTAGTTACTTCTACTTACGAGCGTGTTTTCCTCCCGAGATGATCTCGGTGTTGGCTTGGTAGCATTAGTTATGTGGTGTTTTATGCAACGAAGAGCGACAGCAGTCAGCAATGCAAGACATGATGTTTGCAGCCTTTTCCATTGTTGTGTCAATCATGTTCGTGGATTTGACGAGGGCCTCCTTAATTAAGGCTGCGTTCTTATGAACTTAATTTAAATCTGAAAATTTTATCTTTATTAATTTTTTTTGGTTAGTTTTGTGCCAAATTTTTATGGGTTATTGATTCGTTTCAACGAGAGAAATCGGAAAAGTATATATATTTTTCTTTACTTTTACCCAAATATTTTGAGAAATAACCAAAATGACATTGTGTTGAGAAAAGGTGAAAAACCTTGAGGTAAACACATTACATTAATGAGCCTTTCCTTGATACTTCTTCGATGCATAGAACATGAGTGTCCCTTGGCATCCATATTTATAGATCCAGATCACTGATGAGTCTAGTTTTACCGAAAAGGCAAAAAATGAAGTGATAAATCTTGAACAGATGAGTGAGAATTTTTCCGGAAAATCGTGAGTGATGAACCCCTATATTTCAAAAAGATTGATACAAAAGACAGTTTCTTCAAAATTTGGCAATGACCTCCTCTACTGTACGTGGCATTTAACTGCCAAAAATACCTTTTTTCTAACTAGAAAGGGTATTTTTGGCATTTAAAGATGGCTGCTGATTTTGTCACTTCATTTTTTTTAACGGCAATTTTCTGCAAATATATCAAAAATACACTTGCAGGGGAGTGCCGTTAACAAAAAAAAAAATAAAGTGACAAAATCATTTCCGTTAAAGATGGAAAGAAAGTGACCTCCGCATTTTCCGTTTCATTTCTCACGTCAGAATGAAAGATGGGGGAATCTGCATGCGCAATACTTTCAAAAGTAAGAAAAGACAGTGACATTTCATAAACCTCAAGAAAGGTGCTTACACATTTGTCGGTGTCTATTATTGTTTGCATGGCCCTCACTATTGTGACGTTTTTGTAAGCAAGCTCATCAAGTTCAGAGACTAGAAGGTTGAGTCACATGCAGGCTCTAGTCATCAACAAAGGGAAAAAATTTCAGTGCCGAGCGGGTACCACGTGGTGCCCGCTCGCGAATCCGAGCCATCCATTGCGCGTTTGAACGGCTCAGATTTGGAGAGAGAAAAAGGAAAAAGAAAGTGTTGGGGTGAGAGAGAGATCCGAACCGTCCAAAAGTGTATCGGACGGCTTGGATGCGCCGAGCGGATACCACGTAGGATATACCCGCTCGGCACTAAAAAATCACTCTCAACAAAGACATTGTTCAGAGCAATGAATGTTAGGTCACAGCTCAAATGAAATCTCACCTGTATTTGAGCAGGACGTGCCTGTTGGGTTTCATCAGAAATCAATAATGTCTCACCATCCCTTCTTTGATGGCACGACCCATCACAAAATTCTTTTGATGATTCGAGATGTTTAACGAGCTTTAGTCTTGACCAAGTCTTTGTTGATATTCGATCGCTCGGATTTGCAAAATGAACGATATTACATGAGAGCAAAATCAACGATATCATCAGAATTTACAAAATGAGTGATTTGATTTTTTAAATTAGACCATCTTATATCTTATTCTGCATCACATAAAAAAACTCAAGAGGAGTTGTTAATGCATTACACGAGAGCAAGCAGGCATATATACAATACAATAGGGGAGGGCCTTTGATTTTTGGAAAGTGCCAACTATAGCTCTTAGCGCGGCGAATAATGTGAAAAAAAAAATGTAACAATCTCTGAAAAAAAGTATTTTAATATCCCTGAAAGCGTATTGATATAATATGCATTTAAATTCTAACTTGTTTGATGTTTTATGCATCTTATCGACCACCTAGTGAGCTGTAGTTGGCAAGACCTTTGATTTTTATACCGGTTATAAATGGCCAATTAATTTTGATAAGGACGGTTCAGATGTGTTTTCATGAATTCATTGGCCAGTGGCCCAGTAACTTGCATGGAAATAAGCCAAATAACGATGCAATTATTCAAGGGCAGAGCTATTTGCAACCACAAACTTTCTAAACATAGCCTATTCTACATCTAACCCACAAATCTTATAACAATTTTCTAAATGCAACCTAACAAATATCCATATAACTCCCCAAAATACCCTTGTGCACCACCATCACCAGAACACAACACCACACCACCCCCACGACGATGTGCAGCCTCCATCACCACCGTCGGCCACAATTTCCACCTCCACCACCAGCCAAAGTGGTTGCTAGATTCAGAGCTCACCAGCCAAAGTACGTGGTTGCTAGATTCAGAGCTCAAATTTTAGGCCCGTCGTCGACCACATAGCTAAAATTTTCTCCCACAATCAGCTGCCATAATACCCAAATTTTAAGGGCCGATGGGGCAGCTTAGGGCTTATTCCTACCGGCCAATACACCCCGCCAAGATAGCCAATACACCTAGCCAAGACACGATTGCGACATTGCGGTAGAGGATTGCGATGTTCACGTGCATTTCCGAATGAGATGTTCACGATGTTCAACCCCCGACGACGATGATGACGAACCAGAGACGACGACTACGAGTTCCCTTCGTAAAAATAGTCCATCGCGCATTACCAAAAAGCGTGATATGTCAATTGCGCATTCACAAAATGCGTTTTACGGAGCATGCCGCATTCTAAAAATGCGTTTTCACCGTTCAGATATCAAAATTCTGAAATTTCTCAGATTTTCATTTATTAGGATCCGAAATTTTCTAAATTTTTCGAGAATACGTATCGACCTTGTCGGCAAATTTTTTTTTGAAGGAAGTGGTTTTGCCTGGTACAAAGGAGGCAGTGATGGCGGGTTTGGTGGTGGTTTAGCGGTGATGGAGTGACTGGTGGTTGTGGTGACGTGGTGTGCTGGTGGTGGAGGATTGGTGTTGATGCTGCTGTACGTAGAAGGGGAGAACGGGAGGAGGAGAGATGATGCTGAAGTTCTTGCTGCTGTACGTAGATGATGCTAAAGTTCTTGTGTTTTTAACGGTGGTGGTTATGGTGGAACCGGTGGTCGTAGCCTGCATTCTTCTAAGGGTTTTTGCAGGAAGAAGAGTGGGGAGGAAGATGGAGATGATCTTTTCCTAAAACGGCGTCGTTTTACTTGGGGTATTTTTGTCCATTTTTTTAAAGGGTATTTTTGTCCGAAAGTGATTTATTTTAAAACAGGTTAGGCTTAGAAAATTTGTGATTGCAAATAGCATGGCCCTTATTCAATGCCAATTGGAGTCGGTGAACTCCCACCGAAATGATGTACGACGGCGTTTTGGGTCTTCTTTTTTTTTTTTTTTTTGGTGTCGAGAGTCCTAAAGCTAAAAATTAATTATGAGTCTTTAGGATAAAATGATCAGAAAAATAAGATCTTTGCATCGATTCAAACGGATTGAAAATTGAAACACTTAATTTTTTAACTATATTTTTAAATATATAAACCATCTAATAAAATTAAGTGTTCCAATTTTCAATTCATTTGAACCAGAGTAAAAATCCTAATTTTTTGATCATTTTATCTTAAATGATCATAATTAATTTTTAGCAGGGCTCTCGTTGAAGAGCCCTAAGAGAACCATAAAACCAAATGAAAAAAATTAAGTGTTCCATTTTTTAATTTGTTTAAACCGGGAAAAGATATTATTTTTCTGATCATTTTATCCTAAAGGCTCATAATTAATTTTTAGCTCTAGGGCTCTCGTTGAAGAGCCCTAAGAGAACCATAAAACTAAATAAAAAAAATGAAGTGCTCTAATTTTCAATCCGTTTGAACTGGTAGAAATATCTTATTTTTTTAATCATTTTATCTTAAATGATCATAATTAATTTTTAGCTCCAAGGCTTTCATTAAAGAGCCCTAAGAGAACCATAAAACCAAATGAAAAAATTAAGTGTTCTAAGTTTCAATCTGCTTGAATCAGTGTAAAGATCTTATTTTTTTATTATTTTATCATAAAGGGTCATATTTAATTTTTAGCTTTAGGGCTCTCATTGAAAAGCCCCAAAAGAACCATAAAATCAAATATTTTAACACGCCCTGCTATTCGCAAGGAAGATTTGCAGGGAATCACATAAGGAAAAATGTGTTTGGGCCCATTCCGGATCCCACAAAAATCTAGAAAAATATCCATAAATTTTTTAATATTATTTTATCTCAATTTCGCCCTACGAATGTAAAAATAATAATTACTGATATCCGTTGGAGCTGATTTTTTACATGGCCCCATAAAATAATATTCAAAAATTTATGGATATTTTTCTAGATTTTTGTGGAATTTGAAATGGGTTCAAATATGTTTTTTCTTGTATAATTTCCTGCAAATCTTCCTTGTGATTAGAATTTCCGTTTCAACACCAAAAAACGACCCAAAACACCGTCGTACAACATTTCGGTGGGAGTTAGCCCAAGTCGTTATTGCTCCACCAACACACACGATGAAATCATGGAAATGCCAATTGGCATTGAATAATTGTTTTTGTTTTTTGTTTTTTTGGTGCTCCAACATAATAATTGAATGCTGCCGAGAGCTGCTTTTCACACCCCCCCTTGACACACCCCCCTCCCATCCTTTAGCCCATTTGACCAAAATACCCCCTACCTCACCCTTTATTTCCTTTCTTTATTTAATTGCTTTTATCTTATTTATTTAATTTCTTTCTTTATTTATTGAATTACTTATTTAATTTTAATTTGGTTAACTCAAATTATATTTTCAACTAAATTATTCTTTTACATTTACATTTGACTTTATTTTAAAGAACTTTATATTATTTTAATTAGTTAATTAATTTGTCTTAACAATGAATAATAAATAAAAAACTTCTAATCAATAATAATTAAGTTAAACAAAATTTCATTTTATTATAATTGAGTACATATTGACAATTCATGAAAATATATAAAAACACAAATTCTAATCAATATTTCCACGAGAAGCATTCAGACTCTGAGATCTGGATCGTTGGATTACAAAATAGACGGCTCGAATGATGCACAACACCGTACTGTGCGCCTCCTTCACAGTACTATCCCCATATTTTCTCTTACCCAAGAAACATAAACTATAGAAACAAATTTTTGATTAAGAAAACAATGAAGAAGGCAAAATACTGGAGTACATAGTTATTTTGAATTTTAAGGATGCAGTTAAGGTCTTGCATTTCCAATATAGTTCAAAAATTAAATGCTCAAATTTTCAATTCAGTTGAACTGGAGCGAAAATTGTATTTTTTGATCATTTTATTCTAAATGGTCATAATGAATTTTTTGCTCTAAGGTGTTTCAACGAGCACCCTAAGAATCATTATTTAGTTTTAGAGCTCTCTTAGGATGTCCATTGAAAGGTTTTGGAGCCAAAAATCCATTATGATCATTTAAGATGAAATTATCAAAAAAATAATATCTTTGTACTGGTTCAAATAGATTGAAAATTGAAAAACATAATTTTTAACTATTTTTTTAAATATATAAACGGTCTAAAAAAAATAAATATTTCAATTTTCAATCCGTTTGAACCGGTGCAAAAATGTTATTTTTCTGATCATTTCATCCTAAATGGTCGTACTAAATTTTTGACTATAAGGCCTTTCAATGAGTACCCTAAGACTCCTTATTTAGTTTCAGAGCTCTCTTAGGGTACCTGTTTAAAGGTCTTAGAGCCAAAAATTCATTATGATCATCTAAGATAAAATGATCAGAAAAATAATATCTTTACATTGATTCAAACGGATTGAAAATTGAAACACCTAATTTTTTAATATATAAACGGTGTAAAAAAAATAAGTGTTCCAATTTTCAATCCGTTTGAAGCGGTGCGAATATGTTATTTTTTGGATCATTTCATCCTAAATGGTCATAATGAATTTTCAGCTCTAAAGCCTTTAAACAAGCACCCTAAGAGAGCCCTGAAATTAAATAAAAAGCTTTATGGTGCTTATTGAAAAGGCTTTAATTTAGAGCCAAAACTTCATTACGACCATTTACGATAAAATGATTAAAAAGATAAAATTTTCGCACCGTTTCAACCGGATTGAAAATTGAAATACTTAATTTTGTAATCATATTTATAATATATAAACGGTCCGATTCAACCGATTTTAGTAACTTTTAAGAAAACAAAAATGTTTTACTTAGGATTAAGAATCAACCTGCCGCCTTAATTGTATAGTGATAGGCAGGTAGCAATTAATAATTAAATAAATAAAAGGAAAAAAGATATAAAGAATATTAAATAAATAAAGAAGAAATAAGGAGAATGGAGTTGAGGGTATTTCTGTCTGTTGGCGGAAAGGGAGGAGGGGGTGCGCTGTCAGAGGGGGGCGAAAAGCAATTTGCATTACGTTTCTCTGGTCGTATTGAAATAGATCACTCCCGAGCCACAAAATGCGCTTGCGCATGTGAGTGGGAAATCCTATTTTGAATATATTTCAAAGTAACAAAAAAAAACTTGCGAAAGTTAGGATTCGGAACACGTGAGTAGAGCGAGAATTGAAAAAACGAGAGGGTCTTGTAAGTTTTTTCCTGTTAATGTGGCCCACTAGCCTCCACATTTTGTACATGTGGGACTCCACTATTAGATAAGCCAATGAAGTGATATAGTTCATTACGATAACTAATTAGAATTATGGATGAATGAAAACTCTTGATAATAGAAAGAGACCTTGATGGACTAGGTGTAACGACCCGAATTTTTGCCCTATTTTTTTTCAAATAAAGAAATTATTTTTAATCAAATAGTCTATAGTAATCGATTAATTATAAAAATATAATTAGATTGAACTCAAACCTAGATTAATTTTTGGTGAATAAAATTAGTTTAACATAATGTTACATTAATTAACTTGTAATTATATATGTGTATAGATATGTATCCATGCTTATCTTTCCCCTCTACTAGGGATGGCAATATCGGCCGACTCGTTCGAACCCTCCCCGTTCCCCGCCCCGAAAATCCCCGAACTTCGGGGATTTGTTTGGGGATTGGGTAGGGTATGGGGAAATTTTTTTTTTCGGGGATCGGGTAGGAGGCGGGGATAGGTCTGTCCCCGCCCCGAACCCTACCCGTCCCCGTTCCCCGTTCGTTACCCGCCCCGCCCGGTCCCCGAATCCCCGAAATATATATATTTATATATAAAAATAAATAAATATATACTATATTATATATACCCCTTCAGTAGTATTACTAGGAAAAGCATGCCACTCCCCATGAATGTTTTGGTTGCACTACTTTGGTCCATGACTGTTTTTTGTTTGGAACTATGAAATTGTGCACTGTTTCTTTATTTGCTTAATGTTTGCTCCGGTTATGAGCTGTTTAGAACTATGGAACTATGAAATTAGTGCTGAAATTAACTTAGTGTTGGAACTATGGCTCCTAACTTCCTGGCCAACCGACAACCGTTACTAGTACTGTTTCCTTAGCCCTTTCCCCTGGAAAAAAAATACAAAACAATCCAAGTCCTTTCGGCTTTCACATGCTAGTATATGCTGTTAGGTGCTGAAATTGTGAAATACAGATGCCTGAATCCTGAATCCCCGAATCCCCGTTTTGGATCTCCGTTCCCCTTTTGGGTCGGGGATGGAGGAAAAAAACAAATCCCCGTTGGGGATCGGGTCGGGGATGGGGATGGGAATGGGGTAGGGGTTAATGGGTAAGGGGTGGAGGTAGTACCCCCGTCCCCGACCCGTCCCCATTGCCATCCCTACCCCTCGACATACATACATGTCCATATACATCCCATTTTAAAACCACAAATAGTTGTCACAAAATATGGCTAAGGTTCCCTCTCTCACTCATCCTCTTGGCAACCCCTCTCCCTTATCTCTTCCGATTCTATATCTCTCTCTTCTTATTCCCCACGGCTTCTTCTTTTCCACAAAATTTTCCCCTGCCAACTCACACCCTATCCACCCTGCTGTATCTCCAACTGCCCTCGCAGCCATAACGCCGTCCGTCTGGGTGAATCACGTTTGAAGCTCACTGCGTTGTTTCCACGCCAACCGCACCCTAAACCGCGTGGCCGCCGCCTGTTTCGGCGAACCGTGGCCCGGTTCGGCGCCTACATATACCCACCTCCCTCACATCCGAAAAACACCAACCAAGACACCTCCCACCACCGCTGGAAATCAGTAGAAAAGTATAAGAGAGGGAGAGCTTATAAATTTCATCCATGGTAGCTTAGTGAGAGAAAGTGACGTGGGTTTCGGTTCCGCACACACCCGAATGCAAATCCGAGCTACAACAACTCTAGCACGACACAGAGCATCCCAGAACCAATCCTCAAATCAACCGAGGTCAGCCCAACGTTCCGTTTCTCCGTCGTCTCCCCGGTTTGGCCGGAAACCGTCCAAAACTGTTACCCGCTTTTTCGGCCGGAACCGAGGTATTATAATCCTTCTCCTACTTCTCCCTAAGTACATTTAGCCCGTAAATGATGATTTTAACGAGTTGGAATAGAAGAAAATGGCCCATGGATCAAAAGCCAGTGATATGAAATTTTTCCTTGTTTTTCCGAATGAACACTGTTCATAACCGTTGAAATTTTAAGAGAATGGTACTGATATTACAGCTTGCCCCTTGTGCTTAGGTTGATTCCAGATTCGACCCTAAAACTATGTTTTTGTCTCATTGACCACTACTTTTACACTTGTAAAGTTTATAATGTTAAATGCATGTTAGGTAATACTAATTTGTCTTGATGTGATTAGTAAATGTTTGTAAAATTTCATTAACAGTTGCCATAGTTGTTAATACCAAAGGATCATAATCATATTCTCTTTATAGATTACTGATATTAGTTTCTTAGGTTACTAATGATAACACTAATGAAAAATAAAAAGAAAAGGTAAGTAGACTTTATTTTAGTAAGTAAATAAAATATTTTATAAATTGGGTAATCACTTATTTAACTTGACATTTATACTAATCGATCTTATAAATATGTCGAGTAAATAACCATGATGCTACTTTATACAAAAATAATATCTCAGAGCATAGTGCATTAGTAGTATAATGAAACTTAATTATCTTATTTTCTAGTTTACTGAGTAAGATAAATGCCTTGTTCGGATGTAAACTTAGAGAAAAAAAATTCAACTAAAAAAATAATCATTATCCCTACTTTCAATCATTTCTCTTTCTACTCATTATCCATATCTCTAATTATTTCTATCTCTATCTCTCCCAACTTATTACCCCTACTTTCAATTATTATACTAATTTTTTTCTTCACCCATTACCCTAAAAACCAAACTCAAAAAATTTCAAAAAGCATCCAAACAAGACAAAAATATTTGAAGTTTTAGGAATTAATAAAATTGGAATTTACATATTTGGTCAATAGAACATAACAATTCAAGAGGCATCGGCCCAATCCAAATCCTTTATATGTTTAATTATTTGCACCTATCAATAGTTATAATGTTATGTCAATGAATTGTATCAGGTTATGATTTGAGTGTTATTGATTGTATCATGTTGTACGTGCTAGAATGGACTTAGGTTCACCGGGTGATTACGAGTAGTGAATCATGTAGATGATGATAAGTAAATGGAAAAGTGGTAAAGTGTTGAAAGTGTGAGTACTGTGTGGATTGTGAATTGAGCCATGGCGATGGCAAGGGTAACCAATGGGGCCCTGTGTTGAAAAGGGTTACCTGCGGGGCCCGGTGATGAGATATGTTGTGACGCTAACGTATGATATGTCATGGGAAGTTTTCCTTCGAGGAAGGGAATGGGTCCCATGAGACGGTTATAGTTAGTGAGACGTTAATGTATGATACGTCATGGGAAGTTTCTCTTTGAGGAAGAGAATGGGTCCCATGAGACGGTTATAGTTAGCGTGGGGTAGTGGATGTTCGACCCTAATGTATGATATGTCATGGGATGACTCGATCCTCCTGTTATGGTCTTAAGTGAGAACATGCTCGGTACATAACTGATGTGCGCTCACCTAGGACCCTGGTACATGATAAGCAAGAGGAAGGGTGGACCCATTGTGGGCTACCAGCCCGAAAAATATATTTTCGTTTGAAGAAATATTGTTGGTTTGAAGAGTCGCCACCCGAATTTGTGGTATATCACCCGAGAAACCGTTTTGTTTGGAAATGATTGATTTGAAATTGAAAACCAGAGATCGTTTTGAGGGTCCAGAAGCCACGTTACGAGGGGGGAAGGGTTTTACGACACCCCCCTCGCCCGATACGAGATCGGTCTCTACTAAACATTTGTGGGATTTTTCAAAAGGGTTTTGTTTCATTAGGCAAGTAGCAAATATCCACAGATATATCAAATAGAGAGTGTATGCTGGTGCTTGTGAACAGGAAATGATAAAATGACAATGAATACATGCATGATGATAGAAAGTTGGGGACTGTTATTGACTTCACTCTCGAGCGCTCGAGAGTACTCCCGAGCGCTTGGGAGTGTTGCTGGCCAGCCCTGCAAATTTTGTTAGCCTTAAACACGTCTAGGAAATGGAAAGTAGAAAAACCAAGCTTATAACATAAAACATTGCTCAGCAAAAGGCTTAAACAGCTAAGAACTGGTCCTAACCATCGAAACCTTGCTTCCTTACAACTGAAAGTAAACCTAACTGGGCTCTGGAAGGACCAGTGCACACCCAGTGCTCAGAAACTTGCATGAACAGCAACATAGGGGAGAAACAAACTGCAGCAAAATAACAGTACTCCCGAGCGCTCGGGAGCATTCCTGAGCGCTCAGGAGTGATTCTGGTGTTCTGAAAATCCCTTTATAACCTTTTGCTCTTGTTGTTAAACCAAAATCAGTTGGCTCACAACCAGTATAAAGAATTGGTATGAGCCACTGATCTCCCTCAGATAGGGAAAAACAGCAGACTTAGGTACAAAAATGGAATTTTATACCTCTTGGTTAAGCTTGAACTTCACTTCTTGATGGATTTGAGGACTGTAATGTGGCTGGAAAACAGTGAGAAACAAAGTCTTAGATGTATCTAAGAATAAAATATTTTTGTGATTTTCTTGGATGTTTCTTTGAAAATTATTTGAAGGGAAATTTTGAAAAATGTTTGAGGGTGGTTGAGAGCTGGAACTTCTGAAAATAGGGAGAGAGTGAGAGGAATTTCGTGGTCCATTGAATGGAAGAACAAAGGGGTATTTATAGAGAAAGATAACCTAAGGTTTGGAAATGAAATGAAAGATAAAAAAATAGTTTTGGAGGGAAAAAGAAGGCATGATGATATTCTGCTGGCTCAGGCAGGCTTGACTGGTAGGTTTGAACGTTGAAAGGTCTGAAAAAGCCTGAAAAGTCATGGTCAAAGGCCAAGCTCAACATGCATTGGTCAGTCAGCACTCCCAAGCGCTTGGGAGTGTCACTCCCGAGCGCTCTATAGTGGTCCCGAGCGCTTGGGAGTGGCAGCCCAACTTCAAAAGGGCGCCACGGACACTCCTGAACTCGGTTTTGGGTGTTTTTCGAAGCGTTGGAAAGCCCGTTAAGTCCTCTTTCTAACCCAATTGGTTTCTTTCAAATATATTTTATATGCTAAAATGTGTGCCAATTTTACCCTCAGGGTGTCGAGAAAAAAGGAATATTTTGATTTTGAAAAAGTTCAAGAAGTATCGTCCAAGTTTGCCAAGGCCCGTTTTGACCCTATTTCATCATCGGGGAGCCTCGAGGGCACAAATTAAGGAAATTTGACTAGTCCAAATTGGGGTGTCTATACCCATGAGACGGTTGTAGTTAGTGGATGTGGGAGGAAAGGATCTCGTGGAGAGGTTCCTTAGATTTCATGTAAGTTGATGGATAGTAAAGAAAAAGATGATGTGCTATTATTCTGTACCTTCTGTATATTATCAATTGTTATATTATTGAACTGCTAATTGTAGAATAAGGGTTGGTAGGGTTAGGATTATTCTACTGGGTGAGTTATCACTCATGGATACGTTTGTATCCTGGTAAATCAGTTGCTTTGGCGATCAATTTGCTAGAGGGTGCAGGATATCAAGAGACTGAAGAATAGGATCCTCTGCAAGTTGATCAGTACCAGGGTGAGGACCCCCCAGCTGAGGAAGGGGAGTTTGTCGAGTCTTGCATATCTTACCCTTAGAAGCTCTGTTAATTTGAAATACTGTTATTTGAATTTCCAAAAGTGTTATCACATTAGTCAAATTTTGTTTTATTTTTGGAGTTGTAAGACAATTAAGTAATTTTGAATTTAGTATTTGAGATTTCCGCTGCAAAAGTCTGTTTAATAAAATTTCATTTCTTAAATCAGTCATATGAATTATTAAATCTATTAAAAAGGATTTAATTAACGTGTCCGAAAATCCGGGCGTTACACTAGGTGTCTTTTAATAATTATCTGTAAGGCCCTCTTCTCTCCTTTATACAAGGTAGAATACCCACCCCTTATTCTTATGGTTTTTCCACCAATTAAAATACTGGGGTATTCTAGAAAAGTAGTGACAGAGAGAAGAAGGTGAGCTGTAGAGACTCGTCCCTAATTTTAATTTTTATTTATTGATGAAGTGGTTACGTGAAATTATAATTAGATAATATTGTGAGCAATGAGTTTTATTTTATATATGTATATGTACGTTTGGTCGTACGTGCTCGAGGTCGTGGGCCACAGGACGAGAGTGTTGGGGGACCCACTGTGGGTAACTTTTATGAGTAGTTATTATTTATTTTGTTAGCATATGGAGTTATGATTTAGCTTTTTATTAAATAATAGGGCTTGAGAGAGTGTGTTAGTAAGTAGAAGGGGGTGTGGTGTAATTTACACCCTTATAAACCCAATTGAGATCAGGAGACCCCGAAACTTTTTTTTCTTTCTTTCCTTCTTCCAGCGTCGTCAGTAGAAAGCGTGATCTACGGACAAAGGGCTACGCATCTATCCGAACAAAATCGCAATCGGTCAAAATTCGAGATTCTTGCAATTTGGGGATTTCTCTCTTTGAGGTAGGATTTATGCTAAATGATTAAATATGGATGTGTATATGCCTTGGTGTGCACTTAATTTGAGCTTTGGTTAGAGTTAATCCAATGATAGAGTAAGCCCTAATTGATTTGTTTGGGGAGGAAGCTATGGTACACAGGGTATACCGTATGTCTAAATTATGACAATTTGTGCCAAAGGACTACCCTAAACATTATAGCCCAAAATAAAATTAAAAATTAAGAATCCACTGAAAACAAAACTTAAATCGAGAGAAAGAAAAAGTTGTTCGTGAACCTAGATCCAAACGAAATGCTTGCGGAGCAAATTAAACGTAATATTGAGTACGAAGTTGAAATCCAGATCTAATTAACATTGTATAATAGGGCAATTCTAAAATTGTGTGTTTGTGTCTAGACTTGGTATGATTTTTTTAGAGATTGATTAAAACCCTAATCTGATATAATCAAATTTGAGAATTGAGGCATAACATAACATACCTTGTTTTGTTTCTGGGTGGTAGAAATGTAATGCGAAATGTAGTTCTTCTGTTCTTTTCTTTTTCCTGTCTTTGCTTCTTCTGTTTCTGTTTGTTTCCAAAAAGTAACAATTGGGCCTAGGAACAGCGAGTAGTGCAGTTCTAGGCCTTGTGCGGGCGTGTCAGGATTGGATTGCAGTCCAATTTCGTGCTAAGGCCTGGATGCCTCAGATCTGACTTCTTCTAGGGCGATTGCGTATGACCTAAGGGGTGAGGCCGTATATGGTTCGTGGTTTTGCCTTGTCGGGATAAGGACTTAGAATTTCCTAATCGTGTAGAAAATGGAAAGGAAAGAAAACAAGGTGCAATGAAATTAAAAGAACTTCATTAACGGTTTAACGAAGTTGGTACAAGGAAATGAAAGGAAATAAAATCTAGGCTGGGCTAGATTGGACTAAAAGATAAAGACATTTGCTGGAAATGATAATTGAAAGATAAATTTGATAAACCGCTGGGGTTGTTGGTCGTGGACCCTTGCCAAGGCCTTCAACTCTGGTATTTATAGGCAGAAGTTCCAGGCCTTGAGCTGCTTGAGCTGGCCTTCATGCATGGCTGCCAAGTGTCTTCCTGATAAAGGCTTAGGCTTGAGCTGCTTCTACTTCCTCCAATGAGTGATTGCCACCTATCCAAGCCTTGCTCCTCACTCCAAGAAATCAGCTGAGGCTTGAAAAAACTCTCATTTTCTGCATAAAAAATTGTAAAAGGGCAAAAGGAATTTTGGCTGTGCAGAATCTCCAGGCCCCTTGAGCTGTTTGTAAGCTCCTTGAATGTCTAGAGAGAAGATCTTTGGCCCACCAAGGTTAAAGGCCGAAATTTTTCCAGGCCTTTCAGCCATTTCATTGGCTCTTGAGTCCCTTTTGAGGGCTCACTTGCTTCAATTTCAGTCACCAAGCCTGGTTAAGCAGCTTGTAAGCTGCTTTAAAGAGAACCTTCTAGGCCTTTGAGCTGCTTGAGCTGCTTGTGCGGGCCTGAGCTGCTTATGAGCTGCCTCCATGCATGGCTGCCATGTGTCCCAAACCTTGCTTCATGCTGAAGAAAAATGGTTGCAGACCTTTGAGCTGCTTACAATCACTATGCTAGAAAGAACCTTCTAGGCCTTTGGGTTGCTTGTAAGCAGCTTGTTAGAGAGAACCTCCTAGGCCTTTGTGCTGCTTACAATCACCATGTTTGAAAGAACCTTCTAGGCCTTTGATCGAGCTGCTTACAATCACCATTAAGCAGCTTACTTCCCAAGCATGACTAAACAGCTTATGGCTTTCTTTGACTTCTTCATTTTTAGGCCTGAATAAATCCGAAAAACTGGACCCAGATTTGAAAAACGAATCTTGGCCTTATTGGGCTAAATAGGCCTGAAAAACTAGTCTGAGCTTTGATTAGTTGGGCCAAGGCCTGAAAATGGGCCCACATCTGAAAATCAATTTGGGCCTTGACTTATTTGGCCATGCTCCAAATATTAATGCGGTCTAATCAATTTCTAAACTCTCTCCTGCCCTTCCAAACTCAATTTGGCCTAATTGTGACCACTTTAAATCATTCCAAAGGCCCAATTCTGCAAGTGACCGATTTATAAGGCTTCTCAAGGCCTAAAACTTCCTCCAAGGCCATTCTTCTATCCTTTTCCTAATTTTGGCCAAAAATGGGTGTAAACAGTTTCTCTCGTGTGTTTGTTTGGGTTTGTTAAATGTCGGTAGGTTGGAAGTGATATGAAAGAAGAGGGGAAAGAAGGGGAAAATTATCATGTGTACATGTGTGCATGTGTTTCCATGTATTTCTTATTCATTAGTATGAGTTAGTAAAATATATATTTTTAATTAAATTGTAAAATTAAAATTAAAGAAGGGTACTTTTCCGGAGTTTAAAGTTGAAATTAAAAAATATTTTTAAAAAGAATAAGGAGAAGTTAAAATTTGATAGACAAAGTAAAACAATTATAATAGGGCTGCACATGCTTGTGCAAAGAAAGCCCTTTCTTGTAGTTTGTCCGGTCTGTGAACAACTACCTTGCCCCCATGGGGTTCCTCTATGTTTAGGCGTTTTTCTGCCTCTCAGATTAATAAAATCTTCTCCTTTTTGTCAAAAAAAAAAAAGAAGTAAAACAATTTAACTCATTGTTACTGTATAAGTGCTACTATTTCAATATTTAATATTTTATGGTTGGTTACTTGCAATTTTTTTATTTGTTTTTGGGGCCTTTGTTATTAGTTTTAATAATTTGAACAACATATAAAGATGGGCCGGTGTAATATGAACTACTCCGTATCAACCGGGATATATGCAGTTTATTTGTGGCTATTATGAAATTACTATTTATTGTTTATAATGCATGGTTTGGTATTAAAAAACGTTGAAAAAGTTCTTTTTTTTTTTCCAAATAGCTGAATAACTTGGGATATTTGGAAATAAAAAAATAGGTAAGTTTATGTTTTTCATCAAAGAGAAAATATAAGTTTGTTCAGTAGTCAATGGTGGCTTGGTAGGTTCGATAGTGGTTGATTCTAAAATTGATATATGAAGTAAATACCAAGGTAGTTTTCTTTTGCAATTTTTTTTTGGTGTGAATTAATTATTGAAAGGGTAATTTTATTTGGGTGTTGATTAAAATATTAAGGTTTGTTGGCTTTTGGGTAAGGCATTTGGAATTTTTTTTTAGTGTTTTTTCGGTGCTATTTGGCAATAATTTATTATTTTAATTGATTTGGGTATCTTACCTTTTGTTTTTGGTTGTTGATTTTGGTATTGAAATTAATATTAAGTTTCAACTTGGTAAATAATTGAGTACAAAAAATAGATTATTGTATAATATAAAATTTGTTTGGAGGGAAAAAATAATGAAAGGAAAAATTCCAAAAATAATGAAAGGAAAAATAACCCAAGACCTTCTACAAATGGGATACAATGACTTACCAACTGCACTAAGCAGTGGTTGTCAAAAAAAAAAAAATAGTTTAATTTTTATAAATGCAATTTAGTAAAAAAAAATTCCTTTCTTGTATTTTGAGAATACTAAAGTAGAGGACCGAAATTATTTCCTTCAATGCCGACAAGATTAAAAAAATATTAAAAAAACCTTTACAAATGTAGCCAACCAAACGGCTTTCTAGTTCTGGAAGAACCAAAAGAGCTATTTCGTTATCTGATAAAAGATTATTTACTTGAGTGTTGTAGTTTTTCTGAATCTTTTGTTTGAGCTATTATTTACAACTTATCTTTTCCTCCTCCTATCTCTCCTCTCCTATCTCCTCCTCCTCCTCCTCCTCCTCCTCTCTCCTAATCTCCTAAATCTCTCCTCTCCTAAATAAAAAGAACCGGTTTTCAAAGGACAATTTTCAATTTGGGACCAATTTGCCCTTTAATTTCTGGGATCTTACAGATTGCCCAGGCCATCGGATGCCCTCTCTTTCTCAGTCGACCGGTTGAAACCCTTAAACTTTCCACATCCAAAATCGACTACGTACAGTCCGTTGTTCACTGTCGACAACACCGTCGTTAGCTGTCCCAGCTCTCGTTCGTGATCAATTTCATGCGTCGATTTCCGCCTAGCTTCCTTCAAACGCTGGGTTGGGCATTGTGCCACCAAGCGGTTCGTACTTGCTCTCTTCTGGTGTCTTCTCCCTCTCTGCTGCTTCTTCCGCGTGTGTGGTTGCCATCTCTTCCCTTCACTAGGGCAACGAGTGCACGCTCTCTCTCTCTCTCTCTCTCAACACCATCAATCGACTGAGAATCTCACCGTCACAGCTCAGATTTGTTATATTTTTTGTGTGTAGATCGCTCGATTATGATTTCCAAATGTGTTTTGATTGCAAAAATCCAACGTGGGCATCCGCTGCGTACAGCCACTTATGGTGCATCGATTTCTCGGCCGGACGTCTGAGACAGCTTCGTCAGGTGGTATGGCAAAATTTTGAATTTTTGGACTGGAATCACATTTTTTCTCACAAACTTTGATTTCTGAGTTAGGGTTTTCGCGCACAGAGTTTGATGTTCGGATTCAGAATTTTTGGGCTAGGGTTTTGATTTTTTGTTTCGGGTTTTAATTTTTTGTTAGTATTATTACTGTATATATGCGGTAGCTCTTTGTGAATTGAATTTTTGGGTTACAGTTTTGTTGCTAGAGAGAGACATGGGCTGATTTGAAAAATTGAGGGTTATTAGATGTGACTATTCTCCTCACCAGGTGCATGCTTTGTGATAGGAAAATGATCGATTACAATTTTAATTTGATAGGTTGTTAGAATTGCAAAATTTGGGTAATGTATTTGCCCAATTTATGTCTAATATAGTTAAGTAACTACAATTCTGTTGAATGACAGGTTATGGGTGATTTGGTATCCCTAACAGGGTGATGATGAAATAATTACAATGTTAATGAAGGTAGTGCCTTGGCGAGGTAACTTTTGTTGCAGCCATGAGTACCCTTGTGCTTTTCCTAATACTTTTCTGAGCCCACTTGATGGTCATATGAAGAACCAAACAGGTGGCTATGATGTGTTATGAGCTGAGCCAAATTTGGTAAAATTTATGTTATCATCCTACACACACATTGTTGTATTCGCAACTTAATTATTTAATGATATCATTGGAACCGTTTGATTAATGGTAGTTTTGCCAAACTGGCTAAATGCTCATGTATAACCTCAAAAGTGCTGTTAATATTTGGTGTCAAAAGCATGGTCGGAAGTCATCGTGATTGCCATTATAGGTATTTCGCTAACCAAACACACAGCGACACATTTCAAAGTTATGCAAATGGGTGCATTTTTTATACAGTGACTCATTATTGAATTTTTCTTCAGTTGGGTTTTAAATTTTATTGTTGAATTAGATACGGTAGCTATATAGATCTCTCTCTACATCTATTTACATGGTGTTCTGATTTTAGATTACAACAAAATCAAAAGTGTGAAGTATAGACCCCGCAATTAATGCTACCTCCAATGCTTCTGTCAATTGGTTGCATGAATTCCTATCATTATCACTTGGTCTTCTGTTATTATCTTGTGGCTGTGATTGTTGATCAATGAAAGAGTGAAAATTAGTATTATCAAATTGAACTTTGCTTTTGATTTTAGAGTTTCTCTGGAAAGGTATTCTTTGATGAGGCCTATTTCCCAGGTTGTTCATGAAACAGATCGATCACTCAGGGAAGCATACCAATCCTGGCTGCCCAATGTTCTCCAATTAACACGCTCCACTAATTAGGATCTCAGAAGTCTCTTTCCTCATACCAGCACTTTCCTGCCTTCCACATTTGGTTCCTTAAAAACCATAAGGAGATCGTAAGTTCTAATTCCCTTCACCTCCTTGAAATAATTTAAACTTCCTCACGGTTGTGCTTGCCCCACAAGCATTGCTGCAGTTTTGGTTCAGTGCCCATACTTCCTTGCTAAATGTGTTGCAAGCAATAGATACACCTTAGATGAAACTGCAGTCAGGTATCCAGGTTTTTATCATATGTATTCAACTATTGGTTTCTTGCTAAATTGCCAATTATGGTAGTTTCATAAACTTGTGAGGGCTGTCAATATACTTTCATACCAGCTATCATAAATTTTTGTCTGAATGAGTTGTATTAGAACCCACAGTAAATAAGTCTAATACAGATACTTAAACGTGCCCCCTAAGGCCTAATGGGTGTTTGATAATAATGTACCATTTGTTCAAATTTCCTGTTTAGTTTTGTCAAAGTCTTTCTTTTTCTCTGAAGCGATCATGAACTTCTTGGAACAAAGTGCAAATAGATCTATTTTACTGCTTTTGGTATGGCAATCAATAATCATCTTTTTAATGGAACTTGGCATTTGAACAAAGTGCAAGTTACAGAACTTGGACTATTATGTGGGGATCATGTCATTGCTTTTAAGATAAAAACAAAGAGATTTCTTTTGCCGGTTTTACCATGTGGAGTGTGCTTGTGGAGTTGGGCCTTTGTGTAGTGTTGATTCTTACTCATTGCCAAGTAATTGTCCATAATTTTGTGAATTACATTCCAAATACTACGGTATTGATCATTTTCCTCTCACTCTAATAAATATGCATTTTCAGATCTGTTACCATGTCCTCGGGCTATTACATGGAATTTGGACCCTTATTCCTTGATCTGTATGTAACTTTCTTTTCCTTTGTTCTGAGAATCTGAATTCATGTTTCATTTTGTTACTAATCACTATTCATTTTTGGTCCATTAATGTACTTATCAAAAAAAAAATTCAGTCCATTGATGTCTGTTACAGATGAAAGATTATATTGCGACTCCAAAACCTAATGGTTATCAGAGTCTTCATACAACAGTAATTCCATTTCTTTATGAGACTATGTTTCAGCTAGAAGTTTAGGTTTGTCTTTAATCTTCAATTTTTTCCCCATTATGCAATTTCTCTCTTTTGATTCTTTGAATGCTGTTTAATGTCATATCCTTATTACTCGTCACTATATGATTTAGTCCTTTGAAAAACATTCAATTTGAGATGGGATGTAGTATTAAAACCTTATAGTGATCTGCTAAATTCTTAACAGCATAGAATAGTAAAGAAGGATTCATGTATCGGATGCCCTTTAATTGTAACATGAGGCTTTGTTTTGTTTGGATTTCCCTTACTTCTGGTATTCAGTAGACACATAAGAACTAAAGAGGTGGATCTGATAGTAGAGAGAGGCATTGCTACCCCTTATAGTGGCAACGTTTTGGTTAACGGTTTAGTTGGTCATGCAAGCACTGCCTTCAGGGTATTTCTCTTTGATCCTTGCTAATTTAATAGTCTTCCTTCATCCTTTAAGAAATTTTCTTTTCACATTTCTTTGGATTTTTGTTCCTATTCTATTTCTTCATTCCCTCCTACATTAATTTATAAAACCCGTCGAAGTAATGTGTGCAGTACCAATTCACTCGTCCAAAGGGCCGGGGATGTAAGTGTCCTACGGTTAGACACAGCCCTTTTAGATGGAGGGGTTTCATGAGAAAAGAAAGCAAAAAATAGCTTTTTGGCCTTTTCATTTCCATTTGAAGAGTTAAGTAATCACTTTACTGTACCCATGCTCATTAGCTTTTCTTTTTGCTTTTCTCACCAATGCTAGGGAGATATGTCGGTGGTTGGGTTGAAGGACCAGGGATGGTATTAAATGTAATTGCCGGCTCATGTACTACGTTGATTAGCTATGAACATAATTTATTGCGTGGTTGCCACTTAATTTTGTTAAGTCTGCCTTTAATTTGTAAGTGAGTTGTCCCACTTTTCTAGCTGACTGTGATCCAGTAGTGTAATGTGGAATAATGCATTTGTCATTTCGAACGAAATCTGTATTTCATGGTTTTGGACAGGTCAACCCTTTCGAATTACTATGCAGTATATGGATTTTTGTAGCTTTCCATGTGAATTTAGCCTCTCTTGCATGAAGATAGTATTGAAAAGAATAAGAAAAGTTGATAGTTCAATTGAAGGATGAGAAATGGGTTAAAGTGTTGTTGGCTCATGAGGTACTATATTGATTAACAATGGATATAATTTTTTACATGATCGCATCTTATTTTTCTTATTTTACTCTGCTTTTAATTATTTCCTAATCTTCTTAGGGCATTGTCAAGCATAAGTTTATATGAGGTATGCGTTACATTGCCCACTTACTTTGGATACCCAACAATCGCTTATTAAGTATTCAATGTGCTTTTTAACATATAATGCAACAGTTGCTCATTACCTTGCTCGCACGTACAACTTTGAAAATGCATCACCTTTGGGGATGATTTTGTGGAAAGTGAAATGATTTAGATGAGCATGAGTCACTGTACAAGAAGTATAAATATATCAAGGATCCTGTTCATACTATTCATGTTAATAGTCAATAAGTTTTTAAGATCACCGATTACGCTTATAATTTAAATGACAATATTTGCAGAAACTTATTGATCAATCATGGAGATCTTTGATTGGGAACACGTTTTGGCTACCACTCAAACACCAGGAGAAGCAGGAAAAAAGCAATTCCAAAGAGCAGCAAATTATAATTTACGTGGGTATTTGAGGTATGTGCTAAGCTTAGAATCATTCACTATCAATTTGTTTTTAATCTTTGAAACTTTAAAAGGACTAATTGTGGTATTGATGATTTTGATAGGATGCCAAGAAGAACGTGAAGCACATACTGATTTTGTCTGGTGATTATCTCTACCGGATGGATTACATGGACTTTGTGTAGGTACTTACATTTTTATAAGAATAATGTCGCATCCAATACCTTAAGTCTTTAGTTGATTTCTTATTGAGCAACATGATTGCAGAAGCATGTCAGGTCACTACCTGATATCATGGTTTCTGTGTCCACATGGATGATTGGTATGTTATAGTCTTCAGGTTGAACATAGTCATAGTACCAGTTGTTTAATATCAGGTCTTTAGTGCATTTGAATTTTTAGGCATATTTGTTAAATGACTACTTAGAGGACATCGGTACTATAAGCTCCTTCTTTGCCAACTGGGCCCTCACGGAACAGGTTAGTTTACTCAAAGACAAGGACGTTTATGCCTTGTTTGGAACACTTTTTGAAAAGTATTTTTCAAAAGGATATCTCCTAGATTTTCCCTACTTCCAATCATTTCTCTCTCTATCTCTCTCCACTTATTACCCCTGCTACTTTTTCAAAAAAATTTCAAAAAGTGTTCCAAACACATCATTAATCGCTTAAATGTTGCCTTGACCAACAATGTGAAAAGCAAGCATGGGATTGATGAAGTAGGGATCTGACAGAAATGCTAGAGTTTTTGCAAGAAAAGTCAGGTATTTCAGTTCTGTTCTCAATTGCATTAGTGGTGACATGAGGTACAGCATTTGTACATGGAAGAAAATAGGCAATAGTCATAGGAACTGGTCCTTATATTTAGTTGGAATGTCCCTACTAAGATTCTAAAAGACTGATTTGTAGCATTTTGTTTTGGCTCTTTTTGTTTACTGTGTTTTTTCAGGTGTTCTCCTGGGTTTAAATAGGTACTGTGTAGAATGATACTCTGTTGTATCTTGTGGCTATTGTGTTTGGTATAAAGTGATTAGCTTACCCAAACAAAATAATATTTGGCACCATGTGATTTTTTTTTCCGTTAAAATGGGTGAATGAATTAATGTGGGTGGAATGTTTGCCACTGGTGTTTGCAAGGCTATTTATCACCAATTTATTATAACAGTAATTTCATATTTTCATCTTTTTTATTGGCACACCAACAGAAGTTTCGTATACCAATTGGTGCTTAAATTGTCTTGAGAAAATACACTTTTTATCACTTTACCGGCTTTTGTTCTGTGATACATTCTTCCTATTCAGATATGTATACTTATCTAACTTTCAAGACTTTCCTATTTCCAACTTGTCCAAGACCGTCGTTGAACTTCAGACATGCATTTTGGGCAAAGTATTTCGTTCCTCATCTTTAGAAGCCTATGTTAATATCTGTTCTCATGCATTTTGGGCTTCCAATGAACTTCAGACAAACAATGCAAAGTGCAGAGTGATTGCCAACAAAAGCTTTTCCAGATGACTCCGAACAAAAAACATCCATTTCAGCCCCAAAACACAAGAAGAAATCCTCTGCAACCGGCAAAAAACATCCTCTTCAATGGGCATGATTCTCATGCCTTGCACGAGGGAGGACCTAGTGAAAAAAAAAGGATGTCTCTTTATGTAGAAGCGTATCAAAATGTGAGGGTCGGATTCTGTTAAGTTTTTCTCAGTAAATTTGGTACAATTTTTTGCATTCAGATCGTTTAAAAGTGTTTTGAACAGTCCAGATTTGTTCGGAATATTTTGTAATAAAAATGTATTCGAACAAATATGGACTGTCCAAAATACTTTTGGACGGCCCAGATGCAAAAAATTGGAGCAAACTGGTATTCTATCAAAATTATAAATTGTTTATTTGTTCATTGTTGTTTGTCAAAAAAAATAGGGTTATTTCCAAGGACAACCCTTCAACTATCACGTTTTGTCAACATGACCCTCTCACGTTTAAAATTCATCAACCTCACCCCCTCAACTTTTATTTTCCATCAACTCCACCCCTTCCGCCCACTTCCGTTAAAAATTTGGACGGAAACGAATGAAAAGACTAAGTTACCCTTTGTCTTGTTAAAATTAGGTTTTGGACTTAAATTTTTTTTACGCAACCTCCTGCTCTTCCCTGAGCTTTCACCACTCAAAACCCAATGTCCATGGCCTTGTTCTCATCGCCTCCAATCCACCTCCCCCTATCCTTGTCTCCAGAAACCCATTAGACACACAAGATTTTTCTATCTCTTAAACTCCCAAAATCCCATTTCTTGGTTTCCATTAGAGCCACTGATAATGGGTTTGGGGGCACCGTGGCCTCTCAAAATTAGATGTTCATTATCGCCACTTTTCCATGCCCTTTGATCAGAATCGGAGCGAACTCAGAATGAGTCGGCTCTAGCCTTGTACCACCTCTCACTCAGTCTGAGCAATCGGGTAAAGCTGCTTAACTCGGGTCGATTCAGACTTTACTAGGAATGGTGAGGTCGGTTCATATGATGGGTCGGGTTTTGTTGGCTTTGTGTAACTTGGTAGTTTGTATGGAGGTTTTCTTTGGGGATGCTTTGTAACGACCCCGATTTTTGATAAATAAAAATTTTGCTAAAAATTTGAATTTTAAAATTTCTTTTTAATAATCCGCTATAAATAGATTTTTGACCTCATCACTCCGGACAACATGGTCATTTTCTAAAGACAAGTGTCTAGTATATTTTCCAACCAATCGAGAAGCCTTAGGATTACCTTTCTTGACTAGAAATCCTACTTAGCAAGTCTAGTTAGCTTCTAACCGAGAAAACCTAACTACCAATTGCACTTCCAACCCTAGTTGAACCTTGTGAACCTTTCCAAACCCTAAAGAAACCCTTTGGACCAAAGTCATATTTGACTATTACCCATTGGACGATAAAAGTTAGGAAAATCTTTATCCATTGGACGATAGGTTTTTCCACCAAGGTGATGTCATTATATTGTTCAAAGTACACTATTATAATTGTATATAGGCTTATATACACATGCTTGAAAGTATATGGATATATTATTCCAATATTATACTTTACTCTTTTACCCATTGGTCCATAGAAGTTAGGAAAAATATCACCCATTGGTCAATAGAATTAGTCTTGCTATCAAGTACAAGATCTATTAGTTTAATAGATTCACCATGTGTTAAAATACTTATATATATATATATATATATAATTTGAAAGCATAGTACTTTCCATCTTTAACCATTGGATAATAAATGTTAGGAGGATTTTGATTCACTGTACAATAAGGCCAAGTCAAGCCAAAGTACAAGGCTTTATTAGTTTATTAGATCTTCCATGTGATTGATATACACACATATATATATATATATATATATATATATATATATATATATATATATATATATATATAGATTTGTACCTAGATTTCCTATGTACCCTAATATTATTTTATATTAACAACATGTGCCAATTTGACATTGTTTAATGGGGAATTTTGACCTAAAAATCTAGGAAGATATCATAGTACCTATGTACTTTTGTATACTTTGATATATATGCATATATTAAACAATAGAAAGAGAGAGAGAGAGGGAGAGGGAGAGAGAGAGGAGAGGCCGAGAGAGAGAGATAGGAGAGAGGGGGAGAGATTGTTGTCCATGTACCTTAGATCTTCTTCTACCAAATCCTAGTTATAAAAATACCTAAGTACTTGTACTTGTGAGAGGAAGATATATGGAAAGATATGAGGAAGATTGAAAGTACTAGATTTTCTTACAAACCTTACACCTCAATCTTATACTTAGAAAGTCAACCACCAAACCTTTGTACTTACTATATACATATATATACACATTGTACAAGGAGAGAGAGAGATAGAGAGAGAAAGAAAGAGGCCGGGAGAGAGGGAGAGAGGGAGAGAGAATGAGAGTGTGATGTGTGCAAGTGTACTCACAATCCTAGTCCAAGATCTTTGACCAATTCTTACCTCATCAAAGTACCATCAAATCTAGTCAATCCTTTAACCATTGGACAACAAATGTTAGGGGAAAATATACCTCTTGGATAATAGACCAACCTTTGGCTATAAATAGCACCCATTTCTCCCCATTTCAACTCACACCTTACATACTTCAACTTCTCTCTCTAGAATGCTTAGTGTTCTTGCTTGTTCTTGAAGTTCTTCCCAAGTTCTTCAAGAAACTCATCCAAGACCGCCACTAAACCACCACTCGACCACCCTTTCGATCAAAAAGTTTTAGTAGTATTAGTCCAGATCTAGTTTCGAGAAAAACCTTTCTCTTTCGAAGCTACCGGAAGCCTACCGTAGCAAGTTACTCCGTCCAATAGCCGACGTACCTTCTAACTTCCGTAGTCGTCACTACCACCAAGAAGAACGGTAGGACATTCTTATACCTTCCAATCCTAAGTATAGATAATTGAATGATCATGTAGAATTCTCTGTCCCCGCTATTCCTAAGTATACGTAGAATATTCTTATACTTGCTAAATCTAAGTTTAACGATAGATTTATTCAATAAACAAATGCTGTTTTGAACTTCTCAAAAGGAAGAATGATTATGGATTTAACTGAAGTATTTGTATTTTGATCTTAGAATAATTATGAGCATGTATACGTGTTTACTTGTCTTATTTGTTGATATGTGTTTAAGCATAAATGATTTATCACTCCAAAGGCGTCCGTACATGTAGCATTATGCTTTAATGTGATTGAGCATGATAGCTAACATAGAGTTGGATGATCTTGCTAGTTTAGTTTCAAGATTACAATGAATAATTTATGCTTAAGTCCCATTGCGGAATCTATGCATGAGAACGAGACACGAAAACCGAGATGTAGAAACATGACACCTAGGGTGTGGTTGACATGGATAAAAAGATTTTTGCAACTACATAATGGCCGGACGTGGTAGTCATTGTGTGGATGTGAAAACCTGCATTATGGCCGGACTCGGTAGCCCTTTGTATGGACTTGTGAAAAACGCAATGTGGTCGGACTTGGTAGCCCTTTGTGTGGTGTGCGTGTGTAAAAGAAAGATTTATAACATTGGATAAAATATTTTTGAAACTACATTGTGGCCATTTGCCCAATGGGAGTTGTGTGTATGTTCCAATGGAAATCCGTGGCGGCGGAACCATTGTGAGGTTGTGTGTGTTCCAATGGGAATCCGGAGCGGCGGAACCATTGTGAGGCTATGTGTGTTCCAATGGGAATCCGTGGTGGCGGAACCATTGTAAGGCTGTGTGTGTTCCAATGGGAATCCATGGTGGCGAAACCATTGTGAGGCTGTGTGTGTTCCAATGGGGGAACCATTGTGAGGTTGTGTGTGTTCCAATGGGAATCCGTGGTGGCGGAACCATTGTGAGGTTGTGTGTGTTCCAATGGGAATCCGGAGCGACGGAACCCTTGTGAGGTTGTGTGTGTTAAAATGATTTTCAAAATGTTGATTTGGTAATGAAAAGTAAAAAACGGTGACATGGTCTACGAAACGCTGCGTAGGAGAAACTCTGATGACACAGACACTTACGCTAGTTGAGTACTGAATGTGCATGTGTTATTGTACATCTCTAAATGTGAAGTTATTGAATGAACATGTGTTAGATTGGTTACTATCATGTATCATGGCTTATTGACTTGCTATGTGTAAGTTAAGGGTTAGTGGGTATAGGATTATTCTGCTGAGCTCTCGTAGCTCACAGTGTTACCTTTTTGGTGACCCTGACATATTATATCGGTGGCCACGCTGGTATAATGTGTCAGACTTTGTAGATGATCAAGATGAACAGTACACGTTGGAGGCTTTTGGAGCTGGCTAGGATGGAGGAGCAGGCGGAGCTATAGTTAGGAACCCTAGAACCCCTTCATTTGTGTAAATATTGAACTCTTGTGGGAGTTTTGATGTAATAACGAGCTAGACTCCATTTGGTTTTATCAATAAAAATGCCTATTTAACGTACCCAAAAATCGGGGCGTTACAGAATGGTATCAGAGCTCTAGGCTCAACCCTCGGCCATGGGTAGAATGGGTAGACCAAAGATAAGTTTGACCGTTGCACAAACGTGAAATTGAGTTTAAGTTTACCGTCCCAAATTGGGTGGGATTCTAACAAAACAATATTCGGATTGAAGCAAGGTGTAGACACCCCAATCTGGGCTTCCAGATTAGTTTACTTACGGTTTTTTGATTCCCCGATGATGAAATGGATCAAGAACACCCCGGGAATGTCGAGTATTTGAGCTTTGAGTGTTTGAGTAACCCTTGAACCTAACCTAATCTTAAGCCACTTCCAAAAGCCAAAAACCCTGTTGATGTGTGCCCGGGAGCAACGTCGCGCGACGGTTTTACTCCATCGCGCGATGGTCAACCGAAGCATTGACCAGCGCGCCAGGGCTCATTGTCGCGCGACAGTTTTCAACAATCGCGCGACGGTCATAACCTGTCCCCATCACCTTTATTCAGCTGGGCAGCTTAATCACCAAGTAACCCTCAGCCAGCCTCGTGGCTGGCTGACCTCCATTCTTTGGACCAGACCTGCCTTTCCATTAATGGAAGGTGCTCTCCCTATAAATGCCCCCCCTTTGTTCTCTTTCAAAGGGTTCCAAAAAAGTTCAAAGCTCAAAGGTTCTAACCCTAACCCTTTGTTCATCTCTCCTCCATTAGCAAGTGCAACATTTGGTTTCCAACCTAACACCCTAAGAACAAAGCTTGTTCTTCCTCCCCATTTTCACATTTCAATCAAACCTCAAACCCAACCTCAAATTCAAAGCTCAAACACTTTTCAAACATCAAAATCCAAAGGTATATCTTACCTTTGTTCTGCTCTCTGTTCTGATCCCTGAGGGGGGCTGGCAGGGTCAAGGCTGGTAATCAATAGCAGTCCTGGCCCTAAGGCTAGCAAGGTTTCAAAAACCGTAGATCAAGCACACCCTCGCGCGATGGTCCCGTATACTCGCGCGACAGTCTTGTCTGCATGAGATTGGACCACGTGGGGGAAGGGGTGCTGGTCATTTCTTATTTTTGGTTATTTCCATAGCTGTTGTGTAGTTTATTTTGGTATTAAGTCACTGTGGAGCATGCTAATAACCATTTTACAGCTTTCTTTAGCTTAAAAATGCTAGCTTTGCACTTCAATATTCATTTCTGTTCAGTTTGGAATGCCCTTGGGATCCCCTGAATCTGTCTCAGGACCCCAAGCATGTAAAGCAATTCCTGGAAGTCCAGTCAGGAGTGTCGCGCGAGGTTTACTCTCTATCGCGCGACAGTTCTCTGATTTCCATGAATGGCCCTTGCATGGGCAACTTGGCCTTTGGCCTCTGTTTTGATACCCCCACTGTTTAGGGGTTGTGTTTCATCTTATTTGGCTCCTGCTTGGAGTATTGTGTAATAATTAGCATTTTACAGTCTTCCAATACACTGCTTGGTTTGCTTCCTGGGTGTGCACTGGTCCTTCCAGAGCCCAGAAGGGGATGATTTTGGGACTGTGGTGAGATGACAACACTCGCGCGAGAGTCAGCGTGTCTCGCGCGATGATTGACTTGCATGCAGATCTGTTCAGGCATGCAAGTTGATCATCGTGCAGGGCAAATCTGCCCCGAGCCTGGTTTTGGCATCTGATCGCTGTTTCAAGATCATTCCGTTTATTATTCATCATGCTACTCATCCATGTCATTATTTGATCACATCCTGCAAACATGTTACAGTTTTAATCCCCGATTAACTGTTCCCCCGCCCTAATTGGCTAAAATTGATTAATAAAAGAAGAATCGCAATGTTTTCAAAATGCCTAAGTAGAGACCGATCTCCGGATTGGGCGAAAGGGGTGCCATAAAACCCTTCCCCTCTCTTAACCTGGCTCCCGAACCCAGATATGGTTATGACGGACTGGTTTCCTTCACTTTTTTCAAATAAAGCGCGGCAGGTGCTTCGAAATACGGTTCCTTGAGTGTCGGACCCTCAAAAACTCAAGTGGCGACTCTGTGTTTCCGAGCGCTTGCCACCTGCGCTCGCGCTCCCTCGATCCGGGCCCTTGCATTTTTGGAAACCGGAATTTCCAGGGCGTGTGGCCCACACAAGGTGTGGAAATTGGCAGTACCATCGAGCTGGGGATTCCCGAACAATTGGATGATGACTTAAATCAAGAATCGAATGTGGAACATAGAAACTTGAAAGTTTTCTCTTGAGTTAATAAATACCTGTCCTAGGATATTACTGACTGAGGTTAAAACCCTTTTCTTAAAGATGAAACCCTAGTCAACCTGTTAGCCGGAACGACATGAAGTGGTTGAGAGAGACTTAGGGAATTGTTTTATCCTAGAAACAGCAGTATAGATCAGAACCTGATAACCTATAGAACCACGTAGTAGGATCATTTCGTCATAGCTTGGGTTAAGAAGATCGCATCTCGTGTCTCTACTTGTCTTTTGTAGTAGAACTTTATGCTTATGATTGTAATTCTCTGCTTATCTTTGAAAAACTTGCTGTTGTATACCACTTAAATTACTGCTTTCAACCTTAGAGGAAAAACCGTTAAGTAGACTAAAACCCTCGTTACAATTTCTACTCGTAGATGGTGAACCGACGCAGTGGATTAGGTCACGAAACCGGAGAATCCTCTAATGTAAACCCCGACTTAACCCAAATCATGCAAGCGTTTTTGGCCGCTTTAAATGCCAACCGCCGAAACCAAAACCGCGATGATGAACCAATGACCCGAACTCGAGCAATGAATGAGTTCTGCAAACGCCGACCCCCGACCTTCCACGGAGATACCAACCCCATTGTGGCTGAGACATGGTTGAAAGAAACCAAGGTGATCCTCGACACCTTGGGGATCACCCAGGATGGAGATCGTGTAGCCTTAGCCACTTACCAACTAAAGGGAGAAGCCCGCTATTGGTGGGACCTGATGGAAGTAACACATGCCATAGCCACCATGACCTTCGCTGAATTCGAGACCTTGTTTCTCGACAAGTACTTTCCCACACCCCTCCGTCTAGCCAAGGAACAAGAGTTCATGAACCTGAAACAAGGAACGATGACCGTTACCCAGTACGCGACCAAGTTCGAGGAACTATCCTGTTATGCCCCAACCGTTGTGGCAACGGAAGACAAGAAAGCGAGAAGGTTCGAGTGGGGACTGACAACCGCTCGAAGGGCTGTGGTAGCTCAGGCTTTTACCACCTACGCTGGGGTGGTAAAGTGTGCGCTCTGGCTAGGGAGCGAGGAGGCTGATTTCAAACCCGATGGAGGAAGGCGACTGGCAGCACTGGCGGACCAATCCGAACCCAACCATCCAACAACAATCATGGACCCTACTCCACTAAACCCTTTAACCCATCCCAAAACAACCAGCCTTGGGAGACTACTACCCCCAGACCTGGCGGACCGCAGAGGTGGTCAAGACATAGCAACAGTTCGGTGTTACAACTGTCAGGCTATGGGCCACATTAGGCGCAACTGCTCGCAGCCTCAAAAAAGGAGGGATGGGAACCTTGAAAATCAGAAAGCCCAACAACCTAGACAGGTCGATTTTGTGAAGCAAAACCCTGGAGGCCTATCGCAGCAACAGAATGGGCAAAACAAGGGAAGGCAGCCCATGGGAACCCAGCAAGGCACTAGGGGGCGAATCTTTGCGCTGCAGACTAAGGAACAAGAGCAGGATCCCTCTGTGATCCAAGGTACGCTACTATTATATAGTACTTGCGTAAATGCCTTGTTTGACTTTGGCGCATCGCATTCATTACCTACGTAACCATGCTAGCACTAGAAACAGAACCCCTAAGTACAAGTACAAAAGAATCATCACCATTAGGGGAAAGTATAGCTGTCAGTCTAGTGTGTAGAGAGTGCGAACTAGAAGTAGCCAACCTGCACCTGACCTGCAATCTTAGAGTAATCGACATGGAGGACTTCGACGTAATCCTAGGGATGGACTGGCTATCGAGCGGTCATAGACTGCCACCAAAAGATGGTGATAGCTTATACCCTAGAGGGGACTCGTTTCTATTTTAAGGGGGATAGAAAGATGGCGAGTCCGACGACGAAAGGATCTAGGTATTTGGATGGCTAGCCAGCCTCCCATTGGAAGAAGCCGATAGAAGGGAAGTGGGATTACCACACGTCGTGTGCAAATACACCGATGTTTTCCCTGAAGAACTTCTTGGCTTACTACCCCAAAAGAGAGAGAGAATTCCCTACAGAACTCCAATCGGGGACGGCACCAATCTCTATGGCCCGTACCAAATGGCCCCTACGGAACTAAAAGAGATCAAGACCCAATTGTAAGAACTTTTGGACGAAGGATTCATCAGGCCAAATACATCACTGTAGGGAAACCCCAGCGTTATTCGTAAGAAAGAAAGAAGGGTTGAGATAAGGAAACTTTGTGAGGCACGGGTCCGCATGACAATTTGGTAGAGGTTTTGCATTTAGCATTGGTGTTACGATGGAAGCCTTATAGAAGGTCGAAAACGAGACAAGCTGTTCGACAGCTGAAGCAACTTCAACCCCATCTCGTTAAGCAAGTGATGAGGCTTAATTTGAGTAACAAAACATATAACGGATTGATGGCGCCCTGCTTCTATTTTTAAGGGGGATAGCCGATGGTTCAAGGACCATATAGCGACAAGGTCTAATCCGTAGCCATGCACCAATTTCGAGGACGAAATTATTTTAAGGGGGATAGGTTGTAACGACCCAAATTTTTGGTAAATAAAAATTTCACTAAAAAATTGAATTTTAAAATTTCTTTTTAATAATCCGCTATAAATAGATTTTTGACCTCATCAGTCCAGACAACATGGTCATTTTCTAAAGACAAGTGTCTAGTATATTTTCCTACTAATCGAGAAGCCTTAGGATTACCTTTCTTGACTAGAAATCCTACTTAGCAAGCCTAGTTAGCTTCTAACCGAGAAAACCTAACTACCAATTGCACTTCCAACCCTAGTTGAACCTTGTGAACCTTTCCAAACCCTAAAGAAACCCTTTGGACCAAAGTCATATTTGACTATTACCCATTGGACGATAAAAGTTAGGAAAATCTTTATCCATTGGACGATAGGTTTTTCCTCCAAGGTGATGTCATTAGATTGTTCAAAGTACACTATTATAATTGTATATAGGCTTATATACACATGCTTGAAAGTATATGGATATATTATTCCAATATTATACTTTACTCTTTTACCCATTGGTCTATGGAAGTTAGGGAAAATATCACCCATTGGTCAATAGAATTAGTCTTGCTATCAAGTACAAGATCTATTAGTTTAATAGATTCACCATGTGTTAAAATACTTATATATATATAATTTGAAAGCATAGTACTTTCCATCTTTAACCATTGGATAATAAATGTTAGGAGGATTTTGATTCATTGGACAATAAGGCCAAGTCAAGCCAAAGTACAAGGCTTTATTAGTTTATTAGATCTTCCATGTGATTGATATACATATATATATAGATTTGTACCTAGATTTCCTATGTACCCTAATATTATTTTATATTAACAACATGTGCCAATTTGACATTGTTTAATGGGGAATTTTGACCAAAAATCTAGGAAGATATCATAGTACCTATGTACTTTTGTATACTTTGATATATATGCATATATTAAACAAGAGAGAGAGAGAGAGAGAATCCGAGAGGGAGAGAGAGAGGAGAGGCCGAGAGAGAGAGATAGGAGAGAGAGGGAGAGATTGTTGTCCATGTACCTTAGATCTTCTTCTACCAAATCCTAGTTATAAAAATACCTAAGTACTTGTACTTGTGAGAGGAAGATATATGGAAAGATATGAGGATGATTGAAAGTACTAGATTTTCTTACAAACCTTACACCTCAATCTTATACTTTCACAAGTCAACAACCAAACCTTTGTACTTACTATATATATATATATACATTGTACCAAGGAGAGAGAGAGAGAGAGAGAGAAAGAAAGAGGCAGGGAGAGAGGGAGAGAGAGAGAGTGTGATGTGTGCAAGTGTACTCACAATCCTAGTCCAAGATCTTTGACCAATTCTTACCTCATCAAAGTACCATCAAATCTAGTCAATCCTTTAACCATTGGACAACAAATGTTAGGGGAAAATTTACCTCTTAGATAATAGACCAACCTTTGGCTATAAATAGCACCCATTTCTCCCCATTTCAACTCACACCTTACATACTTCAACTTCTCTCTCTAGAAAGCTTAGTGTTCTTGCTTGTTCTTGAAGTTCTTCCCAAGTTCTTCAAGAAACTCATCCAAGACCGCCACTAAACCACCACTCGACCACCCTTTCGATCAAAAAGTTTTAGTAGTATTAGTCAAGATCTAGTTTCGAGAGAAACCTTTCTCTTTCGAAGCTACAGGAAGCCTACCGTAGGAAGTTACTCCGTCCGATAGCTGACGTACCTTCTAACTTCCATAGTCGTCACTACCGCCAAGAAGAACGGTAGGACGTTCTTATACCTTCCAATCCTAAGTATAGATAATTGAATGATCATGTAGAATTCTCTGTCCCCGCTATTCCTAAGTATACGTAGAATATTCTTATACTTGCTAAATCTAAGTTTAACGATATATTTATTCAATAAACAAATGATGTTTTGAACTTCTCAAAAGGAAGAATGATTATGGATTTAACTGAAGTATTTGTATTTTGATCTTAGAAAGATTATGAGCATGTATACATGTTTACTTGTCTTATTTGTTGATATGTGTTTAAGCATAAGTGATTTATCACTTCAAAAGCGTCCGTACATGTAGCGTTATGTTTTAATGTGATTGAGCATGATTATGTGATAATGTGAGCATGATAGCTAACATAGAGTTGGATGATCTTGCTAGTTTAGTTTCAAGATTACAATGAATGATTTATGCTTAAGTCCCACTGCGGAGTCTATGCATGAGAACGAGACACGAAAACCGAGATGTAGAAACATGACACCTAGGGTGTGGTTGACATGGATAAAAATATTTTTGAAACTACATAATGGCTGTGGGCAGCATGCCCTCGGAGAGAAAGGATTTCGTTCCTTTTCGCCGTTGCGGCCCTTTTTGGAAATCGAGGGAACGTGAGCGGAGAGGCAAGCGCTCAAAAATACAGAGTCGCCACTTGAGTTTTGAAGGTCCGACACTCAAGGAACTGTATTTCGAAGCACCTGCCGCGCTGTTTGTTTGAAAAAGTTATGGAAACCAGTCCGTCATAACCATATCTGGGTTCGGGAGCCAGGTTACGAGAGGGGAAGGGTTTTAAGGCACCCCTCTCGCCCAATCCGGAGATCGGTCTCTACTTAGGCGTTTTTATGAAAACTTTTGTGATTCTTCTTCTTTTAATTAATTTTAGCCAATTAGGGCGGGGGAACGTTAATCGGGGATTAAAACTGAAACAATTTGCAGGATGTGATCAAATAATAGCATGGATGGATGGCATGACGAGTAATAAATGGGATGAAACTTAAAACAGCGATCAGATGCCAAGACCAAGCTCGAGATGGGTTTGCCCTGCACGATGGCCAACTTGCATGCATGAACAAATCTGCATGCAAGAGAACCATCGCACGAGACACTCAAACCCTCGCGCGAGTGTTGTCATCTCACCACAGTTCCAATTTCATCCCCTTCTGGGCTCTGGAAGGACCAGTGCACACCCAGGAGGCAAACCAAGCAGTTTATCAAGGGACTGTAAAATACTAATTATTACAGACAGCTTGAAAATGGAACTGAATAAAAAGGAAACACAGCCCCTAAACAGTGGGGGGATAAAAGGAGGCCAAGGGCCTGATTGCCCATGCAAGGGCCATTCCTGGGGTTCACAGAACCATCACGCGACAGAGAGTGAGTCTCGCGTGACAGTCCTGACTGGACTTCCAGGAATTGCTTTGCATGTTTAGGGTCCTGAGACAGGTTCAAGGATCACCCAAAGGCATTCCAAACTATCTGAGACAAATAACTAAGCTACTGTATTTTGTTTTGCATGCGTAACAGTGATCAATATTTGAAAATGAAGCTCAACAGGCATACTAATATTGCAAAAATAGTAAATGGCTAGCCTCCTTTCCCCACGAGGTCCATTCTCTTGCTGACACAAGTGTCGCGTGAGTGTTGTAGACCATCGCGCGAGGGTTTAGCTGCCACAGATTCTTGTAACTCTTGGTATTAATTACCAGCCTTGGCCCTGTCAGCCCCCCTCAGGGATCAAAACAGAAACAGGCTGAAAGTTATACCTTTGCTTGGAAAGGGTTTGGAAATGGATTGGATTGATTGGTGAAGCCTTTGACTAAGTGTGTGTGTAGAACACTTGATTGGAAGACTAGGAAGTGGTTTGGGTTAGTAACTTTGTGCTAGAATGCTAATTGCCTTGTGAATGGTAATTAACTTTCTTAACCTTTTTCTTGGAACCCTTAACATGGAAGACCAATGGGGCTATTTATAGGGGAAGTGAGTGGGCTAGGTGGTGGCAAAACATGGCTTTGCAACCAGCCAACAAGGCTGGTCACAACTTGGTGGATAAACTAGCCAACAAGGTGAGTGGGAGTGGTTGTGAGGGTGTGAGGGTGTAACCTGCCAGAACTCTGTTCAGCTGAGGAAAACGGGGTTCCAGCCCATGGGGACTCATGTGACACCCAATCATCACAAATCCAGCTGGATTATGTGATAGTGACAGGAGGGAACCATCGCGCGAGGGTCAACAGTCAACAGTTTGACTTTGACCACACCTGGTAAGCTGAGTATCGCGCGAGGAACATGAAGAATCGCGCGACGGTCAAATCTAACCCTAGGGTTTGACTGAAGGTTCAGAAGGGTTCAAAAGGTTTAAGCGGGGTTCTAAGCACTCCAACCTCAATCCATTCCCAATCCAAGCTCGTTTGATCCGATTTCATCATCGGGGAAACAAGAACACCGTAAAACAAAGTAAAACAATTGGGAGACCCAGATTGGGGTGTCTACAGTAGTCCCTCTTTGACGGCACGCGGAGCACCATTGACTGGTACGGGTAACGTCAAAGATTTCTAGACACCCACCAAATCCGCCCAAAAGCCAATTAAATGGAAAATGCAGACGAGTATATAAAAATACCGTGCACCAAGGGGAAATTGAAGATCGGACGGATAGATCACCGCTGGTTGATGATCGGACGGATGGATCGTCGCTGATTGATGATCGGACGGATGGATCGTCGCTGTTTGATGATCGGACGGATAGATCGTTGCTGATTGATAATCGGACGGATGGATCGTCGCTGATTGATGATCGGACGGATAGATCGTCGCCGATTTGATGATCGGACGGATAGATCGTCGCTGATTGATGATCGGACGGATATATTATTGCTGATTGATGATCGGACGGATAGATCGTTGCTGATTGAAGATCGGACGGACGGATCGTCGGTGATTGAAGATGGGACGGATGGATCGTCGTTGATTGAAGATCGGACGGATAGATCGTCGCTGATTGAAGATCGGACGGATGGATCGTCGTTGATTGAAGATCGGACGGATAGATCGTCGTTGATTGAATATGGGATGGATGGATCGTCGTTGATTGAAGATCAGACGGATGGATCGTCGTTGATTGAAGATCAGACGGATAGATCGTCGCTGATTGATGATCGGACGGATAGATCGTCGCTGATTGAAGATCGGACGGATAGATCGTCGCTAATTGAAGATCGGATGAATGGACCGTCGTTGATTGAAGATGGGACGGATGGATCGTCGCTGATTGATGATCGGACGGATAGATCGTCGCTGATTTGATGATCGGACGGATAGATCGTCGCTGATTGATGATCGGACGGATAGATCGTCGTTGATTGAAGATTGGACGGATGGATCGTCGTTGATTGAAGATCGGACCATTGCTGGGGATACAAAATTCTTCGGGTTTTGAAGGCAAAGCTTTCAAAATGACCCTCAAATTTTGTCATAGAATATACCAGAACCATCGCGCGAGGGTTTCCAGTTAGGGCTTGGATCTGAATAGGCCCAGACCCGGCCCAAGCCCGTTCCATTCGTTTAAACGTCCGCTGGACGTTACAGAAACAGTACTTCAGGAGTTTCAAAACTTCTGAACTTCTTCCCTCTCTCGCCTCTCCTCTTAAACCTCTCTCAAACCCTCTCAAGCCTTGATTCCATCCACAAAATCGACAAGCCCAACCTTGATCAAGCATCCATGGTAGACCATGGCAACGGGGATGGCGGAGGAGAGGTTGTTGATCAGTTAGAGGACCGAGGAGGTCCAATGGGCACCGAAACGGGAGATCAAACACCGGCGGAGGCCACCGCAGGGGCCGGTGCAGTAGTTGCAGGCGGCGGTGATGGCGAAGGGGGTCGCGAGCAGGCGACTGGTGCCGGCGATGAGAGTCGCGCGACAGAGCCAGAGGCTCGCGCGACTGTTGATACAGGGGCCGTGGGGGCTGCTGTCAAGCATTTGGACTCGAGCATAGCCATAGAAGGGTCGGTGGCGACCGGAGTGGGTCCAGGAGACGCCGGAGATATTGGTGCTGGAGAGCACCATCGTGCGACAGAGGAGGAGCCTCGCGCGATGGTTCAGACTGGGAAGCCAGTGGTAGTGGGGCTGGAGATGATGCCATTCAAGCCGACCGGGTCCCCGCTGAGGGATTCGGCGAAGGGCAAGAGCGTTGTAGATGCGGAGGAAGAGGTCACAGAGACTCCTGTTGAGGTCCAAGAGGAGGACATTTTGTTTCGGCCCGCGGTGACGTCGTCGAGTCATAGGCCGATCACAAAACACGACGTTGCCGAGTTCTTGACCGACGAGGCATTGGCGAGGCTTCTTGAGGATAACCCCCTGATTGGGGAGTTGGTCCTAAAGGCCAGGGAGGATCGTGCTCGGGCCATTGAGGCGTCGGAGGCCGCGGAGAGGGCGGAGAGGGCTGAGAGAGAGAGAGACAAGAGAGATGAGCTCTTGAGAGAGGCGGAGGCCGAGGAGAGGGCCAGAGCAGAGGCACAGGGGCCTAGGGTTACGGCCGTGGCGGAGGCGAAGAACACGAGTCGCCCGGGCTTTTCAGCGGAGGCATATGTGCTTCCTACGCCGCACCTTTTTGTGCCGTCGGGCATTGGGGCACGCATACCGTCGCGGAGAGACTACGACGACGAGTTGGTGTTGAGAGATCCCCGGGTCCACATTGCAGCGACGTGGATGGAGGTATATTCCCAGAAAACACCCTTTGTAACTTAATTTCGATATTCTTGCTTTCCATAGTTCACATTCGATACTTGCTTAGAATATGCTTGAACTTAGAATTGCACAGATAACTTGCGAGCCAAAGCATGCTAAAACTATGTACTTCTTGTAACGTAGGCCCAACATGCAATAACTTGAAACCAATCATCCGTTGTAGGCTTCATTGATTACCTAGAACTTGAAAATGAGAACTCCGTATGCACGGGAATCTAGAATAGCACACCACACTCCCGAGTCGAGCCATGGCATAGAACTCAAGCCGAACACGTGTCCTAGGCTTCATTGATTACCTAGAACTTGAGAATGAACTTCCTGTATACTGATAATCCCTTTTGCTGCTTGTCTTTGTGTCTGAAACAGGCTGGAGCGGGACAGCGGGATATCCGCGGCTTCGGGGGCACGTGCATGTCCTTACGGCTGTACGAGGGGTTGCCTGAGAGAGTGAGGCGGTTGGTGGATGAGGCAGGCTTCGGGGTGTTCGTGCAGACTTTGACCCCTGCGAGGAATGACCACGCCGTCCTTGTAGCACTTGCTGAGAGGTGGAGAGATACCACCAATACCTTCCACCTACCTCCTGGGGAGATGACAGTGACGCATGCAGACTTCGCAGCGATCACAGGGCTGAGGGTTGGAGGTGAGCCCATCCCATTCGACTCGGGAATCCAAGAGGATCGGGCTGCTTTGGAGTGGTTTCTGGGCAAGGCGCCCAAGATAGAGGAGGGGATGGCGAGGTATGACCAGTTCAAGGGTTACCTGAAGAAGGAGGTGACGAATGACCGGGAGGCAGAGCAGATGGCCCGAGCGTTCCTGCTATACCTGTTTGGTGCCACTCTGTACCCAAACAGACGAAGCAAAGTCCACCTCTCCTACTTGCCAGCGCTGAGGGACTTGACGACGGCCTCACGCTTCGACTGGGGTGGAGCTGCTCTTGGGACAGCCTACCACTTCTTTGGCTATTCGTTGAGAACGGGAAAGAGCACGGCTGGCTACTGAAGGGTCTGGGAGGTACGATTCTAACCCTTCATTAAGCACAATTTGATTATGCTTGTCCATTGTTTAGTCTGCTTGACTGTTTCAATTTCAAATACTGTATGCCTTGTGACTAATGTTTGAATTTGTCTAAACATTGTGCAGCTTTGGGCCTACGAGGTTTTGCAGATGTATCCGCCGGAGTGCAAGCATCCAGACCTGAGCACCCTCCCTCGTGCGCTGAAATGGAGCAAGGCGAGCATGGGGAAGAAAGAAGAGAGAGGCGATCTCAACGCCTTCAGGCTGTACTTGGACGAGCTCAGGGCCTCACAGGTATGAACACATAATCATAAGCATTAGACATGTATTCGTTTCCTTGCTTTAATGCTGTCGCTGATCAATTGTTTGTATTGCTTGTTTGCCTTGAATTGCAGGTCAATTGGGATCCTTGGAGGAGAGCGGGACCAGAGCCAGAGTACTTGGCCCGGAGCGGAGTTGTCACAGCCAGCAGGGTGCTACTGGAGTCGGCCTTCGGTTGGCAATGGTACTTGGGGGATCGAGTGACACGCCAGTCGCTTGGTCACCTTGAGTTCCAGGTGCCAGGGCAACTCCCACCCCGAGCTTCACACACAGGAGAGTACACACGGGCTGAGCTGGAGAGGTACACGAGGCCGGACATTGAGCTTGCGCACTACTTGCATCCTGAAAGGGACTATACTGTCTACCAGAGAGACTTCCTGGCGGGTCCACTGGGGATTCGTGGCCTGAGAGAGGTGCGGGGCCAGGCCGCAGGAGCCGCTAAGGAGAGGAGAGCAGCTAGAGAGAGACAGAGAGGAGGTGAGAGCCGGGCAAGGCAAACTCTGAGTGGACCGGTGGCTGGTGGACCCCCTGAGCTACTTTGGAGGATTCCTATGGTTGACAGCCAGGGGAATCCTGCAGAGTTACAGTTAGTGCCCGCGAGAGCGGAGCCCACCCCTGTGACCGTTTCGGTAAGACTCAGCTTCCAATATTGCTTTTCAATTCAAAATACTTGAATTATATGCTGAATAGCCTGATAAACTTGAATTGCATGCAGGTGCCTACTGAGTGGGTGAACGAGGCCGTTCGACGCATGCTGGCGTTGGAGAACATGGTGAGAATAGCGGCAAGCGGCATGCCACTGGAGCTGCAATACCAGGTACCGACACCACAGCCGACTCAGCCAGCCGTTGTTCAGAGGACCCAGGTATGAAAAACGATACATTCCAGCTTTCGATACATTCCTGCTTTGATAGCTTGATAGACTGTACATGCTTTCAATACAGAAATACAATATGCACAATAGATACTCATGCTTTGAAATGAAATGACAATGCAGGTGTAGGGGAAGATGAACCCTAGGAGGAAGAGTGCCCGAGATCCGCCACCGAAGAAGGTGGCGGCAAAGGGACCCACACCTCTGGCCACTACTACGCAGCGACAGACCAGGGGCTTACAGACGGCGCGCGCACGCGAGGAGGAAGCCACACAAGCCGCGAGGCGTGCTGAGCTTCGGTATCAACTCAAAAGGCGCGAGAAGCCGACACTAGAGGAGCCGGGCCGTCGAAAGCGGCTAATCTTGGGTCAAATCTTCGAGGACGAGGAAGAAGAGGAAGGAGAGGAAGAAGAGGACGAGGAGGAAGGAGAGGAAGAAGAGGACGAGGAGCACTCGTCCACTAGCAGTGGCTCCGACGACTCCATTGACGATCCGGGGTACAGGGACGATCCCCAGGAGCTATGGGACGATGCAGGTAGCGATGACGGGCTTAGAGTGCGCGGAAGGCGACGATGAAGCCTCCGTTACCCTTTTGCATGCTGCTTTTGATTTTGATTATGGGCCTGCGTGCCCAAATAGATAGCTTTCGACATACATTTTGAGGGCCTGCGTGCCTTTTGACTAGCGGGCGCATGTGCCCTGACTTGACTTGATGTTTTTGATTGGCCGATGTGCCGTTGATATAGTAGTTCCTTTGGGGGACATGGATAAATCATGGTTGTTATAGAAATTTGCATTTTTCAAGTTTATTGTTTCTCGTTACGAATAAGAGAAAGTAAAACCCGCCACTAATACCAAACTTGCATTGACAACACACCGAGACCACTCACAGACACATATGAGTATAAAAAACTGGCCTAGCTCTGAAAGAAATAGGAAAGGTACCCTAGGATACGGCTAGGATACGAGGATACGAGAAATAATCAAAATTTTGGGCATTAATACACCAAAACTCACAATACTCTGTTGAAGACAAAACTGACACTCATGAAAGGTCAATGACGGTCAACATGACCTGTACCAATCAACGGAACTGAACAAAACGTCTCGAGAATAGACTTATACCGAAAAAAGCACAAAATGACGCGAAAATGGCATAATACATCCAAGAATGACTCAATTATGTCCCGGACTGAAACCGACACCTCCACACAGTCACTCAAGGTCTAGGTGACCTTCATGACATGACCAAAATGGGCTAGAGCCTCCATGGCGAGTTTCGACCTCCCGAAACCTCGATTTGAACTTGAAACGGGCCTCCGAGGGTCCAAAATCTTCGTTGAGCATGGCATTTGGAATCCGATGCTTGGATACAGTCATAAATACTTATAATGATTTGCTGCAATCATTAAAATATAAAAAGACCCTTGGAATGAAAAATGACCAAAATTGGACAGTGGCTGTTGGAATATGTCAAAACTGCAGACAAACCATCACGCGATGGTTTGGAACTGTCGCGCGAGTGATCTATGTCGCGCGATGCTTCGGAAGTGTCGCGTGATAGTCAAATCCTGCTAAGCTGCCTTGGTTTGACCAAATTATTGCCATTATCTTGTTCATTGTTCCACGTCTTGGGAGCTGTTCTGATGTTGCAGAAAGAAGGCAGTCCTTGCATGGCAAGGTGGTGGGACACCTAAGCTTCAATTCCACCATATTTGGCCTGTAAGAAGGAAGGTTTTAGGAGGAATGTAGTGTGCACCCCTCTTTATTACCAAAAATGGGAGATTCGTTGACGGAAATACTCGACCTTTGGCTACTGAGAGAAGAAACCATAAACTGGGCGAGCCCTCGGTCTCGATGCTTGTCCTCAGTTCGAGATCTCCGATTCGCTCGACCATGCGTCGAGCTCCTCCAAGCCGCATTGCCTTTCTGGGACCCGATTGTGCATGTCTTCCGGTTTCGACAAGACGAGATGTGCCCCACCATAGAAGAATTTCAAGCGTATGCTCCAGGTTTTGCCAACCTAGACGTTCTTGCGGTTCCGCCCGTTCACGAAGACATGGAGCAAATCCTACAGGCGAAACTCAATATTCCAGAGGCACTGACGGCCAGTATCATTCAGAATGGTGAACTCAACATCATCCGCCTAATTGAGCTGTATGGGCCCGAGGGAGCCCTGGAAGACTATGTGAGGGAAGCTCATAGACGCTTCGTTTTGTCCATATGCGCACTGGCTGCATATATGCTGATTCCCATTGAAGGAGGAGCGAGTCCCAAATTAGTGAGCATTGCCCTGCAAATGGATGCCCAGAAAAACATCATGCCCGTGATTTTAGCGGAAACGCTCCTGGGTTTAGACATGTTGAAACTTGAGCAAGTTGATTCCTTTAGCGGATGCCCCATCCTGCTCCAGGTAGATTCCCATTCGACACACTTTCTTGCATTTTCGTCTTTACCCCAAATACTCAGGCTGTATTTGATTTCTGACTTGTCCTCTGTTCCCATGCAGCTCTGGCTGGCGGACAAAGTGGGGGTTTTAGAAGAGCCGCAGGCTGGCTTTGAAGACTTCCCCAGGCTTTTGGTCGAAAGACCAATGATATTCCCTGACCTAACGGTGGATATATGGTTTGCGTTTCTGAATGATATGCACTCTGAGGACATAGTCTGGAGATGTCTCTGGTTAAACCTTCTGGAAATGACACTCAACTCAGCTGGATTCAAGAGAGTGATAATCGCTGGCCTATCGAGCTTCACGTTTTACGTTACAGGGCGTACACTCCGACAGCTCGGGAGAAGCCAAGGGTACAAGCGTTATGGGGCAGAAGATTTTGACATCCCTGCATTTGACTCGTGGCAATTGCGCTGCTACAAAGACACCTGGGGCAATAGGACACTGAAGGAACCAATCCCAGACTTCAAGACATGGTTGGAGAGTTGCTACATAAGATGGCTTCGCGTTGAAGTCGAAGCAAGGCTGAGGGGATATTTCTGAATCCCGTGGAAAAACCAAGTTTGTAATTAGTAAAACCATCAAGCAGCCTGAACTTCTGGCTCTGCTTTTCAATGCTTGCTTTGTAGATTGTATGACCTTTTGCCCGGCTTGATCGGCCAAATAACGACTTTTAAATAAGAACCATCCGGCCGTTATCCATTCGAGGGACCGAATTCGTCACCAAACGTGCAATTTGAACAAACAACGCTTTGACAGAGTCATAATCATCCATAATGACCTACTAGAAGCATCGGAATTTCAAAAACTGGCCCGAGGCAAAATGCGAGAAATCACCCCTCAAAAGACAGTAGCCTGCCTTACTGTGCCGAAATAAACTGAACCCTCGCGCGAGTGAGAGAAACCATCGTGCGAGTACAAACAGTCGCACGACACTTCAGAACCATCGCGCGATTGAGAACTCCTGTTACAGTGGCCAGTCTTGACTCATTCAGAAAGTAAAAGGTGGCAGATTCTGCCAGCAGCTCTGGACGTGCAGGGGCTTCTGGTTCCTCCCAGAGGTGTGTCCTTGCTTTTAATGACTAGGGGGGGACACCTTTCATGGACACCTCTTCCAAGGGAAAAACATTATACACTTCCTTGGCTTATAAAAGCAAGGTTGCCTCCTGAGTGATCACATACCCTCCGTAGGAAAAATCCCACAGGCCTTAGACCCTAATGGCAAATCATCTTCCCGCATTAATTAGCCCGTGGCTCGAAGAATTTGTCGCGAGCGATTGGCTATGCTTCCGTTCTCACGGGCTGGCCGCCTTTCGCTTCCTAAAAAGTATAAGGCTTCGCCCCGAAATCCTAAAAGCAGCTCTCCAGTTCTGGGATCGGGACGTCCATGTGTTCCGATTTGGGGACAACGAGCTGTGCCCGACTGTAGAAGAATTTCAAGCATATCTCCAAGGTTTTGCTTCGAGCGCGATTGTCGTGCCACCTTGCAGACAAAGCATGTCAAAGCTGCTGAAAACCTGTTTGAATATTTCAAGGGGCGCGGCGGAAGGCCTGCTGATCGGCGGACAAATAAACGTCGTGCGCCTAATGGAATGGTACGGGCCCGACGGCGATCCAGCGGACACTGTGCTGCAGGCTCGACGCCGATTTGCCCTGTCAATTGGTGTACTAGCCGCGTACCTGCTGGTGTCTCCATACGGACGACCCGACCCCTTGCTGGTAGACGTGGCTACACAGATGGGTGTTCGAAAGAACGTAGTTCCCATGGTGCTTGCCGAAACACTCATTGGTTTGGATTTGGTGGCCGCCGGTCAAACGAACACGTTCGGTGGCAGCCCACTCCTGTTGCAGGTAAACTCTCACTCAGCTCACCTTTTTCCGGCTTTCACACAGTCTGTTTTTATCTCAACTCTCGGCTAAGGCTATATAGAAGCTCTTTACTTGTTTTCTTTCGCTCAGGCTTATGTGGCTCCTTACTTGTCTTTTCGCTCATACAGTTGTGGCTGTACGACAAACTCGGGCTAATCTCGGCTCCTGAAGCGAACTGGCCCCGTTTGCCCGGGCAAATGCATCAAAGGGGAATGATATACCCAGAGATGTCTGAGGAGGAGTGGTACACCTTCATGAGAGAGATGTCTCCGCGCGAGATCGTCTGGCGGCACGAAGCCCTGAACATCCCGGACATGGCTATGCACTCTACAGGTTTTGAGAGGATGGTGATTGCTGGGCTGTCCAGTTTCACGTTCTACATTCCAGGTCGCATTCTGCGGCAGTTAGGCATGAGTCAAGGCTTTCATCGAGCTGGGATAGAAGGTTTCCAGATTCCAACATTCACAGCCCAACATCTGGTAGGGTATGAGCGTAACTGGGGCTTGAGAGAACTCGGAGGAGTGGAAGAAGACTTCAACACGAGACTCAAACGCCGCTATGTAGCATGGCTAAGAGAAGAGGTTGCAAGGAGACAAAACACAGACTGACTCCTGACATGACTCCAATTATCTAGAATAAACTGTGAGTCCGTGAGGGCCTCTTAGCATTTCGTTCTGTTTTTGATGCTTTTACTGTTTTTTAGGGCTCTGCTCAGCCTATGTAATAGAAATAATAGTTTTGAATAAAGGTGAAAGATTAAGAATTTTTCCCCTTTTTGTTCCAAGTGTTGAACACCACGTCGTTTTGAATATCGACGCACACCCTGGAATAAAAACCCTGGATCGAGTTGGTTGATTGTGACCGAATCTCACAGAGAGACTGCCTACGTATCCCAAGCTAGGGAATCAGGTCAAAATGTAGTTCAGGCTAAGGTTCGCTCGTGTATTTTGGCTCTCCTTTTGCGCTCTAATTTTTGCCTAGAACTGCCTTTGCAGGTTTCCAGTCTAGCGAGCTTTGATTGAATGCCTATTTATTTTTGCCTAAACTGCCCCCTTGGGTTTTCAGTCTAGTAGGCTTGCTCTAATTTTTGCTTGGAACCGCCCACCCTTGTGGTTTTCGGCCCAACGAGCTTCTCTCAAGGATAGTAACGTTTAAGTTGATCCAGGTTGACCAGAGTGTTGAACTCGTTGCCGTCCAGATCAATGAGCTGAGCCGCCCCACCCGAGAGGATGGTCTTGATAATGTAAGGTCCTGCGTGCTTCGGGCGGAACTTACCACGTAGATAAAAAATGGGAGCCCGGATTTCCTTCGTGACCATATCCCCTTTAGCCAAGTCACGAGACCTCACTTTCTTGTTAAATGCCCGAGCAATTCTGCGCTGATACCCCTGAACGTGATACAAGGCACGAAGCCTCCTCTCATCAAAGAGCATAAGTTCAACAAATCTCCCACTAAGCCATTCGGACTCCGTGAGTCCACATTCAGCCATGATCCTCAAAGTCGGTACTTCAAGCTCGATGGGAAGCACAGCTTCCATCCCATAGACTAGGGAAAAAGGGGTTGCCCCTGTTGATGTTCGAATTGACGTGCGATACCCCCAAAGAGCTAGAGGCAGCTGCTCATGCCAGTCCCTGGCGGACTCTGCGGACTTCTTGATGATAGTCTCGATGTTCTTGTTGGCCGCTTCGACCGCCCCATTCGTCTGAGGGCGATAGAATGTTGAGTGATGAACCTGAATCTTGAATTCCTCAAAAAGTTCTAACACCCTGCCTTTGAAATGAACCCCATTGTCAGAAACGAACGCCTGTGGAACCCCGTACCGATAGATGATGTTCTTTCGGATGAACTGAGCAACCTGAACCGCCGTCAGGGTCTTGTAAGATTCAGCCTCGACCCACTTGGTGAAGTAATCTATCGCCACCAAAATGAACTGATGCCCGTTCGAAGCAGAAGGCCTGATCATGCCGATAACGTCGATACCCCAAACAAAAAAGGGCCAAGGCGATGTCATGCCGAACAGTTTAGAAGGAGGGACGTGCATGGGATTGGCATGGATTTGACACCTATGGCAGCGGCGTACACAATCCACACACTGAGATTCCATGGTAGACCAAAAGTAACCCTGTCGCAGGATTTTTCTGGCGAGCATGACCCCGCTCATGTGAGGGCCACAAACTCCCTCATGAATTTCCTCCATGATGTTGATGGCCTCAGTACCACTGACACAGAGCTTGTGCATTCCGCAGTAAGATCTCCGATACAGCTTCCCCCATAGATAATGTATTGAGCAGCCAACCTTCGCAGCGCTGTTTGATCCTTCTTAGTGGTGTCAGGCGGGAACTAACCACTTTCAATGAAATTCCAAATGTCATGATACCAGGGTAGGCCGTCATCAACATCATCGACGGCGTTGATGTACTGATAAGCAGGCAAGTCCCGCTGTTCAATTAGAATAGGACGAAGCTTGACACCAATCGGAAGCTCGACCATGGAAGCCAGAGTTGCTAGAGCATCAGCGAACTGGTTCTTCATTCGAGAGATGTGCGTGAACGTGACTTTGTTGAAACGAGGAATGAGGTCCTCCAGGTCTTGGTGATAAGGCTTCAATCTGTCCTCCCGAACTTTCCAGTCCCCGTTAGCCTGGTGTGGGCAGCATGCCCTCCGGAGAAAGGATTTCGTTCCTTCCCGCCGTTTGCGGCCCTTTTTCGAAAAAAATCGAGGGAGCGCGAGCGCCGGTGGCAAGCGCTCAAAAATACAGAGTCGCCACTTGAGTTTTGAAGGTCCGACACTCAAGGAACCGTATTTCGAAGCACCTGCCGCGCTGTTTGATTTGAAAAAGTGAAGGAAACTAGTCCGTCATAACCATATTTGGGTTCGGGAGCCAGGTTACGAGAGGGGAAGGGTTTTATGGCACCCCTCTCGCCCAATCCGGAGATCGGTCTCTACTTAGGCATTTTTATGAAAACTTTTGTGATTCTTCCTCTTTTAATTAATTTTAGCCAATTAGGGCAGGGGAACAGTTAATCGGGGATTAAAAACTGTAACAATTCGCAGGATGTGATCAAATGGTAGCATGGATGGATGGCATGATAAATAATAAATGGAATGAACTTGAAATAGCGATCAGATGCCAAAGCCAGGCTCGGGACAGATTTGCCCTGCATGATGGCCAACTTGCATGTATGAACAGATCTGCATGCAAGCCAACCATCGCGCGAGACACACTGACCCTCGCGCGAGTGTTGTCACCTCACCACAGTCCCAAGATCATCCCCTTCTGGGCTCTGGAAGGACCAGTGCACACCCAGGAAGCAAACCAAGCAGTTTGTATGGAACTGTAAATACTAATTATTACAGAACGCTCCAAGCAGGAGCCAAATGAATTGAAACACAACCCCTAAACAGTGGGGGTATCAAAATAGAGGCCAAGGGCCTAGCTACCCATGCAAGGGCTATTCATGGGAATCACAGAACTGTCGTGCGACAGAGAGTGAGTCTCGCGCGACATTCCTGACTGGACTTCCAGGAATTGCTTTGCATGTTTGGGGTCCTGAGACAGATTCAGGGGCTCCTAAGGGCATTCCAAACTATTTAGAGCAAATAAACTAGCTACTGTATTTTGTTTTTGCATGCATAACAGTGATCTAAAAGTCAAACTGAAGTACAACAGGCATGAACATATTGCAAAATAGAAAAGGGCTAGTCTCCCTTCCCCACGAGGTCCATTCTCTTGCTGACACAAGTGTCGCGCGAGACTAGGGGACCATCGCGCGAGGGTGTAACTGCCACGAATTCTTATAACTCTGCTGGCTTTAGGACCAGGGCATGGTATTGATTGCCAGCCTTGGCCCTGTCAGCCCCCCTCAGGGATCAAAACAGAAACAGGTTAAATATTATACCTTTGCTTGGAAAGGGTTTGGAAATGGATTGGATTGATGGGTGTGGCCTTGCAACCAAGTGTGTATGAACACACTAAGTTCAGGAGATTAGGAGGTGGTTTGGGGTTAATAACTTTGTGCTAGCTAGTGTTTGCCTTACAAAATAACCAATGAACTCCTTAGTCAATTTTTGGAACCCCTAACATGGGAGATGAAGGGGGGTATTTATAGGAGGAGTGTAAGGGCTAGTGTAAGGGCTAGTTAGTGACCAAACAAGGCCTTGGGACCAGCCAACAAGGTTGGACACAACTTGGTTGTGAGGCTAGCCAACAAGGTGAGTGGGGAGTGGTTGTGAGGGTGTGAGGTTGTAGCCTGCAAGAACCCTGTTCAGCTGAGGAAAACGGGGTTCCAGCCCATGTGACACCCAATGATCACCTGTCCAGCTGGATTCTGTGATAGGGACAGGAGGGAACTGTCGCGCGAGTGTCCAGAACCATCGCGCGATGGTCAACAGTCAACAGTTCGACTTTGACTACACCTGGCAAGCTGAGTGTCGCACGAGGGACACAAAGGCTCGCGCGAGGGTCCACTCTGGCTCTAGGGTTTGACTGAAGGTTCAGAGGGGTTCAAAAGGTTCAAGCGGGGTTCTAAGCATTCCAAGCCTAATCCATTCCCAATCCAAGCTCTGTTTGATCCGATTTCATCATCGGGGAAACAAGAAAATCATAAAACGAAGTAAAACAATGGGGAGGTCCAGATTGGGGTGTCTACAGTAGTCCCTCTTTGACGGCACGCGGAGCACCAATGACTGGTACGGGTAACGTCAAAGATTTCTAGACACCCACCGAATCCGCCCAAAAGCCGAAAAAAATGGAGACGAGTATATAAAAATACCGTGCACCAAGGGGGGCTTGAAGATCGGACGGATAGATCGCCGCTGGTTGATCAGACGGATAGATCGTCGCTGGTTGATCGGACGGATGGATCGTCGCTGATTGACTGATCGGACAGATAGATCGTCGCTGATTGATTGATCGGACGGATAGATCGCCGCTGATTGATTGATCGGATGGATAGATCGTCGCTGATTGATTGACAGATAGATCAGGATGATTGGCAGATAGATAAATCGCGGTTGTGATCGGGCAGATAGATAAATCGTCGATTTGATGATCAGACGGATAGATCGTTGCTGATTGATTGATCGGACGGATAGATCGTCGCTGATTGATTGATCGGACGGATAGATCGCCGCTGATTGATTGATCGGACGGATAGATCGCCGCTGATTTATTGATCGGACAGATAGATCGTCGCTGGTTTGATGATCGGACCGATAGATCGTCGCTGATTGATCGATCGGACGGATAGATCGTCGCTGATTGATCGATCGGACGGATAGATCGTCGCTGATTTGATGATCGGACAGATAGATCGTCGCTGATTTGATGATCGGACGGATAGATCGTCGCTGTTTGCGGGCGGACCACTGCTGGGGATATAAAAATCTTTGGGTTTGAAGACAAAACTTTCAAAATGACCCTCAAAATTTTTGTACAACATATCAATAAGTCATGGACCCCAAAAAGGGAGTGATTGAGATTGGGCCAGACTCAGAACCTGAATTGGGCCTGAGGCCCAAAACAAAGTGTCGCGCGACACTCACGAACCATCGCGCGAGGGTCTAAAGTTAAGGCTTGGGTCTGAACAGGCCCAGACCCGGCCCATACCCGTTCCAAACGTTTAAAATCCGCAGGACGTTACAGAAACCGTACCAGAACAGTTTCGAATTTTTGAAACTCCTCCAAACCTCTCATCTCTCCTCTCAAACCTCTCCCAAACCTTGATTTCGTCCGTAAATCCCATAAACCCAACCTTGATCGTCCACCCATGGCAGACCACGGCAGTGGGGAAGACGGGGGAGGTGTTATCGTTGAGCCAGTGGATCGAGGAGGGTCCTCGGCCGTCGAAACAGGGGATCAAGCACCGGTGGAGGCCACCGCAGGGGCCGGTGCAGCGGTTGCAGGCGGCGGAGATTGCGAAGAGGGTCGCGAGCAGGCGACTGTTGGCGGCGACGAGTGTCGCGCGACAGAGCCAGAAGCTCGCGCGACTATTGAGCCTGAGGCCGCTGGGGCTGTCGTCGAGCAGTTAGATCCGAGCATGGCTGTAGAAGGGTCGGTGGTGACCAGAGTGAGTTCAGGAGACGCCGGGGGTATTGGTGCTAGAGAGCGCCATCGCGCGACAGAGAAGGAGCCTCGCGCGATGGTTGATGCTGGAGGAGGCAGTGGCAGTGGGGCTGGAGGTGATACCGTTGAGCCGTCCGGGTCCCCGCCGAGGGATTCGGCGAAGGGCAAGGGTGTTGTAGATGCAGAGGTGGAGACCACAGAGACTCCGGTTGAAGTCCGAGAGGAGGACATTTTGTTTAGGCCCGCGGTGACGTCGTCGAGCCATAGGCCGATCACTAGACACGACGTCGCCGAGTACTTGACCGACGAGGCACTAGCGAGGCTTCTTGAGGACAACCCCCTGGTTGGGGAGTTGGTCCTAAAGGCTAGAGAGGACCGCGCCCGGGCCATTGAGGCGTCAGAGGCCGCGGAGAGGGCCGAGAGAGAGAGACAGGGGAGAGAGGAGCTCTTGAGAGATGCAGAGGCTGAGGAGAGGGCCAGAGTTGAGGCGCAGGGGCCTAGGGTTATAGATGTGACGGAGGCGAAGGACACGAGTCGGCCAGGCTTTTCAGCGGAGGCATACGTGCTTCCTACGCCGCACCTCTTTGTGCCGTCGGGCATTGCGGCCCGCGTACCGTCGCAGAGAGACTACGACGACGAGTTGGTGTTGAGAGATTCCCGGGCCCACATTGCAGCGACATGGACGGAGGTATATTCCCAGAAAACACCCTTCGTAACTTGATTTTGGTATTCTTGTTGTGATAGTTCACGTTCGATACTTGCTTAGAATGTACTTGAACTTAGAATTGCATAGATAACTCACGAGCCAAAGCATGCCAAAACTATGTACTTCCCGTAACGTAGGCCCAACATGTAATAACTTGAACCAACCATCCGTTGCAGGCTTCATTGATTACCTAGAACTTGAAAATGAGGACTCTGTATGCACGGAAATCCTGAACAGCACATCAAACTCCCAAGTTGAGCCATGGCATAGAACTGAGGCCGAATATATGTCCTAGGCTTCATTGATTACTTAGAACTTGAGAATGAACTTCCCGTATACTGACGAATCCTTTCGCTGCTTGTCTTTGTATCTGAAACAGGCTGGAGCAGAACAGAGGGATATTCGCGGCTTCGGGGGCGCGTGCATGTCCTTACAGCTGTACGAGGGGCTGCCGGAGAGAGTGAGGCGGCTGGTGGACGAGGCAGGCTTCGGGGAGTTTGTGCGGACTTTGACCCCGGCGAGGATTGACCATGCCGTCCTTGTTGCACTTGCTGAGAGGTGGAGGGATACCACCAATACCTTCCACCTACCTCCTGATTATGTTTGGATGTTAGATGGATGAAAAGACATTCGAGGTTGTAGACACCTCCCAAACGGGGCATCGCCATACAGATTGATCACGTTTGTTTGCTCGATTGGTTGCTCGTTTCATAAACCAAAATCATGGACATTCCCATGGCTAGGAACATCGCCACATGATAACGGTTATCATCAAATAGAGTCGCCACCCAGTTTATTAAAACTGGGAAAATAGATAGAGATTCTGGATACGGGAGCCAAAAGTACAATAAGGGGAAGGTGTTAGGCACCCCTCTTTGCCCAGTCGCGAGACTGGCCCATAATCATTCAACATAAGACGTGTAGATGCTTTGTTTAATTCCAACACATAGTCTGTTTATTTATTCCTTTAAACAGTAAGTAAGGTGAGCTAGTGCGATAAATAAGCATGCATTAGAAAGCAGGGAAAGCAAATAAACTGTCCCAGGAGATCGATTACTCGGCCGGTGAATGGATGTCACGGCCGAGTAATCACACTGGTTTGATGTACCGGCCGAGGGATCGAAGCCCCGGTCGGTGTTCTTCCTCACACCGACCAGAAAGATTAATGGATAATCAAAAATGCTACGATTAATCAGAAAAGCAAGAAATTAAGACAAACCAGAGGCCGTTGGGCCTCACCACCTTGATCCCTCAGTTGCTTGATTGCTTTGGATTGGGTGTGATTGATTGATTGCTTGATCGAGAACCCTAGGGTTAGGGTTTGAACTTCGGGGTTTGATCGCCGGATTGACGGCTACCTTCGGAAGGTTAGGGCTTTTGGAGTATGGGATCGAGAGAGTATTTTGACAGAGTTTCGTGGCTTGATTGAGTGTGTAGGTCGATCAATTTCTGTGTTTATTTCGGAGCCCAAAGGCTCCTTTATATAGGCATAGGGATGACTCACTCCGGCCAATCAAATCATGAGATGGCAATTGCAATTGCAATGCATCTCTAACTCTACGTCGTAATCTCTGAGCGTAGCCCGAACGCATCGGGAAGGTAGTGTAGTTGGATCAAACCAAACGTCTGACAGAACGTTCTAGAGTCTGGAAAAAGGTCGATCTGGCGGCTGAGTAAAGGATCTTGCGGCCGTGGAATGGATGTCTCGGCCGAAGGATAGATCTTGCTGGCAACAGGTTGCTCGGGTGAGGAATTGATGTTATGGCCGTTAGATCGATGTTACGGCCGTCAGATGGATTCTCCTAGGCTTCTGTATTTCTGTCTGAAAGGCTGTATGGCTCTGAATTGGGTCCTCTAAGTGGTTCAAAGTTCTCACCGAAAGTCCTAAGGTCCTCAAGGAAGCAATCAGCAATCACTGTATCCATTTCATCATCGGGATGGTCCCAAGGCGGGACTTGAAATAATTGTTAGGCCAAATTGGGGTGTCTACAAGGGTTGGAGGTGAGCCCATCCCGTTTGACTCGGGGATCCAGGAGGATCGAGTTGTTCTGGAGTGGTTTCTGGGCAAAGTGCCCAGGATAGAGGGGGGAATGGCGAGGTACGACCAATTCAAAGGCTACCTGAAGAAGGAGGCGACGAGTGACCGGGAGGCGGAGCAGATGGCCCGGGCGTTTCTGCTATACCTGTTTGGTGCCACTCTGTACCCAAACAGGCGAAGCAACGTCCACCTTTCTTACTTGCCAGTGTTGAGGGACTTGAGGACGGCCTCACGCTTCGACTGGGGTGGAGCTGCTCTTGGCACAGCCTATCACTTCTTTGGCCACTCGTCGAGGACGGGTAAGAGCACGGCTGGTTACTGGAGGGTCTGGGAGGTACGATTTTAACCCTTTTAAGCACAATTTGATTATGCTTGTCCATTGTTTAGTCTGCCTGACTGTTTCGATTTCAAATGCCGTATGCCTTGACTAATGCTTGAACTTGTCTAAACATCGCAGCTTTGGGCCTACGAGGTTTTGCGGATGTATCCGCCGGAGTGCAAGCATCCAGACCTGAGCACTCTCCCTCGCGCGCTGAAGTGGAGCAAGGCGAGCACGGGAAAGAAGGAAGGGAGAGGCGAGCTCAACGCCTTCAGACTGTACTTGGACGAGCTTAAGGCCTCACAGGTATGAACTCGTAATCATAGGCATCAGACACGTATCCATTTCCCTGCTTTAATGCTGTTGCTGATCAATTGTTTGCATTGCTTGTTTGGGAGAGTACACACGGGCTGAGCTGGAGAGGCACACGAGGCCGGATACTGAGCTTGCGCGCTACCTGCGTCCTGATAGGGACTATGCTGTCTACCAGAGAGACTTCCTGGCGGGTCCATTGGGGATCCGTGGCCTGAGAGAGGTGCGGGGCCAGGTCGCAGGGGCCGCTCCCACCTCGAGCTTCACACACGGGAGAGTACACACGGGCTGAGCTGGAGAGGTACACAAGGCCGGATACTGAGCTTGCGCGCTACCTGCGTCTGGTAGGACTATGCGATCTACGAGAGAGACTTCTGGCGGGTCCACCGGGATCCGTAGTCCGAGAGAGGTGAAGGCGAGGCCGCAGGGCTTGAGGAGAGGAGAGCGGCCGGAGAGGGACGGAGAGGAGGTGAGAGCCGGGCAAGGCGAGCCCCGAGCGGGCTGGCGGACTTCCTGCGCTACTTTGGAGGATCCTGTGGTTGGCAGGGAATCTTGCGAGATTCTGATTAGTGCTGCGAGGCGGAGCCCGCTCTGTGATTTGGTAAGGTCTAGCTTCCAATTTTGCTTTTGAATTCCAAATACTTGAATTATCTGCTGAATAGCCTGATGAACTTGAATTGCATGCAGGTGCCAATTGAGTGGGTGAACGAGGCCGTTCGACGCATGCTGGCATTGGAGAACGTGGTGAGAAAGGCGGCGAGCGGCACGCCACTGGAGTTGCAGTACCAGGTGCCGACACCACAGCCGACTCAGCCAGCCGTTGTTCAGAGGGCCCAGGTATGGAAAACGATACATTCCTGCTTTTGATACATTCCTGTTTTGATAGCTTGATAGAGTGTACCCGTTTCTAATATAGAAATACAACATGCACAATAGATACTCATGCTTTGAAATGCAATGACAATGCAGGTGCAGGGGAAGATGAACCCTAGGAGGAAGAGTGCGCGAGATCCGCCACCGACGAAGGTGGCGGCACAGAAACCCACACCTCCGGCCACTACTACGCGGCGACAGACGAGGGGCTTACAGACGGCGCGCGCACGCGAGGAGGAAGTCAGGCAAGCCGCAAGGCAAGCTGAGCTTCGGTACCAACTCAAGAAGCGCGAGAAACCGTCATTGGAGAAGCCGGGCCCGGTTCGCAGGCCGAAACTGATCATGAGTCGAACCTCCGAGGATGAGGAAGAAGAGGGAGAAGAAGAAGAGGCAGAAGAAGAGGGCGAGGAGCACTCGTCCACCAGCAGTGGCTCTGACGACTCCATTGATGATCCGAGGTACAGAGACGATCCCCAGGAGTCACAGGACACTTCAGGTAGCGATGACGGACTTGAGGGGCACTGACGAGGCCTCCGTTACCCCTTTTGCACACTTAGTACTTTTGATTTCGGGCCTGCGTGCCTTTGATTGGTGGGCGCATGTGCCCCAACTTGATAGTTTTTGATCGGCCGAGGGCCGCAGATACAGTAGCTCTTTTGTTTTGCTTATGACATGGATAGATCATGGTTCAGTATATAAAAGTTGCATTTTGAAGTTTATTGCTTCTCATTGTGCATAAGAAACAGTAAAACCCACCACTAATACCAGACTTGCATTGACAACACATCGAGACCACTCTCAGACACATATGAGTACAAACACTGGTCTAATTCTGAATGAAACGAGAAAAGTACCCCAGGATACGGCCAGAATACGAGAATACGAGAAATAATGAAATTTTGGGCATTGATACGCCAAAACTCACAATATTCTGTTAAAGACAAAACCGACACTACAGATAGGTCAACGACGGTCAACATGACCTGTACCAATCAACGGAACTGAACTAAACGCCCCCAGAAAAGACTTTCACCGAAAAACGCATAAAATGACGCAAAATGGCATAAAATGCCCAAGAACGACTCAATTATGTCCCGGACTGAAACCGACACCTCCATACAGTCACTCAAGGTCCAGGCGACCTGTATGGCATGACCAAAATGGGCTAGGGCCTCCGATGCGAGGTTCGACCTCCCGAAATCTCGATTTGAACTTGAAACGGGCCTCCGAGGGTCCAAAATCTTCGTTGAGCACGGCATTCGGAATCCGATGCTTGGATACAGTCACATATGCTCATAATGACTTGCTGAAACCATCAAAAGTACCAAATGACCTTTGGAATGAAAATCGACCAATTTGGACAGTAGCTGTTGGAATCTGTCAAAATTGCAGACCAACCATCGCGCGATGGTTTGGAATTGTCGCGCGAGTAACTTCTGTCGCGCGATGCTTTGAGAGTGTCGCGCGAGGGTCAATCCCTGCTAAGCAGCCTTTGTCTGACCAAATTATTGCCATGGACCTGTTCATTGTTCCACGTCCCGAAAGTTATTCTGGGTTTGCAGAAGGAAGGCTGTTCTCCCATGCAAGGTGGTAGGACACCTAAGCCTTGATCTCACCAACTCCTTGGCTATTTGAAGAAGGGTTTTAAGACTTAATGAAGTGTACACCCCTCTAACTTAGCTAAAATGGGAGATTCACTAATGGAAGCCCTTGATCCTTGGCTAATGAGAGACGAAACCATAAATTGGGCGAGCCCCTGGTCTCGCTGTTTATCCTCGATTCGGGATCTCCGGTTTGCTCGACCGTGCGTCGAAATCCTCCAAGCCGCATTGCCTTTTTGGGACCCCATTGTGCACGTCTTCCGGTTCCGTCAAGACGAGATGTGCCCCTCAATAAAGAATTCCAGGCATATGCGCCAGGGTTCGCCAATATAGATGTTCTTGATGTGACGCCCGTCCATGAAGACATGGAACGAATTCTACGGGCAAAACTCAACATTCCGGAGGCACTGACAGCTAGCATCATTCAAAACGGTGAGCTCAACATCCTTCGCCTAATCGAACTGTATGGCCCCGAGGGTGGCCTGTGAGACTATGTTGGGGAAGCTCACAGACGCTTCGTTTTGTCTATATGCGCACTAGCCGCGTACATGCTGGTTCCTATTGATGGAGGGGTAAATCCCAAATTGGTGAGCATTGCCTCGCAAATGGATAACGGGAAAAACATCATGCCCGTGGTTTTAGCGGAAACGCTCATGGGCTTAGATATGCTGAAACTTGAGCAAGCCGACCCTTTCAGCGGATGCCCTATCCTGCTCCAGGTAAATTCCTATTCGACATACTTTCTTGCATTTTCAGCTCCACCTCAAACGCTTAGGCTGTATTTGATTTCTGACCTGTCCTCTGCTCTCATGCAGCTCTGGCTAGTGGACAAGGTGGGGGTTTTGGAAGAGCCACAGGCTGGCTTTGAAGAGTTCCCCAGGTTTTTGGTCGAAAGACCGATGTTATTCCCTGACCTGACAGTGGACATATGGTTTGCATTCCTGAACGATCTGCAATCTGAGGATATAGTCTGGAGGTGTCTCTGGTTAAACCTTCCGGCAATGTCGCTCAAATCAGCGGGATACAAAAGAGTGATAATCGCCGGCCTGTCAAGCTTCACATTCTACGTCCCTGGACGTACACTCCGACAGCTCGGAAGAAGCCAAGGATACAAGCGATACGGAGCGGAAGACTTCGACCTCCCCGCATTCACCTCATGGGACTTGCGCTGCTATAGAGACAACTGGGGCGATAGGACATTGAAGGAATCAATCCCAGAGTTCAGGACATGGCTGGAAAATCGTTACATAAGGTGGCTCAGCGTTGAAGTTGAAGCAAGACTGAGGGGATATTTCTGAATCCCGTGGAAAAACGAGTTGTAATTAGTAAGGCCATTAGCCTGAGCTTCTGGCTCCGCTTTTCAATACTCGCTTTGTAAACTATACGCCACTTTGCCCGGCTTGACCGGCTAAATAACAACTTTGAATTATCCGGCCGTTATTCCTTCGAGGGACCGAACTCGTCACTGAACGTGTAATTTGAACGAACAACGCTTCGACGTAGCCATAATCACTCATAATGATCTACTGGAAGCATTGGAATTTCAAAAGCTGGCCCGAGTCAAAATCCGGAAAATAACCCCAAAAGGCAGTAGCCTGGCCTACTGTGCCGAATTAAAACCCAACTCTCGCGCGAGCAAACGAAACCGTCGCGCGAACATAAACAGTCGCGCGACACTCCATGACCATCGTGCGATGGAGAATTCCTGTTACAGTGGCCAGCCTTGACTCATTCGGACAAAAAGGAGTGGCAGGCTTTGTCAGCAGGTCTGGGCGTGCAGGGGCTCCTGGCTTCCCCCAGAGATGTTCCCTTGATCTTTAGTAAGTGGATGGACACCTTGCATGGACACATCACTCAAAGGAAAGGCATTACCTCCTTTCTTGGCCTATAAAGAGGAGCAACCCCCTGAATGAAGGGTGAGCCTTCCGTGGAAAATTCCAGGCACTGTTCCCTAAATGGCAAATCATCTCCCCACCTTAATCAGCCCGTGGCTCGAAGAATTTGTCGCGAGTGATTGGCTATGCTTCCGTTCTCATGGGTTGGCGGCCTTTCGCTTCTTAAAAAGTGTAAGGCTCTGCCCTGAAATTCTGAGAGCAGCCCTGCAGTTCTGGGACCGGGACGTCCATGTGTTCCGATTTGGGGACAACGAGCTGTGTCCGACCGTTGAAGAATTCCAAGCGTATCTCCAAGGCTTTGCTTCGAGCGTGATTGTTGTGCCACCTTACAGGCAAAGCATGTCAAAGCTGTTGAAGACGTGTCTGAACATTTCCAGGGGTGCGGCAGAAGGCCTGTTGATCGGCGGACAGATAAACATCGTGTGCCTAATGGAATGGTACGGGCCTGACGGCGACCCAACCGATATGGTTCTGCAGGCTCGACGTCGATTTGCCATGTCAATTGGCATACTGGCCGCGTATTTGCTGGTGTCTTCGCATGGGCGGCCCGACCCCTCGTTGGTTCACGTGGCTACGGAGATGGGTGCTCGGAAGAACGTAGTTCCCCTAGTACTTGCTGAAACGCTCAATGGTTTGGATTTGGTGGCCACAGGTCAGATGAACACATTTAGTGGCAGTCCAATCCTGTTACAGGTAAACCCTCACTCAGCTCACCTTTTTCCGGCTTCCACACAGTCTGTTTTTACCTCAACTCTCGGCTAAGACTATATGGTAGCTCCTCACTTGTTTTCTTTCGCTCGGGCTTATGTGGCTCCTTACTTGTCTTTTCGCTCATGCAGTTGTGGCTATGTGACAAACTTGGACTAATCTCGGCTCCTGGAGCGGACTGGCCCCGTCTGCCCGGGCGAATGCACCAAAGGGGAATGCTGTACCCGAAAATGTTGAGGAGGAGTTGTACACCTTCATGAGAGAGATGTCTCCGCGCGAGATCGTTTGGCGGCACAGAGCCCTGAATATCCCGGATATGGCTCTGCACTCTGCAGGTTTCGAGAGAATGGTGATTGCTGGGCTGTCCAGCTTCATGTTTTACATCCCAGGTCGTATTCTGCGGCAACTAGGCATGAGCCAAGGCTTTCATCAAGCTGGGATAGAAGATTTCCAGATTCCAGCATTCACGGCCCAACATCTAGCAGGGTATGAGCACAACTGGGGTTTGAGAGAACTCGGAGGAGCGGAAGACGACTTCAGCACAGGACTCAAACGTCGCTATGTAGCATGGTTAAGAGAAGAGGTCGCAAGGAGACAAAACGCAGACTGACTCCTGACTCAACTCCAATGATCTAGAATAAATTGTGAGCCTGTGAGGGCCTCTTAGCATTTTGTTCTGTTTTTTATGCTTTACTGTTTTTCTTAGGGCTCTGCTCAGCCTATGTAATAGAAATAATAGTTTTGAATAAAGGTGAAAGATTAAGAATTTTCCCCTTTTGGTCCAAGTGTTGAACGCCATGTCAATTGAACGTTGAGGTACAATCTGGGATAAAAAAACCCTGGATCGAGTTGATTGATTGTGACCGAATCTCATAGAGAGATTGCCTACGTATCCCAAGCTAGGGAATCAGGTCAAAACGTAGTTCAGGCTAAGGTTCGCTCGTGTGTTTTGGCTCTCCTTTTGCGCTCTAAATTTTGCCTAGGACTGCCCTTGCAGGTTTCCAGCCTAGCGAGCTTTGATTGAATGCCTATTTATTTTTGCCTAAACTACCCCCTTGGGTTTTCAGTCTAGCAGGCTTGCTCTAATTTTTGCTTGGGATCGCCCACCCTTGTGGTTTTCGGCCCAACGAGCTTCTCTCAAGGGTAGTAACGTTTAAGTTGATCCAGGTTGACCAGAGTGTTGAACTCGTTGCCGTCCAGATCTATGAGCTGAGCTGCCCCACCCGAGAGGATGGTCTTGATAATGTAAGGTCCCGCGCGCTTCAGGCGGAACTTGCCACGTAGATCGAAGATGGGAGCCCGGATTTCCTTTGTGACCATATCCCCTTCAACTAAGTCACGAGACTTCACTTTCTTGTTGAATGCCCGAGCAATCCTGCGCTGATACCCCTGAACGTGATACAAGGCACGAAGCCTTCTCTCATCGAAAAGCATGAGTTCGACAAACCTCCCGCTAAGCCATTCGGACTCCGCGAGTTCGCATTCAGCCATGATCCTCAAAGTTGGTACTTCAAGCTCGATGGGAAGGACAGCCTCCATCCCATAAACCAGGGAAAAAGGGGTTGTCCCTGTTGATGTTCGAATTGACGTGCGGTATCCCCAAAGAGCTAGAGGCAGCTGCTCGTGCCAGTCCCTGGCGGACTCTGCGGACTTTTTAATGATAGTCTCGATATTCTTGTTGGCCGCTTCGACTGCCCCATTCGTCTGAGGGCGATAGACCGTTGAGTGATGAACCTGGATCTGGAATTCTTCGAAAAGCTCCAGCACCCTGCCTTTGAAATGGACCCCATTGTCAGAAACAAACGCCTGCGGAACCCCGTATCGATAGATGATGTTCTTTCGGATAAACTGAGCAACCTGGACCGCCGTTAAGGTCTTGTAAGATTCAGCCTCGACCCACTTGGTGAAGTAATCTATTGCCACCAAAATGAACCGATGCCCGTTCGAAGCAGAAGGCCTGATCATGCCGATAATGTCGATACCTCAAACAGAAAAGGGCCAAGGTGATGTCATGCCAAACAGTTTAGAAGGAGGGACATGCATGAGATTGGCATGGATTTGACACCTATGGCAGCGGCGCACATAATCCACACACTGAGATTCCATGGTAGACCAAAAGTATCCTTGTCGTAGGATTTTCCTGGCGAGCATGACCCCGCTCATGTGAGGGCCACAAACTCCCGCGTGAATTTCCTCCATGATTTTGATGGCTTCAGCGCCGTTGACACAGAGCTTATGCATTCCGCAGTGAGATCTCCGATACAGTCTCCCGCCACAGATAATGTATTGAGCGGCCATTCTTCGCAGTGCCGCTCGATCCTTCTTAGTGGCATCGGCCGGAAACTGACCACTTTCGACGAAGTTCCAGTTATCATGATACCAGGGTAGGCCGTCCTCGACATCATCGACGGCGTTGACGTACTGATAAGCAGGCAAGTCCCGCTGCTCAATTAGAATAGGACGAAGCTTGATACCAATCGAAAGCTCGACCATGGAAGCCAGAGTTGCTAAAGCGTCAGCGAACTGGTTCTTCATCCGAGGGATGTGCGTGAACGTGACTTTGTTGAAACGAGGAATGAGGTCCTCCAGGTCTTGGTGATAAGGCTTTAACCTGTCTTCCCGAACTTTCTAGTCCCCGTTAGCCCGAGAAACGACAAGGTTGGAGTCACCAATAACCTCGAGCTTTTCAACACCAAGTGTAAGAGCAGCTTCCATGCCAACAATGCAGGCCTCATATTCAGCTTGGTTGTTCGTGACATCGAAATTGAGTTTGAACGCAAGCGGAATATGAGCACCATCGGGGGTTATAAGCAAAACCCCAATCCCGTATCCCTTCTGATTGGCTGCCCCATCAAAATAAAGAGTCCAGGTGTCTTCGACAACCGCCATCACTCCTTCATCCGGAAATGAAAAATCCGAGTCCTCTGGCCCATCGACAGGATGATCAGCCAGGAATTCAGCGACCGCACGCCCTTTGATAGATTTCCTAGTGACATATTCGAGGTCAAACTCTGCGAGCAACAGCAACCAATGTGCTAGCTTACCAGTAAGCACAGGCTTCTCAAACAGATACTTGAGAGGATCCATTTGAGAAATCAACTTCACTGGGTAAGCCAGCATGTAGTGTCTTAATTTCTTGGATGCCCAAACAAGAGCCCAACACGTCTTTTCGAGAGCGGTGTAGCGTTCTTCAGCGCCAACCATCTTCTTACTCAGGTAGTAAATAGCCTTTTTGACTCCCTTTTCTCCCTCTTGAGCCAGTAAACACCCCATAGACGAAGGATTCACAAACAAGTAAAGTATCAAGGGTTTCCCTGGCATCGGTGGCATCAAAACCAGAGGGTTCTGCAGATAGGTTTGAATGGAGGTGAAGGCCGCTTGGCACTTGTCCGTCCAGACGAATGGAGTATTCTTCTTCAATAGACGAAACATCGGCTCGCAAGTTAGTGTCAACTTGGCGATGAATCTGCTGATGAACTGTACTTTTCCCAAAAAGCTTCGCACCCCCTTTTCAGAATCTGGTGGCTTCATCTCGAGGACTGCTTTGATTTTAGACGGGTCGACCTCAATTCCACGAGAAGTGATCATGAAACCGAGCATCTTACCAGCTGTAACCCCAAAGGTGCATTTCTGAGGATTTAGGCGCATACGGAACTTTCGTAATCACTCGAAGAATTTCCTAAGCACAGGAACGTGACCTTCTCGAGTTTTGGACTTGGCGATCATGTCATCGACGTAGACCTCGATTTCTTTGTGCATCATATTGTGTAGGATGGCGGTAGCAGCTCGCTGATAAGTGGACCCAGCGTTCTTTAATCCAAAAGGCATGACCAGATAGCAATAAGTTCCCCATTCAGTGATAAACGTGGTTTTCTCGCGGTCCTCGGGCGCCATGAGATTTTGGTTGTAGCCAGAGAAGCCATCCATGAACGAGAGCAAAGCGTGCCCCGCAGTATTGTCCACAAGCACATCGATGTGTGGCAAGGGAAAGTCGTCCTTGGGGCTCGCTTTGTTCAAGTCCCGGAAATCGACACAAACTCGAATTTGTCCATTTTTCTTAGGAACGGGGACAATGTTAGCCACCCACGTAGGATATTGAGAGACCATAAGAAAGCCAGTGTCAATCTGCTTAATCTTCTGAACCCAATCTGGCCTCATCCGTCGGAGGTTCTGCTTCACGGGCTTGGCATCCGGAAACAAAGGAATGTGATGCTCCACGATCTCGGGATCAATTCCGGGCATATCTTGATGAGACCATGCAAAAGGTGAGCAGCTCTTTGAAGTCACAATGCTCCTCTGGTGAAAGTGTGGAGCCCACTTGAACCATCCGGGGATCATTTTCATCTTTCAAATTTATAGAAACTATTTCTTCTTTTAATGGCTGAGCATGCCTTTCGTCTTCCCTTTCGATGAAGGCACGGATTTCCTTGGGAATGTCCCCATCGAAATCTATCCCCTCATCGTCAGGGTCGACACAGTTTATATAAAGATCATTGAAATAGTCAGAAGATGCTTCGTTCATTTCACAAGCCCCTGAAGGGTCACCAAGTACAAGAGAGTCAAACTCGAAATAAAAGCTATGACGTGGAGGGCCTAGAGGCACAAACTCCGACTCAGAGCTAGACTTAGAGGACGGGACAGACTCTGACTCAGACTCAGACTCGGACTCAGACTCGGACTCAGACTCAGACGTGTTGTCAATACAAGTCAGGCGTGGCCTGAAAATGCAATTATTCAAAGAGCCCTCGGCTTTCACAATGAGAGAGGTGGGATCTTCAAGGGCGTCGGGCCCGAGCATGAGTACTTCGGCCTCTTCAACTTCCCCAGCCAAACACACTTGGGAGAATTCCTGGAACAGCAGCTCCAAATTTCCCTGATTGATGGATCCCAGCCAGTCAGTCTTGATCTTCATCTGATTAAGCTTCCTCTTGAATTCTTCCTCTGCTGGTTCATCATCACTGCTCGACCAGGTGTCATCAGCGAAGATTTCAAACCCAGGCAGCAGCTCCCCGGTTTCGGAATGAATGAAGGGCTCAGCCTGCCCAGTATAAGCGGCATTTCCCATTTCGCGTACAAACTTGGGACCGCTGCAGAGGGTCCGAGGTTTTCCCATATATTTCCTTCGTTTGGCATCTTTGGCAGAGGCGATATACCCCAAACCAAAGCGGCCCTCGTTGAAAGGAAAAGTAGGGAACTCCGGGACCCCTTGATGGCGAGAGCCTAAACCAATGCCCGGAAAATAAGACATCCTTCTCATAATGTCCAGCGCGACAGAGCTTATGAGAAAGTTCTCGTCCACATTGATGGCCATTACTGTGCTCGAAGTATCAAAAGAGAAACCCCCGAGATCGATGTCTTCTTCACCGTGTTGAATCCCCAAGACGGGAGTCCCATCCTCCTTGAGCGGGCGGATGCCTGAATCCCCGCAGATGGTTAAGGTACCGGTAGGTAGTCCCAGAATAACCTTTTGGTGGAGGGTAGATGGCACAGTCATGATGTCGGACCGATGAAGCCACAGTCTGCCCAGCAGAAGATTGAAAGTTGCAGGAATATCCACGACATGGAACTCCACGTCCATCTCAAAACCCTCAGCATCGAGTTTGAGCTTCAAAATACCTTCGACTACGCGATGGGTGCCGTCATATGCCTTGACAGCCAGATTGGAAGGTGCCAGATCCTTCTTGGTGAGTCCCAAACGATAAGCGACCCGCAGAGGGCAAACGTTGATGGCAGAGCCGTTGTCAATAAGAACAGTCGGAACCCAGAGTCCTCGACACTTGACGGTAATGTGCAAGGGGCGGTTGTGGTCGACTCCTTTGACTGGCAGATCCTTGTATGTGAAGATTACCGTTGTAAGTGCAGAAAAACCGAGAGTGGTTTAAGCAGCACAAGAACGTAACGGCTACTTCGAGATCCCCGCCGGAGCCCTAATACGTCGCCGGAGTCTTTATCTGCAAAATAGACAAAGGGTGAGTGCACCTTTGCCTCTTGTGGCAAAGGCCCTCCGATGCCTAAGTATCACGTACTGATCGAAAACCCTAATTCAAGTAGGAGAATACGTAAAACCGTAATGTATTGTGTACCTTTTTCCTCTAGGTTTACCTTGTATTTATAGGTTTATGGATGCTTGTTGCCCAAGTTCCCACGTTTCCCCAAGTTTCCTATCTCGTATAGGAAACCCAGAACACCTTGGATCCTCGTTCCCTTATCAGTTCATCACTTTAGTCCGTTTAGGACTCTTTTCCATAACTGGCCGAACTTTCCATTCTCGTCGGGTATCTCTCCAAGATCCTATCTTTACTGGGATCTTATAGTAATCACGGAATATCCCGTCACTAGAACCTTCTGGAACGTTTCCTATTCGGACCAATGACTTCGCATGTCATTGCTCTTTCGTTAATATCTCGGTCCAATAATCTCTCGTGTTACTGGACCTTGACTAAGTATAAACTACCTGGACCAATGATCCTTCATATCACTGGTTCCTATCGCCGATCACCATTCTGCACGGCGACTGTTCTTAATGCAATTATACCATGGTCCCACGTACCACGCGTTCGGGCCCTGTTTGTGCTTGTTCGGGGTTTACTCCCTACAACCGTATGCTTGGAGGTTGGAGGGAGGATGAGAGATATCATTGCCTCTGGTGTGACGTCGGCCTGGACTTCAAGGTGGGATAGGGCGTGACACAGCCTTTGATGATGCTCCTTGGACGAACAGATCAGTCCCCAGATAGAAATTGCGGCAGGGATTCGCTCCAGTTGCCGCTGAACGAAGTCAGGAATCGAATTGCCGGTTGATACCTCAAGAGGTGCAGACCTTGGGAAAGAAACAGGTTCGTTCCTTTGATTAGCAGGATTGGAAGAATAACCGGCCTGCAGATTAGCAGGCTGAAAAATCCGTCCACTTCTTGTAACATTGTGAACGTTCCCCAAAGAGGGCACGACTTGAGGGTTTTCCTTTACATCCCAGAGATCAGCAGGGACATCTCCTAGTTTACGCTTTCCCTTGTCAGTAGTTGGTGCAGAGACGGGCACTTCCATGTCTAAGCCCAAATCCTCAGCCAGATCTTTCATCAGCAAGGAGTCCCAGAAGCTCAAATCTTTCACAGCAGCAACTTCAACAACGGGCTCTGGATTCGTAATAAAAGGAACATCCCAAAGACCAGTGTTAGCCAGAGTACGATTGACAGCCCAGACTTCATTCCCAACTTGGATGTCCACTATGTCGTTAACTTCCCAAAGATTAGCAGGCGGAGCGCGGTCCGTGACCATGATACTGCAGTCCCTGTTGTTGGGGTAAGGCACCTGAGGGCGTGGATTTTCCTCGTCGATGATGTAGGAACAGGGGTCATGGTCAGTGTTGGGATTAGTATCACAAACTGAATTAAAGATCGAACCAAAGAGGGAAATGTGGTCTCCCAAGGCCCGTGGATCATCCTGGACAAGTTAATCCTCTGCCTAGTGAAGCATGTAGTCCGGTGTGGCATAGCCCTGGAGAGGGTTAGGGTCAACGTCCATGGGAGCGAACCAGGTTGGCTCAGGATCCCAGCAATATTCCGCTTCGGGAACTGGAGGCTCGATCGGGTTGAATAGCATGTATAAGGAGAAGCCGTCCAGAGGGTCAAGCAAGGCCGTTTCATAACCGGCCAACCAGCCATCATACCAGGCTTAATCAAATGGAATATTCCCGGGCTGTGGAGGAATCCCGTCCATCTCAAGGCTCGACTACTCATTAAACAGAGGGGTGGCATAGTCCCAATTGTCTGCTATGGCCCAGCCAGTGGCCTGCATGTTATTATCTGACGGAGGCACCCAAGGCTAGTAGGGATCAGGAAATGGGCCAGTGATGGTTGCGTATGGGTTGTCAAGCGACGAGGCAGAATTGATCTGCACAGCAGGGATTGATTGATGAAAAAGAGGGCTGACAGATTCTTCGGAGATAGGCGATCCAGCTTGCAAAGGCTCTGAAAGTGCATCTGTATCAACAACTTGGCCTTCAACCACTTGTATATAAGAAACCTCGGTGGGCGATTCGAGCGGGAAGGGCACGACAGGCCTGGGTTGATCGGTTGAGGCTATATAATCAGTGGGGTTAAATATGGTGGAGCTAGGGTTGATATAAGTGGAGCTGAGAGATATCTGGTTGATATGTGGTACAGCGTTGTGCTTAGGGAGAGAGTTGGCAATGACATTGGGTTTCTGAGGTGGTGGAGGGGTCTCCAGCGTGCCATCGTTAATGAGATCTTGGATCGCATGACGGAGGCGAAAACAGGAGTCAGTGAGATGACCCGTTCCTTGATGGTAAGCACAATAAAGGTTGGCTTTGAAGCCGGGTGAAGGGTTCTTGGGTAGAGGAGTTGGATCCAGGGGCTTCAGATGCCCTGATTTGACCAACTTTTCCAAGACCGCGGATAGAGGTGCCTCGATAGCCGAAAAGCTGCGGGGTTGGTTTCGAGGTCGGTTGTTCTGTGGATTTTGGACTTGATTGACATCCGCAATGTGATTAGCAGCGCTGGAGGAAGCGGCATTGGTACCGGCGGTTGCCGTGTTGGAGTAAGTCCCTGTCCCGAACAGCGCATTGGCGTTTCCAGAATAAGCCCGAGGTTTTAACTTGGGGGCATGCGAGGATTCACTCTTTGATAGAATTCCACTCTGCAGAGCATCTTCGATGGCTAGGCCAGAGTCGAAGAAGGTTTTAAAGTTAGCGGATGCCTGAGCTAGGACCAAATGCCTAGCATAGTCTGGTTGGAGATTGCGGGAAATGATACGGAGCTGGTCCTTCTCACTCGGGCGATCAGTCATCTGTGCAGCTTTAGCTCTCCACCTTTTGACGAAGTCCGCAAAGGACTCCTTAGCCTCCATCTTAGTGGATTAAAGTTCCCGGGTAGTCATTTTCAGCTGGGAGTTGTAATTGTACTGCGAAATAAACGCAGTCCCAATGTCCTCCCAAGTCCTCCTTTTGGCAATGTCGAGTGACAAAAACCAATGGAAAGCAGGGCCCGAAAGGGTCTAAGGAAAGAGCTGTGACATGGCCTCTGGCTCAACAGAAAGAAGTTTCATGGCGGCGTGGTAGCTGTAGAGATGAGTCCTGGGGTCGCCGCTCCCATCGAACTTAGCCAAGTCCGGCATTTTGAACTTTTCAGGAAGTCTGGCATTAGGATACAGGCAAAGGCGATCCAGATCGATCCCTCCGGCACTGATCTTTTCTGTCTTGGCAATAGATTCCTCCAGCTTGGTCATCTTGGCCATGAGTGCGACCACATCCGGATTCTGAGCTGGTTCTTCTGGGTTTGGAGGCAGTTTGCCACCTGCAAGGTTTGCAGCAAGCCTGCGGCCTTCCCTTGGGTTCAGCACCGTGAGACGTCCCGCGTGAAGCGGATCTGGAACCAAGATGGGCTGCTCCTGGTCAGACTCATCGTCCTCACCTTCTTCCTCGAGAGGGGGTGGAAGGCGAGTGTGGATGAGGTCGTTCAGGCAAGCAATGTTAGTGTCAGTCTGAGCTGCCCTCTGTTGCATGGCGGTGATGCTGTCCTGAAGGTTCATGAGCATGGTCTCCAAGGTAAGAGGTTCTGGTTGTGGCCGTTCCATCGTGACGGGTGTTTCAGAGCTGCTTGAAGCGGATACCAGGGTAGTCGGACGCCCTTCCTGTAAAACCGGTGGTGAAACTAACTGTGAACCTGATTGAGACTCTGAGTGCTGTGCTGCCGGAGGTGAGCGCGGAGAGTCTTCCGTGATGACTGACTGGGACTGTAACCTGACAAGCCTTTGAAACGGATTCAGATGCAGACGTTCCCAAGCGGGTTTGGCAACTGGCCTCGATACTTTCCTTGGCGGTGCAATGATTCAGATCTTTGCTTACAAGGTAAAAAGGAGGCTTAATAAGGGTCCTGCAGTAACTTTAATCTAAATAAAAGACTAAAGCGGATGCAGCCAACGTCGTTAGTGTCACCCTAGACTCTAAAACCAGAAGATAAGTCTGTCTCACGACGCTTCGGACACTGTTTTAGGCCCCTCAGAATTCCTTTCGAAGATGTATCCTTGTTTGGAACGAGCGGTCCTAAATGATTTCAAAAAAGGAGTCTAAGCCTTTGTCCATTTCGATGTTCGAGGTTTCAAGTTTTTGAAGCCAGAACAACTCGGTATGAATATCATGATGCCATAACCAGATTAGAGTGAGCCGCACTTGTGCTATTAGCCGGGCGGTGTAAGTGACGAGGCACTTGTTACCTTTTGGTGTAAGCATCATGGCATTTTACTCCGTGGTTCCTCGTTTTTTGTTTGAAACCCTAAACAGGTACACGGGCAAAGGTATAGAAAAGCTTCTGATTTCCTAAAGTCCCACCGTAAAAGGATTTAAAAGATGATAACGCGCATCATTGAGACGCACGACTCCTCATTGGGCCATGACAATGTTCTACTAAGCCTAAAGACAGACTCGGAATAGATTGAGAACCTAGGAGCCATCCTAGACATGCTTCTACGCTGAACGAGATGTATGTACAGTTCATGCGATAAGAAAAGCAGTAACACGTAGGCATTTAGGTGGTTAGATGCAAGTAGATCTTAACCTGTGGGTACCTGTCCTAATTTGGAGAGTTCTAATGCTTTGTATATGCAATAGGCCGGTTTTGATTCGTAACAAGTTCCTCGGACTAGGGCCACAGATATACGTCCCGTTACCCGCGTTATTCGCAGAGTAACAGTCGAACGGTAGCATGACCAATCATCGTCGAAGGTTGTCGGTCATTCGGGGTCCCCGGGCTCCGGTAAACCGTGCCGGATTGCCAAAACGATCCAACGAGGCTTTTCCCACATCGGTGCAAATGAGATGCTAAAATTTCGATAAAAAGAAGAAGAATCACAAAGTCGTAAAAACGCCTTTTCAAATTTGGCTCACTTTATTTAGTCCATCTTTAGAAGAAACTACGCAAGCGAACAATCGAAAAAGCTCCAGATTAGAATGGCCGGACGCGAGGTCCTGTTAAATCACCGTTCCAACCTTCGGCAGCGCGAAGCTCACCGTTTTGACAGGCTTTTAAGGGATTGTTCCCAAGTGTACTAAATCCTAAGTATGAATTAATATCGGTTCGATTTATCCCCAGCAGAGTCGCCACTGTGGGCAGCATGCCCTCCGGAGAGAAAGGATTTCGTTCCTTTCAGCCGTTTGCGGCCCTTTTTCGAAAAAAATCGAGGGAGCGCGAGCGCCGGTGGCAAGCGCTCAAAAATACAAAGTCGCCACTTGAGTTTTGAAGGTCCGACACTCAAAGAACCGTATTTCGAAGCACCTGCCGCGCTGTTTGATTTGAAAAAGTGAAGGAAACCAGTCCGTCATAACCATATCTGGGTTCGGGAGCCAGGTTACGAGAGGGAAAGGGTTTTATGGCACCCCTCTCGCCCAATCCGGAGATCGGTCTCTACTTAGGCATTTTTATGAAAACTTTTGTGATTCTTCCTCTTTTAATTAATTTTAGCCAATTAGGGCGGGGGAACAGTTAATCGGGGATTAAAAACTGTAACAATTCGCAGGATGTGATCAAATGGTAGCATGGATGGATGGCATGAAAAATAATAAATGGAATGAACTTGAAATAGCGATCAGATGCCAAAGCCAGGCTCGGGACAGATTTGCCCTGCACGATGGCCAACTTGCATGTATGAACAGATCTGCATGCAAGCCAACCATCGCGCGAGACACACTGACCCTCGCGCGAGTGTTGTCACCTCACCACAGTCCCAAGATCATCCCCTTCTGGGCTCTGGAAGGACCAGTGCACACCCAGGAAGCAAACCAAGCAGTTTATTGAAAGATTGTAAAATACTAATTATTACAGAACGCTCCAAGCAGGAGCCAAATGAATTGAAACACAACCCCTAAACAGTGGGGGTATCAAAACAGAGGCCAAGGGCCTAGCTACCCATGCAAGGGCTATTCATGGGAATCACAGAACTGTCGCGCGACAGAGAGTGAGTCTCGCGCGACATTCCTGACTGGACTTCCAGGAATTGCTTTGCATGTTTGGGGTCCTGAGACAGATTCAGGGGCTCCCAAGGGCATTCCAAACTATTTAGAGCAAATAAACTAGCTACTGTATTTTGTTTTTGCATGCATAACAGTGATCTAAAAGTCAAATTGAAGTACAACAGGCATGAACATATTGCAAAATAGAAAAGGGCTAGTCTCCCTTCCCCACGAGGTCCATTCTCTTGCTGACACAAGTGTCGCGCGAGACTAGGGGACCATCGCGCGAGGGTGTAACTGCCACGAATTCTTATAACTCTACTGGCTTTAGGACCAGGGCAAGGTATTGACTACCAGCCTTGGCCCTGCCTGCCCCCCTCAGGGATCAAAACAGAAATAGGTTAAATATTATACCTTTGCTTGGAAAGGGTTTGGAAATGGATTGGATTGATGGGTGTGGCCTTGCAACCAAGTGTGTATGAACACACTAAGTTCAGGAGATTAGGAGGTGGTTTGGGGTTAATAACTTTGTGCTAGCTAGTGTTTGCCTTACAAAATAACCAATGAACTCCTTAGTCAATTTTTGGAACCCCTAACATGGAAGATGAAGGGGGGTATTTATAGGAGGAGTGTAAGGGCTAGTTAGTGACCAAACAAGGCCTTGTGACCAGCCAACAGCCAACAAGGCTGGTCACAACTTGGTTGTGAGGCTAGCCAACAAGGTGAGTGGGGAGTGGTTGTGAGGGTGTAGCCTGCCAGAACCTTGTTCAGCTGAGGAAAACGGGGTTCCAGCCCATGTGACACCCAATGATCACCTGTCCAGCTGGATTCTGTGATAGGGACAGGAGGGAACTGTCGCGCGAGTGTCCAGAACCATCGCGCGATGGTCAACAGTCAACAGTTTGACTTTGACTACACCTGGCAAGCTGAGTGTCGCATGAGGGACACAAAGGCTTGCGCGAGGGTCCACTCTGGCTCTAGGGTTTGACTGAAGGTTCAGAGGGGTTCAAAAGGTTCAAGCGGGGTTCTAAGCATTCCAAGCCTAATCCATTCCCAATCCAAGCTCTGTTTGATCCGATTTCATCATCGGGGAAACAAGAAAATCGTAAAACGAAGTAAAACAATGGGGAGGTCCAGATTGGGGTGTCTACACCTGGGAAACGACAAGGTTGGAATCACCAATGACTTTGAGTTTTTCCACACCAAGCGTAAGAGCAGCTTCCATGCCGACAATGCAGGCCTCATATTCAGCTTGGTTGTTCGTGACATCGAAATTGAGTTTAAATGCCAGCGGAATATGAGCACCTTCAGGGGTTATCAGCAGAACCCCAATCCCGTATCCCTTCTGATTGGCTGCTCCATCAAAATAAAGGGTCCAGGTGTCCTTGACAATCGCCATTACCCCTTCATCCGGGAATGCAAAATCCGAGTCCTCTGGTCCATTGACAGGATGATCAGCCAGGAATTCGGCGACCGCGCGTCCCTTGACAGACTTCCTAGTGACATACTCGAGGTCAAACTCTGCGAGCAAAAGCAACCAATGCGCTAGCTTACCAGTAAGCGCAGGCTTCTCAAACAGATACTTGAGAGGATCCATTCGAGAAATCAACTTCACTGGGTAAGCTAGCATGTAGTGTCTCAATTTCTTCGATGCCCAAACAAGAGCCCAACACGTCTTTTCGAGAGCGGTGTAGCGTTCTTCAGCGCCAACCATCTTCTTACTCAGGTAGTAAACGGCCTTTTCGACTCCCTTTTCTCCCTCTTGAGCTAGCAAACACCCCATAGACGAAGGATTTACAGACAAGTAAAGTATCAAGGGTTTCCCTGGCACTGGTGGCATTAAAATCGGAGGGTTCTGCAGGTAGGTTTGAATGGAGGTGAAAGCCGCCTGACACTTGTCTGTCCAAACAAACGGAGTATTCTTCTTCAATAAACGAAACATCGGCTCGCAAGTTAGAGTCAACTTGGCGATGAATCTGTTGATGAATTGTACCTTTCCCAAAAAACTTTGCACCCCCTTTTCAGAATCTGGTGGCTTCATATCAAGGACTGCTTTGATTTTCGACGGGTCGACCTCAATTCCACATGAAGTGATCATGAAACCGAGCATCTTACCAGCTATAACCCCAAAGGTGCATTTCTGAGGATTTAAACGCATGCGAAACTTTCGTAACCTCTCGAAGAACTTCCTAAGCACAAGAACATGGCCTTATCGAGTTTTGGATTTGGCGATCATGTCATCGACATAGACCTCGACTTCTTTGTGCATCATGTCATGCAGGATGGTGGTAGCGGCTCGCTGAATAAGTGGACCCGGCGTTCTTCAAGCCGAAAGGCATGACAAGATAGCAATAAGTCCCCCATTCAGTGATGAACGTGGTTTTCTCACGGTCTTCGGGTGCCATGAGAATTTGGTTGTAGCCAGAGAAGCCATCCATGAACGAGAGCAAAGCGTGCCCCGCAGTATTGTCCACGAGCACATCGATGTGTGGCAGGGGAAAATTGTCTTTGGGGCTCGCTTTGTTCAAGTCCCGAAAATCAACGCAAACTCGAATTTGGCCATTTTTCTTAGGAACAGGGACAATGTTGGCCACCCATGTGGGATACTGAGAGACCATGAGAAAGCCAGCGTCAATCTGCTTAGTAACCTCCTCCTTAATCTTCTGAACCCAATCCGGCCTCATCCGTCGGAGTTTCTGCTTCACAGGCTTGGCATCTGGAAACAAAGGAATGCGATGCTCCACAATCTCGGGATCGATTCTGGGCATATCTCGATGAGACCATGCAAAGACGTCACTGAACTCGGTGAGCAGCTCTTTGAAATCGCGATGCTCCTCTGGTGAAAGTGTGGAGCCCACTTGAACCATCCGGGGATCGTTTTCATCTTTCAAATTTATAGAAACTATTTCTTCTTTTAATGGCTGAGCATGCCTTTCGTCCTCCTTTTCGATGAAGGCACGGATTTCCTTGGGAATGTCCCCATCAAAATCTATCCCCTCATCGTCAGGGTCGACACAGTTTATATAAAGATCATTGAAATAGTCAGAAGATGCCTCGTTCATTTCACAAGCCCCTGAAGGGGCGCCAAGTACAAGAGAGTCAAACTCGAAATAAAAGCTATGACGTGGAGGGCCCAGAGGCACAAACTCCGACTCAGAGCTAGACTTAGAGGACGGAACAGACTCAGACTCAGACTCAGACGTATCGTCAATGCAAGTCAGGCGTGGCTTGAAAATGCAATTATTTAGAGAGCCCTTGGCTTTCACAATGAGAGAGGTGGAATCCTCGAGGGCGTCGGGCCCGAGCATGAGCACTTCGGCCTCTTCAGCTTCCCTAGCCAAACCCACTTGGGAGAATTCCTGGAACAACAGCTCCAAATTTCCCTGATTGATGGATTCCAACCAGTCGGTCTTGATCTTCACCTGATTAAGCTTCCTCTTGAATTCTACCTTTGCTGGTTCATCTTCACTGCTTGACCAGATGTCAGCAGCGAAAACCTCAAACCCAGGCAGCAGCTCCCCGATTTCGGAATGAATAAAGGGCTCAGCCTGCCCAGTGTAAGCGGCATTTCCCACCTCACGTACAAATTTGGGGCCACCGCAGAGGGTCTGAGGTTTTCCCATATATTTCCTCCGCTTGGCATCTTTGGCAGAGGCGATATACCCCAAACCAAAGCGGCCTTCGTTGGAAGGAAAAGTAGGGAACTCCGGGACCCCTTGACGGCGAGAACCTAAGCCTATGCCCGGGAAGTAATACATCCTCCTCATAATGTCCAGCGCGACCCAGCTTATGAGGAAGTTCCCGTCCACGTTGATGGCCATCACAGTGCTTGAAGTATCAAAAGAGAAACCCCCGAGGTCGATGTCTTCCTCGCCGTGTTGAATTCCCAAAATAGGAGTCCCATCCTCCTTGAGCGGGCGGATGCCAGAATCCCCCAGATGGTTAAAGTACCAGTAGGTAGCCCCAGAATAACCTTTTGGTGGAGAGTGGATGGCACAGCCATGATGTCGGACCGATGAAGCCATGGCCTGCCCAATAGAAGATTGAAGGTTGCGGGAATGTCTACGACATGGAATTCCACATCCATCTCAAAACCCTCAGCATCGAGTTTGAGCTTTAAAATACCCTCGACTATGCGACGGGTGCCGTCATATGCCTTGACAGCCAGGTTGGAAGGTGCAAGATCCTTCTTGGTGAGTCCTAAACGATAAGCGACCCTTAGAGGGCAGACGTTGATGGCGGAGCCGTTGTCAATAAGAACAGTCGGGACCCAGAGTCCTCGACACTTAACAGTGATGTGCAAAGGGCGATTGTGGTTGACTCCTTCGACTGGCAGATCCTTGTCCGTGAAGATCACTGTATGCTTGGAGGTCGGAGGGAGGATGAGAGATATCATTGCCTCTGGCGTGACGTTGGCCTGGACTTCAAGGCGGGATAGAGCGTGACACAGCCTCTGACGATGCTCTTTGGATGAACAGATTAGTCCCCAGATAGAAATTGCGACAGGAATCCGCTCAAGTTGCCGCTGAACTAAGTCAGGAATCGGATTGCCAGCTGATACCTCAAGAGGTACAGACCTTGGGAAAGAAACAGGTTCGTTCCTTTGATTAGCAGGATTGGAAGAACTCCCGGCCTGCAGATTAGCAAGCTGAAAAATCCGTCCACTCCTTGTAACATTGTGAACGTTCCCCAAAGAGGGCATGACTTGAGGGTCTTCCTTCACATCCCAGAGGTTACCAGGGACATCTCCCAGTTTGCGCTTTCCTCTGTCAGTAGTTGGTGCAGAGACGGGCACTTCCATGTCTAAGCCCAGATCCTCAGCCAGATTTTTCATCAGCAAGGAGTCCCAGAAGCTCAAGTCTTTCACAGCAGCCGCTTCAGCAACAGGCTCCAGATTTGCAACAAAGGGAACATCCCAAAGACCAGTGTCAGCCAGGGAATGATTGACAGCCCAGACTTCATTTCCAACCTGGAAATCCACTATGTCGTCCACTTCCCAAAGATTAGCAGGCGGAATGCGGTCCGTGACCATGATACTGCAGTCCCTGTTGTTGGGGTAAGGCACCTGAGGGCGCGGATTTTCCTCGTCGATAATGTAGGAACATGGGTCACAGTCAGCGTCGGGATCAGTATCACAAACTGAATCAAAGACCGAATTAAAGAGGGAAACGTGGTCTCCCAGAACCCGTGGATCTTCCTGGAAAAGTTCGTCCTCTACGTAGTGAAGCATGTAGTCCGGTATAGCATAGCCTTGAAGGGGGTTAGGGTCAATGTCCATGGGAGCATTCCAAGCTGGCTCGGGATCCCAGTAGTACTCTTCTTCGAGAACTGGAAACTCAATTGGGTTGAACAGCATGTATAAGGAGAAGCCATCCAGAGGATCGAGCATGGCCACTTCATAACCAACCAACCAGCCATCATACCAGGCTTGATCAAACGGGATATTTTCGGGTTGTGGAGGAATCCCGTCCGCCTCAAAGCTTGACCACTCGTTGATTAGAGGAATGGCGTAGTCCCAATTGTCTACTATGGCCCAGCCAGTAGCTTGCATGTTACTATCTGAGGGAGGCACCCAAGGCTGGTAGGGATCAGGAAATGGGCCATCGATGATTGCGTACGGGTTGTCAAGCGACGAGGCAGAATTGATCTGTACAGCAGGGATTGATTGATGGAAGAGAGAGCTGACAGATTCATCAGAGACAGGTGATCCAGCTTGTAAAGGTTCTGAAGGCGCATCAGTGTCAACAACCTGGCCTTCAACCACATGTATATAAGAAATCTCGGTGGACGATTCGAGCGGGAAAGGCACGATGGGCCTGGGTTGATCGGTTGAGGCTATATAGTTAGTGGGGTTGAATATGGTGGAGCCGGGGTTGATATAAGTGGAGCTGAGAGATATCTGACTGATATGTGGTACAGCGTTGTGCTTGGGAAGAGAGTTGGCAATGACATTGGGTTTCTGAGGTGGTGGAGGGGTTTCCAGCGTGCCATCGTCAATGAGATCCTGGATTGCATGACGGAGACGAAAGCAGGAGTCAGTGAGATGACCCGCTCCTTGATGGTAAGCACAGTAAAGGTTGGCTTTGAAGCCGGGTAAAGGGTTCTTGGGTAGAGGAGTTGGATCCAGGGGCTTGAGATGCCCTGATTTGACTAACTTTTCCAAGACCAAGGATAGAGGTGCCTCGATAGCGGAAAAGCTGCGGGGTTGGTTCCGAGGCCGGTTATTCTGCGGAGTCTGGACTTGATTGACATCCGCAATGTGATTAGCAGTGTTGGAGGAAGTGGTATTGGTACCGGTGGTTGCCGTGTTAGAGTAAGTTCTCGTTCCGAACAGCGCATTTGCGTTCCCAGAATAAGCCCGGGGCTTTGACTTGGTGGCGTGTGAGGATTCTCCCTTTGATAGAATCCCACTCTGCAGAGCATCTTCGATGGCCAGGCCAGAGTCGAAGAAGGTTTCAAAGTTGGTAGATGCCTGAGCCAGGACCAGATGCCTAGCATAGTCTGGTTGGAGATTGCGGGAAATGATACGGAGCTGATCCTTCTCACTCGGGCGATCAGTCATCTGTGCGGCTTTAGCTCTCCACCTTTTGACGAAGTCCGCAAAGGACTCCTTAGCTTCCATCTTGGTGGATTCAAGTTCTCGGGTAGTCATTTTCAGCTGGGAGTTGTAGTTGTACTGCGAGATAAACGCAGTCTCAATGTCCTCCCAAGTCCTTCTTTTGGCAATGTCGAGTGACAAAAACCAATGGAAGGCAGGGCCTGAAAGGGTTTGAGGAAAAAGCTGCGACATGGCCTCTGGCTCGACAGAAAGGAGTTTCATAGCGGCATGGTAGCTGTAGAGATGAGTCCTGGGGTCACCGCTCCCATCGAACTTAGCCAAGCCCGGCATTTTGAACTTTTCAGGAAGTCTGGCATTGGGATACAGGCAAAGGCGATCTAGATCGATCCCTCCGGCACTGATCTTTTCTGTCTTAGCAATGGATTCCTCCAGCTTGGTCATCTTGGCCATGAGTGCGACCACATCCGGATTCTGAGCTGGTTCTTCTTGGTTTGGAGGCAGTCTACCACCTGCAAGGTTTGCAGCGGGCCTGCGGCCTTCCCTTGGGTTAAGCACCATGAGACGTCCTGCGTGAAGCGGATCTGGAACCAAGATGGGTTGCTTCTGGTCAGACTCATCGTCCTCACCTTCTTCCTCAAGAGGGGGTGGAAGGCGAGTGTGGATGAGGTCATTCAGGCGGGCAATGTTAGCATCTGTCTGAGCTACCCTCTGTTGCATGGCGGTGATGCTGTCCTGAAGGTTCATGAGCATGGTCTCCAAGGTAAGAGGTTCTGGTTGTGGTCGTTCCATCATGACAGAAGGTTCGGAGTTGCTTGATGCGGTTGACGGGGTAGTCGGACGCCCTTCCTGTAAGACCGGTGGTGAACCTGCCTGAGAATCTGACTGTAGAGCAGTCAACAGAGTGTGCGGAGAGTCTTCCGTGGCGACTGACTGGGATTGTGACCTGACAAGCCTTTGAACCGGATTCAGACGCAGATGTTCCCAAGCGGGTTTGGCAACTGGCCTCGATACTTTCCTCGGCGGTGCAATGATTCAAATCTTTGCTTGCAAGGCAAAAGGAGGTTTAATAAGGGTCCTGCAGTAACTTTAATCTAAATAAAAGACCAAAGCGGATGCAGCCAACGTCGTCAGTGCCACCTTAGACTCTAGAACCAGAAGACAAGTCTGTCTCAGGACGCTTCGGACACTGTTTAAGGCCCTCAGAATTCTTTTCGAAGATGTATCCTTGTTTGGAACGAGCGGTCCTAAAGGATGTCAAAAGAAGTCTAAACCTTTGTCCATTTCGATGTTCGGGGTTTCAAGTTTCTGAAGCCAGAACAACTCGGTATGAATATCATGATGCCATAACCAGATTGGCGTGAACAGCACTGTGCTATTAGCCGGGCAGTGTAAGTGACGAGGCACTTGTTACCTTTTGGTGTAAGCATCATGGTATTTTACTCCGTGGTTCCTCATTTTTTGTTTGAAACCCTAAACAGGTACACGGGCAAAGGTGTAGAAAAGCTTCTGATTTCCTAAAGTCCCATCGTAAAAGGACTTAAAGATCATAACGCGCACCACTGAGATGCACGACTCCTCATCGGGCCAATGACAGTGTCCTACTAAGCCTAAAGACAGACTCGGAACAGATCGAGAACCTAGGAGCCATCCTAGACATGCTTCTACGCTGAACGAGATGTATGCACAGTTCATGCGATAAGAAAAGCAGTAACACATAGGCATTTACAGGGTTAGATGCAAGTAGATCCTAACCTGTGGGTACCTGTCCTAGTTTGGAGAGTTCTAATGCTTTGTATATGCAAAAGGCCGGTTTTGGTTCGTAACAGGTTCCTCGGACTAGGGCCACAGATATACCTCTCGTTACCCGCGTATTCGCAGAGTAACAATCGAACGGTAGCATGACCCATCATCATCGAAGGTTGTTGGTCATTCGAGGTCCCCGGGCTCCGGTAAACCGTGCCGGATTGCCAAAACGATCCAACGAGGCTTATCCCACATCGATGCAAATGAGATGCTAAAATTTGGTAAAAGAAGAAGAATCACAAAATCGTAAAAACACCTTTTCAAATTTGGCTCATTTCATTTAGTCCATCTTTAGAAGAAACTACGCGAGCGAACAAACGGAAAAACCCCATATTAGAATGGCCGGACACGAGGTCCTGTTAAATCACCATCTCAACCTTCGGCAGCACGAAGCTAACCGTTTTGACAGGCTTTTAAGGGATTGTTCCCAAGCGTATTAAATTCTAAGTATGAATTAATATTGGTTCGATTAGTCCCCAGCAGAGTCGCCACTGTGGGTAGCATGCCCTCGGAGAGAAAGGATTTCGTTCCTTTTCGCCGTTGCGGCCTTTTTTTGGAAATCGAGGGAGCGCGAGCGGAGAGGCAAGCGCTCAAAAATACAGAGTCGCCACTTGAGTTTTGAAGGTCTGACACTCAAGGAACCGTATTTCGAAGCACCTGCCGCGCTGTTTGTTTGAAAAAGTTAAGGAAACCAGTCTGTCATAACCATATCTGGGTTCGGGAGCCAGGTTACGAGAGGGGAAGGGTTTTAAGGCACCCCTCTCGTCCAATCCGGAGATCGGTCTCTACTTAGGCATTTTTATGAAAACTTTTGTGATTCTTCTTCTTTTAATTAATTTTAGCCAATTAGGGCGGGGGAATAGTTAATTGGGGATTAAAACTGTAACAATTTGTAGGATGTGATCAAATAATAGCATGGATGGATGGCATGACGAGTAATAAATGGGATGAAACTTAAAACAGCGATCAGATGCCAAGACCAAGCTCGGGATGGGTTTGCCCTGCACGATGGCCAACTTGCATGCATGAACAAATCTGCATGTAAGAGAACCATCGCGCGAAACACTCAAACCCTCCCGCGAGTGTTGTCATCTCACCACAGTTCCAATTTCATCCCCTTCTGGGCTCTGGAAGGACCAGTGCACACCCATGAGGCAAACCAAGCAGTTTATCAAGGGACTGTAAAATACTAATTATTACAGACAGCTCGAAAATGGAACTGAATAAAAAGGAAACACAGCCCCTAAACAGTGGGGGGATAAAAGGAGGCCAAGGGCCTGATTGCCCATGCAAGGGCCATTCCTGGGGTTCACAGAACCATCGCGCGACAGTCCTGACTGGACTTCCAGGAATTGCTTTGCATGTTTAGGGTCCTGAGACAGGTTCAAGGATCACCCAAAGGCATTCCAAACTATCTGAGACAAATAACTAAGCTACTGTATTTTGTTTTGCATGCATAACAGTGATCAATATTTGAAAATGAAGCTCAACAGGCATACTAATATTGCAAAAATAGTAAATGGCTAGCCTCCCTTCCCCACGAGGTCCATTCTCTTGCTGACACAAGTGTCGCGCGAGTGTTGTGGACCATCGCGCGAGGGTTTAGCTGCCACAGATTCTTGTAACTCTACTGGCCTTAGGACCAGGACATGGTATTAATTACCAGCCTTGGCCCTGTCAGCCCCCCTCAGGGATCAAAACAGAAACAGGCTGAAAGTTATACCTTTGCTTGGAAAGGGTTTGGAAATGGATTGGATTGATTGGCGAAGCCTTTGACTAAGTGTGTGTGTAGAACACTTGATTGGAAGACTAGGAAGTGGTTTGGGTTAGTAACTTTGTGCTAGAATGCTAATTGCCTTGTGAATGGTAATTAACTTTCTTAACCTTTTTCTTGGAACCCTTAATATGGAAGACCAATGGGGCTATTTATAGGGGAAGTGAGTGGGGTAGGTGGTGGCAAAACATGGCTTTGCAACCAGCCAACAAGGCTGGTCACAACTTGGTGGATAAACTAGCCAACAAGGTGAGTGGGAGTGGTTGTGAGGGTGTGAGGGTGTAGTCTGCCAGAACTCTGTTCAGCTGAGGAAAACGGGGTTCCAGCCCATGGGGACCCATGTGACACCCAATCATCACAAATCCAGCTGGATTATGTGATAGTGACAGGAGGGAACCATCGCGCGAGGGTCAACAGTCAACAGTTTGACTTTGACCACACCTGGCAAGCTGAGTATCGCGCGAGGAACATGAAGAATCGCGCGACGGTCAAATCTGACCCTAGGGTTTGACTGAAGGTTCAGAAGGGTTCAAAAGGTTTATGCGGGGTTCTAAGCACTCCAACCTCAATCCATTCCCAATCCAAGCTCGTTTGATCCGATTTCATCATCGGGGAAACAAGAAAACCGTAAAACAAAGTAAAACAATTGGGAGACCCAGATTGGGGTGTCTACAATGGCCGGATGTGGTAGTCATTGTGTGGATGTGAAAACCTGCATTGTGGCCGGACTCGGTAGCCCTTTGTATGGACTTGCGAAAATCGCAATGTGGCCGGACTTGGTAGCCCTTTGTGTGGTGTGCGTGTGTAAAAGAATGATTTATAACATTGGATAAAATATTTTTGAAACTACATTGTGGCCGTTTGCCCAATGGGAGTTGCATGTATGTGTGGGCACACGCCCCAAAAACTCCCGTGTTTTAAGCATGAAAATTCCGGGTGCGCCCTTCTCGCGAAAAGTGCGACGAAACGCTTCGCAGATCAGAAAGTCGCCACTCGGGTTTTGCGGAGAGTACCCAAGAAACCGTGTTCTTTGAAAACGTTTGGATTGCGTTTGTTTGAGTTTGAAAAAGGCTTGTAAACTGGTCCGTCGTCACCTTTGAAATCTGAGGTTCGGGAGCCAGGTTACGAGAGGGGAAGGGTTTTATGGCACCCCCTCTCGCCCAATCCGGAGATCGGTCTCTACTCAGGCATTCTATAAAACATTTGCATTTCTCTCTTTATTTGATCATTTTCTTAGCCAGTTAGGGCGGGGAACAGTTAATAGGGATTAAAACTGTAACACGTTTGTAGTTTATGTACAAATATGTGACAAGATGTTTATGGATGATTGATGTTTGATCTAAGCAAGTATAATAGATTGAGAACAAGCTACTGTGAACATTTTGAACAGACTAGAGCACACTAACTGTGCAATGATGCATGCAGAAGCAAGCCTGCATGCACTGGCTATACCACTACATGCAGCCCTGACTTGCGTGCGCCACACCACAACTGGCGTGCGCCGGTAAGCTCAAGTTCACAGCTTCTGTTATCAACCCTCTCGGCTCTGGAAGGGACCAGTGCACACCCAGGACAAACCACACAGTTGATATAGATTACTAAGCTATTACAGACAGTTAAAGGGCTAAGAAGCCACCAAATGAACAGAAAACCCCTTAAACAGTGAGGGGAGGATGATCAAAGACCTGGATGGAAGATCCATGCAAGGGCCAAGCCACTGGATGCTAGACTATTACCGTACGCCAGTAGTTTATGGCCGTACGCCAGTTGTCACTTTGCCCCAATGCTTTGGCTTTGCATCATCTGGGCTCTGGATCATGACCAGAAGGCTCCCAGAGGCCAAACTACACTAAGATACAGATGGAAGAGAAAGCAGTTCTAAAATACAGAAGGCAAAAGGTTGGTTTTAGCATGCATCAGGGTGATCAGAACACTAACGAAGCAATAAAACAATGATCCATGATCCCCACGCCAGTTTTGCACATACTGCCATGACTGGCGTACGGCTCAAACTACTGGCGTGCGCCACTGATCACTGCATACAGTTTTGAAACCTTGCCAGCATTAGGGCCAGGATTGGTATAGATTACCAGCCTTGACCCTGCCAGCCCCCCTCAGGGGTCAGAACAGAAAACAGAAAGCAAAGGTGGTATACCTTTTGCTTGTGAGTTTTGATGGAAAGACTTGATCTTTGAGCTTGAAGATGATGGTAGATGGGAGTGTGGTGAAGGTTATGGACTATGGAGAGGTGTTCCTTGCTTACTCTTTCTATGGGAGAAGAAAGGAAAACAAGGGACTAAGAGAGGAATGGAGGAAATAGGCTCTTAATGAACTTGACCCCTTGCAAATGAATGCAAGGGGGCTATTTATGGAGAAGGGGCTGACTGAAATCAGTTGGCCCCTTAAGGCTTGTTTAGGAAGGTGGCAAGGAGGAGCCTCCCATGCATTTAATGCATGGGACTTGGCTTGAGGGAAGTTGTAGGTGAGAAGGGGACATTTCTGGCTGATATAATCATTAGGGGCACTGTGGCTAACGTCGGGGGTTACAAAATCTCCCGCGCATCTGGCTAAAAAAGGTTGATTTGACTGGAATTGACTGGCGTACGCCCCTTGTTGAGTGGCATGCGCCACTTAGACTGAAATATCCAGGCCCAGATCCGGCCCAGACCCGGCCTGGTTGCTTCCTTCGTCGACTATACTTTCAGGGGCAGTATGAAACCGCCATACCCCGTTTCAAAATTTCCGAAAATCTTCAAACCCCCTCCAAACCTTTCAAACCCAAACTTCTTTTCCCATTCTCTTTCTCAAATCCACACATCCATGGTGGAACCAGGCGGAGATGGTGGCGGCGATGGAGGTAGCGGCAGCGATGATTGGTTGGGGATTGGTAGAGGCGAGGCCGAGAGGCCACTAATCGACGATCAACCCACTGCGGGGGCTTCGTCGACCATCAGTGCAGAGGTTACAGGCAACGGCGGTGACAATGGCAGCCATGCAACGGAGGTTGGTGGTGAGGAAAAGCGGCGTACGCCTGAAGAGGTGGGGCGTACGCCAGTGACGGTGGCATCACAGGGCCCACGGGTCGAACGGTTGGACTTCCAGAGCGGGGTAGAGGCTGTGATCGTGACCAGTTTGGGTTTGGCCGGAGCTGGCAGCAGTGGCAGTGGCGGCGTTGGTGAGGACCAACTGGGATCGCCTCCGAGGGATCCGGCAAGTGGCAAGGGTCCGGTTGTAGAGGAGGCGGGGGATGCGCCGAGGGTGGATCACGTTGAGCGGGTCGAGTTCGTGGCACCCGTGGGCTCGTCTAGCCACGAACCGATCATGAGCCGTGACTTGGCAGAGTTTGTGGGTGAGTCCGTGCTCGCTCGGCTCATGAGAGAGAGCCCTGCAGTTGTCGAGGCGGTCCTGGCGGCCCGAGAGGAGAGGCTGAGGGAGATAGCCCGATCTGACGAGGAGGAGAGACTGAGGCGAGAGGCCGAGGCGGCGGAGAGAGACCAGAGAGAGCTTGAGTGAGAGGCCGAGGAGGCTGAGAGGGAGCAGGAGGAGGGTCCCGGGTTTTACGAGGTGGCGGTTGACTTAGCAGAGGCCAGACGGCAGACCGCTCGTACCCCGTTTGTGGCCGAGACGTACGTTCCTCCAGAGCCGCACGTGTTTGTGGCATCGGGCACTGAGAGTTATGTCCCTTGCCAGAGCGACTACGACAAGGAGTTGGTGCTGAGAGACCCTGAGCAGCACTTGTCTAGGGACTGGACTCAGGTATACCTTTGAACTTCGCTTTAGCCTTCATTTCATACTTGTGATGCACGATGCTCGAATCCTTACATTTTGATCGACTGTGTAGACTTAGTGATTCCTTGACTCGAAATAGACTGGGTTGACTGTAGAATGCTTCGATTTCATAACTCGACCATAGAATGCCTGTAGTATGCCATGTAATGTAACTCGACTGGTAGATTGCCTTGAAATTTGACTTTACTCTGTAGAATGCCATTGAAACTTGATAATCGACCAAATAAGTGCCTTTGATGCTCTGATAACTTGAATTGACTGAATAGGATGCTTGAAAATGATAATCGACTGCATAGTTCCCTGGTAGCTTGATAATCGACTGCCCGAATGTTCGAAGTTTGAATCGACCTAAAAATGACTTGAGTCGACTGAATATGAGGCCTGGTAGTTTGATAATTGACTGCATGTATGTTCGAAGCTTTAGATACTGTTTAAAGTCCTTGATTCGACTATCCACTGGATTTGAGCTGTTGTACTGATGCTATTTCTTTGTTGCTTTGATTGCAGAGAGGAGTGGTTAGCTCGCGGGGGCATGGTGGTCCAGCGCACTCGCTTGGGCTGTACTTGAGTTTACCTGCGGGGGCACGAGAGCTGGTGGACGCGGCGGGGTTTGGCCTGTTCATCCCCACGCTGACAGCGGTGAGGAACGACCACGGCGTAGTGTCTGCCCTAGCTGAGAGGTGGTGGGATACGTCGAACTCCTTCCACTTCCCGATCGGGGAGATGACGGTGACACCGACGGACTTTGCGGCCATCACTGGCCTGAGGGTAGGAGGTGACCCGATCTCGTTTGACTCGGGGATCCACAGGGACACCGAGGCACTGAGGTGGTTCTTAGGCATGGTGCCTGCGGGGAGCTCAGAGACGGTTTCACACGACCAGTTTGCGAAGCATGTGGAGCAGAGGGTTCCGGTGTTGGAGTTAGCAGAGGGGGTTTCTGAGCTAGAGTTGGCGCAGCTAGCGAGGGTGTACCTGTTGTACTTGTTCGGGGCTACTCTGTACCCGAACAAGCGGTCCACGGTGCACTTGTCCTACCTGCTGGCCCTTTTTGACTTGAGGTCGGCTTCTCGGTTCGACTGGGGAGGAGCGGCCTTAGGTACGTGCTACAGCTTCTTGGGCGAGTTCTCCAGAGGGAGGAAGGCAGCTGCTGGGTACTGGAGAGTGTGGGAGGTAAGGAACCAATACTGTCTTTCAATTTCGTTCCATACTTGCACTTTATCTTGCATATGCTGTATTTCTGACGCCTTGACTGTTTGAAATCCCTGCAGTTGTGGGCTTACGAGGTGCTGAGGATGTACCCTCCGGAGAATAGGAGTCCGGACCCGAGGGTGCTTCCTCGAGCGCTGGTCTGGGGACCGCTCCGCGTCGGGAAGAAGAGGTCACAGAAGACGCTTGCAGACTTCCGGCTGTACCTTGACCACTTGACAGACTCTCAGGTGAGGCTAGCTTTCCCTTTTCGGTAGTTTGTACCTTTGAATTGCTTTAATGCTGTCGCTGATGCCCTTGATTGTTTCACAGGTGGAGTGGGACCCGTGGAGGTTTACAGGGCCTGAACCTGAGTACCTGGCGAGGAGCAGGGTGGTGACAGCGAACCGGGTGCTGCTGGAGTCGGCTTTCGGGTGGCAGTGGTACTTGGGCGACCGAGTGACACGACAGTCGCTTGACTTGCCCGAGTTCGTTGTTCCGGGGCCACTTCTGCCTCGTGCCTCGCACACTGGGAGGTATACGCTGAGAGAGTTGAGGAGGTTCACTGTCCCTGTCGCTGCGTCCACCTTTCTGAGGCAGGAGTGAGACTACGCCGTCTATCGGAGGCGATACTTGGCTGGGGCGCTTGGAGTGATGGAGCACAGGGCAGTGCGGGCAGAGGTCTTGGTTGCCAGTGAGGAGAGGTCGGGACGGCGGAGTAGGTCGGGCCGTTCCAGGGAGAGGAGTGAGTTTGCGGAGTCGACCGGGCTCACTCAGCTTTCTTGGACGCTGACAGTGCGTGACCCTCAGGGGAAGGCTGCAGAGGTTCGCTTCGAGCCTGCCAGGACAGAGCCAGCAGAGGTCACGGGACTGGTATGACGTACTTTCAGCTTCATTCACTTCCTGTATCATATTTGCACTGTACTTTGAACTGCCTTTGATTTCTGATATTTGTAATTCAGGTGCCGCTAGAGTGGGCGAGGGAGTCCATGCGTTTGATGCTTGCAATGGAGAAGAAGTTCCACCAGATAGCCAGTGGTACTCCCTTGCAGTTGCACTACCCGCCGGCAGCTCCAGCGCCTACTACGCAGTCTCAGGTATGAACCCAGAATTCCGAATTCGATACTTAGCAACTGTGCATGTCTGTTACAATGCATGTTTAGAAGTACCTGCTCTTGATTCCTGTTTCAGCATTTGTATACACTATGCACAATAATGATTTGAATTGAATGACAATGCAGGGACATGCTAGGACGGTTTTTAGGCGGCAGACAGCGAGGCCAGCCCCTCAGAAAGGAAAGGGGAAGGCTCCTGTCGTGGTCCAGCGACCGGCGAGGACCACACGGCCCGAGACCAGAGGGGTGGTGATCGCTCCTGACAGAGGGTCACCACCGCCTCAGAGAGAGCTGCGGAAGAGGCCTGCTCAGAAGAAGCCAGCGGAGGGGCCCGCGAAGAAGAAGAGGAGAGAGGATGAGGAGGACGAGGACGAGGAGCCCGCGTCCCTCAGCAGCGGCTCTGACTCCGCCAGCGACCCCAGGTTCCGAGCTACTCAGAGAGACTTGGCCGCAGAGAGCGAGGACGACAGCGACGACACTAGTGACCTTTTTGGGGAGTGAGGGCTACCACTGAGCCTCAGATACTTTACTGTCTTTTGCCTTTGATACTGTCGGTACTTGATTTTGAGATAGGGCCTGCGTGCCTTCTGATTCATGGGCGAATGTTGCCCAGTACAGGATTTTGTTTGTTTTGCTCGGGCCGTTGTGCCGTTTCATACACTTCCACTTTTTGTTTCTAGAGACACAAGCTTTGGATAGTATAATAATTGCATTTTCTGTTCATTCGACTTCTATATTGATGGTATTGATGATAGAAGTAAACGAAATAACCACTAACATCTGACCTGCATTGACAAACGCTCTGAATCGATCGACAAACGCTAGGACACGTGTGGAACTGATCTAGCTCGAATAAAATGGGAGGAAAGTCCCAGGATATGTCGCATATCCTTAAGACACGCGGAGGATACGGATGCCTTGGCATTGGCGGGCCGAAGCGCCCAATCCTCCTCTGGAAGGGAAACTGACACTCTCGTGAGACTGTAGATATGTACAAAGACCTGTACGAATGGAAAGACTCGGGAGAAACGAATTGAAATAAGTCGTAAAATGCCCGAAAATGTCACAAAATGGACATAAGACGCCAAGGATGACTCGATATGGTCCCGGACTGAAACCAACACCCCCGTACAGTCACATAGAGCCTACATGAGACGTACGGTACAAGAAAATTTGGCACAGAACCCTTGGCACGAACTTCGAGTCTCCGTATCCTGAATTTTAGAGGATACGGGCCGCCGGAGGTCTGAATTCTTCGCTAAACGCGACGTTTCCGAGCCGATGCTTCCTTGCAGCCCTAAACACCATTCAAGACTTGTACGTATCGACAAACCTGCCAAACAGGCCCCGGAATCAAAATTGGATGCTTGATGACAGTTGCTGCTGTGAACTGGAATCTGGTGCAGACCTGACTGGCGTGCTCTAGTGGTTGTGCTTCGTATGCCAGTAATGTAGGTTACCTGCGCACGCTGGTTCATTTGTGGCGCACGCCACAAAAGTGTGACGCAGAGCCACTTGTCTGACCGTCTATCCTTTTTCCTGGGGCTTCTTGTCTCTACCCCTACACGGTTTGCACACGGTTTCTGGGCTTCAGGGAGGGTAGAGTACCTTAGTGTAAGGCCTTTGGCATGTAGTCTTTGGTTTTGAACATAGAATAAGAAGTTAGATTCGTAGGTTGGTATTTAACTGGGAGTTGCAAGCTCGGCAAAGTCCACTGATACCCCCTTCTCATATTCAGCCAATTATAGCACTGTCTCAAAATGGAGAACCCCATTCCAACCTTGATGAGGCCCTGGTTAGTTGAAATGATGAGCGTTGACTGGCTCAATTTCCAATATCACGGCCTGTCTTCGTTCAGATACCTCCGGCACGTGCCGCTCCGCCCGGCACTTTTGAGAGCCGCGCTCCGGTTTTAGGATCCGGACGTCCACGTCTTCCGTTTCGGGGACGATGAAATATGTCCAACGGTCGAGGAGTTTCAAGCGTACCTCCGGACGTACTCGTCTCCCACACTCGTCGTCCCTCCTTACCAGGTGCGCATGCCTAGACTGCTGGCCACTGCGCTCAATATTCCCGGGGGCCTGGCCCGTTCTATGTTGGAGGGTGGCGCAATCCACATTCTGCAGTTGATCAAGCGGTACAACCCGGAGGGCGATTTAAGTGACACTGCCTGGCAGGCACGGCGCCGCCTGGCCTTGGTGATCTGCCTCTTGGCCGGCTACTTGCTTATCCCTACTGACGGGCGGGTGAGTCCCCTGCTTGTAAGCGTCGCTCTCCAGATGGGAGGCGCGGATCGGCAAAACGTGATCCCTCTGGTACTGGCCGAAACGCTTCAAGGTTTGGATTTGGTGTATACTGGGGTGACACGCACCTTCAGTGGCAGTCCGCTTCTTCTACAGGTAATCTCACTCAGCTCACCTTTTTCTGGTTTTTCGCACTTTCTCGTTTTACCTCGACACTCGGCTTAGGCTGTTTGCTGGCTCCTTACTTGTCTTTTCGCTCGGCTTTATCTGGTTTCTTACTTGTCTTTTCACTGATGCAGCTGTGGCTATGTGACAAGCTGAACCTGTTGCACCCTCCGGAGGATGGCTGGCATCTTTTTCCGAAGAGATTTCATCAAAGGGGGATGAGGTACCCTGAGATGAATGAGGAGGAATGGTTCGCTTTCATGCAGGAGCTACAGCCCGATGAGATCGTCTGGAGGTGCCCATGGCTGGAGCTGGAGGAAATGGTGGTTTACTCAGATGGGTTCGACAGGGTGGTGATTGCAGGGTTGACACGGTTCACCTTCTACATCCCGGGCCGCGTCCTTCGTCAACTAGGTATCCCTTAGGGGAATGTTCGTATCACTGCCGGGGATTTCCGAGTCCCCAATTTCAATGCTCAGACGCTCCATGGGTATAATAGGCGTTGGGCGGACAGGGCCCTGCAGGCGGAGTCTCCGAACTTCACTCCAAGACTTCGGAATGTTTATCGACAATGGTTAAGAGCAGATGTCGCAGCAAGAGAAAACATCGACTGACTCCGGACCACTTTGCTGTAGTTAGAATAAACTGTGAGCCGTTAGGCTTCTCAAGCATTTCGTTCTGTTTTTCATGCTTCACTGTTTTTAAGGTTTTCATGCTCAGCCCTTGTATTTGGAAGTTATGATTGTATAATAAAGTTGAAAGATGGAGGGTTTCCCCCTTCAGATTTCTCGATGAAACTTTGACTTGCCCCTTGACTTCACTCGGACCATGCTACGGCACCGGAATGTTAAACCATGGATCGACTTTGATAGAATATGACCGGGTCTCAAGGTGAGACTGCCTACGTATCCCTTTTCAAGGAATCAGGTCAGAACGTAGTTCAGGCCAAGGTTCGCTCGTGTATTTTACCTCTCCTTTTACGCTCTAACTTTTGCCTAGTGCCGCCTTCGCAAGTTTTCGGCCTAGCGAGCTTTCGACTTTTGCCTATTTATTTTTGCCTAGACCGCCTTCACAGGTTTTCGGTCTAGCAGGCTGCTCTAACTTTTGCTTGGAACCGCCCACCCTTGTGGTTTTCGGCCGAACGAGCATCTCTCAGGGATAGAAACGTTTGAGTTGATCCAGGTTGACCAGAGTGCTGAATTCGTTGCCGTCGAGATTGATGAGTTGAGCAGCACCCCCAGATAGGATGGTCTTGATAATGAAAGGTCCGGATCGCTTTGGCCGAAACTTCCCGCGAGCATCAAACACTGGAGCCCGTATTTCTTTCGTGACCATGTCCCCTTCGACTAAGCCCCTGGACTTCACCTTCTTATCAAATGCCCGGGCGATTCGACGCTGGTAACCTTGAACATGATACAGAGCTCGGAGTCTCCTTTCATCAAATAGCATCAGTTCGACAAACCTCCCGCTGAGCCAATCAGATTCTTCCAGGCCGCTCTCAACCATGATCCTCAAAGAGGGAACCTCAAGCTCGATAGGAAGTACTGCTTCCATTCCATAGACCAAGGAGAAAGGAGTTGCACCAGTTGAAGTTCGAATCGACGTCCTATATCCCCATAGTGCCAAAGGCAGTTGCTCGTGCCAATTCCTTGCGGACTCAATAGTCTTCTTGATGATCACCTCAATGTTCTTGTTAGCGGCCTCGACTGCTCCATTTTTTTGTGGACGGTAGGTTGTCGACCGGTGGATATCGATGCCGAACTCCTCGAAAAGGTCCAGGACCCTTCCTTTGAAATGACTCCCATTGTCTGAGACGAACGCCTGAGGAACGCCATACCGGTAAATGATGTTCTTTCGGATGAACTGGGCCACTTGAACTGTTGTCAGAGAATTGTAAGATTCGGCCTCGACCCATTTGGTGAAGTAATCTATCGCCACCAGTATGAACCTGTGACCATTTGAAGCAGGAGGCGTGATCATCCCAATAACGTCAATTCCCCACACAGAGAACGGCCACGGCGAGGTCATGCCATATAACTTAGAGGGTGGAACATGCTGTAGGTTGGCATGGATTTGACACTTGAAACAGCGCCGTACGTAGTCGATGCACTGAGACTCCATTGTTGACCAGTAGTAACCTTGCCTGAGGATCTTCCTAGCAAGCATAACACCGCTCATGTGGGGACCGCAGACCCCTTCGTGAATCTCTTCCATTATCCTTGTTGCTTCGGCCCCGTTGGCACACAATTTGTGCATTCCACAGTGAGACCTTCGATACAGTTTCCCTCCATAAAATGACGTACTGAGCAGCCAGCCTTTGCAGAGCAACCCGATCTTTCCTTGAAGCTCCCGCAGGGAACTCTCCTCGTTCGACAAAGTTCCAGATATCATGGTACCAGGGTAGGCCATCATCGACATCATCAATGGCGTTGACATATTCATAAGCGGGCAAGTCCCTCTGCTCAATCATAATCGGCCGCATCCTGACCCCTACTGGAAGTTCGATCATCGAAGCCAAAGTCGCTAAAGCATCGGCGAACTGATTCTTCAAGCGTGGAATGTGGGTGAAAGTCACCTTATTGAAGCGAGGAATTAGCTCTTCCAAATCTTGGTGATAAGGCTTCAGCTTTTCCTCACGGACCTTCCAGTCTCCATTAGCCTGAGAGATTACTAGGTTCGAGTCCCCAATTATCTCCAGCTTCTCGACTCCGAGTGCAATAGCAGCTTCCATTCCAACGATGCAGGCCTCGTACTCAGCTTGATTGTTGGTGACGTCGAAGTTCAATTTGAAAGCAAGCGGGATATGAGCCCCAGTGGGCGTAATGAGCAATATCCCAACTCCGAAACCTCTTTGATTAGCAGCCCCATCAAAATAGAGCGTCCACACTTCTTCGACAATTGTTAACACATCCTCGTCTGGGAAATTGAAGTCTACGTCCTCAGGTCCATCGATCGGGTGGTCGGCCAGGAATTTTGCCACGGCACGGCCCTTCACTGATATCCTCGTGACATATTGGAGATCGAACTCAGCCAGCAGAAGCAACCAACGTGCTAGCTTATGGGTGAGCGCCAGCTTCTCGAACAGATACTTGATAGGATCCATCCGAGAAATCAGCTTCACCGAATAGGCTAGCATGTAGTGTCTAAGCTTTTTGGTAGCCCAAACTAGCGCCCAACACGTCTTTTCCTGGGGGGTGTAACGTTCCTCACTCCCCACCATCTTCTTGCTCAAATAGTAGATGGCTTTCTCGATTCCTTTATCTCCTTCTTGCGCCAACAAGCATCCCATGGACGTCGGAGTAACGGATAAGTACAGGATCAGGGGTCGACCAGGTGTAGGCGGCATTAAGATAGGCGGATTCCTCAGATATGCCTTGATAGATTCGAAAGCAGCTTGGCACTTCTCCGTCCATTCGAAGCGAGCGTCCTTCTTGAGCAGACGGAACAGCGGTTCGCAGGTCAGTGTTAGCTTGGCTATGAATCGACTGATGAACTGAACCTTACCCAGAAAGCTTCGCAATCCCTTTTCCGATTGTGGCGGTTCCATCTCGAGGATTGCTGTAATCTTAGAGGGATCGACCTCAATTCCTCTTGCGGTGATCAGGAACCCCAACATTTTGCCTGCTGTGACCCCAAATGTGCACTTCTGTGGATTAAGACGCACGTTGTATTTACGGAGCCTTTCAAGAAACTGCCTGAGTGTTGGGATGAAATCCTCCTTTTCCTTTGCCTTGACAATCATGTCGTCGACGTAGACCTCAACCATCTTGTGGATTAGATCGTGTAACAAAGTGGTCTGGGCCCGCTGGAAGGTGCAACCGGCGTTCTTCAACCCAAACGGCATCATCACATAGCAGTAAGTACCCCACTCGGTGACAAAGGTCGTCTTCTCTTGATCTTCTGGCGCCACAAAGATCTGGTTGTACCCTGAGAATCCGTCGACAAAAGAGAGCAAAGCATGCCCCGCCGTGTTGTCTACGAGCACATCAATGTGAGGCTAGGGAAAACTATCTTTGGGGCTTGCTTTGTTCAAGTCCCTAAAGTCGACGCAGACTCGGATTCTTCCATCTTTCTTAGGAACTGGCACGATGTTAGCCACCCATTTTGGATACTCGGCAACCCTTAAGAACCCAGCGTCGATCTGTTTGGTGACTTCCTCCTTGATCTTCTCGACCCAATCCGGCCTCATCCGGCGGAGCTTCTGTTTGACTGGAATGGCCCCTGGAGCCAACGGAATACGGTGCTGCACGATTTCAGGATCGATACCGGGCATGTCTTTGTGAGACCATGCAAAAACCTCGAAGTATTCTTTGAGCAGATCAATCAGCGCAGCACGATCCTCGGGGGACAGAGTTGAACCAATTTGCATCATTCGGGGGTCACCCTCATCTTTCAAATTTACGGAAATTACTTCTTCTTTTAGAGGCTGAGCATGCCTTTCGTCTTCCCTTTCGATGAGGGAACGCAACTCAGCGGGGATGCTCCCATCGAAGTCTGTTCCTTCATCGTCGGGGTCGACACAGTTTATATAGAAATAAGCAAAGTAGTCAGAAGCAGGATCATGCATTTCATAAAACCCCAGCGGGTTGCCAAGTACAGTAGACTCGAACTCGAAGTAGAAGCTATGACGTGGAGGGCCAAGAGGCACAAACTCCGACTCTGAGCTAGACCTAGACTGGACAGACTCTGTGTCAGACTCAGGTACATTGTCAATGCATGTCAGACGTGGAGTGAAAAAGCAATTATTTAAACTACCCTTAGCTTCCACGATGAGGGAGGTTGGATCTTCGATGACGTCCGGAGAGTCGGGCCCAAGCATCAGCACTTCGGCCTCTTCTTCTTTGCCAACCAAACCTACTTGAGAGAACAGCATCTCAAAGCCCTCTTGATCAACTGCCATCATCCAGTCAGTTTCGTCCTTAGCCCGGGTCAGCTGCTTCTTGAATTCTTCCTCTGCCAGCTTGTCTTTGGCTATCTCCTCCTCATCATCAGACCAGGTGTCCACAGCGAAGATTTCAAATCCCGGTAGCCAGGTGCCAGTCTCCGAATCCCAGAACGGTTCAGGTTGACCTTCATAAACAATGCTCCCTCCTTCGTGGATGAAGTAGCTGTCGGGGTTACCATAGAGGGTACGAGGTTTTCCCGTACCTTTCCCCTTTTTAGCCTTTTTGGCCGGAGGTGCGTACCCAAAGCCAAATCGGCTCTCGGTAAAGGGAAAGACAGGGAACTCAGCGACCCCCTGCTGGTTTATCCCCAGTCCAAAGCCGGGCATTTGGCCCATCTTCCTCATGATGTCAATAGCGGCTGCGCTAACAAGGAAGTCATCGTCCACGGTGACGGTAAGGACTGAGCCTGCGGTGTCGAACGAGAACCCTCCAAAGTCTGAGTCCTCTTCCCCATGTGTAATTCCTAGGACAGGTTCATCCTCTTTGAGTGGGCGGATCCCAGCGTCCCCACAGATGGTGAGAGTCCCAGTTGGAAGCCCCAGCATGACCTTCTGGTGCAGAGTCGAGGGTACTGCCATGATGTCCAACCTGTGCAGCCATGGCCTGCCTAGTAGTAGATTGAAAGTGGCGGGGATGTCGACCACGTGAAACTCCACCTCCATCTCAAAGCCCTCAGCATCGAGCTTGAGCATAATGGTTCCTTCGACAACACGGCGAGTGCTATCGTAGGCTTTGACAGCCAGGTTGGACGGTGCGAGATCCTTCTTTGCGAACCCCAAGCGGTAAGCAACCCTCAGCGGGCAGACATTAATGGCAGAGCCATTATCAATAAGCACGGTTGGCACCCAGAGTCCATTGCACTTGACGGTAATGTGCAACGGGCGGTTGTGGTCAGTTCCTTCAACAGGCAGGTCCCGCTCAGTGAACGTAACAGAGTGCTTGGCAAGCAATGGCAGGATAAGAGCGACCAATGCCTCGGGGGTGATGTCGGTTGGTACTTTGAGTCGGGCGAGAGCCCCGGACAGCCCGTCACGATGCTCCTTTGATGATGCGATTAAACCCCAAACTGATACGGCAGCAGGGATCCTTTCAAGTTGCCTCTGAATCATGTCCCCTTCCGGGATCCCAGCAAGGATGTTCGGAGCGCCTCTTTGAGCAGTCGGATTAGCGGGTTGCACAACGGAAGGATTGGATGAGCTCCCTGCCTGCAAGTTAGAGGGCTAAAAGACTCGGCCGCTCCTTGTAACATTGGCGATATCCCACCAAGGGGTTGCGTTGTTGAAATCCCAGAAATCCGCAGGTATGTCATCCATCTTGCGCTTTCCTTTATCGGTTGCTGCCACAGTCATAGACAGATCTTCCCCGGTAGCCAGCTCGTGTTCCAGACCCTTCACTACCACTTCTTCCCAAAAGGACGGATCATGTGCTGCAGCTTCTTCGAACGGTGCTCCCGGGTTGGTGACGAATGGCGTATCCCAGAAACCCGCGTCTACTAGAGCGGAGTTGACCGTCCAGACCTCGCTTCCCATGTTGATGTCCACTACCTTGTCTTCATCCCAAAAGTCAGCGGGCAGCGGGTTCGTGTTAAGGTCGACAATCTCGTCCAGTTCCCAAAGGTCATCGGGTACTGCGTCTAAAACCATAATACGGTAGTCCTCGCCGGGGAGAGGCACAGCGGGGCGCGGGAGGTTCTCATCAATTATGTAGAAGGCTGGGTCGTATTCGACGTCAGCCGCCGAGGCCAACAGCGAGTCGATCGATGCACGGAAACACTCCCCAAGTATACGAGGTTCTTCCTGTTGGAGATCCTCTTCTGTGTAGAACGCTTCATAGTCAGGCACGACTTCCTCTAAAACATAGTCGGCCGGGAACTGCCAAGCTGGCTCGGGATCCCAGAAGTACGGTTCTTCTTCGACGATAGGCTCAGGTGGATCGAAAAGCAGAGGTAGAGCTAACCCATCCAGCGGATCCATCATGTCCTCCTCTTGCGCTGCCAGCCACTCAACATTCGCAGCATGGTCAAACGGTATTGCTTCTGGTTCGGCCAGAAATCCTTCGAGGGCAAGTTCATCCCATTCATTGATTCTAGGGACAGCAAAATTGTTGTGGTCGGCAATCGCCCAGCCTACTGCCTGCATATCAAGTTCCGGTTCTGGTGGGCCTACTGCCCTAGCGAGTCTTGCGCGCTCTATGGGCGATCCATCGAGAGCAGTCCCAGCGAAGGTAAAGAAAGAATTTCTTACAGTGGTCCCAGGGAGGAGCTGTGCAGAAAATACAGTATCCCGTTGAAGGTCATGGAACACGTCGTTGAAGGTGGTCATGCCGTCGCGCAGACGTTCCAGGGGCGTTCTTGAATCAGACGATTGTCCCTTCTCCAGGTTTATGGTCAACACTTCAGGCTCGAGGGGCATGGACACGACTGGTTTCGGTTGATCCGCAGGGGCTATATGGTCGGTGGGGTTAAATATGGTGGAGCTAGGGGAAGTTATGGTGGAGCTAAGGGATATCTGGCCAACTTGGTTATGGTGCTTCGGGAGGGAGTTGGAGATGACGTTGAGTTTAGACGGTGGGTTAGGAAGAGTTCCATTGTCTACCAAATCCTGTATCGCATGACGGAGGCGATAACACGAGTCGGTGTAATGGCCGGGCATCTGATGGTACGCACAGAAGGCATTGGGGTTGTGGCTAGGAGGTGGATTCTGAGGAAGTGGAGTTGGAGTGAGAGGCCTGAGATGACTAGACTTGGCCAGCTTCTCGAGGACAGCGGAGAGGGGTGCTTCGAAATTGGCGAAGACACGGGGTTGGTTGCGGTTTCGGGGTTTCTGTGGTGCTTGCACTTGGTTGACATCAGCTATATGGTGGGAGCTTTGGGTTGTGGCGGTGTTGCTAGCAGTGGCAGCGTTGGCATAGTTGCTACCACCGAAGAGGGCCGTGCTGCTTCCGGTGTAAGCACGGGGCTTGGACTTTGATGTCGAGGAGGCAGGAGTGGCCTCGGTTCTTGGGATGACCCCATTTTGGAGAGCTTCCTCTATGGCGAGACCGGAGTCGAAGAAGGTTTCCCAGTTGGCCCCTTGAACCAGCACAAGGTTCTTAGCAAAGTCCGACTGCAGGTTGCGAGAGATAATGCGAATCTGATCCTTTTCGCTGGGACGATCCGTCATTTTGGCTGCCTTTGCCCTCCATCGCTGAATGAAATCTGCAAAGGGCTCCTTCGCGCCCATCTTGGTTGATTCCAACTCTCGTGTGGTCATCTTAAGTTGGACGTTATAACTATATTGGGAGTTGAAAGCAGCCCCAATATCGACCCAAGTCCTCCTTTTGGAAAGGTCCAGCGACAGAAACCATTGGAATGCGGGACCAATGAGAGTTTGAGGAAAGAGTTGTGCCATGGTTTCCTCTTCAATTCCATGTAGTTTCATTGCACTGTGATATGCCAACAAGTGGGTCTTAGGATCCCCAGAACCGTCGAATTTTACAAAGTCAGGCATCTTAAACCTTTCAGGCAGCCTAGCATTTGGAAAGGGGCAAAGACGATCCATGTCTAAGCCACCAGTGCCTATCTTCTCAGCCTTGGAAACGGTTTCCTCGAGTTTAGCCATCTTGGCGATTAGAGCGGCCATTTTCGGATTCGGAGCAGGGTTTTCTCCTTGGAGGTTATCCTCGATCATGAGTTCGCGCTCTCCCCCTCCGCCGCCTCCTCCAGCTGCAGCTGCCGGAGGAAGGAGCTCTTCAATTAAGGCGCGGAGATTGGCCGTAGAGGCATCAGCTTGATCGGCCCTCTATTGCATGATGGCCAAGTTGCGTTGAATGTCGGCGAGAGTCTGGGCAAGAGTCGGAATTTCAGCCATGTCGAGAGGTTCGGTTTTGACTTGGACGAGCTTTTGAGGTGCAGGGAATGGAGTGAAAGGTGTCGGTGGCGAGGCCTCTCCCAACAGAAAACAACTCGGAGCTTCCGTCGTGGCAGACCCAGAAACAGACCCACCCAAATCTTCTCATAGGCAGATCCGGCGGACGTTCCCAAGTAGGTTTGGCTCTTGACTCTGAATCTGTACGGTGCGATGGCTAGACAGTAAAGTAGAAGGGCTCAGTGACAGCCTGCAGCAATTTATTTGAAAGAGAGAAAAGGAAAAGAATGCCCAACGTCGTCGGTGTCCTCCTAGACTCTAGAACTAGCAGACAAAACCGTTTTATGACAGCCGGACGCTGCCCAGGTCCTCGGATTTCTTTTCGACAGTGTACCTTGAAGGGATCGACTAACACTAAGAGATGTCGAAACAGCCTAAGTCTTTGACTATCCCGCTCTCGAAGTTTCAATGTTGGAACGGAACAACTTGGTGTCGACGACATGATACTGTAACCAAGAGGGCGTAAGCAGCACTGTGCCGGAGCCTTGAATGGTGTAAGTGTTTAGCACTTTTAACCTGGGTGGTATGAGCATCATGTCATGTCTCCCGTTGTTCCTAGTTTTCTGTTTGAAACCTCGATTGGGTTTTAGGCAAGGACTTAGAAAGTCTCGATTTCCCAAAGTCTCGTTGACCCATGGAATTGGAAAGTTGATAACGTGCACCATCATGATGCACGACTCGTCATCGGTCCAAGCAGCGCCTCAGCAGGCATAAAACGGGTTTGAAAGAGAGAAACCCTAAAAGCCGCCCTAGCATGCTCCTAAGTAGAACGGTATGAATGTATGTACAGGCATGCGATAGGGAAAGCAGTAACACATAGACAGTTTATGGGGGTTAGATGCAAGTAATCCTACCCTGTGGGTTCCTGTCTTAGTTTTGAAAGGTTCTATTGCTTTGTACACGTGGCGAGGCCGGTTTTGGCTTAAAAGGGGTTCCTCAGGCTAGAGATGTTTTATACCTCCCATCGCAATGCGTACAGCAGAGCAATGGTCAAACGGTAATACGTCTCATCATCGTCCAAGGTTGTTGGGCATTCGAGGACCCCGGGCTCCAGTAAACTGTGCCGGTTACCCAAAACGCCTCAACGGGGCTGATAGAACACCGATGCAAATGTACGTGTGCCGAAAGAATGATCGAGAGAGAGAAAAATTGCAAATGCTTTTTTGAAAAACGCCTTTTGAAGCTTGGCTCACTTCATTAATCGACACTCGGAGAAAACTACATAAGTGAACAATAGTAAAAGCCCCAGTTCGGAATGGTCGGATGTAGAATCCTGTTACGTTACCATTCCGTTCTTCAGCAGCGCGGAGCGTACTGTTTTGACAGACTTTTGAAATTTGTTCATTCATGTATTAATTTCCAAATGTTTGATTAATGGAATGTCCCCAGCAGAGTCGCCACTATGGGCACACGCCCCAAAAACTCCCGTGTTTTAAGCATGAAAATTCCGGGTGCGCCCTTCTCGCGGAAAGCGCGGCGAAACGCTTCGCAGATCAGAGAGTCGCCACTCGGGTTTTGCGGAGAGTACCCAAGAAACCGTGTTCTTTGAAAACGTTTGGATTGCGTTTGTTTGAGTTTGAAAAAGGCTTGCAGACTGGTCCGTCGTCACCTTTGAAATCTGAGGTTCGGGAGCCAGGTTACGAGAGGGGAAGGGTTTTATGGCACCCCCTCTCGCCCAATCCGGAGATCGGTCTCTACTCAGGCATTCTATAAAACATTTACATTTCTCTCTTTATTTGATCATTTTCTTAGCCAGTTAGGGCGGGGGAACAGTTAATAGGGATTAAAACTGTAACACGTTTGCAGTTTATGTACAAATATGTGACAAGATGTTTATGGATGATTGATGTTTGATCTAAGCAAGTATAATAGATTGAGAACAAGCTACTGTGAACATTTTGAACAGACTAGAGCACACTAACTATGCAGTGATGCATGCAGAAGCAAGCCTGCATGCACTGGCTATACCACTGCATGCAGCCCTGACCTGCGTGCGCCACACCACAACTGGCGTGCGCCGGTAAGCTCAAGTTCACAGCTTCTGTTATCAACCCTCTGGGCTCTGGAAGGGCTGATTAAAGGGCCAGGAGATCGATTTCTCGGTCGAAGGATCGATTAGTCAGCCGAGCTATCAATGTATCGGCTGCATAATCCCTTTATTTCCAGGGGCCTATAAAAGGCCACAGCGTCAACCGTTCGTTTCACTTTCCTTTCATCCCTCTCCGTTCCTTTGGTCCGAGGCTTCGACCGAAAACCCCCTCCACTTCTCCTTGTTTCCGACAGCTCCGGGCCGTGGGTGATATGCTGACGTGGCTAGCGTGCGCGGAGGGAGACCGCGTTCGCTTTTGGTCCTGTCTTGACGCTTGATTATGGATCCTCGCATGGGTATGCTTGATTAGGGGCCCTCGCATGGGTGACTTGCTTCCGTGACGTGGAGCTCCTGGCGTGGCGGTGGTACGCGGTGTGGTGATTTTTCTGGGCCATGTGGTGTCTCTTTTGCACCGTAGTACTCCTCCGGTATACACCACCCCAGGGGTGTCCTCTTCTTAGTTTCTTTGCAGCAGGCCTCTGGTGTTTGGACCACCAGAGGGTTCGACATCCTCTTCTGCTTCCTCTTTTTTTGTTTTTTCTTTGTTTCTCTTCCTGCATAGGTTAGTTTGACAGGAAATCGATGTATAGTTTGTTTAGGAAATGTGGGATGATCCACCTTGTGATGTAAAAAGTCTTCGATATATGAAACAAAAACCTTTTTGCTCTGCGATTGTGATTGTATATGCTGTTTCTACGTTGTTTGCGTGTGATATTCTCGTTAATCCAACGAAACGAACTGAACCGTGGGAACAGTCTGTAAAATAGCCGTTCTGGCGGTCGATCTAGTGATTACACGGCCGAAACTTCGATCTGTCGACCGAAGGATCGTTTTGTTCGCCTGGGTTTAACTTGCAGGTCAACCCTGATATCTACGGGCCGATGGATAGATCCTACGACCGTCATATCGAAGTATCGGCCGAGAGACCGATTGAAATTCTGAGGATTTAAGAACCCGATTCCGATTCGGACTAAGATTCGACTTAGTTCTATAAATACGCGTTCTACGAACCCGATAGCGTTTGTCAGTAGCAATTCCTTACATATGGCACAACCAGTCCTTGATCAGTGGTTGATTTCCTTTAATGGCCTCGACCGTTTACACTTTAAATCCTTTGGCATGGACTTCCTCTTTTCCCTTCGTCAAATTCCTGTGAATTTTGCCTTCCTTAGGGCAGCCGCTAGTTTGTGGGACCCTGATTTTCATGTCTTTCGCTTTAAGAGAGAGGAGTTGTGTCCTACTATCGAGGAATTTGCAGCCATTATGGGCCATTCAGACAGGGAGGGTTTTGTTGTCCCTAATCCTTTGTTCAACCGAAGTGATCTCCTGAAGGATTTACTCCAAGTCCAGAAACATGAAGTTAAATTCTTCCTAGTGAAAGGAAGGCTGGAGATTCTGCAACTTATTCAGCGTTTTGGTACAGCTGAGGCTCATCGCCAAGTTTCCCTACAGAAGTCGTGCTTTCATGCGTTGTGCATTTGTCTCCTCCATTATTATTTGCTTGGCCCTTCCTCTGGCCATGCTGATCCTATATTACTTAATCTTGCTCAGCAAATTGGAAACCGTGTGGGTTTCGCTGGCTTAGTGTTGGTAGAGACCTTGATGGGTCTAGATGTGATGAAGGGTAGTCCTACAGCTCAGTTCTCTGGCAGTCCCTTGCTATTGCAGGTTCGCTCTTTTATTTGTTTATTTGTCAAGTTTATCTGTTCACTCATCACTCTTTTGTTTTGGCTCACGTGTTCTCTCAACTCACAATTTTCCCTTGTTTTCTAGGTGTGGTTGTTTGAGAAGCTAAAAGTGTGGGATGCGCCGGAGCGACTTCCTTATAATCCAGACCAGAGCACGGAGCATCACACGGTTAAACAGTTCCCAACTGAGGCTGCTTGGGAAGCGTGGATGAAGACTTGCAGGGGTGATTGGATTCAATGGGTTTGCCCCTGGTATGGTATCGAGAGCATGACCGTGAGTACCATGAACCACTTTGGTGTAGCAGTGATTGGCATTACTCGAGTCGTTTTCTACTTCCCTGCTCGCTTTCAAAGGCAGTTTGGGGCTGAACAAGCCGCAATCTTGGGTGACCCCGAGTACACCGTCTTTAAGATCCATGATACCAACTTCCGTCGCAATATGCTGCGTCTTTGGCCAAATAGAGTGTTACAGGAGGTTACTGAGAACTTCGTTGCCAAGCTATCGGGTTCTTACAAACGCTGGTTGAAGAAAAACCTTTTGGAGGATAGTAGTGCAAAAAGAAGGAAGACCTAGAGATTGTCGCTTTGCTTATGTTTTTCAAAAGATGTTTGTTTGATTCTAGCTTTCATGGATTAAGAATTGGTTAGGTTTGTTTTGTCCTTTCTCTTTGGAAATAAAACATTTGGTTGTTTTATCTGAAGATGTTATTGCCATGATTTGATAGCGAACATGCTTTAGGATAGACCTAGAAATTTTGGAAGTGATGATGATAGCAATGGCCGAATCTCAAACTTGGAGATTGCCTACGTATCCCATGGAGGGAATCAGGCCATAAACGTAGTTCCAGCAAAGGGGATTTGTTTTGTTTTTAGTTAGGGTCCACTCGGGTATTTTCCTCTCCTTTTGTGCTCTAAATTTTGCCTAAGACCGCCCTTGCGGGTTTTCGGTCTAGCGAGCATTTTATTTATGCCTTAGTTTTTGCCTAAGCCGCCCTTGCGGGTTTTCGACCTAGCAGGCTGCTCTAATTTTTGCTTGGATCCGCCCACCCTTGTGGTTTTCGGTCCAACGAGTATCTCTCATGGGTAATACTTCCTCAGCTTGTCAATGTTGACTGGCGTTGCGAATTCCATTCCATCCAAGTCTGCAATGTATGCTGCTCCTCCAGAAAGTATGCGTTTGATAAGGTAGGGGCCTCCCCAGTTTGGTCTAAACTTGCCCCTTGGGTCTGAGACGCGGCGACGAATTGCTTTGAGCACCATGTCTCCTATCTTGACGTCCCTAGGTTTCACATTTTTCTTGAATGCTCGTGCAAGGCGGCGTTGATACCCTTGTACATGGTATAAGGCTCTTAGTCTCCTTTCGTCCAATAATGCCAACTCGTCGTAGCGGTTTTGAATCCAGTCTTCTTCGATCATTCCAGTCTCAGCTAGAACCCTTAACGAAGGTAATTCCAATTCGATAGGCAAGACAGCTTCCATTCCATAGACCAGAGAGTAGGGAGTGGCCCCAGTTGAAGTCCTTTCAGTTGTTCGATATCCCCATAGCGCCAGAGGTAGCATTTCTGGCCAGCCCGTGTAAGTGTCGGTAGTCTTCCGCAGAATCCTCTTGATATTCTTGTTTGCAGCTTCAACTGCTCCGTTAGTTTGAGGTCGGTAAGTAGATGACCGATGATTCTGTATCCCAAATTCGGCGAAAAGCTTCTTTGTCGCCCCTTTGAAGTGCGATCCATTGTCACAGACAAACTCGTGAGGTACACCATATCGATAGATGATATTAGTGCGAATGAATTTGGCCACATGAGTGGCTTTGAGAGTAGCATAAGAAGCTGCTTCTACCCATTTGGTGAAGTAGTCGATGGCCACTAGAATGAACTGATGTTTGTATTTCCCCTTTGGATTTATGCTTCCAATGACGTCTATCCCCCAAGTGGAGAATGGCCAGGGGGATGTCATGCTATACAATTCTGTAGGGGGAATACGCATACGATCAGCGTGAGTTTGGCATTTGTAACATCGGCGGACATAATCAGTGCAGTCGGCCTCCATTGTAGTCCAGTAATATCCCTGACGTAGGATCTTCTTTGTCATTGTTGCCCCATTCATGTGTGGCCCACAAATTCCTTCATGTATTTCTTCCATTACCTTGTGGCTGTCTTCCGTTGTGATGCAAAGTTGGCTTGGACCCAAGTGTGCCCTTCGATACAATGCTCCTCCACAGATTACAAATCGGGCAGCAAACTTCCACAGAGCCGTTTTGTCCTTTGAGGTGGCCTCGGGTGGGTATTCTCCTTTTTCCAGGAATTCCTTCACGTCTTCGTACCATGGCTTGCCATCGTCTTCACCTTCCTCGGTAAAGGTACACTCACATGCTGGTTTAACCTTTTGCTCGATCATGAGCGACCGCATTGTGAATCCCAGGGGTATTTCGACCATAGATGCTAATGTTGCCAGTGCATCTGCAAATCTATTGCTTACTCGAGGAGTGTGCGTGAAGATAACAGAATCGAATTGTGGAATTAGATCTTCCAGCACAGAGTGATATAGCTTTAGTGTATCCTCCTTGACCTTCCAGTCTCCCCTTGCTTGAGATACCACCAGGTTTGAATCCCCAATGACTTCTACCCTTTTTGCCCCTAGCTCCAGGGCTGCCTCCATTCCAGCGATACAAGCCTCGTATTCAGCTTGGTTGTTAGTGACTTCAAACCTCAGTTTATATGACAAAGGGATGTGAGAATCGTTTGGGGAAACTAGCAATACCCCTATGCCATATCCACATTGGTTTGATGCTCCATCAAAGTAAAGTTGCCATGTGTCATCTAAGAGACATAAAATGTCCCCATCGGGGAACATGAAGTCCTCTACCTCGGCTTCTGTCACAGGGTGATCTGCCAAGAATTCTGCCACAGCTCTTCCTTTTACTGATTTCCTTGTCATGTATTTAAGGTCGAACTCTGCTAGCAGTAATAACCACCTAGCTAGCTTTCCGATAAGTGCTGGCTTTTCGAAAAGATACTTGATTGGGTCTAAACGAGAGACCAGCACCACCGGATGTGCCAACAGGTAGTGCCTCAATTTCTTTGTGGCCCATACTAGCCCCCAACAGGTTTTCTCGAGGGGAGTGTACCTTGTCTCATAATCCATCATTTTTTTTCTGAGGTAGTATATGGCGCACTCTACTTTGGCGTCGTTTTCTTGTGCTAGCATGCATCCCATGGACGTGTCTGTTACTGAGAGATACAGAATCAACGGCTTCCCAGGGATGGGTAGCGACAGTACAGGTGGATTCTGAAGATATTCTTTGATTGCCTCGAACGCTTGCTGGCAGTCCTGGCTCCATTCAAAATCAGTACCCTTCTTTAGTAGCTTGAAAAGAGGTTCACAGGTGGTTGTGAGCTTGGAAATGAACCTGCTGATGAACTGTACCTTCCCTAAGAAGCTCCTTACTTCTTTCTCCGTCCTAGGCGGTGATATCTCCATGATAGCCTGTATCTTGGAAGGGTCTACCTCGATTCCTCTTTGAGTGATGAGGAATCCTAACATCTTTCCAGCTGTTACCCCAAAAGTACATTTTTGAGGGTTAAGACGTAGTTTGTAATTCCTAATCCTCTCAAAGAACTTTTGGAGTGCTGCATAGTGTCCTTCCCTTTCCTTTGATTTGACTATCATATCGTCGACATATACCTCGACCTCTTTGTGCATCATGTCGTGCAGCAGTGTTGTTACCATCCTCTGGTAAGTGGCTCCAGCATTTTTTCAACCCAAACGGCATCACTCGGTAGCAGTAAGTTCCCCATGGCGTAGTGAAGGTGGTTTTCTCTCTATCCTCCGGAGACATAAGGATTTGATTATACCCAGAAAATCCGTCCATGAAGGATAGCAATGCATGACCTGCGGTGTTATCCACTAGCTCGTCTATGTGAGGTAATGGGAAGTCATCTTTCGGACTGGCTTTGTTGAGATCTCGGAAATCTACGCATACCCTAATTCCTCCAGTTTTCTTTGGTACGGGAACGATGTTTGCTACCCATTGTGGATATTCGGTGACTATGAGGAAACCGGCGTTGATTTGTTTAGTGACTTCTTCTTTTATCTTTAGGACCCAATCAGGGCGCATACGTCTCAGTTTTTGTTTAACTGGTTTTGCTACCCATTGTGGATATTCGGTGACTATGAGAAAACCGGCATGTCCTCGTAAGACCAGGCAAAAACATCTTTGTATTCTTTTAGCAAAAGGATTAGTTTTTCACTTTCTTGAGGAGATAGTGCGGCACCAATTTTAACCATTTTGGGCTCGTTTTCAGAGCCTATGTTTGCTGTGATTATTTCCTCAGAAAAAGGTTTAGCGTGCCTTTCTTCTTCTCTCTCAATGAAATCTAGAATTTCTTCCTCAAAATTTGGTTTGTCGGAATCCACACAATTGATCATAGGCAAAGTGAAATACTCTAAATCTTCCTTCTCATTGCTAAGTTTATCAAAAGACATTTCAGAGTCGAACTCAAAGTAAATGCTATGCCTTGGCATTTTGACCAGGTTTTCCTCACTAGACTTAGTAGTTTCAAAGGATGAAAAGCTTGACTCGGACTGAGTCGACTTGGAGTCGGAATCGGAATCAGAACTAAGATCAGAATTAGCGCTTTTCATTTTGTATTTTAGAGTGTGTTCCACGGTCCAGTTAGGGTAAGCCCCTTTTTCAGCATCCACAATCAGCTCGGAGCAGTCTTTTTCATCACCAAGGTTGATCACCAGCACTTCACTGTCACCTTGATTCGCACTTTCATCATTATCACCCTGCAAGTCTTGGAGGGCCATTTGATTTGCTATTGCTGTTATCTCCTCCAATTGAGCTTCAACCTCGGCTTCGTCGCTGTTGTCGACTCGTCGTGTGCCAACAAAGCCCCACCAATTACCAAAGCTATCTATGATGGGGTGGATCACCCTTATTTCATTATTGGTGACCCCCTCATCAAAGAGTAGGTTTAGTGATATTTCGTCTAGAGGGTCATTGTCGACAGACTCTTCTTCCTTTGCCTCTTCAGTCTCGAGGTTGTTGACCTCGTTTATTGGTCAATAATCATCGGTAGGTGCATAAGGGTCATAAAAGTAGATTGGAACCCTGCGAAGCCCTTCTTCTTCAATCAGGTCTTTTACTTCTTCCTCATAAACCGTTCCAGCGAACATGACATGGTTGTCTTCAATGATAGCCACCATAGGCTTTGGTTGATTTACTGAAGTGATGTATTCAGAGGGGTTGAAATCCTCAACAGCAAAGTGGAGCGGGCCAGACAGCTTGGTGACAACTTGAAAGTGCGAATCAGACATGAACAGTGATGCAGTCATTTTTCCTGAAAAAGGTTTTTGCTTTAGTTAGATTGATTAATCTTACCTACTGTTTATTTGACTTAGAGAGATTCCTGCAAAAGAGAAACTTTACAACATACACATATACAATGGGTGTGAGGAAGAACTTTTGCAAGTAAAATGCAAGTAGGTTCCTAGCCTGTAGGTTCTTGTCTTAGTTTGATAAGTTCTATGGCTTTCTAAAACATGCAAGGTTTTGGTAGTCTCAGGGTGCTCCGTTGTCAAAGGGCACCAATCCTCTCACCAGCCCATCATAGGCGGTGATTGGGTGATTTCCTTTTTGATATACCACTAGGTACGAGTGACTATGGAGTTTGCTGGAACCCCCAATATAGCCCGTGTCATGCCGGGATATCAGGTGAACTCAACGGGTTGCCCGCTCGATGCATATGATAAATGAATTAAACAAGGCATGTATTAGTCTTATGTTGAACTTTTTGGTTATGGCCCTCAAATCCCCAGCGGAGTCGCCAAAAACTGTAGACACCTCCCAAACGGGGCATCACCATACAGATTGATCACATTGTGTTTGCTCGATTGGTTGCTTGCTTCGTAAACCCAAATCATGGACATTCCCACGGCTAGGAACATCGCCACATGATAACGGTTATCATCAAATAGAGTCGCCACCTAGTTTATTAAAACTGGGAAAACAGATAGAGATTCTGGATACGGGAGCCAAAAGTACAATAAGGGGAAGGTGTTAGGCACCCCTCTTTGCCCAGTCGTGAGACTGGCCCATAATCGTTCAACATAAGATGTGCAGATGCTTTGTTTAATTCTAACATATAGTCTGTTTAATTAATCCTTTAAACAGAAAGTAAAGTGAGCCAGGACTGTAACTGAAGCATGCGTCAAAAAGCAAAACAAAACAAGCTGTTCCAGGGAGATGGATCCCTCGACCGGTGAATAGATGTCACGGCCGAGGGATCCTCCTGGTTTAATGTAGCGGCCGAGGGATCGAAGCCCCGGTCGGTGTTCTTCATCACACCAGACAAAAAGATTTACGGATAATCAAAACACTACGGTTAGTTAAAAATGCAGTAAATAAGACAAACCAGAGGCCGTTGGGCCTCACCACCTTGATCCCTCAGTTGCTTGATTGCTTTGGATTGGGTGTGATTGACTGATTGCTCGATTGAAAACCCTAGGGTTAGGGTTTGAACTTCGGGGTTTGATCGCCGGACTGACGGCTGCCTTCGGGAGGTTAGGGCTTTTGAAGAGTGGGTTTGAGAGAGTATTTTGGCAGAGTTTCGTGGCTTGAGAGAGTGTGTACTCTATGGATTTCGTGTGTTTATTTTCGGAGTCCAAAGGCCCTTTATATAGGCAATTGGTGACTCACTCCGGCCAATCAAATCACGAGATGGCAATTGCAATTGCAATGCATCTCTAACTCTACGTCGTAATCTCTGAGCGTAGCCCGAACGCATCGGAAAGGTAGTGTAATCGGATCAAACGTCTGACAGAACACGTTCCAGAGTCTGGGAAAATGTCGATCTGGCGGCCGAGTAAATGATGTCACGGCTGAGGAATGGATGTCTCGGCCGAAGGATAGATCTTGCGGCCGAGGGATTTATCTCTCAGGGAGATTTTGCTAGCAACAGGTTGCTCGGGTGAGGAAATGATGTTGGGGCCGTGAGATCGATGTCACGGCCGACAGATGGATTCTCCTAGGCTTTTGTATTTCTGTCTGAAAGGTTGTATGGCTTTGAATTGGGTCCTCTAAGTGGATCAAAGTTCTTACCGAAAGTCCTAAGGTTCTCAAGGAAGCAATCAACAATCACTGTATCCATTTCATCATCGGGATTGTCCCAAGGTGGGACTTGAAATAATCGTTAGGCCAAATTGGGGTGTCTACACTCTCAAGCCACAAAACTCTGCAAAAATACTCTCTCAAACCCTCTCTTCAAAAGCTCTAACCTCCCGAAGGCAGCCATCAATCCAACGATCAAACCTCAAAGTTCAAACCCTAACCCTAGGGTTTTCCGAGAAGCAATCAGTCAATTACAATCAAATCCGAAGCAATCAAGCAACTGAGAGATCAAGGTGGTGAGGCCCAACGGCCTCTGGTTTGTTTCATTTATTGTATTCATGCTTAATCGTAGCGTTCTAATCATCTACTAACTTTTCTGTCTGGTGTGAGGAAGAACACCGACCGGGGCTTCGATCCCTCGGCCGGTACATAAACCAGGAGGATCCCTCGGCCGTGACATCCATTCACCGGCTGCGGGATCCATCTCCCTGGGACAGTTTGTTTTGTGTTCTGCTTTCTGATGCATGCTTTACGTATCGCATTGGCTCACCTTATTTACTGTTTAAAGGCTTAATTAAACAAAGCATCTATATGTCTTGTGTTGAATAACTATGGGCCAGCCTCCCGGCTGGGCATAGAGGGGTGCCTAACACCTTCCCCTTACTGTACTCTTGGCTCCCGTACCCAAAATTTCTGTCTATTTTCCTGGTTTTAATAAACTAGGTGGCGACTCTGTTTTGATAATAACCACTATCGTGTGGTGATGCTCCTAGCCATGGGAATGTCCACGATTTTGGTTTACGAAGCAAGCAACCAATCGAGCAAACAAACGATCAATCTGTATGGCGATGCCCCGTTTGGGAGGTGTCTACAGTTTTTGGCGACTCTGCTGGGGGCATGAGAGCCATAACCAGAAAGTTCAATATAAGACTAATACATGCCTTGTTTAATTCATTTATCATATGCATCGAGCGGGCAACCTCATTGAGTTCACCTAATACCCCGGCATGACACGGGCTATGTTGGGGGTTCCAGCAAACTCCACAGTCACTCGTACCTAGTGGTATATCAAAAAGGGAATCATCCAATCATCGCCTATGATGGGCTGGTGAAAGGACTGGTGCCCTTTGACAACGGAGCACCCTGAGACTACCTAAACCTTGCATGTATTAGAAAGCCATAGAACTTATCAAACTAAGACAGGAACCTACAGGCTAGGAACCTACTTGCATTTGCTTGCAAAAGTTCTTCCTCACACCTTGTATCATCTGTTGTTGTAAATAACTCTTTCTGTACAGAAGGGTTAGGATTTTCAGCCCAAATCCTAACCCTGTACGAGCCAAGTACTGACCTTCAGGTACTCTACTTTCTCAAGCAGGCACAATAGGTAAATCAAAGAAGCAACCACAGCCAATTTTATACTCTTATGACACCCGAAATCACGCCAAACTGAGGTCTTTGCAGCCGTCCTGTCTGTCACTCTCACCTGCCAAAACACCTTCACCGCAGCGGTCCCAATCACTTCCAGGGACTTTGCGGTCATCTTCTCAAACAAGCTCAATTATCCACCAAATCCCAAGCTTCATCAAGCAATCCTCCTACCCTCATGGCAGACAACAACGCCACTATTGTTGAGCTCCGAGCCCAAGTTGACTATTTACTAGCCGAGAAAGTAACAAGAGATGCTGAAGACAAAAAGATGAGGAAGAAGCAGAAAATCCTCAAGAAGTGGTATTGGCAGAAACCCTGAATTGGCCAAACATGTCAAGGAGATCAACCATGCTCTGGCCCGTTCACAAGGGGACCAAATTCTAGATTTTGAAGGACTCTGCCTTTTTCAAGATTCTCAACTACCTAAGAAGTTTGAAATGCCAAACATTGAGAAGTTCAATGGAACTGGCAATCCCACTAGCCATGTCCTCCATTTCATCAACACTCTGAAGCCAATGGGTTTGAATGATGAGCTCATTGCTCAATTATTTCAAAGGATTCTTACTGGAAGCGCTCTCGATTGGTTTCTCACTTTCGAGTTTGTGCACTATCATACTTGGCCAGAAATTGCCAATGCTTTTGTCAAGCAATATGCATACAACGTCCAAATTGAGTTAACAACTCGAGATTTGGAAATGACTAAGTAGGAGTCAAATAAAGACTTTGCAACCTTTGTGGCTAGATGGAGAGAAAAAGCCGCCAAGATGAAGAACCGCCCCTCTAAGGAAGATCAAGTGAGAATAGTTGTCAAGAATTTGCAGCCCAAGTGCCTCACGCACATTTACACTCAGGCTATCACTGATTTCAAGTGCCTGCATGCTACTGGGCTGCAGATTGAAGAGGGGATCAAGCTAGGCCTCATTGGGAAAGAAGAAACTCCTCCACCCAAGAAAACCTTCCCGACCCGTACATCTCATGCCTCCATCAACACCCTTAACTCAACCTTACTACAATACCCTTTTCAAGTTAGTTCATCCCAAAACTCAAACCGCCCTCGCCACAACTTTGACCCTCTCTATATGACCTCGTCTCAAGCCTTAACCATTCTTAGCCGTCAAGGGCATCTCAAACCCTTAAACAAACCACTTCCCCAGTCACCTTATGGCCCAAACCATGATCCTAACAAATAATGCGCCTACCACCAACACCGTGGGCATGAAACAAATAACTGTGTGCAAGCCAATCCACTCCCTACTCACAATGCTGAACCACCACCCCAAAATATCAATCTTATAAGCCTATCTCATAACCTCACATACGATCCTGGCCAATACATTGTCCAAAACAACCAAGCCAACCTTTACCTTCCCAGAAGAGGATATATGAATGTTTCATGATAGAGGAGGAAGAAAACAATGAGTCCGATCAATCGGAAGTAATCGATCCCGACATGTCTGACAAAAGTAATGAAAAAGAACAAGCAAAGGGGAAAGTGGCTTTGACGAAATGGAAGGAGAAAACGATGATCCACTCGATGAAATCTCCTTAACATCACTATTCGGCCAAGTGGAAGTAACTAATCTCTCTTATGACTGCACAATCAACGAGGAGGAAAAAGAGGTGATGAAAACCCAGACTGACATTTCCATTTGGGGACTACTCATGTCTCAAAGAGGTAGCCACCGTGTAAGCTGTGAAGATGGATCCAGTTCAAAGGCTCTGTTTGGCAAAGAAGAGGGTGGAAAAGAGTATAAAGTGGCAAAGGTTTTGAAAACGACCCCAAAATGCTACAGTAGCTAAGAAGTCACAACATAGCAAAGAACATTAAACATTACTTTTATCAAACTAAAACATGTTTTGAGCCCCTGCTTGGGCATTTAATTTCTGCTAAGTGAATTCCTGTTTCATCCTCTAGACTATGTGTGGGCTACCACAGCCCCGGGTGGATTGGGGCGGCCCAATGAAAATCACGCGCCTCGCCTTTGGATCGATTCGAAAAATGGTTAAAGAGTCGCCACCCGGATTTATGGTCTATCACCCGAGAAACCGTTTTGATTTGAAAATGGTTGATTTGAATTGGAAACCAGAGATCATTTTGAGGGTCCGGAAGCCATGTTACGAGGGGGGAAGGGTTTTACGGCACCCCCCTCGTCCGACGCGATGTCGGTCTCTACTAAACATTTGTGGGATTTTTCAAAAGGGATTTTGTTTCATTAAACCAGCTAGCAAGTATCCACAGTTATACCAAATAAGAAGTGCATACATGTGCATGTGTACAGGAGGGGATGAAATAGCCATGCATAATATCCAAGATGACTGAAAATGGAACCCTGTCACTGGATTCACTCTCGAGCGCTCGGGAATGATCCCGAGCGCTTAGGAGTGTTAATGTTCTCAACCTGCAACTTTTGTTAGTACTGACAAGATATAATGCAAGAATGTAAACTGAAATATTATTAAGTACACTACTGGCTCAGCAGAGGACTTGAAAGACTGAGATAAGCCCTCAATCACTCAGATCTTGCATCCCTGCCTCAACAAAATTAGATCTACAAGTTTAAAAGAGCAAATGGCTACACTTATGCATGCAGAAATCCATGCAACACAGCAAACTGGGGGAAAATGGAATGCAATGGCATGCATGCACTCCCGAGCGCTCGGGAATGGTTCAGAGCGCTTGGGAGTGAGCTGCATGTCAGCTTGGTTTCAAACAGGAAATAACACTGACCTAACTTGCAAACACCCCTGTTTTGGTTTTTCCTAAGAGAAAAACGTCTTTTAACTTTGGAAAACCCTTTTCTTACATGAAAATTTGTGATAAACGTTTCTGTTTTAGGGAAAACCAATTTCCTGTGCATGCATGTCATGATGAAACCATCTCTTTTAAGAATGCATCTCAACCCCATCCTGTTATGTGCCAAAGTACCATGCATGAGACTGGAAACAGTCCCGAGCGCTCGGGAGCACTCTCGAGCGCTCGAGAGTGTTTCCAGTAGGGGTTTCAAGAAAACATTTTTTGTGAACCCTTTGCTCTTGTTTTTACACTAAGGTCTCCCAACCATGCACCCAGTATTGAAGACTGGGTCAGGCTGAGAGACCTCCCTCAGAAGGGAAGAACAACCTCTATGTTTGAGATCAAAGGTAAAGATTTCTACCTTTTGCTTGACACCTTGCTCTTTGGATGACTTTGAAAAATGGATGGAGAGTGAAAACACAAGAGATCAGAAATAGGGAGTGTTCTGGATTTCTTGCCCTTTTCCTTGATGATTTTTCAAAACCTTTGAAGTTTTAAAAGTGAGTTTGAGTTTGAAAGTTTTTTGCCTTGAGCAAGAGAGAGAGGAGAGTGGTTTTCAGAGAGAGAAAATTTCGTAGCCTTTGGCCCAGCTGAAAACAGGTTCTATTTATAGGCCAAAATAACCTAAGGTTTCATTTTGAAATGAAATGAAATAAAATCATTTGGCTCGGGGAAAATCTTCAGCTCTGACTCCCTCTGACTAAGGTGGAGTGTATACCAGAGAATGCCTAGGACCAGCCATCTGCAATGACGACTTGCATGGATAATGGGAGATCTTATCATTCATTGGGCAACACAGCAGTCTCGAGCGCTTGGGACTTCACACTCGAGCGCTCGAGTGTGAGCCAGGCCAGTGTTTTTGAAAAACAGTTTGGAGCGCTTTGGACTGCTTCCAAGCGCTTGGAAATGATTTTGACCATTTTATTTCCTTTTTCAAATCCTTCAAGGAGCAAAGTTTCACTTGGTACTGTGGGCAGCATGCCCCTTCGGAGAAAGGATTCCGTTCCTTTCCGCCGTTGCGGCCCTTTTTTGGAAATCGAGGGAGTGCGAGTGCCGGTGGCAAGCGCTAAAAAATACAGAGTCGCCACTTGAGTTTTGAAGGTCCGACACTCAAGGAACCGTATTTCGAAGCACCTGCCGCGCTTTATTTGAAAAAGTGAAGGAAACCACTCCGTCATAACCATATCTGGGTTCGGGAGCCAGGTTACGAGAGGGGAAGGGTTTTAAGGCACCCCTCTCGCCCAATCCGAAAATCGGTCTCTACTTAGGCATTTTTATGAAAATATTCGTGATTCTTCTTCTTTTTGATCTATTTTAGCCAATTAGGGCGGAGAAACAGTTAATCGGGGATTAAAAACTGTAACAATTTGCAGGATGTGATCAAATGATAGCATGGATGGATGACATTACGAATGATAAATGGGATGGAACCTAGAACAGCGATCAGATGCCAAAACTAAGCTCGGGGCAGATTTGCCTTGCAAGATGGCCAACTTGCATGCATGAACAAATCTGCATGCAAGTGAACCATCGCGCGAGACACTGAAACCCTCGCGCGAGCGTTGAGATCTTACCACAGTCCTAATTTCATTCCCTTCTGGGCTCTGGAAGGACCACTGCACACCCAGGAAGCAAACTAAGCAGTTTATATGGAACTGTAAAGATACTAATTATTACAGATTGCTTCAAAAGGAGCCAAATGAAATGAAACACAACCCCTAAACAGAGGGGGTATTAAAACAGAGGCCAAAGGCCTAGTTGCCCATGCAAGGGCTATTCATGGAAATCACAGAACTGTCGCGCGACAGATAGTGAGTCTCGCGCGACATTCCTGACTGGACTTCCAGGAATTGCTTTGCATGCTTGGGGTCCTGAGACAGATTCAGGGGATCCCAAGGGCATTCCAAACTATTTAAAATAAATAAACTAGCTACTGTATTTTGTTTTTGCATGCATAGCAGTGATCTAAAAATCAAAATGAAGTACAACAAGCATGAATATATTGCAAAACAGAAAAGGGCTAGCCTCCCTTCCCCACGAGGTCCATTCTCTTGCTGACACAAGTGTCGCGAAAGTATGGTGGACCATCGCGCGAGGGTGCAACTGCCACGAATTCTTGTAACTCTGCTGGCTTTAGGGCCAGGACATGGTATTGATTACCAGCCTTGGCCCTGTCAGCCCCCCTCAGGGATCAAAACAGAAACAGGTTAAAAGTTATACCTTTGCTTGGAAAGGGTTTGGAAATGGATTGGATTGATTGGTGTGGCCTTGTAACTAAGTGTACATTGAAACACTAAGTATGGAAGATTAGAATGGGGTTTAGGTTAGTAACTTTGTGCTAGCCATTGTTTGCCTTGTAAAATAATGGTTGAACTTCTTAATCAAATTCTTGGAACCCTTAACATGGAAGATGAAGGGGGGTATTTATAGGGATAGTGCAAGGGCTAGTTAGTGACCAAACAAGGCCTTGGGACCAGCCAACAAGGCTGGTCACAACTTGGTTGTGAAGCTAGCCAACAAGGTGGGTGGTTGGTTGGGGGATTATATGGGCTATAATCTGCCAGAACTCTGTTCAGCTGAGGGAAACGGGGTTCCAGCCCATGGGGACCCATGTGCCAAACAATCAACACAAATCCAGCTGGATTATGTGATAGGGACAGGAGAGAACCATCGCGCGAGGGTTTGGAAGTGTCGCGCGAGGGTCAACAGTCAACAGTTTGACTTTGACTACACCTGGCAAGCTGAGTGTCGTGTAAGGGACACAAAGGCTCGCGCAAGGGTCAATTCTGGCTCTAGGGTTTGACTGAAGGTTCAGAGGGGTTCAAAAGGTTCAAGCAGGGTTCTAAGCATTCCAAGCTTAATCCATTCCCAATCCAAGCTCTGTTTGATCCGATTTCATCATCGGGGAAACAAGAAAATCGTAAAACAAAGTAAAACGATTGGGAGACCCAGATTGGGGTGTCTACAGGTACGAGGCTTGTTTTGATCCAAATCCATCATCGGGGAGCCTCAAGGCCTCAAATTAAGGAAATTCGAAGAGTCCAAATTGGGGTGTCTACAGTTGCCCCTCTTTGGGCGACGCTCGGCATCATTATTGGATACGAGTGCCGTCCAAAGATTGAGACAGCCCAATTCGAGCCAAATCAAATCCTCAATTCAAAATCAAATGCAAGTAAGGATGTACAAGCATTCAAAACATGAGGTCGTGCTCTTCCGAGATGCCTACGTACCCCATTCGTAGGGATCAGACCAGCGTAGTTCTTTGGGCAAATGCAAACATGCAAGCAATAGATTGATTGATGAGCGCCCACCGATTGCTCTATCTCAGTGGGTGGCAAAATTAAACAGGCGAATAAGTTGTAAATACACCGCGAGGGGTGTCATCCAACGGGACAAGTTAGTTTGTCTCGAACGATCTAAAATCAAATCTATGGCGGGAGATGATTGAAAGATGTCCCTCAGGACAATGCCAAATCTATGGCGGGATGAATGAAGGGTGTCCCTCAGGACAATGCCAAATCTATGGCAGCGGATGATTGAAGGGTGTCCCTTAGGACAATGCCAAATCTATGGCAGAGGATGATTGAAGGGTGTCCCTCAGGACAATGCCAAATCTGTGGCAGAGGATGATTGAAGGTTGTCCCTCAGGACAATACCAAATCTATGGCAGTGGATGATTGAAGGGTGTCCCTCAGGACAATGCCAAATCTATGGCAGCGGATGATAAAAGGGTGTCCCTCAGGACAATGCCAAATCTATGGCAGAGGATGATTAAAGGGTGTCCCTCAGGACAATGCCAAATCTATGGCAGCGGATGATTGAAGGGTGTCCCTCAGGACAATGCCAAATCTATGGCAGCGGATGATTGAATGGTGTCCCTCAGGAAAATGCCAAATCTATGGCAGCGGATGATTGAATGGTGTCGCTCAAGACAATGCCAAAACTATGGCAGGAGATGATAAAAGGGTGTCCCTCAGAACAATACCAAATCTATGGCAGCGGATGATAAAAGGTTGTCCCTCAAGACAATGTCAAATCTATGGCAGCGGATGATTGAAGGGTGCCCCTCAGGACAATGCCAAATCTACGGCAGGAGATGATAAAAGGGTGTCCCTCAGGACAATGCCAAATCTACGGCAGCAGATGATTAAAGGGTGTCCCTCAGGACAAAGCCAAATCTATGGCAGAGGATGATTGAAGGGTGTCCCTCAGGACAATGCCAAATCTATGGCAGCGGATGATTGAAGGGTGTCCCTCAGGACAATGCCAAATCTATGGCAGCGGATGATTGAAGGGTGTCCCTCAGGACAATGCCAAATCTATGGCAGCGGATGATTGAAGGTTGTCCCTCAGGACAATGCCAAATCTATGGCAGCGGATGATTGAAGGGTGTCCCTCAGGACAATGCCAAATCTATGACAGCGGATGATTGAAGGGTGTCCCTCAGGACAATGCCAAATCTATGGCAGCGGATGATTGAAGGGTGTCCCTCAGGACAATGCCAAATCTATGACAGCGGATGATTGAAGGGTGTCCCTCAGGACAATGCCAAATCTATGGTAGCGGATGATTGAATGGTGTCCCTCAGGACAATGCCAAATCTATGGCAGGAGATGATAAATGGGTGTCCCTCAGGACAATGCCAAATCTATGGCAGCGGATGATTGAAGGGTGTCCCTCAGAACAATGCCAAATCTATGGCAGCGGATGATTGAAGGGTGTCCCTCAGGACAATGCCAAATCTATGGCAGCGGATGATTGAAGGTTGTCCCTCAGGACAATGCCAAATCTATGGCAGCGGATGATTGAAGGGTGTCCCTCAGGACAATGCCACATCTATGGCAGCGGATGATTGAAGGGTGTCCCTCAGGACAATGCCAAATCTATGGCAGCGGATGATTGAAGGGTGTCCCTCAGGACAATGCCAAATCTATGGCAGCGGATGATTGGAGGGTGTCCCTCAGGACAATGCCAAATCTATTGCGGCGGATGATTGGAGGGTGTCCCTCAGGACAATGCCAAATCTATGGCGGCGGATGATTGAAGGGTGTCCCTCAAGACAATGCCAAATCTATTGCAGCGGATGGTTGAAGGGTGTCCTCAGGACAATGCCAAATCTATGGCAGCGGATGATTGAAGGGTGTCCCTCAGGACAATGCCAAATCTATGGCAGCGGATGATTGAAGGGTGTCCCTCAGGACAATGCCAAATCTATGGCAGCGGATGATTGAAGGTTGTCCCTCAGGACAATGCCAAATCTATGGCAGCGGATGATTGAAGGGTGTCCTTCAGGACAATGCCACATCTATGGCAGCGGATGATTGAAGGTTGTCCCTCAGGACAATGCCAAATCTATGGCAGCGGATGATTGAAGGTTGTCCCTCAGGACAATGCCAAATCTATGGCAGCGGATGATTGAAGGGTGTCCCTCAGGACAATGCCAAATCTATGACAGCGGATGATTGAAGGGTGTCCCTCAGGACAATGCCAAATCTATGGCAGCGGATGATTGAAGGGTGTCCCTCAGGACAATGCCACATCTATGGCAGCGGATGATTGAAGGTTGTCCCTCAGGACAATGCCAAATCTATGGCAGCGGATGATTGAAGGTTATCCCTCAGGACAATGCCAAATCTATGGCAGCGGATGATTGAAGGGTGTCCCTCAGGACAATGCCAAATCTATGACAGCGGATGATTGAATGGTGTCCCTCAGGACAATGCCAAATCTATGGCAGGAGATGATAAATGGGTGTCCCTCAGGACAATGCCAAATCTATGGCAGCGGATGATTGAAGGGTGTCCCTCAGGACAATGCCAAATCTATGGCAGCGGATGATTGAAGGGTGTCCCTCAGGACAATGCCAAATCTATGGCAGCGGATGATTGAAGGTTGTCCCTCAGGACAATGCCAAATCTATGGCAGCGGATGATTGAAGGGTGTCCCTCAGGACAATGCCACATCTATGGCAGCGGATGATTGAAGGGTGTCCCTCAGGACAATGCCACATCTATGGCAGCGGATGACTGAAGGGTGTCCCTCAGGACAATGCCAAATCTATGGCAGCGGATGATTGGAGGGTGTCCCTCAGGACAATGCCAAATCTATTGCGGCGGATGATTGGAGGGTGTCCCTCAGGACAATGCCAAATCTATTGCGGCGGATGATTGAAGGGTGTCCCTCAAGACAATGCCAAATCTATTGCAGCGGATGGTTGAAGGGTGTCCTCAGGACAATGCCAAATCTATGGCAGCGGATGATTGAAGGGTGTCCCTCTGGACAATGTCAAATCTATGGTAGCAGATGATAAAAGGGTGTCCCTCTGGACAATGCCAAATCTATGGCAGCGGATGATTGAAGGGTGTCCCTCAGGACAATGCCAAATCTATGGCAAGAGATGATAAAAGGGTGTCCCTCAGGACAATGCCAAATCTATGGCAGCGGATGATTAAAGGGTGTCCCTCAGGACAATGCCAAATCTGTGCCAGCGGATGATTGAAGGGTGTCCCTCAGGACAATGCGAAATCTATGGCAGGAGATGATAAAAGGGTGTCCCTCAGGATAATGCCAAATCTATGGCAGTGGATGATAAAAGGGTGTCCCTCAGGACAATGCCAAATCTAATGATGATAAAAGGGTGTCCCTCAGGACAATGCCAAATCTATGGATGATAAAAGGGTGTCCCTCAGGACAATGCCAAATCTATGGCAGGATTTGATCAAGCAGTCGTGTTGACAAATATGATAGATGAAGGTGACCATAAGAGGTCGAGACTAGAAAGTGAGACCGGTGTTTCGACGTTTGACAACAACGATGATATTTTTGTGGGCAGCATGCCCTGGAAATTCCGGTTTCCAAAATGCAAGGGCCCGGATCGAGGGAGCGCGAGCGCAGGTGGCAAGCACTCGAAAATACAGAGTCGCCACTCGGGTTTGAAGGTCCGACACCCAAGGAACCGTATTTCGAAGCACCTGCCGCACTATTTGATTTGAAAAAGTGAAGGAAACCAGTCCGTCATAACCATATCTGGGTTCGGGAGCCAGGTTACGAGAGGGGAAGGGTTTAATGGCACCCCTCTCGCCCAATCCGGAGATCGGTCTCTCCTTGAGCATTTTGAAAACGTTGCGATTCTTCTTTTATTAATCAATTTTAGCCAGTTAGGGCGGGGGAACAGTTAATCGGGGTTTAAAACTGTAACATGTTTGCAGGATGTGATCAAAATAGCATGGATGAGCAGTTAGTATAGGATGAGAACAGACTGCTGTGGGAGTTTAAACAGACTGGAAAGCTCCTGTCTTGGAGCGTCGTGTACAGGAAGAAACCAGTATGCACTGATCAAGTCAATGCATGCTGATCATACCTGCGCACGCTACTACAAGACCTGCGCGCGCCAGTAAGCCTAAGCCCACAGCTCTTATTCTCAAACCTTCTGGGCTCTGGAAGGACCAGTGCACACCCAGGACAAACCAAGCAGTTTAAACTCTCTGGGCTCTGGAAGGACCAGTGCACACCCAGGACAAACCAAGCAGTTTATTCAGTCATAATATACAGTTTAAAGGCTGAAAAGCCTAATAAATAAACAAAACACCCCATAAACAGTGTGGGGACAAAATAATAGCCCAAAACCAAGTTAAACATGCAAGGCCAGCCACTGATCGGGTATAAACAATCGCGCGAGGGTTCCAAACCGTCGCGCGACAATGCGCCCAGGCGCGCGATGGTTGCGCCCTGGCGCGCGATGATTTCGCCCTGGCGCACTGGTCAAATGGAGCGTTGACCATCGCGCGATGGTTTGGGTGCAGCGCGCGCGGGTTCGAGCCAACTTTTCAGTGTCTGGTTTTGCTCGTTCCAGGTTCTGGGACAGATCCAGAATGATCCCAGGGGTACTCCAACATAACAGAACTAAATATTGAAATGTAAAACTGACATTTCTAACAAAGGAAAGCAATAAATTGGTTGTTAGCATGCTTCACAGTGATCTATATACAAAGTAAAGCATAAAACAGTAGGACACCAATCCCCACGCGGTCCATCGCACACAGCAACGAAGTGTCGCGCGCGTATATGGGACCCTCGCGCGCTGGTTCCTACCAGAACGGTTTTTGAAACCTTGCTAGCTTTAGGGCCAGGATTGGTATTGATTACCAGCCTTGACCCTGCCAGCCCCCCTCAGGGATCAGAACAGAAAAATAGTAGGTATGCTATACCTAAATTGAGTTTGAACGGATGATTGAGCTTTGAGGTTTGAGACTTGATTGAAGTGTTTGAAAAGGTTGAGATGGAAGAACAAGCTTTGTTCTTGAGTGCTAGGTTGGAAACCAAGTGCTTCACTTGCTAATGGAGAATAGATGAACAATGGGTTAGGGTTAGAACCTTTGTGCTTTCAATTTTTTGGAACCCTTTGAAAGAGAACAAAGGGGGGGCATTTATAGGGAGAGCACCTTCCATTAATGGAAAGGCAGGTCTGGTCCAAAGAATGGAGGCCAGCCAGCCACGAGGCTGGCTGGGGATTACTTGGTGATTAAGCTGCCCAGTTGAATAAAGGTGATGGGGACAGGTTCTGACCTTCGCGCGAGGGTTCCAAACTGTCGCGCGAGGGTCAACGGTCAAACTTTGTCCATCTGGCAGTTTGACCATCGCGCGAGGGTTCTAGACTGTCGCGCGAGGGTTCGCCTGGGCGCGCGATGGTTGCGCCCTGGCGCGCAATGATGCGCCCTGGCGCACAATGGTTGTGCCCTGGCGCGCGTCAGTAGGGTTTTTTGGCTTTTGGAAGTGGCTTAAGACTAGGTTAGGTTCAAGGGTTTTGCAAACACTCAAAGCTCAAACACTCGACATTTCCGGGGTGTTCTTGATCCATTTCATCATCGGGGAATAAAAAACCGTAAGTAAACTAATCTGGAAGCCCAGATTGGGGTGTCTACAATTTTTTTATTTCTATTTTTTGAAAATCAAAGGACATGTATGAGTATTTTTTTCTGCTTTACTGTTTTTGGTTAGCGGGCTGGTATCTTTAAGACCTTGGGATTTGGGATGGAGTTTGTCTTTGGTTGAGGTTTAGATTTGAGCTTGAGTTTGGCTTGAGCTGGAGCTGGTTTGAGTTTGACTTTGATTAGGGCTCGAGTTTTGAGCATTCATACCCCAGTCTTGAGGTCGGCTGTATGCTTTCAATAATTGATGACATTGAGCTGATGTGCCCCAGTGAGTGGCAGGCATTAGTTCTGATTCTTTTCCTTGATTCCACTGATAGTTTCGGCAACCAGTTTTATCATGAGTGCAAAAGCGCGAGTTCTTCCATGTATTGGAGTTTCTCTCACGAGTTGGGGCCTCAATGACCTTGTGTGAATTTGGACCAGGCCTAGATAACTCAAAAGACAAGAAAGACCCTTTATCAGAGGATTGACTCTCAATGATGATCTTGACTTGACGAGGAGTTTGATTTGACTGGACAAGAAGCTTGATTACTTGAGGGTTTGAAAAATGACAAGCATGCCCTACAATTGATGTTTGAAATTGTCATGATAAAATCAAGTTTCGATGATTTTCCCATTTGGGATTTTGAAATTGTTTTTGCTCCATCAAGTGATGCTTGTAGACACCCCAATCTGGGCTTCCAGATTAGTTTACTTACGGTTTTTGATTCCCCGATGATGAAACGGATCAAGAACACCCCGGGAATGTCGAGTGTTTGAGCTTTGAGTGTTTGAATAACCCTTGAACCTAACCTAATCTTAAGCCACTTCCAAAAGCCAAAAACCCTATTGATGTGTGCCAGGGCACAATCATTGTGTGCCAAGGCGCAACCATCGCGCGCCCGGGCGCACCGTCGCGCGACGGTTTGACTCCATCACGCGATGGTCAACCGGAGCATTGACCAGTGCGCCAGGGCTCATTGTCGCGCGACAGTTTGGAACCATCGCGCGACGGTCATAACTTGTCCCCATCACCTTTATTCAGCTGGGCAGCTTAATTACCAAGTAACCCCCAGCCAGCCTCGTGGCTGACTGGCCTCCATTCTTTGGACCAGACCTGCCTTTCCATTAGTGGAAGGTGCTAAGCCTATAAAAACCCTCCTTTGTTCATCTTTCAAAGGGGTTAACAAAATTTGGCATTACAAAGGGTCTTTGCTTTGTACTCTTTTAAGCTAATAAAAGAGATACAAAGACACCCCAAGAACATAACTTGTTCTTCTTCCACTCAAACACCTCATTCAACCTCAATCCAATTCAAAGCTCAAACACCTTTCAAACCTCAAAAGCCAAAGGTATAGCATACCTACTGTTTTCCTGTTCTGATCCCTGAGGGGGGCTGGCAGGGTCAAGGCTGGTAATCAATACCAGTCCTGGCCCTAAAGCTAGCAAGGTTTCAAAAGCCGTGGCCTAGCAAACCCTCGCGCGATGGACCCGAATATTCGCGCGACACTTCTGTCTACATGAGATTGGTCCACGTGGGGAAGGGGTGCTAGCATTTTCTTGTCTTATTCATACTCATGGCTGTTATAGTTTTATTTTGATATAGATCACTGTTGATGCATGTAAAAACCAGTTTACTGCTTTCCTTTGTTAGAAAATGTTAGTTTTGCACTTCAATATTTAGTTCTGTTCTGTTGGAGTACCCTTGGGATCATTCTGGACCTGTCTCAGAACCCAGAAACGTGCAAAACCAGACACTGGAAGTTGGCTCGAACCATCGCGCGCTGCACCCAAACCCTCGCGCGATAGTCAAATGGAGCGTTGACCAGTGTGCCAGGGCGCAATCATCGCGCGCCAGGGCGCAACCATCGCGCGCCCGGGCGCATTATCGCGCGACGGTTTGGAACCCTCGCGCGATTGTTTATACCCGATCAGTGACTGGCCTTGCATGTTTAACTTGGTTTTAAGCTATTATTTTGTCCCCACACTGTTTATGGGGTGTTTTTGTTTATTTATTAGGATTTTCAGCCTTTATACTGTATATTATGACTGCATAAACTGCTTGGTTTGTCCTGGGTGTGCACTGGTCCTTCCAGAGCCCAGAGAGTTTAAACTGCTTGGTTTGTCCTGGGTGTGCACTGGTCCTTCCAGAGCCCAGAGGGTTTGAGAATAAGAGCTGTGGGCTTAAGCTTACTGGCACGCGCAAGTCTTGTAGTAGCGTGCGCAGGTATGATCAGCATGCATTGACTTGATCAGTGCATACTGGTTACCTCTTGCGTGCGACACTCCAAAACAGGAGCTTTCCAGTCTGTTTAAACTCCCACAGCAGTCTGTTCTCATCCTATACTAACTGCTCATCCATGCCATCTATCACATCCTGCAAACATGTTACAGTTTTAATCCCCGATTAACTGTTCCCCCGCCCAATTGGCTAAAATTGATTAATAAAAGAAGAATCGCAACGTTTTCAAAATGCCTAAGTAGAGACCGATCTCCGGATTGGGCGAGAGGGGTGCCATAAAACCCTTCCCCTCTCGTAACCTGGCTCCCGAACCCAGATATGGTTATGACGGACTGGTTCCTCGCGCTCTCTCGATCCGGGCCCTTGCATTTTTGGAAACCGGAATTTCCAGGGCGTGTCTGCCCACAGTGGCGACTCTGCTGGGGATCGAACCAATATTAATCTATACTTAGAGTTTAATACGCTTGGGAACAATCCCTTAAAAGTCTGTCAAAACGGTTAGCTTCGCGCTGCCGAAGGTTGGAATGGTGATTTAACAGGACCTCGTGTCCGGCCATTCTAATATGGGGCTTTTTCGATTGTTCGCTTGCGTAGTTTCCTCTAAAGATGGACTAAATAAAGTGAGCCAAAATTTGAAAAAGCATTTTGCGATTTTGCGATTCTTCTTCTCTTAATCAAATTTTAGCATTCTCATTTGCATCGATGTGGGATAAGCCTCGTTGGATCGTTTTTGCAATCCGGCACGGTTTACCGGAGCCCAGGGACCCCGAATGACCGACAACCTTCGACGATGATGGGTCATGCTACCGTTCGACTGTTATTCTGCGAAAAACGCGGGTAACGGGAGGTATATCTGTGGCTCTAGTCCGAGGAACCTGTTACAAGCCAAAACCAGCCTTTGCATATACAAAGCACTAGAACTCTCCAAACTAGGACAGGTACCCACAAGTTAAGATCTATTTGCATCTAACCCCATATACTGTCTACGTGTTACTGCTTTCCCTATCGCATGCACTGTACATACACCGTTTTGCATAGGAGCATGCTTAAGGCTGTTTTGTCTTTCGAGTTTGTCTTACACTGTCTAAGACGTTGTTGGACCCGATGAGGAGTCGTTCATTTTGTCGAATGTTCGTTATCAATCGCAAAGTCCTTAGTTCAATGAGACTTTGAGAAATCAAAATTTACTACATCCTTGGCCTGTCCGTTTAAGGATTCAACCGACAATATGGAACAACAAAGTGGTGATGTCGTGTCGCTGGCGCCACCCAGGTTGAAGTGCGTTGTCACTATACACCGCCGTGTTCAAGGTTAAGGTGCCATGACATCAACACCGGGTTGTTCCAAATTCAAAGTCGAATCTTCGAAAGGGACTAGCCAAAGATTTAGTCTATTTTGACATCTTTTAGGATCTGTCGATCTACTCAGGGACACATCGCCGAAAAGAATTCTGAGGATTCCGGCAACGTCTGAAACTTGTGAGGCAAACTTGTCTCTGAAACTGTGCATGCATACATTCTGTTCTGCGTAGGAGCATGTTTAGGGCGGCTTCTAGGTTGTCTCGCTTTCAAGTCTGTCTTATGCTTATTAGGACGTTGTTATAACCCGATGAAGAGTCGTGCATCTCGATAGTGCACGTTGTTAGTTTTTCAAAAAGTCCTTAGATCAGCGAGACTTTGAGAAATCAAACCTTACTAAATCCTTGGCTCATGCCCGGTTGAGGATTCAACCGAACATAAGGAACCACAAAGTATTGATGATATTGATGTCATTTTGGTTATCGTGCTTCGCACGTACACCGCCCCGGCTAAAGCGCATTGTCGCTCACGCCACCCAGGTAAAGGTGTCACGCCATCAACACCGAGTTGTTTCTAATTCAAAGTCGAATCTTCAAAAGGGGCTAGCCAAAGATTTAGTCTGTTTTGACATCTCTTAGGATCAGTTTGATCTTTCCAAAGGATAAACCCTCGAAAAAAATATCCGAGGATTCTGGCAGCATCCGAGCATCATGAGACAGACTTGTCTCTAGTTCTAGAGTCTAGGAGGACACTGACAACGATGATCTTTGCATTTTCGTTCTTTCAATTCTTTCAATAAATTGCTGAAAGGGCGTCACTGAGCTTTCATTACTTTACTGTTAAAGCTTCGGGCCATTGCATCCTCGGAAAGAGTACCGAAAATGTCACGCCCTCGATTTTCAACATAAAGTATAAAGATTTCTGATAAACAATATCTCGCAATAATACAGATAATACCCCAAAAGATGGTTCATTCCCATAATTGCACATTAAGTTCAAATTTTCTAGTCAAGCTTGACAATCCAAATAACATAATAGAAAAGAAGGTTTAAGGTTTACAATCCTCCATGATCAAATGATAGTCATAATAGGAATTGATATTACATCCCCAAAGAGTTTTACAAAATAATGCCCAAGCAATTTGCTGAATTAGCTTTCAAAAGATGAAGTCAAAATGCACGCCAAGCACTTCGTGTCACTGTCTTCGAGTGTACCTGAAAGAAGGATAGGGTTGAGCAAAACACATGCCCAGTAGAGAGTTCTAAACTCAAACTATATGAAAATGAAATGAATCATGCATCGTGAATGAGTGAGCATAGACAAATACGCCCAAAGTACGAACGATTACCAACGAGCTACACGCTTTGATCAAAGGATTCTAGACTCCACCGGAATGTCACTAACCATTACTCCTCAGACTAGATATATCAATAAACTTACGTTAATCCACACTAGTCTATGCGTCATTCCAATTCATCTTATTATTTTTCATACGCTACCACAACCGTTCTCGTGTCTACAGTCATCATTATCCAATCCCTTCATTACAGAATCTTTCTTTTCTTTTAATCAGATATTTCCATCAATAATCACTAGGGTCACCTCGGGTCTATTTCCCTCGAGCGCAGGGTCACCCCGAGTCTATTCCCTTGATAATAATAATTTGGGTCACCTCGGGTCTATTTCCTCGAGCGTAGGATCACCCCGAGTCTATTCCCTAAATAACAAATCATTTGGGTCACCTCGGGTCTATTCCCTCGAGCGCAGGGTCTCCCCGAGTCTATTCCCTCACTAATAATCACTGGTTAGCGGAAACGCACATCGCTTAACCGACCATCCGTCATTTCATAATCAACATCATCATCAATCTATCGGTTGTACCACAAAACTTTAATCAACCATTACATAACTCCACAAATGTACATGTTCATGCCTTTTCATTAGTTTTTAATATCCACATCGTACATAATGTACTAAGCCCATATATAATCCGACAATACTCTACTCATTTGTTTCCACGCTTGAATCTCATAGGACGAGTGCCCAAAGAATTGAAGGGTTCGACAAGTCGAAAGGACGCAAGTCATTATACCATCTTAACGTCACTTGGACCACTAGATACACTCATGTCCACCCCTTATATTCCCCACAATGTCACCACACTCTAAGTAACTTGCCAACTCATAGAAACTATATAACGTACGCCCTGCCTGTATCGATACTTAAACCTTAGATGACGAACGCCATTTAAAATTGATAGTTCAACGAATCAAAAGGACAAGATGACGTGCTCACGTCTACCCATAATACTCACTACGGCACACCATATAGTCTACGGTACTCCTAACAAGCTCTACGATACGTTTTCCATTTTCAACGAAACTAAGATGACATTTAACGATTGTTTAAAGAGTGAAAACGATCAATGAATCATCAAAGGATGAACAACCAAGCTTAGAGACGGTTTAAAGGTGTTTTAAAGGTGTTAGAAGTGATTGGAAACCAAAACGGTGAAGTACGAAGTAAAACAGCAAAAGCTGGAGATAAGCAACATGTATCGATACCTAAGGCAAAGGTATCGATACCCTGTGGTCAAAAAAGGCTCCAGACGCAAGGGTATCGATAACAATGACAAATGGTATCGATAACAAGTGATTTTCTGGGTTTTGAAGCACAAAGGTATCGATAACAATGGTTAAGGTATCGATAACAAAGCTATTCGAGCTGAATTTCTGCAGATTTCAGTGGGTTTCTCAACAACAACAACAACAACCACGATCAAAGGCAAGAATCAAGCTACAAGAAACATGTCATAAACATATATTGAGAGTTAGAACTCCCTACCTCAAGATTGAAGAACGAAATCGAATGATTTTCCAAGCCCTAGCTCTAAAACTCGCAACCGGATGGAATACGCCTCCACCGAGCTCTAACCAACGAGGAACGAGCTCCACCACGCGAAGGAATGAAAGATTGAAGGCTAGCTTGTGAAGGTTTTGGGTGATTTTGGTTGAAATTGTGAGAGAGGGAAAAGAGAGAGTGGGAGCCGAGAGAGAGGAGGAGGGGTCGGGAGAGTGAGAGGGGGAAGGAATTGGGAAAGTGATTCCCTATACTCTCTCACACACACACACTTATATGCATATACTACACACACATCACACATTTACCCCTCAAGCATAAGACTTTAACATTTTAACCTCAATTCTCAATATTTCAATTCAATCTCATCCTTTTATTCCTTTTAAAACATTTAAATCAATTTATGAATTTACGGGTCTTTACAGAAAAGAAGAGCCAAACCTGCTTAGAAGAGTCTGCCAGGGCTGTTACACCTTCGCTTTCAAGGTTATATCACCTACCCTGTTCATCAATTCGGAATGGCAGTACAAATGGAGCTGGCTGAGCTCAGGAAAGCTGTAGAAGAATTGGGTCACAAGATGGACAAACAAATGATTATGATCCAGGGACTGGTTGGACTTTTTACCCCACAGCCCCGCAGCCAGATATGGGACTAGTCAAAGAACCTTCTCAAGCCTACCACCCTCCAACAGTTGGAATCAAGCTGTGCTCATGAGACATGTTCAAAGACCTGGCTGAGTTTCATGAGGCCAGGACTCACTCAAAGGAGGATGCTGATTCCTTGTTCAAAGCCTTTGCCAAAGGGGAGGACATGCTTAGTGATGAATTCAGCCCTGAAGGCAAAAGAATGCATCCTGTTGATGAGGCAAATTGCAAAGCAGACAAGGGTTCCGCTTCTGATTCTCAGTTCACTCGCCGGAACCCACCGAGAACTTTCTCATGCTTCTCTGCGCCTTTGGTCTCAATTTATGAAAAGCTCCTCAATGCTGGTTCCATCAAGCCCCTCAATCCAACTCCTCTACCCAAAAATCCATCACCCAATTTCAAGCATAACCTCTATTGCGCCTACCATCAAATGCCTGGCCATTCTACCAATGCCTGTTTTCGGCTTCGACATGCCGTTCAAGATCTTGTCGATTGTGGTATCGTCACAACTCCACCTCCATCAACAGCTGATATCAACCAAATTCGAAGCGCTCAAAGCCTCCGATCTCGAACACAACCCCGAAGCTTCTCTGCCTTCGAGGCATCTCTATCTGCAGTAATGGAGAAACTCGTCAAGTCTGGGCACCTCAAACTTTTGACCCCAACTTTTCCACCCAAAGTCCTTCCGGCCAACTACAATGCCAACCTTTTCTGTGCCTTCCACCAAATGCCTGGCCATCTCACTGATAACTGCTTGCGTCTCCGACACGAGATACAAGATCTAATTGATGATGGCACGGTTCAAGTTCCACCAAAGCCCGATGTCATTTCCGATTCCTTGCCTCAGCACGAGTCTGACCCTCTGGTTGGTCAGGTATCTATCACCTCCACTCAAATCAACCCGAGCTCCACCATATTCAACCCTAGCCACTATATCGTCCCAGCAAATCAACCCAAACCCATCGTATCCATCCCGTCCGAATCGGAGGTTAACATGATGGCTGTAGGTGGGGCAACCGAGGTTTTCACTGCCAACGTTTGGTTTGACAGTGATGAGGGGCTTGCAAAGGAAAGGACCGACTGGTTGAGGTCCATCGTTCAAAAGAGCACTGAGTAGGTTTGGTCGAAGAAGCTGAAAAGGCCAAAGTACTGTTGCTTGGGCCTGACACCTGCTGGATCCTACCTCTTTTCGTGGAAGCTATGGGTAGCTTTTTAACAATTGCATTTTCAAAACCACGTCTAGTTTGCATTGGCGTCTTGTCTGAGTCTGACACAGAGTCTTTTGCGTTCGTCTAAGTCTAGCTCTAAGTCGGAGGTTATGCCTCTTGGCCCTCCACGCCATAGCTTTTGTTTCAAGTTTCGAGTCTGCTGTACTTGGCAACCCCGAGGGTTTTTATGATATGCATCATCTTGCTTCTACATGCTTCGCTGGCTTTTATATAAATTGTGTCGACCCTGACGACGAAGGGATAGATTTCGATGGGATCATTCCCAAGGAAATGTGTTCCCTCGCCGAAAGGGAAGACGAAAGGCATGCTCAGCCTATTAAAAGAAGAAGTAATTTCAAATAAACTTGAAAGACAAGTATAACCTCCTGAAAGGTTCAAAGTTGGTTCAAAGCCGCCCCCAGAGGAGCATTGTGCCCAGTCAGACAAGTTCAAAAAATTCATCAACGTCTTGGCATGGTATCATCAAGTCACGCCTCGCATTGATCCTGAGATAAAGGAGCATCAAATCCCCTGTTATCGGGTGCCAATCCAGAAAGCAGAAGCACAGAAGGCTCCGGGCCTTGTACCATGTTCAAAGCAATGATAGTGGCGTTCCGCCAGGTACAAATGAGAAAGTGTACAAAATGGCCCGGAGCAAGACGTTTCCAATCAAAGCACTCTTGACCCTGCGTCATCAAAGCCATATTATCTGAAGCTACAACCAAAGGTCTTCGACCTCGACAGCAACAAATTCAATACCCTGGGTCAACCTGGATCAATTCAAATGTTGCTTTTCCCTGTGAGAAGCTCGTTGGGCTGAAAACCCCAAGGGTGGGCAGTTCCAAGCAAAAGTTAGAGCAGCCTGCTAGACCAAAACCTATGAAGGAGGTTTAGGCAAAAATGAATAGGCAATATTCAAAAGCTCGCTAGACCGAAGACCCGAATGGGCGGTACTAGGCAAAAGTTAGAGCGTAAAAGGAGAGGTAAATACTCGAGAGTTAACCCTTGGCCTGAACTACGTTTTGACCTGATTCCCTAGCTTGGGATACGTAGGCAGTCTCTCTATGAGATTCGGTCACAATCTATCAATTGGATCCATGGTTGACATTTTGGTACACATCAAAGGTCGGAGAGGATCGAAGATCAAGTCAAGCTGCATCGAAGGAACCAGAAGGGGAAAACCTTTGTCTTTCAATTTTATTACCAAATTGCTTCTTCAATTTACAGGCTGAGCATAAGTCTTAAAAAAATAATTGAAGCATCAAAAACAGAACGAAATGCTGGCGAGGCCTTAACAGGCTCACAGTTTATTCTAAGTTCAGCAAAGTCTAGTGTAAGCAACCACAGCGCATTTGTTCAAAGCGATACGCGTTGGTCTCAAACCTGCGCACTCTTCTTGCAACAGGCAGTAGCAGTTGGCTGCTACCCTTGAATGTCGTTCCAGGGGCTTTTGGCACTTGTCAAACCATGCAAGTCATATGGACTTAATGTGACTGCACGGGGGTGTCGGTTTCAGTCCGGGCCTATACGTGTCATAATCTGCGTCTTATGTCCATTTTTGCGACATTTTTCCAGTTTTTCAATCAATTGTCATATCGGGATGCTTTTCTCGATTTTGTTTGTACAGGTCTTTGTACCTTTTTCACTTTTCATAAGTGTCGGTTTCACCTTTTCAGGAATATTGTGAGTTTTGGCACATTAATGCCCAAAATTTCATTGTGTTCCGTGTGTCTGAGGGTTCGCATTGTACCCTGGGGCTCTGTCTCCCTTTTCATTCGAGCTAGGCGAGTTTGTACATATGTGCGCGCGTCTGTGTGTCTATTCAAATCACTTGTCAATGCAAATTAGATATTAGTGGTTAGCTTTTGCATTCTCTTCAACACTTGCAAAAAGAGAGTCAATAAACTGGAAAACGCAATTGTTACATTGCTACCCTAGTATCTGTAATCCGCAAGCAACGGAATCTCTTGAAAGCAGCAAGGGCACGTCAGCCCAAGGCCAAGCAAAGCATCTCTGGGGCACACCTGCCGAAGCATCAAAGAAAGGGCGTGCAGGCCCAATTCCATTACTAAACGTCAACTGGGACATGTCCGCCCGTTCAACGTCCATCTATCTGGGTGCATATCTCAGAAGCACAGACAGTACAGTGATGAGGCTCAGTGGTAGTCTTTAGGTGTCGTTGTCCTTCTAGGAGCCGCCCTAAGTTTGCATCTGCATTTTCAATATGTTATACATATCATTGCATATTGTGTGTATATCAAATGTTGAACGCAGGAAAAATCCATCAAAATGACAAAGCAAGCCTGCCCGGTATCGAAGGCAGCAAGTAAACAGCCCAACAGTTGTCACCAATTTCTCCCCAACTGCAATCCGCCTTGCTTCTATCCATGATATCCACTGTTTGTGCTACTTGGATCAACACAACGACAGCCGGTTCTGTCCAATTTCCAATGGCTCGGTCACTTTTTATAGTGATCCGCCGTCTCTATCAACAACAGCCGGTCCTGTCCAACCTCAATGGCTCGGTCACTTTTTATAGCGATCCGCCGTCTCTACCAACGACAGCCGGTCCTGTCCAACCTCAATGACTCGATCACTTTTTATAGCGATCCGCCGTCTCAATCAACGACAGCCGGTCCTGTCCAACTTCAAACGGCTCGATCACTTTTTATAGCGATCCGCCCTCCCAATTCAACGATGGTCAGCCATATCATCCATGACGGTCAGCCATATCGGTCATTCAACGGTTTGATCATTTATACTGTTGATCCTCCCATCCAGGCTTCAACGGTTTGATCATTTATACTGCTGATCCTCCCATCCAGGCTTCAACGGTTTGATCATTTATACTGCTGATCCTCCCATCCAGGCTTCAACGGTTTGATCATTTATACTGATGATCCTCCCATTCAATTTCCCCCAACGGCTTGATCACTCAGCACAATGATCTCCCCGTCCGCTTTCAACGACAGCTGATCCTGTCAATTCCCCCAACGGCTTGATCACTCAGCACAATGATCTCCCCGTCCGCTTTCAACGACAACTGATCCTGTCAATTCCTCCAACGGCTTGATCACTCAGCACAATGATCTCTCCGTCCGCCCTCACGACAGTCGGTCCTGTCAAATCCACAAACAACGACCAGAACATCGTTCGATGGTCCGTTCATCCGCAACTGATTGTTCCCCAGGAGAGTCCGCCTTGGCCTGTCCCGAACGACAATCACCCTCAGTCTAGCCAAAAGTGCATCTTCCAGCAGGCTTATTGCTCTGTCTCGGATGGTCTTTGATAAGGAGATTGGCTCTGATTCCCAACAGATGGAATTCAACCTGCCTGACACGACCTACCCGTGTTTGTTGGAATACTTTGTGACGAGGATAGCTTGATCCCCAGCAACGACGGCCGGTCCCGTCAACATCTGCAGCGACAGCCTGTCCTGTCCAAATTCAATCAACAAGTGACGGTCTGTCCGTCCATTCAACCAATCAGGTTCTGTAAGTTTGCTTGTCTACTTTGTTAGTATGTTCTGCTCTGGATTGCCTTGAGGGGTGTCTAAAAACCTTTGACGTTACTTGTACCAATTCAATGGTGCTCCAAGTGCCATCAAAGGGGGGCTACTGTAGACACCCCAATCTGGGCTTCCAGATTAGTTTACTTACTGTTTTTGATTCCCCGATGATGAAACGGATCAAGAACACCCCGGGAATGTCGAGTGTTTGAGCTTTGAGTGTTTGAATAACCCTTGAACCTAACCTAATCTTAAGCCACTTCCAAAAGCCAAAAACCCTATTGATGTGTGCCAGGGCACAATCATTGTGTGCCAGGGCGCAACCATCGCGCGCCCAGGTGCACCGTCGCGCGACGGTTTGACTCCATCGCGCGATGGTCAACCGGAGCATTGACCAGCGCGCCAGGGCTCATTGTCGCGCGACAGTTTGGAACCATCGTGCGACGGTCATAACCTGTCCCCATCACCTTTATTCAGCTGGGCAGCTTAATTACCAAGTAACCCCCAGCCAGCCTCGTGGCTGACTGGCCTCCATTCTTTGGACCAGACCTGCCTTTCCATTAGTGGAAGGTGCTAAGCCTATAAAAACCCTCCTTTGTTCATCTTTCAAAGGGGTTAACAAAATTTGGCATTACAAAGGGTCTTTGCTTTGTACTCTTTTAAGCTAATAAAAGAGATACAAAGACACCCCAAGAACATAACTTGTTCTTCTTCCACTCAAACACCTCATTCAACCTCAATCCAATTCAAAGCTCAAACACCTTTCAAACCTCAAAAGCCAAAGGTATAGCATACCTACTGTTTTCCTGTTTTGATCCCCGAGGGAGGCTGGCAGGGTCAGGCTGGTAATCAATACCAGTCCTGGCCCTAAAGCTAGCAAGGTTTCAAAAGCCGTGGCCTAGCAAACCCTCGCGCGATGGACCCGAACACTCGCGCGACACTTCTGTCTGCATGAGATTGGTCCACGTGGGGAATGGATGCTAGCATTTTCTTGTCTTATTCATACTCATGGCTGTTAAAGTTTTATTTTGATATAGATCACTGTTGATGCATGTAAAAACCAGTTTACTGCTTTCCTTTGTTAGAAAATGTTAGTTTTGCACTTCAATATTTAGTTCTGTTCTGTTGGAGTACCCTTGGGATCATTCTGGACCTGTCTCAGAACCCAGAAACGTGCAAAACCAGACACTAGAAGTTGGCTCGAACCATCGCGCGCTGCACCCAAACCCTTGCGCGATAGTCAAATGGAGCGTTGACCAGTGTGCCAGGGCGCAATCGTCGCGCGCCAGGGCGCAACCATCGCGCGCCCGGGCGCATTATCGCGTGACGGTTTGGAACCCTCGCGCGATTGTTTATACCCGATCAGTGGCTGGCCTTGCATGTTTAACTTGGTTTTAAGCTATTATTTTGTCCCCACACTGTTTATGGGGTGTTTTTGTTTATTTATTAGGCTTTTCAGCCTTTAAACTGTATATTATGACTGCATAAACTGCTTGGTTTGTCCTGGGTGTGCACTGGTCCTTCCAGAGCCCAGAGAGTTTAAACTGCTTAGTTTGTCCTGGGTGTGCACTGGTCCTTCCAGAGCCCAGAGGGTTTGAGAATAAGAGCTGTGGGCTTAAGCTTACTGGCACGCGCAGGTCTTGTAGTAGCGTGCGCAGGTATGATCAGCATGCATTGACTTGATCATTGCATACTGGTTACCTCTTGCGTGCGACACTCCAAAACAGGAGCTTTCCAGTCTGTTTAAACTCCCACAGCAGTCTGTTCTCATCCTATACTAACTGCTCATCCATGCCATCTATCACATCCTGCAAACATGTTACAGTTTTAATCCCTGATTAACTGTTCCCCCGCCCAATTGGCTAAAATTGATTAATAAAAGAAGAATCGCAACGTTTTCAAAATGCCTAAGTAGAGACCGATCTCCGGATTGGGCGAGAGGGGTGCCATAAAACCCTTCCCCTCTCGTAACCTGGCTCCCGAACCCAGATATGGTTATGACGGACTGGTTCCTTAACTTTTTCAAATCAAACAGCGCGGCAGGTGCTTCGAAATACGGTTCCTTGGGTGTCGGACCTTCAAAACCCGAGTGGCGACTCTGTATTTCTGAGCGCTTGCCACATGCGCTCGCGCTCCCTCGATCCGGGCCCTTGCATTTTTGGAAACCGGGATTTCCAGGGCGTGCTGCCCACAATGCTCATTCAGGATTTTCTTTGATCTTGTTTTGTCAAAGCATGAACCGTGCCCCAGATTGCTGATGACAACCCCTAGGTTTTGAAAATGCCCCAGCTTGGATTTTGCAGGATTCACAAAATGCCTTGCCACTCCTTCTTGTTTTCTCCTATTGCCTAGGATTTTTGTTATCAAGTTGTGTTTTCCAATCTGAAAGGACTTTATTCGGGTTGTAACGTGGCCAAGGTTTGGCTCAACAAAGAAAGGATAATAGGCTCAAAATTTTTTATTTTCTTTGGGTTTCGAGAGCTAACAGCTATCTTGAATATTTCTGTGCCCTTTTTGCTTTTGATGGGCGCCTTCTTTCACTTGATTTCCTTTGCCTTCTGCTGTGCCGATGAGTTTGGCACTTTCATTGATTTCAAGCTTTCTCTTATTTTTCTTCGATGTTTTGCATCTCACTATACCCATGTATTTGGCACTTTCACGCTTTGAATTCTGATGCGCCGATGATAACCAAGTGTTTGGCACATTTGTCCTCCTCATTTCACCCCAGTGTGGGTGATAGCTGCCTAGCTGGGTTCTTTCAAATAAATTGATTTAGGCTCAAAGGGGGTTATCAATGGATATATATCTTCAAGCGTTTGATAAAAGAAGAGAATGCCTTTCTTCATTTTGAATTGCACAACTTGATAACTGGATCCTAGATGCAAGTTAAGAGATTTGTGTGCTCTAACTTTTGCCTAGATCACATTTTGAGGTTTTGATCTAGCGAGCTTTTTCTCAGGCCAAGGTGTTGCTTCTTGACGGCGTCAGGGAATGGTCCCATGAAATTCTTCTTCTTGCAAGGGCAAAATATCTCGTGTTTTGATTTCTCAATTGATGGTGAAAAACAATTCCAAGTTAAGGGATTATCACAAAACGCGAGTTTATTATCACAATTTCGACACAAGAGGCTTGACATTGATTTCGAAAGACGGGACGGACCGACGAAGGATTGACTCGAAAGATCGTGACCGAATTTTGGACTTGACTTAAATGAACGTGACCGGGCCTTAGGATGAGGCTGCCTACGTATCCTTCTTGCAAAGGAATCAGGTCATAACGTAGTTCGGGACTACGAAACTGACTCTCTTTTTTGTTTTTCTTCTTCGACTGCAAATTTGAATTTGAAAACATACAGACACGGAAGCATAAAAGACTCAAAGTTCAAACTGACTTGAAATTGAAAGACAAAGACTTGACTTGAAACTTAAAAGCTTTTCAGACTCGTGAGAAGTTCCATTCATGGATTGGCTGCACTGCATTCACCATTCTTCTCCAGATCTGAGGTCTGGCATTGGGATGGTTCCGGTCCTTTCTCACTACCTCGGGCATCATTCAGGTTTTGATCCACCCCCGGATTCTATGTCGGCTTGGAGCTTATTATTGAGGCATCGAGCTTAGTATGGGTCGAAACAATGGATTCTGGTGGCCAATTGTTGATAATGCACTGGTGGGGATGAGTTTTTATGCCATTGAAGATCCCGTCGATGGTTTGGTCGCTCAGAAGTTGTCCAAACGAGACATGTCCCATCGATTCATTAACTGGTCCAGCCTTGAACTCCTCAAAGATCAGAGGATAGTTCTCCCCAAGCAATCGCCACCCATCAGGTGTTGACTCCCATACTAGGTCTATGTTCTCAAGCATGCAAATCCCGACTTCCTCAGGTATATTGACGGTGGGTTTTGGCTCGGTTGTGGGTATGATGTATTGGCTAGGGTCGAATGAGATTGGGTTGAGATTGATGAGGTTGACATGGGGGTTTTGCGGGTGATTTGGTGGAGGGTTCATGATAGTGTTTGGTTTTGAAAGTGGGGGTAAGATGGTTCCATTATCGATGAGATCTTGGATTTTGTGGCGGAGACGGAAGCAGTTATTGGTTGAATGGCCAGTATATTGGTGAAAGGCACAATAGATGTTTGGGTTGTGGGACGCCGAGAGCTTCTGAGGTAGGGGAGTTGGAGGGAGTGGCTCGATGAGACCGGCTTCAAGGAGCTTCTCATAAACTAAGGACAAAGGTACCGGAAAGCGGGAGAAGATCCTTGGTTGGATTTTGCAACTGGGTTGAAGGTTCATGGTGGTGCCGAGTGGGCCTGTGGGGAAAGCTTTGCTTGCTTTGCAACTGCATAACACTCTTTTGCTTTTGGGGTTGATCTCATCAATGTGCATATCTTACCTTTCAGCACTAGTTTCAGGCAAGGATCCAACATTCTCATTTGAGTGAGTCTTGGCATCATGGAATTTGACTAGGTCTTTAAGCATGTCCGAGAGCTTCACTTTTGAGCATATTTTGACTGTTGGAGGGTGGTGGATTTGTGGAGTTTCTTTGATCTTGGCATCATCACCATTTAGTCCCATATCTGGATTTGACATGGCGGAGGTGAAAAGGTCGATCAGCCCTTGCAATAGAGTCATCTGCTTATCCATTTTCTGACTCATTTCCTCTACAGCCCTTTTCAGCTCAACCAGCTCTGTTTGCCCTGTCATTTTGAGGTAGTCGGAGAAGGTGGTATGGCTTTGTGTAGGATGAGTGGCCCAGTGCTGACAGTAAGGTAAAAAAGCGAACTCAGAATGTGCCCCTGTTGTGATTTATTGAAAAAAAACGTGTATGAATAAAAGAATTGTTATTCACATGTTGTCATCGTCGACTCAAGGGATCAAACTTTATGGATAGTTCCACAGTCACGGGTAGGTCGTTGTCAGGCAGGTTTAATTCCTCACGTTGGGAATCAGAGCCAATCTCCTTATCTAAGACCATCCGAGACAGAGCAATAAGACTGCTGGAAGATGCACTTAAGGCTAGACTGAACTAGAGGGAGCCGTTCGGGCACGGCGAACACCGGAGTTATCCCAAACTCCATGGATTTATGGTCTCCTAGACCCTGACTCAAGAAATGACATCCTATGAAGGATTGCCTTAGTCCTCAGAGATTGTTTTGAATGTGTATCCTTTGATTAGGAATGACAAGATTTGGGAGTGATAAGTAGGATAAAATCTGGTAAGGCCAGCTCAGTAAGAAGTGCGGTCCCGGGGAGTAAGCGTTAGCTTTGCCGAAGCTCCCCAGGAGAGCGGTACCTACGACAAGGTAAGGGGGCTCTAGCTACGCCTAACGGGTGAAGCTGGAGCAAGGTCTGAGGACCAGCTATGACACGAAGCTGGTCCAGACCCACCAGGTATACCACGAAATTAACCCAAATCCTACGGGATAAGGGAGAAGAACCAGTAGGATAAGCACTTTATGCTTATCCTAATCATCGATAACATCGGATAAGGATTCCATGCTGAAACAGGGTGCTCATGGAGTTCCAGCTAAGGCAGGACTCCACTCACCTCGTCAAAGCAATCCAGATATCCCCGGAATGCAGTCCTACTAGGACTCAACCTACTATCAAATGCCTATAAAAACCACGGTAGAACTCCAATAAAGGTACACTCCATTCACAACCGAGAATCTTAATTCTCCTACCATATAGCAAGATCAATACTGACTTAGGCATCGGAGGGTGGTTGGCACGCCACCACACCGGTGACTTTTGCTTCAGCTTTGTTTTGCAGGATCAGGTCTGTGCCGGATTCAAAACTGCTTCATCAGCTGGCGCCGTCTGTGGGAAACGACTTTTTCCTTACGATGAACAGTTTTGTATGGTAGAGACTCGATCGAACAAGATGACGATGGCTTCAGACCCCCCGCAACCGGGCGTCGACGACGCCACCAAGACCGCCGCCGCAGCCAAGGCCGCCAAGGCAGCCGAAACGACCAAGGCGGCGAAAGCTGCCAAAGCCGCCCTAGCCGCCGACAAAGCCGCCAAGGCGGCGGAAGCAGCCAAGGCCGCCGCAGCACTCAGAATTGGGGTTGATCAGATGCCCCCCGAGGCGTTTGCTCAGATGCATGGGCAAATAAAGACGTTAACCCAAGGGTTACAAACTACGATGCAGGAAAACGCGGACCTGCGAAGGCAAATCTCCGAACCAAGCATCCTAAATTCACGACACGATCGACAGGACGAAGAGGATGATGAAGAGAAAGGCGAATCCAGCGAAAAGGAAAGCCAAAATCGAAGGAAGGGTGGTAAGCCGCCTAGGGAAAGGACTTCCCATGACCTAGAAGCTTTGAACAAGATGCAAGATCAGATTGACGGGTTAATGAAACATGTTAAAGCACAAACTCCCGCTACGGTGGAAGAGTTGGTAAAGAACATGGATTCACCCTTCAAATCTGACGTCATGGGGCTACCACTTCCCAGGAAATTCAAGATGCCCCATCTAGAAACATTCAATGGTTCCACGGACCCATTGGATCATCTAGAGACATATAAATCCCTAATGCATTTACAAGCGGTTCCAGACGAGGTGATGTGTCGTGCATTCCCTGTCACCCTTAAGGGAAGTGCTCAAGCATGGTTTAATAAACTCCCACCAGGAAGCATCGGTAGTTTCAAAGAGCTTAGCACAAGTTTCGTAAGCTACTTCATCGTTGGTCAACGCTACGACAAACTAGCTACACATCTATTGACGGTGAAACAAGGAAGATGGGAATCGTTGAGAGAGTATACCACCAGATTCAACAAGGAGGTAATCCAGATTGACGAAGCTGATGATAGCGTGAGCATAACAGCTTATATCGCTGGACTGTATTCAGGACAGTTTTTATACCTCTTATCACAAGAGCCACCCAAAACTTTGGCAAAACTCATGCTCAGAGCACAGAAACATATGAACGCAGAGGAGGCCGTTTATGCAAGACGCACACGTGATGGCTTTGATCCCCAAGCAGGGCCGTCACAGGTTGGTGAATTTCCTCCCCCCGACAGGAAGAGGAGAGAATCCACTCGCAAAACCGGAGGGGAACCAAAGAGCAAGAAAGTGGACTCAAGATCTTCCCCGAAACGCGGAGGAGCAGGAGGACCACCTCAAGGCCGGTACAAGCAGTTCACACCGCTCATAGCTACGGCAGAGCAGATCCTTAACAATTTACAGGATGATCCAAACCTCAAGTGGCCTGGAAAGCTGAGGACTGACCCCAACAGAAGAGCTAAGGACAAGTACTGCAGATTCCACAAAGACCACGGTCACAATACCGACGATTGTACCGATCTGAAGCAGCAAATCGAAGACTTGATTCAGAGAGGGAGGCTTCAACGTTTTGTAACAAAGAAGCACCAAAAACCACCCAGAAGGGAAGATGCCAGCAAAGAAGGCAAAAATAGCACAGCACCCCGATCAGGTCACATTGGAGAGATCAAGGTCATCCACGGAGGATTTGCGGGAGGTGGCGAATCTAGCAACGCGAGAAAAGTGCACCTCAGAAAACTAAGAACGGAGGAATACTTGGAGGTCAACACGGTTGGCCGTCCAAACAAGTTCCAGAAAAAGGAGGAGATACCCATTATTTTCTCAAAAGAAGACATCAAGGGCGTCCAGATTCCTCACGATGACCCACTGGTTATCACCATTGTCATAGCAAATTACCTTACACGTAGGATACTGATTGACAGTGGGAGCTCAGCTGACATCCTCTATCTCCACGCGTATGACCAACTGAAAGTAGGGCGAGAAAGGCTAAGGCCCATGACATCCCCACTAGTCGGATTTGCAGGTACGCCCGTTTATCCAGCTGGACAAATAGCCCTGCCTATCACCATGGGAGAAGAAGGAAGTCAAATCACACGCATGGTGGATTTCATAGTGGTTGACTACCCTTTAGCATACAATGCAATACTAGGGAGAACAACTTTGAACAAAATCGGAGCGATAATCTCCACACATCATTTGATGATAAAATTCCCAACACCAGAGGGAGTGGCTAGCGTTAGAGGAGATCAGAAGGCAGCACGAGAATGTTATGTCATCTCACTGAGGGGGGCAAACATTACCATGAACATAGAAAGTCTGGATACTCGAGATGAGGAAAAGCTCCAACACGGAGAACCAGTAGAGGAACTAGTAGAGGAGCTCCTGGAACCAGGAAAGCCTGGGAAAATGGTAAGGATCGGAACAGGGTTGAGCTCAGTAGCAAGGACGGAGCTGTTGCAATTCCTGAGAAAAAACAGAGACGTCTTTGCATGGTCCCACGAGGACATACCTGGGATTGACCCAAGGGTCATATCTCACAAGCTCAACGTAGATCCCACCATTCGACCTGTCAAGTAGAAGAAGAGAACTTTCGCTCCAGACCGAAATGAGGCTGCGGCCAAAGAAGTTGAAAAGCTCGTATAAGCAAAATCCATCCGCGAAGTTCTCTACCCAGATTGGCTAGCCAACATAGTTATGGTAAAGAAAGCCAATGGCAAATGGAGAATGTGTGTGGACTTTACGGATCTCAATAAAGCGTGCCCAAAGGATAGCTTCCCTCTGCCTAGGATTGACTCCTTGGTGGATTCTACAGCTGGGCACGAACTCCTCACCTTCATGGATGCATTCTCAGGATACAATCAAATCCAAATGCATGAGGAGGACCAAGAAAAAACTTCATTCATCACCGATCAGGGGCTTTACTGTTACAAAGTGATGCCCTTCGGTCTCAAGAACGCAGGGGCTACATACCAAAGGCTGGTTAATAAAATGTTCAAGCAACAGATCGGGCGCAACGTAGAGGTATACGTGGATGACATGCTGGTCAAAAGTGCCAAGGCACGAGATCACATAGCAGATTTGGAAGAGACTTTTCATGTCCTTAGAAGATATAAGATGAAGCTCAACTCAACAAAATGTGCTTTCGGAATCTCCTCAGGGAAATTCCTGGGTTTTATGGTCTCTCAAAGAGGAATCGAAGCGAACCCTGAGAAGATTCAAGCCATACTCACCATGAAGTCACCCCAGAACATCAAAGAAGTCCAGAAGCTAACCGGGCGAGTCGCAGCTTTAAGCAGATTTATCTCCCGGGCAACTGATAAATGTCAGACGTTCTTTAAGGTCTTGAGAAAGGCCTTTGAGTGGACCTCCACGGAAGAAGCAACTTTTGACCAGCTGAAGGAATACTTGACATCCCCGCCACTGCTCAGCAGAACCCAAGAAGGAGAGATCCTATTCTTGTACCTTGCTGTTTCCCCCCATGCTGTCAGCGCAGTCCTGTTAAGGGAGGAACAGGGGACACAACTCCCGGTATACTACATTAGCAAGGCCTTGCGAAGAGCAGAGCTGAGATACCCCAGAACTGAGAAAATGGCCTTTGCTATGGTAATAGCTGTAAGAAGGTTGCGGCCATATTTCCAAGCTCATTCAATCAAAGTACTAACAGATCAGCCACTCCGAAGGATTCTCCATTGCCCAGAAACTTCAGGCCGCCTAATCCAATGGTCGATAGAGCTTGGTGAGTTTGATATAGAATATAAGCCCCGTATCACCATTAAAGCTCAAGTGCTTACAGATTTCCTTGCGGAATATACATATCCTGAACCAGAGGAGCTCCCCAAGGAAGAACCTAAACCGTGGATCCTACAAGTTGATGGATCAACAACCAGAGAAGCAAGCGGAGCTGGTTTAATACTAACTTCTCCAAAGGGGCAACACCTAAGCTACGCGCTCAGGTTTGAATTCAAAGCAACTAACAACGAGGCCGAATACGAAGCTCTCGTGGTTGGGTTGGATCTGGCTAAGGCCGTTGGTGCTAACCATGTGTTGGCAAAAAGTGATTCACAGTTGGTAGTAGGACAAGTCCTAGGAGAATATGTTGTGAAGGAAGAAGTAATGCAGAAGTACTTGGATAAGGTAAAAGCCCAAATTGCAAAACTACAAAGCTTTAGCATTGTTCGAATCCCAGGGGAAGAGAACATCGAAGCTGACTACTTGTCAAAGCTGGCCACGGCCAAAGAGGATGCTATCCCGCCAAATGCACCGATACGATACTTGGAGTTACCCAGCATCTTTGCCATAGACAAACAGGTACAAGCTATCGACTACAGCAACTCATGGACAAGCACCATAGCCAACTACATAATGAATGGGACACTACCAGATGACAATGTCAAAGCTAGGCAACTTAAAATCAGAGCTGCAAAGTACCTGATGATGGGAGACGTGCTCTACAGAAGGAGCTTCTCACTACCGTACCTTAGGTGCTTAATCCCACTAGAGTCTACAAGGGCAATGGAAGAAGTCCACCAAGGACTATGTGGAGATCACTAAGGTGCCCGCATGTTATCCTACAAACTCCTTAGGCTGGGATATTATTGGCCAAGCATGTAGAGGGACTGCAAGTCCATGGTCCAAAAATGTGAGAAGTGCCAACGTTTTGCAAATATCATTCATGGGCCACCTACAGTCTTAACCCCTATGAAAGGACCTTGGTCATTTGCCCAATGGGGAGTAGACCTAATTGGTCCACTTCCAATGGCAGCAGGCCAGGTCCAGCACGCCATTGTTGCTGTGGATTACTTTACGAAGTGGGTCGAAGCCAAGGCACTGGCCACAATCACAGCAGAGGTTGCGATCGACTTCTTGTGGAAATTCATTATAAGCCGATTTGGATTGCCGCGGGTGATAGTCACAGATCGAGGGAAGCAATTTGACAACGCCCATCGCAAAGAGTACTGTATTTCCAAGGGAATACACGTACATTATGCCTCCAAGGCTCACCCAAAGGCAAATGGCCAGGTGGAAGTTACAAATCGAACAATCAAGAAAAGGCTTCGAGAGGCCAAGGGAGCCTGGCCAGACGAGCTTTACAATGTGCTATGGGCATATCGTACAACGCCCCGAACAGCAACTGGAGAAACTCCATATTCTCTTGCATTTGGGGCCGAAGCAGTGGTCCCAATCGAAGTCGAACTCCTCAACTACAGGACTGTAAGCACAGACCCCCAGGAGAACTAAGAAGATCTCAGGGCAGAGCTAGATCTTTTGGAAGAGACAAGGGAAACATCCATGGCCAAGCTAGCTCTCTACCAACAGAGAATGGTCAAATATCACGAAGCATAGGTTTGGCCAAGGGATTTTCGAGCTGGTGATCTGGTCCTAAGAATAGCTGATCCTACGAGAAAGAAGGTGGGCAAACTAGGCCCAAATTGGGAAGGACCTTACCAGGTCTTGCACCATATCAAAGCTGGTGCATATAGACTCGCAACCCTAAGGGGAAAAGAGCTACCAAATTCATGGAATGCAAAACATCTGAAGAAGTACTACAAGTAGGTACTTGCAGCCCGAATTCATTTCAATTTTTAGGAAGTTTATTTCTGTTTCTAGGAAACTTTCTGTTTTCAATAAAAACTTTAGCAACCAAGTTGTTTTAGTTAGAACCATGTGTTCTTTTCATTTTATCAGCCCTAGTGGCCAATAAAATTCCTCACGAGGGATGTTTGTTTCAATTTTCAATATACATGGTGTAGATCAATTTCCTTGTATGCATGAAATAGAGAGACAAAGAAAAAGATAAAATTATCAAAAACTTTATTAATTAATCCACACCCCAAGGGATGTGGACAGCTTTTACATAAAAACTTTGTGGACAAAACCACAAAGTTGCAACCTAATCACTACCTCCCTCCCTCGGAGGGGAAGGAACTGGAGGAACTGGTGGCGCCAGTTGCCCTCGGAAAGCCTCCAACTGGTCCCAGTTGGCTATTAGCACCATGCAGACCGTCTTCTCCATGATAGAGAGAGAATCCGCCATGGTCTCCATCTTTAAAGTCAGCCCAGTAATGGCTGCCTTCAGGCTCTGCAGCTCTTGACACAACTCGGTGATACGATCACTACTTGCCATTAGCAGTTTGAAATTTGATTATGGAATGGGGAGTAATCCCTAAAACATCCACTGATATTTATGGCCAAAGTTGGGCGGTTCAATAACCGCTTGATAGACCAATTAGCACGATCATAATCGAATTTGCAATTAAAACCGCCACCTCAACCGCTTGGAATAATGGGAAGTTACAAACCCCATTACCTCGAGCAGTTGAAACGACAGCTTACAATTAATTGCAGACGGCTTGAACTCTGCAATCCAACCTCTCATGGGAAATTATAATATTCCAAGAAAATAATCGTTAGACTTGAGGGATACCCTATGGGATAAACAACGTAAGCACATTAATTATTCGTACATTAACAGCTTAGGAAAATTTCCAAAAGCTCAAAAAGACGTAGCACAGCTATGCATTGATCTAACAGCTTAGGAAAATTTTCAAAGCTCAAAAAGACGTAGCACAGCTATGCATTGATCTAACAGCTTAGGAAAATTTCCAAAGCTCAAAAAGACGTAGCAAGCTATGCATTGATCTAACGGCTTAGGAAAATTTCCGAAGCTCAAAAAGACGTAGCACAGCTATGCAAACTACAAGAATGTAGCTCCACAATAGAAACCTAAGGGTAAAACATCGATAAGTGTCTTAAGTACTTGGACGCAAGCACTTAAAACACTTAGGGGAGTAGGAGACGTAGTACAACTACAACAAGAAAAGAAAGGGAAAAGTTCCCAGATCAGACATAGCATGTCTACTACCCAAATCAAACAAGCTCAAACAAGCTCAGAATAACATTCTAGCTATGCAAATTGGTACAGCAAAGGGTACGCCACTTGCAAAATACTAGTGCTTGGCACAGCTATAATAAGGGCAGGAATTGGCAAAATCAAAATGTCTGCATATGCAAAAGACTATTGAAAAATGCCATAGCTCAGAATAACATTCTAGCTATGCAAATTGGTACAGCAAAGGGTACGCCACTTGCAAAAATACTAGTGCTTGGCACAGCTATAATAAGGGCAGGAATTGGCAAAATCAAAATGTCTGCATATGCAAAAGACTATTGAAAAATGCCATAGCATGAAGTGAAAGTATTCTTTCATTTCAAAAACCGCACCTGTACCTGTCATAACAAGCCTTTAGGAGTCCCCAAAATATGATCTCCTTAAAGATCATCCCCATCAGTCATCAAGAAAAGTTTTGAAGTCATCCAGCCAAGTGGAAGTCAAGGCCAAACCAAAAGGCCACTCCCAAACAAACATAGTTAAAGTACGAAAGTATTAAAGTGTGTTTAGTTACAGATCCAGTGAATTAAAAGTTTCAAAAGCCATTCAAAGGCTCGGGGTGGAACTACCAATAGCCTGCCCATCACCAGATGATGGGCCAAGAGGTGTTACCGCTAGAGTCGGAGTTTCAAGAGGGAGAGAGACCTTTTCTGGAGTTTGGAGAAGAGATACGATCGAAGAGCTCGGGATAGATGTATCTTTGGATACCACTTCATCACCTTCCTCTTCTCCCTTTTGTCCCCCATCAAGGCATGAGGGCCCCTCTTCATCATCAACCTCAAACGTGGAAAAATCCAAATTTGGGAAAGCCAAAGCTGCCCGGCTCCTCATAGCTTCAAACCCATCAAAGTATTGTTGGGTGACGTCTTGACGATATTCGGGAGATTGCAGGAAGAGTTCGATGGCATCTCGACCAGCATTCTTCACCTTTTCTAGCATCCCCAAGCTCCCGGCTTTACACTTCTCCATCTCTCTATCCCAGTCAAGGATTTTCAGCTCCAAGCTTCGAGCAGTCGCCACGGCGGTGTCTCTCTCTTCCTCCAAACCTCTCTTTGACTTCAGGACGTTGTCCCTCTCAGTTGTTAACTTCCGAAGCTCTGCAGCCATGGCAGCACTTTGCTTGGAGAGCTTTATGTTGGTCTCAGAAAGTGTAGCCATTTGTTTCCCCAAGCCAAGGCTTTGGGAAACCAGAAATCGGCCACGAGCCGTAGCCTACAATAAAAGAGACAGAATTAACAAAGAAGCACCTGGAAATGCAAGCTGACAAAAAGATAACAGAAGAAGAAAACCCACCATGGCCAACTCAACCAACATGAGCTCCCCCACAGCTTGAAGAGACATCTCCGCCATTGAATCCTTGTCGGCTGCACAGAGTAACCCAGAAGCACGCTCTAAGGCTTCCTGAAAATTGGCCAACGTGGAAGGACCAGCAGCAACTTTTGTCTTCTTGGAGGAAGGGGTACCCTCCACAGCTACACCCTTTGCTTTTCTCTTCAATGTCTCAGCACTACCCACTTCAAGCGGCTCAACCACTAAGTCAACACCAGAGTCCTTAGAGAGGTCAGCATCCAAGAAGTTACCAACGTTCAGCTCCTTCTGGAGACGAGAGCTTTTCCTTTTTGGAGCCAAGTCTCCAGATGATTGCTTCACCCTCTCAGCCTTTAATTGAGCCAGCAAGTTTTTGTCCATCTTTGGTGCCATTTCCGTATCCTCTCCTTCTTCCTCTGAAAAAGAATGAAAGGAGAACAATAAGAAAAGTCAGCAGGCAATCCAAATACCTAAACAGAAACTGGGAATACCTCTCAAAAGAGCTAAAGCCTCACTAGATGTTTCAGGACCCAGCAGGTAAGTGGCCAAAGACTCCGGAGTTACAAGCAAACCCCAGCTATGGATCTCGTAGCTCCGGGCTAACTTCAGTTCTGCTTCTATAGCCGGGGTCGAAGGGTATGAGGCACGAGCTGCATAAAAGCATAAAACAAAGACCTTTAAGAAATAAAGGAGTGCTAAGCAAGGTTCAAGAAAAGGAAAGAAAACCATAGCTTACAACTGGCAATGGGTTCCCCCCATCTATTGGGAGCATGCTGCGTATAGGACCCAACCTCCCAGTCCGAAACCTCCCATCCGTCTCCACCAACAAAGAAAAACTTATCCTTCCAATTTTTATGGACGTTGGGAAGATCAGTGACCAATTCTCCTCCGCCGGGTCTCTTGGTAAAGTAATATCATCCCACGCCCCCAGGAGCCTCCTTTACTTGGAACTGGTTTAAAAAGGGCCCCTTCGTCAATGGCGTAACACCATCCGACATGGCTCCCCAAAGAGCAGCACAGCCGATCAGTAAACGCCAAGAATTGGGAACAATCTGGCCAGGAGTCAAACCCAGGAAACTCAACACTTCCCTAACCACGGTAGGGAAGGGCAAACGACGCCCCCCTTCTAAAGCCCCAACGTAAACGCACATCTCGTTCTCAACAAAGGAACATGTTCGCTCAGACCCTGAAGGTTTCCTGAGAGTTACGGAGGATGGAATCGAAAATCTAACCCAAACGACGGCCAACTCTTCGTTCGTAATCATCGAAGGAATCGAGGAAGCTGAAAAATTTGGAACCCTACTGGGACCCTTCGAGGACGACGGAGGAGAGGAGGGCTTGACACCACCAGAATGACCCACATGCAAAGAGGCCCTACCTGCATTGCCACGACGCAATGGGACCTCTTCATCAATCGACGACTCTTTTACTTGAAGAATCGAGGAAAAATCGATGGTATCCCCCGACATTGGGGCAGCGGTAGACGATTGTGGGCGTAGGGAAGACGATAAACCAGAAAGATTACGGAAACCCTATTCTGAAAAACAATAGAGTAAGGGGCGAAATCTTCTATGACAGCGGGAATAGGGTTTGCAAATGCAAAATAGGCTAACCTAGCGCGAATGAACTCCCCTAGAATACCCTGCACAGGGCTTGAAATTTCTACTCCAGAAAAAGAGGAATCAAACATGAAAAGAAAGAAAGAACAGCAAGAAAGAAAGAACGTACCTATGGGAGACAGGCCCTAACACGATGACGAAAGGAGAGCAGGGAAGAAGGGTTTTTCGCACAGTAGAATCGCCTGGGATGATTTGAGTACAGACTGAGAAAACCCTGATCAAAGCTTTGAGTAAGCTTAAACATCACAGCACCAATCCCGAAGAATGCTCCTGGATCTTCGTCGTCCACCTCTAGGCGCCAGGGTAGCAAAGATATCAAAACCTGTCCCACGATACGACGTGCATTTAAAACCTCAAAGGAAGGGAAAAAGCGCCAACCGCCTTTCAGGTCTGGAATATGTTTCTAACCTCCAGCTGAGAGCTGGAGCTTGGAAACAGGGGAGTACCTGATAAGTAGGATAAAATCTGGTAAGGCCAGCTCAGTAAGAAGTGCGGACCTGGGGAGTAAGCGTTAGCTTTGCCCAAGCTCCCCAGGAGAGCGGTACCTACGACAAGGTAAGGGGGCTCCAGCTACGCCTAACGGGTGAAGCTGGAGCAAGGTCTGAGGACCAGCTATGACACGAAGCTGGTCCAGACCCACCAGGTATACCACGAAATTAACCCAAATCCTACGGGATAAGGGAGAAGAACCAGTAGGATAAGCACATTATGCTTATCCTAATCATCGATAACATCGGATAAGGATTCCATGCTGAAACAGGGTGCTCGTGGAGTTCCAGCTAAGGCAGGACTCCACTCACCTCGTCAAAGCAATCCAGATATCCCCGGAATGCAGTCCTACTAGGACTCAACCTCCTATCAAATGCCTATAAAAACCACGGTAGAACTCCAATAAAGGTACGCTCCATTCACAACCGAGAATCTTAATTCTCCTACCATATAGCAAGATCAATACTGACTTAGGCATCGGAGGGTGGTTGGCACGCCACCACACCGGTGACTTTTGCTTCAGCTTTGTTTTGCAGGATCAGGTCTGTGCCGGATTCAAAACTGCTTCATCAGGGAGATATCAAGACAAATTAAGTCTTTAACATTTTTCACCCGAAATTTCTGTTCTGGCTTTAAAAACCGTTTAGCGTAAATGACATGATACCGTAACCGGGGTGGCGTAGGTGGCATGGCGCCATTAGCCTAAGCGGTGTAAGTGACTTCGCACTATAACCTGAGTGGTGTGGGTATCACGACATCGTAGCCTAATTGTTTCGTTAATTTTCATTGAATCCATGATTGAAAAATGTATTGAAGACTTAATGAATTTTGATATCCCCAAAACCTCGTCATTCCAAGGACTAATTAATTTCAACAACGTGCCTTTAAAAAAGCACGACTCTTCATCGGTCCAGGCAATCCTAAACAAGCTGCATGAGCGAGTCTAAGAGTTCTATACGGGACACGAAAGCAAGCATAAGATGCAAGGTGCGATGTGCAAGTGGGATAAGATTATGATCTTTTGGAGGTTGCCTCATTCCTCAGAATTTCTTTTAGGGTGTATCCTTTGTTTAGAACAATAAGTTCAAAGAGATGTCAAAATGAACTAAGTATTCAACTAGTCCTCATTCGAAATTTCAATTTTGAACTCGGAATAGCTTAGTATAGACGACGTGAAGCCATAACCAGAGTGGCGTCAGTGGCACGGTGCCATTAGCCGAAGTGGTGTAAGTGACGTGGCGTCACGGCGTCGTTTCCTTGTTATTCCTTATTCTCCGTTGAATCTTTGATTAGGAGTTAGTCAAGGACTTAGTATATTCTAATTTTCCGAAGTCTCATTGTTCTAAGGACTCATGTAGTTTAGACAACGTACACAAGGGTGCACGATTCTTCATCGGGCCTCGGCAACCTTCTACAGACCGCGCAAGCAAGTCTTAAGAGCACAGGACTTGAAATTGAACAGACAGCATGGTGGCATGACATGGATGAGATGCATGGTGAGATGCAGAAAGCAGTAACATGTAGGCAGGATATAGCACATAGTCCTACCTTGCGGGTCCCTGTCCTAGTTTGGAAGGTTCTATGGCTTTTTACGCATGTATAAAGGCCGGTTTTGGCTTGAAGAGGGTTTAGTCAAGGTATACCTCCCACTATTGAGTGTACACCCAATAATGGTACAAACGGTAGGGATGACTCATCACGGTCGAGGGTTGCTGAGTATTCCGGGATTCCCCATCACCGGCAAGCCGGGCAGGATTGCCAGAACACAAGAGTGAGGTTGAACAAGATATATGTACAAAAGATAGAAAATGAAACAAAATATTCGAAAATCCAACAAACATTTTTCAAGCTTGGCTCACCGGTTTAATCGATATTTAAGGAAAGCAAGTCGTTTTGTCAACGTACCCACTTTTTCTCAAGTATCAATTAAACCTTATCCCCAGCAGAGTCGCCATTGTGGGCTACCACAGCCCCGGGTGGATCGGGGCGGCCCAATGAAAATCGCGTGCCTCGCCTTTGGATCGATTCGAAAAATGGTTGAAGAGTCGCCACCCGGATTTATGGTCTATCACCCGAGAAACCGTTTTGATTTGAAAATGGTTGATTTGAATTGGAAACCAGAGATCATTTTGAGGGTCCGAAAGCCATGTTACGAGGGGGGAAGGGTTTTACGACACCCCCCTCGCCCGACGCGATGTCGGTCTCTACTAAACATTTGTGGGATTTTTCAAAAGGGATTTTGTTTCATTAAACCAGCTAGCAAGTATCCACAGTTATACCAAATAAGAAGTGCATGTGTACAGGAGGGGATGAAATAGCCATGCATAATATACAAGATGACTGAAAATGGAACCCTGTCACTGGATTCACTCTCGAGCTCTCGGGAGTGGTCCCGAGCGCTTGGGAGTGTTAATGTTCTCAACCTGCAACTTTTGTTAGTACTGACAAGATATAATGCAAGAATGTAAACTGAAATATTATTAAGTACACTACTGGCTTAGCAGAGGACTTGAAAGACTGAGATAAGCCCTCAATCACTCAGATCTTGCATCCCTGGCTCAACAAATTTGATCTACAAGTTTAAAAGAGCAAATGGCTACACTTATGCATGCAGAAATCCATGCAACACAGCAAACTGGGGGAAAATGGAATGCAATGGCATGCATGCACTCCCGAGCGCTCGGGAATGGTTCAAAGCGCTTGGGAGTGAGCTGCATGTCAGCTTGGTTTCAAACAGGAAATAACACTGACCTGACATGCAAACACCCCTGTTTTGGTTTTTCCTAAGAGAAAAACGTCTTTTATCTTTGGAAAACCCTTTTCTTACATGAAAATTTGTGATATACGTTTCTGTTTTAGGGAAAACCAATTTCCTGTGCATGCATGTCATGATGAAACCATCTCTTTTAAGAATGCATCTCACCCCCAGCCTGTTATGTGCCAAAGTACCATGCATGAGACTGGAAATAGTCCCGAGCGCTCGAGAGCACTCTCGAGCGCTCGAGAGTGTTTCCAGTAGGGGTTTCAAGAAAACATTTTTTGTGAACCCTTTGCTCTTGTTTTTACACTAAGGTCTCCCAACCATGCACCCAGTATTGAAGACTGGGTCAGGCTGAGAGACCCCCCTCAGAAGGGAAGAACAACCTCTATGTTTGAGATCAAAGGTAAAAATTTCTACCTTTTGATTGACACCTTGCTCTTTGGATGACTTTGAAAAATGGATGGAGAGTGAAAACACAAGAGATCAGAAACAGGGAGTGTTCTGGATTTCTTGCCCTTTTCCTTGATGATTTTTCAAAACCTTTGAAGTTTTAAAAGTGAGTTTGAGTTTGAAAGTTTTTTGCCTTGAGCAAGAGAGAGATTAGAGTGGTTTTCAGAGAGAGAAAATTTCGTAGCCTTTGGCCCAGCTGAAAATAGGTTCTATTTATAGGCCAAAATAACCTAAGGTTTCATTTTGAAATGAAATGAAATAAAATCATTTGGCTGGGGGAAAATCTTCAGCTCTGACTCCCTCTGACTGAGGTGGAGTGTATACCGGAGAATGCCCAGGACCAGCCGTCTACAATGATGACTTGAATGGATAGTGGGAGATCTTATCATTCATTGGGCAACACAGCAGTCTCGAGCGCTCGAGAGTGAGCCAGGCCAGTGTTTTTGAAAAATAGTTTGGAGCGCTTGGGACTGCTTCCAAGCGCTTGGAAATGATTTTGACCATTTTATTTCCTTTTTCAAATCCTTCAAGGAGCAAAGTTTCTCTTGGTACGAGGCTTGTTTTGATCCAAATTCATCATCGGGGAGCCTCAGGGCCACAAATTAAGGAAATTCGAAGATTCCAAATTGGGGTGTCTACACTATGCTTATTCAATGATTTACTTCCTAAATTGCAATTGCCAAACATTATAGTCTCTTTGCCAAACAAAGGAAATTTCAAGGAATCAAGTTCCTTGTGTCGCTGACAAAAAGGAAGGAAAGGATGAACTCTAGTTGCTTAAGAAACTAGGTTTTTGTCAAAACTTAGAAAGAAGACACTATCTCCGCGAGAACACTTAGGGTTAGCTCGCCCATTATGAAGGTACAAACGCAAGGGAGATTTAGAAAAATATCTCCATTAAATTCCTCTCCGAAACGCAGAAACCCTCTTGAGAGAAGTGCTTGTTGGGTAACCTGAAAACCCAAGCAAAAATAAGAGCAAAGCCTGCTATGGCAAGAAAATGCAAAAACGCAGCCTAGGCAAAAGTTAAGGCATTCAAAGAAAAGCTCGCTAGGGACTCAACCTCCATTAGGAAACCTAGGCAAAATCAAGAGCATGTGAGAAGAAAAACCAAGAGTGCAAAACCCAACCTCAAAGGTAATGATTTTGGAACTACGTAAAAGGCCTGATTCCCTGATTAGGGATACGTAGGCAATCTCACATTGAGATGCGGCCCAAACATTTAGAGAGAAGGAAAAACATCAACAAATTTGTACTCACTGATAGGCATAGCTAACCCTGCGTATTGAGCTCGCAAAAGATGAGTATGCTTTTCTCAAAGAATTGGCAACAACAATGGCACGAGAATTATTGTTCATCCCCTCTAAGTTGAAGGTCATTGACACAATGGGCAGGAAATCTTGAAAACTCTCAAATTTGGCAATCAGACTATGAAACATGGCGAAAGCAAAAGGCATAAAATCAAGGCCAAACATAAAAAGGAAGGGAAAACAGGATGCCACTTGGCTATAACAAAATCTAGCTCCCTTTGGAAAGTACAAGTAACGGCCGAAGGATAGATACATCGACCGTAAAATCAATTCTTCAGCCGTGTATTCAATTCTTCGACTGATATTTTACACAAATTTTCAAACTATGGTTGTTTATCCAAAAAAATAGCAAATACTTGTTCAAAAAGCCATGTTCTGACTATCACATTGTAAACACCTCCCAAACGGGGCATCGCCATATAGATTGATCACACTTGTTTGCTCGATTGGTTACATGCTTCGTAAACCAAGATCGTGGACATTCCCATGGCTAGGAACATCGCCACACGATAGCGGTTGTCATCAAAACAGAGTCGCCACCCAGTTTATTAAAACTGGTAAAATAGATAGAGATTCTGGGTACGGGAGTCAAGAGTACAGTAAGGGGAAGGTGTTAGGCACCCCTCTCTGCCCAACCGTGAGGCTGGCCCATAGTTATTCAACATAAGACATGTAGATGCTTTATTTAATTCTAACACATAATCTATTTTTAGCCTTTAAGCAATTAATGGTGAGCCAAGACTGTAATTGAAACATGCATCAGAAAGCAAAAAAGCAAAACAAGCTGTCCCAGGGTAATGGATCCCGCGGCCGGTGAATGGATGTCACGCCCGAGAGATCCTCCTGGTTTGATGTATCGGCCGAGGGATCGAAGCCCCGGTCAATGTTCTTCCTCACACCAGACAGAAAAATTAGCAGATGACTAAATGCTACGATTAATTGTAAATACGATAAGTAAAACAAACCAAAGGCCGTTGGGCCTCACCACTTTGATCCCTCAGTTGCTTGATTGCTTCGGATTAGATCGTGATTGACTGATTGCTTCTCGGAAAACCCTAGGGTTAGAGTTTGGACTTCGGGGTTTGATCGTCGGATTGATGGCTGCCTTCGGGGGGTTAGGGCTTTTGAAGAAAGGGTTTGAGAGAGTATTTGTGCAGAGTATCGGAGCTTGGGTGAGTAATTTCACTTCTGAATTTTGTGGTCTAAGGGCCTCTTTATATAGGCAATTGATGACTCACTCCGGCCAATCAAATGGCACGATTGCAATTGCAATTGCAATGCAATTCAAACTCTTTGTCGCAATCTCTAAACGTGGCCCGAACGCATCGGGAAGGTAGTGTTGTTGGATCAAACAATTGACAAAACGTTCCAGAGTCTGGGAAAAGGACGATCTGGCGGCCGAGTAATGGATATCACGGCCGAGGAATGGATGTCTCGGCCGAAGGATAGATCTTGCGGCCGAGGGATTGATCTCTCAGGGAGATTTTCTAGCAACAGGTTGCTCGGGTGATGAAATGATGTTAAGGCCGTGAGATCGTTGTTACGGTCGACAGATGGATTCTCCAAGGCTTCTGTATTTTCTGTCTGAAAGGCTGTATGGCTCTGAATTGGGTCCTCTAAGTGGCTCAATGTTCTTACCAAAAGTCCTAAGGTTCTCAAAAAGGCAATCAGCAATCACTGTATCCATTTCATCATCAGGATGGTCCCCAAGGTGGGACTTGAAATAATCGTTAGGCCAAATTGGGGTGTCTACAGATGCCCCTCTTTGACTGAACTCAGGCGGATCGCGAGACATGTTTGAGTAAGAGTCAAAGCTGTAAAAAGCAACTCAATTTGGTCCAACCACTATTCCAAGGGGTTTTCGAAAAAGGTTTTTTGTTATGGTCGGGCCAGGAGGCTGCCTACGTATTCCACAAGGGAAATTCAGACCAACCGTAGTTCGGGCAAAAAAGAAAAAGTTTGGAGGGTTAGAGACAGAAGACGTACCTTTGGGCTTAAAAAGCCGTAGTGCAACGTACCTAGACTGAGCCAGGGTTTTGGCGGAAGATAGTTGAAGGAGCGCGGGGCTGCCGGGGGAGTTTTTGCGGAGAGCTTCCTTAGTATTTTGGGGTAGATCAGTACACGGCAGGTGCGTTTGCTTTTCTTGATCATCCTTACTTTGACTGAGAGGAGCTCGGTAGAGTAGCCTATCCTTGCGAATGAGCTGGAAGGAATTGATGTAAATGGGGGTGGAATCCAAACCATATGCTGGGGATGAATCGGATGTCAATTTATTTTGGGATATGGGGGGCGCAAGGCCAGTAACTAGAGCACGGAGCTTTGGGATGAGGGAACCGAGGCATGGAGCCGGTTGTAGTCATGATGCGAGAGCCTAGGGTGATAGAACTAAGGCGTAGAGCCTGCTATGGTTTATGAGGCCTGAGGAGATTGGATTGAGGCGTGGAGCCTGTTGCAGTCTTGAGGCGAGGGCCTGAGGTGAGCTTAGAGCTTGATGGAACCGAAGCGCGGAGCTGGTATTGATCATAAGGCGAGAGCCTGAGACGTCGGAGTTCAGAGCTTGACGTGTTTGAATCGAAGCGTAGAGCTGGTTGCATTCTGATGGTCTGTGCATGGAGCTTTCTCATCATAAGTTTTGGCGTAGAGCCAAAGGATTGAGGTACTGGACCGATCAATAAAACTGAGGCGTAGAGCCGGTTGATTGCAGGGTTGACCTGTTTCATGAGAGATATGCATAGTGTATATGTGTGATGATGGTTGTTAGATATGAACAGATGCAGACTCGATGTGATAATGGTTATGCAATTGATGCTTATGTGCACAGGCCCGTGCGTGTGTGTTGATTTAAGCTTAGAGCTTCTATCAAGTTTCGGACTTGAGCATTCAGAGCATAGAGCTCGAGCATTCGGACAGCAGAATCCGAGCATTCAAAGTACAGGCTTTGAGCGTCCAGTACGCAGTGGTTGGGCATCCAAGCGTAGAGCTTAAGCATTCAAGTATAGAACTTGAGCATCCAGTACACAGTGGTTAGGCATTCGAAGAGCTTCGCGCATTCAAAATGTTGGATTTTGAGCATTCAGGCGTAGAGCCTGAGAATGATGATGTCTTGTTGATTGGGGTGGCTTAGAGCCTGTTGAGATTTGCTTGTTTACGGCTTCGAGCCAGTTGAGACGGTGGGCTTAGAGGCATAGAACCGTTGAGTTGATGAGATGATAAATACGGGCGTAAAGCCTGTTGATAATGGGCTTCGAGTCACTGAGATGGTAGATATAGGCTTCGAGCCACTGAGATTGCTTAAGTATGATTATAGGCGTAGAGCCTGTTGCTGGGATAGCGAGCGTAAAGCTACTGAGTTGATGGTTTGGAGCCGCTGAGGTGGTAGATATGGGCTTCGAGCCGCTGAGATGGTGGATATAGGCTTAGAGCCTGTTGAAATGGTTGATGAGTATGATTATAGGCATAGAGCCTGTTGCTGGGATAGTGAGCGTAGAGCTGCTGAGTTGATGGCTTGGAGCTGCTGAGATGGTAAATATGGGCTTAGAGCCTGCCGAGGTAGTTACGGCTTCGAGCCAGTTGAGATAATGGGCTTAGAGGCATAGAACCGCTGAGATGGTGAATGTGGGCGTAGAGCCGCTATGATAATTGGCTTGGGGCCGCTGGGATGATGGGCTTGGAGCCACTATGATAATGGGCTTCAAGCCGCTGAGTGGTGAGCGTAGAGCTACTGAATGCTTTGAGCCGCTGAAATGGTGGGTTTAGGAGCCACTGAGTGAGCTGATGTGGGTGAACATGAGCACGGAGCTGCTGAGTATGAATATAGAGCTACTGGTAGTGATAGTGAACTTAGAGCTGTTGAGTATTCCATCTTCCATCTTCCACGGGGTTTGATTTGTTCCTCATGCTTGGGATTCTTCCAAGGCTAGTTTCCACATGCTCGGGATGTTTCCAAGGCTATTTCTGAGTATGCTCGGGATTGTCCCCAAGGCTAGTTCTGAGTATGCTCGGGATTGCCCCCAAGGCTAGTTTTTTTTTTTTTTGAGTATGCTCAGGATCGTCCCCAAGGCTAGTTTTTTTGAGTATGCTCGGGATCATCCCCAAGGCTAGATTCCACATGCTCGGGATTGTCCCCAAGGCTAGTTCTGAGTATGCTCGGGATTGCCCCCAAGGCTAGATTTGAGTATGCTCGGGATTGCCCCCAAGGCTAGATTTCCATTACCTCCACTGCTGGGAGTGCCTTCCGGAGGCCAAACGCCTCTTAGCGACTCAAATGTCTTCTGGTGGCTAAATGCTTTCTACAAGCTGGCAACATAAACGCTTTCTGGAAGCTAGCAACATAAACGCCTTCTGGAGGGTGCATTGAGTGGAAGCCGTATGATTGTTGGGACTGCCTTACGGAGGCCAAACGCCTTCTAGCGACTCAAATGTCTTCTGGTGGCTAAATGCTTTCTGCAAGTTGTCAACGCTTTCTGAAAAGTAAAAGGTTTACTTTAGTTCGGAGTTTTAATTTGCATGATCAAAAGTGAGTTTTTTTGTTTTGATTTGCGGGATGAGATCCCTCTTAGCCAGGGGCGTGAATGAGAAGGACCCATGGTTGGGTCGAAGTTGTTCTGTTTAAAGAAGTTAAGATAACTGTGCCCCCTGTTTAGGCAATGCATGCTTTTTAAACGTCGATTTGATGCCCCTAGCTTTTTATTTGTTTATGCAATCGTGAGATTAACTCCCTTTTTGTCCTTGGCAGAGAAATAGGAGACTGGAGGCTCGCGGTGGAGGCAAAGAGGTGCACAAGTGGTTTGTGACGTTGTCGGAGCAGACTCGGGAGTTAGTACGCGCTGCTGGTCTTGAGCCATCTGTTTTGGGCCTCAATCTTCAGAAGATGGATTGGTCGTTGATGACCTCACTGGTTGAAAGGTGGTGGGATACTCCCAACACGTTCCACTTTCCTTCTGTTGGCGAGATGACGATCATGCCAGGTGATTTTTCTTTGCTTACTGGCCTATGAGTAGGTGGAGCTCCTCTTTGGGTTAACCCTAGGCTTTGGGAGCGAGTAAGGGATTTGGAGTGGTTCTTGGGCAAGGTGCCCCCTCTTCACTCGCGTGGTCATGTTGACATCTCTTGGCTGATCAAGACTTTTATGAAGGCTGATATCTTGACTCAGGTGAGTGTTGAGTAGTTGACACGGGTCTTTCTTCTCTACCTCGATGTTTGTCAACAAGGATAGTTCAGTGCATAGGCAGTCTCTAGCCCCTTTGCAGTATTTGGAGGCTGTTTGGGAGCTTGATTGGGGAGCATCTGCCTTGGCCACCTTGTATGGCCTTCTTAGGGCTTGTTCACGGGACAGGACTCTTGGCGGTCACTACCGAGTACTTGAGGTATATCCTTATTCTTTTCTCGTTGTGATTTTTCCCTTGCTACGAGCGATGGTTGGTGGGGCAACGGAAGCCACGGTCGCCAATTTTGAGCCTTGGCGACGAGTTTTGGACCGATTGACGGTTGACCAGGTACCCCTTGCATTCCTTGTTTTTAGATCTCCATTCCTCTGTGCTGTGGCTGATTTAGACTTTGTTTGTAGGCGAGGTTCGACCCTTGGAGTGGTGTATCAGAGGACACCCCTCTTGCACGTTCCAGGGTTCTAGATTGTACTCGTAGCCTGTTCGAGGGTCCCTTTTGTTAAGCCTGGTACTTATGTGATCGGGTGGCCAGCTAGTGGCGCCCGCATGCTGAGGATCTTCAGTTTGTTCCTCCTCCTCCTCCTCCTCCTCCTCCGGTGTTGATGAGATCTACTTCTTCGATGTCTAAAGTAGACTTGGAGAATGCTCAGATCAGAGACTGGGCGGGCTTGCTCTTTTAGGTAGGTGACTGTATGGAGTACTACCATTTTTCCTTGGTTTTGCCTGTTGTTCCTTCAGTTGCTCCTATTTGGCCACGGGCCCTTTCCTTTGTCTCTTTCCACTCTGATGGCGGAGAAGAGGAGCGCTTGGTGCTTGCCCCTTATTTTGTATTCTTTTCCTTGTAGCTTGAGGCTGAGTGAGCACCAGCTGTCAGTGGGGTGGATAGCCAGCAATCCCCTTCTTCATCTCAGAGATCGACTCGAAGACGCCGTCACGACCAGCTTTAGGATTTTCTTTTTCCTTCCTGTTCATGGTTAGCAAAGAGAAGCAGAAACTGTATTTGTATAGTGAAAGTAACCACAGTGATGATTTTGCAGGCAAGCTTTTGTTCATGAAATGAGAAATTCGTTGTATGTCCCTAGATGTCTTGAGTTTGCATGCGATAGTCAGAACATGGCTTTTTGAACAAGTATTTGCTGATAGGCAGTAATTTGGGTGAAAATGAAATACTGGCCGAAGAATTGATTATTCGGCTGAAAAATCGATATTGTGGCCGATGTATAGATTCTTTGGCCGTTACTTTGATTTTCCAAAGGTAGATTTTGTTTTGGCCAAATGGCATCCTCTTTTCTCTTCCTTTTTATGCTTGGTTTTGATTTTCTTGCCTTTTGCTTTTGCCATGTTCCATAGTCCGATTGCCAAACTCGAGAGTTTTCGAGGTATCCTGCTCATTGTGTTAATGATCTTCAGGTTAGAGGGGATGAGCAATAATTCTTGTGTCTATTGCTGTTGCCAATTCTTTGAGAAAAGCATACTCATCTTTTGCGAGCTCAATACGCAGGGTTAGCTATGCCTATCATTGAGTACAAATTTGTTGATGTTTTTCCTTCTCTCCAAATGTTTGGGCCGCATCTCGATGTGAGATTGCCTACGTATTCCTAATCAGGGAATCAGGCCTTTTACGTAGTTCCAAAATCATCACCTTTGAGGTTGAGTTTTTCACTCTTGGTTTTTCTTCTCACATGCTCTTGATTTTGCCTAGGTTACCTAATGGAGGTTAAGTCCCTAGCGAGCTTTTTTTTGAATGCCTTAACTTTTGCCTAGGCTGCATTTTTGCATTTTCTTGCCCTAGCAGGCTTTGCTCTTACTTTTGCTTGGGTTTTCAGGTTACCCAACGAGCACTTTTCTCAAAAGGGTTTCTGCGTTTCGGAGAGGAATTTGATGGAGATATTTTTCTAAATCTCCCTTGTGTTTGTACCTTCATAATGAGCGAGCTAACCCTAAGTGTTCTCGCGGAGATAGTGTCTTCTTTCTAAGTTTTGACAAAAACCTAGTTTCTTAAGCAACTAGAGTTCATCCTTTCCTTCCTTTTTGTCAGCGACACAAGGAACTTGATTCCTTGAAATTTCCCTTGTTTGGCAAAGAGACTATAGTGTATTGGTAATTGCAATTTAGGAAATAAATCATTGAAAAAGCATAGTCTAGAGGATGAAACAAGAATTCACTCCATATTCGCATTCGCGTCATTTTCACCCTTTTTTCCCAATTACAAACATTAAAATTAAATAAATAAATTTACGGGTCTCTACACATGTATTTTAGTTGTAGGTACGACTCTCCTAGCATTTGAACACTTGCTATCTGTAAGTATTTGTTGCAATTGTAATTGGTCAAGTCAATCTTCAGCAATTGAGTCTTTGTAATCAACAGCTTTCAGCAATAATATAGTAAGTTCCAGTTTGTCTCTACTTCTTATTGTTCTTTAGGGACTCCCGAAAGGGAACACCCCCATGATTATAAATAGTATGAATATTGTATGAGTTATATGTCTGTATTACCGAAAGACTTAAATCCAGTTTTTGTATATCACTAAGACTTCTGAATTCAAATTTTAAATGGAGAGGTGACTTCAGGCCTCAGGCCTTTAAACCATAAAGCCTTCTTGAGTCTTTAACCCGTTTTGCCAAAGAGTGGCGTTGAGGGAATATAGTATTCGGAGGTAGGTTAAGAAGGAGAGTAAGAAACCTCTTTGAATAAATTTTGACACATAGAAGATAAGTGATAATAAAAAAAGAAAGGTTAATGGTAATAAGATATATGATTTTGTATACAATATCCAAATTATTTTAAACAGTTCATTTGGATCATGTGGTGGTAAGTACCGAGTAGGATTCACAAATATTTGATTACAAACTTTTATTTCTTGCATGCATGAACAAAGAAGAACACATCTTAATTTATATTCGTAGATTAGAAGATGAGATATTTACTCAAAATCTTTTAATAAATAGACTTTTGAATACAGCTTTATACACAAACAGACCTAGATCTAGTAACACCCTTACTTGATTTATAGGAAAAGAACAAGATAAGCTTAGAGAATTAAAGAAACAGTTAGCTGAAGCACAACTTCAGTACAAAAGAGCAAAGCCATTCCAGAATAAGGACTAAATTATAATAAGAAAAGTTAAAGTGTAATTAGTACATATAAAAGTAGGTAGGATTGCATCATAAGTAAGTAGATTGTGCCGCATCATAAGTAGGTAGGATTGCATCATGTTTACTATGGCCAATCACAATGATCGGTAAAATCGGGATCTAAGGTATCGGGATCTGTAGCATCACTTTTAGGTCATATGTAAACATGATACCAATGACGTTACTTCGGGTCTTTCGTCAGTATCCTATAAAACCAATTGTATTCTAACAGCGAAACTTCAGCCACCTGAAAACACAACCACAAAACAGTAACGTAACTAGTAGTAATTGGGTTCGACAGTTTCGATCGTTCTTGAGTCAATATATATATATATATATATAAATATATCTGTGCGATGGGCTCGGCCTCCACTGGGGGGATTTTGCGTGATCATTATGGTATTTGGATAGGTGGATTCCACAGGAACATTATCGCGGATTCTAGCCTAAAGGCAGAATTATGGGCCTTAAGAGATGGTTTGAGTTTGGCAAAGGATGAAAATATGAAAAAGCTGGAAATTGATGTAGATTCCATGACTGTGTTAAACTTGATTCATGCCACTAACATGGTGAATCACCCGCTTGGCAATTTGTTACTTGATTGTAGGTTGCTGATGCAAGGGTTTGAGGAAGTTTCTATCACGCATATTTATCGCGAAGCTAATCGGTGTGCAGATGCGTTGGCAAATGATGCTCCGGTTTCGGTGGGAGATTTATATATCTACCCGGTTATTCCTAGTTGTATTTCTAATTTCCTTTATGCGGATTTGATTGGGGTCTCGTACCCTAGAATTGTAAACTCTTAATTTTGTTTTTCTTGTTTTAATGAATCGTTTGTTTACCAAAAAAAAAAAAGAAACACTTTAATTCTTGGCTCATGTCACGACCCGCCTTTTATTACAAATAAACTCTAAAATACACTATTTTTTATACACATCCAGGCCCCGTTCTCTCAATCTACAATTTTACATTCCCGAAATAAAATTAAAGTTTACATGCCTCATGCCTCCTTACAAACAAATATGTACAAGTATCCGATTAAGTTCTAAAAAAAAAAAAAAAGAACTAGAACATATCCATGATTCTTAAACCTTCGGATTCGTCTCGAAACCTGAAAATTTTGAGTTAAAAACAACATGAGCCACAACTCGTGCAGGAAATACGCTAAATGAAAAGATATGAGCATGCAAAGCTTGATATACAATACTATATGCTCTTTTTATATACAAGTATTGAAAAGTTTTCTTGTTTTCTTCCCCTTCAATATTAACAAAGTTATTGAACCCCAATTCAAAGTCAAGCCAAAACAGCAAAAATAATCCATACACTATTAAGTGTTTCTAATTTCTTCCTTCCCTTCAAATGCTCAAAAGAATGCTATTAAACCACGAACTCAAATCAAGTCCCGAATAAAAGAAATTACCCATAAAAGCCGATACGGAAAATAACAAAACTCATAATAGAATAGCCAACCAAATCGAATATCAAATTTACTCAACACCGAGACAAAAATTATATGAGTTGCTCACCGATACGATCACCAACCAACCGCGCTAGACGTCTCCAGCACATATGCACTTTACAGGCTACTAACCCGAAGGACAAAGCAACCTACTCCGTGTGGGTTTACGGACTTTCACCGACGGCGTCATAATTGACCCAAGTAGGTTTACGGACTTTCACCGACGGCGTCACAATTGACCCAAGTTCCTCGGTGACCCAACTCAAAATCACTAAACTATTATATTCCAAAATATCTCAAATACTTGGCCTTAAAGCCCAAATCAACTAAAATCAACCAAATTCCCTTGAATAACTTACCCAAATTCATCAAAATGAATGAATGTAGAACAAAAATTCAATGAAGTCTCAAAAATAAAAACATTAGCTACGTACATGTACTCAACTAGTATCCCAAGCCATATATATATCACGAAATTTCTTTCATCAGTTCACCAAATGCAAAGAGACAAGCATACTCGGTATAGATTTATGCCCATATAAATTACTTCCATTTCCTCAAACACATGGAGTACATAAAATAACTCTTGTTCTAGTGTCACTTAAAATTTTTAATTTTCACATTGTAAGAAAACCCACACAATGAAGATCAAGAATATCAAAACTGTACGTATAACCTCTATCACAATCATGAATTACTATACAAATCTTCAAGCCAAAACTCATGCGTACCAAGCATATCCAAACAAGGGGTAGTCCTTTGGTACACACCCCTTATTAGGGGGTGTACCGTACGCACAATGATATTAAACCCTTGGATTTGAAAGTGAATAATCCGGACCACCTATTTATTAAATCAATTAATAAAATGAAAAAAGGGCTTAGCAGGTTATAGGTTGTTCTCTCCTCCTTGACTCTCTCTTTCTCCCTCATTTGTAAAATACTGCAAATTATATAACATAACCAGAATTGTTATGAAAATACAAAAAATTGGCATTTTCTTATCACAATGTATCGTTCCAAAAGAATATTTAGAATTGTACATTCAATATATTTGATATGAAATCAATTTCTCTATTGTAACTGAATGTACGGTTAACTTGCAACCGCGACACAATAATGACAATCAAAACCATTGATTTCGTTATATTTGTTGATTAAAAAATCCATGTAATTTTTTGTCTCGATAGGGTTTAGAAAGCCCTTTCATCGGCACCCAAATTCAATAGTAAAAGATTTTTTTTTTCTGATTATGGGTTTAATGATAAGCGATCAACTTCATTCTTGGTACATGTGATCTATTCATATTATGCAAAAGATAGACGATTCCAATCAGAAAAAATGCCTTAAATGGGACTCGGGTGGTGCATTGTTAGACTTTAATGTATCTGGACACATTAAATATTTTTCAATTACGCAGTTGTCGATATCTGATGATATCTAATTTTGGTGGCAATGCTGAATAGCGTATGACTTGATATTCTAACAGTTATGATCGATCATTCTAAAAATATACTCGCTAATGACATTTAGTTAAGGTATGGTATTTTGCCGATTATAACTATCTCGATCATACTAAAAAGATATTCGCTAACAACATTTAGTTATGGCATGGTATTTTGCCGATTATAACTATCGTTAACTGAACATTCTGAATGAATTTTTTTATACGACACGTTGTGAGTATGAAAACGTCAATTTATGGTGTTGTCATAACAAATTTGGTTATATTACTGAATTTATTGTATGATATTTTGCTAATTATAACTATCGTTAATTGAATTTTTTTATACGACACGTTATGAGTATGAAAACGTCAATTTATGGTGTTGTCATAACAAATATGGTTATATTACTGAATTTGTGGTATGATATTTTGCTAATTATAACTATCGTTAATTGAATATTTCGATTGAATTTTTTTATACGACACGTTATGAGTATGAAAACGTCAATTTATGGTGTTGTCATAACAAACATGGTTATATTATTGAATTTGTGGTATTTTAGACATGTGTTATTATGAAATATTTTAATTAATTTCCTTTGGTATGAAACATTATGGTTAAGAAAACGTCAATTTATGGTATTGTCATAATAATTGTGGTTTATTATATAATTTGTGATATTTAAATATGTTTTCTTTTGATACGACACGTTGTGTTAAGAAAATGACAATTTTAGGTGTTGTCATAACAATTGTGGTTATTTTATAAAATTTGTGACATTTTACAAATATTTTTGGCTTGAGTATAACAATTGTTGATTTTGGTACGACATATTTTGATTTTGTTACGGAATATCATACGAGTCAAAAAAAAAATTGGTACGACTCATTGTGGTAAGATAATGCCAATTTATGGTGTTGTTATAACATTTGTGGGTAGTATTATTTAATTTTTGATATTGTACGCATATATTTGGTTTGGTACAAGTATTATGGATTCCGGTACGAATAATTATGGTTACATAATAACAAGATTTTTTTAATTATGGGTAACCTGCGAATGACCTATTCAACAGGTAAATTTTAATTACAAGTCGTAATTAGAATCACAAATATGCATTAGAAAACCAAAAATCGGCATAATAAAAATCACAAATTGTCATAATTTAGACATACGGTATACCCTGTGTGTACCATAGCTTCCTCCTAATGTGTTTAGGTCTTATTCAAAGTTCAACTAGGATTCTCTGATTTGTGTCGATTGCACTAGAAAGATGGTTTTAATGGTTTTTGTGCGCCCTCACTATGTGGCGGAATTAAGATATCAATTGTCATCAGTTATATTGTATTTTAAAACCTCAATATGCCAATTTCATAGTCGCCAATTTTGTACTCAAACAATGGATTTACAAACACCGTTTGTACGTGCTCATTTTGATAAAGAAACTGGAACTGTTTCTCTGGAAACAACACATGGTCAATTGCAAACTGTTGCCGAATCCTCAACTACAGGAACAAGTAAATTGCTATATACAGCATGCCCTGAATTCATTGCAACATATAAAGAGACATTAGATATCGGCCTTGTTTTAAAATGGACTTCTCAAGCTAATATGGACTCATGGCTTAATAGACTTATTTATTCATCCTTCTTAGCACTGGCAGAAGAAAGTAAGTATAAATTTGCTCAATCTATTCTTTTATATTACCCTCCATAAAAACATAAGACATCTACAACTTCAAAAACTTACCTTAATATTGTTTCTTTTTACATAATGTAGATCATGAAGGTTATTGGTTTGTGAAGACAATTACTACTAAAGATCCTACCCAATCTACAGTTTGTTTTTTTTATTATTCTGCAAAATACCTATCTTACACATTCTTCAATATAAATATATTAATCTTTATGAAATATACATTCATATTTTCCTTGAACTTCTTATAGGACATCCCCTCAGCATACAAATTAAACCAATCTTCAAAGGTGCTAACAAAGAAATTTGGATCTTGCTCATAGATGGAATCAAGATCTGGCCTATTCATACATTAGATAACCAATTCTGCGCCGGATGGGATAACTTTTGGATAAACAAAACTCTTTAACCAGGATAGCATAGTCTTCGGAGCTGAAAAAAAATGGATTTTTCACATCATCGTTTTAGATGAAAATTAGCCAAGGTTCATCATCATTTGCCTCAAACATCAGATCATCTCAGCTACGCAAATTTTGACTCTGGTAAAGATAACAAACTTACAAATACCTTATTTGTGTAAACATTTACATTATTTAAACTTATCCACTTGTAAACTAATTCTTTGTACTATTAATGCAGATTATCTCTCAACCATGTGTGCACCATCAACGCTCACAAAGATGGCCTATAACTTTCAGTTCGCTCATCTTTGTAGTGAAGCCACCTCTATAAATCAGGTTTCTTTCACACATACAGTTATTTTTCTTGTCCAACTTCAAACTATATATTTCAACAACTAACCACACAATATAATATATGTTAGGTATTTGCTGAGGAAATGGAACTATTCCGAATAGATAATGGTAATACAAGCGTTGAATTCATAATGGGAATGGAAAGCCGGCTTATTCCTATAGTTAATGACGATTTCTATTATCCAGTATTTAGAGATTTTCTAGAAGCCTTGGAACTATGTAATGGAGATTTGATTATAGTTGGAGTACTAAAAAAATCAAAGGTTTGTGTACTGGTTCTAAACACGAACAACCTGGAGAAAACATATGAATGGCTTTGAACAACCAAAGCAATGCACACTTCTAATCTTATGTCTGTAATATTTCCATTCCCTTGCAAACACTACAAACTTTTTTTGTAGCTACACTTGACTTGTAAAACAACAATATTATGAACATTTTAGCTAATAATATTATCCTTCAGATGTACCTAAAGTAAGGTTACTCGCTTGTTTTTAACATTACATGAGTATTGCTTGCAACATTTTGTGCTTATCCATAATCTTTTATTTCTATTCCTACCTAAAAGGGAAAATTTCAAAATACCCCCAACCTTTACACCAAAATTCAATTAGACTCCCAACCTTTTAAAAACTTCAATTTTACTCCCAACGTTATCTTCCGTTAATCAAAATGTCCCATTCCGTCCGAATGACTCACGGATTTCGTTAAAGGCTCCGTTAAATATCGTCCCGATCGAATTTTGATGATCCGAGCTGCTCAATGTGTTCAAAACGTGATTTTAAGGATAACCGTGCGAAATCAGCAAAAAAAATGACTGGGAAGGGCGTTCAGATGAAGCCCTTCCTGATCATTTTTTTTGTTGATTTTTGGCGGGTACCCTTAAAATCATGTTCTAATCACATTGAGCAGCTCGGATCATCGAAATTCGATCGAAAAAGGGGAGGTGCAGACTGAAGCAAAATCCGAACGTCTGGACTTGAACAAAATCCGGATCGATCCGCACCTCCCCTTTCCCAATCGAATTTCGATGATCCGAGCCTCTCAATGTGTTCAAAACGTGATTTTAAGGTTACCCGTGAGAAATCAACAAAAAAAATGATCGGGAAGGGCTTCATCTGAATAGTTTTTTATTGAACTATTCAATAAAAAACTATTCAGATGAAGACCTTCCCGGTTATTTTTTTTGCCGATTTCTCGCGAGTATCCTTAAAATCATGTTTTGAACACATTGAGCGGCTCAGATCATCAAAATTCGATCCGGTCGATATTTAACGGAGCCTTTAACGAAATCTGTTAGTCATTCGGACGGAATGGGGCATTTTGATTAACGGAAGATAACGTTGGGAGTAAAATTGAAGTTTTTTAAAGGTTGGATGTCTAATTGAATTTTGGTGTAAAGGTTGGGGGGTATTTTGAATTTTTCCCTACCTAAAATTCTGGTACTTCTAATTCACTTCAAATAGAAAATCGGATACCAGAACCAACCCTTGTACCGCCAGTAGCAGTACCAAATTAACTCCCATAAGCCTATTGCTGGAAAATTGTTGCGTCACTGTATAAGGATTGGTCTGAAAGAGAAAATGCAGTTAACCTTATGCTTTTATTGTCCTCATATTAATAATCCAATTCGCATAATTTTGATATTTGATCAACAACTATGCAACCTTAGTTTCACTTGCTATTGAGCAAACCAATGCGTACATATACAACCATAGTATTGCTTTGTATGTCTTGAGATGCTAATATATACATGCATCTTTCCCTTGTTATTGAGATTTCCTGCTCTCTAAATTTTGTTTTCTCATTGTACACCTAATTAAATTAATGACTACACACCTTATCTGACTACAATCTACTACACAATTACCTTCTACCATCCACAAGAGATGGCAAAACTTAACTGTTCGTAGAGCCACTATATGCTCCTGTTTGCACCAAACATTCTCATGACATAGACATTCTGCCAAATAAAGTCAATACCAATGCCCTCTTTACTATTTCCAACTTCCAACCATTAACATGCATTTATATACATTATGATCATAGATAACCAGTCCTACTTACAGAAACATTTTAATCACTTTATAGTTTCAATACTTAAATCAAAATACCTCAACTATCTAAAAGATCAGTTGATGACTGCAATTTTATTGTTTCCGTAAAAAAGCCTTCCTGAACTCACTTACTTTGGCCTCCTTTCCTTTTATTCCTAACTTAGTTATTGCAAAAATAACTACATCTATACGCAACAGTTATCCCATTAAAAAAGTAATTACATTATTAAACCAGCGAGCATTACCAAACGTACCGCGCACGTAGCTGAAACACTAGTATAGTACGTATAAAGTACTGACTGAAATTTGTTCCTAAAGCATCAATTATAGAATAGTCTCTTAGCCCACCACTCCTTGACTTTTCTTCCCTATATATAAAGCGCAGGTGCAACGAACAGTGTATTTTTGTCCACCAATTAATAATACTCAATTATAGAATCGAGTAGTTTTCCAACGGATTAAACAGTATTCCCTGTTTTATTTCCAACGGATTTTTGACTCTAAGGTGTGTGGACTTCGGTCCATTGTTTTCCAACCTTGATTGGATTTTTCTCCCCTCCTCCCAACTTGATGTACCCTTTGTCAAATTTTCTTAATAAACTTTTTGCTTATAAAAAAAAAAAACCAGTATTCCCTGTTACAAATCAACTGTATGAGTTTCCCATATGGAAGTTCCAAATTGCCATCAATTATAGAATAGAGTCTCTTGGCCCACCACTACATGACTTTTCTTCCCTATATATAAAGCGTACGTAGGTGCAACGAACAGTATTTTCGTCCACCAATTAAACAGTAGTTTTCGCACGAATTAAGCAGTATTCCCAGTTACAAATCAACTATATGAGTTAACGTGTTCTCATATGGAAGTTCCAACAAATTGCCATCAATTATAGAATAGAGTCTTTTGGCCCACCACTCCTTGACTTTTCTTCCCTATATTCTTTTCCTATATATAAAGCCTACGTGCAACGAACAGTATTTTCGTCCAGTAGTTTTCGCACGGATTAAATTGTCGTGTTCCCCTGTGGAACTTCCAAATTGCCCTTTTATGCTGCTTTCGTTTCTCTTTGAGTCTGTGTTGTTTTGAGGTACGGTGTACATATTCCAACATTTGGAGGGTAATCTAATATCCAACCAAATGCAATAGTAACCGGTCCCATCTCACCGGGACCCACATCTTCCATCCTTTCCTCGCTGCTTTAGAAATGGGAGAAGCTACAGTTCACTGAATTTTTTTGGGGTGAATAGAAAACTGAAATTTATGTCTATGTATACATCAAATATTTAACCCCCAAAATTGCTTCACTTTCATAATTGACAATTTAGGGTGTGATGTCTAAATTAATTTTTATTAAATACAATCAGTACGATTTACTTCATGCAATCTTTCATTCAATGTTCTTCATAATTTTTACAATCATTCGTCTTGACGTTAAGAATAAAAAGGTATAAAAATATAAATCGAAATTGAAAAAACGTTTAAATAAGATACTCCCTCAGTCCATTTTTAATTGTCCCCTTTAAAAACGTGTATTTTGTGAACGTACAAAAATGCATTTCCATAGAATTTTTTTTTTAAAATTATTTACCCCAAATTAAAATGCAACAATTTATTTGAGCAATCTTTCATTCAATGTTCTTCATAATTTTTACAATGATTCATCTTGACCTTAAGAATAAAAAAGGTATAAAAAAATCAAAATTGAAAAAAAGGTTAAATAAGATACTCCATGCATCCCTTTTTAAATGTTCACTTTGAAAAACGTGTATTTTCCATTGCAACTATGCCTAAAGGAGAAGAACACTGTTTAATCGGAAGCGAATAAGGACGAAATTCCTGGGGGCATATGATTGCCGGAGTGTGGGGTTGTTTTTATTATGGTTACTTTTTTCCGTCGTGATATCTCGTATTTTGGATATCCTTTTAATCTCTGTAATTTTTTTTTTGTTCAAAAAAAGAAGTTTGTACGGTATTGGATAATTTACCATGGCAAAATGAAGTACTAATCCTAATGAAAGTGAAGCAATTTAATTTTGGTTTATCTTTTTTGGTAAAATAAAGTACTAAGTTATCAATTATTTTTATTTTTAATCATCTTTTTGAATTCTTATTAGCTTCACATAAAATATCTTAGATAAATCATCGTCGCCACAAGAGGAGTTTAACTGTAAAAATTACAATTTGAAGCAAATAAAAAATTCAACAAAGAGTTTGGAATAGTTGTCTTTACTGTTAATCCCTATGTCCCTTTTTAAGTGTTTGCAACTGGAATACGTGCATTTTTTCACTCCCCAAAAAATATACTCCCTCTGTCCCTTTTTAAATGATAGGTTTGGGAAACATATATTTTTGTAGCCGTTAAAAAAATGCACTCTTGTAGCATGTTTTTAAAATTTTTTTGCTCCAAATTAAAGTGCTCATTAAAAAAATTAAAAAATTATGTAAAATAAATATGTTTTTTAGGGGTTTGAAATTACATGTATTCCGATAGTGATCACTTAAAAAGGGATGGAGGGAGTATTTTTGTGTGTAATTTTTAAATTTTTTACACCAAGTTATGCTTCATTTGGCCAGTTTGTCCCTATCAAAGCTTATTGCTATGTTCTTGATTCTTGAAAACCAAGAACATAGCGAAGGACAAGATAGGTTTGGTCATGTGCAGAATTTTTTTTAACCGGTTTTTTTTTCTCTCCCTACAGTTTTCCATTCTCTCTTTCCAATAGCATCATCCATGGAACAAAAAAAATTTGGGAACTGTATTTAGTGTGCACCAAATATACACCACCTTGCGTGGGACTCACTGTAAACTCTCACGTAAATGATTAGAATCATTCAATTTTTATAGAACATGTTTTTAAAAGTCTGTAAAAAAATTAACTCATTTGGATATTGGTAAAGACTTGATTGATTTTCGTCCCGGAATTTACCAGGAAAAAAACTGAATGAATCGATCAAGACTTTACCAGTGTCCGAATAGGATGACTTTTTATAAGGGGCCTCATATTATAAATATTTTAAATTAATCAAACAACTCCGATTATTATTTTGGGACCTCAAAAAGGATACCTCAAACAAAGAAGAGGAAGAAAATTTCCTTCCCCTTTCCAAATTAGGAATTTAATTATAAAGAGATAGAAGATTTGTTTTAATTTTCTATTCTTTTCTCTTTCTTCAAAAAAAAATTCCAAACTCAATGAACGGGCTAAGTGTACAAAAAAGGATTAATTGGAATCAAAATATGCTTAAATTCATGCTAATATTTTTTGTTTCTAATAACTTTCGTTAGATTGAATATGGTATGTGATTGTGATCATTTGTATCATTTCATAATGGACTCAAATTCAAATAACCAGCATATGCATGTATAGGGCACGATGCACTCGTGCTCCCTCACTAGTACTATATAAGCACACACTGCGACCTTGTTTGGTTTGGGTTTTGGTTTTGATTTTGGTTTTTTGGTAATAATTGGAGGGAGAAATATGGGGTAATGATAGGAAATAGAGGGTAATAATTGAAGAGAGATTGAGAGATAATAATTAAAAATATAGGGGTAATATATAGATGGAAGAAAATATGAGTAATAATGTAGAAATCCAAATCCCGGAACCAAACCGAACAAGGTCGCAGACCAGGAATTTTTTTGTAGGGTTGCTTTTTATTTACACTTTGCAACAGCTAGCAACCAGGAATATATTTTTTTTGGGTCCTTTTTTTGGGTTACTTGTTTGATTCTTAGCTCTTAATTTATTCTTTTCATATAATAGCTTTGTCACGAATCAGATTAATATGATCAGTCAACTCCTAGGACAATGAGAATCACTTCTTTGCTAAAGGTTTTTTCTTTTTGTAAAACTGGCATCTAAGCAATAATCAATGGTGACGTACAGATCGATGGGGTATAAGAAATTCAGGATCTCCCAACGGGTTTTTTCACAACGGTTGAAAAAATCGTCAGTATAGATAGTGTATAGTAACGGTTTGCAAAACGTTACTAGAAACAGGACTATAGCAACGGTTTTCATGTGACCATTAGTAGATTACAACACTATAGCGACGGTTTTCATTAACCGTTACTATAAACTGGACTATAGCAACGGTTTTCAATAACCGTTACTATAAACTGACTATTGCAACGGTTTTTCATTAACCGTTACTATAAACTGGACTATAGTAACGGTTTTCAATAACCGTTACTATAAACTGGATGTAAAAAAAAAGGATTAAAAAAATCTAGTTAGTATAGTATAAATATTAAAGGTGTATGATTTTACACAAGTTATGGGCTAGCATGCGCACGCATACGCACACGCGAGGTTGGCGGTTCGATTCTCAGGAGGAGCAAGATTATTTCGCCGCCACGCGGGCGCCGCCACGCAGGCGACATGTGGCTGCCACGTTAGTGCCACGTGGAGGCTTACGTCACACGGTGGTTGATTTTTTTTAAAAAAAATTTGCCTATAGCAACGGTACGTTATAAGCGTTGCTAATGAAACCGATAGTAAAAAAAATATGTACCAACGCTCGTCAAACCCGTTGCTATACCTTTACAGCAACGGATATATTGCAACGGTTTGGCCGACGATTCTCCAACTGTTGGTATAGCCTAAACGGGTCTCTACCAACGGTTTTTGGGTTTTTTGGCGACGCTTTCGACCGTTGCTATAGAACGATTTTCTTGTAGTTTATGTTTGGGTTGCCCGACCCCGGACTTGGTTGCCCACTTTCTATATTGTAGTCATATAAAATACAAAGATATGCAAGCAAGTTAAAAAAAGTCAAGGTCAAATTGTGCTTTTAGCTTGAATTATATCTAAATGTAATTCTGGTTATAATGCTTATGATTAACATGATCCGATTCAAAAAAACAACTTTTCGTTGCATTTTTTGAAGCAAATTCAAATTACCGTACTTATCCATGGCATGTTCAACTAACTTTTGATTCTATGGCTTTTTAGTTGATATATGTTAGGAGAATAATCAATCTCCAAAAGCAAAAAAAAGAAGTCCAAAAATTTCCTTAGTGGAACTATACGCCTCACATGTAATTTAGATCATAGACATTCCACTTTTAATCTCTCTTGTGACATAGTAGTACGAAGGTAAATTTTTATTAACTTCAACTTACATAAATGTAAAGATATGATTGTAAGAAAAATAATAAACCTGCTCGATTTTTTTTTTTTTCAATTTTCACCATTGGGACGATTTTAGTCAATTACTAACATATCACTTGTACATTAATGTTGTGTTTGTCAAATACAAAAGATTTAACTAAAGTAATCTAGTAATGTGATTTTCATAATATCATGGACCGGAAGGAAAACGAAAGGAGCCAAAAATAATAAATATACATAAGGGGGAAAAAAAGGCTACAAGGGCCAAAAATAATAAGAATAGAGACATAAAATCAAAGAGTTGAAACTGAGGCAGTGGGGATCGAACCCAGCTCATCCGAAAGTGTGGCGGTGACGGCTGCCGGCAAGTCGCCTACATACGTCAAAGTAATTCTGGGGACTTTTAAAAGATACTAGGTTCTCTCTTGTGCAAGGCACAAATGTTATGCCCGTTGAAGAAAACATTTTATGGTTTGGGGTAGTATTTTGTTGGTATTAACTGTAGAGTTTAAACAAGGGTAGTGATTTTGCCACATAATTTTTTGATAATGCCACACCTTGCAAGTGTATTTTTTTGTGCAAAAATACACTTGCAGGGTGTGGTATTATCAAAAAATTGTGTGGCAAAATCATTTCCCTTAAACAAGAAGAAGAACAATTAACCTACACACCGATTGCACACAGTGTCGTGGAGTAGTGGTTCATGCTTTTAACAAGATGGCTATATCTTCTCAAACTGAACCTGTGCTAGTAGTGATGGTATGAACACAACTTTGCATAAGCTGTGCATAAATTAGCCATTTGGTTCTCCAATACGCTAGTATGTAAAGGCACATAAAAAAGTATTGCGCGGAGTTAAAAGGTAGAGGCCCTTTTTGCTAACCCACTGATCATGAATGCAGAAAGCGTAACCCATTGATCGTTTCACATTCAAGAAGCGCAAATTAACCTACACACATAGTGCATATCATAAGATAGTAGCTAGAACATTGTGCGCATACATACACCGACACTGGGTGACAGAGACCACATATCTACACTAAGCTCACAGCAGGTCCTACGGTTAAGTTCGAAAGCAGCAGTCAGGAAAAGTTCTACGACATACGTCACCATGGAGATGTTATGTACAAATTTTAGTCTCCAAACTACCTGATGAGCACCCAACATTGTTGATATTTAGTGCGACTAGTCTCATTTTATGTTGTTTTCACTACTACAATAAAGCATAACAATCACAGCTATTGGCTGTGATAGTTAGTCTTCTATCACACTCCTCCTACCATGATAGATGTGAGTAGGTCTGTCAATGGATCGGATCCGATCCGAATCCGAATCCGAATCCGATAACAGAAATCCGTAATCCGGTAATCCGAATCCGATTATTACGGATCGGATCGGATCGGATCGGGATTTTTTCGGATCGGATCGGATCGAATCCGAATCCGGACTTTATTTTTTTTAACTTTTTATAAATTTTTAAATTTTTTTTTAAAAAAACAGTAAATTTTTTATTTTGAACAAAAAATGTTTTAGAAGTTGTATTTTTTTTTTAAATTTTTTAAATTTTTATTGGAAAATAATTTTTTATTGAAAAAAAATTGTATTTTTAAAATATATATATATATATTTTTTTTGTTAAAATTTTTGAAGTAAAAAAGTTTTCGGATCGGATTCGGATTGGATCCAAATTTTTCGGATCGGATCCGGATTGCCACTATCGGATTTGAGTCTTATCGGATTCGGATCGGATCCGGATCCGATCCGACCCGTTGACAGGCCTAGATGTGAGTGTGATTGTAAGTCACTCTCTTTTATCGCGGTTATAAACCGTGATTGAAAGATAGAAACAATCACACCCAAAAGGCGTGATCTTTTCTAGGTAAAACCGAGATGGAAACTCATTTCCGTGTTCTTCCCCGGGTTTTGATCACACTCTTCCTGAAAAACCGGGATTATATGTCAATAACGATCACCACGAAAAACTGTGATCTTTTATGTCTAAAAACTGAGATGGAAAATGTTAGGAATGCCTTGTATTCTTAGTCCCACATTGGTTAATTATGTTGTTCCAGTTTTTGTAGCCTATTATAAATAGGGCTTTTGGGGGACTTCTATAGATTATCTTTTTGGGCTTTCATATTGTGGTCTTTCTAGAGTTACGGATTACAGCCGGCTCTTTGTATCTCTTCTTCACGTTGGTTAGTGGATCCTCTCTCTCCTCGCCCGTGGACGTACCCATCTTGGGGAACCACGTATATCTTGTGTCTTTGTGATTTCTTGTTTAGTTTTCAATTTCTCATTCTTAGCTTGCATTCATAGCGTTCGTTACAACAAACTGGTATCAGAGCCTTAGGTTGCAAAAACTAGGGTTTCGTTTCCGATTGTGGCTATGGCGGCTAAATTCGAGATTGCGAAGTTTGATGGGCAGAGCAGCAGTTTCAGTCTTTGGAGAGTAAAGATGAAGGCTCTGTTAACCCAACAAGGATTGCACAAGGCTTTGTCAGGCAAGACTAGTTCTGGAATCAAAGAGGAAGATTGGGATGATACGGATGCCAAAGCTCTGAGTTCTATTCAGTTAAGTCTGGCAGATGATGTTCTTCGCGAGGTGGAAGAAGAAACTTCAGCAGCAGGAATTTGGCTGAAGTTGGAAGGCATATATATGACGAAGTCGCTCACCAACAGGTTATATCTCAAACAACGTCTTTATACATTTCGTATGCGAGAAGGTATACCTGTTAAGGATCATTTAGACGAGTTCAATCGTATTATTATGGATCTGAAAAATATTGATAGTAAAATTGAGGATGAGGACCAAGCCCTAATTTTGCTATGTTCTTTACCACTTTCGTATGAGCACTTTGTTACAACCCTATTGTATGGCAAAGACACGATATCCATGGAGGATGTTAAGGCCAGCCTTTATTCGAAAGAATTAAGGAAAAAAGTGTCAGGTGAGGGTGATGCACATGCGGGGGGTTTGTTTGTTAGGGGAAGAATAATAGAAAGGGAGGAGTCGAGTAATAGGGGAAGATCCAGATCATCAGGTAAGAAGAAGGGAAAGTGCAATTATTGCAAGAAATCCGGGCACTGGAAAAAAGACTGTTTAAAACTCAAGGAGAAAGAAAAAGAAGACCAGAAAGGGGGTAAAGTAATTGCTGGAATTGCTGAAAGTTCAGATGAGTCAGATAATGTGTTATCAGTTACAGAGGGCGATTCTCGCTCTAATACCGAGTGGATTATGGATTATGGATGTTCATACCACATGTGTCCGCATAGAGAGTGGTTTTCTACTTATGAGGCGGTCAATGGTGGTACAGTTTTGATGGGCAACAAAATGGCCTGTAAGACTGTTGGTTCAGGAACGATTCAGCTTAGGATGCATGACGGTATTATTAGGACTTTATCTGAGGTTCGACATGTTCCAGATTTGAAGAAAAATCTTATATCCCTAGGTGCTCTTGATTCTCATGGTTGCAAATTCCTCGGTGAAGGTGGAGTTTTGAAAGTCTTGAGGGGTGCATTGGTACTGATGAAGGGTCAGAAGCGTGGTAACCTCTATACACTCCTGGGCAGTACAGTTCTAGGTGCTGCAGCAACGGTTGCTTCATCCAAGGTTTCAGATTCAGACTTGACTCGTTTGTGGCATATGCGCCTTGGGCATATGAGCGAGAGGGGGATGACAGTTTTGAGCAAACAGGGTTTGCTATGTGGCCAGAAAACTGAGAAGCTGGATTTCTGTGAGCATTGTGTCTACGGCAAGCAGTGCAGGGTGAAATTCAGTACAGCTGTTCATCGCACCAAAGGCACAGTGGATTATTTTCACTCAAATCTTTGGGGTCCTGCAGAGGTAACTTCTAAAGGTGGTTTTCGCTATTTTATGAGTATTATCGATGATTTCTCTCGTAAGGTTTGGGTGTATATGTTGAAACATAAAAGTGACGCCTTTAATACATTCAAACAGTTTAAAACTTTGATTGAGAATCAGACTGGTAAGAAAATAAAACGTTTGAGAACTGACAATGGTATGGAGTTTTGTCTTGGCGAGTTTGATAGGTTCTGCAGTGATGAGGGCATTGTGAGGCATCACACAGTGAGAAAAACCCCTCAGCAGAATGGTGTGGCTGAACGAATGAACAGGACTCTTTTGGAGAAGGCACGTTGTATGTTGTCCAATTCCGGATTGGGCAAAGAATTTTGGGCTGAAGCCGTTTCCACGACATGCTATTTGGTGAACAGGTCTCCGTCGACTGCTATTGAGTGTAAGACTTCGTTTGAGGTATGGTCAGGTCATCCAGCTGATTATTCTGTGTTGCGTGTTTTTGGGTGTCCAGCTTACGCTCATGTGAATGAGGGTAAATTGGAGCCACGGGCCAAGAAGTGTATTTTCTTGGGTTATGCAGCAGGTGTCAAAGGGTACAGGTTATGGTGCTCTGATGATTCAAAGTTTTTGATTAGCAGGGATGTGACTTTTGATGAAAATTATTTGATTAAGGGGTCTAAGCAGGTTGATGATATAGTTCAGGAAAAGAGTGTTCCAAAGCAGGTGGAGTTTTGAGTGAATCTTCCGACTCAGGGAAGAAGCACATTGAGAAGCCAATTGAAGAGGAGTTCAAGAGTTCAGACACAGAGGTTGATGCGTTAGTTGAGCAACCACGCACTATTGCTAAAGATAGGCCAAGGAGGGAGATTCGGCCTCCTGAAAGGTATTCGGCTTATTCTGAGATGGTGGCCTATGCTTTATCAGTTGTTGAGACAGTTGAGTATGAGGAGCCTTCCAGCTATACGGAAGCTGTTTCGAGCACTGAGTCTGCACAGTGGTTTGTTGCTATGAATGAGGAGATTGAGTCTCTTCAGAAGAATCAGACATGGGAGTTAGTAGAACCGCTGAAAGGGAAGAGGATTGTTGGGTGCAAGTGGGTCTTCAAGCGCAAACCAGGTATTCCAGGGGTAGAAGACGCTCGGTTCAAAGCTCGGCTAGTGGCGAAAGGATACAGCCAAAAAGAGGGTGTTGACTACAATGAGGTATTTTCACCTGTTGTAAAACATAGTTCCATTCGCACTTTACTTGCTATTGTTGCCTGTTATGATATTTAGTTAGAGCAACTTGATGTCAAAACTGCGTTTTTGCATGGCGAGCTTGAGGAACAGATTTATATGCGTCAGCCTGAGGGTTTGTTGTTTCTGGTAAGGAGGATCACGTTTGTTTACTTCGTAAATCTTTGTATGGCCTCAAACAATCCCCAAGGCAGTGGTATAAGCGGTTTGATACTTTTATGATAAGCCAGTCATATTCTAGGAGTGACTATGACAGTTGTGTATATTTTCGAAAACTTCCAGATGGTTCATTTGTTTATCTACTGTTGTATGTTGATGATATGCTTATTGCTGCCAAGAGTGTATCAGAAATCAACAGGTTGAAACAACAGTTAGGTGGTGAATTTGAGATGAAAGATTTGGGTGCGGCAAAACGTATTTTGGGTATGGAGATTTGCAGAGATCGAGTAGCTGGCAAATTATTTTTGAATCAGAAGTCTTATATTCTTAAAGTGCTTGAGCGCTTTGCCATGCAGAACTCGAAGCCAGTCAGTACCCCTTTGGCAGCACACTTTCGACTTTCAGCTGAGTTATCACCACAGTCGGAGGATGAGGAGAAGTATATGTCTCAGGTTCCATATTCGTGCGCAGTTGGGAGCCTTATGTACGCCATGGTATGTACTCGTCCTGATATTTCACATGCAGTTAGTGTCGTTAGTCGTTATATGGGGCGTCCAGGAAAGGCACATTGGGAGGCTGTGAAATGGATACTACGGTATTTATGCGGAACTGCAGGTGTTGGTCTATTGTTTGGGGTTGCCAATTCTGGTGATCATGCTGTTGGTTATGTTGATTCGGATTTTGCCGGTGACCACGATAAGAGGAGGTCTCTGACAGGTTATGTCTTTACTCTGTCCGGAAGTGCCATTAGTTGGAAAGCTACTTTACAGGTTACAGTCGTGCTGTCTACAACAGAAGCGGAGTATATGGCCATTGCTGAAGCTGTGAAGGAGGCATTATGGATGAGAGGTTTGCTTTGTGAGCTTGGTCTTGCACAAGGTGTGAGTTCATTATTTTGTGATTCGCAGAGTGCTATACATTTGACTAAAAATCTGATGTATCATGTGAGGACCAAGCATATCGATGTCAGGTATCACTTCGTTCGGGATATCATCTCACAGAAGCAAGTTGAGGTGAAGAAAGTGGGTACGGCAGATAACCCAGCAGATATGTTGACTAAACCGGTTCCGGTTGCCAAGTTCAAGCATTGCTTGGGCTTGCTTGGTATTTGCAGTTGATTGCCCCTCGGGGGCATTTGGCGAGTGAGAGGTTAGAAGGGGAAAACTATATTTGGTGATTTGGTTCAGTAGAATTCAAGTCAAGGTGGAGAATTGTTAGGAATGCCTTGTATTCTTAGTCCCACATTGGTTAATTATGTTGTTCCAGTTTTTGTAGCCTATTATAAATAGGGCTTTTGGGGGACTTCTATAGATTATCTTTTTGGGCTTTCATATTGTGGCCTTTCTAGAGTTACGGATTACAGCCGGCTCTTTGTATCTCTTCTTCACGTTGGTTAGTGAATCCTCTCTCTCCTCGCCCGTGGACGTACCCATCTTGGGGAACCACGTATATCTTGTGTCTTTGTGATTTCTTGTTTAGTTTTCAATTTCTCGTTCTTAGCTTGCATTCATAGCGTTCGTTACAATAGAAAATAGTTAGGTGTGATCTTTTCTGGTTTTTAGATCACGGTTTTCGTCTAAAACCGTGATTAAATGTTTTTATCATCACACTCTAGAAATGTGATTGAAAGATGCATCTTTTTTTTTTTTTGCATTTAAAAAATGCCCGAATCTCTAACCAATAATAAATACACGTAAAATATGTATTCAGCCCGTAGCATCTTGCACAAAACATGTCATAGATAGAAACATAATGCCGGAAAGCCTACTTTGAATTAATCTAACATCAATCAAATTTTTGAAAATGCATAAAAAATGTAGAACAAAAGCTTCAACAATAAAAAGGACAAAGAAAACTAATTGAACCACAAGCATAGAGTTATGTCCTAAGCTACAACGAATTCTTCATTCTTTGAAGCCAATTTCAAGCACTTCGTCATTCTCTCTGAAGCCAATTTCAAGCACTCGTCATTCTCTAAAGCCAATTTCAAGCACTTCGTCATTCTCAGAGCATGCCTAAATCCACCAGAAAACAAAAAATAGCAGCATCAAGAACTCCAATGCCTAAATCCAGCAGAAAACAAAAAGTAGTAGCATCAAGAACTCCAAGAAAAAAGTACCAGAAAACATATCTTTAGAACCAAACTCTGGCAACTGACTGAACCTTGAAGTTCTCAGTACTACCAATCTATGGAGCTGTCCAATTACCGAGACATGTATGGAGCTGTCCAATTACTTTCAATTTTTAAGCCTGGGATACACCCAAGACACCTCAAGGACACATGTGTCTCAAGTTAGACACAGTCTACAAGGAAGGAAAGAGAATATTTAAGAATTAAAAGGTAAAAGTTTCGGGTACTGTTTCGGATGTTGCATGACAAATATTGTGTAATAGGGAGTAATATTTTTGCTTATATGTATGCTTAAAAAGCTCAAACCATTCATCCGACATGAAAATATTATATAACAATATTTATACATATGGCCGGTATTTGAACAGGAAAGAAACTAGAGCAAGGTACTGGTTATTAGAAAACGGTGCATACCAGCGAGTACGGAACTGTATTCACAACTTGGATTTTGACCATGTGAAGCAAAAAGCCCACTTCACAGTAGTAACTGTATAAATATTGTGCATTGAAACACAATGAAATGTAAACGATCTGGAACAGGCAATCTCATTTAGAAAACAGCAGTCTTCAAGAAAAGAACGAAATCAGATGTGCCAACTGCCACACTAACCACCATGGGATTCAAGGATGCTCATGTTCAAGGATGCTCAGGCACGTTAATAACAGTTAAAATAAGAAAGTACTCATAATGCCAGGCCAAGGAGAGGATCTGAATTAAGTTGGAAAGTAATATCGATAGCATGAGACATAAACCCACTCATCAACTTTACATTCAGAACACTCCAACTTAGAATACTATGAAAAATGTTGTGGGTCGAGGATTAGAATCCAGGAGCAATGGTTATACGCATAAGAATTTACTAGGATCATACCGTGATGAAGTTGCCTCAGTTTTGGCCATCTTTCCTCAAGTAATTGTTGGTAGTTCTATTATTGCCAGCTGGAATCTGCTTAATTTCATCCATGGGCTGGGAAGCAGCAGCAGACTGCTTGGGAGTCCCATTATTTGAGCCCTCCCCCCGGGTCTTGGCAGCTTGAATCCATAGAAAAATAGCAGATAGGAACAATAGCCATCGCAAGCAGCCATAATTCAGAACTGGACAGCAGAGCAAGTACACAGTAAACTCAAATAAAGGAAGAGCTAACTTACACATATAAACTGATTATACTTCGTTCATGATGGACTTTATCCACTCGGCTCGCTCTTCATCAATTTCGGCTTTCGTGTAAGTTTTTTTTTCGTATAACATTCGCAAGATGGCCATGTTAGTAACATGGAGGCTATATCCCTGCATCAATCAGCTTGGAATGCAGACAAGAAGAGGTGTATTAAGATCAAGGTGTATTAATGTCATTGGGTATTACGGTCATTTTTTACGCATGTCATATCCAGAGTAAACATTCACCACAACCCAAAAATATACCAAACAACAGTATAAGACTCCTAAGCCTAATGGTGGGGCATTGCGCTGTCATTGGGTTTGACTCCCTCTAATTCCATCATAATCAAAACAACATGGACATTTGAGGCGCCTAAATTCAGAAAGAAACAAATCATGAGACACATATACTCGGTCTTTTCTCCAAGGCCTAATCCCATCTACAACCAGGTGATGATGTCAAAGGTGCAGCCCCATATTCTGTTTTCCTGACAATTAAGCAGCCCTATTGTTGAGCTAAAAAATGGAACGATATAATACTTCTTACATAGGGAACAAAATAAGTGGTGGCTCCAGTTAGACATGGTGTCAGAAATGGTATCTTTTTACTAACAAGAATGACAAACTGTAGAGTTTCACCTCCATATTCCAGCTGCTACACGCAAAGTCATAACAGAAAGAGCCCCGTCCAGACTCCAGCAAGACCATACAGAGGAGCAGCAATAACGAGGAACACCGAAGAGATCATTCCAACCAGCACCTGCTTAATCAAAATCATGCTCTTAGAAGGAATAGAAAAATCGAAATAACTATTTACTTTTAATGCATAAAGACATACCATGGAGTAAGCTGCATATCCAAAGTCGGAGAATCCATAGTAAAGCCCATCAAGAACAAAAGCAAGAGCGTTAATTGGCTGAGATCCAGCAACAAACTGCAGAAAATATGAATCCAGTATGTCACGATCTAAATGTACATGTATGGGAAGAAACCGTAACGCCAAGCTCATAATAATTACTTATGGATTCCAGTTTGGAAAAGTTCTTGCTAAAATATCACCAGAATATAAAACTACTGTGTGCGTTCTGTACTTGAGATCACCAAAAAGTAACATAGAAATGGAGAAAGGAGATAGGAGAGAGGCCAAATCTGAAACAAAATTACAATCGCTACTATGAATTTCTCCTTTGTCTGTGAGGTGCTTATAATATCTGCTCACAAAGCTCCATGATTTATTCATAAGTTAACCTCCACTATCCTGTGAAATTCCTCCTGAAAAACAACATAGTGACTCTGTACAATATATACTCGCACTGTTGCAGTTGCATATCCTTGCAATGAAGGACGTGGTAATGTTGAGCAAAGGAACATTAAACAACTTGGTGTAAGCACGGAGAAGAGCTCAGACTCCAAACTTTTGGGTGATAACATAGGTGCAGGCACTACTGATGGAGTGTTTCAACTGCGTAGTACATGTCAGTACTTAAAGCACACGGAAGAAGTAGGTGACATGAGAAAGCAAAAAAAAATTCTAATGAATACAATAACTCATGTTTAAATTCTATTGGATATAAATTTGCGTGAATGAATAGAGCTAACAAAAATCCACGGAAAGAGAATTTACCATTTGTTTCAAGAGAATGAACTTAACACCAAGGACTGATCTCTATGTTTATCCGATTCTCCCTTTTTGCCTTTCCTCAAAGAATTCATTCGGGAGGGGAATGAACACTAAATGAGGATGGGCATAAACCTAAAGTACACAACAATCGTAATCTCCAGGTCGTGGTTGTCAAGAGCAAACTAATGTTCCTCAATCATTTTCCACAACCAGCTAGGGTAAAGATTGTACTATCATTTACTCCAACAGATTACTAGTATAAATTAACATTTTCTTCATAATCAAGATACTATAAGCTGCAGGACTCTATTTTTTACTTGAGACCTGATAGAACTTTTGATCTCCTACCAACATGAATTTCGTAGTGATTATGTAGCATTTGAAGAATGTATGATCATGCCCAACAGTCCGTTCTGGAAAATATAAAATTTGATTGCTAAATTTTTTACCTCAAAAAATATTATACCATTATGAACCAATCATACCCCTGATTTTTTTTTTCTGCTAATCTGTGATTTTGGCCACCAACATTGTTTTGTGGTCACACAGGGTCTCACTTTCTATGGTTTCTTTCGATCAACTACTGGAGAGGCACAAGAGAAATCTGGAAAAGAAGTCATCGAAGTACTTAAGATCTTAGAAGAGCAATGCCTTGGGGATAAAATGTTCTTCGGGGGAAACTCTAGCTTTGGGACTAGTAGACATATCATTTGGATGGCTTGCGTACACAACAATCGTAATCTCTATGTATTTTAGATCTTAAGTACACCATAAATCTATAAGAACTGGGGAAGCCAAAACTTCAAGCGGAACAAAAAATTTCAAGAGCAATAACTAAAAACCTAAACCAAAATGCTTGCAAACACTTAAACTGCATAAATACCTGTTGATTTGCGAAGAACAGAGAAAATCTTTAGAGAGAGAGAAGAACAATACCTATTGGGTTTAGGAATTTACCATTTCGATTGATCGACTTCTCCATTTGAAGCTCTCTCTCTCTCTCTCTCTCTCTGATAACAAACTCGCGCAAGGGAGCGCACCGTTTCTTCCTTCACGGTGGTGGTGGAGAGAGATAAGGCGGCGACAGCGTATGAGGATGGGGGCGAAGAGGCGGCGGCGGCTGAGGATCGGGATGGGAGATGAAACGTGAACCGGAGAGGCGGGTGAGGATGAGGAAGAGTACTGAGATTCAACGGGTGAGTGGATAACTAGGGCTTATTTTGGGCTAACGTGAAACGACGTCGTTTTGAGCACATAACTTTTCCATTCGCGCCTAAATGTGAGAAGCAGCGCTCACGCAAAAATTCAGAAGTTTCCGATTTTATAAGAGTCTTTTATCTCGCCATAAGAGCGTGATCTTTAATCTCGCTCTTTTTCGTGCCAAAGTTTTTTATCACGCCACAGAGGTGAGATCTTCTTTTTTTTTATCTCACCGCACGAGCGAGGTCTTAAAGTCTTCTATCACACTGTAAGGGTGTGGTCTTTTATCTTTTATCTTTTATCTCATCGCAAGAGTGAGATCTATTATCTTGCTCTTTTCTGTGGCTAAGCACCACTTTTTATCTCAGTTTTTTATTTAAACTGAGATTAAAAAGTTAGTCTACAATTTTTTATCACGTTTTTACTGAAAACCGTGATCTTTATGAATCTCCTTAGTGTGGTATTTATCTATTATTGTAGTAGTGTTTGTCTTATATTTATGGGGAATTTGCACTTACACCTCTTGTACTATCACCGATTTGCACATACACCCCCTGTACTCCAAATTTAGGCACTTACACCCCTTGTACTTTGGACTGAAGTGCAACTGTTAAAAATTTCGTTAAAATGGATGGAAAAGCTATTGGCGGGAGATTTCCCTCCAAAATGAGGGAAAAAATGTCCAAACTAACCATAATAGCCATTTATAAACTCTGTCAAACTCTCATTTCAGAAAATAGAGCATCCAAACCCCTCTCTTTCCCTAACCCACTCTCTCTAGTCTATTATTATTAACAAAAAAACAATATCCATGTCTAATCAGTCTCAAAACATCTGCAAATATAGCAACACAAACACCTAGCAGCACGGTAAAAAAAAAGGGACTTACACTATCCAAATCCACAATATAAATGGCCAGCAATGACCCCAAAAAAAAAAACATACTTCAAATGCAGATATTCAATACCAAATAGTTCAAACTGAGCTCTTTTCTTAAACAAAAGTCTCTATGTTACAAATTGACTTTGAAGTATGTTACAAAATGACTTTGAAGCAATACCAAGTAGTTCAAACTGAGCTCTTTTCTTAAACAAAAGTCTCTATGTTACAAATTGACTTTGAAGTATGTTACAAAATGACTTTGAAGTAGTTCAAACTGAATATCTGCATTTGAAGTATGTTTTTTTTTTTATTATTATTGCTGGCCATTTATGTTGTGGATTTGGACAGTGTAAGCCCATTTTTTTTCTGTGCTACTGGGTGTTTGTGTTGCTACATTTGCAGATATTTTGAGACTGATTAGACATGAGATATAGTGCTAGATGTTACTGTTTTCTGTTGATAATAATAGACTAGAGAGAGTGGGTTAGGGGAAGAGAGGGGTTTGGATGCTCTGTTTTTGGGAATGAGAGTTTGACAGAGCTTATGAATGGCTATTAGGGTTAGTTTGGACAATTTTTTTCCTCATTTTGGAGGGAAATCTCCCGCCAATAGCTTTTCCATCCATTTTAACGGAATTTTTAACAGTTGCACTTCAGTCCAAAGTACAAGGGGTGTAAGTGCCTAAATTTGGAGTACAGGAGGTGTATGTGCAAATCGGTGATAGTACAAGGAGTGTAAGTGCAAATTCCCCTATATTTATTTAGCTTTTATATTGATATTGCACGTAAGGTAGGTTTTTGTATGTTTCAGGTAAAACGTGCAAATAAGGTGTAGTTTGACGTCATGGATGGAACAAGTACTTCCAAGTACCCGAAGACCCTGTTGGCCCCTTAAATCTGTCTAAGTATGGAAAAATGACTTTCTGAAAAAGTATCGACTTTCGAGATTAAAAATGGCGGTAATTGATTCTTGAATTTTTCTAAGAGTAACTACAAAGTTACAAGGTTTTATTTAAAGAGCAATGTCATTTTTTGAGCTATTTCGTCTTAAGAAAAATGTGCAGTTTTCCATTTTACACTAAAAGTGGGGGGTTGACATTTTGATTTAATTGGAATCTTGAAATTCTGGTAATGCTATTGTTTTCAAATGGGGGGTACTTTCTTATTTTCATTAAATAAATTAAAGTAAAGAAAAGGTAAAAGAAAGGTTTAAAATATAGTTTTTACTTAAGTTTAGATAATAAAAATAAGATGCTGAGAAACTGTGAAGTTGCTGGGAGCTGTTTGCTGAAGCTGAAGCCTACCTGAAAATCTGTAGATTTCACAATGTTATCGATAACATCAACAAGGGTATCGATACCATTTGTCCTATTTTGGTCCAGAAGTTGTCCAGCCGCAAGGGTATCGATACCTTTATCTTTTGGTATCGATACCAGTTATCTACGGGGGAAGTTTTGAAGGAAGGTATCGATACCATTGCCTTTGGTATCGATACCTGTTGTCTCTTGCAGATATTTTGTTGCTTTTTGAACTTTCCATTTATGGAATACTTGTCACTTTTGGCAAGTTCAGGTATATTTTGTGGAGAGGAAAAGCTGAGTTGTATAAATACCCCTCTCTCTCCCCCTTAGTCATTATCTACTTTATGTCCTAGTTTTAGTTCTCTTTCTAGGAGAGATCTCCATAGCTTCTCAAGCTTTTCTAGTGTATTTTCTTCAAGAACTCCTTAAGGTATTAGTCGTTTGTTGTTTTCTCGTTTATTAATGTTGTAGCTACGGTTGAGATCCTTATATAAATCAAGTTTACTTCTGTTTCTATCGGTTAATCATGTTTACCTTTTCTTCCATGCTTTCTAGTCTTTTCAATATGTGTGAGTAGTTGATAAGGCTTGGCCATGGGGTGAATAACATCTTGTGATTTAGGTTAATTTTGCTCTTTTCAACTTAAGACTTGAGGTTTGGTTTGTAAATGTGCGTGGTTCGCCTTTTATGTAACAACACTTGTCGATGTTAACCTCCGGTGATCATATGCTTGCACATATGGTTCCGTGAGCTATGTCTTGCCTCGTGTTTGCCAAAAGAACCAAAGAACTTGCTCGCTTTCCAAACTATACTTCTAGATCTTGGCCTTGATGTTTAGTTTGAACTTAAGTCTTGGCGTTGTTAACCTCCGGTGATTATGTGCTTGCTCACATGGTTCCGGGAGCGATGTCACGCTTTGTGTTTAGCTTGTTATTCAAACTCTATATCAAGTCTAACCATTTTCACCGCTAAATCTTCCGGTTGATAACCTATGCCGTGTGATTCAACCGTGTTTTCAGTTGAGAAAAGTTAATTGGCCTAAGTTACGGGTGTTAAGAACTTCTATGCCTTGCCGCTTTTAATTCTTAGTTAAAACTCATTTCTAGTCTTTTACTTTGGAGTCTTTCTCCACCGTTCAAAGCAAAACTAAAAGTTGGCCGTCTAAACGCCGGAAATCCTTACATCTACAAATCCTAATTAGCTATAGAGATTATCTCTGTGGGTACGATCCCGGACTTTCCGATATTTATGCTGACAACGACCTAGCCCTACGCTCGGGGTAATCCAACCTCATTTTAAAGGCAAGGTTGGGTCGAAGCACTACCTCCTACAGAACACATCTATTAACACATAGAAGAGCAAAAGCCACAGAGCAACAGCTGGATGACTGGACTAAAACCAGGCATAAATCCTTTCACTGTCATAGCGCCGGAAAGACAAAGTGCCCATAAGGTTAGTGGTTAAACCATTACTTTTTTTTTAAAAAAAAGCAAGGAATTATATTAAGGAAAAAGAGGAGGGTAGAGGTTTAAACTTTGAATAAGTGGAACTAATCCAACTCATTAGTTGCTATTACATATGAGAAAGAAGGGATTCAATTCAATTGCTCATAATAAATAATAACAAAAAAAGAGAGAAGGGATTCAATTATACTAAAATGTGCACCAAAATACAAAAACTATATGAACCTTCAAACAGTATATAGCTAGCCGCCTCCTTGATTCTGAGTTTCCATTCTGAAGGTCAGACATAATCGAATGATATCATGGACACCCTCTTTCTGTGCTTAAAACACAGCAATCGTTAGCAACAAATGCTGACTCCACAAAAGAACTACGGGGCGCGCTTAAGGGAAAAAAGTGCGTAGATTCTTTTAGGGGGTAGAAGAGGCACTAATTTAATTCATTGCTATAGGACGTAGAAGACAAACAGGAAGCACAAAAAGAAAGAAAGACCATATATGTCAAGACTTCTCTAAAACAAATTCACAGTCCACAGCTTCACTGACAAACACAACTGATAGCAAGATCGCATTAGCATGCAAGTACTTTGAAAATATAGTTTCATGATGAATGAGTGAATAGATGCCACCTAGTAGTAGTTCCACAATGGTCGGAAAGACATTGTTGAGTCCAATAAAGGGAGCAATTTTATTAATTTTAATTCAACTCTTGCATTAGGTAATAAATTAAGCACATAACTCGATTTAAGATTCCACCATCCTGCAAAAAATTGATTCAGACACTATAGCAACAACAAAGAACCGAATAGTTCTGTTATTTTATGTAGAGGTGGCAAACGGGCGGGTCTGGGTGGGTTTGGGTGGGTTGAAACGGGTCGTGGGTCAAATATGGGCGGGTCGAATATGGGTCAAAAGGTCAACGGATTGAAACGGGTCGGGTCAAATATAGGTCAAGCCAAACCCAAATCCGCCCAACCCGACCCGTTTTCCTTTTTTTTTTTTTTTTTTCCCTCCTCCCTCCCCTCTCTTCTCCCCCACCCCTTCTCTGATTTGTCTCAAATTTTCTTAGAGAGAGAGAGGATCATATAGACTCGCAGAAATAGTGACGAGAAGTGGGAACTGGGAAGTTCATGAACATGAATGATGAGGAGAGAGAAACAGAGTGTTTCTTCATTTACTGTATTTGTATTTATTTGTTTTGCGACAAATTTTTTATCCCTATTAATTCGTCTCGACGAGAGAATCGAAAAAGAATTTTTTTTTACTTTTACCCAAATATTTTTGTAATATTTAAGATAAATCCCAACAATCGACTTTTTGGGCTTTATCTTGGATGTTTTCAAAAATAGTTGGTCCACCTGCCAGTGAGCGACTTGATTAGTTGCCCAAAAAATTAGCTGAGGGCGCATGAAAGTCGGCTTGACGTAAAATTAATAAATGCAATTTTTTTTTTGTCTTTCATTAGGGAATGCGAAAAGAATAACTGAATAAATGTGTGTGTGATTTGTAAGTTTTGCTGGTTCCATTTCGTTGGGAAAAAAAAAAAAAAGTTTGGCTAACAAGAGTGTGGACCCCATTTTAAAAAAAAAATTGAAAATTCCTTTCCTGGGAGTAATAAAAGAACGAGAGGTCGTACGGGAAATGCTGCCTTTTCTTTTTCTTTTCGTTCGCGGGCTGTACTAAAAGCCTACATACAGGATAGATTATCTTTGGGTTTTAGTTTCAACCCATATTGAACCAATTTTTAACATATCTAAACCCATATAAATATGGGTTGATATGGGTTCAGGGTTGAACCCATATCAACCCATTATGTAATATGGGCGGATTGGATAAGTGGGCGGATTGGGCGGGTCAAAAAAATATGGGTTAGAATTGCCACCTCTAATTTTATGTTTAGTCCAGTATGAATAGCATATTGAAGGTCCCAAAAGAATAAGAAAATAAAACATAAGTAAAACTAATACGGAGTATCTTATTTTGCTAAAACCAGTGTGAAACTAAACTGTTGATTGTGCAACTTGTTGGTGCATAGTCAAACATATAGGCCTTCAAAGTTACAGTGGAGCGATATGTCAAGTCAATATCACGTTTAACTGAAGTATCTTTCATGGAAATCATGTTATAGAGCATGACATCAAGCATCCCATTTCTTGTTTATGATTAGGGTAAATTTCACTTACCTCCCTTGAGGTTTCTGACAATTACAGACACCTCCCCCCAGGTTTTAGAAATTGCACTTACCTCCCCTCTGGTTTAGTTGTCGGCTGCACATACCCCCAACCGTTAGTCAGCTGTCACTAAAGATGACGGAAATTGGTGAGGTCAGCCAAAAGTGGAGATTTATTTCCCATTTTGCCCTTATCTCTTGTTTTTTAGCTTTTTATACTCTCTTTTACATTTCGAAAAATGCAATAAACATATATCGAAACACCACATGTTGATGATATATGTACACACCAACAATAGAGAATACATGTTCAACATTTTGGGCTCACCAGAAGTGACGTCTTTTTTGTTGTCTTTTCTAAACTTTTTTAAGTTTTGGGAGAAAAATTATTACTTTTTTTGGTTTCTCTACATAAGAGGAATCTAAGAAGTAGAAAAATATGGACCAATTTGAAAATTATTTTAATCAAAAACAAATTAAATGAAATGAACAAGATAAACCAATTTATTTGGATTATTTTGGGTTTTTTTTCAAAGTTTGAAAAATATGGTCCATGGTATTTTAATTTTTTTATTCTACTCTTTGAGACGAACCAAAAAATTAAAAATAATTGACTTAAAGTTTAAAAAGGTTCACTAACGACGAGAAAAAAGCCAAAAAAAATAGTAAATTTTTTTAAATTTTTAGGGTCCGTAGATTTGTAATAAGTGAATTGGTGGTTCTAAGATACGGTGGTGGTTCTGGAATATTAATCAACTTCTTATTTATTTTTTTGGTTTCAGGCTACACATGTATAAACTCATGTATAAATTTTTGGCATTTATGTGAAATTAAGCTTAGTTTGGCATGAATGAAAATTTATTTCTTTGCGTTTTCAGGAAAAAAAACTTGCTTGTATCCTCAACTTGTATAAGTATAAATAAGTCACTGAAAATAACCAAACATAACTCTTTTAAAACCCACCTTAAAAGCTAGTATTTTACTTTTTTGAGCCAACGAAAAATAAAAAGAATATTTGGCATCTCAAATTAATTTTTGCTACAAAGACAAAAGAAACTACTAAAAAAGTTTTTTAACTATGTTTACATTTTTTTGGATTTTTTTAGTTGTTACAGTACTTGTTAGGGAACTTTTATTACCTTTGATTCAATTTTATACTTTTCCATATATAGAATGATTAAGGAATTTGGTAAAGAACTAAATAAGAATAAATGAAAATAAAAAGTTTTAAAATTTTATTTTTTCAGACCCCATATAGAGAAGAAGTGACTGATCAAATGTTAAGGTGGTTAGTTTTGTATTTTTTGAGTTATTTATTTATTCAAATAGATAACATTGTAGTAAGAAAATTTGTGAAGGGGTAAAAAAGTAAAAGTGCAACTTCTGTTAGCAAAGTTACCCGACAAACTCTGACAGGGGAGGTAAGTGCAATTTCTAAAACCTGAGGGGAGGTGTCTGTAATTGTCAGAAACCTCAGGGGAGGTAAGTGAAATTTACCCTTATGATTAATATCAATTTACAAGATTGGCAATGTGAACCGTGAAAGTTGTTATGACCCCCATACTCGTGGACCAGGTACTGGTTGAGACAATCCTCTTTCGCCGACTGCACACATCAGATCGGTTATTGTAATCCCAATGGAGTCCATTAGAGAAAGCACCTTCATCCATCAACGTAGCTGGTCGATGTCGCATCCTATACAGGTGGTGGAACCAGGAATCTTATAATGCTCTAGTTCTTGAATGAAATAGTATCTTTAGGCTATTGCTATTTGTAGGTAAAGATGGGTTCCACTGGACGTGCTTACGTGTATAGATGTGAGCTGGAGAGGTGCGATTGGCTGATGATTAGGGGAAAGGAGAAAAGGGGAAGAATCTTGCGGGGTGAGGGAAAGAGCAAGAGGTACGGGAGAGACAAAGGCAGCGTGTCCCTTACGTTCTCCACGGGGGTGGCGTCTGACCTTCTCTGGATTCGAATGGGTGAGGTCACCTTCTCTCCGGAGAAGAATGTTCTCCTTCCTCAAAATCAGTGCTCGCACCCTTTCTTTCCGGAAAAGTCAGCTCTAGCAATCATTGAGAATGTCAGGGGTATTTATAGGGCACCTGGCCTAGGTCAGGCCCAGAACGGCGCTCCTATAAGACCCCAACACGTGTCCCCTCCGTACCTCCAAGTCTTGGATAAGCTCGTCCTCCCGCGGAAGCTTTCTCTGCGGGAGGGCTCGAATTTCCGCGACGCTACCTCCATCCCAAGCCACTAAGCTACAAGAAATTCCTCAATTCCCGCAGGAGCAAGGTCGCGACCCGCGGCGATCGTGTATTTTCCGCGGAGTCCCCTCCGGGCCCTGCCTCTAGGGCCCGATGGGACCCCCGGATACTCCCTCGAAATAGCTTTTTTTTGAGCTTATCAACATTCAGCAGCCCGCGGGCCTTCTATTGATCCTCTGTTGCAAAGGCCAACTCAGGATATGTTCGGTCCCCTCGCGGGGCCAGCGGAGATCCCGCGGTAGCTTTTTTCCCGCGGATACTTCTGCGGGGACCACCTTTCTATGTCTTTGTACGCTTCCTTTCCCCATTGGTCAGTCAACTATTTCTCTTTTAATGAAGCTTTGACCAAGGCTCCTTCTCCGCGCAGGTCCCATTGCTATGTGTCCACACACAATTGCAAGGTCAAGAAGTCTTCCCTGCTGATGTGTTAATAATTTTGTCCGCGCCTACATATGCCCCCCGCGCGCGTACGGCGGGTGTATGTCGTTCGCGTGCGTAACGTTCCTTTTGCGAGTTTCCGCGGTTGCCCTCGATTCATTCCGCGGAGCAGTGGGTATGTTAACCGTTGACAATGCCTCTTCGTATACCGTCGCGCCTTTTCGTGTACGGCCGTCATAAGTGCTCCCACCGTTTGACCACTATATACACCCTTTATTCATTATTTTCCTTTTTCACCTACCGCACGAATCTCCGTCGAAGTGCTGTCACTTTCCCTTCTCCCTTTCAGCGAGTAATCACTTTCTACTTGTTGTTTTTTGCCCTTCGTGGTCACATCTTCTCTCTTTCTTCCACACAAAGTGTAAATTGGCTGCGCGTAATCCAAACGTCGAAATCCCTGTTCCCCCCGCGGACCAATGGAAGAGGGCCCCGTACTTGCAAACGATTGGGGACCCATTCTGGGCCTTCGCGGGGGCTTACCCCATTGAGGGTGCACCCGTGGCTGATCCAACCTTCTTCACGAGCCCTGTTGCCCGGAACAAGCAGAGTTGATCAATCCTTCCTCCGTCCTCCGTTTCCGCATTGAGCGCGGAGACTTTTCTTTCGTGGAGTGCCGCTTCGCGGCCCAAGCTTCTTCACCCACTGACTGGGCGGAGTGGGTGGACGAGATCATCAGTGATCTTCCCCTTAGGCAGGTATTGCTGGCTAGCGGTGCCTATGATGCCGTCCTGCTATCGTGGCGCCTGAGTATTCCCCGGTAAGGGGCGGCTATCAAGAACTTGGAGTTTGCGTGCTCACGCTGGAGCATCGATACCCATTCTTTTGCATGGGCTTGGGGGGAGAGCGAACTTTCACTAGAGGATGCCTTCATTCTCACCCGCCTGCCCCTCTACGGAGCCAACATCCTAGATCTGGCCAAACTCTCTCGCGAAGACCGAGAGAATGTCGAGGGGCTGAAAAGACTGCACAAGTTGGCTCAGAATGGCCCCATTTTCACTGCCCAGGGTACCCGCAAGCCTGCGACGGCGAATGCCAAGAAGACCTCCCTTGGGAGTTGGATCCGCTATTTCTACAAGGACCTTCAGCCCGCAAGGACAGTTGTTTCAGGTGTCGCACGAGACTTGGTCACAGGTCCTCATTACAGGCAGTGGCTCTACATGGCGGGATTTTTCGCCTATTTTCTCTCCTACTATGCCCTGCCTGACTACCCCATCGACGGTGTCTCCCTGGCGGTCTTTCCATTGGCCGTGCTTTTTAGCCCGCGGCCAGCTTGTCGCGCTGGCGCCTCTGTTTCTGGGGTCGCTCTACCGACAGCTGGACTTGGTACAAGCCGATTACGCAAGGTCCCTCGGAAGGTGCGACCACCTTTCAATGGCTCACACCAACTTATTGCTCGCGTATTTCTTCAAGCATTTCCGTGTCATTGCCCCCGTCCCGTTGGCCTTTCAGGCGTCGGGACAGCGATCACGTGCGGAGCAGTGGCAAGGTACTAGCAGCAACGCTTTATGGTACGAGGCATGCGATGCCGAAGCCAACTTCACCCCGCGGCCCTACAACATTACTTCCCCTGGCGTTATGGGCATGGGTCTGTGCCTCCTTCCCGCCGCCTCTTCTCTCAACGCCGCGAGCGGGGGTGCTTCCGTGGCGCGGACAGTTGTTAACTCCACACTTATAGCTCTCCCCGGGTGGCTTCCATTCTAGAACAATGAGGCTGCCGGAGTAGTTGTCTACCGCCTGGACCGCTTCGCGAGGCAGTTGAGTTTTGATCAAGGGGTGCCTAGGCCTGCCCCCCGATGCCTTCCTTCGCAGAGTCCCAACTCCGCTTTATGGTGACTCAACTTACTCCCATCCTAATGCAACTTGGTGACTTACCCATTCCGGCCAAAGATAGGGTCGTGGGCTACACTCTAGAGTTCCGTTTGTTTTGGAGGAGGAACCTGGACTCCTTCCTGACGTTTATCCGCAGCCAGGCTGTCATTCCCGAGGTGTCCACGGTCCGTGTGCGGATACTTTGCTGCGGGCCATTACTGAGGTCCGGGCGGTTGATTGGCGCGGGCCCCACAGCCAATGGGCCGTAATCGACGTTGCGCCATTGAACAGGGAATTCCCCACGATGCCCCCTCCGCCTCCTCAAGCTGCCTCGAGGTGCACAAGTGCGCGAATGACCCAGGGGAGGACACAACCTTCGACCCCCGCGGAGCCATCCCAACCATCTTCTTCCCAGGCGCCCGCAACGGTGGAGGCCCGTCGCCACAAATGCCTTTGCACGGTATGTAGCCCCTTATTCCTCGTACTCAATCGTTTTTATTGCATCACATCATTTATCTCTGGCGCTCGTTCTCATTACTTTGCTTCATCCTTTCAGCAGCGGGAGCGGGACGCCAGTACTTTGGTGGCCTTCGAGCCAGAGGCGGCCGCTGTGGCAGGGGCAGCGGAACAGGCTGCGGGCGAAGAGGCGGAAACAGGTATTCCGGACGTCCAAACCAAGCGACGCCGCCTTGAGAGTAAGTTTTCTCCTTCTCTCCCTCTTTTGTCACCTCTGTTGTCTCCTTTTCTGACTTAATCTCGTTTTTTTTTTTTTTCTGAAAATCTTTCGAACAGCCGTAGTGGAATCCGACGATGAAGAGGAGGGGGACATGGATGCAGACATTGGTGATGACGACGACGACGACGATAACCTCCCTCTCAGCGTCCACTTGGAGACCCTACGCGCCCAATCTTCCATGCCCGCAGGGGGCCTCGCCGCAGAGGGCATCACGGTAGTGGCCATCTCTGACTCTCCAGAAGAGCAGGGGGAAGTGGGGATTATTCAACCTAGGATGGGGCCAATCCCTTTCCCTCACCGGGAGCCGGAACATTCCGCAGTGATTGGAGGTATGTTACCTGACGAGCCTTCCGTTGTTGACCTTGGAGGAGATCCCAACATGGTCTCTACCGAGTCATCTTCTTCCTCCGAGGACTCCGAAAATATCATAGTTTATTCTACTGATCGAGACTGTTACCCAAAAATGGCAACCTAAAGAGGGGTGAAACGGGTTACTTAATATTTTCTAACAAATATATCCAAGATAATATGAGCAAATAAAAGAGCGAGAGTTAGAGAGATAGAACCCGATTATTGTGGTTCGGCCCGGATTTGTCCACGGTCCGGCCTAATCCACTTCTCCTCAAGCAACTACTTGAAGGTTCCTTTAATCTTCAAAAAGATTACAAGTAGTAAGTCTTGCGGGTGCTTACAACAACCTTATCCCCTAGCTTTCCCGAGGGGCTAGTACAACCGCAAGAGTTTTCTCCGAAAACCTCTCAAAAACAATAACACCCAAATTCAAGCCCGAATTTGGTCTTCTAAGCTTTCAAGTGTTTGACTCAAACACTTGCTTGGGAATTACAAGTTTGTGGAGAAATTTGAAGCTCTCAAATAACAATAACCTCACAAGGTAGATATGAAAGTGGAAGCTCTCAACTTATACAAAGATCTCTCAAGATAGCTATGAAAATGTTGGCTTGATCTTTGGAGAATTGCTCTTGGGGTGATATAGAATGTTGTAGCTTGAATCCCCTTGATTCCCCCCACTCATCAATGAGTTCTTGAACCCTTATATAGCCATCCAAACTCCTATTAGCCGTTTGTAAAGTGATGGAGCCGTTGAGGAGTAAAGTGGGGGAACTAGCCGTTGGAACTAGACGTTGATCTGTAGAAATTACTTTGACCGGTCGTCCGGGTGGTCGACCGTCCGGTCGTCCGGTGGGTCATCCGGTCTGTCATCCGATGGTCTCCGGGTGTCACACCCTTCTATTTAGACAGCCGATTCGTCAACCTGTGGCTCAAAATTTCATCTAAATAAATCCGTTAAAGCATGTATTGAGCTCATTAAGTCTTTGGAAGTATTGAACTATGAATCCAAGAGACTTATGCAATTATTTCAAGGCAAAGTAGAAATTAGTCCGAAAAAGGACTTTGCGATAAAAGATTTTCTTTTGCCAAATAAAAACTTCATCCATATAATCATCAAAATAATAAATAGTAATGCATATAATTTTCCAACAAATTATCATGCATATATTTGTCAACAGAGACCCCTCCCCATCTAATGCAGCATCTTCTGAGGTCCGCGAGCCTCCTCTGCCAATGGACACCCGCGAGTTTGTGGGCCAGGCCGATACTGCCGCGGAGCCGATCAACGCGGCGGCCGCGCGACTCCAGAGGGAAGAGGAGGAAGACAATGTTGAAGAGCTTCCTCGCGCTACCACGGGGGGTCCTACCACGGATCAGCCCAAGGCAGGCTCAACCTCCACTCCTTCTGGCTCCCAACAGCAGTCTACCAGCGCCTGCATCCGCTCCACTGAAAGCTTTTTGGGTCGGGTTGCTGGCGGCTCCCCAGGTATCTCTAACGCCTCTTTCCTACAAGGGCTTGGGTCAAACGTGGGGCGGGACGCGGCCGCGGACGCAACCCGTCCCCACTCTCCAGCGTGTTCCACCTCCCAGACTCACTCTTCTCATCTGTTTGCGAGACACATGACCACTCCGCCCGCTGAGCCTGCAGCCCTCCCTTCTGACCGACAGCTGGAGGTAAATGAAGAGCTCTGTGGGGGGACCCACCTCCATTACTGATTCAGAACTAAATTCTTTATTTAAGGATATGACCTTCCTGCCAACTGACGATGTTTTGGGGGGACAGGGAAGCCAAGCCCTTGGAGATTTTAAGCTTGATTTGAACTTAGAGATGGGCGAACAACAGAGGGAGGAGGTGGAGTCCAGGGAGCAGCCTTCTCCTAGGCAAAGCCCCGTTACAGATTTGGGGAAGGGGCCCATGGTTACTGAGACGGAGATGCCAATTCGCCTCTTCCCTGTGGGCTACCTGGTGGACGAGGCCTACCATCCGCTCCTCAATGCCATAGCTCGGGCCCATCCGGAGACATTTGCCCCTTTCAATCCGCGGTCGGCCCGGCTTGGGGCGCTTTTCCTTGGCAATCTCCCTGAAGTGCTTACCCCCTGGGCACAGCTACGCTTCGGCGATTTTACTCCTGACACTTAAGCTGCCTTGCAGGAGGTCGCACAAGACATTGAGGTTTTGGGATTCGAATTGGACTGGCTGTGCGCCAGGATCTCTGCGCTGAGGGCCGCGGGGGAAAGGGCAGCTCTGAGGCCCGAGATCCAGGGGTTGGCTGCCCAACTAGAGTCCGCTCGGCAGCATGTGGCTAACTTGGAGGCCAGGTTCGCCCAGGTTATGCAGCGTGACGCGGAGTTGGCCGTTGCGGTGTTAAATCTCAAGGACCCTGACCCGGAGTAGCTCGTATTCGCGGAATGACCCGGAGTAAATCTCTATTTGATAACCGTTAAGTTTGAAACTCGCGGGTCATGTTCTGACCCCTCGCGACTTAACATTATCTCTACTTGATAACTGTTAAGTTTGAAACTCGCGGGTCATGTTCCGACCCTTCGCGACTTAACATTATCTCTACTTGATAACCGTTAAGTTTGAAACTCGCGGGTCATGTTCTGACCCCTCGCGACTTAACATTATCTCTACTTGATAACTGTTAAGTTTGAAACTCGCGGGTCATGTTCCGACCCTTCGCGACTTAACATTATCTCTACTTGATAACTGTTAAGTTTGAAACTCGCGGGTCATGTTCTGACCCCTCGCGACTTAACATTATCTCTATTTGATAATCGTTAAGTTTGAATTGATGATCATAAGGTGGGTGGGGTTTTCGCGGAAATGTTCTCTCCGCATGACTACACCCTTTTGTCACAACATAAAGCATTAAAAAAGATAGAATAAGAGAGGGATAATTGTCAAGGTTCATTAAAAGTCTTCAGAAACAATCAGTCTGACGCTTCATTCTTACAAAATTTCAACGTAGTTCACAGAATGACATTGCTTTTCATTAAACTTTGAGACATCATTAAAGGAAAAGAACAAGGGAAACTTATAAAGTAAAGCAGAAAATCAGGGACTCCATTGCTTTTCTCATGGGTAGAACTTCTTGATATACTTGGAATTTACTGCCCCTGTCCTGAAACCGTCTTCTATGCGGGCCAAGTGGTAGTATGTGTGAACTTCGGAGTCTTTAAATCCCTCATCACCGCCGCAGTAGCCTTCCAGACTAAATCTCCAACCTTGAACACCCGCGGGACCACGCCCTTGTTGTAGTAGCGTGCCACGGACTCCCAGTACTTCTCGTGAGCGAGGGCCGCTACAACCCTTCTTTCTTCAAGGGTTTCTAGATCTGCTCTTCTTCCTTCCGCGGAGTTTTCCATCACGAGGATCATCCGCACGGAGGGGACACTCAGTTCTGCGGGCAAAATTGTTTCAGCTCTCTACACTAGACTGAAGGGGGTGGCGCGGGTAGATTTTCTCTTCGAAGTTCGATAAGCCCACAGGGCTATCGGTAGATGATCCGCCCAAGTACCCCCGCGTTCATCTAGTAACTTGCTCAGAATTCTTATCAGGGTCTTGTTTGTCGCTTCCGCCTGCCCGTTTCCCTGCGGATAGTAGGCACTAGAAGTACGGTGATCAATCGAGTATTCATTGAGAAGGCTTCCCACATGGTGATTGATGAACGGAGTCCTGTTATCGGAGAGAACCGTCTGGGGTATGCCGAACCTGCAAATGATGTTTTCTTTAATAAATGCTGCTACCGCGTCTCCCATGGCCTTCTTCAGCGGAGCAGCCTCAACCCACTTAATGTAAACTTCTGTGGCTGCTAGGATCCATCTGTTCTTCCGTGATGTTGGCTTGATTGGCCCAACAAGATCCATAGCCCAGGTGTAGAAGGGTACGGGGCGCGGATTGAATGCAATTCCACGGAAGGAGCGTGAACCAAATTTCCAAATTTCTAACAAGCTTGACACCTTTGGACATGCCACCTGGAATCCTTTTCCATGGTAGGCCAGAAGCACCCTAGGTGAACCAACTGTTCATACAGCTTTCTCCATCCTTGATGCTCAATTCCGTGGGTCTTTGTTAAAATCTCCTCTGCCTCCCTTTATCCACGCATTTCTGGGGCATTCCATCAAGGGTTCTTCTGAACAGGAGCCCTTTCTCCAAGAAGAAGCGTCGCGCTCCGCAGACGATCCTCGCGGACTCAGCTCGTTCCATGGGCAAGGATCCTTCCCGCAAGTAGTCGATGTAAGCCTGTCTCCAATCTGTCTCTTGGTCGCTAGTACCCGCCATCAGGCATTCTGGCTTGGCCGCGTATAAGGAGCACCAAGTGCAGTTTTTTGCAATCAGATCGGTGTCTTTCTTCATGCTGGGCCAATAATAACCCTGCCTATGAATCCTCTTGTACAGGGCTATCTTATTGTCCGCACAATTGTTGTCGTGAATCTGGTTCAAGACTTCTCCTGCCTCCCTCGAATCAACGCACCGCACAAGCCATCCCTATGGGGCACGGTGATACAACTCCCCGCGCAAGACTACGAAGCATGAGAGCTCCGCTATGGGCAAGTGTCCTACGCCAGTAATTAACTGAATCTTGATGGACCCGCGCCAATCCTCCGTCGGCTCTGAAAAATCTTATACCACGGATGGTTCGAACATCTTTACAATTTCTATGCAGGCCTTTTCTTCCTCAAATTCCATTTTTGCCCCCAGTGTTGCAAGGGCGTCCGGGAAACGATTTTCTGACCTGGGCTTATGAATGATATTGATACTTTTGAAAAACTTCATCAATTTCTGGACTGTCATTCGATATGGTGCCAGGGTTGGTTCTTTCAACGCGTAAACCCCTTCCGTCTGCAGAATTACCAATTTCGAGTCTCCCGCTATCTTCAGGTGCTTAACCCCTCTCTCTTTTGCTGCTAATAGACCCAGGATTCGTGCTTCGTATTCTGCCTCGTTATTGAAGCAGGGGAAGCTCAATTTGTAGGCCAAATGGACTCTCTCCCCTTCTTCATTTTGCAATACTATTCCCGTGCCTCCTGATCCACTACCCGCGGCCCCATCGAAGCTGAGCGTCTAGTGTGATTCATTCGCACTGGCCGCGAGAGCTTCGAAACTATCTCCGGGTAGAGATTCTTCAAGTGGTTCGCACTGGCTGCTTGGGAACTGTGCCAAAAGGTCGGATAAGGCTTGGCATTTGATTGCTTTCAGCGTCGTGCATGAAATGTCGAATTCTGCGAGTGTTAACAACCAGCGAGCAACCCGGCCTGTGAGCGCGGGGCGGGACAAGAGATACCTTATTGGATCAGACTTGGTGATTACTCGTATGGGGAACAACAGGAAATAATGTCCGAGCTTCTGCGCGGTGAAGACGAGGGCCAAATAGTGCCGCTCAATGGGCGTGTATCTTTCCTCCGCTCCTTGGACCTTCCTGCTGATGTAGTAAACTGGGCGCTCCGTCCCATCTACTTCTTGCATCAGCAGGGCCCCGATGGATCTTGGTGTGGAGCTCAGGTAGAGTATCAGTGGCTTTCCCACGACCGGGGCTACCATTGTTTAAGGAGATGTCAAAGCCGCTTTGATCCTTTTAAAGGGTTGCTGATGCTCCTGCGTCCATGCGAACTTTGCATTACCCTTCAATAAGTCCGCGAAGGGTGCCGCGATTTCTGCCAGCGCGTGGATAAAACGCCGCAGGCAAGACACTTTGCCTAAGAATCGCTTGAGCGTCTTCTAAGAGTGGGGCGGGGGCTTTTCTGCGATGGACCTAACTTTTGACCCATCCGCATCGATTCCGTGGCGATGCACGAGGAAACCTAGAAACTTTCCCGCGGTAACGCCGAACGCACACTTCAAGGGGTTCATTTTAAGATTGAACTTCCTGCATCTGTTAAACATGGTAGCTAGATCCGTTAGGTGGTCCTTCCGCTCCCTCGATTTCACCATCAAGTCGTCCATGTAGTCTTCTATGATCTTGTGCATTAGATCGCGGTCATGACCCGCTGATACGTTGCCCCCGCTTTCTTGAGTCCGAAAGGCATCACGATGTAGTAGAAATTTCCTAAGGGCACCGGAAGGCCATTTTCTCCGCGGCCCTCTGGAGCCATCTTAATCTGGTTGTATCCACTGAACCCGTCCATGAAGGAGAACATCTGGTGGCTCGAGGTGGCATCCACCAATGTATCGATATGTGGGAGCGGGAACTCATCTTTCGGGCATGCTTTGTTGAGGTCGCGGAAATCGACGGATACTCTGATTTGGCCATTTTTCTTCTTCACTGGGACAATGTTTTCTAACCACTCGGGGTACTGGATTGGGTGGATAAATCCAGCCTTCCACAGCTTTTCGACTTCTTCCTTGATTTGTCCTTCCAGGTCGGGGTGGTATTTCCGCTGGGGTTGTTTCGCAGGCTTGGAATTGGGAAAGACGTCCAAATGATGCGTCACTAGCTACGGGTCTAAGCCAGGCATTTCTTCGTAGTGCCATGCGAACACATCTGAATTATTACACAATAGTCCTATTAGCCTCTCACGGAATTCTCCGTCTAGCTCTTTGCTTACGAACACTGGTTTCCTTTGGCCCGCTCCGTTATTAAGGTCAACCTCCTTTAATGCCTCTTGATGCGGCCAAGGTTGATCCTGCATGCATTCTGGAGCGGGTTCTGGCTTTTGGATTGTTTCTTCTTCTGTCATGGCACATGTTCTGCCGGGGCTAGCGATTTCATGATCGGCCGCTGCCCCGGTGGACCGTCATAAGTAGTACACTGTTTTGCCCCCTTCCCTCGTTTTGGTTAACTTTTTGGGGGCTGCGGCCTCCGCCGCGGATGAGTCTCTTTGTCGTGTTTTCGGCTTCTCATCCTTGATGTCTTCCCACCTTGGAATCTTTACATCGCGCGGCTTGGCAGTGATCGCTTGAGACATTTCGCCTAGCTCCGAGAAGTAAACCGCGTCCGAGAGGTGTGCTTCATGAGTATCGAACGGGTTCTCCGACGCACGAATGGTAACCTTCTTTCCTGCCCAAATTCCTTTCAAGCATTGGTGATAGCTAGATGGCACGATTGCGTACTTATGCATCCAACTCCTACCGAGAATGATCTGATAATTGGGGTATGCATTGATGAGGTGAAATTTAGTGGCTGAGCGGATTGCCCCCACTTCTAGGTCTACCACAACATACCCCAAAGATTGCCTTCTATCTCCCCCGAACCCTGTGAAAGTGATTGGTGATTCCACTATCCGGTTATCTTGCATTCCCAGCTTTTTGAACGTTGACATGGGCATGAGGTTTATGGAGGCCCCACCATCTAGGAAGGTTCTCTTTAACTCTTTCCCATTGATGCAGGATGTGACATACAGCGGGCGGTTATGTGGGTGTGGCACCCTTCGGTCCACATCTGAGAAAGTGACAGAGTTAGATTCGTCGCGGATTGTCCGCGGGACGGACCCCTCCGCGGACATGCAAGATTCCTGGTGGACCTCCGCTATGTTGACAATTGCCTTAGTGATTTCCAACCTTGCTGCTGGTGTGAAGCCGAAACCATCGAAAAATGCGCGGAACTTTGTACTATTCTGTAATGTTTTGACCGAAACGTTGGGATCGGGTGCAACCGTGGGGGCTACACCATCTCCAAATTCGTCCGTGATTTCGTAGCAAGAGACCATGTAGGCCCATGCTTCCTCATCCTCTCCTTCCATATAGTAATCGTTGTCTGTTTCTTCTTCATCGTTATACATGAACGGTTAACATTCCGCCATGTTTACTTCTCCATTGTTATTTCCATGGGCCGGGTAAGGCTCAATGCGAATGTCGCGTCGTCCTATCCTTAGCTCGTTTGCATTCTGCTTTCTCTTGAACAACCTCTTTAGTGACCAGCAATCACTAGTTGGGTGCTTGGTATGCCTATGGTACATGCAATACCGCGGATGCTCACGGTCTTCCCGCGTTGGCTCATACTCCACTGGGGGAAGTTCTAGTTCCCCATCTTGCACCCATGCATTCACTAAAGCTCGTACTTCATCCATGGTGCAGGGGTAGTCTAGAGCTGGCCCCATCTCGCGTTCCCTTCGTTTTCTTCCTCCAGGGGCTTGCTGGGCCCGCGGCGCCTCCGCGACAGCGACGGTGGCACCTGTGGCTTTGCCCTTCCAGCTATCTTTCCTGGCCGGTTTGACCATGTGGCGGATATTGTTCGCGAATTCCAATAGGGCGGAAAATGTCTCCAGCTTCAGGTTGATGAGTAGCATCTTGAATTCATCCATCATTCCGCCAATGTAGATTTCAACGAGTTGGACTTCCTTGACTGACTCAGTGCAGTCGACTACGCGATCCTGGAATCACCTGATGTAATCCACCACATCTTCTCCACTTGTTTGTGTTTCCTTCGTTAAACTGATCACTGTTACCTTCTCGCGGACCTGGAAGAATTTGGCATAGAAGCTATTCACCACCTCCTCCCAAGTGGCGATCGAGTAAGGTTCCAGGTTGACATACCACGTGTATGCACGAGAAGTGAGAGACTTGGAAAACTCGCGGAGATGCAAGTTGGAGTCGGACGCGTGGGTCCCAAGGGATTCTATAAAACGGTCCACGTGCTCCTGGGTGCTGCCTTTTTTTCCGTTGAATTTGACGAACTTTGGTGGGGTGTATTCTTCCGGGTAAGGTAGCGATAAGATCGTCACGGGGTAGGGAGGGCGGATATCTGGGCTAGGAAGGGAGGGTAAAACTGTCTTTGCCTTTTCTTTAGTAAGGAGGGCCTGCACGTCTGCCAAAGTGATGAACTGCCCTGCGGGCGGGGCACCGGCTTCAACAGCGGCTGGCTCCTTTCTGCTTACCTCACTTGCTTTCTGCTATGCCAGCAGGGCTTGGACTTCTGCCATGGTGATGTATGGTCCCGTGGATGGCGTGCTAGCACCATCGACGGCAGTCTCTTTCTGGCGTTCCCCAATGGGGTTTCCCGCGATGCCCCCTATAAGCACGGGATGTAGATGGTGAGGCGCGGACAAGGGGATCTGGGGTTGTATCGTCTGGCTAGTGCTGCCCCCAGCATGGTTTTGCTATGGTTCGTTGTTTTGGCCGACTGCGGCCTTTGGGAGTGCCGCTGAGATGAGCTCAGTAAGCCCCGTAAAGGCTGCGAGCAGCTGTCTCTGTGTCTCGAGGAACTGTCGCTGGCCATCCTGAAGGGCCCGCAGCGTCTGTGCGGCCGCACCTACACTGTTGGTTTCTTCGACTTCCTCGATAACTGGCGCACCATTGTCTGGCGCCGTCATTGCTTTCCGGCGTGGTGGCTCGATGTATTCTCTGGAACGGGTACTAACCATAAACCAAAAGGCACCTCCCCAGCAGAGTCGCCTAAATGTAGGTAAAATGGGTTCCGCTGGACGTGCTTACGTGTATAGATGTGACCTGGAGAGGTGCGATTGGCTGATGATTAGTGGAAAGGAGAAAAGGGGAGGAATCTTACGGGGTGAGGGAAAGAGCAAGAGGTACGGGAGAGACAAAGGCAGCGTGTCCCTTACGTTCTCCGCGGGGGTGGCGTCTGACCTTCTCTGGATTCGAATGGGTGAGGTCACCTTCTCTCCAGGGAATAATGTTCTCCTTCCTCAGAATCAGTGCTTGCACCCTTTCTTTCCGGAAAAGTCAGCTCTGGCAATCATTGAGAATGTCAGGGGTATTTATAGGGCACCTGGGCCTAGGTCAGGCCCAGAACGGCACTCCTATAAGACCCCAACACGTGTCCCCTCCGTACCTCCAGGTCTTGGATAAGCTCGTCCTCCCGCGGAAGCTTTCTCCGCGGGAGGGCTCGAATTTCCACGACGCTACCTCCATCCCAAGCCACCAAGCCACAAGAAATTCCCCAATTCCCGCAGGAGCAAGGTCGCGACCCACGGCGATCGTGTGTTTTTCGCGGAGTCCCCTCCGGGCCCTGCCTCTAGGCCCTGATGGGACCCCCGGATACTCCTTCGAAATAGCTTTTTTTTGAGCTTATCAACATTCAGCAGCCCGCAGGCCTTCTCATGATCCTCTGCTGCAAAGGCCAACTCAGGATATGTTTGGTCCCCCCGCGGGGCCAGCGGAGATCCCGCGGTAGCTTTTCTCCGGCGGATACTTCCGCGGGGACCACCCTTCTATGTCTTTGCACGCGTCCTTTCCCCATTGGTCAGTCAACTATTTCTCTTTTAATGAAGCTTTGGCCAGGGCTCCTTCTCCGTGCGGGTCCCATTGCCATGTGTCCGCACACAATTGCAGGGTCAAGAAGTCTTCCTTGCTAATGTGTTAATAATTTTGTCCGCGCCTACACTATTTATCGAATTTAGTAAAGGTAGTTTACACATTGTGTTTCTTTGTGTTAGTTAGGGTCCACCTTCTACCTTTCTTTGCTGATTAAAAAAAAGGGTCATTATTAGTCTTTTATTGTCTGTTATCTCTTTCATTAGGATTACACTTCTTTGGTCTTTCTTCTTTCTATCGCATTGTATCACAGATCTTTTGTCAATCCATCCCGATCCCACCTTCATTGTGTGCAGCAACTTGTCAGTTATAGCCAGTCCCTAGATCACATAAACCCTGCCTAAATCTGTGCATAAAGGTAATAGTTATAATTTTTAGCATCCCTAGAGTGCTAACATTTGGGTATAATGCATAATCCTAACGCTTCATTCCATAAGGGGCAGCATTTTGGATCAGAAACTAAAATTATGTTTTTGGAAAAGACAAACAAAAGAATGGCATGGGGGGACAACAAACCACTAACATCACAAAGTGTACAAACATTATCAAAAGCCACAAACACTCTCCAATCTCTAAAGGTCAAACATAAAGGTATTCAACTACTAAAAGAAAGGGACAACCATACCAAATGCAATAAGATAACTGACCCATAATTTCTACAAATCTTCAAATAAACCCGCATGTAGCTAAGAAGCATCAATACAAACACAAGACACATGTATAATACTACGACAGAGACAAGCATGGTAATTTTCATTAAATAAGCATACAGCCAAGCAATGACTATCATGCCTCAAAACTTTAGCCTAATTAGAAATCTCCTAGAACTGGTCGATTAAACACATAAAAATTACTCATAAGCACGTAGTAATATCTTACCCCAAAGGAAAGCCACCATCTGCAGAGAAGTAGGTCTCATACTCACCTATATTTACCCAGATATGCATAAACCTAAATCTACCTAGAAATGGAAGAACTCGTGCAAACATTCGTATATTCTTCAGAGCAGATCTACTTTGAAGTATAATAACATGAAATCAATTTCACATCGGTAAATCCCCAATTTCACATCAACATGAGACCCTAATTTCTCATGGTTCGATCAATGTGTAGTGCGGAAAACTGAAGTTGGGGAAGAGCACACAGAGAGAGAGAGAGAGAGAGAGAGAGAGAGACCTTGGCGGGTTTGGCACCGGTGACTGCGAAGGGTTGCGACTGGGAGAGGCGATTTTTTCGAAGGGGTGCGTTGGTGGTCGTCGGAGGTGGTGGTGGGCGCTACTGGTAGTGGTGGCGGTCGTCACTGTCGGTTTGTGGGTTGGTGGTGGTCGGCGATCGTTCCTCCTCCTCCGCGCGCTCTCTCTCTCTCTCTTCGTCGAATGTACACTGGAGAGTATGGAGACGTCGCCCTTTCAAGGGCTATGTGGCTGCGTTTGTTCCACTCATAGGGCAAGGAGGCGAAATTACCATCGCAGACATCCAACAACAACAAGCCCCCGGAATAAAAGGGGCATAATTGGAAAAATGGGGGAAAAATTGGCATTCGAATGGCCTGGGCAATTCTCAAATTGGCCGAAATTAAAGGGCAAATTGGTCCGAAATTGAAAGTTGTCCCCATGAAACCCGTTCTTTTTATTTAGGAGGAGGATATATCTAATTTTCAAATTTTTTTTTTGGTTGCCCTAGTCCTGTGGTTGTTGGACTTATCTCTGGGCCAGCCTTGCGTACAAATGATCAACTGCCATGTATAATGTACTCATCTGTCCCATATTAAATGCTTAACCATTTTACAACCACAAACACTTACACATATATTTACGTAAACTCACTTACAAACAAATTGGGACCCACACATATTACACTTCCAGTGTATGTGGAACCCACCAAAAGATGTAACTGTGTGTGCAACGTGTTTGTGGTTGTATAATACTATTGTTTAAATGCTGACCTCAAAAAATAAAATACTTCCGGAATTAATTTTTAAATTTTGTGGCAATGTTCAAAACATCTCAGTGAATACTTTCAAACGGTGTAAAAAATTTTGAAAAAATATTTTCAAGTATTCTTTTTTTTTTTTTCGTTGCCTGTGATTCTGACCGACCGATCGATTGCAGTCCTTCGAAGTGGACGACTACAAGTCTACAACAAGGACGACACTCAGCCTTTGATTTCTAGGACTTCAAGTTACCCCATGAATGGAATTAAAGGTTATACAGATCTGTATCTATATGTGATCTTTTGTTAGATTGAAAGAGAAATTAGAGGGGAACAAAGCGGGATGATAAAAAAAAAAAAAGGAGGAGGATGAGTACAGAACAGAGCCGAATATCTCCACTTGCAGCTACAAATATCTCAATTTCAGTTTTTCTTTGTGAGTCTGATTAGTGGCGGGACCCACTGACACATGCCTCTTACCGCGTGTGTTGTGTGGTTTGTGGTGTTGCTGGTTTGTGTGCCTGTCGTTGGGATTTTAGTAGAAGCACACCAAGTTGAGATTCGATAAGAAAATAATTCATACCGACAACAAATAAATGATGATGAAAAAGAACTCAAAACGAGGATATAAAAGAATTTATGTGATTCGGTAAAAAACAACCTACATGGCTACATCCACCGGAGAGATCCGTTCTTTACTGTATGAGAATAATCAGTACAAAATGCCACCGGCTAAATAACATAACCCACTTTTGTACACCCACTCTCACCACCCAAAGAACAATTTACGATAAGATAAAATAACACCCTATTTTCTCTCTCCGTCCCAAGCATACAAAGCATGTATTTTTTTGTTCTCTTGCTCTATCTTCTGCCAACAAGCAGAAACTTAAAGAGAATTCTTGATAGCCCTTGGAATGGAAGTCACGCCTAAAACTCCTGCATGCTCCCATAAGTTCAAATCAGAGAAAAGAAGCAATTATTATTCATACAATTGCAACCTATACACGTACATATTTATACATGACTGAGGCCCCTATAATCAAGCCAGATCCCTACAATTAAGCCTATCTAATCTCTAAGCTAGGAAAGAATAACAATTACAATATAATTACATGACCTCCATGATTCACAGTAATCAGGAGTGATTTGCGGTAACGGGATATCGTAACACTCCCCCTCAAGTTGGTGCATAGATGTCACACATGCCCAACTTGCCCAAAATTTTTGAGAACACTCGACTTGACATTGCTTTGGTAAGAATATCAGCCAACTGATCTTCCGGCCGAATCTAAGGCAACTCCACAATTTTCTTGTCCAATTTTTCCTTAATGAAGAATTTGTCGACCTCCACATGCTTGGTACAATCATGTTGTACCGGATTATGAGCAATAGCGGATAGCCCAAATCCACTAAGAGTAGTCTCAACCACAACGCTTCACATATTCCAAGTGCCATACCGTGGAATTCAGCCTCCGCGCTTGAATGAGCAACAACGTTCTATTTTTTTGCTTCTCCACGTAACAAGATTACCACCTACAAAGGTGAAATATCCAGAGGTAGATCGTCTATCATCGATCGCGCCAGCCCAGCCAGCGTTAGTGTAGGCGTCTACGTTTTGACAGTCAACATTTTTAGTAAAAAGTATGCCCTTGCCATGAGCAGACTTCAGATATCTCAAAATGCGCATAACACCATTCATATGTTGTTCGCCCGAATTATGCATTAATTGACTCACAATGCTCAACGCGTAGGCAAGATCTGGCCTTGTATGAGCTAAGTACATCAATCTTCCAACGAGCCACTGATATCTACCTTTATCAACAGGCACCTGATTATCCTCGACACACAATTTCAACCCTTCATCCACTGGTGTATCAGTGGGTTGACATGCTGACATACCAAATTCTTGCAACAAATCTGAGGCATATTTCTGTGAGACAAAAAAAATGCCTTTATCAAATCGAGACACTTCAATCCCAAGAAAATATTTCAATTGACCAAGGTCCTTCATTTCAAACTCACTTGACAAATAACTCTAAAGAGCCGCCCTCTCTTCAGGACCATTTCTTGTAACCACCATGTCATCAACATATACAATAAGGGCAGTAATCTTACCATCCTGTTTCTTCAAGAATAAAGTGTGATCTGAATTACTCTGATGGTATCCAAAGGCTCTCATGGATTTTGTGAACCTGCCGAACTAAGCTCTCGGAGACTGCTTCAACCCATACTGAGATTTCTTTAATTTGCACACCTTTTGACAGTGTACTTCTGGTATCATACAACCTGGTGGTAAATCCATGTATACTTCTTCAGACAACTCACCATGTAGGAAGACATTTTTTACATCAAATTGTTGTAATGGCCAATCCAAGTTTGCAGTTAGGGACAACAAGACTCTAACTATGTTGATCATAGCTACTGGTGCAAATGTTTCTGTATAATCTATCCCATAGGTTTGGGAGTACCCTTTTGCCACAAGCCTTGCTTTAAAGCGTTCAATCGTGCCATCTGCTTTGTGCTTCACAGTATAAACCCACCGACATCCAACTGGTTTCTTCCCCGGTGGACGGTCAACAAGTTCCTAAGTGTCATTCCACTGCAAAGACTTCATTTCTTCATTCATTGCGGCTTTCCACCTTGGGTTAGCTAAGGCTTCCTGCACACTGTTAGGAATAGATACAGCAGATAATTGATTTACAAATGACTTATTCGATTCTGACAAGCGATGGTTAGACACAAAATGACTCATGTGGTATTTAACTTTACTAGAAAGTTTGGGTTCATATGTGGGCTTAGGAATACCTCTGGTTAAACGTAATGGGAGTTGTTTTCTAGACGGTACATGCCCTAAATCAGGAACATCCTCAGCAAACGATTGATGTGGTGCCTGTGGTGTAAAGGATTCGTGCTGAGATATATCCTTTGGATGATGTTCCTCACGTTCCTCAGCATTATGATAACCATCGTTGTGGTGTTCCATTCCGCTGTGATGTTCCTCACCGCTGTGATATTCATCACTATGATCAAATTCACTTACAATATTGTTGGCAGGTTCAGGCTCATTTGTATCTAACTTCTCAGGTTCAAGGATTAGAAGATCATAGTCTAGAGACTCATAGTCTATACTTTGAACTTCTTCTTGGTTCCCCCTTGAAGTTTAGACCCAGAGGAATAGTACATAGAGTCTTCATGAAAAACAACATCTAATGTCACAAACATCCGTTTGGTTGGAGGGTGATAGCAGTAGTACCCCTTTTGATGAGCAGCATACCCTAGAAAGACACATCGCAATGCTCGAGGTGTCAATTTGTTGCGCTGATGTTTATGAAGATGTACGAATGCTACACAACCAAAAACATGGGGTGGTAAGTCGACAGCTGGAGTAGTGACCGCTTCAGAGAGAGAGCCTGAAATGGTGTCTTGAAATGAATAGTGTTGTAAGAAACTCGGTTGATCAAATATGAAGCAGAAGTAAGTGCATGTCCCCAATATAATAGAGGCATATGTGTGCTTCTATCAATGAAGCACGTACAACCTCTAACAAGTGACGATTTTTTCGCTCCGCCACCCCATTCTGCTGGGCTGTATCAGGACAGGTAGTTTGATGAATGGTCCCATGAGCTTCCAAATATCGCTTCAATTCAGAGCTTACATATTCACCTCTATTATCACTCCGGAGGACTTGTACCTAGGCATTATACTGACTACAGATCACCCTATCAAATTTTTGAAAAGTTAACTTCACTTTTGGATTTCATTAAGCATACCCAAGTCATCCTGGTACAGTCATCAATAAAAGTAACAAACCAACGTGAACCATCCAATGTAGTAAATTTAGATGGCCTCCAAACATCAGAATGTATGATCATAAAAGGGAGTGGGCTTTTATTTAAACTTAAGGGAAAAGACATGCGATGGCTCTTGGCGAGTTCACAAACATCACACTTAAAACTAGTTACATCAAGCTTTTCAAATAAACTAGGGAACAAATTTTTCAAATAAACAAAGGATGCATGCCCCAAGCGTCGATGCCACAACCATATCTCAGATTTATTCTTCTTCCCCTCAGGATCTCCTGTTGTTAAAGCTTGACGCAACTTGGCTGAACTCTTTGACCCCAAGTCTAAATAATATAGCTTCCCTCGCCTAACACCACAACCAATCGTCTACATTGTTTGGATGTCCTTAAACACACAAGATTTAGGCCAAAAAATAACGACACAAGATAAGGCAGTGGTTATTTGAGAAACTGACAAAAGATTATAATCTAAATCAGGAACAACCAAAACAGAGTCCAAATTCAAAGTGTCAGTGAGGGACAAGGATCCTTCCCCAACAATCGGGATTGAGGTACCATTGGCAATAGAAATAGAACTTTGTGAGGAAGGTTTAAGAGGTGAGACTTGTCTAGAATCAAATGTCATATGGTCCGAAGCACCAGAATCAATTATCCATGTACTATTAGAAACAGCGTCAGAAATATTTAAAACCTTACCACCATTACCTGCTGTTGCTGCTAATGCCGAGATGTGTCCAGCCGCGGGTTGACTAGCCCCTTCATTTTCTGTTGCTGCTTCAACAACCGCAGCGGTGGAGACCTTCTTGGAATTCTTCTTCCTTGAATCACGATTTTGATCCCACCATTCTGGATACCCCAACAGTTCATAGCACCGACTTTTTGTGTGACCAACTTGATCACAGTGAGTGCATTTATAGGAAGATTTGTCGCCACCAGTAGCGTCCTTAGGATGGCTGAACTTCGTTCGGTCCTGCTGGTGTTGAGAGGACCAGCTTTGAGTGGACCTGTTACGAGTTACCATGGCGGAGGCTTCAAAATTCTCTACTTGCCCATTCGTCACTCCACGTCAGACATCTTCGCGGTGAACTAGGGCATAGCACTCTTCTAATTCAGGGATAGGATCCTTCCTTAAGATTTCGCCGCGCACTTGCTCGAAATCACCTTCTAATCCAGCGAGAAAGATATGCACCCTTTGTCGTTGAAGCGATTTTTGATAAGATGCAACATCTGTCTCGTTCACCATGACCACTTTATCACGATGATCCAACTCACTGAAGATTTCAGTCAGTTCTCCATAATATATAGAGAGAGAGGTCTGCCATTTTGTTTGGCAGAGAAAGCCCTCTGGTTCAAGGTAAAACCTGTAATTCATCTGCTCCATCATAAAAGGCTTTAGACAGAGCTTTCCAAATATCGCGTGCCGTAGGTAAGCGAATGTATCGCTTCATGATCTCTGGGGACATAGACATCAGCAACCATCTTTTGACCTTCTGATTGTCTGCGTACCTTCATCTTTCTCCGTAGGTGGCGGTGATGTGCCACGAATGAAGGAGAGTTTCTCCTTCTCAGCAATGTGCATCTCCAACATTTGAGACCACAGATCATAGTTGGTCTCATTCAATACAATTGCTGCATTGAATGATGAACCTTCGTGTTGAATAATGATGGGGGTAGATTTGGTGCCAGATGTTTCAGAACCTGACTCGCCCATGGTTTAAGGATTGAAAGGAAAAAAAAAAAAAAGGGATTCGAGGATTCAAAGAAGAATAATTTTGGGTTTCTAAGCTCTGATACCAAGTTCAAATCAGAGAAAAGAATCAATTATTATTCATACCATTGCAACCTATACACATACATATTTATACATGACTGAGGCCCCTATAATCAAGCCAAATCCCTACAATTAAGCATATCTAATCTCTAAGCTAGGAAAGAATAACAATTACAATATAATTACATGATCTCCGTGATTCACAGTAATCAAGAGTGATTTGCGGTAATGGTGTGGGCTGCCTGCCCAGCGCGCACTCGAAGAGTCGCCACCCGGATTTTTGAGATGGATGATCCGAGAAACCGAGAAACTTGTTTGGAAAAGGCTTTTGGTCTAACGAAAACGTTAAGATTTTGGGTTCGGGAGCCACGTTACAAATGGGGAAGGTTTTTCTGTAAAAAGCACCCCACTCGCCCGGTGAAGCTGGTCTCTACTAAGCATTGTCAAAAGGGGAAATTTTTAATATCTTTTGGAAAATCAAGTAAAAGGGGAAGGGACATGGGGAATATATCACATTAGTGTGCACATGGTGTTCACTGTACAGAGATGGTAAAGATGATGCAGCGAAGAAAAGAATGGTAAAACTTTCCAACAAACTGTCTGGACTACGGTCATCCTTCATGCGGCACACCATAATAAAGCGCACGGCCTTATGGTATGCCGTGCGTGATTCCTACCTCGTCATCAGGCTGTCATCAGTGTCCAGAACATTGCCCGGCATATTGAATATTACGTGCGACATTTTTCAGAAATATCAGAAGATCCACAGCCATTAGATCACCACAGAACAGTACCATTTCTTCAATCCATAAATATAAAACAACTTTCGATACGTTTGATCGCTTGAGATGATCAAAAAAATCTTATTTATGAGGTAAAACATGGCTTGTAGATATGGTCTTATTCTAAGGACACTGACAACAGACATCTTAACAACAGAAGCAAACCCGATGAGGAGTAACTATGATTCAGACAACTTGAACAAGAAAATAATAGTTAATGAAAAGGCCGTGCATGTGAACCAGCTACGCCATGCGACGCATCAGAGCGCCGTGCGGTGTGGCTTGTCCAGTATAGGGGCTGTTTTGTTTTATGAAAATGATTTTTAGGCCAAATCTTAACCAAAAGGGTTAAGCCTGACGGCAGAAGAGTCCCCTTAGGGCCAGGACAGAGCCTAGCCCAAGGAAACTTGGTTTTTACCTTTGATCTTGAGCTTGAATGAGGATGGATGATAAGGGATGAGTGTGGACAAGATCGGGTGAGAAAAGATGAGTGTGGGTGTGAGTGGTTGTTGGGTGTTTTGGTGGGTGAGGTCTCAAAGTTAGTAAGAGACTAACTTTGATGGTGAGGAGAAAAATGGAGTAAAGTGCCTAGAGAATGTCTTTTTGGAAGTGGCATTCTCAAGGCTTGGAAGTAGGGAATGGATGTGAGAGCTAGAGGAGAGAGAAAGGTTGGGAATAATGATCAAGGGCCCTTTTCTTTTGAGTGGAGGGGTGTATTTATAGGCAAGAGCCAAGGATTTTAAAATTCAAATGGTGGAGGTATTTTCTGGGCGAGCCTGAAGTGCATTTTCGGCTGAGCCATTTTGCAGCTGTGGCTCAAATGGGCGTGGCCGGCCGACAGCTTTCTGAGCCAGTCAGAACTTTTCCTGAAATGCCGTGCGGTTAACCTCATGATCGCGTGCGGTGTAATGAATTTTTTTATGCCGCGAGATGTAGAAGTGTTCCGCGTGTTATTACAGGCTCGGTCCAGGGCTTTTGGGCTTTCTCTAGGCTTTTGGTTTATTTGGGCTGAGGGAATCCTTCATTCAAGCTCGCAAAGGTACCGTTTCCTTTATTTCATCATCAGGGCATACAAAGAACCTCCAAGGTTTGGATTGGGGTGTCTACAGTAGTCCCTCTTTAACGTAACTCGGTTCCATTGGTTGGTACGAGTGACGCTTAAAGAATAGGCATCCCAATCCATTGCTCTAAAGTCTTTTGAACGGAGACAAAACTCATGAAAATTGAAATGCAAGCAAAATTATAGGGGTGGTCGTGCTCGTAGAGCTGCCTACGTACCCTATTTGTAGGGATCAGATCAACGTAGTTCAATCGGGACAATGCAAGTAAAATAAGTCCCGGAGGACAACTAGCAAAATCATGCAATAAACTTGGGAGGATTGAGTGCCAATGGTGTAGAGTGTCGTGAAGCAAATGCAAATAACGCGACAAATTCGAGTCGAGCCTTCAAGAGGCAAAATTCCGAAACGAGCCTTCAAGAGGCGAAAATTCGAGACGAGCCTTCGGGAGGCAAAAATTCGAGACGAGCCTTCGGGAGGCGAAAATTCGAGACGAGAATATTACAAGTCGAGATTAGAAAGGCTTTGGTGAAGTCTGGGGTGGAAAAATGACGACGAGTCCCGGAGGACGAATACTGCGAAAAGTGCAAATATGGCGAGTCCTCGGGGGACGAAAAATTCCACGAGTCCCGGGGGACAAGAATTAAGAAATCCTTTAATCAAAGCACAACATTCAAAAAGATTTTGGTTTAAAAACGGCTGGGATATTTGATTTCCAAGAAGATTTTGGTGGCTGGGGGTTGATCAATTCCTGAGAAAATTGGATTTAATCCTCTGGATCCAAAATGCCGCGCGGTTAGTCATAGCGGCGCGCGGTATTTCAATTTTCCATGCAACTCTTCGATTTTCGAGAATAGTTGGCTGGCTTAAGGGTGCCCATTAATGCAGGCGTGTCCTTTCGACGGCTGGGGCATCTTTATAAGCATGGTGGTGCCCCACCCTGTGCACCACCAACAAGAATCTCTTAAGTTCCTTCTACATTCCAAAACAGATTGCTCTCAAGACTCGTGCATGGCGAACAGCGACTTGGCAACACGGGTGGTTTCCCTCGAGGTCGAAATGGCCTTTTACCGAGAGGAAATCGAAGAACTTAACTGCCAAATTGCAAGGCTCATCTCCACCATCCGGACCCTTTGCCGTGCCGTCTCCAACCTTCAGGACTTTGCTTTTGATCAACAGGATGACGAAAATGACCCAGAGCACGCACCGGGGCGTGAGTCGGAGGAGACCGCGGAGGACTCCTAGAGAAATCCGAATGGTTCTGATGACCGTTCAGATGGGGCGAACGACGCTTCCGGCGAGGGGAGCGACTGAGGGCAAGGATGGAGATGACCAAGAAGGGGGGCAGTAGGACCACTTTTCCTGTTCTCTTTTCCCTTTTTTTTTTTTGAACCAATGTAATGGAAATCCCGGGGGTTACCCCGGTTTGATGAATGGAATGAAAGTCCCTCCTTCCTGTCAAAATAACCCAGTACGCCGCATGTAGCCCATGGAGAGACGTACGTCATAACAAATCAAAGAATCTCATATGCTTAGATCATTATGCCGCACGTTTGAAACATAACGCCGTGCGGCGGTATAAGCTTTGAACCCAGTCCTGATTTAATTCCAAACGAATCGGTTCGAGGGGGTATATACGAGTGAGGCGTATACGATATGCCCCACCATTCGAATTTCCCTCTCTCTTCCTTTCTCAACTATCTCTCTCTCTCTCGCTCTCTCTCGCTCTCCCGATAATCTCTCTCTCTCTCACTTTCTCTACTCTCTCTCTCTTTACATCTCTCATGGATAGCGGCGAGTTACCCGGTGGTGATCATCCACCAAGGGTCGAGATTACACTGCCCCTGGTCCTTTCGGAGGGTGGTGCATTAGTCGGGGAGGTCCCGGAGACCCCTGGGGTTCCGGTACAGGCAACCATGGCCGAAGGGGCCATGGCTTCGGCTGCCACGGTGGCTGGCAAAGACGGCGGCGATAGTGATGATGATGGCAGTGGAGTGTTGGCCAGATATGGTCAAGGTGTGGAGAGTTCTGGTGCAATGGCGCAAACGGACGAGGATACGGTGACGGGCCGATCGGAGGGTGCTATTGGTTTAGAAGAGAGGGTCATGGAGGTTCGCGATGGTGGTGGTTCGGACAGGCGGAAGAGGAGACGGAGGTCTCTCCTGTGAGAGAGCCTTGGGCCGACTTGGGGAAGGACCCCATTGTTGAGGAGGAGCCGGTGGAGGAGCGGGAGACACCGGCTATGTTTATCGGTAGTGGTGCAGGTGCGGGGTCATCACGCCACATAGGTTTGGGTGACTACCTAGAGACGGCGTCCCTGGAGGACTTGGTCGAGACCTTACGAGGAGTGCCAGGGTTGGCGGAGGCTTTACTGAAGTCCCGAGAGACGGAGCTTCGGGCTGACCTTGGGGCTGGAGCTACCGGGGAGCGACAGGCCGAGGAGGAGGCTGGAGGTGAAGCAGTCCCTCGGAGGAGTGTTGTGGACGAGGCGACTGAGGCCTTACGAGAGCGAGAAGCTTACGACGAGGCAACCTACGTACCTTTTTAGCACGTAGTGGTGCCCTCCCTTTTAGACACCTACAGGCCGGAGAGGCCCACGTATGATGAGTCCCTAGTTCTGAGGGATCCACAGCAGCACCTTTCCTTGCGACGAGACGAGGTATACTTTAAATACTTGCATTTTACTTCCAATGCATGATGCTTTTAATTCCTTGTTTTGAATATTATGCATGTCCTAAATATTGCACCTATTTATTGAATATCGTCAATTCATTACCACAGGAAATCACAATCTCATGTTATGGTGGTGCGGCTGACGTGCCGAAGTTCTGGGAGAAGCTCCCTGAGGCGGCGAGGGAGATGGTGAGAGTGGTAGGGTTTGGAGAGTTCGTTGGGGTGCTTACGAGGGCGATCAACGATCGCCAAGTGGTGAGGGCACTTGCCGAGAGGTGGTGGGACACAACAAACTCGTTCCACTTCTCTTTCGGTGAGATGACGGTGACGCCATTGGACTTCTCGGCGATCACTGGTCTGAGGGTCGGAGGTGACCCTATCCCTTACGACGTCACGACGGGGAGGAGTGCAGAGTTTCAGAGGCAGATGCTGGGGTACGTGCTGAGAGCAGAGAAGGAGGATGCCCAGTATGCCCAGCTGTTGGGGTTTTGGACGGAGCCTCCAGTGGGTAGGGTCCAGGAGGAGCAAATGGCGAGGTGCTTTCTGTTGTACATGCTTGGTGCATCCCTGTTTCCTAACAGGCGCGATCGGGTACACCTCTCTTTCTTACCAGCGTTGAGGAACGTCGAGGAGATCGCCCGTTTTGACTGGGGTGGTGCAGCACTGGGTAATGCCATGCCTTCATGGGGTCTCTCTCCCGAGGAGCAAGGAAGAGCCTCGGCGGCTACTGGAGAGTTTGGGAGGCACATCTTGATCCCTTTCCTTTGAATAATTATTTTTTCATTCGTCCATTATACAATACACATTTCGTGCTAACCTTCGATGCCTTAATTTTCTGCTTTGGACGTACAAGGTGATAGGCATGTACCCTGCCGAGACTACGTGCCCTGACGACACGATACTCCTTCGAGCCCTGCGCTGGTCGAAGGAGTACCGAGGGGTGAAGAAGGGGAAGGGCAATCTGAATGCCTTCCGCCTCTTCCTGGACGAGCTGCGTCCTGATCAGGTATCCCTACACCTTTACATCAACTTCTTAATTTTCACGCCCATTTCAGTATGTTGACATTGCTCAATCTTGATGATAGGTCTACTGGCGGATCTGGGACCGCTTCGAGGTCCCATACGTTGCATGGAGTAGGGAGGTGACGAGGGGGAGAGTGCTTCTCGAGTCCCCTTATGGTTGGCAGTGGTACATGGGTGACCGGGTATCACGTCAGTCGCTAAGGTTGGATGCCTTTCGAGTCCCTTGGCCACTCCTTCCTTTTGTGCAGAGGATGAGCCAGTACACTCGAGGGGAGGTCGAGCAGTTCGTGCGGCTAGACCCTAAGCTGGAACCGCTCTTTCTGGCAAGCGCTGACTATGCCGAGTACCAGGCTCGGTACCTGATGTAGAGCTTTGGGATACGCGCTGCTTGGGAGGTGACATAGCAGGTGCATGGCGGTAGAGGTGGAAGATGAGGTAGGAGAGGTGATGGAGGTAGAGAAGGTGGAGGCCGAGGCAACGGTGCGGGCTCGAGTGGAACCAGCTTGCCTCCACTTTCCTGGATAGTGGATGTGACGACCGCCGAGGGGGCTCCTGGTCTAGTGGTGGTGCCAGTCCCACATCCACGGCTCCGGAGTTCCTTGCTCAGGTATGACATGTCTCTATTCCTTTTCGTACATTTGCTATTATCACTGCATGCTCTAATTGATTTCTCCCATTGTGCAGGTGACTCCAGAGCATGAAAAGGAGATGGCGGAGGCCATGATGGGCTTGGAGCAGCTGGTGCAGCTGTACGCCATGGGCCATCCTCCGGAGGTGCTTCCCCGCGCTAGTGGGACAATGGTAAACTTTCAAACTCTGGCTTTTACCTTATTCCTATCGCCTTTTTTTTATAGTTATGATGTGAATGTTGTATGAATGTTATACCATTGCAGGCTAGAGGAGGGGCATCACAGGGGCTACGCAGGAAGTCTGTTCGTATGCCAGCGCTACAGGTCTCTTCTACCGGCTCTCGGGAGGAGCCACCATCAAAGAGGGCACGACACTCGGCGGGGACTGAGAATGAGCCTATCGCCGTCTCTGGCGAGACTGACAAGCCTACTGACGTTGACCTGGAGGACACTTCAGGGAGTACTGTGCCCAGGGCAACCAGTGCTCAGGAGATGGCTAGCTCCCAAGCGGAGGAGGACAAGGAGGAGGGTGAGGACAGGGATGAGGATGAGGACTGAGCTCTTTCTTTTGCTTTTTTCCTTTTTGGTGGGGCCTGCGTGCCTCTTTTGCAGGGTGCCTATTTACCCTCAGTAGATAGGGTTTTGAGCATTAGGTTTGCATGCCTCATTTTGTACTTCGACTCATGGATACTTCTGAGATTATATAGAAAACTGGCCTTTTCAATGACTGTTGAATTTCTTGTACTACTGTCGTATAACATTAACCGGAGTGTGCAACCAGCCATTGATCACAAAACTGAACTGGTCACAAGGTTTGAAATGGGCAATATGATGGCGAATGAACATAACGACAAAGGAATAGAAACCGAAGAAGGCAACTGAATGAATTTTGAAAAATTAACACTATACACGAGAATTTACACAAACGTCCTTTCTACTAACTTAAATATGACTAGGCATGACAACAACGACCTTCAAAACTTAATACATGACTCGAAAGCTCGTCCTCGCGCTTGAAAAATACTTGAGAAGTAAGGAAACATTGACTTAAAGGGGTGACATTCTCAAATTTTGACTTTGAACTCAAACCGGAACTTGGACTAAGTCGCTTTTGACCATTATGACCTGTGTGACTTGATGAAGTGGCTTGAAATGGTTTGAAACGGATTTTGATACCTCGACACGACTTAAGAAGTGGATTTTATCGACTTTTTGTGCCACGATCTCGAATTTTTGAGAATTAACCCAAAGCAAAACATCCCTGAAGTCCCAAATACCTATTGAAGTGTGTTGTGGGGGTTGGTGATGTCTCAAAGTGCCTTAAATTCATTTCATACATCTGCTGTCAAAAACTACAGAAATGCAGACATTAATATGCCGCGCGTAGCTTCAAAATGCCGTGCGTGGCTTCATGTAACTTCGCGGTGTATTTAATGTTATGTGTGGTGATTTCCCAGATTTGGTATGCCGTGCGCCATTGCACTATGCAGTGCGTGGCTTTTTCCTGACAGTCTGCAGTTTGTTGCTTCCCAAGACAGATTGCACGATGGTTGAAGTTTGACCCTTGCAATGGCATTTCTGAACCAATGCATGTCTGCACTGAGTTTTTAGGGTATGACTAAGCTTTTTCCCATAAAAGACTCATGGAAAACTTGCATTTTTGGACACCCGAGGCTCTTTGAAAGTTGAAGTTGTCTCTTCCATCCTTCCTATAAATTCAAGCCTTGAACCTCAAACTTTTTTCACCCCCTTTTAACTCTCATCTTTCTTAAGTTCTTTCTTCCTCCCAATGGCTCTTTCTCTCGTCGGTTCCCTCTGCCCATGGCTAGTCTCTATGGAAGGCGTCGATTGGCTCAACTTTCGGGCTCATGGCCTCTCCTCCATGAGGTACCTTCGCAACATTCGTCTCCATCCTGAGCTTTTGAGAGCAGCCGCGAGTCTTTGGGATTCGGAGGTGCACGTATTCCGCTTTAGCGAACAAGAGCTTTGTCCCACCACAGAAGAGTTTTGTGCCTATCTCGGCGGTTTTGGCTTTGGAGAAGTCATCGTTCCTCCTGTGCGTGAGAGCATTTATAAGGTCTTGGCCACAGCCCTTGGGTTGAATGGTGGCACTGCTAGCTACTTGGTTAGCAACGGTCGTCTCAATGTAATGCGCCTCATTGAGATGTTCTCTCCTTTTGGCAAACTTACGGACATGACCTATCAGACTCGGCGCATGACTGCCCTTTGCATGTGTCTACTTGCCGCCTACCTCTTGGTTCCTTCCACCAGCCATGCTAGCTCGGCATTGGCCAGCATTGCTGTGCAGATCGAGGCTCGGAAAGATGTGATTCCGATGGTTTTGGTTGAGACATTGATAGGCTTGGATAAGGTTCATTCTGGAGAGACCGAGATTTTTGGGGGTAGTCCTCTCCTCCTACAGGTTGGCTTCTCACTCAGCTCTCCTTTTTCGGGCTTTTCTCACATTCTCATTTTACCTCAACGCTCGGCTTGGCTTTCTACGTTTTCTAACTTGTTTTCTCTCTTCTTACAAATTTGGCTTTGTGATAAGGTGAACGTGCTGACCCTTCCTCCTGGCCATCGGATGTATGAGGCTAGGCTGTTGTCTTTACAGTGCTTCGAGTTTGTGGACAGGCGAGCTTCCGAGTGGGTCAATTTCTTCAAACGTCAACGAGCTGAGACTATTTCCTAGAGGTGTTCGTGGCTTGACCTCCCGCCTATGACAGTGCACTGCATGGGTCCTTAGTGGGTCGTTCTTGCTGGCTTGGAGGCTTTTACCTTCTACATCCCCTATCAGATTCAGCGTCAGCTCGGTTTGAGACAAGAGGCTCCTGCGGAGGTCCCGGTGGATGTGGTTCTGCCCCTCTTCCGCCACTTTGTCCTCTGCAACTACCAACGATTCTGGAGGACTCGTGAGGTGACTGATGCGCATCCCTACCCATCTGTGGCGGTACGCGGGAGTTACCGGAAGTGGCTCAGGAAGGACGTTGTTGCAAGAGCTGGGGCCCAAGGAAACTGACTCGATCCTACTACCCTGACCATTGAATAAATCATGGACCCGCTTTTATTATGTCGCACTTTTATTTTCGAAAGTCATGCTCAGTCCTATGTATCAGAAGCAGTTGTCTTCAATAAAATGAGTTGCGGAGGGTCTCCCTCTCTCTGATTCCGTGTCTTAAATTTGTGCAATCTGGATTTTTGTTTTGATTGATTGTGACCGGGCCTTAGGGGGAGGCTGCCTACGTATCCTTTTGACAAAGGAATCAGGTCATAACGTAGTTCAGGGGTAGGGTTCGCTCTGGTTTTGACACTCTCCTTTTGCGCTCAAACTTTTGCCTAGTACCGCCCTTTCGGGTTTTTGGCCTAGCGAGTTCATTCATTGTATGCCTTAACTTTTGCCTAGGATGCCCTTTTAGGTTTTCAACCTAGCAGGCTTTTGCTCTAATTTTTGCCTGGGACTGCCTACCCTTGCAGTTTTCAACCCAGTGAGCTTCTCTCAGGGGTAGTAGCGCTTGAGTTGATCCAGGTTGACCAAAGTTGAGAATTCATTCCCATCTAAGTCAATGAGCTGCGTAGCTCCTCCGGATAGGATGGTCTTGATGATGTAGGGCCCAGACCACTTTGGCAGAAATTTTCCACGTGGGTCGTAGACCGACGCCCGGATTTTCTTCAAAACCATGTCACCTTCTGCCAAGTCCCTAGGCTTCACCTTTTGGTTGAACGCACGTGCGATTCTCCTCTGGTATCCTTGAATGTGGTAAAGGGCCCTTAACCGGCGTTCGTCGAACAACATGAGTTCCTCGAATTGATTGCTCAACCATTCTGCCTCTCGGACATCACACTCGATCATAGTCCGAAGAGATGGAACCTCTAATTCGATAGGAAGTATAGCTTGCATACCGTAAACCAAAGAGTAAGGAGTTGCCCCTGTTGGGGTACGTACGGACGTGCGATATCCGCATAATGCTAATGGCAGCTGTTCGTGCCAGTTTCTTGCAGACTGAATGGTCTTGATTGTTTTGTTAGCTGCTTCCACGGCTCCTTTGGTTTGCGGCCGGTAGGTTGTTGACTTGTGTACTTGGATTTGGAACTCATCCAAGACTTCCCTGGCTTGCCCCTTGAAGTGAACTTCATTGTCGGACACGAACGCCTGAGGGACTCCGTACCGATAGATGACGCTTTGCTTGATGAAGTGCACGACTTGAACTACAGTCAGGGGCGGGTTCTACCCATTTTGTGAAGTAATCAACAGCCACTAGGATGAATTTATGGCCATTGGAAGCTGCTGGCACAATCCTTCCAATGACGTCAATACCCATGTTGAGAAAGGCCATGGTGAGGTCATTTGCTGCAGCTCATGCGGTGGAACATGCGTGAGGTTGGCGTGAATCTGGCATTTATGACACCATCGTACGTACTCCACACATTCTGTCTCCATGGTGGACCAAAAGTATCCCTGCCTCAAAATCTTCTTGGCGAGCATTATGCCATTCATGTGAGGACCGCACACGCCCTCCTGAATTTCTTCCATTACCCTTTTCTCTTCCGCACCATGGACGCATAGCTTGTGCATACCACAGTGTGACCTTCGATACAGATTTCCGCCACAGATGATGTACTGAGCTGCCATCCTCTGGAGAGCTACTCTGTCTTTCTTACTGGCCTCAGCGGGGTATTCCCCCCTTTCTACTAATCTCCAAATGTCATAAAACCAAGGGTGACCATCATCGGGCTCGTCAACGACCATGACATACTGGTATATTGGTGTATCACTTTGCTCGATCACAATTGGTCTTAGCCTTACACCGACAGGGATTTCAACCATGGATGCCAGCGTTGCCAGAGCATCTGCAAAGTGATTCCTGAGATCTTGATGATACGACTTTAGTTTTTCTTCTTTGACTTTCCAATCACCGTTTGCTTGGGATACAACCAAGTTCGAATCTCCTATAGCCTCAAGTTCTTCTATGCCAATCTCAATGGCTGCTTCCATGCCTACAATACAGGCTTCGTACTCTGCCTGATTGTTGGTGACTTCAAAGTTAAGCTTGAATGCAAGCGGGATGTGCGATCCTTCAGGTGAATTAACAGCATACCAATCCCAAACCCTTTCTGGTTAGCCGCTCCGTCGAAGTACAACTGCCACACATCCTCGGCCATAGTCATTACGTCTTCATTAGGGAACTTGAATTCGGCATATTCCCCTCCCTCAACTGGGCAATCGGCCGGCGACGACTCTTCCCTTTACAGACTTCCTGGTGACATACTTTAATTCGAACTCAGCCAGCATTAGCAACCACCGCGCCATCCTTCCCGTGAGAGCTGGTTTCTCAAATAGGTACTTTAGGGGATCCACATTCGAGATATTAGCCTTACTGGGTAGGCTAGCATATAATGTCTCAATTTTTTGGAAGCCCAAACGAGTGCCCAACATGTCTTTTCTAGCGGAGTATAGCATTCTTTGGATCCGACCATCTTTTTGCTGAGGTAGTAAACAGCCCTTTCAACCCCATCGTCTCCTTCCTGTGCCAACATACATCCCATTGAGGACGGAATGACTGATAGGTATAGGATCAAAGGTTTTCCTACTACGGGTGGCATCAATACTGGCGGATTTTACAGATAGGCTTTGATAGCTTCAAAAGCTTGTTGGCATCTGTCGTCCCACACAAATGGCATTCCTTTCTTAAGTAAGCGGAATATGGGTTCACATGTTGATGTCAATTTTGCAATGAATCTACTGATGAACTGTACTTTGCCAAGAAAACTCCTTACATCTTTTTCTGACCATGGCGGTTCCATTTCCAAGATGGCCTTAATCTTTATTGGATCGACCTCGATGCCGCGAGTGGTAATCATGAACCCGAGCATCATACCCGCAGTGACCCCAAACGTGCATTTAGCCGGATTAAGGCGCATCCTGTATTTCCTGATTCTCTCGAAAAACTTCCTGAGCGCAGGTAAATGCCCTTCTCGCTCTTTCGCCTTAACGATCATGTCATCAACGTAGACCTCTACTTCCTTGTGAATCATGTCATGCAACAAGGTCGTAGCAGCTTGCTGATAAGTGGAGCCGGCATTCTTCAACCCAAAAGGCATGACCCGGTAGCAGTAAGTTCCCCATTCAGTGACGAACGTGGTTTTCTCCCGACCTTCCGGGGCCATGAGGATCTGGTTGTAGCCTGAAAAACCATCCATGAAAGAAAGCAAGGCGTGCCCAGCGGTATTATCGACCAGTACATCGATGTGTGGCAGCGGGAAGTCATCCTTTGGACTAGCTTTGTTTAAGTCCCTGAAATCGACACAAACCCTAATTTTGCCATCCTTTGTCGGGACAGGAACAATGTTTGCGACCCACTAGGGGTACTCAGTTACTATTAGGAATCCTGCATTGATTTGTTTAGTGACCTCTTCTTTTATCTTAAGCACCCAATCGGGCCTCATGCGCCTCAATTTCTGTTTTACCGATTTCGCGTCAGGATAAAGGGGGATCGGGTGTTCCACAATTTCAGGATTGATTCCAGGCATATCAGCATGCGACCATGCAAAAATGTCTTCGAATTCTTTTAGCAAACTTGCAAGAGCTCGGCGCTCTTCTTCTGATAGCGCGGAACCGACTGAGTTATCCGGGGATTCCCTTCATCTCTCAAATTTATTGAAACAACTTCTTCCTTCACAGGCTGAGCATGCCTTTCATCTTCCCTTTCAATTAGGGATTGGATTTCTTTAGGAATGTCCCCATCGAAATCGATCTCTTCATCATCAGGGTCGACACAATTTATTTCAAAGTCAGGAAAGTAGGCGGAATCAGATTCATTTATTTCACCATTAGCAGAGGCCTCGGGGGCACCATACACACAGGTAGACTCGAATTCAAAGTATAGACTCTGAGGAGCTAGGCCGAGAGGCACCAACTCAGACTCAACAGACTTAGAAGACTCAGAGGATTCAGACTTAGGCTCGGAATCAGAATCGGACTCAGGCTCGGATTCATGGTAGGTTGCACTTAGTATGAAAATCCAGTTCTTGTAATCCCCAACGGCATCCATGATAAGCGAAGTCGGGTCTCCGGGGGCCTCCTGCCCTAGCATCAGCACTTCTGCTTCCATGGCCATACCCATTGGTTCGTCCTCCTCAAATAAGATCGCTAGACTACCCATGGCAAAGACTTCAACCCAATCAGCCAATTTCTTCTGTTTGATCGCAACTTTAGATTCCCCATCACTTTCCGGCCAGACATCATTGGCAAATATCTCAAATCCTGGCAGAAAAGTATTGGTTTCCTTGTCCCAGAACGGTTCTGGATACCCCTGGTAAACTTGCTTTGCTTTCTCCTTAACGAAGTAGTCCTCCAATTTGTCTCCCTTCTTCAATTTCCTAACTCCGGAGGGCAGATATCCTAGGCCAGTTGTACGGGTCAAAATTCCTTGTTCTTCAAACTTCGCAAGCCCCTAGAGATTCTTTCCCAATCCCAAGCCTGGCATATAGGTGTGGGCAGCATGCCCTTAGAAAATGATTTCGTTCCTTTCTAACAAGAGGCCCTCGGATCGAGGGAGCGCAAGCGCGGATGGCAAGCGCTCGGAATACAGAGTCGCCACTCGGGTTTGAAGGTCCGACACCCAAGGAATCGTATTTCGAAACACCTACTGCGCTATTCGATTTGAAAAAGTGAAAGCACCAATCCGTCATAACCATATCTGGGTTCGGGAGATCGGTCTCTACTTAGGTACCCCTCTCGCCCAATCCAGAGATCGGTCTCTACTTAGGCATTTTGTGAAAACTTTTAGGGCGAGGTGTGGGCTACCAGCCCGAAAAAAACAAAAGGTTTACGTTTTGCTTTTATATTTTCCCGCCGCTTTGAAGAGAAATACGCCGTTTGAAGAGTCGCCACCCGGATTTGCAGTATATCACCCGAGAAATCGTTTTGTTTGGAAAACCAGTTGATTTGAAGTTGAAAACCAGAGATCAGTTTCAAGGGTCCGGAAGCCATGTTATGAGGGGGGAAGGGTTTTACGGCACCCCCCTCGCCCGATTCGAAATCGGTCTCTACCTCATACATAAGCTTAAGTTTTTCATTCTTAGATACTTCCGTGTCTATACTTGGCAACTCTCAAGCATAGTCGTCGTTCGCGCGCGACTCAATTTCGTGCTTGTTCATGCACATATAATTAAGTGTTATGAATAAACCTTCATATGTGCATTCGAGCATAAACTTAAGTGTTTCATACTTAGCAAGTTCCTAAGTTTCTTATACTTAGTATTGTTGTGCTTACATGCACACACCCTAGTTTCGTGTGTTTATTCATACACATCTAAGCATTCGTACGTAGTCGGGCTTGTGTGTTCCTTCATACACCTCAATCGTACTCAATCCCTACCGGATCTATTTCCAGACCTAAACCCTTCGTGCCTGGCCAATTTCGTGCGTTCATTCATACACACTTTTTGTACTGTGCTTGCTCACCCAAGTGTTTCATACTTGGCAGACTCCTAAGTGTTTCATACTTGACAGACTCCTAAGTGTATTCATACTTTAGATAAATCTGGATATTCTCGTATGCTCCCCAAGTTCCTCGTACTTGGAAATATGTGCATATTCACGTATGCAACCCAAATGTCTCGTACTTGGGTATATTCTGAGTTAGATCATACTCAATCAAATTCTGGCATTATTCATTGCCATGGCCTAAGTTTACTCATACTTAGCCAAATTTGGAGTATAATCATACTCCATCAGATTTTGGCATTACTCATTGCCATGGCCTAAGTTTATTCATACTTTAGCCAAATTTAGAGTATGATCGTACTCAATCGGATTTCGGCATTACTCATTGCCATGGCCTAAGTTTATTCATACTTAGCCAAATTCGGAGTATGTTCGCACTCCATTGAATTTTGGCGTCACTCATTGCCATGGCCTAAGTTTATTCATACAAAGCCAAATTCGGAGTATAATCGTACTCCATCGGCTTTTGGCATTATTCATTGCCATGGCCTAAGTTTATTCATACTTAGCCAAATTTAGAGTATGATCGTACTCAATCGGATTTCGGCATTACTCATTGCCATGGCCTAAGTTTATTCATACCTAGCCAAATTCAGAGTATGTTCGCACTCCATTGAATTTTGGCATGACTCATTGCCATGGCCTAAGTTTATTCATACAAAGCCAAATTCGGAGTATAATCGTACTCCATCGGATTTTGGCATTATTCATTGCCATGGCCTAAGTTTATTCATACTTAGCCAAATTTGGATTATGATCAGACTCCATCGGATTTTGGCATTACTCATTGCCATGGCCTAAGTTTATTCATACGTAGCCAAATTTAGAGTATGATCGTACTCAATCGGATTTAGGCATTACTCATTGCCATGGCCTAAGTTTATTAATACTTAGCCAAATTTAGAGTATGATCGTACTCAATCGGATTTCCGCATTACTCATTGCCATGGCCTAAGTTTATTCATACTTAGCCAAATTCGGAGTATGTTCGCACTCCATTGAATTTCGGCATCACTCATTGCCATGGCCTAAGTTTATTCATACTTAGCCAAATTCGGAGTATGTTCGCACTCCATTGAATTTTGGCATCACTCATTGCCATGGCCTAAGTTTATTCATACTTAGCCAAATTCGGAGTATAATCGTACTCCATCAGATTTTGGCATTATTCATTGCCATGGCCTAAGTTTATTCATACTTAGCCGAATTTAGAGTATGATCGTACTCAATCGGATTTCGGCATTACTCATTGCCATGGCCTAAGTTTATTCATACTTAGCCAAATTCGGAGTATGTTCGCACTCCATTGAATTTTGGCATCACTCATTGCCATGGCCTAAGTTTATTAATTCAAAGCCAAATTCGGAGTATAATCGTACTCCATCGGATTTTGGCATTATTCATTGCTCCCCAATATGGAGGCAAATTAAGTGTCTTTAGGTCCATACTTAGCTTAGTCGCGCTAGGACCGAACACAAATAAAATTTCTTAATTCCGTCACAAAGCTGCTCATAGCTGAATAATTTCTATGGAATTCTGATCATAATTCTCTTATAGCAACTCATAGCTAAAATATAAATTGCAATAAGTAATTCTACTACTTATCTGTATATTCCATGGCATATGCATTGGATTCCCATCCAAGACTTTGAGGCGATAAGCTTCAATCTCAGCTATCTCTGTAACCTTGTATGGTCTCTCCCAATTCGGACCAAGCTTCCCATTCGTGGGATCTCATGCAAAAACTTCCTTAGTTTCTTAGCCTTCAGTACTTTGGGCGCTTCGTAACCCAACCAACAAGGCTTTGTATTCTACCACATTATTCGAAGCATTGAGCTGAACAACCAGTTCTAGCATCACAACCTTAGGAGAGCATATCATAATTTGTGCTCCTGAATCTTGAACTGTAAACATATAATTTTCACTCCTTTTGATCCTGCTCGGTAGATTCCTTCCTTCATCGTAATCACTCCCGCGTGGGTTTATTAAGAGAGCATCGTTGTCCGATAACTATACAATTTCCAGGTTTCTGTCCATAAAGGTGCTTTGGTTTGTTGCCTATTCGAGCACTACCTGAATTCTCCACCTTTCGTAGGCATCTATACCAGTCTTTGATTTCTTGCTCACGTTTTTTCATACGCTAAGCAATTTCTTCAATACTACATTCTTTCTCTTTGAGACCTTTCGTAGTCTCGAGTACGTTGTGATCGCCTAACAAATTTAGACCGATCCTCATGATCATCTAACAGATTCAGATTGGCCTTCGCGAGAGCCTAACAAATTTGTACTGCTCTGTGCGATTGCCTAAACAATTTAGACTACTCCGTGCAATTGTATAGAAATTTTGAATTGCTCTGCATGGTTGCCTAGCAGATTCAAACTGCTCCTTAGGATTGCCTAGCAGATTCAAACTGCTAAGTGCAATCGCCTAGCAGGTTCAAACTGCTCCTTAAGATCGCCTAGCAGATTTGGACTGCTCTGCGCTGCTACCTAGCAGATTCAAACTGCTCTGCGCGGTCGCCTAGCAGGTTCAGACTGCACTGCGCTGCGCGGCTGTGGAGCAGATTTTGACTGCACTTCGAGATTACCTAGCAGATTCAGACTGCTCTGCTATCGAGCAAATTCAGACTGCTCCTTAAGATTGCCTAGCAGATTCAGACTGCTCTGCTACCGAGCAAATTCAGACTGCTCCTTAAGATTGCCTAGCAGATTCGGACTGCTCTGTGCTGCTGCCTAGCAGATTCAAACTGCTCTGCGCGGTCACCTAGCAGGTTCAGACTGCACTGCGCTGCGCGGCTGTGGAGCAGATTTTGACTGCTCCTTAGGATTGCCTTGCAGATTCAGACTGCTCTTTGCAATCGCCTAGCAGGTTCAGATTGCGCTGCTACCGAGCAGATCTAGACTGCTCCTTAAGATTGCCAAGCAAATTCAAACTACTCTGTGCTGCTACCGAGCAGATTCAGACTGCTCCTTAAGATCGCCTAGCAGATTCAGACTGCTCTGCTACCGAGCAAATTCAGACTGCTCCTTAAGATTGCCTAGCAGATTTAGACTGCTCTGCTACCGAGCAAATTCATACTGCTCCTTAAGATTGCCTAAACAATTTAGACTACACCGTGCTGCTGCCTAGCAGATTCAAACTGCTCTGCGCGGTCGCCTAGCAGGTTCAGACTACACTGCGCTGCGCGGCTGTGGAGCAGATTTTGACTGCACTTCGAGATTACCTAGCAGATTCGAACTGCTTTGACTTCCATCTTGGCACCTTGATTAGCTCCCCCAATCCTAGGAGCATACAATATTGAAGGACTTGCTCATAGCCCTACTCAGTGCCTTCTCAGGAGCACCAGGCAAAAAAGGTGTCCTCTCATTTTCCCTCTTGGATCATCCTCCATTCGCGGAGTCTTTACGCTTCTAGAAAACATTGTTGATCTCAAAGAATTACTCCGTTTAGATTTCTCGAATCTCTCTCTCTCATGCCTTTTAATCAGGCGTGCATACCCCTTGAGTTCATCCTACCATTTTATCCTTAGAACTCTAGGACTGAACCAGCGAGTGACTCGTACCCGCCAAGCCATTCCTTTACTCCACCAGCGGCTTTTTCGGAGCCTGCAGTGGCGTTTTGTCACGACCCCCTCAAGACCATGCGTGTTCTTTGGGTCGTATGGCTCTTCTTCCATCATGGTTTCAATGGGAATTCTATCGTTTCCCACAGACGGCGCCAATTGTAAGGGGGAAAAATCCGCTTAGTGCTAACTCTAGCTTTTTGGTAAACAGCTTCACGTGCCTCCTCGCCGGAACCCTAGCCCTTCGCCGGAACCCTAACTACAAAACAGACAAGGGTGAGCGCACCTTTGCCTTTCATGGCAAAGGCCCTCCGATGCCTAAGTTAGTATCACGTACTAGCAGAAAAACCCTAATTATCAGTAGGTAAATAACTCGATTGCAGTAGACTGCGTACCTTTCACCTTTAGGTTTACCTTGTATTTATAGATTCACAGATGCTTGTTGCCCAAGTATCCGTGTTGCCCTAGGTTTCCTATCTCATACCTCTCATACAGGAAACCCATAATATCTTGGATTCTCATTCCCTTATCAGTTCATTACCTTAGTCCTTTTAGGACTCTTTTCCATAACTGACCGAACATCCCATTCCCGTTGGGTATCTCTCCTGGATCCTATATTCTCGGGATCCCATTCCTTTACGAAACCAATTGTAATGGAACCTCCTAGAGTATTCCCTCTGCTCCAGCACTTGATTGGAGTTCTTCCCTTGTTCGGCTACTTGGACCAACGTCCTCTCAGGAGCTCTCCTCCTATTCGGCCCTTTTGGACCAGGAACAAACTACTTGGACCAACAACTTCACATGTCACTGGTCCTTTATCAATCTCTTGGTCCAATAACTTCTCATGTTTACTGGACCTTAACCCCATACAGACTTCCTGGACCAATGACATTTCATATCGCTGGTCCATATTGTCGACCACCGGCTTGCACGACGACTACCCCTTTCATATTTACACCATGGTCCCACGTACCACGTGTTTGGGCCCTGTTTGGCCTTGTTCGGGAATACCTCCCTACTCCTACGTGGTCTTCAATTTGATTTGACCCGATAATACGGCCTCGACCCAAGCTTGTTTGTAGTTTTTCGGTATGTCGTAGAATGTGTCCACATTTTCTTCGGCCGACACAATCACTACAAGAAAAAACACATTTGGCGACCAACTTTTGGCGACCAAACCATTTTTTGTCGCCGATTCAAAACTTTTGGCGACAAAATATTTTTCGTCGCCAATTGTAGACATTTGGCAACTAAATTATTTATTGTCGCCGATTGTTGGGGAACTTTGGCGACAAAAACATAATTAGTCGGTGAAAGGCTACCATTTGGCTACCAAATACCATTGGTCGCCGAAAATGAACAATTGGCGACCAAACAATTTGTCGGCAAAGAAAAACATTAGGCGACAAAATATTTTAGTCGGCAAAAGCTACCATTCAGCTACCAAAGAGTTTTGGTTGCCGAAAACGATCAATTGCCAACAAAAATATTAGTCGGAAAAAAAGTAAAATTATATATTACAACCTAGGCAGTCGTCCGGAGGGAGTTCAGCCCCTCCTATACCATGCCCGATGGTAGGGTTCTGCTCCTCAATGACTCCATGAAAGAGGAGCCGAACCTTGCAGTTACTCTTCTGAGGGGGCTAGCCCTGCCGAAGGATTATGACCAGGTGCCCACCGAGCTTCTCCCAGGCCTTGGTGAGATGTGTTCTCATCTCATTCAGGTAAGTCTTTTGATTTTGCTTTCGATAATTCTTGCACTTGAATTTTTATGTCAAGTTTATGACTTGTTCTTTTTCCAGGCTGGGCAGGTAGCTTTAAAGGCGTATGACAAAGTGAGCAAAGTCACCACCGAATGTGAGCGCTACAGGACTGACCGAGACTCCTACCGGACCAAATGGAGGATCTCGGAGCAGTAGATTAAAGACACGGAGGCCGAGGTGGAACTGCTGAAGAAGGAGCTTGCCGATGCCAAAGCTTCTGTCGAGGCATAAACAAAGAAGATGAAGGAGGAGGAGAAGGAGAAAATGAAGGTTGCCGACGCCAAAGGGTATGAAGCCAGCATAAAAAGAGCTACGCTGGAGTACACTTAAATCACGCACAAGATGGTGAATGACGAGCTTGAGGTACGGTTGCCGGACTTCTACAGGCTCGGTTATGCTGCGGGAGCCGAGGCGATGGCGGGTGTGATGGCTATCCAGCCAGAATCTGGCTTCCTGAGCCAGCTTCTCGAGCCGGATGTCCCCGACCTCGAGCTTCCTTATACCGAAGAAGAGTGTCTCCACTACCTCCGAAGGAAGATGAGGACGAGGAGATGGCTGAAGGTACTGAGAATGAGAAGCCGGCCGAGGGAGAGAGGAAAGATAGGGCAACTGAGACCGAAATCCAGAAGGAGGTTGCTGCTGAAGAAAACCCTTGAATCTTTTTTCCAAATTTTGAACTTTTCAAAGGACTGGACGGCTCCAAACATTTGGAGTTTGTCGTGCCAGATGTAATAGTTAAACTAGGGTATTTCACCGAACGAGTTTCATGTTTCGATTTTGTAATAGTTTGGAGGGGGGATGGCACCGAACAATCTACCACGCCGTGCCTCCTTGTTAGGATTTTCTTCAAGTACATGTTCTGTTTTCCATGTCTTCAGAAATTTTTGCATGTGCTGCTTGTTTCAATGGTTAATATTTCTTCATGCCTTAGAAATATTTTGATGATCTTACCGAGGGTTTTGAGCCTTGCTTTAATCATTTACCCAATGGTAGCCCCTATTTTGCTGTTGGGCTCGGCTCAGATGCCAATCCTATACCAAAGTATAGAGCTAAGTAAATGTTGAGTGTGGCCTTTTGTTCAAGTCAAAAATGAACGTAGCCAAACTGTTAATAAACCAATAGGTTAAATGTCCAAGTGTGGCCGAACGTCAAATCGTTGGAGCCATGATTGATTTGTGGATTTTAGATCCAAACGTATGTTTGATGGCTTAAAAGCCGAGCTGGGTGACTAAGTCGAATGATATAAGTAAGAGTACATGAAGTAGAACTTGTTGCTTTGGATAATAGGTAGTACTTCTCATTTAAGGAAAGACATGTCCAAAACTTAGTACAAAATTTTCTAAGTAAAAACAGATAGAGGCCGAGACAAGCTCAGGCCAAGTAATACTTCAGAGGTATGTCTTCTAGAGGTTTAGAGCGTTCCAAGGGTTCTCAATCTCCCTTCCATCTTTGTCTTTGTAGACACCTCCCAAACGGGCATCGCCATACAGATTGATCACGTTTGTTTGCTCGATTGGTTGCTTGCTTCGTAAACCAAAATCATGGACATTCCCATGGCTAGGAACATCGCCACATGATAGCGGTTATCATCAAAACAAAGTCGCCACCCAGTTTATTAAAACTGGGAAAATAGATAGAGATTCTGGGTACGGGAGCCAAAAGTACAATAAGGGGAAGGTGTTAGGCACTCCTCTTTGCCCAGTCGTGAGACTGGCCCATAATCGTTCAACATAAGACATGTAGATGCTTTGTTTAATTCCAACACATAGTCTGTTTATTTATTCCTTTAAACAGTAAGCAAGGTGAGTCAGTGCGATAAGTAAGCATGCATTCAGAAAGCAGAGAAGCAAACAAAATGTCCCAGGGAGATGGATCCCGCGGCCGGTGAATGGATGTCACGGCCGAGGGATCCTCCTGGTTTGATGTACCGGCCGAGGGATCGAAACCCCTGTCGGTGTTCTTCCTCACACCAGACAGAAAGATTAACAGGTAATCAAAACGCTACGATTAGTAAAAAAGGACAGTAAATAAGACAAACCAGAGGCCGTTGGGCCTCACCACCTTGATCCCTCAGTTGCTTGATTGCTTTGGATTGGGCGTGGTTGACTGATTGCTTGATTGAAAACCCTAGGGTTAGGGTTTGAACTTCAGGGTTTGATCGCCGGATTGACGGCTACCTTCGGAAGGTTAGGGCTTTTGAAGAGGGGGATTGAGAGAGTATTTGTGCAGAGTTTTGAGGCTTGAGAGAGTGTATACTCTGATAATTTCGTGTGTTTATTTTCGGAGTCCAAAGGCCCTTTATATAGGCAATTGGTGACTCACTCTGGCCAATCAAATCACGAGATGGCAATTGCAATGCATCTCTAACTCTACGTCGTAATCTCTGAGCGTAGCCCGAATGCATCGGAAAGGTAGTGTAATTGGATCAAACGTCTGACAGAACACGTTCCAGAGTCTGGGAAAAGGTCGATCTGGCGGCCGAGTAGAGGATATCACGGCCGAGTAATGGATGTCTCGGCCAAAGGATAGATCTTGCGGCCGAGGGATTGATCTCTCACGGAGATTTTGCTAGCAACAGGTTGCTCGGGTGAGGAAATGATGTTAGGGCCGTGAAATCGATGTCACGGCTGACAGATGGATTCTCCTAGGCTTCTGTATTTCTGTCTGAAAGGCTGTATGGCTCTGAATTGGGTCCTCTAAGTGGCTCAAAGTTCTTACCGAAAGTCCTAAGGTTCTTAAAGAAGCAATCAGCAATCACTATATCCGTTTCATCATCGGGATGGTCCCAAGGTGGGACTTGAAATAATCGTTAGGCCAAATTGGAGTGTCTACAGATGCCCCTCTTTGACTGAACTCAGACGGATCGCGAGACATGTTTGAGTAAGAGTCAAAGCTGTAAAAAGCAACTCAATTTGGTCCAACCACTATTCCAAGGGGTTTTTGAAAAAGGTTTTGTTATGGTCGGGCCGGGAGGCTGCCTATGTATTCCACAAGGGAAATTCAGACCAATCGTAGTTCGGGCGATAAAGAAAAATAAAAGTTTGGAGGGTTAGAGACAGAAGACGTACCTTAGGGCTTAAAAAGCCGTAGTGTGACGTACCTAGACTGAGCCAGGGTTTTGGCGAAAGATAGTTGAAGGAGCGCAGGGCTGCCTGGGGAGTTTTTTGCGGAGAGTTTCCTTAGTATTTTGGGGTAGATCAGTACACTGCAGGTGCGTTTGCTTTTCTTGATCATCCTTACTTTGACTGAAAGGAGCTCAGTAGAGTAGCCTATCCTTGCGAATGAGCTGGAAGGAATTGATGTAATGGGGTGGAATCCAAACCATCTGCTGGGATGAGTTGGACGCTGGTTTGCTTTTGAGATGTAGGGGGGCACAGGGCCAGTAACTGGAGCACAGAGCTTTGCGTAATGAGGGAACCGAGGCACGGAGCCGGTTGTAGTCATGAGGCGAGAGCCTGAGGTGTGATGGAATTGAGGCGTGGAGCTTGTTGCAGTCTTGAGGCGAAGGCCTGAGGAGATTGGATAGGACCGAAGCGCGGAGCTGGTGTTGATCATAAGGCGAGAGCCTGAGGTGTCGGAGCTTTTGAGCTTGATAGGACCGAAGCGCGGAGCTGGTATTGATCATAAGGTGATAGCCTGTGGTGTCAGAGCTTCAAGCTTGACGTGATGAACCGAAGCGCGGAGCTGGTATAAGGCAAGGGCCTGAGGTGAAGGAACTGAGGCGTGGAGCCTGAGGTGATTAGATTGAGGCGTGGAGCCTGCTGCAGTCTTGAGGCGAGGGCCTGAGTTATCGGAGCTTAGAGCTTGACGTGATTTGAATCGAAGCGTAGAGCTGGTTGTATTCTGATGGTCTGTGCATGGAGCTTTTCCATCATAAGTGTTGGCGTGGAGCCAAAGGATCGAGGCGCTGGACTGATCAATAAAACCGAGGCGTAAAGCCGGTTGATTGCAGGATTAACCTGTTTCATGAGAGATATGCAGAGTGTATATGCGTGATGATGGTTGTTAGATGTGAACAGATATGATGATGCAGACTCGATGTGATAATGCAATATGTGCACGGGCCCGTGCGTGTGTGTTTGTTTTAAGCTTAGAGCTTCTATCAAGTTCCGGACTTGAGCATTCAGAGCGTAGAGCTCAAGCATTCGGACGGCAGAATCCGAGCATTCAAAGTACAGGCTTTGAGCGTCCAGTACGCAGTGGTTGGGCATCCAAGCGTAGAGCTTGAGCATTCAAAAATGTTAGATTTTTGAGCATTCAGGCGTAGAGCCTGAGAATAGATGTCTTGATTGTTGGGGCGGCGTAGAGCCTGTTGCTTGTTTACGGCTTCGAGCCAGTTGAGATGATGGGCTTTGAGCCGCTGAGTTGTGATAACAGGCGTAGAGCCTGTCGATAATGGGCTTTGAGCCGCTGAGATTGGTTGTTTACGACTTTGAGCCAGTTGAGACAGTGGGCTTAGAGCCGCTGAGTTGTGATAGCGAGCGTAGAGCTGCCGAATGAGTGAATATGGGCGTAGAGCCTGTTGATAATGGGCCTCGAGCCGCTGAGTTGATTGTTATGACTTCGAGCCAGTTGAAACGGTGGGCTTGGAGCCGCTGAGTTGTGAATACAGGCGTAGAGTCTGTTGCTGTGATAGCGAGCATAGAGCTGCTGGGATGGTTATTATGGCTTAGAGCCAATTGAGATTGCTTGAGTATGATTTGTAGGCGTAGAGCCTGCTGTTGAGATGGCGAGCATAAAGCTGCTAAGTCGAGGGCTTGGAGCCGCTGAGATGATAGGCTTGGAGCCGCTGAGTGATGGGCATAGGCATAGAGTCGCTGAGTGAGTTGATATGGGCACGGAGCTGCTTATTTTCTTGGTAGTGGATACGGGCATAGAGCCGCTGGATGTTTTGACTTATTTTTTTGGCCAGCAGTTTGTGGAGAGAGAGCTTCCTCATGCTTGGATATGCCCCCAAGGCTGGTTTTGATTGACTCGGGGGTGCCCCCAAGGCTATTTGGTTGGTTGAGGACCCAGAATCCATGATAGCTTGAATTGATGCACTGAGCATGATCTGATGTTTGTTGAAGGAAATTGATTAGGAGGCCAGGAGATCGATCTCTCGGCCGAAGGATTGATGTCTCGGCCGAGGAATTGAAGTCTCGGCCGCATAATCGGTTTGTTTCCAGGGGCCTATAAAAGGCCACGGCCTCAACCGTTTCGTTACATTTTCCTTTCTTTCCTCTCCCCTTTCTCTGCGTCCGAGACCCTTACCGAAGACCTCTTCCGTTTCTCCTCGTTCCCGACAGCTCCGGGCTATGGATGACACACTGACGTGGCTAGCGTGCGCGGAGGGAGACCGCGTTTGCTTTTGGTCCCATCTTGATGCTTGATTTGGGACCCTCGCATAGGTATGCTTGATTAGGGGCCCTCGCATGGGTGGCTTGCTTCCGTGACGCGGAGCTCCTAGCGTGGCGGTGGTACGCGGTGTGGTGATTTTTCTAGGCCATGTGGTGATTCTTTTGAGCCATGTGGTGTCCCTTCTGCACCGTAGTACTCCTTTGGTATACATCGCCCCAGGGGCGTCCTCTTCTTTTTTGCAGTTGGTCTCTGTTGTTCGGACCACCAGAGGGTTCGACATCCTCTTCTGCTTCCTCTTTTTGTTTTTGTTTTTTTTCTGTTTCTCTTCCTGCATAGGTTAGTTTGACAGGAATATCGATGTATAGTTTGTTTAGGAAATATGGGATGATCCACCTTGTGATGTAAAAAGCTTTCGTTATATGAAACAAAAACCTTTTTGCTCTGCTTGTGATTGTCTATGTTGTGTCTACGTTGTTTGCGTGTGATATTCAATGAAACGAACTGAACCGTGGAAGCAGTCTGTAAAATAGCCGTTCTGGCGGCCGATCTAGTGATTATGCGGCCGAGGCTTCGATCTGGCGGCCGAAGGATTGTTTTGTTTGCCTGGGTTTGACTTGCAGGTCAACCTTGATATTTACGGGCCGATGGATAGATCCTACGGCCGTCATATCGAAATATCGGTCGAGAGACCAATTGAAATTCTGAGGATTAAGAATCCGATTCCAATTCGGACTAAGATTCGACTTAGTTCTATAAATACGCGTTCTATGAACTCGATAGCGTTGTTAGCAGCAATTCTTTGCACATGGCACAACCAGTCCTAGATCAGTGGTTGGATTCCTTTAATGGCCTTGACCGTCTGCACTTTAAGTCCTTTGGTATGGACTTCCTCTTTTCCCTTCGTCACATCCCTGTGAATTTTGCCTTCCTTAGGGCAGCCGCTAGTTTGTGGGACCCTGATTTTCACGTCTTTCGTTTTAAGAGAGAGGAGTTGTGTCCTACTATCGAGGAATTTGCAGCCATCATGGGTCTTTCGGATAGAGAGGGTTTCATTGTCCCTAATCCTTTGTTCAACCGGGGTGATCTCCTGAAGGATTTACTCCAAGTTCAGAAACATGAAGTTAAATTCTTCCTAGTGAAAGGAAGGCTGGAGATTCTGCAACTTATTCAGCGTTTTGGTACAGCTGAGGCTCATCGCCAAGTTTCCCTACAGAAGTCGTGTTTTCATGCGTTGTGCATTAGTCTCCTTCATTACTACTTGCTTGGCCCTTCCTTTGGTCATGCTGATCCTGTATTGCTTAACCTTGCTCAGCAAATTAGAAACCGTGTGGGTTTCGCTGGCTTAGTGTTGGCAGAGACCTTGATGGGTCTAGATGTGATGAAGGGTAGTCCTACAGCTCAGTTCTCAGGCAGTCCTTTGCTATTGCAGGTTCTCTCTTTTATTTGTTTATTTGTCAAGTTTATCTTTTCACTCATCACTCTTTTGTTTTGACTCACGTGTTCTCTCAACTCACAATTTTCCCTTGTTCCCTAGGTGTGGTTGTTTGAGAAGCTAAAGGTGTGGGATGCGCCAGAGCGACTTCCTTATAATCCAGACCAATGCACGGAGCGTCACATGATTAAACAGTTCCCAACTGAGGCTGCTTAGGAAGCATGGATGAAGACTTGCAGAAGTGATTGGATTCAATGGGTTTGCCCCTGGTATGGTATTGAGAGCATGACTGTGAGTACCATGAACCATTTTGGTGTAGCAGTGATTGGTATCGCTCGAGTCGTTTTCTACTTTCCTGCTCGCTTTCAAAGGCAGTTTGGGGCTGAACAAACCGCAATCCTGGGTGACCCTGAGTACACCGTCTCTAAGATCCATGATGCCAACTTCCGTCGCAATATGCTGCATCTTTGGCCAAATAGAGTGATGCAGGAGGTTGCTGAGAACTTCGTTGCTAAGCTATCGGGTTCTTACAAACGCTGGTTGAAGAAAAACCTTTTGGAGAATAGTAGTGCAAAGAGAAGGAAGACCTAGAGGATGACGCTTTGCTTATGTTTTTCAAAAGATGTTTGTTTGATTCTTGCTTTCATGGATTAAGAATTGTTCAGGTTTGCTTTGTCCTTTCTCTTTGGAAATAATAAAACATTTGGTCGTTTTATTTGAAGATGTCATTGCCATGATTTGATAGCGAACATGCTTTAGGATAGACCTAGAAATTTTGGAAGTGATGATGATAGCAGTGGCCGGATCTCAAATAGAGATTGCCTACATATCCCGTAGAGGGAATCAGGCCATAAACGTAGTTCCAACAAAGGGGATTTGTTTTGTTTTTTTGGTTAGGGTCCACTCGGGTATTTTCCTCTCCTTTTGTGCTCTAAATTTTGCCTAAAACCGCTCTTGCGGGTTTTCGGTCTAGCGAGCGTTTTATTTATGCCTTAGTTTTTGCCTAAGCCGCCCTTGCGGGTTTTCGACCTAGCAGGCTGCTCTAATTTTTGCTTGGATCCGCCCACCCTTGTGATTTTCGGTCCAACGAGCATCTCTCATGGGTAATACTTCCTTAGCTTGTCAATGTTGACTGGCGTTGCGAATTCCATTCCATCCAAGTCTGCAATGTATGCTGCTCCTCCAGAAAGTATGCGTATGATAAGGTAGGGGCCTCCCCAGTTCGGTCTAAACTTGCCCCTTGGGTCTGAGACGTGGTGACGAATTGCTTTGAGCACCATGTCTCCTACCTTGATGTCCCTAGGTTTCACCTTTTTGTTGAATGCTCGTGCAATGCGGCGTTGATACCCTTGTACATGATATAAGGCTCTCAGCCTCCTTTCGTCCAGTAGTACCAACTCGTCATGGCGATTTTGAACCCAGTCTTCTTCGATTATTTCATTCTCAGCTAGAACCCTTAATGAAGGTAATTCCAGTTCGATAGGCAAGACAGCTTCCATTCCATAAACCAGAGAGTAGGGAGTGGCCCCAGTTGAAGTCCTTTCAGTTGTTCGATAACCCCATAGTGCCAGAGGTAGCATTTCTGGCCAGTCTGTGTAAGTGTCGGTAGTCTTCCGTAGAATCCTCTTGATATTCTTATTTGCAGCCTCAACTGCTCCATTGGTTTGAGGTCGGTAAGTAGATGACCGATGATTCTGTATCCCAAATTCGGCGAAAAGCTTCTTTGTCGCCCCCTTGAAGTGCGATCTATTGTCACAGACGAACTCGTAAAGTACACCATATCGATAGATGATATTAGTGCGAATAAATTTGGCCATGTGAGTGGCTTTGAGAGTAGCATAAGAGGCTGCTTCTACCCACTTGGTGAAGTAGTCAATGGCCACCAGAATGAACTGATGTTTGTATTTTCCCTTTGGATTTATGCTTCCAATGACGTCTATCCCCCAAGTAGAGAATGGCCAAGGGGATGTCATGCTATACAATTCCGTAGGGGGAATACGCACACTACAACACGAAAGGCCTATAGCGAGGATTTAGTTTCCTCGCCAAAGCACCTGATTTCCTCGCCCATTTTCCTCGCCTAAACGTTGTCGCAAAAAGTATTTGCGAGGAAAAAAAAAATTCCCCGCCTATTCTGACACAATTAGCGAGGAATTTTTTCCTCGCTATAGTTTTTCCTCGCTAAACTAATGCCAGGTTTACAAAATAGGCGAGGAATTTTTTCGTCGTCAATTATAGTTTAGGCGAGGAAATTTTTCCTCGCTAAAACTCTTAAACTAAAAACAATACAATTCCCAGCTCCTTGCTTCCACGCGAACTCGAACCGTGTCCTCCTCTGCGGAGGCATTTGCTCCATCCATCACACCAACTTCCTTTCCAGTTCAAACCTTCGCCTTATTTTATATATATACCTTTTGGACATCTTCTCACCTCTCTAAATTTGTTTCTTTAAACATTTCTCTCTAATTTTAGTCTGTTTGTAGTGTTTTTTTAAATCTTTAATATTATTCTCTTTTAATGATTTTTTTTATAATTTAATATTTTCTTATATATCTTTAATAAATCTTTATACCTTTCTAAATTTGTTTATTTTATACTTAATTTTAATTCTCTCCAAAATTAGTAACCTTTTGTAGTGCCTAAATTAGTTTGAGCACTTTAATTTTTTGCAAATACAACATTATTTTTTGGTGGGTGAATCTGTTCATAACAATCTTAACTCAACTATATTTCACAATGATACTTTGTTATGTTTATTTTTAAATGGGGTTAACCTTACATATTTTGAAAATAGATTAGTGACGATCTAATTTTGAGATATTTTTTAATACAACATCACTGCATCGATTATTAAGTGCTTTATCTTTTGTTTAGCTTTTCATTAATTTTTTTGTATGAATTAATAATCAGTCATCTCTAGGAAAAGCAATCCATAGTTCCCATTCTTTTTATATTTTATTGCAATTTGAACAAACTTACATCGTTAATAATTAATTTTATTTGAGAAAAAGTGAATTCATATAATTAGTGAGAAACATATATTTCATTTCATCAATTCAATGCAATGGGCGAGGAAACTATTTTTTCTCGTTTTATCATTTTTTTATTTTAATAAATTTGATAATGATATTGAACTATGTAGTTGATTATCTCTTACCATCGTGATATTACAAATACATGAACATAATTAATAATGACTGCTAAAAAAGGTAATGAAATATTTTCTCACCAAAAGGTATTTTTTAGCGAGGAAAAACAGATTTCCTCGCAAAAGGGTTACATTTAGCGAGGATTTAGGAAATAGATTTCCTCGCTAGAAATAGCGACGAAATTGAATTTCCTCGCAGATTGTGTACTTTTAGCGACGAAATCTAGTTTCCTCGCCATATTTCCTCGCAATAGGCGTTTCGTGTTGTAGTGGCATACGATCAGCGTGAGTTTGGCATTTGTAACATCGGCGGACATAATCAGCGCAGTCAGCCTCCATTGTAGTCCAGTAATATCCCTGACGTAGGATCTTCTTTGACATCGTTGCCCCATTCATATGTGGCTCACAAATTCCTTCGTGTATTTCCTCAATTACCTTGCAGCTGTCCTCCGTTGTGACGCAAAGTTGGCTTGGACCCAAGTGTGCCCTTCGATACAATGCTCCTCCACATATTACAAATCGGGCAGTAAACTTCCGCAGAGCTGTTTTGTCTTTTGAGGAAGCCTCGAGTGGGTATTCTCCTTTTTCCAGGAATTCCTTCACGTCTTCGTACCATGGCTTGCCATCATCTTCACCTTCCTCGGTAAAGGTACATTCACGTGCTGGTTTAACCTTTTGCTCAATCATGAGAGGCCGCATTGTGAATCCCAGGGGTATTTCGACCATAGATGCTAATGTCGCCAGTGCATCTGCAAATCTATTGCTCACTCGAGGAGTGTGTGTGAAGATAACAGAATCGAATTGTGGAATTAGATCTTCCAGCACAGAGTGATATAGCTTCAGTGTATCTTCCTTGTCCTTCCAGTCTCCTCTTGCTTGAGATACCACCAGGTTTGAATCCCCAATGACTTCTACCCTTTTTGCCCCTAGCTCCAGGGCTGCCTCCATTCCAGCAATACAAGCCTCGTATTCAGCTTGGTTGTTAGTGACTTCAAACCTCAGTTTATATGACAAAGGGATGTGAGAGTCGTTTGGGGAAACTAGCAATACCCCTATGCCATATCCACATCGGTTTGATGCTCCATCAAAGTAAAGTTGCCAATTGTCATCTAAGAGACATAAAATGTCCTCGTCGGGGAACATAAAGTCCTCTGCCTCGGCCTTTGTCACAGGGTGATCTGCCAAGAATTCTGCCACAGCTCTTCCCTTTACTGTTTTCCTTGTCATGTATTTGAGGTTGAATTCTGCTAGCAGCAATAACCACCTAGCTAGCTTTCGGATAAGTGCTGGCTTTTCGAAAAGATACTTGATTGGGTCTAAATGAGAGACCAGCACCACCGGATGTGCTAACAGGTAGTGCCTCAGTTTCTTTGTGGCCCATACTAGCCCCCAATAGGTTTTCTCGAGGGGAGTGTACCTTGTCTCATAGTCCATCATTTTTTTGCTGAGGTAGTATATGGCGCACTCTACTTTGGCGTTGTTTTCTTGTGCTAGCATGCACCCCATGGATGTGTCTGTTACTGAAAGATACAGAATTAATGACTTCCCAGGGATGGGCGGTGACAGTACAGGTGGATTCTGAAGATATTCTTTGATTGTCTCAAACGCTTGTTGACAGTCTTGGCTCCATTCAAAATCAGTACCTTTCTTCAGTAGCTTGAGAAGAGGTTCACAGGTGGTTGTGAGCTTGGAAATGAACCTGCTGATGAACTGTACCTTCCCCAAGAAGCTCCTTACTTCCTTCTCCGTCCTAGGCGGTGATATCTTCATGATAGCCTGTATCTTAGAAGGATCTACCTCGATTCCTCTTTGAGTGATGAGGAATCCTAACATCTTTCCAGCTGTTACCCCAAAAGTGCATTTTTGAGGGTTAAGACGTAGTTTGTAATTCCTAATCCTCTCAAAGAACTTTTGGAGTGCTCCATAGTGTCCTTCCCTTTCCTTTGATTTGACTATCATATCGTCGACGTACACCTCGACCTCTTTGTGCATCATGTCGTGGAGTAGTGTTGTGGCCATCCTCTAATAAGTGGCTCCAGCATTCTTCAACCCAAATGGCATCACTCGGTAGCAGTAGGTTCCCCAAGGTGTAGTGAAGGTAGTTTTCTCTCTATCCTCAGGAGACATAAGGATTTGGTTATACCCAAAAAATCCATCCATGAAGGATAGCAACGCATGGCCTGCGGTGTTATCTACTAGCTCGTCTATGTGAGGTAATGGGAAGTCATCCTTTGGGTTGGCCTTGTTGAGATCTTGGAAATCTACGCAGACCCTGATTCCTCCAGTTTTCTTTGGTACGGGAATGATGTTAGCTACCCACTGTGGATATTCGGTGACTATGAGAAAACCGGCGTTGATTTGTTTAGTGACTTCTTCTTTTATCTTTAAGACCCAATCAGGGCGCATACGTCTCAGTTTTTGTTTAACTGGTTTTGCATCAGGATGAAGGGGAATTTTATGCTGAACAATTTCAGGGTCTATTCCAGGCGTGTCCTCGTAAGACCAGGCCAAAACATCTTTGTATTCTTTTAGCAAAAGGATTAGTTTTTCACTTTCTTGAGGGGATAGTGCGGCACCAATTTTAACCATTTTGGGCTTGTTTTCAGAGCCTATGTTTGCTATGATTATTTCCTCAGAAAAAGGTTTAGCGTGCCTTTCCTCTTCTCTCTCGATGAATTCTAGTATTTCTTTCAGAGTTTCTTCCTCAAAATTTGGTTTGTCGGAATCCACACAATTGATCATAGGCAAAGTGAAATACTCTAAATCTTCCTTCTCATTGCTAAGATTATCAAAAGACATTTCAGAGTCGAACTCAAAGTAAATGCTATGCCTTGGTACTTTGACCAGGTTTTCCTCACTAGATTTAGTAGTTTCAAAAGATGAAAAGCTTGACTCGGACTGAGTCGACTCGGAGTCGGAATCGGAATCAGAACTAAGATCAGAATTAGCGCTTTTCATTTTGTATTTCAGAGTGTGCTCCACGGTCCAGTTAGGGTAAGCCCCTTTTTCAGCATCCACAATCAGTTCAGAGCAGTCTTTTTCATCACCAAGGTTGATCACCAGCACTTCACTGTCACCTTGATTCGCACTTTCATCATTGTCACCCTGCAAGTCTTAGAGGGCCATTTGATTTGCTATCGCTGTTATTTCTTCCAATTGAGCTTCAATCTCGGCTTCGTCGCTGTTGTCGACTCGTCGTGTGCCAACAAAGCCCCACCAATTACCAAAGCTATCTATGATGGGGTGGATCACCCTTATTTCATTGTTGGTGACCCCCTCATCAAAGAGTAGGTTTAGTGATATTTCATCTAGTGGGTCATTGTCGACAGACTCTTCTTCTTTTGCATCTTCAGTTTCGAGGTTGTTGACCTCGTCTATTGGCCAATAATCATCGGTAGGTGCATAGGGGTCATAAAAATAGATTGGAACCCTGCGAAGCCCTTCTTCTTCGATCAGGTCTTCTACTTCTTCCTCATAAACCGTTCCAGCGAACATGATATGGTTGTCTTCAATGATGGCCACCATAGGCTTTGGTTGATTTACTGGAGTGATGTATTCGGAGGGGTTGAAGTCTTCAACAGCAAAGTGGAGCGGACCAGACAGCTTGGTGACAACTTGAAAGTGCGAATCAGACATGAACAGTGATGCAGTCATTTTTCCTGAAAAGGTTTTTGCTTTAGTTAGATTGATTAATCTTTCCTACTGTTTATTTGACTTAGAGAGATTCCTAAGGTTTAACCTGCAAAAGAGAAACTTTACAACATACACATATACAATGGGTGTGAGGAAGAACTTGGAAGTAAAATGCAAGTAAGTTCCTAGCCTGTAGGTTCCTGTCTTAGTTTGATAAGTTCTATGGCTTTCTAAAACATGCAAGGTTTTGGTAGTCTCAGGGTGCTCCGTTGTCAAAGGGCACCAATCCTCTCACCAGCCCATCATAGGCGGTGATTGGGTGATTTCCTTTTTGATATACCACTAGTTACGAGTGACTGTGGAGTTTGCTGGAACCCCCAACATAGCTCATGTCATGCCGGGATATCAGGTGAACTCAACGGGTTGCCCGCTCGATGCATATGATAAATGAATTAGACAAGGCATGTATTAGTCTTATGTTGAACTTTTTGGTTATGGCTCTCATAGTCCCCAGCAGAGTCGCCAAAAACTGTAGACACCTCCCAAACGAGGCATCGCCATACAGATTGATCACGTTTGTTTGCTCGATTGGTTGCTTGCTTCGTAAACCAAAATCATGGACATTCCCATGGCTAGGAACATCGCCACATGATAGCGGTTATCATCAAAACAGAGTCGCCACCCAGTTTATTAAAACTGGGAAAATAGATAGAGATTCTGGGTACGGGAGCCAAAAGTACAATAAGGGGAAGGTGTTAGGCACCCCTTTTTGCCTAGTCGTGAGACTGGCCCATAATCGTTCAACATAAGACATGTAGATGCTTTGTTTAATTCCAACACATAGTCTGTTTATTTATTCCTTTAAACAGTAAGCAAGGTGAGCCAGTGCGATAAGTAAGCATGCTTTCAGAAAGCAGAGAAGCAAACAAAATGTCCCAGGGAGATGGATCCCGCGGCCGATGAATGGATGTCACGGCCGAGGGATCCTCCTGGTTTGATGTACCGGCCGAGGGATCGAAACCCCGGTCGGTGTTCTTCCTCACACCAGACAGAAAGATTAACAGGTAATCAAAACGCTACGATTAGTAAAAAAGGACAGTAAATAAGACAAACCAGAGGCCGTTGGGCCTCACCACCTTGATCCCTCAGTTGCTTGATTGCTTTGGATTGGGCGTGGTTGACTGATTGCTTGATTGAAAACCCTAGGGTTAGGGTTTGAACTTTGGGGTTTGATCGCCGGATTGACGGCTACCTTCGGAAGGTTGGGGCTTTTGAAGAGGGGGATTGAGAGAGTATTTGTGCAGAGTTTCGAGGCTTGAGAGAGTGTATACTCTGATAATTTTGTGTGTTTATTTTCGGAGTCCAAAGGCCCTTTATATAGGCAATTGGTGACTCACTCCGCCCAATCAAATCACGAGATGGCAATTGCAATTGCAATGCATCTCTAACTCTACGTCGTAATCTCTGAGCGTAGCCCAAACGCATCGGGAAGGTAGTGTAATTGGATCAAACGTCTGACAGAACACGTTCCAGAGTCTGGGAAAAGGTCGATCTGGCGGCCGAGTAAAGGATATCACAGCCGAGTAATGGATGTCTCGACCGAAGGATAGATCTTGCGGCCGAGGGATTGATCTCTCACGGAGATTTTGCTAGCAACAGGTTGCTCGGGTGAGGAAATGATGTTAAGGCCGTGGGATCGATGTCACGGCCGACAGATGGATTTTCTAGGCTTCTGTATTTCTGTCTGAAAGGCTGTATGGCTCTGAATTGGGTTCTCTAAGTGGCCCAAAGTTCTTACCGAAAGTCCTAAGGTTCTCAAAGAAGCAATCAGCAATCACTGTATCCGTTTCATCATCGGGATGGTCCCAAAGTGGGACTTGAAATAATCGTTAGGCCAAATTGGGGTGTCTACAGTCTTCCAACTTGTAGGAGCCGTTGCCGACCTCTTTGATCATCCTATAAGGGCCTTCCCAATTAGGTTTGAATTTGGTTTTCTGACTTGCTTAGACAACCTTCCTCCAAACCCAGTCGTTCAATTTGAACTTCTTGAGCCGAATGTTTCGGTCATAGCCCCGAGCGACCTCCTGTTGATAGCTAGCAAGCTTGAGTTGAGCATCATCCCTCTTCTCTTCGGCTAAGACAAGCTCGATGGCTATTGTTTCATCGTTGGTTTGTGGATCAAAGGTCTCATTTCGAAGGGTTGGGAACCTCGACTCAAGTGGAATTACAGCCTCCATGCTAAAGGCCATTGCAAAGGGAGTTTGGCCCGTGGAGCGTCTTGGAGTGGAGTGGTATGCCCTAAAGACTCGAGGCAGTTCATCGGCCCATCTTCCTCTCTTGGAGTCAAGCCGACGCTTGATACTAGCACAAACAGTTTTGTTCGTGGCCTCAGCTTGGCCATTGCCCTTGGGGTAGGATGGTGTAGAATTAAAGAAGCGAATCCCGAACTCAGCGCATAGTCCGGTTAACTCCTTACCGACGAACTGAGAACCATTGTCTGAAACAATTGCATAAGGTATTCCGAAATGTGTTACAATGTTCCTCCAAACAAAACGCCGAACGTTAGCCTTTGTTGTCGTAACTAGAGGTTCGGTTCTACCCATTTCAAAAAATAGTCGGTCGCTGTGATCAGAAACTTAAAACCCCTAGGGGCAGTAGGGAGTTTACCAACTATGTCCAAGCCCCATTGAGCAAAAGGCCAGGGACTAGTGATAGGCTTAAGGGTTTGAGCAGGTTGCTTTGGGATAGGAGAGAAAAGTTGGCAAGGCTTGCATTTCTTGACCACTTCTTCACAATCCTTCTTCATTCTCTTCCAAAAGTAACCTTGACTAAGAGCGCGCTGACGGAGGGAACGGCCACCCGAATGGCAACCACAGCTTCCTGAGTGAAGCTCGGCAAGTATTGTTGGGACTTCGGTAGGATGGATAACATGAAGGTACAGCCCAGTGAAGCTCTTTCGGTAAAGTTGGCCGATTTCAGAAATCCAATAGTAGGCCGCCTTGCTGCGAACTCGATGAGCTTCCTTTTTGTCTGAGGGGAGCATGTCATGCTTGAGGAAAGCAACGATCTCATCCATCCAGCTGGGACCGAGAGTGATGCTGAGGACTTCTTCAGGAACTTCAAAACTTGGCTCAGAAATTTCGCCGAGGCTGATATTTCTATATTCTGAGGCTTTGCTAGCTAAGGCCAAGCTAGCGAGGGCGTCGGCGTGAGCGTTCTCTCGGTTGATCTGCTCAATGTGGAAGCCTTTGAATTGTCGGATCAACTCCAATGTTGTAGCTTGGTACTTAAGCATTCGTGGATCCCGAGCTTCATAGTCTCCCGTCACTTGGTTGACAATCAATTGAGAATCACAAAAAATGTGCAAATCTTTAACTTGTAATCGTGCAGTTGCTCGGAGACCAGCCAGCAATGCTTCATACTCGGCTTCATTATTTGTTGCTAGAAAATTGATTGTGATAGCGCTTTCATGCAACACACCACAGGGAGTTGCGAGGACAACTCCAGCACCTGCACCATTACTGTTTGACACCCCATCAACTTGAAGCTTCCAAACATCACCACTGAAAAGGTTCCATGTTTTTCGGGCCTCATGTTGCTCCAGCACCCCGTATTCTGGCCGAATTAAGGCTTCTTCATTAGGGCTCCCATGAGTGAATTCGGCAATAAAGTCTGCTAATACTTGAGCCTTGATTGCCGTCCGAGGCTCAAAATGGATGTCAAAATTCGCAAGTTCGACTGCCCACTGAGAGACTCGGCTTGAGAGATCAGCCTTCCGAAGAAGATTCTTCAGTGGGAACTCTGTGAGGACGATTATTGGGTGCTCCTGGAAATAAGGGAGGAGCTTCCGAGCCGCAGTCACCAAAGCGAGCAGAAGTTTCTCCAAAGGAAGGTATCTTGTCTGGGCTGGAAGCAACGTTCGGCTGGCAAAGTAGATGGGTTGGTCTTCAGGACCTTCACGTCGGACCAGAGCCGAACTGACTGCATGAATAGAAACGGCTAAGTAAAGATACAATGTTTCAAAAGGCTTCGGCTTCACGAGGAGTGGGGCCAAGTCGAGATAGGTTTTGAGCTCGGTGAGTGCTGCATCACATTCTTCTGTCCATTTGAAACTCCGTCAGCTCTGTTTCTTCAAAGTCTAAAAGAAAACGTGGCATTTATCCTGTAAGGACCAAATTCTGGAGTCTTTGTGTATTGGCAATTCCGTATGACAAAACATATTTTTTATCGAGTTGTAATTTTATTATTTTTAATAAGCTAGTGAGTCTGTATAGGATTAAAGTGGAAGGAGTCATTATTATTTGTATTCGAGAGCGAGCGTTTCGGATAAAAAGGAAGTCGGCTTCAACGAGTCGTTTTTGGCAAAGACGAATCGATGGATGGATCAATCCGGTTATCAATCGGCACCTCCTGTTTTTTTAAATGAAAAACAACGTGACAAAGATTTCCATATTTGGACTTGTTTGTTCCTGTGCCTAGGTTAAAAAGTGCAGCCTTATAAAAGAAAAGGCACGGCAAGAAAAATACAGAGCACCACAGACTATATACAAGGTTATGTATATGCGGCGGCTAAAGGTGATGACATTGAAGCAACGTTTTGTTTGCTATTTCAAAGGAGATTTTTGTTAAGTTTTCGGAAGGCTTGTGGACTTAAGGCTGTTGGCAATCAAGATCACTGGGTGCGGTGTACGTGTGACTCGGCAGGTGATACTTAGAACGTTGTGAGGATTTACTTCGTTTGGATAGGTATATCTGTAACTGCACAATGATTATAGTGATTTGATTCCTTCCCGTGGTTTTTACCCATTCTGGGGTTTTCCACGTATATCTCTGCGTTGTGGGTTTGATTGTTTGCATAGTTTCTATTGGTAGTATTATTTTGTGATTCGCACTCATACTGTTAGGGTTTTTTACCGTATTGTTAGGGAACCCTGATTTTTCAATTGTTATCGGAGCGGGCTGCTCCTTCCGTTAGGATTTATTTTTCCTAGAGCAGATCCATCATGAGTATGAACATGAATCACATGTCTAAAAATTTTCCTATACTTAATGCTGATAATTTTAATTACTGGAAATCTAGAATGAGGGCTATAATGAGATCAGCCGGTGAAGAAATTTGGGACTCGTGTATTGTGGGGTACACTCGACCCGTGAAAACTATAGAGGATAAGCCGGTTCAAAAAACTCAGTCTGAGTTATCGGACAAAGAAAAAGCTTTACTTCAGGCTAACAATCGTGCACTTGATTTTTTATTTGCTGCTGTTGATATAAATGAGCACAGGAAAATAGCTAACTGCGAAATTGCGAAAGAGGCCTGGGATATTCTGGTTACTTGCCACGAGGGGACATACGTTGTAAAGCAGTCAAAGCTACAAAGGCTTACCACGGAGTTTGAGACCATCAGAATGCAGGAGGAAGAGAACTTCAATCAATTCTACTCCAAGCTCATCGCCATCGTCAATAGCTGCGAGAACTTGGGTGAGCCAATTCCTTCTTTTCGTATTATTAAGAAAATTTTGCGCTCCTTACCTCCTAGATTTAAAATTCAAGTTACTATGCTAGAGGGTAAGAGAAAGTTAAAAGAAAAATATGTTCAAGAAATAGTTGGGATTCTCCAAACTTACGAGGCTGACCTATTGCAATTTGAACCTGTTCAGCTGAAAGTAAAACTTTCGGAGACTTCGATTGCCTTTAAAAGTACGCAAAAATATAATAAAGGTTCAGAAAGTGGTAGTGATGTCGATCTTGAGGAGATGAAAGTTTTTTTCAAACAATTTAAAAATAGTATGAAAAACAAAAATAATAAAGAAAAAGGAGAATTTTTTGGAAAAAATAAAAAGGAGGGAAAAGGACCACCTGAGGGACCACAATGCTTCGAGTGCTATGGTTTTGGTCATTACGCCCAAGAATGTGTTAATAAAATGAAAAAGAAGGCTCTCATCACTAAAACGTGGGATGATAGCGATTCTGATAAATCGAATGAAGAACAAGGTGTTGACGAAAATGATAAAAGAAATTTTTTGGCTTTTGGAGTATCCTTGAATTCACATGATCATTCCGAATCAAGTGGTTCTGAAACAGATGATAGCGATGCGGATAGTTGTGATGACATAGATGAGGTCAGAGAGAAGTACAACAAACTCCATGTTTTTAGTAAAAAACTGATAGAGGCGAGTGAAAAACTTTCTGATAAGATTAAGAAGTTAGAGAATACTTTGAATGAATGCACTCAAGAGAGGGATGAGAGAAATAAAGAAATTGAGCTCCTTCTTGAGAAAAACGAAGTTTTGGCTGCTAGCGCAAAATCTAAAGATAAATCAAAGGATGACATACAGATAGGGACCAAAGTGTTGGATCATATTCTGTCCATCCAATGACGACCTAACGATCGTTCAGGGCTTGGTTATGCAACGTCTTCAAATCCGCCAATAGGGAGAAACGAGACTAAAGATAAGAAGACTAATGCTAATTATATGCAGAACATGATTAGTCCTCCTACGACAAAGAAGCAAATGACTGCAGAGGTAAACAGACATCCCAAGCGCAAGGAGGTAAAATCTAAGGTCGTTAATACTGGTAAGTCTCAATTTTTTACTCCTGTTGTTAAATTTGTTCCTACTTGTCATTATTGTGGTGCGACTGGCCACATTAGACCACATTGTAGAAAGATGCATGAGTCACATTCTTCACATGCACATGTAGCTCATCCTTATGGTCATAATTATTTTGTGCCCATTTGCCATCATTGTGGAATTAAAGGCCATATTCGTCCATATTGTTTTGCCCTTCATGGCTATCATAGGACACCTCCCCGCTACCCTAAGTTGAATAGTCGTAGGGAGTATTTTCAGAGGCCTAGACGTAGGACACCTTCGCATGCTAATCAAAAACCCATGACCACTAAAAAGACTAGTGTTGAAAAGGATAAGACTAAACAGATTTGGGTTCGTAAAACTGAGTTGGTCTATGCTGATGATGACCTTCATTCTCTAGATGACGATAGATCATCTGGAGAGGTTGACCTTGCCTTTTAAGGCTAGGTCATTGTTCCATAATCTAGGTTTAATTATTTTTGCATATCTAATTACCTAGAGTTATGGAGTTTCTTAGTTTTTGTTTTTGTTTTTTTTAAAAATTTTTTTTGTTTCATATTTGTTTTTGAGTTATTAAATAAAAATTCAAAAAATAATTTTTTCAAGAGCTGGAGTGTGGGATTGAGCATAATAGTTTTTGGTGCATAGTTGAATATCATTGGATTTTATGCACATGTTCATCCATATTTTTATTGCACTTCTTTCATATATGGTCTTCTCACTACAAGTATGTTCGAATGTTAATAAATCATGAGTATTCGACATTCTGTACACTCATCCATGGCTATTTGTCAGTTTCTCAAATAGGGAGCACTCTTCACATATGCTTCGTTTTATCTTGTCTTCCCTGAGCCATGACCGCCTTTGTTTGGTTTCCGTTGATAGAGCCCTCATTTATTCAAAAAAAAGAAAGAAAAGAAAATATATATCTTGGATTTTGCTTATCCGGGCGTTCATTGAGCAACCGGGCAATTGGGGTGAGGTATTCTCCCTCCGAGTGTTCGCGTCAAAAAAATGGATAGACCTTGTGACGGCACCTGTGTTGGACCATTTGCTTAATAACCGGGCATTGGGTATAAGGTATTCTTATTCTCAATATTCGCGTCAAACAGCGGTGGGGTAAAAGTAAAAATACGGTTATGAATTTCTATTAATTATTTATTAAACAACCGCCTGTTGTTGAGGGGGAGCTTGTGATTAATTATCTATGACTTGTATGTCGAATCTAAAGAGGTGTATCTTGTTGAGGGGGAGTCACTAGATAAACCTAAGCACTTGAGCATCTTGGCCCTATTTTGAGTTGCTGAATTTTTTGGTCATGAATGCACACACACACTTTCCTCACATGTCGATGATCATGGTGTGTTGCATTCCTTCTTCCTTGCATGGTGTTATATCATTAAGCGGTGCCTTAAAATTTGGATGTCTTTTTCATCTCATCTTATGATATAATACTTGCGATAAAACTATCTCATGCTCGTATCTTCACATTTCTCATTTTTTTTAGCATTTAGTTTAGTTTTTCTTTTATTGGTTTTTGCGTGTCTGTTAGTTCTTCATTCTGTTATTGAATTTAGTCATCAGGCTATTTATGCTATTACTATTAGTCACGCTTTGAGATTAAATTTTTTCTTTGGCTGCTTCTATTGGTCACTAATTGCTTAATTATCTTCCATTCGCATTTATTGTTTTATTGTTTATCCTATTCACCCTTTGTCATTCCATGTCAAAAAGGGGGAGAATGATGAAAGGGGGAGTAGGTTGCTTATTATTCTAACGTGTTTGGATGTTGAGTTCTGTTTGCAGCTTCTCTACAACTCGATCTTGGTCGTTAGATTTTCATTGTATTGTGTTTTGTCATGGAAGTGCCAAAGGGGGAGATTGTAAGGACCAAATTCTGGAGTCTTTGTGTATTGGCAATTCCGTATGACAAAACACATTTTTTATCGAGTTGTAATTTTATTATTTTTAATAAGCTAGTGAGTCTGTATAGGATTAAAGTGGAAAGAGTCATTATTATTTGTGATCGAGAGCGAGCGTTTCGGATAAAAAGGAAGTCGGCTTCAACGAGTCATTTTTTGGCAAAGACGAATCGATGGATGGATCAATCCGGTTATCAATCGGCACCTCCTGTTTTTTTAAATGAAAAACAACGTGACAAAGATTTCCATATTTGGACTTGTTTGTTCCTGTGCCTAGGTTAAAAAGTGCAGCCTTATAAAAGAAAAGGCACGGCAAGAAAAATACAGAGCACCACAGACTATATACAAGGTTATGTATATGCGGCGGCTAAAGGTGATGACATTGAAGCAACGTTTTGTTTGCTATTTCAAAGGAGATTTTTGTTAAGTTTTCGGAAGGCTTGTGGACTCAAGGCTGTTGGCAATCAAGATCACTGGGTGCGGTGTACGTGTGACTCGGCAGGTGATACTTAGAACGTTGTGAGGATTTACTTCGTTTGGATAGGTATATCTGTAACTGCACAATGATTATAGTGATTTGATTCCTTCCCGTGGTTTTTACCCATTCTGGGGTTTTCCACGTATATCTCTGCGTTGTGGGTTTGATTGTTTACATAGTTTCTGTTGGTAGTATTATTTTGTGATTCGCACTCATACTGTTAGGGTTTTTTACCGTATTGTTAGGGAACCCTGATTTTTCATATCCGATGAGCGACTAATGAACCTATTAAGGGCAGCGGCCATGCCTGTCAACTTCTATATCTCCCGAGGGGTCAGGGAGCCTTCAATTGTTGTACTGCCGATATCTGGTTTGGGTCGGCCTCAATTCCTCTACGAGTGACAAGATATCCAAGGAATTTTCCCGAGCCAACACCGAATGCACATTTCTCGGCGTTGAGACGTAATTTGAACTTCTTTAAATTTGCGAACACTTCAGCTAGATGGGCTAGATGGTTTTCAACCTTAAGACTTTTCACGACCATGTCGTCGATATAAGCTTCCATGATTTCTCCAATGAGCAGGCCGAACAGAAGGTAAACCATCCTTTGGAATGTGGTGCCGGTATTTTTGAGACCGAAAGGCATGACAAGATAGCAAAATAAACCCTTGGGGGGTAATGAAAGTTGTCTTTTCCATGTCGTCGGGGTCCATTGCTATCTGGTGATAGCCTCTGTAAGCATCCATAAAACTTAGCCGAGCGTGTCCTGCAGTTGAATCCACTAGTTGGTTGATATTGGGAAGAGGGAGGCAGTCTTTTGGACATGCATCATTTAGATTGGTGTAGTCCACACAGACCCTCCACTTCCCATTTTTCTTCTTTACCACCACTGGATTGGCGAGCCAAGTGGGATATTGAACTTCTTTGATAGCCCCAGCTGTGAGGAGTCTATCTACCTCTTCATTTACCACCTCGGCGTGGATTGCTGCCGAACGTCTGGGCTTTGGATAACTGGTTTCGCAGACTTGGAAACGTTGAGTGAATGTCGAATGAAAGTCGGATCAATGCCAGGCATTTCGTACGGAGTCCAAGCAAAAACTTCAATGTTATCTTTGAGGAACTGGACCAGTTCGTTGCGCTCGGCATCCGTCAAACTAGAACCGAGCATGAAGAAGCGTGATCCATCTTCATTAATTGGTACTTTAACGAGATCTTCGACTGACTTTTGTTCGGCCGGAGCTTCCACGTCTTCGAGGATTGGCTTATCTGGCACTTCGACCTAATGAACTCGTTTGAGGTTCGGGGCCTTTCCCACAGCCGAGACATAGCATTGCTTTGCCTAGACTTGATCACCATATAAGTCTTCCTGTCGTCCAGTTGCCCTAATGTACCGTACCACTTGGTGGTAGGTTGAGGAAATGGACTTTATTGTGTGGAGCCAGTTTTGGCTGAGGATTGCATTGTATGGGCTCGGCGCGTCAACAACAATGAACTCCATGTTAGCAGCAACCGAGCTGATGACAACTGGGAGGATCGATTTACCAAGCGGCCAAACGGGTGTGCCACTAAATCCAACTTAGGGAACGTCAGTGGGAATGAGGGAGGATTCTGGGATTTGGAGCTCTTTGTAAAGTGACAAGTACATGATCTCAGCCGAGCTTCCTTGGTCAACAAGGACCCTTTTGACCGAATGGGTCGCGATTTGCACCGTGACCACAAGAGCGTCATTGTGAGGCATCTATACGCGTTGGAGGTCGCGATCGGTGAAAGTAATTGACCAAAGACGTTCGGTTGTCTTTGGCCGCTTTGAAGCACTACCAACACAAAAAATTTGGGCAGATTTCTTAGCTTGATCAAGTTCTTTCCGAAGCTGCTGTGTCATCTCCTTGGTAACTGGTCCATGAATGATGTTGATTACTCCAACAGGATGAGGAATCTGAGCCTGCCCTCCGGCATTCGGCTAGCGCCTCGGGGTTTTCGTCCAATCGATGTGATCGTCGAGAAGTCCTTGAGCCGCCAAGTTTTCCAGGAGTGCCTTGTAGGGAGCGCATGCCGTCGTATAGTGACCGAGCTCGTTATGATACGAGCATCTCTTCCGACTGTTATCATTTCCCACTTCTGTGTTAAGTTTTGGGGGTTTCAGCCAAACAAAGAATGGCTCTCGCTCCAAGGTACGGAGGAGGAAATAGATTGGCTCTTTGAAAACCATCATCTCGGCCACGTAATCGTGAGCCTTTGGAGCCTTCTTGGTCGCGACTTTAACCGTGTTGACTTGCTTCTTTGGCAGAGCTGCTGCTGCAGGCTTTGGAGCCACAATCTGTGGGGTAAGGACATGAAGAGGTTGTGGAACGGCTGAAGTTTGTCCATTCTGGAGTTCTCGCTCGGCGAGGAACTCCTCATAGGAACAGAACTGTTCAACCATCCTCATTAGCTCGTCCATCCCGTGGGGAGCCCGAATTGCCAATTCATCCAAAATTTTACTTCCCTTCTCCAAACCATTCTTGAAATTTCTTGCTACCCAGTATTGGTCAACTCTAGGTATCTCATTGAACAATTGCTAGTAACGCTCGGCGTACTTCCGAAGCGTCTCGCCGGGCCTCTTCCTCATTTAGGCCAAGGCGTCTTCCTCTTTTGCCTGCTTGTTGCTTGTGATGAAACGATAGTTAAAGGCTCGCTCAAGCTCTTTGAAACTATGGATCGATCCTGCTTCCAACTGATTGAACCATAGCAGGCCGAGGCGCCCAAGGCTTGAGGTAAATGCCTTACACATAATGGCGTCGTCATCAGTTACGCAAGAGATAGTGCTTCGGTAACTGATGAGGTGGGTGTAAGCCTCGGTCGTACTAGGATCAAACTTCTGGAACTTCGGGAGGTGGACTCCGGGCTTCGGCAGAGTTGCTTGAATCTTGGTCGAGAAGGGGGACTCGGACAACTTCTTCAGCTAATATTTGTGGGTTGGCCGAGGCGGACATCCGTCTTTATCACCTCGAGAGCTTTTGGAGGCTCAGTAATCTTTCTCTTTGTCGGTCCTCTCCTCGTGCCAACGCTGGTACGCTCTGTCCTTTTTGTCAAAGGGTATTGATGAAGCGGTTTTGGGTCACCTCCGGAGGAGGGGTTCCTCAACCGTCCATCTGATTCTCCAGCGGATGAAACGGCTTCCCGTGTGCTCAATCTGTGACCTACGAAATAGAAATAGTAAACTATGGGCACCGGCGTGGCTGTCGCCATCGCCCCTCCGATGCCTAAGTAAGTCAATTTGCCTTAGCTAAATAGAATTGATTGTGTGTTAATTGCGTACCTTTGTGATATGGAGGTGTGATCTTTATATAGGCATCTTGGGAGGAATCCTTTAGGATTGGGACTCTTAAGTCTCATCCGTTTGTGGCGGGTATAGATAGGTGTTTGGAGTGTCCTCCTCACCTTAGGACTCCCCTGATTCTTATCAGGTTTAAGGAGTCCCTTCACCTTTGGACTCTTGTACCTGCTTATCAAGTTAAGAGTCCTTACGGTGCTGGGACCTCTTGGGCTTATCCGCACATGACGGAAATAGGATGGAGTGTCCTCCTTACCTAGGACTTCTTTGGTCCTTATCAGGTTTAGGAGTTCTCCTCTCCTTAGAACTCTGTGATTGTCATCAAGGTTAGGAGTCCTCATGATGGACGAATCTCTGTGGTTATCCTCTAAGACTCGCGGCTTAATCTCTTTGGACGAGATAAGGTCCTGGTTGTTCTGTGAGTCTCATAGACTGTACGAACTTCTGTCGTGACGTATTTTACAAGTCTCTGGCTGCAGGTTTGCCATCCTTGCCAAGCTCACCTGGTGAGCTGAGCTCGGTATTCTTCTATGAGCTGTTCTCATGAGCTGGCCTTCATCCTTGAGCTGGTTTAGTAGAGGCTAGCTTTTATAGGCTAGATCCCGTGTTCTTGAGACTCTAGTCTGAGCCCTTAGGGCTGTGCTCGTGAGCACTTTGGTTTGGGCTAACCTTGGGATGACCATCGCCCCTGGGCTGATCCATTGAGCTCAGCTCTTCAAGCTAAGCTCCGCGTCACTAGGTCCCTTGCATGGCCCTTCGTGTTGTGCTGGGCTTAATCGCCTAGGCTGACCTTGGGAGGTTATTTCCTACTTATCAGGTATCTTCGGCTGATCCTCTTCAAGAAAATTCTCCGTTTGGTCGACCTTGCGCCGGCTCGACTGATTATCATACCGAACCACCACACTCACGCTCTTCTCCCGAGGAAACCTTTGCGCATTTTTTTAATCCACCGTTCGTCCAGCGTGGTATTTTCCCGAGGGACATCTTCATGTTCCAGAGGAAAACCTTCCGGGTCTTTGCCTTTCCTGCGAGACGTTCGGCACTTGCGCCGTCCAGAATCTTAAGGAATTATGGCCTAATCGTTCTCATGATCATGAAACTCAACCGTGTCATAATTTTGGGAGCCCTGAGAATATTTGTCTCCAGCCCACGAGCTTGAATAAACGGTGTGCAGGCTTCCTTCTCTTCTTCTTCTTCAGCCTCTATGTCCCGCACCCTTGCCAAGACGTTGATGAACAGGGGAACGTTGCTGCCTAAAGCGAGCGCCGTCCCTGGCTTAGTTGTCCGTCAGTGGTGGGTCCAGACGATCATGGACTGAGACTCGATGTGGTTCTCCATCACCGACCAAGGGAGGTGGTTGTGGAAGGTTTCCTCGCCGGCGCCTTCCCTGAGAGCCAGAGTGGGAGGCCGCCGGACGCTTGTAGACACCCCAATCTGGGCTTCCAGATTAGTTTACTTACGGTTTTTGATTCCCCGATGATGAAACGGATCAAGAACACCCCGGGAATGTCGAGTGTTTGAAAAACCCAAGAACCTAACCTAGCCTAAGCCACTTCTAAAAGCCAAAAACCCTACTGATAAGCGCCAGGGCGCAATCATCCTGCGCCAGGGCGCAACCATCGCGCGCCCGGGCACACCGTCGCGCGACGGTTTGGAACCAGCGCGCGATGGTCAAAGTCATTGACCCTCGCGCGACAGTTTGGAACCATCGCGCGGTGGTTCAATCCCCACCTACTTTTCCAGTGGCCATCCAGTGGCAGAAACTTGGCCACCAATGCCACCCTCAGCCAAACCTTGTGGACTGGCTGAACTCCTCTGTTTGCTTCACCTTACCTTTCCAAAGGATGCAATTTGGCCACCAAGCCAAGTTAACCTTTACTTGGTTGGTTCTTTTTCCACCACACACCATTTTCACCATTTCTCCAATATATACCCCCCATGGTTCTTCCATTAAAGGGTTCCAAAAATTCAAAAGCACAAAGGTTCTAAACTTAGCCCCATTATTCATCTTTCAAAGGGTTAGCAACCTTGGGTTCCCAAAAATAAGAAAGAAAGAAGGAGAAGGAAGTTACAAGGGTTCCAACTTTTCAAGTACACTTGATACTCCCTCACTCAAGTCATCCTCATACACTTATTTTTCAAGCTCTATCATCTCATTCAACCTCAAGCCTCAAACATCAAAGCTCAAACACCATTCAAACTCAAAAGGCCAAAGGTATAGCTTACCTTTGTTCTGCTTACTGTTCTGATCCCTGAGGGGGGCTGGCAGGGTCAAGGCTGGTAATCAATACCAGTCCTGACCCTAAAGCTAGCAAGGTTTCAAAAATCGTGGCCAAGCAAACCCTCGCGCGACGATCCCACTCACTCGCGCGACAGTTCTGTTTGCACGAGAATGGACCACGTGGGGAAGGGATGCTGGTCTTTAAATTTCTTGTTGTATTCATAGTCACTTTCAAGTCTTTTAAGTATTAACTCACTGCTTTGCATGTTAAAAATCATAGTTTAGCTTAGTTTACAATTTCACTTGGTATGGAATGCCCTTGGGATGCTCCTGAATATGTGTCAGAGCCCAAGCATGCAAAGCAATTCCTGGAAGTCCAGTCAAAACCCTCGCGCGAGTGTTTCACTCTGTCGCGCGATGGTTATCTGATTTCCAGAAACAACCCTTGCATGGGCAGCTTGGCCCTTGGCCTTTGTTTTAATACCCACATGTTTAGGGGTTGTCCTTCCAATTTATTCAATCTGTTTGTAATATCATTTACATTTGGTACATATAAACTGCTTGGTTTGCCCCCTGGGTGTGCACTGGTCCTTCCAGAGCCCAAAAGGGGATAAAACTCAACCTGTGGTTAAGCATGAACCATCGCGCGCTGGTCTGGTTCTGTCGCGCGACAGTCAGCTTGCATGTATGTAGATCCATGCATGCAAGTGTAGACACCTCCCAAACGGGGCATCGCCATACAGATTGATCATGTTTGTTTGCTCGATTGGTTGCTCGTTTCATAAACCAAAATCATGGACATTCCCATGGCTAGGAACATCGCCACATGATAACGGTTATCATCAAATAAAGTCGCCACCCAGTTTATTAAAACTGGGAAAATAGATAGAGATTCTGGATACGGGAGCCAAAAGTACAATAAGGGGAAGGTGTTAGGCACCCCTCTTTGCCCAGTCGCGAGACTGGCCCATAATCATTCAACATAAGACGTGTAGATGCTTTGTTTAATTCCAACACATAGTCTGTTTATTTATTCCTTTAAACAGTAAGTAAGGTGAGCCAGTGTGATAAATAAGCATGCATTAGAAAGCAGAGAAAGCAAATAATCTGTCCCAGGAGATCGATTACTCGGCCGGTGAATGGATGTCACGACCGAGTAATCACACTGGTTTGATGTACCGGCCGAGGGATCGAGGCCCCAGTCGGTGTTCTTCCTCACACCAGACAGAAAGATTAACGGATAATCAAAATGCTACGGTTAGTCAAAAATACAGTAAATTGAGACAAACCAGAGGCCGTTGGGCCTCACCACCTTGATCCCTCAGTTGCTTGATTGCCTTGGATTGGGCGTGATTGATTGATTGCTTGATCGAGAACCCTAGAGTTAGGGTTTGAACTTCGGGGTTTGATCGCCGGATTGACGGCTACCTTCAGAAGGTTAGGGCTTTTGGAGTATGGGATTGAGAGAGTATTTTGACAGAGTTTCGTGGCTTGATTGAGTGTGTAGGTCTATCAATTTCTGTGTTTATTTCGGAGCCCAAAGGCTCCTTTATATAGGCATAGGGATGACTCACTCCGGCCAATCAAATCATGAGATGGCAATTGCAATTGCAATGCATCTCTAACTCTACGTCGTAATCTCTGAGCGTAGCCCGAACGCATCGGGAAGGTAGTGTAGTTGGATCAAACCAAACATCTGACAGAACGTTCCAGAGTCTGGAAAAAGGTCGATCTGGCGGCCGAGCAAAGGATGTCGCAGCCGTGGAATGGATATCTCGGCCGAAGGATAGATCTTGCGACCGAGGAACTGATCTCTCAGGGAGATTTTGCTGGCAACAGGTTGCTCGGGTGAGGAATTGATGTTATGGCCGTTAGATCGATGTTACGGCCGTCAGATGGATTTTCCTAGGCTTCTGTATTTCTGTCTGAAAGGCTGTATGGATCTGAATTGGGTCCTCTAAGTGGTTCAAAGTTCTCACCGAAAGTCCTAAGGTCCTCAAAGAAGCAATCAGCAATCACTGTATCCGTTTCATTATCGGGATTGTCCCAAGGTGGGACTTGAAATAATCGTTAGGCCAAATTGGGGTGTCTACATATGCCCCTCTTTGACTGAACTCAGACGTATCGCGAGACATGTTTGAGTAAGAGTCAAAGCTGTAAAAAGCAACTCAATTTGGTCCAACCACTATTCCAAGGGGTTTTCGAAAAAGGTTTTGTTATGGTCGGGCCGGGAGGCTGCCTACGTATTCCACAAGGGAAATTCAGACCAATTGTAGTTCGGGACATAAAACAAAAGTAAAAAGTTTGGAGGGTTAGAGACAGAAGACGTACCTTAGGGCTTAAAAAGCCGTAGTGTGACGTACCTAGACTGAGCCAGGGTTTTGGCGAAGAGTAGTTGAAGGAGCACAGGGCTGAGTTTCTTTGCGGAGAGCTTCCTTAGTTATTTTGGGGTAGATCAGTACACTGCAGGTGCGTTTGCTTTTCTTGATCATCCTTACTTTGACTGAAAGGAGCTCGGTAGAGTAGCCTATCCTTGCGAATGAGCTGGAAGGAATTGATGTAATGTGGTGGAATCCAGACCATCTACTGGGGATGAGTTGGATGCCGGCTTGCTTTTAAGACGTGAGGGGCACAGGGCCAGTAACTGGAGCACGGAGCTTTGGTGATGAGGGGACCGAGGCACGGAGCCGGTTGTAGTCATGAGGCGAGAGCCTGGAGAGTGATAGAATCGAGGCGTGGAGCCTGTTGCAATCTTGAGGCGAAGGCCTGGGGTGAGCTTAGAGCTTGATGAGACCGAAGCGCGGAGCTGGTATTGATCAGGATGAGAGCCTGTGGTGTCAGAGCTTTGAGCTTGACGTGCTGTGGTTATGAGGCGAAGGCCTGAGGTGAGCTTAGAGCTTGATGGGACCGAAGCGCGGAGCTGGTATTGATCAGGAGGTGAGATCATGAGGTGTCAGAGCTTTAAGCTTGACGTGATGAACCGAAGCACGGAGCTGGTGTAAGGCAAGGGCCTGAGATGAAGGAACTGAGGCGTGGAGCCTAAAGTGATCGAGGCGTGGAGCCTGCATGCAGTCTTGAGGCAAGGGCCTAAGTTGTCGGAGCTTAAAGCTTGATGGGACCGAAGCACGGAGCTGGTATTGATCAGGATGAGAGCTTGTGGTGTCAGAGCTTTGAGCTTGACGTGATGAACCGAAGCGCGGAGCTGGTGTAAGGCAAGGGCCTGAGATGAAGGAACTGAGGCATGGAGCCTGAAGTGATCGAGGCATGGAGCCTGCATGCAGTCTTGAGGCAAGGGCCTAAGTTGTCGGAGCTTAGAGCTTGACGTGATTTGAACCGAAGCGTAGAGCTGGTTGCATTCTGATGGTCTGCGCACGGAGCTTTTCCATCATAAGTGTTGGCGTGGAGCCAAAAGATCGAGGCGTTGGGCCGATCAATAAAACCGAGGCATAGAGCCGGTTGATTGCAGGATTGACCTGTTTCATGAAAAATATGCAGAGTGTATATGTGTGATGATGGTTGTTAGATGTGAACAAATGTGATGCAGACTCGATGTGAAAATGCAATATGTGCACGGGCCCGTGCGTGTGTGTTTGTTTTAAGCTTAGAGCTTCTATCAAGTTCCGGACTTGAGCATTCAAAGCGTAGAGCTCGAGCATTCGGACGGTAGAATCCAAGCATTCAAAGTACAGGCTTTGAGCATCCAGTACGCAGTGGTTGGGCATCCAAGCGTACAGCTTGAGCATTCAAGTGTATGACTTGAGCATCCAGTACACAGTGGTTGGGCATCCAAACGTAGAGCTTGAGCATTCAAAAATGTTAGATTTTTGAGCATTCAGGCGTAGAGCCTGAGAATAGATGTCTTGACACGTGTGCATGTGTCGGAGGGACGTGGGATCCAAGTGTGTATCCTAAGACATTTTTTTTTAATTTTTTATAATTAGATGTATGTTTGAGGCAAAATTCGAGTTTTTGGGATCAAACTATCAATTCTTGAACCTAGGAGATTAATTAGAGTAGCTATGGAGCTAGAAGGACCCATGGTGTAATTTCTTCCAAAAATCAGCTTTTTATTTCCAGGAGAGGATCGGCTCCTTTATATTTTTTTTCTCCCGTTTCCTGGGTTCTTTCTCCTTTTTACTTCTTCTTCATCTCTTGACTCCTCATTCTCCCTCCCCACACACACAATCAATTAACCTCTCAAATCTTCTAAATTTTGGAGAATCTAAGGAAAGGAAAGCTTAATTTCATACATAGAACTTAAAGATTTTGGAGCTAGAAGTGGGTTTGGAGAAGATTCAAAGCTAGGGTTTGGTATTTGCATTTTTGAGGTAGGATACATGACTAATCTTCTTGATATGTTCATTTTTAGTGTAAATATTGTGGATTGCTTGTAGAGCATGAGTATTTTTTTGATTATGTGAAATTTGTGTTAGGGTTTTAAGATTTCATATGGAAAACATAGGTTTTTGTTGATACTCGTTAAATCCTTGAGATTTATGTGTTATTGAGGTGTAGAGGTGCTAAATGTTTAAAAGTTACATGTGTTAGTGAAATAGTTTATGTGGATTTGAAGTTTAGTGAATACTTGGGGTTTGGATACTTGATGGGAATTATGCGAATGATATTTGGGTATAAATTATCCCGTTCGGTGAGATAGGTTGAGATGATTGTGCTTGGGTTATGTTGGTTTAGATTTAGGTGGTGCACCTAGGAAAAATAAGCTGGGCTTGGCGAGCTCCTCGGTGAAAGACCGGAAATTGTTGGGGTGGTACACCGTACCCGATTACCCCGGTGCAAGGGTGGTGCTTGTACCCGGTTACCCTAATTCATGGGGTGGTACTTGTACCCGACTACCCTTGGTTTGTGAGGGTGGTGCTTGTACCCGATTACCCCGGTTCATGGGGTGGTATTTGTACCCGGTTACCCTCGATTAGATATTAAAGTTAGCGTATGGTTTATGACTTTGGGTCGAATCTAGGAATGTTGGGCAATGGAGATTAAGCGGAGAACCGTATGGGGTTATTATTAAGGGATACTTATCGACATTTGATAATTAGGAGTGGACTTTTAACTTGTGCACGTTTCATGACATTTATGTTAAAATTGAACAAATTGTTTGGTTTAGTCTTGTTTCCTACGAGCTCCGGCTCATGTTGTTTACACCATTTCAGGTGGCAATGAGGCGCCGTGAACTTAGTGAAGTTGTGGTCGCATGGAGTTCCTTTTTGTGATGTTATTTTGTTAGCTTATGCCATGGAATATGTAAGGCCATAAGGCCGGAGTTGATTCAACGTCTTTTGTAGTATGATGTGAAACCGAAAACTATGTTATTATTTTGGAATTGTAAAATTGGGAGTTATGTAATCTTTATTATTTTTTCTGTGGGAAGTCCATCTTAGGCCTTGTGGAACTTATTTTGGCACTAATGAATATGTTGTTTTGAGACTTATGGAAACGTAGCTATCTAGTTTGACTGTATGGAGTTATAACAGGTGAAATCTATTTCAGGCATAGGGACTTGTTAGCTATTGTGAAAAAAATATCTTCATTGTGTTAATTTTTAATTTTTGATAAGCTGTATCAAGGTTTAAAAAGAAAGGAAAGTTCTTTTTTTTTTGGGTCAATGCGCTCGATGTTTGACAAAGACTTGACTTTTCAACGCCATGTTTATGCCTTTATGACACGTGTTAAGGTTGAATTTTTGGGGCGTTACACTTAGACTGAGTGCTTCTGGCAGACATTTGACAGCCTATGCAAGGCTTTTGATTTATTCTGACGCTGGTGCTTGATATCATGCACGCTCAGGAATGCTCCCAAGGCTGGATTTGATTATAAGTTCTATTGGCCACGGGCCCAGAATACCACGAATGCTTTGTTGGTGCCTGGATTCAAATCGATTGCCTTTGAAAGAGGAGATTTTGAAGAAGGATGCAGCAGCTGCGAGGTTGATTTATCGGGCGTGGGAACGCCAGGAGTCAGAGGATTGATTCCACGTGCTTGGGGTGCCCTTAAGGCTAGTTTCCACATGCTTGGGATGCCTCCCAAGGTTGGTTCTGAGTATGCTCGGGATTGCCCCTAAGGCTAGTTCTTGACCATATTCCCCTTTGACTTTGTTGACTTGTTGACCCAAAGTGCCATAAGGTTTGTTAAATGCTTCGGCCATTAATGCTTCAGAGATTTCCATCGCCTCCATTAACGGGGTGCCTTCTGGAGGCTGAATGCTTTCTAGAAGCTGGCTATACAAACGCTTTCTGGAAGCTAGCAACATAAACGCCTTCTGGAGGGCTTTATCAACACGGATGCCCTTTTTGGAGGATAGATGCCTTCTGAAGGGCTGGAGTGTGCAAGCTTTATACAGGTGCTTTTTCTTGTTGGCTGTTCACTTAATGTATTAAGTGGAAGCCGCAGGATTGTTTCGCTGGCCTGGAAGTGGTGAGACTACTTAACCTCAAGATGTGAGCTCGGGGCAGCTAAAGTAAGCACTGCACTGTTAAGAAGGAACCTGCTATACAGCGAGGCCTGAGTGTAGAGTTGCTCGGAGTTCTTGAAAAGCTAGATAAGGCCGCGAATATGACAAGGCACGTGTATGGTGCTACTGAAGAGCAAGTGTGAGGCTTCTGATTTTATGAAGGCAGAGCTGCTAAGATGGAGATGAAAGCGCGAAGCAAGGAGCTATGGAGATGTGAAGTGCGAAGCCACTTTAATGCTATTGGTCATGGTGCCATTTGTAGAGTTTGCTGGGGCTGTCTTTTAGCTTCTTTGACTTGGCTCTGTCGGTCATAGATACCAAGCTCGGTATGGTCGGTTCAAGGACCGAAATCCAAGAGAATCCTGCAATCTACATTTGACAGCATTTCCACAAAAGAGTTGAGGTGTTCTCCCAGGATATGATGCTTCTTAGGCTGAGCTTTTTGAAGGCCGAGTGTATTGGCTGGGAGGTAGATTTTACAGTGCGTCCCTTTGTTGCTCTTTTACTCCTCGCATAGAGATGATGACCATGATGCCTTGATGATTCTGCCTTGTTTGATCATAAGAAACACCTCATATTTGGAGTTAGCTTGTGCAATCACGACAAGAAGTTAGTGCAAAAGACAGGGTGATAGCGATATGCATGTAAATTCGCAATGTATTCTGGACATCTCAACTTTTGCGTATTTGATCAAATGCTTCCCCTTGATTTGGGGAGACCAATAGTGACTTATTTACTAGCCAGGTGTTTGAAAGACCGCAATGCCTTAGCGGCACTACTGAAAACATTGTTTGGTCAATGGACCATATTGCTACACTCCTCATGAAATGAGAGACCCATATTATTTCCTCAGAGATTTGCAAAAAGTGACTGTGCTTGTATTTGCTGCGTCAAGATTGTTTGAGATAAGATCAATTTTGAAAGTTTTTCCTTAAGGATTTCAAAATCATATCATTTCATCTATATGTTCCACACTCACGTCATTCAATCATCAAAGGACGCAGAATTATTTTGCAAACCCATGTCCTTAGCCAATTAGGTGAGTTTGTTGCTTCGAGCTTGATCTGACTGACTTAAGTTGGATTGATAGGCGCCTATTGAGACCCATATGAGAGAAGTGCATAAAGGGGAACATAGCCATGTCCCTTGTCCCACGTTACTCTCCACGTTGTGTGATTTGCTAAGAAGATGCAAATTCCAAGATTCTTGCCCTTCGTGTTAAGTCCCACATTGGTGATGCCCCTAGTGTTTAGGACCTTGCTACTAAGTCGTGTTCCCCAATCTGAGAGGACTTTGTTACGGACCATAATGTAGGCTTGGGGTTTTGGGTTAAGAAAGAAGCGGATGTAAAGGCTCAAACCTAATTTCTACTCACGCTTGGGTTTAAAAAGCTAGCAGCCATCTTCAACATTTTTATCAACTCTTGTTGTCTCTTGTCTCACTTTGTGTGAAAGAGTTGGTTTCTTCGAAAATGTCCTTTGTATGTATTGGAAGAAATGTTTCCTTCAAAGTGCCCCTTGTATGACGGGGTGCTCATCCTTTCATTGATTTTTCTTTCGTCTCTCCTTGTATTTTTTTGTGTTTGCCCCAGTGTAGGGGATGGCTGCCTAGCAGGCTGTTCAAAGAAATTATCCAGAGGCTCGATGTGGCTAGCAAGGGATAAGTGTTTGGGATAGAGAAATGAATGCCTTTCTTCATCTTGAAACACACGACAAAGTGGAAAGGATCCTAACCAAGAAATTAGGGGCTTCGAGGTTTAACCAAGTGGATTTTCTAAGATTGAGGACAATCTTTTGAGACACATAGTAGATGCATGGAGACACGGCTAATTTCTCACTTTGTTCATGCTCTAACTTTTGCCTAGACCGCCCTTACGGGTTTTCGATCTAGCGAGCTCATCATTTTTTTTTTCTTTTCTCTGTATTTTTCCTCTCTTTTCTTCTTTCTCCTTCTTCATCTTTAATAGCATGTTTTGCTTACAAGTGATCTCTGTGAGGGTGCAGAGATGTGTCAACTCCTTCTTAACTCAACAGAAATGATGCGGGTCATAGCTTTGAAAAACTCATTTTGCCCTTTTGACAATTCAAGTGATTATGATGTGTTCTAAAAGATGCCATGAGGTTACTTTGAAATCCCTAAGGATTGTCTTCAATACTCAATGTTATCATGAGCATTCTATAGCAGCGAACTAGCACAGGAGGGAACATTTTCAAATTTGTGGCCGACCAAAAGGTGCCTACGTATCCCAACAGAGAATCAGGCCATTCGTAGTTCATATTTGAGGAGACTTGAATTTAAGACCCACATTTCATGCTGAGTGTGACGATTGGCCAGAAACCATGATGAGCAAAATGATATCAATTTTTCAAGAGAAGCAAAACATGGGCCAAAATGGTGGTGAAAGTTAGCTAGGTACGAGAAGATTGTTTTTAAAATCTAAGCCAAGACGTGATGGACATGGCTGCCATTGCTCAAAACTTGGTTGGATTAAAACTTCATTTTTTTCGTAGCCATTACCATCATGTCAAACTCCAAATCTAAGAGAAGGAGAAACCTAATCATGCTTAAGTTGAGATATCCAAAACTAATTGTCCATGCGTCACATTTTCTAATATGCAAACTGCCCTTAGTGGTGGTGCAACCAAATGACATGTGATGAACAAAGAAAGGAAATGAGGGGGATGGACTCCTCTTTTGGTTTGGCTCCTGCATAGTTAGAAAGAGGCAAGCAAAACGATATGTATACATATAGCACCACAGCTACTTACACAGATTATGGATGAGTCATGCATTGCAATCCGTTTGTATGCATGAGTTTATCGAATACTATAGATAGCCAGCCATTTTTTTATATGGATGATTCTTAAGACTCGTTGCTGCCACTTAAGATCCCACTTCCAAGCCAATCCATATTATGAGACAAATCGAAAAGGTTGAGCATATGGCTACAACAGAAAGTAGACTCGGAGTCCATCGCTGTGCTATCGGCTATTTGAATGTTTCAGAAAAACTTGTCAGAAAAACTTGTCATTAGATTAGTCATTGCAAAAAGTTTTGAAAGTTCCTTCAATTCTTGGTTAGGGAAAATCCTTTCTCAAAACGTGATTGAGGTAATTGAAATCCACTTGATTATTTGCTAACACATTGACAACCTCCTAAATTTTACCAGCTCGTTGAGGTAAGCATGCTCAGAATTTTGAATTTTGAAAGATGGGTTGCTAGGCCGATTTGGGAATAGGAACCAAAGTCCTAAACTTGTCATGCTGAATCATCCATGGAGAAATAAGTATTGCAAGTTCTATCCATAATATCTTTGACTTTGCATACAATCATCCATAACCTGCTCTACTACTTTACACTCCCTCTTTCCTTTAGCCTTGCAAGGCAAAGATTGCTAGAGCAACCTCTGGTTCAATTGCCGGCGGGGCAGCCAGTGTTTGATTTCGTTCTAGAAATCCATGCTTCGCGGTGCTTTAAGTAAAGCGAGAGTGTTAAGTAAGCAATGATGCTTTTTACCAAAAATATACCTTGCAGGCAACGCCATTAGTGCTTGGCTATAAAGACTTAGGGTTAGGGCTTTTAGTTCAAGCCCTAACCCTTCTGCACAGAAAGAGATGTTACAACAACATATACAAGGTGTGAGGAAGAACTTGGAAGTAAAAATGCAAGTAGGTTCCTAGCCTGTAGGTTCCTGTCTTAGTTTGATAAGTTCTATGGCTTTCTAAAACATGCAAGGTTTTGGTAGTCTCAGGGTGCTCCGTTGTCAAAGGGCACCAATCCTCTCACCAGCCCATCATAGGCGGTGATTGGGTGATTCCCTTTTTCATATACCACTAGGTACGAGTGACTGTGGAGTTTGCTGGAACCCCCAACATAGCCCGTGTCATGCCGGGATATCAGGTGAACTCAACGGGTTGCCCGCTCGATGCATATGATAGATGAATTAAACAAGGCATGTATTAGTCTTATGTTGAACTTTCTTGTTATGGCTCTCATATCCCCAGTAGAGTCGCCAAAAATTGTAGACACCTCCCAAACGGGGCATCGCCATACAGATTGATCACGTTTGTTTGCTCAATTGGTTGCTCGTTTCATAAACCAAAATCATGGACATTCCCATGGCTAGGAACATCGCCACATGATAACGGTTATCATCAAATAGAGTCGCCACCCAGTTTATTAAAACTGGGAAAATAGATAGAGATTCTGGATACGGGAGCCAAAAGTACAATAAGGGGAAGGTGTTAGGCACCCCTCTTTGCCCAATCGCGAGACTGGCCCATAATCATTCAACATAAGACGTGTAGATGCTTTGTTTAATTCCAACACATAGTCTGTTTATTTATTCCTTTAAACAGTAAGTAAGGTGAGCCAGTGCGATAAATAAGCATGCATTAGAAAGCAGAGAAAGCAAATAATCTGTCCCAGGAGATCGATTACTCGGCCGGTGAATGGATGTCACGGCCGAGTAATCACACTGGTTTGATGTACCGGCCGAGGGATCGAGGCCCCGGTCGGTGTTCTTCCTCACACCAGACAGAAAGATTAACGGATAATCAAAATGCTACGGTTAGTCAAAAATACAGTAAATTGAGACAAACCAGAGGCCGTTGGGCCTCACCACCTTGATCCCTCAGTTGCTTGATTGCCTTGGATTGGGCGTGATTGATTGATTGCTTGATCGAGAACCCTAGAGTTAGGGTTTGAACTTCGGGGTTTGATCGCCGGATTGACGGCTACCTTCGGAAGGTTAGGGCTTTTGGAGTATGGGATTGAGAGAGTATTTTGACAGAGTTTCGTGGCTTGATTGAGTGTGTAGGTCTATCAATTTCTGTGTTTATTTCGGAGCCCAAAGGCTCCTTTATATAGGCATAGGGATGACTCACTCCGGCCAATCAAATCATGAGATAGCAATTGCAATTGCAATGCATCTCTAACTCTACGTCGTAATCTCTGAGCGTAGCCCGAACGCATCGGGAAGGTAGTGTAGTTGGATCAAACCAAACATCTGACAGAACGTTCCAGAGTCTGGAAAAAGGTCGATCTGGCGGCCGAGCAAAGGATGTCGCGGCCGTGGAATGGATATCTCGGCCGAAGGATAGATCTTGCGGCCGAGGAACTGATCTCTCAGGGAGATTTTGCTGGCAACAAGTTGCTCGGGTGAGGAATTGATGTTATGGCCGTTAGATCGATGTTACGGCCGTCAGATGGATTCTCCTAGGCTTCTGTATTTCTGTCTGAAAGGCTATATGGCTCTGAATTGGGTCCTCTAAGTGGTTCAAAGTTCTCACCGAAAGTCCTAAGGTCTTCAAGGAAGCAATCAGCAATCACTGTATCCGTTTCATCATCGGGATTGTCCCAAGGTGGGACTTGAAATAATCGTTAGGCCAAATTGGGGTGTCTACAGCAAGTTGGCTGTTGGGTGCCAAAACCATGCCAAGTCACTGGTTTTGATGTTTTGTCACCTGTGTTGGGTTTTATCCCATTTATTGCTTATTATTTCATGCCATACTTGATCACATCCTGCAAACATGTTACAGTTTTAATCCCCAATTAACTGTCCCCCGCCCTAATTGGCTAAAATTGATTAATAAAAGAAGAATCGCAATGTTTTCAAAATGCCTAAGTAGAGACCGATCTTCGGATTGGGCGAGAGGGGTGCCATAAAACCCTTCCCCTCTCGTAACCTTGCTCCCGAACCCAGATATGGTTATGACGGACTGGTTCCTTAACTTTTTTCAAACAAACAGCGCGGCAGGTGCTTCGAAATACGGTTCCTTGAGTGTCGGACCCTCAAAAACTCAAGTGGCGACTCTGTATTTTACGAGCGCTTGCCTCTCCACTCGCGCTCCCTCGATTTCCAAAAAAAGGGCCGCAATGGCGAAAAGGAACGAAATCCTTTCTCTCCGAGGCATGCTGCCCACAGTGGCTCATTGCCTTGGGAAAGGAACAGAATCCTTCTCCCATCTTTAAGGGCATGCTGCCCACAACGCTCTTTTGCCTTGATTCTTGCCATCTCCATCTTGAGAATGGCGACATCAGCGTTGGTTTGCTCCTGTTGCTGTTCCAACATCTGAACGTAAGCCAGAGCATCCTCACTCATTCCAACCGGACGCTGAACGGAGTTGCTAACGCCAAGAGGAGTAAAACCAGGGGGTGAGATGGGGAGGCGGTGTTGATACCAGTTTCAGAGATGATTTGCAAAGAGGGGTTGAAAAGGAGGTGGTACTCCGCCCATTTCGAAGAGTGAAAACGTGGTGGAAACGTGGTGGAGGGAGTGTTTAAAGAACAAATAAAAAGAAGAACAACGGAGGAGCCGCTGTGGATCTAAGAGAAAGTTCACGTCGGGTTATTTGAGTGTTTCTATGCCCTTCTCAAGCTTGTATTAGTTGTTATTGAGATTGGATCGAAATCTGAAATTCCTGTCAAAAATCGCCTGTAAGATACTTTTCCTACCGGTAGGAACTTCCCATCTACCGGTAGAACAAGTTTTCATAACCAGCTCAAACGTACAGCAGTAGCTCAAAAGCTGCTCAACGTATTCAATTTCTACCGGTAGGACCGGTAGGTCAAGTACAAAGTTGTTCGTTGACCTACAAAGTTGTTCGTTCAAAATTTTGGCTCTTCTGTTTGCAATTTCTACCGGTAGGACTTGTTTACCTACCGGTAGGTCAAGTGTGCCGAATCCTTCTATTCTACCGGTAGGACTTGTTCACCTACTGGTAGGAGATTGAGCTGCCATCAAGCAGCTGCAGTGTCTTTCAGCTACTTTACTATATCTTCAAAATCATATTTTGAAGCTTCTCATCTATTCTAATGGATTTGTTTACACATTCTTTCAAGTGTCTTAGAGAGTGTTACTTGTCTCTCACTTAGAGTGGTATCTAGTGGGCTAGAATGAACTCATTGTGTTAAGAAATAAGAAATGGACGTTATTACACATTGAAGTACGATGATTCACCTGAACATGTCTAGAGATCCGATGAGTAACATTGCAATTCGTTTTCTCTCGACTCGTAGAATTCTTTAGGTTCCTTTAGTATATGCTTTACGGACTCCAAGTATAAAAACTAGAAGACCGGGTATCGTAGAATTTAGTCGTGGGGTGATATGTGGTATGTGAAGGTACAGGGTGTACTTAGAGGTACGGTGAGGATGTGTGGTATTGTGATATGCTTAAGGGAATGACGTGTATTAATTTATTAGTCAAAATTTTGATATGCTTGACAGTTTGAAACGTTTTGAAATGTAATCAATGTGGTGGATTGGTAGATCGTTTAGGATGCTTGAAGTGTAATCGAGGTTGAGAAAGAAATGATTGAGATAATATAATAACTTGTGTCGTCACGACTCGTCGAACCTTCAATCCTTTGGCACTCGTCCTATGAGGCTCAAGCGTATAAACAAATGGATAGAGTATTGTAGGATTATGTATATGGGCTTAATACGCTATATACGATGCGTATTGGTAAACTAATGAAGAGGCATGAACATGTACATTTGGAAAGTTATGTAATGGTGGATTGAAGAATTGTGGTACAACCGCTAGATTGATGATAAAGTTAATTATGAAATGATGACGATTATGAAAAGTGTGAGAGGTGACCCAAGTGGTCGTTATTGAGGGAATAGACTTGGGGTGACCCTACGCTCGAGGGAACTAGACCCGAGGTGACCCAGGTGATTATTATTATTGAGGGAATAGACTCGGGGTGACCCTACGCACGAGGGAACTAGACCCGAGGTGACCCAAGTGATGATTATTATAGAGGGAATAGACTCGGGGTGACCCTACGCTCGAGGGAAATAGACCCGAGGTGACCCAAGTGATGATTGATGGGAAACAACTGATTAAAAGAAAGGAAAGGTTTTGTCATAAAGGGATTTGATGATGATAAACATGGACACGAGAAAGATCGCAGTATCGTATGAAGAATAATAAGATGATTTAGAATTAGTTATAGACTAATGTGGATTGACGTGAGTTTATTAATGTATTTAGTTAAAGAAGCAAACGATTAGTGACATTTATGTGAAGTCAAGGACCCTTAGACTATAGCTTGCAGCTTAATGGTAGTCACTTGTGCATTGGGCGTATCTGTCTATGTTCACTCACTCATGGTGCTTGATTCACCTCATTTGCATATAGAGTTTGCGTAGACTTTTCTACTGGGCTAGTGTAGCTCAAGCCTTATATCATTTTCAGGTGCCAATCCGGAACTGTAGCTTGCATGACTGGAGTGCTTGGAGTGTGGACATATCTTTTAGAAAGCTAACCAAAGGAGTTACTTATTCATCTTGTAAATTTCTTTTGAAGGGTGTATTTGTAACTTAAGTTGTGATTTTTTTGACTAAGGAATATTTGTAAACACTTAACTCTTTTGATACATGATACTTATGTCAATTTGGGGGCCGTTGAGCCAATGATGTAATATTTTGGATTCTTATGGACTTTGAACTATGAATATGGAAATGGAAATACAGTAATCTCTTGGGTATCGTTTGGAGTATTATGAGGATTTATTTATGAAAAATCTTTTATATTTATGTTAAAAATTGAGGGCGTGACAACATGACTCTAATTATAGACTCCAATAGACAAAGGTGACTGGCAACCTATTGAGAAAATAGATTCGGTTTTCTACAGGAAAAGTAGATGCCGTGTGATCTCTTGGCCCGCATCGTCACACCTTTCAACTTTCCTTTTGAAAATCTAGTCTCTATTATTGATACTTGAGGATATGTCCAAGAGTAGTTGAACTAAAGTAGTCTTTATTTCTTCTAGATGGTGGAAAGTAGTTAGAACAGTTGAGGTAGATAATTGCATCTTGCTTTCGGCAAATCCTTCCAAACTACTTTTACTGATAAAGTATCGACCCATGTGATGACAGTATTGCTGTCAGTCATGGTGAAATACCTTTATCCTTAGCTCCTATCCTTCCATTGCATTATTGATGTTTTGGATTGCTTCGTCATCAAAATCATAACCCTCATCTTCATCATTTTGAGATGGTTCAGATGGTTCTGATTCTTCTACCATTGTTCTCTGGAGATTCTTCTGGTGGACATAATATCTGACTAAATTATCATATCCTGTTTCAAACTGAAAATTTAATTCTAGAAGATGATCATGGGACCTAATTTTTTGAAATAGAGGTCTTCACACACTAGAGGTGCTTTCCCATAAGCATATAGATCATCATAATGAAATCCCTCGGCCATGGTAAAGGCAATAGCATGTCTGATTTGTTTTCTAATTGAATTTGTTTCGCAAATCCATGGTTCATCATTATCACAATGATAGATTCTTCTGAGAATTGTATTTGAGGGATTTGTGTTAATATGAATATTGTGGTAGGCTGGGATGAGTTGTCCTGTAGGTGTCCATTTTGGGAGTTTTGATTCCACAACTGCTTCAACTGTTGTATCTTGATCTGCCATAGAATTGAGAACACAAGCTGCAATTTTTCTTCCAAATCTGTTAGTATCTTCTGGATCATGGAATATGATTTGTTGAATATATCCAAAATCCAAGAGAGTAACTTCTGTAGTTTCCATCTGTTTATCTTTAAAATTAAGATAAAACGGTTTGAAATGTTTCATATCAATGTTGGCCATTGGAATGCTGTATACAAGTTGACATGTACAGGCTATCCATTCCAATGGTGTCTGGATGCAAGTAGGATTGATTAAGGAACTGCATCTTTTTCTTGTAAATAAAGGGTATTCCAAGAAATAGTGAGTCTTGGAATACATCATTCATTCTGGTTGATCTTGACTAATTCTGAGAATAAAAACTCTTGGAAATGAATTCTGTCTTGTCTGGCTAAATGCTGAATGTGATGGATAACATCTTGAGGGAATTGGGAAAGAAAAGTGGTTGCTTTTGCTTGAAAAAGCTCTGTTGGACCATATTCTTTACTCCACTCACTCTTTTCTTCATCTTCCATTGGGAAGACTGCTTTCTCACTTTTACTAGTGGGGTAAAAGGGTTTTTAATCTTCTTGAGTTCTTTCTCTGAATCTAACAATCTCTTTTTGAGAGTTGTTATTTCTTCCTCCAACTTTCGTTGATTGTTGATCAACTGTTGATTAGCCTGTTCCATATCTTGATTTCTTTTATTTAAAAGTCTGAAATTTTTTGTCATTGTTTCGCAATGATCATAAAATCTTATTTGCTGAGGCAAAGATTGGTTTAAAACCTGATTATTTTCAAAACCTGTAGTCTCAAGGATTACTTGAGTGTTTATTTTTCTAGAGGATTCTAAGATATAAAAATTGTTTCCAATGCTACGATTTGCCCATTGGTTTGCTTCTGCAAATGTATGAAATGCTTTCCATGTTGAGGAAGGAATTCCATCAATTTGTTTCAAAACTTCTGGCCAATAAGAACAAATTCCTGGGACACGGCCTATTGCAACACAATAAAATGAAAATCTTTTTGTTGGGTTTGACCCATTTTGTTGGTTATGGAAAATATTTAAGGCATTTAAACAAGCTAAAAATCTAGGAACATCTTTCTGAGAGTTTCAAAGATTATCTAAAAGACATTTCTGTTCCTCACTGATATTGTGAATGAGGTACCTGAATTTGGATCTGGATTGTTCAGGAAAAACTCTAAGAGTTATGCTCTCAAAGGTTAAAAACTTCTGATCTATCCTGGTTGTACTGTGAAAACTGCTTGATGATGCCATCTGAAAAATTGAAAATGTTAGCATTTATTTCTCTGGACAAATAATCTGCTAAAGTATTTTCTTTTCCTTTAATATGTTCAAATTCTACTGTATAACCATTGCTTGTTATTATATCAACAAAATTAAGCCATATACGATTACTAATCTTTTTCTCATCGAGAAGCTTATGAAATTTTACAATTGCTTCACAATCTGTTCTAACTGTGAAAGGTTTGAACAACCATAATTTGAAGCTATTAATGGCGTTAATAACCTCTAATATTTCACAATCTATACTGGCTAAATTTCCTTTTTCTCCATATTTTCCACTTGCGTATCTACAAATCTTTTCTGTGGATTTTGCTGAATATTTTATGGGTTTGCTAAGGAGTATTGCACCCCATCCTTTTCACTGGTGTCTACCTCTATTACTATGTAATCAGATTCTAATGGTAATTCTAGTTCTGGTAGATTCTTACAAATTTCTTTGATTTTTCTTACAAGATCAATATCTTGCTGGTTAAAGTATTTTTGTCCAGTTGGGGTCATTTTACTATACAAGGGTCCTATGATTTTACTAAGATCTTTCATGTATGGTCTAGCATAGTTTAAAATTCCTAAGAATGACTGGAGTTTCTTCTTTTCTTCTATCTTATGTGGGAATTCTAAAATCTTTTGTGCTATGTGTGGTTGCAACTAGATTTTTCCTTTTCCTATTCTGACTCTTAAATATTTTATGTATTCCTTACACAATTCCATTTTCCTTTTGCTAATAATCAAACCATTATCTATAAATAACTGAAATGCTATTCTAAGATGTCTGTAATGTTCTTCCTGCATTAAACTGAAAACAAGAATATCATCAATATAAACAAAAATAAACGAATGATATTTTTTTAATATATTATCCATTTTTCTCTGAAAATACTAGGTGCTGTTTTTAAACCAAATGGCATGACAATCCATTCATAACATCCCTAAGGACATGTGAATGTTGTCCATGGTATATTGGACTGATCTAACATAATCTGTCAAAATCCTGATTTGCAATCAAACTTGCTAAAAATTGTTGCATTCTGCATATTATTAATAAGCTACTCTTTACTGGGTATATCATAACTATCTATCTGGATATTATCATTAAGACGCTTATAGTTTATGACCATTCGCGCTTTATCTCTTTTAAGTTCTGCATGTTTTCTTACCATAAAAGCTGTACTTCTGTGTGGACTGGTACTTTCTCTTATAATTTTAAGATCTAATAATTCTTTAATCTGTTTTCAAATTCTTCTACATCTAATGGGCTGTATACAATTTTTTGAGTGCTAATATTAAAATCTGGATTAATAATTTCTAAATGTGCTAGGGTCTTGTTTTTATTTCAATGTTTGATTGAATCTTCTCCTAGAATCTGGGTTTCTTCTACTAACCTGATTAATTCTTCTAACTGTTCTTTATCTGTTCTTTTCTTTTTGCGATCAAGAACTGACAAAGAGTATTCTATCTATTCAAAATCTATTAGATCATAATCTATCTGGACTAACTGTTCTTCTTCTTCTTCCATTAACCATTATGTTTCTATAGGATCATCTATGGTTTCTACATATGAATCTAAATGTGTATTTGGAAAATCTTTTATTATCTTAGCTATTCTTTCTTTTACTATCCTATTTTCTTCTGCTTTTGCTGTTTCATCTATGGTTCCACCACGCTTAGCTGACAACTCTGATTCTAAATTCTGGGCATGTAAAGTTTCTACTTGTAAACTTCGCTTATGAAATGTGACAAAGTGTTTACTAAATGTGATACTACCATTCATACTGTCTATAAAGTTTAATCCTAAGATAAACTTATAGCTGTGGTTGATATCTCCTATCCATACCATGGGTAATGGATAGGTGTGTTGCTGTTGTAGTCTGTTGGTAAATCTGATGCTACTATTCATAAGACATGTATTATAAGTAACACTGGTATTATTCATGAGGTCAGCTCTGGCTATATAACCTGGTCTGGTATAATATTCTACTGGTATGAGATCACGACTAATATGACTCTTACTGGCTCTTGTGTCTATCATGGCTTTAATTTCTATTATTTTTCTTGGAATTTTACCTCTAGCTGGTAACAAAATTTCACAATTGACTTCAATAAGACTATTTTCTCCTATTCTATTAACTGATTCTATAATGTTACTGTAGACACCCCAATTTGGCCTAACGATTATTTCAAGTCCCACCTTGGGACAATCCCGATGATGAAACGGATACAGTGATTGCTGATTGCTTCCTTGAGGACCTTAGGACTTTCGGTGAGAACTTTGAACCACTTAGAGGACCCAATTCAGAGCCATATAGCCTTTCAAACAGAAATACAGAAGCCTAGGAGAATCCATCTGACGGCCGTAACATCGATCTAACGGCCATAACATCAATCCCTCACCCGAGCAACCTGTTGCCAGCAAAATCTCCCTGAGAGATCAGTTCCTCGGCCGCAAGATCTATCCTTCTGCCGAGATATCGATTCCACGGCCGCGACATCCTTTGCTCGGCCGCCAGATCGACCTTTTTCCAGACTCTGGAACGTTCTGTCAGACGTTTGGTTTGATCCAACTACACTACCTTCCCGATGCGTTCGGGCTACGCTCAGAGATTACGACGTAGAGTTAGAGATGCATTGCAATTGCAATTGCCATCTCATGATTTGATGGGCCGGAGTGAGTCATCCCTATGCCTATATAAAGGAGCCTTTGGGCTCCGAAATAAACACAGAAATTGATAGACATACATACTCAATCAAGCCACGAAACTCTGTCAAAATACTCTCTCAAACCCACTCTTCAAAAGCCCTAACCTCCCAAAGGTAGCTGTCAATCCGGCGATCAAACCCCGAAGTTCAAACCCTAACCCTAGGGTTCTCGATCAAGCAATCAATCAATCACGCCCAATCCAAAGCAATCAAGCAACTGAGGGATCAAGGTGGTGAGGCCCAACGGCCTTCGGTTTGTCTTAATTTACTGTATTTTTGACTAACCGTAGCATTTTGATTATCCGTTAATCTTTCTGTCTGGTGTGAGGAAGAACACCGACCGGGGCCTCGATCCCTCGGCCGGTACATCAAACCAGTGTGATTACTCGGCCGTGACATCCATTCACCGGCCGAGTAATCGATCTCCTGGGACAGTTTATTTGCTTTCTTTGCTTTCTAATGCATGCTTATTTATCGCACTGGCTCACCTTACTTACTGTTTAAAGGAATAAATAAACAGACTATGTGTTGGAATTAAACAAAGCATCTACACGTCTTATGTTGAATGATTATGGGCCAGTCTCGCGACTGGGCAAAGTGGGGTGCCTAACACCTTCCCCTTATTGTACTTTTGGCTCCCGTATCCAGAATCTCTATCTATTTTCCCAGTTTTAATAAACTGGGTGGCGACTCTATTTGATGATAACCGTTATCATGTGGCGATGTTCCTAGCCATGGGAATGTCCATGATTTTGGTTTATGAAACGAGCAACCAATCGAGCAAACAAACGTGATCAATCTGTATGGCGATGCCCCGTTTGGGAGGTGTCTACGCACCTGACTCTGCTGGGGAATATGAGAGCCATAACCAGAAAGTTCAACATAAGACTAATACATGCCTTGTCTAATTCATTTATCATATGCATCGAGCGGGCAACCCATTGAGTTCACCTGATATCCCGGCATGACACGGGCTATGTTGGGGGTTCCAGCAAACTCCACAGTCACTCGTACCTAGTGGTATATCAAAAAGGAAATCACCCAATCACCGCCTATGATGGGCTAGTGAGAGGATTGGTGCCCTTTGACAACGGAGCACCCTGAGACTACCAAAACCTTGCATGTATTAAAAAGCCATAGAACTTATCAAACTAAGACAGGAACCTACAGGCTAGGAACCTACTTGCATTTTCGCTTCCAAGTTCTTCCTCACACCTTGTACCATCTGTTGTTGTAATTAACTCTTTCTGTGCAGAAGGGTTGGGATTTCCAGCCCAAATCCTAACCCTACACAAGCCAAGTACTAACTTACAGGTACTCTACTTTTCAAAGCAGACACAATAAGTAAAACAAAGAAGCAACCACAGCCAATTTTATACTCTTACAACACCCGAAGTCACGCCAAACAGAGGTCTTTGCAACCGTCCCGTCTGTCACTCTCACCGGCCAAAACACCTACACTGCTACGGTCCCAATCACTTCTAGGGACTCCGCGGTCATCTCCTCAACAAACTCAATCATCTACCAAATCCTAAGCTTCATCAAGTAATCCTCCCACTCTCATGGCAGATAACGACCCCATCATTGCTAATCACCAAGCTCAAAGTCGCTACCTTACTAGCAGAGAAAGCAGCAAGAGATGCTGAGAACGAAGAGAAATCGGTGGAAGATGAGAATCCTCAAGAAGTGGTATTGGCAGAAAACCCTGAATTGGCCAAACAAGTCAAGGAGATCAAACGTACTCTGGCCCGTTCACAAGGGGAACAAATTCTAGATTTTGAAGGACTCTGCCTTTTTCCAGATTCTCAACTACCTGAGAAGTTCAATAGAACTGGCAATCCCACTAGCCATGTCCGCCATGTCATCAACACTTTGAAGCCAATGGGCTTGAATGATGAGCTCATTGTTCAGTTATTTCAAAGGACTCTTACTGAAAGCACTCTCGATTGGTTTCTCACTTTGGAGTTTGTGCACTATCATACTTGGCCAGAAATTGCCAATGCTTTTGTCGAGCAATATGCATACAACGTTCAAATTGAGTTAACAACTCGAAATTTGGAAATGACTAAGCAGGAATCAAACAAAGACTTTGTAACCTTTGTGGCTAGATGGGGAGAAAAGCCGCCAAGAACCGCCCCTCTGAGGAAGATCAAGTAAAGATAGTTGTCAAGAACTTGCAACCCAAATATCTCAGGCACATCTACACACAGGCTATCACCGATTTCAAACGTTTGCATGCCACTGGGTTGCAAATCGAAGATGGTATCAAACTAGGACTCATTGGGAAAGAAGAGGCCACTCCTCCACCTAAGAAAACCTTCTCCAGCCGTACATCTCACGCCTCTGTGAACGCCCTTAACTCAACCTTACCATAAGACCCTTTTCAAATTAGCTCATCCCGAAGCTCAAATCGCCCCGGTCGCAACTTTAACCCTCTCTATATGACCTCATCTCAAGCCTCAGCCATTCTGAGCCGTTAGGGGCATCTCAAACCTTTAAACAAACCACTTCCTCAGCCACCCTATGGCCCAAACCATGATCCTAACAAACAGTGCGCCTACCACCAACACCCTAGGCATGAAACAGATAACCGCATGCGTCTCCGCCATGACATTCAAGATCTCATTGATAGCCGAACTATAAAACTTCCAAAACCTGATGTGCAAGCCAATCCGCTTCCTACTCACAATGATGAACCACCACCCCGAAACATTGATCTCATAAACCTACCTCACAACCCCCCATACAATCCTGGCCAATACATTGTCCAAAACAATCAAGCCAAGCCAACCTTTACCTTCCCAGAGGAGGATGAATGTTTCATGATGGAGGAGGAAGAAAACAATGAGTCCGATCAATCGGAAGTGATCGATCCCAACATGTCTGACAAAAGTAATGAAGAAGAACAAGCAAAGGGGAAAATGACTTTGACGAAATGGAAGGAGAATACAATGATCCACTCGATGGAATCTCCTTAGCATCACTATTCAATCAAGTGGAAATAGCTGACGACTACACAATCAATAAGAAGGAAGAAAGGGTGATGAAAACCTAGACCAACACTTCCATTTGGGGACTACTCATGTCTCAAAGAAGTAACCACCAGTGAAGATGGATCCAGTTCAAAGGCCCTGTTTGGCAAAGAAGAGGGTGGAAAAGAGTATAAAGTTGCAAAAGGCAAAGGTTTTGAAAACGACTTCGAAATGCTACAATAGCTAAGAAGTCACAACATGGCAAAGAACATTAAACATTGCTTTTATCAAGCTAAAACATGTTTTGAGCCCCTGCTTGGGCATTTAATTTCTACCAAGTGAATTCATGTTTCATCCTCTAGACTATGCTTATTCAATGATTTATTTCCTAAATTGCAATTACCAATACACTATAGTCTCTTTGCCAAACAAAGGAAATTTCAAGGAATCGAGTTCCTTGTGTCGTTGACAAAAAGGAAGGAAAGGATGAACTTTAGTTGCTTATGAAACTAGGTTTTTGTCAAAACTTAGAAAGAAGACACTATCTCCGTGAGAACACTTAGGGTTAGCTCGCTCATTATGAAGGTACAAACACAAGGGAGATTTAGAAAAATATCTCCATCAAATTCCTCTCCGAAACGCAGAAACCCTCTTTAGAGAAGTGCTCGTTGGGTAACCTGAAAACCCAAGCAAAAGTAAGAGCAAAGCCTGCTAGGCCAGAAAATGCAAAAACGCAGCCTAGGCAAAAGTTAAGGCATTCAAAGAAAAGCTCGCTAGGGACTCAACCTCCATTAGGTAACCTAAGCAAAATCAAGAGCATGTGAGAAGAAAAACCAAGAGTGAAAACTCAACCCCAGAGGTGATGATTTTGGAACTACGTAAAAGGCCTGATTCCCTGATTGGGATACGTAGGCAATCTCACATCGAGATGCGGCCCAAACATTTGGAGAGAAGGAAAAACATCAACAAATTTGTACTCAATGATAGGCATAGCTAACCCTGCGTATTGAGCTCGCAAAAGATGAGTATGCTTTTCTCAAAAAAAAATTGGCAACAGCAATAGACACAAGAACTATTGCTCATCCCCTCTAACCTGAAGGTCATTAACACAATGAGCAGGATATCTTGAAAACTCTCGAGTTTGGCAATCGGACTATGGAACATGGCAAAAGCAAAAGGCAAGAAAATCAAAACCAAGCATAAGAAGGAAGAGAAAAGAGGATGCCACTTGGCCAAAACAAAATCTACCTTTGAAAAATCAAAGTAACGACCGAAGAATCTATACATCGGCCACAATATCGATTTTTCAGCCGAATAATCAATTCTTCGGCCAGTATTTTATTTTCACACAAATTACTGTCTATCAGCAAATACTTGTTCAAAAAGCCATGTTCTGACTATCGCATGCAAACTCAAGACATCTAGGGGCATAAAAAGCATTTCTCATTTCATGAACAAAAGCTTGCCTACAAAATCATCACTGTGGTTACTTTCACTATACAAATACAGTTTCTGCTTCTCTCTTTGCTAACCATGAACAGGAAGGAAAAAGAAAATCCTAAAGCTGGTCGTGACAGCGTCTTCGAGTCGATCTCTGAGATGAAGAAGGGGATTGCTGGCTATCCTCCCCACTGACAGCTGGTGCTCACTCAGCCTCAAGCTACAAGGAAAAGAATACAAAACAAGGGGCAAGCACCAAGCGCTCCTCTTCTCCGTCATCAGAGTGGAAAGAGACAAAGGAAAGGGCCCGTGGCCAAATAGGAGAAACTGAAGAAACAACAGACATCGAAGAAGTGGATCTCATCAACACCGGAGGAGGAGGAGGAACAAACTGAAGATCCTCAGCACGCGGGCGCCACTAGCTAGCCACCCGATCACATAAGTACCAGGCTTAACAAAAGGGACCCTCGAACAGGCTACGAGTACAATCTGGAACCCTGGAACGTGCAAGAGGGGTGTCCTCTGATACACCACTCCAAGGGTCGAACCTCGCCTACAAACAAAGTCTAAATCAGCCACAGCACAAAGGAATGGAGATCCAAAAACAAGGAATGCAAAAGGTACCTGATCAACCGTCAATCGGTCCAAAACTCGTCGCCAAGGCTCAATTGGCGATGGTGGCTTTCGTTGCCCCACCAACCCTCACTCGTAGCAAGGGAAAAATCACAACGAGAAAAGAAGAAGGATATACCTCAAGTACCCGGTAGTGACCGCCAAAATTCCTGTCCCGTGAACAAGCCCTAAGGAGGTCATACAAGGTGGCCAAGGCAGATGCTCCCCAATCAAGCTCCCAAACAGCCTCCAAGTACTGCAAAGGGGCTAGAGACCGCCTATGCATTGAACTATCCTTGCTGACAAACAACGAGGTAGAGAAGAAAGGCCCGTGTCAACTACTCAACACTCACCTGAGTCAAGATATCAACCTTCATAAAAGTCTTGATCAGCCAAGAGACGTCAACATGACCACGCGAGTGAAGAGGGGGCACCTTGCCCAAGAACCACTCCAAATCCCCTACTCACTCCCAAAGCCTAGGGTTAACCCAAAGAGGAGCTCCACCTACTCATAGGCCAGTAAGCAAAGAAAAATCACCTGGCGTGATCGTCATCTCGCCAACAGAAGGAAAGCGGAACGTGTTGGGAGCATCCCACCACCTTTCAACCGGCGAGGTCATCAACGACCAATCCATCTTCGGAAGATTGAGGCCCAAAACAAACGGCTCAAGACCAGCAGCGCATACTAACTCCCGAGCCTGCTCCGGCAACGTCACAAACCACTTGTGCAGTAAAGGCCTCCACCACGAGCCTCCAGTCTCCTGTTTCTCTGCCAAGGACAAAAAGGGAGAAGCTTACCAAAACATTGAGGACGCTCAAGTGCTGCTCAGCGGCTCTACGCCCACACCTCAACAGCCCTATGCCACGCTATGTGCACAACCTCGCGCTCAGCAGGCCAGCAAAACAATCCTGTGGCTTCCATTCAATGCACCCTCCAGAAGGCGTTTATATTGCTAGCTTCCAGAAAGCGTTTATGTTGCCAGCTTGCAGAAAGCATTTAGCCACCAGAAGACATTTGAGTCGCTAGAAGGCGTTTGGCCTCCGGAAGGCACTCCCTGCAGTGGAGGTAATGGAAATCTCCCTAACAAATTGGAATATGGTCAAGGACTAGCCTTGGGGACAACCCCGAGCATATGTAATCTAGCCTAGGGGCAATCCCGAGCTTACTCAAGAACTAGCCTTGGGGGCAATCCCGAGCATACTCAGAACTAGCCTTGGGGACAACCCCGAGCATATGGAATCTAGCCTTGGGGCCAATCCCGAGCATACTCAAAACTAGCCTTGGAAACATCCCAAGCACAAGGAACCAATCAAACCCCGTGGAAGATGGAATACTCAACAGCTCAGCGGCTCGAAGCCCACCATCTCAACTGGCTCAAAGCCGTAAACAATCAATTCTCGACAGGCTCTACGCCCGCCGTTTCATCAAATCAGTGGCTCCAAGTCCACTATCCTAGCAGGCTCCAAGCCTATACCCATCATCTCTTCAGCAGCTTCAGGCTCATCATCTCAAATGGCTCGAAGCCGTACACAAGCAGTCTCAGCGGCTTGAAGCCCATTACCTCAACAGGCTCGAAGCCTGTATCTACCATCTCAACTGGCTCGAAGCTATAACAATCAACTCAGTGGCTCGAAGCCCATTACCTCAACAGGCTCGAAGCCTTCGTCTACTATCACCCAGCGGCTCGAAGCCCTTTATCATAGCGGCTCTACGCCCGTATCAATTCAGCGGCCCTGTGCCCATCATCTCTACACAACTCAGCGGCTCCAAGCCCGCTATCTCGACTGGCTCAAAGCCGTAAACAAGCAATCTCAGCGGCTCAAAGCCCATTATCTCAAATGGCTCCAAGCCATCACCTCAACAGGCTCGAAGCCTATGTTTACTATCTCAGCAGCTCTATGCTCGCTATCACAGCAACAGACTCTACGCCTGTTATCACAAACTCAACGGCTCAAAGCCCATCATCTCAACTGGCTCGAAGCCGTAAACAAGCAACAGGCTCTACGCCATCCCAACAATCAAGACATCTATTCTCAGGCTCTACGCCTGAATGCTCAAAAATCTAACATTTTTGAATGCTCAAGCTCTACGTTTGGATGCCCAACCACTGTGTACTGGATGCTCAAGTCATACACTTGAATGCTCAAGCTCTACGCTTGGATGCCTAACCACTGCGTACTGGATGCTCAAAGCATGTACTTTGAATGCTTGGATTCTGCCGTCCGAATGCTCCAGCTCTACGCTCTGAATGCTCAAGTCCGGAACTTGATAGAAGCTCTAAGCTTAAAACAAACACACACGCACGGGCCCGTGCACATATTGCATTTTCACATCGAGTCTGCATCACATCTGTTCACATCTAACAACCATCATCACACATATACACTTTGCATATTTTTCATGAAACAGGTCAATCCTGCAATCAACCGGCTCTATGCCTCGGTTTTATTGATCGGCCCAACGCCTCGATCTTTTGGCTCCACGCCAACACTTATGATGGAAAAGCTTCATGCGCAGACCATCAGAATGCAACCAGCTCTACGCCTCGGTTCAAATCACGTCAAGCTCTAAGCTCCGACAACTTAGGCCCTTGCCTCAAGACTGCATGCAGGTTCCACGCCTCGATCACTTCAGGCTCCACGCCTCAGTTCCTTCATCTCAGGCCCTTGCCTTACACCAGCTCCGCGCTTCGGTTCATCACGTCAAGCTCAAAGCTCTGACACCACAGGCTCTCATCCTGATCAATACCAGCTCCGCGCTTCGGTCCCATCAAGCTCTAAGCTCACCTCAGGCTCTTGCCTTATACCAGTTCCGCGCTTCAGTTTATCACGTCAAGCTCAAAGCTCTAACACCTCATGATCTCACCTCCTGATCAATACCAGCTCCACGCTTCAGTTCCATCAAGCTCTAAGCTCACCTCAGGCCTCCGCCTCAAGACCACAACAGGCTCCATGCCTCGATTCCATACCAGCTCCGCACTTCGATCCCATCAAATTCCATCACCTCAGGCTTTCGCCTTATACCAGCTCTGCGCTTCGGTTCAGCACGACAAGCTCAAAGCTCTGACACCTCAGGCTCTCGCCTCATGACTACAATCGGTTCCGTGCCTCGATTCCCTCATTACGCAAAGCTCCGTGCTCCAGTTACTGGCCCTGCGCCCTCCATATCTCAAAAACAACCGGCGTCCAACTCATCCCCAGTAGATGGTCTGGATTCCACCCCACTACATCAATTCCTTCCAGCTCATTCGCAAGGATAGGCTACTCTACCGAGCTCCGTTCAGTCAAAGTAAGGATGATCAAGAAAAGCAAACGCACCTGCAGTGTATTGAACTACCCCAAAATAACTAAGGAAGCTTTCCGCAAAAGCTCCCCCGGTAGCCCTGCGCTCCTTCAACTACTCTTCGCCAAAACCCTGGCTCTGTCTAGGTACGTCACACTACGGCTTTTTAAAGCCCTAAGGTACGTCTTCTGTCTCTAACCCTCCAAACTTTTACTTTTCTTTATTGCCCGAACTACGATTGGTCTGAATTTCCCTTATGGAATACGTAGGCAGCCTCCCGGCCCGACCATAACAAAACCTTTTTCGAAAACCCCTTGGAATAGTGGTTGGACCAAATTGAGTTGCTTTTTACAGCTTTGAATCTTACTCAAACATGTCTCGCGATCCGTCTGAGTTCAGTCAAAGAGGGGCATCTGTAGACACCCCAATTTGGCCTAACGATTATTTCAAGTCCCACCTTGGGACAATCCCGATGATGAAACGGATACAGTGATTGCTGATTGCTTCCTTGAGGACCTTAGGACTTTCGGTGAGAACTTTGAACCACTTAGAGGACCCAATTCAGAGCCATACAGCCTTTCAGACAGAAATACAGAAGCCTAGGAGAATCCATCTAACGGCCGTAACATCGATCTAACGGCCATAACATCAATCCCTCACCCGAGCAACCTGTTGCCAGCAAAATCTCCCTGAGAGATCAGTTCCTCAGCCGCAAGATCTATCCTTCGGCCGAGATATCCATTCCACGGCCGCGACATCCTTTGCTCGGCCGCCAGATCGACCTTTTTCCAGACTCTGGAACGTTCTGTCAGACGTTTGGTTTGATCCAACTACACTACCTTCCCGATGCGTTCGGGCTACGCTCAGAGATTACGACGTAGAGTTAGAGATGCATTGCAATTGCAATTGCCATCTCATGATTTGATTGGCCGGAGTGAGTCATCCCTATGCCTATATAAAGGAGCCTTTGGGCTCCGAAATAAACACAGAAATTGATAGACCTACACACTCAATCAAGCCACGAAACTCTGTCAAAATACTCTCTCAAACCCACTCTTCAAAAGCCCTAACCTCCCGAAGGTAGCCGTCAATCTGGCGATCAAACCCCGAAGTTCAAACCCTAACCCTAGGGTTCTCGATCAAGCAATCAATCAATCACGCCCAATCCAAAGCAATCAAGCAACTGAGGGATCAAGGTGGTGAGGCCCAACGGCCTCCGGTTTTTCTTAATTTACTGTATTTTTGACTAACCGTAGCATTTTGATTATCCGTTAATCTTTCTGTCTGGTGTAAGGAAGAACACCGACCGGGGCCTCGATCCCTCGGCCGGTACATCAAACCAGTGTGATTACTCGGCCGTGACATCCATTCACCGGCCGAGTAATCGATCTCCTGGGACAGTTTATTTGCTTTCTTTGCTTTCTAATGCATGCTTATTTATCGCACTGGCTCACCTTACTTACTGTTTAAAGGAATAAATAAATAGACTATGTGTTGGAATTAAACAAAGCATCTACACGTCTTATGTTGAATGATTATGGGCCAGTCTCGCGACTGGGCAAAGAGGGGTGCCTAACACCTTCCCCTTATTGTACTTTTGGCTCCCGTATCCAGAATCTCTATCTATTTTCCCAGTTTTAATAAACTGGGTGGCGACTCTATTTGATGATAACCGTTATCATGTGGCGATGTTCCTAGCCATGGGAATGTCCATGATTTTGGTATATGAAACGAGCAACCAATCGAGCAAACAAACGTGATCAATCTGTATGGCGATGCCCCGTTTGGGAGGTGTCTACAGTTGCAATGGTCTTCTATGAGTTCTGGTGTCTTTAAAGGCTGATCTTTCTCTTGTAATTGGTTTCTTAATCTGTTGTTTTCTATTCTATATGTTTCTACTTCTATAGACAAAATTTCTATCTTCTTTTCTAATTCGCTTATCTATTTTTCAAACTGGAATTTGGTTCTATCCAAATCTAATCTGGCTATAGCTGCTTCTAACTTAGCTTCTAGGAGGGTTAATTTTGAATTTTGGTTTAACACCATCTCTATCTATTTGGTGATTTTTCTTAAGACAAAACTTACAAACATTTTTCTTACAGCTATCACATACACTTCTGAATAATTTGAAAGGATAACCATTGCATTCTGAGCAAGGTTCACTATCTTGACCAACATTGTGTTTCCACTGGTGTGTACATTCTATACTGGATCAAACTTTTAATCATAAAAGTATATTATGGTATATAACTAGGAAGTTCATCTTCTGAACTGCTGCTTCTATCACTATCTAGTTCTCCTAAGAGATTTATCTCTTCTGATTATGTGCTAATTAAGCTATATATTGATTATGTATCACTATATTCTAACTTCATTTCTATGAACTCAATATTATCAAAATCTTATAATTCTGCTATAAGATTTGCTTTTTTTGTGGTTTTCTTATTCTTTCCTTTATTTGGGCATCTATTTGTTAAATGGTCTTCTGATTCACATTTAAAACACTTGCATTTACGAGTTTTAGTCGATTGGACTCTTTTCCTAAAATATTTTTTAGGTTTTGGCCTAAACTGTTGTTTACTGGGTGTCTGTTTATAGGATTGACTTTTCCTAGGATAAAAACCATGTTTCTGGTAGCTATAATTATACCTTCCTCCTGCCTGGGCTATCTTCTTATTATACTTACTGGCTTTCTTCAGGTATTTATAAAATTTATTTTTCTTTTTCTTTGTCTTTTCTTTGCTATATCCATACTGTTGTGGAGTATATATAACTTGACTGCAAAATTTTAACTTGTTTTTCTTTATACCTTTCTGGATTTCAAGTGTAGTGCACTTATCTCTGAGTATTTCAAATACAAACTGAATTCTAGGACCAATTCCTAGATGCTGGTTTTCATCTCCATTAGTGGCTTTCCATTTTTCCCAAATTTCTTCTCCTAATGGACCTGGAAGTTTCCTAAAGAATTTATTACTGATTTCTAAATCTAAGGCTCTTCCTGTTTGTGATGCAAGGGCTATAAAATCATTACAAAAATTGACTATATATTTCCATTTATGTAACTCAAGCTGTTCTAACTGTCTTATAACTACATTCTGGTAGGTTGTGTTTCCTCTATTAGGATCTGCTCTATAATTAATGTTTTGACTAAACTGGTGAAGTTATATACATTGGGTCCTTGAGTAACTAAAGCTGCATACTGGAGTTCAAAATCTCTCTTATAAGCTTCTACTATTCCTTTTATTGTATCTCCTAAAAATGATTCGCAATATGACCACATCTCTGCTGAAGAGTGCCAATTGGTCATTTCTAAAAGTTTTCTAACTAAGGCTTGTGTAGAAACCCCAATTTGGAAATCCCGGACACCTTTTAAATCCCCAATGATGATAAACAAAGAATTATTTAAACCTTTGGATTGATCTAAACCTTTTGGAGCGCTACCTTTGAAAACCGTACACAAGTGGCCGATATGCTTCCCAATAATAAAAAAAACGTGCCTTGAAGAGCTTCAAATAATGCTCTTTGTACTCAAAGGAGTGAGGAAACACCTTAGAACTAGGTATGAGAGTGCCAAGTGACACTTAGAATGAGTGAGTACGTGTTTTGGCCATCGTGGTATCAACGGTCTTCGGTTTAGTCTGCTTTCAGCCCATTTTTCATAAATCAAACTTATTTTTATGGTTGGATTCCACCATCTTTTAGTACATTCAAAACCCTCTTTATCGACTTCTTTTTCGACCACCTGAGGGTAGAATCGTCATATCTTTTGATGTACAAATTTTCTTTGATCCAAACCACTTGGGTTAGAAAGTAGACTTAATGAGCTTTCCAACGGTTCAAAGAACACCCAAAATCGAGTTCGGGAGTGTCCGTGGCGGCCTTGCAAAGTTTGGTCTGTTGAGCAGTCAACTGTACCGTACGGCGGCCAACTGTGCCGTATGGTGGTCAACTATGCCGTACGGTGGACATATTGTAGACACCTCCCAAACGAGGCATCGCCATACAGATTGATCACGTTTGTTTGCTCGATTGGTTGCTTGCTTCGTAAACCAAAATCATAGACATTCCCATGGCTAGGAACATCGCCACATGATAGCGGTTATCATCAAAACAGAGTCGCCACCCAGTTTATTAAAACTGGGAAAGTAGATAGAGATTCTGGACACGGGAGCCAAAAGTACAATAAGGGGAAGGTGTTAGGCACCCCTCTTTACCCAGTCGTGAGACTGGCCATAATCGTTCAACATAAGACATGTACATGCTTTGTTTAATTCTAACACGTAGTTTATTTTTAACCTTTAAGCAAAAAAGGGTGAGCCAATGCGATAAATAACGCATGCGTCAGGAAAGCAGAACAAAACAAGCAAAGCTGTCCCAGGGAAATGGATCCCGCGGCAAGTGAATGGATGTCACGGCCGAGGGATCCTCCTGGTTTGATTTATTGGCCGAGGGATCGAAACCCCGGTCGATGTTCTTCCTCACACCAGACAGAAAGATTAACATATGATCAAAACGTTATGGTTAGTCATAAATGCGATAAGCAAAACAAACTAGAGGCCATTGGGCCTCACCACCTTGATCCCTCAGTTGCTTGATTGCTTTGGATTGGGTGTGATTGACTGATTGCTTGATTGAAAACCCTAGGGTTAGGGTTTGAACTTCGGGGTTTGATCGTCGGATTGATGGCAGCCTTCGGGAGGTTAGGGCTTTTGAAGAGTGTGTTTGAGAGAGTATTTTGATAGAGTATCGGAGCTTGAGAGGGTGTATTCTCTTATGAATTTCGCGTGTTTATTTTCGGAGTCCAAAGGCCCTTTATATAGGCAATTGGTGACTCACTCCGGCCAATCAAATGGCACGATTGCAATTGCAATTGCAATGCAATTCAAACTCTACGTCGCAATCTCTGAACGTGGCCCGAACGCATCGGAGAGGTAGTGTAGTTGGATCAAACGTCTGACAGAACATTCGAGAGTCTGGAAAAAGGACGATCTGGCGGCCGAGTAATAGATTACACGGCCGAGGAATGGATGTCGCGGCCGAAGGATAGATCTTGCGGCCGAGGGATTGATCTCTCAGGGAGATTTTGCTAGCAACAGGTTGCTCGGGTGAGGAAACGATGTTAAGGCTGTTAGATCGATGTTACGACCGATAGATGGATTCTCCTAGGCTTCTGTATTTTCTGTCTGAAAGGCTATATGGCTCTGATTGGGTCCTCTAAGTGGCTCAAAGTTCTTACCGAAAGTCTTAAGGTTCTCAAGGAAGCAATCAGCAATCACTGTATCCGTTTCATCATTGGGATGGTCCCAAGGTGGGACTTGAAATAATCGTTAGGCCAAACTGGGGTGTCTACAGATGCCCCTCTTTGACTGAACTCAGACGGATCGCAAGACATGTTTGAGTAAGAGTCAAAGCTGTAAAAAGCAACTCAATTTGGTCCAACCACTATTCCAAGGGGTTTTCGAAAAAGGTTTTGTTATGGTCGGGCTGGGAGGCTGCCTACGTATTCCACAAGGGAAATTCAGACCAACCGTAGTTCGGGCAATAAGGAAAAAGTTTGGAGGGTTTGAGACAGAAGACGTTCCTTGGGGCTTGAAAAGCCGCAGTGTGACGTACCTAGACTGAACCAGGGTTTTGGTGAAGAGTAGTTGAAGGAGCGCGGGGCTGCCGGGGGAATTTTTGCGGAGAGCTTCCTTAGTATTTTGGGGTAGATCAGTACACGGCAGGTGCGTTTGCTTTTCTTGATCATCCTTACTTTGACTGAAAGGAGCTCGGTAGAGTAGCCTATCCTTGCGAATGAGCTGGAAGGAATTGATGTAATGGGGTGGAATCCAAACCATCTGCTGGGGATGAATTGGATGCCGGTTGTTTTTTGAGATATGGGGGCGCAGGGCAAGTAACTAGAGCATGGAGCTTTGGAGATGAGGAAACCGAGGCACGGAGCCGGTTGTAGTCATGAGGCGAGGGCCTGGAGAGTGATAGCTTCTGACGTGATGGTAACCGAGGCGCGGAGCCGGTTTGAGGCGTGGAACCTGTTGCAGTTTTGAGGCGAGGGCCTGAGGTGAGCTTAGAGCTTGATGGAACCGAAACGCGGAGCTGGTTTTGAACACAAGGTGAGAGCCTGAGGTGTCGGACTTTTGAGCTTGATAGGACCGAAGCGCGGAGCTAGTATTTGAACATAAGGCGAGAGCCTGAGGTGTTGGAGCTTTGAGCTTGACATGATTTGAACCAAAGCGTAGAGCTGGTTGTATTCTGATGGTCTGTGCATGGAGCTTTCCCATCATAAGTGTTGGCGTAGAGCCAAAGGATCGAGACGCTGAACCGATCAATAAAACCGAAGCATAGAGCCGGTTGATTGCAGGGTTGACCTGTTTCATGAGAGATATGCAGAGTGTATATGTATGATGTTTGTTAGATGTGAATAGATATGATGATGCAGACTCGATGTGATAGTGTTGATGCAATATGTGCACGGGCCCGTGCGTGTGTGTTTGTTTTAAGCTTAGAGCTTCTATCAAGTTCCGAACTTGAGCATTCAGAGCGTAGAGCTCGAGCATTCGGACGGCAGAATCCGAGCATTCAAAGTACAGGCTTTGAGCGTCCAGTACGCAGTGGTTGGGCATCCAAGCGTAGAGCTTGAGCATTCAAGTGTATAACTTGAGCATCCAGTACACAGTGGTTGGGCATTCGAAGAGTTTCAAGCATTCAAAATGTTAGATTTTGAGCATTCAGGCGTAGAGCATAAGAATAGATGACTTGATTGTTGGGGCGGCGTAGAACCTGTTGAGATAGTTGTTACGGCTTCGAGCCGGTTGAGATAATAGGCGTAGAGCCCGTTGCTGTGATAGTGAGCGTAGAGCTGCTGATTCAAGGGCTTGGAGCTGTTGAGTGAGCGAACATGGGTGTAAAGCCTATCGATAATGGGCTTCAAGTCGCTGAGATGGTAGACATAGGCTTCGAACCTGTTGAGGTAATGGGCTTCGAGCCGCTGAGATTGCTTGTGTACGGCTTCGAGCCAGTTGAGATGGTGGGCTTGGAGCCGCTGAGTTGATAGAGATGATGGGCGTAGAACCGCTTATGATAATGGGCGTTGAGCCATTGAGTGATGGGCGTAGAGCCGCTGTGAAAACTATTATGGCCTTGAGCCAGTTTGAGATAATGGGCTTCGAGCCGCTGAGTCGTGATAGCGAGCGTAGAGCTGCTGAGTCGAGTGACCTGTGCACAAGTTTATTGAGCGCGGAGCTGCTGAGGTAATAAGCTCAGGGCTGCTGAGTGTCTTGTTTTGCTGTAGTAGGAGCTTCGGCTAGCAGTTTGTGGAGAGAGATTTTCTTTATGCTTGGATATGCTCCCAAGGCTAGTTCTGATCACGTTGTATTGGCTCGGGGATGCCCCCAAGGCTGACTTGATTTTGCTTCTGTTGGTCATGGACCCAGAATTCCATAATGGCTTGAGTTAGTGTATTTGAGCAAAATCTGGTATTGCTGAGGGAAACTGATCGAAAGGCCAGGAGATCGATCTCTCAGCCGAAGGATCGATGTATCGGCCGAGGGATTGATGTCTCGGTCGTGAGATAGCCAATGGTCAGAAAATCGATTTTAAGTTCGGTTTAATCTATTTCATGGCCCATTTAATCTTTTCTCCTCCTCCTCTTTCATTCTTCTCCGTCCCTTTTGTCCGACGACCACCACCGAACGCCGCCGTCCTCTTCCACTACCATCGGCCACCGCTTATCTCCGGCGACCGTTCCCTCCGATCACTGCTGCCGTTGCTGCCGGCTCCTGATTATTTGGGAACCGTTGGTTTTCCTTCTTGGTTCAGACGTGATGGCCACGCCATCTTCGGATATTGCGGGTTCATCCTCGCACCCTCCATGTAGGTGCGAGTATCCGTCTTCTGATGAGGAGGCGATTGAGGAGCCTGGTTTGTTCGATGCCGCTACCTACGTTCTTCTTTCGCGTAGGTTGGGTTATGGCGATTTCCTGCAGTACCGCCCTCCTGTTGGTGGCCCAGAGGCCGAGGTAGTTCGCAGAGAGCCTGAGCAGCACTTGAGTGTTCTAAATGTGCCGGTGAGTTTCCTGCAAAGTAAAAAGCTTACTTTAGTTCGGAGTTTGAAAATTTGTGTATGATTTTAAGAACGAATCTCTTAATTGTGGGATGAAAATCCCTTTTAGCTAGGGGCATGAATGAGAGGAACCCGTGTTTGGGTTGAACTTGTTTTTGTTTAAAGAATCTAAAATAACCGTGCCCCCTGTCTAGGCAATGCATGCTTTAAAATGTCAATTTGATGCCCCTTAGCATTTTTTTTGTTTATGCAGTCATGAGATTAACTCCCTTTCTATTTTTTTTGGCAGAGAAATAGGAGGCTGGAGGCTCGCGGAGGAGGCAAGGAGGTGCACAGATGGTTTTTGAAGCTGTCAGAGCAAGCTCGGGAACTGGTACGTGCTGCGGGTTTCGAGGCATTTGTTATGGGCCTTGATCTTCTGAAGATGGATTGGTCATTGATGACCTCGCTGGTTGAGAGATGGTGGGACACCACCAATACATTCCATCTTCCTTCGGCTGGTGAGATGACTATCACTCCGGGTGACTTTTCTTTGCTGACTGGCCTGCGGGTAAGCGGAGTTCCTCTTCGAGTTGACCCCAGGCTTTGGGAGCGAGCAGGTGCTTTGGAGTGGTTTTTGGGCAAGGTGCCCCCTGTTCGTTCTCGGGGTCATATTGACCTTGCTTGGCTAAGCAAGGCTTTCATGACGGCTGACATCCTGACCCAGGTGAGTGTTGAGCAATTGACACGGGCCTTCCTTCTTTACCTTCTCGGGTAGACGTTGTTTGCCAACAAGGATGGCTCGGTACATACGCAGTTTCTGGCTCCTCTGCAGCACTTGGGAGCTATTCGGGAGTTTGACTGGGGCTCGTTTGCTTTGGCCACTTTGTATGGTAGTTTAGGAGCTTGCTCACGGGACAAGAGTCCCATACTTGGTGGCCACCATCGGGTGCTTGAGGTATATATCTCTCTCTTGCTTTCTTTCCTGTTTTTGACTTTTCCTAGTATTTGAACTTGTTTTGGTTAATCTGCTTTTCAGCTCTGGGATTTCGAGCACCTTCTCCAGTTCCCCACAGATACTAGGCATGGGAACGCAAATTGCATCCCTCGCTATGAGCGATGGCTGATGGGGCAACGGAAGCCGCGGTCGCCTGTTTTGAGCCTTCCTGAGTGGCGACGAGTCTTGGACCGATTGACAGTTGATCAGGTACCTTCCTTTTCCCATTGTTTCCTTTGTTCTTAATCTTTCCATATTTCTATGCTTCGGCTAACTTGACCCTATTTGTAGGTGCGGTTCAACCCTTGGGAGAATATTCCTGAGGAAACTTTTCTCACACGTTCCAGAGTTCTAGACCGGACTCGTAGCCTGCTTGAGGGTCCTTTTTGTCGAGCTTGGTACTTAGGTGACCGGGTGGCTAGTCAGTGGCGACTACGCGTTGAGGCTCTTCAGTTTGTTCCTCCTCCTCCTCCAGTGTCTATGAGGTCTACTTCCTTGATGTTGAAGGAAGATCTGAAGAATGCTCGGATCAGAGATTGGGCAGGTTTACTCCTTCAGACAGGTGACTATACGGAGTACTGCTGTCTTTTCTTGGCCTCCCCTGTTACAGCTCGTCCTGTTGCTCCTGTTTGGCCACGGCCTCCTTCGTTTGTCTCCTTCCATTCAGATGATGGGGAGGAGGAGCATTTGGTGCTGACTCCTTGCACGACCCAGCTTTACACCTTGCCAGCCGGGGCTTCACAGGTATCTTTAGCTTTCCATTCTAGCTTTCATCGCTCCGCATTGTGTCCTTTGCTTTAGATGTTTGTAATGTTTGATTGTTCCACAGGTACCTGCTGAGATAGTGCAGGAATGGCTTCACGCCTATCAGAGTATGGAGGCTTTGATTAGAAGACAGCGCCGTCGGATCCTCGAGGTATGATGATTTTTTTCCTATGTATTCTGTTTGCTTTGTATCATTCCTTGAATCTAAGCGTTTGTATCTTCTTTTGGTTGCAACTTGAAACTGAGCGAGTACCAGCTGGTGGTGGGGAGGATGTGAGGACCAGTGAGCAGCCCTTGCCTTCTTCGCAGAGATCGCCTAGCTTTTAGGGCTTTTCTTTTTCCTATTCATAGTTAGTGGAGAGATAGGCAGAAATCATATTTGTATAGTAAAAGCAACCACAACAATGATTTTGTAAACAAATTTTTGTCTATTAAACGAGAAGTGCTTTTTGTGCCCCCAGATGCTTTGAGATATGCATGTGAAAGTCAGAACATGGCTTTAAAACACATATTTACTGATAGATAGTAATTTATGCAAACACTTGGCCGAAGAATCGATTACTCGGCCGAGGTATTGATTATTCGGCCATTACATATATTTTCCCAGGGAGGCTAGGTTTTGCTTTAGCCAAGTGGCATCCTGTTTCACATTCCTTCCTATGCTTGGTTTTTGATTTTCTGTCTCTTGCTTTTGCCATGCTCTATAGTCTGATTGCCAAATTCGAGAGCTTTCGAGGTATCCTATTTATTGTGTCCATGACCTCTAGGTTAAAAGGGATGAACAACAATTCTTGAGTCTATTGCTGTTGTCAATTCCTTGAGAAAAGCACACTCATCTTTTGTGAACTCAATACACAGGGTTAGCTATGCCTATCATTGAGCACAAATCCTTTGATATTTTCCTCTCTCCAAATGTTTGGGCCGTATCTCGATGCGAGATTGCCTACGTATCCCAATCAGGGAATCAGGCATTTTACGTAGTTCCAAGATCACCACCTTTGGGGGTTGGGTTTCCACTCTTGATTTTTCTTCTCTCATGCTCTAAGTTTTGCCTAGGTTACCTGATAGAGGTTGAGTCCCTAGCGAGCTTTTTTTTTTTTTGAGTGCCCTGCCTTTTGCCTAGGCTGCGTTTTTTGCATTTTCTTGTCCTAGTAGGCTCTGCTCTTACTTTTGCTTGGGTGTATAGATTGCCCAACGAGCATTTTTCTCTCAAGAGGGTTTTAGTGTTTTTTTTTTTGAGAGGAATTTGATGGAGATCTTCTTATGAATCTCCTGTTGCGTTTGTACCTTCACAATGGGTAAGCTAACCCTAAGTGTTCTCACGGAGATAGTGTCTTTCCTCTAAGTTTTGACAAAAAACCTAGTTTCTTAAGCAATTAGAGTTCATCATTTCCTTCCCTTTTGTCGGGGACATAAAGATCTTGATCCCTTCGAGTTTTCCCTTGTTTTAGCAATGAGAGTATAGCACATGTCAATTGCAATTTAGGAATTTGGATTTAGATAAGTATAATCTGGAAGATGAAAAAGAAATTCTCTTAGCGGAAATAAAATGCCCAAACAGGGGCCCAAAACTTATTCTAGTCTGATTTAGAAAGCAAAAAAAACAATGTTTTAACGTTTTTTGCCATGTTGTGACTTCTCAGCTACTGCAGCATGTCGGGGTCATTTCCCCTGCCTTTTGCAACTTTATACTCTTTTCCACCCTCTTCTTTGCCAAACAGAGCCTTTGAACTGGGTTCATCTTTGAAGCTCGTACGACGGCTACCTCCCTGAGCCATGAGTAATCCCCCAGATGGAAGTGTCAGTTTGAATCTCCCTTTCTCCTTCCTCATTGATTGTGGGGTCATCAGCTATTTCCCCCTGATTGAATAGTGATGCCAAGGAGGTTTCGTCGAGTGGATCATCGCACTCTTCTTCCATTTCATCAAAGTCGCTTTCCCCTGTCTTATAGGGTTCTGTGCATATGAAATCTAGATCTTCTCTTTCCTCTATCCATTGACTATAGTCGCACTCGTCGTAAGGGTTGACCCATGGTTGCATTTGAAACTCCTCTACCTTCTCTATGAGATTGATTGTCTCCCAAACAATGGGCGGTGTTGGAATTTTGGGACGGTTGATGCGTACCACTATTTGGGCAGGCTCGAAGCGAGCGTGCCTTCTCATCATGATGACCCTTTCTTTTTTCCTTCTTCCTATTCTCAAACCAGATACGAAGCCATTCGTCATCTTCTACAAATGGAATGTCTGGATCTTCCAAATTGTGTTTTGCCCAGGAATGTTCTTTCCATTTCCTTAGCTTTTCTTCCTCTGCCTGATCTTTGCTACTTATGTCGGACATGTCAACATCGATCACTTCTGACTGATCAGAGTTATTATCCTCCTCTTCCATCATAAAACATTCATCCTCATCGGGGAAGGTTAAGATTGGTTTGGTTTGGTTGTTTTGGACAATGTATTGGCTGGGATTGTATGTAGGGTTGTGAGATAGATTTATGAGACTGATACTTCGAGGTGGTGGTTCAGCATTATGGGTAGGGAGTGGGTTGGCTTGCCCATCAGGTTTTGGAGGTTTTATGGTTCGACTATCAATAAGGTCTTGAATGTTGTGACGAAGACGCATGCAATTGTCTGTTTCGTGCCCAGGATGTTGGTGGTAGGCGCATTGTTTGTTTGGATCGTAGGGTGGTTGAGGAAGCGGTTTGTTTAAAGGTTTGAGATGCCCTTGACGGCTGAGAATGGTCAAGGCTTAGGACAAGGTCATGTAAAGAGGATCAAAGTTGCAACGGGGTCGATTTGAGCTTCGGGATGGGCTAGTTTGGAAAGGGTCTTGAGGCAAAGATGTGCCAAGGGCATTCACGGAGGCGTGAGATGTACAGCTAGAGAAGGTTTTCTTAGGCGGAGGAGTGGCCTCTTCTTTCCCAATGAGTCCTAGTTTGATTCCATCTTCGATTTGCAACCCAGTGGCATGCAAACGCTTGAAATCGGTGTTAGCCTGTGTGTAGATGTGCCTGAGATATTTGGGTTGTGTAGGTGGAGAAAAATAGATTGTACCTAAAACAGCACTGAATCTCCTTCCTTCACGTGCTGCCCAACCGGAACCCTAATACCTTCGCCTGAACCCTAACCTGTAAAACAGACAAGGGGTGAGCGCACCTTTGCCTCTCGTGGCAAAGGCCCTCCGATGCCTAAGTTAGTATCTCGTACTGTATCAAAACCCTAAATTCAGTAGGAAAGTGTGGAATGAATGCAACTTATTGCGTACCTTTTTCTTCTAGGTTTACCTTGTATTTATAGATATCCACTTACTTGCTCTTCAAGCATCCTCATCGCCCCAGGTCTCCTACTTCGTATAGGAAACCTGGCTCTTCTGGGAATCTCTTACCCAATCAACTGAGACCCCTTACTTATAGGGTCTTTAAATTAGAGGGGTTCGTCCCATAATAGGACTGCCCCTTAACTTATCTTTACCGTATACTGGGCTCCTCTTTCAGAACACTCCTATCGCCTTATCTCTTAAGACATTGTTTCATCAGATGATTCTATCTGTTCGGCATATGCCCCTACCGAACAGACTGCACAAGTACATGACTTCTCATGTCACCGGCCCACCTAGGCCGAACAAACTGTACTAGTTAATGACTTCTCATGTCACTGGCTTATCCCAGCCGAACAGATCGTCTAATCTGGTGCCTCCTCGTAGCACTGGACCTTACCGCCGCCGTCCACCTTATATGGGCCCCCATATCACTTTCCTCATTACACTTTATCAAGAACACCACGTGTTCGGCAACTATTTGCACCTGTTCGGGAACACCTCCCTACAGGTTGCAAATTTTTGACAACTATCCTCACTTGGTCTTCCTCAGAGGGGCGATTCTTCATCTTGGCAGCCTTTTCCCTCCATCTTGCCACAAAGGTAGCAAAGTCCTCATTGGAATCTTGTTTGTCATTTCCAAGTCTCGAGTTGTTAGCTCAATTTGGACATTGTATACGTACTGTTTGACGAAAGCGTTGGCAATTTCTGGCCAAGTTTGATAGTGCACAAACTCCAAAGTGAGGAACGAGTCGAGAGCGCTTCCAGTGAGAGTTCGCTGGAACAACTTGGCGATGAGCTCATCATTCAAGCCCATTGGCTTCAGGGTGTTGATAACGTTGCGAACATGACTGGTAGGGTTGCCAGTTCCATTGAACTTCTCGATGTTTGGCATTTTGAAATTCTCAGGCAGCTTGGATTCTGGGAAGAGGCAAAGTCCTTCGAAATCCAGGATTTGGTCCCCTTGTGATCGGGCCAAGGCTTGTTTGATTTCCTTGACTTGCTTGGTCAATTCAGGACTTTCTGCCAATATCACTTTATGGGGATTCTCGCCTTCCACCGATCTTTCTTCATCCTCAGCATCTCTAGCTGCCTTTTCTGCTAGCAGCGCAGTGATTTGAGCTTGGAGGTCGGCAATGGTGGCGTCGTTGTCTGCCATGAAGGTAGAAGGGTTGCTTGACGAAGCTTGGGATTTAGTAAATGACGGGGTCCGTTGAGGGGATGACCGGGAAGTTTATGGAAGCAGTTGGGATCGTTGTGGTGAGGGTGTTTTGGCAGATGAGGACGATAGACGGGATGGTTGCAGAGACCTCTGTTTGGCGTAGCTTCGGGTGTTATAAGAGTACAAAGTTGGCTGTGGTTGCTTCTTTGATTTACCTATTGTGCCTGCTTGAGAAAGTAGAATACCTGAGGATCAGTACTTGGCTCGTACAGGGTTAGTGTACAGATTGATCACGTTTGTTTGCTCGATTGGTTGCTTGCATCGTAAACCAAAATCATAGACATTCCCATGGCTAGGAACATCGCCACATGATAGCGGTTATCATCAAAACAGAGTCGCCACCCAGTTTATTAAAACTGGGAAAACAGATAGAGATTCTGGATACGGGAGCCAAAAGTACAATGAGGGGAAGGTGTTAGGCACCCCTCTTTGCCCAGTCGTGAGACTGGCCCATAATCGTTCAACATAAGACATGTAGATGCTTTGTTTAATTCTAACACATAGTCTGTTTATTTATTCCTTTAAACAGTAAGTAAAGTGAGCCAGTGCGACAAATAAAGCATGCATCAGAAAGCAAAACAAAACAAACTATCCCAGGGAGATGGATCCCGCGGCCGGTGAATGGATGTCACGGCCGAGGGATCCTCCTGGTTTGATGTACCGGCCGAGGGATCGAAGCCCCGATCGGTGTTCTTCCTCACACCAGACAGAAAGATTACAGATGATCAAAACGCTACGGTTAGTCAGAAATACAGTAAATAAGACAAACCAGAGGCCATTGGGCCTCACCACCTTGATCCCTCAGTTGTTTGATTGCTTCGGATTTGGTTGTGATTGACTGATTTGCTTGATTGAAAACCCTAGAGTTAGGGTTTGAACTTCGGGGTTTGATCACTGGATTGACGGTTGCCTTCGGTAGGTTAGGGCTTTTGAAGAGTGGATTTGAGAGAGTATTTTGGCAGAGTTTCGAGGCTTGAGAGAGTGTACACTCTGATGAATTTTGTGTGTCTATTTTCGGAGTCCAAAGGCCCTTTATATAGGCAATTGGTGACTCACTCCGGCCAATCAAATCACAAGATGGCAATTGCAATTGCAATGCACCTCTAACTCTACGTCGTAATCTCTGAGCGTAGCCCAAACACATCGGGAAGGTAGTGTAGTTGGATCAAACGTCTGACAGAACACGTTCCAGAGTCTGGGAAAAGGTCGATTTGGCGTGTTTGGGATAGAGAAATGAATGCCTTTCTTCGTCTTGAAACACAGGACAAAGTGGCAAGGATCCTAACCAAGAAATTAGGGGCTTCGAGGTTTATCCAAGTGGATTTTCTAAGATTGAGAACAATCCTTTGAGACACATTGTAGATGCATGGAGACATGGCTGATTTCTCACTTTGTTCGTGCTCTAACTTTTGCCTAGACCGCCCTTGTGGGTTCTCAATCTAGCGAGCTCATCATTTTTTTCTCTTCATTTTTCCTCTCTTTTCTTCTTCAACAGCATGATTTGCTCACAAGTGATCTCTGTGAGGGTGCAGAAATGTTTCAACTCCTTAGCTCAGCAGAAATGACATGGGTCATAATTTTGAAAAACTCATTTTGTGCCTTTGACAATTCAAGTGATTATGATATGTTCCAAAAGATGCCATAAGATTACTTTGAAACCCTTGTGGATTGTTTTCAATGTTTGATGTTATCATGAGTATTCTATGGCAACAAACTAGCTAGAATAGGAGGAAACATTTTCAAAATTGTGGCCGACCAAAAGGTGCCTACGTATCCCAACAGAGAATCAGGCCATTCGTAGTTCATATTCGAGGAGACTTGAATTTAAGATCCACATTTCATGCTGAGTGTGACAATTGGCCTGAAACCATGATGAGCAAAATGATATCAATTTTTCAAGAGAAGCAAAACATGGGCCAAAATGGCGGTGAAAGTTAGCTAGGTATGAAAAGATTGTTTTAAAATCTAAGCCAATACATGATGGACATGGCTGCCATTGCTCAAAACTTGGTTGGATTAAAACTTCAATTTTTTCGTCAGCCATTACCATCATGTTTGAGATCAAACTCCAAATCTAAGAGAAGGAGAAACCTAATCATGCTCAAGTTGAGATATCCAAAACTAATTGTCCATGCGGTGCATTTTCTAATGTGCAAACTGCCCTTAGTGGTGGTGCAACCAAATCACCTGCGAGGAACAAAGAAAGGAAATGAGGGGGATGTACTCCTCTTTTGGTTTGGCCCCTACATAGTTAGAAAGAGGCAATCAAAATGATATGCACCATAACTACTTACACAGATTATGGATGAGTCATGCATTGCAATTCGTTTGTATGCATGAGTTTATCGGATACTATAGATAGCCAGCCATTTTTGATATGGATGATTCTTAAGACTCGTTGCTGCAACTTAAGATCCCACTTCCAAGCCAATCCATATTATGAGACAAACCGAAAAGGTTGAGCATATGACTACAACAGAAAGTAGACTCGGAGTCCATTGCTGTGCTAGCGGCTATTTGAATGTTTCAGAAAAACTTGTCATTAGACTAGGCATTGCAAAAAGTTTTGAAAGTTCTTTCAATTCTTGGTTAGGGAAGATTCTTTCTCAAAACGTGATTGAGGTAATTGAAAAGCATATTGACAACCTCCTAAATTTTACCAACTCGTTGAGGTAAGCATGCTCAAAATTTTGAATTTTGAAAGATGGGTTGCTAGGCCGATTTGGAAATAGGAACCAAAGTCCTACACTTGTCATGCTGAATCATCTATGGAGAAATAAGTATTGCAAGTTCTATCCATAATATCCTTGACTTTGCATACAATCATCCATAACCTGCTCTACTACTTTACACTCCCTCTTTCCTTTAGGCTCGCAAGGTAAAGATTGCTAGAGCAACCCCTAGTTCAATTGCCAGCGGGACAGACAGTGTTCTAGAAATCCATGCTTCGCGGTGCTTTAAGTAAAGCGAGAGTGTTAAGCAAGCAATGATGCTTTTTACCAAAAATAAACCTTGCATGCAACGCCATTAGTGCTTGGCTATAAAGACTTAGGGTTAGGGTTTTTAGTTCAAGCCCTAACCCTTCTGCACAGAAAGAAATGTTACAACAACATATACAAGGTGTGAGGAAGAACTTGGAAGCAAATGCAAGTAGGTTCCTAACCTGTAGGTTCCTGTCTTAGTTTGATAAGTTCTATGGCTTTCTAATACATGCAAGGTGTAGGTAGTCTCAGGGTCTCCGTTGTCAAAGGGCACCATTCCTTTCACCAGCCCATCATAGGTGTTGATTGGGTGATTTCCTTTTTGATATACCACTAGGTACAAGTGACTGTGGAGTTTGCTGGAACCCCTAACATAGCCCGTGTCATGCCGGGGTATCAGGTGAACTCAACGAGGTTGCCCACTCGATGCACATGATAAATGAATTAAACAAAGCATGTATTAGTCTTATGTTGAACTTTCTAGTTATGGCTCTCACATCCCCAGCAGAGTTGCCAAAAACTGTAGACACCTCCTAGACGGGGCATCGCCATACAGATTGATCGTTTGTTACTCGATTGGTTGCTTGCTTCATAAACCAAGATCGTGGACATTCCCATGGTTAGGAACATCGCCACACGATAGCGGTTGTCATCAAAACAGAGTCGCCACCCAGTTTATTAAAACTGGGAAAACAGATAGAGATTCTGGGTACGGGAGCCAAGAGTACAGTAAGGGGAAGGTGTTAGGCACCCCTCTCTACCCAGTCGTAAGACTGGCCCATAGTTATTCAACATAAGACATATAGATGCTTCGTTTGATTCTAACACATAGTCTGTTTAATTAAGATTTTAAACAGTAAATAAGGTGAGCCAATGCGATAAGTAGAGCATGCATCAGAAAGCAGAATACCAAAACAAACTGTCCCAAGAAGATGGATCCCGCGGCCGGTGAATGGATGTCACGGCCGAGGGATCCTCCTGGTCTTATGTACTGGCCGAGGGATCGAAGCCCCGGTCGGTGTTCTTCCTCACACCAGATAGAAAAGTTAGCAGATGATTAAAACGCTACAATTAATCATGAATACAGTAAATAAAACAAACCGGAGGTCGTTGGGCTTCACCACCTTGATCCCTCAGTTGCTTGATTGCTTCGGATTTGATTGTGATTGACTGATTGCTTCTCGGAAAACCCTTGGGCTAGGGTTTGGACTTCGGGGTTTGATCGTCGGATTGATGACTGCCTTCGGGAGGTTAGGGCTTTTGAAGAGAGGGTTTGAGAGAGTGTTTTTGTAGAGTTTCGTGGCTTGAGAGACTATGGAAGTATACGAATTTTGTGATTTTCGTTGTTGTATTTTCGGAACCCCAAAGGCCCTTTATATAGGCAATTGGTGACTCACTCCGGCCAATCAAAATGCATGATTGCAATTGCAATGCAATGCAATGCAAACTCTTCGTGATAATCTCTGAGCGTGGCCCGAACGCATCGGGAAGGTAGTGTAGTTGGATCAAACGTCTGACAGAATGTTCTAGAGTCTGGAAAATAGACGATCTGTAACGCCCCCATTTTTGGGTTCGTTAATTAAACATTTTATTGAATAAAAAGACTAAGAGTCAAGCTCATTATTACAACATAAGTCTTACTAGAGTACTTTTTTTATTACACAAGGATGGGAATTCTAGGGTATTCTATCACTCCGCTTCTTCCTCCATCCTAGCAAGTTCTTCGGCTCCAAAGGCCTCCAATGTATACTGTTCACCTTGCTCATCAATTAACTCTGACACATTATACCAGCGTCACCCGCAGTATAATATGTCAGGGTTACCAAAAAGGTAACACCGTGAACTATAAGCTCAATATAATAAACCACACCCACTAACTCTTAACTTAAAGCAAGGAAACATATAAACAATTACACATGCTCATTCAACAACATAGTTAAACAATGACATATCCACATTCGATATCTTATTAGTGTTGGTGTCATGCCTTTTCTCGAGTTTCTCCTACGCGACTCGTCGTAGACCGTGTCAACCTTTTCACCTTTAACAAAACCATAATTTCCAAAGTTTCTTTCACAAATTGCTACTAATGAGGCTACCACGTCCGGCTCCATTAGCAACACACACGATGGCTACCAAGTCCGACCATATCATGGTTTCACAAAACACATTCTTTCAAATCTTGCATTGGCTACCACGTCCGGCCAAGCTATATTTCCACATGAGACTACCACGTCCGGCCCCATTGGAAATCTACGCAATGAGCTACCAAGTCCGGCCACATTACGGTTTTCAAACACTTACACAATGACTACCAAGTCCGGTCATTATGTACTTTCAAAATATTTTCCGCATGTTAATCCCATCCTTTATTTTATCCATATTAACCACACCCTAGGTGTCATGTTTCTACTTTCTCGGTTTTCCTGTCTCGTTCGCATGCATAGACTCCGCGGTATTCATTTCACGATTTTAAGTAATCTTGAAACTAAACTAGCAAGATCATTCAACTCTATATTAGATAGCATGCTCATTTTGTCACATCATCATACCCAACATTTAATCAAACAAGATTAAGCATAGTGCCACATGGGCGGACACCTTTGGAGTGATAAATCACTTATGCTTTATCAACAACAAGTAGTCAAGTAATCACATAATCATACTCACATTCATTCTAAGATTAAACAGCTTAATCCTAAATCATGCTTTCTTAAGTTCAAAACAGCATATGTTTATTGAGTGTTCTAACGTTAAGCTATTCATACCATGGTTAATCAAGATAACAATTCCTAAACATCTCTAGTCATGCTTAAGGAATATAGGCAAGATAACCTACGTATACTCAGAATTTCAAGGGTTTAGAATAATCTATAATCATTTCGAAATACGCATGCAATACGCTATACTTAGATCTTTGAGAATCATAGGAAACTATACTATACGTAAGGAGTATTCTACATATACACATATACATAGAGAAGAGTAGATATAGAATATCTACCGTTCTTCTTGGCGGTAGTCGGCTACGGATTAGGAAAATGGTTCGTCGGACGGAGTAACGGCTTAGGAATGGCTTCGATAGCTTCGAAAGAGAAAGGTTTCTCTTGAAACTTGATCTTGACTAATACTACTAAAAATTTTGGATCGGTAGGGTGGCAGGGTGGCGGCTTAGTGGCGGCACTAGAAGAGTTTCTTGAAGAACTATGAAGAACTTCAAGAACAACTAAGAACTAAGCAAGAACAACAAGAACACTTAGACTTTCTAGAGAGAAGTTGGAGGTTGGAAGTGGTGTGAGTTCAAGGCTTGAAATGGCTTGCTATTTATAGGCCAAGGTTGGTCTATTATCCAAGAGACAATATTTCCCCTAGAATTTGTTATCCAATGGTTAATAGATTGACTAGATTTGATGGTACTTAGATTGGATGAGGTGTTGAACTAAAGGACAAGACTAGGCTTGGTTGTACACTTGCACACATCACACAAATCTCTCTCTCCCTCTCTCCCTCTCTCTCGGCCTCTCTCTCTCCCATCTCTCTCTCCCTCTCTCTCTCTCTCTCTTTGGTCCAAAGAAGGTACAAAGGTTGAAAGACTAAGATTTTCCCTTATTCTTTCTTTCAATCTAGGACAAGGTTAGGGTTTCTTTAATGGGGTTTGTGTCTAGTCTAGAATAAGAAAATAAGATATGGTAGTCCTTTAGGGTTGAAAGAATAAGAAACCCTAGATTGAGTGGTACAAGGTGATGCAATAGGATGATGTCGGAGATATGGTGAGTACACTAGTCACACACATCACTCTCTCTCTCCCTCTCTCAACCGGCCACTCTCTCTCTCTCTCTCTCTCTCTCTTGGACACCTAATCAAGAAAGGACAATGGTTGAAAGAGTAAGAGTAAACTAATGGTTTGTAAGAAGATTTTGTAAGAAAATCTAGTACTTGATTATATCTTAGGTCATCCTATCCTTCATCTTTCAAAGTACAAGTACTTATATATATAGAATTAGGGTTTTGGTAGAAGAAGATCAAGAAAGTACATGCATATCTCTCTCTCTCTCTCTCTCTCTCTCTCTCTCTCTCTCTCTCTCTCTCTCTCTCTCTCTCTCTCTCTCTCTCTCCTCCTTCCTTGGTTAATATATATACATATATTAGATAGACTAATAAAAGGACAATGTACTACATGATCTCATCTTGGACTTTTAAGTCAAAATTTCCTATTAAACTAAGTCAAAATGCCACATATGTACTTATAACTATATACTAATATATAGTATCCTAGGATGACGACATATACATATCATATACTTTAATTAAATAAGTACATATTATATCTAGGAAGGAATTAACTAATCTTAACCTAGTACTATAGCTTGATATGGTCTTATGGACCAATGGATTATAATTCCCCTAACATTTATTAACCAAAGGTTAAAGGGTGGAAGTACTAAACTTACATAATCTATCTATAATAGTACAATGACTCATGGTGAATCTAATTAACTAATAGATCTTGTACTAGGTAGAAAGGTTAACCTATCGTCCAATGGTTAATAATTCTCCTAACTTCTATCGTCCAATGGGTAAAGATGGTAAGTAATATATAATCTTATAAAGTGTATTTAGCAAATTTTGTCACAATATCCAAGGTGTAAATCTATGGTCCAATGGATAAAGATTATCCTAGCATCTATCGTCCAATGGGTAATAGATCAAAGGTTGACTTTTGGTCAAGGTCTCAATTAGGGTTCAAATGGTTCACAAAGATCAAAGGTTCGATTAGGTTACCCTAATGATGGCTAGAAGCTAGTTAGGCTTGCTAAATAGGATGTCTTAGGGTTTACTATCTCACTTGTCTTTAGAAAATGACTAAATCGCAAGGCGTAATGAAATTAGGTTTTTGAATCAATAAATCTAATTATGACGGATTATTGGAAAATAAGGAATTTATAAAGTCAATATAATAATCAACGAGATTTTTATTTACTGAAAATCGGAGTTGTTACAACCTATCCCCCTTAAACAATTTCGTCCCCGAAATTAGACGTACGCTCGGATTCAAACAGGTAAGGGTGAGTCGCCTTCATAGTCTCCTCTCTTTCCCAAGTGGTCTCTCCAGTTCCTCGGTGTTTCCACAGGACTTGTACTAGTTTGATTGTCTTGTTTCGGATTGTCTTCTCGCTTCGGTCTTGAATCTCTATTGGCTCCTCCTCATACGTCACATCTTCTTCGACGATAACGTCTTCCCAGTTGAGAACATGGGTGGGTAGGGCGAGGTACTTGCGGAGCATTGAAACATGGAACACGTCATGCACTCGATCCAGCTATGGCGGTAGGGCTAGTCGATACGCAACTTTTCCGATCTTCTCCACGATGTCGAAAGGTCCGATGTAACATGGGGACAGTTTTCCCTTTTTCCCAAATCTGATGACTCCTTTCTTCGGTCTTATCTTCAGGAACACATGGTCTCCTACGGCAAGGTTAAGGGTCGGCTCCTCTTATCCGCATAACTCTTCTGTCGGCTCTGAGCGGTTTGGATCCTTTGCCTGATGGTTTTGACCTTCTCTGTGGTGTCACGTACTATATCAGGTCCAATTAATCCTGTTTCTCCAGCGTCTGTCTAGCAGACTGAGGATCGGCAAGGTCGACCGTATAAGGCTTCATAGGGTGCCATTCCGATACTTGCTTGATAACAGTTGTTGTAGGCAAATTCTACCAATGGTAAATGCTGTTCCCAGTTTCCAGAGAAATCCAAAGCACAGGCTCTCAGCATATCCTCCAAGGTCTGTATCGTTCTCTCTGTTTGGCCATCGGTTTGCGGGTGGAAGGCCGTGCTAAGCCTTACGTCTGTTCCCAAGGCTTTCTGTAATCCTTTCCAGAAATGTGACACAAACCGTGGGTCTCTGTCTGACACAATTGAGACGGGTACACCGTGTAGTCGTACAATTTCCCGAATGTACAACAGACTCAGTTGTTCCACGTTTTCTGTCATCTTCACAGGCAGAAAATGCGCGGATTTGGTGAGTCGGTCCACGATCACCCAGATGGCAGTGTTGGTCTTGGCAGTTCTTGGTAGTCCGGTTACGAAGTCCATTGAGATGTGCTCCCACTTCCAAGTCGGGATTGGCAAAGGTTGAAGGTCGCCTCCTGGTTTCTAATGCTCGGCTTTGACTTGTTGACACACAAGACAGGTTGATACAAAGCGAGCTACGTCCTTCTTCATTCCTTCCCACCAGTACGTCCTTCGCAAATCATGGTACATCTTTGTACCTCCGGGGTGGACTGCGAAGTTCGAATGGTGTGCTTCTCGGAGTACAGCTTCTCGAAGAGTTCCAATATTAGGTACGAAGACCCTCCCTTTGAATCTCAGGTTACTGTCTCCCTCGATCGTCCATCCTGGTATCGCCTTTCCTTCTCGGATTCGATACCGAATGAACTCGCATTCTTGTTCAGTGGTTTGGGCTAGCAAGATCTCCTAGTGAAGGGCTGGTTCTGCAACAAGAGCATATAGTCGGATATTCCCACTTTCTGATGAAGGTTTCAGGTTGAATTCGTTGAGGGTGTCCACCATTTCCCACTCTTTGATGGCAGTTTTGACTTTATGTGTCCTGTCCTTTCGACTCAGAGCGTCAGCCACCATGTTGGCCTTGCTAGGATGGTACTGCATTGTAAACTTGTAATCTTCCAAATACTCCATCCATCGACGCTGCCTCATGTTCAACTCCTTCTGAGTGAAAAGGTATTTGAGGCTCTTGTGGTCGGTGAAGACTTCGAATTGTTCTCCCCACAGGTAGTAGCGCCAGGTTTTGAGGGCGAACACTACTGCAGCCAATTCTAAGTCATGAGTAGGGTAGTTCTTCTCATGTGGTCGGAGTTGTCGCGATCCGTAAGCTACGACCTTTCCATTCTGCATTAGCACGCATCCCAAGCCATCCCTTGACGCGTCGCAATAGACGGTATAATCCACGCCTCGCTCGGGGATGATAAGTACTGGTGCACTGGTCAGCCTTCTTTTCATCTCCTGAAAAGATTTCTCACCGGCTTCAGTCCAATCCAGCTTCACTCCTTTCTGGGTTAGTCTCGTCATTGGTTTGGCGAGACTTGAGAAGTCGGGTATGAATCTTCGGTAGTATCCAGCCAATCCTAGGAAACTTCTGATTTCGAACACAGAGGTTGGTTGCTTCCAATTCATCACGGCTTCAACTTTACTTTCATCCACGGCTATTCCATCTTTGGATACTACATGCCCCAAGAACTTAACCACTTCTAGCCAAAACTCGCATTTACTCGCCTTGGCATAGAGTTGGTTATCCCGGAGTACTTGTAGTGCTATCCGGAGGTGTCCCTCGTGCTCCTCCTTATTGGCGGAGTATATCAAAATGTCATCAATGAACACCACCACAAACTTATCTAAGTAGGGTTGGAAGATCTTGTTCATGAGACACATGAAAACTGCCGGAGCATTAGTCATCAGCCCAAATGGCATTACTATGAACTCGTAATGTCCATATCTGGTAAGGAAGGCTGTCTTGGAGATGTCCTCATCTCGGATTCTGAGTTGATGGTATCCCGATCGGAGGTCGATTTTTGAAAAACAGGTTGCTCCTCTCAATTGATCAAATAGATCATCGATCCTAGGCAGGGGGTATCGATTTTTGATGGTGACTTGGTTTAGCCTCCGGTAATCGATGCACAGTCGGAGTGTCCCTTCTTTCTTCTTCACGAACAAGGCAGGTGCTCCCCATGGTGACGTGCTCGGTCGGATAAATCCATTTTCCAACAGCTCTTGCAATTGGGTCTTGAGCTCCTTTAGTCCCGCAGGGTCCATACGGTATGGTGCCATAGAAATTGGGGCTGTCCCTGGTTGGAGTTCGATAGAAAAGTCTATCTCTCTAGGAGGTGGTAAACCAGGAAGTTCTTCAGGGAACACATCGGCGTATTCACAAACGATGTGTGGTAATCCCATCTCCATCTTGTCAGTTTCTTCCATTTGGAGACTAGCTAGCCATCCAAATAGTTGATTCTGCCACCTAGATCTTTTCACCGTTAAACTAGCCACTTGTCTATCCCCCTTAAAACGGAAACGAGTCCCATCAGGGGTATAGGCCGTTACGGTCTTCTGATGACAATCTATGACTGCTCGGTGAGCCGATAGCCAGTCCATTCCCAAGATTACGTCGAAATCCGCCATGTCGATCACTCTGAGGTCGCAGGTTAAGCGCAAGTTGGCTACCTCTAATTCGCACCCTCTACACACTAGACTAACAGTTATACTCCCCCCCAATGGTGATGCTACTTTCGTACTTGCATTAAGGGGTTCTGTTTCTAGCACCAGAGCAGCTACGCAGGCAGTAGATATGAATGAATGAGATGCACCAGAGTCAAACAAGGCTTGCACGCAGGTACTATATAACAGCAGCGTACCTTGGATCACAGAGGGATCCTGCTCCTGTTCCTCAGTCTGCAGCGCAAAGATACGCCCTCCAGTGTTTTGTTGGTTTCCCACGGGCTGTTTTCCCTTGTTCTGCCCATTCAGCTGTTGAGATGAGATTCCAGGAGTTGGCTTCGCAAATCCGGCTTGGCCAGGTTGAGCTCCTCGATTTCCAAAATTCCCATTTCCCTCCTTCTGGGGTTGTGGGCATTGGCGGCTGTAATGGCCCAAAGTCTGACAGTTGTAACACTTAACTGTCGACAGATCTCTGCTACCTCTCTGTGGGTTGTCACGAGCTATTGCAGCGGTTTTCCAGGCTTGGTTGTTCTGAGCAGAAGCAAAGGGTTTAGTGAGGTAGGGTCCGCGGTTGTCGGCTACTTGGGTTCGGATTGGTCCGCCGGTTGCCTTCCTCCATCGATTCTTGAAGTCAGCCTCTTCATTCTCCAATCGAAGAGCACATTTCACCACACCAGAGTAGGTGGGGAAAGTTTGTGCCACCACGGCTCTGCGAGCGGTCGTCAACCCCCACTCGAATCTTCTCGCCTTCTTGTCCTCAGTTGACACAGCGTCCGTGGCGTAACGGGATAGTTCCTCGAACTTGGCCGCGTACTGGGTAACGGTCATTGTTCCTTGCTTCAGGTTCATGAATTCTTGTTCCTTGGCTAGGCGAATGGGTGTAGGAAAATACTTGTCAAGAAACAAGGTTTCAAACTCAGCGAAGGTCATGGTGGCTATGGTATGGGTTGCCTCCATCAGTTCCCACCAATAGCGGGCTTCTCCCTTCAGTTGGTACGTGGCTAAGGCTACACGATCCCCATCGCGGGTAATCTCCAAGGTGTCCAGGATCACCTTAGTTTCCTTCAGCCATGCTTCGGCCACAGTGGGGTTGGTATCTCCGTGGAAGGTCGGGGGTCGGCATTTGCAGAATTCATTCATGGCTCGGGTTCGAGTCATAGGTCCGTCATCGCGGTTAGGGTTTTGGCGGTTGGCATTCAAGGCGGCTACGAATGCCTGCACGACTTGGGCTAGGCTAGGGTTTGCGTTGGAGGACTCTCCGGTTTCGTATCCTAATCCATTGCGTCGATTCACCATCTACGAGTAAAAATTGTAAAGGGGGAGGTTTAGCCTATTGAACAAGTTCTTTTAGAAATTCGGTTTTCTCCCTAAGATTAACTACAGAATTCTAAAACAAGGTGCAATATCATATCATAAAATAAGGCAACTTTTCATAGATAAGCAAAGGATTACAACGAAGCATAGAGTTCTAAAAGAGAAACACAAGACAGATTTCCTATTACAAGTTGAAACGATCCTACTAGTTCTGATTACATGGTTTGGTTAGTCTACGTGCTCCACAAGTGCAATCACAACTTCCGAACCTTATTATAGTACTACTATACTACTGACTAGGTGGGATAAGTCCGAAGTACTCTCTCAATTGCTCCTTCCACTCCTTCTCCCTTCTCTCGAGCCAGTGTTCTCCCTTCTCTCGAGCCAGTGTTCTTCCTTTTGACGGATCTCCTCGGCTAACTCCTTTTCTCCATGAATCGGTCCTTGCTGGTGAGGGGTGCCATCACTACAGACTGGTATATTTGGTAGCCAGTCTCGGGGTCACATATACCCAAGTGGGGTATCGGGATAAGGCTCTCAGGTGCTAGTATAGCCTTGATAAGTATCAGGTCCGCAACAGTGGTCGGGGCAGCAAAGGTACGGCTATCCATAACTACAATAAGAAAATTATATATTAGACTTAACGATGTGAAAGTGGTAGTCGCGCACAAGTATGCATGTAAACAGTGATCACAAGATAGAAAGGAAACACATAATTTTCATTACATAAACGAAGCAAGTACAACATAGATGGCTTATAACAGCCTGAACTTCCTACGCTATTTACACCAAGAGTTCAATTACTTCCTACGTTCTGAAGGATTACAATTATTCCTTAGATAATCCTAATAGGCATAGTCTACTCTTGGGCCTTGTCTTCCTCTAGGGTTTCCTTATCGGCTTCCTCCTTGTCTCCAATTTCTTCCTCCTCTTCTTTAGTAGTTTCCTCATCGACTTCTCCCTCTTGATCACTAACCTCAAGGTCTCCCATCGGGGGTAAGGTACCAAAGATCTCGTAGTAGGCACACAGGGTTGGAAATAACATAGGGAACCAAGGGTCGGTTTCTACAGGAATAGGGGTATTTTGTTGCACTCTCACGAAATCATGCTTTTCTGCGAGTACAGCGGCAATGAAGTCGGGGCTCTCTGCTAGGTGGAAGGCCAGGATTTCTATGGTGGTCTTGAGTTGGCGAACTCCTGCCAATAGGTCGGCTAGGCGGCCCAGGTGATTCATCTACAAGGAAGGTTTAAACCTCAATTAGCAAGAAGAGAGTTGACAGGTTTATTATAGAAAAGTTCTAAGGCAAGGCTTTACTCGAACTAGAAAATTTTCAAGTTTTTAAGTTCCACATTTGATTCTTGATTTAAGTCATCATCCAATTGTTCGGGAATTCCCAGCTCGGTGGTATTGCCAATTTCCACACCTTGCTTCAATCCGGAAATTGTTTCGACAGAATTCCACCCAATTTGGGACGGTAAACTTAAACTCAATTCACGTTTGTGCAACGGTCAATCTATGTCGTGGTTCTACCCATTCTACCCATGGCCGAGGTTTTGCACCTAAAGCTCTGATACCAAGTTGTAACGCCCCCATTTTCGGGTTCGTTAATTAAACATTTTATTGAATAAAAAGACTAAGAGTCAAGCTCATTATTACAACATAAGTCTTACTAGAGTACTTTTTTTATTACACAAGGATGGGAATTCTGGGGTATTCTATCACTCCGCTTCTTCCTCCATCCTAGCAAGCTCTTCGGCTCCAAAGGCCTCCAATGTATACTATTCACCTTGCTCATCAATTAACTCTGACACATTATACCAGCGTCACCCCCAGTATAATATGTCAGGGTCACCAAAAAGGTAACACCGTGAGCTATAAGCTCAATAGAATAAACCATACCCACTAACTCTTAACTTAAAGCAAGGAAACATATAAACAATTACACATGCTCATTCAACAACATAGTTAAACAATGACATATCCACATTCGATATCTTATTAGCGTTGGTGTCATGCCTTTTCTCGAGTTTCTCCTACGCGACTCGTCGTAGACCGTGTCAACCTTTTCACCTTTAACAAAACCATAATTTCCAAAGTTTCTTTCACAAATTGCTACTAATGAGGCTACCACGTCCGGCTCCATTAGCAACACACACGATGGCTACCAAGTCCGGCCATATCATGGTTTCACAAAACACATTCTTTCAAATCTTGCATTGGCTACCACGTCCAGCCAAGCTATATTTCCACATGAGACTACCACGTCCAGCCCCATTGGAAATCTACGCAATGAGCTACCAAGTCCGGCCACATTACGGTTTTCAAACACTTACACAATGACTACCAAGTCCGGTCATTATGTACTTTCAAAATATTTTCTGCATGTTAATCCCATCCTTTATTTTATCCATATTAACCACACCCTAGGTGTCATGTTTCTACTTTCTCGGTTTTCGTGTCTCGTTCGCATGCATAGACTCCGCGGTATTCATTTCACGATTTTAAGTAATCTTGAAACTAAACTAGCAAGATCATTCAACTCTATATTAGATAGCATGCTCATTTTGTCACATCATCATACCCAACATTTAATCACACAAGATTAAGCATAGTGCCACATGGATGGACACCTTTGGAGTGATAAATCACTTATGCTTTATCAACAACAAGTAGTCAAGTAATCACATAATCATGCTCACATTCATTCTAAGATTAAACAGCTTAATCCTAAATCATGCTTTCTTAAGTTCAAAACAGCATATGTTTATTGAGTGTTCTAACGTTAAGCTATTCATACCATGGTTAATCAAGATAACAACTCCTAAACATCTCTAGTCATGCTTAAGGAATATAGACAAGATAACCTACGTATACTCAGAATTTCAAGGGTTTAGAATAATCTATAATCATTTCGAAATACGCATGCTATACGCTATACTTAGATCTTTAAGAATCATAGGAAACTATACTATACGTAAGGAGTATTCTACATATACACATATACGTAGAGAAGAGTAGATATAGAAAATCTACCATTCTTCTTGGCGATAGTCGGCTACGGATTAGGAAAATGGTTCGTCGGACGGAGTAACGGCTTAGGAATGGCTTCGATAGCTTCGAAAGAGAAAGGTTTCTCTCGAAACTTGATCTTGACTAATACTACTAAAACTTTTGGATCGGTAGGGTGGCGGAGTGGCGGCTTAGTGGCGGCACTAGAAGAGTTTCTTGAAGAACTATGAAGAACTTCAAGAACAACTAAGAACTAAGCAAGAACAACAAGAACAACAAAAACACTTAGACTTTCTAGAGAGAAGTTGGAGGTTGGAAGAGGTGTGAGTTCAAGGCTTGAAATGGCTTGCTATTTATAGGCCAAGGTTGGTCTATTATCCAAGAGACAATATTTCCCCTAACATTTGTTATCCAATGGTTAATAGATTGACTAGATTTGATGGTACTTAGATTGGATGAGGTGTTGAACTAAAGGACATGACTAGGCTTGGTTGTACACTTGCACACATCACACAAATCTCTCTCTCCCTCTCTCCCGGCCTCTCTCTCTCCCTCTCTCTCTCTCTCTCTTTGGTCCAAAGAAGGTACAAAGGTTGAAAGACTAAGATTTTCCCTTATTCTTTCTTTCAATCTAGGACAAGGTTTAGGTTTCTTTAATGGGGTTTGTGTCTAGTCTAGAATAAGAAAATAAGATATGGTAGTCCTTTAGGGTTGAAAGAATAAGAAACCCTAGATTGAGTGGTACAAGGTGATGCAATAGGATAATGTAGGAGATATGGTGAGTACACTAGTCACACACATCACTCTCTCTCTCCCTCTCTCAACCGGCCACTCTCTCTCTCTCTCTCTCTCTCTCTTGGACACCTAATCAAGAAAGGACAATGGTTGAAAGAGTAAGAGTAAACTAATGGTTTGTAAGAAGATTTTGTAAGAAAATCTAGTACTTGATTATATCTTAGGTCATCCTATCCTTCATCTTTCAAAGTACAAGTACTTATATATATAGAATTAGGGTTTTGGTAGAAGAAGATCAAGAAAGTACATGCATATCTCTCTCTCTCTCTCCTATCTCTCTATCTCTCTCGGCCTCTCTCTCCTCTCCCTCTCCCGAATTCTCTCTCTCTCTCTCTCCTCCTTCCTTGGTTAATATATATACATATATTAGATAGACTAATAAAAGGACAATGTACTACATGATCTCATCTTGGACTTTTAAGTCAAAATTTCCTATTAAACTAAGTCAAAATGCCACCTATGTACTTATAACTATATACTAATATATAGTATCCTAGGATGACATATACATATCATATACTTTAATTAAATAAGTACATATTATATCTAGGAAGGAATTAACTAATCTTAACCTAGTACTATAGCTTGATATGGTCTTATGAACCAATGGATTATAATTCCCCTAACATTTATTAACCAAAGGTTAAAGGGTGGAAGTACTAAACTTATATAATCTATCTATAATAGTACAATGACTCATGGTGAATCTAATTAACTAATAGATCTTGTACTAGGTAGAAAGGTTAACCTATCGTCCAATGGTTAATGATTCTCCTAACTTCTATCGTCCAATGGGTAAAGATGGTAAGTAATATATAATCTTATAAAGTGTATTTAGCAAATTTTGTCACAATATCCAAGGTGTAAATCTATGGTCCAATGGATAAAGATTATCCTAGCATCTATCGTCCAATGGGTAATAGATCAAAGGTTGACTTTTGGTCAAGGTCTCACTTAGGGTTCAAATGGTTCACAAAGATCAAAGGTTCGATTAGGTTACCGTAATGATGGCTAGAAGCTAGTTAGGCTTGCTAAATAGGATGTCTTAGGGTTTACTATCTCACTTGTCTTTAGAAAATGACTAAATCGCAAGGCGTAATGAAATTAGGTTTTTGAATTGAATAAATCTAATTATGACGGATTATTGGAAAATAAGGAATTTATAAAGTCAATATAATAATCAACGAGATTTTTATTTACTGAAAATCGGAGTTGTTACACGATCTAGCGGCCGAGCAAAGGATCTGGCGGCCGAGGAATGGATATTGCGGCCGAAGGATAGATCTTGCAGCCGAGGGATTGATCTCTCAGGGAGATTTTCATGCCACAGGTTGCTCGGGTGAAGAAATGATGTTAAGGCCATGAGATCGATGTTACGGCCGACAGATGGATTCTCCTAGGATTTTGTATTTCTGTCTGAAAGGCTATATGGCTCTGGATTTGGTCCCTAAGTGGCTCAAAATTCTTACCAAAAGTTCTAAGGTTCTCGAGAAGGCAATCAGCAATTACTGTATCCATTTCATCATCGGGATGGTCCCCAAGGTGGGACTTGAAATAATCGTTAGGCCAAATTGGGGTGTCTACACTAGATTCTGAGACACAATCAGAAGCAACTCAGGGACATTCCAAAGTAATTAATAAAGCCTTCTAAGCTAAACTACTAATTTAACATGTAAAATAGGAAAACAGTTTTTAACATGCATCACAATGACTTATAACACTATAAAAACAAGAAACAACCAACATCCCCATCCCCACGCGGACCATCACATGCGACATATTACAGGCGCGCGTGTCAGTGGTTCCAGCGCGCGTGGGAGTGCTAGTCTCATGGTTCTTGTAACCCTGCTGACTTTAGAGCCAAAATTGGTATTGATTACCAGCCTTGGCCCTGCTAGCCCCCCTCAAGGATCAAAACAGTAAACAAAAGAAGGTGTTTATACCTTTGCTTGAGTGTTTTGAAAATGGCTTGAACAAGTAGGTAGTGGTGGCAAAATGAGTGTATGAAGATGGCTAGAGTGATGAAGTATCAAGAGTATTAAGGATTTTGCAACCCTTTTTTACTTGATTTTTGGTAACCCTCTGATTTAGAAGTGCAATGGGGTATTTATAGGAGGAGGAGGATGAAAGGTTGGTGGCTAACTTGGTGGAAAAACTAGCCAACAAGGCTGGTGGAAGATGGCCTGGTGGAGAAGGGTTACAACAAGGTGATGGGAGTGGTTGTGAGGGTGGTGCACCCCATACACCTGCAAACGTTGTTCTGGCGACGAAAACGGGGTTCTACAGCCTTGTAGACCCCCTGATGATTACAAAATCCAACTGAAAAAAGGTGATAGGGATAGGTATTGACATGCGCGCGTGGGAGTGGGACAAGCGCGCTCGTGTGCTACCAACTCACGTGCTGGTCAACAGTCAAAGCTTTGACCTTCGACCAACACCTGGCAAGTGGACACACGCGCGTGGAAGTCATATCAACGCACGCTAGTCAATCCTTGGGTTAGGGCTTTGACTTAGGGTTTTGGGGTTCAAAAGGGTCAAAAGGGGTTCCAAACACTCCATGTTCAATCCTTTCCATTCTCAAGACTGTTTTTTTTATCTGATTCATCATCGGGAAAACAAGAAACTGAAAAATGAAGTAAAACAATTGGAAGACCCAGATTGGAGTGTCTACAGATGTGTTGAATTCAAGATCTTGTTATATTTGTTTTTCGCATAATAGTTTTAATATAGATATAGATTTATAGGTCCTTATTTTTTTGGGTACTTCCCACCTCCATTTTTTATTTTTTCAATCAATATTAGAGATCATTTTTTACATCAGATATGAAGTATATAGTATAAATTTGGGACACTACATGTGAGAGTCCACGAGATAACCAAACCCAATAACTCAATCAATACAAGAAATAAGCCCATTATAGGGTGGCCGGAAACTAGGGGTGAGCAAAAAATCCGTCAAACCGTGAATCCAGTCCAAACCAATCCAAACCAAAATATTTGGTTCGATTTTTTAGTAATGGTTTGGTCATAGTTTAAAAAAATTAAAAATCGGGGTTTGGTCATGGTTTAAAAAAATTAAAAACCGCGTTATATGGTTTGGTTTGTGGTTTCACGTTTACGGTTATGGTTCCAAACCGATCCGAACTGTATAATACATATATATATATAATTTAATTATGATTCACCAAATAAATAAGGTAGCCTTAATCAACTAATTTCTTAATATTTTGATCATATTAAATCCATCGCAATATTTAATTTTTCTTTTCTGCCAAGATAATTTAGACTAAACTTTTATATCTCACAACTAATTTCTAATTTCCTATGATTATTAATCTTGCTTTGGAGTGATCATCACAAGTTGGTTGCTACCATAATGCTGCTACTGCCATTTTGCTACCTCATTTAAATTCAATAGTGTTAGGAATTATCTTTGACCTTTTATTTGGTTAAATTATCTTTAAGATGTTTAGTAGTTGATATTCTTAGTTGGTTCATTGTAGTGACTTATCAGTATTTCATTTTCTTAGTTTAAGACTTGAGGCAATTGTTGGTATTCTACTTTTAATTAGTTGGTTGAAAACGATAGCTTAGTTAGAAGCTAACTGTGGTTTAAAACCGAAACCGATCCGTATTTTAATGGTTTGGATTGGATTGGTTTGGTTCTATGTCTTTTGTGGGTTGGTTTTTTTCTCCAAATTCATAATCCGTAGATATTGGTTTGGTTCTTGGTTTACCATAAAACTGAACCAATCCGGACCATGCTCACCCTTAGTAGAAACAAAGAAAGAAAAGAAAAGCTCTCTGAGAAGAACACCCAAATGCAAGTTGGGAGACTCGAACTCCTGACTTCCTAGTAAGATGCAAGAGTTTTGGCTAATTGAGCTGGCCCCAATTGGTTCCCACACGATTACTTGAACCGGCCCATTCTCTCTCTGCGCACGTGCGCACATTAAAGTTGTGCCGCTTTGTTCATTTTCAAGTTTAACTTTGTTTTATTTTTATTTTTTAATCATTACTCTATTTCTCTCTTCAATTATTACATTTATTTCTCTCTCTATCTTTCTTTACTCATTATCTCTCTCTCCAATCACAACCGTATTTCTCTCTCTACCCACCACAAAAACTAAAGGGAAATGTTAGGGACACATCAATGTGTCACCCTTTACTACACCTCTCTCTCATGCATGTGTGAGAATTCTACAATATATGCTTGAGACCCGCATGTATGTAAAAGGGATGTGGTTGAGGTGTGACATAGTGATGTGCCCCTAAATACACCTAACAAAGGCGTGATTGCTGCCTTGCTGGCTTGGCTCCACCTCCATGGCCCGCTCTCATTTTTGTGCTGGTACAGCGGGAATAGCGGAGTGCAGAAAAACAACAAAGAAAAGAAATGCAACCCCAGTTTACATAAATAGCAGCCATTGGGAGGAGTGGACTTGTAAACCAAAACCAAACTGGCAAATTCTTCCTTCAACTTTATTGCTTACAGCCTGTTACAGGTACTCTCATCTCTACTGCTGTTTCTTGTTGTGCTAGCTTATACGTACGCACTGCACACACACACAGACGTCGCATTCAACAAGATCAGAGTCACCTTGCCATGGACGCTGAAATTCACCTCTCTCTCATTACTACTGGTTCTCTTGTATGCTTTTTTAGCGGATTTTCTTTTGGAAATTTAGATACTCTCTCATCCTTAATTTGGATTGGACCACCGAGCGAGTTTGGTGCGCCGCCTTGGGAATCCATGCCACTACCACGTGGTGCTCCAGGATCTTTCTCTACCACCACTAATTAGCTACACGCTAATGGTGGTGGAGCCCACACGTGAAAGTGGTCCAAGAACGTAATTTTCGGGATGGGCGCATTTATAAGTAGTCTTGATGCATAGATTACTAACAAAAATCAAAGTTTAGTAGATGTGTCCGAGATTTGGTTAATTTTTGTTTTCCCGTAGGAGTCTGTATTATGAACTAATTAAGATGGTGATGGACTCACGTGAGATAATCTAGGCTGTGTTTGGTAAAATTTTTGGAGGTAAAATATAAAAAGTTATGTATATTGCATGTTTATTCGTCCTTTATAAGTTAATTTTTTAACATTTTAACAATTTTTTTTAAAAATATTTTGAACGCCCCTAGACTAGCTAGTCACTACTCTCTTTTTTGCAAGTAACTTTTTTTGGTATATTTAATATTATCTAAGCCATATTACTTGTGTGCGTGAGCAAATGTTGGAAGCGAGAAGCATTCCAAACCAATAAAATTTATGAGACCAAAGATTGAGAGCGCAAAGATTGAGAATGAGAGCAGAGAATCCTATGACGCGGGGCATCTCACAAGTGATTAAAATATGAAAGCCGCATCAACTATGATAGACGTTACTCTCACAAGAAATTAGGATATGATTTGGTAACTCACACTGGGTTTTCTTCTGCAATTAATTAATTACGTCATCAACTCCCTGCTCCCTGTTTGCGTAGCCAAAGTTTCATTCCGCGTGCCAATCTGGAAGTGTTTATATCCGTTTTTGGCACCAAATCTTAGGATAGTGCTGGAGGGTCATTTAATTAGATATTAATTAAATTGGCCGATATTTACGAGTTTCTCGAGCTAAAAATTAATGGACCATATTAATTTTGTGATTTGGAGCAAAGCCCAATTAATTATAAATTCAAGTGGAGCAAAACGCCAAATAATCATCCCTTGAAGATTAGCCACGTGGAGGCAGTTATGGATACTTTGTGGTTTAGTTATTTTTTGAAGACAAAGTGGGTAATCTATTAGGAAAATGATTTTGCCACTCCCTTTTTTTGTTAACGGCACTCCCCTGCAAGGGTATTTTTGCACCAAAAATACACTTGCAGGGGAGTGACGACGTTAACAAAAAAGAAAGTGGCGAAATCAGCCGCCCTCTATTATGCCCATTATGATCACGATTCAGGAGATTCAGGACCCATATATAGACCACGTTTTCCATTTAAAGCTGTTCCAATGCCCAATAACCGCTTCAAACTGCCATGCATGGATGTGCAACGTGGACACCTGGCTCAACTCGAAGTAGTTGGCAGTTGATTTGCTCGATCGGGTGTTTCTCGCCTATAAATACTAGTTTCAAAGATGGAAAAAGGATCCAGCACCAATTAAGTTCTCAGAGCTTCAAAAAATTTCCTATTTTCAGCAAAGTAGACATATCCGAGTACTGAGTACTCAACCCCATTTAACTTACTTCTTCAAGTATTTTAGATTTTACTTTTCCGTTGTATTCAACTTTATTATTCAGACATAATAAAGTCTACGTTTTACGTTTCATTTCCTATACCACTAGGAAATTCTAAGTCCAAAATCGTGTGGCAAATCACGAACCAACTTGTGATCTTTACCCTTTGGATCACACGCAAACGCTCTACGAGTTAGAAGTCAAGATTCACGGCAATTTTCATCCAAAGTTAGGCGCTATAAGTCTTGGCATGCCCGCACTCAACTAACCAACGCCTGCAATCGCATTCACCCCTTGTTTGGCGTACGTGTATCAAAAACGAGAGTTTTAATTGGCACGCCCGATGGGACCCTAGTCGTTTAAAGGGTTTCTATCATGCCGCCAAAAGGACAACAACAGTAGCAAGATCCTCCACAGATGGATTCCCCAAGCAGCCCTGGAGTTGTTGTTGACGTACCATTGCTTGAGGAGACCGCTCCTCAAATCAGCGCGCAAGACCTGAATGACGCTATAGACAGCGTCAAGAAATATATGTTTATAGCAGGACGAGAGATTTCACACGACGTCACGTAGTCAGTCTCGCAGTCGTTCGCTCTGTCCTTAGAGCCTTTGACTCTAGCAATCCATGACATGGTTGCTAGAATCAAAGAGAGATTACCGCCTGTCCCTCAGCTACAAACTTTTCCTCAATTTGGAGTCTTTGGCAACGGCCAGGACTAGATGGGAGTAAGAGAGGTAAGGTCATCTTCACAAGCCTTCTACAAGGCCTCTATGTCAAACAACCCTACACTCGAGGGCAAAGAGACCAAGGAATTGGACTCGGGGGGCAAAAGTCCCAGTTCAGGCCTTTGAGGATTCCTGAACAGCAGAAAGGCCTGGATGATATAGATCATGGCAACATTTTTAGGCCTGATCGCAGCAGCCAACATTCAGGAGTTTTCCGAAAACTTTTGGATGGTAAGCTATTTCCATGCCCGGAGAGGCAAAAAGATAGGTCTGTTGCAACACAATTGCAACACAAGGGGAGCAAGATCTCATACCTACGATAGGCCAAAACATGAAAAATCCACCCATGAGGTAAGATCAACTCGTTCTCTCCTTTGAAAAGTCGTCTCAAGCGTTTGAAGGACCACATTAATTTTTAGCCTGAGAAACTCATAAATATTAGCCCAATTTAATTAATATCTAATTAAATGGCTCTCCAGCACTATCCCAATATTTGGTGCCAAAGACGGGTATAAACAGGAAGTGATCACCAGAGTCAGCAATGCTCGATTTTTACCAGGCACTATCTTCTTAAAGGGAGAACACCAGTTTGGTGTCTCTGATATTTGAAGGCCCGTCACCAAAGTGATTTCCATAATTTCCCTTTAAAGTACTTAATTATGACTATTTTTAACTTGCCATTAAATAATTGTTATGGGCAAAATAGTGCTAACAAATTTAAAACCATCTGTCATAACCACCCAACGCAAAATTCCCACACTTTGTGCGCACACAGATTGTGTGCCCACCTTCTAGTTCCAATAATATCCGAAAGTATATTGAAAGTTTCAAAACCAGTAAAATAACTTGGAGACTTGAGGACTTGGGAATACTAACACTACTACCATGCGGTGAAGCGCGGCTAGAATAAGGCAAATGAGTTACTTAGAAGTCAAGTCTTTTAACTCGCTCATTAAGATTGCCACGATTCTTGTTTCTAGATAGAGGTCAAAGATATTTCCGGCTCAGCCAACAAATTTTTTTTGGTTTGGAAAAATGAAAAACAATTGAACTACCATTTTGTTTCTTCTAAGTACTCCATATAGCTCTGCCTCTTGCTTCCAAGTAAACAGATATGGACAGAGAAAACCTTGAACGAGGGCAAATAGCAAGTCCTTTGCTTGTTCGTGGAAGGGCAGACAACGAGGGTGATGGTGGTTGCAACGGTAGCCTTGGCAATGGTGTCGATGGTATGAAGAGTGACACGTCTAGCACAACGGTTCTTGTGCTCAGCACGTGTGTTGCTTGCTGTGGCTCTTACGTTTTTGGGGCTGCTGTAAGTACCAATTGACATTGTTGGAAATGGGTAGTAAACTTATGTTAGTCGATGTTCACCGGACCTTGGTCAATTACAGGTGGGATATTCATCACCTGCTGAATCCGGCATTATAGATGACCTTGGCCTCTCTGTTGCACAGGTAAGAAGTCCTTGTTGGTGTGATATATTTTTTTGCTCCCTGCAAATTTAACCCAACTTCTCGCCATTGCATAGTCCATCTCTTCTCATTTCTCAAGCTGAGCAGTTGTACTTGATTTGTACATTGGCATAACTATATCTGTATGGATACACAGGGTATTGTTCAACTTCTATGAAGCACAGATACAAAGGCAGTTTTTTTTTTTACGTTAGAGAAAGATAATGAAATGTCAAGAAGGAATGCAGTTTTTTTTACGTTATAGAAAGATAATGAAATGTCAAGAAGGAAAAAGATAGGGCAATGGTACGGCTTGGATGTAGTTTGATTAGCTTCTCTCTTTACCCTTGGATATGCCTTAATAGCTTTCCATACTTTTTCGTTTTCTCTTTTCAAATCCTTGCGAAAATGAGATTGTAAGCAACATGTGGTAGGTCTAGAATTGCCGTCTAGAACCAGAAGTAAGTGTCCATATTAGGGGTTAAGAAGGGAATGGACCAGTATACTTCAATTTATATTGTGCCCAGTGTTGGCATATATTATTAGTAAAATCTTTGTCAAGCATGATCTTAGGTATGGCATTGATGGAGGAACTGCTTAGGGATGATAAATATAGATTACAGTTCAATTGTTGAAATAAATTGCTTTGGGTGAGGTAGAATTCACGGACCAGCTTCATCTCACTAATTCTATTTTCTACATTTCTCTCTTTGGCCTTCTTTCTTCCCTAATCTCTGGATGTCATTTTGCAGTATTCCGTTTTTGGTTCAATATTGAGCATTGGAGCACTGTTGGCCGGCGTAATGAGCGGGAAGATAGCAGATCTCCTTGGCCGGAGATGTGTATGTTTTCCTGTTGCTATTTAGATTTCAAATTTGCAAGGCATGACAAAAATCTTGACTCTAAAGTTCTACTGATTTTTGTGTCTTACACTTAGTTCGGTTGTTTTCGTGCAGACGATGGGGTTTTCAGAGATATGCTCCATCATTGGCTGGCTTGCAATTGCTTTCTCACAGGTTTCTTGTCTATTTTGTTAATCCTTTCTATCTCAGCTTTTGGTTATTCATTTCTGCTCCATTTGATTATCGCGAAGTAACATTGATGCTTTAATCTTTCTATTCATAAAGAAAGTCCGGGAAGTTGTATAGGCCAATTTAAAACCATCCACACCTGTAATTTACGAAGTAAACGATTAGTCTAATTAGAAAAACTCTCCATGGGGATAAAAGCCATAATCTTGAGACCCCAAACAAATACACTGCATGAATTAGTATAGCAGTACTCGACACACCGTTAAGTATTGCAACCCTTACCTGATTCACATTGCCTGAAATCTTTCCACAAAACTCCCTGAGCTCTGATCTCCACTCTCACTGGAGCGGGAGTGAGAAAGCAAGAATGGTTCTGTAAAATTAGCTTCAGCGAATTAGCGCCGGAGTGGCTCAAGAGCATGACGGCATGAATAAATCTTATAATTATGCAGCCTTTCAGTTGGTTTAACAAGTGAAACAGTTGAACCATAGTATAAGATTCTCATGCCAACTCCATTGGAGTTTCTAGTTCTAGGCTTTTGCGTAATATTTACTCACCTCTATGTTCAACTTTGGTACAATTTTTTTTTTTTTTACGGCGAAAAAGAAGATTTTATTAATCAAATGTCGGGATTACAAGCGATTAAAGGGATAGGAGTAGAAGGCATCACAACGAGAGGGCAACACCCCAATGAGGTTGGCACCCTGCCCCTCGACAATCACGGCTCAAGAAGGCATCAAGGTTGACAAGCAATCAACTGAGCCGAAATAAACCAGAAACAGCAGATACAGAGTCCAAGAGGAATAGAAGGCCCATGGAACATAACAGGGCAAAAAACACAAATCTAGAGCTGCCTAATCAACTGCCTCAACGAAATACAATTACGGTTCCTTCACGTATCCGCACTCTGGCCTCACATAGAGACACCCTAAAGGCACTTAGTCGAGCCCTCTGTCGTTAAAGTGCTGTTTTGTTATAGGACTTTGTTGGTTGGACAAGCAAACCCTAACTTTGGTTGATTTGTGATTAGTAGATGCTGTGGGTTATCCTGTTTGGTGAACCTAGCGAAAATTTTGGGGGGATTTAGGGGAAAAAAGGGAGAAATTGAGAACAATCCTATTTACTCTTCTTGTCTGGACAAACTTTTTCTTTCAATGTTTTGAGTACCATCTACCCTCAAAAGTGAAAATTTTTCAGTCTTTAACTCAATACAAAGTGTAATACCAATGGTGTGATTCGGAGTAGGGGTCATAACTGTCTTTTGCTTCATTAGTTGTGCATTTTTTGCAAGGGTGAACAAAATATATCTATCTATCCAATGTCCCACGGCATTGGTGTTAGGGCATAGACCTCTTCAATATGTGGTACAGATTGATAGGTTTCTCGTGCACTAAAAATCGTTGGAATCGTTGTACTTTTGCTATGTTTTGGGTACTCTATTGAAAGAAATACTAGGATCCTCAAAGAGAAATCTTGAAGATATGGGAGTACAGGATAGTCTTTCCCCCGCAACCCCCCCACCCCTCCCTCCTTTTGGGCTCTTGCATCTTCTTCTTTTGAGGGATTCCTTTAAATTATTGACTACTTGAGATTTAAGGGTGGTGCGTGACCTGTATTTTTTTGTCTTTTATTTTCTATTGAAGAACTTCTTGCCGTTCTTGCCCTGCTGAACGTTTATGCTCTTTTTATTAATGAAGTTTTTGTTCTTGATAAGTAAAGGGTGCTTGGTGCCTTTACCTTGGAAGACTATCCCTCGGATATGGCATTGGGCTTCTTTCCTATGTGGTAAATTCTGTAGCAAATGCAATAGCTCTTCTGCTTTATAATTTATTTGTTTATTGATGTGAACTTGTAGATGATTTCCTCCTCCATTCTAAACAGGTACCTGTGTATATAGCGGAAATCGCACCAAGGAATCTCCGAGGAGGTTTCACCACTGTTAACCAGGTAATTTAGTACCGTGACAAGACTTAAAACTCAAGTCTGGATTGACAGTTTCCTCATCTGCATCTTGTTGATTCTACAGTTGATGATATCCTGTGGTATATCGATGACATATCTCATTGGAACTTTCATCTCATGGCGTGCCTTGTCTTTAATCGGTGATTTATTGTTGGTTCACTGATTTGATTCAATCTGAAAGTCTTTCAATCGAAATTCTGACTAATCGACATTCACTTCAGGAACCATTCCATGCGTACTACAACTTCTGAGCCTGTTCTTCACTCCAGAGTCTCCTAGGTGGTTGGTGAGTTAGATTGAATATTCATTAGGAGTTGCTTGGGTGATAGATAAACATAGCGTGCATGTGGATTACTTTGTCGTCTCTTTCATTGTTAACTCTCTAGTTTAGTAGTATGTGGCGTAACCAAGTTTAAAGACTAATACATCTACATTATGAAACCATATGAGACCGTCTTGTAAACTGATGGAAACCGTCACTCAACAAGCTCAATGATTCCTTCAGTTGTAAAAAAGGAAGGGAAAACATTTAACAACTAGTGCTAGTTCGTACCTACGGCACTACGCATCCCGGTTGGAAGGGGATTGCAGTGGTGTGATTTAGGTGAAAATCATGGACACTTAACCGGGAAGTGGGAGGATGCATTACAGCCTTTGGATCAAATGAATCTAAGCCGTTCCAACAACTTGTCCCACACCATTCTGTTTTATAATAGAGATGACTATAATTCTCTGCAGGCAATGGTCGGTCGTTGGTCAGATTGCGAGGCTGCGTTACAGTGCCTTCGAGGAAAGAATGCTAATATCTCAGAAGAAGTAGCTGAAATTAGAGTAACTGCTTGACTTTGTTGGTTGATTACACACTAACTTGCTTTTTTTGTTTCCTTTCATTTTATTACCGGTCAAATTGTCAATCTGAACATACAATAAGTTACTTTTTTTGGGTTGTTTTTTCAAGCTGAGATGAATATAAATTATTTTACATGAATACACAGAAATAGGCCTGTCAACGGGTCGGGTCGGATCCGGATCCGATAAGACTTGGATCCGATCCGAATCCGATAAGACTCAAATCCGATAGTGGTAATCCGGATCCGATCCGAAAATCCGAATCCGATCCGAAAACTTTTTTACTTCAAAAATTTTAACAAAAAATATATTATTTTTTTTTCAAAAAAAATTTTTATTTTCCAAAAAAAAAAATTTAAAAAAAATTAAAATAAAAATACAACTTCTAAAACATTTTTTGTTCAAAATAAAAAATTTACTGTTTTTTTTCAAAAAATTTAAAAATTTATAAAAAGTTTTTTAAAAAAAAAGTTCGGATTCGGATTAGATCCGATCCGATCCGTAATAATCGGATTCGGATTACCGGATTACGGATTTCTATTATCGGATTCGGATCGGATTTTCCGGATCGGATCCGATCCGATCCATTGACAGGGGTTAATACGCTCATTCCCTCGTTGTTAGCTTCCAAACCGAAACTGTTGTAGCTTCTTTCTCATTTCTCATGCATCGAAACTTATATTCTGTATTCTTCCGAAAACATTTTAGGTTGGAGTTGGGCTGATGGTACTGCAACAAGTTGGAGGGGTTAATGCCATTGGATACTATGCAAGTGCTATTTTTTAATCAGCTGGTTAGTATCTGTATTACAATTTCAAGATGAGTTACTACAATTGTTTGTCAATGATACGTAACGGAAAACAGATACACAAGTCTCTGCTTTTATGTAGGTTTTCCAAGCAGCATAGGGACCATAGCGATTGCTGTTGTTCAGGTATTTGGAGTCTGCGTCTTGGTTTAATACTACGCAGTGTATGGATCATGGATTTGTCGACCGATTTATGGAGGAACGGAAATGATAGACAAAAAGATAAGAAGAAAAAAAAGTAAATACCGTAAATTTAATGTGTTTGGTTCCGTACCATTTTGTTATCCACGATCCAAACACGGCCTTGGAGATTTCTGCTTACCACATTTACGAGATAAGGTAGATAATTTCCTTCAGGTTCCAATGAACTTGTTGGGAGTGCTGTTGATGGATATATCTGGAAGAAGGCCGCTTCTAATGGTACAGAAATGAGTCATTTGAGGCTTAGCTAGAGTGTTTTGCAATATAGCCAAGTCATACTTCTAAAATTATACTCTTGTCTGCAGACTGCAGTATTCTGCAGCAGGAACGTGCTTGGGCTCTTTCCTCATAGGGTTAATGTACTTGTTGAAGGTTTCTTCTAACATACCGAATTGTCATGATTTTTACCGATGATTCCCACATTACCAACTGTAATTAAGTTAAAATTGAACTTTCCAAGAGCAGGGCTTTCAAGTGTGGACGGAGCTCACTCCCATTATGGCGGTTGTTGGTGTTGTGGTATGCAAAGCTTTTAGTCGACGCATTCTTTTTTTTTTTCTTTTGCTGGATACTTTTAGCTGTTGAGTTGTTTTCATACATCAAGAATTTGTTTGATTTTCTTGATGCCTTCAGTTTATGGTGCTTGGTTTATGAGAGTAGCAAGCACTCATTTTCTTCTTTGGATTGAATTGGTTTATGCAACTAGCATAATGAACTCTCTCCGGTTGGTCGTAATTTAGAATTCGTGTTTAAATGTAGAAGTTCTTCCAAGTAAGTGGTTGAAGCGATAAATTCCAACTAACTATCTTTTGCAATGGAATCAGGTGTTCAGAGGAATGTTTGCATTAGGCATGGGAGGAATTCCGTGGGTTATGATGTCTGAGGTACGTACTTAAAATCGCATAATGCAAAACAGATTTCTTATATGTTGAGCTTAGGGCACGTGGGTCGTTTATTGGTATCAAGCAAAGATTTTTTGTACTGCAGGGATCCATAAGAGTGTGTGATGAGCTAGGTAAAAAGGTTAATGCTATGCTCATCATCTGCTTTGATCATATATATACTTATTTAGATACGGTACGCGATTTGATTTGTTTTTTTCGATACTTACATAGTATCGATAATGAATAAACTAGAGGTCGTGTTTGGATGTGTGCCTGATGTGAGCGAGGGTGGAGTACGTCAGGGTATTAACAGTGGTGTCAAGTATCTAGATCCTTGTATGGAAATTGTAATCACAAAGGGCAAGGATTCTAATGTTTCAATAAAAGCTTTTGGACGATTGTTTGATTTTTGAGGTGTCGTTAAACAAGAACATAACCAAGTTCACGAATGACTCTTAAATTACCTGCATACATGAACACTATGAGTGCATGAATTAGTACTTATACGTAGAGTACTCGGTTCCATCATGCGCGTGAACTTCATTCGTGGTCGTATCTGTTTGTTCATTCTGGTTGTCAGAGAGGCGCGGAGTACATGTATAATTAAGGTTGTTGATGGAAATTTGGTATTTTGCAAGTTTACACTGACGGTCTACTAACGATGAGGATACGCGAAACGCGAATGAAAACCTCTCTGGGTGTTATTGAACTTCTGCCATTATTCGTAAGTTTCATCGACAAACACAGTCCATACATTCAAGTTGATGGCAATTATACTCTGCTAATAACCAGAGTCCATTTTTCTTCTTCACCAGAATAAAAGTTTGAGATGCATACTGGCGGCGCAGTACGTCCACAGGAAAATAGAAACCATAACAACTTTGCTGGCCGTCTCGTTCAGCTCCTTCAGCATGTTAGAAAGTTGTTCCCCGAGCAAATACCTCGCGAAGTCAATGGCTATTCCGGATTTGATGGCACCGTGCGCAAAGACAATCTGATCGGAAGCCAGAGTTAGGCTAAGATACAGAGTGTACACGACGGCTACCTCCTTGGGTCTCCGAATCACCCCTTTCTCCGCCCAGCCGAACCAAAACGAAAGGCTGATGAGGAGCGAGAGGAGCACGGAGACCACGTCCAGGATCGTTGCCGGGTACCAAGAAGGCTTGGATGCGGCACTTTTGGGTGAACGGAGGTAGAAGATTTCGATGCAATGGAGGGAGACAGGCGTTGCCACTGCCAGGGCTAGTGTCCAGAATCCACAACGAGCTATAGCGGCTCTCCACCTCGCCGCTCTGCTTATCTCTTCGACGTCGTCTTCATCTTCGTCGTCAGAGTTGTGGTCTTTGTCATTGTTGTTGTTTATGGTATGGGTATGATCAGCATTGTCTTGGCGCCTCCTGGTATGATCAGCATTGTCTTGGCGACCGCTGCGATTCCTGATCGACGTGGTTGGAATTGGGAAGGAGAGATGGAAAGATTCCTGATCGACGTGGTTGGAATTGGGAAGGAGAGATGGAAAGAGAGAATGGAATTTATGGTGGAGTTTACTTTTGTAAAAAAAAATCCTAGGTATTTGTAGTGAGCACTAGGTACCCCGAAAACGAGAAAAATTTGGATGATTGATTTCTCATTTTAGAATATTTTCGGGGTATCCTTTTGTAGTGCATAAAATTATTAGTTTGTAGTAGGGGTGGCAAATTGAACCCAAACCTATTAAGAAACCCAAACCCACCTATTAAAAAATAGACCCAACTCAACCCATTTATTAGTTGGGTTAGAATGGGTTCAACCCCATCTAACCCATTTATTATTGGATCTTAATTGGGTCTCAATTGGGTCAACTTAAATGCCCAATGAGTCATTAACATTACCCATCAAAAAACAGAAAATACCTGGCCGGTCCTAGTTTTTTGTGTGGGTTCCATGCAAACCCCTTTTGTAAGTGCTATCCCATCTAGACCCTTTTTAAATATGCTTTTACTATTTTGCCCTTTTCACTTTTCAGCACTCACAGAATTCACACCCCTTTAAAGAATTCACACCCCCACAGAATTCACACCTCCAAGAATTCACACCTCTCAGAAGAATTCACACCTTCGAGAATTCACACACCTTTGAAGAATTCACACCTCCAAGAATTCACACCCCCAAGAATTCACACTTCTCAAAAGAATTCACACCCCCAAAAATTTACATCCATTTGCAGAATTCACACCTCTTTGCAAGAATTCACACCCCCAAAATTTAAACCCCATTTCATTCTTTGGGGGGTGTGAATTCTTGTGGCGGCAAATGGCCCTTTCCACACTTTTTTGCAAAATTCACACATCCGAGAATTCTCACCCCTTTGCAGAATTCACACCACTTTGCAGAATTTACACCCCCAGAATTCAAACCCCTTTGCATTATTCACACCCCCAAAATTCACTTCCTTGAAAAAAGACACAAATTTATTCACATTCTGATGCAACTATTGGACTTGTTTTTTCAATTTTTTTTAAACATCGGGAAGTACTCCAAATATTGCTCATTATTCCCAAACAGTGGGCTCACTGCTTTGCAAGAATTCACACGCACACTATGTTGACATATATAGTCACTGTTTTGCAAGAATTCACACCTCCCAAATTCATATCCATTTGCAGAATTTACACCTCTTTAGAAGAATTCACACTCATTTACACTATTTACACCCTAAAAATTCAAATATTTAAAAAAGAAGAAGACATAAATTGCACCAAACGAAGAATTTACACGTTTAGAAAAGACACAATTAACATCCAAATGAAGAATTCACACTTTCAAAAAAGAAAAAATTCACATCCCATCCACACTTTTCACAACCCCAAATTAAGAATTCACACCTAAATTCTCTTTGCTTTTAGAGGCCAATAGAACTTGGCCAAACTCTCTCCTCTTCATCTCTCTCTAATACACAATTCACACGTGTAAATCAACCTGATATTTAATAAAGTAAGCTAAAAATGACCAAAAAAAAAAAAACTAGAAGTACAACATTCTTGGGGACTATTTTTTTCTTGATCGGCCATTCGTATTCCCGATCAAGGTCAGCGTGTGAAATGTTGGTGTGAATTTTGGGTGGATTCTTGGTGTGAATTGTAGGTGGATTCTTGGTGTGAATTGTAGGTAAATTGTTGGTGTGAATTCTTTGGTATGTGAATTTACACCTCCAGAATTCACATCTATTTGCAAAATTTCACACCTTAAAATAGTTCGATCTACATATTCACAACTCTAAATCCCAAATTTATACACGCATATGCAGAATTCACACCCCCAAATTACACAAACAGCCATAATCTCATCCAACCTCAATCATATGAGCAGAATAACTATCACTAAAATGATTATAAAAAAACCCCTCATAATTCACCACATATATCAATAAACAAACATAAAAAACAAATGACATAAATCAAAAAAAAAAAAAAAACAAATGACGGAGAGACCAAGAACTCCCCTGAACCACGTCCACCTCCGACGCCGACGACTCCATAGCCCCCGCTGGCCGCTACTGAAGGTTTTTCCATCCTTCAAAACCAAATCAAACTCAAAACAAAGATTAGGTTTGCAACTGATTGGGGCTTCGTACGTACTCCTCCAGCCACTTCAGCGGCTCCGATCGAGTTATGTCGATGTACAGCTCGGGAGATTCCGACGAGGAGTTGGAGTTCCTTCGCCGCAAGTCCACGGCAGCGTCGCTCCAGGACTCGAACCACCTCGGGGTCCTGCCCGTGACAAAATTGAGTAGGGTGAAGATGAGTGACGGGATCGGCGATGCGACAGAGCGCGGGAGGAGGCGCAACGAAGGTGAAGAGTTTGGAAGAAGAACACGAACAGAGAACAGATGACGAGACGCGTATGAGTGACGAAGAGGCGGGGGTATTTTCAGAAGTTTACTTAAAACGGGGCTTATGCGGAATGGACTTGACAAGCGGTGGGTTTGGACAGGAAGCCTTTGACAAAATGGGGCCGGCCAGTCAGAACCCCATCAAAAAACTAAGTCCGTCCGTCAAAGCAAACTTCTGATCCTAACAAAACTAAGTCCGTCCGTCACACAGTACACGCGTCCAACAACAGCTTTGGTGGCAACCCCTGAGCTATTCTGAATTTCCTATAAAATGGGCAGGCATCAGGTAGGACAAATACACATACTCTCTCTCTCTCCCTTCTCTCTCTCATCACTTTTTCCCTAAGAGGAATTCTTTTAGTTTTTTTTTTTTGTCTTTATTCAAAAAAAATCCGCATTTGTTAATTTTGCATCAAACTTTTGTGAAAGGGTTGTTCTGCTAAATAAGCCAACTTGGCTTATTTTTTTGTCCTTATTCAAATTTTTTTCGTATTTTTAAGTTTTGCGTCAACTTTTTAGGGATTCTTGTATCTCCATGACGAGAGGAATCTAAAAAGTAAAAAATTTCGATCGAAACCTAATTTTTTTGAATAAAGACAAAAATAAGCCAATTCTTTCGGCTTTATTAAAAAAAAAATTGGATTTTGATCAAATTTTTTTACTTTTTAGATTCCTCTCGTCATGGAGATGCAATAATCTCCAAAAAAATTGACACAAAACTAACAAATACGAAAAAAATTTAAATAAGGACAAAAATAAGCCACTTGGCTTATTTAGCTGAACGGGGATCGGAAAAGTAAAAAAATTTGATCGAAACTAATAAATTTTTTAAAAAAGACAAATAAGTGAAAAAGTTATATTATTGACTTATTTTTGTCTTTATTCAAAAAAGACAGATAAGTAAAAAATTTTGTCTTAATTTTGCATCAAATGTTAAGTGTACAAAGGTAATTTGGTCATTTTAGTAGTAGAGGGATAGTATGGTAATTTTAGTCATTCAAATTTATAGGGGTAATATAGTCATTTTAGTGTACATTGATATTTTAGTTATTTTAAATTTTAGTATATAGTATGTAATTAGGCTAATGGGCGGGTCGGGTTTGCTTTTAAATAAATGGGTCAGGTTGGGTATGGGCAATTAGACTCATAATTAATGGGTCTAAATGGGTCAATGACCCATTAAAGACCCAACCCATTTGCAACTTGCCCATTTTGACCCAAACCCGCCCATTTGCCACCCCTAGTTTGTAGTCTTGAGAAGGTGAAACCAAATTTCTCGGAGAAAATCAATGGTGGTTACTGGTTACCTAGAATTTGGCTTGTTACAAAACAAAAAAGTGATTAATTAGGACTAATTCCTCTCTCTCTCTCTCTCTCTCTCTCTCTCTCTCTCTCTCTCTCTCTCTCTCTCTCTCTCTCTCTCTCTCTCTCTCATTCATCCAGCGTGTAAACAGGCCGAGCTTTGGCGAGCTCGGCTCGTTTACTAAATGAGACAAAAACTCGAGCTCAAGCCTTAACGAGTCGAGTTTGGTCATTTATTAAACGAGTCTCTTTAATCGAGCCGAGCCTCCCTTAACAGCCGAGCTTTTCTCGAACAAGTCGAGTTCCACTCAACTCATTTAGTAAACGAGCTGGAAACTCGAGCTCGAACTCGACTCGTTTACCAAACGAGCAGAGCTGAACCTTAACGAACCGAACCGAGCCGAGTTTGCAAGCTGCTCAATTTGTTTACGGCCCTAATCTCTATACCTAGCCAGCACCACTCCTTTATCCAACATGTCTATACCTAGCTAGCTAGCACCACTCTCATGTTGGCCTTTATCTTCGGGTGATAACATAGTAATTGTGTCTTTTGTTTTTTGCGAATTTGTACACTGTGTTCTGTTCCTTAAGCCCTAATTTGGTCTTTGCTTGTCGCCGGTGTGTCTTTATTATTGCAACGGCGACAACACAGTTGTACTTTTCTTATTCTTATTAATACATTTCTTGCTCTTCCAAAAAACAAAAAAACAAAAAACACTCTTTAGAGCACCACCAAAAATAAAAAGATCACTGAAAGTAAATTTGTGTACTGTTAATTAATTGGGTCAATTTGATCAATCCGCGGGGGTCGCGTGGCTTGGTCGATCTCCTGAACCTTGTTCAAGAAAGTAAGAATCGTGCAACTTTTTAGTTCTTGAATGACATGCACAGTTTTTTTTGATCGGCAATTTTTTTTTATTAATTTCTGCAATATTACAAAAATTAAAAGAATAAGGATAGAAAAGAAATTAAAATTACTTAATCTCCAACACTATCCGAGACCCAATCACTAGTCCGAGACCAACCAAAACCCTAAACACCCAAAAACCGAAACTCCCACTGCCCAAACCACCACCCTACCGGAAGGAACATCTAAACTACTGCCGAAACTCGGAGAACGAGCCCATGTTGCTGCCCCAACGTAACATCGATGCTCCACCCTTGACTTCCACAGTTGTATTGCAGATCTTTGGATAAATTGGATGGCATTTATGTTTGGCTAGTTTTATATAAGTTGATGGTTCAACAAGATGGTCCAAAATTCATATAAGACGATGAAAATATTCAAAATTTTGACTTTTAACAACTTTTTGGGTCTTTTTCCTTAGTCTTGTGTGAATTTTTTTTTTGAACTTTGATCTATATTTTTATAATTTTTTTGATTCATCTCTTCGAAATAAAAAAATAAAATATAAAAATGTACCCAAATCTTGTAAAGATTAAGAAAAAATAACTAAAAAGACTGTGTTAAAAAATCACTAAAATTCAACCTTAATATAACTAAGAGATAGACTTATTCACGGAGCCGTTGTAAACAGGTTGTTCACGGAGCCGCGCGATCTCGACTGTCCGATTCAACTTTGGACAGGACGTCAGAATCCAAAGCGTCCAAAACACTTTGGACGCTGAAGATTCACCTTCGAAAATAACTATTCACGAAAAGTTCCATGAAAAATTTTTTCTCCATAACTAAACCATATAATAACCCTTAAACTCTTTTTTTTTTTTTTCCCTCAGAAAACCCTTAAACTCAATTGAGATGCCACACAAAATAGCAACCCAATCTTGTTCAACAAGATGATCTAGCTAGGTAGTCTGGAAAACTGCAGAAGGAACCCCAACGCAAGTATACCCAAATAGTTGCTAACCAGCGGGGGGTCAAGTCCCCTGAAAAGACTCAAGTAAGGATCAGACAAGTCCTAAATCGCCGACATCGGCTGCCTATCCCACCGAACCTTCGGAAACCAGTACAGCAAAACCCTAATCACCACAACTCCGCAGTATATCTCGAGCCACCTCGTGGCCATTCGCTCCGCAATAACTGCCAACGGTGTGAACGTGGACCCGGGAGCCCTGCCGCCGCCGCCTTGGCTTATCACGGTGAAGAACAGCGGCCCCAGCGCAGTCGACATAGTTTTAATAGGGTTCGGGACAATGCGTCCTGTTCTGAGGGGAAGGAGGCAGATTTTGGCAGCGAGGACTTGGGGGAGGGAATGAGAGATGGCGGAGACGGTTGCGACGGTCCAAGTTGACGCGGTGAGCGGGGAGTGGTAGGGTACGGAGGGACGTCTTTGGCGGGGAATAATATTGGTGAGGAGGAGGTGGCGGCGAAGAGGGGTTTGGGTTTGGGAGGGCGGCGGAGAGAGAGCGTGAGGGTTGCGGAGGTTTCGGAAAAAGCGTGGCGGTGGCGGAAGGAGAGAGAGTTGGGAGCGAAGAATTTGGGAAGAAAGACGGAGGGGGGAGGGTTTGTGAGGATTCGTAAGGTTTTGGAGGCGGCGAGGGCGAGGGCGGCGGCAGGGTGGTTTATGAGGGTTGAGGTTGCAGTGGCGACGAGAGGAAGGGTGCAAACAGCCATTGTTCTTCAAGCAAGTTTTCACCCCCTGCCCTGTTTGTTCTTTTCACCCCTGCCCTGTTGGTTCAGAAGTTTGATTATATATAGTAGTACTGCATGGTGACCAATCCGATAAAAGCGATCAAGAAATCCTACAGGTCCGAAAAAAGCAAGCTGGGAGGGCAAGAAGGGCCAAATTGGCCAATGGTCTCTTATAGCCTTGTCTTGAGACCTCGTTCTCCTAATATTCTTATTTTTTAAAGTATTTTATTTTTCGTTTTGTAAAACAGATCATTTTTTAACAATACATCTACTTTAATTCTAAAAATAAAATACTGATTCATTTAGCGGAACGGAGCTGAGTGGGGTCCACGCGCACGGCCTCCACTCAAATTTGAATATAATTACATTGATCAGTTAGCTTCTTGTAAGGGATCCCTTACTTAGCTTAAGTGCGGATCTCATAGATTCCGATTGAATTTTGATGATCAGAACCGCTCAATGTGATCAAAATGTGGTTTTAAGGGTTCTCGCGAGAAATTAGCAAACAATATGACCGGAAAAAACTTCATCCAAGCAGTTTTCATTGCACGGTTCAATAAAAAAATCTGCTCAAATCAAGCACTTCCCGATCATATTTTTTGCGGATTTCTCGCGTTGACCCTTAAAATTATGTTCTGAACACATTGAACAGTTCAAATCATCAAAATTTGATTGAAAAAGAGAGGTCCACACTTAAGATCCTTACAAAAAGTTTTCTGTTACATTGATATTCCTATATATTTTAATCATACCCAACAAATTTATGATAATATCCCATCATATAGCTCTAAGTTTTTTTTAAAAAAACTTGTGAGATTATTTCTCTAAGTTTTAAATTTTCACACCGCCTTTTTGTGCAAACACATTTCTTTTCATATATAAATTACAATATAAAATTATACATATAGTCATCAATATGTATTGTCATTTATGCATAAAAATACTATACTCTTATCATTGCATTGCAGGTATCTCCACTTATTTTTGTTAAGGCTTATCAATTACCTCTTGCACATTTAAACTATTATTTACTCCCTCCGTCCCTTATTTAGAGTCCAATATTTCATTTTTGGTTGTCCCTTAATAATTGTTCATTTTGTAAAGTTATGGGGTAAAAGTTGGTGCATTGTCTATTTTGTCCTTAAAAATATATTTCATTTTGAAAAGTTAGTGAGTAAAAGTATAATGATGATGGATAAGTAGGAAAAGTGGAGGAAAAAGTTGATGTGAAAGGTGTAATGATGACGTCTTTTTAATAAGTTGAAGTTATAAAGCAGGACACTTAAAATGGGACGGAGAGAGTACATTTTTTAAAATTATCCCTTATGCTACAAAATTCTACACTTGGCCATCTTAAACTATCTGAATGTTTCAACTTGGGACCCTTATTAATCTTTAGTCACTTAAAAGCCATGAAAGACCTTATAATAGCTTTCAAATGTTATTTTCCCTCCAAATATTGCGATAATGTCGAGGATGATATGCATATGAACTTGCATCACTTTCAAACTCGAATAGTAGACATTTGTCTCTTTTTATTTACATGAGGAGTTATTTGGCATCTCGATTGTGTTGATAATACAAGGGTATAGAGATGTCTTAATTGGGATAAAACTGAGAAAGATTCAATGATAGGATGAGTGAAAAAATGCAGTCCAGGTAAACATCTAATCTTTAATTTTGTTAGATATGCAAGTTTATATGCTTGTCATTGTGCGCATGATGTGTCAAGTTTTGCCTATACTTTTGGGTTGCATACTTGTATAGTTTCGATTTTGCCATATACTTACGCTACTTATGCACATCAGGGGTATATAGTTTTTTTACCCTTGGTTTTGATATGATTGGGTCAGGTTGGTGTTTGGGTTATGTTGGTATTAATTTTGGTTCTTGTACTCTTTTGATTGACTGCTTGTCAACTCTTATTTTGTTTTTCAGGTTCGGATTGTATATAATTGTCGGGAGCTTATCGTGTCAATTTTGTTGGAATGTTTTCTCTCGTTTTGATGCCTTCTTCTTCGATCCTTTTATTTTTGTAACATCTTCTAAGGATCAAATATTCCTCGCTGTTAAAAAAAATCTGCACATAATTGGCATTCTAGTCCCATTTGAGCACTATTCTGGACAAAGGACCCAAGTTTAAAGATTTAAGTAGTTTAAGTAAAACTGAAAAGTATGATAGTTTAGGAGAGAAAGATGTAATTAAGCATTTTCTAGTTTTTTTTTCCGTGACAAACGACATGAGAGATTATTTACATCATGTATGAAGTACCTGGTACCAATTCGGGATATTACATCAATTGTGAGAGTTTATGAGAAAACCAAGCCCAACAACTCAATCCATACAAGAAATAAGCTCATCAAAGGGGAAAAAAACAAAGAAAAAGGAAAAGCATATCTAAGGGAAGAACACTCATGCGCAAGTGGAGATATTCAATGTCACGCCCCGCCCCGCGAACAGCACCCAAAATGGGCCCGAATCGGCGCGGTCACGTGACATTCCACACAGAAGACCAAAGCACACCTCACAACCTGTCAGAAATAAACACCCAGCGGAAGACTTATCACCTCAAAATAAAAATGAGTCAACGTATTGACCAACCAACTACAACCTCGATTACAATACTCAACAAAATTTTATATATTTCCTTCAACATGTCCACCGACAACTTAACTACAACTTAAATAAATCAACTTCATCAGCAACCACCTACAACAGCTCGCTCATCTACATCATCCAACGCTAACCGAAAACACACCTCAACACGATGACCAGTAGTGGACCCACTCTAAGCAACCTACTACCTGGCAGACCAAAAAGGAAAGCCAGAGTGTGTGAGATATAGAAATGCTCAACATAATATCACAATACCTGGAAGAAATATCAGCAAGAAGACACATCACCAACGTAACTAAAATACTTAAATGTATACAACAATTATAACCAACCTTTCCACACGCACAACAACATGAATATAATCACATCACATCACATGCAGTGACAAGTCTACCACTCTGCATGTACCCAAGATGAGGTGTCCCACATACCATCCTCACATCCACCAACAATTAGTCGACATGGCATACGACATGGTATGCCTCACACGCTAACCTTCGGCGGTTCATTCAATACCTATCAACGTACATATTCATCAAACATGCATATCACAACCAAATCTCATGTCCCACACACCATGCTCCCAACCATCGTGCATTGAACGATATGGCTTACGACATGGTGTGCATCACACGCACACATCCACAACATATCAAAGCTAAATAACAATAGCATGATATACACTCACTACTACAGCAACATCTCATTAAAGATAACCATATTGAAAACCAGCTACGATTAGCAAGATATACACCTACCACCACAACAGTATTATATGGAGAAGAACCATATCAAACACACTCACCTTTAATTCGACTAGAGTATGCCAAACTTACGGTTTCGGCACATCCCATTTGACCGGCTCGTTACCTAGTCACAAGCTAACTAATATTAGCATACACATCCCTTGGAATGTCTAAGCAAATATATGATAACACCCCATAACATTTCCGCCATGCTAACATATGTCAAAACGTAAACAAAGTCACCTACCATCTCATAAAACACATAAACGGATATCTAATACCAAGTTGTAAAGCTAATCAAGTATTAAAAGATGCCCACCAAGCATAAACATGTCACCTCAAAGATTTATAAGTGTCCCCAAGCACGCATAGCGCTCAATCATAACATAAACCCAAAATCGGCAAGGAATCTTATGCCATGCCACCGAATTCCGACCATAACTTCTTTTAGGATTAGAATTGGATCATGAAACCACCACCATTGGAAAGTACGTTTTCAGTACATCAATTTCGATATAAAATTTGTCCAAAACGGAGTCCGGATGAAAAAGTTATGCTTGTTCGAAATTTTCCCAAAAATGCTGATTTTTCAATCACTATCGATAGGACATTCTTCCTACCGGTAGAAAACTCCAAAATCACGAAATTGACACCACTGGACAGCGTTTCTACCGGTAGGAACCAAACTCCTACCGGTAGGACCTATATTTTCAGCCAAAAACTAAGCACGAACACCCTCCAACTTCAACCTCCAAAACCCAACCAAACATCTTCAAAATAACACCAAAACTATACCAATTCATACTCAAACTTAGAGATATTCAAGAGTTACCCACATAACAACTAACTCATGCATCAAATAAGTTCTAAACACCAAATTCAAGAGATTCAAGTAAAGATCTTGAGTTTCCATGAATCCAACCCCAAACCTCAAAATCAATCATCTAGATTATGAATTCAATCATAACAACATAGAATCAAGTAAGAGAAATATGAACTTACCAAGCTAGAGCTTCAATCAACGACGATCTAGACCAACCCTTGAGATTTTCCTTTCTTTTTTCCCCTTCTCTTCTTCCTCTCCTCTTCTCAACTGTTCCTCTCTCTCTACGTAAAATGATAAGAGCAAGGGGAGATATTTCTCCCCAGGATATTTGTTAACACCACAAAAAAAATCATCCTACGCAAGCGAAGCCATATGCAACTTATACTCCAACCCTCAAATCACATACAAGGCCCTCGAACTTCTACTACATGCAATTCAACCTCATAATCATATAACTCAATTTATAAGTGAGTTAAATACTAAATATCCGGGACGGGTATTACAACTCTCCCCCCCTTAGGAAATTTCATCCCCGAAATTAAAATCATCAGCCTCACGCCAGCGACAACCAAAACTATAAGGTTACCAAAATAGTCTTGCCCAACGACTACGTGTAAGAACAAGAACAACACATATACAAAACCATGAACAAGTTACTCTTTCCAGCACACCATCGTGTTACTCACTCTCACTACCCTCACCTCTAAACCAAAACTCCCACTTAAAACGATATTTTTTTATGTCCACAAGACATACCGAAAACAACACCCTTATGATTTATGTCATAAAACTTTCCTGTTTCACATCATCTCTCGACGAGAACAACTACAGGAGTCCTGCAGGTACTAACTCAATACCAGTTTACTTCTCAAGAAGAACCCGAGATTCTCAGTTTACATCACGGTACCCAACACACCCACACATTCATCACACACTCCCATAAGGAATATAACCTTTTAAGAAAAGTAATTTTTAATCTCATACCAGCAATTAGCACATTATTACTACTTCGTATACTATCAAACCCAATCTCGACAACCACTTTTTTTTTAAAACATATATAATCATGTTCAACTAATCATTATATTACTCAAGTATACCAAAACAATCACACTTATCGCACACAAACAACATCTCAAGAAATTTGTATATACTAGTACACAATCCAACCCAACGCATACTATCATGAATCGACAACCCACTTAACTTCCTAACCCTCAACTCACCACAAAACTTGCTACTACCATAGCTAAACTATCTCTTAAGATTTCACATTTAATCTCAGCAAACATTTGCGCTTCATTTACCCACTTTCTCTATGCACTCCCTCATAGACCCCAACATCCTCTCCATCACTCTATCACAACTAAGATCTCAACACTATTCCACGTCTCACTGTCAACTCAATACCATCCTCGAATTCCGTTTCAGAAACCCGAACTCAGTTTGTTGTAATGTGTCCCTTCAAAACAAGGTTAGTCCATAACATATATATCATTGATTGTATGCGAATATGACAATATGCAAGATGTGTCGTGATTTGATAGGCATGTTGCCTATTTCATCACAACACCACTGACACTCCAGTCGAGTGGACTGACTCTGACACGAAGCCACAATGCATGATCATGTTATCAAACCAAACAACAAATAAATGTTATTCCTGTCCTATTATCTCATAATGGTTTTCAAGATCACCTGCAATCTGCTTTGCCCCAGTTTCACTTCCGCGAAGTTAACTCATTTCTCATCTGACACCTGCAACTGTTTTATAACCTCTGCTCTGTCGCACTGCTTACCAACCTCACAACCTAGTTCAATCCCAGTTAAACTTGCACCTTCCCGACTTGTATAATTCAAACCCTATTTACATAACAGACCCCAGTCGCCCAAAACACGATTTCCAACTCCTTTTAACTCACCACTCCAACCGTTAGGCAACCCATCTCACCCATTAACACTACATCCGACAACTAACTCACCAAACCCTTCTAATTCATACAAGTAATAAGATATATAAAATACTCACCTACACCTATCACTCTCGATAGATAACCAAAACTATAAGCTAGTTTACACAGAACCAATAAAACCATCCTCACATAACATTAATTCATTATGTTTTATATCCACTTATATACATCAATTTATAACACTTACACCCACATACTCACACCACTCGTATTCACATACTCAAACCCCTTCTACACATTATACCATACCATTCACACTACAAAAAGTAAGTGATGTATGCTTTGCTCACCATTTTTAAAACAATATGTTTGCCACCCAAATTTTGCATTCTCATATTCTCACTATTAATTAAAAATTCAACTTATTATTCATTTTGGTCCTTCTAACACTAAAAATGGATTTAGGTACTACGTCCACCGAGTGTAGTTTTCCAAAAGTTTTCAAGAATGTAAAACCTTCTGTATATGTTTCCAATTTTAAACAACGCACTACACACCATACCCACAATACCATACAGACCACTTAAGATTACACAAACAGATGCAAGTAGTACATAAATACACACTCATTGTTCATTCGAGTCTGCATAAATAATATTGTAACGTTACCGAATACACCCATTCAATGCCACACCATCATTTGTAAGGTTATCGACTTCTACCTTATTTGAACCTTTCAATAACACAAAATTATTCACATCCCCATAATATTTTCTTAGGCATTATGCCCAAAAACATTACCACACTAGATGTGTACATACCCAAATTAACCACTTTATTCAAAAAGTTCAGCGTTCAACGCATTTCAAAAGTTTTCAACTGCTATAATAGTTAACACTTTCCGCACAACGGATGAATAATAACCATCTTAAACTTTGTATTTAGTAATACATATATCTCTATGTGAGTGTCACTTTGTATTTAGTAATACATATATCTCTATGTGAGTGTCACCTCCTCCACGTGCACATACTAGTCACGTACCCAATCACACATCAATGAAGCAACGCTGCTTCTATAAACACACACACCCCTTTTTCAATATCTCCCAAGATTCACCAAAAAATCTACAACTTTGACGCTAACCTTTCAAATTCAAAATAAACCCTCTCAAGCATGTAGCTCTCCAACTCCGAAGAATCTTCCCACCGCCAACTTACACTATAGCAAGGTTGACATACCACACAACAATTCAACCTTCTCACTACAACATAAACCGCATCTTACAAAAGCACATAATTACTCTAAGTGCACACTAAGCATTGATAACACGGTAATTAAGTTTAACCCCACATCTATTGCTATTTACACCTGACGTCATTCAATATTGAAAATACCTATCACCATATCCTTCAAAGTCTGAGTTCCTTGATACGCATAAGCACATACTCTCCATAACGCCATGAACCCTCAAATCCCTTTACCTCCAACACCCTGAATAAAACCCACATAAGACACCGCAGGTGCTTGTGCAATCTACCATGGAATACTTACCATTTGCTGCTCCATATACTGAGCCACATCAATAACCTGTTTCAACAATTCAAACCACCACCAACAAAATAGTGCTAAGTATTAAATACGCACACGTTAGTCTCCCACTAACTCCTACTCGACAGAAACAACATCCTATGGTCCACTACCAAAACCCCCAATCAACTCTTAACACAGAGACTAGAACGTACTAGCTCTGATACCAAGCTGTCACGCCTCGCCCCACAATCAGCACCCAAAGTGGGCCCGAGTCGGCGCGGCCACGTGACATTCCACACAGAAGGCCAAAGCACATCTCACAACCTGTCAGAAATAAACACCCAGCGGAAGACTTATCACCTCAAAATAAAAATGAGTCAACATATTGACCAACCAACTACAACCTCGATTACAATACTCAACAAAATTTTATATATACTTCAACATGTCCACCGACAACTTAACTACAACTTAAATAAATCAACTTCATCATCAACCACGTACAACAGCTCGCTCATCCATATCATCCAACGTTAACCCAAAACACTCCTCAACACGATGACCGGTAGTGGACCCACTTTAAGCAACCTGCTACCTGGCAGACCAAAAAGGAAAGCCAGAGTGTGTGAGATATAGAAATACTCAACGTAATATCACAATACCAGAAAGAAATATCAGCAAGAATACACATCACCAACGTAACTGAAATACTTAAATGTATATAACAGTTATAACCAACCTTTCCACACACACAACAACATGAATATAATCACATCACATCACATGCAGTGACACGTCTGCCACTCCGCATGTACCCAAGACGAGGTGTCCCACATACCATGCTCCCATCCATCAATAATTAGTCGGCATGGCATACGACATGGTATGCCTCACACGCTAACCTTCGGCGGTTCATTCAACACCTATCAACGTGCATATTCATCAAACATGCATATCACAACCAAATCTCGTGTCCCACACACCATGCTCCCAACCATCGTCCATTGAACGATATGGCTTACGACATGGTGTACCTCACACGCACACATCCATAACATATCAAAGCTAAATAACAATAGCATGATATACACTCACTACTACAGCAATATCTCATTAAAGATAACCATATTGAAAGCCAACTTTGATTAGCAAGATATACACCTACCACAACAGTACTATATGGAGAAGAACCATATCAAACACACTCACCTTTAATTTGACTAGAGTATGCCAAACTTACGGTTTCGACACATCCCATTTGACCGGCTCGTTACCTAGTCACAAGCTAACTAATATTAGCATACACATCCCTTGGAATGTCTAAGCAAATATAAGATAACACCCCATAACATTCCCGCCATGCTAACACATGTCAAAACGTTAACAAAGTCACCTATCATCTCATAAAACACACAAACGGATATCTAATACCAAGTTGTAAAGCTAATCAAGTATTAAAAGATGCCCACCAAGCATAAACATGTCACCTCAAAGACTTATAAGTGTCCCCAAGCACAAGCACGCATAGTGCTCAATCATAACATAAACCCAAAATCGGCAAAGAATCTTATGCCATGCCACCGAATTCCGACCATAACTTCTTTTAGGATTAGAATTGGATCATGAAACTAACACCATTGGAAAGTACGTTTTCAGTACATCAATTTCGATATAAAATTTGCCCAAAACGGAGTCCGAATGAAAAAATTATGCTTGTTCGAAATTTTCCCCAAAATGCTGATTTTTCAATCACTACCGGTAGGAAACTCCAAAATCACGAATTTGACACCACTGGACAGCGTTTCTACCGGTAGGGACCAAACTCCTACCGGTAGGACCTATATTTTCAGCCAAAAACTCAGCACGAACATCCTCCAACTTCAACCTCCAAAACCCAACCAAACATCTTCAAAACTAGGGGTGAGCAAAAAATCCGTAAAACCGTGAATCCAGTCCAAACCAATCCAAACCGAAATGTTTGGTTCGATTTTTTAGTAGTATGGTTTGGTCATGGTTTAAAAAAATTAAAAACCGCATTATATGGTTCGGTTTGTGGATTCACATTTATGGTTATGGTTCCAAACCGATTCAAACCGCACAATACATACATACACATATATTTATAGTTATATATATATAATTTAATTATGGGAGCTTTACTCAACTACTTTTCTAATTTATTGATCCTATTAATCTACTGCAATATTTAGTTTTCCTTCCTTGCCAAGAAGTTTAGTAGTTGGTATTCTTAGTTGGTTCACTTTAGTGAATTACCACTATTTCATTTTCTGAGTGTAAGACTTGAAATAATTGTTGGAATTCTACTCTTAATAAGTTGGTTGATATTAGTGTGTTTTGGTAATTTAAATGGAATTGATTTTAATATATGCAAGTTTTCTTTTAATTTATCTTTGTAATTTTATGTATTTTAATTTTTTTTAAGATGGTAGCTTAGTTCAAAGCAAACCATGGTTTAAAACCGAAACCAAACCATATTTTAATGGTTTGGATTGGTTTGGCTTTATGGAATTTGTGAGTTGGTTTGGTTCTCCAAATTCATAATCCGTAGGTATTGGTTTGGTTCTTGGTTTACTATATAACCGAACCAAACCGGACCATGCTCACCCCTATTCAAAACAACACCAAAACTATACCAATTCATACTCAAACTTAGAGATATTCAAGAGTTACCCACATAACAACTAACTCATGCATCAAATAAGTTCTAAACACCAAATTCAAGAGATTCAAGTAAAGATCTTGAGTTTCCATGAATCCAACCCCAAACCTCAAAATCAATCATCTAGATTATGAATTCAATCCTAACAACATAGAATCAAGTAAGAGAAATATGAACTTACCAAGCTAAAGCTTCAATCAACGACGATCAAGACCAACCTTAGAGATTTTCTCTTCTTTTTTCCTCTTCTCTTCTTCCTCTCCTCTTCTCACCCGTTCCTCTCTCTCTCTTTCTCTCTCTACGTAAAATGATAAGAGCAAGGGGAGATATTTCTCCCCAGGATATTTGTTAACACCAAAAGAAAAATCATCCTACGCAAGTGAAGCCATATGCAACTTATACTCCAACCCTCAAATCACATACAAGGCCCTCGAACTTCTACTACATGCAATTCAACCTCATAATCATATAACTCAATTTATAAGTGAGTTAAATACTAAATATCCGGGACGGGTATTACATTCAAACTTGTGATCTCTTATTGAGATGCAAGAGTCCTGATCAACTGAGTTAGCCCCAGTTGGTTTCCTTTTCTAGCTAAACAGGGACGAAATGTTTATTTGTATAACGAAAGACCTGTGCGCACAGATCTCTTATACAAATCATGCATAAATAGTTTTTGTGGGGCCCACCACAAAGATGATCTGAACCGCTCATTTTTCTTAAATTATTTTGTGGAAAATAGGCTGATATTGGTAATGGCTTTTCCAAAAAATTCAGAGTAAACTGAGTGGTTTACCCTACAAATTCTGAAAAATCTGTTCCAGATTGTCTTGATTGTTTAAAAGAACCATACCAAGTTATATTTTAAATAAAATGAGCGATTTAGATCGTATTTACTGGATCGGTGGTGGGGCCCATTAAAACTTTCTATGCATGATATGTGTAAGCTTGATTTTTTAAAAGAACCCCTACCAAATTTAGAGGAAAAAAATGAGTGATTCGGATCGTATTTACTGGATCGGTGGTGGGGCCCATAAAAACTGTCTATGCATAATATGTGTAAGAGATCCTTGCGGATAGCACAACTCCTTTATAGAAAGAAAGAATGCAGAATAAAAGTTTGATTCTGCTTAAGGATCAAGCAGTCTTAACTAGCCTAGTCGAGCCTGGTGGGTAATGTGCTCCGATAAACACGAGTTTAGCTTGGGGAAAATTGTAGAGTAATACCGTTCTTGGTTGAGTTTTGAAAAATTAAAACAGAGAATTATATAAAAGGGTATTGTCCGAAAATGAACTTTTAAGTAGCACACGGAAAACAAGTATCGCGAGCTAATTTCATTTCCCTTCACGTTGTCTTGAAGATCCCAACATAACCTGGGTAGACACACCCGTAAATCATTGTGTTTTCTTACCGAAATTTAAAAGTTAGAACGTGGGAACGTACCCACAAAAGTTCCATGATTTCCAGTTCAGCCCAATCAAATATTGTCTCCCGTCACCCCTTCCCCTATGATTCCATGAATTCAAAAAACAAAAACAATGCTATACATCTGCATACGAAGAACAGTCTCTTACACCTATATCATGACGTTACCTTTATGAAAATAAGTTATAACGTACCACAAAAGTGGATTCCATGAATATTGTTATCGACCATTGTTTCACGTCAACCTTCCCATATATGATTCCATGGTTCGAAAAATAAAAGCAATGCCAGACATCTACATACGAAGAACAGTCTCTTAGACCCTGGATTGTAGTTTACAGTAGTCAATTTGAATGAAGCCTTATTTCTATAATGCACAAGTCCAAACAACAAAACTACATCTGGATTACTTCCATTTTATCCCTCTTCACTAATCCAATGAGCGAATTACAGCAGCAATATATCTGTTTGATTCAAAAAAATTCGAATCCTAATATGGGCAACCTATGCACACAGACTCGAAAGAATCAAACCTCATTTTCATCTTGGTCCTGTTCAATGCTGTCCTCTGTGTCTTCTAGTTTGTCAAAGAATTCATCAAGGTACCATTGACAATTTTCATACCAATTACCCTTATTGCCACAGGCCCGCCACTTTTGATCTGCTATCATATCGGGGGAAAGTCCCCATTCTTGCATCTCCTCTTCAGTATGGTGGATTGCCAGGCTATAGTCTCCACCTTGTCCTAGTTGCACCACTCGAAACTCACAGTTACCAAGATTGTTTAGGTACTCGAATTGCTCCACTGTCCACTTGAACCATTTCGTGAGGAAAACACGCGAAGCTAGACCATGGGATACGATAATAAGGTTTAGATCATCAGATGGGTCAAGGTGAAACCTGTTCATGTCTATATCCCTCCATAAAGTCTCAAGAAAGCCTGCATGTATCATTTAGGTTTTTAGGATAAGTTTATTTTCAATACTAGAGAACTGCAAAAAAGCCATAGACTTGTATGCAAAAATAAAATTGGAGAGAAACATAACTCATCAACCACGGCACGAAATGCCCTCAAAGGCAACAAAAAGCAACAAAAAATTTGTACACTTATTGCACTTGAGTGCAGAAGAGATGAGCCAAGATCAAACTAAATCAAGAGAAAATAGAACAAAATCGAGCGGAGACTACTGTATGGTCCATATCTTCTTGCAAACGTGGCACATAATTTTATGCAACACCAGAAATTTTAAAGTTTAAATTGCCAACTGCTTGCAATAGCAAGGAGCAAGCACCGGGTCTGTGACGGCTAAAAAGTGTATCTGACTAATGTGCAAGTCATTGCAATGCACGTGCAAGAAGCCAGAAACTTCAATGTTTATTGGGCAAAAACATGGGACAGATAGCACACCAGGTATGTACTATAGTGAGCTGTTGAAACTTGAAACAAGCTATACATTCTGCCTTTTTCTACTAATGACATCCCCATGAAGTAAAGCAATAGAGTAGTGTGGTTATCTGAAATATTGGTGTTTCTGGGACTTCTACAAGTATGCCAAGCCTCTGCGTGATCTGTGATGCCATCTGAAGGCTTAAAAGTGTTAGCTGGAATATGGATATTAGCCTGTAAAAGATCCTGGGCAAAGTTAGCCATGTAGCTCCTGCTCAGAAAAAATGTTCCTCTCTTAGAACTGCTAATTGAGATAGAATACGTACGGAAAAAGTCCGTCACCATATCTAGGGTGGAATCTGGCCAGCTTCTTTTTTCACATTTCGAGATCATCATGCCCAAAGCCGGGATTAATAGTATTTTAAAAGTGTTTCCATGTTTAAATGGAGTGGAGTCAAAATTGTCTAGTATCAAACTGGAGCTATGACAAAAATAGAACACCTTTCAAGAGTATCAATACCGTTAGATGAAATGTAAATGAATGAATGTGACAGACCCAAAAATATGGGTTCCTACTGGAACAGCTAATAAAGCCACTTAGCGCCCACTGCTATTAAACACCACCCCCCAAGTTAAACTCGTCTTGCCGCACCAGGCACCAAATCATGGGTGTTTAACATTCATTGAGAAAAAACGCGTTGTAATTATATAGCGATATTTAAAAAGGTCTTCAGGATGCCCTAAAGCGCTCATGTATCATTATGAATATACATACCATAACTGTGGAAGCCTAGAAATATACGTGCCCAGCCATTGAGATGTGATATGATCGCATCACAGGCTATGCGAGGTTGATTGCGACAATCTGCATTCAGATCGATCTACGTGCTCCCTAGGTCATATTGTTGATCCTGCTTCCCTTACCTACTTAAATCCCAAAACAGAAATAGTAGTTTTCCGTTCCCTTTTTCAGTTTCGTGTTTGCCTAAAGCTGGGATTAAGAGCAAATTATGAGTACCTCTGCAAGTTCAGCCACAGGGCCTATGAGTTAAGTGCTATAAACTTCCTATCTCAAGCATTCATTCTTTCCCAGGAGAGGAGCAAGGGCCCAACATTCCATTCTTTCTTTCCAAGCTTCAATGGTAGAACACCTCGTTTACACGTGCGCCAATGTTTTCCAAAGAAAACCCCTCTGTTTTATAATATAGAGCCAGCAGAGAAGATTCAAAGTCTCAAAACCAATGACATCTGGAACGTGTCAAACTCAAGACCAATGAAGGTGCGACATCTGCATGGTATGCAGAAGAATGCTACATTCACGAGAGTAATCCTCAGCCAAGGTTTTGTTTTAGAACTAAACGAGATGATAAGATTGTGGTTCAGTGAATAAACTATATTATCATGACTGATAAGTGATAACAACTGTTTGAATTCAAATGTGTTGTTAATCAAGAATCTTACCGTTTGCACTCTATAAACAAGAGGGACATAATAAGGATAACTGGTTTTTTCAATTCTTGGGAAGTAGGGATTGAAATCTGATTGATATCTAGGGACAGAAACTGAAAAGAAAGCATCTAAAAGGGAGGCTATACGAAGATAGGGAAAGCAAGGTGTATATATCACAACCAGAATCATCAGAATCTTGAAGGCTTGTTGAGTCTTTGGTGAAAGTCCAGCACCGTAAGGATGTCGTAGAAGAGGTAAAGGTTACAAACCCCCTAGTGTGCTGTTTCAAAAGAAACTGTTTTGCTCTCCTCTCCCTTATGTTAATTTTTGTTCTTCATTGATCATATGTTTTACTTTGTAGCATGTAATTAACATTTTGCATATCAAATCAGTATCAGGAACCTAGAAACAAAATAATCAACATTGTTCAGTCAAATAGCTGGAACAATGGTCCTTTGAGGACAGAAGATCCAAAACTCAAACCACCTATCCATGCAAAAACTCTTGCATTTCAAGAATTTATCCACAGGATCCCCTTTAACAAGTCTCATCAGTATCAAGATATCATATACTCCAATTGAATTAGCACAAAATCGAGCAAGAGAAACAGAAACTCTATCAAGTCTAGGTAAGAACGGGAACTATGAAGGAAATAGGTTTAAATAAGTCAAGGAGGAACGCAAGTATTAAAACTTTTGCTCTTACAAATTCTAGGCTTCTAGCTGTTCACTTGTTTTAAAGTCATTAACTTCTCCAGACAAATAAATGAACTTGACACAGTCAACTAATTTACTCACTAGAAGACTTGTGAGGGGCGTAGCTCTCTAACATAGGGGATGTGAATTGTGCTTGGTATGCAGTTGCTCATCTGTGTTTGTTTTCCACATAGGAACACGACTAAATAGTATTGTGAAATTGGAACCCTGGAACCATTAGCAAATCAGGACCGTGATACTTTACAGCCTCAAGGAGGACAACCCGAACAACTTAGGTCTAACTTCGTGTATAAACCTAACCTTTTTTTTTTTTTGGCAAAGTAAAAAGGTTGGGAGGGGGAGACTAGAGTTGCAACCCCCCTCAAGGAAGAGGGGCTCCCAACCGCCATAGAATGCTCAACCAGTGAGCCAGTACCACCCATTGAAGGAGCTAAGCTCACTTAGGTGTCCTTTCGGAGTAACCCCAACCAATGGTAGAGTAGTCTGTTACCACAGCCCCACGAAGGTGCAAGCTGGACAAATGGTGCCCAATACGCAGTATCTGATTACATCCAGTGGTTGTATAAACCTAACCTTCTTACATTAAGGACATTACCAAACAATGGCACTTTTAGCGCTTTATAAACTCAGTCATTCCCTCCAATACTAGTCTATAAGAAAGTTGCATCATTGTGAAAATTGAACAAATCTGTATAACAGTTCAATATCCTTTGTGTAAATAAGATATGGGATTTACCCACACACCACTTTACATCTTGGCAACCACCTCCGGTGGTTGTATAAACCTAACCTCCTTATAATAAGGACATTACCATAAAATGGCACTTTTTGCACTTTATAAACTTTGTCATTCCCTCCAATACTCGTCTATCAGAAAGTTGCATCATTGTGAAAATTGAACAAATCTCTATAACAGTTCAATATCCTTTGTGTAAATAAGATATGTAACCTTACTTCTATATCAATTCCTTTGTAATTCAGTAAAAGTTTTGACTTGAGGGCAAAACCCAAATATTTTTAAAAACTATTCGTAAGAAAACTGAATCCCCTTGAACATCTTTCTTCAGTTATAAAAAAATACTCTAAAAAAGTAAACCCAGAAACTAAAAGCCAGAGTAAACAACAAAAGCAAAACTTTCCTGCCCAAACACAATTAAACAAAAACAAACAAAAAAAAGCAAAAAGAAATGCAATTGAAAAATCTTACTGGAAACGCGATCGTAGACGTCAGCAGCCGACTCCCCTTCAGGAAACCGATAGAAAAACCTCCCGAACTTTTCTCTAGTCTCCTTAATCACCTTCATCCTTTGCTCCTCCTGAAAATTCCCAAAATCCTGCTCCCTGACCCTGCACTCCTCCCTCACTCCGATTATCCTGTCCTTGGGGAACGACCGCCCGATCTCGCTGAGCGTCGACCGGGTGCGCTCATAGGGGGAGACGTAGAAGTAAACCTTCCAGTTGCGGTAGCGCCCGTCGTCGGAGACGACGCGGCGGATCTGGGCCCCGGCGAGCTTGGCCTGGGCGACGCCGTTTGGGGTGAGCGGGATTTTGTAGTCTGGGGTTGTCGAGTAGGCTGAGTTGTCGCGGTTGCCTTGGCTCTCGCCGTGGCGTACTAGGATTATTCGCTTCGGTAGTACCTTGTGATGAGAGTGTTGCTGCTGCTGCTGCTGTATCATAGCTTTTCTCAGTATATCTGTAATTCTGTCTCCCTCTCTCTCTTTCTCTATATACTCCGTAATGTATATGTCGATGTCGATTACCCCCTGTCTCTCTCTCTCTCTCTCTCTGAATGTCGATCTGCCTCCCTCTCTCTTTCGCAATGAGCTGTTAATCGCTCCCCCGGCCCCCCCGTGTCAGGGGTCTGACACCGGGCCCATCCATTTTCCCGTTTTACCCCATCCACGTGCTTTCTCTCTCACACAGCTTTCTCTCTCTTATTTTATTTTTTTATAAAATTTTAAATGTTAATAACTTTTTTTCACGTATTTTATTTAATAAATTTTATATTTTTGAAATTTACTCAACGAAACCTATCAAACGAATCTAATATTGATGGTGAAATACTGTAAAACGGAAAAATTATATTTTTGTGGTAGTTTAAATTGTCTAAAGATGTTGAAAAATTAAGCATTCTAAATTTCAATCTGTTTGAACCGGTGGAAAAAATTTAGTTTTCTGATTATTTTATCCTAAATGGTCATAATTAAATTTTGACTATAGGACTGTCGTTGATTAACCCTAAGAAAGTCGTAGAATCAAATATCTCTTAGAGTTAATTAACGAGAGCCCTAGAGTCAAAATTTAATTATAACCGTTTAAAATAAAATAATCAGAAAAATAAAATCTTTCCACCGGTTCAAACGGATTGAAATTTGGAACACTTAATTTTGTAACCATATTTTTTAATATATAAACTGTCTAAAGAGGTTGAAATCACGTATTTTCTTAAATAAATTTTATATTTAAAATCTACTCAACGAAACCTATCAAATAAGTCTAATATTGAATATGAAATAATGTGTTTAAATGAAATGATTTTTTTGGGCCCAATATATTATCTGTTTGTTTTTATTTTTTTGTCCTTCATTTTTTTTAAACTTCTATATTTAAGTTTTCAAGTAAATTATGTATGTTGAATCAACTTAAATTTACTTTATATTTCTCTGAATAGTCAATAATGCAAACTGAAATCAAACTTCATTTAATTATAATTGAGTATGTAGAACCAATATATGAACATAAATAAATATACAAATTTAGTCAATATTTCTGCCAAATTGTGGTTGTCGTCTCGGCGGATCTATCTGCATTACTTCGTACCACAATTGGAGGCATGCTTCATAAGGATGAGCTCATCCGTGTGCTTCATCTGATGCATTTGGCCTCCACCATATGATGATGGGTGGTACAGGGTAATAAAGGTATAGAAAAACTTGCATGAAGTGATGGCCATTAACACGACCAATAGCTATATGTGCGCGCGCTACGAATGGAAGTGGATGGGAGCTCAACGGCAAGTGAGTGAGACAACTCGAAGCAATCATATCGAATGTATGCAGTACAACGTTGTACGTTGATGCGATGACAAGTCCCAATGATATAGAATCCATCCAATGATCCTCTGGTGCCGATTGTTGGAAGCAACGAAGTCTTTGTAGCACCTGGGATACATAATTACGTTCTGGATAAAGCTGATCGTACAAGACCCAATTTTGTTCAATCTTTTGGATAAGGTTCTGTCGTACTTGAGCCCATTCATCTTCAAAATCAAAGAGTTGCGCGGCTATCGCCCTGAAGTCACAATGACCGTCGAGTCGAACGTTAACATAGTGGAAAATATAACGCTGATACTGCTAAGGAAATTTCTGAACGAAGTGATCCCTCCCATTACTCCTTCACGATGTTGGAATACGTGAGGCCCGAGATTCTGAAGTGGATACTGTGAAAGAAGGTATGCGACCTCTATTCTGCTCATCTCTGTCTATAGGTCGACCCATGTGTTCTGTGTTATATGCTGGGGGTTGAACTATGCAACGAGATGGATCCGCCATATCGAGAAACTTGTCCATCATAGACTCTCAACTGTCGGAATCCATATCATTTAATCTTTCAATAAGCTGAGCTGCCCTGTCGGATTGTGCTCCCTCGTCAGTATGCCTCTAGGCGTGCATGGACAACGTACTCCAGTGAGGGTGGATAGCGCATAACAAAATTGGCCTGTAATGAAATGCGACCTCTGATTTCACTATAAATGTCTTCATGTAGATGTATGTGTCGTGGAATGTTGAGAGATTTCTGGAACGACTCCTAAATATTCTTGAACTGACTGGTCAACATCTTTTCTAATTTCTGAAAAGATGTTTGAAGCGAGGACATGGTATCTCCCAAGTATTGTTTGAGCCTCGCATGTGCAGACTCCGCCCTGCAATTTAATAATACACTGTGTTAAATAGGAAAATTACATAAAGTATTCTTTAGTGCAGTACAGTAAAAATACAATGACTATAGAAAAGTTATATTTGGCTTGAATTGCTCTCGAGGTGCATAAACTGGTTTATATATGTAAAGACCCGTAAATTATTATAATTTTGGAAATCGTTTAAAGTGTGAAATAATCGTATTATTATTATTAGTTGTACGTTTGTTTGTGGGGGTATACGGATATACGTTCACTGTTATGTGTCGGACACTCGGAGAGTAGTAAAATATAAGTTTTGATGTTGTAATATTGTTTGGAAGTGTTGGTAGCAAGTGGGGTTTTATTTGGTGACCGTTGCAAAAATTCATTTTATGTCTAGCTTGAACCAGTACTGGCTGTTGCCCAGTACCGGTACATGATGTCCAAAAGTTGTATTTTTTGGCTTTTTGAAGGCTCTTGAACCGGTACTGGGAGTCGCCCAGTACCGGTACATGTTGTGTTTTTCTGTAATTTTCAGCACGTATTTCAGACGCCTATAAATACCCCCATTTACCATTTTTCACACCCAAACCCACGAAATAGATCTGGAAACACCCCCTTTCACCTACCCCACTCCAATCTCACTCAAACCCCTTGATTTCTACTTCAAATCTTCAAGATCCAAGTGATTTCTATCTCAAATACTCGTGATTCTCACATTTGGTGAACGAATGGTAAGTTTGGTGTTCTTGTTCTCACTCCTTGACTCTCAATTACGTTTTTCTCTCTCTGCTCTTAATTACTTATTGATCCTTACTTGTTTATCTTGTTTTTTGGTTGTATCCTCTCTAGATCTTGTAGCAAAGCTTGGGTGGAGTTTATTTTGGTGGATTCAAGCTCATAACACTCGGTGTACTTAGGGTTTTGCTCAAAACCCATTGTGGTAGGGATTTCTTACTCTTGTTACACGTTTATGTGATGTTTATGTACCTAGATCGTGCTTTATTTCATGCTTGATGTTGGGTTTTGCGTTTCGGTCAAATCTGGAAATTTTAGCCTGTCTTCTGAGTTTCGGTCAACTTCAAACGGCCATAACTTTCTCGTCCGATGTCCGTTTCAAGCAAACTTTATATCGAATCGAAGGTCTTGAAGTCAGCTTTCGTTTGCCGCCAGAATCACCTTTAAACTCTTAGTACATAGAAAGTTATGACCATTTGAGTAGAGGTGTGTTAGTCTGCCAATGTCTGTCGGCTTTTCCTAAGTAGTTTTAGTTCCGTGCTATGACTTCCTACATGATTAGAATATGTTTAAGTCACTCTCGAGTATGATTACTTGTGACCTAATGGCTCGTTCACTACGCCAAATTAGGCTTTTTGCGGCATTTTATAAATGCCGGTAAAGATCAAATTAATGCCGGTAATAGTATTCCCGGCATTTGTCGACGAAAATAAAAAATGCCGTCTGTGTAAATGTCGGTAATACATAAACGGCATTTGTACAAATGCCGGAAATAAAAACGGCATTTGTTACTAGTTTTTCCGGCATTTGTAAAATGCCGGGAAAAAAATTGCCGAATATACATTTATTAACGGCATTTGCATCAAATGCCGGAAAAAGTAATATTACCGGCATTTTATAAGTGCCGTATTTTTTTATAACTTTTACCGGCATTTTCAAAAATGCCATTTTTATATCTCGGTATTTTCTTTTCATTGCTTTTACTGGCATTTGTAAAACGCCGCTAGAAGTTTTTTTTTTTTTTTTTTTTGCCAATTTTCATTTTTGATAACACATTTCCTGCATACAAAATTGTAACTGTCCAAAACAATTTGAAGTTCCACTACCAAAATAAAAATGCAAGTTTCGTATATAAGCAAATTAGACATCATATAGACAATTCTCAAAGCAACAAAAAATAACACTGCTAGGCATAGAATGCCAATGTGAAAATCAAACCCAAAGCGTCAAAATATAAGTTTCAATTTGCATGTGTATCTCCAAAAATAAAAGATCATACTAACCAAAGCAACACAAATACCCAAAATATGCTTTTGGTTGCGAACTTCAAAACAAAAACAGTTTTCATTAGCTAGAAGATTTTCCGTCATTCCCTATTGCATGTCTTCCATGTCCGTCTATGTCCTATCAACCTGCAAATACAAGAAACAATTACACGTTTATACAGAGGTGTGTGGGTATCTATACAATCAGTAAGTGCAAGAAACTAAATGCAAGATAAAGGACACAAGCATCAAACATATCCTAGTTTAAAGATAAAGCGCATAGGGCATCAAACATATCCTAGTTTTAACTTATTTTTAGTAGTGCTCCTGATCAAAGCGCATAGGGCTTCTAGACACCGCACCCAGCAAACTACGCCATGGCTTCATACGGGAAGAAAAAAGAAGGGTAAGAACAGTGAAGCTTCCCGCCAATGAAAGCTGGTGACTTCTGAAGAATCTGAACTGGCTACAGTCAAATGGTGCCCCCCATTGGACACTTGAGCCAATGTTCTACACCAGAAGGACTGAACACAGACGAAATAAAATGCCTACTATGACTATGACTATCACTATTCTTCTTATGGTTGGTAGAAAACCTCAAACTACCGGTCGGGAGCCAGGCCTTAATTGGTGTATTTTACCGGAAATGAAAGCCATCATGACCTGCTCATATTCTACGAATAGAGTTGGCTTAGGTCATGGTAATGAGAGTTCAGTTCAAGAATTTTGTTCTTTGCGACAACGAGCACAGGATATTGGTTTTTTATACAGTAATATGACCGACTATTATGATGAATTGTCTGAATTAGATGTTAGAAAGGTTCAGAATCTCATATTATCCAATAATTACACACTATCTCCGATTAACCTTTCTAAATATTCACCAAATAAAAGACATACCTTTCATACTTTAAAATGTAGTTCATATAATGATCCTATATGCTACGGTACTAAACAAGGAGACCTAACAATGAATGAGATTCAAACTGCAAGAACAGGAAAAGAAAAAGCCAGCACTTCGACTAAGATTCAACATGCAACAACTAGAAAAAAAGTCATCACTTCAAATGCTATAAAAGTGGTCAAATACGGCTCAGTTCAATACCATGCACTTCAAGAAACTGCTAAAAAAACTGCCCAAAAACTGGTCTAAAATTACCAAAAAAAAACTGCTGTAAACTGCATTTATCCGGATGTTTTACTCATGACCAACAAAATTCAACTCCAATTATCTACGTAGAACAAAAACAAATACGGACACAGACACAAAAAGGGACACAGACACAATCTAGCTGGTTTGTAAATGAATGGAACTTTCCACAATTTATCTCATCACCAAGCCTAACATTAATGACTGAGATTCAAACTGCAAGAACTGGAAAAGAAAAAGACAGCACTTTCACTAAGATTCAACATGCAACAATTGGGAAAAAAAGTCAGCACTTCAAATGCTATAAAAGTGGTCAAGTACTGCTCAGTTCAATACCATGCACTTCAAGAAACTGCTAAAAAAACTGCCCAAAAACTGGTCTAAAATTGCCAAAAAAGACTGCTGTAAACTGCAATTATCCGTATGTTTTACTTATGACCAACAAAATTCAACTCCAATTATCTACGTAGAACAAAAACGGACACGAACACAAAAAGGGACACATTGAATTCTAAACAAAATGGGACACAACCATCGACACCCAAATCCAATCTATAATTTTCAAGTTCTAATCAACCATGGGTTGACCCAAGTCCAATTTATCTATTTCCAAGCTACCACAAGGAGTACAATCTAGCTGGTTTGTAAATGAATGGAACCTTTCAAATGCATAGTATTTTGTTGATCTACGCTTAATGTTTTATCTTGGTTTGTCCACTTTTTATCTATTTTCAGCAAGCAGAAATAGATACTGCTAACTTTCAGCAATTTTCTGTAAGCAGGTTCAAGATAGCAGATTGTTTAGGTGTTGCTGCCATTACTTCTATCCCAGCAGATTGTGGAGCAGTTCATGGGGCATAAGAAGGGTCGTGAACTGAGGTGGAATTCCTTCTATTACTCCTATGTACAAGCAAGCAGGTTCAAGATTGTTCAGCTGGCCCAGTCGGCAAGCAGGTTCAACAAGCAGGTGGTGTTGTGGTGCTCATGTCACAACCTCTATTACTCCTATTATCAGGAAGTTATCTTATCACTCTTCCATTACGTTAAGACAATTTATAATCTGCTCGTGGTGGAGATGTGTGATTGATTCCATTAGGTACAGTTTCAAATAGTGTGAGTGTGTCTTCCCATGAGCTATGTGATTGATCCCCAACCCTCTTTTGAGAGTGGAGGTAATATTTAGTGGGGGAATCTTGTGAGGAATAGTGGAGGAGAAGGTGGAGCCCTAAATTCCCTTGTACTATGAAAAAAGAAGAGTGGGAGGTGAGTATTCGAGGGGGTCTTTGGCTGGTTAGCACCTATAATGGCAAGGGTTTTTCTTCAGTTTTCTATCATTTCACAGAGTCATCTTGACTATAAACTCGGCAGCAGTAGGGGAGCTTGTGTTTTGCTGGTTCCTTCTTGTTATTTGCGATCAATCACTAGACTGCCATTGTGTAAGGTGTCAAGATGGAAATGTGCAAATAGCTGGCTGTGCAATTGTTTGGCAGTCTTGTACAGCAGAATTATTTCAGGTGCTGGAGGAAGTCATGCTCCATTGCATCATGGCACATGATTTCGGGTGAAGTTGTGATAGTGTAGATGTGATTGTGTGTGCAGGTTGTGCCGCTAACAGGTTCAATTAGCAAGTTTCTTTGGTATTCTTGCTATTCGGTTCTTGTTATGTCTAATGCATACCTAATTAATGTCACGCCCAAACCTTGATCAGATTTACTTTCTGAAGGTATCCATTCTAGTTAAGAGTGCTCAGTTTTGGACTAGATGGATTGGTCATTCTCATGCCTATCCTTGGGGGATGTCCCTTGGAATGCTAATTCCCTTGCTAGGGGGGCTGTCCCTAGATTTAATGCTCTAATATGTTTCGATTGAGAGCTTGGCACTGTGTGGTGATTGATAATTACGGATCAAGATCAGCTCAGTCAGGTCCAAAGCATGTTTCAGATATCAAGAACAACTACGTGAGAAGTTGCTATGTGTAGATGGTGGTCTTCTACAATCGACGTATTGTATACAATTTATAGGCCTCTTTCAGAGACCACAAGGCATACTTATTTGGGCTCAAGCTATATATATTGGCAACAACACAGATCTCAATCAATATGAGAGGCAAGTGTATTTTCAATCAATAAAATGGCCAACTCTATTCTCATTGCCTCAAAAAGTACCATGAAACCGCAATTTACCTGTCCATTGTGCTCCATTAGTGACGGTGTGTGATCTCCGTCTCCATTTCCAGCTCCATTTGGTGAAGAATACCTAAAAAGAATACGACACTTCAAAACCTAAAAAGAATACATGTGTTGGCAGAATAATAACAGTAGTTACTTGAACAGTATAGTGTCATCTTTCCTGTAGGGTCATGCATAGTACCATTAATGCACCTAGTTTGAACCCTGATATGCTCCTCTTGAAGGGTGTACCCCCCTCAGACACGAGTAGAACAAGAAACTGAAGGGACAGCCGCTACATTGATTATAACAGGGAACAAGGTCCAACTTTCCTCATTACCAAGGACGGCAAATCAGGAATTTCAAAAAAAAGTGGTTGATATCAATGATACTAATTCAAATTCCTATCAGGGTCTGGACTCTTTTGTTCAAGACTCACAAAGCCCATCACAAGTAGAAAGTCAAGCCTCAGAGAATACTAACAAAGCCCAAGTCAGTGAAGCCCAAGAAGAAATAAGAGGAAATGATTTAGTAAGGCAACAAGAGGAAGTGGAAAGGACTGCAATTTTGACATACGGCCCAGTGGTGATTGAAAGACCTTCTCAAGTGCTAGGAATTGAACTAGAAGTGGATCTAAACCAAATAAATATCAGGAAAACAGTTAGAAGCCAAATGTATGAAGAATGCATGAGTTCTAATGGTGTTAATTTTGATGATGAAACGTACATAAGTACCTCATAGGAGCAACTACAAAACTTAGTGGATAAAGAACTACAACTTACTCTCTCAGCTGGTACCATTTTGGGGATTGACTACAAAGACACTGCTATCTCATCATGAGAATGAGAAAGATGATTGAAACAGAGGCTAAGGAACTCCAATTACTTCAGAGGAACAACAGGTTTGCTACACTCTTCCAGAACCACTAAATGAATTGTGGAGTGAGCTTTTAATCTAAAAGTAGATAGCCAAATCCCTTGGTGCATTGGTGAAAGAGTGGTTTATTACCAGTTTGGAGAGAAGCTTGAGGAATTTCCAAAATTTTTTTGATAAATCAGAGCTGACAGACTTGCCAATGATGGGTGCTGCTACTTTGGTGTTGGTTTTTCCCCTTGAGTCCAAGGATTGTAATGGAGAGGGGGACAGGGGGACAAGGCGAGAAGGAAGCTTTCTCACAACGGAATCGAACTCTTTTCGTGGATAATCTACTACATATTTCCTCTGGCTATCCTTAATGGTTGTTGTTAGAAGACGGCTTTTGGTCATCTCTTTTCAACTCCTAATAGTAGGAGGGCTAAGAGAATTGGGGATGTTCTCTCATGGTAAATTTGGAACTGAATGCTCTCATGATGTTACACTCAGTTTGTTTCTACTAGATTGGTATTATGGGCAAATGTAACATTGGGTTCATTCAATCTTTATTGAATGTAATCTTTCTCTTTTTTCTTTTTTGTAGACCTCTTTCGGTACCTCTTTCTCTATGGTCCGTTTGGGGTCTTGCCTCGATGAACCCTTTGTCGAGTTTTAATAAAATTTTATTGCCAATCAAAAAAAAACTTCTACAATGGACTTGAATTCAGAATTTGGTCTCCTTCCCGCCTGGGATGCTTCGGCATCAAATGTCATGAATTGCAAAACAGTATTCTTTTTAACTACTGTTAATTGAACTAATTTTTTCCTTACAAACATGGGTTTAGGGCACGAATACCTCGAGATCTAAGGACTTGGGAATATTCCTGAACCATTTTTTTTCCTAATAACAAAGTCATGCTAAACGAAAAATTTGCTCCTAAAAATGGATTATTATACTAACAAAACTTCAACCATATGGCCACTGTGTTCACTCTCTTAACATGCATTTCAACAAACAGTTTATATGCGTCTTTGAAAGACCCACATCTATCTATACACAAAATTGAGGTGGTCTCCACCAATTTCGGCCAAAAATTAAATAAATGAAGTTTCTTGTACCATTAACTACAATATCAATACACAAAATCAAAACCAACAGTTTAGGAAATCCCGCAGTCTAATGGCAAAAATAGAACACAAGCAGTACATCAATTTTGGAACTATGAGCATGCAATTCTGAAACCCTACACAGAGAGACGGGATTCAAGGTTCAAAGGTGAACAAATGAAGAAATTTTGTAAAATCAAAACTCTAACCCAGACGCAGATCAAACCCGGAAATTTTGCAAACTCAAAACCAGATGCAGATCAAACCCAGAACGCAGATTTGTTCGATCAAGAAGAAATAGTGTACCTGCGATGGTGAGAACCGTGAGATATCATGCAAAGACGGAACCTACCTCACACAGCCCATCTTCGTCCTATGATAGCATTACTGGATGGACCAGCCTTGCTCTTCCCATGAGCCGGAGTAGATTCACTCCTACTCTACTGATGGAACTCACCGAGTCCGACCATGGTACGCTCCTGATGACTAGACAAGGCCATCCCTCTGTTGTCTGATCTCAAAATCATAAGCCCAGTGAAGATGGGGATTTTTGTTTGCAGAGAGATCGATCGGGGGCTTCCGTTTTGGGGGTTTTAATTTGGGGATTTTTGTTTGCAATGGTTTGGGGAGTGAAATCAACTGAGGACGAGAGATGGAAAAGGGAAAAATAAAAGGGAAAAAGGAAAAAGTAGGAGGGAAGTACTTCACAGTACACTAGGCGACGTCGTTTTAGTAGGAGAGAATAAATTGCGCGCGTTCGTGGAAATATTGCCGCCCATAACAAAACTAAAAACGGCATTTTTGGTAATAATGCCGTTTTTTAGTAATTTTTACCGGCATTTTGTAACTAATGCCGTTTAAAGACAATATTTTCCGGCATTAATATTAATGCCGGAAATAACTACTATTAGTGGCATTTTAACACATGCCGGTAAGAAAAATGCCATTAATGCCACATTTTCTTGTAGTGGTTGTTCGATCGTGTCTCTTAGCACTCGTTAAAGTATAATATTAGTATCGTTGGTTGGAGAACATACCGCAAGGTTGATGGGAATAACGTGGACTTAAGCTATGCGTCTATGTATAATGGAGCGTATTTATAAGTTTGTAATCTTTTGAGTGTTGATAAATGAAATAAGGTGAACTTGGAAAATGTTTTTTTTTTTTTTGTATTCGGATTGATTATGTGTGTGTATATTTGTGAGTTGATAATTTGAATTGAGAGTCCTACAACGCAAGGTGTGGTAATACGGAAACTCTAGAGGGCCCGCAACGCAAGGGGTGGAAATGCGGAAACCCAGGTGGAGAGAATTCTCTGTAACGCAAGGTGTGGTAATACAGTTGAATGTCTCTCCTGATGAAAAAAGTTATGATTGGTTATGGGAGTTCATGTTGTTGTTTGGGCTGTGATGTAACTGTTGAAAAATGGAATAAGCGATTGTGATAAGCACCCGAGAATGTAATAAAGGGTGCGCTAGTAGCTAGTTTTAGTTTATTTTATCGCTTAATTAGTTGCTTTTAATCTCTTGTGCGCGTAAGGTATTTTGGTTGCGTTTTGTAGGAAAACCGTTTAAATCAAGAGAGTTAAAGCTCAAAGCATCACAAAGCACTCGAGGCTCAGAAGATGACCCGATGGCTCGGGCAAACCAAAGCAGCAGCCAAGGCAAAGCAAGGCAAGCTGCCTGGCCAAGGCAAGGCATGAGCAAGTAAGGCGTGGCCCGTTCCCAAGCGTGGCCCGATGGCCCAAGGCAAAGCAAGGTCAAGATCAAGCCGATGGCATGGCCAAGCCAAGGCAGCCAAGCAAGTCCAAGTTCTGAAGATAAGCCTTCGGCACTGATGGGAGGAAAGCTGGACATCGGTACCGAGCTCTTATCTCCTGTCAGCCACTAAGCAGCTTGGCATCGATGGCTAAGATTGAAGACATCGGTACCGAGAGCTTATCAGCATTTTAAGCCCTTTGCCATCGGTACCGAGAGCTTACGAGGGGATCTTCAGAGCATCTTCTAGGAATATCCCATGCGCGTATCTTGGAGTATAAAAGCTCGTGATGTCATTGTACAACCATAGAATAGAATAGAATAGAATAGCTTTTTTTTTACAAACACGTAGAAAATTAGATTTGTACTCGTTTTTAGATCTAGACTTAGATTTCAAATTGTTCTTCGTGTTCTTGAGTGTTCTTAATTTCCAGCCCTTAATTTCTGCATTTTCAACTCTTGTAAGTTAATTTTTGCTACTCTCTCCTTAATTAAAGTTGTTTAGTTTCTCCCGATCTATCTTTCTATCTAATTTTCTCTTAGGCTTGTATTTACACTTATAGTAAGTAGATTTTTTCTTGCTCTTATCTTTATAGATATGTGTGAGTAGTTTCATAAGGTTGGGTCATGGGGTGATTAGCACCCCATGGCTTGAGTAAAAATTGTATTTTTCACCAAAAAGTTTGCAACTTTGTTTTGGAAATTGATGTGGGGCTTGGATTTGTTTGTCAAATTACCGAGGTGATAACCTCCTTGATCATGTGTAGGTAAGAGCTTTGCCTACTTACCACACATGATGCTTGGAGCTCGGTCGCTCGAGGTGTTTGCTAAATAAATTCTATAGCTAGCTTGATTTTCGAACCTTCTTATCTTCCGGGTAAAACCGTGTATTGAGGTGGAAAATGTGGTTTTGCTTGAGTCGTGGGCGCTAGTAATTCCTAGGCCTAACCTTCTTTTTATCTAGTTTATTCTCGTTTAGTTTAGCCTTTTTTACTTTCCACCGCATACGAAAAACCAAGTTGGCTGACTAAAAGCCGGAAACCATACTTGCATCTACAATCCATCAAGCCGTATTATTTATCCCTTGGGTACGATCCCGGACTACCGGATTTATTATGCTTCAATTGGACGCTTATACCCTACGCTTGGGGTGATCTCTTGGATATATATCGAGAACGAAGCATTTTTGGCGCCGTTGCCGGGGATTTCTTATTATGGCTTTATGGAGGCTCGACAAACCATTGTGAGTATCCCGCTTCTTTCTTTTAGTTGTAGTTAGTAGTTTATTTGTTAGTTGCTCGTATCTAATTCGGTGGATACCTCTAACCTGGTTTTATGCCAAACTCGAGGTGTAACGAAGCCGGAATAGATATTGAGTCAGTTAGTTAGTTTAATTTAATCTGCATTGCTGAGCCGAGGTGGTGGCATAACCCCTCGCATTTTCTGTTTGTTGAGTTGAGGTGGCGGTCTAGCCCCTCCAGCTTGTTAGTTTGTTGGTAGTTAGTTAGTAGTTTTGTGTATGTCTGTTTACTCTTAGTAGCAAGAGCTACTAAGGCCAATTTTGCAAGGTGCTATGGAAGGTATGCAAAACAATTTTGATTGTTCAGTGTCATTTCCTATATTTTATGGCTTGGCCTCAGAAAATCCATTTTCGCATATTGATGACCTTGAGAAAGTTTTTGCTAACGATGAAAGGGCTATTTTACAAGTATTCCCAGCATCTTTGCGTGATAGTGCTCAAGATTGGTTTTATTCTTTAAGTCCAGGATCGACATGGCAAGAGATTACGGAACAATTTTTCAAAACTTTCACTCCCTCTTATGAGACTCATATGCTTTTACAAGAACTATCTCATTTTTATCAACAAGATAATGAGTCTTTTTCGCAATATTGGGAGCGTTTTAAATGTTCCGTATTCTCTTGGTCGAGTTTTAATTGTGAGCTTGGCAGTCTTCTAGCTATCTTTTGCCATGGTTTAAATCCTAAGACATGTCAAGTTGATTTTATGTCCAATGATGAATTCCTGGTTAAAAACGCTGAAGAGGGTTGGGATTACCTTGATAAATTAGCCTAAAAGCTCCAATTTTGTGAGTTGTCTGAAAATTTTGAGGATTCTAACTCGGATGCCATGGAAGAGGAAATTAAGCCGTATATCTTGGTTGAAACTGTTAGTTTAGATTGTGACAACTCCTCAAAGCCTATTGATGAAACTGAGGTCCAGAGTTACCCTCTTTGTGATGATCCGTTAGAAAAACCTCTCACCGCTAAGGAAATGGATGCCGAAGTGGATTACTTGTATGCGTTGTTGGCTAAACAAGATGCTTATGGACCAATATTTGAAGAGTTGGAGCCCATGGAAGCTACAATTGTCCCTTCGAGTTCTTCGTGCCTTGATCCTCTCACTGCTAAAGAAATGGATGCTGAGGTAGATTCTTTACACCCTTTGTTAGAAAAACAAGATGCATGTGAGCCTATTCTTGAGAAGTTACCAATCATAGAAGTAATTGATTTTCTTGGTGTTGACGATTTTCTTGTGGTTTATCATCCTTATATTGTAGATTTTGTCAACAACCTGAAAATTGATCTTGTTTGGGCTATGCACTTGGTGGAACTTAAGTTTTTAAAACGAATTCAGCAATTGCTTTACTCAAAGTATCTTATCTTGTGGCATGGTCGAGTTCAATTCTTGGTAAAGAGTGTAGCTTGGAGTGCTCTGTTTCTTCTAATAGTTATTAATGGCATGCTAAATGTACATATGTGTTTTTCTTTCTTGCTTTGTCGTGTTTTGTGTTAGTTATGCATGTTTTATTTTGTCATGTTTTGTTCTGTTTTGTCATGTTTGTTCTGTTATGTGTTACTTGTTTTGAATAAAGTCTTGGAGATGTTTCACATGAAAAGATTTCACCAACGTGTTAGCGTACAAAGGGCTTTCATTAGTTCTTCTTGGTAATAGTTTGTCGTTAATGATCCATGCTCTCCGAATAGGCCCCTATCGGTGGCAACTTAGGTCTATGGGTGAGGTGTGATATTGCCTGGAGTGCACGCTAGGTTGTATCTTATCTTGCTTTGTTTTGATCGTAGGGGACGCTGAACTTCATTGTTTGGCGAGGTCGAGCGATAAATTTTATTACGGGCGCTAGCATAACAAATTCTCAACAATCTAGTATAGCCACCCATTGCTTACCCCACCGGTAAGGAATGGGAAGAAAAGTATGACTCGTTTGATCGCGTGATGATCGGGTGGTGCATTGCATTCTGTGTTACATTTTTCAAATCATTTTGCATGATCTTTTGTGTTTTTCTTTGTTTTCTGTTTTTATTTTGGTTTGGTTTGAAGCCGGATAACACGGGCCGGTGTTACTAATGTCATTTGTTTTGTGGAAAGTCTTTCTCTTAAGTCTTCTGCAGGGTTTATTTGTTACCACACCAGCCTTGGTAGTTTGGGTCTAAAGCCGGGGTGAGTGAGGCATTCAGGAGCCCTAAGCATGGGTGCGGCTATGCGCCGCGGTTATTAGTCCGATAAAGCTTTGGATATGGCCCAGTGTGACTAACTTTGGTTTCGAGTGAGCAAAACCGAAAGAGTAAACCCTGGAAGCATCTAATCGGACTGGAGCAAGTAATTGACATGAAATCCTCTTACTTGGTCGAGGTATTTAGGGGTTGACATTCCCCTTGGACGGTACATTCGCTCACTTTCCTCTCTTCGCTCATGTTCCTAATGCTATGAGGGCATAGCATCGCTTTAAGTTGGGGGGAGGGGTTAGCTTATGTGCTATTTGTTTGCTAGTTGCTAGATTTTGTGAGGATTTTGAAATTTTGAATATTCAAAAACAATAGAAATTGAAAAATCAAAAAAATGAGAAAATTGAAAATTTCAAAAATAAATAAAGGTTTTTAACTTGCAATTCTTTCCTTTTGTCATGTTTTTAGCTCTTTTTCATAGCTTGTTGCATGCTCAATAAGTGTTAGTTGGCAAGAAATCGTAGCAATCATAAGAAATTTTGTACTTCTCAATTTGCATGCTTAGTTAAAAATTGAACGGTTAGGTTTTGAGTTAAGTTTTTTGAGCAAGCTTTGGCCATATCCCCACCTTTTCAATTCAATAAAATGCTCGTAGTTAGGTGAATAATCGCATGTCTATCTCTAGTTGTGTTTTAATGTCGACTTTCAATTATTTTGGAATCCAAAGCGCACTAAGGAGAAGATACAAGGCATTCTTTGCATGATCATACCACATATGAGTCACTTTGTCCTATTTCGCAACATGTTATTTCTCCCATTCTTTGCTTAACCTAGGAAACCGGTTGTTCGGAGGGATGTTGGGATGAGTTTTCATTATTCAAGGTGATTTGGGGGTGGTGTGAATGTGATAGAAGTGGTTGGAATGCGAAAAAGTGAAAAATTGTTACATGATTCTCTATCTCTCCTCTCCCACTACAAAAGCGAAAACCCCAAATTTTCATGTTCCTTTCCAAAAAGCCCCAAAATTGGCTCCAATCTCTCTTACTACAAATCTAATCTCAAATGACCCTATTCCTCAAAAGAAAGGAGATCAAAGAAATGCTATGAAAGAGCAAAAGTGAATTCGAAAGAGGGTTGTATACTTTGATGAGAGAATTGGTTTGACTTATGGGCTATTATACATTCCGGATGAGAAAGAATCCGATGGAAAGGGGGAACTCGAGGCTCAATACCGTGGGAAGCCGGATGAGGATGGTGACTAGTTGTGAAGGGGTTGGTGGTAGTAGTTTCTCATTAGTTAGTAGTTGGTTGATATTGGTTTGGCCGGGATGGCCCTTGACTTGGTTGATTTTATTTGTTGGCGGCGGTCATTTGGGTAGATGACCAAGCTAGAAAATAGACCGTCGCCCATTTTTGCTAACCTTTTCTTTGAAACCAAGGTCATTATAAGCTTGAAAAAGTCCTTAGTTGATCTTTTGCGTGTTTGGATTCCTTTATGATTGACTGTCTGATATTTGCATAATTAGTTGTATAGCATGCTTTCCTTTCGTTATCTAATAATCATCTGTTAGTTTTCAATTCTGTTGAATAATGTGCTTTAGTTGTTTGAGGCATAGTCTTCCTTTTTCGCTATTGCCTGCCTGTCAAGCACTCTTTGGTGGATATGGTTTAGACTGAATTCGCAAGGTGTCGTGTCCCGTATCCTCCCTTTGTTCGAGGACACGAACCTTTTTAGCTTGCTCTTAGACTTGCTTGATACTTAGCTTGTTTGATTTGATGCTGAAACTGGGAGTTGCAGAAATGAAATAAAAGCCGGATTGTTTAAACTCTTGTTGGTTTACAATGTTGAGCATGTTCTAAGTTGTGATAGCGGATGAATTGCAAAGTTTTTAGTTTTCAAGTTTTCGTGTTTTATTTGCTAGGGACTAGCAAACCTCAAGTTGGGGGGTGTGATAAGCACCCGAGAATGTAATAAAGGGTGCGCTAGTAGCTAGTTTTAGTTTATTTTATCGCTTAATTAGTTGCTTTTAATCTCTTGTGCGCGTAAGGTATTTTGGTTGCGTTTTGTAGAAAAATCGTTTAAATCAAGAGAGTTAAAGCTTAAAGCATCACAAAGCACTCGAGGCTCAGAAGATGACCCGATGGCTCGGGCAAACCAAAGCAGCAGCCAAGGCAAAGCAAGGCAGGCTGCCTGGCCAAGGCAAGGCATGAGCGAGCAAGGCGTGGCCCGTTCCCAAGCGTGGCCCGATGGCCCAAGGCAAAGCAAGGCCAAGATCAAGCCAATGGCATGGCCAAGCCAAGGCAGCCAAGCAAGTCCAAGTTCTGAAGATAAGCCTTCGGCACTGATGGCTAAGATTGGAGACATCGGTACCGAGCTCTTATCTCCTGTCAGCCACTAAGCAGCTTGGCATCGATGGCTAAGATTGGAAACATCGGTACCGAGAGCTTATCAGGATTTTAAGCCCTTTGCCATCGGTACCGAGAGCTTACGAGGGGATCTTCAGAGCATCTTCTAGGAATATCCCATGCGCGTATCTTGGAGTATAAAAGCTCGTGATGTCATTGTACAACCATAGAATAGAATAGAATAGAATAGCTTTTTTTTTACAAACACGTAGAAAATTAGATTTGTACTCGTTTTTAGATCTAGACTTAGATTTCAAATTGTTCTTCGTGTTCTTGAGTGTTCTTAATTTCCAGCCCTTAATTTCTGCATTTTCAACTCTTGTAAGTTAATTTTTGCTACTCTCTCCTTAATTAAAGTTGTTTAGTTTCTCCCGATCTATCTTTCTATCTAATTTTCTCTTAGGTTTGTATTTACACTTATGGTAAGTAGATTTTTTCTTGCTCTTATCTTCATAGATATGTGTGAGTAGTTTCATAAGGTTGGGTCATGGGGTGATTAGCACCCCATGGCTTGAGTAAAAATTGTATTTTTTACCAAAAAGTTTGCAACTTTGTTTTGGAAATTGATGTGGGGCTTGGATTTGTTTGTCAAATTACCGATGTGATAACCTCCTTGATCATGTGTAGGTAAGAGCTTCGCCTACTTACCACACATGATGCTTGGAGCTCGGTCGCTCGAGGTGTTTGCTAAATAAATTCTATAGCTAGCTTGATTTTCGAACCTTCTTATCTTCCGGGTAAAACCGTGTATTGAGGTGGAAAATGTGGTTTTGCTTGAGTCGTGGGCGCTAATAATTCCTAGACCTAACCTTCTTTTTATCTAGTTTATTCTCGTTTAATTTAGCCTTTTACTTTCCACCGCATACGAAAAACCAAGTTGGCTGACTAAAAGCCGGAAACCATACTTGCATCTACAATCCATCAAGCCGTATTATTTATCCCTTGGGTACGATCCCGGACTACCGGATTTATTATGCTTCAATTGGACGCTTATACCCTACGCTTGGGGTGATCTCTTGGATATATATCGAGAACGAAGCATTTTTTACATCAAAGTTTTTTGAAACGGAAGGAATTTGGTTTTGAAAAAAAGGATTTTTATGAAAATCCTCCGGTTATTCTTGAGCGAATCAACGGTTTCTGGTATTTGGGCACAAATCAACGGATTCCGGTATTCAAACTCGAATCAACGGAGCTTGACCCGTGAAGGTCGAGAGTTTTCTGGAAATTATCTTGGTAATCAAAAAGAAATGTTTTCTCTTATAAAAAGGGGCTCAATACCGGATGGTAAGATATGAGGAAGCTAATTGTGACGTTCATCGAGAAGTCTTATGATGGTTTGAAAATTTGTCGTGGGTTATTGAGATTGATGTATGCCTAATGCTACTTCTAGTTGGATGTATGAATGGTTAAGGACGTTTTTAAGATGTATAGAGTTCCGTAGTCATACTTTGTTGGTTAATTGTGGTGTCCTTTTGTATCTCATATTCGTTTATTGGAATTCATTTATTCTAGGTGCATACCTCGTCACATTTTCATATAACTTGTGTAAAGATTTCTCTACTGGGCTAGTGTAGCTCAGCAAAATCCTTCTTTTCATGTTCAAATGCGGGGCAATAGCTTGCATAGTATCGTGTGCTCAATGTAGAAGGCATTTTGGAAGCTAACTTCATTAGTCACTTAATCTTCTTTGTAATGATTACCCTTTGGTTAAAGATGGCTATGTAACTAATAACTTTGAAATTTCTTTTGACTAAACCATTTGTAAATTTAAAGAAAACTTGTTCGTACTTGTACAATTTGTTAATTTGGGCCGTGGTGCCAAGATTGTAATTCACTAAACTTTGAGACTTTGTTTGTAAATTAATTTGGTGGGAAATTTTTTTGGGGTACTTCTTATGATATGCGAGAATCTTTTATCGAAATGGTTTATTATTTATGTTGAAAATCGAGGGCGTGACAATATATGCTGCAATAAATCGCTCTTAGTAAGGATCTAACCATGTCTCCCAAAGGTATTGTATGGCATTGGAGTATTGCTCAAACTCTCCGCACATGGCATTCCACCTCTGTTGCAAAGACATCGGTGTCGATGAATGAATAAACAACTGGCATACGTCGGAAAACTCGTCCCACCTCGTACCAAGTATAGGGCTGCACTTCTTCATTACACACTGGTTTATGTGCCAAATACAAAGGATGTGATGTGCGAAGAGGAAACTGTAACGACCCGGATTTTCGACCCATTTTTTTTTAATAATAGCGTTAATATTATTAGATCTTTATTATTATTATTTTTCCTTAATAGATAAATACAAAAAAAATAAGTATATTATCTTATTTATCTCTTTTATTTTTTTTAGTTGCATGCATGATTAGAATTCCTTCCATCTCTCCCTCCTCTACTCCTACTCGAACTCTACCTCTTCCCTAATCAGAATTTTCGTCCATATCGCGCTCGTGTCAAAACCCAAGGAATAGAAATCCTTTTCGAATTCAAACTCATCACCCACTTCCAAATTTCCCTATAAATATCTCATAACTCTAACCCTAGGGTACACTGTCACGACCCTGACCCGCCCCTCGAGGTCTTAATCATGACAAATGCCAGTGATTTCTCACTAAGGCCAAATCACAAAACAAATATCACATAAACAAGTGATAATCAAAAGGGGCTAAAACATAACAGCGGAAGCAAAAGTCAACTTTGTTTAATAGCAAACCAAAGTCTTACATAGATTTTACAAACCAAAAGATAAACCTCTCAGAGCTGTGCTTACTTACAAACTCAAAAGCTAAACAAACCATATACAAGCCAAGTCATCATGAAGCATAACTTCCTATCTACAAGCTTCCAAATACACAACACATCTCAAAAGTAAACATGCCACCGCACTACGCGTCACTTCCTGAAAGGTGGAGAAGAAAATCCATAAGCCAAAGCTCGTGTGAATGATTAATACCTAACTCACATGCCTTCCATGGACAATGCAAAATAATTTGATAATATTTCAAAACAAATAACTCAAATTCATAAGCCAAATATAATGCACATTCCGCTATTCAAAATTCAAAAGCTACCAGGCGTCCCCGGTAGTGGATAAGCCAGACGTCTATGCATTATCCCAAAATACACACCAACCGCAAACACCCTTGCTAGCCATTAAGCCGTCCCCTAGCAAGACCGGACGTTGGGAATGCCATTAAATAGATTCGCAAATATTTCACAAATAAGTCCACCTTCCATTGTTATCCATGGAGTACACAATTTGTAAAACATATTCAAATAAGCTCGATAAGGAAAACAATTTCAAAACCATGTGTTTAAGTATTAAATCACTCACCTCGATCCACGTGTTGACTCGAGCTTCCTAGAACATTCAATCGAAGGAAAACATGTTTAGACAATGCTCAATGATCCTATTCATGCTCAATCTAATATCCTAGAAGTATTTAAGTTCAATTCAATCTAAATAAATCATAACCAATTCAATTGAGATCCAAAAAGAGCCAAACCATATCTCAAAGATAGCTAACTCACAATTGTATTTCCAGAAAAATAATGGTGATTAAACTCTAAGTAGATTCATCACAAGAAAGCAAACAGATGATTATTTTTCAGCAAGAAACTTCATAGGACAGCCCAACTTTGAAAAATCACCATAAATTGTGCTTTTGAGGGTTTTTAGTGATTCTCGTGTCGAAAGTTGCATAACAGGATGAACTACAAAAGTTGTGAAGGAACCCAAGTCAGATTCGAACCTTAAGGATGGAAAAATGAGTAAATACAGTTGGTTCGCGAATCTGTCACGTAACAGATTTCCTGGTTTCAACCCAGACTTCGGAAAATCACTGTAAATTCAATTCTTAACGGTTTCGAGTGATTCCAGCGGCAAAAGAACAAGCTTTAAGTGTACTTTCTACCATACGAAGGAACCATAACCTAATTCGAAGTTTACAATAGAGAAATCACCTAAAAACCGAGACCCAGTTTGCTGTCAGGAAATCTGCTATGTACACATGCATCATACATGGAGATTGCTACTCAAATCTATGAAAAAGAGAGAGATTCCATGTAAAATTCATCTCTAACTCCATAGCTAGGGTTTCATGGTTCCAAGAGTTCAATTCTATGGACATATCTACAAATTAAACAAGAAATCAAGAACAAAGAACATGGACTTACCAACACAAAGCTTCAATTTAAACAATCAAACCCTTTACCCTTGATTTCCCCCTTTCTTCTTCTTCTCTTCCTTCTTTCTACGGCTTCTCTCTCACTCTCTCTCTCTACGTTTTGCGATATGAACAAGGGAAGAATGTAGAAGCCCCTGTTTTGTTTTGCTAGGCTAGGAAAAATTATTGAGTGTGTGTGTGCCATATGCCAACTTATGCTCCAATCTCATTTAGCTAGCAAATTAAACCCAATAATCCACATATTAAGCCTAAAACACATCACATAATTAACTTAAAACACAATTAAAGGCACGGGGTATTACATACACCACGAAATTCTCCACACCCCACCAGTCCAGAAGAGAGAGGAAATTCGTAGGAAATCAAACCCCAATCCATGGAGTTTTAGAGAGAGAAAGAAAGAGAGACCAAAGTGGGTTTCGTAATTGCAATCAATCGAAACCCGAATTCATCATTCCAATCATCTTATGCAATCCCAAGCATTCCCAAGCATCGTCCAATTCGAGCCCAAGGTCCCCCATTCGCCCAAACCGAAGTCATCTTCTTCAAAAGTTCAAGATCCGTTTTTAATTAATTCGATCCGAATCGAGGTATTATAATCTATTCCAACTACTTCTCTATGTATATTAAGTGTTTATATGCTTAACCATATGCCCCAATTGGTCCCATGCATCAAAAACCAAACCAAAACGAAAAAATAGATCACTGCGTACAGATTCACCAAGTTGATATTATTTTTGAGCCTGACACTTTATTTGTAATTATTTACGTAGAAGATGACACTTGATATTTATTTTACAATCTTTCTGATATTAATATTATAACAACTACTGCATTGATATTATTTTCTTACAAAGTAATATCATCTTAGTATAAAACGTATTAATTATATCAGTTTAATTTATCCGGTAGATAGAATTGATTAATAAAAGTTTTAAATTAATAATACTCTTATTTAGTAATTCTACATGGTTCGAAACCACTTTGCGACCTTCCAAAACAAATTTTTGACCCCCGATCTATTTTTCCTAGACTTCTAACACATCAAATATCATAACTTGTTAATGTCATATTTTTTTTATTTTATTATCTATTTATTAGTTATTTATTTGATTTCTTGTAAAAGTTTACAAACGAAAAATCCTTACGACCTTATAAACCATTTTATTAATTCCCAAAATATTTTTTTTAGATTCTTTACATTCCAAAGATGATATATTGTTAGCCTCAACATATTTTATTTATTAAACAATTTATTATCCATTTATTTTACTTTTGACATCTTTAGAAATCATTTTTTTATTTTAAAAATAATTCCGTAACCCTCCGGACCCGCTTTTTGATACTCGAACATGTTACGTAGAACCCTAGGACTCCTTTTAGAACCATGCTACCTATTCTAGTGTTATTAATTACTTATTGTATTTGTTATGGTCATTAATCAATCTATTTTCTTAAATAAAATTTATACAAGCCTAAGATTATATCCTTTTTATTAAAACTTTTATTTAATAAAAGTTCCTTGATTTATTAATAACTTATTGATCATACAAGACTAAGGGCAACGGCCCATTTATAAAAGGTTATGTGATTCAATGCATATTGTTTATTTCAATTATTATTCTGTTTGCTTAATTATTATTTCCAACTGCTGAATGGTATGTTAGATTGGATCCTAGAGACATGGGGTGGTATGCGAAATAGAAATCACCTAGACGATGATAAGTAATGGATGAATTGGAAAAAGTTTTTGTTTTTAGATTGCCTGCAGGCGTGATTTTGAGATTGTGATGAGATTGAAACTGGCGGGTGTCCAGTGATGAATTGATAGACTGGCGGGTGTCCAGTGATGATTGTGGAATGGTTGTGATGTGGTTTATAAGATAGGCGAACCCTAGTTGTGATGCAGGCATGATAAGCTTTCCCCTTGTTGTAGTTATTGGGGGTGCACACTCGGTATATAACTTAGGTGTATCTGCGACAGCAAAGGGAAGTGAACTCATGGGAATGAGCATGGCTAGCGGTTGAGGGAGGAAAGATCTCGCAGTGAGATCTTAGATCACACGTCAGGTTAATGAATAGTAATAAACTGATTGATATGAAATACCTCTATTTTATTTCTTCGTACCATGTTTATCCTGCTGATTGCTAGTTGTAAAATAAGAGGGGTAGTTGGGCTGGATTATTCTACTGGGTGATTTATCACTCACGGATACATCTGTATCCTGGTAAATCGATTGCTTCGGCGATCAATTTGCCAGAAGGCGCAGGATTCAATGGAAGGGATTCAACGATGGTGCAGTTCGACACAGAAAGGATATCAGGAACGAAGATCGAGTATGCTTGGGATTCGTATCAAGCCTAGAGTCGGCTCTGAAGTTAATGAATTTCGAATATGTAAATCTATCTTGATATTGTAATAGTTAAACCTTTATTTTGAAAAATTATATTTGTTTAGCAAATTTTCTTTAGAAATTATTTTATATTGCTTCCGAAAAAGCGGGGCGTTACAGAAACATATTCCAATGGCGCCAAGAAGTGCCAGATCCCTATCTGAAACAACCACCGGTGGCAACGTTGTCTATTTTTCAACCATCCATCTCTTTAAGGTATCCAACGCCTATATCAGTCGCTCTTTCGTCTCATTATTCAAATATGCAAACATAAGAGATTAAGTTTTCATTGTGGATGTGATACCCACAACTTCCAAGAGTGATATCCGATACTCATTACTCTTGTACGTCGCATCAATAATCAACACGGACGAAAAATTGACAGATAGCTCTAGATTTCTATGATGAAACCAAAGAATATTTGTGATTCTGTTGGTGTGTTCATTTATAAGATAGTTATAAATGTATTTTTTTTCATTTAATTCTTTCAAGCTGTACCCCATATGAGATAGACCCCACAGTTACTCTTTCTTATATAGTGCCTTCATATTGTAAATACTCTTGATTCCTGTACTAATTGACGAGTCTTGTTGTCTCATGAAACTAAGAATTTCTCGAGGCGCGGTGCTGCTAGACATGTCACGAACTAATTGCTGCTGGATTGGGGTCAGCCTTGACGGGTACTCATGTCCCTCAAAACTTTCAGCTGGTTCATGGTTATGAAAACCTTTAACAACCTTCAAACTCCACATGACACCGTCTGGAGGTTGTGGTACACCTCGCAGCTTAAACGGACAATCACATTTTTTAGTTCCAGTAATCTTTTGCATTGAATGCCCTTACGATGGCGATCTGTACAATCCTCCCCTTTCACAAATTTGAATCACTTCGGCATCTTGTTACTCTTTATACTAGCAGATTTACTTATGACAATCACAAAACCATTCTCCTTACCAACTCTCTGCACCCAATCTAACATGGCATCTCTAGTTTGCAATATCTATAACAAAAAAAAATGAATACGTATAAGCACAACATTATGAAGCCTACTTTCAAAATAAGTAACAAATATGTATTATAACAACAAATAATAACTAACCTGGTCAGTCGTAAATTCGGCTGTGTAATCACCCCCAACGTAGGAGCTGCTCTCCCCACACGGAACATCATTCGCAACATCGTTCCCAACTAACCAACTATCCGAAAATGAAAAATTGTACTGATCCATAATGTTCTTCTATGAATTACGAAAATGAAATGAAAGTTGAGGAAATTGTGAGGATGTGATGAATGAGAGTAAATGTGAATACATAGGCCAAGAAATACACAAGTGAAATGAAAGTTGAGGCAACTGAATTAATAGGCCAAGCTACTGTCGAATTTGCAACGGGCAATAATGCTATCAATGCTTTGAACCAATGCTACCTGCAATCTTCAACGACCAACTGACCAACTGTTGCAGTTTTGAACCATAGTCACTACTTTCAACCAATGCTGCAATTAATTTCTTTCCAACTTTCAACCTTAATTTTTGAGAAAATTACCTTTATATCCCTTCGACTTATGTGAAAAGTTCAACTTAGTCCTTCCAGTTTCAATTTCACCCAATTAAGCCTTCGATTTGCAAATTGATTTCAATGTCATCCTTCCGTTGGCTCCCGTCAGTAATTTGGACGGAAAAGGGTCATGTGCCCAGCACATGTGCTCTCCCCAAGGGCATATTTGCCCATTCCCCTCCTCCTCCTTCTTCTTCATAAAATCAAGACAAAAAAAAAAAAAACAGTCCAAACAGTCACCAATCACCACCAGTCAACACCACCACCACCCGTTTCACTACCACCACCAGTCAACACCACTAATCACCGTCAGCACAAACCCGAATTCAAACCCCCAAACAGTCCAATTTCAAATTTCAGAAACCCCTAAATTCAAAATTAAAACCCTAACTTGAAACCCCCAATTCGAACCCGCGAAGGAAATCGCTGTACGTTACCGCCGCTGGTGGCGGGGAGGGAGGCGTACCACTGCTGCTGGAGCTTCTTCCTGGTGCCGTCCGCGATCGCGAATTCGCAGGGCATGAAGAAGGCGGCCGTGACGGTGGTGTTTTGGGTGGTGATGGTGGTACGGAGGAGGTGAGCGGAGGAGGCCGAGGGTGGAGGTGTACGGGCTGGAGCTCCGGTTGGTGGTTATGGAGTTCTTGGTGGTGACCGGAGGAGGCCGAGGGTGGAGGTGCACGGCGGGGGAGGTGAACCGTGGGAGGTGGCTCAAGGGGGAGAGGTGTTAATGGTGGGTGGGTTGTTGGCTGACATGGAGTTTGGTATGGGGTGAGGATGTCCGGTGGTAGTGGCTCGGGTGGTGATGGAGGTACACGGTGGTGGTGATGGTGAGATGGACTGATGGAGTTTGGTGGTGAGAGGTGAGGAGTGGAGGTGGAACCGGTGGTGGGAAATGGTGATGGTGGCAGGTGGTGATGAGAGGTGGTGAGTGGGGAGGGTAATTGATTAGGGTTACAGGAGGGAGGGGAATGGGCAAATATGCCCCTGGGGGATGCTCACGTGCTGGGCACATGACCCTTTTCCGTCCAAATTACTGACGGGAGCCAACAGAAGGATGACATTGAAATCAATTTGCAAATCGAAGGTTTAATTTGGTGAAATTGAAACTGGAAGGACTAAGTTGAACTTTTCACATAAGTCGAAGGGATATAAAGGTAATTTTCTCTTAATTTTTTAACCTTTTTATCCCAAAAAAATACCGAGAACCTATTTTTTGTTTTTTTATTTAATTAATAATGTTTACACTCTGTATCACTTTTCTTTTTTATTTATTTAAAATTATTTTAGTGTTCCGATTTTCAATCCGGTTGAATCGGTGGAAAGATCTTGTTTTTTTTTTTTATCTTCAATGGTCATAATGAATTTTTGGACTCGTAGAATCAAATATCTCTTAGAGCTAATCAACGAGAGTCCTAGAGTCAAAATTTGACTATGGCCATTTAGGATAAAATGATCAGAAAACTAAAATTTTTCCACTGGTTCAAACGGATTGAAATTTGGAATATTTAATTTTTTAACTATATTTTTTAATATATAAACTGTCTAAAAAGGTTAAAAAAATTAAGTGTTCCAAATTTCAATCCGTTTGAATTAGTGGAAAGATTTTAGTTTTCTGATCATTTTATCTTAAATGGTCATAATTAAATTTTGACTCTAAAACTCTCGTTGATTATCCCTAAGACAGTCGTACAATCAAATATCTCTTAAGGTTAATCAATGAGAGCCCTAGAGTCAAAATTTAATTATGACCATTTAAGATAAAATGATCATAAAAATAAAATCTTTCCACCGGTTTAAACGGATTAAAATTTGGAACACTTAATTTTATAACCATATTTTTTAATTTATAAACTGTCTAAAAAGGTTAAAATCACGTATTTTTTAATTCATATTTTTGAAATTTACCCAACGAAACCTATCAAACAAGTCTAATATTGAATATGAAACTGAAGTCCCGGTGAATCTATCTTCATTACTTAGTCAATATTAAACTACCACAAAAATATAATTTTTCCATTTTACATTATTTCACCATCAATATTAGGCTCGTTTGATAGGTTTCGTTGAGTATATTTCAAAAATATAAAATTTATTAAAAAAATACATGAAAAAAATTTTATTAGCATTTAAATTTTTACAAAGAGAGAGAGAGAGAAAGAGAGAGAGAGAGAGAGAGAGGCACATTGGGTTTTGGGGTAATTAATCACAAACGATGCAAATTGCTTTCCACCCCGACACCACAGCCCATTTCCACTGTTACCCCTAACCCAATTCGTTTCTTTATTTTTTATTTAATTGCTTTTATTTAATTACTTTCTTTATTTCCCTATGGCGACTTTCTTAGGATTAATCAACGAGAGTCCTAGAGTTAAAATTTAATTAAGACGATTTAGGATAAAATGATCAAAAAACTAAAAAAATTTCACCGGTTCAAACAGATAAAAATTTGGAACACTTAATTTTTCAACCTTTTTAGACAGTTTATATATTAAAAAATTAAGTATTCCAAATTTCAATCCGTTTGAACTGGTGGAAAGATTTTAGTTTTATGATCATTTTATCCTAAATGGTCATAATTAAATTTTGACTCTATAGCTCTCGTTGATTAGCCCTAAGAGATATTTGATTCTACGACTTTCTTAGGGCTAATCAACGAGGGTCCTAGAGTCAAAATTTAATTATGACTATTTAGAATAAAATGATCAGAAAATTAAAATCTTTCCACCGGTTCAAATGAATTGAAATTTGGAACACTTAATTTTTTAACTATATTTTCTAATATATAAAGGGAAAAAAGAAAAAAAAATACAGTTAAGAACTTGGCCCATTCAATTCCTTCAATAACTGGACAACTTATTTCTACCCAATTGGTTTGTGTGCCTTCTGCAGAGAAACCTCTGCCTTCTGCATAGAAATCACTCACACGCATATTTGATTTGTGTGCCTTCGAACATCATCCTCTTTCCAGTATAAAAAACACACTCACTATACATATTTGCATATATACACACACCCTCCCTCCCCCATCCGAAAACTCACACACATTAAAACATTCTACCCTCCTTCATTCTAAATTCTTGCTTCCATTATTCCTTCCATCCTCAAGTATCTACAATCCACCCTTACAACAGTTCGAGGCGGAACAATAGATGACTACAACTTTTTAATTTTAGATAGTTGGTCATTTGAGAATGATGTTTGTAGTGGGGAGAGCATCTCCCACTATAGTCGCGATTATATACCCGAATTTACCACTGACTAGGTTCTCTCTTTGTTTGTTTGTTTGTTTTTCTAATGGCTGGTAGTTTGTTTGGTCTGTGGACACCCATTTGTCCCCATAGGGTTCCTCTCTGTTGTGTAGGCTTTCGCCTCACAGTTGAATATAATTTCTCATATTTGCCAAAAAAAAATAAAAATGGTACCCAATATTATACCAGTACCGGTACACACCGTACCAATTACAAAACCAGTACCACGTCCGGTATGTCCAGTATTCAGAACATTGAAAAATACCACTTCTTTTAAAAGATGGCCAACTTAGCTAGCCTTAGCTGAATTTTTTTTTGAAAGAAAGTCGAAATTGAAAGGTAAAAATTAACCAGTCAAAGTAATCTGTTTTTTTTTTTTTCTTGTAAGATTAATCAGGTTCGTGGCTAGGCTCTCTTATATATATGGTGTGCACTGTATTTCCTTTTATTTAACATGATTTATTTACAAGAACCAAATATTAAAAAGAGCTTATTACTGTAATTACTAGGAGCTTACCGCTATCTTGTTGGCTCCTCTAATGGTGAATTGGGGCTAGATGATTAAGCATCACTTGCCTAGGAGTAATCAGTTATCCTGCAGAGGAAAAAATTTTAGAAATGAGCGCCTTATCATTTGCCTGGACCTTATCAACTTGCAGAGCATTGAGTTGAGCACCTTATCAACTCAACTTACAGAGCATTGAGTATTGAGTTGGCTATATAATCTGATGTACTCTTGCATACATTGAGATTGAGAGTAATTTTTGAGTAATCACATCCTCACAATTTTCTTCAACTTTTATTTCATTTTCATAATTCATAAAAGAACATTATGGATCAGTACAATTTGGATTTTTCGTAATTCCTAAGAGATATTTGACTTTACGACTTTCTTAAGGTTAATCAACGAGAGCCCTATAGTCAAAATTTAATTATGACCATTTAGGATAAAATAATCAAAAAACTAAAATCTTTCCACCTGTTCAAACGGATTGAAATTTGGAACACTAAATTTTTCAACATTTATAGACAGTTTAAAATACCACAAAAATATAGTTTTTCCGTTTTACATTATTTCACCATCAATATTAGGCTCGTTTGATAGGTTTCGTTGAGTAGATTTCAAAAATATAAAATTTATTTTAAAAAAATATGTGAACAAAAAGTTATTAGCATTTAAAATTTTACAAAAATAAAATAAAATAAGAGAGAGAAAAAGCAGTCAGAGAGAGAGAAGGTGGATGGGGGTAAAATGGGAAATGGATGGGCCGGACCCCCCCTGACACGGGGGTGATTAGCAGCTCTCTTACAGTTTCATTCTCTTATGTTGGCCTGAGGAGAGAGAGAGATGAGAGAAAGAGAGCATCATCAATAGGGGAGAGTGGGTGTAAGGGTAGAATGGTCTGAAACTTATGTTATACCATGTATTGGTCAATATTATTAGAGATGTCACGTATTGGAGATTTCAAAACCACACCCCATCAAAGTGGGAATTAATTCCACTGAGCACCGCCCACCTGTCATTTTCCCATATATATAGGCAAGAAGAAAACCCTAATACGCGTAAGGAAATAAGGTAAAGAGTGATCATGTGCTTCGCACACACCACCACTTGGGTGGTATCCCAGCTATCACCCCCTTCCAACCAAGTGGGGTAATCGTCGAACCATTTAGCTACTCTAGCAAGCGTCTGTTATCACTACCAAGTCAACGTTTTAGCACCCCCTCATGGAGTACATGCCTGATCGAGTGTCTCCCTGCAAGACTAGATCTTCCGTAGCTTAACCCGCAGCGCTGTCCGACTGCAATACCAACATCTCCGCCGATATTTAGCACCAACATCTCCGCCGATATTTAGCACCCCCTCAATAGAGTGCTCGCACCCCGTCCGAAGTGCCCGCATCCTTACCAGGATGCAATTCGTGACTCCATCTCTCCTTCTCATGCTGCCGCATATCCTCGAGAGGAACTAGTCACAAAGTCCACAAAGAAAGAGAACTCTGCGATGCATCGTCTCGACATCATCTCAATCCTTCATCCGGAGCACTAATGAACACCCCAGCAAGTTGTTGCAACCATGGCTAGCATTTTGCACACCTCCTCTTTGACTCAGTCTAGAGTTTGTTTTTCTCTCGAAGGATCCTGGCCAACTTCCTTTCTAAGTTTGTCTTGCAATTCTTCCACCTGTTTCTTCACCGTATTCAACTCCACACTAGAACTTTTATACTTTTCAGCCAACTTAAGATTTGTCTCAATGATTTTTACACTCTCTTTATATAGCATGTCATATTTTTCTCTCAACTCCTGAACATCCTCAAACTCATCTCCTTCCGCATCAATCACTATCATCCGAGGATTCACGCTCACTAAAGTTGGATTGTAAAGAAGACCCAAACGCAACAAAATTTGTGTTATCTATTTGCTCTTCCTTAGAGTTGTCTAATTCACTATTGTCATCCTTGATTATGTTGGCCTTAAAGTTAGTGTTCTTTTTTAACACGTTAACACACTCATGGAAAAAATGTCCATACCCATGACACTCAAAGCATTTAGGACCTGATAGTAATTCATTACCTCCCCTTTTCTCCTTACCACTAGAAAAATATATTTTTCCAATACCATTATTCTTTTTACTTCTAGATTCATTTTTTATGTCTTTATTTTCACTATTCAATATAGGCGTACGACTAGAGGGGTGGTTCATGTTCATATTCATGTTCGTCGTGATTACTAAGGATCCACTCAAGAAAAAAAACTTTCTTAATCAAAGAGCGACCCGCTCTAATACCAATTGAAAATTCTTTTTTCGCTATTTAAATATTCAACAAGCAAAATACTATAAGAATTGAAGACAATAAACGATGAACGCAAGTGATAGCATCCTGCCCACGCGGGTCGAACCGTGGCGCTTGGGGCCTGGTACGCTATGGTATAAGGAAAGAGAGTTTCGCCTTTACCACTACCTGCGGGTTTTGGTAAGATGGTAAGCGCTTGATCCTACAGTTACTGTTGTGTATCAATGATCGAATCTCATTTGTTCTCCAAGACCCAAATGAACAAAGAACCTCTTCACTGAAAAACAAATGTGGCGGCACCTTTTTCTCTTTTTCTTCTTTTTCGTTGCCAACTAAGGGATGAAAGCACCTCTATTTATAACCTTAGGAGACCACATGTCCTCAAATAAATTAAACCTTCTAGGCAATGAAATCTCATGCCTTAACAGATTGCTTAGATTAAATTACCGATTGATCGGTTAAGATGTGCCTTGCAATTACTGAATGATCGTTTCCATGTGCAGCAAATCCTTTCCATGTCCAGCAAGTCTTTTCATGAGTACTAATTTCTTGCCTTCCAAGAATAATCCTTTCCTTTTCTACTTATACGAAACACTCACTCTCAATTACATAATATTGATTTCCTTCAACTTTCTAAACAGACAATCTAGAAAAAATAAATAAAATATAACTCGATAAATGGAGATACAAATAAAAATCTGTTTTGTCGTGAAATTTGCCAACACAGATAGACTATGCCATATGGTCCTAACAGCATATTAGGTTTAATTATTGGCCAAGAATAGACTTAGGAAAGGATTCTCTTTACCTTTTCTGTTCATTCAATTCGGTGCCAATAAAAAAAAGTGAGATAGGGTTTTGCTTGGAGGATTATTTACGGCTTGGGGGATCACGAACGGGACAACACCACGTATATATCTCGGCTGCGGCTTAGAGTCCACGGTCCAGAAGTAGAGAGCAAAAGTAAAAGATCTAGTGTCATGATCAATTTGCCCTCAGTTATGTCCGGTTAGATATTTTGAACTGGGGTTGAGGATGAAACCCCATAAGTTTTATTGATTAATTTTATACATATTATTTTTCCTATGAGAGTTCATCGTTTATTGTTCTGATCTCATTAATTAGTTGGGTTGAAACTGATTCAATCGGAATGGGTTTTTTTTCCATGATTTGATATCACTCTATTAATCGAATTGCTTAGTTTATCAGAGTTAATATTGAAGTTCGGGATATCTACTGAGATTTGTTCATACGGATACATTTGATAATTTTAGCTTAAACTTTTGAAGCAGAGGAGGAACATATTTTTGATATAAATAAAAAGGATTTAACGATATACTATCCACGATGGTTAAGATTAGCCTCTAAATCGTCGTGTAGAAATCAAAGGAAAATTGTTGCATAGGATTGATTGATAAATATTTGTGGTTGTGAATTCTGAAACCTTATTCATTTTTCTCAACCGGTAATCTTACTATTTTTTCGTGCTAGTTTCAGTATTATTTTGTCATTGTTTTATTCAATTTTTAGTTTAAAAAATTAATCACAACTTCTGTCAACTAAGTTAGGGTTTAATCAGTTTAAGGTTATTTAGTTTTCCCATTAAAAAATACACAAGTCCCTATGGGTTCAACTTCGCTCTTGCAAACTATACTTCAGTACGATTCGTGCTTGCGAGTACATTAAAATTTCACAACAGTCCGCACTCGTTACAATCTGGACATTCACCATAGGTGAGGTCAAGAGTATGATAGGGCTAGCGATACGCGCAGTACATAGAATGGATTATAAGCCTTATTTATTAGAGATTGCCCGTATACATATTATATACATTGTTTTTCCGATAGTTGTTAAAAACCTACGATACATGATACGTATCCTACGATTTGTATCATCTCATTTGGAGAACAATACGTATCCTGTTGAGCCCAGAGTGTCCCATGGATTTGGTTACACAATGCCACTCCCTGCGACCGCTTTAAAAACAGACTTGCGGGTGCGATATCGAATGTCATAAAAGACTTAATTGAAGGGCTTCCTAACACCAATTGATTTTAGGAGAGATGGTGGAAAGCGATACGACAAGTGGTATTAGAGCCAGAAAGTCATGGGTTTGAGTCGCAGGAGCATCATCGTGAGAGAGGGATTGTTGGGCCCGGAGTACTCCTATAAATTTGGTTACACAATGTCACTCCCTACGACCGCTCTAAAAATAGACTTGCAGGTGCGATATTGAATGCTGTAAAAGACTTAATTAAAGCCCTTTCTAACACCAATTGATTTTAGGAGAGATGGTGGAAAGCGGTCCGACATATCCCACCCTGTATCCTTTTGGTATAGAAATTGTATGATATGACCGTGTATCCTATGATTTATACATGTATCCTAATTTGGTACGTATGGTCCGATTCCTTATTGGGAAAAATTCGGACCTTATTTCAAGAAGCGGAACCCCGAATGCATTAATCTAAGCTGTTTGATCTAATGATAGAATCTTTCAACCATTTGATAGACATCCAACCTCAATGTAGGACTTGTATAGTAGAAATAACCACACTTCGATTGTATTTTGCCTGACTTTTCTTTCCCTAACAAAGGGAACAGAAAACATCTTAGTTTTTAGAAACTTTAAAGTATCTAACTCTAGAATATCCTTGTGAAATATCTAGAATTTTTTTTTTGAAAATTAGTCATATGTGTAATTCTAGAATTATCTCAAAGTTTATCTTGTATGAAAATATCTTTGTACTAGAGTCTTCCATAAAAAATTGAGGTCAAGTGTCTCATTCCCCACTCTTGTCTTTAGTATTCTCCCTTCCCAAAAATCTTGGCCAACTGAACAATAGAAACTTTTATTCTTTCAGAAAACATATCTAAAATTACGCGATATGTTTCCCGATACGATCTAAATAATTGAAAAGCTGTTGAGCTCAATGCCTGCTTATATATCCTTTTTATTGAGATTCCTTGAGTTCGTTGTAACTGAAATTTAAAATGTGCAATTATATGAGCAGGGATCATCAGCATGTCAAAGGTAAAAGCTTGAGGGACAAGGAGGAGGTCCTTTTAGTCATGGAGGAACTTGCTCGCGAAGTTCTAGTAAGCTCTAATATGTAATTATTGTTGTAAAAGGAAGCCTAATCAAGTTGAAAAAACTGTACTATATTTCTTACAAAAACAACTTGTGGAGTGACGGTGATGATTGATTTTTACAGAAAATAAGATCCAAGAAAGTTGAAGAAGATGGGAAGGCAAGAGAAGCTCATCAAGCAAGGGAATTGAAGCTGTAGTGAAGGAGAAGGAGGGCAAAGCAGAACCTCCAAAGAAGGAGAAGGGAGGCAAAGCAGCTCATACAACCATGCCGAAGAAAGAGAATTTCCCTGTAGCTTCTCGGTTAGGACGATTGTTACCCGGAGCTATATTTCCTAAGTGAGAGAGATTTATAGTACGAGTAATTCTTTGTAGCAGTCTTATTAATAACTGCTGTAAAAGTCAGTTTTGAAACCGTCTATTGTTACACTATGATCTATTGTTGCTTTTAGTCAAATACTATATGCTTAAATCTGGGTTAGCCTGCGTTTTAATTAAATTAAATGGATCTTCCACTCAAATTAAGTAACTTTGTTCTTCCTAAAGAATTGTTCTCGTATTTCCTTAATACGTTTTAACTAATCTCTCTCTCCCCTCCCTTATTTTAATTTCCCGCCACCACCACTGCCATACTTATTATCCCTTACCACTCCCCTTCCCTAAATTTCGGCTGCCACCCACCCATGCCCTCATCCTATTATCCTCTACCATATCCTGCCCATCACCAGCCAAACCCACCATCATCACTGCCATTTACACCAACATTTGCACCCCTCCTCTCTCTCCCTCACTTCTCTATATAAACCTACCTCCTTCGGGCTTCGAAACTGCCCGAAAAATCAGTCCCAAACCAGCTGCATTTCAGCCCTGAACACAGCCCGTAATCAGCCCCAAATTAGTGCAGAAACTGCTGCAAAACAGTCCCAAAAACCAGCCGCCGAAACGATCCCGTTTCACTCTGAAAACAGCCCGAAAACAACTCTTAAAAACTGTCCAGTGAACCAACCTATAAAAGCTCCGTCTTGGCTCCAAAACAACCCGAACGCAGCCCGTTTTGACTTCAAAACAGTCCTGGATCTGCCACCCCGAGGTCCCCTTTCTGGTTGTCTTCTCCGTTCATCCAAAAATCTAAAAATCGTATTTTTGCTTCTCATCCTGAGTTAAGGTAGGATAATCGCTTCCCTACTCTCCCCTAAGTATAAATGTACCCGTATGTGTTAGTTTTAATACTTAGAAGCGAGGAAAATCGATCCCCATGTTGAACCCGAAAAGAACAGAACCGACACTCTGTTTTTCTTTTCCTCCTGCATGTTCTGGGGGCGACTATTCGCAGCCCCGTATTTTCTCTCGTAAGCCATTAAAAAATTTTAACTATCGAAATATGTTTCGACAGTTAGTTACCGAAATTGAGATACATTTTCGACAGTTAGTTACCAAAATTGAGATACATTTTCAGCATCAAATTACGGAAATATATGTTTCTTGTGCATTTTCGACATATAGTTATCGAAATATAATCTTGTTTTCAACAGCTATTTACCGAAAATGTATGTTCGGCAGTTGTTTACCGATGGTTGAACATATTTTCAATATGTAGTTACCGAAATATAATCTTTGAAAATTTTTAACGGGTTATGGGAGAAAATACGGGGATGCGAATAGTTGCCCCCATGTTCTGTTTCTTTTTGTTTTGAAATCATATGATGTTATTACACTAATAGCCCTAGACTTTGTATGCTTTTCGATTTAACCCCAAATGGTTTATTGCTTTTACAAGCTAACCTCAAATATGGTTTCCTACTCCACTGTATACATTGGCTTGTGATGTGGTGTTAACTTATAATGGTCACAAATGTCAATTGCATGGTGTGACTTTTCCAATCCAGATTGGGTAAGATGTTATTTATTTTTTTATAACAAAAAAAATGATCGTTAAGTCCTAAAATGACAAGAAAAGAAAAGCTATTATTATACGTAAGAGAAATATGTATTAACAGTACATACTTAATAAACTTATTACTAGTGCCTAAGAAAAAAAACACCAGTATACTTTTACTAAGCAAGATAAGATTTTAGTACAAGTTAAGAATATAAGAGTACACGGAATATTATTAAAGTAGGAAAACTCATTAAGATAGTACAAGACATAATAAAAATCTATAAATAGACCAATAAACCAGGCATGATAAATTTAATGAAACCATAAAGATACATTGGTTTAACAAAAGTTATTAAGTCTGTGAAATTAGTAGGTTATTATTTAAAACTTAATTTAAAAAAAGGGGTAAATGAGCTTCCTGGAAACAAAATAAAGTGAACACTTTAACTCTCTACTAATAACCTTAGGAATTAGGTTTGACCCTTTGACATAATTATGTTAACCGATGAACATGTAACATTTCCTAGAGTACTGCCAAACTACTCAAAACATTACAAAATTAATAATTAACCCCTCAAGTTAATAAAATTATTAAGGAACATATTTGTTCGATAAAAAAAAGATTTAAACAATCCGAAAGGCATCGGCTCAATCCAAATCTCTTGCGTGTTTAATTATTTGCACATATAAATTGTTATATTGTTTTCTCATCGAAATGTATCATGTTGTGAATTGAGTTGTTATTGATTGTATCAATTGTACTTTGCTAGAATGGACTTAGGTTCACGGGATGGTGTACGATTAGAAAACTGATAGACGTTGTTAAGTTAATAGAAAAATGATAAAGTGTTGAAGTGTGAAGTGGTGGATTGTGATTTGAGCCATGGCTATGGCAAGGGTAACCAATTAAGCCCTGTGTTGAAAAGGGTTACCTGCGGGGCCCAGTGATGAGATATGTTGTGACACTAATGTGTGATACGTCATGGGAAGTTTCTCTTTGAGGGAAGGAATGGGTCCCATGAGACGGTTATAGTTAGTGAAATGTTAATATATGATACGTCATGAGAAGTTTCTCTTTGAGGAAGGGAATGGTCCCATGAGACGGTTATAGTTAACGTGGGGTAGTGGATGTCTAGCCCTAATGTACAATACGTCATAAGAATCTAATAATGGTCATGATCATCTTTCTTCTTTCATTGTAAGGTAGACATTTTCTTTAATATGAGACATACTAGTAGAATTAAGACTTTTCATAGGACGATCCTTCAATCATATTTATGGCACGCCCTTAACAACATAATTAACACGCTCAACTTTCGCGATATGTTTACGGCTTAAACTTTTGGCCAACATCTTGACAACGGCCTATGCATAGCTTTCTATTTTGACATGAGAAGGTTACAGAAATTAGAGCACATGAATAATGTTCTATGTTTAATATATCGTTACTAAAGTTTCAAACAATCTCTCTTTTCAGCATAGAGTTACAGAGGATCTCATGTCATAATAAACCAGACATCCATCCCAACAAGTCTTCCCCCGGCCATCTTGTGAAAGCAAAACCATTAGCAACATGCATTCAAGAAATTGGACATGTATGACATATAGAACCAGTATCTCGAACCATAGTACATTGTCATGCTTACAGGGCATTGTACCTAGGACCATTTCCATGACTTCTTGAGCATCAATGAATTGCCCTATCGACCTGGTGTTTGCATGAGAATTTATTGGCCCAATCAGAGAATGACAAGTGGCCATTCATGTTGGAGCAGACGGAGTACGTACACATAGGCTGAAATACATGGAATCACACAATTTAAAGAACGATGACGTTCTAATTAACTTAATGTCGTTTTATAGGTTATGACTATCGTTGCCAGATGTCACTCAGATAAAAACTCAAAAGACGAGCAATTCGAAACTCAAAGGCGCAAATCGTATTATTCAAACAAGAGGCAGCTACACCAAGTTGACACAGTCAAAGGAGTTGAGATCCAAGCATGTAACTGCCCATTCCCAACACGATGCAGTTAAGGGCAAGTGGGGTGATAGATTAACTGAATCACCACGGTTAGAAATCATGGAGAGAAAGTTTGAATTCAAAGTTGAGATGACTTCGAAGGCAGCTAAGCAGGAAAATGAACGCCGTGGAGAAGACTCAAGAGTTTGCCTATAAATAGAAGAAATGAAAGAAGGAAAAAACCCCAGACAAATCATCAAACAAACAGTTATGCTATACTTGGTTCGTCTATTGGGCAGTAATTTAGGAACTTAGACTTAGTTCGAAGTAGTTAAGAGTAGTATGTAGTAGTAGTAATCACATTATAACCTATTCTGTTCGTTTGTGGAAGTTGGAGAATCAATTGGAAGGCAAGTTGTTTTGAATTGATCAAGGTATCTTGTTTATTCTTTGGTTTATCGAATTTTCAGTGAACCGTTGTGTCGTTTCAATACTTCTAGATAGAACAATCCTCTTCATTGAGGTAATTGAACCGACACCACAATTGCCTGATTAAGTTTGGCTTTTATAAGTTTTTTGGGTAATTTGGCTTTTATAAGTTAAATCTGAAAAAGATAATTACAAGCCTTTTCTGGCACGCTCGCACACAATCATATTTCTGAAGTAAACCAAAAATCCTAGCCAAAATTTTTTTTGGCATGCTCGGTGGGACCCACTAAGGTGTTGATTTTGGCTCTAAAACTAAGAAAACAAGCTGATGATTCCCAAATTGGTCCAGAACCAGAGGGAATTGTTCAAGTTGAATCTGAGAAAGGGGTTAATGGACAAGAAAGCCTACCTATAGGCCAGGGTGTCCAAAGTCCAAGGCCAATGTTGGACCTGGGACGAACCCCACACGTGCACTACAAGAGTGTTAGAGTAGTTCATGGGGTACATTTGGGAAGAGACCAATTGCTAAGGGAACAAGTCATTGGACTTGTGCAAGAAGTTTGTGGGCCTCTAACTCGGGGGTACAAACTCCAGCGTACAAAAAGTTTTACCCAGAATGGATAGATAGGCAATTCGAAGTCCCTAGGGGGTTTAAGATCCCAAATTTTACTCTATTTTATGGAGATGGGAGACAATTCACACTATAGCATATTGCTAGGTTCACTACTCAATGCAAGGAATTAGCAAATAATGATTTTCAGAAGTTAAAATTATTTTCTAATTCACTGACAGGAGTAGCTTTTGAATGGTACACTAATCTACCTTCTAGATCAGTTCAAAATTGGCAAAAAACAGAAGAAACTTTCCATGCATAGTTTTATCAAACTAAACCAAAGGTTACCATGGCTGACTTAGCCAGATTAAGGCAAAGACCTGATGAAAAAGCTGCACAATTCATTGCAAGGTTTAAGAAAGTCAGAACCAAATGCTAACTTCAACTTCCTGAAGATGAGTGTGTTAGATTGGCTTAGGATGGTCTGAATAAGGAACTTCGAAAGAAATTTAATTCCATGGAGTTTAGAGACTTAGTTGATTTAACCTATAAAGTCTCAAGATATGAATCTTTGTTAGAAGAGGATATAGATAGGAATAATTCTTCTTGTTCGACTTATTACAAAGACCCTATTTTTGAGATTGATGCTGCAAAAATTGTTGAACACGAACCCTATGTATGTGATAGTTTGGTTCGAAATGAAACTACTATAGCACAGAAGTTTAACAGAAAAGAAATCAATAAAGCTTACTCTTTTGATATATCAAAAGCTGATGAAATCTTTGATTACCTGTTAAAGAAAAGGTTTAGAGGTTAAACCTCCATCTATGGAAGAGAAGAAAGGAAAAACATATTGTAAACTATTTAACCGCACGAGCCAGTAGCTTAGGGGAGTGCACAACAATGAAAAAAACGGCATAGTAGAAGCAATTCGTTTGCTGGGAGAAAAAAAGAAGCAACCTGTATTAATAGAAAGAGTAAAAAAGGAAGAGTTCGAAATACAAATGACGGAATCATATTGGCAGGTTCAATCCCCCATTGGATCTTGGCCTAGTGAGATGCCCATGGTTAGACTACTAGGAGCTACTTTCAGGAAACAAATCCATCAATTCAAGTATACACTGTCCAAAACTGCAAATCCAGCTGCAACACCTCCCTCATTCGATGAAGAAACCTTCGTCCGCATCAAATAACCACATTGCTCATTCATAATCACGTTTTCTTTGTTTCTGCACATTGAAATTCCTTATGCATGAGTTTAATATACAGAGAACTGGCAATATAAAGAAAGATCTCATGAACAGCACATAAAATTGTACACCTTAGGAAACATATGATTTGGAATACTAGGACATTGTACAATGGGGAGCAAATGAGCAATTGGCATTTTATTTCTTGGCAAACGAAAGTGTTATCAGGGTGCTGAACCTTATTCTGTTTCTTACCGAATTGAAGTGTTGAAGACAAACAAAACTACAAAACTGGCATGTTTTAGAAGAAAGATAAAACGAAGATAAGATGTGCATGGAGGCACCTTCAAAAGAAAAATCGCAAAACTTGGCACATGCTACGCACCTTAGATAAGCACCATATATACCAAGTTCTGACATAGCATGATCTTTATGACAAATGCCATCACGCATCAAATATGTGGGAGCAATAGTAGGGAAAATCCTTTGCATAAGGATGTAGGCCGCATTCTCTTCAGCCCCCTCCTCTTGCAATCTCAGTAAACTTTTCCTCACATCATCTCCATAGATATTGTTCCCTGCAGAAGAACGTTGATCATTTCGTAAAAGCCATGCCGAAGGTAATAGCTAACAATAAGAGCAAGACAAAGAAGAAACAGAATGGAACCTCCGCCTTCTCTTTGTGGTTTCATGACATAAAATTCAGGTCTTTCAATTGCGTCTTTGACAATATCAGAGTCATCTAGACTCCACAATCCCGCAAAGCATTTTCGTATTTTGGCAATGTCATCTTTGTTCTCAAGAAATCTGCTCACAGTCAAGGAAGAGAAGCTTTCATGGAAGAATGCAAGTGAAGGTCTTTTTTAATGCAGGAAGGTAAAGTTGGAAACAAGTGTTTGGAAAAATATGACTCTTACACCGCTTTTCCTTATAATGTGAACTCTTGTATACCTGTTCTAGTTCCCTAAGCTGCTTAGGCTAAGCATGGTAAGTAGAAAACTAGTGTAAAGGAATCAAGTAGAACCCACTTTCTGTTTAATCATCAGGACAAGGTCATTTATATTATATATAAGTTTCATATTGAAGGTACAAAACAGTCTAATCCCAATCCACTTCGAATTGATATTTTTTCTTTCGGAGTTGCTTTAAAACCTCGGTAAACGTTGCAATGATCCAAATGAAGAGCAGCACACCAGTACAAAATAATTTTATGAACAATGAGCATTACCTCTCAAGAACATTGGGCTTTGCAAGCTCTTGTTGTATCTTCTTGGTGCCAGCTAAATGGTAAGAAATTGAAGGGCACTTGATAGCTGAGGACTGCTCCATTAAAAGCCTAGCCCTCCACTCCTACAAAAATGGAAGAATAGGGATTATTCATGAGGAACAAATGTTAAGTCCAGTTTGGTGTAGGAGTGGGAGGTACAGGTCCAGAAGTTGAAACCATCCCGAAGAGTACAAAACTGTAATTGTCAAGGAGCAGAGGGTGTGATTTTAATTAACACGGTTTGGCAAGTAACATGGAAGACTATGGGACTGAAATATGTATGTAGATTACACAACTGGTCTGCTGATGTTTTTGTTTCATTACAACCAAATAAAAAAGCCTTGATCCTACCAAAGAAGTAAAATGTGCACAAGATATTAGGCATAGACTGTAAGTTTATATTCTGGAGAGGTGGCGATAGTGAAACACATTAAAATGTGCACAAGATATTAACCAATCAGTGCACTGAAGTGCCGAAGGTTTTTGGAGGCCTAGGAGCGAGGCGCGGGCCTTATTAAAGCGAGACGCGCCTAGTCGAGAAAACATTGGAAAAGTATCAAAGACAAATAATCGAAGTCAAATGTAGACAAAACCATAAGAAAACCAAAGATATGAGCAACTATATTCTGAGGTCACCTAGGCCTTTTGACAAGCATCAGGTGAACAATAACCATACGAGTAAAAACAACTACCCATTATCAATTCTAATAGACCCCCACAAATATTGACCAACTTTTTTACCGCAATTTATTATGAGAGAAAATATAAGTAATTATTTTATGTAGCCCTACCCTACCCGTATCCAAATTTGGATCTATATTTGTCTTATCTTCAATTTCTAGGTTTGACAGCAGTGGTGGAGCCAGGATTTCAATTTGGAGGTGGCACCAAAAATTAATGTACTTCCTCTCTCCCAGAAAGATAGTCTATTACAAAAAGACGTACAATTTTTAGATAAAAAGATAAGTACTTGCGTGCATAATTTTTTAATTTCTTAACACTGCATTAAAGATCTCAGTTAGTTCTTTAATTTGACATTAAGAAATTATGCACGGAGTACTTTAGATTTTTATCCGAAAATTGCACTTTCTTGATAGTGGACTATCTTTACCGGGGAAAAGGAGTAATCAGTATTAAAAAAGTGCAAGTGTTCTAAGGTTAATAATTTATAATACATACACATTTTTATATGTTAATTATCTATCAACATATTTAGGGGGTGTTTCCGGGAGGGAATAAGTTAAGGAGATTTGGTTGTTGTTGACAAGTCGTTAGTTGTTTCCACAAACCAATAAGTTGTTGAAAAATGTCAAGTTGTTTTCACTAACCAATAAGTTGTTGATGAGTATGTGAGTGACAAATTGTTGTAAATTTCCAAGTTGTTTCTACTAACCAATAAGTTGTTGTCAAATGTCAAGTTAATTCAACTAACCAATAACTTGTTGATTAGTGTGCACAACTTGATAAAATGCCATAAGTTGTTGCTGAAAAATGTTAGTGGAAACATGGCCTTAATACTGTAAAGAACACACTTGATATAAGGTTAACTATTCATAATACTGGAAATACTACACAATTTCATCAATTAATCACTCATAAACGTACTTAAAACTACCACTGTAGAATAATGCAGAAATTACATAAATAGTTTTTTTTTGGGACCCGGGGGTAGCCCCCCCCCCCCCCCCCCCCCAAGCCCCTGTTTGACAGGTCCGACCGTCAAATATACAACTTCACCCAATACCCAACATAGCCTACGATATTACCTATACAAGGCAAAGCAACTTTCTCTATTGATTACAGTTAAATTAAAATGAAGCACATCTACTCACTGATTCTGAAGGATAGTCAGTTGGAGCATACCCAGCTCTGAAATAGATGACACCAATTGCTTGATCGCCGCTGCAATCGCAAAGCATTCAACCGACCAAAATGAGAAAAATCATATGCAAGTTAGAATACTAAAAATCAAATATTCAAGACACAATGCTACCTACACGAGAAGAGTTCCATCTGGTTGAAGCACCCCTTGCTCATCAATCTCTGCCAACGTTTTCCGAATAGTTGTAACATCATATGTGTTACACAGCTGAGGAAAACAGCTGAACGGAAACTCCTAAGCAAAATACCCATGCAGAATCGCAGATAGTATACCGATACTATTAATTCATGAAAAATATACCTGAAGACTGAGACTCCAACACAAAACTTCAACAACTTTTGAAGGATCAAAATATCTTTTTCCATTTTCCAGTGCATCCAAAATTATTTGTTTCCTTGAACTCAAATATACCTGAGACCAAGGAGTTGGCCTCCTACGACTTATTTAGCAAGATATATTAAATCTGCAGCTGAGGTCTCATATAGGAGCTTCATGAATATTACAACAAATTTCTATCCTCGAGTCAGATTGAGAAGGAAAAAGAACTCAAATATACAACTAAGCTCTCATCAAATAAAAGATTCAAGTAAGAAAAAGAAAGGAAGTCTTTTCTTACGGTTCCGTTTGCTTTGATCTAAGATGTTTTAACCATTTTTCAATGTTTGGTTGCCCACTACATTGTTACCAATTTTACATGAAACAGTTTTCAACAAATCAAGGTAATGTGACCTGCCCTTCTTTCATTTTTGAACTTTGCTCCTCTACTTACGAACTTTACAAGCTCCGGTATGCCAACTTGCAAAAAGCAACACTCGGCCACAGTGCTGCTTAACTTTTCGGGAAAAAATTTCCAAGCAAAACGTAGAAAACAATAGTTGTGTACAAAAATACATTTTCATGCTAAACATTTTTTCATAGTGAAATATTTCACACCGAAACAAACAGAGACCAAGTGTGATTTTCTTCACAAGAAAAGAAAACCAACTTGACTATGTGGCTAAGCTCTCATATAATAGCTATTAGAAAGGATATCTTTCCTTCAGTACTGTAGAAAGCCAATGTTGGTCATACATATTGCGTTCCTCAGTTTGAACCACAAACATAACTACAGCCCTGTAAACACACACTTGAAGTCAGTCACACCTTGATATTAGTAAATGCATTTACAGAAAAGAAGTCCGGTCAGTCAAATCCAACCTTGGATTACTGTATTCCTCCCAAGCTTTAGCCAATGCTTCTGCAAATCCATTCACAGCAGCATTTCTAGGAATCCTTCTGGAATCTAACCCAAGCTGCTCCTTGTACTGATTTAATAAGCTCCTGCAAAATAAGCAGCTACAATTGAAACAAGAACTCGTCTCTCCTGCTTTGGAGGATGATGCATCAGAGCACAAGAATACAGCCAAAAAATCTATAAAAGAGAACTAAATAACAAGAAGTTGATTATCTTGGGACCTACTGAGGACAAAACATACTTCTAGGTACCACAATGGTACAGAAAGAGAAGAGGAATACATATTGAGATACTGCAACCCTAATTTGACGAGTTTTCTGATACATTTTAACTTCCTGACGTTTTTGGGGCCTAATAACTACAGAAGGGCAACCCTAGTTCGATTGTAGGGGTCTGAACTCTGAACAATTGTGAGAGGTCTAGAGAGAGGCAAGAGCAAGAAGAGATCTCCATGACTCCCATTACCAAGGGCTTGAAGATCCCCTCCATGAGGGGCTAAACACCCTAGCTAGGGTGGAGATGAAGGTTCCTCCCAAGTAACTTTGTTTTGCATAGTTTCTAGGTTTCTATTCAGATTGGATTGTATGTTTCTAGTCAGATTGGATTGTATGACAAGAACCATTTTCAGTCTATGAAATTGATTTCAATATGTTCTATCTACTTTGTGTTTGAATTCTAGATGTCAAATACGGGTCATGCAATGATTTTCTTGTGTTTGCGATTTGGATGATAGAGATAGGTTATGGATGTAAGACGAGTTGTGCTATTACTATTAGACAATCCGTGCATCGACGCGGGTCGTACTAGTAAGACAATTCGTGCTATGTGATATCATGGGCCGATTGACGAAGCACGATAATTTTCTTGACAATTATTGATTGGGATAGTGAACCCTAGCTATAATCATATTAATCTGAATAGTAAACCACTGCAATGAAAGTAGATTCAAAACTGTAGATTTCTCTCTCATCTTTTCGCAACCTTATTCTACTTAATTTAGTCTTCTTAACCGAACTTAAATTTGGTTGAATTAAATTAAGTATTGATTGAAAATTAGAAGAACTAAGCCTTCTAGTCCCCTAGGATTGACACCCGTATTTATGAAGTATTCTCATTTCTCACGAGTAGAGGTTATTAAATCATGGTTTTATATATTATTTTCGGGTCATTTAAAATCTCTACCAATAGCCAAAGCCTGCACGGAAAACCATTTAATTCATAGGCTTTTTTTTTGGCTGCTATACTGCTAATAACTTTGAAATCTCAGCTAAACTAACACTGCAGCTGCTTCATTCGATATGCGAGGTCTGAAACTGGTGTAAATATGACAAATTGAACAAGTTCAGACCATAAGTTTACCCAACAACAATAACAATAAGAAGCAAATATTATACAGCTGATACTCATATACTTAACCTGTGAAGCTCACTGACAAGAGAACCGAGGCCGGGAAATGAAGCTGAAATTGTGTTGATCTCTATCTGGAGAAGTAACTTAGTTTGTTCATCAAGCATATAATCAGAGCGATGTAAACCCAAGCGTATTTCCTAGTCAGTGTTTGGAAAACAAAAAATATTAGAATGAGGTAAACAGCTTAGGGTCTTGTCCAGACACAACATATAAAGATATATGTATATGATTATTTAACAAGTTTTGATGAGGATATTAAAAAATATTAGAATTAATAGGATGAACCAGCATATTCCCACGCCATGAAACCAACACTTACTGCATCTTTACTATAAACTTACCTCTCGCTTGCCATTTTCTAGCATCTGGGAATGAATATCCATGAGTCTGGAAGTAAAAGCATCCACCATTTTTGTTCTAGGATATCAAAAATAGACCATAATTTCAGTTCACGTTAGTTCCAGATCTTTCAGAAAACAAGAGGGAAAACTGTATTAGACTGGCCTGTTTGCCAAAATTTAAAGAAACCAAGCCAAATAGGAAGAAGGGGAAGGGGGGTGGGGATTGGGATGTTGTTTAGAACACAACAGAAAAAAAAAAAAAAAAAACCCACGCCTTCTAACATGGAAACACTTATGGGAAATCATTTTTGGATATGTAAAACAGCATAGAAAACACGAGGGAGAGTAATAATGACAATAAAAGAACTACTTAGAGAGGCATTCAGATCACTAAAAGTGAAAAGGAAGACAACACCATGCTACGCCTCTGATCTAACTAGCTATCCTAATCAACCTATCCTAATCAACCTCTCAAATAAGGTTTGAACAGTAAATTTGCAGTACAATAAATGGACAAAGGGACTACTAACTTGTTGCGGGCTTATGCTAGGAACTGTGGACAGTCGAACATGCCTTTTGAGATAGAAGTAAAAATAGTTGTTAAGAAGACGTACAAGAAAAGAGAGAGTTTAGAATAACAACACTTGAAGGAAGGCAGAAACAGCTGGAACAGCCAATAGTCACCAGGCAAAACAAAAGGAGCATGATGCTTGTGAAGACTTTAGATCTGAAATCATAAAGTGAGGTCATGGACTAATTGAGAGGCGATCAAACCGAAAGAGAAGTTCATCAATTCCCAACTTAAGTGCTCCTACATTTGCTAAGAAATGTAGGTTGACCAAATCCTCTGTCCTTCCTGGATCTACGCGTGTGAGTGGGTGCCAATATAAGTGGGCTAAGAAGCACGGATATGGACACGGACACAAATGAAATGACGCGGACTACTTATTTTTCCAAAAATTAGGAAACGAATTGAAAGGGATCCGTTGAGTTTAAAAGACTTTTACATTATAGGTGTATGTATCTTATAAGTTCATGTAAAAAATCAAAATCTTATTTCTCTCACAACACAGAAATAAAATAGTTGTAACATAATCAACAATATGAAGATACAAATCAATAGTTGCTAAATAAGCATTCATGAACTGGGCGTCCATGAAAATTTCGACTCTGACCAACTTTTCAGAATACATTTTCTCCTCCTAATGCACTTTAATGTGTCCAAGAATGTCCCGAACGCGTATTAGCATGACCCCCTAGTGCTCGAGCTGCTTAGTTAGTGGTTTAATTTCTCTCTCTCTGCCAAGCAACGCACCATCACTTGAAGCCCAATTCTCCCCAGAGGGAACCACAGATTGTAGCTAAAAGATACCATGAATCACATTCCTAAGACTTGCTTGCACCTATGGGTAAATACTTCATCCTAACTCCATCAGAATGTCAGACCTGCAGTTCCATCCAGATAATAGAACACACACGCACACACACTCCAGGGAGAGAGAGTGGAAGATAACCTGGAAAGTGATTCCTGTAAAAATTCACCATCCAAACTCACACGATCAATAAGTTCATTGAAAATTGGGGACACCTCACAGGCTTGCTTCCAATGATTTTCTGGGAATGACATGGGCAATAAGGCGATTGGGGCATGAACCAAACCCACACCAGGAACTTTTCCTGATCTCTGCAAGTTAAATTACCCAATCATCACCCAGAAAACAAGTAGCTGTAGGTCTATTCTTCAAACCACTTTTTATATTTTACCACTTTGATATGTGACAGTTGGATATAAATCTCATAAACCCATTCTGAAGGCAATTCAAATTCATCTTACTAAACTAAGACGAGCATCAGGGACATGTGTTAAGGAAAATGCTAACCATAGCCCTTAGGGTGATGGATAAATATCCAAGAAAAGTGTATCGATATACATAAAAGTGTATAAATATCCACCGATGTCTATGGAAATTTGAACTTATTTAGCATTATAAGCACATATTATCCACTGCCCAGGTTAGCAAGACCCATGTATTGAAGCAAAGAAAGATCACTCAACAAAAACCTACTCTCTTTTTTTACTATTTAAGAACACTGAAGTGGATATATACTCGTATTTCTTTTGAGAAGTCACTCTACGGATAAAATCTCAGTACAGAGAGAAAGCAGCTCATAAGATTATCTTTTCAACCCCAAGGGTTGGCCTTGTGATCAAGGATTGGGACTTAAGGTTTGCTTTCTCAGGTTCGAAAACTCAACTCCTTTGGGCCTGTCTATATTGGGACCCGGCAAGTGCGCGATGGGCAGGATTAATCGAGGGGCGCAAAAGCTGGCCCAGATACCTAAGTTATCAAAAAACAGTATCTTTTCATAGCCACAGGCCAACAACGATTTCAGAGAGAGAGAGAGATGGTTCATTTTCATTCGCAAACTAACCGGTACGCTTTTGTCTCCAACAACAAGCCCATGAATTGAAGTCCAAACCAGAGCATCATAAGCCATCCTCTGAATTAATTCCGGGTCAATGTTGTGCAGATCAGACATGGGTTGGGTCGATTTTTCCTCTTGGGTTTTCATCTCTTCAGCTCTGCCACCACTGTTGATAGGAGATAATGCTGAGGATGAGGACCGGGACGTGGTGATCTTGGTGGGTTTTGGATAATAAAGGGTTTGGGATAATAATTTAAAGTGGGGATTGAAGGTAGAAAAGTTCGATTTTGATCTGTGAGGGAAAAGGGTGGTGGAGGCTGCAAAGAAAGTGGTGGTGTGGGAACAAGACGAAAACCCAGCACCCATTTTGATGGATCTCCTTCTGTTAAATGAAATGAAAAGGGACTACTCTGGAAACCCACTGCAAAAGAGAAATCCAAATTGCATTTGGTACCCTCCCAATAGTTGTCGATCCGATATCGGTAAGTACGTTTACAAATCATCCAACTTTGCTTCAGAATTTGGTCAAATTCTGAAGCAAAGTTGGATGATTTGTAAACGTACTTACCGATATCGGATTGAGATAATTTTTTATAGGGGCGCTAAAAAACAAATTTTGAACAAAATGAACGGCTCCGATCATCTTTATGGGACCCAAATTGGGTCCAAAATGGATCTTTGCAAGCTGTTTGTACAACTTTTGCTGTACTCATATCATTTCTGGTTGTTTATTGTTGATGAGATGCATAAAAATATTGGTACTCAACTACTCGGGTACATATGTTTCTCCATATGTGCGTGCGTCAACAAAAGCACAGTCAGATTTATTAGGAATACGTCAAGGACGTTGCAGCATTGGATGCCCCAATTTTATTTAATTTTTGGGCTCCCAATTTTATGTGCTTATTCTATGCATATCCATAAATTGGATTTCAGAATATGTCAAGGATGTCGCCGCATTGGACGCCTAAATTTTATCTAATTTTTGGCTCCCAATATTATGCACTTATACTATGCATATCCATAAAATTTGGTACTATAAATAAAACTTAGAACCCTGTATAAATGGGAGCACAAACTAAAAGGCCCAAAAAGTGACAGCAAAGATATAGCTGAATGAAAATTGAACCTGAATTTGAAAAAAATCGATTTATGTGTGTCAAGAAATACAGTAGTTTGATGAGAATGATATGAATAGTTGGCACATCCACGCGAAGAATTATTAGTAAATTACTTCTTTCAACATAGGTCAAGTTGATTCTTCGCCTAGAGTTCACTTTGAGTCGGTTCTATGTAGACACAATCTCAAATCCCGATCATTATTAGAGCATCTCCAAAAGGAAATGCCAAGATTGAGGTGGACAAGTCAACATACACTTTTGGCATCAATCCACAGTCCAACATACATGTCTTCTATCATGTCAAAAGTGACATGACTTTGAAAGGAGATCCAAACATGCCAATTTTGACAACAACCTCTCACATGCCAAAATTCAAACCGTTTGAAATTTAGTAGTGTGGTGGTGGAGGGTTGTTTGGTTGGTTTCCTTTAACTTATGAGCTCTATTTTTTTGTCTAAAAATATAGACTTGAATAAACAATATTTTTCCATTCACCTTATGGATTCTCCATTTTCTTAATTTCCTTTCTTTGCCACGCAACAGTCTCAATATTTCGGTGAAATATCACAATCTCAATATTCTACTGAGATATCACTACTTGAAAGTGATGAAGTGAGATTCTATTTCCTTTCTCCTTTGCTATTTTTTGTTTTTATTTAAAATGTTTAATGTAGTGAGATTCTATTTTTTAGTTAAAAAAGTTATTTTAGCAATTCTTTTCCTTTAAAATTTTTATGCCAAACACTTGCATATAATGGTTAAATTTGCGTGTAAATTTTTTTTTTCTGGCAAGTACAAATATTAGAGTTCACAAAAATTCAAAATGTAAAAAAAAATAAATTGATATAAGAGTTGGAGAGGGAAAGCTTGATGCCAAATTGGAGACGTCAAAATAAGCCTTCAAAAAAATTTGACATCTCCAACTTGAAGCCACGGGTTTGACTCTATCTCTTTTAATCGACATAATTTTTTTACATGACTAATATTCTCAACGAAATTTGAAAGCAAACAGTTTTGATCATCTTTGTAAGCTCGGAAAGGATCCACAAAAAACCTCAACTGAACAGCGTAGACAAGCCGTGTCCCATTTATAGAACTTAAAGCTGCAAAAATTTTAAAAAAAGCAATCCAGTTTTTAATTTTTTTCTTTATTTAATTTTTTTTATCTTATTTATTTAATTTCTATAAATACACCCTTTGTATATTAAAAAATATAATTCAAGAATTAAGTGCTTCAATTTTCAATTCAGTTGAACCGGGGCGAAGATCGTATTTTTTTATCATTTTATTTTAAATGGCCATAATGAATTTTTTGCTCTGAGGCCTTTCAACAAACACCCTAAAACTCATTATTTAGTTTCAAGACTCTCTTAGGATGTCCATTGAAAGGCCTTAGAGTCAAAAATTTATTACGACCATTTATGATGAAATGATCAGAAAAATAACATCTTTGCACCGGTTCAAACGGATTGAAAATTGAAACACTTATTTTTGTAACTATATTTTTTAATCTATAAAGGAAAAAAAACAGTCAGATAAACATGATCAATGGAAACACTTTTTTTTTTCTCTCAATTATTTTACAAAGCCTAGAATTAGACTTGAACCTATTAATTGTCTTACAAGTAGTCTTTCCTAGATTTTCTAGGTATAGCATGCTTAAGATTGGATTGGACATGACCATGGAGCAAATATATGGAGGGGGGGCCGGCCATATGAGGGGGGGAGAGAGGTCCTCATTTTCCTATAAATAGAATCATTTATCAAGCCATATTCAACTCACACTTTAAATCTCTCCAACTTTTCTCTCTATAAACCTTGTGTTTGTTCGTTGTTCTTACTTTGTTCTTGGTATTCTTGAGTTTTTTCTTGAATTCTTCAACAAACTCAACCCAAGGCCGCCATCAAATTAACCACCACCCGACCAGCCTCTCGATCCAAAAAGTTTAGTAGTTTAGTCAATATTTAGTTTCGAGAGAAAAAGAAAGTCTTTTCTTTTCTCTTTCGAAGCTACCGTAAGCTTACTGTAAGAAGTCACTTCGTTCGATAGCCACATTCACCTTCCATAAGCCGACGTATTTTCTTTTCCGTAGCCATACTATCTGCTAAGAAGAACGGTAAAATATTTCTAGTCACCTTTTCTAGTAAAAATTTTAGTTATATTTTCTTTTTGTGTTTAAAAATACATGTTAAGTTAAAGTACTAAAAATAGCTAGCAAACTTATTCTACTAAAAGTACTAGTCTAAAGCATAAGTGGTTTCCACTCCAAAGGTGTCCGTCCATGTGGCACTATGCTTTACGATTGTTTTTACGACTATGGAGTAACCTGAGGCTAACACCCTCGAAAGTTTGTCAACAAGTTTGGCTTCGTGCCGACTAAGGAAGGAATGGTGATTCTAACTGGACTCGTCCGACCATCCGACCTGGGACTTTCCTGGTTATTTCTATGTCAAACATAATCCACAAAATTTAGAATAATGATTTTCAGTGAAAATTAACGACTTATTAATCCAAGAAAAAATATGTGGTTTTAATCCACTTTTAGGAACGTTGCAGCGAAAAATTCGGGGCAGAATAATGGATGACTACAACTTTTCAATTTCAGATAGTTGGTCATTTGAGAATGATGTTCGTAGTGAGGAGAGCATCTCCCACAATAGTTGCGATTATACACCCGAATTTACCACCGACCAGGTTAGTTTTTACTGTTATTGCTTTGCATATTCGTTATTTATGTTAAAAGACTTGTTAATATTGTACTTATAAATATTCGTTTTTTTTATATAGATTTTTGAAAGTAAAGAAAATATGTTAGCTTGGGCGCGAAGCGTTGGTCTAAAATATGGTATTGTGGTGGTTATTTTAAATTCTGCTAATTTAAAAGGCGGCAAATTGCCGAAGTGCATTCTTGGTTGTAAAAGAGGAGGAAGGTAGGAACCGCCACAATATCTGATTGAAGGGCAATCCTTGCGAAGAAACACTGGGACTAAAAAATGCGATTGCCCATTTCAACTGTGAGGTATATCAGAACATTCATACGGTATCAAGTGGGGTTTAGAGGTTATTAGTGGTGTCTATAACTATGAAATAGCAAAACATATTGAGGGCCACGAGTACCCGTCAAGGCTAAAACCAATAGAGAAACAATTTGTGGTCGACATGGCCAACAGGACCGCACCTCGTGATATTCTTAATATTTTGAAGCAAAAAGACCCGTCAAACACTACAGGAATCAAGAGCGTTTACAACGCCATTTTTTTACAACGCCATTTTTTCAAACAAAGCAGCCAAACTGGATGGTCTAACTCCTATTCAGTATGTCATAAGTCAATTACTTAAGAAATATTACCTCCTTCAATTTCTTACAAATCCAGATACCAACGAAATCATAGATATTATTTGGGTTCATCCTATGAGCCTAAAGCTATCTGTCAACTTTCCGTCGGTACTGATCATTGACGCCACGTACAAGACCAATGAGTATCGAAAACCACTATTGGAGGTTGTGGGTATCACATCCACATGGCGAACTTACTCGCTTATGTTCGCATATCTTACTAATGAGAGAGAAGAGATACTGACATGGGCATTGGATAACTTAAAAAACTGGATGCTTCAAAAGGGGGCATCGTTGCCATTGGTGTTTGTTTCTGATCGAGATTTAGCGCTTATGAACGTCATTGAAGCATGTTTCCCCACGACACGTCACATCCTGTGTATTTGGCACATAAATCAGTGCATCATGAAGAACTGCAGCCGTGTGCTTGGTCCGGAATGGAAGCGTTTTTTCGTGTCATGGCACTCGCTTATCAATTCATCTACACCTTCGTCTTTCGAATAGAAGTGGCAACCCATGTGCGACGATTTTCGCCAATTCCCGAATGTCATAACTTACCTGTGGCAAATATGGTTAATGTCGTACAAAGAGCGGTTTGTTTCAGCATGGACAGATACATGTATGCACCTCGGAAGCAATTCAAGTCAAAGGTATAATCACTTTTTAACTTTACTATTAAAATTTTGTTCATTTCTCTACTACATTAAGGAATACTTTTTGATACTTTCCTACTTAAACACAGTGCATTATTCTATTACAAGGCAGAGTCTACACATGCGAGGCTAAAGCTATATTTGGGGGATACCATGTCATCGCTACAAACATCTTTTGATAAAATAGAAAAGATGTTGAAAAATCAGTTCGGGGAAATTAAGAAGTCGTTCGAGAAATCATTGAACATTCCACGCCACAAACAATTACGTGACGACATTTATGATCAGGTAAGGTGTCGCATTTTATTAGAGGCAATGGAGTTAATAGATGATCAGCTAGAAAGCGCTTTACAAGTATCCCCCCACATAGCTGGCTATTGCAATTGTACGATCAAAATTGCACACAGATTGCCATGCATGCATGATCTTGCATATTATCGTTCCATTTCCACTCCAATTTCGCTATGCAGTATCCATGCTCATTGGACTAGGTTGTCTATGCACGCAATAGAGTTTAATGATGAGGGAACACGACCTGACAGGACATCTCAAGTTGTTGAGATATTAGAAGGGATGGATCCATGTATGCGAGAGCATATCATAGACAAGTTTATCGATATGGCAGATCCATCTCATAGCACAGTTCGACATCCATCGTACAACACAGAACATAGAACTCAACCTGCAGGCAGAGATGAGCAAAGTACACGTCGCATACCTTCTTTTTCAGAAGCATCCACTTCAGGATCAAGGACTGCAACATCGCAAGTGAGAGGGAGAGGGAGACGTGGGAGGGGGTCGGGGGTCGGGGGTTCGCAACACTCAATCTACAGTTCCACCCATCCCTGATTGCTACATTCAACGATTACCTCAGGCTTATCAACGTTATATTTCTCACACTATTGACGTGCTTGGTGACGGTCATTGTGGATTCAGGGCGATAGCTGCACAAATCGGGTATAGTGAAAATGATTGGAATCGAGTACGAGAGGAGCTTATGGAAGAGATTTGACAAAATTATTATCTATACAGTGTGATTTATCCAACATATGATTTGCCAAACCAACTACTACGCTTACTGGATTGCTTCGAGCCTTGGGCACCGGAAGCACATTGGATGGACGCTATGACTTTGGGAATTGTCATCGCAACAAGGTACAACCTTGTACTGCATACATTTGACGAGTATGTTTTCGGTTGTTTTACTCACTTGCCATTGAGGTCCCCTCCAGTTCCAGTCGAAGACCGCCAAAAAATTGCTATTGCCCGTGTTAACAATCACTTCGTGCAAGTTTTCTTACAACTTCATTACCCTGTACCACTCATCCCAATATAGTGGCAGAACCATGCATCAGACGAAGCTAAAGGATGGGCTGCTAGTTATGGAACACGTATTCTATTGTCGTACAAAATAATGGATATAAGCGCGCCGGGAGCAGCATTTGGAGGAAATATTGATTAGAATTTGTATTTTTATGTATTTTCATGTTTTGACAATATGTACTCAATTATAATAAAATGAATTTTTGTTTAAATTTATTATTGTTCATTAGAAGTTATTTTTATTATTCATTGTTGAGACAAATTAATTAACTAATTAAAATAATATAAATTTATTAAGTATAAAGTCAATTTTAATTGAAAATAGAATTTGAGTTAACAAAAAAAAAAAAAGAAGGGGGGAAAATGGGAAAGGAAACAAATCATGAAAATAATTGAAAAATAGAAAATAAAGAGAAAAAGAAAAGAACAAAAAATATTCAAATTGGGAAAAAAAGAAAAGGAAATAAAGAGAAGGAAAAAAAATACTCGCTGTGTTTGGATGACAATTTTGGATTGAAAGTTTTGAGTTAAAATGTAAAAATATGTGATTGGATGAGTTATTTGAAAAATAAGTGGGACCCACTTAACAGAAAAGAAAAAAAAAAGGAGGAGGAGGAGGGGCAGTTACATCTCGTGACAGACTCTGTCTCCTCAATTCATCCCAAACAGAGGGGGAGGAGGGGCAAGCCGGGAAGGGAAATGATACACCCACCGAGGGTCCACCCACCGCACCGCCCACCGCACGCCGGCCGGGCCCACTCCGGCCACCGGACGGCCGATCCGAACCGTCCAAAAATTCTATAAAAAAAAACCGAGTGACCCTAAGCGGAAATCAACGGCATCCGACGTGTGTAAGTGCTCGATCCGAACTTCTAAAAATCAGATGATCTGAGCCGTTAAAAAATGTAAGATTGGTTCGAGCACCTACACATGTCGGATGCCGTTGATTTTCGCGTAGGCCCACTCGGTTTTTTTTTATAGAATTTTTGGACGGTTCGGATCGGCCATCCGGTGGCCGGAGTAGGCCCGGCCGGCGTGCAGTGGGTGGACTTTCAGTGGATGTATCATTTCCCAGGGGGGAGGGGGGGAGGGGAAAGGGGGGGAAAGGTGGTGGGGCCGGAGGGGGTGTGTGTGTGTCAGTGTGTCAGGGAGTGCAAAAAGAGGGCGGCCTTGGAAGGCCCCACATTTTTGCATTTCAAAAACTTGTTTTTGAAACAAATTTCCAAATGGCCATCCGATCACAGTGACTGTATTCAGGAAAGAAACAAAAGGCGGGGGCGAAAGCACTCCTCAAAAAAACACCCACTGATTTTAATCTTATATTCTATGACTGTAATCTTCAAGAAAGGACGCATTGAATTTGGGCATAAAGATTAAAGACATCAAAATGTGCACTCACAACCAAAGTCAGTCTTTACAACCACCGGACAGATCATGTCTTTTTAGATTACTCTTTATTTCGAGGGGCATATTATACCCTCAACTCATCTGGTAAAAGTTAGTTACAGTTTCATGGCAAGTATTTATCCCAAAAAGACAAAGATTCGTAGCGAGTAGTTATTTGAGAAAATGTGATTCCTAGTACTGTTTAGGTTTCTCAGAAAACCCAAAACCTGAACCGACTTTGATCCAGAACATCTTAAAACAGACAGAGTTTGGGCTATGATTGCCCAATTTCGCCACTATTTGTAGGTGCGGTCAAGATTATGATCGTTGACCCCAGAAGAAGTTTGACCTACCACTCACATGATGACGCGTGGAAAGATCGTGAGATTGACTTGTGGCAAGCAGCTGCCCCACAGAGAGATTTGGTGCCACGAGGTATAAGATGCGTTGACGTTGTGCAAGATGGGCCTCGCGCAGCTGAACAAGCTTGCGAGGGTATTGAGGCCCGCGAGAGTCATCGCGAGGGCAGTTGGGACCGCCAAGGTCTCGCTGGCAGGGCCGCGGTAGTCCCGCGGACGGGTGGGGTTCGCGGCAAGATGTGCCCCACGCAGCTGAACAAACTCGCGGGGGTATTAAGGCCCGCGAGTGTCATCGCGAGGGCAGCAAGCCCGCCAGGGTCTCGCGGACAAGGCCGCGACAGGCCCGCGGAAGGGCAAGATCCGCGGCAATAGGGGTCCAGCGGAGGTTTTGTTCCTTGCCTATAAATACCAGTGCTGGTATTCAGATTAAGGGAGGGAGGACCTCTCCTTCAAGGACAGACAGAGAGACACACAGATTTCTAGAGAGAGAGCCATCTCCTCTAGAGAGAGAAAACAGATTTCTAGAGAGAGAGCCATCTCCTCTAGAGAGAGAAAACAGATTTCTAGAGAGAGAGAGCCATCTCCTCTAGAGAAAGAAGATAGATTTTTTAGAAAGAGGGAGAGACCATCTCCCCGGGAGGAAATTGGAACTACGTTTGACCTGATTCCCTGTACACCGGGATACGTAGGCAGCCCTGATGACTCGGGCACGGTCGCACGTTTTATGTCTCTTCCACCCCTTCATCTAAACACTAACCATTCTTTACCTCTCCAGCACATTTTATTCTCATGAATATTTTGGGCTCTATTTTGAACCCCGAGGAGATGGGTCCAGATTTTGACCGCTCCTACATTAGGCGACTCTGCTGGGGAGGTGGATTGGTTGGCTGTTTAGTTTTCGAGCTACTTGGTTTCGGAGCTGTTTTGCAAGAATCACTTGTAAATATAGAGGATAAGAATCAACAGGCCCAGATCTACATATCCAGAACAGAAGAATGAGAGAAGCGGCCTTGAAGACCTCAGCATCCCAGTCAACCACAAAAATCTATGGGGGCAAACATGGCTTGAAGATCTCTGCGCTTACCGACACTTAAAGATTCCCGTGCTGAATTTTGTCTTGGAACCACTCATCAAAACTCTCTATCAAGAGGGAGAGGTCAGATCTATTCCCTGATTACTTTATAAAAGAAGAAAAGAAAAGAAAGAGAAGCCTGAAAGATTGGCCTGAATCATATTTATGTTTAAATCTGTATGTACTTTGATGCATCTTTCTATGCAACGCGGACTCACACTTGTTGTTGCTCCACGTTTTTTGGATTCTATTCTAATCACAAATATGTGGTCTTTGCATGAGCCGCGCAATTGACGAGAGAGATTACCTCCGCTACAACCCACTGCGGAAGGAAACTTGCCGCCACGAGATCCACTGTTTACCCCCTCAAAGCTTCACATGTCGGCGAGTTACAGAATCTCGACGGCCGACGTGCCGTGAGAGTCAAATTAAGCCATGGAGATTACTCTGAGGAGAACCCTCCAGGAGAAACAGTCTGAGCCGCGGGGATCACCGTGGAGGATCATCAACACAAAGCCAAAACCATTGATGGTTCAAACTTTCCGCGAGTCGCGTATGGCCGGGGGAGTGGCGAGCCGCCGCGAGAGTCCCCGGTCGCGGGAGTCACTCCAAGGTGGACAAGCTAGGAGGTATATTGCGGGCATGACGGTGCTCTTATTTCACACAAAGTCGCGGGAACCATCGCGGAGGCGAACACGCCACGATGATTAGTCCGAGCGCGGGGATTACCGCGGAAGGACAGCATGAAGTCAAGACCATCGCGGGTTCAAACCCTCCGCGGCGTCACTTGGAGAGGGTGTCACTCCGAAGTGGACTAGCTAGACCACGTCCGCGAGAGGTATGCCGCGGGTACGACGGTACTCGCGGAACCATCTTTAATTCACATTTGTCGCGGGAGTCACTGCGGAGAAGAGCTTGTGGCCGCGCGACTCGTCGCTCATCCTTGCGAAGTTCACATGACGCAGTAGCAACGAAAAATGCTGTACGAGTCACACATGGCCGCGGACTGGTAAACTATCAATGGAATCACCACTCGTATTAACACCATTCATGGGAACCCGCCACCAGAGTAGACTGTACTTGTGGATTCAACGTAGCGGCGAACATGCCGCCGGTAGCATTTCCTACCATTTTCTACGTTGCGGATTTAACAATAATAGACCAATGGCAAAAGCACCGCGAATGCCGGAATTAATTCTTGGCGAACATGTCGGAATGGCCACCCCGCGGGAGCCACCGCGGAGGTGAAAACTGAAAGCAAGACATCTCCTACAAAGGGGAGTATCACAGGTGCCAGAGTTAGCGCGAATCCTGAACAAGGGCGAGGGGCGCGAGATGCACCGAACAGGTGCCAGAGTTAGCGCAAGTCCTGTTCTCAAGGGCGAGGGGCGCGAGATGCACCGAACAGGTGCCAGAATTAGCGCGAGTCCTGATCAAGGGCGAGGGGCGCGAGATGCACCGAACAGGTGCCAGAGTTAGCGCGAGTCCTGATCAAGGGCGAGGGGCGCGAGATGCACCGAACAGGTGCCAGAGTTAGCGCAAGTCCTGTTCTCAAGGGCGAGGGGCGCGAGATGCACCGAACAGGTGCCAGAGTTAGCGCGAGTCCTGAACAAGGGCGAAGGGCGCGAGATGCACCGAACACGTGCCAGAGTTAGCGCGAGTCCTGAACAAGGGCGAGGGGCGCGAGATGCACCGAACAGGTGCCAGAGTTAGCGCGAGTCCTGATCAAGGGCGAAGGGCGCGAGATGCACCGAACAGGTGCCAGAGTTAGCGCGAGTCCTGAACAAGGGCGAGGGGCGCGAGATGCACCGAACAGGTGCCAGAGTTAGCGCGAGTCCTGATAAGGGCGAGGGGCGCAAGATGCACCGAACACGTGCCAAAGTTAGCGCAAGTCCTGAACAAGGGCGAGGGGCGCGAGATGCACCGAACAGGTGCCAGAGTTAGCGCGAGTCCTAATCAAGGGCGAAGGGAGCGAGATGCACCGAACAGGTGCCAGAGTTAGCGCGAGTCCTGAACAAGGGCGAGGGGCGCGAGATGCACCGAACAGGTGCCAGAGTTAGCGCGAGTCCTGATAAGGGCGAGGGGCGCAAGATACACCGAACAAGTGCTGGAGTTAGTGCGAGTCCTATTGAAAGGCGAGTAGCGCGAGATGCACCGGGCAGGTGCCGGAATCAGCGCTAGTCCTGATATAGGGTGAGCATCATGAGGTCAAACTCATCGAAGAGAGTAAAGGTCCAGACGCCTCAACGGCAATAGCAAAAGGAAGCAGCAGTACGCATCCTTATCAGATTCGCTCAGACGCAAAGACATTACGCACACGCACGACAACATGAGTGTCGCACGCGCACGGGAGGCATATGTAGGTGCGGTCAAGATTATGATCGTTGACCCCAGAAGAAGTTTGACCTACCACTCACATGATGACGCGTGGAAAGATCGTGAGATTGACTTGTGGCAAGCAGCTGCCCCACAGAGAGATTTGGTGCCACGAGGTATAAGATGCGTTGACGTTGTGCAAGATGGGCCTCGCGCAGCTGAACAAGCTTGCGAGGGTATTGAGGCCCGCGAGAGTCATCGCAAGGGCAGTTGGGACCGCCAAGGTCTCGCTGGCAAGGCCGCGGTAGTCCCGCGGACGGGTGGGGTTCGCGGCAAGATGTGCCCCACGCAGCTGAACAAACTCGCGGGGGTATTAAGGCCCGCGAGTGTCATCGCGAGGGCAGCAAGCCCGCCAGGGTCTTGCGGACAAGGCCGCGACAGGCCCGCGGAAGGGCAAGATCCGCGGCAATAGGGGTCCAGCGGAGGTTTTGTTCCTTGCCTATAAATACCAATGCTGGTATTCAGATTAAGGGAGGGAGGACCTCTCCTTCAAGGACAGACAGAGAGACACACAGATTTCTAGAGAGAGAGCCATCTCCTCTAGAGAGAGAAAACAGATTTCTAGAGAGGGAGCCATCTCCTCTAGAGAGAGAAAACAGATTTCTAGAGAGAGAGAGCCATCTCCTCTAGAGAAAGAAGATAGATTTTTTAGAAAGAGGGAGAGACCATCTCCCCGGGAGGAAATTGGAACTACGTTTGACCTGATTCCCGGTACACCGGGATACGTAGGCAGCCCTGATGACTCGGGCACGGTCGCACGTTTTATGTCTCTTCCACCCCTTCATCTAAACACTAACCATTCTTTACCTCTCCAGCACATTTTATTCTCATGAATATTTTGGGCTCTATTTTGAACCCCGAGGAGATGGGTCCAGATTTTGACCGCTCCTACACTATTCTCATTGGAACACAATCACCTCTATAGATTACGCCAGCATCATCCTCAGCAATGAAAAAGGAGCCGAAAGGGTGGGCTATGATTGCCCAATTTCACCGCTATTCTCATTGGAACACAATCACCTCTGTAGATTACGCCAGCATCATCCTCAGCAATGAAAAGGAACCGAAAGGGTGGGCTATGATTGCCCAATTTCGCTGCTATTCTCATATTGGAACACAATCACCTCTGTGGATTTCGCCAGCATCATCCTCGGCAATGAAAAAAGGTACCGAAAGGGTAAAAAAGAATACAAGGAATAGACTGTAATGGACCCCATTCCTATTCCATCTTTATTCCCTACACATCAGGTTACAAAAAGTCACTTTCAAGTAAATGAAATGCCGAAAATGATCGATCTACTGAACTCTTGAAACTAGGAGCAGCATATATTTGTCATCAACACCAATAGATCACGTTCTTGTCGAAGGATAGCCGGCTATGGTTTAATCCGTCCACAAAGACGCCAGTAAGCTCCAGTGTGGAAGAGAGATTTCTCAAAAACCCATATATCCCGGACGAGAACCTATGCAAAACATGCAAATACTCAGCTATCTTTTGTTTTAGAGGGAAGGACAAGAAATTAGTGACATGCAGCTAAAACTATTGACATTGAAAGAAGAAAGATATCAGTAACAGAAATGTAGTTCAACCTACTTGAGAAGAGACATTAGAGTTTGAACCCTAAAACATATGGTTTTAAGCATTATGCCATTACCTATCATGCCTTTCAAAAAAAAAAGAGCATTACTTATCATAACAACAATCTCATCAACGCAATTACATCCTTTCTTTCCTGGCATAAGGAGCACCCCTATCCTTGGCACCAATTAATAGAAAATCACAAGAAATGAGTAACCATATTTATTTCCCCTTTTCCTCCCAATTACTTTCTTGAGCAATGGTGTGCAACAATCTTAACTCATGGCCCGCGATAATTCTGGTCTTCCTTTTCCCAGGTTTCCTGCATTACCTTCCAATGCGTTGGCTACTCCTCACCGATAGAAGCAACTCTATAACCACATTTTGGCAAGACGTTTATAAAGTGCCCAACTTTTCAACCTAGGATTATGGCTGGTACGAAATTCTTCTACATTCAAAGGCAGGTGTCAATACATTATAGAAGCATTTCCCCACTTACAGTTAATTGTGTAATTATGTCTGTTCCCATTGCGGGTATACTAGTCCCGACCTGCCATGTGGATTTCCACACTGTCAAAGGATACAACTGGAAGCTCATTCCACTGGCCTAGGAGAACTTCCCCTCACCATAGGCCACAGGTCTCTTCTACCTAACAAGACTACAGATTCGGTCAGCCCTCGACGCCCCCGATGAGAGCTCTAGGGCACCCTTGCTAGAGGTGGATTACAGCGGGAGCACCACACGCAGAACCTTCAGAGGAAATTGGATTGGAGGCTAGAGTTGGAGGTTTGTCAAGGTGAGGCGACACTGCCCACGTGGGAGTTACACCCCCTACAATTCTCTCTCTCTCTCTCTCTCTCTCTCTCTCTCTCTCTCTGTGTTGCTCCAAGCTCTCATACCTTGAAGCACTGATACAGACACACGACGCGCCACAAAGATGACGACACACTGACATGCAAAGTTCCAAAAAAAAAAGTGGACACAGAACTGTTGGGGACACGTTGAAGCCAATATATTCATGTATTTTATGCCATAATTGAAAAATGGAAAAGAAAATGCTCTAATAATAATTAGAACACCAGATATGCCAGTATTCACATACATCATTACATTGTTTACTAAAGTTTCAAACAAAAAGCGTTCATCATTCATATGGATCTGTATCAACAGAAATAAACCAAGCATCATTATCAACAAAAAGAACTCTTTCCTAAATTTTAACTAGCAACCTAGCATTTCATTTGAGAGCCCCCGAAGTGTCCTGAGGTGTTCTAAAGTGTCCTCGGAGTGTCCAAAAGACATACATTGAGAAAAAATTAGTACGAAATCTTTGATTCAAGTGTCGGATATGTGTCCAGAGAGTGTAAGTGTCTGAAACTGTATGCGACACCTCCATTGATGCCATCAAGTGCCTTCTATCTTCCAGTGCACATTCATAAATTGATATCTAATTTTTGCTCATTCAATTCTTAAAACACATTTTACCACAATTCATATCTCTTGGGGCCCTATCATAGGCTTTTTAAAAGTATGTACATATATTGTGATAGTATACTCACTAACTCAATAACTTTAGCACAACCTTCAAAATTGTTGGATACTTGTTTCAGTTTCTGAGATTTTATTCTGTATATCTCATTCAATGCTTTGTCAAGTTTCTATGTAAAATCACAAGCTCAATACCCCCATAATTTGAACAATATAGATCCCCCCTTGTATAATAGTACAAATGCACATAAGCCACTAAGCTGACATTTTTTTTCCATCCTTCCATAATTAAAGCAATGATTAGCCACCAAAAGTACAAGGACGCAAACACTGTGCAAAAGTTGTACAAACCAAAACTAGATCTCATCACGAGAACTTAGCTCCCCTATGGAACCAATAAATGCAGAAAATAAATCTATTGCACACTTGTCATGTTGAACGTTTTAACTGTATCTGATTGATGGGGCACCACCCCGTCGTCATTCAACTTCATCCCATTCCACTAACATGAACGCACAAGGAAGTCAACAGTAAGCACTATTCAACTGATTAAGATGAACAAGCTAAGAAGCACGGATACGGATACGGGACACGACACGACACGGATACGTAGACACATGGTTTTTCCAAAAACTAGGACACGGACACGGTAGGGGATACGTTAAGTACATAAATGAATAAATATATTTATATGAATAAATTTTTTGCCAAATTAAAGATGAAAAGTCCAATGAAAAATGAGAATAGAAGATTGTGTTTTCATCGTTAAGTTATTTGATATTGGTTTTAAATTTGGCTCATATCTCAAATATTACATTTTTACTCCATTTGAAGTTTTAAAAATCACGTAATGACCCAAAACGGGTCTGATACATGTCCAATACGTGTCGGAGCGTGTCCAAAACGTGTCTGACTCAAAAAAATAATTAAATATTCAGACACATAATTTCACGTGTCAGACATGTGTCGGGAATGTGTCTGTATCTGACATATTCGATGCAGATACGAAAGGCCTGTAGAAGTGTCCGTGCTTCTTAGTGTACAAGTCACAATTCATTCATGAAAGTAGTCGGACAGAGCTGATCCGAAAATTCTTACAGTTCTATATACCCTACCTCCTTGTTTTTATCTCCAGCAACAATAGCACCTTTCGAATCATATGCCTCAAATTTCTGCAAGAATATCAAATTGAATTGTTTCAAAACATATACAAAATATACTTCCACTTACAACCCAAATGACAATATTCCAGCCACACAATGCCAATTTAAGGAGATACAACAAGTTGTGCTTAAGTGTATCCCACTATGGAGTTAATTACAATCCTCAAAGAGAGAGAGAGAGAGAGGTTTTCCCTTTTGGGGGTGTTGAAGAAATGACTTGAAGTCCATTGGACATCCAAAAGCTGCTTATAATCAAATTCTAAAACAGCACTAGACTAAAAAGAAGTCATTGCTGATATAACACAATCAGCACAACAGCCTTGGTCCAATATCCTAAATGAAGTATGGCACTATGTTCATTTGAGTCTCCTAACCTCCTGTTTTATATAAAAGGTAGTCACCTGTCTCATCTAAGAAGCATGGACACGTAAACCAGTGTCAACATCACGTATCTTGTCCGGGATAAACTCTGTCAAGTTTGTATGATCTATAACAAGTTGTTTGGTGCTGGGTTGATGATAGGAGTTCAGACTTCAGAACACACAACAGAACTTATTGAGTTTATCATTTGCAACTACAACTTTTTTTGATATATTGTAATCCTATTTGTATGCACAGGGTTATACATATACCAACTAGACAATAAAGGTCAAATCAAGATCCAAAACAAATGTCCTACTCCTAAATAATAAGAACCAGGTTGAGGGATGCCATTTTCCAATTGGGACAATTTTGCCCTTTAATTTCGTCCATTTTACCAATTGCCCAGTTCTATCTTCGTAATTACAAGTATCTTTGGGGGCAATTGCAAATGTGCCATGCCTTTTGGCCTTTCCTGTGGGAGTGACGTGGTCTTCTCCCGTCCAAATATTTTCCTCCTCTTTATTAGCAACAAAGAAGACGATCTGATAAAGGCCTCTCTCTCTCTCCTCTCCTTAGAGCATCTTCAGGCGACTGGGGATATCTCCGGCGAGGTCAAAGTGGAGAGCCCATGCGCCCAAAACCGGTTTCCAGCAGCCTCCCCGGACCCTCGCCATTTACTACCATCGCTACGACTCCTCGCCACAGGGAGCGAGGTATTTCCCCTCACTTCGCCTCTCTCTCTCTCTCTCTCTCTCTCTCTCCCCTTGCTTTCACCGGATCCGGCACCGGAAAACGAAATAGGAGTGTATCACACAACACCCACAACCCAAACATATCTTGCCGTTGTTGGTCGTCGTCGTCGTCCAACTCCCACAGCCCAAATCCGTTTCAGTCCACGTTCACGATTCTGGTGGGTTTTCCGATTTCCAGTGGGTTTATTGATTTGTATTTGGTCGAGTTCTGAGACTGCCCTGCTTCTGGGCTTCATCCGGATGACTGCCCGGTCGATCGGACATGCCCCTGGGCTTCATCAAGGTTCGATTTCTAGCCCCATCGATTGACACCTACTGTAGCATCGATTTTTGCCTACCCATTAGCCTAAAAATCTGATCTTTATATAGCTTAATAAAACCTCAAATCATACCATTTATACATACAGTTTTATTGTGGGTGTATCTCCAAACTTGGAGGGATAAAGTTAGATTTTGAATTACTTATAAAATAAAATAAAATCGGTTTTCAGTTTGGTATAAGATGGGTAGAAGAAGTTTGCAAGGGAGTGAAGATAATAGAGGTGGTTGTTCTCAAATTCTTCTAATACAGCAGACTACCCTAAAGCTTCATTCATCCGGATATGCGTATATATTCGGATGTGCATATATGTGTGTATGTATGGGTTTTGTATGTTTTTTTTTGTTTGGTTTTCTATTTCTATTTTGTTTATTTATCTGATACTGATTGATGTGAACAAGAGAAATCATACAAAGTGAACTTAGGCCTGATACGGCGCACGGCAAGACAAAATCGGTTGCAAGAGCCAACTCAGCCAAGAGGCTTGATGGTGGACCGGTGGTTTGTAATCGTCGCACCAGTTAAGAGAGTTAGAGACGAGGAGTAGGACTGTAGGAAGATGTCACTTTGAGAGCTCTTTAAGAAACCAATTTGTTGAAAGTAAAAATCAAAAAGTGGGTCTGCCGACACTTCTTGGCTACCAATTTTTTTCCCTTAACCTCTTTCTCTAACTATATCTCTACTTCTTTCTATCTCAGATATGAGAATTCTACTCCATGGTCAGGTTTTGTTGACGTAAGATGTCTAATTTTTCCTTCTTATTTAGCCTCTTGAATTTCTAGAGTTCTCATATATCTTATTCATTTGGGGGCTATATACATGGCACTCCTACTATTTAGGCTTTCCTGTTTGTATAAAGCGATTTAAAATATACCAAGATTAAATGTAAAGCTGATGATGTTGCTAAGGTTGTAGCATTTTGGTTGGAGCTTGGCAATGGTAAGAAGTGGGGAGGGTTTGAAATTGGGGGAATTGAGGGCTTATCACCTAGTAATGCTTTGGTGTTTGTCTCCTACAGGTTCCAAGGGACGACAAAAGAGCCATAGCATGTGAACTGAATGAAGGTTAGAAAATACCTATTGTAATTGATTGGTTGTTCCTTGTGTCAATGTTGCTTTCCTTTATTTTGGAAGAGAAGTACTACTTGGCTACCGTACAAAATTGCTTAAGATGACCTTATTTGGCAATATTTATTGCAGCAGAAAGATGGACTCAATGTTAGAGCACATGTGGAACACGCGACAAATTCAGGAAATATTTTTCCCAAGGGCTAATGTAAGGTATTACTTCTGATTTGGCCAACAAGAAAAAAAAAACTTCACTTTGGAATTACTGCCTAGCAAATAAACATTTTTGTCATCGCAATTGCGGTCCATCCATGGGTGAGCAGATTAGTTGGGGTATTGTATGCTATGTTGTTTGTCATGTTCTACTTCACTCCACCCCTTTCATTTACATGTTGACTATTTCATATTTGAGAATAGGTCTGATGGGGGAAAAAATTAAGATAATTTTTGGTGATAGGGCTCCATTGGATGGTACAAATGCTCGGCATAATCATAGTCCTGGAGAGCTCCTTTAGTTCAGAGGAGACGATTGGCATGTATATTTAATGTGGAAGCAAATTTTACTCAAGTCTAGAGAAACTAGGATTAGTTTTGGGGTTTCAATTTTATGCTTACGGACTATATTTTAACAAATTTATATGCGTAATTTTGAATTTTTGGACTGGATTCAGATTTTTGCTCACAAACTTTGAATTCTTGGTCAGGGTTTTTTGCTCACAGAGTTTGATTTCCAGATTCAGAATTTTTGGGTTAGGGTTTTGATTTTTAGTTAAGGTTTTAATTTTTGGTTTTAGTTTTTAATTTTTGGTTAGCATTTTTACTGTATTTATGTGTATCCAGGCCTGGATTGGTAGTTGAATGGTATATATTGTTGGCTACTATTGGCTATGATATGAATTTCATATATTGTTAGCTATAATGTTTCAAAATCTGAGCCAAAAGGCATAGAGTGCAATTCAAATGCAGTGCAATTCAAATGCAATTTGATGAATGCAGTTTTTAGTAGACTTTGAATGCAGTTTTAGTGCACATTGCCATGGAAGTGCAACTGTTGCTGTGTGTCGGGGTGTCCAAACTGCAGTTTTATTTGAAGATTCGAGGCTGTTTTGGTGCAGTTTTTTGTGTAATTTTACTGCAGTCTCTGTGGCAATGATGATTGTGTGAGCTCACAAATGGGCTACTTCCAGTTTTCAACTATATTTCTGGGTGTGTTGAGCTTGGCAGCTATGTGCAATGTTGAACACAATTTTTTCCCTTCCCAAATAGGGTCCCTTTTTTTAAAAATCGGCCCCGACAATGGACCCATGCTCAAGGATAGATAGAAGCATTGATTTTGAAAGATGGGTGTATTGGAAATCCTGTGTGTGGGTGTATTGCTATTTACTCAATGTTTCTCAGGACAAAGAGCAGATGAAGAGCTTGTAGGAGAGGAAGGAGGGGTTTAATATAACTACTGCGAGCTTTACTGGTGTTATGCTCCTTCAGTGTCTGTAAATAGACTATGATCTATGTGGTCCGTATGTAAATCATCTAATGCTTTTGCTACATTGATCAATCTATGTAATATATCTTCCTAGTTATTTCCATAATCTTCTATTGCTTCCGGCTCAAAATTACAAACAAGGCATATCTAGCCTATATCAAAACTTGTTCCCTTCAACGGGCATGCATTCGTGCTGTGCACAAAGGTGAACCTAGTCACTAAAAAAATCAAGCATGAGATACAAATGTTAATTGTGGCAACTCATACGAAATAAGCTCATTATTGAATTAAAGTGACCAATTCACTGAATACAGCATAAGATCAGCTAATAAATATTATACTGTGCAGTACGCAAGTGTGATAATGAAGAGGCAAAAGAATAAGGTCATGAAGTAGTTTGTAAGGTAGCCGAAAATGGAAGTGCAAGTGTTAGCTCCTCTGTAGTGTTTGTATAAGTTAATAAATGCTGTCTTCGTAAGTTAAAAAATGAGTGTTCTATAGGTGTAGGTTAGAACACACTGCATGGCATGTTGTTTGGGGATGGGTTATAGTTTGCCAGCGGAGACAGTATGGATCGGCAACAGAATTATTGTTTTTACTATCTGGTTCTGCAACTTTGTTTGCTGTTTGTTACAGAATATTTATCAACAAAAAGTAGTAGCCACGTGCCAAACCACCTGTACACACACACACACACAAGCTATCGATATACTTGGAAAATGAAGATAAGAAATGTTTCGTAACTAAGAACTCCAAGAAGTAACATTCACATTTAACAAGGTGTAATAAGTCATGGTTGTTAACTGGTTTCCTATGCGACCCGAAAAGGAAGTGCAGGGTTCAGAAGTTTGCATGACTGAACTGATTCTGCAGTAAAGTTCCAATGATGTACTCAAGAGTCAACACCAAAGCTTAGGAACCCAACGTGCGTAGGAACATTCATGAATGAAGAACATTGTAATAGCTAGAGAATAAACATGTACAACTGCAACAGAATCTGATTACAAACATCGTACCTGCTTGGTCAGAAACTCAAGTGTAAGCTGTATAAACACTTTGTTGACATCATTTCGATCAATGCCGATCTGTAAAAGAAGTAGGTATGCCCTGATATCATCACAAAATAGTGGCAGTACTGGCTGTCTCAAAGTGAAAATCATCCATATTCCTCTTCTTATTAGTTACTATGATAATTCACCCGAACTGGGATATAAATACTAACCTACAGGTGGAAATAAAAGAGAAAACCCAACTTCCCTTGTTAGTACAATGCACATGGATAATCTACAAATCTGAATCCTGAATTCCAACAACTTTCTTTTATTAGCCAGAAATCTGACAATCTATTGGGACAATCTCTAGCAAGCCATTAACATTACCTTCCACTTGTTCTCCTTCCTTTTTTCTCCCTCAGATGAAACTTAACAATTGTTTAACATGAGAAATTGCAATTTTTTTTGCTATTGAAGGGAACCGACTGAATCAATAGATTCAAGACAACACCGCGACAACTGGCATTTCATGGGATCCCAGTAGAGAAGGGAGTAACTAAAGACATTAGACATTGCCAGGAGGCTGCCGCCGCAGCAGAGCAGCGGGGCACTAATTCTTTCTCATGTATGATCAGGACATCAGGTACCAGAAACATGGAAGAAAGCCAACAACAATAAACCAGAAGTTTATGCACCCTAGCATAGTGCCAACTGCATAGAAGTGCATATACAACATGTACAAGGAAAGGGAAGTCATCATTTTTCATTTTCCTATGGCGTTTCTAAGTTTGTTTAACTTGGGAAAAATTTGACCAACCTTCAATCACATATGTGATGTCAATAAACTAATATGGAGTTTGTTGTTTTAGCATAATACTTGCCATGCGAGCACGTAGAGTTCTTATTTTGACAACAGGTTCTACTAGTTCCCAGTAGAGTGTACTCCATCTCGATTCCCTTTGTTTGATTTCATTCTTGAGGCCCTGTCTTAGAGAAACAGAGAGAAAGGGAGAAATAATGAGACACGCAAACACATAGAAAGACAAGAGCCAGGAAGAGGAGAAAATTAGTGAACATTTTTAGTAGAAACTATGTCAAAAAAGAAAGAAAGCAGCAGATAGATAGTAAGTTCCAATGATGAGACAACATAACAAAAAGAAAGAAGAGAAAGGAAAGGAGAAAAGAAGTAGCAGCAGCTTACAGAGTACATGTTCTCTGTCACTGCTTTCCTCAATGATGTTTTGTCACCTGTTGCAATTTGGGTGTTTATCTGCATAAGAATTCAAAAAACTGTCTTGGAGAGAGAGCAACTAGACTCAATAAAGATGAACTTGGAATAAGAACAAAACAACAATAAAAGAATCCAGGAAGCCATAAAGTCTTTTTTCTTTCCAAATAAATCAAGTAACATGTGGGTTAGATGGGGCAGGGATTAGCACAGTATGCAAAATGCTAATAACAGACCTAGGTCAACTGAGCCTAAGCTTCAGGCTTTGTAATTGATCTGCTGATTAGATTCCCAAATTTAACGTATCTAGGGATTAGCGCAGCTTCATAAATGTTATAGTTTGACAAATACAGCCTATGATGGGGCCTTCAATAGTTGAGCTGAGTAATTCTCCAAACCCTAGGCAGAAGTCCAGTCTTAAATTGATGGGCTGCCAAAAGCTTCCGGCTATATATTAGAGCTGCATGCTTCTGGCTAGACAAGGCTCTAAAGAAAGATGATCCAAACTCCTGCACTAGTTTTGACCCAAAAAAATATATATATATTGGCACAAACAAGTACACTAATAAGAATATCTCAGAATTAGAAATAGGGGAGGACATGAAGTCTGCCAAGAAGAAATAAAAAGTAAAAAGACATACTTACCAATCTAAAAATCACACAATGCCCAACATTCCAAAATATCATTAACAAAAGAACATGAATCCACTTAGAAGGGGTACAGAACCAAAGCCCAAAACGGATAAAATATACAACATTCTATCCAACAAAGCTCCTTAAAACCAATCAAACAAAACCCCCTGCAGTACGGTCCAACAAAGTAAGACAAAAAAGGGAGCAAATTACACAATTCTACAAAGCTTTCAGATTTTGTTGCAACGAAAGCCCCTCAAGCAAATCAATAGCATTTGATATCTTTATTCAGCTTCCTGTCCGGCACCAGATGATTCACCTAGGGTTGGTATTGGCGAGATATTCAAGTACTAGGTTGGGACGAAAAGCCTATCGACCCAAAAGGCACTATGCACTATGCAGATGGAGAGGAATGCATTTCCAAGGGGATTCATTTTTGCTACCGTCGAAGTTGGAACGGTTGAAGTGGTCAGTGACGTGAACGAATGGAAGCTTTCCGCGTGACATGAAGAAAAATGCCCAATGATCTCAATTTCAATGAAATGTAGCAGCAGTAATCTAACTCTGTTTCGGTCTCCTACAACTCTCTCTCTCTCTCTCTCTCTCTTTCTCTCATTCATTTATTCATATTATACTTCTTTTTTGTCTTTTCCACCCAACAGACATTCAATCTTCATTCTATCTTCCCCTTTGATCTTTCTTTCTGTAACACTCCCACCCCCAGCTGCTATATGTGTATATAGCAGCAAATTTGTGTGATTATATCTATTTATTTGCTCGGATCTAACATAAAAATGAATCTCCTTTCCATTTTGCAGATTGTGACCAATTTCTTCGAACAGGCGCTTCCATTTACAATCAGACAACAAATAAACAATCATCATCTAAAATCTTACTTTTAATCGAACTCCACATGGGTTTTTTATGTCTTTCATCTTAAACAATTCAAGATCGAAAATTGAAAATGGTACAAAGAATGTGTTGGGCGACCAAATCTCGTACATACATGTATACGTAGCTATACATGTCTATTATGAACTGAAATTCTTTTACTCCTATATCTTGGAAGGTACACACAGACAGAGAGAGATGGTGATGCGGTCCAAAAAAGGTGGCCAAGGGTATTCCAGTAATTTAACCATTATCCAGTTTTTGAGGGTTAGGATTGTGCATGGGTCTACTTGGGATATTGGCTAGACATGGGCTGGAATTAGGAGTGTCTTTTGGGTTTTAGTCAAGTCAAATGTCAAATTAATTTATAGTCAAAGTCTTTAGAGTCCATTAGTTAATCAAAGAGTCTTTTGGTTTTTCCATGTTATTAATGCAGTAAAAGAGTCTATGTTCAACATGTCTTGGGAAGTCTAATGTTAGTTGAAGGTTATTTATTTTGGGAAGTTCTAGAGTCAAGTTGAAATGGATATAAATAAGATTGTATGCCTTATGGCAAATCATGATGATTGAATGAATGAAAAATTAGCTTTAAGCTTTACTGATTGTGTGATGCAATCTCATTCTTTGGTGTGATGCTAAAGAGGCCTTAGGTGTGAGGCCTAGATCTATCCTTCTCTAACTCTTCTCTCCTTCTTACAAATACTGTTCACGCCTACTGTTCACGGCCCCAAAAACAGCCCCTTTCCCTCGTGTTTGATCATACTTACCCCTATTTCAATCTGTCCTGCATCAGATGGGAGACCCTTACAACTGGTTCATTAGAAAAGAAATTTGATTTGCGCTTTTGCTTCATGTCATGCGGAAGGCTTCCATTCGTCCACGTCACCGACCGCTTCAATAGTACCATTAACAACAGTAGCAAAATGAATCCTTTTCAAGGCAGGTGATGTTGACAAAATATGCAAGGGCTTGGGTGTGAGATCCCTCCCTCGATATTTAGTCCCACATCGGCTACTTGGCAAATGGTGGGCATGTACATAAGAAAATACCCACCAGCTACTACTAACCCGAGGTTAACCTTTTGAGCCACGTGGTTAGGCAAAGGGTTAGCTGACCGTCACCGACCGCTTCAATAGTACCATTAACAACAGTAGCAAAATGAATCCTTTTCAAGGCAGGTGGTGTTGACAAAATATGCAAGGGCTTGGGTGTGAGATCCCTCCCTCGATATTTAGTCCCACATCGGCTACTTGGCAAATGGTGGGCATGTACATAAGAAAATACCCACCAGCTACTACTAACCCGAGGTTAACCTTTTGAGCCACGTGGTTAGGCAAAGGGTTAGCAGGTAAGCTGGCGCGGGTCGTTACATTGGGTGATTGGCAGTCATGATATGTTTTAAAACAGTATACATGACAAGCTAATTATATAACACCAAAATTTGTCATGTTATCAATCAATGGAATGACTACCATAACAATCGCACACAAACTACATCAGCGTTCCTAAGGACTAGATGAGGCGTGCCTCAAGGATGAAGGCTATCATCGAGGCGCAGCATCAAAAAAATGCCTCATGGGTATGTTTTACATACAATTGCCGCACAAAATAGAGTTGGCATACAGATATTACTTAGATTTGTTATAGTGAATGAGGTTTAGTTACATGCTTATATTAAATAGTATATACAGAAGATGTCTTAAAACTTCATTTAGTAATCTAATCATTCCAACTCTATCTTCAATAATGATTCTTAAGAAATTTCACGCACTCATCAAATTCCAAGTAATGAAGATACCAACAAATTTGGAATTAGAATACTTAAAGTTATGCTTCAATGCTTTTGAGGCTTGCTCCTTGCCTCGTGAGGGGGTAAAAAACGCCTCACCTTGCCCACTCTCCATTAGATACATTGACCAAAATACACCAGACTGCTGAACAATTCACCACACAACTCACTTATTAGCCCAGCCACTGCACACTAACTACACCTACACACTAATGAAATAAACCTTATAAGAGAAGAGTATGCCAAGTTGCGACTTGCAAAGGAAAATAAGAGAAGAAAGAAGGAAAGCAAAGAGGAAGGTGAACCAGCTAGGGCTTGTTGACATAAAGGAACCAGGGTTTAACCATGAAAACCAAAGTTCAATCTAGTGCCGTTCACCAAATTGAGTTTGAATGCAATGGCGGAGTCAATTGCGAGGCTCAAGCTCAAGTAGGTTCTCCTCACTATTAAGTCTCCCCAATCCCTCTCTTTCAGTTTTTTCTTCGTGCTTGTTTTTGGCTCAGAAGAATAGGGAATGATTTTCACATTCTCTTTTTTGATATATGAACTCCACTTTTTGTCTTTTAGTGAAAATATTACACATAAGAGTTTCATTAAATGAAAAGGATGGAGTGCATTTATCAAAAAAGGGAGTGTGAAAATCATTACCCTATTGAATATCTGTATTGGCATTGTTTCAGTTGTTTATGAGCTTCCAGCCTTTGAACAGACCGAAGATGTTATTAGTAGCGTTCCTCCCTCTTATGATGTATTCAAGGTAATTTTCTCTTACAAAGCTTTGCAAATTGATGATGGAGCAACTTTACCTATTAAGGAGGTTGCTTGGAATGCAACTCATGAGAAGATCTTTACCACCTAAAATGTCTTAGGAGACATCATTTTATAGCTAATAGGTGTCGTGTGCAATTGTGATCAAAAGAATAGTTTGAACCTTGTTCTACTCTACAAGGTAGCAAGAGAGCTGTGAGGTTTGTGCCTTGTGATCATGGGTAGGTCTAGGGTCTTCCCTAGAGGTAAGGAAAACTTTAGGCATGTCGGGTGGGGTGCTAGCTTTTGAAAGAAGAGAAACTTCACAAACTTTCTCCCTGTTGTGGAGCATCTGGTGAAACTGTAATAGACTTGTGTGAAGATGAGGACACACCCGAACCTGAGACCATTGTTTATTGTACAAGATTCACATAATCGAGCACAAAATCCACAACTAAGGCACCACGAAGAAAAGTTTTACTACACTACAATTATGTACCCTTGACTAATAACTATCCAATTGATAGTCTTTTCTCGTAGTTTGTAATCCCGTGGATAATAGCCAATTCTGGTGTATACTTAATAACGTGGATAATATATGGACCTTTTTAAGGAGAAATTCATATCGATTTACCATCTGCACGAAGATCGTTCAATTTAAAAACAAGGCAGTCTGCAATCTTAGAGCAAGAAATGAGAACTAGAAATTTGTTTCAGCAATGCTAAAATGAAATTTCCCATTAGGAACAAGTAAATGCAATAATCAACTTGAAAAGGAAGATACCGCAAAAAATTATTGCAGAGCTAAATTCACAAACTGAGAAGCACACCTCTTTGTACAAAGCCAAGGCTTCATTGTAGAACTTCTGTTTTGAATATCCAGATTTCCGTAGTTTAGTGATTGCATAAGCACTTCTGAGCTGCAAATAAGCAAACAGAGAGTGTGATCAACCTAAAAACCAGAGAAAACTCGACCCTGCAAAGCTGAGGCCTTATTGTACTTCTCATATCCCCCAAAATTCAGTTAAGGCACATGCTGTCAAGTGGAATCTATTGTAGTATTTCTTTCCTACTGGATACTACGAACTCTTTGAATACGCAGAGTGCTAAATAACAAACCAAACAAGAATAAGTTTCCGCACCTCTCCTTTTTCATACTCAACACATTTTCTACTCGTAGCAGTAGACTAAAACATACATTGGTCAATCAAAATTTACAGCAATAACACGTAAGAGTGTCACCTCTAAAAGAACATCCTCCTTTGTTCTTCTCCAACCGCTTCTCGTGAACCATCTGATAGCAGCATAAGTCAAAACTAGAGGACAAAATCTGTTTTCCATAAGCTCAAATGGGTTGTAAGACAAGTGCAATTCAAAAAGTAAGGTTCATCTCTGATATGCAACTTAAATTCAGTGAATGGAAGCAAAGACAGATAAACTATGTTCTATACCAGAGCAATCTATACAAGATAACAATGACCCTAAGAGGTAGAATGCTTCATGATACATTTCAAACTTGCTTAGAGATGATGTCTCAAACCCTACAAATCTGGTGTGGGTAACCAATGAGTCGTCACCCCAGTATACAATGATGACAAGAATTCAGTCTGATGTCTGACTGCAGTTGAACACATGAAATTACACTGGAAATACCTCAATTTCCTAGAGTGCCAAGAAACTGGATGTTTGTCTCTATGAATGTATCTTTGTGTCTCATGATTGTATTTTTTTTTACGTATCTTTCCATTTTAGGCTTAGAATCGCATCTCTTCTCTTGAGGGTAGGTTAGTCATTATGTCTTTTAGGCCAACATTACGTTTTCCTATTTAACCTAGTGTTAGGGTTGTACTATTATCTCATCTTTATCAGCAATACACTTCTTCTCCTTCGCTTTGCTCTGTGTATCATTTTCTTCCAAAAACAAGGTAGGAGTTACAGTAACTCATGGTTGGGCGACCTCTCCACTCATTTCAATTGGTTGTGAGTTGGATGCTTTAACATGGTATCAAAACTAGATTTTCGAAGGCTTTTCCCCTCTGTTTGTGCTGTAGTTGCACCTTGTTTCGTTGTGATCCGTTTGTCCCGGATCCTTTGTTGACCTCTCCACGTACGAGTCGGGAGTCACACGTGCGGGGGAATGTTGGAATTTGTCACACATTAGTTAATTATCACCTCGAAAACTAATATATGAGCTTGGGCAGCCTCTCCCCTCATTGCCAATTGGTTCTTGAGTTGGATGCTTTAAACAGTTGGATTGGGAAAAATGGGAATTCCTAATAACAAAGGAACAAACTAGAACTTTTGGAACCTTGTGCAAATTCTACCGACTTCCTAATGACTAAAAGTAGTAATCTGAACAGTTTAAAGAGAACAGTACCCTTGTGCATTCAAATGTCAGCCCAAATACTCATTCATGTCTCTATATGCACAACATGTCTCCAAAAAAAGCTAAAAGTCAATATCTCCCCAAATTGCAATCCTATAAAAGTTATTTACCTGGCTTTGTTCGGTTAGAAGTTTAGAACTTTTCAAAAACTTACACTGGCGTTCAGTTCCCAATTTGGGGAAAATAATTCCCTACACTCACCCATCCTCATTTACTCCCCTCATTAACGTAAACCTGCCCCCTTCTACCTTTCACCTTTACAATGTTGCAGAGATTCCACTGTAAACCTTTCACCTTTACTCCTCTCTCTCTCTCTCTCTCTCTCTCTTGCAGAAGATTAGGACGATTCCCCCCTCTCTCAAATCAGATTTGCCCTAGCCCCCTCTCTCTCTCTCTCTCTCTTGCTCTCTCTCGCCGTGTTGTTCAGGAAATCTCAAAGGATTCAAGAATCAAAGAGCAGCTTCAGGAAACAGCTGATATTATTTGACCAATTCCTGTTCATTACAAGACCTTTGCTCTATAAAGATGGGTAAAGGGCGTCAAATGCATTCGTCTGCCTCTTTAATAACCACCTACTCCAACAGAACGGAAGGCCCAAGCAAAGACGGCATTCGGTGCGGTAAATGGCTTCTCCAATCAACCTGCGTTCGAAGAGGTAGAGGTATGGTTCGATTTTGTTCATGGGTTGTGAGTTTGATTTTTTCTACTATACGATTTGATTTTTCTGTTAATGGGTCAGATTTGTCGATCAGATCTGTAATCAAGTTGCTAAAATTGTCCATTAGTGTTGTAAAATGGAATCAGATTTGTTGGCACTGCTGTGTTCTGGATCTGTTCTAGTAAAACTAAAATGGTCCGCAAAATTTGGGGATTTTTTGGTAGAAAAACAACTGGTGTGTTCTGGATCTGTTTTTTTTTTTTTTTTTTGGGTTTGAAGGCTAAAGAGATCCATCTAAAAAAATCAACTGTTTTTGGGCTATGAATTCTTCCCTCTATTGTTTTTCAGATCATGATAGTCACATGGACCAGAATTAATCGGCAAAATTTTCAGATCTAAAAAAATCAACTATTTTTTTGTGGATTTCTTTGGTCGCATTCTTGGAATAAATTTGTTTTGTAGCTACTCTTTCTTGTAGAATCAATTGGTCATGTATGTAGTGTGGTTGGGGATATGCCTGTACGAATACTGTGTATTGTTGGAACAATAGGCTTTCTGGGTATGCAAAGTTAGGGATGTTAAAACTAATTAGAGAAGTTGTTTGGTAAAATGCTGAGAGAGAAGATGCGGTATCATGGAATAGGCTGGTAATGATCCAAGGACAGGAGTCATGTTTATGCTGAACTTCAATGAAAAGGATGTTACCTAGTACTATTTTTGTTATCAAAAGTTCCATAACCATTAATATACACACTTGCACTGTAAGTTGGCTTTGGACATTTGATTTATCAAAAAAATCAAAACAAAAAAAAAATGCTTGGATGTACAATAACATGATTTGTAGAGATTTATGAATATTTTATAAGAATGACGATAAAATTGCGTGAACTAACTTGAGAAACAAAAGTGGGATTCAAGTAAAAGTTGGGGGCAGAAAATGTGTACTCTCCAGATTTTGAGAATCAAATAGGAGTAGTTACTTCAAATGCAATGCATATCATACCAATTTACTTTGAGATTTCCCAGTTTGTTTGGTTCACAGTTGTGTAATTTGTTTCAACTACTTGTGAGTAATTTGTTTGATTTTTTTTTTTTGTTGTTAGGCCAACCACTGTCACTGAAATTTGAACCCTCAACTCCAACTTCAAAGAGGAAAAGACGTGCTTCATCTCCTACGCCCTCGGCAAACTCATCCACTGGCGAGAACAGTGTCCAAGTGGTACTCCTCTTACTCCTTATTAATGTTGATTTGATTAGGCATCACATGAACTTGCATATGTCATCTCACTATGGTAATGTGTAACATGCGTTAATTGTTTCCCACATGTTAGCCTATAATGAGTCGTAAAAAACTCGATCCCGACAACTGGAGCTATGAGAACACCGAAATTTTCCTCCAAATAATGCTCGAAGAGGCGAGGAAAGACCATTCAACAAACTCAAACAAAACTCGCAAGTTTAATTCCCTACAATGGGCGGCAATCCTAGAGGAGTTAAAGAAGAGGACACATAAGACTGACTACACACCTATTAAGATCCACCAGAAATTTGACCGTCTCAAAAAAGAGTACAGGCTATTCAAAGACCTGACCGAGCGAAGTGGGTTGGGTTGGGACCCAATTAGTCAAACAGTCACTGCATCGGCGGAAGTGTGGCTAACATATTTGCAGGTATATAAACGTTAGAGAACCATAATTTGACTTATATCACCACCATTCCACCTTATAAGACTCTAATTTCCAATTTTACTATTCGTTGTAGGCAAATAAGGATGCCGGAAAATATATTGGTAAACGGCTCAACCATTTTTGACCTCTCGAACGAGCTTTTGGATTGCTCGTTGGCCACAGGCGTCTTTGCCCAACCCATCCCCTAGGGGCCCCCTCGTTAAAGCAGGAGCAAGCATTGAGGAATCAAGGAAAGGCCATTAAGAGAAGTGATAGCATGTCAGTTGATTCCAGAAAGCGAATGTCTGATGGAAGTGGTGGAATATGTAGTAAGTCAATGCGATGTGAGCAAAAAGAGGCTTATGATAGGGTGGCTTTCGCAAACCAAAAAAAGGGAGAGTATTTTGAGACCTTGACACAGAAACGTCTTGAGGCAAAAAATTACTCTATTGAGGCTTGTCTCGAAGGAATGAACCCACTGAAGCCCTTTGTTAGTGAAGCTGCCTTTTATAAGGCATATGACAACAGCCCTTTGTTAGTGAAGCTGCCTTTTATAAGGCATATGACAACCTTCTTGAGGGAGTCAATTATAGGGAAGGCTTCATAAAGCTGACTCCGGATGGAAGGATGGGTTGGATCAACCGCTTCGGATCCGGAAAGGCGGAAACTGATGGGAAGAGATGGAGAGGTCGAGTAATGGTTTGTGAACCTAATGCATGTTTTATGAACTTAGGTAGGGAGTCCATGAGTTTGTTTTAAATTCAAGTAGTATGGAAGAGATGTATGTTTCCAGTAGTAATCTGTGTTGTGACTGTTTTTTATGAGCCTTATGTCTATTTTTTCACTTTATGAACAATTTATGTTGTGACTTCTAATTTCCAGTCGTAGTATGTGGTGTAAGAACAATTTGTGATCCTTTCATGCTGCGAATTTGAAATCGTTGTGAGAAGTTTATTGGTGTTTGGTGGTTTTTTTTTTTTATAAGGATTGGTTTGGCACGACTGATATGGGTTTTAGTTATATGGCTAACTGCATAAAATCTAGTAATACGAAGGAAAAGAAAACCCAATACGTATTTAGTTATATGGTTTTAGTTATGGTTCCAATACGTATTTAGATTGTTAGCTGGACTTCTGGTGACAGGTTTCGTGAGGTCCCATGGTCAGACTTATATGTGTGCCCGTTAACGTAGGTGAATGCATGACCCTTCCTAGAACTTTGCTTTTGTTGGTTGTAGATCAAGGATGTGGATTGGAGAGTCATTTTTTCAAGTCCCAATCTACCATTGCAATCCTCAAAACACTCGTCATTGGCCAGAAAGTAACTCTTCTTTTTTCTTTTCTTCTGCAATAGTTTCAAGCTTACATATCATTAGTTTTTAGAGAAGGAGCCCAACATAATCTGAAAACCTGATTTGTTGAACTTTTTTAAAGTACCGGTACATTTTTCTAACAGATTGGCAAAGGTAAGCAAATCACCATGTCATCAAGTGGAATTCCGCCTCACCAACTCAAGGACGATTTTAGTGGTGATGATGACTTGCTGGAACTCGAAACACTCGCTATGATGGAACGAGATGGGAAACAAAAAATTCCACAAAGAACATGTCCGTTATCAGGACAAGAATATACCACGTTTCTTTTGAAATCCAATCCACGTAACATAAAGGATGTTTTACGTGTTGACAAACATACATTCAGAGCGTTGGCAGTCAACCTAGTTCGAAGAGGACTACTTGAATGGGATCATAAGAACCTCTCAGTCGAGGAGTCTTTGGCTACATTCTTGTACATTTGCGGACAAAATGCACGGGATAGAGTTGTTGCTGACCGCTTCCAGCGTTCTTTGGATACGATAAGCAAGCATTTCAACATCATGCGTCGTGCTATTTGCAATCTCGATCCCTTTATTATTCGACCACCAAATCTTCAAGAAACGCCTCCTGAAATTCTCCATGATGGAAGATACTATCCATGGTTCCAAGTAAGAATGTATTACATACGATACCGTTTAACACAACGCAAAATATATACTTACACTAATGCCTTTTTTTCAAAATCTCGATAGGATTGTGTTGGCGCAATAGATGGAACCCACATAGATGCTTGGGTACCGGCTTCTGGAGAATTAGCATTTTGCGGAAGAAAATCCACCAAAACACATAATGTAATGGCCGTGTGTTCCTTCGACATGAAGTTCACATTTGTGTACCCAAGTTGGGAAGGTAGCGCCCACGATGGACGTGTTTTCTTTGCGGCAGTGTCGAATCCGGACTTTAACTTCCCACATCCACCAATCAGTAAGTTCGAATTTTAAGAAGATTTTTCTCATATTTGTTTTTGGATCTGTTCTAGTAGGACCCACACTATACTCACAAGAGTAATTTATGATTTAGATAAGTACTATTTGGTCGATTCTGGATACACAAATATGCCGGGTTATCTAGCTCCGTACCGAGGACAACGATACCACAGGGACCAATGGGATGGAGCCAATACAATATTCCGCACACCGTACGAACTATTCAACTACAAGCACTCGTCCTTGAGAAATGTAATTGAGAGATGCTTTGGGGTTTTGAAAAAGAGGTTTCCAATACTAAAGGGTATGCCGAATTATGACAAAGCCCGTCAACCAACAATTGTTACGGCTTGTTGTGTTATCCACAACTTTATCTTAATGCATCATGGGAGAGATGAATATTTTGACGGTTATAATGAAGATGTCGAATGGGAAGGAGAAACTAATGAAGAGGTCGATGATGATGTGGGTGAAGTAGAGCCTTTGAACACATCTCATGTGGGTTTGGAATTGATGGCGCATAAGCGGGACCAAATGGCTATTGCAATCTAGGATGCATATTGATTTTTATTGCATTGTACTAGTTTAGTTACAGTAAATTTGTCCGGTTAACTTAGCTTAATTTATATGTGTTGTAGTACTGGACTAATTCTAAGTCTTGTTGCATTCGGATTGTACTTGGATGTTGGTAGGAGTTAAATGTTGGTTTTGATTTTCCTGATATCAATGGAAAAATGGGTTTAGGATATTTAATTCTAAGTTCAATTTCTGAATTGGGGTCTGTGTTTTTTGGCCATAGTGAATGTATTAGAATGATGCCCTGTTGTTCATGGTGTTATTCGGCTTTTTCCAGTAGTATTTTGTGTTCCTACTTTTGTACTTTACCTAAAAATTGCTTCATGCAACTGGACTCCCTCTTTTATGCAGTATTACACAATAAGTATGGGAGGCCAAAAATTCTACATTGTGTTCATGGGGAAGAAGCCGGGCATCTACGATGACTGGCCAGCTTGTAGTGAGCAGGTTAACAGGTTCCCAGGCGGAGTGCATAAAAAATACGCCTCATGGGATGAGGCCTACAATGCTTGGGTGACTTTCACCAGACAAGTTGAGGAAACGGCGCCACCTTCTCTTCTCCCATTGGCAGATGATCGGATCCTCAACGGATTACACACATCCGGCTAGAGATTGGTTTGGACTCGACCTTATTCTCGCTATGGTTTTTTGCTTGGGTGTGGTGGTAGCCATTATAATAATGGTAGTTTGATATCCTTGTGTGGTTGTAGGAGTTATTTTAGATGAATCTGTACGTATGTCTTTCAACGGAGTATTGTGTACTCTTTTATTTATCATTTGAAACTTTAATTAATTAGTATTGTATTGCATGGATGCATGTTTAATTTTTGAGTTTCTCTTCAATTAACATTGTATCGTTATTTACCCCAAAAAAAAAACATCGTATCGTTTATTTATATATGAATTGTACCTTACATTTGGCAAATGGAAATAGAAAAATTCAAATATGAAAGGGCCTAATCAAGGCTAACCAGGAAAAAAACCCCTTCATTCTAGCAATTGAATTGTAAAATCCCAATTTTACTAAACCACAATTCACTAATGAATTGGGGCATTTGGGGTGAAAATTTGGCCATTATTCATTTTTTTTAAAAATATATGCATTTGTGTAGGACCATTGGTGTTTACCCAAAAAAGGGTTATCTGGGTCGTGCAAGAGAGAGAGAGAGAGAGCGCACGCGCATGGGGCGTGCAAGAGAGAGAGAGGAAAGAGACAAAAGTTTGCAATGTAGGGAATCAAAACCCTTTTGGGAAAATGTGGGTCCAAGGCAAGAGAATGCCGGCTCAAAAATGGATTTTCAAAAGGGAACAAAACTGAGTTTTCAAAAAGATTCCAAGTAAAAGGGTAACCGAACAAGGTGCTTATTTTTCTCATTTTCTGCTATTGCCGCTAGCCTGCTATGGTGTGTGTGTGTGTGTGTATTTCTTTCTTGGTAGTGGGTTGGCTTTGTTAATGCTTGTATTTTTCTTTTCACTTATTTTTTGGAGCTGGAACAGAACTGGTTGGGAGTTGATTTGGAGCCTGCACAGAAATTGTGGATCGTGAGTCTTTTTCGTTTTATTTGCTGAGAAGTGGGTTGCACCGGTGTGTTTTGGTTCATGTCTAATAGGGAGAACATGTTGGACTGGGTATTTTGTGGGCAGATTGGGTTATGTCTTTGGTCGGGAGTTTGCTTTACGAGTCAATAGTTATCAACTCCAGGGAAGGTTTGAGGTAGCATATCAACACTTGCCACAGCAGACTTCCTGACAATCAAGGGTTGTGAGCAGCGACTGATCGGCTGAGCTTCGACGATGCTAGCTAGGGTCAACAGAGGCTACAAAGGTTGTCCCTCACTGATCATGACTCGACAATGCCAGCGAGGGTCAGCAACTCATCTCCACCTCCTTTGTTTCTCACTGCCCTCTACCAACTTCTCAGGTGGCTCAAATTTGTAGCGCAGTCCTTTGTGTAAGAGGCTGCATAGCCAGTGACACACCTCCTTGGTAAGACTCTATGTTGGTCTCTTCCTACTTTCTCACCCCTTAGCATATAGCTTTAATTTGTAATCTTTTTTTATTTGATTTTAAAAGTTTAAGTTCCCCTAAGGACTTGTTACTAAGTGAGAAGCAGGATAACAAATAGTATCAACCAATACTCCTCAAAATATGACTAACCTCCGCCAGAAAGAAATTGGTTCGCGAGGTGCGTACGGCTCATAGATGATTCCAGGACTTGTCATGGACACTTTAAACGACCCCTGCATGCATGTAATTGTAAGCATGTGAGAACTCAAATTTGCAATACAAATACATAAAACCAGGTAATCATTTTAGCAACTTAAGTATATGGTAATGGAAACAAACTTTGCATGCTTGTGGTGCTTCATTTTTCCATTACTAGGTTATCCTCTCCCAATCTAAGCTGGCAAAATGTATTGATGTGACACAAAATTTAAGTCAAAAGGAATTAAAATGCTAGCGCCAAATAGCGAGATAGTTCAACCAAGTATAGTAGCCGAAAAACAAGCTCTACATGCACAATCATAGCAAAGTGATAGACTGCTTCAGATGATAAATAAATAAAAATACAGAATCAGTCATCGGGCTTCTGTTAAAAATGTATCTGGTTAGAGATATAGTTTTGGAAACAAATGGACGTCCTTAACTTTTAGCTCCCTAAACTTTTCTAAGTGGTATACTAAGTTAATAACATTCCTCATGAGTCAACTCAGTCAAACAAATAAGTTTTGACTGTTAACAAAATCTACATAGTAAGTGTTGATACTTCACCAAAAATATGAGCGGCAAAATAGTACACTTGATTTGCAAAAGGATGGTGTCTATCAAAACCCCAACGAATGTTCGAGTAATTTAACCCCTAACAAACTCATAAAAAGAACTAATAAGTCCCCCAAATAAATTAAAAACTGGACTCATAATAGAAAACTTGATGATTGTAATAGAAATATTAATGAATATAAATCTTGAGTGCTATACTTACCATATATCATCATAGTCAGGGATTTGTATTCATAATATAAACAGTTAGAATCTCCTAATAGACATATAAACCTAATTGGTCTTGCTCTTGCACATGCATAGAAAGTCATATCCCACCAGTATTCCTGTTTACGATTCTTTCTGCAATTTTGTCCATAACGGTGTAACCTGTAGCATGATGTATCAGTATTGCCTCATGTATAACTGTCCATGCTTCAAACTTCCTGATCTGTCGACTCCCCTGCTTAGAGACATAAGAGATTGTACTCCCTTCCGGCTGACTGGCTGTGACTTTATCCCAATAGAATCTATCCCACTCAATACAGATTTTAGAGAAAATATATAAAGACTGCATGGACAAAGAATTAGGGGACAAAGAAGGGTATTGGTACAAGCCTCTTGCAAAAGACACTATTCACCTCACGCTCTGGAGTCGATTGTTTTTATGAGAGAAGCTCTTTGATCCCAACAATTCTATAAATGTTAAAGAAACACTTTCTTGAAGACAGTTCTAAAAAAATCTTGTACTCATGAAAAGACCAAAATGAAAAACAGCAAAATATATACAATCTCTCTCCCTCTCCTCCCCCACGATCCCTCCCTCTCTCTCTCTCAACATGTATCTGTTCATATATTATAAGAATGGTGAAATTGGATTCATATAGCTGACCCCAACTAACTAGGATAGAAGGCTTAGTTTGGCTTAGTTCAATTTATAAATACGATTATATACACAGATACAGATATGCATAAATAAACAACTAACGCAAGTAGGCACTATTGTAGTTTACTAGCAACCAGAAACCTCTTCCAAACTTATCCAGGAACAACCTCAAGAAGATCAGTATTAAGAGAAATGCAACATACCGTCTGTCGCGCTTGAGGAGGGGCTTTTGCTTGTGTAGTTACTGATCTCCTGTTGCCCATGTAAACGTATAACTCAGTGGCCTAGAAACATAACAGCAAAAGGCACTTGATATTGCAGCAAAATGAAACATTTTGAGGGGTACAATACACGAAACTCAAAATACTAATCTTTTCACAAAACTAGAGAACAAATTAAAATTCTTCAGGAAAGATTCGCTCGGGCAGCATAATATGAAGTATAAAGCACACTGGTTTTAATTTCTGTGCTTCAGAGAGTTACCATCGTAGAACGAAGTGACTTTGTCTTTCTGGAAGTCCAAGCAAGATCATGGTTGCACTCATATGAGACAGAAGAAATGCCCCGAAAATTAGTTTCTGGAACTGATCAATAAAGGAAGCCAAATGAGTAAGTGACATTATATTCTCTCCTAAACACTCCTGGAAATAACACTATAACAGCGCATTATTGGTGAACAGTTTTAAAAAATAACAAAGTACACCCATACTTCTGTGATTACGAGGAACAACACCCTAACCCTCGTATAGGAAAGAAGATACTCTTTTTTTGAGCAGCAAAGAAGATACTCTCCAGTTCCAGATTTGATCAAAAGAAAACACCATGACTAATGATGAACTTGCATTGCACCACATTCAGAACGTATTTACATACATTCAAATTTACAAAAGCTATTTTAGAAGTTTTCAGCAATCATAGATACACAAGGCGCTAACCCTGCGCCTTGACAACTATGGTAGACCTACACGACTAACATGGAATAACTCACGACTAACATGGAATAACTCAATCAAAAGAACCTTTTTGACCTTCTTCCACCATACCAACATAACCCAATTACGTCCTACGTCTCAATTGCTTGGTGTTGGCTACATAAATCCATTCAAGGGCTATATGCTCAACATTACCAATATCATACAATCTTTTACTATGAAGGCAAATGTCAATTTAGGTCTTCTCACTTCTCCTTCCGCAGGCATTGCCATTATCAATAGTCAAATCCCTATTTCTTACCATTGCCCTGACAGATCTACCTAACATGCTTCCATCCTATTTTGATATAAAACAGACGCTTACACTCAATGGGGTTAGGCTTTGACATGAAAAAAATAATAATAATAATAATAGCATAACTGTTATAGGAATATATCTGAATGTTTAGTTTGAACAGGCATTATCTATTTTCTATCTATTACTACTATTATAAAGGGAACACCATTGAAGCTGGCTCACATTTTCTATTTCCAAAATCACCCGTACTGTTCACCCCTTAATAAAATGTTACTGTTGCCGATCAGGAAAAAAGGGATAGTTATGATATTTTCATGAAAATCAACCAAACCCAACCGCTTCAGTTACCGAATCGGCGAAACCTACAGAATCCCCACCCCATTTGGCTGTGAGGAATTACGGCAAACAAATACATGTACCAACCTAATTCACCTAAAATTGCGTACGCATTGCGCGTGCACCGAGTACTAGTTATCATATATACAAGTATACGCATAAATGTGTATGAGGCCGACGTTACCATTCACAATGACATTTGAATAGCTCCTTAAGCTTCCAAGCCTGAAACATTTTCAAAAATGCTAAGTTTCAAGTAATACAATTACGAGACTATTTCTTCCATTTCTTTTTTTCTTTTGCTAGGTTTTTTTCAGCAAGTAAAGAGAGGATCGAGATAGAGGATGAGCTTACAGGGAAGAAAATTGTCGAACTTCAGCCGTTCGATATAGGCTACGAATTGTATGTAATCGTCCGAAAGCCATTTTTGATCGGAGAGAGAGAGAGCGAGAGGAGAGCGAAGAGTGAGGAGTTTTTTGGTTACGAGAAGGGTTTAAGAAATAATTATAAGGTGTGCCGCTACTTCTTCGAGGTCGCTGCTTCGTCTATGGATGATTGCCACGTCATCAAGCTCCAAGGAACAAGCGGACCAGGATCATTTGCTAGTGGAAACGGGGATGGTGCTGTGCGGGGAATCCATAGCGCCCGTGTTGTGCATCATCTGAGCCGTTCGTTCGGCGAGCCAACTGCGATGCCCCGTAGCCAAAGAAAAAATCTGGGTTGAGGCCGTGGTGACCCTAGGGCTTGATGGTAGGGAAAAGACCCAGGTAAAACTATGATGACCCTCGTCATGAATCTTACATCGCTTATGAGCTATAAATAATGAGTATATTATGACCATTCGCAGTGATCGGTAGAATTAATCTTTGCAGATTCCTTTTTGTTTGATTAAATTTTGTTGGGTAAAAGTAGCAAAATATTCACTGTAAAATCATTTGTGAAAAATGCTGAAGCAGATTTACAAAGTTAATAAAATCAGTTTCAATAAGCTGTGTTATCTCACTTATCGTTTTCTTTTTCTTTTTCGGTAATTTAGGAATCTGCAAAGAATCATTCTACCAACCACTGCCAATGTAAAAAGAAAACAGAAAAATCTTAAATAAAAATCTTAAGAGCGTTTGCATTGAACTTGTGAATTACTATGTGTTAAAGTGAGTGTCAAAATAAAAACGAGGAAGAAATGTGAAGCATACCTTTTGGCACGTTTTGCTGCATCTTCCAGAATCCACTCGGAAGCCGATATATCATATCTCTTTGACAACAGATAGTCTTTTCAAGTGGATCTTTTGCTTTGGGAGTTGTTTTCCTTATTTATGTTTGTTGTACTCTGATTTTTAGCTTGTATTCTCTTAGTTTGGTTGACTTTTGTTCATTTGGGCCGTAATATTAACACTCATGTATTGACTTTTATCTATCTATGAGTTCTTTTTTTGATGCCAAAAAAAGAATACTTTTTTGTTGTGTTTTTTTTGTCGAACTCTCAAATATGGATTGTTCAAGTAGTTGGCCTGGCCATTGGTAACTGGTTCATTGGATGCTCTTGAACAAGCCTTATTTTATCATGAAAATGCTCGTGTACATTAGAGCTGATTTAATTTATTGCTCTTGTTCATTATTTCATATTAGCTTTACCAATCAAGTCACTGTTTGTTTCCGAAAAGTAAAAACAGGCCTAGGAACAGCGAGTAGTGCAGTTCTAGGCCTTGTGCGGGCGTGCCAGGACTGGATTGCAGTCCAAATTCGTATCAAGGCCTGGATGCCTCAGATCTGACTTCTTCTAGAGCGATTGCGTACGACCTAAAGGGTGAGGCCGTATGTGGTTCGTGGTTTTGCCTTGTCGGGATAAGGACTTAGAATTTCCTAATCGTGTAGAAAATGGAAAGGAAAGAAATCAAGGTGCGATGAAATTAAAAGAACTTCATTAACGGTTTAATGAAATTGGTACAAGGAAATGAAAGATAAGACCTAGGCTAGGCTAGATTGGACTAAAAGATAAAGACATTTGCTGGAAATGATAATTGAAAGGTAATTTGAATAAGCCTTGGGCTTGTTTGGTCGTGGACCTTTGGCAAGGCCTTCAAAACTGGTATTTATAGGCAGCAGTTCCAGGTCTTGAGCTGCTTCCACAGGCCTTCATGCATGGCTGCCAAGTGTCATCCTGGTAAAGGCTTAGGCTTGAGCTGCTTCTGAATGCTCCAATAGGAAGCTACCATTCGTCCAAGCCTTGCTCTCCACCCCAAGAAAATGGCTGCAGGTCTGAAAAGCTTCATTTTTGCCTAAAAACCAGTCAAAGCAAAAGGAATTTGCAGCAACATAGCATCCCTATGCCCTTTGAGCTGCTTGTGAGCAACTTGTATGCATGGATGCTTGTAAAAAAGGGATATTTGGGCCCACCAAGGCCAAAAATGCAGGCCTGGTTGAGCTGCTTGTGAGCAGCTTGTGTGATGTTAGAGAGAACCTTCTAGGCTTTTGAGCTGCTTGCAGCTGCTTGTGCAGGCCTAAGCTGCTTGTGAGCTGTTTGGGATGTCTCCATGCATGGCTGCCATGTGTCTCAAGCCTTGCTTCATGCTGAAGGATAGTGAGACTTAGGCCTTGAGCTGCTTGTAAGCAGCTTACCTAGATCTGCCCAGCAAGAACATTCTAGGCCTTTGAGCTGCTTGCAGCTGCTTGTGTAGGCCTAAGCTGCTTGTGAGCTGCTTGGGATGTCTCCATGCATGGCTGCCATGTGTCCCAAGCCTGTTGAAGGATGGTGGCCATCCAGACCTCGAGCTGTTTGTAATCAGCTTACCTAGACCTGCCTATTGAGAACATTCTAGGCCTTTGAGCTACTTGTGAGCAACTTAAGGCCTTTTTCTGCTAGTTGAGGCCCATATGCAATATTTCTAAGAAGCAGGCCCACCCAATACTTGGGCCTAAATTTGAGGTGCAAGACAGGCCTTAATCCATTGTAAGCCCTCTGAGCCCAAGCCTGGTGAGTAAACCCAGGCTTTAACTGATTTGGACCTACTTGAAGGCCTTATCGTTTCTTAGAGCTGGGCTAGGCCTGGATGAAGTGCTCAGGCCTAGTGGGTCGACTTCAAGACCTTGGCCAGCCTTGGGCCTAATTTTATGGAAGAGATATCTTAGGCCTTAGTATGTTTCAAACCTTTGCAAGCTCAATTGGTCCTTTATCATTCACTAGTGTCGGGCTACGTGCTCCGCACGAATCGCGTGCTCAGTAAAAAAGTTCGGAGCAGTGTCGTAGTTTTGAGGATCGGAATATGGTGACATTTGCTGCGAAATGAAGCAAATACTGGAAGACCTAAATTTGCGGCACCGTACTTCATAAGAGGTGCTAATTCATTGATCTAATGGAATTCGCGCCTTTGCTCGTAATTCAAACACATGCACCCTGTTTCATTATTTACATAGTTTGAGATCATAAACCTATTTGTTCAGTGCTCTTTCTCATAACCAACTCCAAGTTCATACTGAAAACACTCTTGAAAGAAGGCAACGAATATTGGAACAAGACACAACACATCTGAAATAGCAGCCAGCGATAATGTAAATTGTTCACATCATCCCGATTCTTTTACAGATACACATTACCGACCACAGAATCACATTCCTAAGACATTACTAAGTTTACAACCCTAATCCAGAGAGCCCTAGATTCCAATCACTTCAATCAAACACAAAGATTAAGGTCTTCATATCTGGCCTTTAAATAAAAAAGTTGCCATCGCAAGAATACACCTCCAAAACAAAATCAATCCACCAAAACACTGAAGTAAATAACCAAATTGTATCCCAACTGGTTCCAAGTCCCTGAGGCATCTCTTCCGAGCCCAACGACCTTGTCTTCAAACACTGATCAAAACGGTAAATAGGGAATACGCTTGCAAACACCACGCCAACAAAATCCACCATCGATTGGAAATTCTCTTCGACATCAACAGGCAAAACACCATAAGCTTTGTAATTATTGGCAGCACTCTGTACTCCTAGATAACAAAAGAAACATTTGCACAATCTCAATAAGCCGCAGGAAAAAACTCTAACAAACAAACGCAGGAAAGCGGTGCCACAACTCTATCAAGACACAAATCACCCTGAGAAAATTCCACACGCATCTCAGCTAAATTAGCCGGCCAAATCAAGATCCTTGAAGGCATATTTCGTCTGAATTGTCCCTTCTTTTTTAATAGGCAAGAACTGTCTTTATCTGACCATACCATAGCTTTTTCTTAGCATTTGCTCTATGCAACCAGATTACATCATTTGCGGAATTTTGAGAAACCATTTTACTTTGGCCTTTGATCTTATCAAGATCCCACACAAATGTGGAAAGGTGGCGTAATCATGAAAACTACATGGCCCTAAAACCCCAAACCTGCTCCCCGTGCAGGATACGACTAATATATTTATTAGACCAGCAACATCACACACTTCAATTGCAGAATTCATACTCCTTATACACAATACATATCCCTATAATATACAATTCACATGCCTTATTATATAAATTCACACCCACATACAACAATTCACATGTCCTATAACAGACAATTCACACCACAATACATATTCAAAAAATAGACAATAATTCACACTCCTTAAGCTTTTGTTGTACACAATCACCTCTTATAACACACAATTCACACCCTTCTTGACGGACGATTCACACCCATATATCACACAATTCACACTCGCTATAACATACAATTCACTCACCTTATTATACGCAATTCACTCTCACATACAATAATTCACACCCATATATCATATAATTCATACCCACAAAGAATAGACAATTCACACCTACTTAAAACTCTTGTTGCACATAATTTATAGCCCATGTTGTACACAATTTACATCCCTATACAATAATTCACACCCTCTGTTATACACAATTCACACCCATATATAAAAATTCACATCCCCTATAACAGACAATTCACCACACACAAAAAAAAAAAGACAACTATTCACACCCAGAAAATTATTTTTATTCTACAAATAATTTCATATTCAATATGGGTCTTATTTGATAGATCTCGTCGAGTAGATTCTAAAAAAATAAATTTTACAAAAAATGGATATATATATATATATAATAAAAGATCTTGCATTTTAAAGTTTGTAATACAAAAAAGTAAAAAAAAAAAGTCCACATCAGCACAAGTCAAATACAGCAAAAGCGATCCCATTAAACCATGAAATCCCAGCAAACTGATTTACAGCAGAATTCATCAATAATGCAGTAATAGTTCAGCTCATTATTCAGCCATGTCTAACAGCAATTGGAGCATCAGCATTTGGGAGTTGGAAAGAGAGACATAGAACACACCTGAATATCATGAATTCAACGAAAGGAATCTTCAGCAAGAGTTCAGTAGAAATCAGGTCCTTATCCAGCTCAGTTCCATTAGTAACAGAAGAAGTAAAAGTGCTTAGCAAAAAAACAGGAGTGGAAGCATTCCCATTAAATCATGGAACCCAACAAATTGATTTCCAGCAAGAAACATCAACATTGCAGCAATAGTTCAACTCGTTATACAGCCATGACCAATATCAATAGGAGCATCAGCAATTGACAATAAAACATGCTCAGAACGCCAATAGTAATCCAGCTATCTCTTAGCCCTCCCCGCATACGGTTGGGAGTTGTAAAGAGATAATAGCACACACCTGAATATAATAAGCATTTGGATAGTTGAGATACCCAAATTCTGAAATTCTTCATGAATCACCACCTGCAGGAAATAACAGCTTTGCCTCAATTCAGGTAAGGCCCACACTTGACTGATACTCTTAGCCCTCCAAAGCTGTGGAGTTGAAAGAGTATTGGATTTTCAGACAACATCTTCATGACTTCTTGTCCATAAACTTCAGCTCTCATTGACCTCATTAGCCCTCCATAACATCTAGGATTTGAGAAGAGGACTGACATCCAGTAGGCCTCTTAGACCTCCCTAAAGTTGGGAGTTGGAAAGAGGAAAATACCACACCCGTTCAATAGGTACAAAAAGACCAGCAGTAGGTGTAGCCCAAAGAATCCATATGACTCTTAGCCCTCCAAGAGTTGGAGTTGCAAGAACAAAGTACAAGTCATTCAACAACCACATCAGAAACAGCATCAAGGGAGCATACCACAACACCAATATTGGAGCAGCAACACTTGAAAGTTACAAAGATTGCAGCACAGCCCTCCGAGAGTTAGGATGAGAGCAGACAAGAAGACGATATATACTCCAAAAAAGGAAAAACCACAAATGAAAAGGACTCTAACACACGATAGGGGACAACACACTCAACCCAGCAACAACAAAGAAAGGACCAAAAATAACAACATGGTACCCCACCACCAAGACACACGCCAACCCAAACAAGAGAGCTAACCTAGACCCCTAACCCCAAAACCAACCCAAACAACGCAAAGGGAGAAAAGAGGACAACACCTAAAGCCCAAGACTGAAGACCCCCACCACAGCCCCACCTAGAAGACCCAGACCCAATCTTTTTAAAAAAGCCTTCTCGAACGATATTGAAGCAGGTGGATCTATGAAAATTATGCTCTACCCCACTGTTTTTTAACATAGTAATGCGCCGTAATGAAGTCTCTTTATAAAATCCAAACTTCTTAGTAAAATTCTTCATGGGTATGATTAGCTGGATTAATAATGAATTTCACTCAGCAAGCTTAAATGTTGGGAAATCAAATTTTATGAAGCACGGATACTCTATTTTGGCCTCCGTATCACGTATCGTATCCGTATCGGATACTGACATACTGATACTCTCGAATACTTTTCAGATACGTATCTGATACGCTTTTTAAAGTATCCTGCTTTTAGAATTATTTTTGGGTATCCCGATACATTTCGGATACGCGCAGATACTCTTGGATACACTTTGGATACGTATCTGATACATGCAGATACGTGTTGGACATGCTCGGATATGTTTTTGATACGCGCGAGGGTAAATATGTTATTACTTAAAATATATAGGTTAAAATTGCAAGTAGGGCTATTTTTTCCTTTTTGCCCCACCAATCGACACCATAAACACAATGACGATATCCTTTCCCTCGACAACCTTGTAAGTCTCTCGTCTTCTCCCTCTCTCTCTCGTTGCGTGTATATAAATAAATAAATATATCTATATATATATATATATACACACACACACAAAATACACCACAAACCTAGTCAACAAACATAAGCAAATAGCATAAAGACGGCAATCATTGCAGGAAGGATCAATAAGCTGTAAAGAAGAGCACTTCAGCGGAAGAGAATACATGCATACTTATTAGTATTATCAAAACCTAATGGACGGCAATAGAGACGCACAAATTTATTAGACATTGTAGAAAATGTATTAGTATTGATCCAACAACAGGCTAGAAAAGTGAATTGAAGATTGTTCATGAGTTTATTACACCAAGCCAAGACATATCACCATAGCATGAATGTGCTAAACCACAAATATGTAATAAACTAATAAACCAACAATTTTGACATACAATGCATCCACAAAGGCTACAATAAAGAAAAAACACAAAAGCTATTTGAAGGAGTCAAATTCCAAACAAGAAATAGGTGCAAAAATAGAGGCAAATGGGAAATTGGAGGCACATACATGTAATCTAAAGATACAAGCTAGCATCATCAAATACACATGGAAAGCTGGCATATGAGCAATTAAAAAGGCAACGTGAATCAAAGCAAATAACATTACACAGCTAACCAAACAGGGGGAGCTGCCGTCCAACCTCTGAAGCAGCGTGATCCAGTTCTTAGGGCAAAGAAGAGAGATGGTAAAATCAGAGGTGTTTCAGATCTCGTGCAAAAAGGATGACGTGGTGCGCTTGTCAGGGTTGGAGAGTTTTGCACAAAGACGGGATACAAGCAATCGTGCAAGTTCGGTTGCTCATTTTGAGTGGGATCTCATCAAAGTTTAGATTCTCATAAACCAGAGATACTCTTTGAAGAAATTCCTGCATAGTAATGAACAACAGGTTGAATTACTAATTAGGAAACAAAAAAATAACTAATTTATCATTGTCCAGTATTTTTTAGAAACAAAAAAATTCCATTACACAAACACAAGCAAATAGAAAAACATAATGCACCACAAACCTAGTCAACAAACATAAGCAAATAGCACAAAGACGGATTGAGGTCCAATAGAAGGCCTATCTTATTGTCCAACAGTGAATGCACTGTACGCAAAATACAGCACAAACCTAGTTTGTAAAAATTAGGACAACTATCGATTCGTATACATCCATTTGATACTTTATGTTCTTCCACCGTATGAACTTCATGTGTCGAAGCAATTTCTAGTGCAATCCTCTGATTTCTTCAGCTGTCTACCATTAGTTGTTCAAACTCTTCAGCTGCCTACCATTAGTTGTTCAAACTGTACTATGAAGAGCAAGTAACAACATCGATCCTATGATATTGAGGGCTCATGCTTGTTTGTCAGAAGGTCTCTAACAAGCTCAAAGTGGTTGTTCTAAGTGTGTTGGCAGAATTTTTCAGATTCCTTTACGTAATTCGGTCATATTTGTGTGTCCAATTGAGTGCTCAAGAGATTCTCTTACTTGGTTCAAAAAAAAGGAAAAGAAAAGAGAAGAGATTCTTGACCAAATTATTGCCATCAGATTTACGAATTTTCACCTTGATGGATGAATTAGCGAAGTTGGCAATTGTTCTTTAGTGCAATATACTATAATGGCACGCAGTTGCTACTTCTCGGGTGGGTTTGGATTGAAAAGTTAAGTAACGTATTTTTTCGTCTTTCTTCAAAAAAAAATTATCTCCAGCCTGAAGGAAGACAGGAAAAAAGAAAGACCAAAATCAGGGGTTTCGTCACAAGTAGGCGATGGTTCATGAAGAGTTTCCGACTCGAAAGAGTCTGGTTGAAGATTAAAGATGTAGTCTCAAAAGATGGGCTTTGCTCAACAAGTTAGGTCCCCAGCCCCGGATTTCCTCGATCAATCAGTCGTTGAAACTCTCCGAAGTCCTCTATTTTGGAAAGGGGAGATCGCTCGTCAAACAAGAAGGGAAAAGAAAAAGACACCATCTCTCTCTCGTCACACACACAGACACACACAGACATAATTTGCTCTCCCCTTGTTACCAGGAATGCTGCCCAGCCCCTCCCTCTGGTTTGCCCCCCATCATATCTGGTAGCCCAAAAGGGCAGCTAGTTTCAGGTTTTTTTAGGTTCTTTCTAAACCCACTTCGCTTACAGCGACCCCTTCCCCTAAATGAATGTTAGTTCTCTTCGATAAGTGGAAAGGAAAATTCATTCAAAGGAAGTGAATCCTAAAAGATAAAATAGGTCCGAATTTCAGTCTCAAAAGCTATGTTCCAACTATTGTAGCCTAGCGTGTGTGTGAAGCCCATCAGCCCATCTAAACCAAAATGAGAAACAATCAAGTGTTTTCTTGAATCTTGCATTTCTTGAATGTTAACTACTCAATTATGATCCTATGGCCTCAATTCAGCTTGCACACAAGAAGAGGTGAACAAGGTAATGGAAATAGCAAAAATGGCGTAAAAACAATGGGCGAAAACCCCACTTTGGAAGAGAGCCGAGCTCCTTCACAAGGCAGCAGCTCTTCTCAAAGAGCACAAAGCCCCCATTGCAGAGTGCCTCGTGAAGGAAATCGCAAAGCCAGCAAAAGATTCAGTAACTGAGGTACTTGAGTTGTTTCAAAAATTTAACCAATTAAAATCAAAATTTGAAGCTGATTGAGTGATCTGAATTGTGGGTTTTTGGCGAAGGTTGTAAGGTCACAGACTGCCTAAACAAAACCTTTTTCCTGAAAATTTCATAGCCCGTCTAAACCAAAATGCCCAATTTCTCACACACGAAACACCCAATTTTCATAACCCAATTTGTGGTGGAGTGTGTATGCGAACCTGGCTGGGCATCATCGATCGCCGAATGTCGGAGCCGTACACCGTAAGCAGCTTATGCCCTTAATCCTTAGCAACCGAGTGAACTTAGGATGTAGCCAAAAAGTTGCGAACGAGGCAAGATTAAATTCGAACTGTGACGATGAGAAAACAAATGAATTCTAAAACTGTACGAATCTGTCAAACAGGAGATTCTCAAGATGCAAAACAGTTTTTTGAAAATTCATTATAAATTGAATCTTCAACATTTTCGAGTGATTCCAACGCCCAAAGATCAATCTCTGAGTTTAGTTTATATCTCATGAAGAAATTGAAATCAAATTCGTAGCATATGGATGAGAAATCCAACAAACACAACAGCTTTACGAATCTGTCTAAAACAGATTGTCAGGATGCAGACCAGCTTTCAAAAATTCATAGTAAATCAAGTTCTCAATGGTTTTAAGCGATTCCAGCGGCAATAGAACAATGCAAGAATGAGAAATCAAATTAACAATGCAAGAATGAGAAATCGTCCAAGAAAGGAACCCCTGTAACCTGTCCCAAATCTGCTGTGTATATACATGCATATATACACGAAAATATGCAGATATAATCAACCAGAAAGAGGGAGAAAATGTATACCTGCAAAAGTGATGAAATTCAGAGGCGGTGGTGATGATTGGAAGTGGCAGTGGCGATCGGTGGACGAATCGGCAGTCGATGGTACGCAAAGTTCTGAAACCGAAACTGGAGCGAGAGAGAGAGAGAGAGATATTTGACTCCGAGCAAGACGATCGATCAACGGGAGCAAGACGAATCGATCGATGATACCATCATCGTCGACGTCGTTCACAAGTTCAGCAAGAGAAAGAGAGGGCCATAGTTTAGGGTTTTTGTTTCTGCTGGTCTCGATTGTGAAGCGATGATGGCGAAGTGCAGGGGACAGCCCGCCTGGATTCCAGGCTTTATTCCCGCGTGTACAGTAACCGGGGCCCCCAAGCCTAACACCACAACGTGACAAAATAGTGTAGAAAAATCGGGACGCAGACGGAAAACATCGAAAGTCCGAAAACCCGTTAAAGTAATTCGTAAATAACCCAAATAGTGTCTATGGCCCACCACTTTTGAGCGTGAAATGACGAAAACGCCCAAAACTCTAAAGAAGTAAATCTAATGGGCTAGTTTCCGAACCGAGGGGCAATATCGTCCGGAAATGGCCAAAAAAGAAGCCACATTTTGGAACTTCATTCCTTTTATAGCGGCAGCTGGATATCGGCCCAATTCCGCTGGTGGCCGATTTACAAGGCTTTTCAAGGCCTGAGATTAGCATTCAAGGCCATTCTTCTATCCTTTTCCTAATTTTGGCCAAAAATGGGTGTAAACAGTCACATCAAGACACGATCACAAGGCGCAACTTCAATGTCTCTCACCCTCTTTTTATCATATGAAAAACGTATTTTATTAAATTCTTCAGCAGTAGTCATCTTTTCAAACACTCATAACAAGAGAGTGACGGGTAATATCTATTCTCCATCTTATGAAGTGCCAAGTATGCCATACAGTGGGTGTGTTAACCAATTTTTCCTATATGTAGTCTTTTCACAAAAGGGGATACACTTGTGAATGTTTGCTTTTGTTCTATTGCCTCTCTTTCACAGGCTACTTATATTAATTTGTATGCATTATACCATGACCTTTCTGAAATTTAATGTTCTCCCCTTCCTTATATATTGTCTTTTTTCGGTATTATTGCGATCAAAATAAAAAAGAAACAAAGCGAAATTACATAGTAGATAGCAGCAAAGAGAGTCAAGGGGGAACAAGAAGAGTTACGCGGTGGGGGAGTTTTTTTGAAGGTCATATATTATGACTTCGAAAAGTGCTTTTCCGAGAAGGACTTCTGGAAAAGCAACCCACGGGCTGATTCCGAGAAGGGCTTCTGGAAAAGCAACCCACGGGCTGATTCAGAATGCATATCTCATTGCTAGTTATAATAAACTACGATACCAGTAACAACATGCACTTTTATTCCAGGGTATAATGAACTGAACATTTCGCAAAGTATACAATAAATTAAATCAGCTGTAATGTACATGATTGCGAGTTGCTACTCATATCTTACTCATACTTTTCTATTTTACAGAAGCAAAATCAACGGTAAACATGTTGTTCACCTTTACACTTCTTAAGAAGTTTCATCTGCTGCACCAGTTGGTGAACATGGAACAAATGGAACAAAGCCCCTTCCACCGAAAACTGGTCTCATGAATCTGTCATCGAATTTTCTCCAAAAGTAGTGAGCAGTAGACGTGGGGTTTGCCATTAACAACCTTAGACTACTTCTCTTACGGACCGGTTGGTTGCTACCCTCATCAACTGGATCACCATTTTCGAGGAACAGAAGTCTAAGATCTTCTAGGCTTGGAGAATCAGTTGCATCTGAGACCGTTGGCTTTGCATTTCTTAACAGCACTGCTTCGATCAGAGGCTTTGTCATTGAACCGAACACCTGTTTGATAAATAAATTACACACTAAACCAAACCAAACCAAGCCTTATGTTCCAATCAATTGGGGTCGGCTACATGAAAAATAAATTATTACACACTGAAATCATAAAATTTGGTTTTATCCATAGCAGACATTAGATATACTGTGTTATCTTGATTTTTCAACAAGGCACTGAAAGTTGAGGAGCGGTTGGGGGCTTTAGCAAACAATGTTACCAGAAAGCAGTAATAGGTTTACCTGTTGGAGGGTACATTCCAAGACATGGTATACTTCCATTACAAAAAGTAAATTTGTGATTCAAATTAATCCAAATTTCTTTCATATGTGTTTCTTTACGGTTTTACATGGGATTGGAAAAATCAACGTAATGAAATTCGTCGCAGAGTAGAGTTTTACCATTACAAAATGTCAATAACAGGAGGCGTAATGCTTATAGATTTTTCTGGAGATTCCAATAATGATTAAGTTACGTTCGGATGTCTACTTATTTGAAAATAAGTCTACTCGCATCTAATAATCTAAAACTGTTCGAAAATTGTATTAGTGTAATCTTAAACAAGCCTACCACTACATTCACATGTACACGGTAGTGATTAATTATGCTGGAACTTCTAGAGGTATCATTTGGATTACTTACCACTGTGCTAAACAGAACAACAATTATCGTACTCGTGATCATTAATGCTGACTCAGAGGAAGAATCATCAGAGAACTGTAAAAGTTAGATTGTGGAAATCAATACTTAGTAAAAAGCTTTACGTAAAACAAAATAATAGGAAAAAGTGGGAATCAGTAAACACATTATTGTACCTGGTTGTAAGATAAAGCAATGGTAACTGCACCTCTCATTAGGCCTGCCCACCACATGATAAACTGACATTTCCGGATAATCAGCAAAAATGTCTAGTCAAATGAAAGAAATCGTTGCATAGATGCCCAAAATATTACCTGTTGCTTGAAAATAATCTTGTCACTGTCTTTTTTAGCAAAGCAATTAAAAATATTCACAAGAGGGTACACAAATGCTGCCCTCCCGACCAACACCAGTCCAAAGAGAGTTGAGCTGACAGCAACTGAAGTCAGGGGACTGATGAAAGAATACGAACCAAGTTAGAAGAATTGGAGTCAATTTGGCGAAATTTCATACAGAAGGAATATGTCTTTTTGTTATTGTAAGGGAATAACAAAGTTTTGAAGACAAGTAGTATACAGCTACAATTCACTCTTCGGCACCATTTTAAGTAAATTACGAACTTGTCTCAAGATATTACTTATGTGATTTAACTGGGATGTGGCTTTAATCTCAATGCAACTTTTTCTGAGGCTTACGTAATTGGCTACCAAAATAGTTTTGGTTTGGTTCAGCTGGTTTCATATTATTCTTTTGTCATGTCGAGGAATCATAATTGGCAATCAACTACAGGGTTTAGGTGCAAACAGAAATAGATTATTTACCTTGCTTCGCTGGCTGTCCATTTGTCTACGTCTAATGCATCCATACCCACGTACAAGAATATGAAGGTTTCACAAATGAATGAAATTGTGGCGAATCCATGCCTGATAGTGTCAAACAAAGTTGAGTTAGACCTATGTATCAGAACTCATGGTTTAGGTATCCTGCTGGAACAATTTTGTCTCTCATACATTGACAAGGATAAATCATCTCTTTCTCTATTGGACCAGAAACTCGAACAGACAACAAACAAAAGGGAACACACACAAGCCTAACAACATGGAATAAAGTGCAACATGGGAATGAAGCCCCGTACAAGAGAAGATATCCATGTGAAGCTGGAGATTGAGAGTATTTTTTAGAACTACTTCATCTCTTGGTCAAAAAGTCATAAAGAAAGGTTTACCCTGTTCTACTGTTACGCTATTCTTTTCTAATATGTCAAATCTGATATTCACTGGCAGTTGAATTCTTTTTGAAGTGTATTTGTTGGGCTTCTGTAAATCTTAAACAGGTTGATCAAATTGAGTTGTGTTCTTTATGGGGAAGTATTTACCAGATTGTCCGGGCATCTGACCCTCTATAGAAGAGCACTTCAGATTACATTACAACAATGAAGTCGTATCCTACGACAATAATGACATCAACCCATCACAATCCTAAATGTATTGTTGCAACAATCCTCATGTTTTCTAAGATTGATAGAGCATGTGATTCTTCCTTTATTTCGGCCTTTGCTTTTGTTGACCTAGTGCTTGATCAAATCACTGAAGCTGTCACCTGGTCAGTATCTTTAGCAAATCACTTATGTACCACTTCGTTGCATTGGCACTTTTTGGGTTCTTTTATTGGGTGGATTTGACTAACTTCCGAGGGAATGATGGTGGATCCCTTATGTGTCCTATGTTCTAATGTGCATGAGTCCCACAAGCATCTTTTTTTTTTATTGTTCTCTCTCAGCATGCATTTGGGGTAAAGTTCTGCATATGTTTAGCATTTCTAGAAGTCCAACGGAATGGGGGCAAGAAATAGGATGGGCTATTCAGCACCTCAAGAAGAAATGTCTTTTATCTGCCCTCTACAAGTTAGCTATGGCAGGTACAGTGTACTACATTTGGAAGGCGAGGAATGACATTATTTTTTGCAACAAGCAGTCCACTTCGGATGCCATCTATGATATTATTGTTAAGGATGTGCGGGATAGAGCATCTTCTTGGCGGAATTATGGTTGTAACTCTGTTAATAGAGCTTTGTGTAGAGTTTGGAACATTTCAGAACATATTTTGTAACTAGCTGTAGTAAGGCTCTTGTTTTTAGTTTGGTGCTCCTGTCCTGTTTTCAAGTAGGTTGTTGGTTCTTTTTTCCGGGGTATGCCCCTTGTTTCTTGTATTCTTGTCTCTTTTGGTAATAAAATCTATCTTTACCAAAAAAAAAAACTTCCGAGGGAATCATGTATTAACTTTCAAGGGAATCATGTATAATGTATCAGATGTTAAAAAATGTAACAACGTTAAAAATGAAAGTTATACTTACTTGGTTGTTACCCTTGAGCTTTCAGTAACATTGTGCCATGTATAGTGAGACATGACAATGCCACAGAAGAAAACAGTCAAAATCCCACTAAGATTGAGCACCTGCAAGATGAAACAAATATGTTACTTAGGTTTAAAAGACATTGGACATGCATGGGACGTGTTCCACTATACCATTTTCCAAGAAATCCGTAACAGAATCCACAAACCATTTCTGAAGTTACCAGTGCAGAAGGAATCAATACTATCAAAATTGACACATTTCTAGCGAAGGGCACAACAGTTTGTTTTTTTCCCTGATGTGGTTGATTTCTTTTACAAAGTTCAATTGATTTACGTCATAGCAAGGGAAAGTATTGTTGTCCTTCTACACAATCAAGGGACCCTTAAAAGGAAATTTCCCTTCCTTCCAACTTTATAGAATTACCATGATAGGATGTACGTTCAGAACATTCGAACTTCTTAGCCAGCGGATGTCTAAATAATTAAGAGAAATATCACGTTTGCTTTCGACTGTTATTCAAAAGCAGAACTCTGATCTAGGATCTTTGCTAATCATGAATCCTATTTGTGCAGATTTTCCAGTGGCACCAAAAAAGTGAAATACAAACAAGACTTCTGGCATCCAATCTCATATTGGAAAAGATTCAACAACTTCTAGGGACATTAGAACAAGTGACAAAGGTTGAAAAGTCTACTGTTTGAAGGAGAATAAACAACCAAGAAGCCCAAGGGATAATCCAAAATCTGCCACTCGTTTGACTTGCATAGCTTTGATAGCTTCTTTATTTGCCTGAAGTCTTAAACCAGAAATGAACAGACAGGAACAAAACTAGTATGTGATTGCATCTTTTCAGCACTAAGTATAACATTATAAAGTATACAGAAGGCCCATCTTTGCATCACTAATTCCTTCTGTATAGGGAGCTAAGAATGCACTTTAAATAATAATAAAAAAGACGGGTGATTTAATAATCCTCAGAGGGCCTAAGTTGTAGAAAACCCCACCTAAATGTGATACACATGTATAGGTATTGAACAAAACACTAATATCGAACTTATTGTTTCTTCTCGCATATTCTATTGCAATTTTAAGGAGGTAGACAGTCTGAAAATGTCCTCTGGATAGCTACGGTACCTCAGCCACCATGTATGACAAATAGGCCAGAAGCATCATGATTGCAACTTCACGATCTGTGGAATGTCTGTTAAGGTAGAATAATGTCAACATATAAGCACAACCATACTAGAAAAAAATTAGCTTAAATGATGATAATGAAACTTCAATCCAGAAACACTAGGAACATATGCCTTTGAGTATTACTACAAGTAATTTTTTGGATTGAGTTATTTTGCTTCTGTTTTCACTAAGGAAACCCACATACTAAATTTTCAGTTTTCCAGTGTGTAAGTGTGCAAAACACTTTTATAATTCTTTATTGAATCCATTTTGTTTCTTGTCTATGTATGTAAAGAGATTAGTATATACGTTTCAAGATCCAGCTCATCATTCTTTCTACACTCAAGCGTAATGCAGTTCTCCCTTTGGCTGCTAACTTGTGCATAAATATTCCCCCTAGCAGCTGTTCCATGCCTTATATGGGGCGAAAGAAATGAAGGATTTTTCAGCATAAAAGTAACCGTTGGACCAAATCATTTTGGGAGTGGAATCGGATGTGAGAGCCTATATTAGGTCTTGGAGAAATCTGAAGACAACTGACGTAAATAGATTTATTTGCACAGATTGGCATATTTCCCCTAGGGTGTTTGCTTCAACTTGAGTGAATTGGATATGTTTAGATTTTGTTAGTAGGTCTCCTCTATGTTTGAGACTGAGCTTCATTTTCCTTGTTTTGCTGTTTTGTGGGCCTGGTGCCTTAGTTTGTTTGATCTCTTTCTTTGGGGACTGCCCCTTTGCACCTGTAATTGGTTTTGTTTCAATGAATTAACTTACAAAAAAATAAAAATTGAGCAATGTTTAAGTGTCATGACCTAGGTCACATAACAGGACTCCTTTCTGCTCTCAAGCCTTACTTTAAAAGCTCCCTCTCCCAATACTCGCCCTCATGAACTTTAGTAGTTTGGGATGCTTTCAAAGGGCCGCTCATGCACGCGCATTATGTGACTTAGGTCATAACTCATGAAGTTTAAGCTTTTGCTAGGCCTGCCGGGCTGCCAGCCATGTTAATTGGTTCAAATATATAAGCAGAAGGAAATAATGAAAAATCCTTTTGTGACTTGACACATCTGTGACCACTGCCCTATAAAACCCTTTTTATGTGAATCCTTATCGCACTTTAGTCATCAATTCTGTGGAAAGTTCTAGTTATAATTTTCTTGACTTCAGACTTCATGAGAGTTTTGTAATTGGAGCCCAAGAAAAGGAAAGAGATCCAAAATCATTGGAAACATTAGGGAGAAATCAGGCGGGGTTACTGTAGATATGGAGAACTATTTAAGAAGCAAATCCTGAGAGTATAAGAATAAAAATGAAAAGACTACAGGGGAGCCCATATAAAGTTTCGGGACGAGAAGAAAAAGCTAAAGCTGTTCATTTTTACCTTCCAAAGTAAAGTGTCTTTATGCCAAATGCACTTAAAAGCCCCACCTGAAATGCCATGGAAAGCTGTTAGAGGACAACAATTACCGTTAACACAAATCTACATTCGGTGACACATAATTTTGATCAAAAGTTTTGAGTGATTTGTAGTCCATTGAACAAATATAGGGTTGCTTAGTGTGACATAGAAAGGGGACTATCAAAATAATAAAATGGAAGCATGAACCTGATCTTTTATCTGGCTGGGAAAGGTAAATAACAGTATGTCAAGATAAGGAAATTCCCACTTGCTATGCATTTATTTGGATATTTGCGCGAAATTATTATATTTGGTATGACAACCTGTTGTGCTCATGACTACAGCGGCATGAACATGAGAGAAAGGAAATGTCCAGTTCAAATCTCTGCTGGCATTAATATAAACACATCCAAAAGAAAACCAAGAACGAAGAAAAAGATTATTGAAACTCCAAAACAAGGATGGTCGTATCCAAATACACGATCCACAGTTGCAGAATCAGAACACCACCAAACTTCAAAATAGTCTGCATAATTTTAACTGTTCATTCTGTAACCAGAACGGGTTGAAAAACAGATGATAACTTACCGCTATTCCAAGTGCAGTACTACTGAAGAAGAGGTAAAGGAAGGTTCCCAACAATTTCAAGGCTGTCAAACCATCAATGTTGCTGATATTAAGAGATTGGACTGAATTGAAAAGCACAATCGAGGTAGCATCATTCACTACTCCCTCCCCAAAGACGGCACTGTAAAGGAAGGGTGTATCATCTTGATTGAGGACCTTCGACATGAGAAAAAAGAATTTGCAAATTAATGGCGCGTTTCAATTATTGAGTATAAATCCACTCACCATCTTTTCGATTAATTTTTGGGATGTACCTGCAACGTGCAAACGGAATCTGTGGCTGATAGTATGGCACCAATAGCTGCACATAAATGAAGCTCTGACAATCAATACATGGGGATGAAAAGGGATCAAAGCAAAGAATCCAAAATAAGTGTGAGTAAAGGTTACCTAAGTAATCTTTAATATCCAGGGTTGTCACACCAATCCTTTTGAATAGCAAGAAGACCCCTACAAAGTTTCCATAATAACCACAATTACGTTAGGCTCCTTTGATTCGATATTGTATATGAACATATCATGTAAATAGCAATTCCGTCAGTACGGACTCGTACTAATAGTATTGCAATTGGTGATATGGGTTTACCAATGGATATTCTATACTCACTAGTTAATCAATTTATTGATGCTAAAGACAAGATTGAAATAAAATGATTTCTATGCAACAGAAGAAATCGTGTTTTGGAAATCTGAAAGAAACACAAACACGCAAAAGGCACAAGCAATTACTCATCTTACCGAGTGTTATGAGACAGAACGATATAATTGTGCCAAATATTCCGAACATCAATATTATCGAGATGTTCTTGAAGAATTGCTTTTTCTTGACCTGGAAACTAAAATAAAAAATCCATTCAGTAAATCAAAACTCAAGGTCAAAAACAAAAAAAAAAGGTTATGCATCTAACTAGATTGAGAAGGAAAACCATCCCAACGCATGAAAACAGATCCGATTACAAAATACGAAAATACCTAGAGATTTTAAACAAATTTTCTTGCAGAACCAAATTCCCCAGTGCTATAGAATTGACCCAAAACGAATCCCACATTAGTCCATTACTCAAATCTTTTACTTAGTTTGAGTAAAAAAACCAATAAAAACTTCACTTGATATGAGGCACTCAAATGGGAAACCCAAATCCAAGCAGAAAAGCTCGATTAATAGCATAATTCAAACAATTAAGAAGCAAAATGGCCTTAATAAAAAAAAATTAAGGATCCGAGGTCTCCGAAGATTGAACAACCTCAATCTGGTAAGGTTTGAGTCGTTTCGAAGCAAATTTTGAGTAAGAAGAGGAGATGCTCTCACTGCACAATTTCTGCATACATGTTTTTACACCACAAACACATATACCTATGTTCATACACACATGCGCGCGCTCTCGCTCACAGAGAGAGAGGGAGAGAGAGAGAGAGAGAGAGGGCCTGAGCTTAAAGCAAAAATTAAAGCCACCTCTTCAGCTATAGCTCAGGACCGGCTCAGAGAGATATCTTACCCAGCGTTGAAAATGATTGGGGGCAGCAGATAGATGAAGAACAGTTCTTCACTGAAAGTAAGTATTTGCGAGCTGTGGCCTTTGCTGATCAATAACACCACTAACCCAGCCACCAAACCCTAACACCAAATACCGAAAACACGAATTACTATCAGCCAAACTGATCGAGACCCATTTAATAAAACCAAAAACCCAGTTCACAAACAACCATAATTACAACTATACAAACCAGAAGAAGGGCAGTGATTGATTCATTGGCCCACCGATTCTCCTCGATAAGGTGACCAATCACGATGCAAGCACAGAGGAGTGTGACAAACACAGTGATGGCAACAACAGTGCTTACATCGAGAATTGAAGAGGAGGAGGAGGATAGTGAGAAGTGGACCGGAATTGAATCAGAGATGCCCATTTTTTGTGACTACTACTTCTTGTTGTTGAGGTGGTTTTTGTAGAATTTGGCATTCACAAATTGGGTGAACAGAGATAGGGAAGAAAAGGAAGGTACTGGAGAGAAAGTTCTGAATCAGGAAAATGGAAATCAGGAGGATTCCAGTGGCTGCTATAAAATATAACCCACAGCTTCTGTGTATTTCTTGACTTGGGAATGGGATTTCAAGGTTCAGACTTCAAGGCTATAGCAATGCTAATAACACAATTTTATAATACAACTCCGGATATAAACTTCGTTCAAAACCGTTCAATGCACATGATCTCACATACATGTGACGACTCCAAACAAAGTTGTGTTCTTTAACTTTTTTTTCTCCGGTGCTATCAACTTTTTGATTGTGTTAACGTAAATTAACTTGAACACATGAGTTCTCAAAAAACTTTTCGACCGGTTTATTAAGACTTTTTGCGTTCTGACTTTAATTGGACCCCGCTAATAGACGATGAAATTTGTCCCAGAATTGACCGTGAGTTATGAAAAGAAAGAGTTGAGACTCAAGGTGGAGGGAAGAATGGTTGTTGTGGAGTTGTGTTGGATTCTCTACAAACAAGACCATTTTTGGATGCGTGGAACTCAATGTTTCGGTTGGATTATCGCAACAAGTGGAGGGGGTCATCAGTGAAGTTACTGTATTATCCTTAAGTTATCATGTAAAAAGACAGAAATATCCTTCGAATGGTAGTGTTGGGGACTTTTAATTGGAGGTAGGAGTTGGATGGTTGTGGTCGCACTTGTACGGAGGCTACTGTACAGTTCGTGGGTAGCGAGTGTGGCCGTTAGTTGGCGCTTAAATTTTTACAAAACTTATTGTGACACGTGGCCGATGCCCTATTCGATTTGGATCTTGAGGGAGAATTTTTAGGGTAATGAGTGAAGAGAAATAGATAAAAAAAAATTATCGAAAACCATACCCAAGAATTTTGAGACTCCAAAACGAACAAAACCAAGCTAAGAAACACAGGATGAACTCCTCTCTATGCCTCGAATAATTATTCGGTGGTGTTAAGGTGCCCAAGATCTTTATCACCACACATTTTTGCGGGATCCAATACTACTTATGTAGACCCTACATGAATGTCCGAAAGGTGTTAGGCACCGATCACTGAATAATTACTCCTATACATTATCTCTCCTTAAACATCCAATTTATGGCAACACTACTCGTGTACCCACTTTCCTATGTACCTATTGTTCATGTACAATTTTGCCTATGTACATTTATTTTCGTAAAATTTCTGTCGCAGGATCACACAAAAGTACTCGGCCGGTAAGAGTTTTTTCATGTGATACTGAGAGCATCTCCAACCCTTGACTTCAAATTGGGGATGTCAATTTTTTTTGAAGGCTGATGTGGCATTTTGGCATCTCCAATTTGACATCAAAACATCCTCTCCAACCCTTATGTCAAATTCTATTTAATTGATATCAAATTATCCCTCTCCAACCCTTGTGTCAAAATACAAATAGTCATTTTTTGAAATTTGGCAGGCAAAGTGTAGATAGTCAAAGTTGGCATGCTTCCTCCCCCTTCATACATGTCAAAAGCCACGTAGGATTTGGCCTAAAAAAGGTATCTGGGTTGGTTTGTCAATTAGTGTCAAATATTATCGTTACAAGCTCCACATCAGATTTGACATTTCCCGTTGGAGATGCTCTGAAATCGCAGGATATCAAAGGTATACCGACGTCATTGGTACAAGTGATCTAAACTCTCAAACTACTAGGAGTAAAAAAATTTAGGCATCACAATTACGATTCCAACATTCTTCTCGTTGGTCGCAAAGGAGAGCATCTTAGCAAAACAATGACATTTTTTTGATCCGTGATCATTGGGATCTAACCTTCACTAGTTTGAATGCAATTTCACGAGTATTTAATCTTCATTTGGATCTCATTTCTTTAGCTGATTTAACATGTTGATGGATACTCTACAAGTAGCTCTCAACTCGAATGCAATTAAAAACCATATGGTTCAAGGAAGTATATGGAAATACTGGAGTAGTACAAATTAGAAGACGCAATTAAACAGAAAGGAAAATATACTGAGGTAGATGGGTGAGCTATGCGTGCGTCGTCGTAAACACCACAAAAGTAGGGTAAAAATGGTTCGATTTGGTCAATCCTTCACCGAACTAAGTAGGAATTTTAGTTTGAGAAAACGGAAAGTCTAATGAAACCGACGAGGCACACCGACGGGAGCCACCAACAGGCATGCGGGGCCCACTCCGGGTCCCGCACAGATGATCCGAGCCGTTTAATAATTTAAAAATATGTATAATAATTGGGCAAGTGAAAAATTAGCTCAATCCGATATGTGTATATGTTCTATTCAATCTTCCATTTTTTTCACGAATTCGAAAAAAGAATGAAAAAATAAAGGGAAAATGACGGCCAAGGACGTGTTTTGATAATTAAAACCCGCCAAGAACATGTTGAGAACATTTGTTAATGTTAAAAATGTCCTTGGTGGGTATTAATTATCAAAACACGTCATGGGCCGTCATTTTCCCTAAAAATAAAAGATTGGATTGAGTACCTACACATATCGGATTGAGTTGATTTTCACGGGCCCAATCGTTTTTTTTTCTTAAAAAATTATTGAACGGCTCGGATCATCTATACGGGTCCGGAGTGGGCCCCCGAGCGCCCGGTGTGCCTGTCGGTATGTGTAGCAGCGTTCGAAAACTTGAGAAAATTAGTACTCTAGTAGATCGAAGCTAGACCAACTCATAAGTGGACTGATCTGGTTCCGTACATTGGTTCAATCATTTTTTTTTTTCGGGTTTTCCGCACGCAATAAGAAACCTCAAAATCTTCAAAAATAATAAATAATAAATACAGTAATAAAGAGAATATTTCGCAGGTCTCATTTGGACCACGTCTACTTGCAGTCAAATATAGTGTATAATTGTACAGTAACACAAAACGATCCGATCTGATCCGATCCGATCCAATAATAAAAGAATTCTCCGAACCATCCAAAAATAACTTCTACTACTACATAAAATTGAACTACAAAATCGACAGGGTCACAAAAAATATTAGTTGAAGTTCGTATACAATTTTATGAAACGTCCAACATTGCTTCAGAGTTTAGGCTAAATTTTAATGCAATTGTAGACAAACATTTCTTAAACGCACTTATCGATGTCGGATGAAATTGATTTTTTACAGAGATTTTAAACAATATTAAACGAAATGAGCAGTTCCGATTATCTCTGTTGGATCTAAGATGGATCCAAAAGCTGTACGCGTTATCTGGGCACGCGTTGCTGTACCACTACCAGTAGCAGCTTTATGACTGCTTGCTCATGAATTCATTAATAACTCTAAAAGGATGCGATACGTGTCCACATAATTAACGGCCCAAAAAGAAAGGGAAAAAAAAAAGAAATTGATTTTGGCACTCCAGTTTTTACCACTGGCACTTTACGTTGTGTGTTAATCATGTGAGAAAATAAAACTAAAAGTGGAGTGAACAATCCTGGGCCAAATTTTTACTTAATTTTTTTTATATATATGAATATTATATAAATCAACGGATATTAGTAAAAAGTTAGTAAATTAGTTCACATTAAATTTTAGAAATTATCCATAACTTGAATCCTAAATGTCAATAATATGGCTTGAACCCTGGCCTCATACTACATGAGGAGGACTAAGATGTCAATTTAGGGGTGTTTCCAGTAGTGAAAAATTTGTAGATTTTTATTTATGGTTGAGAAGTTGTTAGGTGCTTTCGATAGTGAATAAGTTGTTGAGAAATGTCAAGTTGTTTCCGATAGTGAATAAGTAGTTGATGGGTTTGTGAGTAGAATTACTGTAGCAAAAAAAATTTTGTTGACAAACTTTTTGTTAATGAAAACAAGATGATAAAATACTAAAAAAAATTTGTTAATAAAAACGAAATAATAAAATACATCGAGTTTTTTTTGTGGTTTTTGTTAGTGGAAATACCCTCTCAGAAAGCTCTAGGCCATTGAATTTTTATTTTTTTTCCATTTAATGAGTGTAGGTCGTTCCGCTTTCTTTTTAAACATTCTTTAAAAAAAAAAAGGTAATTTCAAGCTCAAATATAATGAAAATGAAAAATAAATTTTCGATTTTTTTGCACCGTTTAAAAGATCTCAATGAAATCTATCAAATAAGATCCATATTGGTAGAAAAATTATTTGCGTAAATATATAATTTTTGAGCTTAAAATTATCTTTCTTCTCAAAAAGTACTTTTTAAAAGGAAGTGGAACACCCCCACACCTTGTCTCTCTCAACTTTTTAGCACAAAATCAGATACGGTCGTGACGCTACGATAATGCCGAGGGTCTCGTGAGAGTCACGTGTTTCAAACCAAAGCTAAAGATTAGGAAAAGTGGCATCACTTTTCAGTAGTCTAGTGGTATCTACAGACGGTTGTACATGATTATAACATCATACTACAAGATACTACTAGATTGACAGCAAATTGGGTTTATCCCCTTTGTTTTTTCTACTGGAGGTGTCCGGCGAAGTTTACGCGCAACTCGATATATCTTAGGAGATCATAAGCCTACCGTTGGCTAACGGAAGCCACACTTGAAGCAGGAACAAATGCTCCGTATGAATTTGGTTCCAAATAAATTGATAGCGCCTGAGAAATTTCGAACATAAAAACTTAGGAAGGGGCAAACCTCTAAAATCCCAATAATAATCACCACTAGGCCAAACCCTCGGGGTTAGTATTCTACTGTTTGTACGCCAAAACTTTTTACTTGGAAAATGCAAATAAGTTATGATTTATATAATCTATACGTTGAATTATAGATGTTTAAAAAAAAAATGTTGAATTAAAGATTTACATCATTTTCAGTACTAAAGTTTCAATTTCCAACTATGTATTTTCTATTTTATCGAACAACACCAAATTATTAAGTTGAATCGTGAGGCTCCTTTAAGAGTTAAGAGATGTCGTAAGCAAATTGTCTCTCATGAAAAACCACAACAAATTGCGACGGTTAAAATCAATTAGGGTTGTGAATTTTGCAGATTCCACACTTCAAAATCTCTCTCTCTCTCTCTCTCTCTCTCTCTCTCTCTCTCTCTCTCTCTCTCTCTCTCTCTCTCTCTCTCTCTCTCTCTCTCTCTCTCTCTCTCTCTCTCAGTAACCCTAAAGAAGCCGCCGCCGCCGCCCATCTCCCTCTTTCCCCTCCCCCTAGGTTTTATGCCCCAATGGGTGACGGGAAGGGAGGGATTTCTCCCCCTCGTGGAGTTTTTCCATCTCTCGATCCTAGACCTCAGAGGTTTTCTCTTCTTCCCCCTTCATTCCCGTCCTACTCCTCCCCAAACCACCATTTGTCGCCCATCCTCCGCCTCTTCCGTTGTGTAGTTTGACGGTTGTTCAAAGTAGTGCTTTGCAGATCGTGGTCGCTGGAGGTGCCCTCCCCCGCCGGAGTGGGAGATCTAGGTTGGTGAATGAAGTCTACTCTGGTACGACGGACTCCATCTGGTTCCGTACGTTACTGTTTTTTCTCTTTTTTGGTGTCCCCTTGTGTGGGATTTCTCCCCGTTTGTGGGGCTTTTTACACCCCTATATGAGTGTTTTTGGTTGTTTTCTACAGTGTTCTGTCTGTTTGGAGAGGTGGGTTTAGTTGGAGTTTGGTGTAGTTTATGGAACGAGTCCGCTCCTGTTTGGTTTCTTGATCTCTGTTTAATTTAACCCTTGTTTAGGGACGGAGTTTCCTCTTGATGTATTATTTTTTTAATTTATAATATCACCACTTTTGTTCAAGAAAATAATATCACCTGTTATCGTTTTGGAAAAAAAAAAAATTCAATTCGGGTCGATTTACAAGTTCAGCAATTTTTGTACCCTAGCAAATAAAGCTAGTTTATGAAAATTATCGGTATCAAAATATCATGGCAAAGAAGATAAACTTGATTAGGCTGCCAAGCTTTATAAGGCACGCAACTGATTCTCTCTCTCTCTCTCCCCGACGGTTAGAGATGTCCGGATTAGCTTACGCATACTTTGACTAAATTCTTTTTTGGTCCGGTCAAAAGCAGGTCATCCACATCAAGACTAGAGAATTCATATGAAAGTTCTTTCTTGTAACCTGACCCGAAAAATTGAACCCTGATCAATTATGTAAAAGCTCTCTCTTGTTTTTTTTTTTGGATAAGACCATCCATTGAAATGTTATTATACGTGCAGTTAAATTCTTCTTCAGCCAAACGTTTTGATTTAGGCACGAACATATAAACGTAGTCGATACCAATGAAACTTTTATATCATTTCCTTTTTCAGATTATTAAGGCTAAGTTCCAGTAAGGGCTTTTTGGACTTTTTCTTGGATATTTCAAAAAATAATTGGGTAAACGTCATAATTTTTTTACCTTTCTTATACAACTTGAGACAAATCAATTATCCATAAAAGTTAGGCGCAAAAGTAACAAATGCAAAAAAAAAAAAAAATATTGAATAAGGACAAAATAAAAAAAGCCTAAAAATCTTAGCGAAACTTAACCTAAGCTGGATTTGAACGCTTTTAGCCGCAAGGCCCACAACCTAAAAAATAATCATACTTTGTCATAGCGCACGAATTGTAACGAAATATTACACGAGTAGTTACATTTATAAAAAGCCTACAGGGTACATAATTACATCTCTATGTTCAATTAAAAAAAATTCAAAATGATAAACTTGAATGCATTTTTGTTGGAACAAAAATCCGTAAACTATAATCTATTGTTCTTAATTGAAGTCAGAAGTGAAATCAGATACTTCGAATGCTTCTAATTGGTTGGGGCCAATTTTGAGTCGAACCAATTGATTTAAAAAAAATTCTGGCCGTTTATTACAACAATGAACGGATAGAAATTGGTTGTGTGTAGCACTTTTGTTAATCCCTAAAATTAGGTAAACATCAGCCACAAAGAAGCCAAATTGAAATTGGTAGTATTTGCTCTCGTGACTTTTCTTTTTGCTTGTCTTGTTTCGGAAGTTCTGCTAACCCTCTATGGCGGAATGAGGGGACGTGCTGTGCCCTCCAGCACGTTGCTGTCCCGGTCTTGCGGAAGTTCTGTTAAGGGGTAGTAGCCTGCTGTCTCGATCGAATGGGGTCCGCATCGGTCTCGCTCTAATGATCGGAAACGTTCACTTCGTAGAGCTCGTTGAGTAGAACAAGTGTACCAAAAATCAGCTTGAACGGATATCATTAAGAGCCTTATCGAAACAGTTTTATCTTGAAAAGAATGGATCCGAAACATTGGATCAAATCCACTGGAACCCATTATTGGCAAGTTATATGTGTTCCGATCAAGTACCTAATGATATCCGATCGAGCTAATTTTTGGTACACTTGTTCTACTTGACGAGCTCTACGAAGTGAACGTTTCCGATCATTGGAGCGAGACTGATGCTGACCCCATTCGGCCGGGACAGTTAAGGGGCAGCAGCTCCCCCGCCTCTGTCTTGCGGGGGCCGCTCTGGTCTTGCTCTGATGATCGGAAACATTCACTTCGTAGAGTTCGTCGAGTAGAATAACTATGCAAAAAATCAGCTCGATCGGATATCAATGAGTGCCTCGTCAAAACATTTTTATTTTGAAAAAAATGAATCTGAAACACTGGATCAAATGAAAAGGGTAGTGATTTTGCACTCCTCTTTCTAGCATCCGCATACCTTTCCTTTTTTTTTTTTAATTCACGTGAAATTATCCTTTTACCATTTCATTAGTCCAATTTTTCACGCTTCAAAGGATACAATTCGGAAAGCCAAGGGCGCAAATTCTGACTACCTTCGTGCTTTGGTGCCAAAGAATAATGGGAACCAAGACAGAGTAAGTCGTGTGGTGGAGTGGGTTCCTCCTCCTGTTCTTGCTATTAAATTTAATGTCGACGGAGCTTTTTCTTCCTCCCGCAGCCATGCTGCCTTTGGCATTCTTGCCAGAGATAGTGGTGGAACAGCTCTCCTTTGGCGTTTCGGTAAAGTGGAGGTAAGGTCACCTTTGGTCATTGAAGCTTGGGCTTTGCGTATTGCGTGTGCAATGGCATTAGAGTTGGACTTTACGGTGGTTTCGTTCGAATCGGACTGCAAGGTTTTGATAGACTGCATTAACGATCCGAAGAAGTTGTGCCCTTGGGAGATTACTGCTTTGGTAGGTGATATCAAGTGCTGGGCTTCAACGAGACATTGGTCTTTCGTGTGGTGCTGCCGGGAACAGAATAGGTATGCTCATTGGCTAGCTTCTAACTGTCTAAATAGGAAAATTTTGGTTAATACGGGTTGTATTCCGCCCGGCCTCAGGCCTCTCTTAGAGAGAGAGAGTCCATTTCTTTATAGTTCTCTCTCTTTCGTTGTTGGTTTAATGGATCCACTGATCATTTCAAAAAAAAAAAGAGGATCATATAGTAAATTCATATGAATAAAAATAAAAAGAAGAGTGTGGATGGTAAACAAGGGAGTGCGAAAGTTCAATTCGCTAATTGAAAATATATTCAATTAACATGTGCTTATTTGACAGGATATAACACAAAGGTTGATGTATGATTTGTTCATTTATGAAGGCTTTAATTTCTCAAGTGGGGTCCGGTTTGGTGGGTCAGAAATCAAAAAATTATTTGGTCATCATTCTTATCCACGCAAATGTGCGATAAATAAGAGGGTTGGGGCACCGCTACAACCACCAAATAATTACTCAAGAAATATGCACAAGAGTTGCGCTCTTATTTTGTGAATGGGATGGCAGTAGGATTGGCAATTGGGAGGGGTCGGGGTCGGAGGGTACTATTCCCGTTCCCGACTCGATCCCCAACAGGAATTTATTTTTTTCCTCCATTCTTGCCCCAAACGAAGAATGGGGATTTCCGCGGGAATTCAAAGTTTTCACTTAAAAAGGAAAAAGAAAAAAATCAGATTTCAAAAACAGAGAACTGGCATAATACATAAGCCGAAATGCTAGATGCCATATGTGGACTTGCGTACACAAAAAATGCAAAATAGGCCACTAATTAATATCTCCAAGCAACAAAATTATACTCCACAGTACATCATTAAGTGCAAAGATAGTGGCATCAAAGTTCATAGAAGTCAAGAAAACATCAAAGCAAAATAAACAAAAAGAGCTTTCACTAGTTCTTTACTGGCGCTGGAAATAAGTTATAATAACCCTATAAAAATATTTCGGGGAATCAGGGAAGAGGCGGGTAACAAACGGGGAACGGATTCAGGTTAGAGATATGTCTGTTCCCATCTCATACTCGATCCCCGAAAATTTTCAAAATAAATTCCCATATCCAACCCAATCTCCAAACAGATCTTTAAATTGTGGATCCATTCGAGACGGGAATCAGATCGGATATGGATGGATCAGAAATTGTCCTCCCTAGGTGGCAGTCATTGTACAATTCTTTAAAAAGCCATGGTACAATTCTGAATTGATACAACTGGAAGAAAGTGAGATATTTGTCCCTATTTTGATAAGGGTCCATCTATTGAATGATACTTGTACCAGCTTATTGAAGCTGCTTATCAAATACGAGAAAATCTTGTTTACAGAGCAACTGTAAACAAATGTTTACGGAGCTCAATTTTGGCCGTCAGAAGTGTTTTGGACAGTTCAGATTTTTAAAAAACTATTCGTGCAAACTATTCGCTCGAATAGTTTTCTTAAAATTTGGACCATTAATTGCCGAAACGGACGGCTGACATTTCACGGCTCCATAAATAGGCTGTTTGCAGCTGCTCCAGAAATAAATTTCTCTCATCAAATACTCCTACATTCAACATTTGTTGTCAGATTTTACAAATTTCATTTAATTTTCTTCATCCGAAACATGACTTTTTAGACATCAAAATCATGCGGCGGAAAATGCTTTGGAGGAGGGCAATAGGGTAATTCCACATACCAACTCACCTAGGCAATTGCTGACTAGCAGCGGAAAATGCTTGAGTCATCTTAGAAACATGATTCGTTAGCATATTACAGCTGATTTTTTTTTTGGAAACATGAGGGAATTGCATATATGAAAGATAACAGTTATTACAGATGACAAGGGAAATCAAACAACAACGGCTGTGTTCGGTTGTCATTTTACTTTAGTTTTAGTTTTATTTTTCAATCATTACCCTATATCTCCAATTATTAATTTCATTTCTCTCTATCTCTCTCCAATTATTACCCATCTCTCCGATCATTACCCTATTTATCTTTCTACCCACTATCAAAACTAAACTAAACTAAACTACCAACCAGACTATGAACAACAAAGTAACTACATAAACAAAAGGCGGAGGTCCGCGGTAGCTCCGATCCAAAAAGGGTGTTCCCCTTACATCTGTAGATTGGATAGTAGACAGCAGAGCCCGTTTTGCTAAGCAGTGGACTAGATGCACGTCCTTATGATCAACCTTGGTTAACCTGGAAAAAGCTAATTTGGATAGTTCTCGCCAAGGTTGTGCAACAGCTGGTTTTATTTGGTTCATTCACAAGTGGAAGCAATTCATGAAGCAGCTAAAGCAGTGACCATTAAAATTAAAATTTATTTCCACCCAATTGCCTTTCAAATTATTCAGTAGTCCGGAAGCACCGTCATGTGATGCTCCGGACCACCCCATAGCAACACATTCTCGTGAGGTCCTTGGCTAAGCGTATAGACCCCACATAAATATGTAAAACTGAAATGGTCTGGAGCACCACATGGCTGCTTCCGGACTACTGAATAATTACTCGAAAGAAATCCAAGATCCAAACATGTGTAGTTCATTCTTCTAAATACTATTAGTAGATCTCAGATATTAAGTCAACAGTGCCACGTTCATGCTGAGCAAAAAAAACAGTACCATGTTCATGCATCCTGGGCCAAAAAACATTGCCATGTTCATTTCCTATATGAGGGAACAAATTACTGGAGAGACGACAGCTGGCAAATCAAAATTGGGAAATGATTTTGTGCCGCATACATCTGCAATCCTCAAAATTAACCCCAAAATCAGTTGACTTCCACTCCAATAAGGTCAACAATGACATCATGAACACAAACTTGCATGTTCTTACAACTAAACCATTACCTAACAATGAAGGGTACTTTTTCTACCATAGGTTACTAAGGAATCCAATGTGCAATTGGTGCAATATTTGAAGCAGAGTGTGAAGTAAGAAGAATGCCCAAAATCTGGTGGCCGAGATGGTGTAACAGATCTGAGTCCGAATTTCACCAAACAATCAACACCTGTGGCAGAATTTGGCTCTTGTTCGCAACTCCCAACTCGCTACAACCTGAAATCTGGGAAAGTTTCATCTTTTGGCATCAAATCTGACAAACTTGACCTAAAATTTGCAGAAAAGGGGCTCCAGATTTCTTGATTTCATAGACACGTTGCACTAGAGCATGAGTTTGCAAATGATGTTGTTCTCCGCCTGAAAAAAAAAAGGGGGAATAGTTATGGATCTACAGAAAAGTTAAGCGCATGAAATTTTATTCTGGAAGTGATCTAAAAAGCAAAAATGGGCAGTGTCGAGGACATGAAGCGGGGTCCTTGATCAAATTTTTATAGAAAAGGTCCTTTGGTGGGTATGACAGAAAATAATAAAATGTGATCTGTTTTGTGATCATCAAAAGGGTTTCTTTGGTAGCGCAAAAAATGTGATTCAAAAACCTGTTAGAATCCCATGGCGGATCACAATTCATAAAACAGTCAGGGATACGGCAGCAGAACGAAGCTTCACACCATCATCCTCCCACTTTGACTGGGGGGCACTTGCTCCAGCTACAATTGCCTATAAGATATAGCGCACATGTGTATGTCTACACGTTATAATAATAAGAAGAATCCATCAATATATCTGAAATGGAAAGATAGGATCCTGAACTATTTGAGTCAGCAAATTTAACAAGGACCAGTCCATAGAATCGAATAAGTGTAGGGCTCATAAACGAGCCGAGCAGTCCATCGGATTGGACTGTAGATAGGAGGAGGACTACATCTTTTGCTTTTGGTTGAAACTTTTGCAGTCAAGATTAAATATGCATCGGATATTATACCCTACAATATGAGATATGAGGGTGTGAATCATGCGTCTTCCAAACTTTACCGATGGTATGGACGAATCCCTTGCTTCATCCAAATGTGCAAAAGTAAATATGCATCGGATATTATATCCTACAATGTGAGATATGAGGGTGTGAATCATGCGATACTATTAATCCCTTCACTATTTATCCAACGCGATCACTTTGTGAAGCAAAGTCCATCGTCTAGGTACAAAAGGTTAACCTCAAGTTATACAATAGCTGGTCGCGAACATTTATATACCACATCAAATTCTCTCAAATTTCCAATGTGGGACTCCAAGTGGGTTTTCACAAGTAATAAGACCATGAAGTAGATCTAGTGGCGGCTCCAGGAGCAAGGTAGCCATCAAGAAAATAAAACCTAGGCAGTAGGCACGCTACAACAAAATGCATATGAGAAAGAACTCCAACATAGTAATGTTACAAATGATTGGAAATATGTAAATATATTAAATCTACAATTGTGCTCAATTAGTTTTCAATTTTGTATTGCACCGTGTATAGAGCGAATCGCCATAACCAAAGTTCTTGACAAAGCAATATGGTCATTTAACACTAAAAGGCAGATGACATCCCTTTCCACTATTTCTCTTTTTGATAATCAACATACCTTTCCACTATTAACAGCAGCTACGAGTGCAACATGCTGTCCATCTCTACCAAACTCATAAAAGTAATAAGTCCTGAAAAAAGTAGCTCAAATTTTTTTAACCAAAAACCAATGTTAGAATTTTCTGTCGATAATAGCACAAGACATCAAATGATTAATAGATGAAACGTATATCGAGCCAGATATCTCATTTGCTTTTATCATATAGGGAGTTGTAACAATTATTACTTTAAGGCCCCTCAACAAGCATGTTCTGCAATGCCACTGAGTTATTTGACATAGATTGTATAGTTGCTACTTGCTAACTAGCATATGAGCAATAATGTACATGGTTAATGGCATTTCATCTCTATTTCTTCATCTTTAAAATTGTTTTCCCCCTTTCCCAGTGAGGCAGAGGATACAGAAATGGAACTGATGCCTATCCAAAAAAGAAGTACTCCCTGCACCTCCATTTTTTTATCCATTTTTTTTTGCCATGGTCCCATCTAATTGGGTCAAGCAATAATTTAATTTCGAAAAAATTGAGATTTTTTCCACCAGTTTTCAAAAGGGAAATGATTTTAACACTCCCCCTTTATCAATTGACACTCCTTTTTTTAATCAAGTGAAAGTACCAATTTGCCCTTCAAATGAAAAAGTGATTCAAGAGGAAAGAGAAATTTAGTAATTTCACATGAGTAAAAGACAAAAAAAGGGAGTGCCAATGGATAAAAGCGGAGTGTGAAATCATTCTCGGTTTCAAAATCAGCAAGAACAAAATAAATTGCAAAATTTATGTAACGACCCATATTTTGGTGTTTAAAATTATCATTATTTTTAGATTTCGAAACAAAAAAAAAGTATTAGTTAAAAATTTGAGGTGGTACAATGATTTATAGGAAACAAAAAAAGAAAAAGAAAACATGTGATCGTGTGTAGTGTGGATCTCTGAGGTTTGTGAATATCATAGGTTTATTTGCCGTTTTGGGAAAAAAAAAAGAGAGGAGAAAAAGAGATGGTCCCATAATATTTTTGGTTGAGGTTTGTGAATATCATAGGTGTATCTGTTGTTTTGGGAGAAAAAAAAGAGATGGTCCCATATTTTTTGGTTTGGACGTGTGACTTGAGAGGAGTTGGTGACCATGTAATATGCTTTTAGTTGAACTCTTTTTTCCTTCTTCTCCCAAAACGGCAAATACACCTATGATATTCACAAACCTCATAGATCCACAGTCCACACTACACACGATCACTACACGTTTTCTTTTTCTTTTTTTGTTCCATATATGCCATTGTACCGCCTCAAATTTTTTACTAATACTTTTTTTTTGTTTCGAAATCTAAAATTAATGATAATTTTAAACACCAAAATATGGGTCATTACATTTAAATGACTTTTCAAAAGATCTACAAAAGTGAAGTTGGAAAAAAGATGATGGAGTAATAGTAAAGGCAAATGGAGCGGAGCCCCGTCATTTGTAGTAGCAACCCCTAGTGTCAACCTGAAGGTTTACTTACTTGAAACTTTCGTCTTCTCTAACTTTTATTGTGCGAGCAGAGTATATAGTTGAACCACCTGCATGGCAGGAAAGACATTATGAGGACTGAATTCAGCTGAACATGAATCCACAACAAGTTAAGGTGTCATTTATAAATTATAATAATAGTTATACGGGAAGAAAAGATTAGGTGAAACAAAATAAGTTGACGGTTTATTTGCACATAGACTAATGAACATAGGTAATACCAGGAACAAATATTTTTGCTGCCTCCTTCAACGTACCCAAATCTGTAATATCTTTGGCCTGGTAAAGTTGGTAAAACTCAGGAAAGTTACTCAGACAGGCAACTATATACAATACACGAAACAAAAAACAAAGATAAAATGTTCTTTAAGTATGGTACACCAGATCCCATTTCGGATATTACTCTTCAGTTGCAGCATGAAGGTTTTTTTTTGGTCACACTCACACTTTCCAATTGATCACAAACTATTTATATAATGGCCACAGGCCCACAACCTTCAACTTATTGCTCATTTGGAGTAGAAGTTAGACATGTCTGATGTTAATGTTAACAGTAATATTGTTATAGCAGATCCTTAGTGAATACAAACCTGTGACTGCAAGATTTTAGTTCTGGGGAAATGAGTTATTAACCTAATCGTAAACCGTGTGCATGGAAAACATTATGTGCAATGCTACAAACTAAAGTACTAGGTCAAAAAGAGAATCCAATTATACCATAACCAACTCCATGAAACAAGAGACAGGCTTGATATGGGAGGATTTTTGGCAGCATATGCTGCTCAAACTTGAATTCAAACCCCAAAAAACCAATTGCACAGATCAGAAGGAAGCAACATATTGCACACAGTCACTAATTGGGTGATAAGGCAAGTAGTTGTTTATTGCTACATCAAAATTTGGGAAGGGCATATAAGCAGAATATAGATATCCTAAAAATAGTAATTCTCGGTTGTGTCAAATAGATATGGAAATCAAGAATGGATACCATGAAACATTACCATGCAACTAACATCAGACATAATCAATCAGACAAGTAAAGTCTTTAATCAATATAATTGGACCTTCAAATTTTAACACCCTTACGGACATAAATAGTTAAACCAAGACCAAAAGGCAATATTTATCAAAATTGCCCCACAAAACGATAGAAGAGAAATATGGGAAGAGTAGAGGGTAGCCGATAATTCTTTCATTGGCCGCATTGGGATATTTGGTAGTGATAATACGACTCCTAGGCTTCATCTCCTATAAGTAGATATTGACTGTACATGCAGGATCAGAAATCAGACAATCACCTTATTCATCGGGATTTTACTAGAGAGGTTGTGTAACACCCCGTCCCACGTCGGAAGTCTACATGGATGATCTTGGGCATATAATAAACCTTGTGGGCTACTACTAGTACCTTGGGCTAAAGTTTTTGGGCCATGTGGTGTGGCTTGTGGATTAAAAATCAAGGTAATGGGCCAGTGGTAAGCCCGGGGCATTACAGGTGGTATCAGAGGTATCCGTGTACACAACCATGTGGGCCTTGGAGTTTCGTTGGATTTGGTTGTTGGTTTGATTAGTATTGGTGATTATAGTGCTCAACCCCTCGTGAGGGTGCGAGGCTATAAAGTTGAGGAGATTGTAACACCCCATCCCACATCGGAAGTCTACATGGATGATCTTGGGCATATAACAAACCTTGTGGGCTACTACTAGTACGTTGGGCTTAAGCTTTTGGGCCATGTGGTGTGGCTTGTGGATCAAAAATCAAGGTACTGGGCCAGTGGTCTGCTTGGGGCGTTACATCTTGGGTTGCTAGCTCTGGGGAGGGCCTTTCCTTGTAGCATTGGGATATTCATTTCATCTTTTCATAGCTCGGATGGTTCTTCATACATGTGTAGTGTATTTGAGGGAAAAGGAATAAAAGGCCCTCTAAAGACAGCCATTAGTCTATTTACAACTGAAAGAGTCATTTTTGTCTTTTTAGCAGGGTGCCGGGGACAAAACCCTCCAGATATGCACCTATATTTCGTGAACTTTTGTGTAAAGCACGTTGGATACAGTTTACTATTCCTTTCATACAAATTCCAGCTCCTTTGATTTCATTTCAAATAATCTCCTTTTGCGGAGTAGTGTACTAAAAATGCAAATTGTTATCCTTAGCGAAATGTTTTTTTTTGAAAACCTTAGCAAAATGTTGATAAACACCATAACCATTATTTTTCCCACATATAAGTAATAACAATAAGAAACTGCATTGATGGGATTGCACCCATGTAAAAAATAAAAGCAAATATACAACACAGTTCACTGCACAAACCTCTAAGAAAGTGATCTTTAGTTGATTAGATGGGCGAATTAAAACGCTTACAACCTCAGATCTGCATCAAGGGCCATCTGATATAAGAATGGATAATAACCTAAAATATGTAACATAGAATGACACTACAAAAGGAGATTTATAATTTTTTCCACCTTGCAATATCAATTTAAGTAGTTCTTTGTGACAACAAATCGAAAGTTGAGTGATTCAAAGCCCGGGAGGATGAGAAATACATCAAGACAAAATCAAAAAATTAACAAGCCAATATAGCATTAGGAAACAGAAATATAGGTAGATAAAGAAGCGAAAAAATGAGACCCCTTGTTAGCCCAAAGGCTTCCTTAGAATGCCTTAGTGATTTTGATGATAACAAAGCATAAATTATTAAAAGAGAAATATAATTAATATTACAATATTTGATACGCATTTAAATAAATGGTTAATTTTATAGGATTTGATTGAGATACACATGGAAGATTTGCACATCAAATTCATAGCTCCAATAGTCAAGTTATACATAAGGAGGGAAAAGATTAAGGACAAATCTTTTTCCCATATTTTATTGGATGCAAAGGCTCTCAATGGAAGACAAATATTGGAGTATTAATGGACAAGGAAAGTTTGGCAAGTTCAAGAATCATTGACTGCTATGGCTACCAAAATGGTTCAAACGGCTAGTGAAAAAAAAAAAGGAATGGATTTTTGCTGTTAAGGATTTAATCATTGACTGCTATGGCTACCAAAATGGTTCAAATGGCTAGTGAAAAAATAAAAAAAAAAAGAATGGATTTTTGCTGTCAAGGATTTATTCAATCAAGGCCATCTTGTATTGGCTTAATTCCAAATATGAAGCGGTCCAACGTTCATACATTGAAGAATATATACAAGGCATTGAAGAACAAAATAGAGATACACAAGTGAGCTTCACCGAAATACTCTTAAGGCATACAGTGATCAATCTCTTCATACTCTATTCTTCATCTTGATATCTATACTCTTGTGTGGGAGAGAGTTCTTATTTTGATCTTCATTGTAAAAGGGATTGTACATCTTTATTCATAATCTTGTGAGAGTTTATCTATTTGTGAGTGCTTTTGAAGTGAAATCACTTGAGGGTTAGGTGTTACTAGCACTTGAGTCAAAACTAGTTGGGTTAGGTGTGACTAGCACTAGAGTCAAAATTAGTCGGAGCGATTAGGGATAGATTGCTCGTTGTAAAGGTTGTCTAGCACCCTCGAGGCTAGAAGAATTGTCACTATTGTAGATAGTACAACAAATCCCAAGTTGGACACTTGGGGAGTGGACTAGGCCATGAAGTTGCGGACGAACCACTATAAAACCTTGCGTTCGATTTCTCTCTTCCCTACTCTCTTTATTTTATGTTTGGCATATTTAAATTGCATGACTAATCTGGTTCGATCACTTATATATCTATAGTTAAGTGGAGTAATTGATTGACTAATCATTGCATTGAATTTTGTACCTTACAATTGAAGAAGTTCGGTATCTACCTTATTGTGGCTCTTAATCTTTGTTCTGTCTGAGCTTGCTCAATCTGTTGTGTTGATCTGTTTGGAGCTTGCTCAATCTATTGCGATTATTGTTTATTTATTCTATTCTCGCAATTAGTTTTTGAATTCCGCATTGTATTTGAGATACCCAATTCACCCAACCTCTTGAGTTGCTTTTGGACCAACACCCATTCAATCACAAAATGATGATAACTTCAGTTCTACTAGGATGTCTTAATAATCAACCCTCGTCAGCCAAGAAACCAGCCCACTAAACCTCGAAAACAGGGTTTTGGGAGAGCAGCAATTCTATAGTATTTTCACCCTGGTGGATTTCTCTCATTAATAAATGTCAGGAAACTTGGGTTATCAATGGTGGAATACCAGTCAATCTGAACTAAGAGTGACCCGGGGGCCGGGCTGCTTGCCTGATTGCCCAAAGAATTTGAAGGGGAAAGTCGGGAAATGGGTATAATGTATATCTTGGTTGGTAGGAGTGTGGAGAAAGACCGATCACAAATTTTAGTAATATCCTAGAAAAACACCAAACTTATGAAACTCAGAGCATAGCACCAATGCCCAAGAACCTTGATTGATTCCTCTTAACACAACCAGAATCAGCCTCAACCAAAGAACAGGATGGACCCAGGACTGCACTCTATACCATAAAGGTACCAACTAGATTAAAGGAGTTACCGTCCTATTTCTTGTTATTGTGCAATAGTAATGAATATATGACCTAAATGGCTAAATCCGACCGTTAGAAAAGTGATATGGTTACGGTTGAGGGTAACACTAGGGGGAGGAGTAGACCAAAATTGACATTAAAGTCGGTCATTCGAAAGGATCTAGGTTTTTTGAATATCATGGAACACAATACCCTCGACAGAGCTCAATATAAAAAACAGATTCATGTAGCCGACCCCCATTGATTAGGACTTGAGGCTCTGCTTGGTCTAGTTTGGTTTGTGATAAATCACTTTAGTATTGAGTCTATTGACTAGAGGTGGCAATTTCAACCCATATTTTGTAACCCGCCCAAATCCGCCCACTTATAACCCAACTCAACCCGCCCATATTATATAATGGGTTGATATGGGTTCAACCCATATCAACCCATATTTATATGGGTTTAGGTGGGTTAAAAATGGGTTCAATATGGGTTGGACTTATAAAACCCAAATTGACTTGTTAAATAGTTACGCACTGTTTCGTTTCAACTTTCAATTTGTACTATCCGATTATGTACCAAGTATGGCTTGCCAAGTGACGCAAACCGAAGTACTAATGCAAAATATATACGGGTGTACACGTAATTGTATGGAATTACTTCGGATTTCTACACAAATGATTCGATTTGTTTCAAGTGTGGCATCTCGACGGATGACCCACATAATCTGGTGTACATTTGGTGTACCCATAGTCGGACTGTGGAAAATATAAGAGTAGTTCGGATAAATAAGCCAAGTGGCTTATTTTTTTGTCCTTATTCAAATTTTTTCGCATTTGTTAGTTTCTCGTCAATTTTTTGGAGATTATTGCTTCGTTATGACGAGAAGAATCTAAAAAATAAAAAATTGCGATCAAAACCTAATTTTTTTGAATAAAGACAAAAATAAGCCAATAAGCCAATTTTTTCGTCTTTTAAAAAAATGGATGTCGATCGTAATTTTTTACTTTTTAGATTCCTCTCGTCATGACGAAGCAATAATCCCTACAAAATTGACGAGAAACTAACAAATACGAAAAAAATTTGAATGAAGACAAAAAAATAAACCACTTGGCTTATTTAGCGGAACGGCCATGCATTGTTGTGTTGAGTTGCTCCTGTGATTCCTATGATTGGGTTGGTTGCATTGTCATACACAATAGTGTTGTTGATGGTTCCTCTGTTTGCACCGTATGGATGGAATAAGAAATCTGTACGTAGTTCGAAAATAGGAGTAATGGGGCAGATTTGGGTCTTATCAATTTCGATCAATTTTTTGTTTTACTTTTTCAGTTTCTCTCGTCAATACGAATCAATAAGACACAAAAGTCTGACGCAAAACTAACAAATACGAAAAAATTTAAATGAAGACAAAAAAAAAAGGTTTTCTTGGTTGTTTTCTCTCAATTCATACGAGATCAGGGTATAATTTTTACAATGTATTCTCCATCGCCGGGGAGAAGGGGAAAGGGGGGGGGGGGGTGAGGAAAACGGGTCGGGTCGGGTCGGCTTGACCCACATTCGACCCGACCCGTTCCAACCCGTTTACTATTTGACCCATATTTGACCTGCGACCCATTTCAACCCGCCCATTTGCCACCTCTACTATTGACCAATGATGAGCTAGCGGTTGGCTCAAATGAACGTAGCCCACATAATCATTAGCCTCCTAATCGTCTTTCTGATACCTTGCTTTTGATAACCAGATGCTACAACGTATCTTTCTCATTTTATTTTAAAAACGACGACAACCACATCCCTATCAAGCTTTCACAATCTCGAGTCACATCTCAGACCTAATTTCACTTCCTTTTAAAAGTGGAAAACAAATCCCCACAGACACTCCATCAACTCAATTTCAAAGTATCTCCTCATACTTCATAAATCTGCTATGCAACTTAACAATGAGAGGTATGACTGTAGCCTGTAGGAGGTGAAAATGGTAGCTAGACACACACACACACAAAAAACCGAAAAGGAGAGTAGCAGCCATACTCTGAACTACAACCAACTTATGTGTAGAGATAAAAGTGGACGACATCCATTTGTCTAAATGCTTGAAATCTTTCCCTCCCAAGCTCCCATAAACGTGTGACATTGTAAGAAAGAAAAAAAAGAAAGAAAAGAACTTCGCAGATTATAAGCCTTTTACAAGGTATGGCTAACTGGCTGAACTCTTCCGAAATTAATCTCAAGTTCATAGATCCCTCAACTAAACTAAGAATAATGAGTTTGAAAATTCCTAATCTACGTTACCTGATTAAGTACAAAATTAGCGTGCAAATGTGAATCTAGGGTCGGGCCTGTCAAACCTCTGACTGGGTATGAGACTCAGCAAAAAGGGATCATATTTTTCAACATATTAAACTATTTGATTGAGTAAAAGGGCGCCTTATGAATATAGTGCATCACAAAAGACATGGTAGACACCTAATATTGATACTGCAACATAGTATGCATCAAAAGAAAATGAAAATGACATATACCATTATATGCAACTATGGAAGTGCCTACTGGGAAGTCAATGCAAATGACACACCATTGTCCAGGTGTGAAATGTGTGACGGGAATTTGATTTATGCTGAAATGTCCATGTAATATAGCTTCTAATCCTCATGGAAGCAAAAAGTGTTGTTGCCAAGAAAGAAGAATTTCTAGACATTAACTCTCTCTTTCCAACCCCATTACCCTCAATTATGTCAAAAACCCTCAACTTCAAAGATCTACCCAGCAAGGATGTCCAAATTTGAGTTGAATAAGCAGGTGAAGGGAAAACAGATATCAAAAGACTAGGAGCACGCAGTTTTTAAAATCTATTAGGAATTGAGTTACTTTTTTAATTTTTTTTTATTGGCAACAGATTTATTAAAGGAATTGAGATGCTTTATTGATTTGATTCTGAGCATACAAACATAAACAAGTTAATATAGGAAAAGGCTATAAGTTGAAAGAATAAGTTCTTATGCAACTGATTCTATGGATAAATAAAAAATAGAGACAATAGAGTAAAGGAAACTAGCTTGACCAATTTTACCCATCGGGAGATGCAAATCGGGCTGCGAATGTCTTTGGCTTAGCCTTATCTCCGTAAAGGGATAATCCAGCATTATAATCCTAGAAAGATCAGACAACCACATTTGGTAAATGAGCAAACTTAGTTACATAATTCAATGATGCTACGAAAACAAACATTATCTATAGAAAAGTTCCCAAAGCACCAAAAATTTGAAGCTCAAATATCATAGAAATTCATGGATATATCCAATAAAAAAAAAGGAGTACTATATTCTGAACTGTAACAAGGTGTAGAAGATTAAGTTAGTTTCTGAAAACTTCGGAAAAAGTTTTCACCTTGTTAATGAGATTTCAAAGCGTGAGCTTTTATCCATTCCCTTTCTACAGGATGGAGGGTTTTCTCTTATTTTCATGCATGCCATTGTTCAGGTTTGCCATCTTCATTTCTAGTATCGGTTGCTTTCCATAGCTGATATGTGGCGGACTATATGAGTGTATTTCAGGTAGTCTTGAACTCATACACATTTGTGCATAAGTGGAGTGTCCCGATCAGTTGAATAGACAATTATCCAAAAAGACCAAATTGTATCATAACGACATTCTAAGCTCCTCCCCTAACAGGTTGGGATTCATCTCAATTTATATAAGCTGTCTGATTCTTCATTATTTGCTTTACAAGTTTGTTCACTCTGTACATCTATTTCTCTTGAACCACCATCAGCAATTTTGCATTTGTAAACAACTGCCAAAACACCCATACACCTTTCTAACTTTCACCTTTCAGTACAGGGGGAAGCTTTACAGAGAAGGCCTCCAAATTGACCTCGCAACCTATTTTTGGACCTAGAATTTGTACAAGAAACCTTACACAGAAAAGTGGTGATCCTTAGTAACTTCATTCTACTTCGATTTCATTTCACCTGAAAACCTCAAGATTCGTCATAGCACCATACTTTTAACCAATTCATTCCTCCCAATTTCCAAAATGATTCATTTTAACCAAGTAAGAACCACATCCAGAGGCGACGGCAAAGTTATAAGGGTGGGGTCGGGCGACCCCAGGGGAAAAAAATAATTTACTATTGTTATTTTGAAATTTCATTTTAATTAGCAAACGACTCCATAATATTTTCAGTGTTGACACCACCCTACATTTCCTATCCACTGCTCTGGCTTGTAAACTTAAGAGGTAGATTGAGTAAATAAAAAGAGCAAAACACGGCCTCTGTTGAATTGCTCTTTTCTTCATCGACATATGTGTTTCTCTCTTGCAGGCTTGCACCATCGGCGTTCCTTGGAGTCTCAGGTTGTCGTTGTGGCATTAAGGTTTTGATGAGTTGTTCATTGAAAATAGATCATCAAGGGACCCTTTGGGTGAATTTTCCAGTGTAATTTTGCACCGAACGATGTGATGTACAAAAATTGATCCAAATCAAGTAAAAATTAAAATAAAACAAGAAAAAAGACGGTGTCAAAAGACAATAAAAAGAGAGCCCAAAGGACTCTAATTGTCATTACCAATGTAGATATTGTTTTCTTAGGTAAATATTGATAGTATTTATCTTATAAATGACCCATGCTTACGATTTCCTGGGGTCGCAACTGACCACATCCCCCAAAGCCATACAAAACTCACCGACCTCTGCTCCAAGACCGGCCATGACATCTTGGGGCCCTTTGCTGAATTTCGAAGAAAGGTTCCTAATTTTTCCTTCTGAACTTATATGCTGGGTACTAAATATCTTTCTTTTGAGCATATATGTTGGGTACTAGAAATAGTTGGAGGCCCTAATTTTTTCACTTTTAAGGGGCCTACAACAGCACCTCTTGGACCTTAGCCCAGGGCCGGCTCAGCAATCTACTCCTTATTCTATAGAAATCAACCAACCAAAACTCGTATTCTCAAGTGCTGGGGGAAAAAAAAACAGATAACGTAAAGTGAAACATTGTGTGAGACAATACATCTAAATTCCAGTACCTCAGGCTCCGTCATGTCTTCAAACTGAGGGGGGACGCGAATGGCGAAACCGTCGCCATAGAACTGAAACCAAGACTTGGTGTTGGCAATGGCCGAAAGTATTGACTTGGAAGGCAATGTTTCAGCTGTGCATATGGGAATTAATAAGCAATTGAAAGTTGAGGAAAGGAAACAGAGTGAAATGGAGTTGAGGATGAAATGTCGCCTGGATGAGTTGAGAAGGGTATTTGGGTTGAAGGTAGATGGAGAGATGGGTTTGAGGGTATTAGGGTTAGGGTTAGGGTTTCGGGGGGGTTTTGGTGGATGGGGGGAGAGGGAGAGAAGTATGGCCATGACCATGAGAGAGTATAGAAAACATTCATGACTGGTATTGGAGGAGGAGATAATGTGGGACAGGACTCAGGAGAGTGTGGTTTTAGTATATGGTTCATCTTATTTGATCAAGAGGGGTGGTTTTGGTCTTTCAACAAAATGCTGAGTTTTGGGAAAGAAAATTGATATTCACACCCCCTTTTTCTTATTCACCCTCTTTTTTTTTTAAGTGTATGTATTTTTTTTTGTTAAAAAATAAAAAAAGAGTGTAGATAACAAAAAAAAGAAGTGTGAGTATCAATTTCCTTTGGGAAATTATTCCCACGACTCTCTTTTTTAGTACCCACATCATATTCAACAATTCTTCATAATTTTCAAACTACACTATTTTTTCATACTGCCCACACCCTCCAAGTGCGATCAAAGGTCGACTTCGTTTCCCGTTACAAGACAACGTTTTTGTTTGGCTTTGTAATTACCAACAAAGTGAAACTGTTTGAATGACAATGTAAGGACCCGTAATTTCAAAAATTATTTAGAGGGTTATTTGATATTGGAAATTGAGGGAAAATTTGAAATGTGTGTTATATGATTTGTGGTTTGAGTGATAGAATTGATTGTGAAAGGGGTGCAAATGTGTTTTGTGCATTAATGGGTATATATAGGAGGGTGAGAGAGTAGAGAATTATTTTCTCCTCTCTCTCTCACCGGCGTCTCCCTCTCTCTCGGCTCCACTCTCACTTTCTCCCTCTCCCTCTTGCTCCCAACCAAAACCACTTGGAACCTACACAAACCAACCTTCATTTTGTCTTCTAAACGCGATACAAGCTTCGAATTTCGTGGGTCAAGCTCGGGGAAGGATTGTTCGGTTGAAATTGAAGATTTCGTAGTCAAGGGCTTGCGTGGCCCGATCTCCTTCCGTGTTCGCTCTCCAACCTCGAGGTAGGGATTTCTTGCTCTTTCTATATGTCTATGAGTTGAATTTGTGCTTTGATCGTGCTTGAAATCATTGGTTTGGTTGTTAGGAGTAGTTTCAAAAATCTGCAGAAAATCCCTCAAACTGAACTGTTATCGATACCTTTGGTATTGTTATCGATACCTTTGGCTTACAAACCCAGAAAATCACTTGTTATCGATACCCTATGCCTTTGTTATCGATACCCTTGCGTCTGGAGCCATTTTGACCCAGAGGTATCGATACCTTTGTCTTAGGTATCGATACCTGTTGCTTATCTCCAGCTTTTGCTGTTTTGTTACGTACTTCACCGTTTTGGTTTCTAATCACTTCCAACCTATTCTAATACTTCCCGAATGATTCTCTAAGCTTGGTTGCTCGTCCTTTAATGTCTTGTTACTCGATTCCCTTCCTTAGATACTTGATAACCGAAGTTCTAGTAACGTTGTAGACGGAGAACGTACAACGGGTTGCTTAGGAGTGTCGTAGGTTATGTGGGGCATTGTGGTGAGTCCGGATGAGTAGATGGGTGTCCGTCTAGTGGATCGAAGGGTAAGATTGAAATTCGTATTCATATGTTCCGTCTCGTTATCCCTTGTTCCTTTGATGCTCGTTTCATGAGGTCTAGGTGTTAATACTAGCGAGAGGTGTGCTGTGAGGCGGCAATGGGTTGGTACGTTACGTGAGGTATGCTTAAGGCATGGGCATGTATTAATTTACTTGACATAGTTATGATATAATTGACAGTTTGGGAATCTTTTGAAATGTAATTCGTGTGCTGGATTGTTAGATCGTTTGGAATGCTTGAAGTGGAATCGATGTTGAGCTAGAATCGTTGGGATGATTAAATTGTGATTGTTTGTTTGACACGTACGGATATGATGAGATTTGACACTACAGGTATCAACATTCGGTGAGATGACCGGGCATAAAACGAATGACCGGTTATGCGATGTGCGTTTCCGCTAACCAGCGATTTATGATAAAACAAATGATCGGTTATGCGATGTGCGTTTCCGCTAACCAGCGATTTATGATAAAATGAATGATCGGTTATGCGATGTGCGTTTCCGCTAACCAGCGATTTAAGATATGACGAATGATCGGTTATGTGATGTGCGTTTCCGCTAACCAGCGATTTAAGATATGATGAATGGTCGGTTAAGCGATGTGCGTTTCCGCTAACCAGCGATTTATGATACAAGGGTTGATGTTTGTTTATCGATAAAGGGACGAATGATTGATTTTATCAAAAGTTTGTTTAAGGATGGATTTTGGTTTTGGAAGGAGGGTTTTTATCAAAAATCCTCCGGTATTCTTGAGCGAATCAACGGTTTCCGGTATTCGTGCACAGAATTAACGGACTCCGGCTATTCAAGCTCGAATCAACGGGGTGAAACCGTATTTGTCTTGTTTTTTCGTAAATCATTTTGCAATCAAACAAAAGGAAAAGAAAGTTTTGTGGGAAAGAGATTTGGTATTTGAGAATGTGAAATCGAGAATGATTGTCGAATCCTCACATGAAGTGATGGAGAATCCGTTGTAGGTTGTTCAGTTTGAGGTGAGTTTAGTGCAGCTTCTAGTTTGAATGGTGTATCGATAGAAATCCTGATAAGACGTATAGGCTTTGAAGTCGATGTTCTCTTGTTTATTTGGTAAGCCTTCGTTGCCATGTTTATTCGTTAAGACTCATTCATTCCCGGAGTATATTTCATCACATTTTCATATAGTTTGAGCATAGAACTCTCTACTGGGCACGTGTTTTGCTCAACCCTATCCTTCTTTCAGGTACACTTGGAGATAGTGACATGGAGTGCTTGGCGTGTATTTTGGACATCATTCTTTTGAAAGCTATATCACGAGAAATTACTTAGGCATCATTTTGTAAAACTCTTGGGAATGTAATATTAGTTTCTATTATGTCTATCGTTTGATCATGGGGAACTATAAACCCTAAAACTTCATTTCTATTATGTTATTTAGATCGTCAAGCTTGACAAGAAACTTTGAACTTAATTTGCAAATATGGGAATGAACCATGATTTGGGGTATTATCTGTATTATCGCGAGGTATCGTTTATCGGAAATCATTATATCTTATGTTGAAAATCGAGGGTGTGACAACTTGGTATCAGAGCGTCTAGGTTTGAATACCTTAAGACCGTGGGGAGACTTTTAGTCTCATGGGTTCAAAAGTCACTGCCTCTTTTTACAAAATCATATGTGTGCTTGCATGAATGAGTTAGTACACTGGTATGGCATTGCATTTATATTACGATAGAGTGGCGAAGTGTTGTTTTCCATGCTGGAAAGGTCGGAGACTTGCTCAATATAGCGGTGTGGCTAACGTTGATGACTTTCTTTCTTATGTTTTCGTAGTAAGATGAATTCGAGATGTGAAGTTAGGTGGGGTGAGATCGAGGATCATGATTGTCAGGGCTATAGTGCGTACATGGAAGGAATGAGGCGAGTCAGTGTGCTAGGGATGAAGCGATGTTTCCTGAGATCGTTGAGTGTGCAAAAGGTGTTGAGATTCTGGAGGGTGCGCAGATTGGTGTGAATGTGGGAGAAACTAGACGTAGAGTCGTTAGCGCGAGGCCATCCTCAGAGAGTGTTGAGAGTCCAAGAAAGAAGAAACGTAGGATATCAAAGCCAGAGATTCAGGGTCGGCAGGACCTTAAGCCACCTCCTCATTTTGGGGCACCGAGAGTTCTCCTCAAGCATCCGATTGTGTGTTATCGATGTCGTCAGTCTGGCCACATACGTTCTCAATGTCCGTGGCGTGGAGGATCTTGTTATACGTGCGGCGAACTTGGCCACATGGCAAGAAATTGTCCTCAAGGATTGGGAGTACCTAGTGAATTGAGCTCCATGCAGCAGCATAAACGTACACCGAAACAACAGACGCAATTCTGTAGCTAAACTATTTCCTTCTACTCTCTAGCTCTCAGAAATACTAGTTGTTTGAGGTATCTTCTCTTCTTTGTTGTACAATCCGCCCGTTATAATACTTTTGATATGGAAGTATTTCATCCATTAAGAATCATCTCTTTATTCATGTTCAGAATTGAAAATCAAGAAATCTTAGTCCTCGCGTGTTAAAAACATTGATAGATCATATATACCGAGATTAGAGGTTAATTGTTCCATATTGAAGTGTTCCCCTTGGCCTATTTGATTTGCTTATAGTGAGATTTGATCTGAATTGGACAGGGATTGGTTGTAACCACGATGGGTGGCGATTTTATGAACGTGATTTAGTGAGAGTCGTTTCTTTTATTATCCTCTTTCATTGGCCTAGCTGAATAATGTTAGAATTGTATCTTAAGCTATCTCTGTAAAGTCTGTTGTGTTGTTGACCTGTCATGATCCTTGATATTCAAGTTAACTATTATGCTATCCATTCCTAGCTTTTCTTGGAAATATCCAGAATCTTGTGGCAAAGTATCATGTGATACTTTTACTATTGATATTGACGAATGTTCCTCGTTCCCTATTCGAGGTCGTATTTTGACATCATCCTGCTTGAGATTAGTTCTCATTGGTCAGTTTAGATTCCCTTGATGCGATTATCACTTTCGTTGTTTGCTTGTAATCGTTATTCCACGTGAGTATTTAGTTTGCAACTTCAACCTATCAAACTCAACCTATGGTCACGTACCGTATGATATACATATTCGTTGGCACCATCAAAATTTGGACCTTGTTACCATTGTTGCCTGCTTTAGGCCATCATTTATTTTGATCCCATGACTATAAAGTCATATGATTTGAACTCGTATCCTCTCTGTATCTGTTTTATTTGCCCATGCCTATTCGGTTGGTTGGAAAATTTCCATTGTTGGAGTTAACTCTTGTGATGACATATTTATTGATATTTACTCATTGGCACCGTTCAATACGAATTCACTTGTTTTTAATTACTCTCAGTGGCATTAGACACTATCGTGGTTTCTCAACTCTAGCGGTATATGATGGTTCGTTTTGTGACGTTCAGTTCCAACCTGTTAAAAGTATTGCTCAAATCCGGTACTGGACAAATTTTCAATCTTGTAAGAGTTGGTTTACTAGGGATCTATTTCATTACTTCATGTTCGTCATCAGTAAGGTTATGGTCGGTTGTTTCAAGATTCCCTCGGAGTATCATGAGCTTTTGCATTGAGTTTGTTATCAAATTATTTTAAAGATTTCAAGTATTCTTTGAATTCCGAACACTTCAATATCAAACTTAAAATTCTTGATTAGCGTTGATCGAGTTCTATGGTTTGCTCTTTTCATTGAGATGACAATCGAATCTATTCTTATTATTTGGATTGACCCAACTTGGTGCGAGAGATTGGTGCGACCTTTAGAAGAATTGGCTTGTATTCTCAGTTTGCTAGAATTAATATTAAGGGGTGCGATGGAATCTATTCACCAATGAACTCTGGAAGCTCGAGGGAAAATGACTGAACAGACAAAAGAATTCATTGAAGTTTGTTAACTGCGTAAGACCGAACGAAGGATAACGTCAGTTGCCGTCGTCACCCATTGTTACATGAAGTGGAAGGTTGCATATCTCGTAAAGCGTTCACCGCTAGAAAGATAGGTCGGTGTCGGATACGGTGTGTGTTTTGGATAGCCAAGCGACTACCGATGAAATCCACTTGGAAGAGGCGCTTGATCACCGCCCATTCTAAATGTAAGTCTCGAAGAGTCAATTGGATTATCGGGTTACGTTCATAGGCAAGATCTTGGTGCTTGGATAGATAATCGTATATAGAGATTTTGCGATAAAAGAGGAACCTAGAAAATTGCGTATCATTTGGCATTGCTGCCGAGACTTTTGGGCAGTTGTAATGCGTTATATATACGAATATTGAGGAAGTCTGAATCGAATCCATTACTTGTGATAGAAGTGTCCGAACTTGAGCTAGAAGCCGACGTGTCCCGTGGTGAGAAGCCGATACGTATCCTAGATTTGCATGATTAAGTTTTGAAGGGTAAGACGAGACCGTTAGTAGAAATTTGCATGGGAAAAAGGAGGGCAAGGTTAGAAAGAATGCCTGGATTTGTCTCGATTTTTGTTGATATAAGTTTTGACGTAGATTTTCATGATTACTGAATCATTGCATGATGAACCGTGTTACGGCTGAGGTGTATCTGTGCGTTATGTGTTGGTTGGACTTGGTTTAGCAAATTTCGAGAATGAAATTTCTTTAAGGAGGGAAGGGTGTAAGGACCCGTAATTTCGGAAATTATTTAGAGGGTTATTTGATATTAGAAATTGAGGGAAAATTTGAAATGTGTGTTATATGATTTGTGGTTTGAGTGATAGAATTGATTGTGAAAGGGGTGCAAGTGTGTTTTGTGCATTGATGGGTATATATAGGAGGGTGAGAGAGTAGAGAATTATTTTCTCCTCTCTCTCTCACCGGCGTCTCCCTCTCTCTCGGCTTCACTCTCACTCTCTCCCTCTCCCTCTTGCTCCCAACCAAAACCACTTGGAACCTACACAAACCAACCTTCATTTTGTCTTCTAAATGCTATACAAGCTTCGAATTTCGTGGGTCAAGCTCGGGGAAGGATTGTTCGGTTGAAATTGAAGATTTCGGAGTCAAGGGCTTGCGTGGCCCGATCTCCTTCCGTGTTCGCTCTCCAACCTCGAGGTAGGGATTTCTTGCTCTTTTTATATGTCTATGAGTTGAATTTGTGCTTTGATCGTGCTTGAAATCATTGGTTTGGTTGTTAGGAGTAGTTTCAAAAATCTGCAGAAAATCCCTCGAACTGAACTGTTATCGATACCTTTGGTATTGTTATCGATACCTTTGGCTTACAAACCCAGAAAATCACTTGTTATCGATACCCTATGCCTTTGTTATCGATACCCTTGCGTTTGGAGCCATTTTGACCCAGAGGTATCGATACCTTTGTCTTAGGTATCGATACCTGTTGCTTATCTCCAGCTTTTGCTGTTTTGTTACGTACTTCACCGTTTTGGTTTCCAATCACTTCCAACCTATTCTAATACTTCCCGAATGATTCTCTAAGCTTGGTTGCTCGTCCTTTAATGTCTTGTTACTCGATTCCCTTCCTTAGATACTTGATAACCGAAGTTCTAGTAACGTTGTAGACGGAGAACGTACAACGGGTTGCTTAGGAGTGTCGTAGGTTATGTGGGGCATTGTGGTGAGTCCGGATGAGTAGATAGGTGTCCGTCTAGTGGATCGAAGGGTAAGATTGAAATTCGTATTCATATGTTCCGTCTCGTTATCCCTTGTTCCTTTGATGCTCGTTTCATGAGGTCTAGGTGTTAATACTAGCGAGAGGTGTGCTGTGAGGCGGCAATGGGTTGGTACGTTACGTGAGGTATGCTTAAGGCATGGGCATGTATTAATTTACTTGACATAGTTATGATATAATTGACAGTTTGGGAATCTTTTGAAATGTAATTCGTGTGGTGGATTGTTAGATCGTTTGGAATGCTTGAAGTGGAATCGATGTTGAGCTAGAATCGTTGGGATGATTAAATTGTGATTGTTTGTTTGACACGTACGGATATGATGAGATTTGACACTACGGGTATCAACATTCGGTGAGATGACCGGGCATAAAACGAATGACCGGTTATGCGATGTGCGTTTCCGCTAACCAGCGATTTATGATAAAACAAATGATCGGTTATGCGATGTGCGTTTCCGCTAACCAGCGATTTATGATAAAATGAATGATCGGTTATGCGATGTGCGTTTCCGCTAACCAGCGATTTAAGATATGACGAATGATCGGTTATGTGATGTGCGTTTCCGCTAACCAGCGATTTAAGATATGATGAATGGTCGGTTAAGCGATGTGCGTTTCCGCTAACCAGCGATTTATGATACAAGGGTTGATGTTTGTTTATCGATAAAGGGACGAATGATTGATTTTATCAAAAGTTTGTTTAAGGATGGATTTTGGTTTTGGAAGGAGGGTTTTTATCAAAATCCTCCGGTATTCTTGAGCGAATCAACGGTTTCCGGTATTCGTGCACAGAATTAACGGACTCCGGCTATTCAAGCTCGAATCAACGGGGTGAAACCGTATTTGTCTTGTTTTTTCGTAAATCATTTTGCAATCAAACAAAAGGAAAAGAAAGTTTTGTGGGAAAGAGATTTGGTATTTGAGAATGTGAAATCGAGAATGATTGTCGAATCCTCACATGAAGTGATGGAGAATCCGTTGTAGGTTGTTCAGTTTGAGGTGAGTTTAGTGCAGCTTCTAGTTTGAATGGTGTATCGATAGAAATCCTGATAAGACGTATAGGCTTTGAAGTCGATGTTCTCTTGTTTATTTGGTAAGCCTTCGTTGCCATGTTTATTCGTTAAGACTCATTCATTCCCGGAGTATATTTCATCACATTTTCATATAGTTTGAGCATAGAACTCTCTACTGGGCACGTGTTTTGCTCAACCCTATCCTTCTTTCAGGTACACTTGGAGATATTGACATGGAGTGCTTGGCGTGTATTTTGGACATCATCCTTTTGAAAGCTATATCACGAGAAATTACTTGGGCATCATTTTGTAAAACTCTTGGGAATGTAATATTAGTTTCTATTATGTCTATCGTTTGATCATGGGGAACTGTAAACCCTAAAACTTCATTTCTATTATGTTATTTAGATCGTCAAGCTTGACAAGAAACTTTGAACTTAATTTGCAAATATGGGAATGAACCATGATTTGGGGTATTATCTGTATTATTGCGAGGTATCGTTTATCGGAAATCATTGTATCTTATGTTGAAAATCGAGGGTGTGACAGACAAAATCGAACAATCAAAAAGCGTTCGGAGTTGAGACATTGAGATCCAAACAATGAAAATTAGTTCATACATAGAGATTCGAATAAGGGTTTGACGCTAAGATTCAAACTATATTAATTCGTTCAGACATTGAGATTCAAACAATATGAAATTATTTGGACATTGAGATCCGAATAATCTAAAATTGGTCGGACATATCCGTACAATTTGAAAAATAGTTTGAAATCCTTCAGGCATCCATACCTTCAACGCTCCGAAAAAATAAACTGAGTTTATTCAATTGGTGGAAGATTAACAAAATAAAATTGTACATATGACAAAATGAGGATTTTGGGATATTGATGTTGTGGTATAAGTTGGAGGCACGTCTCCATTCCACTAACTTTTTCCACTTTTTTGGTTTTGTTTTTATTTGAATTTTTTCCGCATTTGTTCATTTTGTGCCAAATTTTTTTGACTTCCGAAAAAGTAAATTTTTTCTACTTTTACCCAAATATTTTGAACAAAGACCACTTTTAAGTAAAAAAAATCGATTTTTTTTTACTTAAAAGTGGTCCTTATTCAAAATATTTGGGTAAAAGTAAATTTTTTTAACTTTTCCGATTCGTCTCCACGAGACGAATCAAAAAGTCAAAAAAATTTGACACAAAACAAACAAATGCAAAAAAATTCAAATAAAGATAAAACTATAAATTTTAGAAAAAGTTTAGTGGAACAACATAGCGGCTAAGGTTTTTGGGTGGTGACAGAAGTGGTTTGAAGGTTGCGTTGAGGGCCGTAGATTGTACTGAGTAAAGAAAGAAAAAATAATAAAAATGGGTGCAAACAGAATTTCTCAGACCAAAATGCCCTTATATGGGTCCACGGAGACGTTATCCTCTTTTAGATTCAACCAATCCAGATGAACAAATCCAAACCACCCAAAAATATTACTCCTATTACTATGAACCAAACTAGAAGCAGACCAGAGAGAGGAAAATTCTCTGTACTGGTGAATTCTTCTCTCTCATGGAAACCATTCTCTCTCCTCACCCCTTCTGTCCTCTCCTCACCCCCAAATCCTCCTCTTCAAAACCCCTCCTCCCCCCCTCTCTCCCCCCCAGATCAAAATCTCCATTTTTCACAAAACCCATCAATTGTAGCCTCAAAAAACAATCCAAACAATCATTTGACCAATCTTTTGTAACACCCAGAAGTTGGTTTTCTCATGTGCAGCATGGATTGGCCGCCCTTTCCATTTCTCTGGCACTCAACTTCTGCCCAGTTCTGCACAGTGGTCCTGCATTGGCTTCTGAATTTGATGTGATAAACGATGGCCCACCGCAGGAATCGTACCTCGTGGATGATGCCGGTGTGCTCAGCCGGGTTACAAAGTCCGATTTAAAGCGGTTGCTGTCGGACTTGGAGTCGAGGAAGAACTTCCACATTAACTTCATCACTGTTCGCAAGCTCACTGTGAGTCCAGTTTATTTCAGTTGGTAGAGGTAATATCCATTGTAAAGTGCTAGTGACACTATTGCATTCATTGGTAGTTTTGTTGCCATTTCTGCCACTTTTTTATGAAAAATATCTTCTTTATGTTGTGCTTTGATCTTGGACTGATAGAGTAGTTTGTTGGGGCTAGAGAGTAGGGGGAAACCGTATTCAAGCATATACTTGCATTTTCCGGGTTTATTTATTTTCTTTTCACTAATTGAAGAACCAAACGCAGTCTTGATGACTCCATACTTCGATTGATACTTTGGTGAAGTTGTATGGTCAGTTCTAAGTAGTAAAGTAACAAGGTTTGGATGGAATAATTGTTCCATTGGAAGTGCTTATATCAAAATCTGGGAAGTTTCGGACTTTGGGAGTGCTTGCGAGAGTTGTGTAGACAAATTCATATTATAGCTTTAGATTCTAATTTATTATGGATTGGAGGTTATATAGTATAGTGGAAGTGGATAAACGTGTTTGATGTAGCTGAAGATTATGATTAAGCTGCAATACAAATATATGCAGAAAGCCATCAAGTGGCTCGGAGAACCAATTCCCAACTTGGATAGCTAAATCTTGTTATAGCTTTCCATATAAATCTTTTGAATATGTCGTACAATTTGTGCTAAAACTTGTGAATCTAATACTTAATGCCTTGTTTGTTTCTCTTTTTGAACAAAAAATTTCAACTAAAAAAATACTCATTATCTCTACTTCCAATCATTAATCTCCGCTCATTACCCCTATCTCCAATTATTATTCTCATTTCTCTCTCTTTCGCTCTCCACTCATTACCCCTACTTCCAATCATTACTCTCATGAAAAATTTCTCAAAAACTCATCCAAACACAGCATATGGCTTCCAATCCACCACTGCCAGCAAACTTTGGATAGATCGAACGTCTGAATGTTATGAAAATCTTGGTAATTCTAAGGCCTTGAATTACTCAATTTGAGAATGTTGAGTTTTACAACCAAGCAATTTCGGTCCACTAAAAATCTCGTAACTTCTGTCATACAGTTCACTTCAAAACTTTAAATTACTCAGTAAGACTTGTTCAATTAGAGAAGGGTAATCTTTTCCTTTCATACGATTTCTTTGGTTTGAAATTAATTGTTGCACATTGTTGCAGAGCAAAGCTGACGCATTTGAGTATGCTGACCAAGTATTGGAGCGCTGGTATCCCAGTGTTGAAGAAGGCAACAACAAGGGGATTGTAGTTCTTGTTACTAGCCAAAAAGAAGGGGCAATCACCGGTGGCCCTGCTTTTATCAAGGCAGTCGGCGATGGAATTCTTGATGCCACTGTGTCAGAGAACCTTCCCGGTAATTGTTCACATCATTCTTTCCCCCAAATTGGGTACATTTTCCTCTCTTTTAGTTGGGATGGGTAGGTTGGATTTCTTACTGCATAGAATCTGGAAAAGCCATATCTTTGCAATAGAAAGCCATGGAGATTGAATCCCAACGCCGGGGAATCACTTGGGATTTGGGAATAGACCTTGAACAGACACAAAAATAGAGCATATCGTATGTTACAAATACAATATACTAAATTCATTAGATAGTTCATACTGTAGCAATAATGAACTACAGAATTGTACTAATCCCAGGCATATTTACATTGTTAAACTGAGTTCCAGATGAAAAGATATTCAACTTAATCCAAACAAAACGAACTACAGAATTGTACTAATCCCAGGCATATTTACATTATTAAACTGAGTTCCAGATGAAAAGATATTCAACTTAATCCAAACAAAACTTAAAACTTCTGCTTGAGGGGTAAAAGAAGGTGTAGCGTTTCACATGGCTGATAACCAATAAGAAGAACGAAACAGCATTGTGCAAGAATGGAATGGTTTTGGCAGCTCCTGCTTCCAAGTATAGAGGCAACCCTCTCACTATCCGTTCATCATACTCCAGTTTAGGCCCATTGAAATCCAAAAGTTCAAAGCACATTTTCATTTCTTTTGTGTGTGTGTGTTTGTGCATGTATGAAGCTACTGTATGTGTGTCCTGTAAGGTATCAAGTCCACTGCAAGCTCTAATTCTGAGGTTCTTTTGAGCAGTAATCCACACATGACTGCCTTCGGTGAACTTCTGTGGTACCAGGGTACTGTCTTGGGGTCAGCTCAAGTCGGGGCCTTTTAGTGTTAGGTCTATTGAAAACAGATTAGTAGAATGAACCCATATGAGGTGGAGTCAAAATAAATCAAGTACCAAGGTCGGACTCTTGGCACGTGGACAAGGTGTGAGATATCTCTATGAGAATTTTAACCGGATGCTCGTTGACAGTTGACTAATTGCACTTAACACTTCGATTATGTGGATAATTTGTTGCACAGTCACTTTTTGAATAACAAACAAGTATATTTTTGACACTATATACGTTATATCAGACTGAAAAAAAGACCCATATAATCCTTCTTTTGGTGTATGAAGGATTCTGCCTCAGCTGTGAATATCAAGTTTCAATACATACAAGCTTGAATTTGGTGTATTTAAGTGACCAGTGTACCTTGCCTTCTGTAAAAAGAACCAAATGATACATACAAGTTATGTAGCACGGACACGGCGGGGACACACCACGTGTATAGATATATAAAAAATAACTAAATATGTATATATAAAAATATTTTTTATGAACCATTGTATAAGAATAATTTCACAAAGTGTACATTTTTTTTTCAAAGGCATAATTACAGTTTAACCCATTTTTTTGAATAATTTCATATTAACCCCCCAAAATTAAAATTTTTACATTTTGACCCCCAACTGTGTCCCCGGTGTGTCCCCAGCTGTGTCCCCAACGTGTCCCCTATCAAAAATAATACTATAAATTATTAGACACGCCACGTGACGTGTCCAATACGTGTCCTCGTGTGTCCCTGTGACCAATACGTGGATACGGCACTCTTTTGGAGTGTCGGTGCTTCATAGCATACAAGTGAATTTAAGAAAAATTTGAAAGCTATGCGCTCTTCTGTACTATCATGAACACTTTTTCACAGCCTTGTCCAGAGGAAGTTGAATACTGTGAATAAACTACCCAACATGATCCTTACTTTTGCTTCCCTCATCAATTAGTTTGCATAACCGATGTCACATCATGATAGAACAAGTTAAAGTCTTTGGGTTTCGATCTATCATCTATCCCATCGATGCTATAGGGTAACAGATTAGACAATTTTGTAAGCCATACTCTTCGAATCTTGCAACTTCGTTAATGAAGTTACTTTCTTTGATATTGCAGTCTTGGCGACAGAAGAGAAGTACAACGAAGCCATTTACAGCAGTGCGAAACGGCTAGTTGCTGCCATTGACGGACTTCCAGATCCCGGTGGGCCAGAGGTCAAAGACAGCAAAAGGGAATCCAACTTCAAAACCAAGCAAGAGACAGAAGAGAAGCGTGGACAGTTCACTCTTGTAGTTGGAGGTTTGTTAGTGATTGCCTTCGTTGTTCCCATGGCACAATACTATGCTTATGTCTCCAAGAAATGACTTATACTTCTATCCCAGAAATGAGTTGTATATCGAAAACTTTGTACAGATGGCCATGCGGAACAAGCAAGTCAAATTTCTTGTTGACTTCTATCGTATCGACTTTTGACTTCTAGTAATGCTTTATTCACTTGATTGTAGCGGCCCGTAGGGAAACTTTGAAAGTACATTCACATGAAATCTTCTGTCAGTCTCCCTCTCTTTGCCGTTTTACGCAAACCTCTTACATTCCAAGACACGACATATATTAACTCGTTAAACAGACTAGAACACCCACACTCCTGTCAACTTTGGGCTGTAAAATTACAGGCCATTAACCTCCTCCTCTCACCTTTTCTGCTGCATAGCTTCAACGTCGTAAAGTTTACTTGTTACCTCTTCCTCAGGCCCCTCACGTTCTACATTCTTAGTTTTCGCCAGAGACCATGCGGTCTGTGCCTCATTCAGAATGATCCTGTTCCTATTTCTCATTCCATCACGGGAGAGTGATAGAGATACATGTCTGTAGCTGAACGAAAATGGCTTGTTTGGGCTGCTTCTTTCTTATATTACCTCCTTTTAATGCTTCCACATTATCTTCTGTAAGGTCAAGTTTTTATTTGGCAAATCCCATGACAAAAATACATTGATTTGTATCTTTTATTATTGAGTTGAAATTTATTCTTCATTTATTTCTAGAATGTCTGTTTAGGAAGTGGAAGGAAATCAAATCGTTTGTAATTGAGAGGATGCGTTTTTAGGAACTAAATCAATTATTTTGTAATTGAGAGATAGAGAAGGAAAAGGATGGAAGGAATCAAGGAGATTCGTGATCATGGCAGATGAATAAGGAAAGAGGATCTCAAAATCTGTGGGTTGAAAATAAGGCAACGTGCATCAGTTGTGATTGCTTGAGCAACTCCGAACAAGCCTATACTGGTGCTTGAGCAACTTGACAGATTTCATCCATCTATATATATGCGGCTCACTTGGGATTTCGAGGTGACCGAACATATGAGAGCCGCCCCCAAGAACGTCCAAACCTAAGAATACATCCAAGGGGTTTCGGTTTTGTTTCTTGAAGTACAAACATGATCAATTGATCATCGAGCAATAAGGTTAACTTCATGGAGTTTCTTTCCAATCTTTGATTCAACTTACTTGAGTTGGCCTTCGGTGGATTTCCGAAGGATAGTGGAAGGCTTGTGGATTCAAGGCAGCGGCAGTCAAGCACTGGGTGCAGTGAACGAGCGATTCGGCAATCAACCTTGGTCAACCGAGAGCGATTCTAGGTTGTAAGTATAGGTTTGTTTGTAACCGTACAATGAGTATAGTGTTTTGATTCCTTCCCGTGGTTTTTTTTTCCCGTTTTGGGTTTTCCACGTATATCTTTGCGTTCATCTTTTTATTGCTCCTCGTTCGTTTGATTAGCTTATTTATCGATTGGTGGATTGATTAATTAAAAAGATAAAAAAATAGCAAATATTTATATACCTAGGTGATCTAGGATTTTTCATCTTCTAACCCATCTATTCCTCCCATAGCTACATTTTCTAGCCACTGCCTTATCGTTTCTGTTTGTGCCTTTAGCCCCAGCTTCTATGGCATTGAACTCTGCCAACTCTTGACCACCACTTGCTGCACTATCTTGGGCCACCACCCTTGGGCCTTACTCCGAAATATCTCTCAACCTAATTCGGCTCCGATTCGAATAACATTTGGAACTTCTCTACTCATTGCCAATTGGTTTTGAGTTGGATATAAAGTTTTCACATGTTAGAGCGAGCCCCATTCTACCTCACACTTCAAAAATTTACAATTCACACCCCACGATGACGGACCAGCAAAAAGGTTGCACGACGATAGACCCAAAAAGAGGTTACACGTGATAGACATCAAATGCGGCTGCACATGTGGGGATGTTTAGGAAATATAGTCCCACGTTGCTTGGGAATGAGTGATCACCAATAACATTTGGGACCTCTCTATTTGTTGTCAATTGATTTTGAGTTGGATATAAAGTTTCCACAGGTATCATACTCCACATGTCAGATAAACAATATTGGCGGTAATTAATGTACTAATTATCTAGCTTGAAAATCGTAGTAACTTTTTGGCTGCCCAATTGACCCTCAACCGAAAAGATGTCATAAACCACCAATGGTTTTTTTTTTTTTTTGCTTATTAAAAATTATTTCTCCACTAAGTACTTCTCCATAACCCTGTTCGGTTAGGTTTTGAAAGAGGTTTTTGAGAGTAATGAGTGGAGAAAGATGGATAGAGAAAATTTATTGAAAACCATGCCCATGGATTTTGAGACCCCAAAACGAACTAGGCCGTAAAACTACTTTTTTTTCCTTCCCTATTCCATTAATCTGGAGTGGGTAAGTAGGAAAATAGGGATTAGGAAGTACCCACCACCCTAGAGTGGGTAAGTAGGATATGAGTGTTGCTTGTCTGATTGATTGGTTCTCTCTCTAGGCAGTTGTATGCCTGAGTAGTTAGGGTGTTTCAATGTGCTCTTTGCGCTGATTGTATTGTTTCTGGAGTGCCCCTTGGCTTTTGTAATGGTTTTTTGTCAATAAAATTTAACTTACCGAAAATGATATATGTACCGACCAAAACGGTAGAGAAAATGTACCGACGGCCGTGCCGGGCTGTCTCCGGCCACCGGACGGTTGATCCGAGCCATCCAAAAATATACACAAAAAATAGGGTGTTTAGATCAAGTACCCTACACACATCGGATGCCGTTGATTCCCACGTGGGCCCCCTCGGTTTTTTTTATAAAATTTTTAGACGGCTTGGATCGACCGTCCGGTGGCCGGGCGCGGCCGTCGGTACATTTTCTCTGCCGTTTTGGTCGGTACTAGTATTACTCCTTAACTACCCCCACAAAAAGTGCTAATCGTAACATTGGTGATGTCAACGACCAAGAAGTTTGCAGAAGCATTAAATGGGTTTAACTTTGCTGCAGCTTAAGCCATCGTTCATAGACCTTGCAGCATGAGTGGAGTAATGGCTGGGAGAAAAAAGTCACCAAGCATAGGGTTAAAATTAATAGTGCGCCCCACTCTCATAGTATTAAGAGTGGGGTTGCTTGGTATGTTTTTTGCAGGTGGTCTTGAACGGCGGTTTTATTGGTGGCAGTTGGGGGTTTGGCAGCAAGGCGGCGGTTGGGATCTATTTGGGCTTTTGGGCGGCGGTGTTTGGGCTGATCGGCAGTCGGGATCTTGGCGGTCGGATATTGATGGGCGGTTTTGCGGTGGCCCATGTCTGCGGTGGTCAGTGTTGGCAGCGAGGCGGCGGAAGCACGGTGGTGGTCGTTGCTGGTGAGGGGTGTTGTTGGAGGCTGTGGGTGGGTTGCGGTGGGGCGGCCTGTTGTGGGGTGGTCGGGCCATTCTTCGGGATAGCAACAGGGCTTGTTCCCTGGGCTCCAGAGTTGGTAATTGTAGAGCAAGAGAGTTGAGAGATGTAGAAGAGAGAGCAAGAGAGTTGAGAGATGTAGAAGAGAGTGAGAGATGTAGAAGAGAGCAAGAGAAGTGAATTGAGTTGAGTGAGCCGAGCGTCTCCTCCTCCTCCTCCTCCTCCTCCTTTGTATTTGCATCTTCTCTATAGTACTATATAATGAAATTTCTTCTCTCCCGTAGATGTATACATCTTTGCGAAACTTTGTACATTTCTTGTGCATTTGTGTCATTGTGTGCGTGATCAGTTTTGGGCAAACACGAGCACAACAATTTTTAGAACAATCACTTAGGGTGCCGCTAAACTATATTGACCACATGCACTCAAGTTGTTTCTGCTAAATAGTACGTATTTTAGTTAATGTATGCGAGGAGAATGATTTGCCTAAAAATCTGTAAAAATATGGGCTTTAGTCTATTTAATCTAGTTGCCTATATATTGTGCCATAAAGCCTCATTTCATCATTCAAAACACACACTCTCTCTCTCTCTCTGACGCAGCGGAATTCACGAGAGACTAATTGCGTACTAATCAAACGAATGATAGGTACTCGTAGCCACGAGCAGTTCTTGAATCCACAAGAAAAAGAGATAAACTCAGAGATTTTATTAATGAAAAGTTGAATAATTGAATAGGTTACAGCCCTTTTTATAAGACCCTAACCCTAGAAATCCTACTGTAAAAGAAATAATAAATCATACCAAAACAAGCGGCATTAAATAAAAGATATTTCCTAATTAATTAAAATAAAATCCTAATTCTTGTAGACCAAAAATCCTAATAAAGGCAGAAATCAAAATCAAACCAAATACGGAAAGTTAATAATTCTAACCTAAACGAAAATATTCCTAGCCAAAATCTTATTTTAAAACAATAAAAATAAAATACAAAAATTCTCCATTTTTGTCCTACATCAGTCTCCTTTTCTTCAAAAGAACTCGCCCTCGAGTTCTCATTAGAAACTTGCCACCTTCCATTCCAAAGAAATAGGTATTTGGAATACTTCAACCTCTCGCTCGTCTTCCCAAAGAAATTTAGAAAGAAGTACACTCGCCAAGGTGTTGTCTTTGCGCACTTCAACTGATGGACAATATCCACGGTACGAGAATTGAGTAAAAACTCAAACTGCTCCAACCCAAGAAAATCAATAAATTGAACGTCATACAGAAATTCCAGTTTTTCTTCATGAGGTCCATTAACTAGACCACTAATATTCCCCTCAAGTGATGAATGTTGACCGATAAGAGCTTTGAGGTGATGCCCATTGGTTGACTCATGTGCCCCCGCGTCCCGCCTATCATCTTTTTCCTTCGAACTCTCTTCAATTTCACAAGTTATTGCTTCCCAATTAGCAACTGAAAGAATTAACTCAGCTGGGCTATCAACAAACATCTCCTCTTTCCCCCCATCCTCTTTCTCTCTAATATTACTTGGGATGTTTTCGGTAAAATCATCTCTAGTCAGCAAAACCCAATTGTCGAGGTCAACGTGATCCACTTGAAGCAAGCTCGGCTCCTCTTTAACACAAATTTTAGTATCAACCATCTCCAATGGATAACTGTTTTGGCCCTCAACAACTTGATCGCCAACTTCTGTTTCAATTTTTTTATCAACAACTCCCTCTATGACCACCTTATCAATTTCTTCAATGACATCTTTGGCAAGAGTAGTTGTATTCTGTTGATTTGATCCGTACTTTTCATCCAACAATTGTTTATAATTATGCGGCAAAAATCTCTCCATCAGACATTTTTTTATTCTTGACCATGCACAAATATGGCGTTTGTTCTGTTGATCTCGCAAAGATTGCAAGTCTAACCACCAATCTAGGGCTGGACCTGTAAGCTTTAACAACACGTACTTCCACTTTTCTCCATTCGAGATTTTCATACACTCAAAAGCATCCTCAAGATTAAGTATCCAATCTAGAATATCCTCAAAATATTCAGAACCACTAAATTTAGGTAAATTGTTATAATACCTGAAATTTGCTTGTCGCTTTATTGACTGATAATCATCGTGGTTCTCGAATAACTCGCCTTTAAATTCATTCTTATTATCATAGTGATAATAAGAATATCCTCCAAAGACGTTTTGGTGAATAGGTTGGTTGCAGGCAAATCCCTCAACGCGGTTCCTATTCTGGTTAGGAGGTTGGCGATGGGCAAATCCCAACGTGCGATCCTTCTCAACCCTTTCTGGCCTTTGGCGATTTTGTATAGTCAATCCCTGCAACAACTCACGGATCTCTGCGAACTGAGTGCGAGTATCCTGACGGAACTCGGCTAACTGAGTGCTTCGATTCTGCAACTGTATTCGGTTATCCTCCATCATCTTCCTTAGGTCAGCAAGCCCATGACCAACGTCAATGGGTGTGTCTTCAACTTTGCTTGGTGTCATCAAACCAGGAAAAGCGTGGCTCTGATACCACTTGACGCAGCGGAATTCACGAGAGACTAGTTGCGTACTAATCAAACGAATGATAGGTACTCGTAGCCACGAGCAGTTCTTGAATCCACAAGAAAAAGAGATAAACTCAGAGATTTTATTAATGAAAAGTTGAATAATTGAATAGGTTACAGCCCTTTTTATAAGACCCTAACCCTAGAAATCCTACTGTAAAAGAAATAATAAATCATACCAAAACAAGCGGCATTAAATAAAAGATATTTCCTAATTAATTAAAATAAAATCCTAATTCTTGTAGACCAAAAATCCTAATAAAGGCAGAAATCAAAATCAAACCAAATACGGAAAGTTAATAATTCTAACCTAAACGAAAATATTCCTAGCCAAAATCTTATTTTAAAACAATAAAAATAAAATACAAAAATTCTCCATTTTTGTCCTACATCACTCTCTCTCTCTCTCTCTCTTCTCTGTCACACACACAGTCATGTATTCCGTCTCTTCTTCTCCAGCAAAGACTTTGTGGCCCCAGGATGTAAAAACAAAGAACCCACCACCAATGTTTAGGCCATGGAACTTCCACAAAACTACTTTGAAGGTGGTGGCGCAATGGCGGCCCCAATCAAGGAAATTAATACCACCCTCTTCATTTTTTCACACAAACAATGGAGTTGAAACATTCAAATCACTTGCATCCTCTCTCTTCCCCATCTTTCCAATCTCCAACATGTTGCTCCCTTTCCTTACCAAGTCACCACCACTCCACCCATCGGTCGATCCCAACTTTGTGCTAACCGGGAACTTCGCCCCAGTCGACGAAACTCCCCCCACAGAGTGCCTGGTGGTGGAGGGAGAGCTTCCGCCCTCCCTCCACGGAGTTTACATTCGCAATGGCCCTAACCCTCAACATCAACCTCTGGGGCCTCACCACCTCTTTGAAGGCGATGGCATGCTCCATTCTATTTTGCTATCACAAGGCCGTGCCATATTTTGTAGTCGGTATGTCCAAACATACAAGCATAAGCTTGAGCACGACGCCGGCTTTCCTATGATCCCGAATTTCTTGTCTGGCTTCAATGGCCTCGGTGACGTTGGCCGTGGAATTGTCGCCCTCGGAAGGGCTATGACGGGCCAAATTAGTCTAACTAAAGGATTTGGTTTGGCCAATACGAGTTTGAAATTCTTTTGCAATACTCTTTTTGCCATGGTCGAAACCGATCTTCCGTACTCGATAAGAATAACCGAAGAAGGCGATATCGAGACGATAGGGAGACATGATTTTGATGGGAAGGCGCCGGTGAACATGACTGCTCATCCCAAGATGGATGAAGAAACCGGGGAAGTGTTCGCGTTTCGATGCTTCCCCGTAGTCCCTTACTTGACATACTTTCGATTTGATTCCAATGGCTATAAGGAAAAAGATGTTCCCATATTTTCCATTAATAGCCCAACTTATGTCCATGATTTTGGGATCACTGAGCATTATGCAATATTTCCGGATATTGTTTTGGAGATGGCTCCGATGGATATGATCATGTTGCAGGGTATGCCGGTGAAGTGCCGGCCCAACAAGGTGCCTCGTATCGGAATCATTAACCGGTAACGCCAGGTTTGATTTAGTACAAGTGCAAAAATGATACGGACACAGAAAGAAGTGCACAAAATCGAGACACAAATGCATCTTGCACCATCTATGTGGGCCTAGATTTACCTTATTGTCCACGTACATCGGGCGGCTACAAATAATTTGTTTGAATTTGTGTACTTCTATCTGTGTTTATGGCATTGCTCTTAGAAATGAGATGCATGGCTAATTCCAAAAGGTCTGGCTTTAAGGTTAGGGTCCACGCATATTGCACTGTTAATTTCTCAATTTTAATAGCGGTTTGATGTCGAAACAGGTATGCGACATCTGATTCAGAAATGAGATGGTTCGAAGTGCCTGGGTTTAATGCATTGCACATGATCAATGCATGGGAGGATGATCAAAGTGGCATCATCATTGTTGCAACCAATGCCTTAAAGATTGAGAACTTCTCCCACAACTTGGACAAGGTTCACTTCTCCTTAGAGAAACTAAGAATCGACATGATAACAGGCGAAATTACTAGGAGTGTCCTCTCAAAGAGAAGTCTAGAATTAGGATCCACCAACGTTTCATATGCTGGTAAAAAGAACCGGTACGTTTACATGGCGGTATGCGAACAAGTTCCGAAGATGTCAGGTGTGGTGAAGATTGACCTCGAATTGGGCCGTGAAGTCGCATTCCGGAGTTATGGAGGCAGTTGCTTTGGTGGGGAGGTATTGTTCGTTGGGAGGGACACTGGCAATGATATAGAGTGTGACGAAGATGATGGTTTTGTGGTATCATATGTGCACAATGAGAGAGAAAATGAGTCCCGGTTTGTAGTGATGGATGCTAAGTCTCCAACACTCGACATTGTGGCAGCAGTGAAGTTACCTGGAACAGTGCCGTACGGTTTTCATGGGATATTTTTGGGAGAAAAGGAGCTTCAAATGATGTAAGATATGTTTGGTTGCCATCATGCCTCGGAGTTCTTTACTCTTTGTACACTCCATTTCAAGTATTAATAAAATCTTTTCTTTGCTAATCAAAAGAAATTTCAGAATATGCAAACGCTTTTTGAAGTTAGTTTTCCGAGAAGTGATCGAAAAACATGTTTAGTCAACGATTCTTACGTCTTTTTGGAAAGGAACTCAAAATCATTAGAATGTTTTAACGTTCCCCGAAAAAATATTGTCAAAGGGATAAGACGTGAAATAAATGCCTGTTCTTTTTGTTAGAAATATGATTTTTTTTCTTCCCCAATAAATTAGTGGAAATTGGAAACAAAGTACTAGTAGTATATAGATAGCAAGCAAAGAAACAGAGAACATAACTCATTTAGAAGCTACGCTATGCTTATATAAACATCTTGAGTTGCTACTTCTATTTACGGGTATTTCCATTCATTTTTTCCATGGGTTAAATTGCACCAAATTTAATTTCATAGTGTCATTGAAGGATACTGTTGATAAAAGCATTACAATCGATATTAGAGGGACTAAATGGAGACGTGGATGAAATTAGAGGGACAATTTGTGTAATTTACCCATCAAACAATATGGAGACAAGATAGCCTTATCCGTTTCATTTCAGTGTTTCGCCTTCTCTGTTTCATTTCAGAGTTTCTTTTGCTTTTTTTATCAATAATTTTACAATGATTAAACGAAGCAGTAATTGGTTAGAGATCGGGCTCGGGCTTACAATGCACTGCAAGTGCTTGTAGATTTGCCTGAATGAATATATCTGGTTGGTGGTTCAACAACTTTATTTGATTTGTGATTAATTACTCTTTTTTTTTTTTTGTGGGAATTCGCTGTATTGAATAATGGCTAGAGTATTGAAGGTCCCATTTCGTTTCAATCCAGCTAGAATCATTTTTAGCTGTTTTTTTTGGTTCTTGTTTCCAGTTGCTAAATGGGCCACATGTCTCGATTCATGACATGGTCTACAACACTAATACGAAGCAAAGCTTGTTGCTGTTGACTTGGGACTCAGTTGGGAGGCCATGGCTGTTTCTATTTTCTGTAGTAGTTGACTAATTGTCTTTCAAAATAACGGCATCAATCGAGCCACAGAGATTCCGATCCAAATTACTAGTAATCAACACACATGGAGAGATCACAGTGAAATATCAGATCGCCTGAGATATATACACGCATATTTAGCAGCTTCTTTAGATCCAACAGCAACAATACAAAAACGATTGCGTGCGTTGAACAAAAAAAAACATTGAATCAGGCTTTTTTATATGTGCTTCAACAGTGGATTTTCCGAAATCAGAGAAAGAAACAGAAATGCTCCACTACGAACGGAGAGGAATCTAGAAAAGCTCCGACGTCCTGACTCACGAGAAATTCGGAGAGGAGAGAGAGAAAGGTGTCGCCGGAAAAGCAGAGGGAGGATGGTGTGAACGGAGGGAGGAGGCCAGGACAAACAGTGCGGCGTTTTATGTGTTTTTTTGAAAGAAAAAGAGAGAGAGAGAGAGTGGCCTTTATTCGATTCCTATCTTTGAAAAATACTTTTGATGTATTCTCTCCGTCAAATTGGATATCAATTTTTGATATTCGTGTTAATTTCAATTTCTTATATCTTTCAATATGGATCTAAAAAAATATGTAATATGGATCTTATTTGATAGTTTTCGATTAATTCTATTATACAAAGTTTTCAAACTCATGAAAAAAACATTACAGATTGAAAGATATAAGCGACGAAAAATGACATGAGTTTCAAAAATTGTCATCCATTTTAGGACGGATGGAGTAATAATAAGTGATAATGAATCGAGAAAGATATTAGATAGAGAAAATTATTCAAAAATGTTCAAAGAGAAAAATAGGTTTCTCAAAGATGGGTTTGATTTGTTTGAACAAAATATCTTGAATTTTAACGTTTTTTTTTCAATTGATAATGGTATTATTAATTACTGCATAACAGAAACATTAAAGGAAGCTTCTCTTCGAATCCAGCTTGGAAAGTCCAGATGCCAAGTTAAAGGGGCCTCTAAAGATAGGACATGTTTGGTTAAAGTATTAGCCATCCTATTACCATCTCGCAGAATAAAATGAAAAGAACAAGACTGAAACCCGCTCATTTTAGAGAGAGATGGGGAAAAGAGAGATGAAAAGCTGGGTTCGGAAGAGATTGGGCCCCATTTTCCGGCTGGAATGCCATGTGGATGGTCAGGTGTGGGTACGTGCAGCAATCCGTTCCTCTCCTATGTACTTGTAGACTTTTTGATTAGCTTATGTTTGGTAGTTGATATGGATAGATAAGAATTCAAATTACTTGATTGCCCTTATAGGAGTAAAATTAGGCCTCATTTGATTCGCAGATGACTAATTTGTACGTAATTTCGAGTTATCCCATGTTTGGTTCTTGAAATGACCATCGGGATTATTAATCCAAAGATTAATTTTATCCCTATATGAAGGGTACTATATTATCTTAAGGGAATGTGAGATTACGCAGGATTAACGAAGAATGGATTGTTTTCAAAAATATTTCGATGATATTGAGATTGATTTCAAAAAGTATTTTCAGAATTATTTTTTTTAATATTAATTTCAGAATTTTTTTGTGAAAAATATATATTTTCAAAACTTTCTTATTTTTCAAAAATGTTTTGCAAAAACTTAAAAAAAAAAAACTATTTTCAAAACTTTCTTGTTTTTCAAAAATGTTTTTTGTTACAAAATACGAAAAAAAAAACTTTCTTTTCTCAAAAAATGATTTCAAAAACTATTTTATTTGGAAAATGTTTTGAAAAAACTTTTTTTTTCAAAAACTAGTTTTCTTTTCTTTCCAAAAATCGATTTTCAACTTTGTAAAGAAAATTTGTTTTTTATTAATTAGAAAAAAACGTTTCCCAAATTGTTTTGTAATAAAAATGTTTCCCAAAAGTATTTTTTTTTAAAAATGTTTCTTTTTCAAAACTTTCTTTTTTTCGGAAAATGTTTTTTAAAACAATACTATTCCTTATCCCATAATTAATCCCACGCGAATCAAATATGGGATTTGGTGAAATTAGTGATGAAATTAATCCAATGATAGATAGTCGATGGACTATTAATCTCAGAACTGTTAATCCCATCCCTTTTAGTATGCGAATCAAACAAGGCTTAAGTGTATAATGAGTCAAATTACTTGATTGTCGGAGTAAAATTACTGTAATAGGAGTAAAAGATAAGAATTGAGTAGTGGGGGACCACCGTGGTGGTAGCCCAGTTGGTGGGAGTCACCACCTCTCTTTAACAACTACGTAGGTTCGAGCCCCGGGAGGCACATGTGTGCATGTACCCGGTGGTGCCATTAATAGGCTTTGATTCGAACCCGTAGTTGGATCGAAGAGGGAGATTTCTCGTCGTTGTGCACCAGGTGGTGCCGTGGTGACGGTCCCGAATATATATAAAAAAAAAAAGGAGAAAAAAAAGTAGTGGGGGGTATCATCCATCACCGTCCAACACATCACATTATTTATTCCCTGTTTGGCCTGGCCTGGGGTTTATTCCCTGTTTCAATTATTAGGAGTAAAGTACTACTATATGCGAAGAAGTCAGGAAACAGTAGCAATCGAAGAAATCGCAGACGGCGACGAAGATCAAAACTTTGGGTACACAATGATGACGGAACGGGGGGTGCTGTGATCGCGGAAGGTTGAGATTGCACAGCTGCGCCCCTGGTTGAATGATGACGATGGTTGTGGTCTGATTACGAAGACGGTGGATGTTCAGATATGGTGGTTGAAGTGGTATGCTTGAACTCAATGTTCGTGTTCTTGTTCAGATATTTATTTAATTTTTTTTTGGCATTTTGGGGAATATCCCATGTTTTCTGGGAAAACTTTGGGGAGGGTTGCAGGCAGGGACGTGGTGGGGGGTGGGGCAGAATGGTCTTTTACTCACCCCGGATAAGCTAACGATAGGGTCAGGGGTGTCGTTATTTACTCCGGCTACGGGGTATTACATATCCGGCTGATTGCTCATCCGTGGGAACTTTGAGAACCAAATATGGGATTAAAAGTCGGGCCAGGACCAGGGCTGTAAATGAACTGAATCGAGCCGAACCCTGTTAAGTTCGGCTCGGGTTCGTTAAGGTACTAGTTTGGCTCGAGTTCAATCTGAGCCTGAACGACTTGGCTTGAGTTCGGCTCGTTAAAATTTTTCAAAGCCTGGGTTCGGCTGGGTTCGTTAAGGTACTAGTTTGGCTCAAGTTCGATTTGAGCCCGAACAACTTGGCTCGAGTTCGGCTCGGGTTTGATTCGAGCCTGAACATCTTGGCTCGAGTTCGGCTCATTAAACTCAAACGAAGCGAGCCGAGCCGAATCTAAGCTCGAATTGAGCTTGTCAAGACTCGGGTTTGGTTCAGCTCGGCTTATTAAACTCAACCGAGCCCAAACTCTCTCATTGATCGTATAGAATTTGGGAGAAAAATAAGTATTGAGTTTTATATATAGACCCCTTCTAATAAGGACCACCTCATTTTAATAAAATGAGGACCTCCCTTTCCCGATCGAATTTCGATGATCCGAGCCGCTCAATGTGTTCAGAACATGATTTTAAGAGTACTCGCTTGAAATTAGCCAAAAAAAAGACCGGGAAGGGCTTCATCCGAGCAGTTTTTGTTATTTTTTATCGAACGGTTCAAATAAAAACTGCTCAAATCAAGCCCTCACCGGTCTTTTTTTTTTTGCCGATTTCTCGCGGGTACCCTTAAAATCATGTCTGGAACACATTGAGCGGGTCGGATCATCAAAATTCAATCGGGAAAAGGGAGAATGGGGTGGTCCGCATTTTAGGTCCTCATTTTAAGGTCCTTACCTGAAGATTTCTGTTTATATATATATATATATATATATATATAATTTTATATTTACAAATAGACCCCTAAAAAATTACTTAATTATATTTAATTACAGGTTCGCGAGCCTAACCGAGCCGAATACCGCTAAGCTCTGGTTCGGCTCATTTATGGAACGAGCCTAGAATTGAGGTTCCGGTTCAGTTTGTTTAGCAGACGAATCGAACTCGAACGAGCTCTTGCCGAATCGAGCCTCGAACAATTTGCGAACAGCTCAGTTCATTTACAGCCTTAGCCAGGACCATATAGTGGGGGGATTGTTTATCCGGGGCTCTAAGGAGTTTTTTTTTTTTTTTGGAGGAACAGAGCAAGAAACTCCATTACATTGTAAAAAAAGTACAACTGTGCTGTCGCTGTTACAATATTAAAGACACGTCAGCGACGAGCGAAGACCAAACTAGGTCTTAAGGAACTGAACACAGAGTGTACTGTGAAATTCTTATTCTGCTATCAACCCAATAATCAAGCAATAATATGAACGATGAATAAACGATGAACACCAGATATACGTGGAAAACCCTAAATGGGAAAAAACCACGGGAAGGAATCAAACACTATAAAACATTGTGCGGTTACAAATAATCTTACCCTACGATTTTGAATCCTCACATATCGCCCTAAGACTTACTTGCCGAATCCACGTTCACCACACCCAGTGCTTGACCGGTCCGCCACTACCTTGAATCCACAAGCCTTCCGTTTGCCTCCCATAAATCCACCGAAGGACTTGAACTTGCCTAGGAATCCTCCTTAGCGTTTTTCTCAAATAAGTTGAAGATGATGTTGAAACCTCTTGGAGATATCGTATATGGTCAATGATCCATCAATTGGATTGGAACTCCAAGATTCAAAGCAAAAAAAAAACATCTTGATTATTTGAACTTCAAACCCGCATCAGCTTTTTCGGCCACTCCAATCTCTCGTTCTTTAATCTTTAAAGCATATGGTCGGTTTTGCTGCCACACTTCATCAGTAACCTAGTTGCCAACTATAGGATGATATTTATAATAGCCAACTAGTCTCGTGCCCTAGCAGCCAATAATTTAGATATGAGTCCTCGATTGATCTCCGATTGATACCCCGATCAATCCGGTCCAAATTAGCTCGATTCACTCACTCTCAATTACACAATATTGATTTCCTTCCACTTCCTAAACAGACACTCTAGAAATAAAAGAAAATAAAATACAACTCGATAAAAAAATAATCGCAATTACACGGACGAATGTGTTTTGACGCATGCCATTGACAATCATAAATATTTTGCCCTTACAATCTCCCCCTTTGTCAATGCATGACAAAACACATCAAATAAAAAATCTAACACCTAATCCCAATAATCACAATGATCAACCTGCAATGTTCTCAACAAGCGCACAGTTAAATCCCACAACATCCTACTCCCCCTTTTTGTCATGGATTGACAGAGAAAGAGCAGGGACAAAAGAACAACATATGCTAGGACACACAGAGGAATCAATTAAGCGCATATAGACTAGGCATAAACACAGATATATCGATGAAACCAAGATACTCCCACTCACCAAACAAATATATGCTCCCATAGAGAGGGATCTCAAAGAGACAAAAGAATAATATACCATGAAGCACTCAATCACCAAGATATATCACACAAAAGAAACATCGCATGGTACCCCAAGTAATGATTGCTTTCAAAGGAGCTACCCTATAAAAATTTCAAAGAATGACCATGGGTATGAAAACACGCAAGTGTCCTGGTGAGTGTGTGCAATGATAGCCTTAACAATAGAATCAACTCATCCCTATGAGGTCATATCAACCAAGAAGGGACTAACTTACAACATTCTCCACAAGGGCGGCAGACCAACTCCTACCCGCAAGAAGTATGATCATATCAAAATCGGCGTTAAATGAGTATATAACATGATATTCTCCCCCTCAAGAGATGCCAACCTTATATTAAATAATCACACAATATTTTTGCACCGTCATGGGTGGCTTTCACACATCCAAGGCCGTAACTTAAATCCATGACGCAAAAAGAGAATACATGAGCTGCAAGTCAATGGTAGCTTACACGTGCACATAGAGGTAGCCCTTTCCTCAGGTCTCTCAATTTTTTATATTTTTCCTTTTTTTTCCAACCCATCAAACCGATCCAATCGATCTCACATGGGGTATGCAAGCCAAAGGTCAATACCCAAGGTGAATGACATAGGGTGTCCACCACAAGGACAAATACTCACCCAAAGAGATAAGGATCAACTTCTCAAGGCTATCAATGGGTGTGTACAAACACATGCAATGACTGCCATACACTGATTTTTCGATGAAACTCTCATGAAAGTAGCTCTTGAGAAGGCATGCATGACAAATACGAACCATGAAATGCACTATCATGAGATATAGCAAGGCATCAAGATGAAACATAGCACGCTCAAAGACACCCCAAACCATGTGGGTCAAAGAAACAACTATTTTTTTTTCTTTTTTCTTTTTAATATTTATATATATTGAAAAAAACACAAAAAAAATAAATAAACAAGAAATGCTAAAACAGCAACGAAACTCATAGAGCTAGGCAATAGATTATCAGCGTAAAACATCCTAGTCTATGAATAAGGACCATGTCTCAAAAAGCAAGGTCAACCTCTCCGGATGACCCAATATTATCTAGAGAGACACATGTATGATTCACTTGAGCCCTCACATCCGAACTTCTCACCCAAAGTGTTCGGATTCTCACTTTCTCAACTTTTGCCTTAGCCTTGGAGAAAGGCTTAGATTGGTGAATCACATTGGTCTTACGTGTAGGCATGTGCTTGTGAGTCCTACCCCAAAAACTTTTATCATAAAAATTAGAGTGAGCATGGGGGTATCCAATCAATTGATAACAATGTTGCCTTATGTGACCCTTGACACCACAATGGTGACAAATGGGTATGAAACCACTTTGCATAGGGGGGCTAGGAGGAGTAGGCTTTCGAGGTGCATTATTATTTTTTTTGCCACAAATGAAAGATGAAGGATTAGAATGGTTACCTTTATCCTTACCAAATCCATGATTACCTCCGCCTTTAGAAGTTGATGCTTCCTTTTGAAACTTCGAGATTCCCCTTTGCACTCCAATGATCTCTTCTAAGGCCTTTGACCCTGCATTCATTTTCTTAAATATAGCATTGGCCTTGTCAAGCTCAACTTGTAAATTAGCTACCTTCAAGTCAAGAAGCTTGTTAGTTTCATAAGATGCATGCAAATCAATTCCAAGTTTATCATTCATACTCTTAACATCAACAAGTTCATTAATCAATGAATCTCTATCATTCTCAACTTGACTCACCCGAGCTTGAGCTTTCAAAAGCTCTTGCTTGAGTTTTACATTGGACTCATCGCTCTTCTTCACTTCACTAGATAGCTCAATGTTAGTCTTAGTCAACCTCAGGCTTTCTTTGTAAAGTTCATTGTAGGCTTTCTGCAAACTCTCTTCTTCCTCACTCTCGCTATTGCTCAAATACTCACCATTCACTCTCTCATATCCTAACTTAGACTCACTCACATGGCGATGCATAGAAGCTCCTAAAGCCATGAATTTACTATTCCCCCTACAATTTTCTTCTTCATCAGAGTCACTATCATCACACTATCATCCCAAGTCCTGACATTATAGGATTTATTTTTCTGTTTGTTAGCACACTCTTGGACAATATGACCAAACCCCATGCACTCGTAACATTGGGGACCCGATAATTTGCTCTCTTTACCATTGGAAGACCCAATTTTACGACCCACCTTGATTTTGTCAACACCATTTTTATCTTTCGAACTAGGACCAAAGGTTTTATTATTTTTAAAAAACTTTCCAAATTTTTTAACAAACAAAGCCATTTCCTCTTGGTCCAATTCATCGTCATCACTATCTGAGACTTTGAAAGTATCTTTAAAACTAGAAAAAGCCAATGATTTTTCCTCATTTTTGTTCTTCTCTTTTTGAGATCCGTATTGCAATAATTTGGTTTCAAATGTTAAGAAATGACCAACAGTTTCCTCAACATTCATGGAATCAAAATTAGGCATGCATTCAAGAACTTCAACTTTTGTAATAAACCTCTCAGGTAATGAACGCATGATTTTCTTAATAATTTTTTCCTGAGAAATAGGCTCACCTAGGTTAAAGCTTGAGTTCACCACTTCGCTCAACCTAGCATAAAACTCACCAAACGTCTCATTATCTTTCATCTTGATCATCTCAAATTCAGTTATGATGCTTTGAAGTTTTTGTTGCCTCACCTGACTATTCCCCTCATGAGTAATGGCTAAAATATCCCATGCATCCTTAGCAATTTCACAAGTGGAAATACGTTGAAATTCAGGCATAAACACACAACCAAAAATAGCATTAAGGGCACATGAATTATGAGTCGCTTTCAAGTGATCAGTGTTATCCCAAGACTCATCAGGCTTTCAAGAAGTTTTACCTTCTATAGTTGTGGTAGGCTAACTATAGCCATTAACAACCGAGTGCCAGACACGATTATTCTGAGATTTCAAATAAGCCTTCATTCTGGCTTTCCAATATGCATAGTTAGAACCATCTAGGAGAGGAGGTTTAGCAACAAAGTTATTAGGGGTTTCCATAATAGCAAATAAGAAAAAAAAAAAGGATCCGCTCTAGGAATAAACCCTAATATTACGAGCGACCCGCTCTGATACCAATTGAAATTCCTATTCTGCTATCAACCCAATAATCAAGCAATAATATGAGCGATGAATAAACGATGAACACCAGATATACGTGGAAAACTCTAAATGGGAAAAAACCACAGGAAGGAATCACACTATAAAACATTGTGCGGTTACAAATAATCTTACCCTACGATTTTGAATCCTCACAAATCACCCTAAGACTTACTTGCCGAATCCACGTTCACCACACCCAGTGCTTGACCGGTCCGCCACTACCTTGAATCCACAAGCCTTCCGTTTGCCTCCCATAAATCCACCGAAGGACTTGAACTTGCCTAGGAATCCTCCTTAGCGTTTTTCTCAAATAAGTTGAAGATGATGTTGAAACCTCTTGGAGATATCGTATATGGTCAATGATCCATCAATTGGATTGGAACTCCAAGATTCAAAGCAAAAAAAAAACATCTTGATTATTTGAACTTCAAACCCGCATCAGCTTTTTCGGCCACTCCAATCTCTCGTTCTTTAATCTTTAAAGCATATGGTCGGTTTTGCTGCCACACTTCATCAGTAACCTAGTTGCCAACTATAGGATGATATTTATAATAGCCAACTAGTCTCGTGCCCTAGCAGCCAATAATTTAGATATGAGTCCTCGATTGATCTCCGATTGATACCCCGATCAATCCGGTCCAAATTAGCTCGATTCACTCACTCTCAATTACACAATATTGATTTCCTTCCACTTCCTAAACAGGCACTCTAGAAATAAAAGAAAATAAAATACAACTCGATAAAAAAATAATCGCAATTACACGGACGAATGTGTTTTGACGCATGCCATTGACAATCATAAATATTTTGCCCTTACATACTGTTCCGTAAACACAAAATACACAACAACTATGCTATCGCCAAAAGATAAAGACCAACAAGTGGCCACTCAATAAACATCAGCGAGGATGTTGTAAGCCAAAATTTGGGCCAATTAGCTTTATATTTTTTTTTGCAGAAAATAAATTTGGGGCCAAACCTATTTTATTTTTCCTCTCCCTAACATTTTGTTTTCCCTTTCCTTGCGTCTTTTCGTCGAACAGGTTCCCCGGCCAACGAATGTGCCCCATGCCTGTTCCGATCTGATCGGACGCGTCCGGTGGCTGTTCGGTTCAATCACCATTGTCTCTTCCGGGCGGGTGCCTATTTATATTTATCTATAAATAGGACCCGATTCCTCCCCATTCATACACGGGAAAAAAAAAAATCCTTGCATACTTTCTGCACATTACATACATCTGTTCTTTGATAATTGGGTAATCCTAGGAGGTAAACGTTCAAGAGACCCAAGAGCACCAGTGTGGGGGACGAATTTGCTTTAAGGATATAGTATCGTAATACTAGCCCCGATTGCCAATTTCCAGATGCTTGAAATTGGTCCAGTAAGTTTCTAATCTTGGTTTCCTTTGGTGTGTTGCAATCTTTTCCATTGATAAATGAATCCCGATTCTATCACTTTATTTACAACACCAGGCTTAAGATTGCCAAAGAAAAACAGAAAGAAACAAAAAAAACAATGTCTTCTTGGTGGTATCTGCGAACCTAGTTGGGATACACTTTTGTTATTTAAGAAATGATATATTTTACCTATTTCCTGAATCTTGTTGTAGTTACAACTTCAATAGAAGTCTTTTGGTGATAAAAAAAAAAAAAAGGCTGCTTAATTAGGACTATGGTGATGACATCCAGTATGTTGTAACCTGGACCTTACGTCAAACTATACCATAGGGTTGTGATGCATTTGTGAACGATATTGCTTTTTTTGGCGTTAACTGATCTGGTGACATTAATCAAGTACTGAACTCAAATGCAAGCAAACTTATTATCATGAGATTAATTTTGGATTAGTCACATCACCTGCGATTCTCCAGATACTACCATAGGCATTTGGCCTATTGTTCCTTTACTGCTTTTCACTTAGCCATTAGTGTAGACAGAATGTGTATTGTTTAAATTGTGTATATGACATGTGTTGATTTCAGGCTTTTTTCAATGATTCTGAGTAGTACTTACAAGCCCTTTCTGTATAATTCAGGTGCACTCTTTGAGAATCTCTCTTCTTAATCCCCAAGTGTTAGAGCTTGATTGTTGACTAGTGTTTGAACTTTTCATACTGACCCAAACATTCCAAGAGCTGATGTTGATGAAGTCATGCAACTATATCATCACCCGTTTTCCATGGATAGCCAAAAAGTGAGGCTTGCTTTGGAAGAAAGGGGCATCGATTACACATCGTTTCATGTCAATCCTATCACGGGCAAGAACATGGACTCCTTATTCTTCCGTATGAACACAAGTGCCAAACTTCCTGTTTTACAGAATGGTGCACACATTATATACGACACAGTAGAGATAATCCAGTATGCCTCATCTTTCAGTCATACTTTTTTTTTTTTGCTGTTTTCCTTTTTTGTTCCAGATGGCTACTCAATATTTCTTTTGTTACTTCTCACTGAAATATTTGATCTTGTTCTTGGAAGCAACTCCAATCGTCAATGAATTATGATATTGTCCCAATGATTTTCAGTATTATTTAAAAGTTTTTGGTAACAAAAGAGTGCAACAATGAAATTTGAGTTACAAATTCTTGTCGGCCTGAAAGTTCCAGTTCTGTGTTTCCTCTTGGAAAGCAACCCTCTTTTCATTACCACTACTGTACACATGATGTAGATAAGGCAAAAATCTTGAGTGGTTTACAATTCTTCAAGTACAGCCAAACCAAACCAAACTAAGCATTGACACCCACTCAATTGGGGTTGGCTACATCAACCGTTTTAGGCCACTTTGCTTTATCAAGAAAAGGGCTGTGCCTATGTCTTTAGTTAAATCCAATGAAGCCATATGTTTTTTAACCACAGCCTCTATATTAATTAGGCATTGCTCTCCAGCGTTTCCATTAACAGTAACCTTATTGCTTTCTTACAGGTATATTGAACAAATAGCAATTGTCTCGTCTGGTGGCGGTGAAATCAGCAGTGGCGAAGTTGTTGGATGGATCAATAAGATACAAGAGTGGAACCCAAAGTATTTTACACTTTCCCACATCCCAGACAAGTACTGTCATTTTGTTTCTAAATTCACAAGGAGAGTAGCAATTGCCCGGATGGCTGAATATCCCGATCTAGCTAGTGCATATCACTGTAAGCTGAGAGAGGAATACGAGACACAAGACAATTTAAGAAACCCTGAAGTTTTGAGACGAAGTGGGGAATATCTGGTAAGCCTTCTTGATGAAGTGGAGACAAAACTGGGTGAAACACCGTTTTTAGTGGGGGAAGAGTTCACTATGGGAGATGTTTTTCTCGTTCCTGTTTTGGCTCGATTAGAGCTGTTGAATTTGCAAGATGAGTATATACATAGCAGACCAAATATTGCCAAGTATTGGGAAATGGTTCAGCAGAGGCCAAGTTATAAGAAGGTGGTTGGAAAGTATTTTAATGGCTGGAGGAGGTATAAAACCCTGTTCAAAACCTGGTATTGTCTTCGTGTTAGGAGTATGCTTCGAAGATATTAATTCATAACACAGCGCGACGAGGGATGTAGTTATAAGAAGGTGATATGAAGGTAGTTTAGTGGTTGGGGGAAGTACAAAACTCTGACAAAACCCAGTGTTTTATTTGTGTATCAGAAGTATGCTTGGGATTTTTTTTGAAGTACCCCTGAATGAATCCAGAGGCATTGGTCGTGTGAATGATATTTTATGGAAAGGGAAAATCTGGCTTCTAAGATGTAAACTAGAGATGTCAAATGATTTGTACAGGTAAGATTCAAATAATAAATGTATATTTTGCGCAGGATGGAAATTGGTTCTGTTTTATTTCACCTTTTGGGGACTGGTTGGTGGGTTTGGCAGGAAAAAGTTATAGTTCTTTTTGGGTGTGAGTGTGGGTATCATGGCTCGAACCCTTGACATGACAAATGACACCACATGCAAGAGTGCCACCGCAAGGGAAACCAAAGCTTTGGTTCGGGAAAAGTTCTTTCATGAATCACGAACTAAACCGTTGATTGATCAAACACAAATAATCAAGCATGAGATTGAATTCGATGGCACCTTATAATATCGGATGTATTCACTCTATGCCTTTCACGAACTGAGGGTAGACTAAAAAACGCCATATGCCTTTATTGTCTCTTTTCTCTCTATCTGAAAAGAAATTAAATATTCTTCCTAATTAGTCATACCACGTAAGTTTTCATCCCATCTATTTTTCTGGTTTATGTTTTCATCCTTCTTAGTGTATGAATTATTACCCTTTTACTATGATATCCTCATAGTGTGTGAAGTTTCTCTCTCTCACACACACACACACACACGTATATTGTGTAGGAAAAACAGTGTGGAAAAACAATGGCACAATTTACTAATTTCTAGAAATCAACAAGAATTACAGAATATGAAAATTACAAGATATAAACTGTAAAAGATTAAGGAAACCAAACCGAAACATGATGCCCTCAAATTCGCTGTCTCACCAAAGGTACCCGCAAAGGGTCCAACCCTTTAGGCATTTTTTGCACTTATAAGCCCATCATTGGTTCATTCTCTAACAGTTGTGAAGTATTACTTCCATAGGAGGAAGAGTAATGCTTATTTTTGTGTAGATCAACACAAAAATAAGCATTACTCTTCCTAACGCTCAAAAGTGTCTGCAAAAGGTCATATTACTTGCGCGTAGTTAAGTTGGATATGAATTTGCTGTCGGGACCACACTCCCACTTCCAAGTTCCTTTTCTCTCTTGGATGCTTTAATTATTTGATGGCTGTATCTGTAAAACATTTTTTGATGCTTAAATGTATAACATTTTTCATTAATTGGATAAAAATGACTTACCTTTAAATCTTCCGTAAGTTATTTTCCGAAATGAACCTATTACCTTCTACTGCAATTCCCACGTTCAATTCCAATATTCTCAGATCTCTCCACCATTTAAGCCTCCCATCTCATAACATTAATTATTTGGGAAAATTTCAAAATGACACCTGAACTTTGCACCAAATGTCACAGAGACACCTGATTATACGTAGTGGGTGCATCGTCCCTTGTTGAAAATATGTGTAATAGGACAACTTAAACGGGTTGGAGATGCCATGTTAGCAATTTTTGGAACAGAGAATAACGGCGGGGGTCTAAATTTGGGAATTTTGTTAGTACATGTGTTTAATTGAAATAAACTTAAGTTCAGGTGTCTAAATTTGGAGATTTTGTTAGTACAGGTGTTTAATTGAAATAAACTTAAGTTCAGGTGTCTCTGTGACATTTGGTGCAAAGTTCAGGTGTCATTTTGAAATTTTCCCTAATTATTTTGTCAACCAAACACCGAAAAATAAAAGTTCGAAGTTTGTTTTCTGAAAAAACATTTTGCACGGAAATTATTTTACATTGTAAAACATTTTATATCGAAACAAATGGAGCATAAACTGAAATTTAAATGGATAGCCTGGCCTCTTTAAGTGAACTTTGTATTATACTAGGTGCATTGCTACGTGCAAAGCACGTATGTCATGCCTGTTGGATTGCCCGTTGAATTGAACGGTGTTAAATATTTCCGAAAGCATAGGGTGCATAAGTTTCATATACATAAATACGCCATATTTCTTATTACAGAAGGACCTAGTAAAAATAGGCTGAACATCTTGATAACAAAAAGCCTTTACATAGCAAAAGGCTTCCTCTTGTGGTTGTAGTTTGTGTGAAGCTGTTGTAGAGAGTTGACTATTTGTTGTCTTTGGGGCTATCCAAAGTTTCTTCCTATTGCAAGATCATGAAACTGTATATGAATGTCACCACAAATGGTCACAAAGTTTTTTACAGACTGCGTGGCTGCAGGAAAGAAACAGTTAATTACCCATTCCCACGGAACGCACTTTGAATTTTGGCAAATGAACACCTCAGAGAAAGTTGATGACAATCAGAGAAACCAAAATCAGTTATTTGATATGCTCTGTGGCTCCTTGTGATTCTCTCAACAATTGCTCGCATGGCATAAGAACATTAACAAACACAAGCACATAAGACCTAAAATACAAGGCCCTCTAAAAGTCTTATCAGATAAAGCTGAAACCCACCAAACAAATCAAAACATGCTCAGACAATATCCAAATTTGAGTTTACAATTATATATTCTTATCAATAACAAAACACAATCATCAACCCTACGATAAAATTAAAAAAAAAAACCTCTCTAAAAAGGCAAGCTTTGTCCAAGTTATCCAATAAGGAAGAAGCCTAACAACCAAAGAATGGTCATTTTTGGAGAGTAAGGCAGTATAGATCATGCTCCTTCAATCAGGGCACATTATAAAAGTTACTACTTTTCTTTGATTAATCGCTATGGAAGTATTAAGAGTTTAGTTAGATTAATATCTTATTGTAACTTAGTCTTAGCTAATTGTTCTTATGTGTATATACATATGTCATAAGAACATCTATCAAGATGCATGCATGATCCAAACAAATGCAATCGATAGGCATGAATTTACCTTGTGCACAGATACAAATTTGGAGAACCAAATTAAAGATTAGATCAGTACAAAGAACGTGGCAAATATCATTAGCTTAGTTAAATATGCATAGTCTTAGAAGCAGAGCAAATTCTAAGCTTTCTTATAATAACCAAAAGTCAGTGGTAAAGGAAAAGTTGTTGGTCGAAATAATGTTACTACTCTAATATTCTAAAGCCTAAGGCATTGAGCTAGAAAGTAAAGACTTAAGTAGTAGACCTACGAAATGACAAAATGAGACTTGTTCCTACAGAAAGCTTAGTTAGATTAAGAATATAATCCTTGTTCAGTGCTGTTTGTTTTGTTCTATATATGCACACATACACACAGACTTTGTAGCACGGACACTTTGTCGGAGCTCACGTCTCGGTGTTGGACACTTCTCGGATACCGACACTCTCCAGACACGTGTCTAACACTTCTCCTAGAGTGTCCTGTTTTTTTTTCCCAATATTTTGGGGTCCAACACCATCGCAACACTCTTGCGACACTTTCTGCGTCCCCCAAAGTGTCGTGTCCCCCATTTTCTGAAAATTTGCATGTTGGGGTGTCCGGGAGAATGAGTTCTTAAAGTTTACTTAGATTAAGTATATCATCCTTGTTCAGTGTGCTGTTTGTTTTGTTCTGTATATGCATACACACACAGACTATGTAGTACGGACACTTCGTCGGAGCTCACGTACCGGTGTTGGACAGTTCTCGGATAGCGACACTCTTCGGGCACTCTTTGGACACGTGTCCGACACATCTCGGATACTGACACTCTCCAGACACGTGTCTAACACTTCTCCTAGAGTGTCCTGTTTTTTTTTCCCAATATTTGGGGTCCAACACCATCGCAACACTCTTGCGACACTTTCTGCGTCCCCCAACGTGTCGTGTCCCCCATTTTCTGAAAATTTGCATGTTGGGGTGTCAGAGAGAATGAGTTCTTAAAGTTTACTTAGATTAAGTATATCATCCTTGTTCAGTGTGCTGTTTGTTTTGTTCTGTATATGCATACACACACAGACTATGTAGTACGGACACTTCGTCGGAGCTCACGTACCGGTGTTGGACAGTTCTCGGACAGCGACACTCTTCGGGCACTCTTTGGACACGTGTCCGACACATCTCCTAGAGTGTCCTGTTTTTTTTTCCCAACAAATACCATATGCATGCATTGAATTTATGAGATAATAAAATCCAAAAAAATTGATCAAATAAACATGCATGCTCTCAAAAGATAGCAAATAGATAAACTCTGATAAGAAATGCAGAAATTTAGAGCATCATTTAAATATAGCAGATATATGTATTTCATGTCAAAGTTAATGTACTAATATACGAAAACAATCTATATAACAGAAACAGAGGAAGAGAAGAATACATGTACCAGGAAGTCAGAGAATTGAAGATTACTGAACAGAAATTCAATTACTGAAGAGTTGGCGTAGTAGCAGATCAAATTCACAGCTTTGTTGCATCAGTTAGATGAAAAGCTGAGTGTTTGAGAGAGATTCTTTTGTGCAAGGAGTGACGTGACTATAGGATTGTAAAAGTGAAGAAGTGGAGTTAGAAAATGGAGAATCAACTGATAGATGAAAAACATGGCAAAGGTTAAGGGGCTGCATGGTTAAGGTAGAGTAAGAAAGTAGTATTGTTCAAGAGGTAGACATACAAAGTGGGGAAATCAGAACTTATTGCTCAAGAGCTAAAGCTTGAAAGTGGAGGCTTTAAGGGGTGCAACCAAAAAGTGGCAAATGGCAGGCTTTTGTAAAGAAGAAACCAAAATATGTTTTGCCTTTAATTATGTATCTTTTTTTGCGTGATGTTTTGATCTGATCTAAGGTGGGTTTAAGTTATTTTTAATGGTATTCTATGATAATTAGGCTAGAGATTTGCATTCTCTTCCTTAAAATGTATGAAAGTTATTAGAGAGAGAGATTAGCAATAATGTTCGGCATTCAATGATATATTTCTAAAATAAGCTAAGTTTTCAAGCAAAGTTCCATAATTTAAGAAAAGAAATAGTACAAGTCTAAAATTAGTGTAATATCAGAACCATTAAAAAAGAGTTATGTCAAAGCAACAATTTCTCTATCAAACTATCCAAAGAAGGAGTAACTATTGAGGAGTAGCTGAACTCAAATATCTACACCAAACATACTTGAAACTCGAGGATCATCGTCCTTATAAAGATCATGCTCTGACCTGTCATCATCCTGCCTATGTCTCTAAAACATATGTAGAAGTAAATAAAAGTTTCAACACTATGTTGAGGCTTTCAAATGAAGGAAAAAGGATACCCAATACCAATCGCATCCCCACATAGTCCACAAGCAAAACACAAACGTATCATTTGAAACATTAGAATACCCCTGATGAAAATAGACTGGAAACACCCACTAACATTACAAAGTAACAAAACCAAATTTGCATTACCAGGTACACGTTTGCAAAACATTTGCTAGATTTTTTTTTGTTCCGAATCTGCTAGATTAAATGATAAACCAAATAATAATGAGAAGATGGCACATGAGATAATACCTTATAATCTGGGACTTTAATATACTCCAATGAAATAAGAAGAATGTTTTCTGATTTCAGATCATTGTGCATTAGGCGTAAATAATGCATAACTGCAAAAGCAAGCAAGTACATGGATGAGAACTACAAGTAGCTAGAGTTGATCATCACAACAAATCATGCTTGTCCAGACGAAGTGCCTTGGGACGTTTCAATTTAATGCTTAACATATCGAAGCTGGAAATGCAGAAAACCAATGATACCCAAAACTGATTATCCTACCAAAATCAACTGAGTTGCTAAGCATTAAGCTGTATAATAATAAGAGAAAAACAGTGATGCATGGGTCTAAAACCAGACACATCACTTTCTTAAAGGGCCAAAAAGAAGAATACAATAAAAGACGTGCTAGCCGGTGCAAGTTGAACGTGAGTCTTATCGCATTAGATTTGAGCCACAACGTGAAGAGAATACAAGTATTGCACTTGCACGAGCAGTCTATCTATCTCCATCAAGTCAAACCACACGGCTAGGAGAAATGACTAAGATGGATGAACAGGTCTACACATTTCGCGTGGACAATAGTGTTTCATTCTCTTAATCCAATAGAAGTCCAAACATCACAAATGTCCAAAAAATCTTTTAACAACAATAAGAGTTACAAAAAGTATAATCTACCTTAGTTATTTTAAAGGAGTACCAAATATTCAAATATTCAACTAATAGAAAGCTAGACATTGCTCACCGATACAGAAATTGGTGTGATCCTGTAGGTTTTCTATCAAATTCTTCACCTGCAAATAAAGTTAATTGATGGAAAAATCAAAATTAGAAGTTACAAAAATGACAGAAGGTATAACATATACCTAAATAATGAAATGACATACAGACTGAAACCCATGGCTGAAAATCATGTAATATTTCATAGAATGTCCACTCGTAGAATGATTACAAGAATAAAGATCTAGAAAAAATTGGACATCTTGATGACAAATTCCACCATAACAAGAAAAAATAATTAATTAATATTGTTCAATGTCTGCTAGTTCTTCATATGGATTATTATATTAATAGTTGTTGAACACACAAACAAACAAGACTATAATACTCCTTACTCCTCACTTTCTAATATTGCAATCACCAAAGCAACCAACCAGACCAGACAACAAAATTCCTCAAAACCTGTCACAAAAACAACAAATGAAAATGAATACTACACGATTTCAGAATAAAGCCACAAAAATGAACATGCAACAGAAATCAGGAAAGGAAAAATCATCACCAACTAAAAATAGTAGCCCTGAATGAGTCTACACACACAGATCGAACACAAAAGCACACAATGAAACCTAATTGCGAGAAGTCATCAAAAAACTACATGTTAGGGAACGAGCGAAGTGATGATAAAGTCACAAAAGCACACATGCAACATGGAAAAGGAAAAAGAGATAAAAATACTTCTGGATCACGTCCGGGTCGAGGCCCAACAGACCTGTGGGACCCAGAACCAAATTTATCGGTGGCGGCATAAGTTCCTCGCCTGGCTTTAGGATCTTAACCTGCCGCATGACAGAATTTTTCGGCCTGAAATCTCGCTATCAAAGCCGCCCCATCTGGGCCTTGGTTCCGGCTCACCAGATTGGGCTTTCAGCGACGGAAAACCTTTGATTTTGGGGTTTGGTTATGGTTGGCTTCGTAGTGGAAGGATCTCAGGAGAGAGAGGGAGAAGGGGGAGAGAGAGAGACAGCGAAGGTCCGAAAAGATGCACTGTGGGAGCTGGGAAAATATTCTCTTCGTTGGTAGAGAAGGAAGTGGCCGGAGCGGGGCACCGCTCGCCGGAGAAGAAAGGTGGAAGTGGTGGTGTTTTTCGGTGATTAAGGGAGGAGTGAGAGGTGTTTCAGTTAGGGAAGGAGATGAGAGAGAGGCCCTCCGTTTGCAAATGGGAGAAAGGAGAATAAAGGAGATGGAGAGAGATGTACACGTGTTTCTTTCTGCGCCAGGACCACACCACATGGGTCTGTAAGGAAAATTACGATTATAGGCAACGGGGCAGCTTGTATGGCCAGCAATTAGAGGGGCAAATTGGTCCAAATTGGGCAAATTGTGGCTAGCGAAAAATTGGCCGAGACTCCCTCTTCTTAAGAGGAGGAGGAAACTTGCTGTTGGAAAACTATTTCACTGGAAAAAAAAGGAAGTAGCCCGAATTTTAATGTCATGATCGACTTTTGACTGCTTCATCTTAAAGTTTAGTAGTTTAGTTTCTTGGGAAAATTTCAAAATAACACCTGACCTTTCACACAAATTACACATAGGCACTTGACCTTTTAAAATTATCAAAAAAACACCTGACCTATTTAAAAACCCATCAATTTCCCACCCACCGTTAACTTCCCATCCAAAACAAACGGGAATGTTGAAAATGTGCATTTTGGCGCGAATAAGAAGAATGGTCTCACATGACATCATCTTTGTTAACTCTATCTGCCTTTATACCCTCATCGACTAAAAATAAATACTCCCCCGTCCCAAAATATTTGTCCGGTCCGCAAAACGAGGGCAAAAAAATAATGCATTTCTTTTAAGAAAAATTCTAAACTTTTTTCATAAATTAAAAGAACTCGTTAAGATCTAGTAAATTGTTGAAAAAAAATTAAATTTTTCTTGCAAAACTTGAATTATTTTTACGTTCTCGTTTTGCGGACCAGACAAACATTTTGGGACGGAGGTAGTAAGTTATTAATTAACTATCCCTACAAAAAAAATAACCTACCCATGACTTTTTTTTTTGTCTTTATTCAAAAAAAAATTGCATTTGTTAGTTTTGCGTCAAAATGAATCAATAAGTCACCAAAATTACTTAATTTTTCAATTCAAATCCACCCAAAATAAGAAATCAAGCTTAATTTAGTAATTAAATATCCATAACTATGCAACCAAACAAGATTACTCTGTATTAAACAAAAGAAAAGACAAAAACAAAAAATATAGAATAGTCATGGGTAGATGTGAAAAGTGACGACAGAGAAAGAAAAGTAATTGTGCAAAGTGAAGACAAAGAATGGTAGGTGTAAAAAACGTTAAGACAAATGAATGTTGTCCCATTTTCAACATTTCCGTTAGTTTTGGATGGAAAGTTAACGGCGGGTGGGAAATTGATGGGTTTTTAAATAAATCAGGTGTTTTTTTGATAATTTTAAAAGGTCAGGTGCCTATGTGTAATTTGTGTGAAAGGTCAGGTGTTATTTTGGAATTTTCCCTAGTCTATATAATAAAACAGAAGGGTGTTTAGGAATATTCTTTAGGAATATTCCTTTTCAATGGCTCAGATTTCTCCTACACACAAGTTTTATCTACTCATACAAACAAATCCAATGGCCCAGATACCAATTACAACTTTCCATAATAAGCTGATATCGCATTAATGAAGCCATATCAAGCGACAGATTTTCGGATCAAAAAAAAAAAAAGCCGCAATTTTTTTTCCCGCTCTAAACGTCAAATTGACATCCCTGTTTGCGGCGTTCTACGGCGACTACAATTCACTCTGGTTCTTCATCTCGGTAACTTAATTCATTGATCTCTCGGCTTTGTGGTTGATTTGGATTTTTTTTTTAAACTGTATTTTAGGGTTTTGTTGATTTGGTTTCGTTTTTTTTTTTTGAACTGTATTTGGTTTCGTTTGGTTGGTTCGTAATTGCAAGGAAGGGAGTTGGTTGGTTGATCGGGGCAAGCCTCATTCATTACTTGCAGAGTTGCAGTATACATCCCACGAGGCGAGGAATTTTTTTCCCACTGGCCAAAACTTTTTTTGATATTCAATCCCATATATTCAACTTATTGTGTTCTTTTGACATGATCATCCTGAATTGTTGTCCCTTTATAACCTTTTTTTAAAACTTTAGGAGTATTATTTATATACCTTCAACACATGTGTAGATACACTCTCCTTTATAAGGTAGGCGGTAAGGTTCGAAACGAGTTAAATTGTTAAACTGTATTAGAAAATATTTTACCTGGTATTTACCGGAATTCCATAAGCAAATTAATAGTTCTTTGTAACTAGCTTAAATGTATAATTGGAGGAGTGCCATAAGCACGGGTAATTCTTTTTCGTGCCACTAAGAAGAGAATCACATATTACACACTAATGTTCGAGCCATTAGCTAGCAAGTGTCGTAGGCACGGACAATTCCAACCGGGGTGCATACAGAAGGGTGTGGGGACAAGTTGTTGGAACGACTCAGATTTGTTTGATCCAAGGGTTGAGATGCATTTTTTCACATTTTATGAAAGTATCCACATTTGCCCATCATATTACATAAATGCCATCTACTCTCTCTTTCTGTGTGTGTAATTGACTATCTTCGGGGAAGGGGTTCCCCTCCGGTGGATTGCCGAGCACCGGGACCGTCCACTCATCCTCAACAGTCAAACCTCTCGGGAGAAATCAAATCGGGAGAGGTATTTTTTGTTGCTCATGCACCATGTGTTGTTAAAATGCTCTCTTCTATTTTGTAGAGACTTTGTGGTTTATATTTATGGGTTTTCTTGACGCCGTAGAGACTTTGTGGTTTATAGTGACGTAGAGGGCACACTTCTCTTATTATCGGGCTTCTGCAAAAAAAAATTCCCCTTTTTTGAACTCTGCAGATTTTTTTTTATCTTATCAATTCTGTGCTGAGTTGCAGATGATTGTCGCGGAGTAATCCTTTTTTCATATCAATAAAAAAATCTTTGCTGATTAAAAAGAAGAAGTTAATTTTCAGCAATTTGTAGCTACCTAAAAATTTTATAGCTACCTAAAAATTGAAATAAACTTTTTTTGAGCCACTATTAAGATTATTAAGATTCAAAGGGTAATTTCAATTCCAATCGGGGTGGATAGTGCCGTAGGTACGGACCGGGGTGGGTAGTGCCGTAGGCACGGGTAAGCACTAGTCTATCTAATAAAACAGAAGGGCCTTTGGGAATATTCCTACAGAATATTCTCTCTCAACGGTTCAGATTTCTTCATGACACAAATTTTATCTACTCATACAAACAAATTCAACGGTTCAGATTTCTCTACCCTTCACATACAAATCAATGGCATTTTTCGTGAATAGCTTACATTATTTGGACAAAAAATATGGGTATCTGTATCAGTTCAAAATTTGAACAAAACATGGCACGGGCATTTTCTCTCTCTTACTTTCCTCTCAAAAGTCAGACTCTCTCTCTCTCCTCCCCCCTCGCTCCACACTCCCCAAACCCCGCACAGTCGCACTCACCACCTCCTCTCTCTCCTCCCTCCCCGCCGCCGCTTCTCCGCCCTTCCCCCCGTACAGGCCTCCCCCCGACGATCCTCGCACTCAACCTGTCTCCCATATGTAACGGGCCCGCCGTCCAAACCCCGCACAGTCGCACTCAACCTGGTTTCCTTGCTCTGGACAATCAGCCCACATCAGGTACTTTGTATTTGCAAATTATTTGCACACACATACATATATGAATCTATACACCGATTTTCAAGACAAAGGTTGAATTTTTCCCACATCAGCATCTCAAGCTACTGACTAAATCTGTTGATTATATGGTTCTTATGTGATTTTTACTATCTGGGTTTGTGTTGGATTTAGTTGACTTAGGTGAATCATATGATTTTTTCCAGTTGTCGGTGTGTGTTTGTTTTCTAGGGTTTAAAGAATTTGGGGGTTTATGAATTGTGATTGGAGTAGTTGTCTTTAAAAATGATACAGTAACCCTTTTTTGTGTAACGCATTGGAGTAGTTGTCTTTCGGTGGAGAAATCCAACATGTTTTACGGAAGTAGGAAGCAAAGACTTGATGCTTCTTACACAAGGGAAACAGAGTTTATTTCTCGGAGATATTACGTTGGGAGTTTCTGTGTTTGTTTGGATGAGTTAGGAGGGTTTGGAATAATTTCTAGGGCTCTAAAAGTCATTCATGCTTGCTACTATGGTTAGTTGGTTAAATGGGGTGTGGCCGTGTCGGGAAATTCATAATTCTCTTTTTTTTTCCATGGCTTGCTACTATGGTTAGTTGGTTACTCAATTTTTTTGCACCAGTTTCAGGGATCCTACAGAATATTTGCCATCCAATCACCTTCAAATAGTTGGAAGCACCTTAACTTAAGAAGTTGGGCTGCCCGCGGAATAGAACATCATGCTGCTCAGTCGTATCTAGCTGCATCAACATTTGATTCTTGATGCATTTTTTTAGGCAAATACAGGATGAGGTTGAAATACGAGAATTGATTGCTTATTGATCATGTTGGCCATCGTTGCTGTTGGGAAAGTCGTCCGGCTCAAACCTAGGCAGTGGAAGACTTCAATGTCTTAGTTGGAACTTTAGAGACTTTCATCAATGAGAGGGAAGCAGTTACAGAAATAGAGTTGTTCCTTGGAGGCAACATTGATGGAAAGGATAAGGGTTCTGAACTTGCAATCAGGGAGTTGGATTTAAGATCAGAATTGCCTGTTTTATTTATACCTTACAAAGAATCACGATCAGAATGCGTTGCGTCGTGCCATTAGGCACGGACATGCACTAGAAATTGTATTCAATTTTCGTTGTATATTTAAAGGAGTGTGGTGCTACTCTTTCTTAGAAATTGTATCTTGAAAAATGCTGATGAAGCTGTAAAATTGTAGCTGTAAATTGTATCTAAAGGGTTATGTTGTTGTTGTTGTAGTGTTGTGGGAAAGATGTTTAAACCACATGCATTTTTGCCCTTTTTTTTTTTCTTCTATTGTTATTTCAATCCTTTCATATATCTCTTTTGTTGTAGGCAACAAGGTGCACAAAAGTGAAATGGAAGAAAAGCGAAGTCGCATTGGAAAGAAAGAGTAGGCACGGGCAATTTCAACCGGGGTGCGTAGTGCCGTAGGCACGGGCAAGCACTAGTTTCTTATGATTTAGCAATGAACATCCATAATAAGAATTTTTTTTGTGAACATTTTCCGTGCACACTTTTTCTGTCAATTTTTGGACTACCGTAATTTATCCTATACTATTTTATTTGATCAATTTTGTCATTGTTTATTTTTTGCGATTAATGCCTTGTTCTCTTCCCTTCTCAAAAAGAATTTTTCAAAAAATTCCCCATACTTCCAACATTTTTCTCTCTATCTCTCTCCACTTATTACCCCTACTATTTTTCAATTTTTTTTTCAAAACACAATCCAAACACAATTTGTTTTCTGAAAACTAGCTAGGTGAGGTGCTTGAACCTGAAGAGTACCATGGGATCGAAGGCCAGTCCGCATCTTTTAAGTGGTTATCGATCTACTTGTGGAAGCCGCGTAGTAGGGTCAAGAGTTCATTACATTTTTCCGAGTTTCTCGATCAGATAGTCTCTGTGTTTTTTCGATTTTCTTGGATATCTTTGTTGTCTGAAAGAGGTCAATTCTACGAATTCAATTCTAGTTGCATGTGCTTCTTTTGGTGGTTCAGAAGGATGGAAGATTCACTGCACTTGTGTGAATTGATCCGACTTAAACTTCCTACACATTGACGGTGTTTCTGATTCCCAGCATAACTTTGAAAACGCAACTTCAACATGCTTTATGTAACTAAAAAAGCATTTTGAGAATGCGTTACTTGCTCATGTGAATTTTGTTGCCACGCAAGCTCTGTTGAAACGCATTTTGTACATGCGCGATTACGTTAACGCATTTTCAAAGTGTGCGAAGGGCTATTTTTAAAATACGTTTAAGAAGATGGACGTTTCTCGAATTCATTTAAAAAAAGTGGTCATATCGACCAAAAACTCTATAGAAGTGAGCAAGAGATATGCTCTTACTCCGGGAGGGAGTCAAGTGAGCCGGAGCTCCAGTGAGGATGAGAGCAAGAGAGATGAGAGTTGAGTGGAGTGAGCCAAGTGTTTCCTCCTCCTCCATTATATTTGCATCTTCTCCACATTGTACAATGAAATTAATTTCTCCTCTCCTGTGAATGTCATTCTTTGGGAAACCTCGTAAATTCCTTGTGTATTTGATGTAGGACAAAAATGGAGAGTTTTTGTATTTTATTTTTATTGTTTTAGAATAAGATTTTGACTAGGAATATTTTTGTTTAGGTAAGAATTATTAACTTTCCGTATTCGGTTTGATTTTGATTTCTACCTTTATTAGGATTCTTGGTCTACAAGAATTAGGATTTTATTTTAATTAATTAGGAAATATCTTTTATTTAATGCCGCTTGTTTTGGCATGATTTATTATTTCTTTTCCAGTAGGATTTCTAGGGTTAGGGTCTTATAAAAAAGGCTGTAACCTATTCAATTATTCAACTTTTAAACTTTTGACATCAATAATATTCAGACTTTTGTCTTTCTTTCTTGTGCGCAAGATTTGCTCGCTGCGACGAGTTGTTCATCTCGTCTGGACTAGTACGCTAACTAGTCTCTCGTGAATTCCGCTGCGTCAAGTGGTATCAGAGCCACGCTTTTCCTGGTTCGATGGCACCAAACACAGAAGAAGACACACCCATTGACGTTGGTCGTGGGCTTGCTGACCTAAGGAAGATGATGGAGGATAACCGAATACAGTTGCAGAATCGAAGCACTCAGTTAACCGAGTTCCGTCAGGATACTCGCACTCAGTTCGCAGAGATCCGTGAGTTGTTGCAGGGATTGACTCTACAATATCACCAAAGGCCAGAAAGGGTTGAGAAGGATCGCGCGTTGGGATTTGCCCATCTCCAACCTCCTAACCAGAATAGGAACTGCGTTGAGGGATTTGCCCGCAACCAACCTATTCACCAAAACGTCTTTGAAGGATATTCTTATTATCACTATGATAATAAGAATGAATTTGAAGGCGAGTTATTCGAGAACCACGATGATTATCAGTCGATAAAGCGACAAGCAAATTTCAGGTATTATAACAATTTACCTAAATTTAGTGGTTCTGAATATTTTGAGGATATTCTAGATTGGATACTTAATCTTGAGGATGCTTTTGAGTATATGAAAATCTCGAATGGAGAAAAGTGGAAGTACGTGTTGTTAAAGCTTACAGGTCCAGCCATAGATTGGTGGTTAGACTTGCAATCTTTGCGAGATCAACAGAACAAACGCCATATTTGTGCATGGTCAAGAATAAAAAAATGTCTGATGGAGAGATTTTTGCCGCATTATTATAAACAATTGTTGGATGAAAAGTACGGATCAAATCAACAGAATACAACTACTCTTGCCAAAGATGTCATTGAAGAAATTGATAAGGTGGTCATAGAGGGAGTTGTTGATAAAAAAATTGAAACAGAAGTTGGCGATCAAGTTGTTGAGGGCCAAAACAGTTATCCATTGGAGATGGGTGATACTAAAATTTGTGTTAAAGAGGAGTCGAGCTCGCTTCAAGTGGATCACATTGACCTCGACAATTGCATTTTGCTGACTAGAGATGATTTTACAGAAAACTTCCCAAGTAATATTAGAGAGAAAGAGGATGGGGGAAAGAGGAGATGTTCGTTGATAGCCCAAATGAGTTAATTCTTTCTGTTGCTAATTGAGAAGCAATGACTTGTGAAATTGAAGAGAGTTCGGAGGAAAAAGATGAAAGGCGGGATGCGGGGGCACATGAGTCAACCAATGGGCATCACCTCAAAGCTCTTATCGGTCTACATTCATCACTTGAGGGGAATATTAGTGGTCTAGTTGATGGACCTCCTGAAGAAAAATTGGAATTTCTGTATGACGTTCAATTTATTGATTTTCTTGGGTTGGAGCAGATTGAGTTTTCACTCAATGCTCGTATTGTGGAAATCGTCAATCAATTGAAGTGTGCAGGAAAACTATCTTGGCAAGCATACTTTTATTGGAAAACGAGCGAGAAGTTGAAATATTCCAAATATCTATTTCTTTGGAAGGGAATGTGGCAAGTTTCTAATGAGAACTCGAGGGCGAGTTCTTTTGAAGAAAAGGAGACTGATGTAGGACAAAAATGGAGAGTTTTTGTATTTTATTTTTATTGTTTTAGAATAAGATTTTGACTAGGAATATTTTTGTTTAGGTTAGAATTATTAACTTTCCGTATTCGGTTTGATTTTGATTTCTACCTTTATTAGGATTCTTGGTCTACAAGAATTAGGATTTTATTTTAATTAATTAGGAAATATCTTTTATTTAATGCCGCTTGTTTTGGCATGATTTATTATTTCTTTTTCAGTAGGATTTCTAGGGTTAGAGTCTTATAAAAAAGGCTGTAACCTATTCAATTATTCAACTTTTAAACTTTTGACATCAATAATATTCAGACTTTTGTCTTTCTTTCTTGTGCGCAAGATTTGCTTGTTGCGACGAGTTGTTTATCTCGTCTGGACTAGTACGCTAACTAGTCTTTCGTGAATTCCGCTGCGTCAGTATTTGTGTGCGAGTTTTGGGCAAACGTGGGCACAACAATTTTTATAACACTCGCTTAGGGTGCCGTTATATACTGACCACATGCAGTCAAGTTGTTTTTGCTAAATGATATTTTAGTTGATGTATGTGAGGAGAATGATATGCCTAAAAATTTATATAAACAAGTCTATTTAATTTATCGGAAATGCACCTGAAATCACTCACCGGCCAGTAGGGGACAAACGTTTCTAGTAGCCTATATATTGGGCCTTAAATCCTCATTTCATCAATCAGAAAACTCTCTCTCTCTCTCTCTCACACACACACACACACAGAGTCATGTATTCCGTCTCTTCTTCTCCACCAAAGACTTTGTGGCCCCAGCATGTGGAAACAAAGAACACACCACCAATAGTTAGGCCACGGAACTTCCACAAACCTCCTTTGAAGGTGGTGGCGCAATGGCCCCAATCAAGGAAATTAATACCACCCTCTTCATTTTTACACACAAACAATGGATCAGGTGAAACATTCAAATCACTTGCAGCCTCTCTCTTCCCCATCTCTCCTATCTCCAACATGTTGCTCCCTTTCCTTACCACTTTAGCCTCTTATCTTACCAAGTCACCACCACTCCACCCATCGGTTGACTCCAACTTCGTGCTAACTGGGAATTTCGCCCCGGTTGACGAAACGCCCCCCACAGAGTGCTTGGTGGTGGAGGGAGAGCTTCCGCCCTCCCTCCACGGAGTTTACATTCGCAACGGCCCAAACCCGCAACATCAACCTCTGGGGCCTCACCACCTCTTTGAAGGCGATGGCATGCTCCATTCTATTTTGTTATCACAAGGGCGTGCCATATTTTGTAGTCGGTATGTCAAAACATACAAGTATAATCTTGAGCGCGACACCGGTTTTCCTATGATCCCGAATTTCTTGTCTGGCTTCTATGGCCTCGGCGACGTTGGTCGTGGAATTGTTGCCCTTGGAAGGGCTATGACGGGCCAAATAAGTCTAACTAAAGGATTTGGTTTGGCCAATACGAGTTTGAACTTCTTTTGCAATACTCTTTTTGCCATGGTCGAAACCGATCTTCCGTACGCGATTAGGATAACAGAAGAAGGCGATATCGAGACGATAGGGAGACATGATTTTGACGGCAAGGCGCCGGTGAACATGACTGCTCATCCCAAGATGGATGAAGAAACCGGGGAAGTGTTTGCGTTTCGATGCTTCCCCGTAGTCCCTTACTTGACATACTTTCGATTTTATTCCAATGGCTATAAGGAAAAAGATGTTCCCATATTTTCCATTAATAGCCCAACTTATGTCCATGATTTTGGGATCACTGAGCATTATGCAATATTTCCGGATATTGTTTTGGAGATGGCTCCGATGGATATGATCATGTTGCAGGGTATGCCGGTGAGGTGCCGGCCCAACAAGGTGCCTCGTGTCAGAATTATTGACAGGTAATGCCGAGTTTTTGTTGGTGTTTTTAAGCATTTTGATGCTAAGAATTACTCTAACAATTTGCAAATTTGGTTTCACTTCTGGAGCCCCTGTATTGTCGGCCAGAGTTTTAAAGAGGCATATATAGTTTATTAACATGGTATGTCCCAATTTAATGCCATGCACAGTGAAGTAGTTGTGGAAGGAGATAATATAGGCTTGTTTTTATGAATGATCCTCACAGTATTAACGAATTGTAAATTTGGTCCCCAATGTACAAATCGCATCTATTGCATCCCAACGTTTACAATGCACGTTTAAATGGTCCCTGAGACTAACTAGTAGTGCTCACCGTCCAGTGCAGAGGTATTTTTGAAGCTTTGTCTTTAAACTTCGGCTCATTTTTATTAATGGTTCCCAAAGTATTAGTGAGATGTCAATTTGGTCCCCAATATGTAAACCGCGTCTCACGTTTTGACCAAACAAAAATTAACCCAGATCACTGAACAAGATGGGTTGCTGCAAGAACGTTTTTGGGTGAATAATCCTATTCCTAGCCACGCACAACCATACCCTCTCCCAGTCATCCACCTCGACCGCATACCTCATCTTTCCCGTCACCTCCCAATCGGAAAAATACCCACCGTCTTCACCTAACCCTGACATCTAAAGCCCTATTCAGAAAAATTCTAGAGTCATGCAACATCCCTCTGAAACACAGAAAGTCGCCATATCTACTCATTCTCCCGCAGTCTATTTGCCATCGCTATTTCGACGATCACCATTTGTGTATGTTCAATTGTGTTTCACCTGTATATGTGTGTATGATGTGCGAGCGATGGCATCAGAAGGCAAGGGGAACGGGCGTGGTGGTTGGTGCGAATGCAGAGTGATGATTGGGTGTGATGTCCTAGTAGTTGAAGCTGGAGGATGTGATAGAGTGTAGTGGCTGTTGGTAATGGTGGTCGAGATTGGGTTAGGGTTCCTAGGGTTTTTTTTGCTGATGGAGAAGATAAGTGGTGTTTGGTAGTTTGTTTGATAAAAGATGTGATTTGAATGTTGAGGTCCAAATTAACATTTTGCTAATACTTTGAGGACCATTGGTAAAAATAAAAATGAGGGATTTGACGATGATGCCCTTGTAGTTGACGGTAAATGTGGATGAAGGTAGCTCCGGGAACCATTTAAACGTTGGGGATGCAATAGACACATGCATTAGTAAAATTAAGCCGACTAGATTACCTTAACAAATAATGTCGGCAATTATATATACAAGAAATGGGTTTGAGAAATTCTTCCATCTTTCCATCTATATATTTCTATATATTATGCATGGATGCATCTGGTTTTATGCGTGCAAAAGCAAGCGCGCGGAAGGCATTGAGGCCTGAGGCCAGTGTGATCAAGGGTCTTCCCTATTCCTCCATATATGTCTTGTATTTCTATTACAGTTACAGTTACAGAGAGATTATCCAGCAATATGTAAAGGTGTTTTTATGGTGGAGCTTTGGATTCTAGCCCACTTGTATAGGGTGGTTCGAGCCAACACGATTTATAGTTGGGCTGCTATATTCTGGAGAAGACATGCCATACGAAGAGGTCTGCTGCACCGGTAGTGGTTCAATTTTCAACTGGCCGCAAATGGCTTGAATATCCTTAAAATAGCGATATATCCGCGCGCGGCTCAGTCCACTGGTTGTGTAATCCATTTAGACTGGATAATTGCCTAATATATATGCACTGTGATTTAGTACTTGATATAAGTGGATATGTATACTCATTGAGATTTATTAATGAGAGTGAATGAGGCTGCCGTGGAGTAGGCGAATTTGGCTAAAAACCAAATTTATCCAAATTAACCACGTAAAAATCGGTGTGTTCGCCTGATTGGACTATGGTTTGATTTATTCGCTCAATATTCATTTCATTGGTAAAATCACTTTGATTTACCAATGCAAAAATGTTACAGGCACAATTTCGCATGTGGAATCGTCCTATGTCCTGTACCATTTGATATGTGTGGGCCTCAGTTTACCGGTACAGGGTCCATGTACATGGGACGATTCCACATAATCCGTGTGAATTTGTGTACTTCTACATGTGTTTACAGCATTGCTGTTAGAAATGAGATTCATGGCTAATTCCAAAGGTCAGAGTCCACATCGCATTGTTTATTTCTCCATTCTAACAGTGGTTTGATGTTGAAACAGGTATGTGACATCCGATTCGGAAATGAGATGGTTCGAAGTGCCTGGTTTTAATGCTTTGCACATCATCAAGGCGGGGAGGATGATCAAAGTGGCATCATCATTGTTGCCACCAATGCTTTAAACATTGAGAACTTATTCCACAACAGGGACAACGTTCACTTCTCCTTGGAGAAACTAAGAATCAACATGAAAACAAGCGAAATTACTAGGAGTGTCCTCTCAAAGAGAAGTCTAGAATTAGGATCCATCAACCCTTCATATGCTGGTAAAAAGAGCCGGTACGTTTACATGGCGGTATGTGAACAAGTTCCGAAGATGTCAGGCGTGGTGAAGATTGACCTCGAATTGGGCCATGAAGTCGCATTCCGGAGCTATGGAGGCGGTTGCTTTGGAGGGGAGGTATTGTTCGTTGGGAGGGACGTCGGCGAGGAGATAGAGTGCGACGAAGATGATGGTTTTGTGGTATCATATGTGCACAATGAGAGAGAAAATGAGTCACGTTTTGTGGTGATGGATGCTAAGTCTCCAAAACTTGACATTTTGGCAGCAGTGAAGTTACCTGGAAGAGTGCCCTATGGTTTTCATGGAATATTTTTGCGAGAAAAGGAGCTTCAAATGATGTAAGAAGTGTTTGGTTGCCGTCATATGCCACGGATCCCTTTATTCTTTGTATATTTCATTCCAGTTATTAATAAAATCTTTTCTTTACTGATCAAAATAAATTTCAGAATAGGCAAACGCTTTTTTAATTAGATTTTCTGACAGATCAAATAACGTGTTTAACCAACGATTTTGGCCTCTTTTTGGAAAGGACTCAAAATCAACAAGGTGTTTTAATGTTCCCCAAAACATTTTTGTCAAAGGGGTAAGACATAAATTAAATGCCTGTTTTTTTTTTGTTACAAATGTTTTTTTCCCCAATAAATTAGTGGAAATTGGAAACAAAGTAGTATATACATAGGAAGCAAAGAAACAGAGAACATAACAGTTCTCATTTAGGTATACAGGCTACGTTGTGCTTTGAGTTGCTACTTCATAAATTTTCCATTAGTTTCTTCGATGGGTTAAATTGCACCAAATTTAATTTCATAGTATCATTGATAGATATTGTTGATAAAATCAGGGCAATTGATATTAGATCGAGGGACTAAATTGAGACTTGGATGAAATTATCCACCAAACCATGTCCAAACAATATAATTTTCGCGACTGATGTTGTCAACGAGATCTAAAACATGAATATCCCCATTATTGATGTAACATGATTATGCATTAACTTGTTTAATATATTTATGGAAATAACATGGACTAGCTCAGTTGGCCACCATTGTATATTTTTATAGGGGAGATCAGTAGGTCGATTATTGCCAAAAGCGAAGATTGATTATCTTCTTTTGGATGGAGGTTATTTGTTTAGTAGTTTGTTCTATTAGGGTCTAAAATAAGTACTACTTATTTTTTGAAAATGAAAGGTGATGTATTGTGGGAAAATGACCTGTTTCGTAAAGTGGAAAATAAGTACTTCAAAAATAAAAACCTTAGCAGAATGGGATCGACCTTAATGGTATTTCAGTTGTGTTTATTATGATCGTGCACTATGTCCTAATATGATGCAAATCATATACTTGCATTTTTCTATTGCGTGTAACACACAGTGCCGGCCTCGGTATTTGGGTCGCCCAAGTCCGACTCTGTGCTTGGTTTTTTTTTTTTTTTTGGTCAAACTGATTAAAACTCCGTGCTTGGTTGGTTGCCTATTTACTATGAAGTCATAAAAAAAATACAAGTCAAAAGAAAAAACAATCAATGTTATTTGTGTTTTTAACTTGAATTACATTAAAAAATCAAAATCAAAATGTAACTCCGGTGGGAGGTTGCCCAAAAGTTATGTTTGTTGCCTCATGGTGGGGGTTGCCCAAGCCCGAGGTCTTGTGGGGCTTACCCTGGGACCGACTCTGAACTAATACGGACACAAATATACCCGATGAATGGAACTCTATATGTAACAACCCGCCTTTTTCTAGAATAAACTCCAAAATACACTGTATTTTATACACTTCCAGGCCCCATTCTCTCCATATACAAATTTTACATCACCAAAATTGTTGGAACTTATGGCTCATATGTTGTGTATGAGAGGTACTAAGAAGTTCTCGTATAAGGCCAGTGCCGAGCGGAGTGAGGGAAGTGAAGCGACCGAACGGAGCGGAGCGGAACGGAGCGAGGCACTGGCCCATCGCAGATTAGTTGGTTGGGCCGAAGGCCCAAAGGTTTGGGGGGGTGCGGGGGGCGTAGCCCCCCGCGGTACGGTACGGAATTATTAGGGTTTGGAATAGAAGTCGTGACTATATATACTCTCTATTGTAAAACCCTATGTACTGTGATCATAAATAAAAAACAGCTCCGCTCCCGTGGACGTACCCGGTTTTGGGGAACCACGTATATCTCTGTGTCAATCCTTTACTGTTTATACTCGAATATTGTGTGCGTGTGTGTTTAGATCCTTACAAAAATAAAACAAAAGCCTCGAATAAATAATCCTCTAATACTCCAAAAATTCGTCCAAGACTCTCCAAATAATCTTTAAGTGCTCCGATTCAACCTCCACTAATCCGGCTTCACACTTGAAAAATAAAACTATCCAAGAAGTATACGATACAACAGAATAACAATACTCATATTCAAGTGGAATCAATAAACGATAATTGACTACCCAGTCGAAATAAACAATCACAAGGGACCTCATACCACGCCCTCCTTAGTATATGATCAGTGACCCTCCCCAATACCTTCCTCACCGAGCCACAACGGACCCATTCAGGACTATTGGAGAGGCTATTGGTAAGGTCACTCAATCCCTGTACTGAGTAGTTCTATAGCACTCAGCCATTAATTTCACGTTCAATAACAATTATTCCACTTTTCAACAATATTCCATAGGATTGAACAAATATCGCGAAATAATCAAGAGGAGTACAAAATGAGAATTTGGAAAGGATTCCGGAAGTGGAAAGCATATCGTATACTCCCCGGATTACCTCAAATTGTGATCGCCACCGTTGAATATATAAATTGCACCACCATAAACAAGATCCTAACGTTGCACTTCGATTTGTCTAATCTTTACTCTAGCTTAGAACCCTACTGTATTTGGTTTCTCTCTTTCGAAGTACACTGATAAAATGGGAGGCTCACATCTTGTATCTTCCATTACTCTTCTGAGATGCATTATAAATAACACCTCCATTTATTAGCCACAACTACTCACCTCCCAATCACCAAAAATCAAACACCCTTCCATTACTCTCATAATTCCCATCACATGCATCTGTCTCAAACTCTCTCTCTTATCGAAACTCTTCTCTAATCAATAAAGGCTACCAATGCATAATGAGCTGCAGACAAAGTTTTATAATGAGTATATATTTTAAGAGAATGAGACCAACAACATTAATGAACCGAAAATATGGTTGCCGACAGTTTCAAAATGATAACTTTAATCCTTTTTTTTAATAGTGTATATATATATATATCGTGAAAAATAAATACGGGTTGTTACAATCTATCCCCCTTAAAACAATTTCGTCCTCGAAATTAACGATTCAAAATAATAAAGCTTTCATTCTTTTCAACAAAGAAAAATATGGGGTATTACACTATATGTTGAATCTATGCCAATGGGCTCTTAGTCTAGTTGGCATCTTTTGGTCCTTCTCATGTGGGTTGGTCCCGTCATGGCTGTTTGGGATTCAGGGCTATAGATAGCCTCTGAAACTCTTTGTGGACTAACCTATTAAGACCCCGTTATTCTCCGCTAATGTATACAATATTGAGAAAAAAGGAAAGAATTTGTCAATATGTATAAGGGTACTGAATCTAGTTGTCTGTAGGTATAGCAGATAGCTTTCGAGGAAGGCAAATGCTAATGGTTGCCCCTGGGGCACTTCTAAGTTGCATTAAATGAGTTAAGAAGTTGTTGTAAAACCATTGGGATAGTCATATAATTAATTGAGTTATTAAATGTGGAGCTATCCAACTACTTATATTCAACGTTATTCTAATAAGTGCAAAGTATGCCCTATTTACCCTCCTAAAACGAACTCTGATTTCAAATGACCATACATATTCAGCTTTTGAATTTTCAATTCAACACTTCAAAGAGTTCATATTAGGAATTTCTTCTATCTTTCGAGAATATTATTACCAGAATCATTGATTAAGTTTTCGGACTTTTAATAATCCAAGTTTTTATATTCACCTTTTTTTTTTTTATTGTTTTAATCATTTATCCCGACAAGGAGGAGTTTAAAAGATAAAAATTATGACCGATATAAAAAAAATACTAAAAATTTAAAAAATTGAAATAACTGGTATTTTCATCTTCAGTGTTGTCTCATTTGAATTTTTTTTCTACTTTGGTCCACATTTTATATTTTTCTAATTCAACTCGTCAAGACAAATGTTTATTAATCCCAAAAATTACAACGAAAAGCGAAACACACAATGAAACAAAAAATCACAAAAAGTAAATAACAGCGAAAAATACTACACAAAATTAGGAAGAATCATTTGTCTTTGAACTGTGATTACTTCTATTTTCCACCATAGTATGATATAAGGCACCGCCTATTTTTGTAAGAACAAATATGAAGGGCATAATATAACTACAAGGGTAATGTTGGACATTGTCAAAACTTTTCCAATACTGTATTAAATGTCCCAAGTTTATCTTGAAACTAACAATTACTAATGAGAAGACAATTAATACGGAGAATATTAAATGTAAACACATCATTTATTGTTACTAAACTAATGCACTAAACTTATGCCCAGGGGCGCTTGTTAGTAGGACCGTTCCAGGAATATGTCGCCATGAGACTCACCACCGATCCAGTTAGTGAATTAGACCCTCTATTTTTTAGATCTTCCAGTGCAGATGATTTAAGAATAAATAAATTTGATCTGATAATTTTTGTTACATGGTTTCGTATAAATGGAGAAAAAGTTGATGATTTAAATACTTCTAAAAGAAAATTGTGGTTTATTTTAACAGAGAACTGTTACGTTTATATGATTATTGGATATAAAAAGGATTTATTTATCAATAACCGACATATCAATTTTCCAGAATAAGTGATTTTAATATAGGATCCGGCTTCTCTGCAGTTCAATTGCAAAAAACCGATCTACAATCTCATCTTAACCGTTCATCTCAATAATTAATGGTCTAGATTTTAAAAAGACTTTTTCAGGGGAGAGTAGTTTCTTTCCGAGAATAAACTTCCAAGGAAATCTAATAATTAAAACCACTTTTGGACGGATAAGATTACACTCCGCAGTCCAAACATAAACTAAGAAACCTAATTCTTAATTTAAAAGAGACAAAATGCGGAGTGCACGTTAAATAAGATAAGATCGTTAAATATAGTTAGATTGTAGTGCACGCTATATAGATAAGATTGTTAAATATAGTAAGATTGTAGTGCACGTTAAATGAGATTGTAATGCACGTTAAAGAAGATTGTAATGCGTGGTGCACGTGTAAAACTCTTTTTTTTTTTTTGTTGTTGTTGATCCGCACGTGTAAGTAAAACTCTTTTTTTTTTTTTTTTATTATTTATGATCCGCAAGTGTAAAACTCTTGAAAGACAAAGATTCGTAGAGAAAGAGGCCACAAAAGTCAAGCTGGGCGCTCAATCTGATGGCTTAGATTCAGGCAAGTTTCACTGACCTCCCTGAGGTTTATGACACAAACAGATACCACTCCTGAGGTTTCTAAAACAATACCGCTCTCCTTTCCTTGAGCTGACAATAACAAATCACCCCTTTCTGTTAGACTAATGTTAGAAAGTGGATGGAAATATGATGGCAGTATACATAATACATAAACTTCAAATATACCTGTATTACCCTCACCCTTACTCTCCTTTGCTATAAATACAAACTCACACCACAAAATCTAAAAGCAAGCAAAGCTCTATCTCAGAAGAAGTTGGAGGTAAAACCCAAGTGTCCATCTCATTTCTCATTTGTTATAAATGAATTACTGACTCCAAATGTTGGTTTAATTTTTCCAAGCATTTCTATATAAATGTTTTTTTACTGTCTAAATCCAAACTCGGCTCCAGACCATGACCAACCATGTTTAATCTACAATAGTTAATAACCCAAACCCCCAATGGCATAATCCTAAACATACCCCCAATGGCTTAACCCTGACCCAAATTTCCCACGCAAAAACAAGTAGCACCTTGACATACACCTTGAACACTCAAACACCAAAACAATCAAACACAAACCCCCCTCACAACCCAAGTAACCTGTATACCTTGACTTATACCCTTATGACCAAAGCTTTTGAGACCCCTTAACCTCCAAACACAAGAGAACTTCATAAGCACACATATACCTTTGTCACACACATACCCACAGCCACCATATGGACACACACCTTTGTAACACAAGACACCAAATGGCCGGACACACACACACAACACCCACTACCTTATAACATACACACACCACTTTATATTACTAGAAAATGATAACTATGATGACTCATCAAGTCTGAGGATGACAAGGTTTATGTCAACGAGTAGATGACTAACCCAAACGGGTTTGGGGATTCAGGTTGTCATTAAAGAACAAGAACCTTTCATGCATCAAAGTTTTTGAGTGGAAGAGGAGCCTATTTAACATGGGACGTAGTTGGCCTATTTCTATTAGGACGGAGTGATTGTGCTGGTTTTGCTAATTTTAATTGAATTTTTCACCTGTGTCTAGTGGATCTAGTCGATCAATTGCATGAAAATCAATTTAATTACTTTGGGTCGGACACATTGCGTAGCTAAAATTTTGGAAGCAAGTACATCAACGAACCTACTCAAAGTATTTGATCTTGTCAAAGGGTCGAATTCAATTTCTAGAAGGGAAGTTGAGGTGGGAGATGTATTTCGTGGTAACTTCAAGGAGAGATCAACCAAATGGGTATATTGTCCAGTTGAAGACATTGAAATTAGCTCTTCTTGGGAGAAAACCGAACTGTTGTTGTAGGGGCCGGGTCTTCTTTTGTTCTTGGCATATGGGAGTATTTATTATTTTCTTGATTTTTGATTTTGTGTTATGATGGGGTGATGTTCATCAATGCTAGTCTAGGCTTCCTCGCATCAAGCTAGCCCAGGTTCTTTATGTCTAGTTCTCCACCCTTACCTCCAGATCGATCCATTTACCCAGCCTGTGAAAACTCTAGCCCGGGCTCCTTTGTAAATATTGAACCAAATTGTGATTTTGAGCCCAGACTTTTATTAGCTTAGGCCCGGGATCCTGCGCCTTATGTTCACTGATCCATTTAGCCCGGGCTCACAAATTTTAAGCTAGGGCTTGTTGGTCGCTTGAAAAGTTATTTTTTCCGAGATTAAATTCTTTCCATATACGGTTGAAACGGCGGATTTTCTACCACCGCTGTCGTGGGCCCCATCACATGTTTAATGCTATAATCCGAACCGTTCATCTTGTAGGGCTCAATGAGTAGCATGTTCACGCAGAAAATCAGCTTGATTGAACATCGATAGATATATCAAAAATTAAATTTTAGTTTATAAAATGGATGATGGACAGTTGAACTTGACAGAATCAAACTGTCCATTTTATAAACTAAAATTCAACTTTTAATAAGTCTATCGATATCCGATCAAGCTGATTTTTTATCGTGAATATTTTACTCTGCGCGTTCTACAATATAAATGGTTCAGATAATCAATAAACCTTGGGCTATTAAATATGTACTTATTACTTAATCACAACTAGGGGCCCTTTTTGAGCCGTAAAATTTGAGGCCTTAGGCGGCGGCCTCTTGGACCTTGCCCTTTGGCTGGGCCTGCAAGTTTGCTGATTTAGCTCCCTTAATGATCGAGATTCTTGGTTTTAATCTTGTTGGGTAAACTTACTAGTCATTGTTGTTGAGTTCTAAGGCCTTGTTGATTTTTGTATAAACAATATCCTTCAATATAACCATAAAAATGAATTTGGTCCAATTTAGCCCAAATGAAAAAAAAAATAATAGCACGATCTGTAAATACTTGCACTAATTTATAGAAAGTAATGGAAAGCGATTTGAAACAAATATATCACACATATTTTCTAGCTTATCCCTTTTCACAATAAGGTTTTTTTGGACATTAAAACATCTTGTTAATTTCGGACTCCTTTCCAAAACAAAATCTAAAATCCTCAACTAATTAAACAAGAGGTTGGGTTTGTCCCATTTGGCTGTAATTGTCCAATTTTTTGTTGGATTCCCCTCCCCCTTTCCCCTAATAAAATGTTACTTTTGCCTATCAAAAAAAAAAAAAACTAATTAAACAAGTTTTTTGAACACTTTCAACAAACCCAATTAAGAAGAGCGTTCAAAATGACTGCAAAACCTACATCATTTGAAGCTCCTTTTCTCCCAAGAATATTCCATGAAAACCATACGGCACTCTTCCAGGTAACTTCACTGCTGCCACAATGTCAAGTGTTGGAGACTTAGCATCCATCACCACAAACCGTGTCTCGTTTTCTCTCTCATTGTGCACATATGATACCACAAAACCATCATCTTCGTCAAGCTCCACCTCATCGCCGGCGTCCCTCCTAGCAAACATTACCTCCCCTCCAAAGCAACCGTCTCCATAGCTCCGGAACGCGACTTCACATCCCAATTCGAGGTCAATCTTCACCACACCTGACATCTTCGGACCCTGTGGACCTACCGCCGTGTAAACGTACCGGTTCTTTTTACCAGCATATGAAGGGTTCGTGGATCCGAATTCTAGACTTCTCTTCGAGAGAACTGTCCTTGTAGTTTCACCTGTTTTCATGTCAATCCTTAGTTTTTCCAAAGAGAAGTGAACTTTGTCCAAGTTGTGGAAGAAGTTCTCAATCTTTAACATATTGGTTGCAACAATGGTGATGCCACTTTGATCATCCTCCCATGCCTTGATGATGTGCAAAGCATTAAACCCAGGCACTTCGAACCATCTCATTTCCGAATCGGAGGTCGCATACCTGTTTCGACATCAACAACTATTTGAATCGATAAATTAACAGTGCATGCGATAAACATTTTCTTGAATTAATTGGCTTATCTGTGATTGGATTGATTTTATTTTAGCTATTGGTCAGAATATTTGGTTTTGTCAAATCCCGTCCCAACAAGAGAAATTAATCAGAATATATATGGACCAAGCAGCTTTAAAATAGTCTACAAAATGTAACGATACCTTAAAATAATAGATTTTGTGTTACTAATATTTTTATGTATTAATCTAAACATTTGATTTTTCCAATCACTTCCTGACGAGAAAAAGTTCAAAAACTGCAAAAATATGAACTGTAAATAAAAAATGGAAAAAATTTGGCTGAAAATTGCATATTTTGACTCATTTTTGCCTTAACTTTGGTAATTTTTTTTCGAAGATGTATAACTTAAGGCAATTCAGAATCGTCCGATGTATGTGTACATGACACCATGAATGTGGACCCACACAGTCCATAACACTTTCGCATCTGTAACTGTAAACCAAACCTGGCATTACCGGTTAATGATTCCGACACGAGGCACCTTGGAGGGCCGACACCTCACTGGCATACCCCGAAACGCGATCATTTTCATCGGAGCCATCTCCAAAGCAGTATCCGGAAATATTGCATATTGCTCAGTGATCCCAAAATCATGGACAAAAGTTGGGCTATTAATGGAAAATATGGGAACATCCTTTTCCTTATAGCCATTGGAATCAAATCGAAAGTACGTCAAGTAAGGAACTACGGGGAAGCATCGAAACGCGAACACTTCCCCGGTTTCTTCATCCATCTTGGGATGAGAAGTCATGTTCACCGGCGCCCTCCCGTCAAAATCATGTCTCCCTACCATCTCGATATCGCCTTCTCGGGTTATTCTAATCGCATACGGAAGATCGTTTTCGACCATGGCAAAAAGGGTATTGCGTAAAAAGTTCAAACTCGTATTGGCCACACCCATGCCTTGAGTCAGACTTATTTGGCCTGTCATAGCCCTTCCGAGGGCGACGACTCCAGGACAAAGGTCGCGGAGGCCGTAAAAACCCGAGAAGAAATTCGGTATCATAGGAGAACCGGTGTCGCGCTCAAGCTTATATTTGTAAGTCTTGACATACCGACTACAGAAAGTGGCACGGCCTTGTGACAACATAACTGAATGGAGCATGCCGTCACCTTCAAAGAGGTGGTAAGGCCCGCGAGGTTGATGTTGAGGGTTCGGGCCGTTACGAATGTAAACCCCGTTGAGGGAGCGCGGAATCTCTCCCTTCACCACCAAGCACTCCGTGGGAGGCATTTCGTCGACCGGGGAGAAGTTCCCGGTCAACACGAATTTGGGGTCAACGGAGGGGTGGAGTGGCGGGCTGGTGATCAGCTTATTGGCTAAAGTGGTAAGGAAAGAGACTAAAGCGTTTGTCGGATTTGTGGGTTTTTCTGGGACGGTTGAGCTGCCCTGGGGAGAACCAGTTGAGCGAGAGAGTGAAGAGGGTGGTATTAATTTTCCTTGTTGGGGAGTTTGAAACACAACCTTAAAAGGGGGTCTGTGGAAGCTCCGTGGCCGAGCTATCGGTGGTCCGTTCTTTATTTCTACGTTTTGGGGCCACATAGTGTTTGCCGGAGAAGAAGAGATGGAATACATGGCTGTTTCTCTCTAGCTATGTGTGTGCATGTGCGTGAGAGAGAGAGAGAGAGAGAGAGAGAGAGAGAGAGAGAGAGAGAGAGAGAGAGAGAGAGAGAGAGAGAGAGAGAGAGAGAGAGAGAGAGAGAGAGAGAGAATATGAGTCTTTAAGTCCCAAATTTATAGGCAACTAGAAGCGTTTGCATGTCCTGAACGGGTGAGTGATTAGAAGAGTTTATCCAAATTGGCCGAAATTTGGAATACAAAAGTTCTGTGGAAGTTGGCTTATATATATCATTCACATCGCCAACCTGTCATTCTTTTTTAATTATTGACCTCCTTTTTCCTGCACCTAAGTGCAGTATTGATACCATTGAGTCGAAAGTCTCTTGGCAGTCGCTAACTAGCATTGATCATATTGGTACTTAAGTTGCATCAAGCCTATGGGTCATATAGCTTAATTATATATGATTTTTATCAATAATATAAGTTGCATTTGTTGTTAAAAAAAAGAAAGAAATATACATGATTGATTATATATAGTGCGTTTTTATGTGCCCCAAGTGATGTATAAAAAAAATGAAAACAAAAGTGGTGCGCGCATACAATTTTGGCTCGGAAAGTACTTGGCATGTTATTGAGGTAGGCGAGTCAGGTAAGAAGTTTTGGTTGAATCATTCTACGTAAAGTTTGATGTCATGTATCTCCTGAAATTACTGTTTCATGCATGTAACAGTCCATCCCACATCAGATGTTTAAATGAGTGATCATGGATACATAGCAAACATGTAAGCTATTACTACTAGTAATTACTTTTGCTTAATCATTTTGGGACCCTCTCGTAACCTGGCTCCCGAACCCAGATATGGTTATGACGGACTGGTGCCTTCACTTTTTCAAATCAAATAGCGCGGCAGGTGCTTCGAAATACGGTTCCTTGGGTGTCGGACCTTCAAACCCGAGTGGCGACTCTGTATTTTTGAGCGCTTGCCTCTCCGCTCGCGCTCCCTCGATCTCCGTGAGGGCCTTGCCAAGTTTGTCGGAAAGGAACGAAATCCTTCTCCGAGGGCATGTTGCCCATAGTGGCGACTCCGCTGGGAATAAATCGAACCAATATTAATTCATACTTAGGATTTAATACACTTGCGAACAATCCCTTAAAAGTCTGTCAAAACGGTGAGCTTCGCGCTGCCGAAGGTTGGAATGGTGATTTAACAGGACCTCGTGTCCGGCCAATCTAATCTGAATTTGATGATACTTCTCTTGTACGGGAGCCGGGGTTACGTTTTCCGATATGGAAACATCCCGATAATCAACATGATGAGATTAGACGAGCTTATATTAAAGCGGGGCCATATCAACCTAATTATCCGGAGTTTCCACGGTCCAAGTTTGGAATTCAATATTGTCGATTTCAATCCTCTTGGTTCAGCAAATTTCCTTGGTTAGAGTATTCCCCGCAAAAAGATGCAGTATTTTGTTTTCCATGCTTCATTTTTGAAAAGAAGACAGCTAACCGTTCTACATTAACTGGTGCGGGGTTTACAAATTGGAAGGTGGTTTTTTATGCCTTTTCGATGCATGTAGGAGGTCCCAATTCACCACATTCCAATGCTGCCAATTATTGTGATGATTTAATGAATGTTGGTCGGCATATTGACAAAGTAATGAATGCACAATCTTCAGAAGGCATTCAGAAAAATAGGTTGCGGCTTATGGCAACGATTGAGAGTATTCGATGGCTTACTTTGCAAGGATGTGCTCTTAGAGGTCATGATGAATCTGTTGATTCAAAAAACCAAGGTAATTTCATTGAATTGATAAAGTTTGAGGGAAAATTAGATGATAATATTGCTGATGTTGTCTTAGAAAAAGCTCCAAAAAATGCAAAGTATACCTCACCATTGATTCAAAAGGCGATTTTGCATATTTTCGGTAACAAAGTGAGAAACAAGATTCGAGAGGAAGTGTGGGGATGCCAAATTTTGTATTCTGGTAGATGAAGCAAAGGATGCATCTAATAGAGAGCAAATGGTAATTGTTTTGAGATTTGTTGATGTCCAAGGGTTTTTACGGGAGCACTTTTTTCATATTGTGCATGTTAAAGACACCAATGCATTAACTCTGAAGAAAGAGATATCCGATGTTCTCACTTGTTACAATTTGGACATTCATAATATGTGAGGTCAAGGGTATGATGGTGCTAGCAATATGCGTGGTGCATGGAATGGAATACAAGCCTTATTTCTTAAAGATTGCCTGTATGCTTATTATATACATTGTTTTGTCCACCGACTACAACTAGCATTTTCTGCTGCTGAAACTGAGAGCTCTATCTAGTTGTTCTTTTCAAAGTTGACTTCCATTGTCACTCTTGTTGATGCTTCTCCAAAACGACATACTGAGTTACAATCTGCCCAAGCCATTGAAATTGAACATATGTTAGATACCGGTGAACGTGAGACGGGTAGAGGGGCTAATCAGATTGGTACTTTGCATCGACCTGGAACAACTCGTTGGAGCTCTAATTTTGATTCTATTTGCAGCTTGGTTGACATGTTTACTACAACTATTAAAGTTCTTGAAATGATGTTTGAGAAGGGATCCTCTAACTCTATACATGGGGAAGCTAAAGGTGCTTTGCTTGCGATGAAATCATTTGAGTTCATATTTATTTTGCATTTGATGCATAGAATTATGGGAATCACTAATTTGCTTTGTCGAGCCTTGCAACACAAATCTCTTGACATTATAAATGCCATGGACTTGGTCTCTACTACAAAAGCACTCCTTCACACCTTGAGAGAAGAAGGTTTTGACCCTCTTATGATGCATGTGAAATCAATTTGCACAGAGTACGACATTGATATGCCCGACATGAGTGCTCGTTACAAAACAGCTATGGGTTGTACTTGTCAGCAAAAGGATGTCCTCACAGTTGAACATCATTACCACATTGATATATTCAACGCCGCAATAGATTTTCAGTTGGCGGAGTTGAATGACATATTCAACGAGGGGGTAGTGGAACTCCTTGTCTTTAGCTCGGCTTTAGAACCTAAGGATGGCTTTAAATCATTCAACGTTGATCATATTTGCACTCTTGCCGAGAAATTTTATCCTGATGATTTCACAAATCAAGAGAGACATTATTTGATATTACAGTTGGAACATTATAAGCTTGATGTACCTCGTCAACAGAAATTCAAGAATATGACCACCATTTCTGAATTATGTCGAGGATTAGTTGAGACAAAAAAGTTGGAGAGCTATCATTTGATCGAAAGGTTGATTCGCCTTGTTGCAACTCTTCCAGTTACCACGGCAACAGTGAAAAGAGCATTTTCAGCTATGACGCATATGAAAACTAATCTGCGCAACAAAATGGAGGATGATTTTCTAGTGGATTCTATGATTATGTACATCGAAAGAGATCTTGTCCAATACATTGACTCAGATTCGATAATAGATGATTTCTATTCTGTGAAACATCGTAGTGTACAACTTCAATAGTGTACGTTTTTTTGTATTTCTCTTTTATTTATTTTTGAACATTTACGTATTTATATATAAGTTTGCCTCTTTTTTGTTTATATATATGTAATTTTGGTTAGCCCAGGGTAGATTTAATTCCTGGTTCCGCCCTTGGGGTAGCGTTCGCCTTCTCTCAGTTTCCTTATTCGATCAGATTGCGGACATCTTCACAAAGGCTCATCCTCCTGGACCTTTTCATGACTTGGTGTCCAAACTCAAGCTGGTGTCTGCACTACCACCTTGATTTTGAGGGGGGATGTTAGAATATCAAAACATATAATATCGTAATCATAATCATAACCTGATATGATATGATTATGATATTATATGATTCTCTTGATCTCTTATTATTTTAATTGATTATGATTTGATTGTAATTAGGTTGATTTTCTATTCATAGTTAGGCTTCCTCACCTTGTATAAATAGGGACCTCATTGTACAGTTTATTATCGAATTCAATACAATATCTCTCATTTTCTCAATTCTCTCACACGGACAATCATAGAATGATGCTGGTGCACGATTTAACCAAAAGTTAAAGAGATTGATTTATTCACGGAGGCTCGGTGATTCTTTTTTTCACGGAGCTGTGCGATTTTTGGCCGTCCATTTTGGCTTTGAATGGTCCGGATTTAAATGAAACTTTTTTGACGAAGAGTTAATAAAACTTTTCTGGTGAAGAGTTTAACTCTAACTCTTTACCAGAAAAGTTTCATTTAAATCCGAACCGTCCAAAGGCGAAACGGTCGCGCGTGAATCACTCTGTAAACTACAACTATTCACGAAAACAACCGTAATAAAGTTTTTCAAAAATCCAAAATGGACTTTTCATGCCTATAGATAGGGTGAGGTTGGCCGGGAGCAGTTCAAGTCATGATCTAAAAAAAAGATTTCATTTCTTTACGAAAGTTCAAGTCTAGTTGATGGTTTGACTTAAATAAATCACTTGACTTATCTTTGTGCAATTAGAAAAAGGTAAAAACTTATGATCGAAATTGAAAGTATGTTAAATAAAAACAAAAAATAAGCAAAAAAAAAAAAATCGTTTGGGATTTTTTTTTTGTTTTCTAAAAACAATTTGAATTCAGATAATAATTTTTTACTATTGCGATTTCTCTTGTCGAGACAAAATAATAAGTCATAAAAATTGATGCGAAACTAACAAATGTGAAAAAAAAATTGAATGAAGACAGGCAACTGGCTAATTAAGAGCTAATCTCTCATTCATCGATCCTTTTCTTCCATTTTAAACAACAACAAAAAAGATGGAAACTCTCTCTCTCTCTCTCTCTCCCTTGACTTTCTTGTGGGGTAAAATATAAGATGTCTTGAACTTCACAAGGAATGAACTTGCACGAATCGTGTATTGACTGTACCGCTGAAACGGAACGCCATCATGGAGTATAGAAATGTAAGAAAAAAAGTTCTAAAAAATTGGGTGAATGGATATATTGGATTACTTTTTTTTTTTTTTGATCGTTCCTTTCAAGAAATGGGTGTGAATTAAGTGAATATAATTGGGCAAGAAATGCGTGTAATTACACATTGCTTGTGTCGCATGGAGGTTGAAAAATACGCTACGTACCCAGGTCAGATTGGAAGGCAGTGCAAGTAATTAATATTGGTTTTCACTAAATGAGTTTTTTTGATGAACTTCGAATCAATATTCCCGTATGGTCCATACAATCATTCAGTGGCGGATCTAAAATTTAAATTGAGATGTGACACTATTTGATTGTAGTCCACTAGTATTTCACAATTGGTATTATTAAAAGAGAAAATTTATGTTAAAGTCAGGCTTTATCCTAAACATTGTTTTTAGTTGAAAAAAATAATAGTAGTAAAGGCTTGATTTAACTCTCTCGTGGTCTTTACACGAAAGCTGTGAGATATTGTTCTAATGATCCGTTTATCTTTTAAATTGCTATTTTTTCATTATTTAAAAAAAAAAAATCAAGTTGTTTGGATACCAATAAGTGTCGAATCGACTTTCATTCATGTAAAACTGAGGATCCGATGGCTTGGGATCTGGATCCTCTGTGAAGATTTTCCTGTGAGGATCTTGTGAGGGTTTTTCTGTGGGCTTGACAACACACTAATGAGGAGATCTAATAATGGTCCACAACAACTTTCTTTATTTTTCAAGAAAAATGGCGTTGTTTTATTGGATAAAAATCCAACATTTTCTTCTTCCGTTTTCTTCTTCCATTATCTTCTTCTTCTCTGTTTGTGTGCTTGTGATGGTTTTAATAGTAGTATATATTTGGTGAGTTTTTTGGTGTTTTTTATTTTTTGAGGTTCAATAATATTATTTTTGGTATTTCATTATGAAGTGTTATACTATGCAATTTTTTTTTCGCGTTTTTCTTGTCGTTATGCTTTTTATGATTGTAGTTGGTTTGCTTTATAATATTTGAGTTCACCAAAAAAAAAAAATATATGCATCTCGACGAGAAGAATCGAACAAGTAAAAAATTATGCTCGAAACACAATTTGTTTTGAATGAGGACAATTATAAATCAAAAGGACAAATCTTCTGAGTTTTTCGTCTTTATTAAAAAATTGAGTTTCCATTAGGATTCTTTACATATTTTATCCATCGTCAAGACGTTTTAATAATCCACAAATAGACATGAAACTAACAAATGCGAAAAAAATTGACAAAAGGAAAAAAATTAAACTAATTGGCTTATTTATCCAAGCTAGACCTTGGTTTTTGATCCAAGCAAGTAAGTTTGATAATGTTCAAGTTTGAGATAAAAGAGAAGAAAACTGGTCAAAAAAAAAAACAAAGAAGAAGAAGATAACGGAAAAAGAAACGTTAGATTCTTAACACGTAAAACAACAACATTTTTCTTAAAAAATAAAGGAGAATGTGGTGGACCATTAGATCTCCTCATTAGTGTGTTGTCAAGCCCACAACAAAACCCTCACAAGATGGCTTGTGCCATAACCCCCTATACACCTCCCTCCCCGCAACCATTTGAGTGAATCTAAGTAGATTCTCATACTCTTAGAGCATCCACAATGTAATAATCAAAACCAAAAGGTTGCCAAAGTTAGCAATGTGTACTAAAAAAAATGCTCACATTGTAATAATCAAACTTAGCAACCTCTTGGCAACTCATTAAATTTGGGCATTTGGATAATCAAAACTAGCAACCTTTTACTAATAACCAAATTTATTGGATCCCACGTCTTCTCAATCAAGTTCAACCATCATGGGAGAGTAAAACTCACTCTCCATAAAGCAAATTTACTTTGTTGGTAGGTGAAACTTACTCTCAACTTTGGCAAGTGGTTGTGAATTTAACATTATTGATCATTTTATGAATCTTAACAAATGCTCTACACTTTCACTTATTTTAGTAGAATGCCATTCAATGTAGACCATTAGATTGAGAAGGAAAAAATTGACCGTTATATTTAAATTCTTACCAACCCATTTTGATTATTGGCAAAAAGTAAACAATGTGAGATTTGACATTGCTAACTTTAACAACCTCTAAATGAATAATCAAAAGATGATGTGGCAACTTTTGGTTATCCAATTTTAATTAGTATTACATTGTGGATGCTCTTATGTAGGGCAGAATAAAATCATAGTTCGGTTGGTCAAAATCATAAAAAGATGGAGTAATTAAATGATGGGTTGGTCAAGATAGAAAATGGTCTTTGCCCTATGGACTCTAGCTTTGAAGAGGAAAAAAAAAAAAAAAATCAGTATTTGAACTCTAAGTCAAATTTATCGCGCAAAAGCCTCATACGTTTCCTTCGTGACTGTTCAATCAACACACTTCGCCGGAAGGTTGTGCCGGTTGATGCGAGCTGCTCTCATCAACAGTTGCGCCCCATTCTGAATGGCTGCCGCGAGTTTGCCTGTTTACGGGTCATGGTTGTTAAAATCTTACGAGACGGGATGCGTATCCTATGATTCGTATCATCTCCTTCCAAAAACAATATGTATCCCACCCCGTATCCTTTTTGTATAGAAATCCTACGATACGATGACGTATCTTACGATATAATAGCGTATCCCGATTCCAAACATATCCTACGATTTCTTGTTGAGTAGAAATCATACCATATTTTAAGAATTGGAACACAAATGCATTCTGAATTGTTTGATCTAATTATGACGGTATCCAAACCATTTAAAGAAAACCAAAATTCGAAGTTCGAATAAAAGAAAGAACATATTTCGATCATGTATTGCATGACTCAGACACAAGAAAGCCTCATTATGATAGACCCTACTTCAGAGACTTGAAATTTTCCATCATAAAAGCCTATTTTTCATACATTAAACACTTATTTTCATATATCCAACAAATTTTTAGATTATAATTAAGTATAAATATTATTTTATATTATATTTGTTTTCGTCAACGTATCTTACTATACACGATATGTATCCCGATACGATACATAAAATGAAATAAATGATACACGATACGTATCCCGATTTGAAAACATTGTTACGGGTTCGTTCCTTCCTTCATTACAATTTACAAGACTGAAAACTCCAAAAATCAGATGATCTGAGCCGTTCAAAAATGAAAGATTGAATCAAGCACCTACACATCGGATTGAGTTGATTTTTCACGGTGCCTACTCGGTTTTTATTTTTTAAAATTATTGAACGGCTCGAACCATTTGTGCGGGGTCCGGAGTGGGCCCCACACGTGTGCGGTGGCCAGCCACCACACCTCGTGCGGTGACCGTAGACTTATTGCCAAAAAAAATTGCAGTTTTTACCAGGCAATGGCAAAGCATGCACATGCATTTGCGTGTGCACCCTCGCTAGGGATAATAATAAAATTGGCTCCCAATTTTCAAAGCAGATTGATGTATACAGAGGTGATCAATTTACCAATGCCTTGCCCAATTCACTCAAATTCAGATCCCCTGCTGGAAGGAAAGGAATCCAAAAATGAAAGTAATCCCATAATATCAATTCACCTAATTTTTAAACATTTTTTTCTTTTTCACCATTTATGTACTCAATGTAGGCAGAGATCAAGACAGGGAAGTTTGAAATCAAAGTGTAATTCAACACGATTTCACCCACTGCTGGAAAGAAAGTGATGTAAAACACGTGGAGGCTCAATTTCATGATCAATTGGACCGGTCGAAGCCTCGGAAATTCAAACGTTGTTTAATTGCAAATTATCCGATTTGGCAACTTTCGGACGAGCTCGGATCGGGCCAAAACCTGGTGGGCTGACTTATTTTTGCGCTGCGGTCGATACTCATGAACCCTAGGTTGATGATCAAAGGTGCTTTTCGACCTAATTCCTTCGTTTAGGCCTCCAATTGGACGTTTTTGCTGTTTTAGGAAATATTTGTTTCGTTAATAACTTTTAGCGTATAATTCCGTAAAAGTTGATTCTTTTTGGGAGAGCCATGTTTTTCTTTTCTTTTTCCAATTTTATTATTTTCCCCAAATTTTGGGAATTTTCGTTTTTGAGTTAGGATTTTGCTAGGGTTGCGTCTTTTTCCTATAAAAGGAGTTGTAACCTAATGTTTATGCAGTTTTTTATCAATAATATTCAGACTTTGTCTCTTTCTCTCGTGAACTCGAGTTTATCATTCGTTCGATTAGTACGCAATTAATCTCTTTGTTAATTCTGCTGCTTCAGAAAGGAACCCAAAAATGAAAGTAATCCCGTAATATCAATTTACCTAATTTTTTAACCTTTTTCTTTTTCACCATTTCTGTACTCCATGTAGGCAGATATCAATACAGGGAAGTTTGAAATCAAAGTGTCATCATACCCCCACGCTTCATTCAACACGATTTCATTAATATAACATTCTGCATGTATTCTCCCAAAGGAAATGAGAAAAGATTCAAGATCTAACTTGAAAAGATGGAAAATTAGGAGAAAAACTTATTCACGGAGGAGCCGTGAATAAGGTTTATGGTGCTCAATTTCGGCCGTTCAAAAGTGTTTTGGATGGCTGAGATTGTGCGGAGTTGTGAATAACTTATTCTCTCAAAAATTAATTAGGTACCGTCAAACACAGTCCATATCAATAAAAGCCCATCACGCACTTGTAAAATAGAATAGTTCATTAGGAAAATGACGACCAAGGACGTGTCTTGATAATTAATATCCGTCAAGGATATTTTCAGCATTAATAAATGTTCTCAGCATGTCCTTGGTGGGTATTAATTATAAAAATACTTCCTGATTCGTTATTTTCCGAACTATTTGAACATTAGACATGGATCAGATGAGGAGAATGAAGTCTAAATATGAGGGTGTCAACCCAAGACCAAGCTCTGTACCATTTAAATTTTTTGGCGGGTTCTAACCTAACATCAGTGGGCTATTAGTGGAACAACTTCTGTATTAAATTAACCAAGCTTGACCTTGAGTGGCTTAGGTAACCGATGTAATATAAATTCTAATACCTCTTTCTCACGTGCAGCTCGGATAAATGTAAAGGTATGATTGATGAGGTGAGGCGACTAATTCGGGCAGAGACTCAACCATGTGAGATTGAGGCCACCCAATATCTAGAACCAGTTGAAACTCTCTAAGAAATCTAACATGCTCTTACAGCTAGACCCTCCAAAAAATCCAACATGGTATTAGATCTATGTCTTGGGTGACGTCACCTCACGTGGTTGTAGACACCTCCCAAACGGGGTATCGCCATACAGATTGATCACGCTTGTTTGGTTCCACTTCATAAACCAAGATCGTGGACATTCCCATGGCTAGGAACATCGCCACACGATAACGGTTATCATCAAAATAGAGTCGCCACCTAGTTTATTAAAACTAGAAAAAATGGACAGAGATTTCGGGTACGGGAGCCAAGAGTACAATAAGGGAAAGGTGTTAGGCACCCCTCTTTGCCCAGTCGTGAGACTGGCCCATAATCATTCAACATACAATGTATATTCACGGAGGAAGCTGTTAATAAGCCATTTGCAGAGCTAAACGACCTCAGCCGTCTATTTCGGCTTTGGATGGTTCCGATTTAAATGAAACTTTTTCGGGAAACAGTCTAGCTAACTCTTCCCCGAAAAAGTTTCATTTAAATCCGGACAGTCCAAAACTGAAATACACGGCCGCGATGCATCTTTGCAAACACTATTCACAAAAACAGACGTAATAAAGTTTTTCTCAACTGTGAATTTGTCGAAGGAAAGACTTGAATCAAATGACTGTTTCAGCTCTTGAAACTTATTTCCAAACAAGAAAAGTTGACAAATTTTACTTGGCACATAGAGGGGGAAGAAACAAACACATCCTTTTATTCAACAAAATACTATCTTTTACATCATTTCGATCCGAATATTTATTTACTATGGCTATATATATATATAAATATTCGGATCGAAATGATGTAAAAGATAGTATTTTGTTGAATAAAAGGATGTGTTTGTTTTTTCCCCCTCTATGTGCCAAGTAAAATTTGTTTTATATATATATATATATATATATATATATATGTCGAAACAGATAAATACATTAATTCATGGCTAAACTTTTCTATCCAATGATGATCCATAACACACTACTATTCTATACCACAATCGCACGAGGGTAGAATCACAGAGTTGGAATGCTTTGCTCATTCCTGAAAAAGTTACCAGGATCGACCTTGGTCTTCACATGAACCAATCTCTTAAAGTTGATCCCATAGTATTTCAAACCCCAAATGCTTGCTTGTTCATAGCTTGTAGTCTTCCCTTTGTTATTTACCCCCAAATCTAGATCTCTGCAGTTGAGATATGCAGATCTTGGATTCTTAGTAACATAAGGAGTCATGAAACTATAAAACCTTCGGATTGCTCTCATATTCCTGTTCAATGCACTTTTCCCCGCTTCAGTCCACGAGACTGCGTATTGAATGTCGTATAAGGTCCCTGCTCTATGGGGGAAAGGCGTTGCGGATTTGGAAATCTCACTTAACCTTCCACCGTAAGGACTAAATTGCATCTCGATGTCCTCGGGATATTCCAGGACCGTTCTCCATATGGATTCAAGCCCGGCTTCAGAAATGGGCTCGGTCACGTAGTCCGATTTTCCCTTGAAATATGAACCAGAATATGTCACCGTCGTCACCAACAAAGACCTATTCAACAAAATATCAAGTGGTTCTCCACTAACACCTGCAAAATAGAGTATCGAATTGATCCAACTCATTTCGATACAGTCTGATCTCACCAAACCCAACTCAGGAAAGCTTTGTTGCATCAATGGGAGGAGTGTGTCAGCTCCACCAAGGTACAAGCTAACGAATGAGGCTTGTACTGTTTCTTTTCCGACCTGGCTAGAATTGGCTTTTCCCAGAAGGATCCTGATAAGTAGCTTTTCATCAATTTTCTCGGAAACGTATTGCCACTTGTGTACAATCTTAGTGGCATTTTGTTCCAAGGTTCTGTTAACGGTGAAAACCGTGACCTTTTTGGGAACTTGTACAAGTTTAATGTGCCATGCGATAATAACACCAAAACTAGCACCTCCACCTCCTCTAATGGCCCAAAATAGGTCTTCCCCCATCGACTTCCGATCCAGAATTCTTCCATTTACATCGATTAAACGAGCATCGACGATGTTATCAACAGCGATCCCATAATTACGTGACATCATCCCATATCCTCCCCCACTAAAGTGTCCACCTACACCTACTGTAGGGCAAACACCGGCCGAAAAGCCAAGAGTTGGACTTTTCTGAGCTATGGTGTAATAAAGTTGACCGATCGTGGCCCCAGCTTGAACCCATGCGGTGCTATTTTCGACATCAATATTGATTGATTGAAAATTTACTAGGTCAACCATGACGAACGGGCCTTGGTAAGAGATGTAAGAGAGACCCTCGTAGTCATGGCCACCACTCCGAACCCGGATTTGCATGCCATGCTTTTTAGAGCAGTAAATGGCTGCTTGGATATGAGATTCCACCAATGATGTAATGATGACGAGAGGTTTGGGGATTGGGGCGGGTGGTAAGAATCGATTCATTCGTATTTGGGATTCCAAAATGGATTGGTACGAAGAGTTGTAAGGAGTGTATATAACTTTGGAGATTGAGTTGGAATTAGGAAAATGAAGGGAAAGACATTGAAGAAAATCCTCGTGAGTATGAGCTGAAGTTGCCCATGAAATCAAGGAAAGAAGAGAAATTATAAATGAAAGCAATGAAGCATTTGGAGTCTTCATTTTTGGATTGGATGATGATAGAATGTTATAAAACGCCTGTTATTTATAGTGCTAATGTGAGGTTCCTTGAGAGGTACGAAATGTGACTTTTCCAAGCTACTACGTTCATGTCTATCAACAATTAAGAACTTTATATAGAGAAATTTCAAACGAAGAAAATGAAGCATCTTTCCTCTAACAGGTTACAAGTGAAAAATAGGCCTAATATAGTTTTTACCAGGCAATGGCAAAGCATGCACATGCATTTGCGTGTGCACCCTCGCTAGTGATAATAATAAAATTGGCTCCCAATTTTCAAAGCAGATTGATGTATACAGAGGTGATCAATTTACCAATGCCTTGCCCAATTCACTCAAATTCAGATCCCCTGCTGGAAGGAAAAGAATAAAAAAATGAAATTAATCCCATAATATCAATTCACCTAATTTTTAAACATTTTTTTCTTTTTCACCATTTATGTACTCAATGTAGGCAGAGATCAATACAGGGAAGTTTGAAATCAAAGTGTAATTCAACACGATTTCACCCACTGCTGGAAAGAAAGTGATGTAAAATACGTGGAGGCTCAATTTCATGATCAATTGGACCGGTCGAAGCCTCGGAAATCCAAACGTTGTTTAATTGCAAATTACCCGATTTGGCAACTTTCGGACGAGCTCGGATCGGGCCAAAACCTGGTGGGCTGACTTATTTTTGCGCTGCGGTTGATACTCATGAACCCTAGGTTGATGATCAAAGGTGCTTTTCGACCTAATTCCTTCGTTTAGGCCTCCAATTGGACGTTTTTTCTATTTTAGGAAATATTTGTTTCGTTAATAACTTTTAGCGTATAATTCCGTAAAAGTTGATTCTTTTTGGGAAAGCCATATTTTTCTTTTCTTTTTCCAATTTTATTATTTTCCCCAAATTTTGGGAATTTTCGTTTTTGAGTTAGGATTTTGCTAGGGTTACATCTTTTTCCTATAAAAGGAGTTGTAACCTAATGTTTATGCAGTTTTTTATCAATAATATTCAGACTTTGTCTCTTTCTCTCGTGAACTCGAGTTTATCATTCGTTCGATTAGTACGCAATTAATCTCTTTGTTAATTCTGCTGCTTCAGAAAGGAACCCAAAAATGAAAGTAATCCCGTAATATCAATTTACCTAATTTTTTAACCTTTTTCTTTTTCACCATTTCTGTACTCCATGTAGGCAGATATCAATACAGGGAAGTTTGAAATCAAAGTGTCATCATACCCCCACGCTTCATTCAACACGATTTCATTAATATAACATTCTGCATGTATTCTCCCAAAGGAAATGAGAAGAGATTCAAGATCTAACTTGAAAAGATGGAAAATTAGGAGAAAATCTTATTCACGGAGGAGCCGTGAATAAGGTTTACGGTGCTCAATTTCGGCCGTTCAAAAGTGTTTTGGACGGCTGAGATTGTGCGGAGTTGTGAATAACTTATTCTCTCAAAAATTAATTAGGTACCGGCAAACACAGTCCATATCAATAAAAGCCCATCACGCACTTGTAAAATAGAGTAGTTCATTAGGAAAATGACGACCAAGGACGTGTCTTGATAATTAATATCCGTCAAGGATATTTTCAGCATTAATAAATGTTCTCAACATGTCCTTGGTGGGTATTAATTATAAAAATACTTCCTGATCCGTTATTTTCCGAACTATTTGAACATTAGACATGGATCAGATGAGGAGAACGAAGTCTAAATATGAGGGTGTCAACCCAAGACCAAGCTCTGTACCATTTAAATTTTTTGGCGGGTTCTAACCTAACATCAGTGGGCTATTAGTGGAACAACTTCTGTATTAAATTAACCAAGCTTGACCTTGAGTGGCTTAGGTAACCGATGTGGTATAAATTCTAATACCTCTTTCTCACGTGCAGCTCGGATAAATGTGAAGGTATGATTGATGAGGTGAGGCGACTAATTCGGGCAGAGACTCAACCATTTGAGATTGAGGCCACCCAATATCTAGAACCAGTTGAAACTCTCTAAGAAATCTAACATGCTCTTACAGCTAGACCCTCCAAAAAATCCAACATGGTATTAGATCTATGTCTTGGGTGACGTCACCTCACGTGGTTGTAGACACCTCCCAAACGGGGTATCGCCATACAGATTGATCACGCTTGTTTGGTTCCACTTCATAAACCAAGATCGTGGACATTCCCATGGCTAGGAACATCGCCACACGATAACGGTTATCATCAAAATAGAGTCGCCACCTAGTTTATTAAAACTAGGAAAAATGAACAGAGATTTCGGGTACGGGAGCCAAGAGTACAATAAGGGAAAGGTGTTAGGCACCCCTCTTTGCCCAGTCGTGAGACTGGCCCATAATCATTCGACATACAACGTATATTTGCTTTATTTAATTCTAACACATAATCTGGTTTTTAGCCTTTAACAGTTGATAAGGTGAGCCAGTACGATAAATGAAAGCATGCATCAGAATAAACAGAAAACAAATATGTCCCAGTAAATAGATCCCTCGGCCGGTGAATTGATGTCACGGCCGAGGAATCCCACTGGATCGATATATCGGCCGAATGATTGATTCCCCAGCCGATGTTCTTCCTCACACCAGAATACGAACAATTAATAGAAAGAACTAATTAAAAGCGAGAGACGAAAATTAAATCAAACCATAGGCCCCTGGGCCTCACCACCTTGATCCCTCAGAGATTGATTGCTTGGATTGCGATTGATTGTAGATAATAGTGGTTGATTGTGGTGGTCAACTTCACAAAACCCTAGAACAAAGTGAGTTCTTTTGGGGTTTTTACTCTCGGATGCGGCTACTCATGGGAGGTTAGGGCTTTTGTAGAGGATTGATAGGAGATGATTTCTGTAGAGTTTGGGGGCGGATCATGGAGTGGAGAGATGTGTATTTCGTGGTGTTTATTTTGGAACCCTAAGGCCCTTTATATAGGCAATTAGTGACTCACTCCGGCCAATCAAATGGCGTGAATAAAAGTGGAGTTCTAGGGCAATAAGACCTCTATGGTAAGTGTATTCGTAGCCCCGAAGTAATGGTTCGTGGCTGCTAGGGTTTGGACGAACGGATTGAAAAGCTGTCGAGCATTCCAGAATCTGGAAAACATCGGTTTGCCGGCCGCCCAAAGGATTTCACGGCCGAAGAAAGGATTTCGCGGCCGCGGAAAGGATTTTCCAGCAAAAGGCCAAACTTTGCGGGCTCGCCCCGGACACTCCTGAACTCGGTTTTACGTGTTCTTTGGACCGTTGGAAAGCTTGTTGAGTCTACTTTCTAACCCAAGTGGTTTGGATCAAATATATTTAGTACATCAAAAGATATGATGATTTTACCCTTAGTGGGTCAGAAAATAGATTATTTTGGTAAAATTCTCGTATCTCCCTCATTTCAAATTGGTTTAAGGCTTATTATATATCAATAAAGAGGGTTTTGAAAGTACTACAAGATGGTGGAATCCAACCACAAAATAAGGAAGTTTAGTTTATGAAAAATGGGCTGAAAGCAGACTTAATTAAAGATCGACGATGCTAAAACTTGTGTCAACACATTTCTATCCACTCCAAGTGTTGCCTGGCACTCCTATCGCCTATTCCAAAGTGTTCCTTAATTCCTTAAGAGTTCCACGAAGTTCCTAAGGCTTTCATGAAGTCAACCACAACAACCACATATCTTATTCATCATCGGGACGGTCCCCAAGGTGGGACTTGAAATAATCGTTGAGCCAAATTGGGGTGTCTACAGTGGTCGAGTCTTCGCCTTAGTCAATTGCCTCACCTCATCACTCATACTGTTGGGAATGCCTTGTATTCTTTTGTCCCACATTGATTAATTATGTTGTTCCCGTTTTTGTAGCCTATTATAAATAGGGCTTTTGGGGGACTTCTAGCAATTATCTTTTGGGCTCTCATATTGTGGCCTTTCTAGAGTTACGGATTACAGCCGGCTCTTTGTATCTCTTCTTCACATTGGTTAGTGAATCCTCTCTCTCCTCGCCTGTGGACGTACCCATCTTGGGGAACCACGTATATCTTGTGTCTTTGTGATTTCTTGATTAGTATTCAATTTCTCGTTCTTAGCTTGCATTCATAGCGTTCGTTACAACAAACTGGTATCAGAGCCTTAGGTTGCAAAAACTAGGGTTTCGTTTCCGATTGTGGCTATGGCGGCTAAATTCGAGATTGCGAAGTTTGAAGGGCAGAGCAGCAGTTTCAGTCTTTGGAGAGTAAAGATGAAGGCTCTGTTAACCTAACAAGGATTGCACAAGGCTTTGTTAGGCAAGACTAGTTCTGGAATCAAAGAGGAAGATTGGGATGATACGGATGCCAAAGCTCTGAGTTTTATTCAGTTGAGTCTGGCAGATGACGTTCTTTGAGAGGTGAAAGAAGAAACTTCAGCAGCAGGAATTTGGCTGAAGTTGGAAGGCATATATATGATGAAGTCGCTCACCAACAGGTTATATCTTAAACGTCTTTATATGTTTCGTATGCGAGAAGGTATACCTGTTAAGGATCATTTAGACGAGTTCAATTGTATTATTATGGATCTGAAAAATATTGATAGTAAAATTGAGGATGATGACCAAGTCCTAATTTTGCTATGTTCTTTACCGCTTTCGTATGAGCACTTTGTTACAATCCTATTGTATGGTAAAGACACGATATCCATGGAGGATGTTAAGGCCAGTCTATATTCGAAAGAATTGAGGAAAAAAGTGTCAGGTGAGGGTGATGCACATGCGGAGGGTTTGTTTGTTAGGGGAAGAACAATAGAAAGGGAGAAGTCGAGTAATAGGGGAAGATCCAGGTCATCAGGTAAGAAGGGAAAGTGCAATTATTGCAAGAAACCCGGGCACTGGAAAAGTGACTGTTTAAAACTCAAAGAGAAGGAAAAAGAAGACCAGAAAGGGGGTAAAGTAATTGCTGAAATTGCTGAAAGTTCAGATGAGTCAGATAATGTGTTCTCGCTCTAATACCGAGTGGATTATGGATGTTCATACCACATGTGTCCGCATAGAGAGTGGTTTTCTACTTATGAGGCGGTTAATGGTGGTACAGTTTTGATGGGCAATAACATGGCCTGTAAGACTGTTGGTTCAGGAACGATTCAGCTTAGGATGCATGACGGTATTATTAGGACTTTATCTGAGGTTCGACATGTTCTGGATTTGAAGAAAAATCTTATCTCCCTGGGTGCTCTTGATTCTCATGGTTGCAAATTCCTCGGTGAAGGTGGAGTTTTGAAAGTCTCAAGGGGTGCATTAGTACTGATGAAAGGTTAGAAGAGTGGTAACCTCTATACACTCCAGGGCAGTATAGTTTTAGGTGCTGCAGCAACGGTAGCTTCATCCAAGGTTTCAGATTCAGACTTGACACGTTTGTGGCATATGCGCCTTGGGCATATGAGCGAGAGAGGGATGACAGTTTTGAGCTTGCTATGTGGCCAGAAAACTGAGAAGTTGGATTTCTGTGAGCATTGTGTCTACGGCAAGCAATGCAGGGTAAAATTTAGTACAGCTGTTCATCGCACCAAAGGCACGGTGGATTATTTTCATTCGGATCTTTGGGGTCCCGCAGAGGTAACTTCTAAAGGTGGTTTTCGCTATTTTATGAGTATTATCGATGATTTCTCTCGTAAGGTTTGGGTGTATATGTTGAAATATAAGAGTGACGCCTTAAATACATTCAAACAGTTTAAAACTTTGATTGAGAATCAGACTGGTAAGAAAATAAAACGTTTGAGAATTGACAATGGTATGGAGTTTTGTCTTGGCGAGTTTGATAGGTTCTGTAGTGATGAGGGCATTGTGAGGCATCACACAGTGAGAAAAACCCCTCAGCAGAATGGTGTGGCTGAACGAATGAACATGACTCTTTTGGAGAAGGCACGTTGTATGTTGTCCAATTCCGGATTGTGCAAAGAATTTTGAGCTGAAGCCGTTTCCACGACGTGCTATTTGGTGAACAGGTCTCCATCGACTGCTATTGAGTGTAAGACTCCTTTTGAGGTATGGTCAGGTCATCAAGCTGATTACTCTATGCTACGTGTGTTTGGGTGTCTAGCTTATGCTCATGTGTATGAGGGTAAGTTAGAGCCACGAGCCAAGAAGTGTATTTTCTTGGGTAATCAGGCAAGTGTGAAAGGGTACAGATTATGGTGTCCTGAAGATTCAAAGTTTTTGATCAGTAGAGATGTTACTTTTGATGAAAACTCTATGATTAAGGGGTCTAAGCAGGTTGATGATATAGTTCAGGAACAAAGTGTTCCAAAGCAGGTGGAGTTTTTGAGTGAATCTTATAGGTGGAGAAAAACAAACAGTACCTAGAACAGCACTGAATCTCGTCTCCTCATGTGCTGTCCAATCGGAACCCTAATGCCCTCGCTTGAACCCTAACCTTTAAAACAGATAAGGGGTGAGCGCACCTTTGCCTCTCGTGGCAAAGGCCCTCCGATGCCTAAGTTAGTATCTCGTACTGTATGTAACCCTAATTATCGATAGGTAAGTATGGAACGATTGCAGTTAATTGCGTACCTTTTGCCTCTAGGTTTACCTTGTATTTATAGATATGAGCATGCTTGCTTCCCAAGCATCCTTATTGCCCAGGTCTCCTGTCTTGTACAGGAAACCTGGCCTTTTCGGGAATCCTGCTGTCCAATCAGCCGAGATCCCCAACTCATAAGGACTCTTCCTGTGTCGGGACTCATGGCATAACAGGACTGTCTTCTTACGTACCTTAACCGGATATTGGGTTCTCCATTTGGAATATTCCCACCGCCCTATCTCTTAAGGTTACGTCCTTCCAGATGACTGTATCTGTCTGGCACACACCTCAGCCGAACAATCTGCACTTATCAATGACTTCCCACGTCTTTGATCCTTCATTGCCGAACAGATTGAACCAACTAATGACTTCTCATATCGTTGGTCCCTTTCAGCCGAACAAGCTATTTGATCCGGTGACTTCTCATACCACCGGATCTTATCGCCGTTCTTCATCTTGTATGGAGTCCCATATCACTTTCCTCAGTACACGGATCTGGCATACCACGTGTTCGGCCACTAATTGTATCTGTTCGGGAATACCTCCCTACAATTGCTCCCCAGCTTTGCTCATTACTACTGCTCGAGAATGATGAGTAAAGCTCAAAAAATGAATCTAAGGCTGAACAAACCGAATCCCGTGCATACATAGTCATTGGGTTCCTATTGATGTCTTTTGGCGGTTTAGCCATTACTTTCTCGAAGTAATGACTCCACGTGGCATGTTTCGTACGCCTTTCATTTAATTCGAACTGACGTTTCGTCTAACGTTGTTAGAACGGCATCCATCAGACCTCAGTTTGAACGTTACTTTTCACGTAACGGCGTAATTGGAGACGGAACGTCTCCATCCCTCGTTACTAAAACTCCAAAAAGGGTTCTTTTTGGGTTTTTCACCCAAAAAAGAACTCGAATCTCTTTCTCTCTCTAACACCAGACGAAAACTGCTTACCTCCAGTCCGCCATCGCCGCCGTCTGCAAACTCGATTGCAACTCAGAAAAACTCTCGACATCTTTGTAAGATTCTCATCCTCCCCTCATTTTCCATTTTATTCTGAGATCTCGTTCTCAGATTTGCTATTACCTAGTGTTCTGTTCATACCCGAATCCCTGACTTCGTAGTTTTCCTTAAGCATTTCTATGGCAAATGAGGATGATAGCGGCCCCAAGCCGGGTAAATTTAGGAAACTCTGTGAAACTCCCGTTGCAATGGCAGCTTTTAGGACAGATTACAACATTCCAGAAAATGTAGGGCTCGAGCTCGCCCCATTGGGAGCAGATATGGACGCTGGATCATGGGATAGGATGTGTATTCCCATCATGGCTATTGTTGAGGGTGGAGTTCATTTCCCCCTTGACCCACTTCTTCGTCGAGTCCTTAACTGGTATAGACTTACTCCCATGCAAGTCTCCACTAATTTTTTCCGGTTAGTAATGGGGGTTGTAGCCCTGAATAGGATCTTAGGAACCTAAATAGGAACCTGGGACATCCAATGGTGGTATAGCATCGTGCTAAACCCTCAGTACAATACTTACTATTTCAAAGTAAGGAAAACAGAAAAGCGTCTCGTGCTTAACTTGCCAGATTCTGCCCGTGATCATGAAATGGACTTCCTCTATGTCACTGGAGCCTTCGAGCCACATGGGGAAGATGGCCAAGTAGTGGGCTCTCATTGCCCCCACATATGGGGCTACCCACGTATGCTCCTAATTTGCTTCGTAATTCTCGTTTTACTGCGTTCTCACAGCTTCATTGTGTTTCTAACTTACATTTTTCATTTTAACTCTACAGCTGATAACGCTAACAAGCGTCCAAGTCGTGAACCCAGCTACGTCCGAACAACTGATATCAACAAAATCCTCAAATACACAGGCGTACCTGGGACACGGACAGCTAGTCGGGGTCATGATGCCAATGTCTTGTTAGGCTACGATCCTTCCTATAGAGGTTTTACCGACAGGAGGCTTGCCAATCCAAGCACCAGTGCTGCCTCTACCTCGACTGCTCCCCAGCCGAGGACCTCAAGACCCATAGCTGGTGACAACCAGGTGAGGTTCCAGTTTCTGAGGGCATTCCCTTACCGTGAGTGGTGCTCAGAAGATCCTCTCGTAGACAGGCCACTACTCAACAGCAGCCCGAACAGTCAGCGCTTGAACGTGACACCAACCAATCATCCTCTTCAGGCTATTCCCCATCTCCTCCAGATTCAGGTACTATGTCTCGTCAGCCTGTCACGACCCGCCTTTTATTACAAATAAACTCTAAAATACACTATTTTTTTATACACTTCCAAGCCCCGTTCTCTCAATCTACAAATTACATAACCAAAATAAAGTAAAAGTTTACATGCCTCGATAACCTTACAAACAAAAATGTACAAGTATCCGATTAAGTTCTCAAAAAAGAACTAGAACAAGAACATAACCATGATTCTTATACCTTCGGATCCATCTCGAAACCTGAAAAATTTGAGTTAACAACAACATGAGCCACAGCTCGTGCAGGAAATACGCTAAATGAAAAGATATGAACATGCAAAGCTTGATATACAAAATATACTCTTTTTATATACCAGTACTGAAAAGTTTTCCATTCCTCTTTTTTTTTCCTTAATATTCTAAAGGATACCATTAGGCCACCAAATCAAATCTAATCCCAAATAGAGCAAATAACCCATAAAATTCAATACGGAAAAAGACAAAGTCCAAAATATAATAGTCAACCAACTCGAATATCAATTCACTCAATACCGAATCATAAAATTATGAGTTGCTCACCGATACAACCAACCGACAACCGTGCTAGACGTCTCTAGCACATGCACTTTACGGGCTACTAACCTGAAGGACGAAGCAACCTACCCCGCGCGGATTTACGGACTTTCACCGATGGCGTCATAATTGACCCAAGTAGGTTTACGGACTTTCACCGACGGCGTCACAATTGACCCAGTGAGTTTACGGACTTTCACCGACGGCATCACAATTGACCTGAGTTTCCTGGTGACCTAACTCAAAATCACAAAACTATCATATTCCAAAATATCTCAATATTTGGCCTTAAAGCCCAAATCAACTAAAACCAACCAAAAATTCCGTAAATGATTCACCCAAACAGGCCGATATATAACAAAATAAGTGTAACCTATTTCAAAAGTACCTGAAATCATATGGAGTATTAAGAATTCTTTCCACTAGTTTACTAATCGCACCAAGAAAATTATACTTTGCATAGGAAGGTGTCCAGCCATGGCCATTTAAGTAACTTACCTTTAATCACACTCACGGAGTGCATAATCATAACTAGTTCGTGTTTTTCATGTATCAACTAAATCTCTCACTTTTTACTAGGAAGTGCAACACTCATATTAAGACTGAACGTAAAATAGCATAAACTAAATCATAACCAAGATTAGTCATACAAATTCATAGCAAAACCTCATGCATAGCAAATATACTCATACACATGAACTAGGGCTTGATTTATAGCTTGATTACTCTACTAAAGCTCAAATTAGGTGCACACCAAGGCATATACACATCCATATTTGATCATTTAACATAAATCCTACCTCAAAGAGAGAAATCCCCAAATTGCCATGAAATCCCGAAGTCAAACAAGGTGACACTTTCTTCGGATCAATACGTAGCCCTCCTCGCGTAGATCAACCTTTCTTCTTGCACTTTGCCGAGATTTTCAGGTTTTGGTCTTCAATTTTGGAGAAGAAGGACAAGGGTTTGTGGAGAGTTAAGAGAGAGAGAGGAGAAGACGCAGGAAAGAAGAAAAGAAAAAGAAAAGATCGGCTCTCTCTCTCTCTCTTGGACCAGTTTAGTATATAAGTAAGCATATTACCCTAACCCCCCTCTACTTACTAGCACTCTCTCTTAAGTCCTTCCACTTAACCACAATCCTAATTATAACTCTATGTGCTATAAAAATGAATCTTAACTAATTTTAAAAGCTATCCGACATGGATCCCCCAACACTCTCGTCCTATGGCCCACGGACTCAGGCCCGCACAACCAACATACGTATATATAAGGAAATCCATTACTCATAAAATTATCAAATTATAATTCCATGTACCAACATCAATAAAAAAAAAATTTAAAACTAGACACGGGTCTCTACACAGCCTCTGAACCTTAGCACTCTACTTACCGTTTCTCCAAGGGGACGTGGTGCCACCAGTAGGGTGGCATCAACTGGCCATGCTCCTCCGCCACCTCGCCGTACCAGAGGGATCTCAACACGATCCTCCTCTTCTCCTCAGGAACAAGACAGTTCCCTTGAGGCTACCGACGCCCATCGAGACAAACGCCCAAGGCACCAAGATGCCGGAGCCCTAGATGCATAAGCTGCTGCATCGACTCTGGAAACTCCTTCATCGAGCACCCAAATAATTCACGAGGCCCGGGCCCCTCAGCTCATAAGGGGGGACCGTCCAGTAAACATTGGGGATAGTGCAAGCTCCACAGAGACTGCACTGGCCCTTGCTCAGGGATTACTGCTACCCGTAGATTTGCAGAAGGAGTCCTCATCCCCCTCTGACCGGCTCGTATCCACTGGACTCGTCAGTAGAATCAAGGTAATTCAGTTGTTTACTTCAACTTAGTTTCACCTTTCTCGTAGTAGTTTAAGAATTTCTAACTGCTTACTATGTTTGGCATTCCTCAGTTTATCCAAAAGATGGTCACGTTGGGCCAGAAGCTACAAGAGATCGAGCCCGAATGAAATAGACTCCTAAGGGACAACACAAGGCAGCTCCAAACAGTAACAAGGCTGGAGAGAGAGAGAGAGAGAGAGATAAAGGAAAGCTGGCATTTGAAGAAATGAAAGCAAAGTTAGAGACTGCTGAAGATAGTCTTAAACAAGCGCTGTCGAAAATCGACAACAACAAGAAAGCTGCTTATGACGATGGGTATCAGAAGGGGTTCAATGCTGCGACAACAAGCTACGTCGATCAGATGCCAGCCATACAAGACCAGATCTGGGTTGCTAGCTGGGAAACTTGTCTGACCAAGGTTGGGGCTCCAGATGATTCTCCATTTTGGATAGAGAATGACCTTCCGAGCAAACGTGCTTCTGCCTCCCTGGAATCAGAAGAGCCCCCGGTTTTAGATGATGTAGATTAGGAGATTGATGACTTCGCAGATGCTGATGAAGACATCCAGGTGGAATCCCAAGGTGCTCAAACTGAGTCTCAAGAAACACACCCTGAACAACCACCTGTTGGAGGAACAACTACCGAACTAGTCAATTTGGAGGAACAAGCTGCTGGGGGTGATACCAACACAGAGGTTCCGAGCAACACCCCCTAGAGGTCCAGAACCTGGACTGAATTCGGTAAGCCTTTCTGAATTTCCTGAATATAATTGCAACAGTTTTTTTTTGGGAGGTCCTACGTGGCCGTAATCTTTAGCCCTGCGTGGCATCAACAGCTACATACTTTTAGATAACACAGGTATTCGGCCCCTTGTGGCACATCACTATGTTTCATGTTTTGCCCGACCCTTCGTGGCCATAAACTTTTGTCTCTGAATTTCTAGGAACATCTCTTCGTAATTATTAGTCTGTCCTGTGGCTATGCACGGCCTCTATATTTTGCTCGGCCCTTCGTAGCCTTCAGATAATGTTTTGGTTTTACACCTCTAAGTAACTCATATGCATATCATTACTAAGTATTTCATACTTAGTAATACGTTCTAAACATACGTTCGTTATTTGTTCATATGCCTCTTGAGTTACTTATATTTAGACAGAGGCCTAAGTGTTTTCATACTTAGCAAACTATACATAATTCCTTATGTTTAAACTGAACCCTAAGTATTTCGTACTTAGTCAAATTCCTCTAAACATATGTCTCTTATCCAAGTATTTCATACTCGAAAAATTAAGCAAGTATTTCATACTTCTTATAAGTTTCTCGTACTTGATCAGAATGTTAAGTTTTGTCGTACTCAGCAATCCGTGCATACAAGTTTCTCTCGTACTTGTATAGTCTAAGTATTTTTTCGTATTTAGACAGTTAATACGTATATTCGTACGTTACAAGGCATTCATGCCTACTCTAAGTTTTTCGTACTTAGCTAATCTAAGTTTCTCGTACTAAGATAGTCGATACGTGAATTCGTACATTCCAAGGCATTCATACCCATTACCTGCTCCCCAATACGAAGAAGGGAAAGCTAGGCCATTGTTCGTATTTATAGGATAAAAAACAACCACAAAATACGGGAAACCAAATTTCTGAAAAATCAATATGTTGCAGAAAACGTAACTTTATTCATAGTTCTTGAACTTAAGGGGGCGTTACGCGTACCCCTTGCAACTAACAAAAGTAAAAACAACGGAATTTTTTCGTAATTCCCACACAAACATATGATCCTAAAACATAATAATAGATAAACCAAATGCCCTTTAAACAAAGAACTTTCTCAAATTATGGACATTCCAGGGCCTTGGCACCGGGTTCCCGTCCAGGTCTGCCAACCTATAGGGCCCAATGCCCACAATTTCAGTTACTCGATACGGGCCTTCCCAATTAGCCCCCAATTTTCCCTCGTTCGCAACTTTTGTATTGCCAAGTACTTTTCGAAGTATAAGGCCTCCAATACCAAATTCTCGAGGATGAACATGTTTGTTGTAGCCCTTCATTAGCTATTCCTGGTATGAGGCTAGATGGACGAGAGCCCTTTCCCTCCTTTCCTCGGCCAGGTCGAGCTCAATCTCAAGGGCCCTGTCATTGCCCCCACTTTCAACTAGTGCAGTTTTGTTGGTTGGAAGACCAACTTCTAGGGGTATGACTGCTTCTGTACCATATGCTAATGAATAGGGGGTCTCTCCCGTAGACCTCCTAGGTGTTGTACGGTGTGCCCACAACACAAGTGGTAATTCGTCAGGTCACTTCCCTTTTGCTTTATCCAACCTTTTCTTGATCCATCAAGAATGGTCTTGTTGGAAGCTTCTTCTTGCCCATTGCTCTGAGGGTAAGCTGGGGTTGAATAGTAGTTCCTTATTCCATATTGGGAACAGAAAGCCTTGAATTTCTTCTGGAACTGTGCCCCGTTGTCTGTGATCAAAGAATAGGGGACCCCAAAACGAGTAATGATACTCTTCCACACAAACCTTTCTATCATGGGTTCAGTGATCTTGACCAAGGGTTCTGCCTCAATCCACTTTGTAAAGTAATCTGTGGCCACTAATAGGAACTTTCGATTCCCTGTTGCCTTATGGAGTGGACCCACGATGTCCATTCCCCATTGGGCAAACGGCCAAGGGCTAGTCAAAGGCACCAGATCTTCGGCTGGTGTCCTTATCATAGGTGAGAACTTCTGGCATTTCTCACAAATTTTAACATAAACCTTGGCATCCTCTTGCATATGCGGCCACCAATAGCCTTGGGTGATTGCTCGGTGGGCAATAGACCTGCCCCCAGCATGGCTTCCACATGTTCCCTCGTGGATCTTATGGAGGAACTTTTGCACCATCTCGGGGTGTACACAGAGCAAATATGGCTCGGTGAAGGACTTCTTATACAACTTCCCCTCGGGAGACAGCCAAAACCTTGCAGACTTGGTTTTGATCTTATGTGCTTCCTTCTTATCTGAAGGGAGTATTTCATCTCATAAAAACTCAACAATTGGATCCATCCAACTTGGTCCTTGGTTCACGTCCAAGACCAATTCTACACTCCTGCCAATGCTCGGCTCAGCCAAGTAGTCAACTGCTATTTTCCGTTTAAACTCAGTTGAAACAGCTGCAGCCAACCAAGCCAAAGAATTCGCATAGGAATTCTGTCCAGAGCTTATCTGCTCAATATATACCTTCTCGAATGTATCAAGCAAACCTTTGGCTGCCTCCACACAGGCTGCCATTTTCTCATTTCGAGCCTCATATTCACCGGACAGTTGGTTTACCACAAGTTGTGAATCACAATAAACCCTGATCTTTTTTACCTTCAAAGTCGTTGCACTTTTTAGGCCGACTAGGAGGGCCTCGTACTCCGCCACATTGTTCGATGCACTAAAGCCAAGCCGAACAGATAGCTCCACCCCTCCGGGAGGGAACTGAACAATACCAATACCAGAACCAGTGTTACAGGCAAAACCGTCGACGAATAGTTTCCACTCCAAAGGGTCCTGTTCGGCAGGCACCTTACCTTTCTTGTTTGATAGTTCTACTTCCTGCTCCTTTCTCGTAGGAGGCTGAGGTGCTACCGTTGGTGAGAATTCTGCCACAAAATCTGCCAACACTTAGCCCTTTATCGCAGTTCGCGGCTGAAAGTCAATATCATATTGACTCAACTCAACAGACCAAGTTGAGATCCGTCCAGAGAAATCTGCCTTTCGTAGCAGCGACCTTAATGGAAATTCAGTATAGACCACAACTTTATGGCTCTGAAAGTAAAGAGGTAACTTCCTTGTTGCTGTCCTTAATGCAAGGACCAGCTTTTCGAGGGGCAGATACCTCGTCTCTGCATCCAGTAGTGTTTTACTCACGTAATTGTAGCGGGCCGAACCCGGATTGTCGCACGGTGCGGACCTGATCTGCCATGATTCGACCAGAGGCTTCACGTTCGGCGTGCCGAACATGACTCGTCAAATATGCACGGTTAGCTTCAGGCTCGGCGGTGAACAAGCTTGCGCTCGGATCGTGCCGTCGGTAGAGTCCCCGTCGACGTTACTTCCTTCAACGTAACATATGGCCGTGCTCGGCATTGCCCACTTTCGGCTACCTTCAGAGCACGGCGTGCAGCCGACGATAGCTTGCTGTAAAGCCACGCGTCCTGCCACGTGCAGAAGCAGTTATAACAGAAGGTGATCACGGGCGCACATGGGTGTGCCAGCTCAGCCCTAAAAACGGTTACCAGATCCATTCCGTGATGTCATTGTGACGTCACACGGCCCGTGGAAGGCACGCGATCGTACTTGGAGAGCAAGCCAGGAGGCACTATATATACCTAGTGATGGTAACCCTAACAGGTAGACACTACTGAATACTGACACTGACACACTAAGCTTTCTGCTTCTTCTCTGCGCTATACTCATCCTCTCGCCGGAGGGCCTTGCCGGGACAACCCCCGGCCAGGTCTTAGTCGTGCGTTCCTTGCAGGCTAGGGGAAGAAAGCTAACCCATCATCGAACCACCAACGAAGGATCGAGGACCAGAGGATCACGGGCCACACAATTGGTGAACCCGACGTGAATCCCTTCTGATCTCAGCGGCTCACTCGTCCTCCAAACTTCCCTCGCTCCTCCGTAAGACAGCGACCAAATCACTCACCATGGGCGGAGATATAGCAGACGCAACCATCTCGGGGGCCAAAGACGCAGGTGGAAACGTCAACTCCACGCCAACCCTCGAGAGGCACATGTCCCTCTCCCTCGCCCCTGGGTCCGGGCTCTCACCGGTCTCGGACGACGTCATTTCGGCCTACATCCGCCTACTGCAGCGTCGCGACGACGAACGCGACAACGAACTAGCAGCCCTAAGGGCGGAAGTGGCCCAAATGAAGCAACGCATGCAGCTAGACGCCACCCCTACCGCGTCAAGATCTGGCGGAGACAGGGGTAGAGGAGGGCAAACACCGCCTCCACCTCCGCCTCCACCACCGCAAGGGCGTCAGAACGAAGGAGGCCAACGCGGATCCGTGAAGGACCACCTGGGCTTCACCCCAGCACCAGACGACGCCAGGGGAATAATTCTCTACAAGCAACCCACCGTATCCGGAACACATCGTTCTAGAAGCCATCATGATGGAACCAGAACAAGGGACACCGAGTCGTTTACAAGTACGTACTCGACTGGTCGCGCAGAGTTCTCTCGCACGATGGCCTCGCACCGTAGCCGAGACTCTGCCCGAACCAGACCCCATGTCTCTGAGCACTTGGGGAACATCCCGACAGAAAACAAAAACGATGAGCACTACGCTCGGCGCAACGGGAAGGACGTACGCATTGATGGTGCGAACGACGAGAACAAAACCCGTCGCCACAACGACAAGACCGTCGACGGCCCACGCCGAACGGAGAAGGACCTGCGAGACAAGCTTCGCCGAAGGGAAGCGGAGAAGACATCGGCAAAAGAACAAAAAGACAGGGATTCGAAGAGGTCGAAAACGGACGAACACAGCAAACCGCCGCGCCCAGGATTCGAAAGGCAGCTAAAAGATCTCGGCGTCTCCCCATTTACCTCCCACATAATCAACACGCCGCCAGAACCCACCTTCCACCTACCCAAGTTCACAAAGTTCGATCCGTCGACGTGTGAGGCCTACACTCACCTCATCCATTTCAGACAAACCATTGAACTCTGCACGAGTAAAGATGAGGTGAAATGCAAGGCGTTCCCGTCCAGCCTCGGCTCCTTAGGGCTCCAGTGGTTCAACAAATTGCCCGCTGGATCCGTAAGGACCCTGGCCGACCTCGAACGCGCCTTCAACACTCGCTTCATCACAAGCAACAAAACGGCTAAAGAGCCCGAATCGCTGTCTCAGATGAGGAAACTATCGTCGGAAACCCTCAGGCAATATGCCGAGCGCTACTGGCAGCTGTTTAACGAGATCCCTGGAATCGATGAGTACTGGGCCGCACGTACGTTCAAGAACGGCCTGGAAACTGGGAGCAAGATCTTAGACGAACTCGCCATCCGCCCACCACACGGCATGGGTGAACTGATGCGTGTAGTGGAAAGATTCTGTGCTCTCGAAGAACTCTACGCAGACAGAGCCGCACAGGGAATCCCGAGCTCCAACAATCCGTTCTCCTCAACCGTTCACCAGCTACCGGTACAAACGGCGACCCAACAAGTGCAGCCGAAGAAGCAAGTGCACAACATTAAAAAGGGGAAGGAGCGACAGCAGAAGGAGCATGACCACGTGGCCGAAACCACTCACTTCAAAGAACCAATCTGGTCTTTTCTGAAGGAAATAATGAGACAACCGTGGTTTGAGTGGCCGACGGCCAAGCTCGGGACTGACACTGGCCAACCGGATCAAAACCCAAGGAAGAAGTGCACCTACCATAACGAGCTCGGCCACTACACGACTGCTTGTGCACCATACAAGGCTCTCCTTGAAAAGCTTGCCGCTCAAGGCCATCTCGATCAATACATTGATCGAGCAAAGACGCCCGCCCGGCAGACAAATCCCAACCCCAACGAACAACGACCATTGATCCATGTCATCCATGGACCGGTAACAAAGGCATTCGAGACCACCCTCAGAGCCGACATCGATCAAGCCTCAACTTTAAAAGCGATACTCTCCGTCGGCTGTGGATCCAAACGTTCACGACCACAAGAACTGCCAAAATGGACTATCAGCTTCACCGAACGTGATCTTGAACACGTTCAGACTCCACATTCGGATGCACTCGTCGTCACCGTCCAAATTGGCGTCCATGACGTCAAGCGTGTACTCATCGATCGGGGAAGTTCAGCTGAGGTTATGTACTATGACCTCTTCAAGAAGTTGGACCTACCAGAGTCGGCTTTGCAACCCACCGAGGTACCCCTCATTGGCTTCAGCGGAGCTCCTGTATGGCCGATCGGCCGAATCTTTCTGCCGGTCGTCGTCGGCTCAAAGACTGTTACCGTCGAATTCATAGTTGTCAACGCGCCGAGCCCATACAACGCCATCCTCGGCCGAACCTGGCTCCATGAAATGCAAGCAATTGCTTCAACATACCACCAGGTCGTTCGCTTCATCGGCGCAACAGGAAGACAAGAGGACTTGCGAGGGGACCAGATTGCATCCAAAAAATGCTACGTCTCCGCCGTCCACAGCTCCTCAAAGGCAAAACAAGTGCAGTGGGTTGAAGTCCCAGATATGGCCGTCATTGACGACGTCGGTCAAAAAGCCGAGGACAAAGCCGAAGAGGAACTGGTAAAAATGCCCATCACCGAGGATGGATCACGCTTCTTCTTGCTTGGCTCCTCACTTTCTGACGCCGAGCGAGAGGAGATGTTCCAGTTCCTCAAACAAAATCTTGAAGTTTTTGCATGGACCCCGGAGGAAATGCCAGGAGTGGATCCCAACTTTATTTGCCACTCCCTCAACATAAAAAAGGACGCCAAACCAGTCATTCAGCGGGCCCGACGTTCGGCACCAGAGCACGCCGACGCCGTAATAGAAGAAGTCAACCGGCTACTAGACAACAACGCCATTCAGGAAGTGCAATACCCAACCTGGCTCTCCAACACAGTGGTCGTCAAGAAGAAGAATGGAAAGTGGCGAGTCTGCGTCGACTACACGAATCTTAACGACGCCTGTCCCAAGGACTGGTTTCCACTACCGAAGATCGACCAGCTCGTAGACGCAACTGCCGGCCATGCTCGGCTTAGTTTTCTGGACGCCTACCGTGGCTATCACCAGATTGCTATGGACCCGGCCGACATGGATAAAACAGCATTCATAACTCCACATGGAATTTTCTGCTATAGGGTGATGCCGTTCGGTCTAAAGAACTCCGGAGCAACATTCAACAGAGCGATCTTCAAGATGCTCTATGCACAAATAGGCAACATCCTGGAAGCATACATTGACGACCTCGTCGTCAAAAGCCAAAAGGAGCACAACCATTTGAAGGAGCTGGCTGAGGTCTTCGAGATTCTTAAATTCCACAAACTCCGTTTAAACCCGGAAAAGTGCGCGTTCGGCGTAAGTGCCGGCAAATTCCTTGGCCATCTGGTCACGCGGAGGGGCATCGAAGCCGACCCCAACCAAATCAAGGCAGTGGCGGATCTTCGCCCACCAAGATCAATCAGAGAGGTACAAAAACTAACCGGGATGGCAGCGGCTCTCAATCGCTTCATCAGCAAATCATCCGACAAGTGCCACTCCTTCTTGCACGCTCTCAAAGGGAAAAGCCGACGAAGTTTTGAATGGACACCGGACTGTGACAGAGCGTTGGCCGAGCTTAAAGATTACCTGAGTTCTTCACCACTAATGGTAAAGCCCAAAGATTACGAAAATCTCTATCTTTACCTTGCAGTCTCGAGCCACGCAATTAGCTCAGCACTTGTTCGTCGAGACGGGGCCGACGACATGCCAGTGTATTTCACAAGCAAGACACTCCTCCCAGCCCAGACTCGGTACCTTCCACTGGAAAAACTTGCACTCGCCCTGGTCTCTGCGGCGAGGAAACTTCTGCCATACTTTCAGGCGCACACAATAACAGTGTTGACCGAGTACCCTCTCAAAGCACTTTTCCGAAGAGCCGACCTCTCAAACCGAGTTTCAAAGTGGGCGGTCGAGCTTGCAAATTTTGATATCCGTTTTGAACCAAGGACAGCAATAAAGGGGCAGGTCCTCGCCGACTTTATCACTGAGCTAACACCTGAAGATTCCGAGATCCTAAACAAACCCCCCACCCAACCCTCTGCCGAACACCAACCAAAAGAGAACCGGTGGCTCCTCTTTCAGGGAGACACTTGGCGAATGCAAGTTGACGGTGCTTCAAACAACAACGGGGCTGGAGCTGGAGTCGTTTTGGTCTCTCCTTGCGGAACTCTTCACGAGAGTGCCATCAGCATCGATTTCCCCGCCACCAACAACGAAGCTGAATATGAGGCCCTGCTTGCTGGCCTACGCTCGGCAATCGCAATGAAAGTTGACAACTTGGCCGTATTCTGTGATTCTCAGCTTATCGTCAATCAAGTGCTGGGGGACTACGAAGCTAGAGACCCAAGGATGGTGAAGTACCAGGCCACAGCAGCAGAACTCATTACTCGATTCAAAACTTTCAACATCGAGCAGATCAACCGCGAGCACAATGCCCACGCCGACGCACTTGCCGGCCTCGCCTCGGCTTCAAAAGCTTCTGAGTTCCGAACCATAAATTTTGGCAACATCGACAGCCCAAGTTTCGACACAACTCCAGAGGTGCTCAACATTAACCTTGGTCCGAGTTGGATGGATGAAATCGTGGCCTTTCTCAGAAACGACACCTTACCCGACGACAAAAAGGAAGCCTTTCGAATCCGAAACAAGGCCGCGTACTACTGGCTCTCTGAGAGCGGGCAACTCTATAGGAAGTCCATTTCCGGACCCTATCTTCTCGTTGTTCACCCGAACCAAGTTCCGGATATCCTTGATGAATTGCATTCGGGAAGCTGCGGCTGCCACTCTGGTGGACGTTCGTTATGTCAACGAGCGATGAGTCAAGGATACTTCTGGAAAAACATGAAGAAAGACTGCGAAGAAATCGTACGACGGTGCCGACCATGCCAACTTTTCTCCCCAATTCCAAGGCAGCCGGCTCAGAATCTTTCTCCCATCACAAGTCCATGGCCATTCGCGCAATGGGGGCTCGACATCGTCGAAAACTCCCGACAGCACCTGGGGGCTTCAAATTCCTGATCACAGCAACGGATTACTTCTCCAAGTGGGTAGAGGCCGAGGCCCTCGCCACCATAACGGAAGCAGACGTCCGACGATTCGTATGGAGAAATATCGTGACAAGGTTCGGCGTACCCTACGCCATCGTCTCCGACAACGGCACCCAATTTGTCGGGGACGGCCTCACAAGTCTCTGTGAAGAGTTCGGCATCAGATTCTTCAACTCAACACCAGCCTACCCTCAGGGAAATGGCCAGGCCGAAGCCTCAAACAAGACGGTCTGCGCAGGGATTAAACGAAGACTGAATTCAAAGAGGGGAAAATGGGCAGAGGAACTCCCCAGGGTTTTATGGGCTTACCGATCCACTCCCCGCCGTTCCACAGGCCAAACACCGTTCTCAATGGCGTTCGGCATGGAGGCCGTAATCCCACTGGAATCAAGATTCCCAACCCTCAGAACGGAAAACTTCAACCCACAGTCCAATGATGAAGCCGTCGAGCAAGAACTGATTTTGGCTGAGGAAAAACGCGACGACGCTCGGCTAAAGCTTGCTGAGTACCAACTGACTGTTGCCAAGGGCTACAACAGAAGTGTCAGAATCAAGAAGTTCAAACCCGACGACCTAGTTTGGCGAAAAGTCGTCCAAGCAAGCAAAAAGAAAAAGTTTATGCCCAATTGGGAAGGGCCATTTCGTATCGTGAAGATTGCTGGTGAAGGGGCTTACACCCTCGAAGACATGCACAGCAAGGTGCTCACCAATCCATGGAATGCACAGAACCTCAGGAAGGCTTACATGTGATGCTTCAATCCGACAGCTACTTTCGGCCAACACTTCGTGCATACAGAGTTTCTGTTTTCTTCGGCTTCGGCATAAATCTTTTACATTTTTCTTTTTGCATTTCAAAGAAGGGCCTCAACCCACTATCACTGTCTTTATTACTTTCCCTGTACTTCGAAGAAATATCACTGAAATGACAATCTCTTTTATCTAAAAAGTCTTTAAACAACATTTCATGCATTCATTTCACTCTCGGCTAGAAAGCCACAACCAAACGATGACTTCGGTCACACCCTCCAAACGGCTCTTTAAAAAGCCCTTTGCTTCGGCCAACTCCACCGCCCAAAGAAGCAAAACCTGGACATATGGTCTGTCGAGCCTAAAATACACTTATTGAACTTAGGCTTCGGCTCGGATTGGCAAGACACTATGGTCGGCCACCGAGTGGTTACACTCGCAATTTGGCGAGCAAACCACCCATAAACAATCACTACTCTCCAACGTTCCTCTACCATGGTCAGGGGCTAACACTTTGACCAAGCCCCATCCACTGGCAAGGGGGCACCTCACACTCTCAAACTAAGTCAAAGGTTGGATCATGTCAAGATCACAATACATCCCTGCTCGGCGACTTATGGCAACTGCGGCCATACTACTACTTTGGTCAGGGCTCGGCTGCAATACCTATACTTAACCATTTCGATCAAGAATTACTCTCAACTATTTTGCCGAACCCAAACCAAAAGTGGGGGCTACGGACAACTACACATTCATGAACATGCAAAACCCACAAAATTATGTGAAGACATGAAGGCAATCAGACAAGCTCGGCCAAAATACAGACGTTGCAAAAGGAAGCCATGCATTCATTTAAAAACTCCAGAATAAAGACAAGTGTTTGCAAGATCCCAACCTAGGAGGTACGGCGTAGTAAATCATTCGGTGCCGACCCCCCTTAGAACTATTACATCTGGCACAGCAAAATCCCAAGATCGGAGCCGTCCAGTCCAACGAAATTCAAGAAAGTTCAAAAGAAAAACACAAATTCTAAAAAGAACTTGAAGCTCTACGGTTGGGGCGGATCACCACCGGCTGCAGCTTCAGCAAGACGAGCAGCATCGTCCTCAGCTTCAACGACGACTTCATCATTTTTTTGAGCCTGTTCGGTATCCTGCTCGGCGTGCTCAACCTCGGCCTCTTTAATCTCACCAGAACCATCCACTCCGCCTTCAGCGTCGGCCACAGTTAGATCATCAACATCGTCCTCGCTCTCAGAAAACTCCTCCGGCGGAAGTGGGGCACATTCCTCCTCCGTGTACGGCAGCACGAGCTCGGGCACTACGGCCGCAGGGATGGTCTTCATCAAGTTCATGTCAGGCTCCAGCTGCATAACAGCACAAGAAGCCAGCACCCCAGCCTTGTACCCTCTTCGGTACGCAACAGGAACCCTCTTCTCGACCTCCTCATTTACCATCGACCGAGCATCTCTCATATATTCAGCTCCTGCTCGGTCGTACCCCGCCTGGTAGGCCTTCGCGTCTACCTCCTTCATCTTCCTCTTCTCCCTCCTCACAACTAGACCGAGCTCGCGTTCGGACGTCTTCGCATTCTCGAGGGCCTCATCCCTCTCCTTCTCAAGCTCGGCAACTTTTGCCTTAGCCTGCTTCAGTGCATTCTTAACAGCCTTCGTTTTTTCACGCTCGGTCTTAGCATCGTCACGATACCGCGTCCTCTCGGCCGCCAGCAATTCGGCCTGATTGGACACTCGCAGAGCAGCCTGCCCAGCCTGTAGAAAATGAGAAGATGGTCATGCTCGGCAAAAAAAGGAAAAAAAGTTTAGACTCAAAAGGGAAGATAGAAATAAAACAAACTCAAATACCTGAACAAGGTAAGCGTTCAAGTGCGTAATGCTCGGCTACAGCTCAGCTGGGACTCTGTCCATATCTTTCGGCAGGGCGAGGCCGTGCAGCATGGTGACTGCCAGCCCAGGCTCAACGTTTACACTGTCTTCCACAGTAACGATCCTGCCGTCGGCCATCGCGAAGGATGGCGGAACTCTTGAACAAACGCTCGGCCACCTGAGCCTGCCGCCTGTTCCACGGCTTTGGAGCCACCCGCAGCCGAAGACTCAGTTTGGTCCCTCTCCTTAGGATGTGGCGTCGGCGGCCTCGTGGGGAAGAAGTCTTGGGTGACCTTCTGCTTCTTCCCAGGATGGTCAGCCTGTGCAGCCTCCTTCTGACGGGTCGCAGCTCCGTCTCTCAGGTTCAACTTCACCACGTTCCTCCTTCCCATCTCGTCGGTATACTCGGGAATGAGTGTTCGGATGGGCGGAATGTTGACACCTAGAAAGTCGGCTGGCAGACTGCTTTGGAACCAGAAGTCGGCTGACTTCTTTAAAGATGGGAACTTGACCCTTGGCTCTTTCGCTTTCTTGCTCGGCCTGCTTTCCCCCGCTTGACCCTCGGCAGCCCTCTTCTTACCTTTACCCTTTGTGCTCGGCCCAGCTTTCTTCTTCTTCCTCCTCAACTTTCCCTTGTAAGAGGGAATGTAGTCGAGCAGCGTCGGCGCGTCACGACAAATTTGAGCCCTCAACGTCTCAACGTTTGCCTCAACTGACAAGGAATGCTGTGTCTTGGTGATTGCTCGGTTATCTGCAAGGAGAGTATATCCTCAAACGACACAAAGAAGAAATAAGCCATACTCAGCGACGTAAAGAAAATTAAAACCCAACCTCGAAAGTCTTTTATCTTCGGCACAGAATGTAGCCGCACTGACTGACTGCCGAACTCATAATTCCCACTAACTTCAACATAGAAGTTAGCCCACTTGTCGGTATCGGGAAGCCCGTCTATCAGGGGCTCTTTGCCACTACGTGTGGACAGGTACCTGCGCTCGGTCCCGCCGTGCCTGGACATGATGTACGTGTGGAAGAGGTCGGCCACGGTGAACTCGAGGTTGTGTAGCTCTTTCAGCTTAATTATGGGCATCACTATCCTATAGCTATTGATGGCAAAGAAATGGGGTACTATGCCGAACCTGGCCAGCAATTCCCTCAGAAAAGGATGAAGGGGGAAACGGAGCCCAGCCTCGCAGATGGCCATCAGAGGAACCGTTATATGCTCGGGACGGTCTTCCCTTTTATCCCTTATCCTATTGCTGGCTACCTGGTGGACTACAACGTCGTCCGGGATGTGGTATGTTCGGCAGAAATTATCATACTCATCGGGACGTCCGCTGAAGTAATGGGCGTGTGGACAGACCTGCCCCCTCTCGAATAGGTCGGTAAACTCCCTATTGTCGGAAGACGTCTCAACGGGAGCGGAACGGGAAGAGGTCGTGGCCCCAGCTTGAGAACGAAGTCTGGATTCAGCCTCGGCCCCAAGCTCGTGCTCAGCTTCAGACTCTGTGCTAGTAGAAAAGGTTATCTCCGGTTCGGTGTTAAAACCGCCATACTCATGGTCACGCTCGGCATTTGAATCACCAGAGTCTGACATGTTTGAGTCTATGGAGGAAGATCGACGTCGGCTTCTGTATCTCTCCAAGTATTTCCGGATCACGAGGTCGGCGGAGTCGTCCTCTGAATTCTCAGAGTCGGATGAAATGATGATGATTGGGTGAGCCAGACCTAACAAAGGCAGAAACAAAAACATGAGACCTCGGCATCTGCTAGAAAGCAAGGATCTCACTACGCTCGGCATCCTAATTGGCCCACCCCATCATCGTTTCCAAAGGTTCGGCCAAATCTGTGTTCGGTCTGACCCTACGAAATATCAAGAATTGGGGCTCGGCCAACCCCATCGTCGGCCAAGCCCTGACACCATGAACGTTCTGTGCTCGGAAGAACACGTTGAAGATGGAGATGAACAGTCCGTCCATCTCCAGTAGAGCACTATTCACCCAGAACAGAAAACACCCCAAAAACCCAGAAAGCAAACTAGAAAATGCAGAAAAACTACAGAAAAGTAAAGAGGGGCAAGGATCGAGCACATACCTGTAACTTTCAGCAAGATCTGATAGCCCAAATCGCTGGGAATCAAGACCAGAAGACGAACCGTTGGGCTTCGAAGCTCTGGCGATGGAGTTCTAGAGAGAGAGAGAGGGCATGTGACTTTCTCTCTCCTCACTCCGCTCCTTTTATAGAATTAGGGCTGGGAAATCGAAATTCCCGCCCATCATCACTCCGCCGAACTTTTGGCCATCCAGCGCATGACACGTGGCACTGATAGGACAGCTTGCAGAGTTTGTCAGCTTTCCCCTCGTATGCCGTACCCATCCACGGGGTGACATCTGGCGCCCAACCATTGGGGTACTTTAGCGACGGTCGGGACTTCTTCTGAGAATGGAACAATTGAGGCTCGGCTGGAATCCATCTTCATCAAACAGATATACGCTCGGCGGTTCGACATGTTCGGCCTTAGGCTCGACTTCAATCTCTACCATGCATACGGCTTCGGCAGAAATTGAGGGGCTATTGTAGCGGGCCGAACCCGGATTGTCGCACGGTGCGGACCTGATCTGCCATGATTCGACCAGAGGCTTCACGTTCGGCGTGCCGAACATGACTCGTCAAATATGCACGGTTAGCTTCAGGCTCGGCGGTGAACAAGCTTGCGCTCGGATCGTGCCGTCGGTAGAGTCCCCGTCGACGTTACTTCCTTCAACGTAACATATGGCCGTGCTCGGCATTGCCCACTTTCGGCTACCTTCAGAGCACGGCGTGCAGCCGACGATAGCTTGCTGTAAAGCCACGCGTCCTGCCACGTGCAGAAGCAGTTATAACAGAAGGTGATCACGGGCGCACATGGGTGTGCCAGCTCAGCCCTAAAAACGGTTACCAGATCCATTCCGTGATGTCATTGTGACGTCACACGGCCCGTGGAAGGCACACGATCGTACTTGGAGAGCAAGCCAAGAGGCACTATATATACCTAGTGATGGTAACCCTAACAGGTAGACACTACTGAATACTGACACTGACACACTAAGCTTTCTGCTTCTTCTCTGCGCTATACTCATCCTCTCGCCGGAGGGCCTTGCCGGGACAACCCCCGGCCAGGTCTTAGTCGTGCGTTCCTTGTGCAGGCTAGGGGAAGAAAGCTAACCCATCATCGAACCACCAACGAAGGATCGAGGACCAGAGGATCACGGGCCACACAGTAATAAACCGGGACTAGCTCAAATCCCTTATCCCTTAACAGAACTGCACTAACAGCATGTTCAGAAACCGCTAAATATAAAACCAAAGACTCACCTGGATCTAGAGTTGATAGAAGTGGGGCTTGAGCCAAATACTTCTTTAAATCTTGGAATGCCTGCTCACGCTCTGCTCCCCATTCAAATCCTTCTCTTTTCTTTAACAACTGGAAGAAGGGCCTACATTTATCACTTGAACGGCTGATGAACCTATTGAGGGCTGCAGCCATTCCAGTTAGCCTCTGGACCTCCTTTGTTGTCTTGGGACTTTGTAGCCTTTCCAAGACCGTTATTTGATCAGGGTTTGCCTCAATTCCCCTTAGAGTCATAAGGTGGCCTAGGAATTTTCCAGAACCAACGCCAAACGCACATTTTGAGGCGTTGAGTTTTAACTTGTATTTTCTTAAGATTTCAAAGGCTTCTTTCAAATCCACTATATGCCCTTGTCGGGTTTTGCTCTTGACCACCATATCGTCTATGTATACCTCCATAGTCTGGCCAAGAAGTTTTTTGAACATGATCGTTGCCAGCCTCTGGTAAGTTGCCCCTGCATTCCTCAGCCCAAAAGGCATAACACTGTAACAATACAACCCTCGTGGTGTAATAAAAGAAGTCTTTTCTTGATCAGGCCCAAACATGGCAATCTGATGATACCCCCGATATGTGTCGAGGAAACTCATCCGTTCATATCCAGTAGTGGCGTCGACCAACTGGTCAATTCTTGGAAGATGGAAGCTATCCGTAGGACATGCTTTATTCAAGTCTGTGAAATCCACACAGACACGCCATTTCCCATTCTTCTTTTTTACAACCATAGTGTTGGATAGCCACTCTGGGTAGTAAACTTCTCGTATCGCTTTGGCTTTTAACAAACGATCCACTTCTTCAACAACAGCATCAACATGCTGCACAACTGCTCTCCCTTTCTTTTGAATAACAGGCTTATGCTGTGGATCAACGTTTAGGTGGTGGCAGATTATATTTTCATCTACCCCAGGCATCTCCTCTGGCGTCCAAGCAAACACATCAACTTGCTCTTTTAAGAAGTAAACCAGTTCGGCTTCTTCCCTAGCTGGCAATGATTCCCCAATCAAAAATACTTCTCAGGATCAGTCTCGTTGATCTGTACATTCTTTAGGCCTTCCACTACCTTCTCCACTGGATCTTTTTCGACATCCTCGATAGTCGATTGGTCCGGTACTTCTACCGTGTGAACCTGATGGACTTTTGGAACTTTCTTGATAATGGAAATCAAACACTGTTGCGCTGCTTTTTGATTCCCTCTAATCTTCTCGACCCTGTTAGACCCTGGGAATTTTACCATTTGGTGATATGTAGAGGAAACAACCTTCATCTTATGCAACCATGTCCTCCCTATAATCGTATTATAGGAGGATGGGACATCCACAACCAAAAAATCAGTTCTTAAGACCACTGATCCAGCCCGAACAGGCAGTGTCACCTTTCCAAGGGGCCAAACTGCTCCTGCACCAAACCCAACCAAGGGCGTAATAGATTGTTCCAAATCTGTCTGTGTCAGCCCCAACTTCTTGAATGCATCGTAGTACAACACCTCTGTACAACTCCCCGAGTCTACCAGGATTCTCTCAATGTCATATTCCCCAATTCATAGGGTTATGACTAATGCATCGTTGTGAGGCACCCGGACTTCTCCCAGATCCTCGTCTGTAAGAACTATGCCTTCTTTGCATATGTCACTCTCTCGCCCTCTCTTGTTCCCCAACCGCATAACGTGCTGGTCGTGCTTGACCTACCTTTGGAGCAGCCTAACCTCATTCCTTGTATAAGGAATAGCCAGCCCATGTATCATATGGATTATCCCCTTGGGATTCTGTTCATAATCCATTTCCATGGCTCTCCCTTTATCTTTGGGGTCCTCTTGGATAAACTCCTTGAGATAGCCACGTGAGACTAAATCATCGAGGTGCCTCTTGTACATTTCACAATCTTCGGTCATGTGACCTCAATCCTTTTGGTAATTGCAGTGCTGGTTCGTTGCATGTTTTGCATCCTTATCTCCTCCTAGACTTGGGGGCCATTTAAAGTAAGGAAGATTCTTTATTCGATAAAGAATCCTATAAATGGGCTCCTTCCAAACAGTGGTAATCGAAAAGAAGGACTTAGGATCAGGTGCCTGCTTTTCCTTATATGGCTCTTTCTTAGCCTGCCCATACTCTTTCCTTTCCCTATAGGTCTTTGGCTCTTACTTATCTACTTTCTTTGCTGGGGTTTTTGGCTGTTCGGCCACGACCTTACCATCCTCTCGGAGTATGTCATCTTCCATTCTGGCGTGTTGCTCTATTCGCTCCATCAGCCTTGCCAATGTTTGCACAGGATGCATGTTTAATGACCGGCGTAGCTCCCCCTGAACAGGTAGGCCAGTTTTGAACGTAGCAATTGCATATTCCTCATTGTAATTGTCAATCTCATTGAAAGTTTCCTAATACTTCTTAGCGTAATCTCTGATCGGCTCGCTTTCCCCTTGCTTCATCGTGGAGAGGCTTTCGAACATTTTAGGGGCCCTCTTACTTGTCAAAAACCGAGCGGTGAACTCTTTTGCCAATTGTGTCCATCCACGTATGGAACGTGGTTCCAACTTATGGAACCAGGACAGAGCAACCTTGCCCAAACTGGACGGGAACATTTTGCACATGATGGCATCATCTCCATCATGCATGAACATAGCTTGTTGGTAGTGCTGTATATGAGCAACAAGATCTGCATCCGTTTCGTACTAAACGAATGTCCTGTGCTTCACTCTGCTCGGTAGTCTTGCATCCTGCAACCTCCTCGCAAATGGAGAAGCTGCTATATTACTTAGGGCTTCCCTTGCTGCCTCTTGTGCAGACATGGCCCATTCTTCGCTTTCTTTAGTCTTTCGAGCCCCAGACTTATTCCAATGGGAATCAGGTCTCTCGTACCTGTCCCTATGGTGTTTGCGAGTGTTTTCCTCGGGCAAGGTGCTTCGGCTCTTACTTCTCCTTTTTCGTGGAGAAGACCCCCGCCTGCTAGGACTCCCTCTCAGACTCCTGCTTCTTCTTCTTCATGAAGAAGCTCTCTTCTTTTTTGGGGTAGGACTCCTGCTCCTTTTATATGAGGGAGCTGCTTTATATGTCACTACAACCCCTCTGTCTCCCCTGGAATGTCCTCGTGAAAGTCAAGAGTCCTCAGGGTGTTCTCGGATCCGTTCCAATTCTCGGATCTCATGTTCTCGTTATCTAATTAATCGAGCATACTCCTCGACTCCTTGCCTCTTTTTATCGAGGATATCTTCATTGTTATGCACACTCCTAGAATGTGCAACCGACTCTCCCCGGACATGGGATTTGCTCCTTCACGTGGAGCCCGTAGCTGTTCTGCCCTCCTTATTCTTGGAGTCATCTTATATGGTAAGAGGATCTTTACTGGTCACCTCCGCCTGCTAGGACTCCCTCTCAGACTCCTGCTTCTTCTTCTTCATGAAGAAGCTCTCTTCTTTTTTGGAGTAGGACGCCTGCTCCTTTTATATGAGGGAGTTGCTTTATATGTCACTACAACCCCTCTCTCTCCCCTGGAATGTCCTCGTCCTTAGGGTGTTCTCGGATCCGTTCCAATTCTCGGATCTCATGTTCTCGTTTTCTAATTAATCGAGCATACTCCTCGACTTCTTGCCTCTTTTTATCGAGGATATCTTCATTGTTATGTACACTCCTAGAATGTGCAACTGACTCTCCTCGGACATGGGATTTGCTCCTTCGCGTGGAGCCCGTAGCCGTTCTGCCCTCCTTATTCTTGGAGTCATCTTGGATGGTAAGAGGATCTTTACTGGTCAACTCCCCCTGCTAGGACTCCCTCTCAGACTCCTGCTTCTTCTTCTTCATGAAGAAGCTCTCTTCTTTTTTGGAGTAGGACTCCTGCTCCTTTTATATGAGGGAGCTACTTTATAGTCACTACAACCCCTCTGTCTCCCCTGGAATGTCCTCGTGAAAGTCAAGAGTCCTCAGGGTGTTCTCGGATCCGTTCCAATTCTCGGATCTCATGTTCTCGTTTTCTAATTAATCGAGCATACTCCTCGACTTCTTGCCTCTTTTTACCGAGGATATCTTCATTGTTATGCACACTCCTAGAATGTGCAACCGACTCTCCCCGGACATGGGATTTGCTCCTTCGCGTGGAGCCCATAGCCGTTCTGCTCTCCTTATTCTTGGAGTTATCTTGGATGGTAAGAGGATCTTTACTGGTCACCTCCGCCTGCTAGGACTCCCTCTCAGACTCCTGCTTCTTCTTCTTCATGAAGAAGCTCTCTTCTTTTTTGGAAAAGGACTACTGCTCCTTTTATATGAGGGAGCTGCTTTATATGTCACTACAACCCCTCTGTCACCCTTGGAATGTCCTCGTGAAAGTTCAAAGTCCTTAGGGTGTTCTCGGATCCGTTCCAATTCTCGAATATCATGTTCTCGTTTTCTAATTAATCGAGCATACTCCTTGACTTCTTGCCTCTTTTTATCGAGGATATCTTCATTGTTATGCACACTCCTAGAATGTGCAACCGACTCTCCCCGGACATGGGATTTGCTCCTTCGCGTTAAGCCCGTAGCCGTTCCGCCCTCCTTATTCTTGGAGTCATCTTAGATGGTAAGAGGATCTGTACTGGTCGTCCTCCTGCCATGCCTGCCAGTAGGTTTTTTCGGAGCACCTGGTGGGGATTTATCTCCTCCCCCACCAGCCTGGTTTTTTTTCAGTGAGTGGTGTGACTGGATCTACTTCCACCATGGTCGTATTTCAAAAGGGAACTCCTTCACTTCCCACAGACGGTGCCAATTGTAGGTGGAGAAAAACAAACAGTACATAGAATAACACTGAATCTCGTCTTCTCACGTGCTGTCCAATCGGAACCTTAATGCCCTTGCCTGAACCCTAACCTGTAAAACAGATAAGGGGTGAGCGCACCTTTGCCTCTCGTGGCAAAAGCCCTCCGATGCCTAAGTTATTATCTCGTACTGTATGTAACCCTAATTATCGATAGGTAAGTATGGAACGATTGCAGTTAATTGCGTACCTTTTGCCTCTAGGTTTACCTTGTATTTATAGATATGAGCATGCTTGCTTCCCAAGCATCCTTATTGCCCAGGTCTCCTGTCTCGTACAGGAAACCTGGCTTTTCCGGGAATCCTCCTGTCCAACCAGCTGAGATCCCCAACTCATAAGGACTCTTCCTGTTTCGGGACTCATGGCATAACAGGACTGTCTTCTTACTTACCTTAACCGGATATTGGGTCCTCCATTTGGAATATTCCCACAGCCCTATCTCTTAAGGTTACATCCTTCCAGATGACTATATCTGTCTGGCACACACCTCAGCCGAACAGTCTGCACTTATCAATGACTTCCCACGTCTTTGATCCTTCATTGCCGAACAGACTGAACCAACTAATGACTTCTCATGTCGTTGGTCCCTTTCAGCCGAGCAAACTATCTGATCCGGTGACTTCTCATACCACCGGATCTTATCGCCGTTCTTCATCTTGTATGGAGTCCCATATCACTTCCCCCATTACACGGATCTGGCATACCACGTGTTCGGCCACTAATTGTATCTATTCGGGAATACCTCCCTACAAATCTTCCAACTCAGGGAAGAAGCATATTGAGAAGCCAATTGAAGAGGAGTTCAAGAGTTCAGACACAGAGGTTGATGCGTTAGTTGAGCAACCACGCACTATTGCTAAAGATAGGCCAATGAGGGAGATTCAACCTCCTGAAAGGTATTCAGCTTATTCTGAGATGGTGGCCTATGCTTTATCAGTTGTTGAGATAGTTGAGTATGAGGAGCCTTCCAACTATACGGAAGCTGTTTCGAGCACTGAGTCTGCATAGTGGTCTGTTGCTATGAATGAGGAGATTGAGTCTCTTCAGAAGAATCAGACATGGGAGTTAGTAGAATCGCTGAAAGGGAAGAGGATTGTTGGGTGCAAGTGGGTCTTCAAGCGTGAACCAGGTATTCCAGGGGTAGAAGACGCTCGGTTCAAAGCTCGGCTAGTGGCAAAAGGATACAGCCAGAAGGAGGGTGTTGACTACAATGAGGTATTTTTCACCAGTTGTAAAACATAGTTCCATTCGCACTTTACTTGCTATTGTTGCATGTAATGATCTTGAGTTAGAGCAACTTGATGTCAAATCGCGTTTTTGCATGGTGAGCTTAGGAACAGATTTATATACGTCAGCCTGAGGAATTTGTTGTTTCTGGTAAGAAGGATCACGTTTGTTTACTTCGTAAGTCTTTGTATGGCCTCAAACAATCCCCTAGGCAGTGGTATAAACGGTTTGATACTTTTATGATAAGCCAGTCATATTCAAGAAGTGAGTATGACAGTTGTGTGCATTTTCGAAAACTTCCAGATGGTTAATTTGTTTATCTACTGTTGTATGTTGATGATATGCTTATTGCTGCCAAGAGTGTATCAAAAATCAACAGGTTGAAACAACAGTTAGGTGGTGAATTTGAGATGAAAGATTTGGGTGCGGCAAAACGTATTTTGGGTATGGAGATTTGCAGAGATCGAGTAGCTGGCAAATTATTTTTGAATAAGAAGTCTTATGTTCTTAAAGTGCTTGAGCGCTTTGCCATGCAGAACTCGAAGCCAGTCAATACCCCTTTGGCAGCACACTTTCGACTTTCAGCTGAATTGTCACCACAGTCGGAGGATGAGGAGAAGTATATGTCTCAGGTTCCATATTCGTGCGCAGTTGGGAGCCTTATGTACGCCATGATATGTACTTGTCCTGGTATTTCACATGCAGTTAGTGTTGTTAGTCGTTATATGGGGCGTTCAGGAAAGACACATTGGGAGGCTGTGAAATGGATACTACGGTATTTGTGCAGAACTCAGGTGTTGGTCTATTGTTTGGGGTTGCCAATTCTGGTAATCATGCTGTTGGTTATGTAGATTTGGATTTTGCCGGTGACCACGATAAGAGAAGGTCTCTGACAGGTTATGTGTTTACTCTATCCGGAAGTGCTATTAGTTGGAAAGCTACTTTATAGGCTATAGTTGCGCTGAATACAACAGAAGCGAAGTATATGGCCATTACTGAAGCTGTGAAGGAGGCATTGTGGATGAGAGGTTTGCTTTGTGAGCTTGGTCTTGCACAGGGTGTGAGTTCAGTATTTTGTGATTCACAGAGTGCTATACATTTGACTAAAAATCTGATGTATCATGAGAGGACCTAACATATCGATGTCAGGTATCACTTTGTTTGGGATATTATCTCACAGAAGCAAGTTGAGGTGAAGAAAGTGGGTACGGCAGATAACCCGACAGATAACCCAGCAGATATGTTGACTAAGCCGGTTCCGGTTGCCAAGTTCAAGCATTGCTTGGGCTTGCTTGGTATTTGCAGTTGATCGCCCTTCGGGGGCATTGGCGAGTGAGAGGTTAGAAGGGGAGAGCTATTTGGTGATTTGGTTCAATGGAATTCAAGTTAAGGTGGAGAATTGTTGGGAATGCCTTGTATTCTTTTGTCCCACATTGGTTAATTATGTTGTTTCCATTTTTGTAGCCTATTATAAATAGGGCTTTTAGGGGACTTTTAGTAATTATCTTTTGGGCTCTCATATTGTGATCTTTCTAGAGTTACGGGTTACAACCGGCTCTTTGTATCTCTTCTTCACGTTGGTCAATGAATCCTCTCTCTCCTCGCCCGTGGACGTACCCATCTTGGGGAACCATTTATATCTTGTGTCTTTGTGATTTCTTGATTAGTATTCAATTTCTCGTTCTTAGCTTGCATTCATAGTGTTCGTTACAACACATACCTTCATGTGTATTCGAACTACACGTCAGGAAGAGTGTTAGAATTTATTGCACATCGCATACCTAAATCACCAAGAGTCAATCGATTTCCGATTTGATTGAGCCCTGCTATTCGCAAGGAAGATTTACAGGGAACCACGCAAAGAAAAACGCGTTTGGACCCATTCCAAGTCCCAAAAAATCTAGAAAAATATTCATAAATTTTTGAATATTATTTTATGGAACCCTATAAAAAATCAGCTTCAACGGACATCGGCCGGTAAGTATTACTTTTGGATTCATAGACGCGAACTGAGCAGTTTTGCCCTACGAATCCAAAAGTAATACTTACCGATGTCCATTGGAGCTGATTTTTTACAAGGCCCATAAAATAATATTCAAAAATTTATGAATATTTTTCTAGATTTTTGTGGGACTCGGAATGAGCCCAAACGCGTTTTTCCTTTCGTGGTTCCCTGCTAACCTTCCTTGCGATTAGAATTTCCGCAAATGAATTTGAGATTTGGACACACTCTAAGAAATCTAAAAGTATGATTTCTGGATGAAGCTATGGGATTGGGTGTTGAGTGCAGCGTTTGTGGGAGGTTGTGCGAGGGATTCAGGATTGGATGGTCATTCATTCCGCGCTGGAGCCTGATCGTATGGTGGTGGACGTGATCACGGTTGCGGCGGTGGTGCTGGGAGAAGGCAGTGATCACTCCCTCAGACCAATAAAATTGGTTCCCTACGAAATTGCGTGACATTTTTCAGCTTAAAAATAATATATATATATTTCTCAAAATATTTTTTTGTGCAAGTTAGAATCTTAGTATTTGATAGATCTCCGTTCTCAGGATCAGTTTGAAGAGCTTTGGTTAAGCCCATGATGCCTCCAAACTTGCTGAGCTCATTCAAGTCTTTTTCATTCACCATTGCCGCGAGTTTTGAGATTATCCAGAATAATTTTTTATTTTTTTTACAATTTGTGAAATACATCAGCTACGTGTTTCTATAGCTAAACTACATAAAAGAAACAGAGACCACCATTCCGAAACATGACACATCAAGGAAGACAACAAATCGTACCTTAGTGATTGATTCAGCAAATCATACCTTAATGATTGACGTAAATTTTTAGATTTTTTAAACGGTGCAAAAAAAAAAAACCAAAAAAGTATTTTAATAAATAAAATATTTTAAAGTTAAAAGATTGCACGACGTTTCGTAAGGGACGAACTTTCTGGGGCGAAGGGAGTAAATGGAGTTTTGGTTAGAAGTTTGGAATTTTGGTGGATTTCATGGTATGAATTATGGGTACAGCTTAACCATCAATCCAGCATGAGTTGATAGTTACTACAAGTTGTAGAGTAACTCTTTTCTTTTTCTTTTTTTAATAATTTTTTAAATCTTCTTTAATTTTTTTTTTTGCATTTATTAGTTTTGTGTCAAATTCTGATGTATTATTGGTTGCTCTCGACGAGAAGAATCGACAAAGTAAAAAATTTGTGTCTTTTACCCAATATCTTTTAGGAAAGAGGAAAGTCCACTTTCACCCCCTGTGGTTATCGCCATGTGCGGATACACCCCCTGTGGTTTAAAAGTGTGCACATAACCCCCTGTGGTTTTCAAATTGTGCGGATAGACCCCCTGCCGTCATGTTTTCCATCCATATTAACGGAAACAACGTTAAAAGACCGTTATACCCCCATCACATCCCTTGATTCTTCTTCTTTTTTAAATCTAACCACACCATCCCGTATACCAAAAATTGAATCCAAACCGTTGATATTGTAAATTTTGACGAGTACTACGTCTATGCCAAAATTCAAGTCAATCAAAAAATGAAAAGCTTATGGTCAAATCGATTTTGTTATGAAATTAAAATTTCAAATTTGAATTTACTAAAAATTAGATCACTGGGTTACTGATGGCTGATTAAGATGATTTTTTACAGAGATACTCTATTCTTTATTTAATACATTATGAACGACTCAGATTACATTCTAGAGGTGTGTGAGATACACCTCCGTTAATATGGATGGAAAATATGACGGCATGGGGTCTATCCGCACAATTTGAAAACCACAGGGGGTTATGTGCACACTTTTAAACCACAGGGGGTGTATCCGCACATGGCGATAACCACATGGGGTGAAAGTGGACTTTCCTCTTTAGGAAACATCCAAGGAAAAGAACAATTAAAAGACTTTGCAAAGCAAATCAAAGATCTTTTTTGTGTGTGAAAGCGTTTGGGTTCTAGATTTATTTTGCAAAGCAAATGAAAGATCTGCGAGGGGTAATTATAGGGAGGTATTCCCAGACAGGTACAAATAGTGGCCGAACACGTGGTGTGACGGATCCGTGTAATGAGAAAAGTGATATGGGACTCCATATGAGATGAACGGCGGCGGAAAGATCCTGTGCTCCAAGGGGGCACCAGAGTAGACAGCCTGTTCGGCTGATGTGGCCCAGTGACATGAGAAGACATTAGATAGTATAGTCTGTTCGGCTTAGGTGGGCCAGTGACATGAGAAGTCGTGTACTTATGCAGTTTGTTCGGTAGGAGCACGTGCCGAACAGATGGAGTCGCCTGATGAAACGTTGTCTTAAGAGATAAGGCAATAGGAGTGTTTTGGGAGAAGAACCCAGTATACGGTAAAGATAAGTAAGGGGACAGTCCTATTATGGGACAAATTCCACGAGAGGAAGAGACCCTATGAGTAAGGGGTCTCAGTTGATTGGGCAAGAGATTCCCAGGAGAGCCAGATTTCTCATACGAAGTAAGAGACCTGGGGCAATGAGGACGCTTGAAGAGCAAGCAAATGGATATCTATAAATACAAGGTAAACCTAGAGGCAAAAGGTACGCAATAAGTTGCATTCATTCCACACTTTCCTACTGAGAATTAGGGTTTTGATACAGTACGAGATACTGATGAGCACCCAACATTATAGATAATTGGTGCGACTAGTCCCGTTCTATCTTGCTTTTACTTATGTTTATTTAGCTTTTATAGCGGTATTGCATGTAAGGTGTGGTTTTTGTATGTTTCAGGTAAACGTGCAAATAAGGCGTGTTTGACGCCATGAACGGCCCAAGTGCTTCTAAGTACCCGAAGACCCTGTCGGCCCCTTAAAATCTGTCTAAGTATGGAAAAATGACTTTCTGAAAAAGTATCGATTTTCGAGATAAAAAATGGCGGTAATTGATCCTTGAATTTTTCTAAGAGTAACTACAAAGTTACAAGGTTTTATTTAAAGAGCAAGGTCATGTTTTGAGCCATTTCGTCTTGAGAAAAATGTGCAGTTTTCCATTTTACACTAAAAGTGGGGGGTTGACATTTTGATTTAATTGAAATCTTGAAATTTTGGTAATGCCATTGTTTCCAAATGGGGGGTACTTTCTTATTTTCATTAAATAAAATTAAAGTAAAGAAAGGTAAAAGAAAGGTTTAAAATGTAGTTTTTACTTAAATTTAGAGAATGAAAATAAGATGCTGAGGAGCTGGAAGTTGCTGGAGCTGTTTGCTGAAACTGAAGCCTCAACCTGAAATCTGCAGTTTTGCAAAATGTTATTGATACCTCAACAATTGGTATCGATACCAATTGTCTCATCTTGGTCCAGAAGGATTCCAGCCTGTAGGGTATCGATAACTTCAACTAAAGTTATCGATACCAGTCTGTTCCGGGGGAAGATTTTGAAGAGTGTTATCGATACCTTTGCCTTAGGTATCGATAACTTTGGTCTCCAGCAGATATTTTTACTGCTTTTTAGACTTTCCATTTATAGAATACTTGCCACTTTTGGCAAGTTCAGGGATATTTTGTGGAGAGGAATGGCTGAGTGTATAAGTACCCCTCTCTCTCTCCCTTAGTCATTATCTACTTTATGCTCTAGGTTAGTTTCCTTTCTAGTCTTTTTTCTCCATTGTTGTTCTTAGTTCAAGTTTCAATACTTGTAAGTTTAATTCCTAGTTTGATGTTTTCTCGTTTATTAATGTTATAGCTACGGTTGAGATCCTTACTAATATCAAGTTTATTTCCGTTTCTATCGGTTAATTATGTTTTCGCTTCCTAGCATAATTTCTAGTCTTGTTGCTATGAGTGAGTAGTCTTCTAGGCTTGGTCATGGGGTGATCTCTCTCTCATGGATTAGTTGTTTTAGTGGTTTTTTCTATAACTTGATCGTGATTTTAGTAAGGGAAAGGCTTAATCTTTAATTTTCGGCCAAACCAAAGGGGCTAATACCTTCGTTGATCATGTGTTGGCCGGGGCTAATACCTTCGTCTTACATGTGAGGCTAGGAGCTTTTAACGCTACCGGCGTTTGATTTAAGTGATCTCCAAATGAGATTAAGTCATTTCTGAGCTAATGCCATGGTTATGCTCGACTTTTAGCGTTGAGTGCTTCAAGCTAAGTTTGTCTATGCCTTGACTTGGAGTTGTTAGAAAGAAACGGCTAAATTAGCTAAGTCATTGGGCGATTTGAGCCCCTAAACCATGCCGCCTGTTTTTACCAAGCTCAAACCGTTTTTTCTAGTCATTTCACTTTCGTTTTCCATTCTCTAAAGCAAAACCGACAGTTGGCCGTCTTAAACGCCGAAAACCTTACAAAAATCCTACAATCCAATTAAGCTATCTCTGAATCCCTGTGGTACGATCCCGGTCTTACCGGTTTATTGCTACCGACGATCAAGCCCTACGCTTGGGGTTTCCGACCTTATTCCGAAGGCAAAGGTTTTACGGGTTTAAGCAGATACTAACTTAGGCATCGGAGGGCCTTTGCCACGAGAGGCAAATGTGCGCTCACCCCTTGTCTGTTTTACAGGTTAGGGTTCAGGCGAAGGTATTAGGGTTCTGGTTGGACACCACGTGAAGGAAGGAGATTCAGCGCTGTTCTAGATACTGTCTATTTTTCTCCACCTACAATTGGTGCTGTCTGTGGGAAACGAAAGAGTTCCCTTTTGAAATACGACTATGGTGGAAGTAGATCCAGTCACACCGCTCGCTGATAAGAACCAGGCTGGTGGGGGAGGAGATAAATCCCCACCAGGTGCTCCGAGAAAGCCTACCAGCGGACATGATAAGAGGACGAGAAGCAGAGATCCTCTTACCATCCAAGATAACTCCAAGAATAAGGAGGGCAGAACGGCTACAACCTCCACGCGAAGGAGCAAATCCCATCAAAGGGGAGAATCGGTTACACATTCAAAAAGTGTGCATAGCAACAAAGATATCATCGACAAGAAGAGGCAGGAAGTCGAGGAATTTGCTCGACTGATTCGGAAAAGGGAACACGAGATCCGAGAGTTAGAGCGGATCCGAGAACATCTTGAGGACTCTGGATTGTCGCGAAGGAGATCCATGGGAGACGGGCTGGCCATGGTGGAATACACAAAGGCCCCTTCACGAAGAAGGAGGAGCAAGTCCAGGAGCCCCACTCCTGCCAGGAAAAAGGTTTCTTCACGAAAAAGAAGGAGCAGGAGTCCGATCAGGCAAAGAACTCCCCCAAATCACAGGAGGAGCAAGAGCCGAAGCTCCTCACCCGAGGAAGGCGTTAGAAAACACCATAGGGATAGGTACGAGAGACCTGATAATGATTAGAACAGGGCAGTGGCCCACGAATCCAAAAAATGAGAAGATGGGTCCATGACTGCACGAGAAGCAGCAAGGCAGGCCCTGAGTAATATAGCAGCATCACCCTTTTCAAAAAGGCTACAGGATGCACGCTTGCCGAGAAGAGTGAAGCATGGGACGTTCGTACTTTACGAGACAAACGCGGATCCCGTTGCTCACATACAACATTACCAACAGGCTATGTTCATGCATGATGTGGATGATTCCATTATGTGTAAGATGTTCCCTTCAAGCTTGGGAAATGTGGCCTTGTCATGGTTCCATAAGTTGGAACCACGCTCCATACGAGGATGGACGCAGTTAGCAGAAGAGTTCACTGCTCGGTTCTTGACGAGTAGAAAGGCTCCCAAGACATTCGAAAGTCTCTCAATGATGAAGCAGGAGGACATTGAGCCGATCAGAGACTACGCAAAGAAGTACTGGGAGACTTTCAATGAGATAGACAGTTGCAGTGAGGAGTATGCGATTGCTACGTTCAAAACTGGCCTGCCTGTTTGGGGAGAGCTACGCCGAACAAACATCCGGTAGCATCGTTGGCAAGGCTAATGGAGCCTATCGAACAACACGCCAGAATGGAGGAAGGCAGAGTTGTTGCCGAATAGCCAAAGACCCCGGCGAAGAAGGCGGATAAGCCAGAGCCCAAAACTTATCGCGAGAGGAAGGAGTACGGGCAGGTTAAGAAAGAACCGTATAAGGAGAAGCAGGCACCTGATCCTAAGTCATTCTTTTCAATAACCACGGTTTGGAAAGAACCAATCTATAGGATTCTTTATCGAATAAAGAATCAGCCCTACTTCAAATGGCCCCCAAGTCGATCTGGGTGGAGATAAGGATGCAAAACGTGCTACGAATCAGCACTGCAGCTACCACAAGGATTGGGGTCATATGACTGAAGATTGTGAGATGTATAAGAGACATCTCGACGATTTAGTCTCTCGTGGTTACCTTAAGGAATTCATTCAGGAGGATCCCAAAGATAAAGGGAAAGTAATGGAGTTGGATTACGAGCAGAATCCTAAGGGGGTGATCCATATGATACATGGATTGGCCACACCTTATACGAGGAATGAGGTGAGGCTGCTGCAAAGGCAAGCCAAGCACGACCAGCACGTTATGCGATTGGGTAACAAAAGAGGGAGAGAAAGTGAGCTATGCAACAAGGCCATAGTTTTTACGGATGAAGATCTGGGAGAAGTCCAGGTCCCTCACAACGACGCTTTGGTCATAACCCTACGAATAGGGGAATTCAACATTGAGAGAATCCTGGTGGATTCAGGGAGCTGTACAGAGGTGTTGTACTACGATGCATTCAAAAAGCTGGGGCTGAAGCAGACAGATTTGGAACAATCTATCACACCCTTGGTTGGATTCGGTGCAGGTGCAGTTTGGCCCCTCAGGAAAGTGACACTTCTTGTTCGGGCTGGGACAGTGGTCTTAAGGACTGACTTCTTGGTTGTGGATGTACCATCCTCCTATAATGCAATTACAGGAAGGACTTGGTTACATAAGATGAGGGTTGTTTCTTCTACATATCACCAGATGGTGAAATTCCCAGGGTCTAACGGGATCGAGAAAATCAGGGGAAATCAAAAGTCAGCACAACAATGCCTAATTTCCATCATTAAGAAAGTACCAAAGGTCCATCAAGTTCATACGGTAGAAGTACCAGACCAACCGACTGTCGAGGATGTCGGAAGAGATCCGACAGAGAAAGTAATGGAAGGCCTAAAGAAGATACAGATCAACGAGACTGATCCTGAGAGGTATTTTCTAATTGGGGAGTCATTGCCGGATGAGGAGGAATCCGAACTGGTGGGTTTCTTGAAAGAACATGTTGATGTGTTTGCTTGGGTACCGGAGGAAATGCCTGGAGTGGATGCAGATGTGATCTGCCACCACCTAAATGTTGACCCACAGCACAAGCCTGTTATTCAGAAGAAAAGAAGGGCAGCTGTACAGCATGTCGACGCTGTTATTGAAGAAGTAGATCGTTTGTTAGAGGCCAAAGCGATACGAGAAGTCTATTACCCAGAGTGGCTGTCCAACACTGTAGTCGTGAAAAAGAAGAATGGGAAATGGCGTGTCTGTGTAGACTTCACAGACTTGAATAAAGCATGTCCTAAATATAGCTTCCCTCTCCCAAGGATTGATCAACTGGTTGACGCCACTGCTGGGTACGAATGGATGAGTTTCCTCGATGCATATCGGGGGTATCATCAGATTGCCATGTTTGGGCCTGATCAAGAAAAGACTTCTTTTATTACACCACGAGGGTTGTACTGTTATAGTGTTTTGCCCTTTGGGCTGAGAAACGAAGGAGCGACTTATCAGAGGCTGGCGACGATCATGTTCAAGAAACTTCTTGGCCAAACTATGGAGGTATACATAGACGATATGGTGGTCAAAAGCAAAACCCGGCAAGGGCACATTCTGGACTTGAGAGAAGCCTTTGAAATTTTAAAGAAATACAAGTTGAAACTCAACGCCTCGAAATGTGCATTTGGGGTTGGTTCTGGAAAATTCCTAGGCCACCTGGTGACTCTGAGAGGGATCGAGGCAAATCCTGATCAGATAACGGCCTTGCAGAAGCTACAAAGTCCCAAGACTACGAAGGAAGTCTAGAGGCTGACTGGGATGGCTGCGGCCCTCAATAGGTTCATTAGCCGTTCAAGTGATAAGTGTAGGCCCTTCTTCCAGTTGCTAAAGAAAAGAGAAGGATTTGAATGGGGAGCAGAATGTGAGCAGGCATTCCAAGATTTAAAGAAGTATTTGGCTCAAGCCCCCTCTTGTCAACCCCTGACCCAGGTGAGATTTTGGTTTTGTATTTAGCGGTTTCTGAACATGCTGTGAGTGCAGTTCTGTTAAGGGACAAGGGGCCCGAACAAATCCCAGTTTACTATGTGAGCAAAACACTCCTGGACGCAGAAACGAGGTATCTGCCCCTCGAAAAACTGGTCATTGCTTTGAAGACAGCAACGAGAAAATTGCCTCATTATTTCCAGAGCCACAAAGTTGTGGTCTATACTGAATTTCCATTAAGATCACTGCTACGAAAGGCGGATTTCTCTGGACGGATCTCAACTTGGTCCGTCGAGTTAAGTCAATATGATATTGATTTCCAGCCGCGCACTGCAATAAAGGGCCAAGTGTTGGCAGATTTTGTGGCAGAATTCTCACCAACGGTAGCACCTCAGCCTCCTGCGAGACAGGAGCAGAAAGTTGAACTGTCAAAAAGGAAGGTTAAGGCGCCTGCCGAACAAGACCCTTTGGAGTGGAAACTATTTGTCGACGGTTCTGCTTGCAACACCGGTTCAGGTATTGGTATTGTTTTGTTCCCTCCCGGAGGGGTTATGTTGGAGCAATCTGTTCGGCTTGGCTTCAGTGCATCAAATAATGTGGCAGAGTACAAGGCTCTCTTGGTTGGCTTGAACAGTGCAAAAACTCTGAAGGTTAAAAGGATCAGGGTTTATTGTGATTCACAGCTCGTGGTAAACCAACTGTCCGGCGAGTATGAAGCTCAAAATAAGAAGATGGCAGCCTACGTGGAGGCGGCCAAAGGTTTACTTAATACCTTCGAAAGGGTATCTATAGAGCAGATAAGCTCTGGACAGAATTCTCATGCGGATTCTTTGGCTTGGCTGGCTGCAGCTGTTCCTACTGAGTTTAAACGAAAAGTAGCAGTTGACTACTTGGCCGAGCCGAGCATCGGCAGGAGTATAGACTTGGTCCTAGACGTGAACCAAGGACCAAGTTGGATGGATCCAATCGTGGAGTTTTTACGAGATGAAAAACTCCCTTCAGATAAGAAGGAAGCACATAAGATCAAAACCAAGTCTGCAAGGTTTTGGCTGTCCCCCGAGGGGAAGCTATATAAGAAGTCCTTCACTGGGCCTTATTTGCTTTGTGTACATCCCGAGATGGTGCAGAAGTTCCTCCATGAGATACACGAGGGAACATGTGGAAGCCATGCTGGGGGCAGATCTATTGCCCACCGAGCAATTACCTAGGGATACTGGTGGCCACACATGCAGGAGGATGCCAAGGTCTATGTAAAGATCTGTGAGAAATGTCAGAAGTTCTCACCTATGATAAGAACACCAGCCGAAGACCTGGTGCCTTTGACTAGCCCCTGGCCATTTGCCCAGTGGGGAATGGACATCGTGGGTCTACTCCATAAAGCAACAGGAAATCGAAAGTTCCTGTTAGTGGCCACTGATTACTTCACAAAGTGGATCGAGGCAGAACCCTTGGCCAAAATCACTGAACCCATGATAGAAAGGTTTGTGTGGAAGAGTATCATCACTCGATTTGGGGTCCCTTACTCTTTGATCACAGATAATGGGGCACAGTTCCAAAAAAAGTTCAAGACATTATGTTCCCAGTACGGAATAAGGAATTATTACTCGACCCCTGCTTACCCTCAGAGTAATGGGCAAGCAGAAGCTTCCAACAAAACCATTCTAGATAGGATCAAGAAAAGATTGGACAAGGTAAAAGGCAAGTGGCCTGATGAACTGCCCCTGGTGTTATGGGCCCACCGAACAACGCCTAGGAGGTCTACGGGAGAGACCCCTTATTCATTAGCATATGGTACAGAGGCAGTTATACCTTTGGAAGTTGGACTTCCAACCAACAGGACTGCATTGGTTGAGAGTGAGGGTAATGACAGGGCCTTAGAGATTGAGCTTGATTTGGCCGAAGAAAGGAGAGAAAGGGCATTGGTCCACCTGGCCTCGTACCAGGAACAGCTAATGAAAGGCTATAACAAACATGTCCACCCTCGAGAATTTGGTATTGGGGACCTTGTGCTTCGAAAAGTATTTGGCAATACCAAAGTGGCTAATGAAGGAAAGTTAGGAGCAAATTGGGAAGGTCCGTATCGAATAACTGAAATTGTGGGCATTGGGGCTTATAGGTTGGCAGACCTGGACGGGAACCCGGTGCCAAGGCATTGGAATGTCCACAATTTGAGAAAGTTCTTTGTTTAAAAAGACTTTTGGTTTATCATTTATTCTGTTTTAGGATTATGTTATTGTGTGGGGATTACGGAGAAAATTTCTTTGTTTTTACTTCTGTTAGTTGCAAGGGGTACGCGTAACGACTCCTTGAGTTTGAAAACTATGAATAGAAGTTATGATTTTGCAACATATTTGATTTTTTCAGAAATTTTGTTTCTTCTAGTATATGGTTGTTTTTTAATTTATGAATTCGAATAATGGCAAAGTTGCCCTTTCTTCGTATTGGGGAGCAGGTAATGAGTATAAACGCCTTAGAAACGTACGAATTCACGTATCAATTATCTTAGTACGAGAAACTTAGATTAACTAAGTACGAAAACCTTAGAATAGGGATGAATGCCTTGTAACGTACGAATATACGTATCACTGTCTAAGCACGAAAAAATACTAAGACTATACAAGTACGAGAGAAACTTGTTTGCACGGATTGTTAAGTGCGACAAACTTAACATTCTGTTCAAGTACGAGAAACTTATAAGAAGTACGAAAAACTTAATTTCCTGTTTAAGTACGAAAAACTTAATTTCCTGTTTAAGTATGAGAAGCTTAAACATGTATGAATCAAGTGATTCCAAAGTATGAAACACTTGGGAACAAAACATACCGAAATTATGTCCACAACTGATTGACCAGGTATGAATAAAACTGGTATTATACATTGAGTAAATAAAAACATTAGATGCATAGATTCTTCTTGAGTTACGATAAAAACTCGAAACTATGAGCAAGGACGAAAAACTCGTCTCCTTCCCAAGTACGAAATACTTGAACGACAAAACTATGGAATTCGATTAAAGTACGAAATACTTAAGTTTCTTATTTGCATAAATTACTAAGTATGAAAACTGAAATACACACGAACATGTGTACAAACAGCAAGGTATGAACAATACTTAAGTACGAAACACTTAATGTATACGTAAGACTAGGTACGGGGAACTTAGCAGGTCAACATAAAAGTCTGGCCACGAATGGCCGAGCAAAACAATTCCTAGGCCAAGCAGAGGCCACAAAAACTAGAATAATGCCACGAAGGGCTGAATACTTGTTTTAAAAGTAAGTAATATCTGATGCCATGCAGGGCTAAAGATCACGGCCACACAGAGCCTCTCAAAAAGACTGTTCATGAAAACGAAAAGGACTTACCAAAGATCAGTCCAGGTTCTGGACCTCTGGGGTGGTGTTGCTTGGAACCTCTGCGGCATTGCTATCTCCAGCTGGTTGTTCTTCTAAATTGACAGTTTCAGTGGTTGCTCCTCCAATGGTTGGTTGTTCAGGATGTGCTTCCTGAGACCCAGATTGAGCACCTTGGGACTCCATCTGCATTTCCTCAACTGCATCTGCAAAATCGTCAATCTGCTCCTCGATATCATCCACAGGGGGCTCCTCGGAGTCATGGGATTGCTGAAGACGTTTGCTGGGCAGATCGTTGTCCACCCAGAGGCTGGAATCTTTAGGGACTCCAACTTTCATCAGACACGACTCCCAGCATACACCCAGATCTGGTCCTAGATGCCAGGCATCTGCTCCACATAGTTTGCTGTTGCAGCATCGAAGCCCTTCTGGAATCCATCTTCGTGGGCTGCTTTCTTGGTGCTGTCGATCTCAGATAGCGCCTGACGAAGGTTCTCTTTGGCAGTGTCAAGCTTCGTCTTCATCTCATCGGCTTCCAGCTTGGCTTTATCTCTCTCTCTTTCCACCCTTGTGACTGATCAAATCAAGCGGGTGTTTTCATTCATCAGTCTGATTCTCTCAGCATCAGCTTCCTGAAACCTCTGTCCCAAGGTAACCATCTTTTGGATAAACTAGAGGGGAGCCAAAGAATTTTTTAGTATGCAGTTAGGAATTTTTATCTACCTCAAGAATGGTGAAACAAAAAGTTAGAAGAAATAAATAAAAATACCTTAATTCCACTAACGAGTCCAGTGAAAACAAGCCGATCAGAAGCAGTTGAGGACTCCTTCTGCATATCCACAGGGAGCAGCAGACTCTGAGCAAGGGCCAGTGCGGTCTCCGTCGAGCTCACACTGTCTCCAACGTTCACTGGGCGGTCCCCCCTCATGAGTCGAGGGGCCCAGGCCTCGTGAACTACCTGGGTGACCGATGAGGGAGTCTCCAGATTTGGTGTAGGAGTTTGTAAGTCTGAGGCCCCGGCTTCCTGATGCCTTGGGCGTTTGTCCCGGTGGGCATCAGTAGCCTCAAGGGAACCCTCTTGTTCCCGAGGAGAGGAGGAGGACTGTGTTCCAGGCCCTCTGGTGTGACGAGGTGCCGGAGGGGCAAGACCAGTGGAGGCCACCCTGCCCGGGGCACCACGTCCCCGAGGAGAAATAGTGAGAAGGGTGCTAAGATTTAAGGGTTGGTGAGACATGATACCTGAGATTGGTGGGGATGGAGAATATCCTGCAGAAGATGACTGACTGGTGTCTTGTTGAAAAGCTGACTGTTTGGGCTGTTGTTGGATGGTCTCTTGATGACGAGAGGACCTTCTGAGTATTAAGCGAGGTAGGGGGATCCCCTCGGAAATTGGAACCTCTCTTGACTGTCCGGCGATTGTTACCTCAGCACCTGTCCTCGAACTCCTGGGTTGGGGAGCAGTCGAGGTGGACGCACCGCTGGTACTTGGGTTGGCAAGTCTTTTATCAATAAAACCCCTGTAGGCTGGATCGTAGCCTAGCAAGACGCTTGCGTCACGTCCCCGTCCAACAGTTCGCGTACCTGTAACCCCTTTGTATTTTAGAACTACGTTGATGTCCGCTGTTCGGACGTAGCTGGGTTCCCTGGTTGGGCGTTTATTGGCATTTGTTGCTGAAATGACAAAGCAAAAGGGAAACGTTCAGAGATATGTCTTCAGTATGGAGGGATAAGTGAAACAAACTGAAACTAAAAAAAAGAACAGAAATTAGAAGCGTACGTGGGAAGCCCCATTCGTGGGGAACGTGGACACCCACCACTTGGCCATCTTCCCCCATGGGCTCGAAGGCTTCAGTTACGTAGAGGAAATCCATCTCGAGATCTCGAGCAGAGTCTGGCAGGTTAAGCACGAAGCGCTTCTCTGCCTTTCTCACTTTTAGGTAATAAGTATTGTATTCTCGGTTCAATACAATACTGTACCACCACTGGATATCCCAGATTCGTAACTGGGTCCCCAGGATCCTATTTAGAGCTACTACTCCCATCACTAATCTGAAAAAATTAGTCGACACTTGCATGGGGTTGAGTCGATACCAGTTCAGAGTTCGACGAAGTAGTGGGTCAAGGGGGAAACGAACTCCGCCCTCAACAATAGCCACGATTGGGATACACGTTCTATCCCATTTACAGGCGTTCCTAATCGCACCCAGAGGGGCAAATTCTAAACCGACGGTGTCAGGTATGTTATAATCCTTCCTAAAAGCTGCCATCGCGGTCGGGGTTTCACAAAGCTTCCTAAACTTTCCAGGTTTAGGCTCATTATCATCCGCCATGGATATTATGGAAAGCTCTACGACAATAAAAGCGAAATCTGGGAATGGGAATGAACAGAGCCCTAAGAACGAATCTGAGAACGAAATCTCAGAATGAAATGAAAGGAAAGGTGAGATTGAGAGTCTTACAGAGGTGTAGTGAAGATTTCTTTGGGATGGAATCGAGTTGCAGACGGCGGCGATGGCGGGTTGAAGATGAAAAGTTTCGTCTGGTTTCGAGAGAGAGAGGAAACTGAGATTCGAGCTTTTTTGGGTAAAAAACCCAAAAAGATACCCTTTTTTGGGTTTAAGAGTAGAGTAACGAAGACGAAGCGTCTCCGCTGACGACGTTACGTAAAAGGTAACGGCCACAGTAGTTGGATAGCTGGTGATCAAACGCCGTTTGGCCAAAACATCAGTTCGAATTTAATGCGAGGTGTACGAAACACGCCACGTGGAGTCATTATTTCGAGAAAATTATGACTAAACCGCCAAAAGATATTAATGGAAACCCAATGACTATATCTGCACGGGATCTGGTCTGTTCGACCTTAAGTTCGTTCTTTGAGCTTTACTCATCATCTTGAATAGTAGTAATGAGCAAAAGCTGGGGAGCAATTGTGGGGAGGTATTCCCGGACAGGTACAAATAGTGGCCGAACACGTGGTGTGACGGATCCGTGTAATGAGAAAAGTGATATGGGACTCCATATGAGATGAACGGCGGCGGAAAGATCCGGTGCGCCAAGGGGGCACCAGAGTAGACAGTCTGTTCGGCTGATGTGGCCCAGTGACATGAGAAGACATTAGATAGTATAGTCTGTTCGGCTTAGGTGGGCCAGTGACATGAGAAGTCGTGTACTTATGCAGTTTGTTCGGTAGGAGCACGTGCCGAACAGATGGAGTCGCCTGATGAAACGTTGTCTTAAGAGATAAGGCAATAGGAGTGTTCTGGGAGAAGAACCCAGTATACGGTAAAGATAAGTAAGGGGACAGTCCTATTATGGGACAAATTACACTAGAGGAAGAGACCCTATGAGTAAGGGGTCTCAGTTGATTGGGCAAGAGATTCCCAGGAGAGCCAGATTTCTTATACGAAGTAAGAGACTTGGGGCAATGAGGACGCTTGAAGAGCAAGCAAATGGATATCTATAAATACAAGGTAAACCTAGAGGCAAAAGGTACGCAATAAGTTGCATTCATTCCACACTTTCCTACTGAGAATTAGGGTTTTGATACAGTACGAGATACTAACTTAGGCATCGGAGGGCCTTTGCCACGAGAGGCAAAGGTGCGCTCACCCCTTGTCTGTTTTACAGGTTAGGGTTCAGGCGAAGGTATTAGGGTTCTAGTTGGACACCACGTGAAGGAAGGAGATTCAGCGCTTTTCTAGGTACTGTCTATTTTTCTCCACCTACAGTAATAATGAGTATTTGTCATGCGAAAAAAGGTAAAGTCACAGTGGCCAAAAAGAAAAAAATTTATTTATTTATAATCTTATAGTATTCAATATGAATATAATTTTTCTAATTGACTTGATTCCAAAAACACAAGTCTTGTAGTAAGAAATAGTCATTTACAATAAAAAAATTGCCACATATGCAGTATAAACACACAGACCAAGTTTGAAAAATCATGTAAAGGGGGGAAGTCTGCAAAAGCGCAAGAAATGGAGCGGGAGAGATACTGATTTTCTTACCGCATGACCCCAAGAAAAATAAGCTACTTGTCTTATTTAGCCAAACAACCAAGTTTGAAAAGGGAGAGTGGCTCCCAGAGCCGGCTTATAGCCAAGGTGAGGGAAGCCTGCGCTTCCGGCCCCCGAAAAAAATTAAAAACGAGGGCCCCAAATTTTTAGGATTCCTATATAATATATGTATATATGGTCCAAAAAAATTGCACTAGCCTTCTTTACACAAAATAAGCCCAATTGAAATTTAGGAGCCACAAAATAGGCCCAAATTGTGGAATTATTTATTAGAAACACTAACGCGTTTAAAAAAAATAACATAAGGGTCTGCAGGAACTAGGAAGATATAGCCAATCAAAAAAGAAGATCATCAAAAAAGAAAAAGAAGAAGATATAGCCGATCATAAGGACGGCTATGTTGTCTATCGAGAAGGAGTTGGTGAAGTAGCTTGACTATGGAGACTTAATCAGTACGTTTGCAGCAAAAAGTGCAAGAAGAATAATTTTCAAATGATGGATTTTGAAGTATTGTAATAGTTGCATTTTTTTGGGATAATTATATGCTTCTATTTTGTAATGGTAAATCTTTTGTATTGGTTTTTTTTTTTTATGACTCTTTGTTGACCACTTTTGTATGAAAAATATAAGGTGCCTGTAGACATCTCCCAAACGGGGCATCGCCATACAGATTGATCATGTTTGTTTGCTCGGTTGGTTGCTTGCTTCGTAAACCAAAATCATGGACATTCCCATGGCTAGGAACATCGCCACATGATAGCGGTTATCATCAAAACAGAGTCGCCACACAGTTTATTAAAACTGGGAAAATAGATAGAGATTCTGGATATGGGAGCCAAAAGTACAATAAGGGGAAGGTGTTAGGCACCCCTCTTTGCCCAGTCGTGAGACTGGCCCATAATCGTTCAACATAAGACGTGTAGATGCTTTGTTTAATTCCAACACATAGTCTGTTTATTTATTCCTTTAAACAGTAAGTAAAGTGAGCCTGTGCGATAAGTAAAGCATGTGTTAGAAAGCAGAAAAGCAAACAAACTGTCCCAGGGAGATGGATCCCGCGGCCGGTGAATGGATGTCACGGCCGAGGGATCCTCCTGGTTTGATGTACCGGCCGAGGGATCGAAGCCCCGGTCGGTGTTCTTCCTCACACCAGACAAAAAGATTAACAAATAATCAGAAAGTTGTGATTAAGCGTAAGAACAATAAATAAAACAAACCAGAGGCCGTTGGGCCTCACCACCTTGATCCCTCAGTTGCTTGATTGCCTTGGATTGGGTGTGATTGACTGATTGCTTGATTGAAAACCCTAGAGTTAGGGTTTGAACTTCGGGGTTTGATCGCCGGACTGACGGCTGCCTTCGGGAGGTTAGGATTTTTGAAGAGTGGGTTTGAGAGAGTATTTGTGTGCAGAGTTTCGAGGCTTGAGAGAGTATATACTCTAATGAATTTCGTGTGTTTATTTTCGGAGTCCAAAGGCCCTTTATATAGGCAATTGGTGACTCACTCCGGCCAATCAAATCACGAGATGGTAATTGCAATTGCAATGCATCTTTAACTCTACGTCGTAATCTCTGAGCGTAGCCCGAACGCATCGGGAAGGTAGTGTAGTTGGATCAAACGTCTGACAGAACACGTTCCAGAGTCTGAAAAAAGGTCGATCTAGCGGCCGAGTAAAGGATATCACGGCCGAGGAATGGATGTCTCGGCCGAAGGATAGATCTTGCGGCCGAGGGATTGATCTCTCAGGGAGATTTTGCTAGCAACAGGTTGCTCGGGTGAGGAAATGATGTTAGGGCCGTGGGATCGATGTCACGGCCGACAGATGGATTCTCCTAGGCTTCTGTATTTCAGTCTGAAAGGCTGTATGGCTTTGAATTGGGTCCTCTAAGTGGCTCAAAGTTCTTACCGAAAGTCCTAAGGTTCTCAAGGAAGCAATCAGCAGTCATTGTATCCATTTCATCATCGGGATGGTCTCAAGGTGGGACTTGAAATAATCGTTAGGCCAAATTGGAGTGTCTACAGATGCCCCTCTTTGACTGTACTCAGACGGATCGCGAGACATGTTTGAGTAAGAGTCAAAGCTGTAAAAAGCAACTCAATTTGGTCCAACCACTATTCCAAGGGTTTTTGAAAAAGGTTTTGTTATGGTCGGGCCGGGAGGCTGCCTACGTATTCCACAAGGGAAATTCAGACCAACCGTAGTTCGGGCAATAAAACAAAAGAAAAAGTTTGGAGGGTTAGAGACAGAAGACGTACCTTAGGGCTTTAAAAAGCCGTAGTGTGACGTACCTAGACTGAGCCAGGGTTTTGCCGAAGAGTAGTTGAAGGAGCGCGGGGCTACCTGGGGAGTTTTTGCGGAGAGCTTCCTTAGTATTTTGGGGTAGATCAGTACACGGCAGGTGCGTTTGCTTTTCTTGATCATCCTTACTTTGACTGAAAGGGACTCGGCAGAGTAGCTTATCCTTGCGAATGAGCTGGAAGGAATTGATGTAATGGGGTGGAATCCGAACCATCTGCTGGGATGAGTCGGACGCCGTTTGTTTTTGAGATATGGGGGCACAGGGCCATTTACTGGAGCACGGAGCTTTGCGGAATGAGGGAACTGAGGCACGGAGCCGGTTGTAGTCATGAGGCGAGAGCCTGGAGAGTGATGGAATCGAGGCGTGGAGCCTGTTGCAATCTTGAGGCGAAGGCCTGAGGAGATTGGATTGATAGGACCGAAGCGCGGAGCTGGTGTTGATCATAAGGCGAGAGCCTGAGGTGATTAGATTGAGGCGTGGAGCCTGCTGTGGTTTATGAGGCAAGGGCCTGAAGTGAGCTTTAGAGTTTCATGGGACCGAAGCGCGGAGCTGGTATTGATCATAAGGCGAGAGCCTGAAGTGTCAGAGCTTAAAACTTGACATGATTTGAACCGAAGCATAGAGCTGGTTGCATTCTGGTGGTCTGTGCACGGAGCTTTCTCATCATAAGTGTTGGCGTAGAGCCAAAGGATCGAGGCGCTGAACCGATCAATAAAATCGAGGCGTAGAGCCGGTTGTTTGCAGGGTTGACCTGTTTCATGAGAGATATGCAGAGTGTATATGTGCGATGCTTGTTAGATGTGAATAGATATGCAGACTCGATGTGGATGCAATATGTGCACGGGCCCGTGCGTGTGTGTTTGTTTTAAAGCTTAGAGCTTCTATCAAGTTCCGGACTTGAGCATTCAGAGCGTAGAGCATTCGGACGGCAGAATCCGAGCATTCAAAGTACAGGTTTTGAGCGTCCAGTACGCAGTGGTTGGGCATCCAAGCGTAGAGCTTGAGCATTCAAGTGTATAACTTGAGCATCCAGTACACAGTGGTTGGGCATCCAAGCGTAGAGCTTGAGCATTCAAAAATGTTAGATTTTTGAGCATTCAGGCGTTGAGCCTGAGAATAGATATCTTGATTGTTGGGGTGGCGTAGAGCCTGTTGCTTGTTTACGGCTTCGAGCAAGTTGAGACAATGGGCTTAGAGCCGCTGAGTTGTAATAGCGAGCGTAGAGCTGCTGAGTGAATGAGTACAGGCGTAGAGCCTGTTGCTGTGATAGCGAGCATAGAGCTGCTGAGTCGAAGGCTTAGATCTGCTGAATGAGTGTATATAGGCGTAGATCCCGTCAATAATGGGCCTCGAGCCGCTAGATTGGTTGTTATGACTGCTGGGAATGGCAAACGTAGAGCTGCTGATAGTGATTAGGCTTGGAGCCGTCAGGTGGGTGAATACAGGCATAGAGTCTGTTGAGGTAACGGGCGTAGAGCTGCCGAGTGAATGAGTACAGGCGTAGAGCCTGTTGCCGTGATAGCGAGCATAGAGCTGCTGAGATAGTAAACATAGGCTTCGAGCCTGTTAAAAACTTGATTGTGTACGGCTTCGAGCCAGTTGAAACGATGGGCTTGGAGCCGCTGAGTTGTGATAGCGAGCGTAGAGCTGCTGAGTCGAGGGCTTGGAGCCGCTAAGTGAGTTGCTATGGCTTTGAGCCAGTTGAGATGGTAGATATAGGCTTCGAGCCTGTTGAAGTAATGGGCTTCGAGCCGCTGAGATAGTTGCTATGGTTTGGAGCCATTCGAGATAATGGGCGTGGAGCCGCTGAAATGGTATAAATGGGCGTAAAGCCGCTATGATAAAGGGCTTCGAGCCACTGGGTGATAGTAGACGTAGGCTTCGAGCCTGTTGAAGTAATGGGCTTCAAGCCGCTGAGAAGGTTGCTATGGCTTTGAGCCGCTGAGATGGTAGACATAGGCTTAGAGCCTGTGGAGGTAGTGGACTTGGAGTCACGGTGTTTGGTGAGTGGATAGACATGGTGATGGGCCTCGAGCCACTGAGTGAGTATAGGCATAGAGTCGCTGAGTGAATTGACTTGTTTTGGCCAGCAGTTTGTGGAGAGGGAGTTCCTCATGCTTGGATATGCCCCCAAGTCTTGTTTTGATCATGTTGCATTGGCTCGGGGATACCCCCAAGGCTACTTGGTTGGTTGAGGATTTAGAAGTCAGTAGTGGCTTGAGTCAGTGCACAGAGCAAGACTTGATATGGCTGAGGGAGATAGATTGGGCGGCCAGGAGATCGATCTCTCGGCCGAAGGATTGATGTCTCGGCCGAAATATCGAATACTCGGCCGTTTAATCGGTTCGTTTCCAGGGGCCTATAAAAGGCCACGGCCTCAACCGTTTCATTTCACTTTCCTTTCTTTCCTCTCTGTTTCCTACGTTCGAGACTTCCACCGAAGATCCCTTCCACTTCTCCTTGTTTCTGACAGCTCCGGGCCGTGGGTGATATGCTGACGTGGCTAGCGTGCGCGGAGGGAGACCGCGTTGTTTTCGGTCCTGTCTTGATGCTTGATTAGAGGCCCTTACATGGGTAGCTTCGATTAGGGATCCTTACATGGGTGACTTGCCTTCGTGACGCGGAGCTCTTGGTGTGGCGGTGGTACGCGGTGTGGTGATTTTTCTGGGCCATGTAGTGATTCTTTTGAGCCATGTGGTGTCCCTTCTGTACCGTAGTACTCCCCTGGTATACACCGTCCCAGGGGCATCCTCTCCTTTTTTGCAGCTGGTCTCTGGTGTTTAGATCACCAGAGGGTTCGGCATCCTCTTCTGCTTCCCCTTTCTTTTTTGTTTTTCTGTTTCTCTACCTGCATAGGTTAGTTCGACAGGAAATCGATGTATAGTTTGTTTAGGAAATGTGGGATGATCCACCTTGTGATGTAAAAGGCTTTCGTTATATGAAGCAAAAATCTTCCGCTCTGTTATGTGATTCGTGTATGCCATATCTATGTTGTTTGTACGTAATAACTTGTTAATCCAACGAAACGAATTGAAACGTGGAAACAGTCTGTAAAATGGCCGTTCTGGCGGCCAACCTATCGATTACGCGGCCGAGGCTTTGATCTGGCGGCCGAAGGATCATTTTGTCTGCCTGGGTTTGACTTACAGGTCAACCCTGATTTTCATGGGCCGATGGATAAATCCTACGGCCGTTATATCGAAGTGCCGGCCGAGAGACCGACCAAAATTCCGAGGATTAAGAATCCGATTCCGATTCGAACTAAGACTCGACTTAGTTCTATAAATACGCGTTCTACGAACCCGATAGCATTGTCAGTAGCAATTCCTTACATATGGCACAAGCAGTCCTTAATCAGTGGTTGATCTCCTTCAATGGCCTCGACCGTTTACACTTTAAGTCCTTTGGCATGGACTTCCTCTTTTCCCTTTGTCAAATTCCTGTGAATTTTGCATTTCTTAGGGCAGCTGCTAATTTGTGGGACCCTGATTTTCACGTCTTTCGATTTAGGAGAGAGGAGTTGTGCCCTACTATCGAGGAGTTTGCGGCCATCATGGGTCATTCAGATAGGGAGGGTTTCGTTGTCCCTAATCCTTTGTTCAACCGAGGTGATCTCCTGAAGGATTCACTCCAAGTTCAGAAACATGAAGTTAAATTTTTCCTAGTGAAAGGAAGGTTGGAGATCTTGCAACTTATTCAGCGTTTTGGTACAGCTGAGGCTCATCGTCAAGTTTCCCTACAGAAGGCGTGCTTTCATGCGTTGTGCATTTGTCTCCTTCATTACTATTTGCTTGGCCCTTCCTCTGGTCATGCTGATCCTGTACTACTTAACCTTGCTCAACAGATTGGAAACCGTGTAGGTTTCGCTGGCTTAGTTTTGGCAGAGACCTTGATGGGTCTAGACGTGATGAAGGGTAGTCATACAGCTCAGTTCTCAGGCAGTCCTTTGCTATTGCAGGTTCGCTCTTTTATTTGTTTATTTGTCAAGCTTTATCTTTTCACTCATCACTCTTTTGTTTTGACTCACGTGTTCTCTCAACTCACAATTTTCCCTTGTTCTCTAGGTGTGGTTGTTTGAGAAGGTAAAGGTGTGGGATGGGCCGGAGCGACTTCCTTATAATCCAGACCAATGCACGGAGCGTCACATGATTAAACAGTTCCCAACTGAGGCTGCTTGGGAAGCATGGATGAAGACTTGCAGAGGTGATTGGATTCAATGGGTTTGCCCCCTGGTATGGTATTGAGAACATGACTGCGAGTACCATGAACCATTTTGGTGTAGCAGTGATTGGTATTACTCGAGTCGTTTTCTACTTTCCTGCTCGCTTTCAAAGGCAGTTTGGGCCTGAACAAACCGCAATCCTTGGTGACCCTGAGTACACCGTCTCTAAGATCCATGATGCCAACTTCCGTCGCAATATGCTGCGTTTTTGGCCAAATAGAGTGATGCAGGAGGTTGCTGAGAACTTCTTTGTCAAGCTATCGGGTTCTTACAAACGCTGGTTGAAGAAAAACCTTTTGAAGGATAGTAGTGCAAAGAGAAGGAAGACCTAGAGGCTGACGCTTTGCTTATGTTTTTCAAAAGATGTTTGTTTGATTTTAGCTTTCATGGATTAAGAATTGTTTAGGTTTGCTTTGTCATTTCCCTTTGGAAATCATAAAACATTTGGTCGTTTTATTTTAGAGATGTTATTGCCATGATTTGATAGTGAACATACTTTAGGATAGACCTAGAAATTTTGGAAGTGATGATGATAGCAGTGGCCGGATCTCAAATTTTGAGATTGCCTACGTATCCCATAGAGGGAATCAGGTCATAAACGTAGTTCCGACAAAGGGGATTTGTTTTGTTTTTTAGTTAGGGTCCACTCGGGTGTTTTCCTCTCCTTTTGTGCTCTAAATTTTGCCTAGAACCGCCCTTGCGGGTTTTCGATCTAGCGAGCGTTTTATTTATGCCTTAGTTTTTGCCTAAGCCGCCCTTGCGGGTTTTCGACTTAGTAGACTGCTCTAATTTTTGCTTGGATCCGCCCACCCTTGTGGTTTTCGGTCCAACGAGCATCTCTCATGGGTAATACTTCCTCAGCTTGTCAATGTTGACTGGCGTTGCGAATTCCATTCCATCCAAGTCTGCAATGTATGCTGCTCCTCCAGAAAGTATGCATTTGATAAGGTAGGGGCCTCCCCAGTTTGGTCTAAACTTGCCCCTTGGGTCTGAGACGTGGCGACGAATTGCTTTGAGCACCATGTCTCCTACCTTGACGTCCCTAGGTTTCACCTTTTTGTTGAATGCTCGTGTAATGCGGCGTTGATACCCTTGTACATGGTATAGCGCTCTCAGCCTCCTTTCGTCTAGTAGTACCAACTCATCGTGGCGATTTTGAACCCAGTCTTCTTCGATCATTCCAGTCTCAGCCAGAACCCTTAACGAAGGTAATTCCAGTTCGATAGGCAAGACAGCTTCCATTCCATAAACCAGAGAGTAGGGAGTGGCCCCAGTTGAAGTCCTTTCAGTTGTTCGATAACCCCATAGTGCCAGAGGTAGCATTTCTGGCCAGTCTGTGTAAGTGTCGGTAGTCTTCCGCAGAATCCTCTTGATATTCTTGTTTGCAGCCTCAACTGCTCCATTAGTTTGAGGTCGGTAAGTAGATGACCGATGATTCCGTATCCCAAATTTGGCAAAAAGCTTCTTTGTCGCCCCCTTGAAGTGCGATCCATTGTCATAGACGAACTCGTGAGGTACACCATATCGATAGATGATATTAGTGCGAATAAATTTGGCCACATGAGTGGCTTTGAGAGTAGCATAAGAAGCTGCTTCTACCCACTTGGTGAAGTAGTCAATGGATACCAAAATGAACTGATGTTTATATTTTCCCTTTGGATTTATGCTTCCAATGACGTCTATCCCCCAAGTGGAAAATGGCCAAGGGGATGTCATGCTATACAATTCCGTAGGGGGAATACGCATACGATCAGCGTGAGTTTGGCATTTGTAGCATCGGCGGACATAATCAGCGCAGTCGGCCTCCATTGTAGTCCAGTAATATCCCTGACGTAGGATCTTCTTTGCCATCGTTGCCCCATTCATGTGTGGCCCACAAATTCCTTCGTGTATTTCCTCCATTACCTTGCGGCTGTCCTCCGTTGTGACGCAAAGTTGACTTGGACCCAAGTGTGCCCTTCGATACAATGCTCCTCCACATATTACAAATCGGGCAGCAAACTTCCGCAGAGCTGTTTTGTCTTTCGAGGTGGCCTCGGATGGGTATTCTCCTTTTTCCAGGAATTCCTTCACGTCTTCGTACCATGGCTTGCCATCGCTTTCACCTTCCTCGGTAAAGGTGCATTCACATGCTGGTTTAACCTTTTGCTCGATCATGAGAGGCCGCATTGTGAATCCCAGGGGTATTTCGACCATAGATGCTAATGTTGCCAGTGCATCTGCAAATCTATTGCTCACTCGAGGAGTGTGTGTGAAGATAACGGAATCGAAATGTGGAATTAGATCTTCCAGCACAGAGTGATATAGCTTCAGTGTATCTTCCTTGACCTTCCAGTCTCCTCTGGCTTGAGATACCACCAGGTTTGAATCCCCAGTGACTTCTACCCTTTTTGCCCCTAGCTCCAGGGCTGCCTCCATTCCAGCAATACAAGCTTCGTATTCAGCTTGGTTGTTAGTGATCTCAAACCTCAGTTTATATGACAAAGGGATGTGGGAATCGTTTGGGGAAACTAGCAATACTCCTATGCCGTATCCACATTGGTTTGATGCTCCATCAAAGTAAAGTTGCCAGGTGTCGTCTAAGAGACATAAGATGTCCTCGTCGGGGAACATGAAGTCCTCTGCCTCGGCCTCTGTCACAGGGTGATCTGCCAAGAATTCTGCCACAGCTCTTCCCTTTACTGATTTCCTTGTCATGTATTTGAGGTCGAATTCTGCTAGCAGCAATAACCACCTAGCTAGCTTTCCGATAAGTGCTGGCTTTTCGAAAAGATACTTGATTGGGTCTAAACGAGAGACCAGCACCACCGGATGTGCTAACAGGTAGTGCCTCAGTTTCTTTGTGGCCCATACTAGCCCCCAACAGGTTTTCTAGAGGGGAGTGTACCTTGTCTCATAGTCCATCATTTTTTTGCTGAGGTAGTATATGGCGCACTCTACTTTGGCGTTGTTTTCTTGTGCTAGCATGCATCCCATGGATGTGTCTGTTACTGAGAGATACAGAATTAATGGCTTCCCAAGGATGGGCGGTGACAGTACAGGTGGATTCTGAAGATATTCTTTGATTGCCTCGAACGCTTGCTGACAGTCTTGGCTCCATTCAAAATCAGTACCTTTCTTCAGTAGCTTGAAAAGAGGTTCACAGGTGGTTGTGAACTTGGAAATGAACCTGCTGATGAACTGTACCTTCCCCAAGAAACTCTTTACTTCCTTCTCCGTCCTAGGTGGTGATATCTCCATGATAGCCCGTATCTTGGAAGGGTCTACCTCGATTCCTCTTTGAATGATGAGGAATCCCAACATCTTTCCAGCTGTTACCCCAAAAGTGCATTTTTGAGGGTTAAGACGTAGTTTGTAATTCCTAATCCTCTCAAAGAACTTTTGGAGTGCTCCATGGTGTCCTTCCCTTTCCTTTGATTTGACTATCATATCGTCGACATATACCTCGACCTCTTTGTGCATCATGTCGTGCAGCAGTGTTGTTGCCATCCTCTGGTAAGTGGCTCCAGCATTCTTCAACCCAAACGGCATCACTCGGTAGCAGTAGGTTCCCCAAGGCGTAGTGAAGGTGGTTATCTCTCTATCCTCAGGAGACATAAGGATTTGATTGTACCCAAAGAATCCATCCATGAAGGATAGCAATGCATGGCCTGCAGTGTTATCTACTAGCTTGTCTATGTGCGGTAATGGGAAGTCATCCTTTGGACTGGCCTTGTTGAGATCTCGGAAATCTACGCAGACCCTGATTCCTCCAGTTTTCTTTGGTACGGGAACGATGTTAGCTACCCATTGTGGATATTCGGTGACTATGAGAAAACCGGCGTTGATTTATTTAATGACTTCTTCTTTTATCTTTAGGACCCAATCAGGGCGCATACGTCTCAGTTTTTGTTTAACTGGTTTTGCATCAGGATGAAGGGGAATTTTATGTTGAACAATTTCAGGGTCTATTCCAGGCATGTCCTCGTAAGACCAGGCAAAAACATCTTTGTATTCTTTTAGCAAAATGATTAGTTTTTCACTTTCTTGAGGGGATAGTGCGGCACCAATTTTAAACATTTAAGGCTCGTTTTCAGAGCCTATGTTTATGTGATTATTTCCTCAGAAAAAGGTTTAGCGTGCCTTTCTTCTTCTCTCTCGATGAATTCTAGAATTTCTTCCTCAAAGTTTGGTTTGTCGGAATCCACACAATTGATCATAGGTAAAGTGAAATACTCTAAATCTTCCTTCTTATTGCTAAAATTATCAAAAGACATTTCAGAGTCGAACTCAAAGTAAATATTATGCCTTGGTATTTTAACCAGGTTTTCCTCACTAGACTTAGTAGTTTCGAAAGATGAAAAGCTTGACTCAGACTGAGTCGACTCGGAGTCGGAATCGGAATCAGAATCAGAATCAGAACTAAGATCAGAATTAGCGCTTTTCGTTTTGTATTTCAGAGTGTGTTCCATGGTCCAGTTAGGGTAAGCCCCTTTTTCAGCATCCATAATCAGTTCAGAGCAGTCTTTTTCATCACCAAGGTTGATCACCAGTACTTCACTGTCACCTTGATTCGCACTTTCATCATTGTCACCCTGCAAGTCTTGGAGGGCCATTTGATTTGCTATTGCTGTTATCTTTTCCAATTGAGCTTCAATCTCTGCTTCGTTGTTGTTGTCGACTCGTCGTGTGCCAACAAAGTCCCACCAATTACCAAAGCTATCTGTGATGGGGTGGATCACCCTTATTTCATCGTTGGTGACCCCCTCATCAAAGAGTAGGTTCAGTGATACTTCGTCTAGTGGGTCATTGTCGATAGACCCTTCTTCCTTTGCCTCTTCAGTTTCGAGGTTGTTGACCTCGTCTATTGGCCAATAATCGTCGGTAGGTGCATAGGGGTCATAAAAATAGATTGGAACCCTGCGAAGCCCTTCTTCGTCGATCAGGTCTTCTACTTCTTCCTCATAAACCGTTCCAGCGAACATGACATGGTTATCTTCAATGATAGTCACCATAGGCTTTGGTTGATTTACTGGAGTGATGTATTTGGAGGGTTTGAAGTCTTCAACAGCAAAGTGGAGCGGACCAGACAGCTTGGTGACAACTTGAAAGTGCGAATCAGACATGAATAGTGATGCAGTCGTTTTTCCTGAAAAGGTTTTTGCTTTAGTTAGATTGATTAATCTTACCTACTGTTTTTTTGACTTAGAGAGATTCCTAAGGTTTAACCTGCAAAAGAGAAACTTTACAATATACACATATACAATGGGTGTGAGGAAGAACTCGGAAGTAAAATGCAAGTAGGTTCCTAGCCTGTAGGTTCCTATCTTAGTTTGATGAGTTCTATGGCTTTCTAAAACATGCAAGGTTTTGGTAGTCTCAGGGTGCTCCGTTGTCAAAGGGCACCAATCCTCTTACCAGCCCATCATAGGCGGTGATTGGGTGATTTCCTTTTTGATATACCACTAGGTACGAGTGACTTGTGGAGTTTGCTGGAACCACCAACATAGCCCGTGTCATGCCGGGATATCAGGTGAACTCAACGGGTTGCCCGCTCGATGCATATGATAAATGAATTAAACAAGGCATGTATTAGTCTTATGTTGAACTTTTTGGTTATGGCTCTCATGTGCCCAGCGGAGTCGCCAAAAACTGTAGACACCTCCCAAACGGGGCATCGCCATACAGATTGATCATGTTTGTTTGCTCGGTTGGTTGCTTGCTTCGTAAACCAAAATCATGGACATTCCCATGGCTAGGAACATCGCCACATGATAGCGGTTATCATCAAAACAGAGTCGCCACACAGTTTATTAAAACTGGGAAAATAGATAGAGATTCTGGATACGGGAGCCAAAAGTACAATAAGAGGAAGGTGTTAGGCACCCCTTTTTGCCCAGTCGTGAGACTGGCCCATAATCGTTCAACATAAGACGTGTAGATGCTTTGTTTAATTCCAACACATAGTCTGTTTATTTATTCCTTTAAACAGTAAGTAAAGTGAGCCTGTGCGATAAGTAAAGCATGTGTTAGAAAGCAGAAAAGCAAACAAACTGTCCCAGGGTGATGGATCCCGCGGCCGGTGAATGGATGTCACGGCCGAGGGATCCTCCTGGTTTGATGTACCGGCCGAGGGAACGAAGCCCCGGTCGGTGTTCTTCCTCACACCAGACACAAAGATTAACAGATAATCAGAAAGTTGTGATTAAGCGTAAGAACAATAAATAAAACAAACCAGAGGCCGTTGGGCCTCACCACCTTGATCCCTCAGTTGCTTGATTACCTCGGATTGGGTGTGATTGACTGATTGCTTGATTGAAAACCCTAGAGTTAGGGTTTGAACTTCGGGGTTTGATCGCCGGACTGACGGCTTCCTTCGGGAGGCTAGGTTTTTGAAGAGTGGGTTTGAGAGAGTATTTGTGTGCAGAGTTTCGAGGCTTGAGAGAGTATATACTCTAATGAATTTCGTGTGTTTATTTTCGGAGTCCAAAGGCCCTTTATATAGGCAATTGGTGACTCACTCTGGCCAATCAAATCACGAGATGGTAATTGCAATTGCAATGCATCTCTAACTCTACGTCGTAATCTCTGAGCGTAGCCCGAACGCATAGGGAAGGTAGTGTAGTTGGATCAAACGTATGACAGAACACGTTCCAGAGTCTGAAAAAAGGTCGATCTAGCGGCCGAGTAAAGGACATCACGGCCGAGGAATGGATGTCTCGGCCGAAGGATAGATCTTGCGGCCGAGGGATTGATCTCTCAGGGAGATTTTGCTAGCAACATGTTGCTCGGGTGAGGAAATGATGTTAGGGCCGTGGGATCGATGTCACGGCCGACAGATGGATTCTCCTAGGCTTCTGTATTTCTGTCTGAAAGGCTGTATGGCTTTGAATTGGGTCCTCTAAGTGGCTCAAAGTTCTTACCGAAAGTCCTAAGGTTCTCAAGGAAGCAATCAGCAATCACTGTATCCATTTCATCATCGGGATGGTCCCAAGGTGGGACTTGAAATAATCGTTAGGCCAAATTGGGGTGTCTACAGTGGCCTCATTCAAGAAGTTCGCTTCCGGCCTCTAAAACTTATGAGCCGGCCCTGGTGGCTCCAAATTTTCTATCTTACAGAGGCAACACCTTTCAGTTTGGGCCCAAACGGCCCATTTGAATGCATTTTCGTGAAAGAAATCGTTATCCTCTCGACGAAGTGAAGAAAATTATCCATGCCAAAATTAACTTAATCAAACATCTGTAGTTATATTGTTGCGACAATTGTCTAAGAAAATTAACGTTTTATTGTTTTTAATAAAGATGTGACCTAATTCTTGATGTGATATTATTGCATGACAAGTGAGAACTGAGATAAGAGTCTAGAGTTACGTCAAGAAAAACGCAAATTGGGTGCAATATTTATTTTGTCAAGCAGTCGCGATCAACTATAGGTATATTACGAATAAAATGAAGAAACATTAAACTATCAACTTAAGCCCTATCCCTAGAAGAAGAAAAAAGCCCTAGCCGTCTCCTCTCTTCCTTCCCTCTGTCCTCCTAGGGTTTCATGACCACCCTAGGGCGTCAGGGGGAGAGGAAGGCTTTATCCTTGATAGGTGTTTTCCTTCCTCCCAAGTTTTTTGCTTTCAGTAACTTGGGGAGGTTGTCGTCGATTCTGTTTGTTGAGGCCATGGAGAAACGCCTTACAACTTGCTAAGTTGTTGGGTTTGTATTCGCTTACGGTGGAAGAGGAATCATAATGGTTGATTCAGATTTTGGGTAGAAAACTAAGGTCTTACTTTGTGAAAGTGGAAGTTGTCATCACAGATATTTGCCGAGAAGTTGATCGGTTTAGAATTTGTGATTTTCTTTATATTCATAGATCGACAAATTTAGTTGCACATATTTTGGCAACTTCGAATTTGCGAGGTTCTGGTATTCGTACTTGGGAAGCTAGACCTCTTGATTGGTTATTGGATCATCTGTGGAATGATAACCACCTTCTTTAATTTGATGTATTGTTATGCTCTCTCTTTTATCAACAAAAGTTTTCTACCATGTTGACAAAAATAATAATAATAATAATGTGTGGCCCGTGATCCTCTGGTCCTCGATCCTTCGTTGGTGGTTCGATGATGGGTTAGCTTTCTTCTCCTAGCCTGCACAAGGAACGCATGACTAAGACCTGGCCGGGGGTTGTCCCGGCAAGGCCCTCCGGCGAGAGGATGAGTATAGCGCAGAGAGGAAGCAGAAAGCTTAGAGAGAGTAAGTGTGAGTATTCAGTAGCGTGTACCTGTTAGGGTTACCATCACTAGGTATTTATAGTGCCTTCTGTCTTGCTCTCCAAGTACGATCGCGTGCCTTCCACGGGTCAAGTGACGTCATAGTGACGCCGAAGAATAGATCCGATAACCGTTTTCAGGGCTGAGCTGGCACACCCATGTGCGCCCGTGATCATCTTCTGTTATAACCGCTTCTGCACGTGGCAGGACGCGTGGCTTTACAGCTAGCCACTGTCGGCTGCACGCCGTGTTCCGAAGGTAGCCGAATGCGGACAACGCCGAGCATGGCCACGAATTTAATGAGGGAAGTAACGTTGACGGGGACTCTGCCGACGGCACAATCCGAGCGTAGGTTTGTTCACTGCCGAGCCTGAAGCAAACCGAACATACATGATGAATCATCGTCGACACGCCGTGCACGAAGCCTTCGATCGGTTCATGGCGGGTCAGGTCCGCACTATTGCGAACATCTGGGTTCGGCGTGCGAGCATCTGTGTTCGGCCCGCTACAATAGCCCCTCAATTTCTGCCAATGCCGTATGCATGGTAGAGGTTGAAATCGAGCCTTAGGCCGAACTTTGTTGAATTGCCGAGCGCATATTGGTTTGATGAAGACGGACTCCAGCCGAGCCTGAATCGTCTCTTTCTCGGGAGTAGGCTTAACCGCAGATGAAGTATTCCAATGGTGGAACGCCAGATGTCACCTCGTGGATGGGTACGGCAGACGAGGGGAAGGCTGGCAAAACCTGCAAACTGTCCTTTCAGTGACACGTGTCATGCGCTGAGTGGTTAGCTGTTCGGCGGTGCAATGATGGGCGGGAGTTTCGAACTCCAAACCCTAGCCCTATAAAATGGAGCGGGGTGAGGAGAGAGAAACGCTTCGTTCTCTCTCTCTCTCCAAACCTCCATTGTCAGAGCTTCCAGCAGCAACCGTTCATCTTCTGGTCCTGGTTCCCAGCGATTCTGCCACCAGATCTCGCCACAAATCCAGGTACATGGTCAATTCTTGTCTCTCTTTACTTTTTTGCATTTCCCAATCGTTTTCCATTTGCTTTTCTGGGTTTTTGGGGCATTTTTTGTTCTAAGTGAACAGTGCACCCTGGAGATGAACGGACTGTTCATCTCCCTCTTCAACCTGTTCTTCCGAGCATGGAACCTCCAAGGGGTTTTTGGGCTTGGCCGTTGATGGAAAAGGCCGAGCCCCAGTCTCTGATGTTTGGTAGGTTCCAACCGAACATGGTTTGGCCGAGCCTTGAGAACGATGATGGGGTGGGTTATTTAGGATACCGAGCGTAGTGAGGTACCTTTTTCTTGGCCGATGACAAGGTCTCATGTTTTTGTTCTTGACTTTGTTAGGTCTGGCTCACCCAGTCATCGTCATCTCATCCGACTCTGAGAATTCAGGGGACGATTCTGCCGATCTCGTGATTCGAAAATACGTGGAGAGATACAGAAGCCGACGTCGATCCTCCTCCATAGACTCAAACATGTCAGATTCTGGTGACTCAAATGCCGAGCGTGACCATGAGTACGGCGGTTTCAACACCGACCCGGAGATAACCTTCTCCACAAGCACAGAGTCTGAAGCCGAGCACGAACTCGGGGCCGAAGCTAAGTCTAGGTTTCGTTCTCAGGCCGGAGCCACGACCTCTTCCCATTCTGCTCCCGCTGAGACATCTTCCGACAATAGGGAGTTTACCGACCTATTCGAGAGGGGGCAGGTCTGTCCCCACGCCCATTACTTCAGCTGACGTCCTGATGAGTATGATAATTTCTGCCGAACACACCACATCCCGGCCGACGTTGTAGTCCACCAGGTAGCTAGCAATAGGATTAGGGATAAAAGGGAAGACCGTCCCGAGCATATAACGGTTCCTCTGATGGCCATCTGCGAGGCCGGGCTCCGTTTCCCCCTTCATCCTTTTCTGAGGGAACTGCTGGCCAGGTTCGGCATAGTACCCCATTACTTTGCCATCAATAGTTATAGGATAGTGATGTCCATAATTAAGCTGAAAGAGCTACACGACCTCGAGTTTACCGTGGCCGACCTCTTTCACACGTACATCATGTCCACGCACAGCGGGACCGAGCGCAGGTACCTGTCCACACGTACCTGTCCACACGTAGTGGTAAAGAGCCCCAGATAAATGGGCTTCCCGACACCGACAAGTGGGCTAACTTCTATGTTGAAGTTAGTGGGAACTACGAGTTTGGCAATCAAACAATGCGGCTACACTCGGTGCCGAAGATAAAGGACTTCCGAGGTTGGGTTTTAATTTCTTTATATTGCCGAGTATGATCTATCCCTCCTTTGTATTGTTGAAAGTGTTGAAGATACCCTCTCCTTGCAAATAACCGAGCGATAACCAAGACACAGCATTCATTATCCGTTGAGGCTAACATTGAGACGTTGAGGGCTCAAGTTTGCCACGACGCGCCGACGCTGCTTGACTACATTCCCTCTTACAAGGGGAAGTTGAGGAGGAAGAAGAAAGAGGCTGGGCCGAGCACAAAAGCTAAAGGCAAGAAGAGGGCCGCCGAGGATCAAGCGGGAGGAAGCAAGCCGAGCAAGAAGGCGAAAGAACCAAGGCTCAAGTTCCCATCTTTAAAGAAGTCAGCCGACTTCTGGTTCCAAAGCAGTCTACCAGCCGACTTTCTAGGTATCGACATTCCACCTGTCCGAACCCTCATTCCCGAGTTTACCGACGAGATGGGGAGAAGGAATGTGGTGAAGTTGAATCTGAGAGACGGGGCCGCAACCCGCCAGAAGGAGACTGCATTGGCTGATAATCCTGCGAAGAAGCAGAAGGTCACCCAAGACTTCTTCCCCACAAGGCCGCCGACACCACATCCTAAGGAGAGGGACCAAACTGAGTCCTCGGCTGCGGGCGGCTCCAAAGCCGTGGAACAGGCGGCAGGTTCAGGTGGCCGAGCGATTGTGCAAGAGTTCGCGCCATCCTTCGCAATGGCCGATGGCAGGATCGTCACTGTCGAAGACAGTGTAAAGGTCGAGCCCGGGTTGGCCGTTACCATGCTGCACGGCCTCGCTCTTCCGAGGGGTATGGATAGAGTCCCAGGGGAGTTACAGCCGAGCATCGCACATTTGAGTGCCTACCTTGTTCAGGTATTTTTGAGTTAACTTCTTCCTCTTTTGGCCGAGCTTGACCATCTTTCCTTTTAACAGGCTGGGCAGGCTGCTCTGCGAGTGTCCAACCAGGCCGATCTGTTGGCGGCCGAGAGAACGCGGTATCGAGATGATGCTAAGACCGAGCGCGAGAAAACTAAGGCCGTCAAGACTGCGCTGAAGCTGGCTAAGACAAAAGTTGCCGAGCTTGAGAAGGAGAGGAACGAGGCGTTGGAGAAGGCCAAGGAGTCAGACCGCGAGCTCGGTCAAGTTCTGAGGAGGGAGAAGAGGAAGATGAAGGAGGTGGACGCGAAGGCCTACCAGGCGGGGTACGATCGAGCCGGAGCTGAGTGTATGAGAGATGCTCGGTCGATGGTGAATGAGGAGGTCCAGAAGAGGGTTCCTGTTGCGTACCGAAAAGGGTACAAGGCTGGGGTGCTGGCTGCTTGTGCTGTTATGCAGCTAGAGCCTGATATGAACTTGATGAAGACCATCCCTGCGGCCGTAGTGCCCGAGCTCGTCCTGCCGTACACGGAGGAGGAATGTGCCCCGCTTCCGCCGGAGGAGTTTTCTGAGAGCGAGGACGATGTTGATGATCTGACTGTGGCTGACGCTGAAGGTGGAGGGGATGGTTCTGGTGGGAGGAAAGAGGCCGAGGTTGAGAACGCCGAGCAGGACACCGAACAAGCAGAGAAGAATGATGAAGGGGTTGTTGACGCCGAGGACAGTGCTGCTCGTCTTGCTGAAGCTGCAGCAGGCGGTGATCCGCCCCAACCATAGAGCTTCAAGTTTCTTTAGAGTCGTGTTTTTCTTTGAACTTCTTGAACTTTTGTTGGACTGGACGGCTCCGAACTTGGGAGTTTGCCGTGCCAGATGTAATAGTTTAAGGGGGGTCGGCACCGAACGATTTACTACGCCGTACCTCCTAGCTTAGGATCTTTCAAAACACTTGTCTTTATTTGAATGAAAGCATTGCCCCTTTTGCAATGTCTCTATTATTGCCGAGCTTGTTTGATTGCCTTCATGTCTTCACATAATTTTGTTGGTCTTGCATGTTTGTATGTAGTTGTCCGTAGCCCCCACTTTTGGTTTGGGTTCGGCTGAGTAGTTGAAAGTATTTCATGATTGAAATGGTTAAGTATAGATATTGCAGCCGAGCCCTGACCAAAGTAGTATGGCCGTAGTTGCTATAGGTCGCCGAACATGGATGTATTGTGAGCTGATATGATCCAATCTTTGACTCAGTTTGAGAGTGTGAAGTGCCCCTTTGCCAGTGGATGGGGCTCGGCCGAAGTGTCAGCCCCTGGCCATGGTAGAGGAACGTTTGAGAGTGGTGATTGTTTGTGGGTGGTTTGCTCGCCAAATTGCGAGTGTAACCTTCCGGTGGCCGACCATAGTGTCTTGCCAATCCGAGCCGAAGCCTAAGTTCCAAAAGTGTATTTCAGGCTCGGCGGACCATATGTCCAGTGATTGCTTCTTTGGGCGGTGAAGTTGGCCGAAGCAAAGGGCTTTTTAAGGAGCCGTTTGGTGGGTGTGACCGAAGTCATCGTTTGTCTGTGGCATTCTAGCCGAGAGTGGAATGGATGCATGAAATGTTTGTTGAAGACTTTTTAGATGAAAAAGATTGTCATTTCATTGATATTTCTTCGAAGTACAGGGAGAGTAATAAAAACAGTAACAGTGGGTCGAGGCCCTTCTTTGAAATGCAAGAGAAAAATGTAAAAGAGTTATGCCGAAGCTGAAGAAAACAGAAACTCTGAATGCACGATGTGTTGGCCGAAGGTAGTTGTCTGATTGAAGCGCCACATGTAAGCCTTCCTGAGGTTCTGTGCGTTCCACGGGTTGGTGAGTACCTTGCCGTGCATGTCTTCGAGGGTGTAAGCCCCTTCACCGGCAACCTTCACAATACGAAATGGCCCTTCCCAATTAGGCATGAACTTTTTCTTTTTGCTTGCTTGGACGACCTTACGCCAAACCAAGTCGTCGGGCTTGAACTTCTTGATTCTGACACTTCTGTTGTAGCCCTTGGCGACAGTCCGTTGATACTCGGCGAGCTTTAGCCGAGCGTCATCTCGTTTTTCCTCAGCCAAAATCAGTTCTTGCTCGACGGCTTCGTCATTGGACTGTGGGTTGAAGTTTTCCGTTCGGAGGGTTGGGAACCTTGATTCTAGGGGGATTACGGCCTCCATGCCGAACGCCATTGAGAATGGTGTCTGGCCTGTTGAACGGCGGGGAGTGGAGCGGTAAGCCCATAAAACCCTGGGGAGTTCCTCTGCCCATTTTCCCCTCTTTGAATTAAATCTGCGTTTTATCCCTGCACAGACCGTCTTGTTTGAGGCTTCGGCCTGGCCATTTCCCTGAGGGTAGGCTGGTGTTGAGTTGAAGAATCTGATGCCGAACTCCTCACAGAGACTTGTGAGGCCGTCCCCGACAAATTGGGTGCCGTTGTCGGAGACGATGGCGTAGGGTACGCCGAACCTTGTCACGATATTCCTCCATACGAATCGTCGGACGTCTGCTTCTGTAATGGTGACGAGGGCCTCGGCCTCTACCCACTTGGAGAAGTAATCCGTTGCTGTGATCAAGAATTTGAAGCCCCCAGGTGCTGTCGGGAGTTTCCCGACGATGTCGAGCCCCCATTGCGCGAATGGCCATGGACTTGTGATGGGAGAGAGATTCTGAGCCGGCTGCCTGGGTATTGGGGAAAATAGTTGGCATGGTCGGCATTTTCGTACGATTTCCTCGCAGTCTTTTTTCATGTTTTTCCAAAAGTATCCTTGACTCATCGCCCGTTGGCATAACGAACGTCCACCAGAGTGGCAGCCGCAGCTTCCGGAGTGCAGTTCTTTAAGGATCTCGGCAACTTGATTTGGGTGGACGACAAGAAGATAGGGCCCGGAAATGGATTTTCTGTAAAGTTGACCGCTCTCAGAGAGCCAGTAGTACGCGGCCTTGTTCCTGATTCGGAAGGCTTCCTTTTTGTCGTCTGGTAAGGTGTCATTTCTCAGAAAAGAGACGATTTCATCCATCCAGCTTGGACCGAGTTCTATGTTGAGCACCTCTGGAGTTGTGTCGAAACTGGGGTGGTCGATGTTGCCAAAGTTTATGGTTCGGAATTCTGATGCCTTTGAAGCCGAGGCTAGTCCAGTAAGAGCGTCGGCGTGAGCATTTTGCTCTCGGCTGATCTGCATGATGTTGAAGTTGTTGAAGTGAGTGATGAGTTCTGCCGCCGTTGCCTGATACTTCGTCATCCTTGGGTCCCGTGCTTCATAGTCTCCCAGCACCTGATTGACTATAAGTTGAGAGTCGCAATACATAGTCAAGGCAGCAACTTTCATTGCGATTGCCGAGCGTAAGCCAGCAAGCAGTGCTTCATATTCGGCCTCATTATTTGTTGCATGAAAATTGATGGTGATAGCACTCTCGTGAAGTGTTCCGCATGGGGAGACCAAAACGACTCCGGCACCTGCTCGGTTGTTGTTGGAGGCGTCGTCAACTTACAATCGCCATGTGTCTCCCTGAAAAAGGAGCCACTTGTCCTTTTTTGGTTCAACTTCGGTAGAATGTTGAGTAGTTGGAGGAGTGTTTAGGATCTCGGAGTCTTCAGGTGTTAGCTCAGCAATAAAGTCGGCGAGGACTTGCCCCTTTATTGCTGTCCTTGGTTCAAAGCGGATATCAAAGTTCGCAAGCTCGACCGCCCATTTCGAAACTCGGTTTGAGAGGTCGGCTTTTCGAAAAAGCGCTTTGAGAGGATGCTCGGTCAACACTGTTATTATGTGCGCCTGAAAGTATGGCACACTACAACAAAGTTGGTCTATGGCGACGAAAATTAGCGACGAAAGTTATTTTCGTCGCGAAAGGGGCTCTATTGGCTACGAAAAATAATTTTGTCAGCGAAGGCTTAGTTTTTGGCGATGAAAATAATGTCGTCGCCAAATGCAAATTTTTGGCGAGAAAATCCCCAATTCATCATCATAGGGCAGCTTTTTAGCGAGGAATTCAAAATTCGTCGTCATAGGGGAGCTATTTAGCGAGGAAAAAAAATTCGTCGACAAAGGTTGGCTTTTAGCGACAAAATTTTAGAATTCGTCGGCATTGACCGAATTTTTTGGCTGATTATTTTTTAATTTTTAATTTTTTAATATTATTTAGCATAAAAAATAAATAGAAATATACATATTAAATAAAATATACATAGTTTAGTTTAAAATTTAATCATAAAAAGGTAATATATATTATACATAGTTTAGTTTAAAAAATTTCGATAGTTATCCATTGGCCGGCGGCGGCGTGGGGTGGCCTGGGTGGATTTGTAGGAATGGTGGTGGTGATGTAGTGGTGATGTGGTGGTGGTTGCGGTGATTGTTGCTGTGGTGGTGGAATGGTGATTGTGGTGGTGGTGGTGGAGTGGTGATTGGGGTGGTAGTGGTGGTGGTGGTGGCGGAGTGGTGATTGTGGTGGTGGTGGTAGTGGTACAGTGGTATAGTGGCATAGTGGTGGTGGTGGCACGGTGGTGGTGGTGGTGATGGTAGTGGTGACGTGGTGGTGGTGGTGGTTTCGGGAAAAAAAAAACGAATTAGAAATAGTATATATTATAAATATTAGTCTTCTAGTAATAGAAGGTGTGTTGGTGTAGTGGTAAGGGTTTGGGTATTGTAGGCATGAGGTCATGGGTTCAAAACCCATTGGGAGCAAAAAAAGCGAGAATAGGGTTGGAAAAAAAATTTCGCTGCAAACACAATTGCTGACCAACGCCGACGAAACTTTTTTGTCGCCCAAAACCGAAATAGACGATGAAAAAATTCGTCGCCAAAACCAAAAAAGGCCGACGAAAAAAAAAAATTCGTCGTCAAGGGTCTTTCTCGTCCAACAAAAAATGACGAACGGGGACGACGAAATTTTTCGTCGGCAATCAGTTTGGCGACGAAAATCTTGTAATTGCCGACAAAAAATTTTCCTCGTCTTTGACCTATTTTGTTGTAGTGGCAGGAGTTTCCTCGCCGCAGATACCAGGGCGAGGAGTGCCAGTTTTTCCAGTGGAAGGTACCGAGTCTGGGCGGGTTGGAGTGTCTTACTCGTGAAATATACTGGCATGTCGTCGGCCCCTTCTCGCCGGACAAGTGCTGAGCTGATGGCGTGGCTCGAGACTGCAAGGTAAAGGTAGAGATTTTCGTATTGTTTGGGCTTTACCATTAGTGGTGAAGAACCCAGGTAATCTTTGAGCTCGGCCAACGCTCTGTCGCATTCCGGCGTCCACTCGAAACTTCGTCGGCTTTTCCCTTTGAGAGCGTGAAAAAAGGAGTGGCACTTGTCGGATGATTTGCTGATGAAGCGGTTGAGAGCCGCTGCCATCCCAGTTAGTTTCTGTACCTCTCTGATTGATCTTGGCGGCCGAAGGTCTGCTTGCGACCTTAATGTGTGTTGCAATAAGAAAACCCCAAGCGTAGGGCTAGGTCGGTTGTAGCATAATAAACTCGGAAGTCCGAGGTCGAATCCACATGGAGCCAATGGAGCTAGGCCGGAGGTTTGATTTACGATGGATTTTTAGCGTTAGGACCGCCAACCTAGTTCGGCGTTGAGACGGCCAACTGACTGATTTTGGGAAAAATAGCTACTTAACCTAACTACGACTTTTTAACTGGAGATTAACTAAAGATTAGGTTAAAGGATAACTAACACTCATAACTCAAAAGCACCCTTGTTCCTCTCTTTCAAAATGACTGGTAAACCGATTAGGGTTTTGGGAATAATTTGACAAACGCTCGGAAAGACATAGCCCTAAGCATCACGTGTGGCAAGAAATCGAAACCCTTGCCTACAAATGATCAAAGGGGTTAACATCTCCGAGCTTTGCTACGTAAAAATACCCTAAATCATGTTTACTCTTTGAAAATGAAGTTTAGAGAGAGAAGAACAAGGAATGCCCTTGGTTACCGGATGTTAATCATCCCATAACCTAATCTTGCTACACTACTCACACATAATCAAAGGAGAAGTGAGCTAAACAAGGGTAAGAAAGGGGGAAAACGAAATCATGCTCAAATTAGAAATAAACACTTGATTAATGAAGATCCCAAGGTTACTTACAACTTTAATGAAGATCAACCACCCTTAAACCCACCAATCAATGCCTCATTAATGAGAAATTGAGAGTTGGAGAAGAGAGGGAGGTAGAGAGAGAAAGAGCTAGCTCAAAATGATGTAAGATAACCTAAAAAACGTGTAAAGGGGGCTTATATAGTACCCCTTTTTAGTTACAAAAGAAAAAGAAAAAGAAAATAGAAATCTGCAGAAACTGGGGAATGTCTATCGGTAGACATTGAATATCTACCGGTAGAACGACTTCGTAGCAAAAGGTTGAGGTTGCTTTGACTGGATTTCTACCGGTAGACATTGACCCCTACCGGTAGACATTGGCTGATTCAAATTGGTGCAGAATGATGGCTTCACTGGTCTGGAATTGAACCGGTAGACATTGAATGTCTACCGGTAGACATTGTGTCTGCCAGCCTCCTATCAGCAGCTCATTGCAGGCTTGGTTCCGGGGCTTCCACGACAATCCCCAAGCTACGGAATCGCTCCGATTGGAGCCCTCGGATCACCGAACGTTGTTGGAGCGAAACTTGGCTTTAATCAAGCCTTATTCACAAGAAAAACCTGTAATCTCCAAAAACGCACCTTTCGCGCAATATCAAACAAAAACAAGGAGTTATGCGCGTGAGCGTGGCAAAAATGAGCGAGATAAGCCCGATTATTTACATTATCACGGGCTTATCACACCCCCCTACTTAGACTTTGCTAGTCCCTAGCAAACTTAAGCAAAAAGTATGTAACCAATACTATGCAATCTTCCCCCGAAACAAGATACGAAACTATGCTCAACAAAGGATACGGCTAGAGTTCACAATCAACACCCCTTCAAACTCAATCACATGCAACCCACGCACATGCATACCATAGACTAAGGTGAACAAATTATGCCAACGGCCAGGCAACATACATCCACCTTGAATTTCAATTCCAGGACTCAAAAGAGCATACATCAAAATGAACTTGCACAAAGTAATAAACTATAACATCCCATGATAAGCGCTAGCAAGAATCGCAATAGCAGGAAACAAAAAGCTATGCGTGCTAATCAAAAGAGCGCCGAGCAAAAAGAGCTAAGTAATTATTCACAACAAACAAAGTCAACAGAAATTTCCTACTAGATTAGCATCAAATATCGATCATGCATCAAAAGGAGTTAGATGAGCGTACATTAGGATCAACGAAGGACTTTAGTAGCTTATAATGACCTTGGTGCCAAGAAAAGGGAAACAAAAGGGGTAGCGGCCATAACTTTGCTTGGTTTCAACTACCTTTGGCCACTACCATCCCCTAGACTACCCAACCATGGCCTCAGTAGATTGCCCAAAAGAAAGCTACAAAGAAGACAATAAAGAAAATCTACTAGATTAATCCTACTAAACTACTACCACCGACTCCACCACACCGTCGTCCTCATCCGGCTCCTCGCGGTATTTAGCCTCGTGCTCTCCCTTCTCATCGAACTCCTTCTCATCTGGAATGTATGCTAGCCCGGATGTCTAACCAAGCCTCTCATCATAGTATTCAACCCTCTTTCGAATTCGATTTTGCTCTTTCATAGCATTTCTTTGATTTTTCTTTGAGGAATAGGGTCATTTGAGGTGAGATTTGTAGTGAGAGAGATTGAGGGGCCAATTCTAAGAGCTTTGGAGATGGAGATGAAAATTTGGAACTTTAGCTTTTGAAATGGGAGAGGAGAGATAGGGAATCATGTACCAATTCTTAGCTTTTTCGCATCCCAACCACTTCTATTATATTCACACCACCCCAAACCACCTTAGATCATTGAAACACAATTTCACACAACCCTCCAAACATCCGGATTCCTAAGCTTGAGCAAAAACGGAGACTCGAACTATGGTTCAACAATTGGAACGAAGGGACACATTTGTGGTTTCATCATGCAAAAATTGCCTTGTATCATTTCCTACGTACGCCAATCAACTCCAATTCGATGCATAAAAGATATCGAAACTACTCAAGTATGAACAAACAGAAATTATTTACGCAAGTGCGGAAAAAGAGACAAACAAGCATGGGATGCTTCAAAAAGAACTTCAACTCTAAGCGATGCATACAACTTGACACACCTTGGAGCTCAATTTGTTCAACAAAGTTCACGTACATGCATGCACATGGATTCAACAAATTCGACGGGGTGCACGACTCTTGCCATAATTAGGGAAAATTGAGCATAAACTAAGTATCTAGCACTTGAAATCACTAATTACAAGGGAAAATTGCACAAATTTTTTTTTTTTAAAGCATAAACCATCCCCCCCAACTTGAAATATGCAGTGTCCTCAATGCAAAAAGACAAAAAAGTAAGGAGAGGGATAAAACAAAAGTACCAACGGGGTGGAATGTCAACCACCCGATACCTCGACCAAGTTGGAGGATTTTGCACCACTGTCACCGTTCGTCATCGGAACCGCTTCCAAAGCTCATTCCTGCAAAAGGCTTAAGAACCAACCACCTACGAGGAGACAAAAGACATTAGTACCGCCGGCTCGTGATAGCCCGGCACAAAAATTATTATGAACAAGTATTTAAAAACCATCAAATCGTCACGTGATTGAACGGGTACTACTTTTCTCCCCATGTCTCGCTTAAGGCGCCGCAGAGCAAGTCATACAGCATCTTAAGTTTGAAACGGGTGGCTATACCAGACCATCAAAAGAGAAAAAGGGGAGAGAGAGAGAGAGAATTTATGTACGTTCAGCCAAACGCTGGCTCCGAATATTTATCATGCCAACGAGAGCTAACAAAATTAACATAGCACTCCACTCCAAAATCTTGGTTAAAAATTGAATCCGGCCATACCACAAAATAAGATACTTTGAGCAACACATTTGCCGAATCCATTTTAGATATTTAAGTTCTACCAAGTGAGCATTCCAAACTAGATTGATTTTCAAATTGTTGACAAAATTCACAAGATAAGGATGATATACTAAATTAAAATCATCAACACCAAGAAAATCGACCCGTTCAACTTCAACAAAATCGTTCAATGGTGGAGACCTAATAGGAGTATGTGCAACATCTACAGGATTCTCCAGAGTAGGAGACCGACTCTTTGTCTCATATACCCTGTCTTGCTCTTCTAACAAGGAGTACAAGTAATCCACTTATGCGTCCATCTCTTCAACAGTGAGAAGTTTCTCCCCCAGATCGAAACATAGAGGGGGATCCACAGGGGGGAGACACTGGATGTCAAGCTCATCATTAGGCGCATCACTCCATTCGGACTCCGATGAGCTATCAAAATCTAAACTAACTTCATCACTAAAGTTATGTGGCTCAATTTCCTCTTCCATGGCATGTGAGTTGAGACCTTGAAAATGTTTAACATAAACCCGAGACCTTAAAATTTCAGCCAATTGATCAAAAAAATCTAAAGCTTCAGCGGGTTCTTTGTCCAAAAATTCCCCATTGCACATCATGTCCAAGAATTGTTGACTCTTTTGAGAAAGTCCTTTATAAAAATAGCCCACTATTTCAAAAATGTCATAACCATGATGCGGGACCGCTTTGAACAAGTCTTAATATCTTCCCCAACATACATAAAATGGCTCATTCTCTCTTTCGGCAAAAGTTTGAATTTGTTGCTGGAAAGCCCTTGTATAATATATGGGAAGGAACATTTTGTAAAATTCGTTTTGCAAATCATCCCAAGTCCGCACAGATTGAGGATTCAAGGAATTGAGCCAAGTTAGGGCACTATCCCTTAAAGAGAGAGAGAAAAAATTCATCCGCGCGGTCTCTGACATCACAAGGGTACTAATTTTGGCCTCGAAAGCCCTAACATGAGAGAGAGGATTTTCGTGATCCATGCCATAGAAGTGGGGCAGCCAATTGGAAATGCTCATTTGAATCCTAAAAACATTGGCGTCATGAGTGGCTATGCTAGGAGGTGTAAACGTGTGTGCAAGATAACGTAACTCCTGCATAGTCCTAGATTTTATCTCCTCATGTGCCGAAGACATTCTATTTTAAAGCTATAAACATGAAGTAAAAACAAAAGATGGAATACTTACAGTGCGGTGTAAAGCAATATCTCCGAGTTAGCTACCAATTGATTCCCCGGCAACGGCGCCAAAAATGCTTGCGACCTTAATGTGTGTTGCAATAAGAAAACCCCAAGCGTAGGGCTATGTCGGTTGTAGCATAATAAACTCGGAAGTCCGAGGTCGAATCCACAGGGAGCCAATGGAGCTAGGCCGGAGGTTTGATTTACGATGGGTTTTTAGCGTTAGGACCGCCAACCTAGTTCGGCGTTGAGACGGCCAACTGACTGATTTTGGGAAAAATAGCTACTTAACCTAACTACGACTTTTTAACTGGAGATTAACTAAAGATTAAGTTAAAGGATAACTAACACTCATAACTCAAAAGCACCCTTGTTCCTCTCTTTCAAAATGACTGGTAAACCGATTAGGGTTTTGGGAATAATTTGACAAACGCTCGGAAAGACATAGCCCTAAGCATCACGTGTGGCAAGAAATCGAAACCCTTGCCTACAAATGATCAAAGGGGTTAACATCTCCGAGCTTTGCTACGTAAAAATACCCTAAATCATGTTTACTCTTTGAAAATGAAGTTTAGAGAGAGAAGAACAAGGAATGCCCTTGGTTACCGGATGTTAATCATCCCATAACCTAATCTTGCTACACTACTCACACATAATCAAAGGAGAAGTGAGCTAAACAAGGGTAAGAAAGGGGGAAAACGAAATCATGCTCAAATTAGAAATAAACACTTGATTAATGAAGATCCCAAGGTTACTTACAACTTTAATGAAGATCAACCACCCTTAAACCCACCAATCAATGCCTCATTAATGAGAAATTGAGAGTTGGAGAAGAGAGGGAGGTAGAGAGAGAAAGAGCTAGCTCAAAATGATGTAAGATAACCTAAAAAACGTGTAAAGGGGGCTTATATAGTACCCCTTTTTAGTTACAAAAGAAAAAGAAAAAGAAAATAGAAATCTGCAGAAACTGGGGAATGTCTATCGGTAGACATTGAATATCTACCGGTAGAACGACTTCGTAGCAAAAGGTTGAGGCTACTTTGACTGGATTTCTACCGGTAGACATTGACCCCTACCGGCAGACATTGGCTGATTCAAATTGGTGCAGAATGATGGCTTCACTGGTTTGGAATTGAACCGGTAGACATTGAATGTCTACCGGTAGACATTGTGTCTGCCAGCCTCCTATCAGCAGCTCATTGCAGGCTTGGTTCCGGGGCTTCCACGACAATCCCCAAGCTCCGGAATCGCTCCGATTGGAGCCCTCGGATCACCGAACGTTGTTGGAGCGAATCTTGGCTTTAATCAAGCCTTATTCACAAGAAAAACCTGTAATCACCAAAAACGCACCTTTCGCGCAATATCAAACAAAAACAAGGAGTTATGCGCGTGAGCGTGGCAAAAATGAGCGAGATAAGCCCGATTATTTACATTATCACGGGCTTATCAGGTCTGCCACTGCCCTAATTTGGTTGGGGTCGGCTTCGATGCCACGTCGTGTGACCAAATGGCCAAGGAATTTACCAGCACTTACGCCGAACGCGCATTTCTCCGGGTTTAAACGGAGTTTGTGGAATTTAAGGATCTCGAAGACCTCGGCCAGCTCCTTCAAATGGTTGTGCTCCTTTTGACTTTTGACGACTAGGTCGTCGATGTATGCTTCCAGGATGTTGCCTATTTGTGCATAGACCATCTTGAAGATCGCTCTGTTGAATGTGGCTCCGGAGTTCTTTAGACCAAACGGCATCACCCTATAGCAGAAAATTCCATGCGGAGTTATGAATGCTGTCTTCTCCATGTCGGCAGGGTCCATAGCAATCTGGTGATAGCCACGGTAGGCCTCCAGAAAACTTAGCCGAGCATGGCCGGCTGTTGCATCTACGAGCTGGTCGATCTTCGGCAGTGGGAACCAGTCTTTGGGACAGGCGTCGTTAAGATTCGTGTAGTCGACGCAGACTCGCCACTTTCCATTCTTCTTCTTGACGACCACTGTGTTGGAGAGCCAGGTTGGGTATTGGACTTCCTAAATGACGTTGGTGTCGAGAAGTCGGTTGACTTCTTCGATGACGGCGTCGGCGTGTTCAGGTGCCGAGCGTCGAGCCCGTTGAACCACTGGTTTGGCTTCCTTTTTTATGTTGAGGGAGTGGCAAATAAAGTTGGGATCCACCCCTGGCATTTCCTCGGGGGTCCATGCAAAGACTTCAAGATTGTCTCTGAGGAACAGGAACACCTCCTCTCACTCGGCGTCAGATAGTGAGGAGCCAAGCAAGAAGAAGCGTGATCCGTCCTCGTTGATGGGCATTTTCACCAGGTCCTCCTCCGCTTTGTCCTCTGCTCTTTGACCGACGTCTTCGATGACGGCCATGTCTGGGACTTCAACCCATTGCACTTGTTTTGCCTTTGAGGAGCTGTGTACGGCGGAGACGTAGCATTTTTTGGATGCAATTTGGTCCCCTCGTAAGTCTTCTTGTCTCCCCGTTGCGCCGATGAAGCGGACAAGTTGGTGGTACGTGGAGGCAATGGCCTGCATTCCATGAAGCCAATTTCGTCCCAGGATGGCGTTGTATAGGCTTGGCACGTTGACGACGATAAATTCAACAGAGAGTGTTTTTGTGCCGACGACGACAGGGAGGAAGATTCGGCCAACTGGCCAAACAGGTGCTTCGCTGAAGCCGATGAGGGGTACTTTGGTTGGTAGTAGTGCCGATTCTGGTAGTTCCAGCTTTTTGAATAGATCGTAGTACATAACTTCGGCCGAGCTTCCTTGATCAATGAGGACGCGTTTGACGTCGTGAACGCCGATCTGGATGGTTACGACGAGGGCGTCCGAATGCGGTGTTTGGACGTGTTCAAGGTCGCGTTCGGTGAAGCTGATCGTCCACTTTGGCACGTCTTGTGGTCGTTGACGCTTGGATCCGCAGCCGACGGAGAGTACTGCCTTTGAAGTTGAGGCGTGATCGATGTCGGCTTTGAGGGCAGTCTCGGACGCTTTGGTTACTGGACCGTGGATGACATGGATTAGCGGGCGTTGTTCGTTGGGGTTGGGATTTGTCTGCAGGGCGGGCGTCTTTGATCGATCAATGTACTGATCGAGATGACCTTGAGCCGCAAGCTTCTCAAGGAGAGCCTTGTATGGTGCGCAGGCAGTCGTGTAATGGCCGAGCTCGTTGTGGTAAGTGCATTTTTTCCTGGGATTTTGATCCGGTTGGCCGGTGTCGGTTCCCATCTTGCCCGTCGGCCATTCAAACCATGGTTGTCTCATTATTTCCTTCAGAAAAGACCAAATTGGTTCCTTGAAGTGAGTGGTTTCGGCCACGTAGTCATGCTCCTTCGGCGGACGCTCCTTACCCTTTTTAATGTTGTGCACTTGCTTCTTCGGCTGCGTTGGTTGGGTTGCCACTTGTGCTGGCAGCTGGTGCACGGTTGAGGAGAATGGATTGTTAGAGCTTGGGATTCCTTGTGCCGCCCTGTCTGCATAAAGTTCCTCGAGAGCACAAAATCTTTCCATGACGCGCATTAGTTCACCCATGCCGTGTGGTGGGCGGATGGCGAGTTTGTCTAAGATCTTGCTGCCAGTTTCTAGGCCGTTCTTGAAAGTGCGTGCAGCCCAATATTCATCGATTCCAGGGATCTCGTTAAATAGCTGCCAGTAGCGCTCGGCATATTGCCTGAGGGTTTCAGACGATAGTTTTCTCAAATGAGACAGTGATTCAGGCTCTTTAGCCGTTTTGTTGCTTGTGATGAAGCGTGTGTTGAAGGCGCGTTCAAGGTCGGCCAGGGTCCTTACGGATCCAGCGGGCAGTTTGTTGAACCACTGGAGTCCTAGGGAGCCGAGGCTGGATGGGAACGCCTTGCATTTTACCTCATCTTTAAGCGTGCAGAGTTCAATGGTTTGTCTGAAGTGGATGAGGTGAGTGTAGGCCTCACATGTCGACGGATCGAACTTCGTGAATTTGGGAAGGTGGAAAGTGGGCTCCGGCGGTGTGTTGATTATGTGGGAGGTGAATGGGGAGACGTTGAGATCTTTTAGCTGCCTTTCAAATCCTGGGCGCGGCGGTTTGCCGTGCGCGTCCGTTTTTGATCTCTTTGAATCCCCTTTCCTTGTGTTCTTTTGCCGACGCCTTCTCGGCTTCTCTTCGCCGAAGTTTATCTCGCAAGTCCTTCTCCGTTCGCCGTGGGCCGTCGACGGTTTTGTCATTGTGGCAACGGGTTTTGTTCTCGTCATCCGCGCCCTCAACGGGTACGTCTCTCCCGTTGCGCCGAGCGTAGTGCTCGTCATCTTTGGTTTCAATCGGAATGTTCCCCAGGCGCTCAGAGACATGGGGTCTGGTTCGGGCAGAGTCTCGGCTACGGTGCGAGGCCGTTGTGCGAGAGAACTCTGCGCGACCAGTCGAGTACGTACTTGTAAACGACTCGGTGTCCCTTGTCCTGGTTCCATCGTGATGGCTTCTAGAACGATGTGTCCCAGATACTGTGGGTTGTTTATAGAGGATGATTCCCCTGGCGTCATCCGGTGCCGGGGTGAAGCCTAGGCGGTCTTTCACGGATCCGCGTTGGCCTCCTTCGTTCTGACGCCCTTGCGGTGGTGGAGGTGGAGGCGGTGTTTGGCCTCCTCTACCCCTGTCTCCGCCAGATCTTGATGCGGCAGGGGTGGCGTCCTGCTGCATGCGTTGCTTCATTTGGGCCACCTCTGCCCTTAGCGCGGCCAGTTCATTGTCGCGTTCATCGTCGCGACGCTGCAACAGGCAGATGTACGCCGAAGTTAAGTCGTCCGAGACGGGTAAGAGCCCGGACCCAGGGGCGAGGGAGAGGGACATGTGCCTTTCGAGGGTTGGCGTGGAATTGACGTTTCCACCTGCGTCTTTGGCCCCCGAAACGGTTGCGTCTGCTAGATCTCCGCCCATGGTAGGTGATTTGGTGGTTGTTTTACGAAGGAGTGAGGCGGGTATGGAGGATGAGAGAGCCGTTTAGATCAGAAGTGTTTCACGTCGGGTTCACCAATTGTGTGGCCCGTGATCCTCTGGTCCTCGATCCTTCGTTGGTGGTTCGATGATGGGTTAGCTTTCTTCTCCTAGCCTGCACAAGGAACGCACGACTAAGACCTGGCCGAGGGTTGTCCCGGCAAGGCCCTCCGGCGAGAGGATGAGTATAGCGCAGAGAGGAAGGAGAAAGCTTAGAGAGAGTAAGTGTGAGTATTCAGTAGCGTGTACCTGTTAGGGTTACCATCACTAGGTATTTATAGCGCCTTCTGTCTTGCTCTCCAAGTACGATCGCGTGCCTTCCACGGGCCAAGTGACGTCATAGTGACGCCGAAGAATAGATCCGATAACCGTTTTCAGGGCTGAGCTGGCACACCCATGTGCGCCCATGATCATCTTCTGTTATAACCGCTTCTGCACGTGGCAGGACGCGTGGCTTTACAGCTAGCCACCGTCGGCTGCACGCCGTGTTCCGAAGGTAGCCGAACGCGGACAACGCCGAGCATGGCCAAGAATTTAATGAGGGAAGTAACGTTGACGGGGACTCTGCCGACGGCACAATTCGAGCGTAGGTTTGTTCACTGCCGAGCCTGAAGCAAACCGAACATACATGATGAATCATCGTCGGCACGCCGTGCACGAAGCCTTCGATCGGTTCATGGCGGGTCAGGTCCGCACTATTGCGAACATCTGGGTTCGGCGTGCGAGCATCTGTGTTCGGCCCGCTACAAATAATAAGAAGGATTCTCTAAAAAAGTAAATAATCAATTATTTTTTTCGGCAATATTGTACATGGTGACCTCATACTTGATAATGCGTGACCAACTATAACTTAACTTAATTTTGTTAACCGAGTAAAACCAAAATAATAGTAGTATTTTGGTCTCTTTCTGGTCTTTATTAGTTTTTTTTTTTTTTTGCAATGTTCATCATCTACATTGCAATTTCTCTAATAAGGGTCATCATTGGGCCAGCTTGACCCACCCAACCCGCCATATCACTTTCCAGCGGGCTTTTATTTTCTGACGGGCTGAGCTATCTCTCAAAACTTGAAACCCAAGCCCGTTCACGGGGCTGGCGGGCCAGTATTCAGGCGGGCCAGCTTACAAGTCGCACGACTAAGAGATGAGGTGCATGGCAATTAACGAATTCTTGTACCCATTTTATTTTTACAAACACCAACGGTTAGAAAGAATCCTTTTTCTTATCTAATTTTAAATTTCACAGGTCCACTATTTCACTTGCATGGATCAATCAACTGTTCTTGGGTTGTACACATAGCAGCTAGTGATGTGTCAAGACACTTTCTGTTAGGCTATTAGTGCATTCCAGCAGCCTCAAGCCCATCCTAGGCAAAATGCTTTGCAAAAAGTGCAAATTTCTGCTTTGTCTGGTCACCAAATAACTTCACCACCCAACAACCTAGGCAAATGTCTATTCAAATCCCAAAACTCTATTTAAACAAAAAATATACAAAACCCATCGACGATTTAGGCCATCACAAATCAGAAAACCCATCCACAAATCGGAAAACCCATCGACAAATTCCCAAAACTCATTCCACAAATCGGAAAACTTCGATTCCGACCAACTGAATCGAAATCCCACCAATCGAAATCAATAATCCCACAAATCTGTAGCCAATGATGGCTGAAATCAAACCCGGCCGGAATCCAACCCCACAATAGGGAAGGAGACGAGTCTGTTGGAGATGCTCTTATCTTAGAGAAAAATTGTAATCAACTGCAAGTATGCAAAGTTCCAAGAGGCAACAATATTGATTAACACAAGACTAAACAAATTAGAGTACAAATTACAAAATAAGAGTTTATACGGGCTACAGGGCGGGTTTTGCCGGCGAACTCGCAAGCGGGCCCAAGCCTAGCCCACGAACAATTCAGGTTGGGCTAGCCCGCTTGCTTGACGGACTTGGGCTGGGCAAAAACCCAACGGGCCAATCAGGATTCGGGTGTGCATGCGGGTCGGCGGGCTAGACGATGACCCTCATGCTCTAAATGTGATGATCCACAAAAGTAGAAACATATGGACCACGAGAAGAAAAAAGCTCAATCCCAGCACAAAAAAATAGCCTTAAAAAATGTAGCTTTTTTTTTTTTTTTTGACAATCCGAACATAGCCTTCCAAGTAAAATTATCTCCAAATTTCACATACAATAATTTCAACCTGCTCACCAAATCTCCACATAAAATCTTCGTTGCTCAATGCATTTACCTAATTAATTATCTCCCATCCAATCACATTTCCTGACGATCAAGGCAATTAATTATTCATTCAACAAAAGTTTTGCGAATGATTATTCAACGCTCCTCAAGCAATTCGGTACTCTAGGAGCAATTACTAATTTTCCAAAAATCTACGTACCCAGCGGCCTAACATTTTGCACTTGAATCAATGATTCACCTTGCCAATTTGGGAGCCCCGAGGATAGGCGGTGTCCTTGCGGTGTAAAACTTCTTACCCGACAACCCCCGAAGATGTTTTGCCGATGGTACAGGCGTTTTCGGGATTGCCCAAACAACGTGAATGTCCCACAGAATCTTCTCTTGCGTGCCCCTCCGATGAGGAATGTCGTGAGTCACTGAGTTCCTCCACGGCGGCAACCCTCCATTAGGTCGTAAAAAAGTACCGCCCGGGGTCTTGAACCGCACCGAGAAGCCGTCCCTTATCGGCTCCCACTCGGTGGAGGAATCGGGTTTCTCCGAAACCGTTTGAAGCACTTTCCTCCCCGTTGAACCCGGAATAGGAAACGGCACGTTTGACGCCGTGAGATACTTTCCGTAATAACTTTTGAAGCGCAAATATTTTGGTCCATTTTCGACGATTTCAACGGCCCACACCGCATTCTTCAACGAGCCATCACGGTCTAAGTACACGGATTCTTGGTTGTCCTCCGCCACAAGATACTTGTTCTTGTGGCTTAATTTGACTGTAATTGCTTTTTGGAAAAGTTCCATCCTTCCCAATTTACCAATGGGGTTGGCTATTCGCAACCCCGAATTTGTCTTCGCCTTTTCGATGTACGTCTGGAAACCTAAAAATTGAAAAAAAATTGTGTTAATGATAACTTGATTGCAGAATTTGTAATTTTCAATCAAATCAAAACAAAATTAATCGTGAAAACAAAATTCGGGTTAAGAAAATTTTAATTTAAACATACCTGAGATAAATAACGACAATTTAGATCTACCTCACGAGATGAGAGACAAAGAAGCCTTTTTTTTTTTGGGTTGATTAAATGTTCGATTTTGGATTCGCGTATAATCAAACCCTCTCTATTTATATAAGTGGGGTTTTCTAAATTTAGTATTTAGAGAGATCTGGGCACAAGCCTTGAAAGGGTAGCTGGATAATCCGTTTATAGTTGCTGTATTTGCTCAATTTAGAAATTAGACTCACTGTGTTTAATTAGCAAACGATTCGTGTGTCTTAGCTGGTTAGTGGGTATTTGTGTGGCTATTTCACAGTTTCTTTTGGGTGGCTATTTCCTCGTGAAAGCAAAATTAAAAAATAGAAAACCGTGTCGCTTACGCGTGTGTATCGTGTGGGATCTGTGGGGCAGAATCAAAATGCACACTTCTAGTGGATAGTGGGGTTAATCAATCAACTAGGGGCTAGTTAGTTGATTTGTAAATAAACTGATCCGAACGTCCTGAGTACCTAACCAAAATTACTTTTCGAGATTTCAATTCTTGTTCACACACTCCATCTTGAAATGTGTGACCAATTATCTAAAGTATTGATGAAATATATGTGTAAGGTACAAGGTTTTTATTTTTCATCAATGCATATATTGATGAAATATATGTGTAAGTATTGATGAAATATGTAGCAGGCCGAACACAGATGTTCGCGTGGTGCGGACCTGGCCTGCCATGAACCCGTCGAAAGCTTCGTGCACGGCGTGCCGACGGTGACTCGTCGTGGATATTCGGTTTGCCTCAGGCTCGGCAGCGGTCAAATCCACGCTCGGATTGTGCCGACGGCAGGGCCTCCAGCGATGTTACTCCCTCATTAAACGCGTAGCCATGCTCGGCGTTGCCCACGTTCGACTATCTTCGGAGTACGGCGTGCGGCCGACGGTGGCTAGTTGCAAAGCCACGCGTTCTGCCACGTGCAGAAGCGGTTATAAGAGAAGATGATCACGGGCACACATGGGTGTGCCAGCTCAGCCCTGAAGACGGTTATCAGATCTACTCTTTCACGTCACTATGATGTCACTTGGCCCGTGGAAAGCACGCGATCGTACTTGGAGAGCAAGCCAGAAGGCGCTATAAATACCTAGTGATAGTAACCCTAACAGGTACGCACTACTCAATACTGACAATTACTCTCTCAAGAGCTTTCTGCTTCCTCTCTGCGCTATACTCATCCTCTCGCCGGAGGGCCTTGCCGGGACAACCCCCGGCCAGGTCCTAGTCGTGCGTTCCTTGTGCAGGCTAGGGGAAGAAGGCTAACCTACCATCGAACCACCAACGAAGGATCGGGGACCAGAGGATCACGGGCCACACAATTGGTGAACCCGACGTGAAACACTTCTGATCTAAACGGCTCTCTCATCCTCCATACCCCCCTCACTCCTTCGTAAAACAACCACCAAATCACCTACCATGGGCGGAGATCTAGCAGACGCAACCGTTTCGAGGGCCAAAGACGCAAGTGGAAACGTCAATTCCACGCCAACCCTCGAAAGGCACATGTCCCTCTCCCTCGCCCCTGGGTCCGGGCTCTCGCCTGTCTCAGACGACGTAACTTTGGCGTACATCTGCCTGCTGCAGCGTCGCGACGATGAACGCGACAATGAACTGGCCGCGCTAAGGGCAGAGGTGGCCCAAATGAAGCAACGCATGCAGCAGGACGCCACCCCTGCCGCATCAAGATCTGGCGGAAACAGGGGTAGAGGAGGCCAAACACCGCCTCTGCCTCCGCCTCCACCTCCACCACCGCAAGGGCGTCAGAACGAAGGAGGCCAGCGTGGATCCGTGAAGGACCGCCTAGGTTTCGCTCCAGCACCAGACGACGCCAGGGGAATCATTCTCTATAAGCAACCCGCTGTATCCGGGACACATCGTTCTAGAAGCCATCATGATGGAACCAGAACGAGGGACACCGAGTCGTTTACAAGTACGTACTCGACTGGTCGCGCAGAATTCTCTCGCACGACGGCCTCGCACCGTAGCCGAGAATCTGCCCGAACCAGACCCCATGTCTCTGAGCACCTGGGGAACATCCCAATGGAAAACAAAGATGATGAGCACTACGCTCGGCGCAACGGGAAAGACGTACGCGTTGAGGGCGCGAACGACGAAAACAAAACCCGTCGCCACAACGACAAAACCGTTGACAGCCCACGCCGAATGGAGAAGGATCTGCGAGACAAGCTTCGGCGGAGGGAAGCGGAGAAGACGTCGGCAAAAGAACACAAAGACAGGGATGCAAAGAGATCAAAAACGGACGAACACGGCAAACCGCCGCGCCCAGGATTTTAAAGGCAGCTAAAAGACCTCGGCGTCTCCACATTTACCTCCCACATAATCAACACGCCCCCAGAGCCCACCTTCCACCTACCCAAATTCACGAAGTTCGATCCGTCGACGTGTGAGGCCTACACTCACCTCATTCACTTCAGACAAACCATTGAACTCTGTACGCTTAAAGATGAGGTAAAATGCAAGGCGTTTTCGTCCAGCCTCGAATCCCTAGGGCTCCAGTGGTTCAACAAATTGCCCGCTGGATCCGTGAGGACCCTGGCCGACCTTGAACGCGCCTTCAACACTGGCTTCATCACAAGCAACAAAACGGCTAAGGAGCCTGAATCGCTGTCTCAGATGAGAAAACTACCGTCGGAAACCCTCAGGCAATATGCCGAGCGCTACTGGCAGCTATTCAACGAGATCCCTGGAATCGATGAATACTGGGCTGCACGCACTTTCAAGAACGGCCTGGAAACCGGGAGCAAGATCTTAGACGAACTCGCCATCCGTCCACCACACGGCATGGGTGAACTAATGAGGGTCGTGGAAAGATTTTGTGCTCTCGAGGAGCTTTATGCAGACAGGGCCGCACAGGAATCCCAAGCTCTAACAATCCATTCTCCTCAACCGTACACCAGCTGCCGGCACAAACGGCAACCCAACAAGTGCAGCCGAAGAAACAAGTTCACAATATCAAGAAGGGGAAGGAGCGTCCGCCAAAGGAGCACGACCACGTTGCCGAAACCACTCACTTCAAAGAACCAATCTGGTCTTTTCTGAAGGAAATAATGAGGCAACCGTGGTTTGAATGGCCGACGGGCAAGCTCGGAACCGACACTGGCCAACCGGATCAAAACCCAAGGAAGAAATGTACTTACCACAACGAGCTCGGCCACTACACGACTGCCTGCGCACCGTACAAGGCTCTCCTTGAAAAACTTGCGGCTCAAGGCCATCTCGATCAATACATCGATCGAACAAAGACACCCGCCCGGCAGACAAATCCCAAACCCAACGAACAACGACCGTTGATCCACGTCATCCACGGTCCAGTAACCAAAGCGTCCGAGACTGCCCTCAAAGCCGACATCGATCACGCCTCAACTTCAAAGGCAGTACTCTCCGTCGGCTGCGGATCCAAGCGTCAACGACCACAAGACATGGCAAAGTGGACGATAAGCTTCACCGAACGCGACCTTGAACACGTCCAAACACCGCATTCGGACGCCCTCGTCGTAACCATCCAGATCGGCGTTCACGACGTCAAACGCGTCCTCATTGATCAAGGAAGCTCGGCCGAAGTTATGTACTACGATCTATTCAAAAAGCTTGAACTACCAGAATCGGCACTACTACCAACTCAAGTACCCCTCATCGGCTTCAGCGGAGCACCTGTTTGACCAGTTGACCGAATCTTCCTCGCTGTCGTCGTCGGCACGAAGACACTCTCTGTTGAATTTACCGTAGTCAACGTGCCAAGCCCATACAACGCCATCCTGGGACGAAATTGGCTTCATGGAATGCAGGCCATCGCCTCCACGTACCACCAACTTGTCCGCTTCATCGGCGCAACGGGGAGACAAGAAGACTTACGAGGGGACCAAATTGCATCCAAAAAATGCTACGTCTCCGCCGTACACAGCTCCTCAAAAGCAAAACAAGTGCAATGGGTTGAAGTCCCAGACATGGCCGTCATCGAAGACGTCGGTCAAAAAGCCGAGGACAAAGCGGAAGAGGACCTGGTGAAAATGCCCATCAACGAGGACGGATCCCGCTTCTTCTTGCTTGGCTCCTCACTATCTGACGCCGAGCGAGAGGAGATGTTCCTGTTCCTCAAAGACAATCTTGAAGTCTTTGCATGGACCCCGGAGGAAATGCCAGGGGTGGATCCCAACTTTATTTGCCACTCCCTCAACATAAAAAAGGACGCCAAACCAGTGGTTCAACGGGCTCGACGCTCGGCACCCGACCACGCCGACGCCGTGATCGAAGAGGTCGACCGCCTTCTCGACACCAACGCCATTCAGGAAGTCCAATACCCAACATGGCTCTCCAACACGGTGGTCGTCAAAAAGAAGAATGGAAAGTGGCGAGTCTGCGTCGACTACACGACTCTTAACGACACCTGTCCCAAAGACTGGTTCCCACTGCCGAAGATCGACCAGCTCGTAGATGCAACAGCCGGCCATGCTCGGCTAAGTTTTCTGGACGCCTACCGCGGTTATCACCAGATTGCTATGGACCCGGCCGACATGGAGAAAACAGCATTCATAACTCCACATGGAATTTTCTGCTATAGGGTGATGCCGTTCGGTCTAAAGAACTCCGGAGCCACTTTCAACAGAGCGATCTTCAAGATGCTCTATGCACAAATAGGCAACATCCTGGAGGCATACATTGACGACCTCGTCGTCAAAAGTCAAAAGGAGCACAACCATTTGACGGAGCTGGCCGAGGTCTTCGAGATCCTTAAATTTCACAAACTCCGTTTAAACCCGGAGAAGTGCGCGTTCGGCGTAAGTGCTGGTAAATTCCTTGGCCATTTGGTCACCCGACGCGGCATAGAAGCCGACCCCAACCAAATCAAAGCAGTGGCAGAACTTCGGCCACCAAGATCAATCAGAGAGGTACAAAAACTAACTGGGATGGCAGCGGCCCTCAACCGTTTCATCAGCAAATCGTCCGACAAGTGCCACTCCTTCTTTCACGCTCTCAAAGGGAAAAGCCGACGAAGTTTTGAATGGACGCCGGACTGCGACAGAGCGTTGGCCGAGCTCAAAGATTACCTGGGTTCTTCACCGCTAATGGTAAAGCCCAAAGAATACGAAAATCTCTATCTTTACCTTGCAGTCTCGAGCCACGCAATTAGCTCAGCACTCGTTCGGCGAGAAGGGGCCGACGACATGCCAGTGTATTTCACGAGCAAGACACTCCTTCCAGCCCAGACTCGGTACCTTCCACTGGAAAAACTGGCACTCGCACTGGTATCTGCGGCAAGGAAACTTCTGCCATACTTTCAGGCGCACACCATAACAGTGTTGACCGAGCACCCTCTCAAAGCGCTTTTTCGAAAAGCCGACCTCTCAAACCGAGTCTCAAAATGGGCGGTCGAGCTAGCGAACTTCGATATCCGTTTTGAACCGAGGACAGCAATGAAGGGGCAGGTCCTCGCCGACTTCATTGCTGAACTCACACCAGAAGACTCTGAGATCCTACACAATCCTCCCACCCAACCCTCTGCCGAACACCAACCAAAAGAGAATCGGTGGCTCCTCTTTCAGGGAGAAACTTGGCGGATGCAAGTTGACGGCGCCTCCAACAACAACGGAGCCGGTGCCGGAGTCGTTTTGGTCTCACCATGCGGAACACTTCACGAGAGTGCTATCACCATCGATTTTCCTGCCACAAATAATGAGGCAGAATATGAAGCACTGCTTGCTGGCTTACGCTCGGCAATCGCAATGAAAGTTGACCACTTAGCCGTGTTCTGCGACTCTCAACTCATAGTCAATCAAGTTCTGGGGGACTACGAAGCCAGGGATCCACGGATGATGAAGTACCAAGCCATGGTAGCCGAACTCATTACCCACTTCAAAAACTTCAACATCGAACAGATCAACCGCGAGCACAACGCACACGCCGACGCACTTGCTGGCCTCGCATCGGCTTCAAAGGCATCCGAGTTCCGAACAATAAATTTTGGAAACATTGACCACTCGAGTTTCGACACAACCCCAGAAGTGCTCAACATTGAGCTTGGTCCGAGCTGGATGGATGAAATAGTTGCCTTCCTCAGAACCGATACTTTACCCGATGACAAGAAGGAGGCCTTCCGTATCAGAAACAAGGCCGTGTACTATTGGCTTTCTGAGAACGGCCAACTCTACAGGAAATCCATTTCTGGGCCCTACCTTCTTGTCATCCACCCCAATCAAGTTGCCGAGATCCTGGAAGAACTGCACTCCGGAAGCTGCGGTTGCCACTCTGGTGGACGTTCGTTATGCCAACGCGCGATGAGTCAAGGATACTTTTGGAAAAACATGAAGAAAGACTGTGAGGAAATTGTTCGAAGGTGCCGACCATGCCAACTTTTCTCCCCAATCCCCAGGCAGCCGGCTCAGAACCTTTCTCCCATCACAAGTCCATGGCCATTCGCGCAATGGGGGCTCGATATCGTCGGGAAGCTCCCAACAGCACCTGGGGGCTTCAAATTCTTGATCACTGCAACGGATTATTTCTCCAAGTGGGTAGAAGCCGAAGCCCTAGTCACCATCACAGAAGCAGACGTCCGACGATTCGTATGGAGAAACATTGTGACAAGATTCGGCGTACCCTACGCCATCGTCTACGACAACGGCACCCAATTTGTCGGAGACGGCCTTACAAGTCTCTGTGAGGAGTTCGGCATCAGATTCTTCAACTCCACACCAGCCTACCCTCAGGGAAATGGCCAGGCCGAAGCCTCAAACAAGACGGTCTGTGCAGGGATAAAACAAAGATTGAATTCAAAGAGGGGAAAATGGGCAGAGGAACTCCCCAGGGTTTTATGGGCTTACCGCTCCACTCCCCGCCGTTCAACAGGCCAGACACCATTCTCAATGGTGTTCGGCATGGAGGCCGTCATCCCCCTAGAATCAAGATTCCCAACCCTCCGAACGGAAAACTTCAACCCACAGTCCAATGACGAAGCCGTCGAGCAAGAACTGATTTTGGCTGAGGAAAAACGAGATGACGCTCGGCTAAAGCTTGCCGAGTATCAACAGACTGTCGCCAAGGGCTACAACAGAAGTGTCAGAATCAAGAAGTTCAAGCCCGACGACTTGGTTTGGCGTAAGGTCGTCCAAGCAAGCAAAAAGAAAAAGTTCATGCCTAATTAGGAAGGGCCATTTCGTATTGTGAAGACTGCCGGTGAAGGGGCTTACACCCTCGAAGACATGCATGGCAAGGTACTCACCAACCCGTGGAACGCACAGAACCTCAGGAAGGCTTACATGTGACGCTTCAATCAGACAACTACCTTTGGCCAACACATCGTGCATTCAGAATTTCTGTTTTCTTCGGCCTCGGCATAAACTCTTTTACTTTTTATTTTTCTTGCATTTCAAAGAAGGGCCTCGACCCACTGTACTTCGAAGAAATATCAATGACATGACACTCTTTTTCATTGCAAAATCTTCAACAAACATTTCATGCATTCATTTCACTCTCGGCTAGAAAGCCACAAACAAACGATGACTTCGGTCACACCCTCCAAACGGCTCCTTAAAATGCCCTTTGCTTCGGCCAATTCCACCGCCCAAAGAAGCAATAACTGGACATATGGTCCGCCGAGCCTAAAATACACTTTTGGAACTTAGGCTTCGGCTCGGATTGGCAAGACACTATGGTCGGCCACCGAAAGGTTACACTCGCAATTTGGCGAGCAAACCACCCACAAACAATAAACTACTCTCCAACGTTCCTCTACCATGGCCAGGGGCTAACACTTGGACCGAGCCCCATCCACTGGCAAGGGGGCACCTCACACTCTCAAACTAAGTCAAAGTTTGGATCATGTCCCATCACAATAAATCCATGTTCGGCTGACTGCTCCCTACGGCAACACTACTTTTGGTCAGGGCTCGGCTGCAAAATCTATACTTAAACATTTCGGTCATGGAATACTCTCAACTATTCTGCCGAACCCAAACCAAAAGTGGGGGCTACGGACAACTACACATTCACAAACATGCAAGACACACAAAATTATGTGAAGACAATCAGACAAGCTCGGCAAAAATAGAAACGTTGCAATGGAAGCAATGCATTCATTCAAAAGTCAAGTGTTGTTAAAAATCCTAAGCTAGGAGGATCGGCGTAGTAAACCGTTCGGTGCCGACCCTCATTCAACTATTACATCTGGCACGGTAAACTCCCAAGTTTGGAGCCGTCTAGTCCAACAAAAAGTTCAAAAAGAAAACTACAATCCCTAAGGTTGTGGCGGATCACCCTCGGCTGCAGCTTCAGTAAGACGATCAGCATCGTCCTCGGCTTCAACGGCCACTTCATCATTTTTCTCAACTTGCTCGGTAGCTTGCTCGGTGTTGTCAGCCACGTCTCTCTTCTTTCCACTTGAGCCATTCCCTCCCCCTTCAGCATCGGCCACGGTCATATCTTCGACATCATCCTCACTCTCGGGAAACTCCTCCGGAGTAAGTGGGGCACACTCTTCTTCAGTGTACGGCAGTACGAGCTCGGGCACATCAGCTACAGGGATCGACTTCATCAAGTTCATGTCCGGCTCCATCTGCATGACCCCACACGCAGCCTTCACCCCATCCTTGTACCCAGTCCGGTACGCGATCGACAGCTTCTTCTTCAGCTCCTCATTGACCATCGACCGAGCCTCCCAAACGTACTCGGCGCCGGCTCTGTCGTACCCAGCCTGAAATGCTTTCTCATCTACCTCCTTCATCTTCCTCTTCTCCCTGCGGACAACCTTATCGAGCTCGCGTTCGGCCGTCTTCGCATTCTCAAGGGCCTCATCCCTCTCTTTCTCGAGCTCGGCTACCCTAGACTTGGCAAACCTCAAGCCGTTCTTCGCAGCCTTGGCCTTCTCACGCTCGGCTTTTGCTTCATCGCGGTAACGTGTCCTCTCAGCGGCCAAGAGTTTGGCTTGCCGAGAAGCACGCAGCAAAGCTTGCCCAGCCTACACAAGATTAAGTTGTCAGCCTCGGCAACATGTCAAAATGCAAATTAGAAAACCAAGTCAAAACGTACCTGTACGAGATATGCACTAGTGTGGACTAGGCTCGGCTGGAGCTCCCCTGGAATCCTGTCCATATCCTTTGGAAGAGCAAGCCCATGCAGCATGGTCACAGCAAGGCCAGGCTCCTCCTTGACGTTGTCCTCCACCGTGACCACTCTGCCATGGCCATCGCGAACGATGGTGCGAACTTTGAGACGATAACTCGCCCATCAGAACCTGCTGCCCTCTCCACGGCCTTTGAGCCTCCCGCCGCCGAAGAATCGGATTGGTCCTTCTCCTTTGGAACTAGCGTCGGCGGCCTGGCAGGGAAGAAGTCGTGTACCTTTTGCCTCTTAGCAGGACTCTCGGTGGGAGAAGGAGCAGCTACCTTCTTGCTGGCAGCAGCTGCTTCCTTAAGATTCATCCTTACCACGTTTCTCCTCCCCATGTCGTCGGCAAAGTGAGGAATTAAGGTTCGGATTGGAAGGATGTGGATACCTTGGAGGTCAGATGGCAGACTTTCTTGAAACCAGAAGTCGGCTGACTTTTGAAAAGTAGGAAACTTTACCCTCGGCTCCTTCACCTTCTTGCTCGGTTTTGGAACTTCGTCGCCAACACCTACCTCAGCAGCTGATTTCTTACCCTTGGCCTTCGTGCTCGGCCCCGCCTCTTTATCCTTCTTCTTCCTCTTCGTCAACTTCCCTTTGTACGAAGGCTCGTAACCCAACAGCGTCGGCGCGTCGCGGCAGATACAAGCCCTTAGAATCTCCACGTGACTGTCTACGGCCAAAGAGTTCTGGGTCTTGGTTATTGCTCGGTGATCTGCAAAAGAAAAATGTGTTAGCAAAATATCACATTCATTTAGGAGAGATGGATCATGTTCGGCAGATTTAAAGAAGAATTGGAGACCTCGGAAATCCATTATCTTCGGCACAGAATGCAGCCGCATTGTCTGATCGCCGAACTCGAAGTTCCCACTGACTTCGACGTACAGGCTAGCCCACTTATCAGTGTCGGGAAGCCCGCTTATCAATGGCTCCTTGCCACTACGAGTGGATAAGTATCTACGGTTTGTCTTCCCATGCCTAGACATGATGTATGTGTGGAAGAGGTCGGCAATGGTGAAGTCAAGGTTGTGAAGTTCCTTTAACTTAATTACGGACATCACTATCCTAAAACTGTTGATTGAGAAGAAGTGAGGTACTATGCCGAACCTAGCTAACAGTTCCCTCAGATATGGGTGAAGGGGGAAGCGGAGTCCGGCCTCACAGATGGCCATTAGAGTGACCGTTATGTGTTCGGGACGATCTTGCCTCCTATCCCTAATCCTGTTGCTAGCCACTTGGTGGACGACGACATCATCGGGTATGTCGTACGCTCGGCAGAAGGCCGCATACTCATTGGGACGCCCACTGAAGTAATGGGCGTGGGGACAAACCTGCCCTCGCTCAAAGAGGTCGGCGAACTCTCTGTCCCCAGACGAAGTTTCAGCAGGAGCAGAGAGTGAAGAGATCGTAGCTCCGGCTTGGGAGCGAATCCTAGACTCGGCCTCCGGTCCAAGTTCGTGCTCGGCTTCGGATTCTGTGCTAGTAGAGAAAGTTATCTCTGGGTCTGTGTTGAAACCACCATACTCGTGGTCAAGCTCGGCATTAGAGTCACCAGAGTCTGACATGTTCGAGGCAATGGAAGAAGTTTGACGTCGGCTTCTGTGAATCTCCAAGTACTCTCGGATCACGAGATTTACAGAATCGTCCTTTGAACTTTCAGAGTCGGATGAGATGACGATGATTGGGGGAGCCAGACCTAACAAGTCAAAAATAAAACATGAGACCTCGTCGTCGGCCAGAAAACAGGAGTCTTACTACGCTCGGTGCCCTAAATGGCCCACCCCATCATCATTCTCAAGGCTCGGCCAAAACATGTTCGGTCGGAACCTCCCGAACAACAGAGACTGTGGCTCGGCCTTTTCCATCGACGGCCAAGCCCAGAACCCCTTGAAGGCTCCATGCTCGGAAGAACAGGTTGAAGAGTGAGATGAACAGTCCGTTCATCTCCATGGGTGCACTGTTCATTCTGAACAAAAAATGCCCCAAAAACCCAGAAAATCAAAGATAAATGGACTGAAAGCTGCAAAAAATCAGAGAGAAGCAAGAAACGATCTCATACCTGGATTTGTGGCGAGATCTAGTGGTAGAATCTGCTGAAGATCGAAGATGGAAGACGAACGGTTGCTCTTGAGCTCTGGAGAATGGAGTTTTAGAGAGAGAGAGAGCGAAGGAGCTTCTCTCTCCTCGCCTCGCCCTTTTTATAGGACTAGGGTTTGGGTTTTGAGTTTCCCGCCCATCATTACACCGCCGAACCAATGGCCACTCAGCGCATGACACGTGTCACTGAAAGGACGGTTTGCAGGGCATTGCAGCCTTCTCCTCGTCCGCCGTACCCATCCACAAGGTGACATCTGGCGCCCAACCAAAGGAGTGCTTCATCGACGGTCGGGACTCTCCTGAGAATGAAAAGATTCGTGCTCGGCTGGAGTCTGTCTTCATCAAACAAATATACGCTCGGCGGTTCGATAAGTTCGGCCAAAGGATCAACTTCAATCTCTACCATGCGTTCGGCATCGGCAGAAATTGAGGGGCTATTGTAGCAGGCCGAACACAGATGTTCGCGTGGTGTGGACCTGGCCTGCCATGAACCCGTCGAAAGCTTCGTGCACGGCGTGCCGACGGTGACTCGTCGTGGATATTCGGTTTGCCTCAGGCTCAGCAGCGGTCAAATCCACGCTCGGATTGTGCCGACGGCAGGGCCTCCAGCGATGTTACTCCCTCATTAAACGCGTAGCCATGCTCGGCGTTGCCCACGTTCGGCTATCTTCGGAGTACGGCGTGCGGCCGACGGTGGCTAGTTGCAAAGCCACGCGTTCTGCCACGTGCAGAAGCGGTTATAACAGAAGATGATCACGGGCACACATGGGTGTGCTAGCTCAGCCCTGAAGACGGTCATCAGATCTACTCTTTCACGTCACTATGATGTCACTTGGCCCGTGGAAAGCACGCGATCGTACTTGGAGAGCAAGCCAGAAGGCGCTATAAATACCTAGTGATAGTAACCCTAACAGGTACGCACTACTCAATACTGACAATTACTCTCTCAAGAGCTTTCTGCTTCCTCTCTGCGCTATACTCATCCTCTCGCCAGAGGGCCTTGCCGGGACAACCCCCGGCCAGATCCTAGTCGTGCGTTCCTTGTGCAGGCTAGGGGAAGAAGGCTAACCTACCATCGAACCACCAACGAAGGATCGGGGACCAGAGGATCACGGGCCACACAAAATATATGTGCAAGTATTGGCAAGCTAAAGTGGGTAGTCAATGACAATCCTCGTGGGCTTGGAAGAGCATTGCATGGGATAGGGATTTAATTCATAACCGCTTAGATCCGGCGAGGAGGTGCGTGTTTGGGAGGACCCATGGCTGCCCAAAAAATTTCCCTATACTGTCAACCGGAATACACCCAGAAGGAGTGGAATTGAACAGGTTTCTGACTTGATAGACAATGCTACCAAAACTTGGAAGACTGATTTGGTAATGGAGTGCTTCAATAAGGAGGATGCTGAATTGATCCTCTCAATTCCAATAAGTACGAAATGCAGGCTTGACCGGAAAATTTGGCACCCCTCTCCAAATGGCCTTTTTTCAATCAAATCTGTGTACCATTTGGAAAGGGAAAGTTCGTTAGCACTCTCAACTATTCAAGAAGCCCAAACAAGTTCTGCTGTGGTAATGCCATCGATTTGGAAGTGTCTCTGGGGGCTGCCTAATCAACCAAAGATCTAGGTTTTTGCCTGGAAATGTTTCAACGGAGCCCTAGCGACAAATTCGGCCTTAGTGGGGAGGAAAATAAGGACTGATCCAATATGTTTATTGTGTGGAAAAATGGAGGAATCTGTTTGTCATGTGCTGTTTAGATGTGAATTTGCTGCAAGGGTTTGGATTCATTTGCAGTTTCGACTGAGACCGGAGGAGCTCGATGACTGTAGATACATGTCTGATTCGTGGACTTGCATCCGAGAGCGTATTCAACAAGCCCAACTCCCAGCTTCAACAATGGGATTGGGTCTGGTATATTGTTGGTGGATTTGGAGAATGGAGAATGGGGAATGACTTTGTATTCGACGGGAAGAGGTAGTTAGCTGAGGCAGTCAGTGGAAAAGTGCAAGCGGACTTCCATGAATTTCTTGATGCGAATAAGAAGGCCTCAATTACCTCAAAATTCAGCAATTCCCTTACAACTGCTGGTTCTTGGACTCCGCCAGAAGTGGGACTAATTAAGATTAATGTGGATGCAGCTGTCTCAAAGGGAAACAATATGGTTGGGACTAGTGCTATTGCTCGAGGAGATAATGGTGCAGTGATGTGATGGGCCTTGCAGTTAAAGTACACAATGATTTCAACTCGCCCAAGATCGCTGAGGCTTTGGCCATTCGGGAAGGGTTACAATTGGGTATTACTTTAAAATTTCCAAAGGTGATTATTGTGTCGGATGCGGAGACAATTATTAAGAGCTGTTCTACTTCTAAAATCCCGGCTTTAGACATTGCGGTGTTGATTCAGGATTGTTTGGCTATTAAGGATTCTTTCCTTTCGTGTGAGTTTCAGTTTGTTAAACGTGATTGTGATCGGGTTGCACATTTGTGTGAAAAGATTGCCCTCTCTAGTGGTATGTTCGATTTGTGGACTACTGCTCTGCCCTTATGGGGTTGTGTACTTTCTGATGTTTAGGGTGTTCGCCTCTCAGAATAATAATATCTTTCCACTTTGACCAAAAAAAAAGAAACATGAAATATATGTGTAAGTATTGATGAAATATATGCGCTAGAGTTTTGGTACAAATAAAAATAGTTTTGGTATTATTATTTCCCCCTTTCTTTTTTTTTTTTTTCATTTTTAGTTTAACCCCAACTAATAACAGTTAATTTGTTTTAACTATTATTGTATAACTAACCAAGGTTACAAGAACCTTTATAATTGGAAGGTAGGGTTTAGTTCAAAATAATAATTGTAAACAAAATTTCTTAATTTTCTCAATCAATAGTGATTTTCTCAATCAACAGTGATGTTTCACTTCGCGGACTTGCCCTAGCAGAAGGAGAAGGACCCTTGCATAGCATTGGGTAAGGTTCGACTCCTCTACAGGGTTGGTACCGCGAATTAGTGATATGCTTCAGGTTGTCTGGAGGTTTATACTCTATGGGTAGGTCTAATTAGTGGCTCTCCTACAAAGTGGTGTACACGTATACAATTTATTAATTTAACCTCAAATTTCAAAGTTCATCTATGAACGTCTATGAGTTGGTGAACCGGTGAATGGGCCAAATCAAATTGAGTTGGGTAGGGCCTTAGGGTAAACACCCCCCTTTTAGGCAATCATATGCAATTTGTATTTTGAACTAAAAAAATTTCGTAAATCCCTACCGAAAATTCATATTTGAACACCAAAAAAATTGTATTTTTACCCACAAAATTTATAAATTGGGTGACAAAAATTCGTAAATAACTCATAACTTTCCGTCATTTTTTTTTACCACAAAATTCATAAATAACACCACAAGAAATCATTAACAACACCACAAAAATTCGTTAAAGGAGTCTCAAAAATTCGAAAGGACATACGGTGCACCTGAAAAACTAGTGTGCACGTACAGGAGATTTTTCCAATAGAATTATATATAATTCTTCTTCTTTTTGTTTGTATTTATATTTAAACTAACTAACCAGATTAGTAGAGCGAGTTTGATGGGATCGGAGAACCGAATTTGAAGGAGTCGAAGTTTGTGAGGAATTAAAGCTGATAAATTAAACCGCTTCATTGCGAAAAGTCAATTGTTTTTGAAGCTTTAAATTAATTAGAAACAAAAAACCCGGAATTTAGATTTGTTATTTAGCAAAAAAAAAACAAAAACAAAACAGAAGTGGAAGTAAGGAAAGAATGAAAACCATGTTCCTTATGATTTTTGTTGTTTTAATTTAATATTTTACTTTAATTTAATTTTAATTATGTGGGTTTATAATTGAGGTAATATTTAAGTTAGATTAGTGATACGGGAAAATTTCAAAATAGCACTTGACTTTTTACACAAATCACGTATAGGCACCTGATCTTTTAATATTATCAAAAAAACACCTGAGCTATTTAAAAACCCATCAATTTTCCACCTGCCGCTAACTTTCCATCCAAAAAAACAAACGAAAATACTGAAATGGCCTACACCTAGCCATTTGGAGGGAAACCAATACACATATTAGGAGAAAAACACATTACTCTATTGATTTCTCCTGCCAAAACCCACCTGTGGGGCCATGAATTTAATTTTAATTATTTGGGTTTATAATGGAGGTAATATTTAAGTTAGATTAGTGATAAAGGGGTGGAAGAACCCACTGAATTGGTCTCCTTGTTTTACTCCTAAATATTAGTAGTATACTGTTATATACTAACGTCAGAATAAACCCACTAATGCTTGGTTATCTCCTAATTCTTTTCCTAAAAATATGCTATTATCTACTTGCCTAACAAACTAAGGTTTTACTATAAAATGCTCTACATTCGGCTGAAAGCACAAGTACACAAACTCTATCTACATCTCTTTCTCTCCTGCTTTACAACATATACACTGATCATCACTTATTTCCGAACCGCCGATTTCTGTTCGGAACTAAATACTCTCAGCCATCCTCAATCTTTCATATACATATTGATATTTGGTACAACAGTTTATTTGGATTTCGATTGTCGGTAAACTACACGGTTTGTTGAGTTTCATTCACTGCATCGAAATTAAAGAGCTTGAAGGTTGTTGTATCTTGGGAAAGAACGTCATCCAAACCCTGTGCAGAAGGGGGTGTATTCTTCCTTAGAAGAGCGTCATCACGTGTCTCGACCACCCCACAGGCTATTCTTATCTTTTCTTGTTTAATAGTTATTTGCCTTACCTGGTTGTTATTATTCTTGTTTAGGCATTTAATTTCTAGCAAAAATATCATAATCACATAATTTTCCCAACAATTTCTGTCAAAGGAAATCCTACACGATTTACTTAAACATTTAGAATATGAACATTTACTTAAAACATGATTCGACATCAACCATTTATCGAAATCTGATTGGATAAATGATACACAAAATAAGGCCTACAAGACCAAAGACTCTATAATCAGAGGAGTCGGTAACGGCCTACAAATGAGAGAGATATCCTCTTACGTACAGTTCGCAGAATAGTTGAATTGGGAAGAAATAGTACACTCCGAAACCCATGGAAATACATTTGGCAGACAATTAACTAGGAAATCTAACAACTTTGGATATATAAGCAAATAATGGTAGACGCGCGTTACATTGTAACTAAGCTAAAGGATGTCCATAACTAATGGGCGCGTGCTTAACACTCGATCTGTTTGTGAACTAGTGGGCTATCTACGAAAACATTTGTTGTTAGTTAAGAATTATTTTGGTCAGGTTATACTACAAAAATTAATCAAAGTTGAAACCATAGGCTAATTCTTGTATGCAAGAATACTTCCGTTAATTTACATAAGACTGATTAATTAGATGTATCTTAGTGAAACTATTCTGTTATCGTTTACTTTACTATGTAACTCTAGGTGTTGTGCAATAAATTAAACATAATTTTTTTTTTTGGCTGAATGTATTTTTCCTCTCTTTTCTCAAGATGCAAAACTTAGTGTTTAATCCTCTCCTACTAAATCGTGGCCTTGCTTATAGTATCGATATTTTTTTTTAGGTGTAATTTAATAATTTATGAAGAAATAAAATTAGAAGAATCACTGTTTGAATCAATCAGGAGGTTTAGGGTTTGCTCGGAAGGGGAAACAAAGAGATACATTTGGATTTTTTTCCCCCGACTCCCAGAGTACCTTTTGCTCAGGAAAGGTACCAAGCATTCAAGCATATGTAATTGGGGTGCATAAGGTACACGTCCAAATAAGGTTGTGTATTGTAACCATTTATGTCTTTTGGAAGTTTTTTTTGGGTAATTATGTCTTTTAATTGGAAGTTGATTTGATATATGTTAGTAAACTTATCTTTTAAAGTCTATAATCGGTCTTCCCTCAATGTGCCCTTTGTCGAGCTTCTAATAAAATTTTGCCTATCAAAAAAAAAAAGAAGGGTGCGCGCAGGGGTCTCATAGTTGAAGAGAAGATCATGATCCCTTCCCCGAGCAAAACATGACGCTTAATAATTTTTATTACGACCGATACGAGAATACAAGTATCAAAATTATATAAAACTAGAATTAAGTCCTAATCACTGTAAGCTCAATTCAACTAACAGCCTCATTAAGAAATGGAATAATCTCAACAGATTCAAGGAGCATAACACGCACACAATACGTGAATCTAGGTTAACTAAACTATCCTCAATTGGATGATATAAAGCTTAATTGATTTCATACTTCATTTCAGAGGCACGAAAAAAAACAAAAGATAGGGTCAGCCAGCTATGCATATATAAGAAAAGAGTACTCAATTAGCCAATTAGTAGATCCACACAGACCGATCGAGGGGTGGATGGACAATTATAAAGTTCGTCTATATCATTTATTTTATTTTCTTCTAGCCTCTAGGAATCTAAGAATTATTTATTTGGAAACACTGTGGTAAAATATTGAGCTTATGTATAGTCTTCCCTAGGTAAATTTGATAGTAGTATTGAGAATAAACATTCAGGCAAGTTTTAATTTTTAATTTAAATTTATTCTCTATTTTTTCCTTTCGTTATTTTCTTATGCCAACTGTTTGACGTCAAAGATCTTCACCAAAGACGCATTGACTTAACTCCAAGGGGTTGACTAGGAGGTCAAAGCCTGGAACATAGGCGTTTCCTAAGGTTTCAGGTTTGAAATCTTTCTGGTGATATCAACTCCATTAGAACGGGGTTCCCGTTAGTGGCCGTAGGATTGGTCCCCCAGAATTAGTTGATGTGCGCGTAAACTGGTCCAGACGCCTAGGTATTATAAAAAAGTAGATACCATCGCGACCGTCTCGTGTCTCTTTCCACCTATCACCTCTCTAAGTCATCTTGCTTGAGGGGGCGAGAAGGAGAGGTTATTTTGTGGTCTTGGAGCGTTGCTCCACACCATTTACAACGTGCCAAGTGTTGTTTTGTTCCCTTAATTACCAACACAAAGTATATGGACCCACAACATACCCACATAACATTTGGAGCATCAATTAGATTCACTCCACGAGTGTTCACTAATTTTTTGGCATGAAGGCTGTGACACATAATCCAACCATTCCTGCGATCTATAATCCCATGATTTCCCCCATGACTTGTGTAAATTTGTATTTAATTATCACGTTCCAATCAACAGTGGATATCAATTCCTTCTCGGTTTAGTGTTTTCTACGTTTATATGTTGTTTTTTCCCGTACATATCATTTATCTCGATGTAATTCTAGATACTCGACTTCTAAATGCATCAATGTGTCCAACCTCGATATATTGAATGGTGCAAGGACTACGCATTCCAAGGTATTCCGTTCCCTTGTTTCTTCTTCACTGTTCCTCTCAGTATAAATAGCTACTTTTGGGTCAATTGTCTAAAATTCCAGATTTTTAACCATTTTGATCAATAACTGCCAGAACTAGAAATCAACAATGAGTAAATTTCTAGTATATTATGAATTTCACGAAAAAATGTAAGTATAAATTTCAATAGAAGTTTTTACGAATTAAAAGCGAGTGGTGGATACCGTACCAACTCCAATAGGTTAAATTCTCAGAGAATGTAGATCAGGACCATGAACATAGTGATAGACCCATATTCGTGGTTTAGTCTATTGTTTGAAATGAAGATACCCCACATATATATCCCAGCACTGACCAAACGAGTGTGGGTGATTGATTCGATCATTTATGGGGTAAATGCGTTTTTTAAAGCAAGGGCCCGGTTTGAAGAAGACGCTTTTGACATCCATCCAATTGTAATTCAATTTCTCTCACTTTTTTCCGGATGGGTGATGGTTACCTAAAAGAGTTGTAGCAGTTCCACATATAGGAGGTTTAAGTTTTTGTTAAACCCTGGAGCGTTCAGTATGAATGAACACATGCTGATTAGCTTGTTCGACTACTTTGGAAGAGTGCGGCCTAATGTCCTACATGCTGTTTTTATCGCGAGATCATATTTCTGTCAAGACATCTACTTTTGGGGGCTTAGATGACGTCATTCTCGTTCCACGTAACTTAGTGCTTCTTTTAGTATATTCGAACACAAATACTATAAAGAAGCACTAACTGACATAGGACGAGAATGTCATCGTCAAAGCCCCCAGAAGTAAATGTCTTGATGGAAATATGATCTCGCAATGGAAATAATATGTGTAGGACATTAGGCCGCACTCTTCCAAAGTAGTCAAACATGATAATCAGTGCATGTTCTTTCATACTGAATGCCCCAGGGTTTAACAGAAACTTAAACCCTCTTGTATATGGAACTATTACAACTTTTTTAGGTAGTAATGCTGCCATTACCCATCCGACAAAAAGTGAGAGAAGTTGAACTACAATTGCACGGATGTCAAAGGCGTCTTCTTCAAATGGGGCCCTTGCTTTTAAGAAAGCATTTACCCCACAAATGATTGAACCAATCATCCACATTCTTATGGTCATTGTTGGGATATGTGTGGATATGTGTGGTATCTGCGTTTGAAGCAATCGACTGAACCTCGTATATGAGTCTGTCTCAACTTTCGTGGACCTGATCTACAATCTTTGAAAAATTTACCTATTTGAGTTGGTACGATATCCATGCACCACTTGCTTTCAATTCGTAAGAACTTGTATTGAAATTTATACTACCATATTAGGAAAGGAATCGAGTTTTCAACAAGCTGTCTACGTATGTCTATGTATCTCCGGGGGGAAGGAGAATCAGGTCCCATCGTAGTTCGGGCACAAAGGGGTCTAGAAAATTACTCATAGTTGCCACCAAAAATAGAGCTTAGGTGTGTCAGATCACCTCTTGAATTATCCAAAAGAATAATTCAAGTTTTTAAAAAATAATTTCGTGAGCCTGAGGGCCCGATTTTCGAAAAGAGTGACTCCGGCCGTTTTGATTTAGGAAAATGCATGTGGTGATTCACTATTACAAAGTGTGAAAGATGTTAGGCATCCCATATCCCCTTGCGATACTCGGCTTCTTCTAATACTCCGTATAAAAATGCCATTTTCACACTCATTTGATAAATTTCTAATTTATATTCCTATGCTATAGCAATCGAAACTTGAATAGCTGTAATACGAGTTACGGGAGAATATGTATCAAAGAAATCTATTCCTTCCTTTTGTTTGAAGCCTTTAGCTACTAAGTCTAGTTTTAAAATTTTCAATGGTTCCATCAGTTTTAATTTCTTTCTAAATATCCATTTACACCCTATTGTCTTGCAACCGAAAGGAGGATCAGTAAGATACCAAGTATTTTTAGAAACGATAGAATTCATTTCACTGTTTATAGCTTTTTTTTTCAAAAGGTAGCATCTACGGAAGTTATAACTTCATTATAGCTTTTGGTGTCATTTTCAATCAAGAAAGTCTGAAAATCACTACCGAAAGCCTTTTTCTATTCTACCTCTTTTACTCCTCCTTGGTTCAAAATTGTTTTGAGAATCTACACTACTTCTCGAGGTAGGTTCAATCATCAATTGAACTTAGCTTTATCTTTCATGCATTGAAAAAATATGTTCAAAAAACTCAGCTTTTCTCTTGATTCCATGATGGTGTTGTTTACGATGGTGGGCATGCCAACCACTTTTCTCTTAAAAGATGGAAGTTCAAGGTTTGTGCATGTCCCTAGGGAGGCTGCCAATAATATTCGGATGTATTAGTGCAAGAAGCTAGCTGAAGAGTCTTTTGTGGGAGAAACACTTGCTCCAACTAGCCAACCTTTGAAACCCTGTTTTTCAATCAGTGGCTGAAACTGCTACTAATGAGATTCCACCTGCCAATTCAAAGGAGGCCAGAACTAAGAAGAGAAGACAATTGCTTGAGTGAGCTTATTGAGTATGAGGGTGTAGACAACAATTTGGGAAATGCAAATGAGAATCCAGCTATCAATCAAGGCTCTTTAAACCAGAGCGAACATTCGGGGTCCATCAACGCAGGGGACATTCAACAAAGATATGCAGAACTTGTCAAGAACTTCGACGAGGCTGTGAAAACAAGCAAGAAACTGGGGGTTATTCACCACGAAAGTGATAATGCAGTGGTAAATAGATTGGTTCAACTTAATATTGAGGAGCACAATAACAGGTTCCAAGCTCTAATTAGAAACTGAAGGGATTGGGGGCAGGGAAGGTATGAAGCTGTTATCGTGGAACATTATTTAGGGTCATGTCCGGTGATTTGAAAAAGAGAAGTGTCAGAAAGTTGGTGGTTGACAAGAAACCTGATTTCCTACTCATCCAAGAATTAAAATTGGAAACTGTGGATAAATTCTAAATCCAAAGACTGTGGTATGATGCAAAGTTCGAACTTGCATTTGCTTAGCAGAAGGGGCATCGGGGGGAGTTACCACTAACTGGAACAAAAACTTCTTTAAAAGTGGAAGAGGTTATCACTCATGTATTGGGAGTTTTACTATTCCGGTTTCTTGCAATAGAAGATGGGGATTTGGTCCTTTGATATATACTGCACTCAAGTTCCAAATTTGCTGATTGATCAACTGTTGAAGATTTTTAAAGTGTTGCTGATCCAGGTTTTGTCTGAAGAGTATCAAGAGGTCTGCTTTCAACATCATGTTGCTCGATAAGGATGTTTTCCATTGGCTGCAGTTGGATCTTGTGCTCAATAAGGACAAATCAAAGAAGTCTGACAAGAGGGATGCTAGTTACAAAGTCAAATTTTCCAATGAAGATTGTCAAGAGAATTTTTGGTTCTTCACTTTGAACCTGCACTGTCATTGAGGATTGCTCTTGTCCACTGAGTTTACTGTCTTTGAGCCTCCACGGTTCTTGAGGTTGCGCTCCACTTTGCTGGTCAAGGGAAGAGGTTCTATGCCTTGTTAAGTAACTGCTCGTGGTCATGCCATCATTGTTTTCTAAGCTCTGCACGGATAGGGTCACAAGTGCAGCTAGCTCAGTTTTCCACTCTACTTGCTTTGTGCAGTTGGCTGAAATGTCTGTTTGTTTTTTAGGTTTTTCCATTTTGTTCTGGCTTCTCGCCAACCTTTCCCCTCCCTAGTTGTGGGTGGCATATGATTGTCCTTAGTCAAAAAATTTAGCCAAACACTAGTGGCGGCTCTAGGAATTTATAATAAGGTGTTCATAAATTACCTTAACTCTACTAGCTGGTGTATTGACCAATAATATATATGCAAAACCACGTATATTAGTATAAGTAGTGCGGACAAAAAAACGTAACCTCTATTCTAAAACTTTATTTTTTTGATAAGTCTATTCTAAAACAATTAACTACGAGGCAAAATGAGGACTTAAAAGTATGATAGTAGTATTATTTAACAAAAATTTATATTTTTTTAAGTTGTCGTATTGCATAGTAGACAGTATTGAGGCTTACCTTTTCGAAAATATGTTGTTCATTTGGATGACATGATGAAATTTTCTATCGTAGCCTTAAAGTTGAAGGAATATCATTCAAGTTAACGGGGTTTTGCAATGTAGTTGGATTTTTGTTAAAGCTGTCTGTAATTCTACAAGCTAACTAGTCAAAAAAATAATACAGTAGTCATTGTCACGAATGTGAAATTAACACATTTAGACCATTGAAAATAGAGATGGATAGAGAACGCACAGAGCATAATACTTAAACTGCTAGATTCTTCTTTTTTTTCTTTATTTTTTTGCTACTATAATTTTTTTCCATTAGGATTGCGAGTTTTGTTTGAGGTAATGTGTTAAGCGTTCAAATATAAATTGCCTGGATTGATGGGCTCTAATTGAGTGTTCCAATTGGTTGTTGGGTGTTCAATTATTTTTGGGTTAGATATTCAAGATTATTAGAATTGGGTGTTTAAAACAAGACTAGTCCATAATTTTTACATGTATTCTAAGCAAAAAAAAAATTTTAGGGTGTTCATGTGACCATGGATTGCTCTATGTACAACCGCCTCTGCCAAACACCCCCACACTTTTAAATATTTTAAGCTAGGCTTTTGTTTTTTTGATCTAATCAAAATATATTAAAGTAAAATATTAAATTAAAACAACAAAGAAGTTGATATATTGGACCTGAAACTACTAGATTCATGGATGGACATGGAAAACTTTTGAAAACTGATGAGGTCACCAAATGTTCGATACTGAAACCTATGGTTTTTTGTTTCAGCAAAAGGAAGAAAGGTTTCAATGCTCTTACTGTACTAACATCTGAGGTCATTTTTCCTGCATAAGAATGAAATTGGTAGGGATGTTTTACGCCTTCAAGCTGAGGTTGATTGGGCTATTGCACATAGAGGTGGTATGTCTTTCAAGTGCGTGGACTGTTGGTCACCAAAATTTACTTAGCGGCTGCCATTTACAATTGTTGGTGCGAGCAATGGCGGAACTAGGATTTTGACCTCGGTGGAGCTAGTTTAATAGATGTATATTCTTTAGGGTAGTTCAACTAGTGTCATGTCACACCCTCGATTTTCAACATAATTATAAATGATTTCATAAATAAAACCTCACGATAATCCGTACAATACCCCAAAAGAGTTTAACATTTCCATTCCACAATTACCCTTCATCCTCCTTTAGTATCCAAAAGATTACATCTTTGGCTCCGAGACCCAAATTAACATAATTACCGAGTATCAAGAGAGTTAAGAACTTACAATATTGCTTAATCAAAAGATTACAAATAGAGTTACAAACACATCTTCCAAAAGTAAATTTACAAAGATGAGCTGCCTTGTTCTCTTTGTTTTTCAAAAAGCATTTTTCAAAAATTCCCCCTACTTCCAACATTTTTTTCTCTATCTCTCGCCACTTATTACCCCTACTATTTTTCAAAAAAAATTTCAAAAACACAAACCAAACACAGCATAAGTAACTTCTCTAGGTTAGTTTTTTAAAAAAAACCATGTCCACATCCATGCACTCACATGATGCTACTGCCTTGGGTTAGTACCTGAAAATAATGTAAGGTTTGAGCTACACTAGCCCAGTAGGAAATTCTAATCTAACAATGCATGCATATGAAATATAGGGATGATCACAAGATGGACAAGGACAACAAGATCCGATGAATGAACGGTAATAGCAATCCAATTCCAACATTTCGTTTCCTGAACCAATCGTGTGTCTCAATGATTAACCTTTTAAAGCACCATGTGTCAAATTATGTCTCGTACAAGTGTCATGAGCCGAAGCTCCTACCGGGCCAGTTAAAGGACCCCGATGTCCTCTGCCAGGCACTTTACCCATTGGGAGGTCCTGAAATATCAAATACGAGCATATAGCTCCTGCCGGGCCAATTAAAGGACCTCCATGTCCTCTGCCAGGCACTCACCCGTCGATGAGTCCTGAATGTTCTCGTCGCATTCGTAAAGTTCCCAAAATCATGTATCTGTCATGTTTGTACTATTCAAACCCAACTTTGATATATAAAATGAATTTCGTGATATCATGTCCGATTGAGTATTAAATTCATGGGAACTTTCGATGAGGTCATTAGGTACGGGTGATCGAGTTAAGGAATCATTCGGGAAGTGTTAGAGTAGGTTGGAAGTGATTTGAAATCAAAACGGTGAAGTACGAAGCAAAACAGTGAAACGGGAGATAAGCAACAGGTATTGATACCTAGCACAAAGGTATCGATACCATTTGACCGAGAAGGATTCCAGACGCAAGGGTATCGATAACAAGGACAAATGTTATCGATAACAAGTGATTTTCTGGGTTTTGAAACACAAAGGTATCGTTAACAATGCAAATGTTATCGATAACAAATGATTTCGAGCAGATTCTCAACAGATTTTCATGGGTTTCAAAGCAACAACAACCTCAACAACAACGATCAATATGCAAGAATCAAGCTACAAGAAACAAGTCATAAACATATATTATAATTAGTTAGAACTCCCTACCTCAAGATTGAAGAACGAAATCAAAGAATCCTCTAAGCCCTAGCCCCAAACCTTGAAATCGGATGGATTGCTCCTCCACCAAGCTCACACCGGTGAAATACGGGCTGAAATGCGTGAAGGGATGAAAGATTGAAGGTGGGTTTAAGTGGGTTTTGAGGTGGTTTGGGTGAAATTGTGAGAGAGAGGAGAGGAAGAGTGGGAGCCGAGAGAGAGAGAGATGGACGGGAGATGGAGAGAAGGGGAAATGAATTCCCTACCTCTCACCCCACACACATATGTGTATACACTACACACACATCACACATTTACTCCTCAATTATAACATTTTAATACATTAGCCCCAAATCTCAATACTCCAAATCAATTTCCTCCTTCCATTTCTTATAAAACATTTAAATCGATTATACGAAGTAGCTATAAACGAATAATTATCAATATTATTTAAAATCAGATATAATCAGATAATTATCAATAATATTCAACATCATGTTGCTCGATAAGGATGTTTTCCATTGGCTGCAGTTGGATCTTGTGCCCTACCCTTAGAGGTTAATTTGACGTACTTTAAATTAAATTTTATTTGATGTACTTTTAATTAAATTTTCATAAGTGTTATCACATTTGTCAAACTCTATTTCATTTTGTTGGTTTGTAAGACAATGAAGTAGGTTTGGATTTGGTATTTGAGGTTTTCGCTGCTAAACTCTGTTTAATAAAATTTTATTTCTTATATATCAGTTTTATGAATTATTAAATCAATTGAAAAGGATTTATTTAACGTGTCCGAAAAATCAGGGTGTTACAAAGGCAGTCAGTGGGCCGGAAAGCGCAAGCGGACTTCCATGAATTTCTGGATGCGAATAAGAAGGCCTCAGCCTCTAAATTCAGCAATTCCCCTTCAACTGCTGGTTCTTGGACTCGGCCTGAGGTGGGACTAATTAAGATTAATGTGGATGCGGCTGTCTCAAAGGGGAACAATATGGTTGGGACTGGTGTTATTGCTCGAGGAGATAATGGTGCAGTGATGGGCCTTGCAGTTAAAGTACACAATGATTTCAACTTGCCCAGGATTTTTGAGGCTTTGGCCATTCGGGAAGGGATAAAATTGGGTATTACTTTAAATTTTCCAAAGGTGATTATTGAGTCGAATGCGGAGACAATTATTAAGAGTTGTTCTGCTTCTAAAATCCTGGCTTTAGACATTGCGGTGTTAATTCAAGATTGTTTGACTATTAAGAATTCTTTCCTTCAGTGTGAGTTTCACTTTGTTAAACGTGATTGTGCAAAGAAAGCCTTCTCTAGTGGTATGTCCGATTTGTGGATTACTACTCTGCCCTCAAGGGGTTCTGTACTTTCTGTTGTTTAGGGTGTTTGCCCCTAAGAATAATAATATCTTTCCACTTTGACAAAAAAAGAACATGAAATAAATGTATTAATGAAATATATGCACTAGAGTTTTAACCCCAACTAATATATAACAGTTAATTTGTTTTAACTATTATTGTATAACTAACCAAGGTTACAAGAACCTTTATAATTGGAAGGTAGGTTTAGTTCAAAATAGTAATTGTAAACAAATTTTCTTAATTTTCTCAATCAATAGTGATGTTTCACTTCGCGCAGCTTGCGCTAGCGGAAGGAGCCCTTGCATAGCATTGGGTAAGGTTCGACTCCTCTCTAGGTTGGTACCTTGCATAGCATTGGGTAAGGTTCGACTCCTCTCTAGGTTGGTACCGTGAATTAGTGGTATGCTTCAGGTCATCTGGAGGTTTGTACTCTATGAGTAGGTCTAATTAGTGGCTCTCCTATAGAGTGGTGTACATGTATACAATTTAACCTCTAATTTCAAAGTTCATCTATGAACGTCTATGACTATGAGTAGGTGAAGCGGTGAATGGGCCAAGTCAAATTGAGTTGGGTAGGGCCTTAGGGTAAACAGTAAACACCCCACTTTTTAGGCAATCATATGCAATTTTTATTTTGAACTAAAAAAATTTCGTAAATCCCTACAGAAAATTCATAGTTGAACACCAAAAAAATTATATTTTTACCCACAAAATTTATAAATTGGGTGACAAAAATTCGTAAATAATGACAAAAATTCGTAAATAACTCATAACTTTCTGTCATTTTTTTTACCACAAAATTCATAAATAACACCACAAGAAATCATTAACAACACCACAAAAATTCGTAAAAGGAGTCTCAAAAATTCGAAAGGACGTACGGTACACCTGAAAAACTAGTGTGCACGTACAGGAGATTTTTCCAATAGAATTATATATAATTCTTCTTCTTTTTGTTTGTATTTATATTTAAACTAACTAACCAGATTAGTAGAGCGAGTTTGATGGGATCGGAGTGTAACAGAATTTGAAGGAGTCGAAGTTTGTGAGGAATTAAGCTGATAAACTAAACTGCTTCATTGCGAAAAGTCAATTGTTTTTTAAGCTTTAAATTAATTAGAAACAAAAAACCCGGAATTTAGATTTGTTATTTAGCAATAAAAAACAAAAACAAAACAGAAGTGGAAGTAAGGAAAGAATGAAAACCATGTTCCTTATGATTTTTGTTGTTTTAATTTAATATTTTACTTTAATTTTATTTTAATTATGTGGGTTTATAATGGAGGTAATATTTAAGTTAGATTAGTGATAAAGGGGTGGAAGAACCCACTGAATTGGTCTCCTTGTTTTACTCGTAAATATTAGTAGCATACTGTTATATACTAACGTCAGAATAAACCCACTAATGCTTGGTTATCTCCTAATTCTTTTCCTAAAAATATGCTATTATCTACTTGCCTAACAAACTAAGGTTTACTATAAAATGCTCTACATTCGGCTGAAAGCACAAGTACACAAATCTATCTACATCTCTTTCTCTCCTGCTTTACAACATATACACTGATCATCACTTATTTCCGACCCGCCGATTTCTGTTCCGAACTAAATACTCTCAACCATCCTCAATCTTTCATATACATATAGATATTTGGTACAACAGTTTATTTGGATTTCGATTGTTTGGAAACTACACGGTTTGTTGAGTTTCATTCACTGCATCGAAATTAAAGAGCTTGAAGGTTGTTGTATCTTGGGAAAGAACGTCATCCAACCCCGTGCAGAAGGGGGTGTATTATTCATTTGAAGAGCGTCATCACGTGCCTCGACCACCCCACAGGCTATTCTTATCTTTTCTCGTTTAATAGTTATTTGCCTTACCTGGTTGTTATTATTCTTGTTTAGGCATTTAATTTCTAGCAGAAATATCATAATCACATAATTTTCCAACAATTTCTGTCAAAGGAAATCCTACACGATTTACTTAAACATTTAGAATATGAACATTTACTTAAAATATGATTCGACATCAACCATTTATCGAAATCTGATTGGATAAATGATACACAAAATAAGGCCTACAAGACCAAAGACTCGATAATCAGAGGAGTCGGCCGGTAACGGCTTCCATTTGATACAAATGAGAGAGATATCCTCTTACGTACAGTTCACAGAATAGTTGAATTGGGAAGAATAGTACACTCCGAAACCCATTGAACTAGAAAATCTAACAACTTTGGATATAAACAAATAATGGTAGACGACGTTACATTGTAAGCTAAAGGATATTGTCCATAACTAATGGGCGCGCGCTTAACACTCGATCTGTATGTGAACTAGTGGGCTATCTACGAAAACATTTGTTGTTAGTTACGAATTATTTTGGTTAGGTTATACTACAAAAATTAATCAAAGTTGAAACCATAGGCTAATTCTTGTATGCAAGAATACTTCCGTTAAATTTATATAAGACTGATTAATTAGATGTATCTTAGTGAAACTATTCTGTTATCGTTTACTATGTAACTCTAGGTGTTGTGCAATAAATTAAACATAATTTTTTTTTGGGCCTGAATGTATTTTTCCCCTCTTATCTCAAGATGCAAAACATAGTGTTTAATCCTCTCCTACTAAATCGTGGCCTTGCTTGTAGTATCGATATTTTTTGTGTGTAATTAATGATGAAATAAAATTAGAAGAGAGCAACAAGCAGAATTAGGAGCTGTTTGGCCCCTGTAATTAATTGGAATCGATTTTTCTCAAGAATCACTGTTTGAATCAATCAGGAGGTTTAGGGTTTGCTTGGAAGGAAAAAGAAAGAGATACATTTGGATTTTTTTCCCGACTCCTAGGGTACCTATTCTCAGGCAACCGTAATCTATCGTAACTACTTTAAGAGTTTTAGTTATGTTCGAAGCATTCAAGGGTATGTAATTGGGGTGCATATGGTACACATCCAAATAAAATTGTGTATTGTAACCATTTATGTCTTTTGGAGGTTGATTTGATATATGTTAGTAAACTTATGTCCGTATATGTTAGTAAACTTGTATTTTGAAGTTTATAATTGGTCTTCTCTCGATGTACTCTTTGTCGAGCTATAAAAAAAAAAAAAAAAAGGTGCAGAGGGTCTCATAGTTGAAGAGAAGAACTTTTAGGAGCATGATCCCTTCCCCGAGCAAAACATGACGCTTAATAATTTTTTTTACAACCGATACGAGAATACAAGTATCAGAATTATATAAAACTAGAATTAAGTTCTAATCACTATAATTCCCAATTAAACTAATAGCCTCATTAAGAAATGAAATAATCTCAACAACTAGATTCAAGGAGCATAACACGCACACGATACATGAATCTAGGCTAACAAAACTATCCTCAATTGGATGATATAAAGCTTAATTAGTTTCATACTTAATTTCAGAGGCACGAAAAATAACAACAATAACAACAGATAGGGTCAGCCAACTATGAATATATAATAAATAATCAATTATTAAATTCGTTTTTCATTTATTTTATTTTCTTCTAGGAATCTAAGAATTATTTATTTGTTGCTATTTGGAAACACTGTGGTAAAATATTGAGCTTATAGTCTTCCCTAGGTAAATTTGATAGTATTGAGAACAAACATTCAGGCAAGTTTTATTTTTTATTTTTAATTTATTCTCTATTTTTTCCTTTCGTTATTTTCTTATGCCAACTATTTGACGTCAAAGATCTTCACCAAAGACGCATTGACTTAACTCCAAGAGGTTGACTAGGTGGTCAAAGCCTGGAACATAGGCGTTTAATTTAGTAACTTCCTAAGGTTTCAGGTTTGAAATCTTTATGGTGATATCAACTCCATTAGAACGGGGTCCCCGCTAGTGGCCGTAGGATTGGTCCCCCAGAATTAATTAATGTGCACGTAAACTGGTCCGGTCGCCTAGGTATTATAAAAAAGTAGACACCATCGCGACCTTCTTGTGTCTCTTTCCACCTATCACCTCTCTAAGTCATCTTGCTTGAGGGGCGAGAAGGAGAGGTTATTTTGTGGTCTTGGAGCGTTGCTCCACACTATTTACAACGTGCCAAGTGTTGTTTTGTTCTCTTAATTACCAACACAAAGTATATGGACCCACAACATACCCACATAACATTTGGAGCATCAATTAGATTCACTCCACGAGTGTTCACTAATTTTTCGGCATGAAGGCTGTGACTCATAATCCAACCATTCCTGCGATCTATAATCCCATGATTTCCCCCATGACTTGTGTAAATTTGTATTTAATTATCACGTTCCAATCAACAGTGGATATCAATTCCTTCTCGGTTTAGTGTTTTTTACGTTTATATGTTGTTGTTTTTCGTACATGTCATTTCTCTCGATGTAATTCTAGATACTCGACTTCTACACGCATCAATGTGTCCAACCTCGATATATAGAATGGTGTAAGGACTACGCATTCCAAGGTATTCCGTTCCCTTGTTTCTTCGATCTTCACTGTTCGTCTCAGTATAAATAGCTACTTTTGGGTCAATTGTCTAAAATTCCAGATTTTTAACCATTTTGATCAATAACTGCCAGAACTAGAAATCAACAATGAGTAAATTTCTAGTATATTATGAATTTCACGAAACAATGTTAGTATAAATTTCAATAGAAGTTTTTACGAATTAAAAGCGAGTGGTGGATACCGTACCAACTCCAATAGGTTAAATTCTCAGAGAATGTAGATCAGGAACATAAACATAGTGATAGACCCATATTCGAGGTTTAGTCTATTGTTTGAAATGAAGATACCATATATGCCAGCACTGACCATATGAGCGTGGGTGACTGATTTGATCATTTGTGGGTAAATGCATTTTTTAAAGCAAGGGCCCGGTTTGAAGAAGACGCTTTTGACGTCGATCCAATTGTAATTCAATTTCTCTCACTTTTTTTTCCGGATGGGTGATGGTAGCTTTATTACCTAAAAGAGTTGTAGCAGTTCCACATATAGGAGCTTTAAGTTTTTGTTAAACCCTGGGGCGTTCAGTATGAATGAACACATGCTGATTAGCTTGTTCGACTACTTTGGAAGAGTGCGGCCTAATGTCCTACATGCTGTTTTCATCGCGAGATCATATTTCTGTCAAGACATCTACTTCTGGGGGCTTAGACGACGTCATTCTCGTCCCACGTAACTTAGTGCTTCTTTTAGTATATTCGAACACAAATACTAAAAAAAGTACTAACTGACATAGGACGAGAATGTCATCGTCAAAGCCCCCCAGAAGTAAATGTCTTGATGGAAATATGATCTCGCAATGGAAAAAGTATGTGTAGGACATTAGGCCGCACTCTTCCAAAGTAGTCAAACATGCTAATCAGTACGTGTTCTTTCATACTGAATGCCCCAGGGTTTAACAGAAACTTAAACTCTCCTGTATATGGAACTATTACAACTCTTTTAGGTAGTACTGCTGCCAATACCCATCCGGCAAAAAGTGAGAAGTTGAACTACAATTGCATGGATGTCAAAGGCATCTTCTTCAAATGGGACCTTTGCTTTTAAAAAAGCATTTACCCCACAAATGATTGAACCAATCACCCACATTCTTATGGTCAGTGTTGGGATATGTGTGGTATCTGCGTTTGAAGCAATCGACTGAACCTCGTATATGAGTCTGTCTCAACTTTCGTGGACCTGATCTACAATCTTTGAGAAATTTACCTATTTGAGTTGGTACAATATCCATGCACCACTTGCTTTCAATTCGTAAGAACTTGTATTGAAATTTATACTACCATATTAGGAAAGGAATCGAGTTTTCAACAAGCTGTCTACGTATGTCTATGTATCTCCGGGGCGAAGGAGAATCAGGTCCCATCGTAGTTCGGGCACAAAGGGGTCTAGAAAATTACTCAAAGTCGCCACCAAAAATAGAGCTTAGGTGTGTCAGATCACCTCTTGAATTATCCGAAAGAATAATTCAAGTTTTTAAAAAATAATTTCGTGAGCCCGAGGGCCCGATTTTCGAAAAGAGTGACTCCGGCCGTTTTGATTTATGAAAATGCATGTGGTTTGCAAGGTACAAAAGAAAGGGTTCGGTGATTCACTGTTACAAAGTGTGAAAGATGTAAGGCATCCCATATCGCCCTTGCGATACTCGGCTTCTTCTAATTCTCCGTATAAAAATGCCATTTTCACACTCATTTGATAAATTTCTAATTTATATACCTATGCTATAGCAATCGAAACTTGAATAGTTGTAATATGAGTTACGGGAGAATATGTATCAAAGAAATCTATTCCTTCCTTTTGTTTGAAGCCTTTTTAGCTACTAAGTCGAGTTTTAAAATTTTCAAAGCTTCCATCAGATCTAAATTTCTTTATAATTATCCATTTACACCCTATTGTCTTGCAACCGATAGGAGGATCGGTAAGATACCAAGTATTTTTAGAAAGGCTTAATTGCAAGAACACCCCCTAAACTATCACTTTTTGGCAACTTGACCCCCTTAAGTTTTTTTTCGAGCAACTTCACCCCCCTAACTATCAAATTTGAGCAAGTTGACCCCCACCCCCATTTTCCGTCCAATTCTATAAGGGATTTGGATGGAAATTTGCAAAAGTGGATGGAAAAATAATTTGACATACCAAAATGCCCTTATACACCTATTTATAAACCCCCTCCTCTATCTCTCTCTCCCCCTACACCAGGCCTCCAGGTACACGATCTCTCCCTCTCTCTCTCCCCCTCTCTCTCTCTACAATACACGGTCTGACTCTTCCTCTCTCTCTACCCCACACCAGAAAACCACTCTAAACCTCTCACCACATCCTCCACCCACGTTTTCTGTCCTCCCTCTAACCCGCCAGAAAACCCTAAACCTACCTACATGGTTCTCTCCACACCCACCTCCTCCTCCTCCCTCCTCCCCGCACCACCAGTACACCACCTGTTTACCTCCCTTCTCCTCCAATCTCTCCTCCATTTACTCTACACCAAACCAGATAGTTACCCAAAAAAAAAAACCCAACCAGAATATCCCCTTTTAGAAGCTCCTTTTAAATCCCCAACCCAAAAAAAAAAAACCATCCAGATTATCCCCTTTTAAAAGCCCCTTTTAAATCCCCAACCCAAAAATGAGTAGTAGCTCTAGTTACACCAACAACTACTTGCAGCACAATGGAGATGAAAGATGCAATTGTGGACGAAAAGCAGTGATGAGACCCTCATTAACTGTGAAAAATCCAGGTAGAAGGTTCCTTGGTTGTGTAAACTATAAGGTAATTTAGTTGAATGTTTTTTTTGTCTATATAATTTTTTGTTTCCTAAATGCTATTGTTCTGTATGTTTACTGACAAGTTTGAATTTTCAGAAAGACAATGGCTGCAATTTCTTCGTATGGGTGGATCCAGAAACATGCGAAAGAGGGTTGGAATATGCTAAGATCATGCAAGCGAAAAAGGAAGAACTCGAGAGACAAATTGAAGGCTTGAAGATGATGAATAATGAGTTGGGAAGAGGAATGCAAAAATTGGAAAAAGAAAATGATGCATTGTTCGTGAAGTTAGCAGAGTTGACTGAGATTAATGCCAAGTTAGTAGGACAGGCTAGGCCAAGGAAGACAACAAATAGGCTAACAAATTTGACAACGCTTGTTGTAGTAGTCATCGTTGTGTTTGTGGTTTGTGTGCTAATGTCAAGTGTAAAGCACACCCATGGTAAAAAACCGTTGTATTTGGTGTGAAGCTATGTTATGAAATGCATGAGAGTAGTAGTAGTTTTTGTGTGCTATGTTATGAAGCTATGTTTGTGGTTTGTGTGCTAGTGTGAAGCTATGTCATAGCTGTTTAGAATAGCAGTTTTGGATATAAAAAATGGCAGTTTTGAACCACAAAACCCTGCAGTTTGGGAGCTCCAAACACTACACTTCCTATAGTCCCACAACCTGCATTTGGTAAACCACAAACACTGCAGTTTTTAGGCTTGTGTTATAGTTACAAAACATCAGTTTTGAAGTGTTTCAAAACTGTCCACAAACTGTCCAAGTACTGCAGTTTTTGTGCCCAAAAAAATTTCAGTTTTGAAGGTTAAAAAACAGCAGTTTTGAAGTGTTTCAAAACTGTCGAAAAACTGTCCAACTATTGCAGTTTTTGTGCCCAAAAAAATTACAGTTTTGAAGGTTAAAAAACGGCTGTTTTGAAGTGTTTCAAAACTGTCCAAAAACTGTCCAACTACTGCAGTTTTTGTGCCCAAAACAATTGCAGTTTTGAAGGTTAAAAAACAGCAGTTTTGAAGTGTTTCAAAACTGTCCAAAAACTGTCCAACTACTGCAGTCTTTGTGGCAAAAAAATACCAGTTTTGAAGGTTAAAAAACAACACCTTTGAAGTGTTTCAAAACTATCCAAAAACTGTCCAAGTACTGCAGTTTTTGTGCCCAACAAAATTGCAGTTTTGAAGGTTAAAAACATGACCTTTGAAGTGTAAAAAAACTATGAGAAAAGCATATCTCCAACCCACCCCACACCCACACCCTTCTGTAAGTTAGATAACTCTTTGAAAATCACCAAAGCAAAAGGGGTCTAACCCAATTATGTGAGAAAAGCATATCTCCAACAGAAGAATACCCAATACCAGTAATCCAACATATGATTTCAAGCAATGGAGGACATGTTGACCACTTGAATCAGTCTTGATACTTTAAATCAGCACCTGTGCATCATAATACATATATACGTCAAAATCTGAACAGAATTTGTTTGTATGGAAATCAAAATCCGAACAGGATTAGTTTGTATGGAAATCAAAATCCGAACATGATTAGTTTGTATGGAAATCAAAATCCGAACATGATTAGTTTGTATGGAATCCCAAAGCCGAACAGGATTAGTTTGTATGGTAGGAAAAAACCGAACAGGATGTATTTGGATGGAACCCCATAACCGAACAAAGTTAATTCTAGTATTGCTAGTTTCTTCAAACAGAGGTTCAGTTCTTCATTTTAGCAACTTAAGATCATAATAACATAAGCAGTAGCTCCCAAAACACCTATAAAATTGTATTTCAACTTCCATTGAGTGATTAGAGCAAAAACAAATTTTATGGTAGTTTGGGCTCTTGAAACATTCCATTCTAGATCCATTTACCTTCTCCCTAGGAATAACTTTTCCATAGTCCCACAAAGTTTCCATCTCTTTAAGGAATCAATTAATGTACAAGCCACTCTATTCTAATAGTCACTAATGGCAGTTTGGAAGCTCCAAACACTACACTTCCTATAGTCCCACAACTAGCATTTGGTAAACCACAAACACTGTAGTTTTTAGGCTTGTGTTGTAGTTCAAAAACTGCAGTTTTGAAGTGTTTCAAAACTGTCCAAAAACTGTCCAAGTACTGCACTTTTTGTGTCCAAAAAAGCAGCAGTTTTGAAGGTTAAAAAACAGCAGTTTTGAAGTGTTTCAAAACTGTCCAAGTACTGCAGTTTTTGTGCCCAAAAAAATTACAGTTTTGAAGGTTAAAAAACAGCAGTTTTGAAACACTTAAAAGAGTAGCATAGTGCATACAATTAAAAGCAATTCAGTCAGTTTATTTTCTAACCATCAATCTTACATCAAAGTGCACCAATAGGCACATCTTCACTTACGCACAACTGGATTAACAAAAAAAGCAGTGTATAACCAAAAAAAATGACAATTTCGAAACACATTAACTACCATAAATAGCTTCACTTTGTATCCCCAAACAACAACAGTTTGTCACACATCCATTAGGCACCCCATAAATAATAAAGGACACAATTTCATTCATTCCACAATATAACCGACTGTCAACAAAAGAAGGAATAGACAGTGCCTAGCCCATGTTCAACAAACTATCAACAAAGTACTTTGAAATATGTCAACATATGGTTACAAATACTACTGCCAAACTAAGACAAAGGTTCCAAAATACATATTACAAGTACATAAGTATCCCAAAAGTACTAAATTTGTTCTTCAAGTGTTTGACTTTTGGGTACTGCCTTGGGTTGATGCTTCTCCTTGGGTTAATTGTCTGTGGTCAGTGCTTGGCATTGTTGCACTACCAGTGGTACTACCACTCCCACAAGATGCTGCAGATGACCCTGCTGGTTGATCCCAAAATACAGCATTCCCTATCCTTGTCGATCTCCTCCAACCCTACATTTAGACATGTAGATGCACCTTTAAAATTTTGAATTCATACATAATACTAGGGACAAATTTGTAAACTATTCCACCCATGCATACCTGTGGTAATGGCAAACCAACCCTTGGGGCTATAGATGATGTCACTGGTTGACTCTGACCTGTACCTCCAAACCTTACGATTGGTTGTTTCCCTTTTGGTTTACTAACAACCACTTCTTTACCCTTGTCATTGGTTGCAGGTCTTTGCCCTCCACCATTGTCTTCATTGTTTCCATCTCTCTCTAATGACTATCCCAGGAAGTGATGGAATGCTTCCACCTCTTCCTCTTCCTCTGCCTCGAACATTGGGATTGACATGCTTTGAGGTAGGGTCACCACCTCTTCCTGTGCCTCCCACCACTTTTGTTTTATCACCCCTTGCTTTAATTGTGTAAGGTGCAGCACCTTTTCCACTTGTACCACTCTTCCCTCCTCTACCACTCTTCCTTCCTCTTCCTCCTCGACCACGTCCACTCCCACTTCCTCTACCACCAACCACTTCCATTGCCATTTCCATAGCCACTTCCATATCCTGTATGGAAGAAAGAATTATCATTCGACATATGCTTGAAGGAATAAAGTACTTAATGGTTTTTTAAAAGGTAAACTCCTTACTTGTTGAATTTCTTGTTCTACTGTACTGTTTGTGGACTTACGTCCACATTCACTCCCTCTACCACCAACTACTTCCATTGCCACTTCCATATCCTGTAAGGAAGACATAATTATCATTTCACATATGCTTCAAATAACAAGTAGTTAATGGTTTAAAAAAAAACTAAACTCCTTACTTTTTGAACTTGTTGTTCTACTGTAGTGTCCGTTGACTTTTGAGCATATGTCCTTGCATTGTGTCCAGGCTGCTTGCATATTCTACATTTAATGGTTGTGTACTGCCTCCTCACTCCTCTCTTTTTTGGTTCCTCATCATGCCCTCTTCTCCTTTCCTTTCTTGGTCTCCCACTTCTTGCCCTAAAAGGAGGACGAATGAGAGGATCAAGGTCGGTACGAACCCACATAGAAGCATCTGGAATTGGTTTAAGAATGTGCTCGTATGTCTTCGCAAAAGTTGCCACATGGAAGCATTCATGAACAAAGTCTTCAGGATTACTTTTGTCGGTTATAATTGCAGCCATTCCATGTGAACAGGGTATCCCACACACATCCCACTTGCCACAAGTGCATGTTCTCTCTCCTATGTCCACAACAAAACCCCTCAGTACAGTCACGATTTCAAAAGTTGGGCCCCCACTATAAATTACCACACAATCCCCCATGTTATCACATGTTTTTTTGACCTTCTTCGCAATCCTCGGACATAGCTTACCATTCCACCCGTTGCACAGGTCACGTCTATGTTGTAACCTTGTCATTAAGTACCTCCTAATACTTTCGGCCATGGTAAGGATTGGTTGGTCTCTTGCATCTTTGATAGCTCGATTGAAAGCTTCACTTGTGTTATTATCCATTCTATTGCATTTAGCCCTTCCACTGTACATGCACCTAGCCCATGTTCTTGGCTCTTCCCTCATCAACCACTCATATGCAATTTCATCAAGGTCTTTAATTTCTTTCATCTTCTCTTCAAACTCTTGGATTGTGTAAACTGATGCAGCCTGCCACATGAGGTCTTTCCACTCCTTCCCCTTGTACAACTTGTTGAAGTTCGAATACATGTGCCTAATGCAATACCTATGTTCTACAGTAGGGTACTTTGCTGCAAAAGTTTGTGTCAACCCCTAATAAGAAAATAAAATCATCAAGTTCATTTACATGACTAACATTTACGTAAACCAACAAGTATAAGCAAATACAGAATTCAACAATGTAATTAATAATACCTTTTGCCTGTCAGACATGAAGCACCAGCGCATTTCCTCTGGATTCCCAATTATGTCCTCCAATAATCCCATGAACCAAGTCCAAGCATCTTTGGTTTCTGCCTCCACAACAGCAAAGGCCAAAGGGAAGCTCTGATTGTTGCCATCTCTTGCCACTGCATGCATAAGCTGACCCCCAAATGGACCTTTCAGAAAACAAGCATCCAATCCAATGATTGGTCTGCAACCTGCTAGGAAACCCTTCACTTGTGCATCATAACTTATGAACATCCTCTGAAAAAATGGAACTTGTCCATCACAAGGTCTGTCCACCTTAAGTTTAGCCATGCTACCTGGGTTCCGCCTTCTCACCGTCTCACAATAGTCCCACAACCTTTTGTATTGTTCAGTATGATCTCCCCGAATCTTTTGAAGTGCCTTTCTCTTTGCCCTATACACCTTATACTCTGAAACATTAATGAGCCACTCCCTCCTCACAATATTCTTCATTGACTTGACCTTAGTCTCCGGTGCATCATTTAGTTTGGCTAAGTACTTATTGGAAAGCCAAGAAGCAGTTGCATTATTATTTGTGTACTTTCTGGTACAAGTATGTTGTTGCCAAATATTTTTTATCTGGAATGATTTCTCATCATACATGGGAGAGGCATGAAGTCTAAATCCACAATCAAATGCACATTTGACAGTCACCCTCGTAGATTCATTCTTAACGAATTTAAATGTGTACCCCTCCTTTATATGATATTCCCTCAACAATTTCCTAAACACCCTCACATTAGGAAACTTCATCCCTTCTACTAATTGGGGGTTCTTCATGAAAGAGTCTTTAAACTCACAAAAAGCAGGCTTTCCATCTTCACCTTCCTCAACCAACTCGTTTTCATCACTATCAGAATCCCCCTCACCACATTCTGTTTCAAGGTTATAGGTACCTAGACCAACCAAGGCTATGTTCTCCTCTTCCTCTTCATCAGAAGACTCTTCTACACCACTAAAAGAGTCACAAGAAGTTTCACTATCATCATTAGGCTCCCACTCACAGTCTGGCTCACTATCCTCATCCATTTCATCACCTACTCTTTCTCCGTCCTCATCTGCATTCACACATTCATTTCCTACTCCCTTCCCCTCTTCATCAACAACTGGTTCTTCTACGTGTTCAATTCCTCGTAATTCACCACCTCCCTGACCATTTCGTATTTCTAAACCACCTCCTAATTCAGTTAAGGAGCTAGGGTCTGCAGTAGTATTACTATCTCTACCTATCACCTCCACCTCTGGCTCACGATCCTCGTCAGACTCAACCACACTCGAACAATCAACATATAGATCAATAACAATATACTTTTGACCAGAAGAATGCACTGCAAACATTTCAAGCATGTCATAATGAGATGTCAAGTTAACTAATCCATCATTTATGTCAGGCATTTGAAGTTTATAATACAAAGTTACATGTTCCGTTACTCCATTACTATCTGTTAGTCCATACCCCATTTGCCTAATTATATCCATCAACTCATAAAAGCTGAACGAATCTGGGTCTACCTTTGTTTCGGCTATAACCCCATTCAAATATGCTGACTGTAAACCCCTGACAAGTCTACCACCTACGCGCATGAGCAATGTACACCTGAGGTCCACCATTATTTCTGTGCGACAAATAACTTATATTAATAACGGGAGAAGAACAATATTTTACTCTACTATTAAAAGACAAGAATTTTTTATTCCCTGAACTTTATGAAGCCTTACTTTACTATATTAACAATAATATTCTAAGGCCTAAACCATAATTTTTTAAGCACCAGTCGTAATCCCTAATCCCCCATATTTTTTTACCCTAACTTAATTAATGCACATCCAAGTCAATCAACAAGTATTTTATACCCTAGGTTAATTAAATAAATCAAAATTTCCCAACTTTTTAGGGTTTCAGTCTAATTTTTTAAAACCCCAATGGAATACCCAATTTCTTTAAGCACTAATCTCAATTTTATAACCTCCATCTCATACTATAGGGTTAAATATATAAAAAGTTAAAAAATCCCCAAATTTTAAAACCCTAATCTCGGATCCCGGACTTGCAAAAAAAATAAATTATTCAAAGATTCCTAAAACCCCCTAATTTTTAAGCCTTTTTAAGCCCTAATCTCGGATTTTCAAAAAACGAAAACCCCCAAACCCCCAAATTTCCAAAATTTAAAACCCTAATCCGCAAACCCCCAGATTTCCCACATTTTTTAGTCGTAATAACCTTGTACAAAATCATATAAAGAAGGCTATAAAGAACTTACAGACAGGTAGAACTCGTACTTCAAAATGACTTTTTGGCATGAACGAAGTCCGTGGATTCGAACCCTAGAACCCAGGGGTTTTTTCTGCTTGCTGGTTTTTGTTGTTCGCTGTTCGTGTCGATTGAGAGGTGGGAGATGAAGATGAGATGGGAGATGCATTGGATGAATGGGTTCTGGTGTTTTGGTCGGAAGAGATTGGTGGAAGAGAGCGACAGCGAGAGAGAGAGAGAGAGGGAGTGAAATATCGTTCCAGATGTGAAATATCGTTCCAGATGGGAGATGAGATGGGAATGGGAAATACTTTTTACTTTTTACTATCAGGTTTTTTAAAAAAAAGGGTATGTTGGTCTTTTTACTTTTGTCCATCCATTTTTTTAACGGAAAATGGGGGAGGGGGTCAACTTGCTCAAATTTGATAGTTAGGGGGGTGAAGTTGCTTGGAAAAAAACTTAAGGGGGTCAAGTTGCCAAAAAGTGATAGTTTAGGGGGTGTTCTTGCAATTAAGCCTTTTAGAAACGATAGAATTCATTTCACTGTTTATAGCTTCTTCTTTTTTCTTTTCCTAAAGGTAGCATCTACGGAAGTCATAACTTCATTATAGCTTTTGGGGTCATTTTCAATCAAGAAAGTCTGAAAATCACTACCGAAAGCCTTTATCTATTCTACCTCTTTTACTCTTCCTTGGTTCAAAATTGTTTTGAGAATCTACACTACTTCTCGAGGTGGGTTCAATCATCAATTGAACTTAGCTTTATCTTTCATGCATTGAAAAAATATGTTCAAAAAACTCAGCTTTTCTCTTGATTCCATGATGGTGTTGTTTACGATGGTGGGCATGCCAACCACTTTTCTCTTAAAAGATGGAAGTTCAAGGTTTGTGCATGTCCCTAGGGAGGCTGCCAATAATATTCGGATGTATTAGTGCAAGAAGCTAGCTGAAGAGTCTTTTGTGGGAGAAACACTTGCTCCAACTAGCCAACCAATTGAAGTTGAGGAGCATCAAGTGGCTCTGGAGGAGCATCCACTGGAACAACCTAAGGACAATCTAGGCCACTGTCCTGTTTCAAACCCTGTTTTTCAATCGGTGGCTGAAACTGCTACTAATGAGATTCCACCTGCCAATTCAAAGGAGGCCAGAACTCAGAAGAGAAGACAATTGCTTGAGTGAGCTTATTGAGTATGAGGGTGTAGACAACAATTTGGGAAATGCAAATGAGAATCCAGCTATCAATCAAGGCTCTTTAAACCAGAGCGAACATTCGGGGTCCATCAACGCAGGAGACATTCAACAAAGATATGAAGAACTTGTCAAGAACTTCGACGAGGCTGTGAAAACAAGCAAGAAACTGGGGGTTATTCACCACGAAAGTGATAATGCAGTGGTAAATAGATTGGTTCAACTTAACATTGAGGAGCACAATAACAGGTTCCAAGCTCTAATTAGAAGCTGAAGGGATTGGGGGCAGGGAAGGTATGAAGCTGTTATCGTGGAACATTATTTAGGGGCATGTCCGGTGATTTGAAAAAGAGAAGTGTCAGAAAGTTGGTGGTTGACAAGAAACCTGATTTCCTACTCATCCAAGAATTAAAATTGGAACTGTGGATAAATTCTAAATCCAAAGACTGTGGTATGATGCAAAGTTCGAACTTGCATTTGCTGGAGCTGAAGGGGCATCGGGGGGGAGTTACCACTAACTGGAACAACTGTGAAGATTATCAAAAGTGGAAGAGGTTATCACTCGTGTATTGCTTTCCAGTGGTGCTGTGCCAAAATGCTACAGTCTTTGGGAGTTTAACTATTCTGGTTTCTTGCAATAGAAGATGGGGATTTGGTCCTTTGATACTGCTCTCAAGTTCCAAATTTGCTGATTGATCAACTGTGAAGATTTCTAAAGTGTTGCTGTTCCAGGTTTTGTCTGAAGAGTATCAAGAGGTCTGCTTTCAACATCATGTTACTCGATAAGGATGTTTTCCATTGGCTGCAGTTGGATCTTGTGCTCAATAAGGACAAATCAAAGAAGTCTGACAAGAGGGATTCTAGTTACAAAGTCAAATTTTCCAATGAAGATTGTCAAGAGAATTTCTGGTTCTTCACTTTGAACCTACACTGTCATTGAGGATTGTTCTTGTCCACTGAGTTTACTGTCTTTGAGCCTCCACAGTTCTTGAGGTTGCGCTCCATTTTGCTGGTAAAGGGAAGAGGTCTATGCCTTGTTAAGTAACTGCTCGTGGTCATGCCATCATTGTTTTCTAAGCTCTACACGGATTGGGTCACAAGTGCAGCTAGCTCAGTTTTCCACTCTACTTGCTTTCAGTTTTCCACTCTACTTGCTTTGTGCAGTTGGCTGAAATATCTGTTTGGTTTTTAGGTTTTTCAATTTTGTTTTGGCTTCTCACCAACCTTTCCCCTCCCCTGGTAGCGGGTGGCATATGATTGTCCTTAGCCTAGGTGCCAACATAGTTGGAATGTAGATCTTTGGTTGTGATGCCATTTTCCCGTTTCCTTTAATCTTTGTAACTTTGTTTCTAAGATTAATAAAATTTCTTTTGCCGATAAAAAAAAAATTCAGAAACTTCAGAATTAATAACTAAAAGTCGATAACCAGCACTATCTATGGCAAATCCTATAAAAACGCAGTCAACAGTTTTTGGACCCAATTTTCTTTTCTTAGTGGGTGATACTAAAAATTTAGCCAAACACCGCCACACTTTTAAATATTTTAAGCTAGGCTTTTGTTTTTTTGATCTAATCAAAATATATTAAAGTAAAATATAAAATTGAAACAACAAGAAGTTGGTATATTGGACCTGAAACTACTAGATTCATGGATGGACATGGAAAACTTTTGACCAAACTGATGAGGTCACCAAATGTTCGACACAGAAACCTATGGTTTTTTGTTTCAGCAAAAGGAAGAAAGGTTTCAATGCTCTTACTCTACTAACATCTGAGGTCATTTTTCCTGCATAAGAATGGAATTGGTAGGAATGTTTTACGCCTTCAAGCTGAGGTAGATTGGGCTATTGCACATAGAGGTGGTATGTCTTTCAAGTGCTTGGACTGTTGGTCACCAAAATTTACTTAGCGGCTGCCATTTTTACAATTGTTGTGCGAGCAATGGCGGAACCAGGATTTTGACCTCGGTGGAGCTAGTTTAATAGACGTATATTCTTTAGGCTAGTTCAACTGTCACGTACTTATTTTTTATTTATGAAAGAAATTGAGAAATGATAATGTAAAATAACCGGCTTTTTATTAATTCAAACCAAAATTATTAAAATTATAAGTAGCTATAAACGAATAATTATCAATAATATTCAGAATCAGATACATACAAAATAAAATTTTTAAAATTTGGATGCTGGGTGAGCTGCCCGGGCCCAACATATATAGCTCCACCCATGTGTGCGAGAGAAACAGAAGAGTTTTTCAACGCAAATCTCTCAGCATTGAGGATACTATTGCATTAAAGTACTAAAGTTGAATCTGAGTTGAGGGCTTGCCTCTGTTCTTCCCCGAAATCTAGCAAAACCATTTCATCCAAATCCCACCAAAAACCGAATACCCAATTTAAAATTTGAAGCTCCTTCAAACCAACAATGGTGAAAACCCTAACATCACAAAACCCCCTTCCTCTGGATCTACCAAGCACTTCTAAGAGATGAGTGAAGAAGTTAAGGGAGGTGTAGTGGTTCCGGACTCGGTGTTGAAGAAGCATAAAAGGAATGATGAATGGGCTCTTGCAAAGAAGCAAGATCTCAAAGCTGCAAAGAAGAAAAATGCTAAGAATAGGAAGTTGATCTTCAAAAGAGCAAAGCCACTCGCCAAATACGGTGGAGAAGAACAGAAAACCGTGTAGAATAGAAGATGGTGGAGAAGAAGACCCATTTTCAAACGTAAAACAAAACGGTGGAGGAGAAGAAAACAGTGAAGAACAAAATACGGTGGAGAAGACTCAGGAAAACGGTCAATTGATCTGTTTGGTAATGTGTTTTGCTGGTGGAATTTCATGGTGTATGGTGTATTTTGTCGTGGTGTATTTTATCAACCATATTTCATGGTGTATTTTGTCGTTCATGGTGCATTTTATCAAACTATTTCATGGTGTATTTGTAGAGACCCGTAATTAATTCATTTAATTTTAATGTTTATAATTGAGGGATAATGGATAGTGTGGCATGTTTATGTGATTTGGGGCAAAAGTATTAGAATTGATTGTGGAAGGGTGTAATGTGTAGCTTGTTAAAAAGTGGGTATAAATAGAAGGATGAGGGTGTAGAGAATCATTTTCTCTCCACACCACACACCGGCTCTCCCTCTCTCCTCACGCCTCTCACTCTCTGCTCTCCCACCAAAATCACTCAAAAACCCACCAAAGTAACCTTCAATCATTCACCCTCAACGCGTATTGTGGTCCGTACCCCGTTGGTTTGAGCTCGGAGAGGTCGTATCCCGTTCGAATCAAGGTTTTCGGAGAGCTAGGGCTTGTATCTTCTTGGGTTTCGTGCTTCGACCTCGAGGTAGGGATTCTACCTCTCAATACATGTAATAGAAGTGTTCTCATTGCTTGAAATCATATCCATAGTTGTTGTTGTCGTTGTTGTTGTTGAATCTCTGAAAATCTGCAGAAAAACTGCTCGAAAGCCTCCCGTATCGATACGGCCCTTAACCCGTATCGATACGGAACAAGCTGGACAAATTCGTAGTTAACCCGGCCGTATCGATACGGATTTTTCCCGTATCGATACAGTGAGCTTATCTCCAGATTTCACTGTTTTGTTCCGAAACCCATTGTTTTGACCCCCGATCACTTTCAACTCGTTCTAAGTGCTTCTAAAACACTCCTAATCATTGTTGAACACCCTTGTCGAGCTCTTTGTGCGTACTTGGCATTTCTTTACTTTCGTTTGATGAAAGTTGTCTTAATTATCGTATGAACTTGAAATGGAACGAGACGTTATGAGATTTGAGACACGTGAAACCTTGTTGACATGACGCGCGAACACTCGGGGTCCATCGACGGGTGGGTGCCTGGCAGGGGGTATCAGGGTCCCATAAATAGCCTGGCAGGAGCTAATGCTCGTATTGATTATTCAAGGCCCAACCTACAAGGTGGGTGCTTGGCAGGGGATATCGGGGTCCCATGAATAGCCCGGCAGGAGCTTCGGCTCATGACACATGACGCGAGATGGTTTGGGCATACGAGAGGTGGAAAATGGTTAATGAGAGATGCATTCTAAACCACATGGCTTGTCTGTCAGATTGTTGAACCTTATCGATTGTTTGTTGCTTGGGCTACCTTCTGTACGAGTCGTATCATCATTTTCGCATTTCTCTTGCATATATTGTCTGCGTAGCATTTCTACTGGGCTAGTGTAGCTCAAGCCTTATTTCTTTTCAGGTACTAACTCTAGACTGTAGCAACCATGATCGGAGTGCTTGGATGTTGGACACGTTTTGGAAAGCTAACATTGTAGAGTTACTTAGGCATCTTTGTAGATTTCTTTTGAAGATGTGTTTGTAACTTAGGTGATGATTCTTTTGACTACGGAACATTTGTAAACTCTAAACTCTTCGACCTTTGATGTCTATCCTGATTTGGGGCCGTTGTGCCTAAGATGTAATATTTTGAACTCTTTGGACTTGGGAAATTAATGATATTTTGGGTATCATACGGATTATTGTGAGGTATTTGTTTAGGAAACTCTTTATATTTTATATTGAAAATGGAGGACGTGACAGTATTTGATCAAGGAGATTTCATAGTGTATTTATCAAGTAGATTTCATTGTGTATTTTATCAAGTGGATTTCATGGTGTGTTTATGAAGTGGATTTCATGGTGTATTTAGTCGTTCATAGTGTATTTTATTAAGCATATTTTATGGTGCATTCTTTCAAGTGGATTTCATGGTGTATTCTATAAAAAATATGGTCAGTTTGAATATTGTGTATGTTTTGAAATATTTTTTATAGTAAGTTTGCAAAAATAATTCATAAAAAACATGGTTGATTCTACCATATTCCAAAAGGTTTCATGGTAGATGTAGAAAAATAAATATGATTTTCGAATTTAAATCGGTGAAAAATAAATCGGTGGGATTTGGTTATAACAAATTTTTAAAATTTTAAAACCCTCTTTTGTAATTATCCCATAATTATTGTGATTGAATCTCACTAAATTAGAAAATGGTTGAATCCCACTAAATCAAGAAATGGTTGACTCCCACTAATTTAGGAAGATAATATACACACATGCACATATGGATATCTTATTAAAAATGTAGATAAGTAATTCGCCATTTGAAAGGATGAAAACATAACCCTGAAAAGTGGGTAGGATAAATACTTACATGGGATGAAGTCTGAGGATGAATATTTAAAAACTAGAAATATTCTAATGAGATAATCTAATCAATCATGCAATAAAGATATGCAAAACGCAAAGTAAAGGAGTACGGAAGAGAGAAATCAAACCTGAGGGTTTATAGTGGTTTGGCTCGTAACTTTTTTTGAATGGCGAAAAAATTTCATTAATCTTTGAACAAGGTACAAAGTTCGGCTCGCAACTTGAGATCTACTCCACTCCCCAAGTATCCTACTCAGGAATTTTTTCACTATCTCCAATAGTTGTTACAATGTTCTAACTTCGCGGGTGGTAGACAACCTTTACAACGAGCAATTACCTTCGAATCTACTCTGAAAAATCAGGGTTCCCTAATAATTCGTAAAAACCCTAATGGTATGAAAGTGAATCACTAATTCATACTATCAATTAAAAAACTACGCTAGCAATCAATCACATAACGCAGAGATATACGTGGAAAACCCCAGAATGGGTAAAAACCACGGGAAGGAATCAAATCACTATAATCATTGTGCAGTTACAGATATACCTATCCAAACGTAGTAAATCCTCACAACGTTCTAAGTACTACCTGCCGAGTCACACGTACACCGCACCCAGTGATCTTGATCGCCAATAGCCTTGAATCCACAAGCCCTCCAATTAGCCTAAGAAAAATTTCCCTTAGAAATTGCACTGCCAAAAACTAATTTCTTCATCAACTGCCGCCGCACTCTTTCTTCTTCTCTGAATAATAGTATATGTATATGGCTTCACGGCACTGTATGGCTGCCCCCCTTTTTCTTTTTATATTGCTGTAGCTGTAGTCCAAAACCTAGGAGATCAAATAAGGCAACTAATTGTATTAGTTGTAATGTGTGCACCAGCCCACCAATACGCCTTAGTAGTATTCGATGGATATCCGATTGATTTCCCGATCAATCCATTTCGATTTAGCCCCTTTCCATTCGTGAAGTCATTCTGCCTTTAAACAATCGATTCACTCTCACTCAATTACAAATAAATAGATTCCTTCCACTCTAATCCTATACAGACTCACTAGCCTATAAAAATAATAAATAAAATTACAACTCGATAAAAATTATGTGTTTTGTCAAATGGAATTGCCAATACAAAAAGACTCCGGAATTTGGTCCTTACAATCTCCCCCTTTGGCACTTCCATGACAAAACACAATACAATCAAAATCTAACGATTAAGATCGAGTTGTAGAGAAGCTGCAAACAAAACTCAACATCCAAACACGTTAGAATAATAAGCAACCTACTCCCCCTTTCATCATTCTCCCCCTTTTTGACATGGAATGACAAAGGGTGAATAGGACAAATAATAAAACAATAAATGTGAATGGAAGAGAATTACGCAATTAGTGACCAATAGAAGCAGCCAAATAGGAAATTTAATCGAAGTGCAAATAATACCATAAATAACATGGCATCTAAATTCAAGCAGAATGAAGAACTAACAGACACGCAAAATTCAATCAAATAAAAATAAACTAAATGCTAAAAGAGAATGAGAAATGTGAAGATACGAGCATGAGATAGCTTTATCGCAAGTATTATATCATGAGATAAGATGAAAAAGACATCCAAATTTTAAGGCAACACTTAATGATATAACACCATGCAAGACAGAAGGAATGCAATACACCATGATCATCGACATGGGAGGAAAGTGTGTGTGTGCATCCATGACCAAAAAAATTCAGCAACTCAAAACAGGGCCATGATGCTCAAGTGCTTAGGTTAATCTAGTGACTCCCCCTCAACAAGATACACCTCGATCTCTAGGTTCGACATACAAGTCACAGATAATTAATCACGAGCTCCCTCTCAACAACATGAGGTTGTTTAAAAAGTAATCAATAGAAATTCATAACCGTATTTTTACTTTTACCCCACCGCTGTTTGACGCGAATATTGAGAGTAAGAATACCTTATACCCAATGCCCGGTTACTAAGCAAATGGTCCAACACAGGTGCCTTCACGAGGTCTATCCATTTTTTGACGCGAACGTTCAGAGGGAGAATACCTCACCCCCAATTGCCCGGTTACTCAATGAACGCCCGGATAAGCAAAAACCAATTTTTTTTTCCCGAATAAACAAGGGCTCTATCAACGGAAATCAAGTAAAGGTGGTCACGGCTCAGGGAAGACACAAGATACAACTAAGCATGTGAGAAGGGTGGTCCCCAACCGAGAAACTGACCAATAGCCATGGATGAGTGTACAGAATGTCGAATACTCATAATTTATTAACATTCGAACATATTTGCAGAGAGAATACCATGAAGGAAGCGCAATAAAAATATGGATGAACATGTTCATAAAATCTAATGATATTCAACTACGCACCAAAGACTATCATGCTCAATCCACACACCAACTCATAAAACAAAACAAAACAAAAAAATCATTTTTTTTAAATTTTTATTTAATAACTCAAAAACAAATACGAAACAAAAGAAAAATGAAACTCCATAACTCTAGGTAATTAGATATGCAAGAATCATTAAACCTAGATTATGGAACAACGATCTAGCCTCAAAAGGCAAGGTCAACCCCTCGGAACAATCCAGTGTCATCTAGAGGGTTAGTAGGCAAATTCGCACAGGGTATTAAGTTCGACCTCTTTACCCAAACACATTTAGTCTTGACCTCCTCAACCTTTCTAAGAAATTTAGGCATAGGTCTAGAAGTCATATTCTTATCCTTAGGTTGTGGTGCCACTTTACATTTAGGCGTTTGAGTTTTACTCCCATGGTTATCAGCATAGTATTGTGGTGGAGCAGTAGGGTACCCGTGGAGTTTAAAGCAATTTGGCCGAATGTGACCTTTCATCCCACAAAAATGACACGTGGGTATAAAATGAGCATCTTTAAAGAAATTTATTTTATTAGGTAAATATAGTTTCTTGCAATATGGTCTTATGTGGCCAATCACTCCACAATTATGACAAGTAGGAATATCTTTAACATACCTATGAGAATGACCCAAATGAGCGTACGAATTATGTGTCACATGCAGTTTCGTACAATGAGGTCTAATATGACCTTGAAGACCACAATGATGACAAAAAGGCTTAAACTTGAAAGCGTTTACCTCACCATCCTTGATAGTGGTTTTTGAAACCGTTGCACGTCTCATCTTTGCCTTAGGAGTCTTTGTGCGAGCATGTTTGACATTATTTTCTTTAACGGGCGACTTGGCTTGGCTGGCTAAAGGAGGAGTGAGTACACTGCTATTTGGCTTGACAAATAATATTTTTCCTCCTGCCTTTGACTTTGGAGATTCTTTTACTTTATACCCAAGTCCACCTTTATCCGATAACACCTTTTGAGAAGACAAAATTTCATCTAACACTTGTGAACCTGCATTCAATTTCTTAAAAGTAGCATTGGCTTTGTCAAGTTCAACTTGCAATTTTGCTACTTTTGATTCAAGAAGCTTGTTAGTCTCAAAAAGGTTATGCATATCATTTTCAAGATTCATATTTTTGTGTTTAAGCAAGTCAAGTTCATGTAATGCATCGGTTCTCTCTTTCTCACATTGTTTTAATTTGGTGGCTAATTCTAAATTATTATTTTTCTTCAAAGAAGGTTTAAATTTTTTCAAATCCAAACTCATAGCTTTTATATCATATGTATCATCACTATCCGAAACATTAGATTGATTAGTCTCAACTTTACTAAAATTATTATTATCAAGTATAGAAAATTTTCTAGACGTGTGATTCATGTTCATACTCATGATGATGGATCTGCTCTAGGAAAAATAAATCCTAACGGAAGGAGCAGCCCGCTCTGATACCAAATGAAAAATCAGGGTTCCCTAATAATTCGTAAAAACCCTAATGGTATGAAAGTGAATCACTAATTCATACTATCAATTAAAAAACTACGCTAGCAATCAATCACATAACGCAGAGATATACGTGGAAAACCCCAGAATGGGTAAAAACCACGGGAAGGAATCAAATCACTATAATCATTGTGCAGTTACAGATATACCTATCCAAACGTAGTAAATCCTCACAACGTTCTAAGTACTACCTGCCGAGTCACACGTACACCGCACCCAGTGATCTTGATCGCCAATAGCCTTGAATCCACAAGCCCTCCAATTAGCCTAAGAAAAATTTCCCTTAGAAATTGCACTGCCAAAAACTAATTTCTTCATCAACTGCCGCCGCACTCTTTCTTCTTCTCTGAATAATAGTATATGTATATGGCTTCACGGCACTGTATGGCTGCCCCCCTTTTTCTTTTTATATTGCTGTAGCTGTAGTCCAAAACCTAGGAGATCAAATAAGGCAACTAATTGTATTAGTTGTAATGTGTGCACCAGCCCACCAATACGCCTTAGTAGTATTCGATGGATATCCGATTGATATCCCGATCAATCCATTTCGATTTAGCCCCTTTCCATTCGTGAAGTCATTCTGCCTTTAAACAATCGATTCACTCTCACTCAATTACAAATAAATAGATTCCTTCCACTCTAATCCTATACAGACTCACTAGCCTATAAAAATAATAAATAAAATTACAACTCGATAAAAATTATGTGTTTTGTCAAATGGAATTGCCAATACAAAAAGACTCCGGAATTTGGTCCTTACATACTCTCAACTAGCTAAGACACCGGCACTGGTCACACCTAACCCAAATTATTTTTCTACCCAACAACCACTCCCCAAAATGGGTCAAAAATTTCTTGAACAATGGTGTAATATCCCTTTTACAATAAGGTTTAAAGTCAATATTCAAGATAGTGTAGGATATTCAAGATGAAGGGTAGAGTTTGAATAACCGATTTGCAGGTGGTAGCTCACTAGTATTTTTTCCAATAGTTGCATATCTGTGCTTCCTTTTGCTTATTTTTTTAGCTTCAAGACCCAATTGAATGTTGGAATTTTCTTCTAGACATTAGAGACAACAGAAAGTCTACGTACACTACCTGTTTCCACTACCTTCCAAAACGACATCGACGTCGTTTTGGGGAGTTCCCATCTAAAAAAAAAATCTTAGAAAAACCCAATATCTCTGTTTCCCTCCCTACGCTTTGTAACAAAAGAAGAAGAAGACAACTGCCGACACCCAACCCAACCCAACCCACCGCTAACCACCACCTATGCAGACGACTCCAACGAAAAAGACGCCTCCACGATCGTCATGCGCCAACGAGCTTCGAACCACAATCACTGGTATCGATCTAGAACGCTGACGAAGGTCTCGACCACCACCATCGCCGCCGTACGGCGACGAAGGTCTCTCTCTCTCTCTAGAACGCTGGTATCGATCGAACTAGGGTTGCAATTTCAAGTTGTACATATTGGGGATTTTTGCACAAAAAGTTAGGATTCACTGCCTACTGCTACTGTTCATAGATATTGGTATACTATTCATTACTCAAACTCTGACCCACAACCAAATCCAAGCAAAGAAGCTTCACTGCCTTATACTCAAAACCGTCTCCCACCCAGAGACTTTCCTCTTGAACAATCTCACCAACGTGTACTAAGAAATTTAACGTAGGCACGTCATGTGTTTGATAAAATACCTCAACCAACTTTCTAGTGTTAGTAAGGATCTTGCCATATTACCTTTCTGCTGCATTATCAATTGTAAAGGAAGGTAAAAACAGTTTAATCTTGTTGTATGACAGAATTACCAGGATACTATGGCATGTCAAATGATTCGTTCTTTACAATGTTGTTCTACTTAATGCGCTGACTCGTTCCCGTTCTACTGGGCTAACTAATTTTTGAACTAAGCTTTGCAGATACAGAAAAGATGAAGGTAGCATATTTGGGTGGAAAAGTCTAGACTACTGCTTCGTCGTCTCTGATATAATGGAATAACATCCCAAGCGTAGGGTTTAATATGTCGAGATAAGCATAATAATCCGGAAGATCGGGTATCGTACCCAAGGAATATTTGTTACAGCTTGGATGGATTTGTAGATGTAAGCAAGGTTTTCGGCCTTTTGACAGCCAACTTTGTTTTACTTTAAGCGGTGGAAAATAAACGGCTAAATTGAATGAAGAATTAACTAATATAAAACGGAAGGCTAGGTCCTAACACCCACAACTCAAGTCAAACTACTTTTCTCATCCTATTACTTGTTTTGAAATACATAACTAAGGCTCTCAACCCGAAAAAAATGTGGTTCGAATACCGAGCGAGTTCTAGAATTCATTTGGCTAACACCTCGAGCGATAGAGCTCCAAACATCATGTGTGGCAATTAGCATGCTCTTGCCTACACATGATCAAGGAGGTTAACATCTTAACAATTTGACAAACGAATCCGAACTAATCTCGATTTCCGAACCAAAGATTAAAACTTTATGATGAGAAGCGCAATATTAACTCAAGCCATGAGGTGCTAATCACCCCATGACCAAACCTTATGAAACTACTCACTCATATCTAGAGAGATAGAAGCAAGATGAAATCTAGCTAACATATTTAATCAACGAAACTTGAAACAAACTAGAGATTATGATAGATTGGAAGCGTAGCTACAACTTTAATGAAGGTGAAAACAACAACTACAATTAATAAAGGCAGGAAATGCAGGTTTTTAACTAAGAAAATGAAGAACAATGAAAGAGTAAGCAACAAGAAAAGAAATCCTAGTTTAGATCTAGAAATGCAATAAAATCTACTTGTTTTGATTTGTGACATCACAGGAATTTATATCGCGCCCCATTCTTGTACAGAATATTTCCAAAGATGCCCTAAAAATTCTGCTCCAAAGGCCCTCGGTACCGATACCTCATTTGCTATGGTATCGGTTCCGAGCTCACTAAGCTGCTTCCTCTAACCCTCTCAGTACCGATACCTCCGCTGACATGGTATCGGTACCGAGGCCTTTAACTTCAGCTCCACAGCTCCCAACAGCATCCACAGCACCTAACAGCTTTCACTGTATCTTATTTTCATTCTCTAAACTTAAGTAAAGACTACATTTTAAACCTTTCTTTTGCCTTTTCTTTACTTTAATTTATTTAATGAAAATAAGGAAGTACCCCCCATTTGAAAACAATGGCATTACCAGAAATTTGAGATTTCAATCCAATCAAAATGTTGACCCCTAGCTTTTAGTGTAAAACAGAAAACAACACGCTTTTCTATAGAGGAAATGGCTCAAAACATAACCTTGCTCTTCAAATAAAACCTTGCAAATTTGAAGTTGCTCTTAGAAAAACCAAGGATCAATTACCGCCATTTTTTATCTCAAAAATCGATACTTTTTCGAAAAGTCATTTTTCCATACTTAGACAAATTTTCAAGGGCCGACAGGGTCTTCCTTGGTTCCTCGGGTACTTGGACGCACTTGGGCCATTCATGGCATCAAAACATGTCTTATTCGCACGATTTACCTGAAAACACTAAAAACATACCTTACGTGCAATATCAAAGAAAATACTAACTTTATAAACGTAAATACAATAAAACTAAGGACTTAAGAACCAAGAATATGCATTATTGAGTGCTTATCAACTACTAGTAGTAATAGGTAGTAGCATTAGTATGATTCCGTTAACAATTCGCGAAACAAAATTTATGTTGTCATTTTGCGTCCAAGTTTATTTCTTTTATGTACTGTTATTACCATTTTTCACGACTCTTTTTCTTTTAAAGTTCTTTGAGCTAGTGCCAACTTGGTATGTTTATTAACATAAAACCAGTGTTTATTGGATACACAGCTGATATTCTTGGAAATCAAAAGTTTACCAACTGTATCATAACTTAAAGGAACTGATATTTTTCTTCCGCCTAGTTCCAAATTCTGTTTTTTGTTTGAGTTTGTCTTTGATCTCTCATTAATGACTTGTTACGCAAAGATGAAACATTGTATGCGGAGATGAAACATTATATCATGACAATATGCATGTTTTTGCTGGTCCAAAGCTTAGAGTTACGTTGAATGGAAATACCCAATATGCAGCTGTTCAAAGTACTTCGAATGGTACTCCTTTCTGTGCAATAACTATATGTGATACAATTGGAGAACTTCCTGAAGAGATGGAGCATCAACCCAAGAAGAGATGCTAGCGACACTTAGGATTTTTCTTTTTCATTTTGCTTGTAATATAGCTTAGGGTAGACGATGATGATGATGTTCAGCTCATGCCTCTTTTGTAAAATATTATGTATTCATGTCTGCTAGATTTAAAACTTCTGTTTCAATTGCAATTGAATTGGCTCTTTTTTCTATTGCTACTGCTGACCACTGTTGATTGAGACGCTGTGACGTCGGGCTAGACCAAAAATAAGGGAAACTCTGTCGAATTTTTAGAAAATATCTTGAGGTCTCTCAAGATACGATACAGACACGACACGATACGTTTGACTACCATAAATTCCATTCATCAAATATAATCCTGCACTTCAAAAAAAAATACAATCCAGCACATTACAAACTTGCAACATTCACAGTGTTTTGCTCTTTTTACTGTTGCTATTACTGACTACTGTTGACTGAGATGCTGTGACGTCAGGTTAGACCGAAAATAAAGGAAACTCTGTCGAATTTTTCAGAAAATACCTTAAGACACATCTTTTAAGATACGATACAGACACGACACGATACATTTGATTACCATAAATTGCATTCATCAAATATAACACATTGCAACCTTGCAACATTCATAGGTTCAACAAAAGCCATCGTAATGCTAATACTAATACAGATTCATCAATGTCAAGACTAATAAAAATAACAATACATATTCATCATTTTCATTAAACAAACAAGTGAACTATTCCCCATCATTATTCGTTGCATTCAACATATCCGTGAAACTTTGTTGTCTTTCACATCTATGTCCTTGAGTTTGCAGTAAACTTGGTTCTTGTCCCTTCCAATATTGACCTTGGTCTTCCAAAAAACTTAATTGTCCTCCTCCCCAAACTTGACTGCCCGCAATAGTTGTTGACCTCTCTAAACTTGACCATTGAATAAGCTTTGTGAACTTGGAAAAGAAGGCCTAAATTAGTTCAAGCTTGTTCCGGTTGGGCAAAAAGTTGGCAAAAATAGAAAGATGGTTCCACCTTGTGCCATATTTGCTTGCATATTATGGGGCATCATGTTTGGCCACATTGAATGCCCCAAATAGCTTGGGCTACCATGCCTAACAATAAAGAACGATTATCAATATCTTTTACATGAAACATGAGATTGTGCAATTAAATATAAAGTTCCTTATATGTACATTTACTACACTCTCTTATGTCCTGAATCCATGGCAATGCCCCATATGGCTTGGGTTACCTTGCCCAACAATAAAGAACAATTATCAGTATCTTTTACATGAAACATGAGATTGTGCAATCGAAAATAAAGTTCCTAATATGTACATTTACTACACTCTCTTGTGTCCCGAAACCATGGCCAACCGCAATCTTCTCAACCTCTTGAAATTAGCCAATAATATTAGTATTACACATGCATCGAATAGATCTATATTCAATATTAACTAGAAAGCTACTGTTGGGGAAAAAAATTAACTAGTAAGCAACAAATAATAAAGAACTTATACCTTGACATTTTTATTGGATAACGTCTTTTTTTTTGTTTCTCTTTTCTTCTTCACGACTTTTTCCACAACACCTTGCTTCCTTTTGCACGGCGGCCTCCCTTTTCGTTGAAGACATTCCAGGTCAAGTATATTCGTGCTCTGTTTGGAAGGTATAACCCCATCTCCAAGTGAAATGGAATTAATATGAGTACTCATGTCATCACCAAGTAAAACCACAGTACTTTCACAAACGACCGAAACTTCCATCAACTCTCGTTTTAGCTCGCGTACCTGTGTCATCACCATGTTATACTTCTCTTGAGAATCTTCTGCTAAATCGATAAACTCATTAAAGAGATTGCACATGTTGTCATGCTGATGCGCTTCAAATTGAAGTTGAGGACTTATCATAACTGATCTGAATTTTAGTGTGGACCGTTTTCACATTTTTGCACCATCTTCTGAAGACATACTTGTCAGGCACTCTTTCAACTCCCATTTGACTCCACACCATGAGTTGATGCCTATAAACTGTAACGCTCCCATTTTCGGGTACGTTAAATAAGCATTTTTATTGAAATCAAAGACTAAGAGTCAAGCTCATTATTACATCATGGCTCCTACTAGAGTACTTTTTATTACACAAAGGATGGAAAATCTAAGGTTATCTACTACTCTGTCTCTTCTTCCATCCTCGCCAGCTCCTCAGCTTCAAAAGCCTCCAAGGTGTACAGTTCACCCTGTTCATCTATAAGGTCTGACGCATTATACCGGCGTCGCCACCAATATAATACGTCAGGGTCACCAAGAAGGTAACACCGTGAGCTACAAAGCTCAATAGGATAAACCATACCCACTAACCCTTAACTTACACATAGCAAGTCACATATAACAACAATGAAACTTACAGATAATGATATCTACGCAGTACGTTTTTATTCAACAGCTATCAATAATAACACATCCGCATTTTCTATTAACTATCGTTGGTGTTCGTGATATCAGAGTTTCTTTTTCGCAGCGTTTCATAAACCGTGTTACTATTTTTCCAAGATAAACCATACCCACAAATCCTTACTTATAACCAGAATTTCACATAGACAATTACACATGCTCATTCATTAAAGTAAATTAAGCAATAACACATCCGCATTCGCTATCTTTCTAACGTTGGTGTCATGTCTTTTCGTGTTTCTCCTACGCGACTCATCGTAGACCGTGTCATCCTTTTCACTTTTACAAAAAACACAATTTCCAAAGTTTCTTTCACAAATTGCTACTAATGAGGCTACCAAGTCCGGCTCCATTAGCAACACACACGATGGGCTACCAAGTCCGGCCACACTGCGGTTTTCACAATCCATTCAAATCTTGCATTGGCTACCACGTCCGGCCAAGCCATATTTCCACATGAGACTACCACGTCCGGCCCCATGGGAAATCTTTGTAATGGGCTACCAAGTCCGGCTACATTAGCATCGCTCACGATGGGCTACCAAGTCCGGCCACATCGCGTTTTCTCAAAAAAAAACATCTTCTTCCAAATCTTGCATTGGCTCCTCTCCCCGGATAACCAAGCCATATTGCCACATGAGACTACCACGTCCGGCCCCATTGGCAATCTTCACAATGGGCTACCAAATCCGGCCACATCACGGTTTTCGCAAGTCCACACAAAGGGCTACCAAGTCCGGTCACCTTGCGGGTTTTCGCAACTCACATTGGGCTACCATGTCCGGCCACAATGTAGTTTCACATCCACACAATGACTACCACGTCCGGCCATTATGTAGTTTCAAAAATATTTTTATCCATATCAACCACACCCTAGGTGTCATGTTTCTAACTTTCTCGGTTTACGTGTCTCGTTCTCATGCATAGACTCCGCGGTAAGACTTTCATGTAATCATAGAAATCTTGAAACTAAACTAGCAAGATCATCCAACTCTATTTCATATAGCATGCTCAATTATTCGTAAAGCATAACGTCACATGTGCGGACGCCTTTGGAGTGATAATCACTTATGCCTTACTTAAAAACAACCACAAGTAATGTAAGTAAGCACATAACAAGTCTAATATCATCTAAACGATCCAAGTACAATTACTTAAAATTAATTCACGACGTTTAACCTTCAAAGTTCATTCTTTCTTTCAAGATCTTCAAAACAGCATATGTTTATTGAATTGCAATGCATATATCAGAATAGTGTCGATAAGGATCCTATATTTTCACAAGAGGTGTCGATTAGATAATCTATGTGTTCATGCCATTATCTTTATTCTAATCGATTTGAATCATGCATACGATATGCCATACTTTGGTGAAAAATCTATCTCATGTTCTTAGTCTACTTTAAAGTAACCTTATTTGAAGAATAGTAAGGATTATCCATCTTTCAAAAGTATACACATTTCATTAGCAAATTGCTACTAACGAGGCTACCAAGTCCGGCTTCATTAGCAACACACACGATGGCTACTAAGTCCGGCCATATCATGGTTTTCAAAACATACTCTTTCAAATCTTGCATTGGTTCCTTTCCGCGGAGAACCAAGCCATATTTCAACATGAGACTACCACGTCCGGCCCCATTGGAAATCTTCGCAATGGGCTACCAAGTCCGGTCGCATTACGGTTTTCAAACACTTACACAATGACTACCAAGTCCGGTCATTATGTACTTTCAAAATATTTTCCGCATGTTAATCCCATCCTTTCTTTAACCACACCCTAGGTGTCATGTTTCTACTTTCTCGGTTTTCGTGTCTCGTTTGCATGCCATGACTCCGCGGTAATTCTTTCACACTTTAGGAAATCTTGAAACTAAATTAACAAGATCATTCAACTCTATATTAGATAGCATGCTCATTTTATCACATAATCATACTCAACATTTAATCTCACAAAGTTAAGCATAGTGCCACATGGACGGACACCTTTGGAGTGATAAATCACTTATGCTTTATCAACAACAAGTAGTCAAGTAATCACATAATCATGCTCACAATCATTCTAAGATCAAAATACAATTTCTTCTATCCAAGTTAATCTTTCATAAAACTCATTCTTTCTTTCTTTAAGGAAGTTCAAAAGAACATATGTCTTTAAAAGTCTATGATTCATCATGCTCATACTTTCATTAGTAAAACTATCATGCATTCCAACGTTCAATCGTTATACCATAGGTTTCGAGTATTCTATAATCATTTCAACATTCATATACTATGATCGATACCTAGATTATAGGAAAAATTCTACGTATACATAGGAATAGTGAGGACGGAGAATTCTACATGATCATACTCATATCTATACTTAGGGAAATGAGTAGAGATTAATCTACATAAAGGCACGAATATCTATACTTAGGATTTGAGTGTATAGAATAATCTACCTATAAACACGATTATCTATATTTCAAAGCAAACACATTTCTAATTATATTTAGAGTTCGAAAGTATAGGAAAATTGATATATACTTAGAGTGTACGAGGTGCAGGAAGATCCTACCTTGATCCGAAACTAGTCGGGGCCGAATAAGCTAATTGGAAATCCTACGGACGGTGAAACTCTCGAATCTGGACCGAACTTTGGATGGCAGTAACTCGGTCAGTATTTGGCCGAATACGATCGTTCTTGAGTTGACATCGAAGCTCTAGAAGTGCTCTACAACTTTCGTGAAGGAAGTTGATCCTAGAAAGTACTTTAGGTAGGAGAAATATGGTGATAAAGGGGGAGACAGTAAGCTGTCTGGAAATCTGGAAATCCGAATTTTTGCTGAACTTCGGATGTCGATATCTTTGTCGTTTCTTGACCGATTAGGGTGGTTCTTGGGTCTAACTTGAACCTCTCGAAGTGCTCTACAACTTTCCCGGAGGAAGTTCATCCTAGAAACTACTTTGGGTAGGAGAAAGATGAGGTTTTGTGGAGGGCAGTAGGCTGCCTGGAAAAACAGAAATGGTTTCTAGAGAGAAGTTGGAGCAATGCTTGAAGGTGTGAGTTCAAGGCTTGAATGGCTTGCTATTTATAGGCCAAGGTTGGTCTATTATCCAAGGGACAATCTTTCTCCTAACATTTGTTGTCCAATGGACAAAGAATTGACTAGATTTGATTGTCCTTTGGTGAGGTAGGATGATGGCTTAAAGGACATGACTAGGCTCATTTGTACACTTTGCACACATCACTCTTCCTCTCTCCCTCTCATCCGAAATCTCTCTCTCTCTCTCTCTCTCTCTCTCTCTCTCTCTCTCTCTCTCTCTCTCTATGGTACAATGTACATAAGTACATAGGTGGAAAAGATTACAAAGATTTTTCTTTGTTCTTTCTTCAATTTAGGACAAGTGTAGGTGATTCTAAGGGCTTCCTAGTCTTGTCTAGTACTTGAAAGAGTAAGAAATCTAGATATGGTTGTCCTTAGGTGTACAAGTGCAAGAAAACCCTAGATTTTGGTGGTACATGATGATGCAAGAAGATGGTCCAAGGAGATTGACTAGATTTGGGGATGTACACTAGCACACACATCACTCTCTCTCTCCCTCTCCATCCGGCCCATCTCTCTCTTTCTCCCTCCATCTCTCTCGGCCTCTCTCTCCTCTCTCTCTCGGCAATCTCTCTCTCTCTCTCTCTCTCTCTCTCTCTCTCTCCCCTTGTACTCCTATGTATAATATATGTACACTTACTAGATATGGAAGGACAAAAGAAGAATAAACAAATGGGGTTTAGAAAGAGTAAGATTTTCCTAATAAACAATTGGATTTGGCACATGAGTACTTCCTATATTTTAATAAAGGGTAGGTATACACTTGCCTTATTATAATATTTAGGTACATATAGAATCCTATGGAAATATAAATATAAGTATAAGTCTTATTCTTTCACTAGAGAATCCCATGGGAAAATTGGGTAATGCTACTAACCAACATACATTAGTACTAGTCCTATTATCCAATGAATAATAATTCCCCTAGTAGTTATTAACCAATGGGTCATAGTCCTCCTAACTTTTATTATCCAAAGGTTAAAGATAGAAAGTACTAGGCTTATATAATCTATCTATTCTAGTACAATGACTCATGGTGAATCTAATTAAACTAATAGATCTTGTACTAGGTAGAAAGACTAACCTATTGTCCAATGGTTAATAATTCTCCTAACTTTTATTATCCAAAGGATAAAGGTAGTAAGTACTATACTTGCTTAATGTATGTATATAAGTACAATGACTCATGGTGGGTTCATTAAACTAATAAATCTTGTGCTAGGTGGCAAAACTAGGTTATGGACCAATGGGCGATGTTTTCCCTAACTTCTATGGACCAATGGATAAAAGGGCCAATCATAATATTGGATTATTATATATACATCTTCCCATATGATATTTAATAGATGTACCTTAATAGAATAATCTAGGTGAAAGACCTATTGTCCAAAGGATAAGGATTTTCCTAGAATTTATCGTCCAATGGGTAATAGATCAAAGGTTGACTTTGGTCAAAAAGGTTTGCTTAGGGTTTTGGAAAGGTTCAAGAGATTCAATTAGGGTTGGAAGTGCAACTGGTAGTTAGTTTACCTCAACGAATCGGTTGGAAGCTAACTAGGCTTGCTAAGTAGGATTCCCTGCCAAGAAATGTAACCTTAGGGTTTACTATCTCACTTGTCTTTAGAAAATGACTATGTTGCATGGCAAGGAAATCTAATTACGACGGATTACTAGGGAAAATATACAAGTGTTTTACAAGCATACTTGTCTTGGAGAAATGACTAGAAAATCTATATGAAGAAAACTATATTTATAAGTCTAGATTTTAGTAACGACGGATTTTTGGATATTAGAAAGGAATTTTAAATGGAATCCAAGTAATAAAATAAAATTCAAATTTTTAATGAAATTTTTATTTCCCAAAAATCCGGGTCGTTACATAAACCATTCCTCTGAACTCAAACAATCAACAATTACAATGTGCTCCATTGGTTTCAGCATTGAAATCAACAATAAATGGCACTTGAATTCTCTCTTTCTTCTCCTTCTCCATATGTAACCCACTCTATTACCTCATATTTAGACACACTTTCTTTAATTTTATTACAAGGACACTCAAGTCTCCCGAAAAATTCTTCATGAAACTCTGTAACCTTGTTATTTGTGTAAACGCTTTGAAATTGCATCTCCAAGTCACTTTGAGTTATTAACGGGATGTAAGTTTGTCAACTTTTCACATCTTCTTGTTTTTCACTCCCCACCTTGTTCGCCAATGCATTTTCATATTGCTGTACAAATTGTTTCAAGGTCGTCTTTGAATTTATGTAACCATCAAAATATGAATTCATACTCTCGCTTCTTTGTGTGGATGACATTCCCGCCCAAAAATAATCATTCACATAAGCAGGAATCCACCGTTTCCTCTCCAGATACAACCCCTCTAACCATGTGTTAGTTTGAAGCTCATACTTTGTGATGAACCTATTCCAAGCATCCTCAAATTGTTCTACTGTCAATGTATTCCATACTGCCTTGCGTATACACGAACTAATTTTCTCATAGTCGTCATACCCATTCAACTTTTCAGGCAACTTTTTCATAATATGCCATATGCACCACCGATGTCAGGTTTCAGGGAATACATTTTCTACAGCATTCTTCATGGCCATACACTAGTCGGTAATCATTACTTTCAGAGCACAACCTCACATGCATGTCCTCCAAGTCTCAAATAACCACGAAAATGACTCTGTGTCTTCATGAGAAATGAGCTCGCATCCCAATAAAATCGACTGACCATGATGGTTCACACCTACAAATGGAGCAAAAGGCATGTTATACTTGTTTACCAAGTACGTTGTGCCAAAGATCACAACATCACCAAACTCCTTACAAGCTGCCCTACTCCTTACATCAGCCCAAAATACATTCTTTAGTCGACCCTTTTCATTCAAATCCATTGCAAAAAAGAAGCTAGAATTGTCGGCCTTCATTCTCATGAAATAACGATGCATCGCTTCAGCATCTCCTTCCACAAGTCGTAAACATCGAACTTTGTCCAAATGATTTCAATAATCTTTCTTAAGATATGGAAGCTTATCAGGACCTCCAGCCTCAATCTAAAGTGAGTCATAAGTCTTGTACATTCTGATCCCGGCTTGATCATTTAATTCAAGTTTTCTTTTTACATGTTCATCTAGTACCCTGTTGCACTTAAAATACCTTGCCTTCGCCGGGCTCTGTTCATGATTGTGCTCTAAAACAACATGGCTTAACCTCCACTTTCCATCCGGGTGTATCACAACATTAACGTGAGCTGGACACTCTTTTTTTGTTTGTGGCAGTGGTTTGACCGGGTTGCTTGTTCTCACCCTTGCCTTTCCAGCACGACAACATTCAAACCCTACATGCCTCAAATTTCCATCTCTTCCCTTTCTTGATGATCTTTTCGCAAACAACAAACCCTTTTTCTTCTACATATTTGAAGTAATACTGTAATACCCGCCCCGGATATTTCGGTATTTCAATTACTTTTAATTGAACTATGTGTTTTAGGGGTTTAAATTGAAACAATAGAACTTGCGAGGGTCCTGTGTGTGATTTGTGATTGGAGCATAAGTTAGGACGTGATTCCGCTTACATGTGATAAATTCCCTTGTGCCCTTATATAGCAAAATATCCTGGGGATATTTATCTTTCTCCATACGTATCTTGTTTCTACGTAGAGAGAGGGAGAGAGGCGACAGAAGGGAAAGAGAGAGGGAGAGAGAGAGAGAGGCGGCAGAAGAGAAAGAAGATGAGGTCGGAGACTCTGGTCTGTTCTTTACGAAAATATTCAAGGCACCTAGAAAGCTTTTAAATTTATGGTATTGAAAACTCTCGTTTTTGACACAAGGTGTGGATGCGATGAGCGCGGGCGTGCCAAGACTTGTAGCGCCTAACTTCTTGTGAAGATTCCCGTGAATCTTGACTTCTATCGTATGAGCGATCGTGTGTGACCCAAAGGTTAAAGATCACAGAGCGGTTCGTGGTTTGCCACACGGTTGTGGACTTAATATTTCCTAGTCGTATAGGAAATGGACGTAGAAACGTGAAAACGTAAACTCTATTACACCGGGATAATAAAGTTGGTACAGGAAAGTAAAATATCCAAACAACTTAAAGAAGTGTGTTTGAATGGGGTTTGAGCACGTAGTACTCGATAATCTACTTTGCTGAAAGTAGTAAAGTGTTTGCTTCGCTGGGAAGGCTTTTTGTTTAAGCGTTGAGCTTGATTGGTGTTGGACCCTTTTTTCTGTCTTCGACTCTACTATTTATAGGCAAAGCAGCATCCTGATTCAGGCCTGAATCCGAAAATCTGTCTTGCTCCAATGGCTGCCATGTGTCCCATGATTTCTCACTTTTTCAGCACATGTGATCATGGGCAGTTTTCAGAAGTTGAGAGCAGTTACTAAGATCATGGCTGATGTGGCAGCCTCCACTATCCCCCTCTTTATGCTTAGCTTGACACATGGCCAATTGACTTAGTCAATTGGCCCTTGAACTTGAAAGAATGTAACTGCCACATAGCAACCAAATCCCTACAATTGTGGGATGCCTTCAACGGACCAGCTCTGCTCCTTTTCTTCATGGGTCGACCCGTGGGCTGTACCTTGCGGGCCAAATCAACATCTTCCTTATGGGCCCAACTGTGGGCTGCCTTTTGGACCGAACTACACTAATTTAAAACCGTGGGCCACATATTCCTTGGGCCCAAATGGGAAAAAACCCATGGCCCAAGATTCATCCAAGGATTAATTACCCAACTTCGGCCCAATTTAATTAAGGAATTAATCAAAAATCCGATCACGGCTAGCCCGATCCGTGGTGCCAAAAACAGGTATAAACATTGCCCCCCCATGCCTTGATTCTTGATCATAGGATCAAGGAATGTATAAAAAAGATAGTTGTTTTTGGCATCCAAACAGTCCTTGGATCCTGTTTTAGCGTACCTTCTTTTGTTTGCCTTGCCTATGGATGGTAGGCACTAGGCATTGTCATGCTCCATTCAGGCCTTTGATAATATGAGATCTGTCTTCAGGCCTGAACAGTGAAAAACTCGACAAAAAGGCCTAGAAATATATTGGAAGGCCTGAACTTCTTCTTGGAATGCTCATAAATGTGGATCAGGCCTAAAGAAAGAGCTTAAAGAGCCTTCATACCAGCAAAAAGGCCTTCTTACACCAATAGAGTCCTATGTCCAGGCCTGGTTGTAGAAAAATCATAGCATTAGAAAAAGGCCTGATAAGGACTAAAAATAGATTGGAAGGCCTGAACCTCTGCTTTGAACTTTCAGGCCTGCTCAATGAAACGAAAAGGCCTCCACCTCTGTAGAAAAAGGCCTAGTAAAATTCTAATAGGGCCTACTCAATGACTGATAGGCCTTGGCCGAACATCTTAGAGATGCTTGTTCGGCCTATGAAGGACTTTTCATTGGCTACTTAGCCCCTTTTACAACCACGACGTTTTTGCGTAAGCCAAGTGAATAAGATCCGCTGTTGATGTGCCCCACAAATCCAATGCGGGCGTAGTTCCACAACTTTAAGGCCTACAGTTGGCCTACGCTTGTAATGCCTTTTGGCAGTTTGGACAATGCCAAAAAGGCCTTCATTAACCGGGGGAAGAGGGCGATCTCCGATCACAAATGAATCAAGATCAAGCCCTGGAGTGTTGTCGGTTTCCTCATCTTCATTCAGTTCCTCCTGTTCTAGAACGGGTGCGGCTTGCAATTCAGACCTGGCCATAGGACTGATGGCAGGTCTGAATCCTTCCAGACTTGTATTTGTTATCTGCTCACTGCTCAGGACTGAATCTGAATGTGATGGCTCTACAGATGCTTGAGATGACTTTTCCGATGAGAGAACGAGTTGATCTTGCCTCATGATAGGACTTTCTATGTTTTGGCTTATTTCAGGTCTGAAATCTTGCTCCCTTTGCGTTGAAACAGACCTATCTTTTGGCTCCTCCGGGCATGGAAATAGCTTACCATCCAAAAGTTTTTGGAACACTCCTGAATGTTGGTTGCTGCGATCAGGCCTGAAACTGTTGCCACGATCTGTATCATCCAGGCCTTGCTGCTGTTCAGGAATCCTCAAAGGCCTGAACTGGGACGTTTGCCCCCCGAGTCGAAGTCCTTGGCCTCCTTGCCCCCGAGTGCAGGGTTGTTAGAAGCTAAGGGTTGAGAGAAACCTGGAGGCCTGATAGGCTTGCTGGAAGCTTGCTTAGACACATTCAGGCCTGAAGCTTGGCCTAAAGTGCTAAATGGTGACCTCGATGGTGGAGTAAGATATGGAGTTGACTTCATGTCTTCAATGACCTTTTTGGATTTGATTAGACATTCTTCAACTGTACGCCTACATTCATCCCAAGGATCAATGAATTCCTGTGAGAGTCCTTCATTGGATGCAATAGTACAGGACTGAATGCCCATATTTTCTTCAACTTGGCCCTCAAAGGTTTGAGTAGAAGGATTATCAAGCCCACCATTTTGAAATTCATGCTGTCCGGGCAGGGCTGAATACATAATATGTGAATTGCCATGTGACTTGGTAGTAAAGAGACGGTTTACCTCACGGCGTAATTGGAGATCCTCCTCTTCAAGCCTGTCAACTTCGTCTTCAAGCCCATGAATTTCATCGTTGTAGCGATTTTGTGCTTCAAGAAACCAATCCTCCGTAGGATTGAGTCGACACCTCTCACAATCAAGGCGGTAGACTTCGTCTTCAAGTTCGTCGACCTTATCATCGCGCCAACGAATTTCTTCTTGACATCGCCGAATTTCAACATCCAATTCAACGTATCGAATTGACATGCGAATGAATCAGCGTAATACCTTTGAAACGACTAGGGTCCCACCGGGCGTGCCAATGAAAACTCTCGTTTTTGACGCAAGGTGTGGATGCGATGAGCGCGGGCGTGCCAAGACTTGTAGCGCCTAACTTCTTGTGAAGATTCCCGTGAATCTTGACTTCTATCGTATGAGCGATCGTGTGTGACCCAAAGGTTAAAGATCACAGAGCGGTTCGTGGTTTGCCACACGGTTGTGGACTTAATATTTCCTAGTCGTATAGGAAATGGACGTAGAAACGTGAAAACGTAAACTCTATTACACCGGGATAATAAAGTTGGTACAGGAAAGTAAAATATCCAAACAACTTAAAGAAGTGTGTTTGAATGGGGTTTGAGCACGTAGTACTCGATAATCTACTTTGCTGAAAGTAGTAAAGTGTTTGCTTCGCTGGGAAGGCTTTTTGTTTAAGCGTTGAGCTTGATTGGTGTTGGACCCTTTTTTCTGTCTTCGACTCTGCTATTTATAGGCAAAGCAGCATCCTGATTCAGGCCTGAATCCGAAAATCTGTCTTGCTCCAATGGCTGCCATGTGTCCCATGATTTCTCACTTTTTCAGCACATGTGATCATGGGCAGTTTTCAGAAGTTGAGAGCAGTTACTAAGATCATGGCTGATGTAGCAGCCTCCACTATCCCCCTCTTTATGCTTAGCTTGACACATGGCCAATTGACTTAGTCAATTGGCCCTTGAACTTGAAAGAATGTAACTGCCACATAGCAACCAAATCCCTACAATTGTGGGATGCCTTCAACGGACCAGCTCTGCTCCTTTTCTTCATGGGTCGACCCGTGGGCTGTACCTTGCGGGCCAAATCAACATCTTCCTTATGGGCCCAACTGTGGGCTGCCTTTTGGACCGAACTACACTAATTTAAAACCGTAGGCCACATATTCCTTGGGCCCAAATGGGAAAAAACCCATGGCCCAAGATTCATCCAAGGATTAATTACCCAACTTCGGCCCAATTTAATTAAGGAATTAATCGAAAATCCGATCACGGCTAGCCCGATCCGTGGTGCCAAAAACGGGTATAAACAGGTATTTTTACCGAAGGTTCATTAGTGTGTCTATTGTATCGTGTTAAATTTTCAGAATTTTCTGAGAAGTGTAGAAAAAGATAAAAATCGTAAACCAAGCTGTGGTCGGATTCCTATTTTTGAGCAGACAACTTACAGAGCTGCGTCTTTCATCAATTATTTTATAGTTAAGCGACCCTTCTGGTTATGGGTCCTTATGAGTTTTAAAGATTGATAAGTCGGGGATGTTTTGGCGTGGGAATTACTAAAAAGTATTGAGTATTCGATTTCTAATGAATTTTCGAACACAGACTGTTCTGCTGGAAATTGTGTTTCGCTACACAACATTTCTGAGTTTGGGGTGATTGTGACTAGGTTCCTTTATTGTGAAAAATCTGAGAAACATCAGGGATAAACTTTGAGATGTTGTTATGATCTCTACCAAATTACAGGTCATTTTGTTGTATGGTCTAAGTTTGACGAATTTTACAAGTTGGTGTGTCCCTGTTGAGTTTTGTATTTGCTGCACTGACACATTTTGGAAAAATGGTCATATTTCTTAGCTTGGGTATCGGGTTTGCGTATGGGTTATTGATTCTGAAACTAGACTCGTATACCTTTCAGAATATGTAGGGGTTGTGGTTTAGTTTGTAATAGGATAAATCAGTTTTTGATTTAAAGTTGATAGACGTGCAGAATCTGTAATTTTGGACAGTTGTGTGTGTAACTTCGGACAAGCATAACTTTGTCGTTCGGACTCCGTTTTAAGCAAATTTTATTTCAAAATTCAAGTACCGGAGGAGGCGTACTTTCTAATGGGGGTGGTTTCATGATCTGGTTTTAACCCTATAAAAAGTTATAGGCAAAATACAACAGGCTGGTCGTAGATTTCAAACCAAATGTAGGGGTTATATGGTGTTTGAGTGCTACGTTTGTTTAGGGACACTTCTAGGCCTTAAGATGGACATATTTGTATTCGCTGGGTATCGTCTAATACCTTATTAGTTTTATAATTTTGTATCAAATGGTTGTTAAATGGTTTAGGAGGTGTTGGTGGCCTTGTTAACCTTTTTGACACTTGTCAGCATGGTAAATATATTATGGGGTGTATCATATATTTACTTAAATATTCGAAGGGGTTTGTATGCTAATAGGAGTTAGCCTGTGACTAGGTAATGAGCTGGTCAGATAGGAGGTGTCGAAACCATAAGTTTGGCGTATCTTGGTCGATGCAAAGGTGAATGTGTTTGATATGGTTCTCCTCAATATAATATTGATGTGGTGGTGAGTGTATATCTTGCTAATGGTATTTTGGCTTTTGATATGATTATATTTAATAAGATAATGTTGTGGTGGTGATTGTATATCAATGAGACCATGCTAATCGAGGTTTAGCTATTGGTATGGATATATGTGGTGAAGATTGTATATCATGCTATGTGTTGTTTAAGCTAATGATATGCATGCTTGCTGGATGTTGATTATACCGCTGAAGGTTTGCATGTGAGGCACACCATGTCGTAAGCCATGTCGCCTAATTAACGGTAGTTGGGAGCATAGTGTGTGGGACACCACTCTTGGGGTATATGGGATTGTGGCAAACGTGCCACTGCATGCTTGTATGATTTATATTCATGTTGTTATTGATTTGGTTATTGTTATGTGGTTATTTATTAGATAATACTGCTATGTTTAGTGGATGTGGTGGTTATAACTATTGTACTCATATGGGTGTTTCAGTTACGTTGGTGATGTGTATTCATGTTGATATTCTTTCGGGTATTGTGGTATTATGTTGAGCATTTCTATATCTCACACACTCTGGCTTTCCTTTTTGGTCTGCCAGTAGCAGGTTGCTTAGAGTGGGTCCACTACCGGTCATCGTGTTGAGGAGTGTTTTGGGTTAGCGTCGGATGATGTGGATGAGCGAGCTGTTGTCGGTGGTTGATGAAAAAGTATGAAATTTTGTAGAGTATTGTAATTGAGGTTGTAGTTGGTTGGTCAATACGTTGACTCGTTTTTTTTTTATTTATTTTAGGTGATAAGTCTTTCGTTGGGTGTTTATCTCTGATAGGTTATGAGGTGTGGTTTGGTCTTTTGTGTGGAATGCCACGTGGCCGCGCTGACTCGGGCCCACTTTGGGTGCTGTTTGCGGGGCGGGGCGTGACAAATACAGATAAGCGTCCTCCGATGTGTCGAATGGCGTTCCCTCCTTTGGTTCTTCAACTTTATTTTCATAATTTTCTGTTTCCTCCTTTCCATCCTCAATAGTTTCTATCTCATCACAGTCTTTGCTTGAAGGACCACACCATACCTCTTCTTCGTGTTCACTATCTGCACTCCACACCTCTTTTTGTTCTCCACACTCTTTGTTTGGAGGCATTGTCAACGGAACAGACTCCAACGACATCATATAGTAGTTTAGAAACAAAGGAAACAAATAATTAGTTGATGAGCGCGTAAACTGACTCAAACACCCGGTAACTACAAAAAAAAAAAGAAGTTCGTTTACAGATGTATGCATCTCAAAAAAGCCTCCAAAAGAATTCAATAAGCACCACATAATCAGCAAAACAGATACAAAGCCTGTATATAGGACTCCTATATACAGTATGGCTAGTTGATTAATTTTTTATAGGGTAAATTTCACTTACCTCCCCTGAGATTTCTGACAATTACAGACACCTCCCCCCAGGTTTTAGAAATTGCACTTACGTCCCCTCTGGTTTAGTTGTCGGCTGCACATACCCCCAACCGTTAGTCAGCTGTCACTAAAGATGACGGAAATTGGTGAGGTCAGCCAAAAGTGGAGATTTATTTCCCATTTTGCCCTCATCTCTTGTCTTTAGCTTTTTAAACTCTCTTTTACATTTCGAAAAATGCAATAAACATATATCGAAACACCACATGTTGATGATATATGTACACACCAACAATAGAGAATACATGTTCAACATTTTGGGCTCACCAAAAGTGACGTCCTTTTTGTTGTCTTTTCTAAATTTTTTTAAGTTTTGGGAGAAAAATTATTACTTTTTTTGGTTTCTCTACATAAGAGGAATCTAAGAAGTATAAAAATATGAACCAATTTGAAAATTATTTCAATCTAAAACAAATTAAATGAAATGAACAAGATAAACCAATTTATTTGGATTATTTTGGGTTTTTTTCAAAGTTTGAAAAATATGGTCCATGGTATTTTAATTTTTTTATTCTACTCTTTGAGACGAACCAAAAAATTATAAATAATTGACTTAAAGTTTAAAAAGGTTCACTAACGACAAGAAGAAGTATGAGCGAGCTGTTGTAGGTGGTTGATGAAGAAGTATGAAATTTTGTAGAGTATTGTAATTGAGGTTGTAGTTGGTTGGTCAATACGTTGACTCGTTTTTTTTTTATTTATTTTAGGTGATAAGTCTTTCGTTGGGTGTTTATCTCTGATAGGTTATGAGGTGTGGTTTGGTCTTTTGTGTGGAATGCCACGTGGCCGCGCTGACTCGGGCCCACTTTGGGTGCTGTTTGCGGGGCGGGGCGTGACAAATACAGATAAGCGTCCTCCGATGTGTCGAATGGCGTTCCCTCCTTTGGTTCTTCAACTTTATTTTCATAATTTTCTGTTTCCTCCTTTCCATCCTCAATAGTTTCTATCTCATCACAGTCTTTGCTTGAAGGACCACACCATACCTCTTCTTCGTGTTCACTATCTGCACTCCACACCTCTTTTTGTTCTCCACACTCTTTGTTTGGAGGCATTGTCAACGGAACAGACTCCAACGACATCATATAGTAGTTTAGAAACAAAGGAAACAAATAATTAGTTGATGAGCGCGTAAACTGACTCAAACACCCGGTAACTACAAAAAAAAAAAGAAGTTCCTTTACAGATGTATGCATCTCAAAAAAGCCTCCAAAAGAATTCAATAAGCACCACATAATCAGCAAAACAAATACAAAGCCTGTATATAGGACTCCTATATACAGTATGGCTAGTTGATTAATTTTTTATAGGGTAAATTTCACTTACCTCCCCTGAGGTTTCTGATAATTACAGACACCTCCCCCCAGGTTTTAGAAATTGCACTTACGTCCCCTCTGGTTTAGTTGTCGGCTGCACATACCCCCAACCGTTAGTCAGCTGTCACTAAAGATGACGGAAATTGGTGAGGTCAGCCAAAAGTGGAGATTTATTTCCCATTTTGCCCTCATCTCTTGTCTTTAGCTTTTTATACTCTCTTTTACATTTCGAAAAATGCAATAAACATATATCGAAACACCACATGTTGATGATATATGTACACACCAACAATAGAGAATACATGTTCAACATTTTGGGCTCACCAAAAGTGACGTCCTTTTTGTTGTCTTTTCTAAATTTTTTTAAGTTTTGGGAGAAAAATTATTACTTTTTTTGGTTTCTCTACATAAGAGGAATCTAAGAAGTATAAAAATATGAACCAATTTGAAAATTATTTCAATCTAAAACAAATTAAATGAAATGAACAAGATAAACCAATTTATTTGGATTATTTTGGGTTTTTTTCAAAGTTTGAAAAATATGGTCCATGGTATTTTAATTTTTTTATTCTACTCTTTGAGACGAACCAAAAAATTATAAATAATTGACTTAAAGTTTAAAAAGGTTCACTAACGACGAGAAGAAGTATGAGCGAGCTGTTGTAGGTGGTTGATGAAGAAGTATGAAATTTTGTAGAGTATTGTAATTGAGGTTGTAGTTGGTTGGTCAATACGTTGACTCGTTTTTTTTTATTTATTTTAGGTGATAAGTCTTTCGTTGGGTGTTTATCTCTGATAGGTTATGAGGTGTGGTTTGGTCTTTTGTGTGGAATGCCACGTGGCCGCGCTGACTCGGGCCCACTTTGGGTACTGTTTGCGGGGCGGGGCGTGACAAATATAGATAAGCGTCCTCCGATGTGTTGAATGGCGTTCCCTCCTTTGGTTCTTCAACTTTATTTTCATAATTTTCTGTTTCCTCCTTTCCATCCTCAATAGTTTCTATCTCATCACAGTCTTTGCTTGAAGGACCACACCATACCTCTTCTTCGTGTTCACTATCTGCACTCCACACCTCTTTTTGTTCTCCACACTCTTTGTTTGGAGGCATTGTCAACGGAACAGACTCCAACGACATCATATAGTAGTTTAGAAACAAAGGAAACAAATAATTAGTTGATGAGCGCGTAAACTGACTCAAACACCCGATAACTACAAAAAAAAAAAGAAGTTCCTTTACAGATGTATGCATCTCAAAAAAGCCTCCAAAAGAATTCAATAAGCACCACATAATCAGCAAAACAAATACAAAGCCTGTATATAGGACTCCTATATACAGTATGGCTAGTTGATTAATTTTTTATAGGGTAAATTTCACTTACCTCCCCTGAGGTTTCTGATAATTACAGACACCTCCCCCCAGGTTTTAGAAATTGCACTTACGTCCCCTCTGGTTTAGTTGTCTGCTGCACAAACCCCCAACCGTTAGTCAGCTGTCACTAAAGATGACGGAAATTGGTGAGGTCAGCCAAAAGTGGAGATTTATTTCCCATTTTGCCCTCATCTCTTGTCTTTAGCTTTTTATACTCTCTTTTACATTTCGAAAAATGCAATAAACATATATCGAAACACCACATGTTGATGATATATGTACACACCAACAATAGAGAATACATGTTCAACATTTTGGGCTCACCAAAAGTGACGTCCTTTTTGTTGTCTTTTCTAAACTTTTTTAAGTTTTGGAAGAAAAATTATTACTTTTTTTGGTTTCTCTACATAAGAGGAATCTAAGAAGTATAAAAATATGAACCAATTTGAAAATTATTTCAATCTAAAACAAATTAAATGAAATGAACAAGATAAACCAATTTATTTGGATTATTTTGGGTTTTTTTCAAAGTTTGAAAAATATGGTCCATGGTATTTTAATTTTTTTATTCTACTCTTTGAGACGAACCAAAAAATTATAAATAATTGACTTAAAGTTTAAAAAGGTTCACTAACGACGAGAAGAAGTATGAGCGAGCTGTTGTAGGTGGTTGATGAAGAAGTATGAAATTTTGTAGAGTATTATAATTGAGGTTGTAGTTGGTTGGTCAATACGTTGACTCGTTTTTTTTTTTTTAGGTGACAAGTCTTTCGTTGGGTGTTTATCTCTGATAGGTTATGAGGTGTGGTTTGGTCTTTTGTGTGGAATGCCACGTGGCCGCGCTGACTCGGGCCCACTTTGGGTGCTGTTTGCGGGGCGGGGCGTGACAAATACAGATAAGCGTCCTCCGATGTGTCGAATGGCGTTCCCTCCTTTGGTTCTTCAACTTTATTTTCATAATTTTCTGTTTCCTCCTTTCCATCCTCAATAGTTTCTATCTCATCACAGTCTTTGCTTGAAGGACCACACCATACCTCTTCTTCGTGTTCACTATCTGCACTCCAAACCTCTTTTTGTTCTCCACACTCTTTGTTTGGAGGCATTGTCAACGGAACAGACTCCAACGACATCATATAGTAGTTTAGAAACAAAGGAAACAAATAATTAGTTGATGAGCGCGTAAACTGACTCAAACACTCGGTAACTACAAAAAAAAAAAGAAGTTCCTTTACAGATGTATGCATCTCAAAAAAGCCTCCAAAAGAATTCAATAAGCACCACATAATCAGCAAAACAAATACAAAGCCTGTATATAGGACTCCTATATACAGTATGGCTAGTTGATTAATTTTTTATAGGGTAAATTTCACTTACCTCCCCTGAGGTTTCTGATAATTACAGACACCTCCCCCCAGGTTTTAGAAATTGCACTTACGTCCCCTCTGGTTTAGTTGTCGGCTGCACATACCCCCAACCGTTAGTCAGCTGTCACTAAAGATGACGGAAATTGGTGAGGTCAGCCAAAAGTGGAGATTTATTTCCCATTTTGCCCTCATCTCTTGTCTTTAGCTTTTTATACTCTCTTTTACATTTCAAAAAATGCAATAAATATATATCGAAACACCACATGTTGATGATATATGTACACACCAACAATAGAGAATACATGTTCAACATTTTGGGCTCACCAAAAGTGACGTCCTTTTTGTTGTCTTTTCTAAACTTTTTTAAGTTTTGGGAGAAAAATTATTACTTTTTTTGGTTTCTCTACATAAGAGGAATCTAAGAAGTAGAAAAATATGAACCAATTTGAAAATTATTTCAATCTAAAACAAATTAAATGAAATGAACACGATAAACCAATTTTTTTGGATTATTTTGGGTTTTTTTTCAAAGTTTGAAAAATATGGTCCATGGTATTTTAATTTTTTTATTCTACTCTTTGAGATGAACCAAAAAATTATAAATAATAGACTTAAAGTTTAAAAAGGTTCACTAACGACGAGAAAAAAGCCAAAAAAATAGAATTTTTTTTTAAATTTTTAGGGTTTGTAGATTTGTAATAAGTGAATTGGTGGTTCTAAGATACGGTGGTGGTTCTGGAATATTAATCAACTTCTTATTTATTTTTTTGGTTTCAGGCTACACATGTATAAACTCATGTATAAATTTTTGGCATTTATGTGAAATTAAGCTTAGTTTGGCATGAATGAAAATTTATTTCTTTGCGTTTTCAGGAAAAAAAACTTGCTTGTATCCTCAACTTGTATAAGTATAAATAAGTCACTGAAAATAACCAAACATAACTCTTTTAAAACCCACCTTAAAAGCTAGTATGTTACTTTTTTGAGCCAACGAAAAAATAAAAAGAATATTTGGCATCTCAAATTAATTTTTGCTACAAAGACAAAAGAAACTACTAAAAAAGTTTTTTAACTATGTTTACATTTTTTTGGATTTTTTTAGTTGTTACAGTACTTGTTAGGGAACTTTTATTACCTTTGATTCAATTTTATACTTTTCCATATATAGAATGATTAAGGAATTTGGTAAAGAACTAAATAAGAATAAATGAAAATAAAAAGTTTTAAAATTTTATTTTTTCAGACCCCATATAGAGAAGAAGTGACTGATCAAATGTTAAGGTGGTTAGTTTTGTATTTTTTGAGTTATTTATTTATTCAAATAGATAACATTGTAGTAAGAAAATTTGTGAAGGGGTAAAAAAGTAAAAGTGCAACTTCTGTTAGCAAAGTTACCTGACAAACTCTGACAGGGGAGGTAAGTGCAATTTCTAAAACCTGGGGGGAGGTGTCTGTAATTGTTAGAAACCTCAGGGGAGGTAAGTGAAATTTACCCTTTTTTATATGACAAATTTAATTAAGAATTGTTTTCATGCCACATTGTCAGCCCCAAAATAAAATTGAATGTTGAAAAGCAGAGAAATTCTATGCAACTTAGCTACAAAGAAGACCCAAATGGAGAACAAATAAGGCATAGATGATCCGATTCGAAAAATTAGTAATAAGACTATCCTAGAATTTTCACCATTTTCTGTTTAAGAACAATCCTCTTGCTTCTCTTATTCCAAGTAGAAAACTTTAAAAGAAAAATTGATTGTACATTAGTTAATCTGTTTTGGAGGCCTGGGCATATCATTTACTTAATCTGTTTTGGAACCCTAATTTTTTTTCAAAAAATCTCCAATATAGCGTGAGAGAGAGAGACCTTGGTGGAGGTGGTCATGAAAACTCGAGATTTCGAATTAGTTTGGTCCTTTCCTTGCCGGTAGTGGTGGTCGCCAAAGGTGGATAGGGAGGGTCCCGTGGTGGTCGGCGGTGGGTTGGGTTGGTTGTGGTGTCCCCTCCTCTTCTTCTTCTTCTTCTCTCGTTCTGTAGGTTGACTGGTTTGGGGAACTGGGGGAGCGCACGTTTCTTTGATTTTGGATTTTGTATTTTCGTTTTTTTTAGGGGGACCTCCTGAGGGCTACCACAGCCCCGGGTGGATCGGGGCGGCCTAAAAAATATGTTTTGATTTGAAAAATTGAAGAGTCGCCACCTAGATTTGAGGTTTGTCACCCGAGAAACCGTTTTGATTGAAAATGATTATTTGAATTTGAAAACCAGAGATTGTTTTGGGTTCGGAAGCCATGTTACGAGAGGGGAAGGGTTTTACGGCACCCCTCTCACTCGACACGGGATCAGTCTCTACTCAACATTTGTGTGATTTATTCGAAAGTATTTTATTTCATGAAAATAACTAGCATATTCATAAAAACAACAAACAACAGTGTATACATGTGATTGTGTACAAAGTATGCATGAGATATGAGAGATTTAAATGAAAAAGTACTTCAAAATGAAACAACACCACTAAAAGCACTCCTTGGCACTCAGCAGTGTTCCTGGGCACCTAAAAGTGGTCCTGGGCCCGTAGGAATGGTCTTGGCCCCCCAACCAAGCCCTCAGAAGTGGTTTCGGGCGCCCAAAAATGGTCTTGAGCGCTCGGGAGTGGTTTTAGGCCTCCTGTGGTGATCCTACTCCCCTTGGAATGGTGTTGGGTGCTCAGGAGTGCACCCAGGAAGCTAAAAAAAGTTTAACTGAAAAACTTTTTGTGATCTCTTTGCTCTTGTTGTTAAACCAAGATCAGGTGGCTCACCACCAGTATGAGGAACTAGTATGAGCCATTGATCTCTCTCAGACAGGGAAAAACAGTAGGCTTAGGTACAAAAATGAAATTTTATACTTTTTGATCAAGTTTGAACTTCACTTCTTGATGGATTTGAGGACTATAATATGGATGGAAAACAGTGAGAAACAGAGTCTTAGATGTATCTAAAATTGAAAACATTTTTTTGATTTTCTTGGATTTTTCTTTGAAAATTATTTGAAGGTGGAAGTTGAAAAATGTTTGAGGGTGGTTGAGAACTAGAGTTTCTGAAAATAGGAGAGTGAGAGAGAGAAATTTCGTGGTCTGCGAAGGCTATCACAAAAGGGGGTATTTATAAGGGGAAAAAAAACATGTTTTAATTTTGAAAATTAAAAGAAAATGAAATGAAAAATGGTTTTGGGGGGAAAAATGGCATGATGATGTTCCTACTGGTTTTCTGAGACGTGCAGGTTTGAACTGCAAGTTTGAATGGACTGAAAAAGTCTGAAAAAAGCCATGGTCAATGGTCAAGCTCATCATAAATTGTGACAGAGCTCCCGAGCGCTCAAGAGTGATCCCGAGCGCTCAGGAGTAGCTCCGAGCGCTCAAGAGTGGTCTCCAGCGCTCGGGAGTGTCTGCCCAACTTTAGAAGTGCGCCACGGACACTTCCGAACTCGATTTTGGGTGTTTTTCAAAGCGTTGGAAAGCTCGTTGAGTCCTCTTTCTAACCCAATTGGTTTCAGTCAAATATATTTTATATGCTGAAATGTGTGCTCATTTTACCCTCAGGGTGTCGGGAAAAAAGATGGTTTTGGTTTGTAAAAGTCCAAGAGGTATCGTTCAAACTTTAGCCAAGTCCTGTTTTGATTCCGTTTCATCATTGGGGAGCCTCGAGGGCACAAGTTAAGGATAATTAATAAGTCCAAATTGGAGTGTCTACACCTCCCAAAACGACGTAGTGGAAACAAATAGTGTATGTGACAATCTGCTCCACCATCTTGCCTTTTTTGTTCATTTGTATCTTCTTCCTTGATACTTTCTTGTTGGACTCTAGTATTTTTGCTCTCAACAATTCTGTACATGTTGCCTAGTTTTGTAAGACCGGTTGTAGGCTTTGTTGCTTTTGTAGCTTTTTGTGCTTTTGGTAGTTTAATAAAATTTGCTTACCCAAAAAAAAAAAAAAACTCGTTCACCATCATGACTGGTTCTTCTTCTTTCCTTGAAGGGGTTTCTAGCCGTTTAAAAATTGGGAGAAGATTTTCCTTAATCCTGCTCCTTCTTCAACTTACTTGACTATTGGTGATAGCAGTTAGATGAAGAGTATGAACTAGAGCCAAATCCCATTTGATTCTTCGACATCAATTTTCCTGATAAATTTTGTATCTTTTGCTCTATTTTTGGCAGCTCAATGAGTGAAATAGTATCGAAATACAACATAAACAAATAAAAAAAACAATTTGAGCTTAAATTAAAATCTCCTTTATTTCTTTTTCTGGCAGTTAGATAAATTACATCAAAATAAGGTACGTACCTAATCTCTATCATCAAGACAACAGCACATAATGCGGAAACTAAAAGTCTAAAACAATTTGGCACCATGGATTCCAAATACCTGAAACTAAAAGTCTAAAACCAATAAACAAAACACCTAAGGATTTGTTTGGTAAAGTTGCCAGTTTTTTTGTTTTTCATTTATGAAAGACAAGAAACGACTCTTTGTTTATTTATTAAAAATAAAACAAAAAACATGTTTTGCGACCACAATAGTTTTTATTTGTTTGTTTTTTGGGCTGCCGAAAGTGTTTTCAAAACGAATGAAAATGCAATTTTGTGTTTCTAAAATTTCCGTAAACTAGTGGAATTGATTATGTATTTTGTAAACAAAAAAAAAAGTAACACAGACATTAGAAACAAAAATAAAAAACTACAAATAAAAAATTTTCCAAACAGAGCCTAAGAAAACAGCAACCAACTCGCTGGAAATCGGTATCCGTGCCAGACGGGAACTCCTAATGGGTCCTGAAGGCTCTACCAACGGGGAGGAACAAATCCACATAGGAAGAAAAAACAAGGTCCGTTTGATTAGCGAAAAAAATAAAATGGAAAATGAAAATGATAGAAAGTGAAGTGAAAGAAAAGAAAAAGAAAGTTTTTTTTTCTCAAATCCGTTTGATTAGAATGAAAGTTTTGCAAGAAAATAGTAAAGTATAAAAGAGAAAATGTGGAGGGAAAAGGATAAAGAAAGAACTTAGAGTAATTGTTGTTGATTTTCTGGAGAAAATAAATTTTTTTTGCACATTTTATGAGAAAAAGTAAAGAAAGCTCTAATGTTTTAGAAGATTGTACAGGAAAGTTCACTTTCTGCCACTTTATAGGATATTCTTGCTAAATGAACACAAAAAAGTATTTTTTTTTCTCTTTCTTACATTTTCTACCACTTTCCTTTCGGTAGTTTGAAAATTGTAAGTATCATGCGAATTATAGTATCCAAATGAGTAGTATGTATATACGAAAGTCTTGTGACGCGAATAAGTTCAAACCAACAAACAGAACACTATTACATGCAATTCGAAAATGAATATTATTCTCCATGAAAGATCATTGATGCATGTCTCTGTAGCAAAAGTGGCCGTCGGAATTAGCTCTCGGCCTTCAAGTGTTTTTGCGGTTCACTTCCCTCAACTCCGAGGAGAATGCTAATTTCTCTAGCACATGTGCTGGGATTTTGCTCTTTAGTCGAGCGTTTTCTTCCTTCCTGATCTTGAATTCTCTCTGGAGTTCTTCCTTTTTCTGGACGAGAGTTTGTCTCTTGACAATTAATTCATGTATCCGCTTGTCCCGTTCTTCTATTTGCTTTTGAAGGGTTTTGATCTCCTCCTCTTCCAAATGTTTCAAATACTGAGAATTGACGGCGGACAGTATCCGCGAAGCAACGAACAAGATAAGTGGGAATATCGCCAAAAGAACATCGTCTACGGCGATTGACTGCACCATTGTTTTCGTAAACCAATTCCACAGAACCTCAAATGTTTCCTCGATCCAGTTCCCCATGGTTTCTTCTTCCTTCAGTGGAAATAAAACTACATGACGCAGCGGAATTAACAGAAGATTAGTTGCGTACTAACTTAGACAAAGGTAGAAACTCGAATCCACGAGAGAAACACATAGTTTGAGAATATTATTGATAAAAGAGATGAACAATACACTAGGTTACAACCCCTTTTATAAGAGAAAAGGCATAACCCTAGCAAGCCCTAACATAAAAATGAAGTTTTCCAAAACTTGGGGAAACTCATAAAATTAGAAAAAGGAAAGAAAAACAAGACTTTCCAAAAAAGAACCAACTAAAACCGAATTATATGCTAAAAGTTATTAACGAATTTAAACTTTCATAAAATAACAAAAATATCAAATTGAAAGCCTAAACGAAGGAATTATCAAATTTGGGCCCGATCTGAGCTCGTTCAAATTTTGCCAAATTGGATAATTTGCAATTAAGTATCTTTTAGTATTGTTACTTTGCTAGTTTGTCATTCTCTGTTTACGGTAGAGTTAGTTTGTTTGCCTTGTAATGTTTTTTCCTTCCTAGAATGCTGGGATTCTCCCCTTTTTCGTGGATAGTTTGTTGTAGTACGTTTCGCCGGGGCTTTTCGAGATATTCACGATTCGAGTTGTTCATTTCATAGAGTTCGCCAAATACTTTGATCATTTTCTGATTCATACCAACCATTTATTGATCAGGAACATATGTTTTCAAACTATGTAGTTACAAATTTTTAATCACCCCTAGATTATTGGGTACAACTAAACTGCTTGGAAACTCTATGGATTCTATTGTTCATATCATGATGATAATATACCTAAGGGCCTCGTGGGGGCACTCCACAACCCCGTAATGCATACGCAGGTTCTTTTCACGCTTCTATCGATTTGAAGCCAAGAAAATTAGAAAAGAATAAGGCAGATAAACAACGGGCCGGGGATTACATCACAGCCATTAATCTAAACCTAGATAGTTGATTAGCAAATTGAATAAAATGTTTCTTATTCAATCACACAAAGAAACAACAGCAAAAAAATTCAATAAAAACTTAAAACAAAAGCAAAAAGAACATACCGATTCAAGCAATGTTCTACTGGATATTGTCTTCTTTGTGCAGCTTGGTCAGCATCCAACATTCGACATTTTTTGATGAGGATCCTGAGAATTAACTGTCAAGGCAATGTTTCCTCCATATTTTTCTCTCTTTTACTTGGCGCCTACGGCCTACCATAGTTTTCTCGTCCTCCTTAAAATTAGGTGCCACCTCATCCATGATGGAATTGACGAATTCACTCACAATATTGTTGGTGCAAATTCATCGAAGCCGATGAAAGAAGATAAACTCAGAGTGGAGTGAAGGGATGCTTCGAGTCGGGTTACAATGTCATTGTCCTTAAGTCGATATTCGCCCCAACCAATTCAAGAGAATCTGGTGTGCACCGGGCAGTGTTTTTAAATCGAGATATGTATCGTGTATCGTTTTTTCACTTGTATAGCTCGTATCGAGATACGTATCATGTATCTTGAGATACGTTTATTAGAAGAGTACGAGTTTTTATTGTGTAGTCGGACAATATTTTTGGAAGAGAGAGAATACTAAATACAAGAGTGGGGAATGAGAGTATTTGTATTGCACTTGAACTCAAATTTTTTTTGGGCTTGATATAAAATGGTTAGAACCCATCCCTATTTCTACTACCCATAGAAGACTCTCGTACAAAGATATTTTCATACAAGATAAACTTTGAGATAATTCTAGAATTAACATGAGACAAATTCTCATTCTCAAAAAAAAAAAACTCTAGATATTTACAAAAGATATTTTAGAGCTTTTAGAGCTAGATATTTAGAATTTCTAAAAACTAGATATTTAAATATTTTTTTCGATAACATCTTATCATATTTGGGTTTTGTAAATTGGAGGTTTGTCAAAATACTAAATTTAGTTTATACTTCATCAACGTTAATCATAATGAAATATAATTAAAAATTAGATGCACCTAATAACACCAACAAACTATGCTTATCTTTAAAAAAAATTTAAGATGTAAAATTTCAAGTCTCTCAACTGGGGCCTATTACATTAAGGCTTTATGTTCTCTTTATTAGGAAAAGAAAAGTAAGACAAAATATAATCGAAGTATGATTCTTGCTTTTATACAAGCCCCACATTGAGGTTAAATTTCTATCAGATGGTTTGAAAGATGCCATAATTAGATCAAACGGCTTAATTTAATGCATTTGAGATTCCGCCTCTTGAAATAAGGTCCGACTTTTTTCGAATAAGTAATCGTAGGATATGTACAGAATTAGGATACGCATAAAAATCGTTGGATATGCGGCCGTATCGTAGGATTTTTATACAAAAATGATACATGATGGAATACGTATTGTTCTCTGAAGGAGACGATACAAATCGTAAGATACGTCTCGTGTATCGTAGGTTTTTAACAACTATGGCACCGGGTTAGAGCGAAGCCGTCTCCAAGATAAATTGAAGTCCAATCTTAAACTGTTGTCTAAGAGAGAAAGAGTGTATGTTTGCAGTTCTAATTGGTCAAGATTATAGATCCCAATCTAATTGCCTTAAACTCATCATAGACGAACTCTCACATAGGGCTGCAAATGAGTCGAGCCGAATCGAGCTTTGACATGTTTAAGCTTGGCTCGACTTAGATTGGGTTGGCTCGAGAAGAGCTGGGAAAAGTACTAGGCTCGAGCTCAGCTCGAAGCTTTTGGCTTAGGCTCGAACTTGGCTCGCCAGAGTAGAACCTGTTGTGCATGTCCTCTGTGCTCTTTTAATAAAGCATTCAGCCTTTCTCATTCTCTCTCGAGGGATCGATGTGGTAGAGCAAAATGCTCGTCCCACATAGAGAAACCAGAAGTTTCAAACGCTCGTTCCACTGTTTGACTGTTCAAAAATTGGATATAAGACTGCGATAAGGCAAAAAAGTTCAATCTCAAAAAAAATAAAAAATAAAAAATAAAAAATTGACCATTTATTTCTATTATAAAACAGAAGGGTGTGGGGACAAGTTGTTAGAACGGCTTAGATTCATTTGATCCAAAGGCTGTAGTGCATCCTCCCACTTCCCGGTTAAGTGCCCATGGTTTTCACCTAAATCACACAACTGCCATCCCTTCCAACAGGGATGCGTAGTGCCGTAGGCACGGGCTAACACTAGTACCGAGATATGGGTGCTAAGTGCTAACTATTTTTCTGTACTTTTGATACTTTATTTTAGTTGGTGTTCTATTTGAACCCAAACCCGAACCCTTGTATCGCTTTCTTCCAATGGACTTCCTTCTACAATTCAAACCTGATACTCGCTTATCTTTTGCTTCTCTTATATCCAATCCAATTATTTAGTTATGACAAGAAACTAATCTTCACTGTGATTATTGTAACGTGGTTATCCCCAATTAATACTGCTGCTCATTGACATCAAGCAACATGACCTACTACTACTAAAACAATACGGTCAAGTAGGCGAGGGGACTCATTTCGATTGGAATGTCTGAACAAATAACAAATAATGGAGAACATTTTTCTAGTGTCGAGTGTGCGTTCATATATACAGAGGACCCGGCTTCTCTGCAGTTGGACTGTCCAACTGCAGAGAAGCGCTGGCCTCCGCCGTTTCATCGTAACCATTCAAAAGTTTGCCCGTATTCTCATAACATTAAAGTTTAGAGTACCACTAAGTTGACTTTTGGTGGTATAACTGTTGCTAGCCGCAATGCACGGCTTCCAGCTGATGCTTGCAAAAACTCGGCACTTGGTAGATCCTCCACTTGGCTGTCCACGTAAACTTGATCACTGAGGGTCGATAATAATTTTCTCGAGCGAGGTAGTGTTTACTCCATAATTGTGATTTTTATTTCACCCGTCGTTTGGGTGACACGTGGCACAGGGAATTGCGATATTGTTAGAGGTAACTCCGGTACACCTTAATATCATAAGTTAAATTAGGTAACCATAAAACCATAGCAAAAGGTTTTAGCAATATACTCCCGTCGAGTAACCCGTCGATCGGTCAATCTGGGGCTTGTTCCCGTTTAATAAACTAAGTATTAGTAAACTTATTTATATGGGCAGTTCATATATAGGTGTCAATAGGAGATTCACAGAGACACTCTCGTGATCGTGGGAAGAGCTGCTCAGCAATTCTTGGAGTAATTTCTCACAACGTGGGAGTTATTTGGTTCACTGATCGTGGGAACAAATTCAAAGGCACACTATGAGGGAGTAACTGCCATCTTTGGAGGGAACATTCAAATTCAAATGAAGAGGCCTATTTATGGAGAGACTCGTAGCAGTTCTGAACACACACAAACAACGCCAATCAGGCCTTTATCTTTTCTTTTCTAGGAGTAGTTTTAACTTGTAATCGTTCATACGATAATCTTTATCGTTTGTTCTTCTACTTTGAAGTTTAATAGAGTCCATTTTATTATTCTTCTTCCATAATCCATCCACTTCATTGTTTGTTTCCAAAGAAGTCCTGAGACACGGCAAGGAACCAAACTCCACCTTTTCACAACCACATTCCAGCAACTCGAAACACAGATACCCGTCGATTCTGCCATCGATCCCCATCGATTGAATCGATCTAGAAAACTTGGTAACAGGTAGGCGTCTCAACAAAGTGCGAAACAAGCTCATGACAATATGGGTGTCCAGTAAAACCAACCAATTCCACCTCTTTTAAGGCACTGGTGCTGCCATTTAGGAGAGAGCTAGCTTCCTTGACATGTCCAACAAGATCCCGCCCCACACCCAGAGGGAGTTTCCTCACGAAGAGTCGATCAACAAGTAATTTATACTTGTTGCTTGTTGATCAATGCCGCGTAATTAAGGCTTGCCCTACTATTTTTTCCTCATCTTGGTCAATCGAGAAAATTAAGCACAATACCGGCCAGTTCTCAAATCATGACATTTTGCTCATGTAGTATTCTTAAAAGCAAATATTGGGTCACTTTCTTCTCTCTTAGTTTCTTAGTATACGTGAGTCTGTGCGTTCCAATAGAAAAATTAACCGTTGCATCATTCACTAAAAATGCAAAGTAGAAATTCAAATGGTACTTCGAGACGCTGAATATTTATTTACTAAGCATTATTCATTTTCATCTATCTATCGGTTTTGTGGCCTAATAATTGGGAGTTAGGAAGCTACCTTCAATGACTTGACTCATACCCACCCATGTCCTGTCCTAGCTTTTGTCTCGAGAAACAGAGTTTTTAGATCAGACTCTGCATGTTTCTATCTAATTGAGTATCTAGTCATGTGTGTCCCAGATTAATTCGTAAAAGGAGTCTCAAAAATTTGTAAAGGACGTATGGTACACCCAAAAAAAGTAGTGTGCACTGGAGATTTTTCCGATCAGATTATATCATTCGACTTTATTTTGTATTAATTAAACTTAATAACCAGATTTGTAGAGCGGAGTTTGATGGACGTGTGAACAGAATTTGGAGGAGTCAAACCATCTATGTAGGAGTGACTTGAGGTTGCGAGGAATTTTAGACGGAGTAGGAGACTAGATTTCGTTATTCTTTTCTATACCAACAACAAGGGAAATGCTGGGGTTATATATTGTTGTTTTAATTTAATATTTTACTTTAAATATAATTTTAAATCACTCGGATTTTTGTAATGGAGGTAATATATACAGTAATTAGAGATACAGGAGTGGAAATACCATTTGAATTGGTCTCCTTGTTTTACTCCTAATTATTCTTTTCCTAAAAATCTGCCATTATCTAAAGCCCTAACAAACTAGTGCTCTGTTATTAATGCCTATAAAACTAGTGCTCTGTTATTCGGCTGAAGTGAACATGAGTACACAACTCTATCAAAAATCTCCTTCTCTTGCTTTACACGCTGATTTTTATTTTTTTTAACTAAATATTTTCAGCCATCCTCTATCATATATACATATTTGGTTCGGCCTTATATTTTGATTATTTCGAGTGTCGGAAAACTATTGGTTCGTGAGTTCAATTCATTGCACATAAGAGAACTTGAAGGTCGATGTATCTTGGGGAATGAGTACGATTCAACCTGGTGTAGGAGGGTGGTATATCGTTCCGTAGGAGAGTGCTATCGCGTGCCTCGACCACCCCACAGGCTATGCTATTCCTTTCTCTATTTATTTATATTGTTGAATTTGATCCATGAATATTATTTAGAATTATTATTCTATCACAAATTCCTTTCGCATACATATATTTTCTCCAACATATATAAGCCTTTACAGCTGGTTTGCATGGTGAGAAAGAGAGAGATAAGAAAGGGAAAATCTTACCATTTTTAGTGAGATTGGGTAAGGAAAATGACCAGTCAATTTTTTCTTTTTTTTAACTTTTCTCTCCATTTCTCACAAAAAAATCCAAATGAGGGATTTCACAAGAAACCATAATTCTTTCCTCCAAAGGGGCCGTTAGAATTTTATAGGAACCGCGGCCGAACCGTGAGGAAAAGAGATTGCATGCCGAGGCGTTTCTGACTTCAGAGGCAGTAAACCAATTCCGGCTGCTCTTTCATTGTATCGGTATGGTTATCTTCCTTCTTGTATTCCTTTCGTACTCTCTTTTCTAAGTAATAGTAATAGAAGAGTCACTGTCCAGTTCCTCGGGCTTTATGCAAGTTACCACAAAATGGTCATTTTCCTCAGCTTCCGAACGTGTCTGATCCTTCAGGCGAGGCTCTTTACTTTATACAGTGTGTGCAGGTACCTGTTTTACTTCTTGATACTCTCGATCGATTCTCTCTTCTAATAGAGATGTTATTTTCTCGTTGCACTGCACACTTGACGTTGCGATTGGTGGGCTCATGTTTTGGAAGCAAATGCAACGTTTCGGCTAATATTTTCCCATGCTGACGAGATTTACCATGTTCCACTCCCTCTAATTACTCTAGGCTATTATGGTCCATTAGACGTCGCATTTGATGAAAAATCATTCGACTCTGATAAAGCTTGTGTCCCGTTCAGATTTGGCATGTCATCTGATTTATTTTCGTTAATTGATTTAACCTCCTCCAAAACACATAGAAATTAAATAAAATAAAAATAGTTTTTTGAACTATGTTTCAAATAATTTCGATTATGGAATGATATTGAAATAAACTTCACTGCCATGGTCGATCTGAATTCCCAAATACTCGTAGAGACCACAACGCTATACATTAGCTATACGTTGCTTATAGTCCGTAGTGCACTTTATTTTAACTTGCTTCTGGAGGGAAGTTTTTAATACTATATAACAAAACCACGCGGTTAATAAATTAAGTAGCGAATGAGAGGGGAAATAAGCAAATTAAAGTTCTTTTGATAGCGCAAGCATATGTGATCGATGTATCCTTTGCTTGTCACAATCTCAAGTATACGAATTTCGTTGTTAAGAAGCTTGGCATAGTTGTCATATAACGATACTGGCCGAGATATGAAGGATGGCAACGATGACTTTCTCCATAGTACGGAATGAGATATGTTGGAATTTGGGCATCTCCTTGAATATCCCTTCACCCTGTCATCAACTTTATATGTTGAAACCATGCTTTGGGAACAATATGAATAGTTGATTTTGGACAATCCTCCAGTCATCCATCTGATAATTCAGCCTCCACCTGAATGATCATTATCTGCTTGGTTCCAAGGAAATATTTTTTCTTTGTTGAGTTTCCTCTTCTCTATAATCTCGCCATTAGAAAAGAAAAAGTAAATAGCTAGGTTAGCAATAATATATACTTACGGTTTTCACTTGTGTATTTTTACAGTATTTATATAAGTTAGTACACTAGGCATCAGGCATGTAAGACTTCGTGAGATAGAATTCGAGATATAAGACCTTCTTGGAATATTAGACTAGCGTGGATAGAAGATAAGATGGTAGAAAACAGATTGAGGTGGGTTTGACATGTCTAGGATTATGGCAGATGAAAACAGTAAAGAGAGTGATATGATTATGGTAGTTCAAAAGGATCTAGGATTCTTTAATACTATATAAGAACACGATACCTTTTACATATCTCAATGAAGGAAATAGATTCACATAGCCGATCCCAATTGTTGGGGAATTAAGGCTTGGTTTCATTTGGTTAGGCCATTAATGTCCTAACTTATATGAATACTCTAGACACACACAGGTATAATCCATATGTTAGTAGTACTATTGCTAACCTTGGTTATGTACTTTTTCTTTTTAATGGTCAGATTAAAGAGAAGAGAAAACTAAACAGACAATAAGTATTTCTAGGGAACTAAACAGATAATAATCATTCAAGGGGAGATTGTGCTATCATATGGAGGACTAGAGGGTTGTCCCATAATCAAGGATTCATATAGCTCCTGAAATAGCTAGGTTCCAACATGGCTCATTAATTGTGAGACAGCTTTTTCACCATTTCTCCTAAAATTAATTGGCGAACCAAATTCATGGGGCACTCCGGACCCAACAGTCATGACAATGACGAGGCTATTCGTAGAGATGCCCCAGTTTCCATATTTCTCATTCTGTGCTGTGGAGAAAATCCTGTTTGCTATCCTTTTGATGGCAATTACCCTTATCACAGATGTGCGGCATGTGCCAAGTTTCTAAGTACTGTGAAATTTGCACACTTGAGGCTGTCAAGGCGCCAAGTTGTTGCCCTCCTTGGATTTTTTGCACGCTTTATCTCTTACGCCATTTATACCGGCGTTGTTTTTATAATTGACTTCTAGTGCGAGAAGAGCAAAACAAACCTCACGTATATATGCTTAAGCTGTCAAGATTTGAATACTTCCTCCCGACCACAACTTTATGATTGAATTGGTTACGTTTTTCGACAATCCCCTCCAGATAACTAGAAAATTGTACTGGAGTCTGTAACCACCATATCTTTTGCGTTGTGGTTCTCGATGATGATTTGGACATTCAACATTGTGGAGGTGAGGGTAAATGTCAATCTCATTTTCAATAGTTGAAACAGTTAAAAAAAAAGCTATTTTTGATCATTATGTCTTCCAAAGGAGGTTAGATCCATTAAAGAATGCAAATCAGATGATCAGTACTGGGGAGAGAGCACTCTCAATATTACCCAAAATGGGAGGGGATAGAAGGTTTCGTGGAGACAAACAACATTTCTCCAACGGCGTAAATAGCTTGAATTCATTGAAGGGTGTTCAACATGATCAATCTCGTTCGGCATGAGAAACTATTAGAAGAACATTGTAACTAATTTTGAAACTTGAGCCCTCCTACATCAAGCTCAAACATGGGATGAGAGAGCAATAAAAGTGATTACAATGGCATGATGGTGGCCGGTACAAGATTTCTGTTGTCTAATGTATAAAGCTACTGTTACCATCAAGTGAGTATTATTTCTTTAGCTTGGCATAAATATTCTTAATCTTAACTGTGGTCTCTCTTAATGTGTGCCCTTGATAGAGCTCAGTGGAAAAATAAAATTCATGTAGCCGACCCTAATTGATCATTAGAACACAAGGGTCGGTATGGTTCGGTCTGGTTTGATTTCTCTTAATGTGTGACTACTCGAGCTTGATTAAATCTGATCTGTTTTCTTGGTTCCGCTGAACTTACTATGCACATGTAGATTGCTTAGTGCTGTTAATGATGCAAGATGAGATTGTAAAAGTTCTTTTAATCCTCGAAGTAGATGAACAATGATATTCGACAAAAACTGTTCGAGATCCACATATTCCCATTTGGAGATACAACACAACCACATAGCCAAATCTTTTAGTTTTCTTTTTTTAATCCAGTAACTAATTAAGGAGACATGCTCATATTTGTGGTGGTGACCTTTTGCTTGATGTAGTTTAGAGAAAGGCAGGTAGTGCAGCAATGATGGTAGAGCATCAGCAGAACACCCAATAATAAGATTGCGATGCAAACAAAAGTCACCCAAGATCAGCAGCAGCCAACATTCAATATGAACATGCACCGAAGAACAGCAGCAACTAGCATTTAACCTTGGGCATACTCTGAAGAAAGTGGCATTCAGTATAATAGAAGCATCCCAAGTATTCAAGTAACATCCAATACTGTAGCAGCAGCACTACTCCAAGCAGCAATCAGTAACTCAATAGCATCTAGACATCGATCATTCAAGCAAACGATTCCAGAACTGCATTAGCAGCAGTCGAAGCAGTAGCTAGCACATCGGTCATCAAAAAAAATATATCATGCAAAACAGCAGCAACAGAGCTCCAAGCAGCAACCAGCATCCAAGTGCGATAGCAACAGTCCCAGCATCAGACAACGTTCCAACAGCAACCAAGAGACATTCATCAAAAGGGATATAAGATTATCCCATTGAATTGTGATCAGACAGCAAACCAACAGCAATCCAGAGGCAAGAAGATTGGATACCAGGTTGGTATCAAATCATAGAATAAGCAGTAGCATCCAAATGCAAGAAAAAAGCCAAAAAAGATGGAAATATACCCATCAAGCCTGATAGAACCAGAATCCAACCAAACTAAGAACATAGATGCCAGACCCCAGACAAAAGAAAAGCCCACACTCCAAAGACAGACACAAAGGAAAGAAACCAAAACGCAACCCCAAAACTCAAACCAAGCACAACACCTGACCTTCCCTAAGGAAGAATAGACCTCCCCTGCCCCAAAAGGAAAGACCACACCACACCACACCAGACCCAACCCACACCCAACCAAATCTCACACCAACCTGACTCTAAACAGAAATCACACCCAAAACAGCATAACCCAACCCTCACCAAGCCAGCCCACAATCACCAAACCAGCCCCAATATTATAGACACACCCTAGCCATGATATGCACCCACAGAAAAGGAACACACACAGACACCTAACCCACACAACCAACACACATACTCACACACCCATTGATGTTGTTATGACGAAATAAAATTAGAAGAGAGCAACAACCATAACAATGATTTGGGAATTTGGAGCTTTTTTGGGTTGTGGAAGGAGAGAACGAAGTAGAAACTCGACTATAAGAGCTGTAATCCCCCATTTCAAAATACATGTACTGAACACAAATACTAAGTTAGCCCTTTTTTTTCGTATATTCATCCCACGTAAGTTGGCGCTTCTTATATTGTTGTTATTCTTCGTGCCTCTGAAACAAAGTATGGAACCAATTAAGCTTTATATCGTCCAATCGAGGGTAGTTTAGTCAGCCTAGATTCATGTATCGTGTGCGTGTTATGCCCCTTGTATCTGTTGAGATTATTTATTTCCTTAATTAGCCTATTAGTTTAATTGTTTTTCTGGAAGGGATCATGCTTCTAAAAAGGGAAAATTACCGGCAGGCTGTGTGGACCGGACTTAATTACCACTTTCATGGTGTGAAATCTCAAAATTACCAAGACATGGCACCTGCAAACAATATCACCAATACATGGTATGGGGTAATAAACATGATGAGGTTGGACAAATTTGCCCTTTGTTAAGACGACACCGTTCAATATAACAATCCCTTTCCTTTTTCCTTCTCTCTTCTTCTTCTCATTCCCCACAGACGAACCACATCCTCCCCTCTCTAGGGTTTCGCTCCTGCCGTTCTCTTCTCTGTACTCCCCACACTCTGAAGACTGCTGACTACTCCCTCCTTCGAGAGCCAACTTTGTTCCCCAACTCCCTCCTTTGCATCTGTTTGAATCCTCTACCTCGGAGACGCTGCCTTCAATCGTCCACGCTTCCAACATTGCCATCCCCAGTTCATCAGGTTAGTTGAATCGATTCCCCTTCCTGGTATGCATAGCACACACTCTCTCTCTCTCTCTCTCTCACACATCAGACCAAGTCAGTTGGAGCTCTCTCGAACTCGTACGGAACTGCAACGAAAAGGAACGAAAACCCTAGGTCCTGTACTCAATCAAGTACTGTATATCACATGTATCGACAATTCAAGCACATTTTTGGCGTTTTTGTTTTTATATGTAGTTATTGGAATTTACCTCTTTGTGTTGATGTTCTTGCCATGTGTAATTTAGTTGTTTAATCGACTGTCGGGGTTCGTTACTTGATGAATTTTGGGCATTTTTCATTGGTGCGATTGAATCACACACACATATATAGTCTGAAGAACACATCTCATTTGAAGAACAGACCTCAATCGTGTTGTTTGAAGTTATCCGGACAATTATCGGATCCTCCATTAACCAGAAATCTTTCCATCTTTGAAAGGTAATTTAAGTACCTGGTTTAGCTACCAATGACCATTTACTATATTTGGCTACACCTCTGGTTTCCACCTCAAAAAATTTCTTTCTCAGAATAATTCCTAGCAGTGACTTGTGAACTTCTCAGTATGCATATGGTAGGTGAAGGGCAATAGCTTAGTCTCATAGAGTCACCTTGTTCAAGAATAAAGGTAGGCATATTTTGGTCATGGAGAGTACAGTTCCGGTAATATATTTGAAGCATGCTTGACATTAGTTCTTGGTGCAGGAACAATTTTTTTTCCTTGTGTCAGATTCATAACACTCCATTAAATCCTTTTCTGCAAGAGGACTTGTTTGGATATCTTCAGAATGAATCATGGGTCTGCACTTCGTGGGACTATATTTGTAGCGCTTTCTTGTTCAGCCGCCTCAACGAAAATAACTATATACAGGGTCTGCACTTAGTGGTCCACTGTATATGACATGCATTAGTATAGTGTCTTGTTTTTGCGTATCAAATCTCAATCAATCTCATCTGTCTAAGTGGTCTTAGTGTCTCTCGGGGGGAGATTTCTGAAAACAATGTGGTTAACATAATGGGGAAATTTTAGTACACGTATGGATTTCCAATTATGCGGTTGTTTTCAATCAATGTTCTTTCTTTATTTTTTTCGAATTCAATCAATGTTCTTAATACCCTCCAGGTTTGACAAGTGTAAAAACTTGTGATTCTTTCAGATATTGTTTTGGCTCTCATATCTGACAAAGTCTACTGGATTCTGTAGGACTTTGATGTCCAGCAAACAAGAAGTTTACTAGTGAGAGGGGGAAATAATCAGCTAGAAATTGTGCACTTGTAAAATCGTAACTTTGAACTTTAGATAAATGACACATTGACACCTAGTAGGTAGGCTCAATCGGGAACAAGTGCTTCGTGCAAGTTATGCAATCTGTGGATGCCAGCAAAGTTGAAAGCTTTGCAGAAAATCTATGAGGTAAGAATTTTGGGCAAGTGACAAACAACAATGTCATAAAATGAGTGTAGTTCATATGGGGATACTAAGATGGTTTCAAGGGAAGATGATCGAATTAGTACACTCCCACAATGGTTCATTCAGTGGGAATATACAGGGGAGTCCTCCCGATGTAATATCTGCTGGTTGCATCCCACTTGGTGTAGAGAAATGAAGTTAGTTGATTTTGAGTTGTGAAATAAAGGTATCTCCTATGTTTGTTTTTCTTTTTGACAAGTATAAAGCTTTAGCTCTACTTTGTTGGCCTGTTATGGTTGTCAAATCTGGTCCGGAAGTAGCAAGACAATTATGCTGCTATTTATGTACAAATGACGGGGGTACTATGCTGATTGGTGGTCATTATATGTGTTTCACTCCTCTCGCTTAATACTACTAGTTTGCTCTAGTGGTTTGTGTAATGATAATTGGTGATAACTCTTATTTCTGCTCTTCATATTCTTGTACGATTTGACTATTACTTTTAGTGCAGTACTGCAGCATGTCAGAGTTGGGCCCTTTTTCCCCCTCTATGGTATTAGCAATGGTCGATAGGTCTCTAATTACTCCGCAACTTTCAGGTTGTAAATGAAATATTTCTATCTTTTCATCCTACTATAGGGTGGCTTCCTGCGAGGGAACTGTACATGTTTGGAACAGCCAAACAGGGAAAGCTAATATCTATATTTGCTGAATCATCTATGAGCTATGTGCATGCTTCGAGCCCTTTAACTTCTCCATCAAAGATAAATGTTGATCATTCCAATATGCTGAATTCCAATCCACCATCAAGTGGGCTATTGTCCGCTGCATTTGATGGGAGCTTGTACACTTGTATGCATCACTTGCAGTTCAATGAAAAGCTTGTATGTAATATCCCGACTTTTAATTATGTTCAGAATTTAATTATGTGTTGAGCTTGATGTTAATTATGTGATTTTGGCCTTGTTTTGCTAGTTTATTAGAAAATGGAGCATAGGTGGTTATAGGACACACCTACACATGATAGTTTTTCTTATAATCTGTTAAAATGAAGGAAACGTGTATCAACTCCCCTCATCCTCATTACACGTAGAGAGAGAGAGAGAGAACTGTTCGGTGAGAAGAGGAAGAAAGGAAGAGGAAAATCTGGGAGATTTCTTCTTAGGTTGGGATTGAAGCCTTATTTGGTAAGTACATGCCTAGATTTCTTGTTCTTGATGTTCAATTTTTGCTAGAAGTGCTGAATCCAAGTGGGTTTAGGGTAGAGATTGAAGTTTGTATTGAAAACCAATGAACCTTATTTAAATTCCTAGAGATTGACATGTTTAAAGTTTGTGTGATTCATGAATTTGGTATATTTGAAGTAGCCCATGAGTATGTTCAAGTGTGCTTATGTTTTGTGAAGTTCTGAATGAGTTTTGATGTGAATTTTAGGGTTTTACTTCAGAAAATTCATACAGCTTGTGGGAAGTCAATTTAGAGCTTCAACAGAATTGAATCTGCCATGTTCTTGAGGAATTTTTCTCACCAACTTCCCGACCTTAATATTTTTTGATATTTTTACTGAAGATGCCTGTATGTGTCTATTTTACTGTGTAAAATTTTCAGAACCTAACTCAAAATGTGGAAGGAGTTAAAATTCGTTAACTGACCTGCTGTTATGGTATCTGCAGTGCTGACAGCATCGTCACACTTTACGGAAACGGTCATATTTTTTAGCTCGAGCGATGAAATCGCGAACCGTTTTCTGATTTTGAAACTACATTCATAGACCTTAAAAAGTATGTGAAGTTTGTACCTTAGTTATTTCTGTGCAAAGTCAGATTTTAAGTTGAAGTTGATGAAATTGCAGATTCTGAAATTATTTCTTGAGATTGGTTGTCTAACTTCATATCTTCCACTCTAGGACCTTAAGTTCATTAAAATAGGCTTGTTTGGCATCTTCTAATAATGTTTTGTTGCCTAATTGTCTTAGGAGGTTCGGGTGACACGTGGATACAAGGTGAGTGACTTAATATCCAAAACACATGGTTTATTGCAAGCTTTTCACTTATATGACTTTTTGTGCTATGATATGAACTCCATGGAATATCAATGAAAGGTGGACATGTTTTATATCTATTAATGGCATCCTCCCACGTCCCAGCTTGCTAGGGGACACATGCTAAAAGGCTAGCAAGATATGGCTATTATATCGGATAATGAAAGACGTCTTAACTTATCTACTACCGGGGACGCCTGGTAGACATGAAATGGATAGAGGATGTGCATTACTATGTTATGTTGCTATGAAATGTGATTCGTTTTCAAATGGTTTTATCATTGTCCATGAAAAGCATGGGAATTGCATATTAATCATTCATACGAGCTTTGGCTTATGGAATTTCCCACCTTTCAGGCAATGGGGAGTAGAGTGGTGGCGTGCAGCCCTTCTTTTGGACTTGCTTTGTAGATGTGGACTTGTAGTTAGGAGTTGTTCTTTGTGAACACTTTTGTCATGTAAATATGCACAGCTCTGGGTGGTTTGCCATGTAAAGACCCTTGTAAAGACTTCTAGTTTTGACTACGTAATAAAATGGGGTTTTGCTTCCGCTATTGGTATTAGTGTCCCTTTTAGTCATTTGCTAATTAGATGTTTAACTTTAATATGGCCTTAGTGATTGAATCACTGGCGCTTTGTTGTGGCTAGAGCCTTTAGGGGCGGGCTAGGGTCGTGACATTGTAGTTGGCACACGAAATGGTTCACTCATGTATGCACTTATTTTAGAGTCAGATTTCCATTCTTAGCTGATACATAATGAGCTTAAGATTAGGAAGATGAGAAGTTCTTCATGTGCAGTTTGGTCCCTTTTAATGGTACTGTTTCGTGCAGATTCATTGATGTTCCTCGACATCAAAAATTTCATCTCTGGGAGATTGAACTTGGAGAATCCAGTTTGCCTTCTCTCATTTCTTCCATATGTGCATGTGGTTCTAACAAGATGCAAGCTGATAGAGATATATTCTAGTGTATTGGTTGGACTTCAATTGAAGTTTTTTCTCTACGTACTAGATAACTCCTTTTTTGTATCAAGACATGTATAGCTAGGCAACTTAGTTTTGAGAGATTTGAAATATGATCTCTTTGCAAATGTGTTAGCAAGTGAAGGATAGTTAGCTACTGTATTTTATAATTAAATTACTGATATTGAATGATACAAGTCTCCTGTATTTTTATACTTAAATTAGCCTTACATGTGGGGCTATTTTTATACTTAAATTAGCTACTGTATTTTTATACTTAAATTAGCCTTACATGTAGGGCTATTAAGTGAGGTTATCCTTAACCGTCGTGTTTTACTGCATCCTAAAACCTACATTATTGCTAAATGGGTGAATGTTGATCTTAGTTGTCCATTTATGCAGCTATATCCTTGTTAATTAACTACTGGTGTATTTGAGATTTCAGTGCATACTTGCCAAAATCGAAGTTCTACTGTTCTAGTGTTCAATTCATATTGATGTTTGGTTGGCTATTTGTAATTTCAATTCAAATTGATGTTGTCTTCCACTCTATGTAGGTCTGTGGCTTGAAAGAGAAATTGATGGTCCGTGACTTTTTGTCGGAGATGTAGATACGATCTTGCCAGTGCTCGTTGGAACTTCGAAGCCTGCCGTTTCTATGATACATGTTCTCGTACTGATATTCTTGTATATAAGTTTAGCTTAGTACTTGATGCTGGATCAACTTTTGTTATTTTGGAGATGTAATGCTTTGAACATATTGCTAAGGAATGAATAATAAATTGTGTCCTTCAGTTTCTATGAGTAAATTTGTATGAGCTTGCTATGAAATGCCATTCAAGTTTTTGAGAGTGTTAGCTATGGAATTAATACTATTAATTTGAGTTTAAAGAGCTACAAAAACAGCTTCAAGATATACCCGATTCACAAAAACCAACCATAGCGTTCCAAACATGCTATTGAAGGCAAATTAAATACAGCAGGCTAAAAACGCTATGAAAGGTAGCTTAAAGACATCATGCCAAAAATGCTATGAAAGGTCACCTATAGATAGCGGTCCAAGAACGCTATTGAAAGCAAAGACTTTTAATTGCATCGGCTAATAAGGCGTTCTTCGGAACGCTATGTATATCATGCTATAGCGTTTTTGGCACTCTATGAAAGGCCTTATTTGTCGTAGTGTGTGCTCATCACTACCATTGTTATTGTTTAGATACAAGGTTTTGTTGTGCTAATAGGAACCAATGTGAAATAATCTAATGGCCAAAAGTGTGAAAAGTTAGGTGGTGGTTATTTCAAGACCAAGTCCATATTGTCAAAAGGCTACACTCTGTATATGTGTAGACCACATGTTTATTATATAAAGAGCAAGTTATATTTTTTGGGAAGTGATGAGTGTGAAAAGTTAGGTGGTGGTTCCTTCAAGACCAAGACCAACTCCATATTGCCAAATGACTACACTCTGTTGTAGACACCCCAATCCAGACCTCGAAGGGTCTTTGTACACCCGATGATGAAATAAAGGAAACGGAACTTTTGCGAGCTTGAATGAAGGATTCCTTCACCCCAAACAGATCCTCAGCCCAAATGAACCAAAAAACCCAAAAACAAACCCAGAAGCCCAAAAGCCCAGAAAAAGCCCGAAAGCCCTGGATTGAACCTATAATGCCGCACGTGACACCTCTACACCGCACGGCGTATCGAAATTTAATACCCCGCGCGCAGTTATGAGGTTAGCCGACGTCCATCCATCACCATCCATCCTCATTCAAGCTCAAGATCAAAGGTAAAAACCAAGTTTCCTGGAGCTAGGCTCTGTCCTAGCCCTGAGGGGGCCTTTCTGTCTTCAGGCCTAACCCTTTTGGTTAGGATCTGACCCAAAACTTCTTTTACAAAACAAAATCAGTGTTCTGTGCAGGGTGTGTTACGCCGCGCGGCGCTCTGAAGCGTCGCACGGCATAGTAGACTCAAACGCACGGTATTTTAAGGCACTGCTATTTCTTTGTCTGAGCTGTCTGGATCACGATCGTCTGTTGTGGGATCTGTTTCTATCTATCCAAGGCAGTCCCAAATGAGGCCATATCTACAAGCCATGTTTTAAACTCCATGGATCTTTCCAAAACAAACAAATACATCAAAAATGGTTTTCTATTCGTGGCTTGAAAGAATGGTGCAGATCCTAGATGATCTGGTGGCTGTAAGCTTTCTGAAGTTTTCAAAATAATACCGTGCGTTGTAGTGATATGCCGTGCGATGCCTTGTAAAAAGATAAGAGTTGGGTATCAAAGTTGGAATCACGCACGGCCTATCAATATACCGCACGTTGTAAAAGCGATACGCCGTCTGACGGGAAATGGTGGTCCAGACAGTCTATTTGCATTTTTTCCTTATGTTTATGTTATCGTCATGACATCTTCATCATTCCTGTACAGCATGCACCACTAGCACGGCAACGTGATATATTCTACCTTGTTCCCCCTTCCCGTACGTGTTCTTTTAAAGCTTTCCGGATGGTATTAAATCCCCCATTTAAAGTGTCCAGTAGAGACCGATCTTTATCGGGCGAGCGGGGTGCTTTTTCCAACAAAACCTTCCCCGCCCGTAACGTGGCTCCCGAATCCAAAATCTCAACGTTTTCGCTAGACCAAAAGCCTTTCTTTTCTTTCAAACGAACCCTCGGTTTCTCGGATCATCCATCTCAAAAATCCGGGTGGCGACTCTCTCGATCGCGCTTCGGGCGCGGGAGCCCACATCTGTGTCTGTGTGGACCACATATTTATTGTATATAGAGCAAGTCATAATTTTTGGCAAGTGATACGTGAAAAGTTTGGTGGTGGTTCTTTTAGGACCAAGACCAAGTCCATATTGGCCAAAGACTACACTTTGTGTCTGTGTGGACTACATGTTTATTGTATAAAGAGCAAGTCATAATTTTTGGCAAGTGATAAGTGAAAAGTTTGGTGGTGGTTCTTTCAAGACCAAGACCAAGTCCATATTGCCCAAAGACTACACTCAATGTCTGTGTGGACCACATGTTTATTGTATATAGAGCAAGTCATATTTTTTGGCAAGTGATAAGTGAAAAATTTGGTGGTGGTTCTTTTAAGACCAAGACTAAGTCCATATTGCCCAAAGACTACACTCTATGTCTGTGTGGACCACATGTTTATTGTATAAAGAGCAAGTCAAATTTTTTGGCAAGTGATAAATGAAAAGTTAGATGGTGGTTCTTTCAAGACCAGGATCAAGTCCATATTGCCCAAAGACTACACTCTATGTCTGTGTGGACCACGTGTTTATTGTATAAAGAGCAAGTCATATTTTTTTGGCAAGTGATAAGTGTAAAAAGTTAGGTGGTGGTTCTTTCAAAATCAAGACCAAGTCCGTATTGCCAAAAGACTACACTCTATGTCTATGTGGACCATATGTTTATTTTATAAAGAGCACGTCATATTTTTGAACAAGTGGTAAGCATGAAAAGTTGGTGGTTCTTTTAAGACCAAGACCAAGTCTATATTGCTAAAAGACTACACCCTATATCTGTATGGACCACATGTTTATTGTATAAAGAGCACGTCATATTTTTGGCGAGTGGTAAGCGTGAAAAGTTGGTGGTTCTTTCAAAACCAAGACCAAGTCTATATTGCTAAAAGACTACACCCTATGTCTGTATGGACCACATGTTTATTCTATAAAGAGCACGTCATATTTTTGGGCAAGTGGTAAGCGTGAAAAGTTGGTGGTTCTTTCAAGACCAAGACCAAGTCTATATTGTTAAAAGACTACACCCTATATCTGTATGGACTACATGTTTATTGTATAAAGAGCACGTCATATTTTTGGGCAAGTTGTAAGCGTGAAAAGTTGGTGGTTCTTTCAAGACCAAGACCAAGTCCATATTGCTAAAAGGCTACACTCTATGTCTGTGTGGACCACATGTTTATTGTATAAAGAGCAAGTCATATTTTTTGGGAAGTGATAAGTGTGAAAAGTTAGGTGACGGTTCTTTCAAGACCAAGTCCATATTGCCAAAAGACTACACTCTTTGTTTGTGTAGACCACATGTTTATTGTATAAAGAGCAAATCATATTTTTTGGCAAGTGATAAGTGAAAAGTTAGGTGGTGGTTCTTTCAAGACCAAGACCAAGACCAAGTCCATATTGCCCAAAGATTACACTCTATGTCTGTGTGGACCACATGTTTATTGTATAAAGAGCAAGTCATATTTTTTGGCAAGTGATAAGTGTGAAAATTTAGGTGGTGGTTCTTTCAAGACAAAGACCAAGTCCATATTGCTAAAAGACTACACTCTATGTCTTTGTGGATCATATATTTCTTGTATAAAGAGCACGTCATATTTTTTGGCAAGTGGTAAGCGTTGAAAGTTAGGTGGAGATTCTTTCAAGACCAAGTCCATATTGCTAAAAGACTACACTGTATGTCTTTGTGGACCATATCTTTATTGTATAAAGACCAAGTCATATTTTTTTGACAAGTGGTAAGTGTGAAAAGTTATAATTAATAACTTGGTCTTTTATATACATTTGTTGGGTAATCCATCTTTAGTATGGGAGGTCTGAAGAAAAATCATGAAAATGGTGTCATGGATAGTTACATCGACTTCCCCTAAAGTTCGCCAACATCTTATTTATATAAGTGGGAAACAAAAGTGCCAACATCTTGTTTATATAAGTGGGGAGCGAAAGTGGTATCATGGATAGTTACATCGACTTCCCCTCCAGTTCACCAATATCTTGTTTATATCATCTGTGTCCATATGTTGTTAGAGTCGCCTTCATCAAGGAGAGATGGCACTGGTGGATTCCAATTGTGACACAACACTGGACAGCTCCCCCAAAGAGCTCAACATGAAAGATTTCCATTGCTGAGATGATCCTATATGTAAGTAATCTAAACATACAAACTGCTTTCAAAAACTTCTCCATCTTGCTATGCATCCTACAAACCAATCTCAACATTAAAAGTACCTTGTTGATCAAAAAAAAAAACATTAAAAGTACCATAACTATCTAACCGTGTCGTTGCCGTATCAAAATTATTAATCAAAACAAAACTATTACAACTACTCCGTAGAATAGCGGCAAAAGTCCGAGTATCGTTCCTCAGGGACAAGAATATGCATCTTATCGGTTTCATTCAATTCCTACTCCAATTCAAGAATGGGATTCAAGTTTGGTTCTAAATTCTAAACTAAAAAAAACAAAAGAATTTTGGTTTTGCATGCGAAACAAATGAGAAGAGTTCTAGGATATTGAATCCAATTTTTCCCTCGCAACAATTTTTTTGCTAGGTCAAAGACTATCCGTCGAAATTATCACAAAATATTCATGGATAACCGATTGGCATAGGATATCCTTGTGTAATACATGTTGTCTTACTAGTACGAGCCGTATCTAAGTACGACTCATCTAATAGCACACCTTGTTTTGCCAAGTATAGCCTACTCAACCAACTCCATGAATCAATACAAACCATGTATGCAAGTGTTTGAAATCTAGAATACAAACACAAGAAATTGATAAAATAGGAAGCATATTCAAACCATTCATGCTAAAAATGAAATTATCCTTGAGTCATACATCCAAGATTTCAGAGGAATAGTCTTAGAACACATACAAAACTCAAATTACTTGAAAGGAAACCTTCATCTAACCCAAGAAATGGAGTCTAGCCAACCATGGATGGAAGAGACTTCAAGTTCTTTTTATTTGAAGTCATGCCCTCTTGAATCTCCTCCTTTTCCTCTTCTTTTCTCCTTTCTTCTTCTTTCCTTAGCCTTGAAGCAAGTCCAAGTGAGTTCAAAGGCCAAAGTCCTGCCCTAGGTAAGCCCCCAAGGGCTTATATAAAGCTTAGAACCAAAGTTGGCTCTTCAAAATCTGAAAAGTTATAGAAAACAGCTATAGGTTGGCTAAATCCGCCCAGTTGGATGCTGGAATGTGATCGGTTGTGTCACACCCCATCCCGGAAAACACCACGCTAAATTATTTTCCAAATGGGATGGACACACGCCTGGCCCTGATCAAATGGTAAATAAAAACACCAGCCAGGTGTCCAACACATAAAAAAAAAACTTGCATATATACGGAAATAACTGTTGTACAAGACGTGCCCACAGGTATTTACAACATATACAAGCTCCAAAAATAGGCACATAACCAAAAGAGTCAAAAAAAAAAAACCTAGACTACTATATCAACAACTCCTGTCTAGACTCTGCAGTGGACCCACGTGCCGTCACGCACCTGAAAAGAAAACATTGTGGGGGTGTGAGCTATCAACATTCTCAGTGAATGCTCTTATCCATAATAAGAGAAGCAATATGATAAGTGCTTAAGAATGAATTAAGCGACAATATTCAGCACAGCAAATAACTTTCCACTTCTTTTAACAACACATATAAATATATAGGCTCTTGGCCATGACTATCTCAGCACCAACATAGTACTCATAACGCCTCTAAGGCAATATTCATAATCACGCCACTAAGGCAATATACTTTCCGCCACTAAGGCAATACTTGTTACGCCACTAAGGCAATATCATTCGCGCCACTAAGGCTATAATACTCGCAATGCCACTAAGGCTATAATACTCGCAACGCCACTAAGGCCATATTCATAACGCCACTAAGGCTATATAGCAATTAACTTCAAGCCAAGCATGATTATCACCGTTTACCATTTTTCACAAGCTATACACATTACCATAATCTTCTATAAAAACAGATAAGTACACCCACCTCGAGGCCCAGCCAAAAAAAAGTACCAACACGAGTTCACTCCCTACGTGGAGTCGCGGTGCTCGTCGCCGCTTCCGAACCTGGCGTGTAACGCATAAATCCACACATGTGAATATGGAGTTGAAACCATAAGGAAAACACAATCAATTACTCAAGTGGAACACTCCTTTCCTCAGTCACAATTAGGAGACTCCCAATAAGGTATACTTTCAGTTCCCAACTCCAAATATTAAGAAAAATTAAAACTATTGTAAGTTGCAGATACAAATATCCATCAGTTAGCATCGTATTCCAACTCTTATAAGCTATTTCAGCACTTGGGCATTTATTTTTAGCATTCCGGTTCAAAGCCTGCCAGATTACAAGAAAATTCAGCACGTAACAATCATTTACAGCAGTTACAGAGGTAATTTCCAGCATCAAGCACAAAATTCATGCACCTAAATAACCGGTTTCAGCATTCTAATACAGTTTCAGCAACCTAAAATCCATTTTTCCAGCACAGGATTCGAATTTCCAGCAACTAATATAAAATTCCAGCAACCATTACTCACAGTTTTAGGGCTGAAAATTTGTGGCTAGGGCTTTGAAGTGTTAAATATATATGAGGGTAAAATTGTAAACTAAATTTTCCTTACCATGTATAGGTGAATACTTTTTGGGATGCCATGATAGTGGTGATTTGTGAACTTAGTTGTCCATGTATTGGTGAATTAACCAGTTCAACTCCACCTGCCGGTAATTTTCCCTTGAAATTATTAGCAAACTTAGCGTTCTCTTAGCAATATCCTCCACTCCAATTAAGGAAGCCAAAAACTTGCTATTTGGTTGACTAGTTCATGGGGAAAAAAAGAGGGAGAGAGGAAAAGCTGGTATATGATAATAGGTGCTCCAATTCCACCAAACTATAGCAACATAAATGAGCAAGAAATACCACCATCAAAGTAGCTGGGTGAAGTGCCCTCATATTGTACTCGCACCACAAAACAATGTAAAGTTTGCAAGATAACCACCTTGAAAATAGAGGACATTTTGTCACGACCCTAGCCCGCCCCTAAAGGTGTTAGTCATAACAAAGTGCCAGTGTTATAATCACTAAGGCCATTTCAATAATAATCATCTCGCTAGCAAGGACTAAAGGGACTCAAATAATGACAAGCGAAAGCAAAATCCATTTCATTACATATCTACAAAACTAGTTGTTCTAACAAAAGGATCCTTACATGGCAAACCACTCAGAGCTGTGCATAATTACAAGTCAAAAGTGTTCACAAAATGCAACTCCCTATCTACAAGTTCACATTTACATAGCACGTCCAAAAGAAAGGTTCCACGTCTCCACTCTACTTTCCGCTGCCTGAAAGGTGGAAAAATAACATAAGCCGAAGCTCGTATGAATGACCAATACATAAGTTACATGCTTTCCATAGATAATGATAAAAACATTTTATAGAAATTCAATCATAGAAAAATAGCCTTGATATAAAGCACATTCCACTAGTCTTGTGTGGCTACCAGGCGTCCCCAGTAGTGGATAAGCTTCGACGTCTTGGCATTATCCCTAGTGTTTTAAGTGTCACATTGTAGGAATGTCTTTACTAGATAGGAAAACGTATCCACCTTTCATTGATATTCCATGGAGTTCATATCACAATACAAAACATGTCTGATAAAGCTTTGCAATAGAAAACTTGTATAAAACCATGTAATTTAGGTATTAGGTCACCCACCTCGATTCACGTGTCACTCAAACCCCCTATGACAAGTAGGCAATAAAAACATGATTAGAAGATGTTAATAAACCTATTTTTATGAACATAAGGTCCTAGGGTGAAAGATATGAAGTTAAACAACCAATCTCAAGAAATAATTTCAGAATCTGCAATTTCATCAACTTTAACACAAAAACTGACTTTGCACAAGAATAACTAAGACACAATCTTTATGCATTTTTTTAGGTCTATGAGTCTAGTTTCAAAATCAGAAAACGGTTCGCTATTTCATCGCTCGAGCTCAAAATTATAGCCGTTTCCCTAACACGTGTCTGTGCAGTCAGCACAGTCAGAAACTGCGCGCTGTAAGGTTACGAATTTTCACAGAATTCAATACTTCGAATCTGATCGAAAAATTTTTACCATAGACACAGGACTCATAGGGGAACCTTCAATAAAAATCTCATAATTTTTGGAGTTTAGGAACTGCCTCAACAAAAATCCTCAAAATCAGGTCAGACTTAGAGTTTTCAATTCTGCAGATTTCCAGAAAAACGCAGCTTGTTCCTCTTCCGATTTCCGACTCCAAAACCTTTCAATACACTTCAAACTCACACCAAAACCTCACTAATCATGCTAAAACTCAGATATATTAAAGAGCTACTCTAGAAACATCAAATTCAAGCATCAAAACAAGTTCTAAACATAAAATTCAAGAGGTTAAATTAGGGTTCTTGAGCTTCTTTAAGATTTCAACCCAAAACCCAAGTTCAACTTGCAATCAACATCTAGAGCATGAATTCTACAATCAAAGCATGGTATTTAAGTCAAGAAACATGATATTCAAGTAGAAGAACAAGGAAGTGATTAGAACAAGGAGAGAATTACACGTATAACTCTGTTTTTGTTTTACCAGGCCTCTAGGTAAATTATTGGGTGTGGCCTAGTCTATAGCTTATTTTATGTTCCAACTCTATTAAGCATGTAAGACAAGTATTTAACTCCCCCAATTAGCCCAAGCATAACACAGAATTAACTTAAATGGCAATTAAAGGTCAGGGGTATTACACATGTAAAGGGTGAAAAGGAAGGGCGACGAAGATGAGCTAAAACATAAAAAACACAGCAGAAACATATTAAAAACATACCTCAGACTAATCATAATCACAAAACTCATACAAAGAGAAAAATGAAAGGAAAGGAGGACATAGAGGATAGAATTGAACTAAAAAAATGTCCAGGTTAAGAACGTCCTAAAACTAATCGCGCTAAAACTTGAAATCCACTACATTCAACCTAGGACAATGACTTAAATCTTTGGGACCAAGCCTATGAGAACAGAAGCTAAATCTTTTGAAGTCTTTTCGTCGTCACTTGTTACTAACGGAGCAAGGAAACTGCTTAGGAAAAAAAACGGTGCAAGGAAACTCTTTCAATTTTGAACTCTGTTTTGTTCGATGGCAAGAGCTTTTGTTAAGTTAAAGACCTTGACATGTATTCCGGTGACTTAGGCATCTTTTGGTCGTTGTCTTCCTCTTTTTTTTTTTTTTTGGTACATAAGAGGGCCTAGGCACTAAGAAACAAAAATACTTGATGCAGTAGCTCGATGAATTCCAAGCCCATTGCGGTCATTGCACAAAGCCTCCGTCACTGTTGATGGGGCTTGATCAAACACTTGCTCTCCTTGATCTAATTGAAGACCAATCTTGCTAGATTATGAGCGCAACCATTAACCTCTCTCAAATCAAATATTAACTCTCCATATTACGTAGCTCATTGATCAACATAATTAGGTTGTAATTAGGATCAGAAGGATGTTGGTCCGAACAAGAACAAGACCAAGACCCAAGTATCACTTAACCCAAAAAAGAAACAAGACCCAAGATGCAATTCTTGGTTCATTTTCTTCCATTTTCTAACAAACCAAACAAGAAAATCAAGAAAGCAGAAAATATTTACCAAGATAATCAACGGGGATTCTCCCGTTACAGAACCGTCTATTGGTGTCGAAATCTAGCCCGTAAAGAAGACGATCGGCACGCGCAAAAGTAATGCTTACACACACATACGATTGGGTCAAAATAGGTGTAAAACAACCACAAAATTGTCTCAAATGCCCGAATATTAGAGAAGGAAAGAGACAGAACGATAGAGAAAGAGGAGAGAGAAGAGAAAGCCAGAGAGAGAGAACGAGAGAGAGGTTCAGAGAGAACGAGAGAGGGGTTCAGAGAGAGAAGGGGGGAATACCTGGATAACTCTTGCGGAGAGAAGGAAAACGTTGCAATGGAGTGTTAGGGCTTCAATGTTGCATATATATCTAGGGGTAGAATTGTAAACTAACATAGCCTTACCATGTTTTGGTGAATAATCTTGCTTGTGTCATGAGAGTGGTAATTTCAAGAGTGGATACCATGTATTGGTGATTAATTCCGGTCCACACAGCCTGCCGGTAATTTTCCCTTCTAAAAATCCTTGTCTTCAACTATGAAACCCTCTGTACCTTTATACGGACATAAGATTACTAACACGGTTCCGGGAACCCTTAAAAAAACCTCTAAAAAAACCCTCCCAAGTTCCTAATTGAATTTTGATGATCCGAGCCGCTCAATGTAATCAGAACGTGATTTTAAGGCTACCCGCAAGAAATCAGCAAAAAAAATGACCGGGAAGAGCTTCATCCGAACAGTTTTTTATTGAACTTTATTGAACGGTTCAATAAAAAACTACTCAAATCAAGCCCTTCCCGGTTATTTTTTTTGCCAATTTCTTGCGGGCACCCTTAAAATCACGTTCTGAACATATTGAGCGGCTCGGATCATCAAAATTTTATCGGGAACTATGAAATTAAGATTTGGAGGGTTTTTTTAGAGATTTTTTTAAGGGTCTCCGGAACCGCCCCGGTATATATATATATATATATATATATATATTCAATTTCTAAAAGACATAAATGGTTACAAAGAACAACCCAATTTGAGTGCGTACCATATGCACCCTAATAATTACATACCCTTGAATGCTTGGAACGTAATCTAGAACTTTTAAAGTAGTTACGATACATTACGGTTACCTAGGCAACCCTCAGAGTCAGAAACAAAAAATCCAAATGTATCTTCTTTCCCGTTCTGAGCAAACCCTAAACCTCCTTATTGATTCAAACAACCAATTCTTGAGAAAAATCTGTTGAAAATCTGGTCTTCAAAATGATGAAAGTGATGGGGTCACCCCTTGCAAAATCTGGAACGATAGAAACCATTCGAGTCGCGTTACAGCAAATCCGCCTTCAAAATAAAACGAATCCGAACTCTAGGTTCTTTTTGTCTGCGTTTGCACAAACGAAGATAGACAGAATATCTACTTAGCAAATGTAAAAGAACCAAGGACTGATATTCTACTTCTATGGAATAACAGAATATCGGTTTGTCATTCTAGGAAGAGAATGTGTAGAGAGAGAGAGGGCAATTCAGTATGGAATTTTTCGATCCACCAAATGACTATACAAATAGCCTATTTATAGTACTTATAGGAACCTTTGTATGAAAGGTTCTGTCTCTAGTAAATCTTGTCTCTTAAAGACAATTAATGGAAGGAGCATGTCTATTAGTAGGCACCTTTTAAACAATTAATTAGGAAGGGTCATGCCTCTTGGAGGCACCCTATGTTTCACATCCCTTCCTAACAATCTCATCACTTCCTAAAAATCACATCTTTCCCAAACGAACACACCCCAATTTAATGGATGTTAGAGCATCCGCAATGTAATAATCAAAACTAAAAGGTTGCTAAAGTTAGCAATGTTTGCTCAAAAAAATGCTCACATTGTAATAACCAAACTTAGCAACCTCTTAGCAACGCATCAAATTTTGGCCTTTCAATAATCAAAACTAGCAACCTTTTTGCCAATAATCAAATTTAATGGTCCCCCACATTTTCTTAATCAAATACACTCATCATTACATAAAAACCTTTTCTCTCTCTCAATAGTGTTTCCAGAAAATTATTTTTAAAAACTGTTTTTTTTCAGAAACTTTAAAAAAAACTGTATTTACAAAAAAACTTTTTTTTAAAGTGTTTTTACACAAAAACTGTTTTTAAAAAAAAAAAGTTTCTAACAGTTTTTCAAAAAAAAAAAAAACTTTTTTTTAAAACAGTTTTCTTTTTGAAAAAAACTATTTTCAATTTTTTTTTCACTAAACTGTTTTCTTAAAAAAAACTGTTATTTTTTTTCAAAAAGAGTGTTCAAATTATTATCAAAAATTTTAGTTTTTAGAATTTTGTAGTTTAAAAATGTGATGTGACAAGTTTTGGTTATCCAATTTTGATTATTACATTGTGAACCTCTACATTGCTAACCTTAGCAATGTCTTAAATGAATAACCAAAAGATGATGTGGCAACTTTTGGTTATCCAATTTTGATTATTACATTGTGGATGCCATTTACATAAAGTCACAACTCATGTGAAAAGGTGTACCAACCTTTCGCAAAAATCTCACTCAGTACCTTTCCAAAAATTCCAAACTAAAATCTAATTTTATTTTGAAAATCTCCAACAATCCCCTACCATTTTCGAAATAAAGAATAAGAGTTCTTGGTTCTCTCAGAAGGCTTGTGCATACATGAATAGTGTCTCACAACTTTAACCATCCACTTAGTGAACCACGTCAAAGCTAGTCAGGCCAGCATAGTAGACGTATCTTCAAACTAGTTGTCCTCTAGTGACTAACCAGACATGTCTCACACACAATCCTTAAAATATCGTAGATATTCCAATCGAGTGACCCATGTGTTGGCGTTGGGTTTGTATCTTGATTTCATGAGTGCTCTAAGGTCTAGCCCCCTTGACTATAGAAAGCGGCACCACTTCCACACTCACATAGGTAGATTCTTACCATGCCCTGTAACAATAACACCTAAAATCTATTAAGAGCTAAGCAGCTCACCCTCCTTTGTTTATACGTTACAAGTACCAAGCACTCTACCTTGGGATGAATAATATAACAATTTGAGTGCTTACAATCATGACAAATGGTGTAGTTTCTCATTGAACTCAAGAGATTGAGAGCATCAATCGGTTGAGTTGAGTTTCCACCAAGAGTGATCAAATTTAGTGGGCTAGAATCGCATCCCTTTTGATGTTTTCCACATCAAACCCCTGCAAGAGTAAATAGAATCATTGCCGCATAAGCAATATTCTCCATAGCAATATCACCATAGTTTATGAGGTGATTTACTTGTCCGGATTACCACCACAGTCATAACTATCTCTCTACGCACCAAAAATTTTAGGTGCTGTTTTTTAGTCTAATGCAATAAGCAATTTTTAAGTCTTAATTAATTGCTTGAGTTTGTGGTGTGGGAAAGTATTAGAATTTTGCAGAAATGTCAAGAGGTAAAGTATTTTTCCCACGTTGACATTTGTCCTCTTATGCAAACCAGTGCACTTATATAGTTTTACATTGGGACATTTTGATCTTGCGGCACCTGTTGGGTTAGAGTGACATCCTTTTGAATTTTCCATGGTTCCTTAACGGTTAGATCGAAACAGTTTTTAAAAGAGGTGACTGTTTTTACAGTCACGGCTACTAAAAAAGGGTCACTACAGTTTGAGTTGTAACAGTTTGCAACTGTTGGCTCTATCTCTATATATAGAGTATCTTCTTTAAGTGATTTCATACTATTTGTTGTTCTTCCGAGAGCACTCTGTCTCTTTTACTATTTGTTGTTCTTCCAAGAGCACTCTGTCTCTTTTGTGTACCATTTGTTACAGTTGCTTTCAAGCGGCTTGTATCATACTTCACAATGCCTTCTGAAATTGCTTTGAACGTCATACGCCTTTCGGCTCCTTTTCTTCCATCGTTTAACATCTTTTTGGGAGACTCTTCTTCACCTCCGAGTCCCGAGGATGTTCTTTGCTTTAAAGAATGGAACGTGGTCTTTGCAAGGTGCGGCCTCTTGGATGAGAATCAACTGGTGATGATGGATATGTCTTTTGGTGAAGAGGACTCGTTTGTGGTAGAACATTCAGTCCAAAATGCTACGACTAACTCGTTTAAGGAAATATCAGAACATCGATCTCAGGAAATTGGAAAGGAGTCGAAGAAAAACACACTTGCTCACTCCTTCAAATGCTGGCGGAGGGAACAATTCACGGTTGACACAGTCAGGCGAACCTCCCATCACTGCGGTAGACTCATCAGAATCCTCCATAATTCCCAATGGAGCTATCTCGTTTGGACCATGAAAATCAACATATGCGGATGAAACCTTTCCAATTTCCTGAGATCAATGTTCCAATATTTCCTTAAACGAATGTTCTTCCATAAACGAGTCCTCTTCACTAGAAGAGATATCAATCATCACCGGTTGATTCTCATCCAAGAGGCCTCGCCTTGCAAAGACCTCGTTCCATTCTTTAAACCAAAGAATATCCTCGGGACTTGGAGGTGAAGAATAGTCTCCCAAAATGATGTTAAACGATGGAAGAAAAGGAACCAAAAGGCGTATGACGTTCAAAGTAATTTCGGAAGGCATTGTGAAGTATGATACAAGCCGTTGAAAGCAACTGTAACAAATGGTACACAAAAGAGACAGAGTGCTCCTTGGAAGAACAACAAATAGTAAAAGAGACAGAGTGCTCTCGGAAGAACAACAAATAGTATGAGATCACTTAAAGAAGATACTCTATATATAGAGATAGAGCCAACAGTTGCAAACCGTTACAACTCAAACCGTAGTGACCATTTTTTAATAACCGTGACTATAAAAACAGTCACCTCTTTTAAAAACTGTTTCGATCTAACCGTTAAGGAACCATAGAAAATTCAAAAGGATGTCACTCTAACCCAACAGGTGCCGCTAGATCAAAATGTCCCAATGTAAAACTATGTAAGTGCACTCATGGTTTGCATAAGAGGACAAATGTCAACGTGGGAAAAATACTTTACCTCTTGACATTTCTGCAAAATTCTAATACTTTCCCACACCACAAACTCAAGCAATTAATTTAAGACTTGAAAATTGCTTATTGTATTAGACTAATTTAAACCAGTGCCGCAACCGTCCTCACTCACTCGTTTCACCCTAACGGGTACTTGGACCGGCACATCATGGATTCGTTGATCACAATCGACAGCAGCAATTGTACCATCCTAACTGGCGCACCATTTTGCGAGCATCAAAAGAACCAGAATCACAAAGTCTAATTACTGTCCGTAACATGCAAATATCATGCCCACATAGATATGTAAATTTGAGTATGCATATCAAAAACTATATTCTGTAGCCATGACAAAAATGAGTTTGTTGCGTACTTTTCTCCAAGATAATAAATAATATTATGAGAGGCATCATGTTTAAACTCACAGCATCATTATTTGATTTGATAACCATGCATTTTTCTTTATGAGCTTCCGATCACATCTATCTGTCTTCGTCTTAAGGATCCATACCATAATCAATTCACTTTCATTTTTGCAAAATGTTGTCTTTAGATTGTTGAAAATTCGGTCTTCAAAATGATAAAAGTGAGGGGTCGTCTCTTGCAAAATCTGAAAACGATAGAAACCATTCGAGTCGTGTAGGAGAATGCCGTCCTAAAGACAGTATCTGCCCCCACCAGAAGGTGTGCACCGACTTACAGCAAATTCGCCTTCAAGATAAAAACAAAGACGGACAGAATATTCACAAAGCAAATGTAAAAGAACCAAGGACTATATTCTATTTCTGTGGAATAACAGAATATCGATTTGTCATTCTAGGAAGAGAATGTGCAGAGAGAGAGAGAGAGAGAGAGAGAGAGCAATTCAGTATGGAATTTTCCGATCCACCAAATGAGTATACAAATAGCCTATTTATAGGACTTATAGACACCCTTGAATGAAAGGTTGTGTCTCTAGTAAACCTTGTCTCTTAAAGACAATTAATGAAAGGAACATGCCTATTAGTAGGCACCCTTTAAACAATTAATTAGGAATGGTCATGCCTCTTGGAGGCACCCTATGTTTCACATCCCTTCCTAACAATCACATCTTTCCCAAACGAACACACCCCAACTTAATGGATGTTACAACCATTTACATAAAGTCACAACTCATGTGAAAAGGTATAACAACTTTCCCAAAAATCTCACTCAGTACCTTTCCAAAAATTCCAAACTAAAATCCAATTTTATTTTGAAAATCTCCAACAAAATCGATGTCAATTGATTAGAGAGAACAAACAGTACATGGATTTTGAAATGGGGGATATTGATACAACTAGCTTTTGTGGTTGGGTTTCTGCTTCGTTCTCTCCTTCCACGACCCAAAGAAGCTCCAAATTTCCAAATAGCTGTTATGGTTATTGCTCTCTTATAATTTTATTTTGTCATATCAGTATTAAACAAATAAAAAATATAACTACTATAAGCGAGGCCACGCTTTAGTAGGAGAGGATTTAACACTATCTTTGGATGATCTTGAGAAAAGAGGGGGGAATTACGTTCAGGCCAATTTTTTTAAGAAAATTAAATAACATTTTTATGCATGTGTAGTTTATAACAGAATAGTTTAACTAAGAAACATCTAATTCAACTTCTTTGATTAATTTCTATATAATTAAGCTAACCAAAATAATTCGTAACTAACAGCAAATGTTTTCGTAGATAGCCCAATAGTTCACAAATAGAGGGTAAAGCGCCCATTAGTTATGGACATCCTTTGGTGTACAATGTAAGGTCTACCATTATTTGTTTTCTTCGTAATAATCGGTCGAATTTCCTGCATAATTGATTATTGGTTACTCCTATTTTAAAGAGACAATTTGTTGGGTATTTAACATTGGCTTTTTGACTTTTTTGGTCCCCAAAGTATTTCCGCCGTGCCATTTTAGTCCCCAATATTCCAATTGTTAATATTGCATCCCCAAAGTATCAATTTTGTCTTTAAAAGGTCCCTGCGGCTCACGCCGTTCCTTCCCTCCGTCAAAACCAAGGGCAAGCTTGGTATTTCACATCAAAACGGTGTCGTTTGGTTGGAAATATTGATTTTCGGCTTTTTGACTTTTTTGGTCCCCAAAGTATTTCTGCAGTGCCATTTTGGTCCCCAATATTTTAATTGCTAACATTGCATCCCCAAAGTATCAATTTTATCTTTAAATGGTCCCTGCGGCTCACGCCGTTCCTTCCCTCTGTCAAAACCAAGGGCAAGCTTAGTATTTCACCTCAAAACGGTGTCGTTTAGTTGGAAATATTGATTTTTCTCTTCCATGGTTCTCTTAGGATTCTTATTGAAAACCTCAAAGTCAAAAAAATAAATATGACTCTTTAGGATAAAATGTCAAAAAATTAAGATCTTCGCACAGGTTCAAACAGATTGAAAATTTGAACACTTAATTTTTTCACCATATTAATTTTTTAATATATAAATAGCCAAAAAAAAATCAAGTGTTTCAATTTTCAACTCGTTTGAACCGGTGCGAAGATCTTAAATTTCTGATCATTTTATCCTAAAGGGTCATAATTAATTTTTTGAATTTAAGGCTTTCAATGAGAACCCTAAGACTACGTTCCGGAAACCTTCTCAAAAAATAAGTACTTATTTCTCATACTTCTTTATCGAAAATAATAAGGGACTTCCACAAAATTCAAATACAAAATTTATTTCACATTTTCAAACTCAAAAATAATGTAAATGAAGAAAAAAAAATTCGCACCGTATTAAAGATCTCAATGAGATCTATCAAATAAGATCCATAGTGATAAAAAAAATTATTTGCGTAAACACATGATTTTTGAGCTTGAAGTTGCCGTATACAAAAAATAAGACTGTTGCTATTGTATTGGGCGCCGGCGGAGGGAAATCGTACCGGCGGCCACGCTGGGCCGTCTCCGGCCACCGGACGGCCGATCCGAGCCGTCCAAAAATTCTATAAAAAAAAACCAAGGGGGCTCGCATGAGAATCATCAGCATCCGAGGTGTGTAGGGTGCTTGATCCAAGCACCCCTTTTCCGTGTACATGCTTGGTTCAAGCACCCTACACACCTCGGATGCCGTTGATTCCCGTGCAAGCCCCTTTGGTTTTTTTTTTAGAATTTTTGGACGGCTCGGATCGGCCATCCGGTGGCCGGAGACGGCCCGGCGCGGCTGCCAGAAATCGACCGGTATTTTCCTATACAAATTCTACCAAAATAAGTACCCAACTTCTTATTTTCAGGAACAACCCTTCTTATTCAAAAAAAAATGAGTTCTTTTTCTTGTTCTGGAACACAGCCTAAGAGAACCATGGAAGAGAAATATCAATCTTATATATTTTTAGGCTGTTTATATATCAAAAAAATAATTATAACCTTTTAGAATAAAATGTTCAAAAAATGAAGATCTTCGCACAGGTTCAAACAGATTGAAAATTTGAACACTTAATTTTTTCACCATATTTTTTTTAATATATAAACAGCCTAAAAAAATCAAGTGTTTCAATTTCCAACCAAACGACACCGCGCGTTTTGAGGTGAAATACCAAGCTTGCCCTTGGTTTTGACGGAGGGAAGGAACGACGTGAGCCGCAGGGACCATTTAAAGACAAAATTGATACTTTGGGGATGCAATATTAGCAATTGAAATATTGGGGACCAAAATGGCACGGCGAAAATACTTTGGGGACCAAAAAAGTCAAAAAGCCGACAAATCAATATTTCCAACCAAACGACACCGTTTTGATGTGAAATACCAAGCTTGCCCTTGGTTTTGACAGAGGGAAGGAACGGCGTGAGCCGCAGGGACCATTTAAAGACAAAATTGATACTTTGGGGGATGCAATGTTAGCAATTGGAATATTGGGGACCAAAATGGCACGGCAGAAATATTTTGGGGACCAAAAAAGTCAAAAAGCCGAAAAATCAATATTTCCAACCAAACGACACCGTTTTGATGTGAAATACCAAGCTTGCCCTTGGTTTTGACGGAGGGAAGGAACGGCGTGAGCCGCAGGGACCATTTAAAGACAAAATTGATACTTTGGGGATGCAATGTTAGCAATTGGAATATTGGGGACCAAAATGGCACGGCAGAAATACTTTGGGGACCAAAAAAGTCAAAAAGCCATTTAACATTTTATCATAATGTTACGACAAGCATACCTTACGCTTGTTATCTGGCGTACCACCGACCCATATGTCAAATTGTCAATAAACGGTTGATGTCGAATCATATTTTAAAAAAATGTTCATGATATCCTAAATGTTAAGTAAATCGTGTAGGATTTCCTTCGAACAAAATCATCACGATTTTTGCTCGCAGGATTCAACTGCACTCCCATTCAAATCGCACAATTGGTGAGTGTCTTCCTTCAGTCCTGAAACTAAGAAATATAGCTAGCTTTGTAAACTAGCTACCTCTTTTGAGGTACCATATTCTTTGTAAGATATATATATATATATATTCGCAATCCAAAGATCTATCTTTCTGACCATGGAAGCTTTCCAAGATGTTGTTTTCATGCAATTGACATCTGAATCTAATGGTGTACTTGTTTTGAAATCTTCAATTTTCCCAGGAGTTAATCGGAGCAACTCATGCCATCCGATGGTATTAATGAGCTTTGAGAATTGTTCTTAATTACTCGTGTTTTGATATTGTATTTGTATGTAAAAATGATAAGTTAACGCTATATAAGATGATACTGGAATTGTTAAGCTTTCCATTGTTTTCCTAATATTGTTTGGAAAAGAGCAAGGTGCTTGATATATTCGAAATTGGGTTTGTACCACAGATGGGGTATAAGTTGCCATATTGGACCTGAAACTACTAGATTCATGGATGGACATGGAAAACTTTTGACCAAACTGATGTGGTCACCAAATGTTCGACACAGACGAAACCTATGGTTTTTTGTTTCAGCAAAAGGAAGAAAGGTTTCAATGCTCTTACTCTACTAACATCTGAGGTCATTTCCTGCATAAGAATGGAATTGGTAGGAATGCTTTACACCTTCAAGCTGAGGTATAGATTGAGCTATATTTGCAAATAGAGGTGGTATGTCTTTCAAGTGTTTTCGTCACCAAAATTTCCTTAGCTGCTACCGTTTACAGTATTTGGTGCGAGAGAAACGGAAGAGTTTTTCAACGCAAATCTCTCAGCATGGAGGATACTATGGCTAAAGTTGAATCTGAGTTGAGGGCTTGCCTCTGTTCATGGAGGCATATCAAGAAGACTGACGAGAATAGGCTTATTTGCACTCAATGGAATATTCATTCTCGCGTTTGCTCGTGTAATTGACTAGGTGTTTAGTGTTGCTTTTTCTTTGTATGGGCTCAGTTAGCTCCCTGTCCTAGGATATATATATATATATATATATATATATATACAGTCCGGTTCTAATCCGGGATCCCGGACAGCCTCCTTGGTGCGGGACTCGGCTCCCAGCCGTTGGATTCAATCCAACGGCCACAGATTAAAAAGGCAACACGCGGATCCCAGGAAAGGTTGGGTCGGGTAATTTTGTTCTCGCGGGTCAAGCACACACAAACGGATCCCCTTCCACTTTCTTTTCAAACCACGCTGAAACACAGAGAGAGAGAGAGAGAGAGAAGCGACGAAGGCGATTTCCACGAAGAACAACGAAGAAGATCAACCGGAGACGAACGACGTTGAAGAACATCAAACCCAAGGTCTCTCGCTCTCTCTCTCTCTCTCTCTCTCTCTCTCTCTCGTTCCCTACGAGAACCAGATACCCTAACCGTTGTGTTCGAACACAGTAGAACGAAGAACGAAATTGACAGACGACGAAGGATCAGCCGTTCGATCCAGTAGAAGAAGAACGAACCACACCACCAAGGTCTTTCTCTCTCTCTTGATTATTAGGGGTTTTTTTTCTGAACCAGTTTAGGGCTTTTTTTTTTGTTCGATCACTTTTGTTCTGTTACTTGAAATTAGCATTTTTTTTTCTTTTGCTCGATTAGGGTTTTTTTTTTTATCTCTCTCAACCGGACTGTAAATTAGGGGTTTTTTTTTTCCCCTTATTTTGAACCAGATTGACGAAGAACGAAGAAGAAGAATAAACACCAAGGTCTCTATATCTCTCGCTCTCTGTCTCTCTCTCTGGGATCGAACCAGTTTAGGGTTTCTTTTCAACTTGCGAATCAATCTGTTTTAGGGTTTGTATTGTTTTAGGGTTTTTTTAACCCGCAATCGAACCAGATTAAGGGTTATTATGCTTGCATGACTCTCAGCACTATAAAGGATTTTTTTGCCAGATTAAGGGTTTTTTGTGCTTTGTGCTTTTTTGCTCCAGGCTCCAATTTCGATTTGTGCTTATGTGTGCCTCATTTCATCAACACTCATTTAGTGTATAAACCAAGAGTGAGGAAAATGGGGTGTTGCTCATGCTGTAGATAGATAAGGAACATGCCACCAGTTGTTTGTAGCACATTAGTGGCTCCATGTGTTTTCTGTTGGCTGGATTGGTTTGAAGCAAAAGAAACTAGGTTTCTTTATGGTCATTAACATTTCATTTTATGTGCTATTCAGTGTATAAGCCAGAATGTGTATAAAACCCTAATTCTATTTCAAGTTTAAACCCTAATTCTAATTCTTGTTCAATTTCATTGTCTCTGCTATTTCCACTTACACATTCTTAAAAAGAGTGGCATGCGTACTCTGCATCTTTGTGTTGCTTAACCTTTGGATTTGGACATTGAATCAGAAAAATTACAACTACAGAACGGATTATGAGATTCTGGCGCAGCAAAGGATATATGGAGATTCCGGCGCAGCAGAGGATGGAGCGGCTCTCTTGCTAGAGAGCACAGTGAGGAGTACAAGTCAGCTTTGCAAAGGGCTTAGCACTGGATGTGCATGAAGCTTACTCACCTTCTAGAATACGAAGTTCTTTCAAGGTTGGCTAAATGAAGCTTTCTCACCTTCTCTGGGCAGATGGTACTAAAGAAGTAGTAAGCCTTTTAAGATTGGCTAATGAAGCTTTGTAGAGTACCAGACATTTTTCATTTGTATGTATTGTATGATTTTTGAGCGATTCAAAAGGGCTAGTTGCTTCAACTGTATCAACAGATTTAGTTGTAAAGAATTGCTTCAAGTGTATGCCGTTGATGGATGGTGTTTAGTTGTGTTATGGGAATGTGTTTTGTAATAGGTAAATTATGTAATGAATGTATTAGAAACAAAGTGGACAATGTGTTGTCTTGTTTGTAATGAAAAGTTTTCGTTCAGATATGTCATATGCCTTTGAATGACTACTCTTGAGTTTAGTTGAGTAATTTACTGCATTCCAAAAGCTCGAGTTCACGGTATCGGACGTCCTAGTGGACAGTGCTACTACTCTTTATAGAACAGAATTTTCCGGAAGATGAGAGCTATCTGTCAGGCAAATGCATTACTTGCTTGGGACACAAAAAAAAATAAGTAGTACTTCTTGCCAAAAATTCATTAGGACACGACATGGATACGGATTACTTGCCAAAAATTCCCCATCATACGGATTACTTGCCAAGAATCTCAGTCTAAAAAATCAAATTGTGACCAACTCAAATTTTGCAATAACAAATCAAGAGGGAAACAGAAAGCCAATAAATTTCGATACAAATTAGCCATACATCCCATTCTTTTATAAACAATGACACCAAGAAAATGGCCAAGGGTATAACCTTGAGAGCCAGCCAAAGGAAACAATTGAACAAAAAAAAAAGAAGCCAAAATTGGCCAACCTATACTATGTTCACAACCTTACAACAAAGCAAAAAAAAAAAAAAATTCCAAACTTAATTACCAACAAGACAACACATTGTCCACTTCGTTTGTAACACATTCATTACATAATTTCTGCAGCCAGCTTGAAGGATTCTCCAACACACCGTAATCTGAGTAAGCAACTCAAAATCTGGAAGATGGGCGCCAACATATATCAACATCAGCCTAAAAGAATTAAGCAAGTCAAATTCAACACAAGAAACAATATAACCACACATAGAACACTTATGCCATCAATTTTGCCAATGGGCAATGGTTCATATCCAACTATAGTTTTAGGCAACTATGCACGCAAGGGTTTTCTGCCAATTTCAAAATCTTCTGAGATACATTAATGATGCAACACAGACAATTACCATATTTATACCAGTTGTAGAAGCTTTCAAATTACAAGATAAACCTTATCACTAAAACAGCACGGGGTTCATCGCTGACAATGCTACTATGCGGTATTGTGTACTACCAGAGAGGTTGTATAGTTGAAGGGACCAAAAAATGGGCACAACAAGGATACTACAAAATACTGGTGGTAGCTTATAAGGATACTACAAAATACTGTGGATTGAAACTAGTGAAACTCACGCTAGGCCTACTGCTCCCGATCTGAAAACAGCCACAGTCCCTTTAGAGTTCACAGTGGCACCAAAGCCTATCAAAACAAATGGCCCCATCAAGACTCTTATTTTTCAACAAATCAACATAATATTGGCCAAACATTTTGATTTTGTTTCTAAATTAACATCCATAAACTTGCATAACAACATAACAAAAAGCCCTAATTTTACCCTAACAGAACAAAAATCTTCGTCATGGATGTGGTTTCTTTTACCCTAATTGAGCAAAAGAAAAAAAAAAACCCTAATTTCGAGTAACAGAACAAAAGTGATCGAACAAAAAAAAAAGCCCTAAACTGGTTCAGAAAAAAAACCCCTAATAATCAAGAGAGAGAGAAAGACCTTGGTGGTGTGGTTCGTTCTTCTTCTACTGGATCGAACGGCTGATCCTTCGTCGTCTGTCAATTTCGTTCTTCGTTCTACTGTGTTCGAACACAACGGTTAGGGTATCTGGTTCTCGTAGGGAACGAGAGAGAGAGAGAGAGAGAGAGCGAGAGACCTTGGGTTTGATGTTCTTCAACGTCGTTCGTCTCCGGTTGATCTTCTTCGTTGTTCTTCGTGGAAATCGCCTTCGTCGCTTCTCTCTCTCTCTCTCTCTGTGTGTTTCGGCGTGGTTTGAAAAGAAAGTGGAAGGGGATCCGTTTGTGTGTGCTTGACCCGCGAGAACAAAATTACCCGACCCAACCTTTCCTGGGATCCGCGTGTTGCCTTTTTAATCTGTGGCCGTTGGATTGAATCCAACGGCTGGGAGCCGAGTCCCGCACCAAGGAGGCTGTCCGGGATCCCGGATTAGAACCGGACTGTATATATATATATATATATATATATATATATATATATATATATCTGGTTCTTTTTTATCGTGTTTTTTCAGGGGCATGCCCCGTAGATCCCACGTATATTGGTGTTTTTCTCTCAATGAACGATATTTTACCAAAAACATAAAGGCCGAGGAAATTGCATTCCATGTTTACGAGCATATGCAGATTTCTTTATCGGTTTCAGTCATTTCATCTATTGAATTCAATCAAACTGGTGTGCCAATTTTGGACATGTTATAATTAAGCAGCCTTTCAGGTTCTATTTCGTGCGTGAAAATAACGGGTTAATAGTTACTTTGATGATCGACGATGCAGAATCCTCTGGTATTGAGGTATTCCTTAATTTCTGTATCCGGCTTCTAACTTGATAACACCACAAATCAACCACATAAATTCGTACGTATTCTTATAGTTGACCATTTGTCGCACAGTGCTTTCGCCTTTCAACACTCGCCTGAACGGTTAATTCACCAAAAAAATTTACAATGTGAAAGGCTTATAGCAGAAGCGAAATGTCGATACCAGTTTCAACATTCTATTTACCATCTTCTGTTGAAAAAATACTCCGAACAAATGACATTTGCACAGCTGAAGCAAGACCCGTTTGAACGGTCATTTTTGGCTCTTGACCATTGCTAGCTAAAATTTACCATTAGCATGCCATTTTCGTATTTAGGGCTGTCGACAACCGAATGATAGGTTGATCCTAGTCAAACACAAAAGCAGATAAGAATGGTATCCATATGCATATCGATATGGCTGTAATTTTACTATTCTGGAAACATTTTTATCCAGTTCAGAGTTCAGACATCTTTTGTTCTGGCAAATATGTAGAATTCCATCTTAGATATGTAGAACATGCACGTTGAAGCTTTTCCCCGGCCACCTCACAATTTTTTCTCCTCACCAGAATATATTGATTCAGTTCTATCTCATTTCTTCCCAACCAGAATTATTTCCCCGTTTCAAATCCCGGAAAAAGAAAAGAGCGAAAACAAAACCAGATTATATTGAATTTTCTCTTCTTGTTTTCCCTTAAACCCTTCTCTGAATCATTATTCTTCCTCACCGCTGCCGCCTTCATCGCGTCAAAGGAAAGAAAACCATGGCGAATAATGGCAGTCAACCGGTGAAGGTGCCATTTAACATGACCATCTTCTCTTTGCCATTTACCTGTGAATATATGGGCGCGTCCGTGAGGTCTAAAGGTCTGTTCAGGACAGATAACCCTTTGAAATATCCTCTGCCGCTTCTTATGCTGCAGCTTGGCACTGTCATTATCATCTCAACAGCCTTTCAAAGGCTCCTGAGGCCTCTCAAACAACCTAGATTTGTCTCAGACATGCTGGTAATATATGATCTCTCTTTCTTTTTCCATTGTCAACAATTTTGTACATCAAAATTGGTTTCGAGATTAAGATTTGTTTGTACGCGAAATTCGGTTATAATGATGTGGCTGTGATTGTTTGGAAATTATAAGCCACAACTGTGATGTTTGGCTTGGAATGAAGGTATCCCGAAACACATCAATTTTTGCGAAAATTATCTACGTAACTTCTGTTTGTATAGAAATGTTACCCGCAGTGATGAAATTAATCAGGAAAAATGGCTTCCAGAAACAGATTTTTCGTTTGAAAATGAATTTAGGAATATGGGAATGAAGTTTCTTGAATTTTGATACGAAAACGAAGTTAATGTTCATCAACAATGTTGGTTGGTTTGGCATGAAAGGAGATGACCATAGAAGAAATTCAAAGCAACAATTTGCAACATCACAAGATAACACTTTTCTTGCTAATGATTTCTTCATTTCGACCAGACTGGAATACTCCTAGGCCCCACGATTCTCCAATTATTCACCGATGGAAACTTCTACGCAAGCTTGTTCTGGGGAAAACAGACGATAATCATCGATGTCCTCGAACTTCTGAGCCTAATGTACTTGACATTCTTGGTTGGAGTCCGAACCGACCTAGGCGTGATCAAGACATCTGGAAGAATGGCATGGGTGGTCGGCATCACTGCGTTCTTGCTTCCTGTTGCGTTGGCCATCCCCATCGCCCATGCCTTCGGCAAAACAAACGACAACCTCGCCACCAACCTCGACACCATCTCCATTCTTTCGGCAACCACTTCCTTTCAAGTCACTTCCGTCCTATTGGAAGATCTAAAGCTCCTGAATTCAGAAATAGGTCGCCTCGCCCTCTCCTCCTCCTTGATCAGCAACTTGTGCGGCGTTTTACTCAAAGTCGTAAGCGCCACGTATACCAGGATTAAGCATTTGAACAGTACGATGAGCGAGGTTTTAAAAATGGAGTTTTCCAGGATTGGCATGGTTCTGGTGATCGTGTTCTTGTTTCGTCCGATAATGTTTCGGATGATGAAGAGAATCCCAGAAGGAAGCACCATAAGAGAGTCACATCTAATTGTGATGACCATGTTGCTATTCGGAACTTCATTCGTATCGGAATTCATAGGGTTGCAAGCCTACTTCGGAGCGATGGTATTAGGATTCGCCGTGCCAGCCGGTTCTCCTCTGGGTTCCGGTTTAGCAGAAAAACTTAATCTCTTTGTCAACGCATTGCTCATGCCATCTTACATCATCGACGCATGTCGCCATGTGAATGTTGGTCTTATAAAGGCTAAACATCTCGGCCCCGTCGAGGTGATAATAGTCCTAGCCTACGCAGGGAAACTTTTCGGGTCTGTTGTGCCTTCGCGATTCTTCCGGATGCCATACAAGGATTCTTTTGCTCTTGGCCTCATTCTGTGCTCGCAGGGGTTTTTCGATGTTCTGCTCTTCAAACGTGCATTGCGATTCTCGGTAACTCTATTCTTTTCCCTGTTCTCCTAGCATAACATTTTGTGTACCTTCCTTCAAAATTTCCACGCATAAGGTTTTACTTTGTATGCACAATGATGTTACAGAACTGAGGAAATTAGACAATTTTCGAATTTGAAAATGGCAGCATTGCAGTCGTCTTGTAACACTCTGGTCCTTCTACACGTTTCTGATTACTCTCGTCGAGATGAATGATTTATCTCAATAACCAGAAAGTCTACTGGTACAGATTTTTCATCTGTACCAGTGGGTACAAACCCCTTTCTCGGCCCATTTTGGGTCTCAAAAAAATAATCGGAGTCGCTCATTTTGTTTGAAATACTTTACTTATGGTCCCTGCAAAAAATAAGCTCAATCCGGTAACGGTAAGAGCATTTACGAAACATCCAAACTTTACTCTAGAATTTAGGCTTGAATTCTGGGATAAAGTTGGATGTTTTGTAGGTGTCTTAATCAATATCGGATTGAGCTTATTTTTTGCAGGGACTATAAACAAAGTATTTCAAACAAAATGAGCGACTCCGATCATTTTTTTGAGACTCAAAATGGGCCGAGAAAGGGATTTGTACCCACTGGTACAGATTTTTCATCTGTACCAGTAGCATCATTCCTCAATTACCGACACAAAATTAAACAAATGATCACTAAACATCAATAATGTCCACTGTCTTAGTGCTGTCAGCATAGCATAATTGGATACCTTTCTGGGAATTGCTCTAGTTCTGAATAACTGCTTTCTTGTGTTATTTTGATCATTTAACCGGCAGCTGCTCAATGAAGAACTCTACTCAATTCTCACCATCATGGCAGTAGTTCATGCCGCCATCGCCACTCCTTTGATCAGCTACCTCTACGATCCTTCGAAAAGGTACGTAAACTACAGAAGGAGAACCGTACAACACTTGACGCGCGACAACGAGCTTCGGATTCTCGTATGCGTACATGAAGAGGAGTCGATTTTCGGCTTGCTGAATCTCCTGAAAGCCACTTTTCCCACCCGAGAGAGCCCCTTGGGAACTTACGTCTTAGACCTTTTGAAGCTCGAAGGTCGCGAGCACCCGCTGCTTATCAACCACCAATTCCACAACCGCTCCTCCTCTAACGCCACCAGAACTGCCCGCATCATATCCGCCTTTCGACACTACCAGATTCACCATGAGGGGATGGTAAAAAATCAGTACTACACCGCGATAACGCCTTATGATTCCATGCATGGTGACATTTGTACGCTGGCGCTTCAAAAGAGTACTTCCCTTATAATCGTGCCTTTCGAAAAATCAGAGAGTAACCCGGTGAGGGGAGTAAAGAGGAAACTCCTCGATAAGGCTCCCTGCTCAGTCGGAATCCTCGTCGACAAGAAAATCTTGACTTATTTTCGAATCGAAAACGAGTCCAAATACCATGTGTGTGTGGTATTCACAGGAGGACCTGACTCTCGGGAGGCTCTGGCATATGGGGCTCGCATGGTCGAGAACCGTGACACTAGGCTTACGGTCATTCACTTGATAGCCGAAGACGAATTTGTCACTGATTTAATCGAAGCCAAGCTGGACATGAAAGCGATCGCGGACTTGAGTGGTGTTAGCGGATACAGTGATCGGGTCGACTTTCGGGAGATAAACGTTAGAGACGGGGCTGAGACGTCGAGGGTACTCATGTCGCTGGACGACAACATCGACTTCATACTGGTGGGGAGGAGAGTGGACGAGGAATCCCCGTTGGTTTCGGGACTCGTAGAATGGGCTAACGATTTTCAGGAATTGGGAATCCTCGGGGACATCCTTGCGTCTTCCGATATGAAGAGGAACGCCTCTGTGCTGGTTTTGCAACAGCAATCCACAGTTGAGGATTTGATGCCTCAGTTGAAGTTGAGATAGAAAAGGGAATGTACATTGGGAGAGAAGGGGTCGTCAGCTGGCCCAGACGCGTGAGTTATTGGAATTTGTGACGGTCACATAAGCGAGCATGGTGATTTTGTTAGATTCCTAAACTCTCGAGCTATGAAAGAGAAAATTCAGTTTGGTTTTTCTCCTTCTTCCAAATTATTTGGTACATATATACTTGGATGATTCTAGATTCTGAGATTCTGTAAAAATCATAATCAAAATTTGTGAAAGTGTTTGGTGAATGGATGAAAAACAGATTATGCATCTTGAAATTGCTTGGTAGTATAATTAAATTATTGGATCGTGGATGTAGATTTGACCATGATGCCCTTGCTATTGTTTATTTATTATCCATATACACGGCCTTATTTTCTTTGTACATAATTAAAAAGTATTTACGTAATATACAATATTAATATATGTTCTATTGAAATTATAATATTCAGGTATATATTTTTGCACAAATTATACCAAAGAAATGCAAATAAGTTTAATGCTAGTTAATAATGAGATTACATTACGAAGATTTCTCATGCCTTTTAGATTTTATTTCAAGTTCATGACATATACGAAAATACACACTCCAAAACAAAACACACAGCCGCGGCTATTTCAGAGAGATAAAAAAGAGAAATTATAAGAGTACAAAAGATTGCTAAAATTTAAAGAACAGCTCATAATACACCACGCGCGGTAAATAAAATTAAAAACATAAGAATGAATTTAAATAGAAATAAATAATATTGCAGGGGAAACTAATTTAATTTTTCAGAGCAAGGCAGCCTCTGGCTGAATTCTACCAAGCATCTGATTCACTGCCGCGGCTATTTCATCCACTGATGTCAAGCTGCAATCATCTTCAACCTGTATCAACGTCACCAAAATCTCGTTAGAAATCTCGGGATTTTTCCCCTCAGATCATTATTGGGAGAAATTAAAGAAATTTTTGGGTGCATTGCCGAATGGGTGTGGTACCCATGTCAGCGATCTCAGCCGTCTGATTGTGTTTTGGACGGTCCAGATTTTAGAGATAAAAAAAAAAGAAGAGAGAGTGGTGGGGTGAGGGAAGAGAGGGGGAATAAATCTGGGCCGTCTAAAATACGTTTGGACGGTTGGGATTGCCAACGGATACGGCCATGTGGTACCCGCTTGGCATCCAAAAATTTCTCTATTATTGGAGGGAAACTAAGAACGTGTAAACTAATTATTTCGTTTGGTTTTCATCTTTGGCGGGGAAAAAAAAATACTTTCGATTAAAATTTTAACTTGACCATCATCTCGAAATGTGGTACCAAAAAATAAAAGCTCTGAAAGATTTCAAAATTGCCCAAAACAAACTAAAAAGAATTGTAGTTCACTACCCAGTGTTTTTATATTTATACTACTTTTTTAATTACTCCCATCAGAACAAATATAAAAAAATATCTTTTGTTGCCACAATATATATGCATACATACACGATTCAGAATAGAAAAAATAAGAAAATTATTAGCATGATAAATAAAAACAGTAGGTGGGTTTCACTATCCCTCCGTTTGTCCATTTTAAAAAATGTTTACTCTTCAAAAAAGTACCCCAAAAAATGTAGTAGTAGTATAAATTTTGTAAAACTAACCCATAAAAATGTTAAAAGTATTATTACAAAATAAAGAATAAGAAGTATAATTTTGAAAAACTAACCTTGACACTCAAGGAATAGAGGACAGTTTGATCAAAAGTAGAAACATTGAGGTGGAGGACAGAGAGCCTCAGGATTTGCAACCCAGAAACCATTTTCATGAGCTGCTTCGGCCGCTTTCTGGTTCTTATTTTGAGATTGGCATGGCTCTCGACCACTGTCACTTCAATATCAGCGTTGGCGGAAATCATGTCACCCGAACTTTCACAAGAAGTAGTAGTTGTGCTTGTTGAGTACTGTGGGAAGGCGAAGAATTCGTCGAAAGGCAAGGAAGAAGAAGTACCAGCTTCAAACTTTTGGTTCGTTCGCTTTTCTCCACCGAGAAAATTTAGCTTGTGCTCGAGCTCCTTAACGTAGTTGATAGCGCCTCCGACGATGGATGCTTGATCACCCTGATCACAGCGACAACAATAGCTCGGGTCAGTGAGGGCAGAATGGAAATTGGAAAAGACTGAAATGGGTTCAGGAAAAACGCGGCCAATGTGTCATCTCTTGTCTTGCAGTGTCCAAAACCAAAATGATGCAATTTCCCTTGATGTCCACAAGCCCCTTGGCCCCTTGATGCAATTTATCTTGCCTTTCTATTCGCGTCCTATGTTTTGACTTTTACAAAGTTGAATTGACAGTATTCAAAAGTATGTCTTTTCGGTTATTGAATCGCGTAAAAGTCTTCATATTTTGATTTCAAGATTATCATCATAGTGTCGTGCATGCACCCTAACATCGATAGATTCGTTTTTTGGTGGAGATAATCAGAGCCGGTTTGGAGGGACAACAGAGGAAGTCATCGTTTTGAACCCTCAAATTTTTGACCCGAGGAGGGCCCCAATAAATATAGCTTATACTGGACTATTAAATAGTAAAGAGTTCTAATATGCTTCAAATAACTTCTACTTGGTAGTCTGGCAGCCGAAGCTCTTTCATTGTTTAAGGATTTGGGCTCGATTCTCGGCCCCTTAAGTTTTTCTCAACCTTTTTCAGCAAAGGTTCTCGCAATCAATATGGACAGAATTGAAGAGTGTGTAGTAGGCGCAACTTTTTTCCCTTTTTTTTTTTTCAAAACATCAACTAGCTTGACTATATCTTGTCACTAAATTTTGTTGAATTTCGAAGCAGAAAACATTGAATTTTTCTAAAGTTTCTTTCATTAGACCTTTAGTTTCTCTATAAAAGTGCGGGTCTTTCTATCATAAATTTTGTTCTGAAATTTGAATTCTAGATTGATTTTTTAAATTTTTTTTACAAACTTATGGTCAAATATGTATATAGAGTCTCATATTAAGACTTGCTTCGGGCCCCGATATCTTTGAGCCAGCACTGATAATTTGAGGGGCTGTTTATGCTCTCTACCTCAATAGATTTCAAAAATTAATGCTAGGCCGAAGAAAAAATATAGAATGTAGGTAGAGAGAGAGAGAGAGAGAGAGAGAGAGAGAGAGTGAGTGAGTGAGAGACGGAAAAGGGGAGAGCGTACTCTTTGAACGTAGGAATCCGGCATTAGTCCTCGGAGAGCAGAGAGGTACTCATTCATCTGTTTTCTCCGATTACGCTCCACAGCAATGTGGGTCATTCTCTGGCTCTCGATCTCTTCAATGTTCTTTTTGCTTCTTGAACGTCGTGGCCTTGGCCTGGTTGAAATTGGATCCAACTGCTGGAATTCCTCGCGAGGATAAATGCTCGTTGTGTCGGGTACTTCTGAGGATGAGTTGGGATTATTCGCACCCCATTGATCCAAATATGAGTACGGCCACATCGATGAGGTAGGTGGTGGAGAGTCCCAACTTGTGTGGTTCGAATTTTCGGTTTGGCCCACGTGAAATTCGAAAGAGCCATACTCCTCCTGTTCTGGTAGACCAAATTCACTGCCCCAGTTTCCTTCTAACAAGTCGTAATGGTCTTTACTTGTGTAACCAAAATGGTCTTTTTGACTTAGAATAGCTTCTAACTCCATTCTCTCTCTCTCTCTCTCTCTCTCTCTCTCTCTCTCTCTCTCTCTCTCTCTCTCTCTCTCTCTCTCTCTCTCTCTCTCTGTGTGTGTTAGAAATCTTTGTATCTAAACTCTAAAGGCTACCAATATAAAATCCCATGGGTCCTCTTAAGGGTTTTGGGCATTTATATGGGCAATAATAAGATGTACAGAATATTGCACGTGATATTGTGATAGAAGACATATATAGAAAGTTTCTAGACAAGGGACATATGGAAATGCTAATTATTACTAGGCCTCGTGGTTATGAACTTTTACGCGGTGGCAAATAATTGAGATAAGGGTGTAAGTTGGCACAAGAAATCCTTTGTACCCATGTATTGAATGAGCATTTATATGCTTTTACTATAGTTTATATGCGATCAAACGGTCAGAATTCTTCCGTCCAGAGGAATTTCAGTACATAGGATCACGTAATTTGTGTGTTGCTTTATTTTCCAAGAAGTAGAAATAGTACATGGTGCCCATGAATATTGTGATGATGTTAATGCTATTGGCGGTTGATAATTGCACATTATAAACTTCGAAAATATTTGTATTTGAAAAGTATCCTGGAAATGTGTAAAGCATATGGAAATATGGAAGTGTGGAATAATATGTGAAGTGAGTGATGATGCGAAAAACGGTGGTTGCACTTCTTGTTTTAAACAATTTAATTAAGGGACTCCTGCAAAACAAGTCCAATGGCCAGTGGTATTGTTGCCGGTCGTGGACTCTCCCACAATCAAGTTAGATGACGGAGAATACGTATGGATGTTCTGTATTAAGTATGAACAAAGTGCATACCTTACTAGTGGATATATGTGCCTTGTTTTGTATTGTTTAATGGTGGAGGTAATGAAGGAATGAAGATCCCTCAATTGGAACCATGCATATCAACCGTTGATCGTGAGGCGGCGGACTGCTTATTCCTTATAAAAGTTCCAAAGATCCCATTTTGTAGTTATATTATCCATTACAAAAGAATATCACGGGAAAGATTGATTACGTTAGCGTAATTATTATTTTTATCGCTAAAAATAAGAAAAAGGGTGATATTTAAGTGCTAATTGTTAATTCTTGTAATGATCATTACTTCGGAAATTTAATCCACTTTATTATATATTTTTTAAAATTTTTAGATTGATAAACTATTATTTTTTTCACTCGTAGAAGTATGAAAAGGGCCCTAATTTCGAAGTTCGTTTCAGGCTCCCAAAATGTCAGGGACAGGCCCAAAGGAACTTTACTCTTTCCACAATTATTCACAATTGATCTTGCATGCCCATTTTGACCTAGCGTAAATGTCAAAATTGAGAAAATGTTATTTCACTCGAAGTTGTATTTTTTTTCATCAGCTTGTATCCCAGCTTGAATCATCCAAATTGGATATCATATGAGGGAGATATGGTCAAAAATACTTATAAGCGGCGCACTGAGTTGACTCCTAATTCATGATTGAAATATTGATCTCTTGTATTTTCCTCCTGAATTGGGATGATTAATTATGATTTCCTTGAAATGTTCTGATTAATGGGATCCATCCAAAGCTCTCCTGTAAACTCGTTTCACGTCCAAGTCAAAACGTGAATCACGCAAAAACATGCTTACTCTTCCAAGCAACAAGATAAATAAATGGGCTGGCTAAACAAATGCAACTTAGGGGGGGGCACTAATTAATATTGTTAACATTGACGCAACTATTAGGCCCCTCGACTAATTTCTAATAGACCAATCCATCCCACTCTCCACTTGAATGCTGTCCCATCGAAGCCAGAGTAAAATCTCGTACGGCCTCCTAACCCCGGCCCATACAAGTTACCAGGTAATGAATGAAACTTTATATAAATTCCAGGCCTTAGACTAGCAGCTAGCTAGCTACCAGGTAATGATCGCCCATTGTTTCAGTTTACATAATGCGAGGACTTTTGCTCCATGCAATATCATCCAATCCAATCCTTCATCAATCTGGGACCAGTGCGCAGCATATATACCCAACAAGATATGCTATTAAAAACCCAACTGGCAATTCTTGATTTTGTTTTCTTCTGTTCAATTTCAAACTGGATTTGACAAGTTGCTCAACCACAACACCGTGAGCCTCCTTCCCAATCGATCTCCAGTTGTCAGAAATTTTCTAGCTAAATGTAACACGAAAGATACTCTTTGTGTTCTAGCTTGTCTGGTTCAATGCATTGAGCCATTTTTGGTTTTAACTAATGAAAATATATTTCACTAGCTAGGATCGTTCCGTACGATTATTGAGACAAATTTCATGCGACAATTGACGTGATATTGGTAATAGTGCAGAGAGAGAGAGAGAGAGAGAGAGAGAGAGAGATCAGAGAGATAGACTCTCTTTACTCCTTGCTAGAGTATGCGAGAGCACAAAAGGGAATTCAAAGAGACAAAAGGACTCATGTGAAAATATGCAGTGGGGTCGAAAAATCTTGCTTTTGATTCATAGTCTACTTTGGAAGCCAATTACTCCCTACGTGTCATAATGTTTGTCTGGTTCACAAAACGAGGATGTAAAAATTATACAATTTTTGTAAGAAAAATTTAAATTTCTTTCAACAATTCACTAGATATTGATGGGTTCTTTTAATTTATGAAAAATGTTTGAATTTTTTCTTGAAAGAAATGCATTATTTTGGAGTTCTCGTTTTACGAACCGAACAAACATTTTTGAACAGAGAAAGTACTAATTTAGAACTTAGAGAGAGAGAGAGAGAGAGAGATTCTCACTTCGTACTAGGACAGAAACTAATAGTAAAAAACAAGGTTTCCATAAATGAATGGGGTCCTTATCAGTCTAGTTTAGCAGCCAATTAAAATGAATCAATCAATAGAAAAAGGGATTTACTTTTCACATGTCCTTTTGATGATTAACATTTAACACCATATTTAACCAACAGAGAGGCATCACTATCAGTCATAAAAAGACAATACTTCACATCTATGCACCGCCCAAAATGCGTTTGGTGAAAAGGGCTAAAAACAGTTCATTTGGATGTTATATGGGTGAAAAAATGTGTTCCTGGGTGTAAAATATGTATATTGGCTAGATGTGGGTAGCCTCTGTACTATACTAATCAAGTTTGCGTGTTTTAGGTGAGCAAAATGAGATAAAGTCTAACGTTTTTTTTCCCCACAGACCCTCTGTATTACATTAGAACAAAATCCAGGGTTCATGATTAATGTGCCACCTTTTCAACAGAATTCAAGTCCACCACCCATCGATATTTTTTCTGGTCAAAAAACGGAGAAGTCATCGGTGCAAAATTTGGCTCCGACAATGGCTTTTGTCAAAATTTTCACATCATAGAAGCCAACTAAATAGAATTGAAAAAAATGAAATAAGTTTCAGCCAATGATCCTGATATAAAACTGTGTGCCAAAATGACACCAAACCAGCATTGCTTATGTTTCTAGCATTTTGATAGTGTAGACAACCAAAAAATATTTTGGCAAAGCCATGGATTTTGGCACCAATAAGATATATATATATAGTGGTCAATTGAACACCCTAGTTCTTTTTATTTTCCTACAATACATGTAATAATTTTATTTTGAACACTTTAGCGGCATATGATTGTTGGAGTTGTTTGTTGCCTCTTGTGGGTTTGCTCTTCTCTGGCTTGATGCCTTGTGCTTAGGTCCTTTTAATATTTGTAATTTATTTTCAAAGATTAATAAATCTTTTTCGCCTTTCAAGAAAAAAAAAACATCCATCAATCTAGGTAATTCACAATTGAACACCTGAATGACAATCAACTCTAGATCATCAAATCTATTGGTATTAGGGCTGTCCAAGAAAAAACAAGAACTATGAAACTGGTCCGGATCGAACCGATCCATGTCTTTTGGATTTTGTCTGTGGATTAATGATCTGGACACGGATTCGAAAATTAAAAACCGTGAGATACGGATTAGGATTGGATTTTCATTTCAAAACCGTGGATTAACCGATCCGGACCGTGAGATATTTAAAAAATATACACGTGTATGTGTAATATTTGTAAATAATTATAACTTTAATAATTGTTATGAATTTTTTGTAACAATTTTACATTAATGTGACGATATATAAAATTTAAGGGATAATAAGTGTAATGTTATGGAATGTCATAACTAATAAGTGTTTGCACTTTGCATTTTTAGTTGGCAGTAGCATAATTTTATTTTTATGGAAGAAAATCCATGGAAAAAACCAAGACCGAACCATTAGACTTTTGGATTAGGATTGGATTGCATTTTCTAAAAACCGTGAGATACGGATTAGGATCGAATTCCTATATCCGATCCAATCCGGACCGTAAACAGCCCTAGCTAATTGGTATCGATATTGTTCCCTGCTTCTCTTTGAACGTAATCAATTCTATATCTCCAAAAACAAGAGCATTTGTTTAAAAAGGATTTGTGCGAATCTATTTGCCACAGAGTTTTTCTAAAAAAAAAAGAGTATGAGTGTATTTGTGCACTATTTGAATCATTCTAGGTTCAAAATATAAAATTTCGCCAAGAAAAATTGTAACATCTTATGCATTGTTGTATTTGTTACGGCCTAGAAATTTTATTTATTTAATTAATTACATTGCCATTTATTAATTGAGTATATTGGTTGGTTCATGAGATGGTTTTGCCCCATACTTTTTGCTAAACTTAATTGGTTGGAGTTGTTCTTAATAAAAAAAATGGTTGACCGTTTATTAGTTCATTGTCTTGGTTTTTAATCAAATTTATTTTTAGGCTGCATGTTCTACGAGTTTCAGTCTTGTGGTTCATGGCCGGTCACTTACCATTTTGGGGTGTGACAATTGTGGTATTAGAGCCTAGGTTTCAATATATATATATATATATTCATTCTCTTACAAATTTGCAACATGTGCATTTAGTGGAGGTTCAAGTCCCCAGAGTCCAACTTCCAGTTGTGAGAACGTTTTTTTTTTTATTTGATGTGTATTGATACCCACATAGTATTCAGGAAATAATAATCTTTGGGTGACACAATTGCGGCAACATTATTTTTCTGTATACTTTGGATATATAGGGTATTGGAGGAGAATGTGGCATACATAATTTTATTCGTTATTTGGATCATCACACTTATTTTACAAGTACGTTGGTGGCGTAATGTAGTTGGAGTATGACGATGTTGAATATGAAGAATTAGTATTGGTGATAGTTACTTGGAGAATATTGACTTAAGAATGTAACTTAGATGATTGCTTCTATTTGGTATTGAGGATGGGCTAGTTTAAGTGTGTGAGGGTGCTAAGAGTTTCTTACTTGTAATACTCGTACATTCCGGATATACTTGAATTGTTGTTGATTGATCGGTCTTTCATTCCTATGCTTGAGATTCTAGTAGAGATTTGGTTATGTTCTATTAGGAATGGTCAATAATTATGCTTGCCTGATAAACTACCCCATGAATTCCTTGATGATTATTAGGTGAATACCCTATGAACTCGTTGATGGTTAGGATTCCTGTGTTTCGTCGCTTCAGTCCAAAAAAAAAAAAACTTAAACGTCTAGGTGGATATAAAGTGGGAGTAGTTGATCGTTGAAAGTGGATTTTTCTAAACATAGTATTAGCTGTTCGATTTTGAGGGTTTCACAAAAAATAGATAGGCTTTGGCAAGGGAACGATCGCTTGATTGATATTGGCATGCATTAGGTTATGGCTATATCAGCATGTGAGTGCTTTGGTTGGTTTGAGTCTATGGAAAAGAATTGTTACAATATGTTTGGTGATTAGACAATGAGGTTATGGAGTGTGTCACGCCCTCGATTTTCAACATAAATAAATAAACCAATTCGATAAGAGTTTCTCGCTTAAGATAAATAATACCCAAAATGTGTTTCCACCTGTTTAATTACACAACAAATCCCCAACTTTCTAAAAATAGACAACCTTGGCACTCCGGCCCAAATTAAACTTAGATTAAGGTACAAGTATTAAGAATATTACAACTTTAATCAAAAGATCGTTCAAAGCAAAATTAGTTACAAGGCCATCTCTAATCCAAAAATAAACTAAATTCGAAGATGGATGAGTAACTAAGTCAAGTAAGCTTCCAAAAGTCTTCACATATCAATGCTCAAAGCATGCACGCTATTGACCGGCATTTAAACCTGAAAAGAAGGATTTTGTTGAGCTACACGAGCCCAGTAGGAAATTCTCTACAAATTCTATATGCAATAAGGTGAAAAACATGGATATAGTGAATCAAGCTAAATGGCAAATCTAAATAACCCACGCCAATCCAATTTGCTAGCATTAAGCATTCACATTCACAAACATACACACAAACTCTTCTCCCAATCACTTTCCACCCCTTGTGACTTGTGTTACCACCCCTTGCGTCACAATAAACTCCACCCCTAGCGACTTGGGTTACCACCCCTTGCGTCACAATCAACCCCACATTCAACTTGACGACAACTACCACATTATCAACACTACCGACACATCACAAACGACTCATGAATCACATCAATCAAACCCAAGATATGGTATCCATAAGCATATGCAATCCACCAATTACAAAGGGTTTCACCCGGACCACACATAGCATTACAACACAAATATCACACGAATCCACCATAAGACATGTAGAAAGAGAGAGAAATCCCTACCCAAGTGGGTTTTGAGGAAAACCCTAGGTCCAACAAGTGGATTGAACTTGAATCCTCCAAAAACAAGCCTCACCCGAGCTTGGATGCAAGATCTAGAGTGAATAAGGTCCAAAAACACGAAGAACAAACAAAGATCAACCAATAATCGAGAGGAGAGAGAGAAAAACGTGGGTGAGAGCCCCAAAGTGATAGCAAGAACAAGAAACTTACCCATTGTTCACCAAATGTGAGATTCAAGTGATTTTGATGAAAAAAACCCTTGGATCTTGAAGATTTGAACTTGAAATCAAGAGATTTGGGTGAGATTGGAGTTGGGTGGGTGAGAGAGGGTTTTGAGATCTAATTTCGGGGCCTTTGGGTGTGAGAAATGACATAAAGGGGTATTTATAGTGGTCCAAAAAGCGTGCTGAAAAAGTGCAGAAAATAGAGCTTGTACCGGTACTGGGCGACTCCCAGTACCCGTTCATGAGCCTTTAAAATGTCAGAAAACATAACTTCTGGACATCATGTACCGGTACTGGGCGACAGCCAATACCGATTCAAGCAATGCAGAAAATGAATTTTTTGCAACGGTTACCGGATCAAACCCCACTTGCTACCCACACTTCCGAACATCAACAAAATCTCAAAACTAACATTTTACTATTCTCCGAGAGTCCGATACACACCCGAATACGTATCCCCGTACACCCCCACAAACGTACGTACAACTATATTAATTTACACGATTCCCATTAACCATTAAACGACTTTCGAATTAACAATAAATTTGCGAGTCTCTACAATCTATCCTCCTTAAAGAAATTTCGTCCCGAAATCTATAATCCAAGTCAAACATACTCATGCATCAAACAACCATGTTTATACCGCAATACACGTCATGTAACATTCAAATTAACATTCACAAAACCAAAATTCGGGATTTACATTGATTCAACTTGAGAATAGATGCGGATACTTCTCCCTAACCTCGTCTTCCCTTTCCCATGTCGACTCTTCCTTTCCGAGATGGCTCCAAAGAACTCACACTAACGGAATGGTCTTGCCCCTTAAGACTTGGTCACGCGAATCTAGGATACGTATCGACTCCTCCCCATAAGACGCATCGGCTCCCAACTCCATTTCGGACCACTCTAAGACATGAGACGGATCCGGCTCGTACTTCCGCAACATTGACACATGAAATATGTCGTGAACTCCGGATAACCTCGGTGGCAAGGCCAATCGATACGCAACTTCCTCAATCTTCTCGATAATGTCAAACGGTCTAATGAAACGCTGTGAAAGCTTCCCCTTTTGCCCAAAACGAGACAAACCCCGACGTGGTGACACCTTAAGGAAAACATGATTCCCCACTTCAAATGATAACGGTCAGCGACGACGATCAGCATAACTCTTTTGTCTACTTTGCGCGGTTATCAACCGTTGGCGAATCAGTTTGACTTGCTCGGTGATTCTCCTTTGTGCTTCCAGAAGTCGTAGACGAATCGCCCTCATGCTTTTTGAAGTTTCTTGGATCAATTCCAGTCCAACTAACGTAGCCTCGCCCAACTCGGTCCAACAAACGGGTGACCGACACGACCTCCCATACAAAGCTTCGTACGGCGCCATCTTAATGCTCGACTGGTAACTACGCGAATTCGACTAACGGTAGATGATCTTCCCAACTCCCCCGGAAATTCATAACGCAAGCCCGAAGCATGTCTTCTAAGATTTGGATCGTTCTCTCGGATTGCCCATCCGTTTGAGGATGATATGCGGTGCTAAATAATAAGTTGGTGCCAAGAGCGGCTTGCAAGCTTTGCCAAAAACGTGCGGTAAACCTCGGATCTTGATCCGACACGATAGAGACGGGGATCCCATGAAGACGGATAATCTCACGGATGTACAAACGGCTCAGCGTATCAATTGAATCCGAAACTTTGATAGGTAAGAAATGCACTGACTTAGTCAATCGATCAACTATCACCCAAATGGCATCATGCCCCCTCGGCGACCTCGGTAATCCGGTAACGAAATCCATAGTCACGTTCTCCCACTTCCATTCGGCCACTGGTAAAGGTTGTAACTCCCCGGTGGGTCGTTGATGTTCGGCTTTGACTTGTTGGCACGTAAGACATTTGGACACGAATACGACAACGTCTCTCTTCATTCCCGGCCACCAAAACTGTCTACGCAAATCATGATACATTTTCGTTCCCCCTGGATGCACGGCTAACGGTGAATGGTGAAATTCTCTCAAGATTTCCTCCCGACACAAAATGGGTACGAATAACTTTCCTTGGTATCGCAAACTTTGATCGGCATGTATCATCCACCCCTCTCGAGCATTTCCGCTAAGGAACTTGGTGCGAAACTCTCCCGCTTCTTCATCTTATGGTTGGGCCTCAATCACTCGAGTCGACAAGGTTGATTGAACGGTTAAATTACATAAGGTGACTCCCTCTCGAACCTCCTCAAAATGCAATGCATACGAACCCAAATCTTTTATCGTTTTCCACTCATGGATAGCTAAACTTGCAAGGTGTGTCGATTTTCGACTCAAAGCGTCCGCTACAACGTTCACCTTTCCTGGGTGGTTTATAACTCAAAATTGTAGTCTTCTAGGTGCTCCATCCAACGGCGTTGACGTAGATTAAGCTCCTTTTGAGAAAACAAGTACTTCAGGCTCTTATGATCGGAAAATACTTTGAATCTCTCACCGTAAAGATAATGACGCCAACTTTTTAAAGCAAAGACAACGGCCGCAAGTTCTAAGTCTTGGGTTGGATAGTTCCGCTCGTGAGTTTTCAATTGCTGCGATCCATATGCCACCACTCGCCCCATTTGCATCAGCACGCACCCTAACCCTTCCTTTGAAGCATCACAAAACACCGAATAATCGACTCCCCGTTCGGGCACGACCAAAATTGGCGCAGTAGTCAACCTTCTCTTCAATTCTTCAAAGGCCTTCTCACATGCGTCATTCCAAATAAAACAGGTTCCCTTATGAGTCAATTTGGTCATCGGAGCCGCTAGACGAGAAAAATCAAGAACAAAACGACGGTAGTACCCGGCCAAGCCCAAGAAACTACGGATTTCAAACACACTCTTCGATCGTTGCCAACTCATTACCGACTCAATCTTTTCCGGATCAACGAACACCACATCCTTTGACACAACGTGACCCAAAAACTTAACTTCGAATAACCAAAACTCGCACTTACTAAGCTTGGCGTACAATTGGTGCTCTCTCAAGAGTTCAAGAACGATAGTTAGATGAGATTGGTGTTCCTCCTCCGAAGGCGAGTAGATAAGGATATCGTCCATAAAAACGACCACGAAACGATCAAGATAGGCACGAAAGATGCGGTTCATTAAATCCATGAATGTCGCCGATGCGTTCGTCAATCCAAAGGGCATAACAACGAATTCGTAGTAACCATAACGAGTGCGAAAGCGGTTTTAGGAATGTCCTCCCTCCGAACCCTCAATTGGTGATAACCAGACCTCAAGTCAATCTTGGAAAAACAAGTTGCGCCTCGAAGTTGGTCATATAAATCGTTGATTCTAGGCATAGGGTATTTATTCTTAATAGTGACACGGTTCAACTTACGATAATCGATACACAAACGAAGCAACCCATCTTTCTTCTGAGCAAACAAGGCTGGTGCTCCCCATGGTGACGTACTCGGAAGGATAAACCCTAAACCCTCCAACTCCTGAAGCTGTGTCTTCAATTCTCTCAACTCGGCGGGTGCGAAACGATAAGGAGGCATGGAAATGGGAGCGGTATCAGGAAGCAAGTCAATTGAAAATTCGATTTCCCTTTCGGGTGGTAAACCAGGTAACTCCTTTGGAAATACGTCCGAAAAGTCAGAAACAACAAGGGGTAACTCTCCACGCGCGGATACATCCTCATCTAAGGCCAAACTTGCTAACAAAGCATACATCGACTCCTGCTCCCGAGACCCACACAAATACGGTTCTAACGGTTCCCGACGCTCCCCGAAGAACTCAAAACAAGGACCCCCAGGCGGACAAATACGGACCCGACGCTTGAAACAATCAATAGTAGCGTGAAACGTAGATAGCCAATCCATTCCCAATATGAGATCGAAACTCGACATATTCAATACAATGAAGTCAAAGGTAAAACGACGATCTCGAATGATAAGTTCACAATCCCGGCAGATACGATCTAACGGCGACCTACCCCCTATAGGTGTCTCAACAAACAACGGAGGACTAATTTTCTCGGTTTCCAATTCCAAAGCACAAACAAAAGATCCAGCAATGAATGAGTGCGATGCTCCATAATCAAATAACACTCTAGCAAAGGAGTTAAACAATAGAAATGTACCCCTCACAACCAAAGTCTCTGGGGTCTGAGAAGTGATAGGAGGTGGTGGTAGAATAGCAGAAGTGATAGCAAAGGCTCTGCCCTGAGTCATCTGACCCTGAACATGACCACCCCGCTGACCAGAACCCTGAGTAGGCGTCGAAGAACTCGTTCCTCTCTCAGCATGTGACCCCTGAGCTGATGTGGCCTGACGGAAGTGAGACTGCTGTTGCCTCTGAGCACCTCGAAATGATTGCCGACTAGAACTCTGACCACCCTTCGGTTGCTGCACCGAACCGGACTTGCTCCGTGTCCCTTCCCCAAGTGGACAATTCCTTGCAAAATGACCGGCTTTCCCACAAGTAAAGCACGTGCCCAAAAGCCGCGGACACTAAGCACGAATATGTCCCGCTTGACCACACTCGTGACACACAACCGAAGGCCTATTCGAATTTCCCCGAGTCCCAAACGACGAAGAAGATGGAGGTCTAAAGTTCGACGGACCCTGCGAAGCCGAAAACTGATCTCGTTGCCTCTTCCTCCCCTGACTACCAAAACTCCCCGACAAAGAGCTCACACCCCCAATCGATTGTCTCGGTTCCCAAGCCTTAGGATTTCCCAACACCTCCCTAGGAGTCTCAATACTCCTCGCACAATCTACAACCTCAGAAAATTTCCCTTTGCGTTGTGTGCCACAACAAACTTCTTCACTGTGTCATGCAAACCCCTTTCAAACTGCCTACATTTCCTTTCTTCAATTGCCACCAATTCCGGCGCAAAACGGGATAAGGATTGGAACTTTAAAGCGTACTCCGACACGGTCATACTCCCTTGTTCTAACTTCTCAAACTCCTCCCTCAACTGGTCACAGCTAGTTTGTGGAAAATATTGCTCCTCGAAGAGCACTTCAAACTCGGCCCAAGTTAAATTCTCCATATCCGGCTCATTCGCTTGAGCCGCGGTCCTCGCCGCCCTCCTCGCATCCTTTCTTGATTCTAAGACCGACTCCCACCACTCATTCGCTTCCCCGGTAAGTTGAACGGCCACAATGTTGACTCGCAAGTCATCCTCCGTAATCCCAAGAGCCTTGAAAAGCTTCCAAATCTGAGCTAGCCAATGATCGGCTACAAGAGGGTCACTGCTCGACCCATCGAACGTCGGTGGATTCCTACGACTGAATTCCCTCATTGCCGACAAGGCACGACTGTCTGCACCTTCCCTTGGTGCGGGGTTTAAAAGATTAGCGGCCGCGAGAGCCGCGACAAAGTCCCTAGCAAAAGGATTTTGGATAACCGGTACTTCCTCTCCTCGACCATGCTCGGCCCCTTCCCCCGAATTCCCACTCGGATTCTCCCCATGCTGACTAACCTCATCCTCAATTGGCACCCCTCGGCCACGACCACGACCACCCCTACTTTCGGCCTCACCTGCTCTAGCACGCGTTCTTGGTGGCATCTAGCTACAAGTCATAAGAAAGAGGAACTCATCAACAACAACATCACTTAATGAGGTTTAAAACCCCCAACTATCCCAACAAGGGTCAAATCAACCCAACACCACTCTATCATGTTTAAAATGTAATGCCACGTAAGTCATGTAACAATCAATGCCTACAAACACACATATGTTATGCAAGTGGCGTGACTTTTGAACCCATGAGACAAGAAGTCTCCCCACGGTCTCAAAGTATTCAAACCTAGTTGCTCTGATACCAATTTGTCACGCCCTCGATTTTCAACATAAATAAATAAACCAATTCGATAAGAGTTTCTCGCTTAAGATAAATAATACCCAAAATGTGTTTCCACCTGTTTAATTACACAACAAATCCCCAACTTTCTAGAAATAGACAACTTTGGCACTCCGGCCCAAATTAAACTTAGATTAAGGTACAAGTATTAAGAATATTACAACTTTAATCAAAAGATCGTTCAAAGCAAAATTAGTTACAAGGCCATCTCTAATCCAAAAATAAACTAAATTCAAAGATGGATGAGTAACTAAGTCAAGTAAGCTTCCAAAAGTCTTCACATATCAATGCTCAAAGCATGCACGCTATTGACCGGCGTTTAAACCTGAAAAGAAGGATTTTGTTGAGCTACACGAGCCCAGTAAGAAATTCTCTACAAATTCTATATGCAATAAGGTGAAAAACATGGATATAGTGAATCAAGCTAAATGGCAAATCTAAATAACCCACGCCAATCCAATTTGCTAGCATTAAGCATTCACATTCACAAACATACACACACACTCTTCTCCCAATCACTTTCCACCCCTTGCGACTTGTGTTACCACCCCTTATGTCACAATAAACTCCACCCCTTGCGACTTGTGTTACCACCCCTTGCGTCACAATCAACCCCACATTCAACTTGACGACAACTACCACATTATCAACACTACCGACACGTCACAAATGACTCATGAATCACATCAATCAAACCCAAGATATGGTATCCACAAGCATATGCAATCCACCAATTACAAAGGGTTTCACCCGGACCACACATAGCATTACAACACAAATATCACACGAATCCACCATAAGACATGTAGAAAGAGAGAGAAATCCCTACCCAAGTGGGTTTTGAGGAAAACCCTAGGTCCAACAAGTGGATTGAACTTGAATCCTCCAAAAACAAGCCTCACCCGAGCTTGCACTACAACAAAATTCTGTTTTGGCGACGCACAATAGTATGTTGGCCAAGGCTTATTTGTGTCGGCAAAGGGTTTTGGCGACGCAAGACCTTGTGTCGGCATGTCGTCGGCGTTGCTATGTCGGCAATAGTATTTGCCGACACGAACACCTTCGTCGCCAAAAGGCAATAGATTTGGCGACATGCCTTGCGTCGGCAAAAGTATGGTTGATATGGGAAACGTATTACACCTTTGCCGACGTGTTTTGCGTCGCCAAAAGGTAGCCTATTGGCGACACTAGTTGTTGCGTCGCCGAAAGGTTATTTGATGAAAAAATACAATTTTCTTGCTCCTCCTGCGTTTCGAACCCGGGTCATCCAACTACACAAGCCTTTGCGCACAAGGCTCCAACCAACTGCACTACACACACTTTTCGTTATATATTCGGAATATCTAATATATATAGTATATATTTAACATTAAAATAACAATTAAAGTTAAATCAAACGTGATTTTGAACCTTTAAACTAGGGTTGTGCACGGGTCGAGCGGGCCGATTTTGGCCCGAAACCCGAACCCGACCATGTCGGGTAACAATATTTTAGGCCCGCAGACCGAACCGAACAGGGGTAAGAACCGTCCGCGAGCCCGATTCTTTACATCGGGTCAGGTTTGTCGGGTTTAGCCTTCGGATTGGTCGGGTTGGGTCGGGTCCGACCCCACGGGTAAAGAACGCACCAACCCGGACCTCGAACTGAAAATTTGATTTTTAACAGAAACTGAACCCGCACCCGTCCGAACCACATGTTTGACCCCGCCCGAAAACCCTTCGGGTCGGGTTGGTCCGATAGATCCAAAAATTTACAAGAATGATTAGCACATACAAGACCTTGGTTCAGAAATAAATAAATTCAATGTATATCTTTTAAAGGTAGTGGTCAGCTATTTTTTTAAATGATCAATCTAAACCTTTGGGATTTAACGTCTTATCAATTATATCATTCTCGCCAAAATTGGTCATAATCAGATGTCAGCAGCTATATGATCATAACACATTTGGTGGTTCCTGAGGCATTAAAGTCCTACAGTGTATAACTTGAGGGCCTCTTGAACTATTTTTTTAAATCGGAACCGTTTATCTTATAAATAAGAAGGATTAAACCATTTCTGCCAAGAATGAAGTAAATCTCTTATCATTACATACTTGATCGGATGTAAAATATCATTCTAATAATGAATCTGCATCCCGATGAAGGGGCTTTCATAACCCGATAGACTTAAAAATTTACGAGAATGATTAAAATACTAACCACAACAAAATGAACGATATCGATCGTCGTGATTGTGCTGCAGTCATCTGGCTACTGTACATTAGACTATAGCATAAGACATTGGTTTAAAAATAAGTAAATTGAATGTATAGATTCTAATGGTACGTAGTTGCTGGCTCATTTTTTCGAATGATCAATCTACACCATTAGGATTTAACGTCTTATCAATTATATCATTCTCGTCAAAATCGGTGATAACTGATCTCGAAAACTACATGATCGTAACATATTCGGTAGTTCCAGAGGCATTAAAATCCTATAGTGCATAACTTGAGGGCCACTTGAACTATTTTTTAAAATCGGAACCGTCAATCTTTTACATAAGAGGGATCAAATCCTTCCTATCAAAAATGAAGTAAATCTCTTATCGTTACTTATTTGATCGAACATAATATATCATTCTAATAATGAATTTTTGTACCGATGAAAAACTTCATACCCAACGGCGACGCACTTCGCGTCGCCAATTGCGAAGATTGTTGGCGCCAAATATCCCGCCAAAAAATTTGCCCTTTGGCGACGCGATTTGTGTCGCCAAATGTGAAGACTGTTGGCGATATCAAAGTGTGTCGCCAATACATATCCAACGGCGACGCACCTCGCATCGCCGAATGTGAAGACTTTTGGCGACATCAAAATGTGTCGCCAATACATATCCAACGGCGACACATTTTTGTTGTGTCGCCAATCCTTGTCGCCGAATGTGAAAATTATTGGCGACATCAAAGTGTGTCACCAATACATACCCAACGGCGACGTATTTTTGGGTTTGTCGCCAATTCTTGTTGCCAAAAGTCAGATTTGTTGTAGTGTTGGATGCAAGATCTAGAGTGAATAAGGTCCAAAAATACGAAGAACAAACAAAGATCAACCAATAATCGAGAGGAGAGAGAAAAAAATGTGGGTGAGAGCCCTAAAGTGAGAGCAAGAACAAGAAACTTACCCTTTGTTCACCAAATGTGAGATTCAAGTGATTTTGATGAAAAAAACCCTTGGATCTTGAAGATTTGAACTTGAAATCAAGAGATTTTGGTGAGATTGGAGTTGGGTGGGTGAGAGAGAGTTTTGAGATCTAATTTTGGGGCCTTTGGGTGTGAGAAATGACATAAAGGGGTATTTATAGTGGTCCAAAAAGCGTGCTGAAAAAGTGCAGAAAACAGAGCTTGTGCTGGTACAGGGCGACTCCCAGTACCGGTTCATGAGCCTTCAAAATGTCAGAAAATATAACTTCTGGACATCATGTACCGGTACTGGGCGACAGCCAGTACCGGTTCGAGCAAGGCAGAAAATGAATTTTTGCAACGGTTACCGGATCAAACCCCACTTGCTACCCACACTTCCAAACATCAACAAAACCTCAAAACTAACATTTTACTATTCTCCGAGAGTCCGATACACACCCGAATACGTATCCCCGTACACCCCCACAAACGTACGTACAACTATATTAATTTACACGATTCCCATTAACCATTAAACGACTTTCGAATTAACAATAAATTTGCGAGTCTCTACAGAGTGCACTGATGGTGCTTTGAAATTTTAATGCATTATGATATCGCTATTGTAGAATTATGGGAAGTTTAGGAAGGAGAAAATTTGTGTGGGTAAACGTACGTGGTTAGAGTTGTTATCGTGCCATTTGAAGTAAATATGGAGTGTTACTGACTTAATATTAGTAGTTTTGGGGTTCTTAGTTTATTTGCTGCGAAACGTTAAAACTCTTACTTTTGGAGATAATTTAGAAACATGGTTTTGGAATGACAAGGGAATATTTTGTGGTATTATATTTTGGGTTAGTGCATGGAGTTGGTCTTCAAGTTGCAAGGTGAATTTTAGGATCTTTAGGCGGTGATGTGTAATTTGCGTTAGTTTGGGGAGTGAGACTAGCGGCTAGTTAGTTCGATTATTAGTTTTGAAGACACCATTGAGTTTGGGTAATTGATAAAGGCTGTGGATATATGTATAATGACTTGTGAAATTTTTGTACGATTCAGTGGAGTAAAATATTCTTGTTTATACTTCAGCAATATTATTGTTAGCCGTCTTGAACTTTGGTTGAGGTGATCAGATTGGAGTGCATTTATTGACTAATTCTGCTTTTTCCACCATTGTTGAATATGTGGAATAGGTATGAAATACGGGAGCCTTGTTTGTTACCTAAAGTTTTAATCTGGACTTGGTTATTTGTTTGGACTCTAGTGAAGACTAATTTGAGAATGTTTCACCGAAACTGTTTGGAGGGTATAGGTGTATGATGTGTAGCTGATTAGTAAACCAATCATAACAAGAGTTTATCTGTTGAGCCATATGACTTGTGGTACTATAATAAATCAAAGCCTAGAGGTTTAAGGAGTTCATCAGTAGACTTTTGAGTTTTTGTGTGTGAGTGGATTATAGTAGGTAACTGTTAATGGCCAATCCTTAGAGCTTGGCTTACTTGGTTTGAGCTGTGATTATTTTGATTCTTCCCTCGGCTACTAATTCTAACCATGATTGATTAGTTGGTAGAATATCTTATTTGTTAGTTTTAAATTAGTTCCTTTTAGGTGAAGTGGGAGTATTTTAGGAAGATTTTTGTAGAAGTATTCCTGTTGGTTCGTAGCTACAAATGGTAGTATGACATCATGAAGACTAATATGTATTTTGAAAACTTGAGTGTTATGGAGTTGGATGGGAAAGAAAAATTTGATAGCTAGAAATGGAATATTCAACATTGACGTATCACTTTAGTAAAAAAAAATAGGAGAGAAAAGATTTTGGGGATCGATGATGTAGGCAGTTTATAGATATAGTCTGTTTGGGTTAGTAGTTTTTGTGATAGCCATAAAAGTTTGTTGCAACAGATATTCACTAAGCTCGTCAGCTGACGGATTTATTCCAACTTCTTTTTTAAGCTAGTCGGGGATTTAGGTAAGAACTCTAGAGGCATCTCGGGGCTTCTTTTAGTTTGACCTCTTTAGGGTGTTTCATCATATTTTTATTTTATTAATCGCTTCCGCATTTGAAACATTTGTTAGTTATTGAATTCTTTTTATTATTGGTGGATCACTTTGTATTACTTGGTTCGTGTGATGTTTGTGCCCCATACTTTTGTCTCAACATTTTTGGCTGATACTGTTTTGAATAAAATTTACTTAGTGATTCAAAGCTTTGGCATTTAATTTATTTTCTTTTTAGGCTACGTGTTCCATGGGTTGGTCTCATGGTTCACAGCCGGTCACTAACCATTTTGGGGTGTGACAGTATTTTTCGGCCGTTATATCCGCACTACTATATGAAATTTCGTGTACGGTACTATAACGGGTTATTAGAGCTAATAGAGTTAAGATAATTTTTAAACATCTGTTAACCAAATTTCAGTGACTCCAGCAAGCGATATGACATAAAGTCCAACTAGAATTATCTATTTATCTCTAAACCTTTGTAATGGTAAATGTACATCTAGACAACTCCATGGACTGTGAATAGCGAGATGCCCAGACCTTACTTTAATAATTAATCATGCACATATCGCTTTCATTACGTGGGAATAGAACAGCCGAAAAAGTGCAGTCACCTCCATTCACGTCCTTCTCAAGGCTTTGGTGAAAACCCTATCTTTCAAAGTAGGAATCATACGGCCGGCTATTTCACACTGCATAAAGTCTACGCCCACTGCTCTCCCTTTACTGCTTTCTTTGCCGCTCTCAATTTTATTGTCCAAAATAGTTTTGGGCTGTCCGAATTTTAAAAAAAATACTCTTCTCATGGATGGTGCATGAGACTATATATGAGAGCGGTGAAAGTAAGCGGTGGGGGTAGCATTAATTATATTTTGTTGTTCACACTGCAAAAGGTTTTTTTTTCAGCCAAATGGTTAGTCCGGTTGGTTGGTGGTTAACTCCTCACACTGACTAGGGTTTTCTTGTGAATTCTCTAATTTCGACGTTGATGGCCTACCTTTGATTAGTTGAGGCAAACATAAACTGGTCCGGACAAACCTGACCTTCAATTAAACAAAACAAAAGGTTTTCTTTTTGTACGTTCTTGGCAAATAAAAAATTATTAATTAACTCAAAAGAGAAAATACAACGAGAAAAAAGAACAAAAGCGCGCAAAAGTAACAAGACAAGAGAGGCCAGTATATATGTCCAAAAAAGGAACACATGCACCAGCTCACCAAAGCTAAGCGCCTAAGCCGACAACCTAAGAAATTAAGATTTTCTTTGTGTTGCGAATAATTGGCTAGCTAGCTAGCAAGCTGGTGCATAATTAGGTTGTTTGCCACTCATGATTAAGTCGTAACACCTTCATTTTTGTGACATCAGGGACAACATGGACATGACCATTCAACCAATTTTTGGAGAGGTTTTATTGGTTAGTAATCAAAAAAGTTCATTAGCCTCTCACCCTACGTACATTTAGCATGACAAAACGAAGGACACAACATCCTTATCTTCTCTGCAATTTGACATCAAAAAATACGAAATCGAACCTTGGGAGTTCAGCTGTTCAAACCAAAAATATATACCTTCAAGTTTTGTTCAATTGTCCGGAATGTTACGTGGGAAATAGATTCTCGAAAAATGTGAAGTGAGGCTCCGTTCAGTTTGTCGCGAATGTTGTGTGAGAAAATGGTTCTCAAGAAAAGTGAAGTGGGGTGAAGTAAATGAAAATGAAATTTATTTTCCTGTATGTGTTCTCTTGACAAAAAATATTGCAAGAAAACGAGGATTCCTTCATTTTGACAAGACCTATTGAAAGAAAATGTTTTCCGGTGGAAAAGTTGAAGTTGTGGGTCTTGCAACTTTCCTGGTAATTGAACACACAAAAAGTTATAGAAAATTTGATTTTTCCATACTTTCTCATCCTGTCCGTGCAACTGAACGGGGCCTGAGGTGAAGTAAAGAAAAATAAAATTTATTTTCCTGTGTGTTTTCTCTTTGACTGAAAAACAAGAATTTCTTCCCTTTTTTTATCGGCAAAAAGAATTTCTTCCTTTTGGAAAGATATATTTTGTAAGAAAGTGTTTTTCAGTGAAAAATTTGAAGTTGTGGGTCTTACAATTTTTCCAGTAAGTAAACACAAAAAATTATATGTTCTTTTACCCTTTTTTTTTTCTCAACAAAAAAGATTAATTTTATTAATCTTTGAAAATGATTACAAAGATTAAACGGGTCTCGTGCACACCTACAAAATGCCACCCAAGAACCAACTCCAAAGGACAGCAAGATGACATCCAAGAACCCAAACCAAAAAATCCAAAAGAAACAACCCAACAACCTACTATCAAAACAGACAACCCAACAACCTACTATCAAAGCAGACAAAAAGAAACAATTGAAACCCAAAATGACAAACCGATTGAAAACGGATCCGAAAACCAAGAAGACAAATAAACATGAACCGCCAAATAATGAATATATCTTTGAGGTACGTTGCCCGCGTACAAAAATAGGAAAGAAGATTTAAAATGTGGACCCAAGTTATTTAGCTTTGTAGTAGTTTTTTTTTTATAAATGGTTATATATTTAGCTTTATGTCATATTTTAGATTAATTTCTCTCGACGACAAGGGAAATTAGAATAATTAAAAATGTGGACCGAAGTTGAAAAATGTTCAGATAAGACGAAATTGAAGACAAAAAGACCAAGTGTTATTCCCCAGAAAAATAATTCGAGCCTTTCATTTTGTTTTGGGTCACTATAAAAAATCAACTAATTCGGGTATTGGTAGGGGCGTTTACGATTCATCAAACTTTGCTTCATAATTCTAGTTTGAATTCTGGGACAAAGTTGTATTTACCGTAAACACCCCTACCAATATCCAACTTAGCTGATTTTTCGCAGGAATCCTAACGAAAATATTTTAAACAAAATGAACGACTCAGATCAATTTTTTGGGACCCAAAACTGATCTGTACACGGGGTATGTAATGGTATGTCTATACCAATAGCTTCTCTGTTTACAATTGTTTTTGTATCTCAGAAACCATGTGAAGTCTCTAAAATCTCTTCCTTCCCTCGAATGTGTTTCAATAAAAATGCAACGTACACACCTAGCTACCGGCCACTCCCCAACCACTTTTTTCTCACATATGTGTGGGCCCCGTCCTACAATTAAATATATGGGGTCGACACATATGTGCGAGAGGAGTGGTCGAAGAGTGATCGGTAGGAGTTTACGTAGCATTAGTGAACCTTTTACAAGCTTCAGACAAAATTGAATAATTTACTTTTTCGGTTACTCTTGAATAGAGAAATGAAAAAATCCAGAAAGAACATAGATTACGTTCGGGAATTAGACCAAGAGAAGAAAAAAGCACACAGATAGCCACAAAAATCTGGGGAAAGTGATTTTTTTAACAATCCAAGGGGAGCTGTAGAAGGCCATGCATGTAATAATATTATCGGCAGATTTTACAGCAAATTAAAGAGAAAAATATAGAATATCCAACAGGTTGGTATTTTTTCTTGATAAATGAATATACCACAAGTTCTTCACCACACAAATTAACCATGCACCTCATGAATGTCTGATTACATGTTAACATAAATCCTCATCCCATCACAATCGTAAACAGCAGAAAATCTGTGCACGTAGCATTGCTCGAAACGTAGTTACGTATGTCCATCCAACACAATTCAAATGCAATTAATGAATTAACAACGTACGTACTTTTACGTGCGTTTTCGTCTCTCGTTTTCGCTTTTGAGCGGATCAGTGCTTCTCCTTGCTAAATTTTGGAGGCGCAAGGGTAGGCGGTGTCCTTCCTGTGGGGAATTTCGCATTCGATGATTGGCAGTGAAGGTTCGGCGACGGCGATGGTGTTTTTGGAATCGCCCACACCACGTCAATGTCCCACAAAATCTTCTCTTGCGTGCCCATCCGATGAGGAAAGTCATGAGTCACGGAGTTCCTCCACGGCGGCAACCCCCCATTGGGCCGCAAAAAGCTGCCCCTGGGTGTCTTGAATCGCACCGAGAAACCATCTCTTATCGGCTCCCATTCAATGGAGGAATCGGGGACGTTTTTCAGGAGATCAGTTTGAAGAACTTTCCTCCCTTTTGACCCCGCAAGAAGAAATGGCACGTTCGACGCTGTAAGATATTTCCCGTAACAACTTTTGAGGCGCAAATAGTTTGCCTCGTTTTCGACAAATTCGACGCTCCAGACTGCATTCTTCAACGAGCCATCGCGGTCCAGGTACACAGATTCTTGGTCGTCCTCTGCCACCAAATACTTGACCCTGTGGCTTAATTTTACCGTAATCGCTTTCTGGAAAAGTTCCATCCTTCCAGCGCCTATTTACTCGTAGAATCGATGGGGTTGGTTATTCGTCAGCGCGGATTTAGCTTCGTCTTTTCCTTCAAATTGGGAAGCCTGAAATTTAATATATACAAATAGTTCGTGATGTTTAACTTGATTTGCAATCAATAAATCGGGATCAAATCAAAATGTTTAATATAAATTAACAGACCAATCAATGATACGATGTGAGTGAGTTGGCTCGACCCCTTGAATCATTAAAATAAACATAAGTTGGACTTAACCACCCGTGGGCTTGCCCCAGCGAAGGGAAAGGGCCTTTTAGCTACAAGTGGGCAAGGTTCGACTCCTCTCTAGGATTGGTACTGCGATTTACCTGGCGGGTTGGGGTGGTGGTTGCTTCGACTCATCCGAAGGTTTACACTCTATAGGCGGGTCCAATTAGTGACCTCCTTGTGAGGTGGTTCCTTCGTCTGAAGAAAACATAAGTTGGATTTTGATTTGGGTGCCATAGAACCCTCACTATTTATAAATGCGGTTTTACTAAATTTACGATTGACGCCAGATTAAAATTGGTATGATATTAGCTGGATGCGTCTGTTTCTACCTGATGCATTAGCTCCAATTGGGAATTAGGCTCACTATATTTAGCACTGGATTGGGATCCGAGCCAGCTAATGGATATCTAGTTTTGTTACCATCTCTTTGGAAGTCATCTCTCTTGGCTCAGTTTTCGTTTTTTTGCGAATGGTACGAGAATACTAAGTATAAGAATTACATAAAACTACAAATAATTCCACAATCACCATAAGTCCAACCCAGCTACAAGCCCCGGCTATTAGGGGTAGAAATAATCCCAACAAATGAAAAGGGGAGAAACACTCATGCGCAGGTGAGGGATTCCAACTCTTGACCTCCTAGTGAGATGCAAAAGTCCTTACAAACTAAGCTAGTCTCAGTTAGTTAGTTCTTTTAGGGCTTATTGACATTTTTGGTCCCCAAAGTATTCAATCCGTTCCGTTTTGGTCCCCAACATATCAATTGCACAGATTTAGTTCCCAACATTTTCAATTTGACTTTAAAGGGTCCCTGACTTCCCCATCAAACTGAGGGGCAACCATGGTATTTCACCACCCCTCTTTTTGGAGGGGAAATGTCCCGCCAATTGATCAGACACTTGGCATGAAAAAAACAGAGCAAAACAGGAAGAAGAAAAAAACAAAGAAGAAGAAAATGGAGAGTCAGTTCTGCTATTGTGCTGATTAAAAAAAAATTCTCCTATTGTGGGAGCCTTGTGAAGATAAAAACTTTGACGTAGGACATGTGGAGGCTCAATTTTATGATCAATTGGACAAATCGAAGCCTTGGAAGTCCAAACGTTAATTAATCGCAAATTACCCAATTTGGCAAATTTTGGACAAGCTCCGATCAAGCCCAAACTTGGTCGGCTGACTTATTTTCGCGCTGCGTTCATATATATTCGGCCTAATTCATTCGTTTAAGCTTTCAATTTATGTTTTTTGCCATTTTAGGAAAGTTTTGAAACGTTAATAACTCTTAGACCGTAATTTTTTTTTTAGTTGGTTCTTTTTGGGAAAGTCTTATATTTCTGTCTAGTTTTCAATTTTATTATTCTCCCCAATTTTTTGAAAAAATTTTGTTTTTTGAGTTAGGGTTATGCCTTTTCTCTACAAAAGGGCTTTAACCTCATTATGTAAGCCTATTTTATGTAATGAAATCCCCACTCTTTTGTTGCCTATTTGATGTCCCTAATGTGCCTGGACATATAGAATACATAACATGCACAATTGATTGATACAAAACCAATGCAATAAGTAACAACTATACAAGACCAATGCAAGGCCAAACAGACCAGAGCAGCAAATGCATTATTCAATCCAAAAGGAGATCAGCTTTAACTATGCTAACTACAATGCAATATTGAATCCAAAAGCATAACACCAATGCCAGCCCAAGGACTGGGAAAACAAGTTCATTCAAACCATTGGTGCTTACAAAACAAACCATAACCATAGAAGTTCCATCAAACCATAGCAGTTCCATCAAACCATACCAATTCATACAAAAACTACACCAAATGTGCATAATAACACTATCATCCACAAATGCCTTGTACAATCCATCATCATCACTCTCATGATAAGAGTGGTCACTGTAATATATAATTGAGGTGGCAAACGGGCGGGTTTGGATGGGTTGAAATGGGTCGCGGGTCAAATATGGGTTAAAAAAAAAGTAAATGGGTTAAAATGGGTCGGGTCGAATATGGGTCAAGCCAAACTTGCCCGACCCAACCGGTTTTCCTTTTTTTTTAAAGACTAATTCCCCTATATCGAAACTCAAACTTGCTAAACAAAAATACCACATCTACAAACCTTTCATCACTACAAGAAATCAAGCCTTTTGCGAGGAAACATATTTCTCGCTAACTGCAAAATTCTCCTCGCAAAAGGGCTTTTGCGACAAAATTCCATTCGTCGTCCATTCCTCGCAAATGGGTAGTCACCGATTCTTTTTTGCGACCAAATATTTTTTCCTTGCCCAAGGGTTATTTTTTGCAAAGAAATTTTGGTCGTTGCTATTGAATGACCCATTTTGCGAGGAATATCATTTGACACTGATGTAAAACAAATTAGTCGCTATAAGTATCCCGTTCCTTGCCAAATATACATGTTTGGCGACAAATCGTTTCCTCGCAAAAAGGGTGCATTCAATAGCAACAACCCGACTTTCTTCACAAAATATAAATTTTTAGCAACAAAAAAATTCCTCGCAAAATAGCCTCTCAGTAGCAACAACACATGTTTCCTCACAAAAAGGGTGCATTTAATAGCAACAACCCGAATTTCCTCGCAAAATTTAAATGTTTAGCAACAAAAAAATTCCTCGCAAAATGACTCATCAATAGCAACAACACATGTTTCCTCGCCCAATATATATGTATAGTGACTAAACATTTCCTCACAAAATGGTGAACCCAGTAGCAACAAGTTAAATTCCCTAGCAAAAAGTGAATTTTTGGCGAGGAAATAAAATTTTATCCCAAAACAAGAAATACATTTTGCAAAGAAGCTCATCCTCGCAAATAAAAAATAATTTTCTTATCACAAATAACTCTTTTAGCGACAAAAAAACCCCTTGGTAATTGTTCTTTTTTTGGCTTCTTGTCATACAATGATTTGCTATATTATTCAAATAACACAATCCATCAAACTCAAAAGTAATTGCAGGAACATTAAAACAATTTTCAAATGTCAAAACATGGTACGTCAATTCCCAAAACATAATATCAAGTATCTATACAAAAACCACATTGAAGTACTATATTATGTACTGTTAAGTACCAAAAGCCTCCTTCCAATATCCTCCACAATGAAGTACTATATCATGTTGTTAAGTACCAGAAATCCTCTAAACAAAAGGCAACAATGAAGTACCAAATTATGTACTGTTGAGTACCAAAAACTAATTGCATCCTTCAAGTATCCTTCTTCCATCTAGAAGTCCCAAAAAACAAAAGGCAAAAAGCGGCTTTGTCCTCTAAACATCATTGGTTTCCCATCTAGTACTCTTGCATTTTCATCCACAAAAAGATCACCATCATTCATTGAACAATCTGCATAAATGTAGTAAAATGAAAAGGTTTAGAAATTCTAGTCTTGATTACTATTTGATTACAATATACCATCACTACTAAACATGAATATCCCAACAAATTAATGGGTAACAGGTGTCAAAAGCCCTAAATTAAATTGAATTCCTAAAGCAAGACTATAATGAGGACTCTAATTAGGGCTTGCTATGAACTAAATGATGGAGAGAGAGAGAGAGAGAGAGAGAGAGAGAGAGAGAGAGAGAGAGAGAGAGTACCAGTCAAGTGCTTTTGCTCTTCCCTTTTGTCTTTTCTTTGCTGTCAACTAACAGAAACCAAGATGAGGAAGTATTAATTTACTAGATTTTGCTAATTCGTAGTCCGTAGAAAACATATTTTTTTAAAAGGAAACAAATCATGCACTTCTGCTAATGGGTAAGTATATACTATGATATATTGTAAAACACAGAGATGCAAACAATGGAATAAGGGGAGAAATCGAAGGGAGGGAAGAGAGAGAGAGAGAGAGAGAGAGAGAGAGAGAGAGAGAGAGAGAGAGAGAGAGAGAGAGAGGGAGGTGCCTTACACTATGTTCCAGGTCTCCAGAGAGGGAGCAGAACGATAAGCCCTAGGTAGCGTGAGAATGGAAGCAGGGATGGGAAAATTTTCTACTGAGAGGCTTAAAAATAATTATAGGCTTTTAGCGAGGAACACAATTCCCCTCAAAAAGTAAGTAAAGGTTTTTAGCAACCAATGCTTTATTTCCTCGCAAATACCCACTATTTTGCAAGAAACATAATTCCTCGCAAAATGGTTAGCGGTAAGAATTAGCGAGTAATTTTGAAAATTTGTCACAAATACTCTTTAGCGACAAGGAAATAGCGAGGAAAATTCGCCTTCCACGCAATAAAACACCACTGTCATCCCATTAGCGAGGAAACAATAATTTCCTCGCTAATACCCATCCTTTAGGGAGGAAATCAATTTCCTCGCTAAAAAATTCCTCGCAAAAAGCCGGATTTCTTGTAGTGCGTAATCAATAAGAAAAAAAAAACCCAAGTCATGCCTTAAAAAAAACACGAAATCGTCTCTGGTTTTACTAGTAAAAATTTAAAATCAATGATGCTAATACAAGAATATGGTTAGTTTATGTATGCAGAGAGAGACTTACGAAGAGCCGAAGCCACCGCTTAGGTTTGGATTAAAAAGTTAAGTGACTTTTTTTTTGTCTCTATTTAATTTTTTTTTGTATTTGCTTGTTTTACGACAAACTTTTTACCCCTATTGGTTCGTCTCGACGAGAGAATCGAAAAAGTAATTTTTTTTTACTTTTACCCTAATATTTTTTGTACTATTCTGGATAAATCCCAAAAAAACGTTTTTTGGGCTTTGTCTTGGATGTTTTTAAAAATATTTGGATAAAAGTCATAATTTTTTACTTTTTCAATTGGAGCGAATCAAAAATCGTAAAATATGGGTTATGATTGTCACCTCTAATATATACTGTCACTTGAAGAGTCATTGTTGTCTTCCAAATCTCTTGGTTCCTCCTCTTCATTTATTATATCATCCACTCCAATACCAAAATCAACATTGAACCCAATACCCCGTTCCATATTATCATGCTCCCACCCAAACCCAGATTCCAAACTAACAAGCCCTAACCCAACATCAACTTCTAATTCCAAATCAAAAACTTCAACCTGAGATGCCAAAGTAGAAGGCCCATATTTTGGGGTTCTTGATCCAAATCAAAAACTTCAAAAGTTTGGGTCATTTTCATGGGCTACACTGCAATTCGAACTGCCCACTTGGCTTTCAATTAAGTTCACTCCTCCTACATGTTCCAGATACGCTATTGCAGTCCTTGTGCAAAAATTCAATCATTCCATATGCATCTTTGTCAGTGATAATTGGTACAAGCTCATTATCCAAATTGCATTTGGGCTTCTTATTATAGTAAAAGAACACAGGAGGGGCCCCAAGCTTCCATGGGCCATGGCTTCCAATTCAAGCATTGAAATATAGTCTGGGTCTAGGCCATATATTGATTCTATTTTACCCCCATTATACACTTTCATGGGCCTAAAAGTAAAAGTACCACCATGATGCACTTCAAGGGCAAAGTCAGTACGTCTTTGAAAATCCCCTACATAAAAATCACATGTGCACAGATCCATAAATATACAGTCAAAACAGAGGAATGGGACCACAAACTTCCATTTATGGTATAACAAAACAAAAGGGAAAGCAACATATGTCCAGAAAAAATCCTACTTTAATCCTTTACCAATAAAAAGATTCTTTTATGCATGTCTATCAAAAAAAAAGATTCATTTATGCCATAAAAAGGCCAACAAAGACTTAAAAACTATGTATGCATATGGCGTGTATATATATATGTGTGTGTGTACATGGAGTCATGGACATAGATTTTCACGCACTCATTTAGTAGACCATAAAAAAATAAACCAACCACAGTCAGACCTCAAAACTTTTTTATTCAGCCCAAAATCGTACCTGTTATTGATGCATCCCATCCCTCAAAATCCATTCTCAGTTCGAGTCAAGAAGGCGACTACAGTGCGGTAGTCTCTTCCTCTTTACTGCTATTTAGGGATTTTTTTCAGATCACGTACAGAAAAGAGGGTGGGAGTGGGGGTGGGTAATCTTCGTGCACGTGATATTCACGCGAAGAGGGGTGGTCAAATACCATGGTTGCCCCTCAGTTTGACGGGGAAATGAAACGGCATGAGCCTCAGGGACCCTTTAAAGTCAAATTGAAAACGTTGGGGACTAAGTCTGCGCAATTGATACGTTGGGGACCAAAACGGAACGGATTGAATACTTTGGGAACCAAAAATGTCTATAAGCCGTTCTTTTAGCTCAATTTGGATGATAGTAACTTTGAGAGAGAATGAGAATTTGATACTCCGTATCAAATTTTCATCCAAACTGAGTCGTGTTAATCTTTCTGGAGCGGAATGATTTTTGCTCTCTCCTTTTTATTAGGAATAGTTAGATATTGGTGCTAATCACTTAGTCTTGTTTACGTTTTCATCCTAGTTGTTATATAAACTTACGCTTCAGTTCTAAATTTTATAAACTCAAAAAATCCCTTAAACACCATCATTTAGCGTTTCCTAATTTATCACAATCTCTCTTTTAATTATTTTTGAAATCTTTCTATCTCCCTTTCTTTTCTCCCCCTTATTCTCTCTCCTAGAATTCAAAATAAAATTTAACACAAAATTGAAATCATAAATTAAATATTAGTCCTAAAATCTATCACTTTTTTTAAGTTTTAGTCCATGAAATCATCGTGGGTTATCAAAATAGTATTGTCTACAAAATGCTAACATGAATAGAAAAAGATAAAGGGGTGTTTGGCAGCCTACTTTTTGGCTTTTCATTTTCAGTTTTTTGATTTTTTGGTTTTTTGGATTATGGTCAGAATGTATTTTGAATCTAGTCGAGTGTTTGGATGATAGGTGCAGAATTCATTTTGCAGCAGGAGTAGTGTTTGGGAGATATGTGATAAAAATGAATAATGGATTGAATTTTTACCATGTTACCCCTGAACTATTACGACTCATTTACCAGTTAACCTAACAAATTGGCAAACACCCACTCTTTTGTATTCTGGTGATGAGAAAATGGAGGATAGATCGAGATCTTCTGCCTCTGCCTCTGCAATTCCTTTCTTCCATTATCACCCCAAACCCCCACCCCCCGACGTTAACCCTCAACAATGGAGGCACAGCTATTGAGGGTCGCCTCTCCTGGGATACCAATACCCATTGGCTTCAAGTCTAAACCCAGTTTCCTTTTTCCACACCAAATTAGGAAAAATTGCAGCTTTGGATTCCTCCATATGAATTTGCCAAATCGTGGTGTGCAATCGGTTCAAGCCTCTCTGCAATTTCCTCTTCAATTTGCCAACAAAAAGAATTATGGTGAGGACATGAAGAGGTGAAGGAGAATTTCCAATCGATTCAAGCCTCTGCAATTCTCTCTCTCTCTCTTCGTTCTTGTGGTGGAAGATGATGGGTTTTTGGGTATTATCAAAGAATGAAGAGGGTATATTGGTCTTTTTGTGTGGTGGCTGATTGAGAATGGGAAACGGAAAATGGGAAAAGCTCCTAATCCCCTCTTTTTCACTTCTCTTCTCTATCCTTCAAAACAGAGAACCCATTCTCTTGGAATGGATTTTGTGATTCTCGGCCAAACACCCAGAATCAGAAAATGGGAAACGGAAAATGGGAAAAAGGACCTCCCAAACACCCCATAGTAGTTTCGAGTAGCATCTACTAACACTACCGCGCGAAGCCATTTTGAAAATCCATTTACAAGAAGGTATTATCGAAAACGAGGAAGCATTGAGAAAGAAACCAATCTTTTTTTGTTTCAACCCAGACTCCCTCCGTCCCTATTTAATTGTCCACTACAATTTTGCGTGCATTTTCAACGGCTTATATCTCTCAACGTATATTATGTTTTATGTTTTTAAAATCATTGTCTTATAGAAAAAATTAAGATCTATCAAACAATATCTATATTGCATATTTTTAGCAGTATACATCAAGAGATATAAGCTATTAAAAATGCACACAAAATCGTAGTGGACAATTAAATAGGGACAGAGGGAGTAGAAGGAATAGAGAAAAGTAGAAACATTTTAAATTTAAAATGAATCAATTGATCGACCGGGTCTACGAATTTATCTAACCATCCACAAATTCCTAGAATTTTAGGTGAAATGGGTTTGTAATTGTTTGTACTTTAAAGTTGGTTTTACTTTCTATTTTGACAAGTCAATGACAAAAATTTAAGTTATTTCTGCTTAATTCCGCAACCTAACCTCTTAGAAAGGCTTGCACCCAAGCATTGGGCTAGGTCATTGATAGCATATAAATCGGAAGGCCGGATCGTTCCCACAGAGAAATCTTCTTCAGCGAATTCGGATTAGATGTAAAGTATGGAGTCTCGGCTTTCAAGCGGCCAACTATGGTGTTTGATTCGATTGACGAAAGAGAGCTTGAAAATGAACTAGATTAAGATGGTCGAGTCAAAAGGGATTGATTTACCCACGACTTAGCCATTCAAATGGTTCCTTCATCTAACTCGAGTGTGGACCGAAACCATTCGGATTCCACTAGGAAAATTGAAACTGAAGACTACTTGTAACTTAATTCAAAGCTCTAATTCAAACTGAACTCATTTAATGCAAGTGAGAGACGAAAAAGGATCGTTCGCACGCATAAGATTAGCAAGCACGTAGCATAAGGCAATAGACCTCATTGATCAAAGAAGCCACCGACCTCATGATCAAAGCTAGAAATCATGGGTTTAATTCATTCAAAACTTTGAGATTAAGCTAAAGCTTAGGCGAAACCATTTAAACGACTAATCCATGGAGCAAACCTCACCCCATGACCGAACCGATTAACTACTCACTCATAGCAAAAAGACTAGAAATTATGCTAGGGAATGAAAACATGATTCACCGATGAAAACGGAACTAAACTTGATTTTATAAAGGATCTAGCTTGTAACTTCAACGTTAACAAACGAGAATTAAACAAACAACCAAAACTTACTTGTGCTCTTGAGGAATTGAATGCAAAGCTTTGGAAGAAATAACTAAGTAGCTCTTAAAACATAAAAGACTTAAAATCTAGAAAATTACATAATGGCCAAAAAAGGCATAAAAGACTATAAATAGGCTAAAACAATCAGCCAAAAAGTGGACCAAAAGGCCCCCAAAATATCCCAAAAACAAGCCTAAAGTGGAAACTTTCCATAAATGGAAAGTTGACAAAGTCTGCAATTTCTGCTAGACGAAGGAACAAGGTACCGGTACCTCAAAAACGAGGCATCGGTACCTAGCCAACTGATGGTCATTTCAGCAGAATGGTACCGGTACCTCAAAAATGAGGTACCGATACCTCTGCCTGTTTTCTGCAGTTTTGGGCAGCTTGGCCTGCCATGCTTCGGCTTGTCCCGATGGCCTTCCAACGCTTCATTATATGATCAACGGGACTTGGAGGAGGTATGCCTTGTAGCCTTGGACTCTCGGATGTCCTCGGGGGCCATCCTCAATGAATAAGCCTTGCTTGAAACACCTTGGCACGTTCCGCGCCGAATTTGACCACCAGCCCATCTTCGAAGCTTTTTGCACCACCATTAGGCTTTGGTGACAATGACATGAGTACCGGCGGGTACTTGGACACTTGGTTTATCCCAGAACATCACTTGGCATTCAAAACCGCCCTTTAAGCACGTTCAACCTGAAATGCTCACAAAAATACCTTACGAGCAAAAATGAATAAAAACGACGACTAAAGGATAGAAAAGCCACAAATTAGAGGATTAAAGCCCCAAGATCGTACGATCTTGGGTGCTAATCACACCCCCCAACTTGAACTTTGCTAGTCCCTAGCAAACAAATCAAAAGACTTAAAAGCTTGACAAATTTTAAAAACTTCAACAATCCTTCCGATAACACAACTTAAAAACATGCTCATCCCGTAACTAACTAGCAAGAGTTCAGAAACACAGTCCATCTAAACCACAACTCGCAGCTGGATACGAAACAAATGACTAAGTACAAAGCACGTTCAAGCAAGCATCAAAAGGCTTGTAATCACATTCAAAAGGAGGATACGCCAAAATAACATACACACGCACCCGCTAGCAACCATATCCCAAACAAAAAGTGCTCGGAAAAAAATAGGCGATAGTGAACAAAAATACTATGCCTTATATGTGGAGAGCACCAATACCGAAACGAAAAACTAAACTACAAGAACCATAAACACGAAAGGAAACATGCCACAAACTAACTATGCTAACCATCACAAATTGAATCAACACGGAATCAAGGCGTACTAAGGATCAACGAAGGACTTCATTAGCATTTAATGACCTTGGTTTACAAAGAACGGTTAGCAAAACGGGGTGGTGGCCATATCTAGCTTGGTCATCTACCCTTGACCACCACCGACACAAAAAACCAAGTCAAGGCCATAAGCCGGCCTACAAAAACTTGCATAAACTACTAGCAACAGAAAAGCTAAAACAAAGACAATAAAAGACATGACAAAAAGGTGGGAAGTCAACCACCAACACCCCGACCAAGTTGAGGGATTTTCTAACACTAAAACCACCGACACTAGTCCTCGCCGTCGCCACCATCATCCTCCTCATCATCTTCCTCACTATCCTCCTCGGTTTCATCCTCTTCTTCCTCCTCATCCACACTACTATCAACCAACTCTTCTTCCGGAGGTGCCACATATTTCTCCACTCCCTCATCGTCCTCAACTTCACTCTTCTTGGTATGCCAACTCAACTCGTGCCTTAGCTTGCCAACCTCCTTGGCAAGCTTCTTCCTTTCCATCTTTTCTTTCTTCCTCTTCTCCTCACTCTTCCACAGACAATTCAAAACAGCCACATTCTGACAGAAAAGCTTGTTCAACAAGCTATCCTTCTTCTCTTTCAGACCCGGCTTTGAAGTCAAAAAGGCCTTTGAGCTTTCCTTGAGAGCGCCAGAGCGGGGCTTGCTTTTCTTCAAAAAGGTGCCAGTGATCGGCCCGGGGTCAAGTATTTCCAGCTTCTTGAAATCATTTCCCTTCACTCCTTGTCGCTTGCAAATGGTGGTTATCATGCAAGGAAAAGGCATCCGGGCGGTTGAAATCGTGCCATTCTTGAAATCGACCAATTGGTTGAAAATGAACTTTGCCCAATCCACCACTAGCCTCGAATTCATGAAAGCACACATTAACTCCCCACTTTTCCAACTCGGCTTGTGCTCCAACCCCCGCGGATACAGATTATGGTGAAAAGCCTTATTGAGCACACGAATATCATCCCGGAACTCCCCTACAACATGAGGAATCTTTGCATTCTTTGGGTTCGTGAACAACACGTTGTTAATTAACCCATCATCTATCCTTTCAGCACGGGGGTAGTTCACCGTCTCTGGAGCAGGCCGCTCATACCCCAAATACTCCGCAATCACAACAGGATCATTCCTGATATCCTTCCCTCCTACTCTTGAAACTATACGAGCGGTGTTACTTATTTCAAAACCAGCCGGAGGAGTTTTCATGTTCTGATAAAACTCGATGACACACACAATGTTATACCCCTCCAATTTCCGAGTCCAAAAGTTCAGCCCATTGCTCTGAATTCGCTGGATAACCAAATGATCGGTGCCAATGGACTTCGCCTTAACCTGACGTTCGTTCTTGAACCGTCGTTTCATCACCCCCTCCTTCCATTCAATCCGTTTATCAGTCTAAACTTGTTTCCCTGTCCGACGAAGCCGTTTCCTAGACTTACGGCCCGAACTCCCAGCCACCTGCTCCTCGGAGCCTGAATCAACCTGCTCCTCCACAATTTCCGAAGGGAGGGCACTAGCACCTGCCTTAGCCATTCCCTTGCCCTTAGCCCTAGGCATTCTCACAATACATAAGGGAGAGGGAAAAAGAATTCAAAATTTTGCCTAGGGTTTAGAATTTCCGAAATTTTCAGGTGGGGGGTCGATTTTGGGCTTGACGGAAGGGATTGTAGGTGTAAATGGGTAAGAGAGGTGGGGAATATGGAGATTATATGGAAAAACAAGGGAGAAATTCGAAATCCATGGGGGTTTTGGCAAAAATTCGAAATTACCTTGAAATTTCGGGTTTAGGGCTTGAATCCTTGAAAACCCTTGCCATGTGTGGTGGAATCTTGATAATTGATGGAGAAGATGAAGGATTTGGAGTGGATTGTGAGGGATTTTGGTGGATTAGGAGGATTGTGAGGTTTTTGGTTCGTGGGTTTGGAGGAACAAGGAGGGGAAATGTCGTGGGTTTAGAAAAGAAAGGAGAGAGATCGTGGTTTTAACACACCTGAGCCAATTAAATTGCACAAGGTACCGGTACCTCAAAAACGAGGTACCGATACCCAGCCAACTGATCTCCACTGGATTGAAATGGTACCGGTACCAAAATTTTGAGGTACCGATACCTTACTCTGAAAATCTGCAGACTTTGCTTCCTTGATCCAATCATGCCCCAACCTCTTGTAACTCACCCGAAACACCACCAAACCACTTGGAACACTGTACCACACCTTTTCGAACACCCTCCGAACATCCGGGTCCCTAGGTTAATGAGGAAAATGTAGGACACGGACTAGGATACGAAAAAGGACAAGGGGACACTTTAGTGGCTTAATCAAAGAAAGAATGCCTAGTATCACTTCCTAAGTACGCCAAAGATTCCGTAACGATTCAACACAGATATCAAACACAATTAGGCATGAACATGAGAAGAAACTCCTAAACTAAGAATTTAAGACACAAAAGACGGGATATGGGTAAAACTTACTTAAAAACGAACTCAACACTTAGACCATTCATCCTTTAAGCATGCAAACGAGTTGTGATGTAGAGGAACACTCAAGATTACATCAAACTATTGCCAACTCAGAACCTCATGAGCATGGGCCAAGTTGTGTTACACCAAAAATTATGTACGACGGAAGGATTGTTTACTCCAAAAGTTAAAAAAAAAAAAACCAAAAACCAAAAACAAAAATATAGCCATATATTTCCCTCCCCCCAACTTGAAAGATGCTATGCCCTCATAGCATGGAGAACAACAGTATTGAGAGGGAGGAAACAAAAGATGTACCTCCGGGGGAATGTCAACCCCCGTATACCTCGACCAAGTTGGAGGCTTTGTGTCATTGCCCACGTTCGATCCGGAGTTATGTGCTTCCAAGGCTTCACTCCTTCGGTCGGAACCACCAGCTAGTCACACAGGGCCATGGTCAAAGCTTTATTGGCCTAACAACCGCGACACATAGCCGCACCCATGCTTAGGGCTCCTGAATGCCTCAATCACTTCGACGGCAGACCCAAACCACCAAGGCTGGTGTGGTAGCATGTTAACCCTGCAGAAGCGGAATTGTACGAAGGATCTACCAGCAGGAAAATGACGTTAGAACCGCCCGGCTCGTGGTATCCGGGCAACAAACAAACAAACAAAAAGAGAAACATAAAAGAACACCACCCGATTTTCACGCAATCTTACGAGTCATACTTTTCTTCCCGAGTCTCACCGAGTAGACAAGACACGGGTGGCTATACTAGACAGTCGAATTTGTTACATCATGCCCGAAGTAAAATCTACCGCTTGACCTCGCCAAGCAATTAAGCCCAGCGTTCCCTACGATCGAAACAAAGTGAGACAAGACAGAGCCTAGCGCCAAAGCACGGGAATATCAAGTCTCACCCAAAGACCTAAACTGCCCCCGATAGGGACATATCTGGTGAGCAAGGATCATTAACGGCAAACTACCACAAAGAAGGGCTAATTAAAGCCCGATACAATGATGCATTAGTGAAATCTCCGAATTTGAAAATCCCAAAACGAAACAAACAGGCTAATATGTACAATGGTAAACATTGCCCTTACTAACCGGAGCTGGGCACACGATTCTTATTTTAGTAGCGGCGTGCGGAGCTACAAATACCCAAGTCAATGGTGGGTACCCCCTACCCGGGGGCCGGGTCCGACAAACAGTTAAGTTCAGCGGTTACGCTTTCGCTCCCAGTGCAAATTTAGTTTAAACCGAGCTAAGACACAAGAGCATCGGAATAAAAAGAATTTCCCAATACCTCATCAGGTTCCCCAACTTCAAAAGTACCAAGGAAGGGCTTAAGTCGTTGGCCATTAACTTTGAAAACATTTCCATTGGACTCATTTTCAATTTCTATGGCCCCGTGAGGGGCGACTGACTTAACCACATAAGGACCGGCCCAATGGGACCTTAACTTACCAGCAAATAGATGCAACTTAGAATTATATAAAAGCACTTTTTGGCCTACTTCAAAGTCCTTTCTAAGAATAGATTTATCATGCATAGCTTTGACTTTGCTTTTATAAGAACTAGAGCGATCATAAGTATCGGACCTTATTTCCTCGAGTTCATTAAGTTGAAGCTTCCTTTTAGCACCGGCAAGCGGCAGGGAGGCATTCATTTTCTTGATAGCCCAATATGCTTTATGCTCCAACTCCACCGGAAGATGACACGGCTTTCCATACACAAGCCGATACGGCGACATTCCCAGCACCGTCTTAAAAGCAGTACGGTAAGCCCACAAAGCGTCGGTCAACCGAAGTGACCAATCCTTGCGGGTAGGATTAACCGTCTTCTCAAGTATGCCCTTTATCTCCCGATTGGCGAGCTCGGCTTGACTGTTAGTCTGAGGATGATAAGCCGTCGATACCTTGTGCACGATTGCATATTTCTTCATCAAGGCCGCGAACGACCTATTACAGAAATGCGTGCCTTGGTCACTGATTATAGCTCGTGGCATCCCAAACCGTGCCAGAATGTGCTCCCGGAGAAACTCAACTACCACTTGGGCATCATTGGTACGAGTGGGGATGGCCTCCACCCACTTGCTGACGTAATCAACCGCAAGCAAGATGTAGAGGTAGCCGTATGACGTAGGAAAAGGCCCCATAAAATCTATGCCCCAACAATCAAAAACTTCGATGATTAGGATGGGATTTTGGGGCATCTCGTTGCGGCGGGTAATTTTTCCCAAGGCTTGACACCGTTCGCAAGTCCTAGTATACTCGAACGTGTCTTTGAACAAAGAAGGCCAATAGAAACCGCATTGTAGGATTTTAGCCGCGGTTTTCTTGAAAGAGAAGTGGCCGCCACAAGCCTCCTTGTGACAGAAGTCCATGATGCTTCGATGCTCAGAGTCCGGAACGCAACGCCGGATGATTTGATCTGGGCAATACTTAAACAAGTAGGGATCATCAAAGGAAAACCTTTTCACCCTCGAGAGAAAACACTTCCGCTCTTGCGAAGTCCAATGCGTCGGAAGTAACCCCGTTGCCAAATAATTGACAATATCCGCGAACCACGGGGTACTCGAGACACCAAATAATTGCTCGTCCGGGAACGTGTCGAGGATTGGCAATTTGGTAGTACGATCTTCAAACTCCATTCTGGACAAGTGGTCGGCGACCACATTTTTCACTCCCTTCTTGTCCTTGATGGTTATATCGAACTCTTGAAGCAAGAGAATCCATCGAATGAGTCGAGCCTTAGCATCTTGCTTGGTGAGCAAGTACTTGAGGGCGGCATGATCAATGTAAATGACAATAGGCGAACCAATCAAGTAGGAGCGAAATTTGTCCAACGCAAAAACTACCGCAAGCAACTCCTTTTCCGTAGTGGAGTAATTCATTTGAGCATCGTTCAAGGTTTTGCTTGCGTAGGAGATAACACAAGGTTTCTTATCCCTTCTTTGGCCTAAAACAGCCCCGACCGCGTAATCACTCGCGTCGCACATAAGTTCGAACGGGAGGTTCCAATCGGGGCTTTGTACAATGGGCGGAGTTGTAAGACTTAACTTGAGCTTGCGAAAAGCGTCCTCACAATCATTCGTCCACTCAAAAGGGACGTCTTTCGAAAGAAGGTGGCATAATGGCCGAGAAATGGCACTAAAGTCTTTGATGAATCGCCGGTAGAATCCAGCATGCCCGAGGAAGGATCGGATATCCTTAATGCACTTGGGAGTAGGGAGATTGGCTATGAGATCAATTTTTGACTTGTCAACCTCAATGCCCTTCAATGACACGATATGGCCCAACACGATGCCTTGCGTTACCATAAAATGGCATTTTTCCCAATTGAGAACAAGGTTCTTTTCCTCGCACCGTTCCAACACTCTATCAAGGTTGGCCAAGCATGACTCAAACGAGTCTCCGAAAACCGAGAAATCGTCCATAAAAATCTCGACGATCTTCTCCACCATGTCACTAAATATACCTCCCATACACCTCGAGAAAGTGCCGGGAGCGTTGCACAAGCCGAACGGCATGCGCCTATAAGCGAAAGTCCCGAATGGGCATGTAAATGTAGTCTTTTCTTGGTCGGCCATGGCAACCTCAATCTGGTTATACCCGGAATAGCCATCGAGAAAGCAATAAAAGGCATGGCCAGCTACCCGCTCCAAAATCTGATCGATGAACGGAAGCGGGAAATGGTCCTTCCGAGTTACCGCATTTAGCTTGCGGTAATCGATGCAAACACGCCACCCGGTGACGGTTCGGGTTGGCACAAGCTCATCTTGGTCATTTTTCACCACCGTCACTCCCGACTTCTTAGGCACCACTTGGATAGGGCTCACCCATTTTGAATCCGCAATCGAGTAGATTATCCCTACGTCCAATAATTTCAACACCTCCGCTCGCACCACATCCTTCATATTGGGATTTAACCGCCGTTGTGGTTGACGTGACGGTTTCACATTATCTTCGAGATAAATGTGATGCGTGCAAAGGGAGGGAGAGATTCCTTGAATATCGGCTATGGTCCACCCAATAGCCTTCTTGTGCCTTCTCAAGAGTGCAAGCAACTCCAACTCTTGAAGATTCCCAAGAGTGGAGGATATGACCATCGGAAAAGTTTCATTGTCGCCAAGATAGGCATATTTCAATGTCTCCGGTAGTACTTTCAAATCAAGCTTAGGCGGCTCAACACTAGATGGCAAAGTCTTCTTCTCAATGGGCGGCAACTCCTCAAAAGTAGGGATCCACGGTTCCGCTCCACACAATTCCTCCTTGTCAAGCATAGAGTAAAGGTACCCAACCTCCGGCGATTCTAGAAAATCGGCTTCCTCGGCGGTAAGACATACCTCCAAAGAATCCTTGTATAATAGCTCATCCACATGATCTTGAACTAAAGAGTCAATACAACTGACATCTTGAATCTCATTGTCATCCCCCATTTGGCTTCCAACATGAAATACATTGACGGCCATCTTCATATTCCCGAAAGTCATGTTCACTAGTCCACTCCGGCAATTAATGACAGAATCCGAGGTGGCTAGAAACGCCCGTCCGAGAATAACGGGGGTTGAAGCCGGAGAAGAAGCCATGGGGCAAGTGTCCAGCACCACAAAATCCACCGGATACACAAAGTTGTCAACCTAAACCAAGACATCCTCCACGACGCCCCTTGGGACGCGGATACTCCTATCCGCCAATTGCAACGTGACTCGGGTTGGTTTCATCTCCCCGAGGCCAAGCTCTTCATAGACCGAGTATGGGAGCAAATTAACGCTCGCTCTCAAATCCAACAAGGCTTGTTCTATCCTTTTTCCCCCAATCATGACAGAAATAGTAGGACACCCCGGGTCCTTGTACTTTGGCGCAACGTTTGTTTGAATGATCGAGCTCACTTGTTCGGTGAGAAAGACCTTCTTTTGGACGTTGAGCTTGCGCTTTTGAGTACACAAGTCTTTCAAAAATTTGGCATACGAAGGTATTTGCTTGATAGCATCCATGATTGGGATGTTGATCTTGACTTGTTTAAAAAGCTCATATATTTCCGCATTGGCCACGGAATTAGTCGGTGCTTTCAACCTTTGAGGATAGGGTGCCGGTACGGGAGAAACTTGTGGAACCGGAGGGATATTGTCCACCACCTTTGGAACTTGCTTGGGAGATTCCCCAAGCAATGATGGTTGAGTTGGCCCCGGAGCAGTCTTTAGAAATGTTGTCATTGGTGGATCGACAACCGCATTATCAACCGTCTTCCCACTCCGCAAAGAAATTATTGATTTGGCTTGCTCGGGGTTATTCACCGAAGAGCTACCAACCAAGTGTTGACCTTGAGGGTTTGCTTGAGGTTGAGCGGGAAATTTGCCTCGCTCTTGTTGTAGAAGACCAACCGAAGTAGCTAGCTTCCCCATTTGGGTTCTCATATCCCCGAGAGATTGTGTAGTTTGATCGTTCATGGCGGTTTGCATTTGGAAGAAGGATTGCATCGTATCTTCCCATGATCGCCTTTGGGGAGGAGGTTGGAATTGGCCTTGACCTTGAGATGATTGGCCTTGTGAGGATTGGCTTTGCGAGAAACCCGAAGGGTTAAATCCGGGAGGCCCTTGACTTTGTTGAAAACGTGGTGGCCTAAAGTTTTGAGAGGGACGCCATGTTTGAGCTTGAATCGGTGGTTGGCCTTGAAATTGTCCCACCTCATTAGGTTGGTTCCAACGGAACGCCGGATTTTGCCTTAAAGCTGGGTTGAAAATATTCGGGTATGGTTCATACCGTTGAATAGCACTCACTTCTTCCGGAGTCATACTATTCAGAACATTCTTGAGCACGGGGATATTGAAACATTCACCGGTAGAATGCCCCGCCATTTCACATATAGAACATACCTCTTCCACCTTGATGACGGACTTGACCTCGTGAGAACCTTTCAACTCCATTTGTTCCAACTTACGAGTGAGCTGATCTACCTTAGTCTCAAGAGCAGTGGTCATGGAAATAGGTTCGGCCAATGAAAATTTACCGGAGCCACTCGGGCCTTGGTTTGCCATGGCCCGCTCGCCCACGTCGACAACGTTCCACGATTGATTCTTAACTGCCAATTGGTCCAAATAATCCCATGCATCCCCAGCCGTTTTATCAAGAAAATCCCCTTCAACCATTGTGTCAATGAGTTGGTAACTCGATTGGGAACAACCATTCCAGAAATGGCTGATCAACTGAGTCGTGTCGAGGCCATGATGTGGAAGCGAAGCAACCAAATCCTTGAAACGCTCCCAGTATTTATAAAAAGTTTCCCCCTCTCGTTGCTTGAAGTTCTGGATTTGTTCTTTGAGGAGCTTCGTTCGATGAACCGAAAAGAACTTCTTATGGAACTCGGCCTTGACAACAGCCCAATTTCGCAATGACTGAGGTTTAAGAGAGGTGAACCATTGCTTCGCCTTATCCTTGAGGGAAAAGGGAAACAACCTCAATCGTGCGTTCTCCAACCGTGGAGCATCCGAGGTGAAAGTGTTGATGAGATCCTCAAAATCTCGGATATGGTCATATGTGCTCTCACGATCCAGCCCGTGGAATTGCGGCAAAAGATTGTGATAGCCATACTTGAAATCAAAAGAGTTAGCATTAGTAGGCGCAGGGAGGACGATGGGGGATTGCTGAACCGGACTTCCCGGATTCAAGATATCCCTCAAAGTCCTCGCCGGTGGTGGTGGTTCACCCATTCTCCTTTTTGGTCGGCGACCCCGCGGACGTGAAGGAGATTTTAATCTCGGACGTCTACTAACAAACGGAGGAGATCTTCCTCTAGGGGTTCCTTGAGGCGATAGTGAACGACAAAGCCTATTAGAGTTTGGACTCCGATAGAAACCAGTCATGCACTACCAACTCACTAGGAGAATTATTGAAAAAGTCCAACCACCCAATAAACCGAAACAAAGCTATTCTATAACTTGGAAAAAAAAGAACAACAAAGAAAAGAAAACAAGCTATACTTATGCTAGCTTCGTTACACCTCAAGTCGATATGAAGATCGGTTAGAGGTTTCCGCTAGAATGAGTACAAGTTGCTTGAAGTAAAAGAAACGGGATACTTACAAAGGTTTGTCGAACCTCCAAATAAGCGAAAATAAGAAGTTCCCCGGCAACGGCGCCAAAATTTGCTTAATTCCGCAACCTAACCTCTTAGAAAGGCTTGCACCCAAGCATTGGGCTAGGTCATTGATAGCATATAAACCGGAAGACCGGATCGTTCCCACAGAGAAATCTTCTTCAGCGAATTCGGATTAGATGTAAAGTATGGAGTCTCGGCTTTCAAGCGGCCAACTATGGTGTTTGATTCGATTGACGAAAGAGAACTTGAAAATGAACTAGATTAAGATGGTCGAGTCAAAAGGGATTGATTTACCCACGACTTAGCCATTCAAATGGTTCCTTCATCTAACTCGAGTGTGGACCGAAACCATTCGGATTCCACTAGGAGAATTGAAACTGAAGACTACTTGTAACTTAATTCAAAGCTCTAATTCAAACTGAACTCATTTAATGCAAGTGAGAGACGAAAAAGGATCGTTCGCACGCATAAGATTAGCAAGCACGTAGCATAAGGCGATAGACCTCATTGATCAAAGAAGCTACCGACCTCATGATCAAAGCTAGAAATCATGGGTTTAATTCATTCAAAACTTTGAGATTAAGCTAAAGCTTAGGCGAAACCATTTAAACGACTAATCCATGGAGCAAACCTCACCCCATGACCGAACCGATTAACTACTCACTCATAGCAAAAAGACTAGAAATTATGCTAGGGAATGAAAACATGATTCACCGATGAAAACGGAAATAAACTTGATTTTATAAAGGATCTAGCTTGTAACTTCAACGTTAACAAACGAGAATTAAACAAACAACCAAAACTTACTTGTGCTCTTGAGGAATTGAATGCAAAGCTTCGGAAGAAATAACTAAGTAGCTCTTAAAACATAAAAGACTTAAAATCTAGAAAATTACATAATGGCCAAAAAAGGCATAAAAGACTATAAATAGGCTAAAACAATCAGCCAAAAAGTGGACCAAAAGGCCCCCAAAATATCCCAAAAACAAGCCTAAAGTGGAAATTTTCCATAAATGGAAAGTTGACAAAGTCTGCAATTTCTGCTGGACGAAGGAACAAGGTACCGGTACCTCAAAAACGAGGTATCGGTACCCAGCCAACTGATGGTCATTTCAGCAGAATGGTACCGGTACCTCAAAAACGAGGTACCGATACCTCTGCCTGTTTTCTGCAGTTTTGGGCAGCTTGGCCTGCCATGCTTCGGCTTGTCCCGACGGCCTTCCAACGCTTCATTATATGATCAACGGGACTTGGAGGAGGTATGCCTTGTAGCCTTGGACTCTCGGATGTCCTCGGGGGCCATCCTCAATGAATAAGCCTTGCTTGAAACACCTTGGCACGTTCCGCGCCGAATTTGACCACCGGCCCATCTTCGAAGCTTTTTGCACCACCATTAGGCTTTGGTGACAATGACATGAGTACCGGCGGGTACTTGGACACTTGGTTTATCCCAGAACGTCACTTGGCATTCAAAACCGCCCTTTAAGCACGTTCAACCTGAAATGCTCACAAAAATACCTTACGAGCAAAAATGAATAAAAACGACGACTAAAGCATAGAAAAGCCACAAATTAGAGGATTAAAGCCCCAAGATCGTATGATCTTGGTTGCTAATCAATTTCCTTCTTTGTCCCTCATTCTCATATTCAAATTCAAACACAAAAGTGGAGGAAAAATGAATTAGATTTTAAAAAGTAATCATTATATTTTTGAAAATTAAGAAGGGACTTTTGGAAAATCCTATTATTCGGATGAGTGATAATTGTGTTCCCTTAACAAATTTAATTTCCCAAAAAAATACTATTTAATTCATGCTTATAGCAGTTTGACCTTTGTTCGAATTTTGATTGATCATTTGTAGAGGTGTCAAATGGGCCGTGCCATGCCGACATGGCCCGTTTAACTCTGTGCTTCGTGCCGTGCCGTGTCGTGCCGGCCCGTTTACAGTATTTACTCAAATCGTGTCGTGTTGTGTCGTGCCGTGCCGTTTGTTAATCGTGTTGTATCATGCCAGCCCGTTTACTTAAATCGTGTTGTGTCGTGTCGGCCCGTTTTCTTGAATCGTGTCGGCTCGTGTCGTGTCGTGCCGGCCCATTTTCTTAAATCGTGTCGTGTCGTGCCGGCCCGTTTTCTTAAATCGTGTCGTGCCGTGCCGTTTTCAATCGTGTCAAGACGTGCCAACCCGTTTACTTAATCGTGTCGGGTCGGACCGTGCCATTTTAAATAAATTCCTTCAATGATGGATGATGATAATGTCTTATATAGGTTGAACAATGAGAAATAGTCCCAGGATACGAATTTTGTTTAGTCCTTGTCTTGGTATTTATTTGGGAAGCTGGTGTTGGTACACATTCTAGGGTATTGACTAATTTTCCAGCCAAGATATTTGATCCATCTTTTTTATAAATTTGTTCTTTTTATCTTATGGTTCTTCTCTTCCATCTTCTTGGATTTTATAGTAACTTTTGTCATAGGCATTTATTTACGTAAATTGGGAACTTTGTTAAACTTTGCTATGAAAGCTTGGTTGGTTGTTACGCTCCGTTCGAATATAGATGTTATTCTTGTCTGTCTGTTTGAATGTGACTTCCAATTTTTGTTCCAATTCCACACTAAGAATGATAAGAATGATGAGAATGTGACTTTCGAATATAGTTGTTATTTTTGTTCCAATTCTACCCATTCAATAAGAATGATAATGGTGTCCCTGGACCCTGATCAATCATATGCAAAATGAAGTAAAATTTAACAATTAAAAAAATAACATTACAAATGGTCCTAACTAGAATGTACCAAAGCTACATTTGATTTGATGAACAACTGGAATGTACCGAAGCTGCGGCACATTAACAAAACCATTACAATTGCAGCTCACACCTACTGAAACAACAAATTCTATAGCAGTCTAGCAGAAAACCAAAACCACCTTGAAAACCAATCAAAAGCTCCAAAAGCATTCATTTGAACCAACAAGGCCGAATGCCTCCGAATGCTTGAACTTCGGATTTCGGAATGCCTCAAACTGAACTCCACATGAGAATGGTGGAATGATCTTGGATATATAGTCTACTTGGAAGGCCAAAAGCACCAAGGTACAGCCCCCCATGGTTTCCTGGAGCTGCACCTCACGGACTGCACGTCTACACACAAACAGTAGCAGACTTGTACCATCTTTGAGTAGCAAACAAACAGCAGCAACAAAACCGTTCAACTGTTGGACTGCACACAACAGAAAAACAGCGAGATACACTAAAAACAGTGAATGGACTTCCTCTAAGTAGAGGCAAAACAGAGTTCACCAATACAACGAAAGCGAAAAAACCACCACATGAGGATACCTTCTTTGATCTTCTAGAAATGAGGTAAAAACTTGCGATAAAATTCAAACAACATATCCAAATGGAGTATCGGCGAAGCTACTTAGACTTCGTACAGTACTCGAGTTATTCATTTTGATCCACTTAACTCAAAGGAAGATTATTTACCAACCTAAACCATCATTTCAAAGGAAGGGCATGCTGCATGCATATGCCTTAAAGAGATATGAAACAAGTATCGAAGAGAAAAAAGGTTCTAGAGCCAGGGTGTAAACCCTCATTGTCAAAATGAATATTTTGAGGATCCATCTCTTATAAAAAATTGAAAACAAAATAGAGAAAATTAGTACACTAGAATATTAGTTTAAAACAACAAAATAAGTTAATAACCTACATGTGCAGAAAACCTAGAATGTACAAATAGAGCAAAATAAACTGTATTCAAAATTTGACCAACTACCAATTTTAAACTATAGTAAGTAGCAACTATACCAAAACTATACCAAAATCAACTGTATTCAAAACTATAGTAAGTAGCAACTACCAATTTTAATTACCACTATATATAGCAAGTAGCAACTACAAACAGTGCATGCCTATAACAAAATCATCAGATCTGGCCATTTCTAGAATATACGAAATATCAACAATGCATGTGTGTACTAATATACGAAATTAGTGCAGGTGTGTGTGTACAAAATCAACAAAAGCCATTTCGTAACCCTAATTTCATAAATTAGTAACAAAAGTGAAAAGCCCTAATTCCGTAACCCTAATTTCATAGATTAGTAACAATTAACAAAAGTCCTAATTTCGTAACCCTAATTTCAGAAATTAGTAACAATTAACAAAAGCCCTAATTTCGTAACCTTAATTTGAGAAATTAGTAACAATTAACAAAAGCCTTAATTTTGTAACCCTAATTTCAAAAACCAGATCAAAACCCTATTTTCAGAAACCCTAATTACAGTAGTCAATAGATAACGATAAGTGGAGACTGGAGAGTGAAGTGATAGAGGTACCTGTGAGAGAGAGAGAGAGAGAGATACGGTGACTAGTGAGTGAGTCGGTGAGTTGAGGACCTGAGGTGATGAGAGAGTCGGACTGTCAGAGAGACAGAGACGTTGAGAGAGTGAGATGATGATGGTCACTGAGTTCAGATCTGATCTCTTCACTTGTGATGGTCACCGTCGTACCGACTCACCGTTTGAGAGTAGAGAGAGAGAGGAGAGCAGCAAGACAGAGAGAGGTGTGACCAGTGAGTCAGAGAAAGAGAGTGAGAGAGGTGAATGAATCAGTGAGAGAGGTGATTCAGGTGAATGAATCGATATATCGTGCCAGAATCCTAACGTTGGGGCTCGTTAGAGGACCAGAGGTGAGGACAGAGAGACGTTGAGAGACAGAGAGAGTCTGAAAGTTCGAGAGAGATCGGAGAATGAGATGTTTGCTAGGGCAGCATCTCATTCGTTTTATATGATCTGTGTGTTCATGTGCATACAAGACACCATAATCCATATGCACCAACTTATCGAAAATTCTCGTAGAGTCCTGTAGTGCATCACTCGAGGGCCGCCCGAACTGTTTTTTGAAAATCGGAACCGTCTATCTTTTATGTGGGAGGGATTATATCATCTTGCCAAAAATGAAGTAAATTGGTTATCGTTATATACTTGATTGTTTATAACGTTCATTTTTCTATTAATGAATCTACGTCCCGATGAAGGAGTTTTTAAAACCCGATAGACCCAAAAATTGGTGAGAGTCATTAAAACACAGAGAATAACAAAATGAACGGTATGGATCGTCATATTTGTTTTGTGATCGTGTGGCTACCGTACATTATATTATAGCAGAATATCTTGGTTCATAACCAACTAAGTTCAATGTATATATTTGAAAGGTAGCTGCAAACACTTTTTCCCGAATGTTCGATCTAAACCGTTATGATTTAACGTCTTATCAAATTTATCATTCTCACCTCAATAGGTGATAATCGAATGTCGGAAACCACATGATTAGAACACATTCGGTGCTTCTAGAGGCATTAAAGTCCTATAATACACTACTTGAGGGCCGCCTAAGCTATTTTTTAAAAATCGGAACCATCTAACTTTTATGTGGGAGGGATTGGATCATTCATGCTAATAATCAAGTAAAATGCTTATCGCTACATACTTGATCGGACGTTAAAAAAATTCAATCAACAATGAATCAGCGTGCCGATGAAAGAGCTTTCAAAATCTGACGCACGAAAAAATTGGATCCAATGATTAAAACACTAAGCACAACAAAATGAACGCATTGAATGGTATCTATCGTCGTGATTGCGTTGCGATTGTGTGGCTACTGCTTGATGGCCTCGTTTTTATATAATAGAGCTACATATTATATACTAATTTTTCAAATTTATAACATAAGTTAATTGGTGGCATAGTGGTTTGTTTGTGTATGAAAGAACCTAAGAACCTGGGTTCAAGTCCTAGTCTAGACAACCCCTTTTTATTTATTTATTTTCCTTATTTCTACTATGTATTTTTTTTCTTTTTTGTTTGACACTTTTTTTTCTTATTTCTCGTTAGATTTGGGATAAATAATATATGACTCTTGTACATTTCCTTTCGTATTAATTACTCTTGCACCATTAATATTTTGATAAGTTTTTTTTAATTTTACTTGTTATCTTGTAATGTTAAATTTACAAACCAAAGGTCCAAAGCCTATTTTACTAACAAAAACAAAACAAATATTTTTTTACCGAATAAAAATTAATAATTTTTTTAAAGTAAAAAAATGATTTTTTTAAAAACATGATTTTTGTAAGAAATTGTTTTTTTTAAAATTAAATATCTTAGCTGTTTACCTTTAAAAAAAGGTAAACAAATATTTTTTACCGAATAGAAATTGTTTAATTTTTTTAAATTAAAAAAAAAAGACATTTGGCTTTTCTTTTTCTTTTTTTTTCCGTGCCTCGTGCCATGCCCGTGTCGTGCCCATGCCCGTGCCTGTGCTTTGCTAGAACCATGCCGTGTCGTTCCTGTCCAAGTTCCGTGCCCGTGTCGTGCCAGGCCAACTTTTGTGCGGTGCCCGTGCTGTGCCGCCCACTTCTGTGCCTGTGCCGTGCCTCGGGCCCACTAAAATCGTAACGTGTCAGGCCAAGACCATGCCTGTGATGTGTCATGCCACCCTGTGCCCATGCCATGCCGTGCCGTGCCGGCACGGCCCATTTGACACCTCTAATCATTTGTCGGATATTACATCCTAGGGTTGGGTGCATAAAGATTCTTTCTAAACCCCAGGCCCTTATCTCATCAGTCCATGGCCCAACTTTAACCAACCATAGGGCCGGCCTTGGGCTAAAGCCCAAGGTGCGGCGGCTTTAAGCCTCAAAATTTGAGCAAAAATTAGGACCTCATTTTCTATAAAAAAAAAAAAACCGTATATATGATATATAAAATGTTCCTTGTTTCAATGTAGAAAGGCATTTGGCACCAGATGTGCATGCAAAGACTTTAAAGCAAGGGGTCTCTAGTTCAAGTCTTGGGAGGGACCTCTTATAATATTATTTTTTGCCTTATTATACTGTAGGATTACTTACGGTATCACTTTACATTCTATATAAGTTTTTGAGAAATTTTTGTTATTTTCTTTTGTTTGTTGCAATCTTACTTTTAATATCAAATTCACAAAAAAATCACTGTCGACAATAAATAAACCAAAATAATTTGTTTTCGCTCAACAAACTTTGATAAAAAAAAAAAAAAAGAGGGGTTAAAATTAATTATTTTTTATTGCTAAAAATAGTATTATTACAAGAGTAAAGTTAATAACATGATTAGCTAGAGAAAACGAATAGTGTAAGCAATACTTCATTGTGTTTGTTTTATTTTTTTCTAATTGTAAAAGAATTTTAAAGTTTATTTTAGTTAGAAACTAAAAATACCATGTTTTATTTTTTATCTGTATTAGTCACCTATAATGATTTTTTTTTTTAACAATAACCTAGGGCCTCCATTAAAAATTTGCTTTAGGCCTCGAAAATGTCAGGGCCGGCCCTGACCAACTAGTAGCTTTTAACCCAACCCGGCCCGTTCCTTTAAACTTCTCTAACCCATAAAGTGTTCTATCTACTTGTCTTCTGTTATTCTACTACCCTCATGGGGTTGCACGGCTCACCCTCGGTCCTAACATTCCACCAAGCACTCGCGTTCCTGGCGAGAATTCAAATCTCACTTTTACGGGATTTGAGATGGACCCCGCAAAGATGTATGTGCATGAGATCAGTTTCACATTGTCTATGCATACATACTTTTTTGAAAATCATTTGGGACGAAGATATTGATCTTCGGGGTCTGTGAGTGCAACCTCCAAGTTCGAATCATGGCTCCGCCACTACTCATGGGTCTAAATTTGTTCATTGCCAAAAAGTTTTTTTTTTTTTCAATCTTGTCAAATAGTTGACTCCTTTATTTTATTTTATTTTATTTTGGTAAGCAGTTGACTCCATTTTTTGTTTCTTTTCCCTTTGGAAACCACCATATAAATGTACTATGTAGAAATCGAATTCATCCCAATGTGACTACTGTATTTTCGGAGTCAGTGCCAAAATATGATGAGTATAATTTGAAATGGGAAATGATTTTACCACACCCTTTTTTTGATAATGCCACACCCAGCAAGTGTATTTTTGCACCAAAAAATACACTTGCAAGGTGTGGCATTATCAAAAAAGGGTGTGACAAAATCACTACCCTTTGAAATTGGATGAATCCTAAAAATTCACATCATACAGTACATAAAATTTGTACTTCCACACATCCTATTCCCAGTTTTAGTAACAATCATTCGAGGACAAAGCTTAACATAGATTACAAGTTTTTCAACTACTCAATTTTATACTCCCTCCGTCCCGTTTTGTTTGTCCTTTTTTACTATTTGGGACCTCCGATTGTTTATTTTTTTCAATTATACTTATATATGCAATATGGATCTTATTTGATACTCCCTCCGTCCAATTTTCTTTGTCTTTTTTTGATATTCGTGTCAATTTTCAATCGCTTATATCTTTCATTATGAATCTCAAAAAATATGCAATATGGATCTTGTTTGATAGTTCTCGATTAAGTATATAATACAAAGTTTTCAAAATTATGAAAAATATTATAGATTGAGAGATATAAGCGTTTAAAGAATTGCGCGAATAACGAAGACAAACATAATGGAACGGAGGGAGTACATCTCAATTAAGAGCATCTCTAGTGGTTTGGTTAAAAATTGTGTGTTATATGACGTTTAGTGTACAAAGTATGTCTCATTTTTTGATGTTAAGAATTTGTAAATTTAAGAAGTGATTATGTATTGTAGTGGTGTAGTTAAGACATGTGGTAAGGTGGGTTAAAAGATACTCCCTCCGTCCCGATTTGTTTGTCTATTTTTTAGAACTCAACTTTTTTAGGGAACATAATGATTACATTTATAAACACTTAGGTCATGTTTGGTAACCATTCTATTTTCAGTTTTCAGTTTTCATTTTTAGAATTTTCAAAAATTAAATTTGAAAGTTTGTTTGGTGCACTACTTCCACTTCCAAATTCTAGTAATCACTTTCACTATTTTCATAATTTGAGGAAGTAACAAAACTCAACTTTTACTATTTTCAAAAACAAAAAACTGGATGCCAAAAAAAGGCTCCGCTAGGACCGCTACAGTGTCAGGCACTCAACCCAGCCTATTCGTTGGTTCGAATCCTGGAGCTCTCTCTCTCTCTCTCTCTCTCTCTCTCTCTCTCTGTAACAACCCGGATTTTCAACCCATTTTTTTTTTTAATAATAGCGTTAATATTATTAGATCTTTATTATTATTATTTTTCCTTAATAGATAAATACAAAAAAATAAGTATATTATCTTATTTATCTCTTTTATTTTTTATAGTTGCATGCATGTTTAGAACTCCTTCCATCTCTCCCTCTCCTACTCCTACTCAATCTCTACTTCCTCCCTAATCCTATTTTTCGTCCATCTCAAAGCCCAAGAGTTAGAATCCCATTAAAACTCAAACTTACATCCCTCATCCAAATTCTCCTATAAATATCCCATTACTTCGACCCTAGGGCACACCACGCTACTCCACAAAAACCAAAAACCAACTCCATTCTCGTCCATATCACGTACCACTGTTCACGGCCTGTTTCTTCCTAGCTAATGTCGTTTTTAGGCCAAAGTTCCTTCACGAAAGTTGTAGAGGGCGTCGAGGGCTTCGATTTCAACCCAAGAATCACTCCAAACGATCGAGTATTGATAGAGTTATAGCTGTCCAAAGTTCAGTGAAATTTTCGGATTTCTGTTCCAGACAGCACACAGGACTTATGAAAATCCCCGCTTTTCTCCTAATTCGAATGGTTTTCGGGCTTAGACTTCTTCACGAAAGTTGTAGAGCGTTTCAAGATCTTTGCGTTAGACACAAGAATCGTCCAAAAAGGCAGAGGTTTGGTCAAGTTATTCCAGTCCAAAATTACTGCTAGAATATCGATTTTTCGTCGCCAAACAAAAATCCACCGGACTCCACCGAATCGTTTTGTCCGGATTAAAGGTACTATAATCTATTCCAATCACTCCTCTAAGTATATTTAATGTTTTTAGGCCTAACCCATAGTCCCCCAAGGTCCCATGCATCAAAACCGTAGCGAAAAACGGAAAAAAAACCAAATCTGGGCCCTTGCGGCCGCAACCTGCGGACCGCAAGAACCAGCCGCGAGTTCGCGGCGAGGTGCTCCACCGCAAGGTTGACCGGTCCAACCTCGCGGTTTGGACAGTTTTGTTCCGAATTCGTTTTTCGACCCTCCGAACATCGTTTTTGACGCCCGATCTATTTTTCCTAGACTCCTAACACCTCAAAAATCATAACTTGTTAATGTCATATTTTTTTATTTATTATCTTTTTATTAATTATTTATTTGATTTCATGTAAAATTTTGCAAACGAAAAATCCATACGACCTTCTAAACCATTTTATAAATTCCCATACTATTTTTTTTTGTTTCTTTACATCATAAAGATGATATGTTATTAATCTCGACATATTTTATTTATTAAATAATTTATTATCTATTTATTCTACTTTTGACAACTTTAAAAATCATTTTTATTTTAAAAACAATTCCGTAACCCTCCGAACCCACTTGATGATACTCGAACAGGTTACGTAGAACACTAGGACTCCTTTAGAGCCATGCTACCTATTCTAGTGTTATTAATTACTTATTGTATTTATTATGATCGTTAATCGATTTATTTTCCTAAACAAAAATTTATACAAGCCTAGATTATATTCTTTTTATTAAAACTTTTATTTATTAAAAGTTCCTTACCTTATTAATGACTTGTTGATCATACAGAACTAAGGGCAACGGCCCATTCATAAAAGGTTATGTGATTTAATGCATATTGTTTATTTCAATTATTATCCTGTTTGCCTAATTATTATTTCCAACTGCTGATTGATATGTTAGATTGGATCCTAGAGACATGGGGTGGTATGCGAAATAGAAATCACCTAGACGATGATAAGTAATGGATGAATTGGAAAAGTTTTTGTTTTAGATTGCCTGCAGGCGTGATTTTGAAACTGGCAGAGTAAGCCCAGTGTTGTGTGATGATTTTGAAACTGGCAGAGTAAGCCCAGTGTTGAGTGATGAATTGATACTGGCAAAGTAAGCCCAGTGATGAATGTGATTTATAACTGGCAGAGTAAGCCCAGTGTTGAGTGATGTGATTTGAAACTGGCAAAGTAAGCCCAGTGTTGAGTGATGTTTTGATACTGGCAAAGTAAGCCCAGTGATGATTGTGAAGTGGTACATAAGATAGGCGAACCCTAGTTATGATTCAGGCATGGTAAGCTTTCTTTTGTTGTAATGAGAGGGATACACACTGGGTACATAACTTAGGTGCAATCCGCGACAGCAAAAGAAAGTGACCCCATGGGACAGAGCATGGCTAGCGGTTGGGGAGGAAAGATCTCGTGGATTGAGATCTTAGATTTCACGATAGATTAATGGATAGTAATAAATCGATTAATGTGATATATCTCTGATTTGCTTTTTCGTATCATTATTATCTTGTTGCTTGCTAGTTGTAAAGTAAGAGAGGTGGTTGGGTTGGATTATTCTACTGGGTGATTTATCACTCACGGATACGTCTGTATCCTGGTAAATCGATTGCTTCGGCGATCAATTTGCCAGAGGGCGCAGGATTCAATGGAGAGGATTCAACGATGGTGCAGTTCGACACAAGAAGAATATCAGGAATAGAGATCGAGTATGCTTGGGATTCGTATCAAGTCTAGAGTCAGCTCTGAAGTTAATGTATTTTGAATCGATAAATTTATTTTGAGATTGTAATAGACCTTTATTTTGGAAAATTATATTTATTTAGCAAAATTTTCTTAAGAAATTATTTTATTTTGCTTCCGAAAAGTCGGGGCGTTACAAGTGGTATCAGAGCATAGGTTCAACACTCGGCCTTGGGTAGATTGGGTAGACCACATTCTGAGAGCGTAAATCCGAATAGCTAAACGTTTACGATATCTTTTACTTCTCTAAACTACGATATATCCTACCTAAGTATATCACATAAATATTTATTTACCTGCTGCGACTCAGACTCCGAGAAATTACGAAATCAGCGTTGACTTTGACTAGAAGAAAGCGATGGAGCAGCCGTTTCCTTTCATAATTTAGTTGGTCGATCAAATGAGACAAAGAATCTTAGTATGAAGAAGACGGAGAGACAAATCTCGACAATGGAGGATAAGGTACTGTCGAAGGAGGCTACTCCGTGAATAGAGTACCTGTCGAAGAAGAATTTCCTTTCTCTAGGCAGATAACGATCGAAAATAGGATAGGATCGGTGTGAGAACGTTATTGCACACACTTCCTTGAGAGAACCAGATATTTAGAAACCCTCAAGACTCTAAACCTAACCTCGTGGAGCAGTCGTTACAAGATTAGTACCAAAGGTCAACGACGTCACTTTCTACGATCATTTTGTCAACCTCATCAGCAAGGACAATACGCGTAGCCCTAATGCCAACGTCAAACGCCCACGTCATCAACATGCTTACGTCAATCTCGAGGTCAACGCAACACGAAGCCCAATGAGAAACCAAGTAACATGGAGGTTATGCAACTTCTACAAGCGATTGCCACCTCGACTATTTCGACACCCCAACCTCACGCATCGTAGACTCCTCAACATAGTAGATCGACGAATAAAAACATGATGTTGTCAGAGATTCGAAATCATCACCTAGCTAAATACTATGCCACTACATCCGACGACGACATCATCGTAGTTCAAACAGATCGAGAAGAGTTCAAGGTCGTGAATAATTGGGAAAGCGGTGACAATTCTCTTTGAGGGAGGTTATATGTTTTTCTTTAAGGGGGATAGGAGAACTACTGACGATCATTCATCTTAATCCTCTTTTTCATTCAATTGATTGTATTCTAACCTCCAGCTGTTTTTGCGTCTCTCATGACTCTTCTTAAAATCACCTTTGTCACTGTGACTTTTCATAGTAAGAGTTACAACTTCAACTAAAGCTCAAATCGTTGAACTCCTTACCTATTCCAAACACCTAATTCTCGTGACATTTTCTTTTGTGAGTTGGGTATTCCTAAAAATCATTTTGTTCCAACCCTCTTAGTTTGATTTGATTTGAAGTCAATAGTTTACTTGATCATGAGTCTAACTTTTCTGATCCATTGAATACTGCAGTTTGGAGCAATCCTGATTTATTCTGACTAGCTCCTCATTTATTCTAACCAGCGCACTATTAGCTATCCACAACCTTTGATTCTTTTGATATCACAACAAGACATGTGTCTGACGTTACAAAACTCTAATTCCGTAAACCTAGTTCAATTTTCAATGATGGAGTCGTCAAATCCTTGGACGCACATATTATTGTTATGCTTCATTTTCCTTGAGCTTTGTATCATGACTTGAGCTAGAAGATCCAATCATTGTTCTATTAATGACTTTTTCTATTTTTGGATTCGAAAGTCATTGTTTACTCTTCACTTGTGCCCATTATTTTTCTTTTCTTTTAAATAACTAGAGTTAGATACTTGTTTTGAAACACGTCTGGCCAACGTGGTGCAAAATGAATATCTAGTTTGATTTCATTGTTGAACCTTGTTATCATTCAGAACCTATCACAGTAAATTTATACTTCTAAGGAGAACCCTCATTTATTCCCATTGCACCGTTTTGCAAGCCAAAGTATTTGTTTGTTCTATTGACATGATAAACTTTTAATTATCACTACTATGATGATGGAACTCTTCAATTCTAAATCCTAGAGCTTGACTTTGGTTAACTTAATTCTCGTTGTCCTCGTGTTTTGATCCAACTCAAAACTTCTTGCACCTTGACTCATGGAGAAGGATTTGATCGTACTTCTAATCTCGTGCTTTGACCTTTGAACATTTGACTCATGTTTGAACCTTTTAAAAAATTCTTGTAATCCTCTCGTTTCTTTGAGAGAAGAGTGCCCACCTTCTAAGAGATAGGGACCAAGCTTTCAAGAACTGACCAGGGAAGAAGATATGTTGATGACTCCCGATCGCTCGAAGTCAATAAGAGAGCAACGCCGACAAGAGGATGAGACCGTAGATTTTCAATGTACCTTTTGTTCAAACCGCGCCGTGGGATCACCCGATATTGTCAAGAAAGGAAAGTTATCGCCTCGCCACATTGGTACGTTTGAGATTTTGGAGCAAATTGGAGAAGTTGCCTATCGCCTAACTTTACAACCGCAAATCACCAAAATTCACGTTGTCTTTTACGATTCTACGCTGCGGAAAGATATGACCCATTCCACCCACGTACTCAATTGAGAGGAAGTCACACTAGACAAGGAAACGATCATCAAAGAGCAACCGGTGAAAATTCAGGATCATGGAGAAAAAGTTACCCGAGGATGAACAATCAAATTAGTCAAGGTCTTGTGGAGACACCGAAGATTGGAGGAATCAACTAGGGAACGAAAAGACACGATTCGTGCCAACTATTGACAATTACATTCACCAGAGAGTACACTTTAATTTCGAGGACGAAATTTTGTTAAGGGGGATAGGTTGTAACAACCCGGATTTTCAACCCATTTTTTTTTTTAATAATAGCGTTAATATTATTAGATCTTTATTATTATTATTTTTCCTTAATAGATAAATACAAAAAAATAAGTATATTATCTTATTTATCTCTTTTATTTTTTATAGTTGCATGCATGTTTAGAACTCCTTCCATCTCTCCCTCTCCTACTCCTACTCAATCTCTACTTCCTCCCTAATCCTATTTTTCGTCCATCTCAAAGCCCAAGAGTTAGAATCCCATTAAAACTCAAACTTACATCCCTCATCCAAATTCTCCTATAAATATCCCATTACTTCGACCCTAGGGCACACCACGCTACTCCACAAAAACCAAAAACCAACTCCATTCTCGTCCATATCACGTACCACTGTTCACGGCCTGTTTCTTCCTAGCTAATGTCGTTTTTAGGCCAAAGTTCCTTCACGAAAGTTGTAGAGGGCGTCGAGGGCTTCGATTTCAACACAAGAATCACTCCAAACGATCGAGTATTGATAGAGTTATAGCCGTCCAAAGTTCAGTGAAATTTTCGGATTTCTGTTCCAGACAGCACACAGGACTTATGAAAATCCCCGCTTTTCTCCTAATTCGAATGGTTTTCGGGCTTAGACTTCTTCACGAAAGTTGTAGAGCGTTTCAAGATCTTTGCGTTAGACACAAGAATCGTCCAAAAAGGCAGAGGTTTGGTCAAGTTATTCCAGTCCAAAATTACTGCTAGAATATCGATTTTTCGTCGCCAAACAAAAATCCACCGGACTCCACCGAATCGTTTTGTCCGGATTAAAGGTACTATAATCTATTCCAATCACTCCTCTAAGTATATTTAATGTTTTTAGGCCTAACCCATAGTCCCCCAAGGTCCCATGCATCGAAAAACACGAAGAAAACAAAAAAATCCGAACCTGGCCCGAACCTTGCGGCCGCAACCTGCGGACCGCAAGAACCAGCCGCGAGTTCGCGGCGAGGTGCTCCACCGCAAGGTTGACCGGTCCAACCTCGCGGTTTGGACAGTTTTGTTCCGAATTCGTTTTTCGACCCTCCGAACATCGTTTTTGACGCCCGATCTATTTTTCCTAGACTCCTAACACCTCAAAGATCATAACTTGTTAATGTCATATTTTTTTATTTATTATCTTTTTATTAATTATTTATTTGATTTCATGTAAAATTTTGCAAACGAAAAATCCATACGACCTTCTAAACCATTTTATAAATTCCCATACTATTTTTTTTTGTTTCTTTACATCATAAAGATGATATGTTATTAATCTCGACATATTTTATTTATTAAATAATTTATTATCTATTTATTCTACTTTTGACAACTTTAAAAATCATTTTTATTTTAAAAACAATTCCGTAACCCTCCGAACCCACTTGATGATACTCGAACAGGTTACGTAGAACACTAGGACTCCTTTAGAGCCATGCTACCTATTCTAGTGTTATTAATTACTTATTGTATTTATTATGATCGTTAATCGATTTATTTTCCTAAACAAAAATTTATACAAGCCTAGATTATATTCTTTTTATTAAAACTTTTATTTATTAAAAGTTCCTTACCTTATTAATGACTTGTTGATCATACAGAACTAAGGGCAACGGCCCATTCATAAAAGGTTATGTGATTTAATGCATATTGTTTATTTCAATTATTATCCTGTTTGCCTAATTATTATTTCCAACTGCTGATTGATATGTTAGATTGGATCCTAGAGACATGGGGTGGTATGCGAAATAGAAATCACCTAGACGATGATAAGTAATGGATGAATTGGAAAAGTTTTTGTTTTAGATTGCCTGCAGGCGTGATTTTGAAACTGGCAGAGTAAGCCCAGTGTTGTGTGATGATTTTGAAACTGGCAGAGTAAGCCCAGTGTTGAGTGATGAATTGATACTGGCAAAGTAAGCCCAGTGATGAATGTGATTTGTAACTGGCAGAGTAAGCCCAGTGTTGAGTGATGTGATTTGAAACTGGCAAAGTAAGCCCAGTGTTGAGTGATGTTTTGATACTGGCAAAGTAAGCCCAGTGATGATTGTGAAGTGGTACATAAGATAGGCGAACCCTAGTTATGATTCAGGCATGGTAAGCTTTCTTTTGTTGTAATGAGAGGGATACACACTGGGTACATAACTTAGGTGCAATCCGCGACAGCAAAAGAAAGTGACCCCATGGGACAGAGCATGGCTAGCGGTTGGGGAGGAAAGATCTCGTGGATTGAGATCTTAGATTTCACGATAGATTAATGGATAGTAATAAACTGATTGATGTGAAAAATCTCTGATTTTCTTTTTCGTATCATTATTATCTTGTTGCTTGCTAGTTGTAAAGTAAGAGAGGTGGTTGGGTTGGATTATTCTACTGGGTGATTTATCACTCACGGATACGTCTGTATCCTGGTAAATCGATTGCTTCGGCGATCAATTTGCCAGAGGGCGCAGGATTCAATGGAGAGGATTCAACGATGGTGCAGTTCGACACAAGAAGAATATCAGGAATAGAGATCGAGTATGCTTGGGATTCGTATCAAGTCTAGAGTCAGCTCTGAAGTTAATGTATTTTGAATCGATAAATTTATTTTGAGATTGTAATAGACCTTTATTTTGGAAAATTATATTTATTTAGCAAAATTTTCTTAAGAAATTATTTTATTTTGCTTCCGAAAAGTCGGGGCGTTACACTCTCTCTCTCTCTCTCCAGCTCTCAAGAAACCCATCTCCTTCACTCTCTTCCAAATACAGATCGACCAAGAGAAATTGCAAAAACCTGTTTCAGATGGGAGCCTATGGAGCTTCAAAACCCTTGAGAAGCCGGTGGATCACTTGCGTCGAGCCCGGAACGGCAGGCTGCATTTTCTGTTAAAAAAGTGAGAGAGAAGGCAACAAATCTTCGAGTATCGGATGCTTGCTTCAACAGTCCCTTATTCCTCCGTACAAATCCGTTTGATCTTCTGTCACTACATTCTTTGCTGTTTATATATGTACAGCGAAGTTTCAGCTTCGTGTTTGGGACTCTCTTTCCATCGATTGGAGGGTGTTTTGCTTTGGATGTTTTCTTTTAACTAAGAACCATCATTCAGATCTTTAGGCAAATTCAGATGTGGATACATGAATTTGATGACGATTCCGAGGACAATGTTAGTGGAGCATAGATAAACAAAAAAATGTGTATTCAATTGAGCTTGATTGTGTTGGTTCCTTTGTTGTTATATGTCACTGTTCACATACCAACTATTTTTTTTTTTTTTTGGAAAACAAGTTAACACAAACATGTTTTCTGTTTTCACTTTTTTTATAGAAAAAGTAGAAACTGATTTCTGCAAATTGAAAACAGGAAATAAAAAAGTGGCAGCGTTACCAAACATAGCCTTAACTTTCCAACATTTATCCTTTAAACTTTTTTAAAAGGTTACAGTACTTTTTTTTTAGAAAAGCAAGGGCAAAAAGAACATGTAATTCATTAAAAAGTCAAACGAATAAACATTTTGGAACATGAAAAAGTCAAAAATTAGACGAACAAATCGGGACGGAGTAAAAAATACTCCATAAAAGCCTGGATTCTGCTACAGGTACAGCAGAATCTGCACAGGCAGCGCGTACAGCGCGCGTTTGGGCCCGTCTTGGGTCCAACAAAGATAATCGGAGCCGCTCATTTTATTCAATATATTTTGCTTAAGGTCTCTGAAAAAAATCAGCTCCATCCGACATCGATAAGAGCGTTTACGAAGCGTCCAAAATTGTTTTATTTGCTTTATAATTTTATAAAGCAATTTTGGACGCTTTGTAAACGCCCTTATCGATGTCAGATGGAGCTGATTTTTTTCATGGACCCGAGACGGGCCCAAACGTGCGCTGTACGCGCTGCCTGTGCAGATTATGCTGTACTAGCAGCATTTCTGTAAAACCATGCACCTGGATCCACTCCTCTTCTCTCATCCCTTCCTCTCTCTCTCTCTCTCTCTCTCTCTCTCTCTCTCTCTCTCTCTCTCTCTCTCTCTCTCTCTCTCTCTCTCTCTCTCTCGATCTGCGTGACTGGCAGGTGCAACCAGAATGGCCATTACTAATCGCACCCCCCCGTGTCAGACCCCCCTGGACACGGGCAGGCCTTCTCCCTTTTACCCCCCAACCCCCGCCCCCCACCCCCCCCCCCCCCCCCCAACCCCAACCACGTCTCTCTCTCAGCACACTCTCACTCTCTTATTTAATTTTTTAATAAAATTTTAAATGTTAATAATTTTTTTTTCACATACTTTTTTTTAATAAATTTTACATTTTTGAAATCTACTCAACGAAGCCTATCAAACGAACCTAATATTGATGGTTAAATGATGTAAAACAAAAAAATTACTCCCTCCGTCCCTTTATTACAGTCCAGTATTCCATTTTGGGCTGTCCCTTAATAAGTGTCCATTTTGTAAAGTTAGTGGGTAAAAATTGATGAATTGTCTATTTTGTCCCTAAAAGTAGATTCCATTTTGAAAAGTTAGTGAGTAAAAGTGTAATGATGATGGGTAAGTAGGGAAAGTGGAGGAAAAAGTTGATGTGAAAGGTATAATAATGATGTCTTTTTAATAAGTTGGAATTACAAAGCAGGACATTTAAAAAGGGACGGAGGGAGTATATTTTTGTGGTAGTTTAAACGGTTTAAATAGGTTGAAAAATTAAGTGTTCCGAATTTCAATCCGTTTGAACTGGTGAAAAGATTTTAGTTTTTTGATCATTTTATCCTAAATGGCCATAATTAAATTTTGACTCTAGGACTCTCTTTGATGAACCCTAAGAGATATTTGATTCTACGAAACCAAAAATTCATTATGACCATTTAAGATAAAATGATAAAAAAAACAAGATCTTTCCACCGATTGAACCGGATTGCAAATCGGAACACTAAAATAATTTTAAATAAATAAAAAAGACACAAAGTATAAACATTATAAATTAAATAACAAAAAATCGGTTACCGGTAATTTTTTAAACCTTTTTAGACAGTTTATATGTTAAAAAATATAGTTAAAAAATTAAGTGTTCCAAATTTTAATCCGCTTGAACTGGTGGAAAGATTTTAGTTTCTTGATCATTTTATCCTAAATGGTCATAATTAAATTTTGACTCTAGGACTCTCGTTGATGAACCCTAAGAGATATTTGATTCTACGAAACCAAAAATTCATTATGACCATTTAAGATAAAATGATAAAAAAAACAAGATCTTTCCACCGATTGAACCGGATTGCAAATCAGAACACTAAAATAATTTTAAATAAATTAAAAAGACACAAAGACACAAAGTATAAACATTATAAATTAAATAACAAAAATAACAAAAAATCGGTTATCGGTAATTTTTTAAACCTTTTTATACAGTTTATATGTTAAAAAATATAGTTAAAAAATTAAGTGTTCCAAATTTCAATCCGCTTGAACTGGTGGAAAGATTTTAGTTTCTTGATCATTTTATCCTAAATGGTCATAATTAAATTTTGACTCTATAACTCTCGTTGATGAACCCTAAGAGATATTTGATTCTACGAAACCAAAAATTCATTATGACCATTTAAGATAAAATGATAAAAAAACAAGATCTTTCCACCGATTGAACCGGATTGCAAATCGGAACACTAAAATAATTTTAAATAAATAAAAAAGACACAAAGTATAAACATTATAAATTAAATAACAAAAAATCGGTTACCGGTAATTTTTTAAACCTTTTTAGACAGTTTATATGTTAAAAAATATAGTTAAAAAATTAAGTGTTCCAAATTTTAATCCGCTTGAACTGGTGGAAAGATTTTAGTTTCTTGATCATTTTATCCTAAATGGTCATAATTAAATTTTGACTCTAGGACTCTCGTTGATGAACCCTAAGAGATATTTGATTCTACGAAACCAAAAATTCATTATGACCATTTAAGATAAAATGATAAAAAAAACAAGATCTTTCCACCGATTGAACCGGATTGCAAATCGGAACACTAAAATAATTTTAAATAAATAAAAAAGACACAAAGTATAAACATTATAAATTAAATAACAAAAAATAACAAAAAATCGGTTATCGGTAATTTTTTAAACCTTTTTAGACAGTTTATATGTTAAAAAATATAGTTAAAAAATTAAGTGTTTCAAATTTCAATCCGCTTGAACTGGTGGAAAGATTTTAGTTTCTTGATCATTTTATCCTAAATGGTCATAATTAAATTTTGACTCTAGGACTCTCGTTGATGAACCCTAAGAGATATTTGATTCTACGAAACCAAAAATTCATTATGACCATTTAAGATAAAATGATAAAAAAAAAAAAAAACAAGATCTTTCCACCGATTGAACCGGATTGCAAATCGGAACACTAAAATAATTTTAAATAAATAAAAAAGACACAAAGACACAAAGTATAAACATTATAAATTAAATAACAAAAAATCGGTTATCTGTAATTTTTTAAACCTTTTTAGACAGTTTATATGTTAAAAAATATAGTTAAAAAATTAAGTGTTCCAAATTTCAATCCGCTTGAACTGGTGGAAAGATTTTAGTTTCTTGATCATTTTATCCTAAATGGTCATAATTAAATTTTGACTCTAGGACTCTCGTTGATGAACCCTAAGAGATATTTGATTCTACGAAACCAAAAAATTCATTATGACCATTTAAGATAAAATGATAAAAAAAAACAAGATCTTTCCACCGATTGAACCGGATTGCAAATCGGAACACTAAAATAATTTTAAATAAATAAAAAAGACACAAAGACACAAAGTATAAACATTATAAATTAAATAACAAAAAATTGGTTATTGTATTTTTGGGACAAGTTGCAGGACTCCAATTGTGGTACGAAGTAATGCAGATAGATCCGCCGGGACGACAACCACAATTTGGCATTTCACCATCAATATTAGGCTCGTTTGATAGGTTTCGTTGAATAGATTTCATAAATATAAAATTTATTTAAAAAAAATATGTGGAAAAAAAGTTATTAGCATTTAAAATTTTATTTACAAAAAAATAAAATAAGAGAGAGAGAGGGGAGGGGTCTCGGGGTAAAATGGTGGTCCCCGTGTCAGACCCCCCCTGACACGGGGGGCGAGTAACAGCTCTCAACCAGAATTGGTACCCTTCTCTCTCTCCTCCCTCTCTTTCTCTCTCTCCAGAGGTGATTTGGATTGAAAAGTTCAATAGTAACTTCTTCTTCTTTTTGACTTTATTCAATTTTTTTTTTACATTTATTAAGTTTTGTATCACACTTTTGTGACTTATTAATTTGTCTCGATGAGAGGAATCAGTAAAAGTGAAAAATTTGATCGAAACTCATAATTTTTTTTAAAAAGACAAAGATAAGTAAAAAAAAAGTTGTCTTGTTGACTTATTTTTGTCTTTATTCAAAAAATTATGAGTTTCGATCAAAATTTTATTTTTCCGATTCCTCCTCGACCATAGTTCGATTCTTGAGGTTAGGATGCACGAAAATAATGTTTTGTGAATTTTCTAGTCTCTAAATGGATGGTTTGACTTTGACGGAGAATTATTTGATGTGCCTGAAAGCAGGCCCGAACACTGCGCTGACTGTCGAACAAAAAAAAAAACATATTATTTGTATTAGATATTCAAACAGATTTGGGCGTTGGGCTGTCACATATTATGTCTTGGAAATTCTAGGGATGCTCAATTCTGAATGAAATGTTTGAAAATTAGATCTACTACTTACACATATCTCTGTCTCAAATTGCTGGACACCTACAAACAGAAGTTTTATTTCGAGATTAAAAAAAAACACTTTTGTGCATAATTTTTTGATTTTTTTGCACTATATTAAAATTGCACGACTTTTCGTAAGGGCAGACAATTTGGGACAGAACTCAGAAGGAGTATGTTTTTTTTTTTTTTGTTAGACCACCAGTGGTGTCCAGGTCAACTTATATGCGTCTCAATTAATTTCCCATCGAAGGCATGCAGGTTACCACGCCGAGACAAGAAAATTCACGAAATAATACTTTCATGCAGCCTGAGTCGAACTCTAATCGAGCAAACTCACAAACCAATCATGTGTTGTGAATAATCGAACTTGCATCTAAAAATATTTACACTGGAAGAGTTCCGTTACATATGCAATTTGCAAGTTAACTCTGGCACGAGTTCCGTCACACTGCTTCCGTTAACACCTTTTTTTTTTTTTGATCCGCCTTCCGTTAACACCTTGTCCATGCTTTTTCGAGAGCGAAAGGTGGGAGACGTGGGCATTGGATTTTGTAGAGTTAATCCTAGCCATTAACTAGACCAAACTGGTCAATTGGAGACTGGACTGGATCCAAGCCCGATAGTTTTCCATTGTCAAACAGGGCGAGGGCCTTATTCAACAATTCTTGAGCTACAAAGTCAGAAACCTCGAGTTGTGCTTTCTGCATTTTCTCTCGTCCTAATGTTAAGTTAAATCAACGATATTTCAACATCAAAATGCCCAGGAAATGTCTTTCTCATGTATAATAACGCAGAATAAGAATAGTATTATTCTTGTTCAATTTTGCACTGTACGTAATCTTGAAAATTCTTTGGGTCCAAAAATGCACATTAATATTGGTGTTCTAGAAAGAGAAGAAGTTTAAACAAGAATATAGACTCTTTTTTTCAATGATAAAAACAAGCAGTTAATGGACAATAGTACGTCGGTGCAAGCTGATCGCTTAAGTGATATCATCTTCATTTATTGAGGTTGAAGAGCCCCGCTCCTCGATCCACAATTAATGTAAAAAATATATGAAAACTCGATCGGAAAGCTACTAACTTTAAGGGAAATGATATTGGCACTCCAGAAAAATTGATGCAGACACTCCAAAATCAGTGTAATTCCAAAGTCATTTTCCTTTGTTTTTTGGAGTGCCTACATCAATTTTTGGAGTGCCAATATCATTTCTCAACTTTAAACATAGTGATCAATTGCATTCGCCAAAAAAATAGTACATATTACAAAGTAAATTATTAAACAATTTTGGAAATTAAAAAAAGTAAAATAATTAGTAAAAAAAAAAAAAAAAAAAGGTATGAGTAACTATTTTTAATGTCATTCAGATACCTATTAAAAATAGTAGAGATGTCAGTTTCAACCCCAATCTAATTTTTTTTTGAACGGAAAAGTATTTTCTAAATTACTCTTTGAAAATAACACACAAAAGTGTTTTTATCAAGCATAACACATTTTTTTCCAAGGAAAGCAAAAACTGTTTTCGGAAACCAAAAAAAAAAACAGAGAGAGAGAGACGTACATTTATCCCAAGAGGTTGGCAAATTAAGTAAGCACGAAAAAACAATAAGTGCTCGACCATAAAGTCGTATGTTCGAATCTCATGGAGACCAACCGTCCCAAACCTTTCGGCTACTAGGGGTTATATATGTCCAGTCGTTTCCTTTAGGACCTCGAAATTAGTCGAGGTGCGGATTAATTAGCTGGCCCGGACATCCGGTTGAAGGAAAAAGAAAAAGAGAGACGTACATTTCACGTTTCTACTTTAATATATGCTGTCTTGGTGAGGGTCATCCTTGCAGTTTCCTTGATCATTATTTAAGGAGGCAACATAAATAATGAGCCCAACTATGATCATCATTTCTTTCAGCACACGTATAGTACTATATATATAGTACTGTATATTTGATGGTAAACAGTACTCCCCAAAATGGCGCACGGTATAGTATTAGATTTTGGCACCACAAATTCTCATACCTTTCATGAGCAGCCATTTTGGACCACAAAATTCGTATACAATACAAAAATAATTCGTATACAATACCACAAACATTCATGTACAATACCATAAAAGTTCCTGGATAAACAACCACAAAATCTCGTATAACGGTCCAAACAAATTCATAAAAGTAAGCCACAAAATTCATAGTAAAATATACCGTACACACTTTCATAAAATGAGCCACAAATTCTCGTAAAGTAAGCCTCAAAATGCTTGTTCATTTGGGGTACTCAAAACCCACGGTCCCCAGTAAATTTTTCTATTTGTTACTCTTAAAAATCTCCCTTGAAATTCAAACCATACATGCCATATATAGATCGTCACGCCTTGGCCCATCACTATTTTTCACATTATCCAGACTATCTTCATTTCATCATGTGAATTAATTAGAACCATACATGTGGTCCAAGGCTGGTGATTGCTAGTAGTAAGCAGCTTAGTTTGAAAAAGTCTAATATTCCAACAAGGTCCCCCAACTTATTCTTATAGGAGTACGACTTTTCATTGCCACCAATGGTCCACTCATGATGGCTCCATAAGAGAAAAGAGTGATCCACTATGCAATCACAACTCCTCTAGAAGGCTGTCAACTGTCAAGCACTTCACAACTTCCCATCTCTCTCTCTCTCTCTCTTACCCAAATTAAAGACAAACCGACTATTTGCACAGAAAATATGCACATCGGCCATGCATAGATCGCAATGTGGCCTATGGGACCTACTCCAGGTCCCACACAAGCAATTCGAAATGTTCATTAGATGTGCAATATTATTTCAAAGGGTCCCGCAAAAAATTAGCTTAATCTGATACCTATAGGTGATTGATCTAATCATCTGACTTTTCATTAAGTTTTCAGGAAATTGAAAAGTTAAATAATCGGATAGAGTAACTATAGGTATTGGATTGAGTTGATTTTTTGCGAATGCCTTCGAAAAAATGCTTTACATCTAATGAACGGATCGGGTCGTTTTTGTGGAAATCGGAGTGGGCCCCACACCGTATCTGTTCACGATTGATGTGTATATTTGTTGTGCTAGCATACTTTCTGAATTAAAGATTCAAAATTCACATCTTAAAACTAGTAGTACCCCAGGTGAGAATTATATTGACCCTCATTTTAAAGGGTTCTGAAGTCACCAACCCACTTGAATCACAAGGGTACGTTTTGCCCTCAATTATTTGGCGGTCCAACTAATAAAATAACATACATAATTAAACAAGTCAATTTCTTTATTATTATTGCCCGTAAGAAAAAAGTCTAATAAAATGCCTTATTTACCTATTTAGTCGCTAATGTATTTTTCAAGTGTCATTCTTGTCGCTAACTTATCAATAGCACGAATTTGATACCTAAAGTTTGAAAAATGCGTGAAAGTAGTCATGATCCAGACACTGTGTGTTAAACCTTGAAAACCAAGGGCATAATAGTCAAGGGCGGAGGTATGTAGGTACAAATGGGATCACGTACTTGACCCAACTCACTTTGATTTCTCATACGGACATTAGGTAGTTTACAGTCAAGTTTTCTGAAAATCTGAGGGTTGGCCCTGAATAAGGAGTCCACCAAGTAAAAATGATGAAATTGTTACAATATCTAATAAAATATTATGTTATTACAATATCTAACAAATATGATGTACGTATGTATCGAATGTTATAGGTTGAAATAAAATATTGGAAATCAGTTTAACGCGCATTGTTCAACATTATTTTACGAAATAGACTGCAACAATTGCTTATTCGTGCATCACACGATCCGTATCCTTGTGTACATTCATACATTCACACCTGTACATATACATATACATAGAGGGGGAGAGGGGTAGAACTTCTACTCCATTATTTGTATAAATAATAAAAAAAATTGTGCAGGGAGAGAGAACAAGGTGATAGAATTTGATCAATTCTGAGCGGGGTAAAAATAATCTAGTGTAATTTTATTAGTTTACGTCAACAACTCTAATAACTATAGAGATGAGTATTAATTTGGACTATATCTAGTCCGAATAAAGAGAAGCTTCAATAAATCAATGTAGTATTATACTGTATGAAAGAAAGAACAAAAATAATGAGGGAACTAAAAAAAAAAAACACAGGAAAATAAGCTCCACAAACCTATGAAAGTGATGGAGTAATAACGAACCAAGAACGAGTCTTTCACACCCTTTCTTTCTTATTTTCTAAAAAAAATGCCTTTCTGCCTAAAAGAAATTCAAACGAAATTAATGTGCCATTAAAGATTCAAATTAAGGTCCCCTTAGAGTCTCCGTGTCAAACCTAAGAAAAGTTATGATGTATACTTGCAACACTACCATGCAATACTCCATATACTTCTCCATCACATATTAATATGGAGGGGCGGTTGCAGGGATACAAGTTTTGAAATACAAAAATAATCGAAGTCCTACGCTCGTAATCGGAGTCCTTCAATTTTTCTATAACATGTTTAGAATATTTTCCGTGAAAAATCAACTCATTAGAATATCAGTAAAGGCTTGATCGATTTTTTCAGTTTTAATCCTATCAAATTTAGGGACAAATAACGATAAAGACCTTACCGAAATCCGAACAAGCTGGTTTTTTGGGTGGACTTCTATAAACATATATTAAACAAATTGAACAGCTCCGATCATTTGCATGAGACTCCAAAAAGGATCCCACACAAGATAGTTTTCATTATCGTGTCAAAATATTTGTGTCTCTGAAACCACTCCTAATATGTATGTTAAAATAACATATATAAACCCTGTGCCAATGTGAAATAAAAAGATACTAGTGATAGTCCCGATGCTCTTCCAACACATTTTGATATGCATTTCACAAGAAAGTATTATGGGAGACTCAGTTCTCGTCACATTTTGATCTTGTCCAATACCATTCAAGTTTTTAAATTCTTTGGACTCATTTCGAGCACAAAAAAGATTGGAATAGTTCATTTTGTAAAAATCGTCCAATTTTGAGTCATATTTGTGCAAGAAAAAGTACTGTAGAAGTTTTCAAACAATATTTTTCTTTTTATTTCCACGCGCACACTTGACTCGTTCATGTATCAAACGAAATCCGATCAGACTGACTTTTGGGGTAGATATTCATCATCACGAGTCCTGCAAAATGAACAATTTCAGTTTTTTGAGTCCGAAATAACTTGCGGAGACTGGACCGTATCAAAACTGGACCAGAACTCGGTCGCCATGTAATAAGTCTCACACCAATACTAAAGAAAAAGGATAATATTGCATCAGAGGATCTAGTGCTCCAAAACCACCGAATAATCTCTCGTGATTATAAGCTTTACGTCACAGCACACGAACGCAAGACCGGACTAACGAGTAAAGACAGAGACGTAGGAAACTCAAGAGAAGGTGCGATTTATTCGACCTTCCCTCTCCCCCCGTAAAGTCAGAGAGCATAGTCTTTGTCTTCATTCTCTCTCCTCCTTCTACTCTCTCTCTCATCAGCGACTCCTATAACTCTATACATAAACAAACACTTGTCCTTCTCTCTCTCTCTCTCTCTCTCTCTCTCTCATATCAAATATACACTTGTCCTTCTCTCTCTCCATTCAATTCCACCCACCCGCCGCCCCTACAGACTGTTATTTCATAGTATATTACTCTTCTTTCAAAAATACTCACTAGCAGAGAAGATCATGGCCATGGACACCAGCCGTCCGATCGTTTTCATCCTGCTGCTGGCGGTGCTGCTTCTCCCTCCGGCGGTAACGGCGCAGTCCCCTCCGCCGCAGTACCCCTACGCCAACTTCACTCCTTCCATGGCCATCATAATCGTGGTCCTCATCGCGGCCCTCTTCCTCATGGGCTTCTTCTCCATCTACCTCCGCCACTGCACCACCGCCGGGGCCGCGGGCAGCGTCCGCCCGCTCGGCGCCACCGCCTCCCTGAGGCGCCGGGCGGCCTTGCGCGGCCTTGACCCCGAGGTGATCGACACCTTCCCGACCTTCGAATACGCCGCGGTCAAGGGCAAGAAGTTCGGGAAGGGCGCGCTCGAGTGCGCCGTGTGCCTGAACGAATTCGAGGACGAGGACACCTTGCGGCTCATCCCCAAGTGCGACCACGTGTTCCACCCCGAGTGCATCGACATGTGGCTCGGGTCGCACGTGACTTGCCCGGTTTGCCGGGCCAATCTCGTCCCGCAACCGGGCGAGACCCTTCAAGTACCCGAATTTGTCGCCGCGGAAAATTCCGATGACCCGGGAGAAGCTGCAAGCCCCCGGAACGACGATGTATCGATACGGGTCGGCGAAGAACGGGAAGAACAACATGGTGATAACGTTCCTTCTCAAGCGATGAACAGGAGCAAAAGCGTGAACCGACCCCCGAGAACCCGATCGTTCCGTCCGAGGATGTTCGGGAACTTTCCCCGGTCGCATTCGACCGGTCACTCGCTGGTTACCCCGGGGGAGAACACGGACCGGTTCACGCTACGATTGCCGGAGGATGTGAGGAAGCAGATGATGAGCCGGGCCTTGAACCGGACGGCGAGCTGTCTGGTTGTTTTGCCTAACGACGGTGGCTCGCAGAGGGGGTATCGGCGGGGCTTCGGAGAGGGAAGCAGCAGGGAACCGAGGTCGTTCGTGCGGCTGGACCAGGGGTTGAAGTCGGACCGGTGGGTGTTTTCGATGGCGCCGCCGTTCTTCTCCCGGTCGTCGTCGTCGGTCCGGTCTCCGAAGGTCATGGGCGATGGGTCGACGTCGTTTAGAGGGAAGGTCACCGGCGATGGATCGACGTCGTTTAGAGGGAAGAGCGCGGTGAAGTTGCCGTCGTTCAAGTGTCTGGAGCCGAGGGGGGAGGGAGATGAGCCCGCCGGTCTAATGGCTGCCGATTCGGCTCGTTTACCGGTTTAATTGTCAAATTGTGTCTGCTATTGTGATGATAGTAGCATTGTATTCATTGGTCAATCGGAGAATACTGGAGTGGACCGGTTCAAACTGCCCAGCTCTGACCATGGCTTCGCACATTCCTACTCCTCTGCTCTAAATAAATGTTCGGCGCAAAAATTAAGACCTTTAAAAACGTATATTTTTTTGTTGGAAGATTCAAATTTTTTTCACAACTTAGAAGAAGTCATTGATATCTATTGAGTTTTTAAAAAAATTGATTCTTTTTACAAAAAAAAAAAGGCATCTTTTATAGGTTTAGATTTACGTATTGGACATTTATTTAGAGACGGGAGGTTACAATATTTTAGCACGATTTTTTATCAAAGAAATATAGATGAATTGTTTTATTGTTCAGTTGGAGCCTTGAAGCCACGTTGGAGAGGTGGGGTTCTACAGAGGCTTTGTTCATATCTGTTTGTAGATTCTTGTAACCTATAATGTCCTATTGTTCTATGAGAAGTGTTTTCGACTTCGAATGGCTTTTCTAAGTTGAGCTCGAATAATATTCACCAAGGAAAAAGTAAAGAAAGTTGAGCTGAATAAAATGCTTTTTAGAAAAGCAATTCTTTAGAAAAGTGATTATTTAATTACAACAATGCTATGGCCACTGCATTGTTCCACCAAACAAGTTCACCGCACGACACGTGAGGCCTACTCCGGGCCTGAAAAAATAATTTTTTATGGAACTCTGTAAAAAATCAGCTTCGATATCCGTAGGTAATTTAGGGCTGTCCACGGGTCGGATTTGGTCGGGTTCGGGTCGGGTTGGACCCGACCCGACTTTAGTCGGATTGCCGAAATGTCCACCCGAGACCGACCGAACCACTGGTCGGGCTCCGACCGAAACGTAGTCGGGTTGGAGTTGTCGGGTTCGGTCGGGTCCATCAGATTTAAAAAAAAAAAAAACTAGTACATACAGAAATGTTGGGGGAGAGAGATCTAATAACCCATACACAAATATTAGGAGAGAGATCGAACAACATTAACTCAACAAGATTCAAAGATTCACGGGCCAAAGATTTCAGTTACAATTACACCATCAAAGAACTCAACAACCACAGATCTACAAACTTTTTTTTCCTGAAAATCAATTTTTGATTCAAGTTACAGTGGCCCAGACCCAGAGGACGAGCAAACCTTTGTTCTTCTGCTTCTCGTTCTAAAAGCCTTCGTTCTTCTCATTCTCGACGGCTGGGAACGATTACGACGAAGACGTCGTTCAGAACGAGGGGGAGACGCCGCCACAGTCGGCGGAGGAGTGGTGGAGAAGCTGGTGGAGGTGTGGTGTCGGGCGTTTGGGAGAAGGAGAACTGGACTGGGAGGAGTAGGTCTGTCGTCTGAGAAGGAGAAGAATTGAAGAAGGAAGTGAACGCGGAACGGGGTGGAGGTGGGGGTGTGGCCATGAAATTGAAAATTAGGGATTTTTTTCGTTTTATACTGAATACGTCGGTCGGATCGGGTAATCCGAAAAATAATCCCGTACATCCGACACCCGACCGACAAAAGAAAAAATTGCTGATTCTGGACCCGAATCCGACCGATAAACCTGATCAGATCCGTCCATTGCCTTAGTTTTCGGGTCGGGTTCGGTCGGGTGGTCGGGCGGGTTGGATCCGTGGACAGCCCTAGTAGGTATGCTTTCTGAATTTGTAAGGGCCAAACTGAACAGTTTACTAGTTTCGCCCTTACAAATTCCGAAAACATATTTACCGATATTTGTTGGAACTGATTTTTTACAGGGTACAATAAAAATTATCTTAAAAATTTATGAGTATTTTTCTGAATTTTTGTGGGGCCAGGAGTGGACCCCACTAGCACGGTGGACATATGCGGTGAGTGTGTGCAGTGATCCTAGACTTTTTGTTTTAATTAACCAAGAGGTTGGCCTAGTAAACAAGCTTACAATTTACAATTTTGCTTGCTCCCTCTTAAGATCTTAGACTGTGTTTGAATGACAGGTATCTTAGAGATGAATGAGAATGTAATTTCATAACTCTAAGATTCTTATGTTTGGGAAGAGCTTGAATAAAAATCTAGTTATCAACCTCCCAATCCAGCAGCAATCACTTTCTTGAATAGAAGAGGAATCTAATCACTTCACTACTGGAATCTTACATTACGAGGTAATCAAATTATGGGAGAAAAAGGGAACGTCAAAACTTTCCTCTTTTACCCCTCTCACCCCACATTATTTTGATCTAACTTTGTTATTGGATTATTTTTTTATTTGTACTCCAATATTATTTGCTTTGGTTAGTTTTTGGATAATTTTTTTGAATTATTTTTTATTCATCTCGTTAAGAGGAAAGACAAAATTACAAAATCATGAACCAACTTGAAAAAATAAGAAATACAATACTAATTCAAAAATATATGTCTGTTGTATATTACTTTTGTCTTTAGTAATTAACTTCTTCCAACTTTTGGTCATTGTTTCTTATTTTTTGCATTTCTCTCATGGGGATTACCAAATAATTCAAAGAAATTTAACAAGAAAAAACTTCCAAAAGAAATTTTTTTTCCAAAGAAAGACAGAGTAATCCAAAAAAAAAAAAGTTAACTCAATTAAGTCCTTTTTTTGAATCTTAGCCAAATTAAGTCTTACTCAATATATTTTTTCTACTACGCAATCTATATTTTTCCTCTTTCCCTCCATCCATTACTGCCTCTTTATTTCTTCCAATCAATTGTAGGGCTTTCTATTTTTTAAATGATTCTTGGATGTTTATTACAATTTTTATTAATGCTTCATTGTGGACTTTTCCCCCATATATTATGGTTCAGCCATCGTATACCACTTCGGTATTTTAGTTTTTCATTAAAATTCTATATTTTCTTCAATTTGTACACGATGAAATTTTTAATCTCATTTTGTTATACTTGGGATCTGTTTGGACTAAAATTTTTGATATTATTGTTACCATCTTGTGGGTCACTTTTTTTCCTGAAATTTTGTTATATTTGCGTCAATTTTTTAGGATTAATAATTTATCTTGATGATAAAAGGTAAAAAAAATAAAAATTAAAAAAGAGACCAAAAGCCCTTTATGATTAATCCAATTGATGATATATATATATATATATATATATATATATATATGCACATTGCACAAAGACGTTTGATACACATGGGTGGGTAATGAGTTTTCATACTCAAAAAGTTGAAAGTTGCCAACTCTAGTCTTTCTCTCTCTAGACTTTTCCTCTTCCCCTCTTCTGTTCTCGGCCAGGGTTTCTCCCCGTGGGGGGGGGGGCCTCCTCCCTCCTCCCCCCAGACACCTTCTTGACCCTTCTCCTCCTTTCTCTCTGTCCATCTTCCTCTTTCTCTCCCCCATTCTTTTATGATCTTCTCCTTTTCTCATTATTCACAAAATCGATCGGCATTTGTGACGAGATGGCTGGAGCTGGTAGTGCTATTGGGCGTTGCTGGAGTTATAGTTCTTGACATCCGGTTCTTCTTGGTCGTTTTTTGTGTAGACACCTCCCAAACGGGGCATCGCCATACAGATTGATCACGTTTGTTTGCTCGGTTGGTTGCTTGCTTCGTAAACCAAAATCATGGACATTCCCATGACTAGAAACATCGCCACATGATAGCGGTTATCATCAAAACAGAGTCGCCACCTAGTTTATTTAAAACTAGGAAAACATGTAGAGATTCTGGGTACGGGAGCTGCTTACGTCCCGACCTCGCCTTCAAATAAGAGGTTGATAGATACCCGAAGCGTAGGGCTAGGTCGTTGCACGCATAATAACCGGAAGACCGGAATCGTTCCCACAGAGAATTCGATATAGCTTGATTTGGATTGTAGGTTAAAGGTAGGATTTCGGCCTTGAAGACGGCTAACTTGGTTTTGCTTTAAAAAGAGAATGACTTAGACGAAAACTAGAATTACGCTTGATTAACTTAACGAGGCAAGTCTCGGGGTCTTCTAACCCTTGAAAACGGCCATTACCGGTTCTCGATTATAACTCAGGTGAGAGTCACGACCGCGCACTCACGCCCGGATGATTTTACTTGAAACGACTACGTTTAATGAAAGATGTGATTTCCCTGAGATGAGCCAACTTGTTTTAAATATTTATCGAACACAAAGGAGGCCACTAGGCCTCGATAAATCATTAGCCAAGACCGCTTGACTAACTCGTTACCGAGGGGTTAACACCCCTAGTTAAGACCAAAAATGCAAGTTAAGCTCTATCCGGAGAATCATGCTTTAAAAGCCCGATGGCTCGAGAACCATATAACAACCTAAGTCCTCGGGAAAGATTATCCGAGACTTAGCCAAATAACTACTCACACATAACTAAAAGACTAGACAAAGCATAAAATCGAGACATAGCTTTTAACCGATGGATTCGAAAATAAACTTGATTTTATGATAGACCTTAACCGTAGCAACAACTTTAATACACGAGAAAATGAAATACAAGTAATAACTTACAAGATTTTTGGAGAGACAAAGCTTGAACAAGCTTTAATGGAGGAAGAACAAAATGACTTAGAAAATGAAGAGAGAGAAGACAAGGTGTGTTATGAGGGAGAGAGAGAGGGAGAAAGACTTAAAGGGGTCCCCTTCTCTCTCTACAAAAATCCCAAAATATCTCAAAAGGTGAGACAACAAAATATCCCAAAAGCAAAAAGCAGATTTCGGATTCCAGGGCATGAACCGGTTGGTAATTTAGTCGTACCGGTTCATGCACTCGATCAAGGGTCAATCTTCAATTTCTGACGAGCATGAACCGGTTGGTAAATTCTTCGTACCGGTTCATGCACGGCAGACTTGGTTTTCTTCTGCTTCGCTTGGCAAAACGGCCCGACGACGGCCCGATGCTTCAATTACTCGGGCAAAACCACCCGACAGCGACCCGATGCTTGGCAATGCCACGTGGCCTTGGTCGGTGGAATACTTCCTTGGCAAATTCTTAACGTTAAAAGCACGGAATTGCCCTGTTTTACCTGAAAACAACAAAACGAACCCTCACGAGCAAAATGCGATAAAACGAGATAAATAGGGACGAAACGCTACAAATACTACGATAAAAGCCCCCAAGATTATACAATCTTGGGTGCGGATCACGCCCCCCAACTTAAGCGTTGCTAGCCCCTAGCAACCAAAAACAACCAACGAAAAGAAAAACAACGTAAGCCTTCCGGAAAAACAACTATGGCACATGCTCGGGCAAACCCAGTTTACAAGAATTCAAAAAGAACCATTGTTATCCATACAAACTTGCAGCATGTTGAAAACTGAGCAACTAAACACTAAGCATGTAAACAACAAGCATCCAACGCGCGTATCCAAGATCAAAAAGAGGACACGACACGGCCAAAAATATTTTATACAAAAGCAGCCACATCCCACAAAAGGTACTCGAAACTAGGCTCGGTGAACAAAAATTCCAAGCCTTATATAAGGAGAGCACCAAAGAAAGAAAGCTAAGCTAAACCAAATATTAACCGAAAATAAGTATGCCCCAAACTAAACATGCCAACAAACAAGAATTGAATCAAACCGGAATCAAAACGTACGAACGGTCAACTAAGGACTTTCTTGGCTTATAATGACCTTGGTTAAGAAAGAACGGTTAACAAAACGATGGCGACCATAACCAAGCTTGGTTTAACTACCCTTGGTCGCCACCAACACTAACTACCAAGTCAAGGCAAAAGGCCACATGCCGGCCACAACACAAACTTCCTAAACTATGTACAAAGCGACACTAAAAACTGAAAACAAGATAACTAGGTGGGCTGTCAACCACCTTGCACCCCGACCAAGTAGAGGGTTTTACAAAATGACCACCACCGACACTATTCCTCACTATCGAAATCCTCATCCTCGTCATCATCACCAATCACATGTTCTTTACCCTTTCTCCTCGCACCAGGCTCACCACCACTAGCACCGACTCCCGGTTCATCCACAGACACCTCGGGGGTCGACTCTCGCAAGTCCTCCTCGTCGGGCACATAAACATCCCCTTCCTTGCCACATCTCGCTGCAATCCATAAGGCGACCTTCTTCACAACCGAGAGATCTCTCCTAGTTCTACGTAACTGAGTCTCCTGTCTCAACTGACGCGCTTCCAAAGTCTGAATTTGAACCGTCATACCCTTCACATACTCTTCAACCCTTCCCGTTGACGTCCTAGCCGTAGAAGTAGGTAAACCAGATGGTTCGGGCAATGGAGGCTGCGACAAAGACTTGCTCTTCTCCACGGAACCACCCGTAATCGGACCGGGCGATCCGGGAATGAGTCTCTCCGGAGAAATCACACCCTGGGCACCACATATGGCAGTCACCATTGCCGGAAACGGAAAATTCGGCTTATATGGACCCGAACGCTTCCTAAATGTCACCATGGAGTTCCAAATCATCAACGCCCAATCCACTACCTCATCACTAGACCCAAACACGTAAAGTACCTCCGCATCCTCCTTCCTCGGGTTCTTTTCCGAACCATGAGGGCATAAATTGTAATGAACCACCTTGTTAATCACCCGGTATTTCTCAAAAAGCTTTCCATTGACAAAACGATCAACCTTTAGTGGCTTATCGGTCAAGGCATTACGAATCTCTTCCTCGGGTTTAGACCAATTCAGGACGGGATAGGTTGTAGTACCAAAACGGGGCCGCTGGTAGTCATCCAGGTATTTCGCAATGGCATTGGGAGTTATAAGGACGGTTTTCTTTCCCATTAACGACGTAATCTTCTGATCCTTCTCATCTATTTCCATATTCGCATAAAAATCAAACACCATCTTCGGCTTATACCCCGGAACTGGTTTAAAGAAAAACCGTAGACCACGTTGATTGATAATGTCGATGATAGGATGATTTCCTATTTTCTCTCGGTCTACTTGACGCTCACAAATGTAGTTACGCCCTTTCAACTCTTTTTCCCATCTCTTCTTTGCTTCTTCCTTCTTCTCTCTTTTCCTCTTCCTACTCTCCTCCTCTTGCAACTCGGCCCTCTCGGCCTGTACCTCCGGATCGGAGCGTTTATAGTACGTTGTTTTCCCCGTTCTAGCATCAACCGATGCCACTGCATCCGTTGATTTCATTGCATCCCCTAACACCTTTTTAGTTCTCCCCATTATCACAATCAACTACCGCAAAACAGAGTAAAACAGAACAAACAGAGCACAACCCCCGTACTACAATTAAACAACCACCTGCAGGCAACAACAACACGATAAAAGCCCGCTAATCACAATCAAACTCCAAATGTAATCCTTGCAACAAGAGGTTCAGAGGTTAAGGCTAGGATTAATGGGAAAATTTCAGATTTTTGGGGTAGGAGAGAGAAATTTTCGGATCCCACTTGATTTTGGGGATCTAGGGTTCTAAATCATGCCAAAACTAACAATGCAACTTGAAATCCCTTCAATTTGGTGGATCACTTCAATGATTAACCCAAGAACTCAAGGAAAATAGAGAAATTTTGGAATACCTTGGGTTGAACCAATTTTCGGATGGAGAGAGAGAGAACCCACACTAAAATCCTTGAAACCCTTGAAATTCCTTCTTGAATCTTGAAGAAAACTTGGAATGGTGAAGATTGGTGGAGGTTTTTGGTGATTTTGGTGGAGTTTTGGTGGAGAAACCGAAGGGGCAGGGGAGGGAGAGGGTTTTGGGTCGTGGGTTATGGTGGAAAAAGGAGGTGTGGAAGTTATAATGTGGGGTAGGAGAGAGAAAAGTGAAAACCGAAATTTTTTTCAATTCTGAGCTCCATGAACCGGTTGGTAATTCCATCGTACCGGTTCATGCACCAAAAATTCTGAAAATTTTCAAAGTCCATCCTTTTGACCCCCGAGCGTATCCAACACCTTTCAAACACCCTCCGAACACCTTAAAGCATCAGAATAACATCCCACACATCCCTCCTTACTCCGGTTCCCTAAGTTCGTAGAATAAACGGTAAGACACGGACTAGGATACGAATTAGGACAACGGGACTCTTTGTGGTCAAATCAAAGAAATAGGGCCTTGTATCATCCCCTAAGTACGTTATAGATTCCGAAACGATTCAATACTGATATTAAGCACATTCAGGCATGACATAAGATGAAAAATACGAACTAAAGAAGAAAAAGACCGGGATATGGGTCAAACTTGCTCAAAAACACACTTAACACCTAATTGCTCAACTTCAACATGCCAATGAGTTAAAATGGACACACTACACGAAACATGTACACGAACTCTTGCCAACTAAGAAATACTAAGCATGTGCCAAGTTGCTTTAATCCACTAAAGTTGTAATAACGGAAGGATTACCAACCTAAAAACAAAGAAAAACGAAAAATTTGTACAGAAACAGAAAAATAACGAGAAATATATCACAGATATATCCCCTCCCCCCAACTTAAGATATGCTATGCCCTCATAGCATGGAGAACAACAGTATTGAGAGGAAAAGGGAAGAGATTACCCACGGGGGAATGTCAACCCCCTTATACCTCGACCAAGTTGGAGGATTTTGCCATTGCCCACTTCGATCCGGAGTTAAGTGCTTCCAGGGCTTCACTCCTTCGGCCGGAACCACCAGCTAGTCACACAGGGCCATAGTCAAAGCTTTTCGGACTAACAACCGCGACACATAATCGCACCCATGCTTAGGGCTCCTGAATGCCTCAATCACTCCAACGGTAGACCCAAACCACCAAGGCTGGTGTGGTAGCATGTTAACCCTGCAGAAGCGGAATTGTACGAAGGACCTACCAGCAGGCAAATGACATTAGAACCGCCCGGCTCGTGTTATCCGGGCTCCAACAAACAGAAATATATACAGAAAAACAACAAAGAACACCACCCGATCTTCACGCAATCTTACGAGTCATACTTTTCTTCCCGAGTCTCACCGAAGAGATAAAACTCGGGTGGCTATACTAGACCGTCAAAGTTTGTTACATCACGCCCGCAATAAAATTTACCGCCTGACCTCGCCAAGCAATGAAGCCCAGCGTTCCCTTGGTCGAAACAAAGTGAGACAAAAGGTCAAAAGCAAAACTCACCCACAGACCTAAGTTGCCACCGATAGGGACAATCGCGGAGAGCACGGATCATTAACGGTAAACTATCACAAGGAAGGGCTAATAAAAGCCCGATACAATGATGCATTGGTGAAATCTCGTAGTGATAAAATCCCAAAACAAAGAAAACAAGAAAAAAAAACTATAAACAATATATACAATATGAACAATATATACAAACATACATAGAGTTAATATCAGAGCTCGGAGCGTCCAAGTCACCGCTGGACTCCGCCAAACAACTAAGTCCAGCGTCCCCTAAGATCGTAACTAGGCAGGCACAAGATAGAGCCAAGTGCGGTTATGGAGCACGGGATTACCAAGGCCTAACCTATGATCTATACCGCCCCCGATGGGGCTAATCTGGTAGACGCGAGTGGTGCACGGTGAATTACTCCTATCAGAAGAGCTAACGAAAGCCCTATGTCACTGATATTAAAAAGAATTGCCCTTCGAATCGGAGCTGGGCACACGATTCTTATTTTAGTAGCGGCGTGCGGAGCTACATATACCCAAGTCAATGGAGGGTACCCCATACCGTTAAGTCATGGGGCCGGGTCCGACAAACAGTTAAGTTCAGCGGTTACGCTTTCGCTCCCCGTGCGAGTTCAATCAAAACAACTCTAAACTGACGGGCCATCCGCGTAAGCAGGATCGGCCAAATCCTCGTCGGGTTCACCAACTTCAAAATTACCAAGAAAAGGCTTAAGCCTCTGACCGTTAACCTTAAATGTGGTTCCATTTTGCAGACTTTCAATTTCAACTGCCCCATAAGGGAAAACAGTTCGTATTACATAAGGACCGGCCCAACGGGACCGCAATTTACCGGGATGGAGATGCAAACGCGAATTATATAACAACACCCGTTGACCGGGCACAAAGTTCTTAATCACAACGCTCTTATCATGTTTGGCTTTGATTTTGGATTTATAAGAACTAGAATAATCGTAAGCATTGTACCTCAATTCCTCAACCTCCGTCAATTGCAACTTGCGGCGAGCCCCGGCCTTGGCCATGTTGAAATTGAGCTTCTTGATTGCCCAATACGCTTTATGCTCGAGTTCCACCGGCAAATGGCAAGCTTTTCCATAAACAAGTCGATACGGAGACATTCCCAAGATAGTCCTGTATGCAGTACGGTAAGCCCACAGAGCATCGACCAAACGAGTTGACCAATCCTTGCGGGTAGGGTTAACCGTCTTCTCCAAGATATTCTTAATCTCTCGATTCGCCAGCTCCGCTTGACCATTGGTTTGAGGGTGGTATGCCGTAGAAACTTTATGCACAATGGAATACTTCTTCATCAAGGCAGCAAATGATCGGTTGCAAAAGTGAGAGCCCTGATCACTGATAATAGCCCGTGGCATCCCAAAGCGTGCCAAAATGTACTCCCGCAAGAATTCAACTACAACCGCGGCATCATTGGTACGAGTGGGAATAGCTTCAACCCACTTACTCACGTAGTCAACTGCCAACAAGATGTAAAGGTACCCGAAAGACAAAGGGAAAGGCCCCATGAAATCGATACCCCAACAATCAAAAACTTCAATAATCAGTATCGGCGAAAGCGGCATCTCATTCCTCTGCGTTACACATCCCAACAATTGACATCGATCACAAGCCCGGCAAAAGGCAAACGTATCCTTATACAACTTTGGCCAGTAAAACCCACACTGCAAAATCTTCGCTGCGGTCTTCCGAAATGAAAAGTGACCCCCACAGGCTTCAGTATGACAAAACTTAATGACATTCTGTTGTTCGGAATCAGGCACACATCGTCGAACCAATTGATCGGCACAATACTTGAAGAGATACGGGTCGTCGAAGGTGAACCGTTTCACTTCCGCTAAAAACCGGCGGCGCTCTTGAACATTCCAGCGGCCTGGCATCATCCCGGTGACCAAATAGTTAACAATATCCGCATACCATGGAGCCGAAGAAACCGCAAATAACTGTTCATCGGGAAAGGAATCCCGAATCGGAATATGAGCCGTTTGATCGTCGAATCCCAAACGAGACAAGTGATCGGCTACTACATTTTCAACCCCCTTCTTATCCTTTATTGTAAGATCAAACTCTTGCAATAACAAAATCCAACGAATCAATCTCGCCTTGGCATCCTGCTTGGTAAAAAGGTACTTAAGCGCCGAATGATCGGTATAAACCGTGATTGGAGCGCCCACCAAGTAAGATCGAAATTTGTCGAGAGCAAAGACTACCGCCAACAATTCCTTTTCGGTTGTGGAATAATTCATCTGAGCTTCGTTCAACGTCTTACTTGCATAATAAATCACATACGACTCCTTGCCCTGGCGTTGACCCAAGACGGCCCCGACGGCGTAGTCACTGGCGTCGCACATAAGCTCGAAAGGCAAATCCCAATTTGGCGTCCGAACTATGGGTGGAGAGGTGAGGCTGGCCTTAAGCTTGGCAAAAGCAGCTTCACAAGCCGAAGACCACTCAAATGGAACATCTTTCGCGAGCAAGTGACACAACGGCCGGGCAATTGAACTGAAGTCTTTAATGAAACGCCTATAGAAACCGGCATGCCCTAGAAAAGACCGCACATCTTTCAAACACTTTGGCGTCGGGAGATTGCCAATCAAATCAATCTTCGCCCGATCAACTTCAATCCCTTTCGAAGAAACGATATGACCAAGGACGATGCCTTCGGTCACCATGAAATGGCACTTTTCCCAATTCAACACGAGATTCTTTTCCTCACATCGAGCTAGCACAAGTCCCAAATTGGTCAAACAAGCACCAAAAGAATCCCCAAAAACTGAAAAATCATCCATAAATACTTCCATAATCTTTTCCACCATGTCGCTAAATAACCCCATAATGCACCTCGAGAAAGTACCGGGGGCGTTGCAAAGCCCGAACGGCATACGACGATACGCAAAGGTTCCAAATGGGCACGTGAACGTGGTCTTCTCCTGATCCTCCAAAGCCACTTCAATTTGATTGTACCCGGAATACCCGTCGAGGAAACAGTAAAACTCATGGCCGGCGACCCTTTCCAAAATTTGATCAATAAAGGGAAGTGGAAAATGATCCTTCCTGGTGCTCGCATTTAACTTCCGATAATCGATACACACCCTCCAACCGGTATGCACTCTTGTCGGGATAAGCTCATCCTTATCGTTTCGAACCACTGTAACCCCGGATTTCTTAGGCACCACTTGAATCGGGCTCACCCATTTGGAATCCGCTATCGGGTAGATAATCCCAACGTCCAACAACTTAAGAACTTCCGCTCGGACGACATCCTTCATTATTGGATTCAAACGCCTTTGCGGTTGGCGGGACGGTTTGAAATCCTCTTCCATATAAATACGGTGAGAACAAAGAGAGGGGTCGATACCTTTGATGTCGGCGATGGACCACCCGATGGCCTTCGAATGCTCCCGTAGCAAAGCTAGCAATTCCAATTCTTGGGACTCGCTTAAAGAGGAAGAAATCACCACCGGGTACGTTTGATCTTCACCAAGGTAGGCATACTTAAGTTTATCCGGTAGCGGCTTGAGCTCAAGTGTTGGTGGCTCGTCGCATGACGGGACGGCTCGCTTTTCAATAGGTGGCAACTCCTCAAACTTAGGGACCCACGGATTGATACCATACATATCCCCCTCATCTAACAACGAACATAAGTAGGCAACCTCGGGAGCGTCAAGAAAATCGGCTTCGGCGGACGTGAGTGCTAACTCCAACTCATCCTTGCAAAGAAACTCATCGACATGATCTTGCACAAGTGAATCGATCATACTAACCCCGCACACATCGTCGTCGTCTCCCATCTGAGTACCAATACTGAACATGTTGACCTGCATCTGCATATTCCCAAAACTCATATTGAGCCGGCCATCCCGGCAATGAATCACAGCATCTGATGTCGCCAAGAAAGGCCGCCCGAGAATAATTGGCACGGAAGCCTGAGCTACGGGCACTGGACATGTATCAAGAACCACGAAATCAACGGGATAAACGAACTGATCAACTTGGACAAGAACGTCTTTAACCATCCCTTTTGGAACGCGGATACTCCGATCCGCCAACTGCAAAGTCACCCTAGTAGGCTTCATTTCACCCAAACCCAATTGTTGATAAACAGAATAAGGTAAAAGGTTAACACTTGCACCCAAATCAAGAAGTGCCTTCTCAACAACTTTCCCACCAATGGTAATGGCTATTGTGGGACACCCCGGATCATTGTACTTAGGTGGAAGGACCGATTGGAAAAGGGAACTAACTTGCTCAGTTAGGAAAACCTTCTTTTGAACTTGCAATTTGCGCTTGTGAGTACAAAGGTCTTTCAAGAACTTAGCATAGGACGGAATCTGCTTAATGGCATCGAGCAAAGGAAGATTGACTGTTACTTGCTTGAGTACTTCATAGATATCCGACTTTAGGTTAGGCTTGGTCGGTGCTCTCAACCGATTGGGAAAAGGGGCCGGAACGGCAAAGGTTGACGGAACATCACTTTCCTTTTCCTTTCCTTTCTCCTTCTCGTTAGACACTTGCTTAGGCGATTCCTCACTTGGCGGTACCGGCTTTGATGGTGTCGGAGCGGGAACTAATAGTGGTATCACCGGTGGTTCGACTTGAGCGTTATCCACCGTCTTCCCACTTCGCAAAGAAATAATGGGTTTGGCATGCTCGGGGAAAGTCACCGAAGAGCTACCAGCCAACTGTTGTCCTTGTGGATTCGGCAAAGGTTGAGTGGGAAGTTTCCCTCTCTCTTGTTGCAATAGACCAATAGCTGTTGTCAATTTCCCCATCTGAACCCTCATATCATTCATGGCCTGAGTAGTTTGCTCATTGGTCGTAATCTGCATCTGACAAAAGGTGTTCATGGTATCTTCCAATGATCGCCGAGGTGGTGGTGCTTGCGGTTGAAACTGATTCTGACCCTGACCTTGGAATTGGCCCGATGGAATAAACCCTGGCGGTCCTTGGCTTGATGGAAAACGAGGTGGACCCTGAAACTGAGATTGCCGCCAATTCTGATTCGGAGCTGGGGGTGGAGCTTGTGTAGCTGTAGAAGACCCTGCTTCATTCTGGTTATTCCAGCGGAAAGCTGGATTAGACCTCAACCCCGGATTATAGGTGTTCGAGTATGGATCCCACCGTTGGTTAAGTGCACATACTTCTTCCTGAGGTAGTTGACTATAATGGAGCCGAAGGGCGGGAATGGTAGGACAATTATCCGTCGAATGACCCACGGTTTCACAAATAACACATACTTCCTCAATTTGACGAACCTCCTTCACTTCTTTTACTGGTTTTGCTTGAATTGCATCCAACTTCATTTTATCCAACTTACTTGACAATTCCTCCAACTTAGATTCAAACATCGTATGCTCACTAACCGAAAACTTGCCGGAACCTCCGGGTCCTTGATTTCTCATTGCTTGATCGCCCGGGTCAATGAATTTCCACGTTTGAGCTCGTTCGGCCAATGCATCCAAGAATTCCCATGCGGCCTCTGGATCTTTCCCTAGAAAGTCACCGCTTCCCATGGTATCAAGGAGCTGCTTGGCTTGTTGATTGCATCCGACATAAAAATTGTTGATCACCAAGTACATTGGATAGTTATGGTGTGGTACGGCAGCTAGCAAATCCTTGTAACGTTCCCAATACTTGTAAAAGATTTCTCCGTCCTTTTGTTTGAAATTCGCGATTTGATCCATCAGGAGTTTGGTTCGGCTGACCGGAAAATACTTCTGAGTAAACACATCCTGGACTTCCCTCCAAGTACGCAACGACTGTGGCTTCAACGAATGGAACCACTGCTTGGCCTTATCCTTAAGCGAAAACGGAAACAACTTCAACCTTGCTTGATCCAATTGCCCCGGAGTTTTCACAAAAGTGCTCACGATAGTCTCGAATTCCCGAATATGACAATACGGATCCTCAAGTTCACGCCCCCGAAATTCCGGTATAACCCGATGATATTCCGGCTTGAAAGCAAAAGCATTGGCGGCGGTGCAATTTGGAATAGCAATTGGTGAAACATGAGGTCCCCTTTCCGGAGTCAAATAATCTCGCAACGTTCGGCCTGCTGGTTGTTCTGCCATGTGCCTTAATGGTGGAGATAATTGACGCGGTGGAGAATATGCTTGACGAACCCTTGGTGGAGAAGCAGAACGGTGCAGCCGATTGGAATAAGGGCTACGATAAACGGTACGCATATAACCTGCACAAGACTTAACTACCAGACTAGAGGGGCTATGCCGCCACCTCGTTCACAAACAGTCTCGTGGGGTTATGCCACCACCACGGCTAGAGAATAGAGATAATAAAATAAAGACAAAGAGAGAGTGACGCTCAATTTAGCTTCGTTAAACCTCAGGTCGAATTGGTGGCTCGGTTAGAGGTATCCGCTAAGTTGAGTTCACAACATACAAAGAGTTCCCAACATGCGACGCAATTAACGAAAAGAAGAAAAGAAAAGGCAAGGATACGCAAACTAGCTTCGTTAAACCTCAAATTTGATATGAAGATCGGTTAGAGGTATCCGCTAACTTGAGTATACGGTGCACAAAAGAGAAATTAAATGGGATACTCACAGCGGTTTGTCGTATCCTCCAAATAAGCTAGAGAAAGAAATCCCCGGCAACGGCGCCAAAAATGCTTACGTCCCGACCTCGCCTTCAAATAAGAGGTTGATAGATACCCGAAGCGTAGGGCTAGGTCGTTGCACGCATAATAACCGGAAGACCGGAATCGTTCCCACAGAGAATTCGATATAGCTTGATTTGGATTGTAGGTTAAAGGTAGGATTTCGGCCTTGAAGACGGCTAACTTGGTTTTGCTTTAAAAAGAGAATGACTTAGACGAAAACTAGAATTACGCTTGATTAACTTAACGAGGCAAGTCTCGGGGTCTTCTAACCCTTGACAACGGCCATTACCGGTTCTCGATTATAACTCAGGTGAGAGTCACGACCGCGCACTCACGCCCGGATGATTTTACTTGAAACGACTACGTTTAATGAAAGATGTGATTTCCCTGAGATGAGCCAACTTGTTTTAAATATTTATCGAACACAAAGGAGGCCACTAGGCCTCGATAAATCATTAGCCAAGACCGCTTGACTAACTCGTTACCGAGGGGTTAACACCCCTAGTTAAGACCAAAAATGCAAGTTAAGCTCTATCCGGAGAATCATGCTTTAAAAGCCCGATGACTCAAGAACCATATAACAACCTAAGTCCTCGGGAAAGATTATCCCGAGACTTAGCCAAATAACTACTCATACATAACTAAAAGACTAGACAAAGCATAAAATCGAGACATAGCTTTTAACCGATGGATTCGAAAATAAACTTGATTTTATGATAGACCTTTACCGTAGCAACAACTTTAATACACGAGAAAATGAAATACAAGTAATAACTTACAAGATTTTTGGAGAGACAAAGCTTGAACAAGCTTTAATGGAGGAAGAACAAAATGACTTAGAAAATGAAGAGAGAGAAGACAAGGTGTGTTATGAGGGAGAGAGAGAGGGAGAAAGACTTAAAGGGGTCCCCTTCTCTCTCTACAAAAATCCCAAAATATCTCAAAAGGTGAGACAACAAAATATCCCAAAAGCAAAAAGCAGATTTCGGATTCCAGGGCATGAACCGGTTGGTAATTTAGTCGTACCGGTTCATGCACTCGATCAAGGGTCAATCTTCAATTTCTGACGAGCATGAACCGGTTGGTAAATTCTTCGTACCGGTTCATGCACGGCAGACTTGGTTTTCTTCTGCTTCGCTTGGCAAAACGGCCCGACGACGGCCCGATGCTTCAATTACTCGGGCAAAACCACCCGACAGCGACCCGATGCTTGGCAATGCCACGTGGCCTTGGTCGGTGGAATACTTCCTTGGCAAATTCTTAACGTTAAAAGCACGGAATTGCCCTGTTTTACCTGAAAACAACAAAACGAACCCTCACGAGCAAAATGCGATAAAACGGGATAAATAGGGACGAAACGCTACAAATACTACGATAAAAGCCCCCAAGATTATACAATCTTGGGTGCGGATCAGGAGCCAAAAGTACAGTGAGGGGAAGGTGTTAGGCACCCTTCTCTGCCCAGCCGTGAGACTGGCCCATAGTTATTCAACATAAGACATGTAGATGCTTTGTTTAATTCCAACACATAGTCTGTTTATTTATTCCTTTAAACAGTAAGCAAGGTGAGCCAGTGCGATAAATAAGGTATGCATCAGAAAGCAGAAAAGCAAATAAACTGTCCCAGGGAGATGGATCCCGCGGCCGGTGAATGGATGTCACGGCCGAGGGATCCTCCTGGTTTGATGTACCGGCCGAGGGATCGAAGCCCCGGTCGGTGTTCTTCCTCACACCAGACAGAAAGATTAACAGATAATCAGAAAGTTATGATTAAGCGTAAGAACAATAAATAAAACAAACCAGATGCCGTTGGGCCTCACCACCTTGATCCCTCAGTTGCTTGATTGCTTTGGATTTGATTGTGATTGACTGGTTGCTTGATTGAGAACCCTAGAGTTAGGGTTTGAACTTCGGGGTTTGATCGCCGGATTGACGGCTGCCTTCGGGAGGTTAGGGTTTTTGAAGAGTGGGTTTGAGAGAGTATTTGTGCAGAGTTTCGAGGCTTGAGAGAGTGTGTACTCTAATGAATTTCGTGTGTTTATTTTCGGAGTCCAAAGGCCCTTTATATAAGCAATTGGTGACTCACTCCGGTCAATCAAATCACGAGATGGCAATTACAATTGCAATGCATCTCTAACTCTACGTCGTAATCTCTTAGCGTAGCCCGAACGCATCGGGAAGGTAGTGTAGTTGGATCAAACGTCTGACAGAACATGTTCCAGAGTCTGGAAAAAGGTCGATCTGGCGGCCGAGTAAAAGATATCACGGCCGAGGAATGGATGTCTCGGACGAAGGATAGATCTTGCGGCCGAGCGATTGATCTCTCAGGAAGATTTTGCTAGCAACAGGTTGCTCGGGTGAGGAAATGATGTTAGGACCGTGGGATCGATGTCACAGCCGACAGATGGATTCTCCTAGGCTTCTGTATTTCTATCTGAAAGGCTGTATGGCTCTGAATTGGGTCCTCTAAGTGGCTCAAAGTTCTTACCGAAAGTCCTAAGGTTCTCAAGGAAGCAATCAGCAATCACTGTATCCATTTCATCATCGGGATGGTCCCAAGGTGGGACTTGAAATAATTGTTAGGCCAAATTGGGGTGTCTACATTTTGGTGCCGATTTTGCGGTTACTTGGCGGTCGGTTGCAGGGATTCCGGACGGCGACAAGGGCGATTTCGATATGGTCTTCTGGTTCTTCTGGTTTCTATTTTTCTCCCTCTTTTCTTTTCCGACCCCCTTATATACTTGTCTGTTCATCTTCTTCTCCGCCTCCTCTTTCCTTCGTTGTCCTCCCTTGCTCTCGTCTCTGCCACTCCCTCCGTTTGTTTACCCCCTTTTGGTTTTTTGTTGGGTTTACCGGGCTTATCCCTAACGGCGTGGGGGTTTCTGCGGTGGTGTTTGGTTGGACGGCGTGGTCTCCCGCCGTGATCGCTGCTGGGTGTTTCACGGTTCTTACCTAACGGTAATGGTGAGCTTCCGCGGCAGTGGGTGGTGGCCGTCGGCTCGTTTTCTTCTGGGGGTGTGCCTATGGTGGCGTGGTGGTGCTTGGAGGCTGCGATCCGACGATAGTTGTTGTTGCTGTCTGGGCGGTGGTGAGCGGAAGTGGTGAGTGGCGGCGAGTTGGAAGATTTTCAGACTGGTGTGTCAAGGTTTAGGGTTTTCTTTGGGCTGGCCTTTTGGCTGGGCCTGACCCTCTTTGCTGGCTTAGGTTTCTTTTGGGCTTAATTGTAAAATATGGGCTTGTGGCCATCAAATGCTTTGGGCTTTAATTGCTTTATCTAGGCTTTGTAGGCCTTTAGGTGCTTTGGGCTTTGTCCCAGTGGTGTGTTTGGGCTTTGTCCCATGATAAGTTCACAATAGTGTAAATAATTGGGCTTATCTCGCTCATTTTTGCCACGCTCGCACGCATAACTATGTTTTTTAATGATATTGCGCGGAAGGTGCGTTTTTGGTGATTTCAGGTTTTTTTTTGGAAATAAGGCGCATTTGACGCCACAAGCTCACTCCAACGTCGATAGGGGATTCGAAAGCTCCAAACGGAGCGATATATGAGCTTGGGGGACATCACCGAAGCCTCGGAACCAGCCTGATAGGTACTGGTGTGAGGGGCTGTCATTCTGGAAACCTACCGGTAGAAGACAATACCGACCGGTAGGAGTCATTACCTACCGGTAGATAACCATGCCTACCGGTTCAAATTTCCAACAGAAATGTCACAAGCAACATCGGCCAAGATCTACCGATAGGAGGTCAATACCTACTGGTAGAAACCCAGTAAATCAGCATTCAACTTTTGCTTTGCAGTCGTTCTACCGGTAGGTGGTCAGTTCCTACCGGTAGAAGATCCCCAGATTCTGCAAATTTCTATTTTCTTTTTCTTTTGTAACTAAAAAGGGGTACTATATAAAGCTACCTTTGCACGTTTTAGGGTTATCTTTTATCATTTTAGAACCAGCTCTTTTTCTCTCTACCTCCCTCTCCTCTCCAACTCTCAATCTCTCATTAATGGAGCATTGATTGCTGGGTTTGGTGGAGGTTGGTCTTCATTAATGTTGTAAGTAACCTTGGGATCCTTATTATTCTAGCCTTTATTTCCATTTTCAGTATGATTTCGTGTTCCCCCTTTCTTACCCTAGTTCTTTGCATTTCTCATTCCATTGTGTGTGAGTAGTGTAGCAAGGTTAGGTTATGGGATGATTAACATCCCGTAACCAAGGGTATTTCTCGTTCTTCTCTCGTTAATCTTCATTTTCCAAGGTAAACATGCTTCTAGGGTATTTTTACGTATCAAAGCTTGGAGGTGTTAACCTCTTTGATCATATGTAGGCAAGAGTTTCGACTCCTTGCCACATATGATGCTTAGAGCTATGTCCTTCCAAGTGTTTGTCAAAATGTCTCTAAAATCCTAACCATATTTACCAATTCTGTCAAAAAGAGAGGAACAAGTATGCCTTTGAGTTATGGGTGTTAGTTATCCCTAAACCTAGTCTTTAGTTTAAATCTCCAGTTAAAAAGCCGTAGTTAGATTAAGTAGCCATTCAACTAAAATTCTCAGTTGGCCATCTCAACGCCGAAGTTTGGTTGGCGGTCCTAACGCTGAAATTCTCTACGCAAGCAAATCTCTGAATCAAGTTATGGATGCGCTCCCTGTGGATTCGACCCCAGACTTTCGGGTATTATTATGCTTTCAACCGACCTAGCCCTACGCTTGGGGTATTAATATTTCAGCACACAAAAAGGTCGCAAGCATCCCATCCAGATGTATTTTCAAACTTTTGGTTGGATTCACCTTCCTCTTAATAAAATGTTACTTTTGCCGATTAAAAAAAAAAGAAAAGAGTTTTCATACTCTTTCTTTGCATTAAAACATATATTCCAAAATTCTAGTTCATGAAGAAATGATGATGAAATGTCAAAAGGGCAGCTCTTTGGAAAGTTAGGTTAAAACTTCATTCCATCCTTATGCTTTCAATGATTAAACAAACGTAAGAATAGGATTTTTTTTTTTTTTCCCTATTTAACATTCCTATTCATGTGCTAGAACAAGCACTTTAATGAGATTACCCATGAATCATATTATCAGGAATCACATTTCTGGGAATAGCATACCCATTCCTAATTTTCTATTGTTGTCATTCAAACTGAGCCTTAGATTCGTAACTTCTCGATGCTATTAGCTCTTTTAAGGCCAATCTATAGAGAGCTTTTGATATTACTTTAATTGGACTCCTGCATGTGGTCGGTGGGGTTGGTTACTGTAACGACCCACTCCTATTATGGACTTCCCAGTAGGTTATTCATCTCAGGACTACTCCAAGGTGAGCATGCAAAACTATGAAGTTCTAATGAGTTTTAAGGCTCTCACAACTTTAAAAGGCCTTGTACAAGATGGGAACATGATCTATTATATATAACATTAATATTGAACTTTGCATTCACCAAGCGATGTGGGACCCGTGAATAGGGTCACCACAACTTTATCTGGGTATTTTCCCTCCCATCGAGCACTAGAGTCATCATGGCCTCAACCCTGGTTTTTGCCCTAGCTATGGGGCGTTTCAGTCACCCAAGATTGACCGATTGAAATGCACATAAGTTCGTCCAAACACATGATTAATGAAGGGAAAAAGAAGAAGAAGCGATTCTCTAATTTTTCATTTGGGTCAATGGTCTTTGTTATTAGTTAAATCGGTAGCGTGTGTTCATTGTTTGAATGGCTTTTTCGATGGTTGAGTTAAACTCCAAAAACGTATTATATATAGATACATATCTTTTAAATTAGTAGGAGTAATTTGTAGATATCATCTACCAATATCCCACAAGAAGAGTAATAAGGGATGAAGTTAACGATTAGTCTATCCATTGAGTACTGCCGAATATGAAATCCTTTGAATATTACTCTCCAACCCGACGTCCCACACTCATTTTTAATTCTTGTGATCTATAATCTATCTATCTATCTATCTATCAATATCCTATGCAAATGTATTTGATGTTAAAAAGCCTCCAAAATCCAATCCTAAATTCTTAGAATTTTGAATGGAAAAAATAAAGAGAGAGAGAGAGAGAGAGAGAGAGAGAGAGAGAGACATGGTGGGTGTGTGTGTGTGTGTGAGAGAGAGAGAGAGAGAGAGAGAGAGAGAGATGGGGAGGAGAGAGAGAAACGTGGAGATTGGAGAGAGAATTTAAGGAATAATTAAGTTTTATTAGATAAATAAATATCATACTTTTTCGTTTTCGAATTTGTTTCGTTTATCTCATATTTTCATAATAGTAGATACGTATATGTTATCCATGGATACAATGAAAAAAACACTACTGTAGTGTTGTATTCGTCCGATACACACAGGGCACGAGAAAACACCGATGTAATTGTTTTTGTCCCGTGCGTCAAACGGGCACAAATGCTAGTATTTAACTACAACAATGTTGATCTTTAATATTAGAAAATTGAAAACGAATCTCAACCATTGATTGCGCGAACGGATGGCTGAGGCCTGTTCACAGAGCCTCTGAATAAGTTTATCTCCTATAATATTTATCTGTAAAAACCTCCTTATTACGGTTAGTACATGGAGTATCTCACAACGGCCATAAATTAGAAAACATCACGCCAGACTATTAATACCAAACACGAAAGAGATTAAATTCCTTCAGTCGCCAGCAGAAACTATGGGTTTTACACCACTATTATTTTGGGCCCCGTAGTGCATTAATTTCTGATTTGAACCGTTCATCTTATAGGACCTGTAGAGAAATATTCTTATTCAAAAAATTAGCTTCTCAGGATATCGATAGGTGTGAGAGAGAGAGAGAGAGAGAGATGGGGAGGAGAGAGAGAAACGTGGAATGTATATGGAGATTGGAGAGAGAATTTAGTGAAAATTAAATAGGCATCCTATATGGAGATCTTATTTAGGTACCCATCCTAGTAGGTTCGAATACTTATGTCAACATCCTCAAAATTCATTATTGCCCCATTATACCCTTATGTCTACCAAATTAATACATTTGAGGGATCATAGTTTTTATTTTTTATTTTTATTGTAGGTATCCGAGATGAATGGAAGACTTACGTCCTCATCCTGAGTTTTAAAAACTCAAAACAGCTTCACGAGAAATCCCCTCATAATTATCCTCTCTCTCTAACCATTAGTCCTCTCCTCCCTCTTTGTCTCTAACGATTTCAATCCCCACCAATCAGACCCCAAATCCATGAACGACGGCTTTGAAGTGCTAGCGAGGCCAGACCATGATGATGACGAGAATCCGAGTGAAGGTTTTAGGTTTAGATCAGACTCCAGATGGGTGATTGGGTGGTGGCGCTAAAGATGCACGAGATCAGCGATGCCTAGCGAGATGGGGCGATGCACGGCGAGAATGTATCTTCGGCGAACAAAACCAGTCTACCATGAAACTCTAACCGATTTCCAGTCGCCGCCCTCGTTTTTGATCTCCAAAAGCCACTACTTTTGTCATGATTTCAGTGTATGTGTTTTGATTTCTTCAAATTTTGTCATGATTTCTATTTATTGTAGTTTCGTCGGTACGATTTTACGATACGTAGTCATGATGTTTTTTTGTTTCATGACGATTTCACAAATTTTGTCATGATTTCGGTATGGGTGTTTCGATTTCTCCGAATTTTGTCATTATTTCGTTTAGTGTAGTTTTGTAAGCACAATTTTATGATACGTATTCATGATGTTTTTTGTTTCATGGCTATTTCATAAATTTTGGTCATTATTTTAGTTTGTGTTTCGATTTCTCCAAATTTTGTCTTGATTTTAGTTTAATGTAGTTTCGTAGAAACAATTTTATAATACGTATTCATGATGAATTCATGGAGGATTTCAAGTAATATGTCATGAAAATTTATGATGATATTTTTACAAAAATAAATTACTATTTATTGTCATTGTACATCTGTAGTTATTGTTTATGAATATTCATTTCAAGCTTGGTAGATGTTAGTTTTATTTTGAAATGTTGTTTTAAGATTTTAGGTGAGAGAAAATTGGAGAGAGAATATTAGAATAGAAAAAGATAGGAGAGAGAATGAGATAAGTTAGGAAAGATAAGGAGAGTGAAAGATTATTAAAGATTAGGAGAGAGAAAGGGTAGTTTAGGATTTAATTGTATTTAAGGATGAAAAGATAAGTATTTAAACACATTAGGATGGGTACCTAAATAAGTAGGGTAAAAAGATGGCTAATTAAGTTCCCCGAGAATTTAAGGAATAATTAAGTTTTATTAGATAAATAAATATCATACTTTTTCGTTTTTGAATTTGTTTCGTTTATCTCATATTTTCATAATAGTGGATACGTATATGTTATCCATGGATACAATGAAAAAAACACTACCGTAGTGTTGTATTCGTCCGATACACACAGGGCACGAAAAAACACCAATGTAATTGTTTTTGTCCCGTCCGTTGAACGGGCACAAATGCTAGTACGGAGTATTTAACTACAACAATGTTGATCTTTAATATTAGAAAATTGAAAACGAATCTCAACCATTGATTGCGCGCGTGAACAGATGGCTGAGGCCTGTTCACAGAGCCTCTGAATAAGTTTATCTCCTATAATAGTTATCTGTAAAAACCTCCTTATTACGGTTAGTACATATCTCACAACGGCCATAAATTAGAAAACATTACGTCAGACTATTAATACCAAACACGAAAGAGATTAAATTCCTTCCATCGCCAGCAGAAACTATGTGTTTTACACCACTATTATTTTGGGCCCCGTAGTGCATTAATTTCTGATTTGAACCGTTCATCTTATAGGACCCGTACAGGAATATTCTCATTCAAAAAATTAGCTTCACAGGATATCGATAGGTGTATCAAAATTTAAATCTTGGTTTATAAAACGGATGGTCATGGACAATTTAACATGACAGGATCAAACCGTCCATTTATAAACTAAAATTCAACTTTTGATTGATCTATCGATATCTAACCAAGCTGATTTTTTATGTGAATATACTACACTATAAGCCTTAGAAGATGAATAGTTCGGATTATAATAATAAATGCATGGTGGAATCCACAATGGGTAGTGGTGTAAAACCCACCATTTCCACTACCGGCGGAAAGAATTTAATCTCAACACGAAAAGGGCATAAATTAGACGTGAACCACCAGCCCCGGCTATGATGCTCCCAAGCAGTTTGGGAGCATCATACTCCCATTGCTCGTGAACCATTGGATCCCAGCCATTGGTAGAGAAATCCTTCTCTCTCTCCGTTACCTCCTATTACCAGTTGACGTGAAATATTTGAGAGCCCTAAAATTTTGGCCCCTCCTCCCTCCTGCCTCTCTCTCCTCTCCACGGTCGTCCGCTCGCCTTTGTCCACGGCTCCTCCAACTCCACATCTCTCTCTCCTCTGTACAGTCGACGACGAAAACCTCCATAGCTCTTCCACCTCCACAGCCCCTAAGCAAACGACGCAAACGACGAAAAGCCCTCTCTCGTCCTTAACAGATGGTCACAACGAAAAGCCCTCTCCTCCATTGTGCTAGGTATTTCTCTCTCTCACTCTCTCGAACACACTACCACCACTACAAAACACAAACACCTCTGCACCACCACGTGTATCGAGGCCTTTGTGAACTGGGTTTGTGGTCTCTTCCCCTTTCTCACCAAATGTCAGAGAAACTGGTGAGATTGGGCGAGTTATTGGCGAATGGATGAGATAGGGCTTAGTTCGTACCAAAACTTAGGGTTTTTTTCCAAAATGTCGACCATTGCCATTCTCAACCACGATAAGTTCCTCACTTCCCTAATTATAAGATAAAACTTGTTTCTTGCTTTCGATTTCTTTTGTTCCCCAAAATTGAATTGAAAACCTTTTTTGTTCCCAGTATCTTGGAAGTGAAATCTGAATAAATTCCTCCATGTTTCATGGACCAACCGGCAACGACTTGTTAAGGTGGAAATAATCTAATGTCATCTTTAAGAATTGGATAATAATTTAATGGGAAATCAGTCAATTAGATAATAATTTCACGGCGCGCCCAATCCCTAAGTTTTGTCCAGATCGATAAAGAGAGAAAGACACTGATGATTGTTGACATTACCTTCCCATCTGCAGATTAGTTTGTCGAGTGCCTGCTGCCTAATTATATTGGTATGAGGAGGTGACAAATTCTTGTTGACAGTGTATAGTGTACTACGTTCTTACTTTGTTTTCAGTCTGAAGCTCAATGAACTATCCAATGAAACATGATCGCTTGGAGATGTTTTATGATGTGCTACTTTCAGTCCCATTTTAAGTTCTTATTGCCATTATTCGTCATAGAAGTTTTCATTCACCCTTTCTTGCTTTTGCCAGTATTTTAGGAAATGTTAATGGTGTTGTTCATCTACGGTCTTATAGGATATTACATATAATTGATTGCAGAAGAGATTTACTCTAACCATTTGACATCATTGCATTTTTGTTTGAGAAAGAGATGTAGCAGTTTAGATGCATTTTTTATTTTCAGTCGCACATGGCACTCGTTATCCATATTATCAAATTGGAGGGATAACTTGATCCTATACCATTTCAGAATTTTGAAAATGATCAACCAAGTTTTTGTTCATTTTTTCTGGGTTATTGTTGGTAACAATTTGGTGTCTAAAAGTTGATACCAACCATTTGCCTTGGGGGAATTTTACTTTGCGAGTACACCACTCCCATCACCCTTGTGCTATGTTTGATGAGTTTTTGAGAAATTTTTTTATAAGAGATGATTGAAAGTAGGGGTAATGAGTGGAAAGAAATAGAGAGAGAAATGAGAATAATGATTGAAAATATGGGTAATAAGTGGAGAGTAATGATTAGAAGTAGAGGTAATGAGTGTTTTTTGAGTTGAAAAAAGTTTCCCAAATCATGATCCAAACAAGGCATTCATTTTTAGGACCAGCACCAAGCAACAAGACGATTACTATTTCTGAGAAGAGAACTGAAATATGCCCTCCTCAAGCCATCGCCCCTATCGCTTTTAAAAATTTTGTTGGTTTAGCAATCACCACCAATCTCCCCATACTGTATTCGTCCTCTTTTTCTTTTGTTGACCATGAGGATGTCTTTTACTCAAGTAACAGAATAAAGTTTGCCATACATGGGGAATCCTGCTAGTGCCTAAAAGCTTACGCAACTAGCGTATTTCCTCTGTAACTTTTGTAATGCTTGCTCAATTCTTTTCACCATTTTAACATTGTGGCCAAGAAAATGGAAATTATCCCCTTTGGACATGGTATGGTGTCCCTATGGATATTTTGAGATTAATTTTTTGTACTTATTTTGATAGGGAAAAGAACCATCTCACAAGGAGTTCATTATACCATAATGGAGTGGTATGGTGTCCCTATGGATATTTTGAGATTAATTTTTTGTACTTATTTTGATAGGGAAAAGAACCATCTCACAAGGAGTTCATTATACCATAATGGAGTGATGTGGTGTGTCCTTTTAGAAAATGTTATGTAGTAGGAGTAAGTATCAGACTAGTTGTTTCATGACCATGGTATTTGTGAATTTGTGAAATTTGTTTGACCTTTGTTTAGTTGTTTTGATGGATTAATGGATAGTAGATACTATCATACTAATTCTTGTATCACTTGTTTAATGCATCAGGTGGTGGCTGTTTTGCAAGTAACACGGAAATGGACAACCATTTTTTAGGCGTTATCGACTCAAGACATTTTTCGTCAATGAAATGCTCCTCGTCAACAATTTTATCCTTACATTTTCATACCTAGCGGGTTAGGTTCACGATGTTTCCGAAGAGGTATGCTGTGAATCCCACGAATTTGAATTTTTTGATGGATTGTTCTATTTTGTGATGCTACTGATATATAGTTTTATGTTTAGAGATTGGAAGCAAATACATTGTATACTCTCCAAGATGAATGTGGTAGAAGGCTCTTTTTGTATACTCTCCAAGCAAAGACATTGTATACTCTTCATATCGTATACTCTCCAAGATGAATGTGATAGAAGGCTCTTTTTGTTTGATCAAATGTTGATGTGCCTTGGTGGCTCTTGTAGTTTGATCAATAGTGACCTTGTTTGGTACTTATAAAAAAAAAATTAGTGACCTTGTTTGGTACTTATAAAAAAAAAATTAGTGACCTTGTTTGGTATGTTCATGGTGTTGTTGTTAGGTATGCCATGAACAAATTGTACATACCATTTCAAATACCATAATTACTATATAAACAAGGTGTGCTAACTAAAAATTGGACATACTTACCACCAAAAAAAGGGGAAATGATTGTGCGTAGGAGTACATTATAGTGGGTATGACATGAACCAGGAGTACCTACAATTTCCGTAACCATACTTACCACAAATACATGGTTTATTTACTAAAAGCTGGACATTTCGACATGGGTGTGCTCCCATTTTCACCACAATTACAAGGTTTACTTTCTAAAAGCTTGGCTTTGAAAATTAAGAATCATAACTGAGTACGATTTCAATCTGTAATAAGTGCTACCATTTAAAGTGGTATGTATTGCCCTAAGCAATGGTAAGCGTAACCATAAAATATTGTAAAAACGTGGAAAGCTTAATTAGATTATTGTGAAACACTTATTTGTGATTCTTCAACTTATAGTCTTTGAGTAAGTTGGTAAGAGCTAATAATCACAACTTAATTTAGTTTGTTCTTGAGAAAAACTTACTTGGTTAGCTTCTTCAACTTATTGGCTTTTGAAAGTTCGGAAGTTTTTTCTTCAATATTCATTTTTTTTTTTTTGAGAAGAAGAGAGATGAATGGGAGCTAGAGTGGATAACTTTGAAGAGTTTAATGTAGGTATGGAGAAATTTAGTACCATTAATGCCACAATTGGTGGTAGGTAAGAAGCAATGCCAAAACGTGCTAACTTTCTGTGGTAAATGTGGTTTCAGTATATAGTCATCGTTACCTTCCAACGAAGTAAAAAACAGTAAAGACATGATAAGTGTTTGTGAACTCTAGTTAGCTTATGGTAAAAAATTCAGCTTTTGTTGTATTTGTAGCCTTATTCTATGGTAAGTAAGACATTAATGATGGGTAAGTATACATTTATATATCAACATTAATGTTCTATAGGGTATGGTACATACCAAATTAAAATTACTTAAGATCTACTTGTATTACTTTTATGATAAATTAAACAAATGTGTATCAGCTTTCTATTTAATGAAATTACTTTTAAAGTTTATGAAAATAAATAATTAAATGAATGTGACATTTCAATTTAGTGTTTCATTAGTGGTTACTCCTACATTGCCAAGTGATCAATGTTAACCACAAAGACTGTTACTCCTACATTTGCCAAGTGATCAATGTTAACCACCAAATAACCATTTTTGAAATTTGCTAATTGTGTAATTTAAAGGATTGAATTAGATAAGTCAGTGCTTAAGCAATTAAATAAATTAGTCAACCTACTTTAGCCAATTGTATTAATCTTCACTAATCATTATCAATCAAAATATCATTGTTAATTACTACAACTGACAAATATGATCATAATCAACTCAAATCGTCTGATCAATTGGTTGAATCAATTGCAAATGAATCCATGTTGTCAAGTATATTACTATCAACACTATTAGTTGTTAGATTTTCAAATTATGTCATATTGATCACTATAAACTATATTAATGAAACTAAATAGCCTAATTTTATTAAATACGGAGTACTACAATAAATTCAATTGAGAATTCTACTAAATTATTCAATATCTATTAAGCAAAAATATATTTATTGTTGAATTCCGTTGTAATAATCAACTTATAGTGTTATTTTATACTATATATATTAACTTATTTTGTAAATTTTCAAAATATTAAATCAATACCTTGTTTTCTCCATAATATTTAAAAGTAAGCTACTTAAATATATGGTTATTTAAAAACAAATTAATTAAATACATTTATAATGTTATTTGGAAATTACGGAAAAATTTCATCAAAATTTAATTTTCAAATAATTCTTCTAATTATATGTTAAGGCCAAATTAAAATCTTAAACTAGATTTATAATCGAACACCATGTTTTAGATTTTTCACTACCCAATTGTTTGCAACAAGGCAAAAAATATGGTGTATACAGTTTAAAGTGGTGTGGACATATAAATTCCCAAAATCTCCAAATTTTTCTGCCAAAAAATAGGGTACTTTTTTTTTTTTGGTTAATGGTAACTTGTTACCCGAGCAACCAGTTGTAGTAAGTTGAGTTTTTTTTTTCTTTTATCCCCTAAACTATCTAACTTTTCTCTACTTCGTCCCTCAACTATCAATTTGGCGATTTCATCCTCTCAACTATCTCTCCGTTACCCACGTGATCCAATCGATAACGGTTCTAATTTTTTGGACGGAAAAGAGGCTCATGTGCCTACCACATGCAATCCAGTCCAGAAGCTAGGGGTAAAATTGACATTTCAAGTTTCACACTCCACTGGCGCCAACTATTTCTCTCCAAATGTGAAAAAAAAAAAAAACCAGAGCAAAGCAACCCCTCTCTCTCTCTCTCTCCTGCCATAAAAAAACAGAGTATAACAACCCAGATATCTCTCACACAAAAAACAGAGTATAACATACCGATTTCGAAAAAAATTCCAGACAAAACCCACACAAAACCCCATACTGATTTTTTTATTTACTCGGCCAAAATCCCCCACATTGATTTCAGAACAAACCCCAGACAAAACCCAACAAAGATTTTTTTTTGCTTGGCCAATACCCCACGCTGATTTCGGAAAGTTTTCGGGCTATAATCTCGCATATCTCAATGTCAAGGAAGAGGGAAGGCCTGTCTTCTAATGGGGGGAGTACATGTGCTACGTGAAACTAGAGATTAACTTCCTTCTTTTTGATTAAATAGTCCAGACTTTCGAATCGGAAATAAAAACAAGTTTTTTTGTACTTACAGTTGGGGATGGAGTCCTTATCCCCTTGCCTCAACTCATCCATCATTCCTTGCCTTCCCAGTGAATGAACCGAGCAAGGATGGACCGAGAAACGATGGAATCAAAGCGAGCAAGGATGAACGTTAAATCTATGGCATTTGATCGGAGGAAGAGAAGAGAGACAGAGAGAACTTAAAAGCTTAGTTGTGTACGTCTGTGGAGAGAAAGGGGTGAGTGAGAATTTAGGGCTTTTTCTTTTTACGGGGTGTGAAACCTGAAATGTCAATTTTGCCCCTAGCTTCTGGGTTGGATTGCATGTGATAGGCACATGAGCCTCTTTTCCGTCCAAAAAATTAGAACCGTTATCGATTGGATCACGTGGGTAACGGAGAGATAGTTGAGGGGATGAAATCGTCAAATTGATAGTTGAGGGACGAAGTAGAGAAAAGTTATATAGTTTAGGGGATAAAAGAAAAAAAAACTCTAGTAAGTTTTTGGCATAATCTATAGTAAGTTTAGCCTTATTCAATGGTAAGTGTTGTCTTACTCAATGGTCCTATTAAGTGTTGCCTTATTCAATGGTAAGTGTTGCCTTACTCAATGGTATATGTAACCTATTATGTGGTAAGTAATCTTCTGTTCTTTTTTTTTTTTTGTTAAAAGTTCACAAAACCGTCTCGGTTTTGACAAAACCACTCTACTTTTGATTTTTAATTTTGATCCAAGGACTATAATTTACCGATTTTTAATCTAATGGTTCATATTCATTGGGAATATGATACTCCCATACCACTTGAGAGCATCATAGAAGTTTTGTGAAAGACCAGGCCAAACTCCCCAGTTTCACAAAATGAACTGATAGATATATATACGGATGACAGACCAGATACTGGCTCAGCACGCATGCCAGATTCTGCACCAACAGTGAGTCGCCCTAAAAGGTATTCACAGCGTGCAACTCTTGTACCGCTTCCCTTCCCATTGACCTCTACGGATTGAGACAAGGATCCAATTAAGTATCCATGACAGTCCAAACCATTCCTACTCCAAAAGGAATTTTGGAATACCAAGGCCAATTGACCCAATTGGTGCCATCCTTATCCACACTCAATCTAAGGATCCTAAGGCTCCGTTCCGGAAACCTTCTTAAAAAATAAGTAATTATTTTCTTTACTTCTCATTCAAAAATAATCCACCCTTCTTATTTTTTCCAAACAAAAAGTTTCTTTCACATTTTCAAACTCAAAAATAATGTAAATAAAAAAAAAAATTAATTTTTTTTTCACCGTATTAAAGATCTTAATGAGATCTATCAAACAAGATCCATTGTGATAGGAAAATTATTTGCGTAAACACATAATTTTTTAGCTTGAAATTGCCTTTACAAAAAAAGAAGACTGTTTTTACCAAAATGGGTGCCGGCGGAGGGAAATCGGTCCGGCAGCCGCGCTGGGCCATCTCCGGCCACCGGACGGCCGATCCGAGCCGTCCAAAAATTCTAAAAAAAAAAACCAAGGGGGCTCGCGCCGGAATCAATGGCATCCGAGGTGTGTAGGGTGCTTGATCGTAGCACCCCTTTTTCGTGTATAATCCAATTCAATTTTCGTGTATATTATACACGAAAAAGAGGTGCTCCGATCAAGCACCTTACACACCTCGGATGGCGTTGATTCGCACGCAAGCCCCCTTGGTTTTTTTTTTTAGAATTTTTGGACGGCTCGGATCGGCCGTCCGATGGCCGGAGACGGCCCGGCGCGGCCGCCGGACCGATTTCCCTCCCGGCGCCCATTTGTACCTATATAAATTGTTCCCAATTCAAACAAAGCCTTCTTATTTTTCCGGAAGAGGGCTTCTTATTGGACAAAAAAGAAGAGCTTATTCTCGTTCTGGAACGGAGCCTAATCCCAATGGGATTCCACCTCTTTTGCCTAAATAAACGTCCATCACAGAAGGTTTGGTCTTCGGTCGCCGTGGTCGCTTGGGTCTGTCGGAGTAGTTTCCGGCGTTGCCTCGGTTCTCGCGCCCAGAGCTTCGCGTGTCAGCGGAGGCTTGCCATAGAGTCTCCCCGAAGTTTCTCCTTGCTGGAATGGGTTTCTGTTCCTGTCGGCCAGCAGCCGGTGTGCCTTGTCCATAAGAGCAGCTCCTTTTCTTTATGCCTGTATTTTGTTTGTTGTTTTCGATTACATCTGTTCCTTATTGTGTAATGGTTTGTGCTGGGATTTTGTTTGAATTCTCTATGCCTTGTCCCGGACAGGATTCTCATATCGGCACCTCGTGCTAATTTGCTTTTGCAGGGTGTCCTAGGGTCCCGGATTAGGTAGTTTGGTGCACTCCTATATTTTGCGATGTAATATTCGCTTTCGAGCTTGAATGCAATTGACTAGTTCAAAAAAAAAAAAAACATAAGGCAAGGTACATATGACTCTTCCACCCAAACTGTTTGACATGTTCCAGATTTCCAAATAAGTACTTATTTTTTAAGAAAATAATTTTAAATTCAAAAATACAAATAATTTCTCTAGCAATATGGATTTTGTTCTATAGATCTCATTGAGATCTTTTAAATAGTGTCAAAAAAATTGAAAAATTATTTACGTAAACACATTATTTTTAGTTTTAAAATGTGAAATAAGTACTTATTTTTTAAGAAAGTAATGCGGAACAGGGCCTTTTTCTACACCACAAATCGATTGACTAACTTAAGCATCGGAAGGGTGTTATAGTTGACACTACATCGATGTCTAAATTTCTTTAGTAGACCATCGATCGGTCGAACACACCGAAAACCAATTCATCGCGAGTTACAAAGAAAAAAAAGGAGTATTATGCATCACTAGTGCAACTATCTTTAAAGGAGTACAAAATCAATCTATATACTATATATACAAATATAATTAGGCTAAAAAATCTCCAAACCCCCATTCCTAAATTCTTACAAGTGATCTATTTTTATCATTTTAAAATTGAGTGAGTGAGGGAGAGAGACGGGGGAATTGAGAGAGAGCATGGGGAGGAAAAAATTATTGAGTGTTCTTGAGCAGCCCAAGGAATTATTGGATGGTTTTTATCCTATTAAGTTTGAATTAATTTAATTTACATTCTAAAATTTTAATTCATAAAAGAAGACAGAAACAAAGCTTTTGTTTCAAATTGAATGATTCGACCAAACTATTCTGAAACACATAACTAGAATTGCGCCCATTCGTTGCACGAAAAAGGAAAAAAATCAATGTGAATCTTTTTTTATTGTCCCGTGCATTGAACAGGTAGAAGGCTAATAAATAAGTGAAACAATTGAAAATGACGTTATCGGAGCATTTTGTTCATGTCTCTCTTTTCTTTTCTTTTCTTTTTTAGCCAAATTTCCTACTTTTCTTTAACGGCTTTCCATGGTTAAATTCTTGGCTCAGAAGAACAAAAAGATTAGTATTTTCTTCTTTTTTCTGCAGTCAATTGTTTTTTATTAACTAACTATATTGTATTAAACACAAATATCCGATCGGCATAACGCCGAATTGAAATTGTCCTACCAAACCAATGTTGTTGACTTGGCTCTTCTGCATTCTCATTCGGCATTTTTGAAATTTAAAAAATGCTAAAATGCTCTTTTCAAAACAACGTTTGATTAGTAGTATCTCATTCTTTCTTTTAATAAATTTTGTGAATAACAGATAGATTCGAACCTAGATCTAGCTGGTTGACTCGATCTTTTCCGAATAAAATTGCTGATACGGTCTAGCTATCTCAGCTATTAGTCTCTTTTGCCCTTGTATTGAATTATTATGCAACGCCCGACTTGTGCTTGGGTGTTTGGCTTTAATGCCTCGTGCTAGCACAACCTATGGAAAATGCTTGAAAAAATGACCGAAATGTCCTTGAAAGGGCGTGTGCTTGCCACCGGAACAAGAACTAATTAAAGCCAATAACGTACTGTGCCAAAAAGCTTAGCAAAACCACCACCAACACGGTTCGTTCTTTGAAGAAGGAATTTCAGATAGAGCATGCACTATTTATTTTTATTTTCATCACCAATTGATCGAGAGCACTGTTATTCGGAATCGAATTCGCTCTGAAGCTACATACGGTCGGATCCTGCACAAGGAATCGTAGGCCTCACATACAGGGCGCAAGGATAGTGATGGATGCCTGCCTACAAAATGAAAGCCAAAGGAAATGAAATTGGCCCAGCTGATTATGACCTTAGCCCAAGGTACAAGGACCATTTTTTTTTTGTTGGGGCGCTGTAAAATGTTCCCTAGTGAATTTGTCGAAGAATAAGCCAGCTGCTGGTTCACATGATTTCTGGAAAATCGGACTCGAACGGCAGCTACAAAATGCCCCTATCATGCCTTGGGACTTACTCTTTGGTTAAATCTCAAGGAACTTGAGGGACCTAACGAGGGGTGATTCTTAACGAGAGGAATTAACGACTGCACCACGTCGGTCATTAAAGGCCGGTAGTCTGCTTCTGGTTGCACACACATTGCGGCAATTGCTGCTACCTGTAAAGAAAACAGCATAACCGGAACAGGGTAAAACTAAACGACGTTAGTTCCAAAATGTTTATGGCTTTGCTGATGTCGATGGCGGTGATGATAGATTGCAAAACTGACCTGGATTAGATCCTTTTTGGAGTACTGGCATTGGAGAGATGGATCAACCATTTCCTCTATTTTCTCTCTGTTAGTTAACCTTGGAAGAGCCTGATCGATATTGAAGACGTCGCAAAAGAAACAGTAGTTCAGAGGTTTATCACTTTGCTAGCTTAATTTTACCTGGTCTGATGGCAAGAACTACACCGTGCCATAGGTTTTGAACAAAATGAACGAACCAAGGAAAACGAGATAAAAAGAAACAAAAGTATTGATGTGTTCTTCAAGCATCGTTCGTATGTACGTACGCCTATATTTTAATTCGTAGAAAATGATACTGGCACTCCAATTTTTTTACCACATTCGAATCCAACTTTTATGATCTTGTTAAGTTACAAAAATGCGCTTTACAGCTTATGTTGGAAAAGGTTTTCTTAGTTTTGTTTGTCTTAAACAGGCAATCAATGTGTCGAGTAAAGATCAATATGTGGGGAAAAAATAGTCTGTTTAACTTAACAGAGTAAGGGTGAGTTCTTCTAAACTTAAAAAACTTTAAGTTGATTTTGTCCTCATTTGAATTTTTTTCGCGTTTGTTAGTTTTGCGCCAAACTTTTGTAAATTATTGATTCGCCTCGACAATAGGAATCGGAAAAGTAAAAAAAAAAAAAAATACTTTTACCCAAATATTTTAGGAAATAACCACTTTTTAGCGAAATAAGTCAAGTTATTTCACTTATTTGGATCGATGATGATATTTTACTAACCCAAGAGACAAGGACATGTTCTCCCGGTGGCCGCTTGGTATCGACGGGTACTCGGCCCGTTAGGAGTTCCAGAAGCACCACACCGTAGCTGTATACATCTGATTTCGTGGTAAGTTTACCTGTTGATGCATACCTACATTTGACAAAAATAAGCCAAGTAATTGTTATCTTATGCATGATATCAGAGACAAGAATTATCTCTTTTCATTTTTTTCAAGAGTTTGAGTTCATTAGATTGGTTGTTTGGAAACTGGATGCCATAAAGATGAAGGGATCTCGGCAACGGCTCGGATCTTAATCGAGCAATAGACGGCCGCTCAGTAGGGAGCTGCTCGGCAGCATCCCCGGGTGCAGGAATTACTACGCAGATTGTCTTGTAAGGTAACTGAGGGTTGAAAAAGAATGGATGCTTCCAAACAAAACCCTGCGCAGTGGGGGACCTGAGCTAGCCTTGTGTCCATGATTGAGTCTTGATAGGTGATTGTAATGAAAAAGAGAGAAGCCTGACAGTTGATGAGCAACTCACTCGGGGGCTAAGTAACCAGTGGTCCCCAGCACGCGCGTCGAGATCTGACCGTTGATCTTATCCGATCCTGTCTTGGCCAATCCAAAATCGGAAACCTTGGCTCTGAAATTCTCATCCAAGAGGATGTTACTGGACTTGAAATCGCGGTGGATGACGGAGGGCAATGAGTGCTCGTGAAGGAATTCGAGAGCTTTGGCACAGTCGAGGGCCACGCGCAGGCGGACCCCCCAGTTCATCGGAAGAGGGTGGTGGTGGAGGTGGCGGTGGAGGGTGGCGTTGGGCATGAATTCCATTATTAGCAGGCGGTGGTGCTGGTCTGCACAATAGCCTAGCAGTTGCACCAAGTAAGGAGAGTATAAGCGGCTCAATAAATCAACCTGCCAAAAAAGGGAAAAAGACATTTTTCGTCAATGAAATGCTCCTCTTTCCTTTCGAAGTCATTCTTGAGGGGAAATAGTTAACTAAGTACAATTCAAAACATCCATTCTTTCTGGAAAAAAAAAAAAAGGTCAATTCCAAAATATATGTACTGAATAGGTTTCCAAAACTATCTGGAAAAGAAAATTAGTATTTTTTTTAATACTTCTTCCGTTTATATTTTATTGTGAAAAGTCATGCTATTCATAGATAAAAAGTACTCCCTCCATCCTATTTTATTTGCTATATCCCGTGTTTATTTTGCTCAGTATGAAAAACTCAACTTTTTAAGGTCATTTTTAAATTGGTGTAAAACATTTCTACGATTATGGAATGGGGAGTATCAAAACTTGTAAACAAAAACAATTGGTAATTGATAGTCACACTTTCTTTTTTTGGGTTTTTTAGCAAAAATAATAGTACATACACTTTCAACACCCAAAAAAGAAGAAGTGTGGATATAACAAAAAATGGAGTGTGAATATCAATTCCCAAACAATTAAGTGATAGTTGTTCATCGACAATCTGCATGTGCTTCCACGACATCTAACCGGTGATCAATTTATTGCTGGATGTAACTATTTGAATGTTATTTACCATTCATGTGTAGTCTTTTCCAGTTATATTAGATGCACACGGTACATTGTAATCTCTTTTATCAATGAAGTTCTTACTCTTCCAAAAAAAACAAGGAAAATGATTTTCGCACTCCTTTTTTTACAATCTCCACTCTCTCTCTTTTTTTCTTCATCCACTTGAATTTACTATCTTGTCCTTTTTCAAAACACTTTTTTACACATCCCAGAACGATATTATAAATTCATGTGGATAAAAAAAAATAAAAAGGGTTATGGATCGTAAATTTGAGAGTATCAAAATCATTTTAAAAAAACAACTACAAAGAGGTAGGGATTTCGACTTGCACACCCTATGGAAGGCTGAATTATATATTTATCAATACAGGTGGATGATAATAATGATCAATGCAGATCCGGGTAACGTGGGAAGAGAGCAGTCAACATTCCCTCCAGATTTTTAATTGTTATTGTTTTTTCATTCCTAGGTGGGGTGAGAAGATCATAGGCATAAGACTTGCAGGAATTGTGGGGCACTCTGTGTATATGAAACAGAGCAAGAGATAAGTCAACCATAGCCATTTGCAGAGTAGATTCGACCAAAGCAAAAGGTTCGACATGTGGGAAAATTGAAATCAATTCGAAACAGAGAAAGCCATGCCAGGGGTAATTATTAGGAGCATAATAATGAATTTTTTTTCTGACTCTTGTGGTAGGCAGGGATGGGTATATTCCGAACACCAACTGTATTTGTGTTCTGTTTTGGTTCCTACGACTAAAGGGGGCATAACCCGAAGGGGTTGGGCCGAGTGAGGCGGCCGTGAGAAACCAAATAAGTATTTGTTTAACATGAGGTCGCGTCTTCGAATCATGAGACGAAAAATTCCAAATTTTGGGGCTCCTGCAGGGTTTACTCGGTCGTTAACTTCAACGCTCTAAAATTGGTGGAGCAGCGTGCAAGTTGGCCCAGACGGATATAAAAAAGTAAGTGTGTACTAGAAAACAGGGAAAGAGAATGAAAGAAACAGATTACTCCTACGTACTTCGTATATTGGAAAGGAAATTTTTGTCTTGTGTTTACTTGATGGAGCTGTTAACGTTTTCGTTACAAGATTTCTCACTTTTTCTCTGCTTGTCTGTCAACATTTTCGTTAACACAACAAACCAGTAAAGCGAACAACAAAGAAACAAGTATTAACCCATCCATGCCCAATGATAGAGGGTGAACTTACGCCTGCAACGTGGCAGGGTTCGATTCCCCATAGAAGCAAATCATGATTTAAGTCGATTCCCTCTAGAAGCGAACAACTAGTCTCCTCCGAGGATTAGTTGTGGCGCGCGTAAGCTGGCCCGCACATCTCGGTTATCAAAAAAAGAAAAAGAAAAAGAAAAAAGAAACAAGTATTAAGGACATTAAACAGAGAGAAACGAAACAAAATGGAGTGAATAAACTTGTTAACTAACCTCTACCCGGAATGCTCGTTCCCCTTGCTTTCCTTCCCTGTGCAATTTCTTGACTGCTGCAACAGTACCGTCTATTAAAACCCCTCTGTAAATTACTCCAAAATCTCCACTTCCTATCACATTTGCTTCGCTGAAATTATCAGTGGCCAATTCAAGCTCCTTGTATGTGAATACTTGGACTCCCCTGAACTTAGCCGGTGGGATTCGGCCCGCTCCGTAAAAACACCCTCCCTTCACTTCTGCCACATTTTCAAGTATACCCAGATCACAAAATTTTCCAATATATGTACACAGAAGCACAAGGAAAGTCTGGGAGCCAGTTCTTGTAACCCAAAAAAAGAAGAAGTTGTTAACAGTTCCGAGCCTAAAATGGTTGCAATTGCTCCAAGTCATGAGCAACTCTTGATTTTGTATTCTCATCATCTTGAATTTGCTAAACGCGATTACAATTCGTGACGAGGGATACTCGATTCATCTCAATTCGGTTGTTCTTTTCGGACAGTCGTGGCATTTAATCACGTCAACAAATAATGTATACTTCTTGGGATAAAATTTTGACAATTTTCTCACCAATCAAAAACCTCTAGTTAGTTCTTGTTGAGAAAGTTTCTATAGTTGTTGAAAGCTTATTTGGGAACAATACTTCTAAGAGAAGCCGGCTTGGTATGCTCAAAGCGTGTTTCTTTGTGCCAACCCTAGTTGACCATATTTTATGAAACTTCTGAATAGTGAAAATGGACAATTTGGAAGGGAAGGGTTAAAAATTGATATCAAAGAAGAACTGAAAAATTGAAACTAGTTTAGTACCTGGGCTTGCATTGATGTTGACAGTGCTATGAGCATGAGCATTGAACAAGCAATTGCTGTTGGTGAGGCAATTGTTGCTGCCACTGCTGCTACTGCTCGTGTTCTTAGCCGATTTCAGACGTCGGAGCATCACGATAACGAGTAGTATTGCTAGAAGTAAGAGAACAACGATAATGGGGATTACAATTATGAGAATGGTAGTGGTAGGGAGAATGTCATGGTGGTGATTGTGGGTGGTTACTTGATGAGGTGAATGGTGGGGGTAAATGGTATCATTTCCTGCACTGCTGTTAGTTTCCATGAGCACAAAAAGCAATGAACAGAGAAAGAAAATCAGTTGAGAGAGAGAGTCAGAGAGAGAGAGAGAGAGAGTCAAAGAGAGATGTTAATGTGGGAAGATTGATTGAGATGTAATGTGGATAGGTGGAGGTTGTGAATTTCCCTTTCTAGGAGGTCATTTTTGCCTGTATGGCCACAGGATTGGATACATCTCTCTGACTCTCTCTCTCTCTCTCTCTCTCTCTCTTGTTCAACAATTAGGGTTGTCCGGATCAGTGTACGCACACCTTGACTAATCCCCTCTCTGGTCCAGTCAAAGGAAATCCATCTACAACGGGACTATGGAATATTCAAAAGAAATTATTTTCTTACAGTCGGACTCCAATAATCAAACTCTAATTAATTATGTAAAGAGCAAATCTATCAACCAACCGAGTGCCGTCTCCTCTTTCTCTCTGTCTCTCTCTAGGACTCCGTCTCTCTCTCTCTCGGCTCACTTGTACAAACATTCTGTCCCATAGTTTGGATTACATGGAAGTATAGTCCTTGTCTTTCCATCTTTACAAACTGGAAGCTTTTGCACCATTTCTTATCGAGTTTAAATACTATTCACCTTAGGTGGAAATTTCAAGTTTTCCACCACCACTAATTGTGGGTATTACCGTGTGTATATTGCAGTAATTTAAACCGTTCATCTTGTAGGGCTCCCAGAATAATATATCTGCAAAAAAATCTACTTTATCGGACATGGATAGGTATATAGCAAATAAAAGTTTGGTTTATAAAATCGACGGTAGATAAGTTTAAAGTTAAACTATCCATGACCGGCTATTTTATAAACTAAAACTTAATTTTTAATGCACCTATTGATATCCAATAAACATAATTTTTTACGTGAATATACTACTCTGTGAGTCTTACAAAATGAACGATTCAAATTACTAGGAAAAAAATGCATGGTGGAGCCGCAAGGGGTAGTGGAATAGAGTTTACTATTTAAACTCTTTCTTATCTGTACATCCAATTTAATGATGCCTTGAGCATTCATTCTTCAACGAGTGCTGCTATGGGTACATATAAAATGTACATACAATGTACATATAGATTTTGTGAGGCTTAAATCGGGTCCCACAAAAATGATCCAAACCGTCCATTATTTTTAAAACATATTTTTATGGAGCCCTGTAAAAAATCAGCTCAACCCGATATCGGTAAGGATTTTTTTTGAATTTGTGGGGGCGAAAACTACTCGTCGCCCCCACAAATTCAGAAAAAATCCTTACCGATATCGGGTTAAGCTGATTTTTTACAGGGCTCCATAAAAATATGCTTTAAAAATAATGGGCGGTTCGAATCATCTTTGTGGGACCCGATTTGAGTCCCACAAAATCTATATGTACATTGTATGTACATTTTGTATGTACCCTTAGCATTTTTCTTCAACCTGTATGAGAGGCATTCATTCTTCAACCTGTATGAGAAACTGTACCATGTCAATTTGGAGACATGAAATTGATTTACTGGAAACTGAAAAAAGTGAAATTGTACCGCCTCAATTGGTAACCACCTATTTTTGAATCGATTCAATCCATTTAACATGGAAAGCCCGAAGGAAATTACGTACAAATTTTCTCACGAAATGCAGGAGTGAACCAAAACTATTTAAACCAAGACGTGACCACCTACATCAAATGCAACTCAATGGCACCTACTATTGAAGCAGGCCGGCGATAACGTCAAGACATAAGAACCAGTCTCAGCAAAGGTAGTAGAGTATCCAACATAGACACCGAGCTCAAATACACAGTCAGCACAAGAGGAAATCCAAGCGGGTATGTTGTCCAGAAGAAGCTCAATGCCTGCACACCCATATCAGAAGGCACGCCGACGCCAATGAACAACCACCGACGAGCAAACCCCACTAACACGAGTAGGACCACACCGGTGCGCGCGAGCCTTACTGACACTTTAGGCTCTGGCACACGACCGCCGGCAGAATGACAAACCCACGAGAATTGGTAACCTGTTTGAGTCAACAAGAAAACTGCGGGAACAACATTTGATGTACAAAATGTACACCAATCAGAGCCATTTAATTTGTTTAAAATACGTTTTAAGAATTTTTGAGAAAAGTCAAGTCTTCTGTATATCAATAAGGGCTTAATCAATTTTCGTTCCTCAATTTGCACGTAAAAAAATTAAATTAGTTGATCAATCATCTATCAATATTTGAATGACTTAATTACTTATATTAACTCTTAAAATAATATTTTAAATAAATTAAACGCCTCCGGTTGTTAGTTGTTAGTACGGGACCTGAGTTCATACAATTTGGTGTACTTGCGCTCATCGATTCTGAGTTAAAAGGAGTTAAAATCTAGTACTTCAAAGTTCAATCAACTCGTCCATGGGTACCGATAAGCATGCACCAATGGTGTGGGACCCAATTTTGGATCTCGTAAAATTGAACTGAACCGCCCACTAATTTTCAATATTTTTCGGAATAGCCCCGAAAAAAATCAGCTTGATCTCATCACTACGAATGTTTCTAATATACTAATTTTTCAATTAGAATAGAGGATCCTAGATTCTAATGAATAGTCGGTACGTTGCATCAAGTGCTTATATTTATCGGATTAAGCTATTTTTTTATTAGAATACTTGAAAAGATATTTTACAATAAATGAATGATTCAAATCATTTGTGCGGGAGCTAAAAGTGACCCTGTGTGCTGATATGTGCACCATCGGTGCAAGGATGTTCAGTAGCCATGCAATCATGTTCCACTTCAATCATATTGTATTGCACATGCCCCATTGTTAATCATAGAATGTAAAAGTCAAACGACTGCCGGAATTCCCGGAAGACTAATAATTTACTACTTACTTAGGGTTGTTCGATTAAATAAGTTAAGTGACTTTTTTTTTTGTTCTTATTTAAATTTTTTTCGTATTTGTAAGTTTTTTGTCAATTTTTTGTGAATTATTGATTCTTCTTGACTAGAGGAATCTAAAAATAAAAAATTATGATCGAAATCTAAATTTTTTGAATAGAGACAAAAATTAGTCAATATGCCAATTTTTCGTCTTTATTCAAAATAATTTGGATTTCGATTATAATTTTATACTTTTTAGATTCCTTTTGTCATGACGAAACAATAATTCACAAAAAAAATTGATGTAAAACTAACAAATGCGGGAAAAAAAAAAAAACCCAACCCAGCTACAAACCACCATTTGGGGAAGAAATAATCCCAACGTAAGAACACCCACAATCCATGTGGGAAAGACTCGAACTCCTAACGTCCCGGTAAAATGCAAAAGTATTGACCAACTGAGTTGGCACAAGTTGATTAAGAGCTGACTTCATTGGTTTCCTGTAATTCAGATCTAATTTTGCTTTGTTTTGCACACTTGCTGCATTTGCACCCAAACACCAAAAGTTAATTTTCTTTCTATGTAGAGTGTGTGAAAAAAAGAAAAGAAAAAAGGCTATGTTTTTTTGGGATAATTCTATATTGAACCTCAGAGTATGGATCGGGGTTACTGTATTTGATAAAGGTTTTAATGAAGATTTTTAGGTTATAAGTTGAGAGATAATGAAAGTAATCATTGGATAAAAAACTTACTATTAAAAACCATGTTGAAAGAGGGGTGGTTTTGAAAATCTCAAGTGAACAAAACTGATTTCATTATGAAAAACCCCGTGCATTCACCGGTGACCCTGCCACAACTAGGAAAGCCAATTTAGGGCTTCTTCAACCTTAATTAGCAGAAATAACCCGAGGATGGCTACACGACTTGGTGTACTCCAAATATAGTTCTGATCGACTGTGTGAGACCGACCCAAAGATGGGTTCCACACAAATAGCGAGAGCTGTTCAATTTTTTAGAATAATATAATTTTTAGAATCCTTGTGAAGAATCATTGCAGTCAGATATCGATAAGAGCTTAATCAAGTCACTCAATTTTTGGTCCCTTTGAATTCAAGGACCAAAAATTGGAAAAATTATTTTTAAGTTATTATCGAAATCTGACCGAGCTGGTTTTTGTCTGGAGCCCTTAAAAAAATATTTTCAACAATTCAACACTATGGAGGAAATGTGTCTCAGAAATCAATAACCTCTTCTCTATCCTCAAAGACCAAGCCAAGCCAAAACACACATGTCGGTTTATCTTTGCTTTTCCCTACTGACTACTTTCAGTGTTTTTTTAACCTCTTATTATAGCCCTTCAAACCCTTCATCCCCATGATTTACTACTACCATCTTTTCCGCTTACACTTCCCACTACGAGTAGTAGAAATTAAGAAACACATCTTCGTTTTTAACATTTTTCTTTTGATAAATCAAATAGATCTCATTTTTCCTCAATTTTCTCTCTTAGGGTCCGTTTGATTAGCAAGATAATAGGGGAAAATGCAAGACAGAGAAAAATATATATTTTTTGTGTTCACTTAGCAAAAATATCCTAGAAAATGGTAGAAAGTTAATTTTCCTGTACAACCCTCTAAAGCCTGTACAACCCTCTAAAGCATGAGAGCTTGCTTTACTTTTTCTCACAAAATATGTAGGGAATTTTTATTTTCTCGAAAAAAATCAACAATAATTACTCTAACTTTCTTCTTTATCCTCTTCCCTCCACCTTTTCTTTTCTAATTTCGGCAATTTTGTTCCCTCCAAATAAGAATATCTTATTTTCTCTATTGTTTTCTTGCAAAACTTCCATTCTAATCAAAAGAATGTACTGTTCAAAAAAATCAAATGAATGTGAGAAAAAAATAATTTTTCTTTTTCTTTTCTTTCACATCACCATTATTTTGTGTATGAGCTTTTTGCACTATTCAAAGTGGGTGATTGAACGAGCAACATTCAGTGTTAGTTTGTTGGGATGATAACGCAAAATGTAAGGATCCGTTTGATTAGCGAGAAAAATAAAACGAAAAACGAAAATGGTTTGCATGATGAAGTTGAAGTCCTTAACCATAGGGGGAATTGCATTTCAGTAGGAAGAAGGACAAACAAAAATGGTATTATGAAATTAGCCGGACAAAAATGCCCCTGTACTCAAATTCTTTGCTCCTTGAATCAAATAGCTAGTGTAGTGTTGCACCTTATATGGCAATTTATTGCACTTTGTATCGACCGGATTGCCCCCACTGAGAACAAGTTTGGTACGTGCCATTGTGATGTCTAAGTCCAATTTTACATATTGAAAAATGAAAATATTGCTCCATGAGGTTAACATTCTTCCACCTTTGGTTGTAAAAATTGCACTCTTAGTGGAACTAAATTACACCCAATTCAGGACAAGTGGGTAGTGTGATATCAAATCAGACTTTATTTTCTAGGAAACGTATTATTTGCTCCTTCAGTCGAATAACATTACACCTTATATGACATCTTATTACACTTTGTATGGAATGGATTGCCCCCAAGGAGGACAAGTTGGGTGTCATTTTGATATCTAAGTCAAACTTTACGAATTGAAAAAATGAAACACTGCTTTGTGAGTCTAACATTTTGGCACCTTTGGTCAAGAAAATTGTACTCTTTATGAAATTAAATTGCACCCATTTCTAGACGAGCATTGTGATGTCATATCATACTTTATTTTTTGGGAAACATATCCTTTGCACCTTCAATCGAATAATGTTGCACCTTACATGACATTTTATTTCACTTTGTATAGAACAGGTCGCCTCCAATGAGAGAATTTTTAGGGTTCCACTTACAAGGGGTAAAATGGTCTTTTCAACAACCTGATTCCATGTATGTGCAATTAATATTTTCATTTCTATGTTAGGTGCAATTTCGTAAAAGCCCCTACTCCATGAATTTGCATTTGTTTTCCCCTCTCCCCATTGAAATGCAATTCCCCCTGATGTACCCACATCAAAGCATTGCGTGAAAAGGTTATTGTCCCACATTGGTCAACTATGTCACATGTCCTTTGGGGCACCCAACTGTGTTAAGCGGAGAGGACCTTTAGGTCATGTGGGTTTAGCCAGCCCATTGTAGTACACATGCATGCTACTTAGGGGTGGGAATTTTCAACATGACATGAACCGGATACAAAATTAGCGGGTTAAGGTTGACTATTTCTAACACGGAACACAAATATGGCACAATAACACGAAAAACTAAACGGGTCGGGTTAGGGTTAAGAGAATTCTGACACAAACACGCGCGAGATGGCACGACACAAACACGAGATGACGTACATGACACGACATGGGAATTTATGAAAGGACACGATAACACGACACGAACCTTACACGAAGTTAGCGGGTTAGATTCGGCTATTTCTGACACGGAACACAAATATGATACGACACGATAACACAAAAAGCTAAATAGGTTGGGTTAGGGTTGAGAGAATTCTGAAACGAACACAATATGACACGATACAACCCGATGCCCACCCCTAAATTGCTACCTACCAAAACGAATCGGGCCAAGCTTAATTCGGCTCGACCTGAGGCTAGGCTGTCTTTGATTGCATTCGACAAATTTTTTTTTATCAATCTTATATATTTCTAAACGAAGTTTTATCAATCTTTACCATTAGTATTTACATAGAGTGGGATGAGAAACAAAGCCCTCGCTAGAACTTTAGCGGCTATATTTTTTTTAGTCGACAACAAATTTATTGAGTAAAATTAGACCAATATTGTCATATACTCTCTCTCTCTCTCTCTCTCTCTCTCTCTCTCCATTTGTATTAGGATACTGACCAATTGCATAGGGAACTGATTTTCGCGCTCCAAAATTTACTGCAGGCATTCCATCTTTTTGTTTTTATACTGTGATGTTGCTGGCAACATCACAGTATATTTTGTTTTTACACTGTGATGTTGCCAACAACATCATAATGTAAAAACAAAAAGGTGGAGCGCCTGCAGTAAATCTTGGAGCGCGAATATCAATTCCCATTGCATATATAATAATAGTAAACATCTCCCTGCCACCAAAGAACAGTCGAACATCCCTTTCATAATCCATGTGAGTGGCCAATCATCTCCACCACAGAGAGAGAGAGAGAGAGAGAGAGAGAGAGAGAGAGAGAGAGAGAGAGAGAGAGAGAGAGAGAAAGAGAGAGAGTGAGGAGGTCACAAAATTCATGTGCCAGTTATTATACGGACTTAACCCCGTTATTGAGACAGCTAGCTATAGGTAGGAAAGTGTGCTTTGGCATGCACATGAATTGAATAAGAGTAGGGCCAGAGCCCAAACTAGTGAAAGATACATCTGCACAACTCATCTTGGAAGTATCTTTACAGATACTGGAGTACTACTCACGGCCTCCAAATCCTGTATATCATCATGTGATCTTCAACAACCCAATCAAAAGGCTTCCATTTCTATCGTACGCGCGTTTTCCAGAAACAAAACCAAAAGGGTTCGGCTCACCCCTAATTCTTATCCTTCAAACTCCTCCAAAACATAATTTTATTTTACTAGCCTGTAAAATGGCCGTTATGCGGTGATTCGAATGGTTCATCTTGCATTGAACGCCAGCTCTAGTAAAAAATTAATTTGATTAGAAATTGGTATATAGGCAAACAAATTAATTGTACGAATTGAGTGGTACGTCCTCGTGATTCTAGACATAATTTATCCAATCTTACACGATGCTTTCATGATCAAGTCGACTTCCTCTTGCAGATGACGTTAAATGAAAGATTTAGGGAATGAACGGTTTGCATCACTGTTGTGGGCCCACAGTGGATCGACCAAAAAAGTTTAACATTTGGAGGGGTGGGAAAGAAAATGGTATAGAACCAACTAAGGCTAGCTTAGTTGGCCAGGATTCTTGCAGCTCATAATGAGATCAAGAGCTTGAGTCTTTCCACCTGCATGTGGATATTCTTCCGTTGGGATATTATTTCTCCCCCTAATGGGGACCTGTAGTTGGGTTGGGTTGGGTTTATAGTGGTTGAGTTGTTGGGCTTATCAATTTATTTTGGGAAAATGACAGCCCATGACGTGTTTTGATAATTAATACCCGCCAAGAACATACTAAAAACATTTGTTAATACTGAAAATGTCATTAACGGGTATTAATTATCAAAACACGTCCTTATCCGTCATTTTCCCATTTATTTTCAGTAATGCAAACGGATATCTTTTTTAAGATGCAATCCTACTTCCATACATTGGGTATTCGTGACAACGCTTTGTTGTCTTAACTATATGCCAAAAATAGTACACCTTTGTTTTTTCTTCTGGAAACATATAAAACACCTTCAAGCCATGTTCATGATCATGGGGCCTAAGGCGCCTTCTTACCTGCTCGGGATACAAGATGGTCAAACCACCCCTCCGTTATCAAATTCAATACTGATGGAGAAGCATACAATTCCTTCCGCAGCTCGGCGCATGCCTTTGGCATTATCACGAGAGACAGTGGTGGATCAGCTCTTTTATGCTGTGTTGGTAGAATTTCAGCATCTTCGGCCATTTCGGTTGAAGCTTGGACTCTTGATATTGCTTGCCTCACTGCTCTGGAAATGAATTGCTTGAAAGTAGTATTCGAATCGGACTACTTAGAGCTAATGAACTGTGTTTTATTTGTCATGTAGTACTGGAGCACATTCTTCCAATACATTGATGACACATCATATAGTACCCCATCTTTGAGTTTCGGTATCATAAAGACGCCACGCATCCAATTTTAGGGGTTCAGTAATTTGGGACATAGGGAGTAATACGAAAGTCATCCATGTAATGTATTCTCAACGTACAGAGTTAAAGGTTGAAATGCAAGAAGAAGAATTTAAGGAAATGATCCATACTCTAGATGATTTGGAGTAAGAGTTTATCGCAGAGGAAGAATTTAAGGAAATGATCCATGTTCTAGATCACGTGCTACTCAAAATATGGTGACCAAAGATGGTCACCATAGCATTGCTCCATCAAAAAAGATCCTAATGCGCCCAGTCCACGTTAGTAAAGGTATATGTTTTTTGAAGACTACTGGGCTTACTAACTCGTGGGCCCAAATAAGGCCGGCCTGCACTGCAGGTCAATACATAATGCCGGCCTGCCCTTTCGAATAATGAATGGATTATGTAAGCCCATTCCTAGTTCTGGACTTACAATAGATCCACCGATAACGACTAACGAGTGCTAACACAAAAAGGGAAAGGGGAATTTGTCTGGGAGGCTTACTTTTTAGCTTTTCATTTTCACTTTTTTGACTTTTTAGCTTTTTGAATTATGGCCAGAATGTATTTTGAATATGGTAGAGTGTTTGGAAAATTTGTGCAGAATATATTTTGAAATTGTAGTAATGTTTGGTAGATGATTGTTGAGAATGAATTATGGATTGTATTTTTACCATATTGCACTTTGTTTTTAGTATGTTCTTATAACATGTGTCACTTACGTTTTTTTCTTCAAATTTTTTTTTACTTTATTATTCAATAGTTTTTATTGGCTGTTTATTATTGAAGTCTATTATTGTAAAGTAATATTTTGTTTTAGCCTTTTTTTTTCAGATCTGCTTTTTGCCTTTGGCCGTTATATTATTGTGTTAAAATAATTATTTTTCATATGTAATTTTTTTTTTTAAATTTAAGGAAGACATTCGATATTTTTATTTGGTATTTTAGAATTAAAATAATAAGACCAATGTTACAAGTAACACTTTAATTTGACGACAAATACATAACATAAATATGAAGAACAACTGAACAAACACAAACACTTAATATTACAAAACAAATTAAAGTACAATTCGAAGCCAAAAAAACAAAAAATACACACAAACCACGCCTACAAGCAGAAGGACAAAAAAAATGATGCGAAAAAAACAAACACACAAGTTCAACAACATTACACAACCTTATTTTGGAAAATAATGAAACAACAAATTCCAACAGGCGGTCCAGAGCTAATTCCCATTCAAGTCCAAACTCCAAAGTGTCGAGGTGACCAAACGTATATTGTTTTCCATAATGAAATCTCGCATAGATGCCCTTACAGTGTCCATGTCACGATCATCACGTTGGACCCTATGTCCATGGTTGCTGTTAGGTGCCGTAGTTTCTACTCCACGATCTGAAGGCAAGAAATTTGGTCGCCTATCATAGAAACCAAAAGGAATGTCAGGAAAGTTGTTCCTTCTTATAAAATTATGAATCGCCATCGTTGCGAATACAAGAGCTACTTGTGTTGTCATTGTGAAGCCAATAGGCATGTCAAAAATCAGAGGCCAACAAGCTTTCTAAACGCCATATGTCCTTTCAATGGTGCACCGAAGAGAGGAGTGTATTTTGTTAAACCTTTCAAAGTTGGTCTTTGGTGCGCCTCCGTCACACCATTCAGGAGGGTGATATCTACAACCTTTGTATGGTGCTAGATAACTAAGAGTGTTTGGGTACCCGGCATCTACCAAATAAAATTGATCTGTAGTGATTGTGCAGTACGTTAGTTGTAAAATTTTAGTACAATTAGGGTGTAATACAAGTTAAGGAGAAATCGCAGGACTAACCTCCTTGTGGTGTTGGAAAATTTAACGCAGGATTTCTTATGCAATCAAAAAAAATTCTTGTGTCGTGCGCACTTTCTTCCCATCCCGATAAGATGAAAGTGAAGCATATATCAAAGTCACATGCGGCCATAATGTTTTGTGTTGAATATCCTTTACGACCAATCCATTTCTGTATGGGGTCGCCCCTAGGTGGGTGGCCTTTTACGTGAGTGCCATCAATAGCCCCAATGCAGTCCTACATATAGAAAATTGATTGGTTAAAAGCCCCAAGGCAACGAATTGACTAGATACTCATAAAACGAATAAATCAATTACAAAAAAATACCTTAAAATGTGGATAATATCTTGGATTGTTAGCTATTTTGCTATGCACTCCTTGTTGAGGCCATGGTCTAACCCAATCGATAGCCATGGCATTGAGGGCATTTAGCACATTATGGAACTACCTTGATATAGTCTCCCCCGAATGTTGAAAACGTTCTTGGGCATTTCTATTATTAGCTCATTGGCCCATAATCCAGAGAAATATAGCTATTTGCTCAGCAACCGAGATTCGCTCGGATAATTGCAACCCATAATTATGCTCAAGTTGGTAAACAAGTGAAAAGAAATTCATTTTACTCATACGAAATGATTGATACATACGCTTTGGGTTTCCCTCCTCCAGCTCGGTGACCCAGCTTGACCAGTTAAGGCGGAGGTACGGCACGGTTCCTTGCACATGTACGTATCATGGTGAATGTTACATATCCCAACAGCAGCTCGTCGCATTTTTGCATTTGCCCGATGAGGCCTAGGATCACTCGACCCTTCCCCGGTATCGTACGGATCTCCATCATATGGATCTCCGCCATACGGATCATCGTTGTCCCAATTTTCTTCATTGTAAATATCAGGATCGTAATCATCTGGATTTTCATAATTGGCCATACGGATTTGTAGGGGTAAACATGCACAGTGGTAGAATATGGGTGGTTTTGTTGCAAGTGGAGCTTTGTTTCATGTTAAACAATACAACCAAGTGTACGGGTATTTATACACATTCTTGGTTATTATTTTGTAAAGCAAACCCCCATTACTAAGTTGGTGACAAACCTGCAAAACTATTGGCACCGCCAAATTTTTTGGGAAGTTAAAATCACTATTCACATTTGGAGCTACTTCATGCATTATTGGGCTTTTCTCATAAATGTAACTTGTCCTTCATGCATTATTGTCCTCCTCATTTGCCAAACATCAAATATACAGCCAATGAAAAGGAAAGCTGGCAATTCAGAAACTGTAATGACTCGTGAAGTGCATTATTGGCTTCTTGAAAGCAGGAAAGCTTTGAATTATTGGCCTCCTTCTGATTGATGAAAAAACCCAATAATGCATGAACACACCACATAGATGTAGATTCGGGCAGGGAACTGCCCATTAAACCTTTACTCTCTAAAGAATGAAAAAATAAGGAACCTCATGTTTAAACAACCAAATGCACTATACAGTAGTGGATAAACAGAATTTCACATCCAAAAATGTATTTAACCAATATAAATTTGAGCCACAAATCATTGAACTTCTGTCAAGCTTGAGCATCAATTAACTCCAAATACTACCATTAACTCCAAATATTACCATCAGTACTCCGCCATAAACAAGGAACCATCAGTCTCAAAGTACTACCATCAGTAACACCAACAAAATTATTCACTACTGAAACACAAACTTCACCACCAAATTAAAGTGCAGAAAAACAGGAAAAAGTTTTGCAAAAACAGTCATACGGATATGTAGGGGTAAACATGCACAGTGGTAGAATATGGGTGGTTTTGTTGCAAGTGGAGCTTTGTTTCATGTTAAACAACACAGTCAAGTGTATGGGTATTTATACACATTCTTGGTTATTATTTTGTAAAGCAAACCTGTCACGCCCTCAATTTTCAACATATATATAAAGGATTTTCATCAATTAAACCTCGCAATAATCCGTACGATATCAATAACATAGCATTCCCATTTCCATAGTATCATTCCAAACCTCCATTGATTCCCAAAATGTTACATCTTGGCTCCAAGGCCCAAATTTACATAACTAATGAATATCAAAGAGGGTTAAGAGTTTACAATGTCCCTTAGTCAAAGTTTTACAATTTAAGTTACAAATACACCGTTCATTGAGAATATACAAAGATGGACAAGTGACTATCAATATAAGCTATCAAAAGGGCTTTCCATGTCCAAGCACTCCCAAGCATGCAAGCTACGGTCTCGATTTAGTACCTGAAATAATATAAGGCTTGAGCTACACTAGCCCAGTAGGAAAGTCTCTACAAGCTTTGTATGCAAATGAGAAGATTATAGCATAAAAAGAATGAAGTTTGGGACAACAAACGGGAATGCAAACGAATGCTAACTCCATGTCAGAAAACTCAGGACCTTAAGAATACGTCACTTACCATCGATCAATCTAGTCAACCCCTTAGTTATCTTTTACATTCTTCCTTTTTATTCAAAATTTCATTCACATATTTCTACGTTATGCGCCTCACATTCCGGGTCTTGTGGACCCCGTACGTCTTCTTTCGATTTCCCAATGTTAAGGTCAAATAACTCTTTCTCCTCTAACATGCCAAACAGTGAACTTAGGAATTTTCCAGGTTTAGGGCCCCATATACCCAACCATACTTTTCCGGGTGTTCGTGACCCCGTACATCCACTTTACATTCCGGGTGCTATGACCCCGTACATCCGTTCTAAGTTCCGAGTATCAAGACCCCGTATGCTGATTACAATCATTTTGTGTTGCATTTTGTCATATGTGCTCCCAAAGCCCTGATTTCACGATTTGAAGATAAGGAGGGAGATTGATATTAAGTAAACGGTCCGCGTGTCAATTCTTGTTTCCATCTTGTCTCCAAACTCGTTGTCTCACTCACTCATCGTACTACATAGCATCAAGTGTCAGGTTCTCGTGTGCGTCTATAATCCATCCATCATCCTATCTAACAGTCCTCCTTATCAACACACACGAATAATTTAAACAAGTTCACTCCGTCGACCATAACATCTCACTTTATCCCTAATAGCTAAACGAACAGACTATTATGACATTAGGATAATAATAGGCTCCCTAAGATACTCATAATTGACGCAATGAGAACCCACAAACAAGAGTGACCAAGGAATCATTAGAGTGCGAACAACTATGTTTGGAAGCAGTTTAAGGTAGCTAAAAGTGATCGGAGGTCAAAACAAAGGGTTTCGGAGCAAAATAGTGAAAACTGGTTTTAAGCTCACTGTATCGATACGAGGGAAAGGTGTATCGATACCAATTTGCTTCGAAGCTGTCCAGCGAGTGTTGTATCGATACGGGTTTACAGCCGTATCGATACAGATGCTGTTCGAGCAGATTTTCTGTAGATTTCGAGGATTTCAACTAAGACAACAATCACAACAACCAGGCACGATTTCATGCACAAAACCAACTCAAGAACATACAAAGAGTGAGAGAAATCCCTACCTCAAAGTTGGAGAGCAAACCCAAATAGAGATCGAGCCCTAGCTTCCAAACTCCAAACTGAGTGAAATACGAACCACTGAGCTCCCACCGACGAGATACGAGCTTCAATATGCGCGTAGATGATGGATTGGAAGTCGTTGTGTATGGGTTTTGTGGTCGGATGTTGAGTTTTGGTGGAGGAACAAGAGAGAGGGAGAGGAGCCGAGAGAGAGGGGGAGAGACCGGGAGAAGAGAGAGAGTGAGATTTGGGATTTTTAATCCCCTACACTCACACACCTATATATATACTAGCACACACATAATTACACATGCACCTCTCTACAAACAACCATCTCACATTAACCCCAAATTATATAATTCGACAAATTTCACAATTATTCAATATTCCAATATTAATAAAATCTTACTAATAGTTTCCGAAAATTACGGGTCTCTGCAAAACCCCCCTTACTAAGTTGGTGACAAACCTGCAAAACGATTGGCACCACCAAATTTTTTGGGAAGTTAAAATTACTATTCACATTTGGAGCTACTTCATGCATTATTGGGCTTTTCCCATAAATGTAACTTGTCCTTCATGCATTATTGTCCTCCCCATTTGCCAAACATCAATTATACAGCCAATGAAAAGGAAAGCTGGCAATTCAGAAACTATAATGACTCGTGAAGTGCATTATTGGCTTCTTGAAAACAGGAAAGCTTTGAATTATTGGCCTCCTTCTGATTGATGAAAAAACCCAATAATGCATGAACACACCCCATAGATGCAGATTCGGGCAGGGAACTGCCCATTAAACTTTTACTCTCTAAAGAATGAAAAAATAAGGAACCTCATGTTTAAACAACCAAATGCACTATACAGTAGTGAATAAATAGAATTTCACATCCAAAAATGTATTTAACCAATATAAATTTGAGCCACAAATCATTGAACTTCTGTCAAGCTTGCTTAAACTCCCTCAAACTCATGGCAACATTTTTTCTGCTATGCATGGAACCACAAAAATTCATCATTAACTCCAAATACAAGAATCAATTAACTTCAAAATACTACCATTAACTCTAAATATTACCATCAGTACTCCACCACAAACAAGGAACCATCAGTCTCAAAATACTACCATCAGTAACACCAACAAAATTATTCACTACTGAAACACAAATTTCACAACCAAATTAAAGTGCAAAAAAACAGGAAAAAGTGTTGCAAAAACAATCATACGGATTTGTAGGGATAAACATGCACAGTGGTAGAATATGGGTGGTTTTGTTGCAAGTAGAGCTTTGTTTGATGTTAAACAACACAACCAAGTGTATGGGTATTTATACACATTCTTGATTATTATTTTGTAAAGCAAACCCCCCTTACTAAGTTGGTGACAAACATGCAAAACTATTGGCACCGCCAAATTTTTTGGGAAGTTAAAATCACTATTCACATTTGGTGCTACTTCATGCATTATTGGGCTTTTCCCATAAATGTAACTTGTCCTTCATGCATTATTGTCTTCCCCATTTGCCAAACACCAAATATACAGCCAATGAAAAGGAAAGCTGGCAATTCAGAAACTGTAATGACTAGATGCAGATTCGGGCAGGGAAACTGCGTATTAAATCTTTACTCTCTAAAGAATGAAAAAATAAGGAATCTCATGTTTAAACAACCAAATGCACTATACAGTAGTGGATAAACAGAATTTCACATCCAAAAATGTATTTAACCAATATAAATTTGAGCCACAAATCATTGAACTTCTGTCAAGCTTGCTTAAACTCCCTCAAACTCATGGCAACATTTTTTCTGCTACGCATGAAACCACAAAAATTCATCATTAACTCCAAATACAAGCATCAATTAACTCCAAATACTACCATTAATTCCAAATATTACCATCAGTACTCCACTACAAACAAGGAACCATCAGTCTCAAAGTACTACCATCAGTAACACCAACAAAATTATTCACTACTGAAACACAAACTTCACCACCAAATTAAAGTGCAGAAAAATAGGAAAAAGTGTTACAAAAACAGTCATACGGATTTGTAGGGGTAAACATGCACAGTGATATAATATGGGTGGTTTTGTTGCAAGTGGAGCTTTGTTTCATGTTAAACAACACAGCCAAGTGTATGGGTATTTATACACATTCTTGGTTATTATTTTGTAAAACAAACCCCCCTTACTAAGTTGGTGACAAACCTGCAAACTATTGGCACCCCAAATTTTTTGGGTAGTTAAAATTACTATTCACATTTGGAGCTACTTCATGCATTATTGGGCTTTTCCCATAAATGTAACTTGTCCTTCATGCATTATTGTCCTCCCCATTTGCCAAACATCAATTATACAGCCAATGAAAAGGAAAGCTGGCAATTCAGAAACTGTAATGACTCGTGAAGTGCATTATTGGCTTCTTGAAAGCAGGAAAGCTTTGAATTATTGGCCTCCTTCTAATTGATGAAAAAACCCAATAATGCATGAACACACCCCATAGATGCAGATTTGGGCAGGGAACTGCCCATTAAACCTTTACTCTCTAAAGAATGAAAAAATAAGGAACCTCATGTTTAAACAACCAAATGCACTATACAGTAGTGAATAAATAGAATTTCACATCCAAAAATGTATTTAACCAATATAAATTTGAGCCACAAATCATTGAACTTCTGTCAAGCTTGCTTAAACTCCCTCAAACTCATGGCAACATTTTTTCTGCTATGCATGGAACCACAAAAATTCATCAGTAACTCCAAATACAAGCATCAATTAACTCCAAAATACTACCATTAATTCCAAATATTACCCTCAGTACTCCACTATAAACAAGGAACCATTAGTCTCAAAATACTACCATCAGTAACACCAACAAAATTATTCACTATTGAAACACAAATTTCACCACCAAATTAAAGTGCAGAAAAACAAGAAAAAGTGTTGCAAAAACAGTCATACGAATTTGTAGGGATAAACATGCACAGTGGTAGAATTTGGGTGGTTTTGTTGCAAGTGGAGCTTTGTTTGATGTTAAACAACACAACCAAGTGTATGGGTATTTATACACATTCTTGATTATTATTTTGTAAAGCAAACCCCCCTTACTAAGTTGGTGACAAACCTGCAAAACTATTGGCACCACCAAATTTTTTGGGAAGTTAAAATAACTATTCACATTTCGAGCTACTTCATGCATTATTGGGCTTTTCTCATAAATGTAACTTGTCCTTCATGCATTATTGTCCTCCCCATTTGCCAAACATCAATTATACAGCCAATGAAAAGGAAAGCTGGCAATTCAGAAACTGTAATGACTCGTGAAGTGCATTATTGGCTTCTTGAAAGCAGGAAAGCTTTGAATTATTGGCCTCCTTCTGATTGATGAAAAAACCCAATAATGCATGAACACACCCCATAGATGCAGATTCGGGCAGGGAACTGCCCATTAAACCTTTACTCTCTAAAGAATGAAAAAATAAGGAACCTCATGTTTAAACAACCAAATGCACTATACAGTAGTGGATAAACAGAATTTCACATCCAAAAATGTATTTAACCAATATAAATTTGAGCCACAAATCATTGAACTTCTGTCAAGCTTGCTTAAACTCCCTCAAACTCATGGCAACATTTTTTCTGCTATGCATGAAACCACAAAAATTCATTATTAACTCCAAATACAAGCATCAATTAACTCCAAATACTACCATTAACTCCAAATATTACCATCAGTACTCCACCACAAACAAGGAACCATTAGTCTCAAAATACTACCATCAGTAACACCAACAAAATTATTCACTACTGAAACACAAACTTCACCACCAAATTAAAGTGCAGAAAAACAGGAAAAAGTGTTGTAAAAACAATCATACAAGTCTAGTTAAAGTCTCATCGAAAACCACACAATTAAAACATGCAAGTCTAGTAAACACCATTTGAAAGAGGGCAAGACATGAACTGAGGTCGCCAGCCATAAACTTACTTATTGTTGAACCAATTGCCACCACCCATTTTCTGCAACTCTGCTTTTTCCACCCTTTGCAATTCTTGGGTTATGAAGTGGTACCTCCTAATTTCGTCCAGGCAAGTCATGAAAAGCGTTCGCGTCCTTGCATCTCTGTAAAGGTTATGGGCTTTTGCCCACAACGTTGGATCTGTGTCAAACTCAGGGAGTAGCGATAGCTTCTCACTGCATTCTTTTATCGTTGGAATGTCAAGGGCAGCACGGTGGACGGAGGAGGGAGAACTTGCACTGTCAGTTGAGTCGCAGATTTGTTGCATGCAAGCTTCAAGTCTTGAGCCCATGGTACCCTTTTTACCTTTGCCTTTCATTGTAGCCGATCCATCAACACGCCTCTTTTTTGATACATCTTCCAGCGGGTGCACCAACTCTTAAACCTCAGCATAATCATCCAACAATGCATCAATGTTGTCCACCTCCAAATATATAGTATGCTCTTTCGAGGCAGCTGGAACTGAGCCTGAACTAGGTGTGTGCATATGCTCACCAGTAGCTGTGTTGCTACCAAATAGGATGCGCATTTCCTCCTCAAGTGGCAAGGGCTTTTCCTTGAACTTGATGCACTCAGGATGGCGCTGCAAATACACATATCATTTAGGGAAATGATTTAAAAATAACCTTTGTATTTTGTACAAAGAAAAACAAATTCAGAAAGCACAATACAGTGCTTGAAAGAAATTGGGAGGAAGGAATACCATTAGCTTGAGATCCCACCACTCCTTTGATGCTGTAATAGCACCCGTGTCTGGATCCCTACCTAGTCCGTTTTCACCTAAAACCAAGTGTTGCCACAGCTGCCACTCCTTTTTTAGAACACCCCATTGACTCTTCAGTTGGCTTATGTCATAATCATTTCCCCTTCGTTCATTAAATTTCTTAAGAACATTGGCCCACCTAACCTTGGTAAGTTGGGTTCCTTATTTGTACCCAGCACCTCCCAACTCTTCCACACATGCTTGGATGAAGCACTCTTTCGACTGTGCATCCCAAACTGCTTTCGTAGTTGCAGTTACCACTTTTTTTCCTCTCGAAGACGTTGTTTGAATGGAAGACATGTCTACAGTAGTGGATAAACAAAATTATACGTTCTGAATAAAAAGAAAGCACAACTGTCCACAAATCGAAAGGTACAACCAAATGATTCATTCAATGACCATCAATCACAAAGGGAAGTTCTATTGGCAGCAACCTATGCGAATATTATATATCTGTACACGTGTTTTACTTCTTTCATCTACTATTTCATCATAGTATTAAAGGTAGACAACATTCATACTATCATCGCAAATAATTGCCTTAACACAATTCCAGGTAAGGAAAATGGTACTCAGGTTCAACACACAGGTAATAATTACGACTAAACAAGCCAACATTCATACTCTGAATTAAATTAAAACTACAATAAGTTTCTGCTACATCTTGCCAATTCCCAATACAACATAATAATGACAAAAAATTGAGAAATTACAAAATAACATGGGCATCAGTACTTGGCTAACACATAGCCATACTATAATCTGAATTTAACGACATCTCCCATCTTCATTTGAACACGATGACCCCCATAGCGATAACGAGGCATATGGCCAAAAACTTTGTCAACATCTTTGAATACTCCAATTGTTGTCGAATGATCATAACCTCTTTCTCAAGTGCTACAACATCATCAATCACCTTGGTAGCACAGACATTAGAAGCACAGACATTGGTATATTTCGTCGATCCCCAACCGCCAATTTTATTACTGCTTGTCCATTCTAAAGGGAGGCACCAGTCAAAGAACCCACACCGAGCTGCCCTCTTCTTACGACATATAAAATACAATTCTCCTTTCAACTTCTCACTCTTTTCAACAACCTTAATTTCAGCCATTGTCCCACAGTAACAATCTCTTGGCTTATACAGAAATTTGGGGGTGTTGGTAACCCCTTTCTTGGTCTCACTCTCCGCTCTGTAATAACTACTGCTTGATGACATTTGCCTTTAACAAATAGGTATATTACTACAGATTAGTACAAAATAATTAGTACTATAGATTTTTTTTTTTTTTAAGGACTGAACGCATGGTAGAATTTTTTAAGAAAATCTACAAACATTAACCAGTACCGTCAACCCTAATTCGAAAAAATAAAACCCTTGTCAAATCTCTCTCTCACTTGCTCTAATCTAACATATCTATAACAACCTACACACAGATAACCAATGCAGAGACATCCACTGAAACCCTAACCTCTTCAACAATTTCAAGCCGAAGAACAAGAAGAATACCTGAAGATTGGGTACAAAAAGTTGATGAGAGGTGGTGTAGATCTGCTCCGGCAACACACCGTGTATGAGCATGACCCTTTCTCCAAGCTTTTTTGTTGTGAAGTGCTTCTCATTTCTCCTCTCTGCTCTTCTCTCTCTCTCTCTCTGTGGGCTCCCGCGCCCGAAGCGGTGCGATTCGTGACAGAGTCGCCACCCGGATTTTTGAGATGGATGATCCGAGGAACCGAGGGGGTTTTGTTTTGAAGAGAAAAGGCCTTTTGATCTAGCGAAACTGTTTGAGATTTTGGATCCGGGAGCCAGGTTACGAACGGGGAAGGTTTTGTTGAAAAGCACCCCGCTCGCCCGGTGAAAATCGGTCTCTACTAAGCATTTTAAATGGGGGGATTAATACAACTCGGAAAACCTTGAAAACACATAAAGGGAAGGGGAAATAAGATAGATCATCACACGTTGTCGTGCTAGTGGTGCTTGCTGTACAGAGATGATATAGATGACATGGCGATGATATAAATAGGAAAAACATAGAAATGAACTGTCTGAATCACTGCCCTCCGTCAGACGGCATATCGGCTTGTAGCGCGCGGCTTACCAATATGCCGTGCGTGGTTCCGATTCTGATACCAAACTTTTATAGTTTTGTAAAGCTTCGCACGGTGTACCATTACATCGCACAGTTTTATTTTAAAGCTTCAGACAACTCACAGCTGTCAGATCATCTCAGATCTACACCATTCTTTCAAACCATGAAGGGAAAACCATATTTGATACGTTTGCTTGTTTTGAAAAGATCTATGGAGTTTAAAACATGGCTTGTAGAAATGGTCTCATTCTGAGACAGCTTTTGGTATACAGAAAAGACCCAACAACGGACGATCGCGATCCAGACAGTTTGATTAAGAAAACAGTATTCTTTTTGAAATGCCGTGCGTATTGGTCTGCTACGCCGTGCGACGCTCTAAAGAGCCGCACGGTTTAGCACACCTTCGTACAGAGCTCTGGTTTTGTTTTGTAAAAGAGGTTTTGGGTCAGATCTTAACCAAAAGGGTCAAGCCTGAGAACAGAAAGGTCCCCTCAGGGCCAGGACAGAGCCTAGCCCAAGGAAACTTGATTTTTACCTTGGATCCGGAGCTTGAATGAGCTTTGATGAAGGAGGATGGACGTCGGAGGGTGAAAAAAAAAAGAAAGTAGAAGTGTGGATGTGTGTAATGGATGGGTATATTGGGTGGTTGGGACCTCAAAGTTAGTAAGGGACTAACTTCAATGGTGAGAAGAAAAATGGAGTAAAAAGGCCTAGAGAATGTCTTTTAAGAACAACATTCTCAAGGCTTGGAAATGGGAAAGTGGGTGTGAAAGCAAGAAGAGAGAGAAAGGGTATAAGGGTGATCAAGGGCCCTTTTTCCTTGAGTGGAGGGGTGTATTTATAGGCAAGAGCCTTGGATTTTGAATTTCAAAAGTTGGAGGTATTTTTTGGGCAGGCCAGAAGTGTGCTTTCGGCTGAGCCGTATTGCAGCTGTGGCTCAAATAGGCGTGGCCTACAGCTTTCTGAGCCAGTCAGAACTTTATCCAAAATGCCATGCTGTTAACCTCATGACTGCGTGCGGCGTATTAAATTTTGATACGCCGTGCGGTGTAGATGTGTCGCGCACGGTACTTTAGGTTCGGTCCAGGGCTTCTTGGGCTTTGTAACGACCCGTAATTTCTGAAAAATATTTAAGGGTTTATATAATATTGGAAATTGAGGAAAATACGATTTTTGTTAAGTTTATGTGAAATTGGGGTTAATGTGAAATTTGTGGAGTTGATTTGATTTGGGTCTTAAATGATGGAATTGAAATTGGAGGGAGTGCTGGTGTAATTTGTTGGGTGTGTGAGTATATATAGAGGAGTGTGTGTGTGTAGGGGAAAAAAATCCCAACATATCTCTCTCTCTCCTCACGCCTCTCTCCCCTTCTCTTCGGCTCTCTCTCTCTCTTGCTCCTTTGAGCTTGAAAACTCACCAATCGACCACAATACCTTCATACCTCGACCTTCAATTCGTCTCCTACGCGTGATTCGAACCTTGGATCGTGTGGGTTCGTGCTAGAACTCGTTCTTGGAGGTTTTGGAGCTTGGAAAGCTAAGGCTCGCTTATTTGGGTTGGATCTTCGATCTTTGATCATTGAGGTAGGGATTCTTGCTCTTGTTATGTGTTTCTGAGTTGATTTCATGTGGTAATCGTGCCATAGAGTGTAGATTATTGTGTTGTGTTGTCCTTGAGTTTTCTGTACGAAATCGCCGCTCGTAACGTCCCCGTATCGATACAATTGTTTGCGTATCGATACGCTGAGAGGATCTGCATTCCAGTAGCATCAGAAATCTGTCGTAGCGTAGCCGTATCAATACTCCATCTCCGTATCGATACTCCAGACTCTGCCGTATCGATACTCCGATTTCCGTCTCGATACTCCAGACACTGCCGTATCAATACTCCGATTTCTGCATCAATACTCCTTGGTTTTCTGGGCAGTTTTGCCATGTTGCTCCGATTCGACCGTTTTGATTCATGATCAGTTCTAGACCCTTTTGGACACCTCCAAACCTATTCCAAGCATGTCTAATTGAATACCTTGGGTTAATCTAAGTTACCCTCGTCTCGTTGGTCTCCCGTTAGTAAAGAAAGAGTAGTGTCGTAGTTGGTTAATGCTTGATCGGGATGCTTCTAATGAACTTGACCGTACATGGGGATGATTGTGTCATGACGTGGTCAACGATATTGACACTTTAGGTACCGTGACATGAATTGGTGATTGGTGAATTGGAAAACGTATAGTAGAGGGGTTATCGAGTATCGTAGATTATAAGGTATAACGTCGAATGCTTAGTTCGTCGAGAGGGACTTGCCTAGAGGTCCGGACGGAAGTGGAACCTCCTAAATTCCTTGGGTGTTCGTTTAAGAGATTCTAGGGAAAGAACCTAGCGAGTGGTGGGTCATAGAGCCAATGTTGGGTCCGGTGCATGACAAAGTATATCATGGCAGACATAGAGGAATAACTTAAATTTGAGTAGTTGTCGATGAACGTTGTGACATGTTTATTTGTTTGTATTGCCCTATGTGGGGATAAATGAAAGAATGTGAACTACGGAGAACTGTCTTCTTGCTTGTATATCGATTGTTGATGTGTGTGTGTATGCCTAAGTCGAGAACTTGAATGGAGGGTCCCGCAACGCAAGGGGTGGAAATGCGAGGACTCTAGAGGGCCCGTTACACGAGGTGTGGTAATGCGGAAACCCGGGTGAATAGAATTCAATGTGACGCAAGGGGTGGTAACACAGTTGAATGTCTCGCATGATGAATAGAATTCAATGTGACGCAAGGGGTGGTAACACAGTTGAATGTCTCGCATGATTAAGAGAATTCAATGTGACGCAAGGGGTGGTAACACAGTTGAATGTCTCGCATGATTAAGAGAATTCAATGTGACGCAAGGGGTGGTAACACAGTTGAATGTCTCATATGATGAAAAGAATTGTGTTTGACTTAGAAGTTTGTGTTGATATTTGTACTATGGGTTGCATGAGATTGTAGTTGTCGAAAATGAGAATGAAAGGTTGGTTCTATCAAGGTCTTATTAAAGAATGAAATTTGATTTTTGAAAAGAGGATTTTGATAAAAATCCTCCGGTATTCTTGAGCAAGTCAACGGATCCGGTATTTGGGCACAAATCAACGGACTCCGGCATTCAAGCTCGAATCAACGGAGCTTGACCCGTAATGGTCTTTAGTTTTCTCTAAATTGTTGTGGAAATCAAAAAGGAAAGGTTTCATGAACTAAGACTCTATGGTGAATGGTATGAAATGAGGAAGTCAATAGTGGCATGCATTTGAGAGATCTTGAAATGGTTTGAGAATCTGTTGTAGGTTATATTTATTGATGTGTGTTTAATGCTACTCCGAGTTTGGTGTACGAATGGTTAAGGATAACCATAAGACGTATAGAATCCCGTAGTCGTAGTTTGTCGATTCGTTGTGGTGTCCTCTTGCATCTCTTGATTTGTTGATTGGAAATCATTAACTCTTATTGCATGTTTCATCGCATTTTCATATAACTTGAGTATAGAATTTCCTACTGGGCTAGTGTAGCTCAACCTATCATTTTCAGGTAAAAAGCAAGGAAGTTGGCATGGCGTGCATCTCGTGCTTGTAATCACGTGTCTCAGAGGTATAAAGGAGGAGTTTAATTTGCTTTTTATTTGAAAGAAGTATTCAGAAGGATGAATAACAAAAATTGTAACATTATTTTGGTATTTGTATAACTTGGGGCTTCGAGCCAGGATAGTAACTTTTGAACTAAATTCTGAGAACTGGGAAAATTATGTCATTTGGGTATTATCGGTGCTTCAATATTGATGGTATTTATTGAAAGCTTTATTTATTTTATGTTGAAAATCTGGGTCGTGACAGGCTTTCTCCGGGCTTTTGAGGTTTTTGGGTTTTTCTGGGCTGATAGTTGGTTTGGGCTGCGGATGCTGGAGGAATACTTCATTCAAGCTCACAAAGGCTTTGTTTCCTTTATTTCATCATCGGGGCGATCAAAGACCCTTCGAGGTCCGGATTGGGATGTCTACACTCTCTCTTCTCTCTCTTCTCTGGGTGTCAGATGTGTGGTGAACAGATGAGAAGAAGGTGGATAAGGAGGGAGAGGCAAATCTGGTAAAATGAAGGGAGGATTATGGGTATTTTCGTAATAGACCAAAAAATGAGAAAATGAGAATCCGAAAAACTCCTCCAACCCAGATTCTAGTTTTTGGCTCCTAAACCCAAAATCCGAAAATCTATTCTCCCAAAATCCATTCTCAACTTCAGTTACCAAACACTCAAAATCTGAAAATGAGAATCCAAAAATCCGAAAATTCAGTTGTCAAACACCCCCTTAGAGGCCAGCCCTAAAAAGTAGGTTGGGACTTAATTTAGTCCTGACAAAAATATTCCTTCTTTATTTTAGTTATTTTTTTTTACTTTTCATGCATTTTTACTATTTTGCCTATTCTTCTTAACTTTTTGTATACATGTCCATTTTTAGTAAAATTTATATTTTTAGAATCAACTCCTGACCCATATTATATCGGATAAAAATACCCTTGGCTATGCGAACTGGCTATGAGAACTGCCAATTCTCATAGCCAGTTAACATAATATTTCGAACAAAAATATTCCCGCCAGTTCACATAGCCCGAGTTAACATATTATTGGACAAAAATACCCTTGAATTATGGCTATGAGAACTAGGACTATGAGAGCTATATTTTTAGAATCAATTCCTGAATCATATTATTTCGGACAAAAATACCCTTGGCTATGTGAACTGAGTTATGAGAACTGACTATGTGAACTGCCAATTCTCATAGTCAGAGAACCACCAGTTTTCATAGCCAATTCACATAGAATTGGCTATGAGAAGTGACTGTTCTCATAGAGAACTAGCTTTGTGAACTGATTATGAGAACTAGCTATGTATAAATGTTCTCATCGCCATATCTTAAAAAAGTAATAGTTCAAATAGGAAATAAATTGATTTAGAATTGAATTTTTAACTGTCAAGTCTTACTATTATTATTATTATTATTATTATTTTTTAAAAACTGTCAAGTCTTATAGTCAGTTCTATGAGAACTGCTCGGTTCTCATAAAGAACTGGCTATGTAAATTGAGCTATGAGAATTGGCTATGTGAACTGTCAATTCTCATAGTCAGTTCTATGAGAACTGACTGTTCTCATATATAATTAGCTTTGTGAATTGGTTGTTAGAACTGGACTATGTGAACTGAAAATACACAATTCACATATTCTTACCACACACTAAAATACACCACAGTTCTCTTAAAAAATATATAGTTCTCACAGAAAATACACGGTTCTAATAGACAGTTTTCATGGACAATATACAGTTTTCATAGAAAAATACGCAATTCTCATAGAAAAATACATAATTCTTATAGACAGTTCTCATTAACAACACACAGTTCTCATAGAAAATACACACACGAACAAAAATTGAACAAAAACAAAAAAAGGTAATCAAAATCAAAATACACAGTTCTCATGGACAATACATAATTGACGATGGAGAGAGAGAGGGGAGGAATGGCGAGATGGAGTTGACGATGCGGAATAAAAAGGGCCAAAAAGTCATGAGATAACATATCCGAGCCTATGCAGGTTTGGAAATAATATTTAGGGTTGGGATCAAACCGAGCGTAAAAACCAGGACCGGCCTCTAATTTACTTAAAGGGAAAAATGACATATCTTCTACCCTCCCTGTCCCAAAACGTTTCTCCAGTCTGTAAAATGAGAATTTAAAATAACAAATTTTTCAAAAAAAAATTCAAACTTTGCTAATAAATTAAAAACAAACTCATTGATATCTAGTAAATTGCTGAAAAAAATTTTGAATTTTTCTTGAAAAAGTTGTATTATTTTCGTGTTCTTATTTTAGGGACCGGACAAACATTTTGCGACGGAGGTGGTATAGTATTGACATCGATCGAAATGGTTGATGACAATAAGCAAATTAATGGTCCATCGGTAGGGCCGGGATGGCAATCGGACCCACTCCGATCGGGGCGGGTTTTTCAACTCATTTTCGAGTATAGGGTCGAGGTTAAAATTTCAAAACCCGACATGGTTCGGGTAGGATTTGGGGTGGAAGTACCCCGCCCCTAAACCCGCCTTGAAATACCCGCCCGACATTACTCGCCCCAACATACATTTATATTTATTTATTTATTTATTTATTTATTTATATATATATATATATATATACACACACACACACACTTTTATCCTAATTTAATAATCATCATACTTAAATTTAACATTTTTACCCTAATATTATTATCATTATAATAAAAAACCTTATATTCTTAATTTTATATTTTCACCATTATACTAAACTACACTTTTTTATAACTATTTTCTTTTATTTTGCTTTTAGATTACCAATTTTTTTTAATTTCTTGCGGGGCGGGACGGGTAAACCTATTTCCCGATCGGGGCGGGAACGGGGTACCCAAAAAATACACGGTCGGGGCCAAACCGGGTCGGGACCTTGTAATAATTTTCGGGTACCCGCCCCGCCCGTTGCCATTACTATGTAGCCACATGATCTAACCATAGTATTTTGAAAAAATACTTAATGGGGTCACCCATATATATACTCTCTCCCTAGGCCGTGATCGACACAGCCGACGAATAAAGGAAACAACAAATGAGTGCTGAAAAATATAATGGTTTGTTTCCCACAGAGAATACATGATTCAATGTTGTAGTATTTCAGAACTTCTCCAAACACGAAGTGACACTCAAGACAATGGAATCTTGAAGACGAATGAACTTCGTCATGCCTACTAATTCCTCTAAGATCCAATTTGCTCATAAATTAAACATATGCAGTTGGTTTTTATTATTCGTCGCCAGGAAATTATTTACGGAGTAAACAAAGTAAATGTAATTTTTCGAGAGAATGATTATCTCAGACGAACTATTCAAAATATTCAAAATTGACAGTTTTTAAATTACTTTTGCATTCAATTAGTTTTTTCTAGTTTGCTTCATATTTTTTTACTACTTTTCATATGCCCCCCCTCCCCCCCTTTTTTTTTTTCCTTTTCCTGTCATACAGTATAAATTAGTGGAGTTAGTAGTTAGTTGATTAGTGATTACCACAAGCGGTGACCTCCTCTCCGTAGGAGTCGAAGCCACAACCTCTCACTTCCCCATTTTCAAAGGAAAGCTACACGACTGCTTGAGCTATCTTATGCCCAAGAGTCAACATAAGTCCCCCTCTTTTTGCCAATATCATATAAATCAGTGGGAGTTAGCAGGATATTAATTGGTTAGTACACATGAAATTTCTGAGACTATTCATAATTCTGAATCTTAAACGCCCACAACGGAGCTCAAATACGGGCCTCCCACGTATGGAGAGGACAGGAGCCCATTGGTATAACATATGTCCCGTTGATGGTGTCCTTTTTGAATAAACCATTCAAACCTTCTTTCCAGGGGCAAAGGGACGTTTCAGATGAATCAAAAGACGGTAGGAGGACAAACTTTGTGCAGTGGGTTGGGCTTTTGAGGAGGACAAACAAACAATATTTATTACTTTGGGTTTCAAAAGAAGGTTTCATACTTAGACAGGATCTCTGTCAAACAGCCTTTTTGCTGCTTTCTTGTAGTGCATTTCTGTATCACACCGGACTTGGGATTTTACTTGGATACGATTTTGAGTTTTTCCCTTTTTTTAAAAAAAAAATTCACACTCTTTTTTACTATTACAATATTATTATTATTATGGCGCCCATTTTCTTGTTTTTTATTGAAAAAAATGCACACAAAAGCTTCACTGAAAGACAAAAAATAGAATGTCATAATAAAAAAAGAAGTGTGAAAATCATTTTCCTTTCTTTCTACAAACAGCTTACCCATTTGGAGAAAATGACAAAAATTAATGCTCGCATTTAGTAGTGTGATTTTCGATGGATAACATGGTCTGCTCATCACAATGGCCCTGTTTGTTATCACTTTTAATCTAATTTATTTAGTTTATTTGGTTAAAAAATTGATGAACGGTGTTTGGTATAACAATTTTGATTTTTTTTTTATGTATTTAGCTTTTCTAGATTATTTGATTAAAAAAAAAGTTAAATTATATTAAGCTCCAATTTGTAGTTTTTTTGAACTTATTTGAATTAGTAAATTGAATTTTTACAGAAAAGTATTTGATTCAAGGCATTTCTATAGAATGATTAAAGTTAAGCTAGCGACATTTTCTCCTTAACTTTTTGGGTTTTTTTTGTTTTGTCCTTGTTTGGATTTTTTTTTCGTTTTTTAGTTTTGGGTCAAATTTTTTGACATTTTGATTCGTCTCGTCGAGACGAATCGGAAAAGTAAAAAAAATTTACTTTTTACCCAAATATTTTGAACAATGACCACTTTTAAGCTCAAAAAGTCGAAAAATCAACTTTCCGAGCTTAAAAGTGGTCCTTGATCAAAATATTTGGGTAAAAGTAAAAAAAAAATTAACTTTTCCGATTCGTCAATCGGAAAGTAAAAAAAAATTGGCGCAAAACGAACAACCGTAAAAAAAATTTAAATACAAACAAAATATTGAACTTTTAAAAAAAGTTAAGCGGAAGGGGGAATGATCAAGCCTACCACTGTGTGTGTGCGCAGTGATCAACTGATATTAGTAACACACAGATGAAATTGAATAAAATGAAAAATAGACTACTTTAGTCGGAATTTGACAGATATTTTTGCCTATTGATACAATTAATCAAAACTTTTTCGTGGTCATTTTCAAAGTCTAAACTTGAGAGAAACTACTAAAACTTAAATTTTAACACGAGAAACAATATTAATTTCATTTGATCCCAGTGAATACGAGAAAGGACGACGACCGAAATTTCAAGTCATTGTTATGGTATTTTAGTTCCACTGTAGACATTAAAACCCCTTATTTTTGTTGAACTGTTACCCTACAAGGCTAAAAGAGGCTAAAGAGCAAGAAAAATGAGTGCAACAATCACCCAGGAAGCGGATCAAAATAAAAAATCACCCAGGAAGGAATACCGAAACCTAGTTCACTCACTGAGTCTCTTTCTATCTATGGCGGAATGGTTAAAGTGCCCAACCTATACTCAAAATTTTTAATCAATGATTTTTACACACCCATTGTTCACATATGCACTTCATTTCTTGTTTTTAATTGAGTGAAACTTTTATTCGTAATTTTTCCGCTATCGATCTCACGTGCGATTCCTTTGAGAAGGATGTGATACCACCACCTATCAGGCCCCGTGGAGCGGTCCACGGAACTGCATCCTTAAAAAGAAATAGAGTGTGAAATGCTGAGAAACTTGTGGGTTCCAGCCATGGGATGGCATCCTAAAACTCTAAAACACAACTTGCCCCGTGAACCATTAAAGGCACTGTTCAATTACTTCTCTCTCTCTCTCTCTCTCTCTCTCTCTCTCTCTCTCTCTCTCTCTCTCGTACATTAGTACTGTAATTTTTTTCCCTGAAAGGTACGTACTTGGTGGTTGTTGGGTTTCAAAATAACTTTCTTCGTCATGTTGTACCTGGTGGTTGCGATTCTTATCAGCGTGCCTGTGAACTTGACGTAATTTCACCAGGACAAAGCTGGGTCCGATCTCGTCGGTCTCCAATAAATTTTATTTATCTTTCTCCACTCATAACTATCAAAAACCTCCCTCAAAATCCAAACCGAATAGGATCAGGTGTTGAGAGATTTTTCGGCAGTTGAATTACGTTTGTTTTTTTTTTTTAAATCTAACAGCCGAAAAATCCCTCGGTACAGAGGCACAGGGTTTTTTGGCTAGAAGATTCTGCCTTGAGAAAGCTATGGTGTGCAGCGTTAAATTATAGGGAGACTTAGCAAAAAATCTCTCATATTTATATTTTTTGAGCTCAAGAACAAGCACATTTTGCAATCAAATATAATAACAAATGTGTTGCATGATTACTAAAATACACTTTTTGCAAAACTAGTGAAAGTTAACTAATACTCCTAATTGAAAGTTAGTGAAAGTGTCCGGTATCCTATGAAAGTACCTAAATTCTAGAGTACCCTATGAAAGTGCCTAAATCCTAGGGTACCTTACTTCCCTACTCTATCCTAGGGTAGTTTTTACGTGAAAATATGTTTTATTCTTATGGCTCAATAACTCAAAAAGTTGAAGGACCTTTACTAAAAACTATTTTGATGACGTGCTTCCCCTAAATAAAAACAATTTTATCGTACTTATGAAAACTATTTTTGTTTTTTTAACAGTGCTATATATGCTTCTTCTTTTTTACCGTTATCTTATTTCAGGAACAATTACCAAGTGATGTCCACCATACAAAAACAAAATTGTGCAATTTTTTTTTTATGATGGATTTGTTACGCATGTTGTTGGTTCGTTTGGTACTATGTGTATGGTACGTGTTACCTAGTATTTTGATCAGATATATGAATGGAGTATAAGGTAAGTTACTCGCGAATTTTTTTTTTTTTTTTTTGTCAAGATACTCGCGAAAATATATTTCGTCATATATACATATTATTCTGTATATATTATTATGTAGGGTAAGTTTTTCTTTTGTCAAACTTTGTAACTATTAAGAATCTTTCTGGAGTGTCTGAGTTCAGATGTAATTAAAAGTCAAGTACTTTTTTTATTTTTTTGGAAACCAGATTTTTAATTAAAGGAACCAAGCTCAGAAACCTCAAGGAAATGGGATGGCCTTGAGAAACACTACACTGGGACATGCCCTTAATAGTTTAAAAGTCAAGTAGTAGTATTTTAAAATAATACTTCCTCCGTCTCCTTTTTAAAATTCAGCATTCTATTTTAGGCTGTTCCTTAATAAGTGTCCACTTTTGTAAAGTTAGTGGCCAGGTAAAAGTTGGTACATTTTCCATTTTGCCCTTAAAAGTAGATTCCATTTTAAAAAGTTAGTGAGTAAAAGTGTAATGATGATACTTCCATAGAGGATAAGTAGGAAAAACGTAGGTAAAAGTTGATGTGAAATGTATAATGATGATGTTTTCTTAATAAGTTGAAGTTACGAAGTGGAACACTTAAAATGGGAAGGAGGGAGTACAGTACTTGTGCTCTAGTTTCTCAAGTGTAGTGCCTTTGATTGATTATTATACAATTCTGATGATCAGAACATGGGCTCTTAAAAACAGAATTTGACTATGTGCAATGTAAAAAAGTCAAATTTGTCCATTTCTGTAATTGGGATTAGTTAATAAATACTACTCCTTCTAGGATTACATATTCTAATCAGTGAAATTAAACCTCTTCGGGATGTGGCACTATTAGTTTTTTTTGTTTTTTTCAACGGAAAAAACATACCCATTTAAAAAAGTCATACGGCATCTACAGATTATCACCGGAATATAGATCAGGCCATACGGCATTTACAGATTCCCACCCGAATACAGAAATACAGAGACACAGCCAAGCCCTAAAGCTAATGATATACAGGAAAAGCAAAGAGACAGGGCTGATGTCTAACGCCTAAGCAAGAGTCATCGTTCATTCCACACCGTTATCAAAACAAGGATCGGCTTACGTGGAGCTATAGTACCCAAAACACCAGACGCCTCGGGATGACGGAGCTCCATATCAAAGACAGTATCAAAAACCGATGGAAATCAACCCACCGGATTAAATCAGGGTAGAAATCGGACTAAATCCATACATATGACACTATATACTGTATTAGTTTAAACCAAATTACTTCCTTCACATGCCCGGCTAATTATTTAGTGGTCTTGGGCACCGCTACGTAATACCCTAACACTTTTTTTTTCTACCACAAATTCTTGCGATTCTTGAATGCTCCATACAATTAGTAATGTGCCCCACTAAATAATTTTTCTGCATGCACATGACCCACCAAAACTGACTCTTGCATGTCCAAATTGTAAACGACAACAACCCCCCCTGTTTTCTCATACTGTTCTGTCTCCCTTGAGGGGGATAAAACACTAATCTGATTTCACTTTCTTAAGAAGAGCTACTCCATAATTTGTTTATTTCAACACTTCAGTATTCCTCTGCCTACATCCAGGGCCGATCCAAGAGTTTTTAGTGTTTAAAGTCTAATAAAAAAAGTGTACTCTTAAAGAGTATTACTTAACAATTTTGGCGAGTAAGTGGGTTGGACACTTGGGCGAGGTTATGGGATGGTGGGTTGGGCTTAATGTTACCTAGATCACGGATCGTTGCGGTACGAAGAACGGGAATGGGAACTCGGTATGCTACCCCTGTCGGAACAGGGTACGGTAGGGGTAGGCTTGTTTAGAACGTAAATACGGAACAGAATACGTTAGGTCGGAACGCAGAACACTTTTTTAGATCTTATTTTATGTGTGTATATGTAAGTTTCTCTTCTTTTCTTTGTTTTTTTTTTCTTTTTTTAACCAAATACATTATGAGTTGGTTACGGGACATAAATATAGAATGAAGTCGAATAAATTGATAATAGAATAGTCTTAAAATATTTACGATAATACTAAAATAAATCTAATTGAAAACAAATTGATTCCTAGAAAATAGTAAAACAAAAAAGTACGTAGCTCATAATTGATGAGTCTTGAATTTGAAGTCCTGTTTGACAAAAAAAATATATAATAATTTTGAAGTAATAGAAAAAGACTTCCCTTTTTTTACTAGTACAGTACGTTTTATCTCAAGGATTTTCCTTTTTTATTGTGTTCACATGTTCCAGCTGTATTGCATATCAAGAGGTAAGACCGTAAGAGTAAAGGGTAGAATCAGGTGTAGCACACATGAAACATGAAAAGAAAAGACAAATTTAAGGCCCCGTTCAGTTGCCAGGAAAGTACAGGAAAGGATGAGAAAATCAACTTTCCCATAACTTTCCTAGTGTTCAGTTGGCAGGAAAATTGTAGGACTTCCCAATTTAAGTTTTCCTGCAGGAATTACTTTCCTGCAAAAGTGATCCTGCAAAAAACACAAGATTTTGCGTCGCGGGAAAATGAAAATGAGTGAACACTCACAAAATTTTCCCGAAAGTTTCTTTTTCTTGACAAATAAACAACTAAACCTTAATTTTTCTTGTAAAATTCTTTTGTCAAATGAACACTCACAGGAAAATAATTTTCTTTTTCTTTTACTTCACCTCACTTCACTTTTTCTGGGAACCAATTTTCCACACAACTTTCTCGACAACTGAACGGAGCCTAAAGGTCATAGAAGTATACTAAGGACATGTGTCATATTATTGCTGGAACAAAAATTAAGTGGCAAAAGATGTGCCCACAGGATAAAGAATCCTTCAATAGGGCTTTTTCACCAGCACTTCCAACCAGTGTTCTAAAACAGAAAGTCTGCTTGCACAGAAAAGGCTGTACAGCAGTCGTGCACAGATCACTTTTACGTCCGTCTCGGGTCTCGTAAAGATGATCGGAGCCGCTCATTTTGTTCAAAATACTTCGTTGGCTAAATTTTGAAGCAAAGTTATATGATTCGTAAACACCATTCCCGATATCGGTTGGCTAAATTTTGAAGCAAAGTTAGATGATTCGTAAACACCCTTCCCGATATCGGATTGAGGTGATTTTTTACAGGGACCATAAACGAAGTATTTTGAACAAAATGAGCGGCTCCGATCATCTTTGCGAGACCCGAGACGGGCGTAAAAGTGGTCTGTGCGCGGCTGCTGTACAGCAAATGCTGTACCTGTAGTAGCGTTCGTTCTAAAAACCGGAATTCATCGAAGATAAATCGCTGGCAGAGGCTTATCCGACCAGATTCGACTAATTGTTATGCGCCGATTAATCGCCACTTACTAATTGCTATGTGCCGATTACTAGGCCCCGAATCTCGAAGGTGCCCGACTAGCGCCTAACGACTTTTAGAACATTGCTTCCAACTGTGATAACTCATGCACTTTACTGATTCTTGTACTAATTCAAACCCTGATTTTGACCACCCTATGTCTGGCTCCTACCTCTCTGCTCGAAATTAACTTAAGAGCTAAACCAGATTTATGTGGACCAAAAGCCATACCTAGCGATCTTTCTCATTAACTTCCTCTATCAGTATCAAACTCACAATATGAGTAGAGACTTTATTGTTATTCAATCAAGTATTTTTAAAAATTGAAACTGTAAAACTATTTTGAGAAACTTATAATTTCTATATTTCAACTTTAGCTGTAATTGAACTAAGTTTCGTTTTAAATTAGACAATTGACTTTTAATATTTAAATTGTGTTGGAAAATATTTTCGTAACGTTGCCGGAGATCAGGGTTAAAAAAAATTGTTAGAGAAGACTCAAAAGGATTTTAACAAAGTCTTCCTTGCCTAAGATTGGAACTATTAAACAAAAAATCTGACTTTAGTTACATATTAATATACTCCTCTCGGCAATTTGAATTTGGATTAAGGAATTTAATTTTGAATAGGAGACAATCCCCAAAATCATGCCTGCAATTTTAATGTAATTAGTCCTTCTAAAATGAGAAATTATTGGGTGTCCTTGTCGTACGATCCAACATACTATTATTTATTAACAAGCGTATTTTTTCGTGAAGGAAATTGAATTTCACACTTCTTTTTTGTTCAAGTGCATTTCATTTTTTGTCTTTATTCATGTAGAATTACAAAATTATCCTTCATGCATTTTTTCCTTCACAGTTGAAAAGGGTAATCATGTAATTTTATATCAATATAAAACAAAACAAAAAAGTACTCATTCCGTCCCTTTTTAAATGTCCTACTTCGTAACTCCAACTTATTAAAAAGACATCATTATTATACCTTTCACATCAAATTTTTTCTTCACTTTCCCTACTTACCCATCATCATTACACTTTTACTCACTAACTTTTCAAAATAGAATCTACTTTTAGAGACAAAATAGACAATGCACCAACTTTTAACCGCTAACTTTATAAAATGGATACTTATTAAGAGACAGCAAAAAATGGAATACTGGACTCTAAATAAGGGACGGAGGGAGTAGTACATTTGGAAAAGAGAGTGCGAAAATCAAATTCCCTTTCCTGAATTATGTTCAATTTACACTGAACATGGTGCATTTCAAAAAAATAAAATAAAATAAATACTGAATCTGAATTGAAATGTTGGTGATGCCAGCAACACTCGATTTTTTATACCCTATATATATAAATACAAAAATACTACTAATCTATTCATTATTTCTTCTTGTCAGTGTAACCATGTGATTCACATAAATGCTTGATATAAATATCTAGACCCCACCTCATGTATATCCAGCCAATCTATTCATTCTAGATCTAAATTAGCTTATTAGCCCATCTGTCTCATTTTTTCAATCCATCTAGGCCATTTGGTTTAAACTTTTTATGAATTGTTGGCGTGATTTTCTTTTTTCTTTTCTGTTAGTTGTTATTGGCCCAAATTTTTCTATCACATCGCATCGTTTGTTTTAATGACACAAATTGAAAAAAATGTAAAAATACAATTATAAATCAAAATTTAAAAAAAATTCATATAAGACATAAAAACTCCAACCTCAAAAGTCAGTAGACAAACGAAGTAAAGGGACCACGCCAAAGAGTGAAAAAGTTAGGGCATTGGGGGCCAGTAGTACGGCTATAGATTAAAATTAGGAATAAGAATGAGAGGTAGTTTTTTAAAGGGAAAAATTCAAAAAAACCCCTGAACTTTGAACTCAATGTCAAATAGGCACCTGAACTTAAATAAACTTCAATTGAACACCTGAACTTTCACTCCGTTATCAATTTACCCCCTGCCGTCTCAATCCGCGACTTGTCGTTAACGGCACAGTTAAAAAAAAAAAAAACTTACCACCAGTTTGCAATCCTATGAAGCAGAAACGTGATTATGAGAGCCTTAGAGACAAAATTTGATTATGTCTCTTTAGAATAATATGATCAGAATAATAAGATCTTCACACCCGTTCAAACGGATTAAAAATTGGAGCACTTAATTTTTTAATCATATTTTTTAATATATAAACGGTCTAAAAAAATTAAGTGCTCAAATTTTCAAAAAGAATTTTTAAAAAAATTCCCCCTACTTCCAACATTTCTCTCTCTATCTCTCTCCACTTATTACCCGGACCCGGGGGCTCTGCTGCCCCAAAGGCACATCAGCCCCTACCCACACACCAAAATGGCAACGTTTTGGTTAAATAAAAAATTCATACCCAGTTAGCAATCCTATGGAGCATAAACGTGATTATGAGAGCCTTAGAGACAAAATTTGATTATGTCTCTTTATAATAATATGATTAGAATAATAAGATCTTCACACCCGTTCAAACGAATTAAAAATTGAAGCATTTAATTTTTTAATCATATTTTTAATATATAAACGGTCATAAAAAATTAAGTGCTCAAATTTTCACTCCGTTTTGAATCAGTACAAAGATATTTAAGTGCTCATAAAAAATTAAGTGCTCATAATCACATTTCTGCTCCATAGGGTCCTAAATAAAGAACACATACTTAATATGAGAGCCTTCGAGATAAAAATGAATTACGACCCTTTAGAATAATATGATAAGAATAAAAAGATCTTTGCACCGATTCGAACGGAGTGAAAATTTGAGCACTTAATTTTTTTTGAGACCATTTATCTATTAAAAAATATGGTTAAAAAATTAAGTGCTCCAATTTTTAATCCGTTTGAACGGGTGTGAAGATCTTATTATTCTGATCATATTATTCTATTCTATTGAGACATAATCAAATTTTGTCTCTAAGGCTATCATAATCACGTTTCTGCTTCATTGGATTGCAAACTGGTGGTAAGTTTTTTTTTTTTAACTGTGCCGTTAACGACAAGTCACGGATTGAGACGACAGGGGGTAAATTGATAACGGAGTGAAAGTTCAGGTGTTTAATTGAAGTTTATTTAAGTTCAGGTGCCTATTTGACATTGAGTTCAAAGTTCAGGGGTTTTTTTGAATTTTCCCCTATTAAATTGGCTAAAAGTATTGAAAATTCTAGTAGTGTTTTTTTCCCTTCATTGAACGAGTTTTTTTTCCTTCACAAAATACTAACAAATTTTTAGCACTTTTGGAACTTTTGGGAAACTATCAGAAGAGCAGGCCACGTCTACGTTCTTTGAGCGATTGGATCAAGCACAGCCCAAACCACACTTGAGGCGGGGCGACAGTGACAGATTGACCCGTGGGCCTGAGGGTTGATGCGAAACGGTCCACTGATCAATACTCGTCTTCCTATTAAGAATGATCAACGTTTTTCAGCCGTTCGATGTTGTTTATCCTTTCCAAAAGGCCTATTTTGCCGTTCATAGTAATATTTAGATTGCTCATAACTTTTGATAGGAAATTCCGTTTTAGTTATCGTCTATTTTGACAACCTTATATTTGTTTCTAGTTTTTAATTTCCTAGTCAAATTAGAATTTTTCTTTTTGGGTAATTGCGTATTTCCCTTTATTAGGGTTTGATTAGTAGCTCTAATTATTTTCTAAGTTGTCTAAGGTTTCTTTCACCCTATTTATATTCATTGTAATCCTTAGGACAGGGTTGGGTTTTTTTTTATTAATGAAAAATCGAGGTTAGATTAATTCTCAAATTTATTTGTTCAAAGAGGGAGTACCTGACTCAAATATTATTTTTGTTACTTGTTACAAATAGTTTCGTAAAAAGAAGTTGCGCAGAAACTACCCCTGATGTGAAGTGTTTTTAACCCCCTCCTTCCTCACTTTCCTCTCATTGCCCAGTCCAAAGATTAGTTCCCGTCCGCTAAGCCTTTGCTGGGGGTTGAAGACCCTACAAAAAGCAAGAACAGAAATATCTTTGTCCCATAGTTTCTACCCTTTACTCAACCCCTCTCCTCTTCACTTCATTCTGCAGCTCAGATCTCTCTTTTCTTCCATCTCCCTCCGTAACATAGAAGGAATAAAAGAATGAGTAAACAAGACTTCAGAAAGCCTCAGGTGCCTTCCTTAATCTACACATTAGCTCAATGCTCATTAGATAGTCTCCAATGTTTCATGTCTGAAACCAATGTTTGTTCTGATTTGGGTCTCTCTCTTTTTTCCTTATTTTTTTTTGTTTTCAGCAGGCTTGTGTTCTCAGAGTGAGCATACATTGTGATGGGTGTAAGCAGAAAGTGAGGAAGCTGTTGCGGAAAATTGAGGGTAAGTTATCTCATTTCTTTTTTATAATCGGATGTTCGGGCCAGTTTGCGCTCAGCCCGCCTAATTCCGGCGTTCTGAAGTTAACGACCGGCCAACCTCCAGTGGCCGCAAGGTTTGGAATGTTTGGTTCCGTAGGTTTCGAACTTGCAAACTCACGGAGGACAAGCACAATTCATCTCATTGTCCAATGAAATCTTTTAATTGTGAACACATATTCCTATATTATGTGTTTGACTGTATTTGTTTCTGGTCATTTCTGTCTTAGAGGGAGGGTCTGTTTCAGCAATACTTCAATTTATGGATTTTTTTTATTATGTAACTGCTTAGACAATCTCCAATCAGGAATAGCTGTGCAAATAATAGGAGAAAAATCTATATCAGAGCTTTGTGAAGTGTCTGACGCTGAGGAATCTTGACTGAGATTTGGTAGTAAGATTACCATCTATTCACAAATGCTTTGGGAATAGCCAGTGGCAAATAAAATGAACTTGTATGCCATCGAACTAGTTTTAGTGTTTCATTTGGTCACAAAAGTTGTAAACTTATTTTGTTTTTTTCGATACTTGAAAACAACCTCTCTGCCTGCAAGGTAAGGCTACTTACGTACGTCAATCATTTTCCAGATCCCGCATATGCACGAGCTTTGTGCATTGGGTATGCTCTCTTTTTTTCATTTTTTGAGTCAAATACATGGCAGAGATTTCAAGTGATTTTTCCCTTAAACATGAATCTGAGTCAGGATTTTACCAAGAAGTTATAGATGCCCTTAATAATAAGATTTTTTTTTCCAATTTCGTGTTTTTGTCGTCGGTTACTGTAGTTTGCTTATTTATGTCTGTGTCTCCTTTGCCAGGGGTGGATTCAATCAAAATAGATGCAGAACAGGGGAAGGTGACTGTGACAGGAAATGTGGATCCAGCTATACTGGTAAACAAGCTTGAGAAGTCAGGGAAACATGCAGAGCTATGGGGAGGCCAAAGGGCTTCAATTAACCATCTCAACAACCAGTTTCTAAACATGCAGATTGATTTTGGCTCAAAGGGTAAAAAAGACATCAAGCCTCAAAAGGTTGGGAAGGACCACCAGCAAAAGGGTGGGAAACAATTCCAACAGCTGAAGCCACAAGAAAAAGAGTCCAAAGGTTTCAAGTTTCCCCAATTTTTCAAAAACACAAAGAAGCCCTCCAAAGATAAGAAATCTGTCAAGTTTAATTTGAAACATGATCATGATCATGATGAGGGTGAGGAGGATTGTTGTTCTGATGATTTCGATGAGTTTGGTGAGGAGTTTGATGATGATTATGGGTTTGATTTCCCACAGAAAACGCCCACTAAGAAGATACCAATAATGGGTAATGGACATGGGCCACATGGGCCAATGGGGATGATTAATGGGCATGTAATGAGTGGACAGAAGGGTGGTGGAAATATTGCTGGGAAAGGCAAAAAAAGTGGTAGTTTTGATCTGCCTATTCAAGTGATGGGGATGCATAATGATGGGAAGAATGGCAAAGGCGGAAAGCAAGGCGGTGATGGCGGTGGAGGAGGAAATAACAAGGGAGGTCATAAAAATCAGCCTGGTAAAAATGGTGGGGGGTTAGCAGGTGAGGGTAAAAATGGTAAGGGGAATAATGATAGTGTTTTTGTTGGTGGGAAGGATGATCATAGTTGGGGACCTACTTGGGGTACTAAAGGAGGAGGAAAGAGTGATGGGAGCCATGTAATGAGCAACATGCAATCTGAGTTCCATGACAGGAATATCAATGTCAATCACAAAGGGTTAGGTGGGAGGAATATGGGTCAGATGGGTCAAATGGGTCAGATGGGTCAGATGGGCCAAATGGGTCAGATGGGTAACAATCCAATGGGCCACAATATGGGTCAAATGGGAAATTATCCAATGGGTCAGATGGGAAATACTCAGGCAGTACAAGGACTACCGGCTGCCGCGATGAACGGCGGATATTATCAAGGTATGGGGCAAGGAAACCCTAATTTCAACCAACAACAATACATGGCAATGATGATGAATCAAGCCCGGCCCAACGGCAACATGTACCCACAAATGTACGCCCGGCCACAACCGCCGATGGGTTACGGGCCATATGGGCCTCCAGCGGGACCTCCGGCGGCCAACGATAATTTCACTCACATGTTCAGTGATGAGAATACTGAGAGTTGCAGTATCATGTGACGAGTAGTTCTAGTCTAGTTTGATTTTGCTGTGTTGGGTTTGTGCCTCTCTAGTGGTGTGCTTCATTTGTTCCAACAAAATGATGTTTGCAGCTGAGAATGCCACATGCCTATTTTGCTTCTCTCCTTTCCTTTGCAAAAAAGGACAATGTTAGTTTTGCCTTATAGACTGGGAATTCAATTAAGGGTATTTTAGAACTGATGGTAATGTGTTCTGCTGACTCCAGAATATGTGATGGTACAAGAAGCTAACTTGAACATCCCACATTTTCACTCCATTTTCTTGACAAGTAGTATTTTAGACAAAGAAAGGAGGGGTGTTTGTGTTATTTCATTAACCTAGGGGCTTTTCAGTAACTATTGTAAATGAGAGGAAGGGTTAATGTAATTTGGGAATCAGTTCAGATGAATCAAAGACATTTGGGGAATTGTGATGTTGAGAATCTTGGGATTGCCAATGTATTTTGAACAACATTTGTTTGAACTTTAGAAAGACCATTGGGCCCCTCAATTGTCCTTCAACTAATATAGTATTTCACTTTAGTCCAAGCTCTGTAATTGAAGATTCCCATAAAGTAATCCCAAGGAAATCTCTTTAATCATGGGGTTCAGATTTAGAATCACTTTCGAGAGTACACACTACACAGCTCACGAAACAAGGGTTTTTCCCAACATCACAACGGGCAAATAGAGCTTTTTTTAGCTCTGGGATGTTTTGCTTCAGGAACTAGTTCCTCTCCGGTACCTCCTCCTCCGTCCAGTTCTCTCCGATTTGTATTTTTGTGAACTTATTCCGGACTTACAATAATGATTGGAACTTTTCGCATTGTAGATCTCATCGAGAATTTTGGCCAACCAAAAATCATGTTGATTGGTATATTGTAGGTGCGGAATAGGCCTCCAACATTGCAAACCAAAGAGGACCGGAGAGTGTCAGAGAGAAGGCATTGAGAGGAGCGTTTCCTTTGCTTTATTATACCACCGATTCCCTTTTTCATTTTTCGAAAGATTGAGGAAGAATCAAGGAATATTACAGCTATGAACTCCTACCTGATTTCAAGAGTTGATAGATTCCTTGGATGAACCATCTATACAAAAAAGGAAACCTCAATGGTTAGTCTGGTTGGTTGATGAGTTTGCTCCTATACATTGACCAGTTTATCGTCAAGCCGCAAGATAATAGTTTTTTTTTTTTAGGTTGCTGATTTTGCCACTCCCCTGTAAGTGTATTTTTGCACAAAAAATACACTTGTAGGGGAGTGACGTTAACAAAAAAAAGAGTGGCAAAATCATTTCCCTTTTTTAAATCTTTTAGTCCCAGCTTGAATGGTCTGCTTTTGATTGGGTTGGGAATTAGTTGAGATCCACGTAAGATGGTCCGGACATCCCTAACCATCGAACTAAAAAATCTATACAATATGGAAGGATTGCTTGTGAATTTTGTATATTACATCAATTTTTAGAATTTAAAGGCTTAGAACATCTCCAAAGGAAATACTCCCTCTATCCCTACATAAGTGTTCGGCGCACAAATCTAGGCCTTCAAAAATATGCATTTGTTTTGTTAAAAAAATTACAGTAAATTTTTTCCACAAATCAATAGATAGCAATGAGTTCTATTAGATCGTGAAAAAAAATTAAATTTCTTAATGAAAAACATGCATGTGTTTACAAGGCCTAATTTTGCACGCCGAACACTTATTTAGGGACGAAGGGAGTAATAAATTTTAAAAGTACCTAATTTAACTTTGGTGACACAAATGACAAGTTGAAGAACCATTTGTACGAAGTCCATTCCAAAGGACTCTTTAGCTTTTATACTTTTATTATTCTTTTGACTTTGAGGGGCCCACATTGCCCAAAAAAAATCAAGTAATTCACCAATCACCATTATTTCAATTGATGATGCGTCATTTTGAATAGTCGTTTCTCTCTCTCTTCAAACTTGAAGTATGAGAGAGCTACACCAAAATGTTTTATGCCTTGTTTTGATTCAAATTTGAGTTTTTTTGAATTTAATTTTTGGGTAATGAGTGAAAAGAGAAATTATGGTAATGATTGGAGACATGAGTAATGAGTGAAGAGAGATAGAAAAAGAAACGAGAGTAATGAGTGAAAAGAGAAATGAGAGTAACGATTGGAAGTAGGGGTAATAAATGTTTTTTGAGTTAAATTTTTTTTTTTCAAATTTGAATCCAAACAAGGCATTAGTTAGTTTGCTATCTTCCCATGAATTCTTTTTGCTGACATGATTCTTAATATGTAATTTAGTTTTTATTTTGCTGTCTCCTTTAGAGAAGCTCTTACAAGGGAATTATTTGAAGGGCTGATATTTGGCCGGTGGGTTTTACACCCACAAATCCACCGTTCAATGGCCTTTTTTTGGTAAGCAGAAAGTGCATTTAGAAAGTTAAATTAGGTTCTTACAGAGCCTGGGGTAGGAAAGGTGAAACCCCTAAGAGCAAGTACACCAACTTAGGAAAAAAATTTAGCTAGAATACCTAATAAATTCATTTTAGCTATTCATTTTTCAATAGGCACTACAGCAACACTAGTTATTTTCCCTATTTGTCTTTAAACAATTAATTTGTTCCATTGTTTTTTGGAGGAGAGAGAAGAGCATTTACTTGATTTAGTTTGCCGGAAGAGAGAGAAGAGATGGTTGTATGAGAGAAAAAATATTTTTTTACGCTTACATTTGCTATAGTCATTAGGTACTTATAGAGAAGTATTGTAGATAAATGTAGAAAAACTACCTCAGTAGCTAAGCTGCTACATCATGATTTTTGAGGTTTCATTAGGTAAAAGACCTAAAAAATTCTTGTATTGCTAAGCTGATGTTGATGCTCTAAATCATCTCTACTCAAGTGTCTCAATAGCTGGAGGGAGAATCACAATCACAAAAACCATTTAAGTCTTCCTCTTCATGGCTGCGTTCAGACTTGCTATGGCATACGCACTAAAATTTCCTTCCCGGTAGACATGACCAGTGGTTTGCACTTGGAGACTCGCCGCGACCTGCAATGATGCAATCACGGATGAGGTTATTAAATTCATGAACATCGCTAGCATTGCCCATAACGAGCGAGATTGGTGCCTTTGCATCCGCCTCGATTTAGAAGCCTTTGATATTCAATATTGTCCCTGCTACATATAGGCCATCTCTAGATTTCTAATGACCCAAAGTTCCGCTTCAATGGCCTTCTCTTAGCTGCTAGGGAGGGTAAATATTGCATGTGGTAACAGTGGTTGAAAGAATATTAAGTTTTCTTGAAGTACCGGCTCACGATGTTTAAAAGCTGTTTTCTCACTATGCATTTGTGCGGGATCCAATACAAAAGCATAGCTCCTACACAAATGCGTATCGGGAAAGGACTCTGGGAGTATTGAATAATCACTCTATTAGTTTTTGCAGGGCGAAGATAATAATTTGTGATATTAGAACTTTTGTAATGTGGGACTCATTGAGCTATTACTCATTGGGCTTGGAAAATTTAGAATGAGTGGTTTTGGGTGAATTTATGGGTTTGGAATCTTTTTGATTTACAATTGAAGAAGAACCGTTTCATACAGAACCGAATGGTCCATATAACCGAGGTGGGCCTAACGGTTGGCCCAAAATAAGCCCAACTACGCCGTTCCGATAGCTATTCAACGGGAACTAAACTAACGAAAAGTCTCTCCACACAGAACACATACACACAGATTCTACACAGATCGCAATGTGGAGCACATTACCGTTCCCGCAAAAATGTTCAAGTCATTCATTAAATTTAGCATATTTTTTTGAGTGTCCTTGTGAAAAATCAACTCAATTCGTTAACTCTAAGTATTCGATCCAATTTTTTAATTTTTCATTCAGATTTTAGACCCAAAAATCTGAATGAAATGTTAGAAGATTGGATTGGGAACTTACAGTTATTGGATTGAGCTGATTTTTCAACTCAGCAGTCAAAAAAAATATTTTAAATTTAATGAACGACTCAGATCATTTTTGTGAGACCCATAATGGCCCCACATTGCAATCTATGTAGAATCTGTGTGGATAATCGGGTCCACTAAACTAATCACAAACCATATCCATGAAATCAGGTTGTGTGTCTAACTAATCACGTAGTAACAAACGTGTCAAAACTGCCTCTCTCTCTCTCTCTCTCTCTCTCTCTCTCTCTCTCTCTCTCTCTCTCTCTCTCTCTCTCTCTCTCTCAATACAAGTCCATTTTTTGAGGGTGGAATGCATGGCTTCTGCAAAGAAATGGGCAGGCATCATATCGTACATTGCTGGTCGCTTGTATTTCTATCTCATTATTTTCCAGATTCCTCTCTTCAGGTAGTCAATTATTTCAAATTTTATTATTATTGCATTACAATATGAATTACTAATTCAATTAGTTTCGTCGTAAAAGCAAAACATGCATAGATCCTCATTTTTTTTTTTTCTTTTATGTTGTGTTTGGATCTTGGATACGCGGAGACAGACAAAAAGTAAAACGGAATAATTTTGTACCATGAAATATGTTAAGGGTATTTATTACCGTCAATATTTTCAAAATCTATACACAACATTAGTTTTCAAGGATTCGACTTTTATTTATTATGAGAACTTGACATAAACGTTCGCTCAATTTTAAAGTGATTTTTCCAAGAATTTGTTAAACCTATCCGTTCAGTGAATGGATTTGTGGTTCATGCAGCTAGCCCTTCAATAGTTGATAGATCAATTATTGGGGCTGTCAAATAAAAAATTTTCAACCATCGATCATCTATGTTTTACAAAGTAATGAAAGAAGCCTATTATGGTACACATTTTAACTAATAATTTTGCTAATTAGTCAAAATAATGCGTAACTAAAATATCGCTCAAATCTTATTTCCAATCAATCTAAAATATCGTGATTCATGGCTTTTTCAGCGTACCATGTAAACGTGGAGTTTGCACCACACCGATCCAAGTAACAGCAGGCCACCTTATAGGTACTGTAAAATGGCCTGCTGTTTTTGTGAAGGCTACTATGTATCCGGGAGCTATTTTCGAATCCCTCCTCTTTAAAACGGAAGTCCCAACCTTCAATGGCCTGCTTCACGCCTACAATATGACCGCTCTTGATGAAACATTCGATGTCCAACGCATTGAGGTTCGTATATTAAAACCTTAGTCGTATCAAAGTAATCAATATTCAATGAAGACCAAGGAAGGAGATGTTCAATATTGCGTTTCAAATTGGTTTTCCGGTCACAAAATTCCACTACTTGGGATTTCTGGATTCTTGACCAGACATGTTTTTGATGTTTTTTAAGTGACGATTCGTAATGATTTCGCAAACTGTACAATGACTTGTGAATGAATGTAATACTTGCAACGCATCATTTTCCGCTCATTGGCGGATCTAGTCAAGGACCGGAGGGGGCACATGATCCCCTCGTGAGGCATATATAGGTCGTAATGATCAAAATGGTCTATCATAATTAATCAATGCAAAACTTGTGTATCTTGTGAACGATCGAATTAATATAGTGTAGCATTATCATACTATGCTTCAAAACTTATGGTCAAAAATATAATGAGTCGGTACTGCTCGTCCTATGTCAAATTCTTGAATCCATCACTGTTTGCATTTCACCCGAATCATTTTCAGGGGTTCTTAATTTATTTTATTTTAACAAAGGAAAAGCAAGTTAAAATTATTGAAAGACCCTATCCTTGTCCAGCTAGAACAACAAGGTAACAAAATGAACAGAAAAAAAGGCTGATTTTTTCAATTCAAACAAGGCTTCAATTCCAATCTGGACAAGTATTTCTTTCCCTCTTAAGTTTATTCAGTAGTGTCTCCTCTCTCTTTTTTGACAAAAGGGAGAAGTTTCTATTGATTTGAGAGGCGGAAAAACACCTATACATCAGCAAGAGATCAGGAACCCCACGAGGGTAAGGTAGTTGTCCACAGACCAAATTAAACCAACTACAAGAAAGGGCTTTCTGAATGCAAAGAAGGTTTCAGTTTTTAGATAAATATTTGTGGACAAATTCATACACTATCGTTTCAAGAACGGTCTGATTTACACATACTCACTTCCATGAGACAGGGCACGGAAATGGTCTGATTTACACATACTCACTTCCATCAGACTGGGCACGGTACGTTGTGTCAAATTCTGCGTTTAAAATCCTATGATCCTAGAATTTTCCTTTACTATAAATCTCAGAGGTACTGCTTTTTTGGTACAAAATCTCATATAGTTACTATTAAACATCATATATCTCATGTCCTGCGTTTATTTTACGTTTTCTTTTAAGATTGAATCGTCTTGTTTTTGAATAACATTAACACCCTTCTTTAATTTGTTGTTTTCCACAATAAACAGATTCTAGTGGGAAGCATTTTCTCTGTATTTGGGGCATTGACTTCTATAAGGCCTGGAAGAACAAGCATGCTGGGATCATCCCTCATAACCTGGGGCATTCTGAGAGAAACTCTGTATGCAGTTTATGCACGGAGAAGAATAGAAGTCTTTACGTTCCCGACGTTGTTAATCGCTACGTTGCTTGCCTTCCTCTCCATTAAATCCGACGTGCGATATTTGATACGCAGTTTCCGACCCAGGCGCCAGAAAAAGGAGAAAAAAGCATGATTGTGTCGGATTTATATGTTCTGTTTCCACTTGTTTCTGTTTTCTACCATTCCATTCTTACATCCTGATAATTTTATGAGGATCTGATATATGTATAGAAAGAGCATTACTTGCAACTTGTTTGGCTTCATTAATTACTTAACTCTTTTGTGTCTCATGTTATGTAAGGCTCCGGTAAAATCATTATACTCCGTACAAAGCAACGACATATTCAAGTACTCCCTCTGTCCCCATTTAATAGTATTTTTTTGGAAGTTTGTGCATGCCACTTTTCAATAGTTTATATCTCATAATATATAACGTTGATTTTGAAAACATAGTTCAATTGAACTAATTGAACTCTATCAAACAAGATCCATGTTGTATACAAAATTCATTACGGATTTAAAGATATAACTCCTTTTTTATCCAGTTAAAATGGAACGAGGGACCGTTAAACGGAAACGGAAGAAGTAACAAACAAGTGGCTTCCGCATGAAGGTCTCACTAGTCACTACTCAAGTCATTTAATGGCTCACAAATTTTACATATACACCAATCTCCTTAGAAGGAAACCCTAGGGAATTTTACAGAGCGATTCTATTTGAACCCAAACAAATTACAAAGATTAAAAGGACTTTAAACGAGGCATCAAGCCGAGGAGAAGAAACCCCCACAAAGAGGTGACATCACTCCACACTCATATGCCTCAAAGACCCGAAGGGAGAGAATAACAATCCAAAGTTGGCAAGAAACCAACAATGAGTAAACCACCACTCCCAAAGAGAGACCTAAAACTCAAACACCCAAAACACCTGAGCCTCAAAAACAACTCCTAAAACAAGAAACATTAGTTCGAGGCCAACATGGCTCTATAACGCTCCCCATCAACTTCCACCATTTGAGCAATCCTCCTAATCGCTTCCTCCTCCTCACCATCATAACCAATACCTATAGACTTCTCGAAGTCCCAAATAGCCTCGAGCCGAAATAGCTTGAGCCTCATCGAGAATGATTCTATTCCTATTACTCCCTCCGTCCCTTTTTAAATGTCCTGCTTCGTAACTCCAACTTATTAAAAAGACATGATCATCATACCTTTCACATCAACTTTTTCCTCCACTTTCCCTACTTACCCATCATCATTACACTTTTACTCACTAACTTTTCAAAATGGAATCTACTTTTATGGACAAAATAGACAATTCACCAACTTTTACCCACTAACTTTACAAAATGGACACTTATTAAGAGACAGTCCAAAATGAAGTACTGGACTGTAATAAAGGGACGGAGGGAGTACTAATTCCTTCAGATGATAAGTAATGTAGCTGCTGCAGCTGCAACATATATGATGACTAGTGTCATGGGTGGGGACAAACACAAATGAATCACCTTTTTAAAAATAAAGTGAAAACAAACTTACTTGTCCACACTCTAATCTAACGGGGTAGAAATTTGTGAATCAAACAACATACTAGAGTGTAGTCGGAACTCACATGGATTGTTCTCCTTTCCCTCATTATCCGGGTATCAAACATGCCATTATGAGTTTGAACCAAAATCCGAGTTTGTCTTTATTGATGGAAGTGTGTTTTAGGTGACCCTGTTCATGGTAGTGTCTATTTGGGATAAGAAAGTCTACGCCCACCGCTCAACTTTTACCGCTCCCTTCCCCCTCTTCCCCCGTTCTCAATTTAACCGTCCAAAAGCGTTTTGGATGGTCCGGATAAGTATTTTTTTTAAAATCCGGACCATTGATTGCCGAGATGGATAGTGAAATATTGAGCAGTGAAACAAAGCGATGGGCGTAGCACGCTGATTTGGGATAGCCATGAACTCCCAATAAACTCCAAATCTTGCCACCCTATTTATCGCCTCAAACATTTCTTTACCTACCACAATACAAGCTACAACCAAAACCATCCTCTTCTACAAAACCTTCACCTCACTAACAATGGCTTCTACTCTCCATCACTATCTCCTCATCTTCTTCTCCCTCATCTCCCTATCCAAGTCGCAAACCCGTTTCAAGCCTGACGCCCTAGTTTTACCCGTCCAGAAAGACCCGGCCACGGGCCTTCACGTGACCCAAATCATCAGTCGAACCCCAGTCACTTTGGTCCCCTCACTCGTCGATCTAAACGGCCTATTCCTATGGGTTAACTGCGAGCAACACTACTTATCATCTACTTACAAAGCCCCCTTTTGTGGCTCGACCCAATGCACCCGGGCCACGACCCACTACTGCAACAAATGCCCCGGCCCACCCCGGCCCGGATGCCACAACAACACGTGCGGAGTCGTTGCTTTGAACCCTGTTACCCACCGGACCGCCATTGCTGAGCTAGCCCAAGACGTCCTCTGGATCCAATCAGCTCGGGCTGGATCAAACCCCGGCCCGACGGTCGCAGTCCAACAATTCCTATTTGCTTGTGCTCCTCCCTCCTTGTTGCAAGGGCCTTTACCACTAAATGTCCAAGGAATAGCTGGATTTGGGCACATCCCGATTTCTCTACCGACTCAACTCGCAGCGGACTTCGGGCTTAGCCCGAAGTTCGCGCTGTGCCTCACTTCCTCTCCCGTTTCCGTAGGCGTTATTTTCTTCGGAAACGGGCCGTACAAAATGCTTCCGAACGTCGATATATCGGCCCGGGCTTCCTATACTCCCATGACGGTTAGCCCACAAGGAGAGTACTTTATACAAGTGAGCTCAATAAAAATAAACGGAAAAACACTTCCAACCAAACAAGGCGCCGTAGGTACAACAATGTTAAGCACAACTACGCCGTACACGTCCCTTGAGCACTCCATTTTCACCGCATTCACCCAATTCTTCGCCAACCAACTCTCCGCGGTGCCTCAGGTGAGGCCGGCGGTGCAGCCGTTCCCGGTGTGTTTCAACTCCACGAAGCTATCTAGGACGCGGGTGGGGCTCGGTGTTCCCGCGATTGAGTTCGTCATGCGTGACGGGAAGGTGGCGTGGAGCGTTTACGGTGCGAACTCGATGGTGCAGGCCAGGCCCGGAGTGGCGTGTTTGGCGTTTGTGGATGGTGGGGTGAGCCCGAAGGCTTCGATCGTGGTCGGGGCGTATCAGTTGGAGGATAATTTGGTTGAGTTTGATTTGGGGAGGTCGATGTTGGGGTTTAGCTCTTCGCTGTTGTTTAGACAAACTAGTTGTGGAAACTTCAACTTCACGGCCACACCATGAGAGAGAGAGAGAGAGAGAGAGAGAGAGAGAGAGAGAGAGAGAGAGAGAGAGAAGGTTTGTAGTTTAAAAAAAAGTTTCGATGCAACGGTTATTTGTTCGTTCTCTCACATGATATTGGCCCACTGTTACGTGTGGATCTCATCCCATGTGAAAGAGGTGTTACAAATATGAAATAACTGTTCCATTCAAAGTTTTTAGGTTTTGTTTGTTATAAATGTACGTAGTGTCTATAATGCCAATAGAGTATTTGTTTGCTTGTGATTGCATTATTTCTGCCTCAAACAGGGATTTAAATCCTCGTATCAAGAATCATAACAGTATCGAAGTTTCATTTAAATTCGGACTGTCTAAAGTCGAAACAAACGGTCGAGATCGTACGGAGCCGTGAATAACTTCTGCACGGCTCCACCGTGAATAAGATTTCTAAGTTGATACGGTTTTGCTAGACACATACAAATTGATCATATTGGTATTAAACTCGTGGTTTTGTGTTCAAAACTTAGCGTTTATGAGATAAAGACTCAAGTGTTTCTCTTAGCTTTTTTGGGAGCTTATTGATTTTTGTCTTTATTAAAAAAGAAAAATGATATACGTACTGACCGGCGCCGTAGGAAAATTGTACCGACGGCCGATCCGATCCGTCCAAAAATTTTAAAAAAGAAACCCGAGGGGCCCACGCAGGAATCAACGGCATCCGATATGTGTAGGGTGCTTGATCTAAACACCCTATTTTTCGTATATATATATATTTTTTAGAATTTTTGGACAGCTCGGATCAGCCGTCCGGTGGCCGGAGACGGCCTTGCGCGACCGTCGGTACGATTTTCCTACGGCGCCGGTTGGTACTCATAGCAGTACTCATTAAAAAAATAAAGACTACAAGGTGTTTCTCTCAGCCAGGAAACACAATTAGCCCCAATAAATTTGGCAAATTCCAAATAGTAGCACATCAGATAAATACTGGAGTTTTCAATGCCAGTTAAAACTAGCACAATCTGTCTGCCTCAAGAACAGCGAAGAAGTGAACCCTAACCTTGATGAAACCAAATCAAATTGTAACAGATTATCCTCCAACTGGAGCCCTCCAATGATGATAGAAGCCCCCGGATTCGGACCTCCGTCCAAGAAGCCCAGGCAAGTTGTGTCGTTCCCCACCGGCACCATTGAGTTACTCTCGAAAATCCTCCAAAACACTTTCTCATTTTGCAAAACAAAGTCTAAAACCGGCATGGCCGGCCTCATTAGACCTCCGTTTTCGCTCTGCGTGCTAAAACAAACGTCGAATGGCGATACTGGTGCAACTCTAGTAGCATTCGCGGCCTCAATAAAACCCCGAGCGAGATGTTCATATACAGAGGATTCTAAAATACCGTAAGGGTGAACCGTGCTAATCATCGTCAGCAAAGTTGAATTCAAGGGTAAATTCTTTCCATCTACCCTTACGGATTTAACTTTGATAAAGTACTCAAATGAATAAATACTACTTTTGTGGATAAGGGGAGTGAAAATAAGTAACTTGGAAACATCAATACCAGGAGAAAAAGCATAAGGCCCATCACTGAAAAACAAAACGCCGGTGGCGGCGTCAGCAGAGGGCGAAAGACACATGGCGAATTTCCGGCTGAAGTTAAACGCGTCGGCTAGCTGAGCCGGCAACCCCAGCCGGTCGTGGCCAAGGCCGGCCACCCCTTGAGCCCCGGTAGCTAGACCGAGCGATAGCGATTCCTGTGCAAGGCACAAGAAGGGAAATCGCGGGACCGAGACAATGGAAGTAGGGTACAACCCATTGGTTGATTGGACAGAGAGAATGTCCTCACTCAGCTCACCAGCTGATACTTTCTGGGTGAACTTGTTTTTGGAAAAGAGAATGCAGGTTTTGTTTTTGTGGCAGTTTTTGTTGGAATGGGGTAGTAGGGAGCAATGGGGAGAGTGGCATTGGACTGGTTTGAATGTGGAAGAGCTGTGATGAGTTGAGCCACAGGAGAGCCACAGAAAGGGGCCACTCAGGTCAATGACAAGAGTGAGGGGTGAGGGAGGGGTGCTTTGGGTGAGTGTGGTGGTGTATTGGAGGGCTGAGGGGTGCTTTGAGATTGGAAGGACAAGCGCAGTTGGTGTCGGGGTGGGGTGGTGGGAGAAGGTGTGAGAGATTAGAGAGAGGAGGAAGAGAGAGAAAATAAAAGTTTCAGAGGAAGCCATGGAAGGAAATTGAAGAACTAGGTTGGGGAGGGAGGGAGGGATGGACTTGTAGACAAGGCATTTGATTTTAGTGATGCTATATGTACCGACAGTTTCCGTAGAGAAATCGTACCGACGGCCTCGCCGGGTCATCTCCGGTCACCGAACGGTCGATCCGAGCCGTCCAAAAAAAATTTAAAAAAAAACTGAGGGGGTTATATACGAAAAATAGAGTGTTTAGATCAAGCACCCTACATACATCGGAAGCCGTTGATTCCCACGCAGGGCCCCCTCGGTTTTTTTTTTTAAAATTTTTGGACAGCTCGGATCGGCCGTCCGGTGGCCGGAGACGGCCCGGCGAGGCCGTCGGTACGGTTTCTTTGATTTGGGTAAAACAAAATTTGGGTAACTTTTTTATTCGATTTGGGTAATTTATTTTCACGCTCCCTTTTTTCCATGTATGCACTCTCTTTTTTGCCCACTTGTATTGTGAATTTACAATATTTAAGGCTCCGTTTGTTTGGGCGTAAAATATTTTCCGTTGTCTTGTACTGCAATTCTCACTGTTTAATTTTCTCGATCGTCAGTCCTGACCCACATTTAATTTCAATATTCTCAAATTTCTCTATCGTTTAAGCCCCCTCTCTCTGTGTACACTAATTTGTTGATTTCTGAAAGTATTATCAAGTGCCAACCAAATACCGAAAAATAAAAGTTTGAAGTTTGTTTTTTGAAAAAATATTTTACATCGAAACAAACGGAGCCTTAATCTTCCAATCATGAAATAGTATACAGACGATAGGTTAATCGTGTAAATTAACATATAAAATGACAAAAATAGTAGTGTGATTATAAAATCGGTGATGAAATTATTGTTTTTTCTAATGCTAATAAAACATCCCAAAATAAAATAGTGAACAATTAGGAATTGAGGGAGTATGGCATGAGACTTAGGTGTTTGCTTCATTCTAAGGTCTCAGTTCGATTCTCTTTGCCAACAACTCTTGGAATCACCTCACCCTCACTCATAAACGTGTGAAACGACTGTGGGAGGAGCTGTAAGAATTAGTCCGAAATGCGCACAATCTGGTGCGAGACACCCAGCACTAAAAGAAGAAGAAAAAGAAGAATATCCATACATTTGGCTTAAAAAAAGTGAAACTTTTCAAAACCTCAATGCTTGGCTGGCATAGTATGGGCTGTGGGGGTAACAAATTTCTTGTGATCGCAGATGTGATGAGAAGTTGAGCAAAGGAACAAACGATGTGTTACAACATGTGACGACTGCCTTAATAAGGCCAGTGGTAATTAACGAGCATTTATTGAGTTCTCATGGACCATGGCCAAGGGGTTGAGATCCACCAGTTTGGATGTGTCAAGTCCGGTGTAGTTATTAGTTTTGTGGGCTTATGCCGGACCAACAACGATGATCGAGATTGTTCATTTTGTTGAGCTCGGTGAGAACTTCAACCGTGTGAAGAAATCATATTGACCAAATACTTATCAATACCTAATTGAACCAAAATTATTTTGAAAAAAAAAGTGCATTGTGCATGCCGGATCAAACCCATTTGCAAAGTGCACTTTGCATATATAATGGATCGGACCCATTTGCTTCAAGATAAATGTGTTCTGATCAGGTATCAATCGGTATTCAATCAGCATATTTTTCGTACGATTGCAGTTCTCGATGATCTCAACAAATTGAACGATTTTGATCATTGTTGTAGGTCTAATATAGGCCCTAAACATCACAAATTCGACCGGACTAGACATAGCCCAAACTAGACCTTAAACCATAGCGAGGTGCCATATACTTAATGGTGGATTCCACACAATTTTGTGTGGATTAATTAAGGGGCCAGAGTGTCACTCGACCTTGCTCCATAGCACCCAATAAATTTTGCCGGTGGAAGAGACTTATTGAATTCACAGGGTTTTCTAACCTTGTAATAAAATGACCTTTTTTTTTTTTTTTGGTTAATACATATTCTAGGACAGCTTGCAAAACAAGAAAAAGAATTTAATCTCCTTTTTTGATATCCATTCAAACTTCCTAACTAGAATACGGTTCGTAATCCTTAACTTTATTTGTCCTTACTACAGTCATTTCTATCTATACTATGTCAAGTTTCATGATGAAAGTCCTTGGCGCGACAAGTGGCTAGAATTGATCGGCCAATGTAATTACTTAACCAAATTATCTATGATTAATTTTTGAAATACTTTTTTTAGGTTAACAAATCCTTGTATTATGGGATAATTGTTTAAAAAATGAAAAATATTTAAAACATTGCACTGAATCTTAGATAATGTAAGATTCACAAAATATTTGACTTATTCTTTCTTGATAGGATTGATGTAATATCATTAGTAAGGTAATTAATTTCGGAATATATGAACTGTACAATCTTATGGAAAGTAGAAAGTTGTTTATAGGATCTGTGTGGCCCGTGATCCTTTGGTCCTTGATCCTTCGTTGGTGGTTCGATGATGGGTTAGCTTTCTTCTCCTAACCTGCACAAGGAACGCACGACTAAGACCTGGCCGGGGGTTGTCCCGACAAGGCCCTCCGGTGAGAGGATGAGTATAGCGCAGAGAGGAAGCAAAAAGCTTAGAGAGAGTAAGTGTGAGTATTGAGTAGCGTGTACCTGTTAGGGTTACCATAACTAGGTATATATAGTGCCTCTTGGCTTGCTCTCCAAGTACGATCGCGTGCCTTCCACAGGCCGTGTGACGTCACAATGACATCACGGAATGGATCTGGTAACCGTTTTTTGGGGCTGAGCTGGCACACCCATGTGCGCCCATGATCACCTTCTGTTATAACCGCTTCCGCATATGGGGGGACACGTGACTCAGCAGGCAACCATCGTTGAATTGGCATTCAGCCGTGCTCCGCAGGTGGCCGAGCACGTGTCTAGACGGGTGGCCGAGCATGAATCCTTTGCCGAACCCAATCATACGGCTGACGGGGAAGGTAACGTTGCCGAGGACCTTACCGAGGGCGGAGACCGTACACGATCGTGTCTTCTAGCGGGGCTGTGGGAAGCGGGATGTCAACGATGAGCACCATCGGGAGCCGAGCACAAGGTCTATGTTCGGCTACGGAGCATATTCGGTCCGCACTACTGTGAACTGCTATTGTTAGGACCACGGGCCATGGTCTCTCTGTGTTGGCAATTTCCAAGACAAAACACACATTTATTTGTATCCCTATTTATCGAGTTGTATTTTCTTTTCTTTTATTTCTAGAGTGTCTGTTTAGGAAGTGGAAGGAAATCAATATTGTATAATTGAGAATGAGTAAATTGAGCTAATTTGGACCGGATTGATCGGGGTATCAATCGGAGATCAATCGAGGACTCCTGCCTAAATTATTGGCTACTAGGGCACGAGACTATTTTACTATTATAAATAGTATCCTTTGGCAGCTAGGTCACGGATGAAAAAAAGGCAGAAAACCATATGCTTTAAAGACAAAATAATGAGAGAACGGAGCAGCCGAAAAGTGGACGTGGTTTTGAAGTTCAAATAATCAGATTGTTTTTTGCTTTGAATCTTGGAGTACAATGGGATCGATGGATCATTGAGTGTACAAGACATCTTCAAGAGGTTTCAACATCTTCTTCAACTTATTTGAGAAAAGCCCTAAGGAGGATTCCTAGGCAAGTTCAAGTCCTTCGGTGGATTCCGGGAGGCAAACGGAAGGCTTGTGGATTCAAGGCAGCGGCGGTCAAGCATTCAGAGAGGTGTACGTGGATTCGGCAAGAGCGTCTAGGTTTAGGTTTGTGGAGTTCAAACTTATCGTAAGAGTTCTTGTAACCTCGTGTTTAGTAGTGTTTGATTCCTTCCCGTGGTTTTTTCCCGTTTTGGGTTTTCCACGTATATCTTGGTGTTCGTTATTTGTTTGCTTTCCGTTTGTGAGATTTGTTTTGTTTATCGCTTGGTGAAATGTTGATTGTGATTAAAACATAGCAAATTTTTAAACCTAGAGGAGCTAGGATTTTTCAGCTATGTTCGGCCTGCTACAATAGCCCCTCAATCTCTGCCGATGCCGTACGCGTGGTAGGGATTGAAGTCAAGCCTTGGCCGAACACATCGGACCGTCGATCGCGTTTTGTTTGCTGAAGGAGAACTTCCGCCGAGCTTGATGAATCTCCTTTTTCTAGGAGCAAGCTCGGCCGTTAATGAAGAGCTCCAGTGGAAGAGTGCCAGATGTCATCCCGTGGCTGGGCACGGCTGGTGAGGGGATGGCTGGCAAACTCTGCAGGCTGTCCTTTCCATGCCACGTGTCACGCGTTGAATGGCTATCAGTTCGGCGGAGCAATAATGGGCGGGATTTTTGAATTCCCAACCCTAGCCCTATATAAAGGGAGACGCGAGGAGAGAGAAAGCTCTCGTTCTCTTTCTCTCTCTAAAAACCCATCGCCAGAGCTCTGAAGAACGGTTCATCTTCCAATCTTGACTCCCAACGATTCTACCAACAGATCTTGCTGAGAATCACAGGTATGTGTTCGATTCTTGCTTCTCTTCATTTTCTGCAGTTTTCAGTCCACTACCTTTTGATTTTCTGGGTTTTTTTGGGGCATTTTTTGTTCTGAGTGAACAGTGCGCCCTGGAGATGAATGGACTGTTCATCTCCCTCTTCAACCTGTTCTTCCGAGCGCAGAACGTTCATGACGTCAGGGTTTGGCCGATGATGGGGTTGGCCGAGCCCCAATTCTTGACGTCAGGCCGAACGCAGATTTGGCCGAACCTTGAAGAACAATGATGGGGTGGGCCAATTAGGATGCCGAGCGTTAGTGAGATCCCTGCTTTTGGCCGACGCCGAGGTCTCTCATTTTTGTTTCTGCCTTTGTTAGGTCTGCCTCACCCAGTCATCGTCATCTCATCCGACTCTGAGAATTTAGGGGACGATTCTGCCGATCTCGTGATTCGAAAATACGTGGAGAGATACAGAAGCCGACGTCGATCTTCCTCCATAGACTCAAACATGTCAGATTCTGGTGACTTAAACGCCGAGCGTGACCACGAGTATGGCGGTTTCAACACCGAACCGGAGATAACCTTCTCCTCTAGCACAGAGTCTGAAGCCGAGCACGAGCTTGGGGCCGAAGCTGAGTCCAGGCTTCGTTCTCAAGCCGGAGCCACGACCTCTTCCCGTTCTGCTCCCGCCGAGACTTCTTCCGACAATAGGGAGTTTGCCGACCTATTCAAGAGGGGGCAGGTCTGTCCCCATGCCCATTACTTCAGCGGACGTCCTGACGAGTATGAAAACTTCTGCCGAACATACCACATCCCGGTCGACGTCGTAGTCCACCAGGTAGCTAGCAATAGGATTAGGGATAAAAGGGAAGATCGTCCCGAGCATATAACGGTCCCTCTGATGGCCATCTGCGAGGCCGGACTCCATTTTCCCCTTCATCCTTTTCTGAGGGAACTGTTGGCCAGGTTCGGCATAGTGCCCCATTACTTTGCCATTAATAGTTACAGAATAGTGATGTCCATAATTAAACTGAGAGAGCTACATGACCTCGAGTTTACCGTGGCCGACCTCTTTCACACGTATATCATGTCCAGGCACGGCGGGACCGAGCGCAGGTACCTGTCCACACGTAGTGGTAAGGAGCCCCTGATAAATGGGCTTCCCGACACCGATAAATGGGCTAACTTCTATGTTAAAGTTAGTGGGAATTATGAATTCGGCAGTCAATCAATGCGGCTACACTCGGTGCCGAAGATAAAGGACTTCCGAGGTTGGGTTTTATTTTCTTTATATTGCCGAGTATGATTTATTCCTTCTTTGTATTGCTGAAAGTTTTGAAGATACCCTCTCCTTGCAGATAACCGAGCAATAACCAAGACACAGCATTCTTTATCCGTTGAGGCTAACATTGAAACGTTGAGGGCTCAAATTTGCCGCGACGTACCGACGCTGCTCGACTACATTCCCTCTTAGAGCATCTCCAACCCATGCTCTATTCCTCCATTTGAGAGTATAAAACTCCTCCAACCCATCCTCTTAAGCCTCCTCTATTTGAGAGGATGGGATTTTGATCCTCCATATTTAGAGGATGGGAGAAAATATGGATGATCTCCTCTATAACACTATTCACCTTTTAAAATGGCATTTGTATCCTTAGAGCATCTCCAACCCATGCTCTATTCCTCCATTTGAGGGTATGGAACTCCTCCAACCCATCCTCTCAAGCCTCCTCTATTTTAGAGGAAAAATAGAGGGTTTGTGGTTGGAGTAAATAGGAATAGTGATTTCCTCTAAAATCACTTTATGAATAAAATAGAGTATTTTGATACTCTCAAATAGAGTATTGGATTGGAGATGCTCTTACAAGGGGAAGTTGAGGAGGAAGAAGAAAGAGGCTGGGCCGAGCACAAAAGCTAAAGGTAAAAAGAAGGCCGCCGAGGATCAAGCGGGAGGAAGCAAGCCGAGCAAGAAGGCTTTCAAGACTCAAGTTCCCATCTTTTAAGAAGTCAGCCGACTTCTGGTTCCAAAACAGCCAACCAGCCAACTTTCAATGTATCAACATTCCGCCTATCCGAACCCTCATCCCCGAGTTCGCCGACGAGATGGGAAAGAGGAATGTAGTGAAGATGAATTTAAGAGACGGTGCCGCGACCCGTCAGAAGGAAGTTGCACTGGCCGACAATCCTACGAAGAAGCAGAAGATCACACGCGACTTTTTCCCTACAAGGCCGCCGACGCCAATCACGAGGGAGAAGGAGCAGACTGAATCATCGGCAGCGGCTGAGTCGAAGGCTATAGAGGCGGCGGGCTCGGGTGGTCGACCGATCGTGCAAGAGTTCGCACCGTCCTTCGCAATGGCCGACGGCAGGATCGTCACTGTCGAAGATAGTGTAAAGGTCGAGCCTGGGCTGGCCATTACCATGCTTCACGGTCTCGCTCTGCCGAGGGATATGGACAGAGTTCCAGGGGAGCTGCAGCCGAGCATCGCTCATTTGAGCGCCTACCTTGTTCAGGTACTTGACTTTACTTTTGAATTTTCCTTTTTTGTGTTAACTTCTTTCCCTTTTGGCCGAGCATGACCATCTTTTTTTTTTTTCAGGCCGGCCAGGCTGCTCTGCGGGTGTCCAGCCAGGCTGATCTGTTGGCGGCCGAGAGAACGCGGTATCGTGATGACGCTAAGACCGAGCGTGAAAAAACGAAGGCTGTCAAGACTGCACTAAAGCTGGCTAAAGCAAAAGTGGCCGAGCTTGAGAAAGAGAGGGACGAGGCGCTGGAGAAGGCCAAGGAGTCTGACCGCGAGCTCGGTCAAGTTGTGAGGAGGGAAAAAAGGAAGATGAAAGAGGTGGACGCGAAGGCCTACCAGGCGGGGTACGATCGAGCCGGAGCTGAGTACATGAGAGATGCTTGGTCGATGGTGAATGAGGAGGTCCAGAAGAGGGTTCCTATTGCGTACCGAAAAGGGTACAAGGCTGGGGTACAAGCTTTTTGTGCAGTTATGCAGCTAGAGCCTGATATGAACCTGATGAAGACCATCCCTGCGGCCGTGGTGCCCGAGCTCGTGCTGCCGTACACGGAAGAGGAATGTGCGCCACTTCCTCCAGAGGAGTTTTCTGAGAGCGAAGACGACGTTGATGATCTAACTGTGGCCGACGCTGAAGGTGGAGTGGATGGTTCTAGTGGGAGGGAGAAGGCCGAGGCCGAGGCTGTGAACGCCGAGCAAGACACCGAGCAAGCTGAGAAGAATGATGAGATGGCTGTTGATGCCGATGACGGTGCTGTTCGCCTTGCTGATGTTGCGGCAGAGGGTGATCCTCCCCAAATCTAGAGCTTCAAGTTTCTTAGAGTTGTGTTTTTTCTTTGAACTTCTTTAATTTCGTGTTGGACTGGACGGCTCCGAACTTGGGAGTTTACCGTGCCAGATGTAATAGTTGAAGGGGGGTCGGCACCGAACGATTTACTACGCCGTACCTCCTAGCTTAGGATCTTTATCAACACTTGTTTTTATTTCGAAGTTTTTGAATGAATGCATGGTTTCTTTTGCAACGTCTCTATTGATGCCGAGCTTGTCTGATTGCCTTCATGTCTTCTCATGATTTTGTAGGTCTTCTATGTTTGTGAATGTGTAGTTGTCCGTAGCCCCCACTTTGGTTTGGGTTCGGCAGAATAGTTGAGAATATTTTATGATCGAAATGGTTAAGTATAGATATTGCAGCCGAGCCCTGACCAAAGTAGTATGGCCGTAGGAAGTAGGTTGCCGAACATGGATGTATTGTGATCTGACATGATCCAACCTTTGACTAGTTTGAGAGTGTGAAGTGCCCCCTTGCCAGTGGACGGGGCTCAGCCAAAAGTGTCAGCCCCTGGCCATGGTAGAGGAACGTTTGAGAGTAGTGATTGTTTGGGGGTGATTTGCTCGCCAAATTGCGAGTGTAACCTTTCGGTGGCCGACCGTAGTGTCTTGCCAATCCGAGCCGAAACCTAAGTTCTAATTTTAAAAGTGTATTTCAGGCTCGGCGGACCATATGTCCAGTGATTGCTTCTTTGGGCGGTGATATTGGCCGAAGCAAAGGGCTTTTTAAAGAGCCGTTTGGTGGGTGTAACCGAAGTCATCGTTTGTGTTCGGCATTCTGGCCGAGAGTGGAATGATCGATGAAATGTTTTGAAGACGTTTAAACAAAAAAGGCTTGTCTTTTCATTGATAATCCTCGAAGTACAGGTAAAGTAGAAGAAAAACAGTAACAGTGGGTCGAGGCCCTTCTTTGAAATGCAAAAGAAAAACATAAAATATTTAGGCCGAAGCTGAAGAAGACTGGGACTCTTTTTGCATGAAGTGTTAGCCGAAGGTGGTTAGCTTGATGTCTTGTGGGGGAAGCGTCACATGTATGCCCTCCTTAGGTTCTGTGCATTCCATGGGTTGGTGAGCACCTTCCCGTGCATGTCTTCGAGGGTGTAAGCCCCTTCACCGGCAACCTTGACAATGCGAAAAGGCCCTTCCCAATTAGGCATAAATTTTTTCTTCTTGCTTGCTTGGACGACCTTTCGCCAAACCAAGTCGTCGGGTTTGAATTTCTTGAGTCGGACGCTTCTGTTGTAACCTTTGGCCACAGTTTGTTGGTATTCGGCGAGCTTCAGCCGAGCGTCATCGCGTTTTTCCTCAGCCAGAATCAGTTCTTGCTCCATGGCTTCGTCGTTTGTCTGTGGGTTGAAATTTTCCGTTCGGAGGGTTGGGAACCTTGATTCCAGTGGGATGACGGCCTCCATGCCGAACGCCATTGAGAAGGGTGTTTGGCCTGTGGAACGACGGGGTGTGGAACGGTACGCCCATAAGACTCTGGGGAGTTCTTCTGCCCATTTTCCTCTCTTTGAATTCAATCTTTGTTTTATCCCTGCACAGACCGTCTTGTTAGAGGCCTCGGCTTGGCCATTTCCTTGAGGGTAAGCTGGGGTTGAGTTAAAGAATCGTATGCCGAACTCCTCGCAGAGACTTGTGAGGCCGTCCCCGATAAATTGCGTGCCGTTGTCGGAGACGATGGCATAAGGTACGCCGAACCTTGTCACGATGTTCCTCCATACGAATCGTCGGACGTCTGCTTCTGTGATGGTGACGAGGGCCTCGGCTTCAACCCACTTAGAGAAATAATCTGTTGTGGTGATCAAGAATTTGAAGCCTCCAGGTGCTGTCGGGAGTTTCCCGACGATGTCGAGCCCCCATTGCACGAATGGTCATGGACTTGTGATGGGGGAGAGATTCTGAGCCGGCTGCTTTGGGATTGGGGAAAAGAGTTGGCACGGTCGACATCTTCGGACAATTTCTTCACAGTCTTTTTTCATGTTTTTCCAAAAGTATCCTTGACTCATCGCGCGTTGGCATAACGAGCGACCGCCAGAGTGGCAGCCGCAGCTTCCGGAATGCAGTTCATCAAGGATCTCAGGAACCTGATTTGGGTGGACGACAAGAAGGTAGGGCCCGGAAATGGATTTCCTATAGAGTTGACCGCTCTCAGAGAGCCAATAGTAGGCGGCCTTGTTTCTGATTCGGAAAGCTTCCTTTTTGTCGTCGGGTAAGGTATCGTGTCTGAGGAAGGCAGCGATTTCATCCATCCAGCTCGGACCAAGTTCAATGTTGAGCACTTCTGGAGGTGTTTCAAAACTTGGGTGGTCAATGTTACCAAAGTTTATGGTTCGGAACTCTGATGCTTTTGAAGCCGAGGCGAGGCCAGCGAGTGCGTCGGCGTGTGCGTTGTGCTCGCGGTTGATCTGCTCGATGTTGAAGTTTTTGAAGCGAGTGATGAGTTCTGCTGCCGTGGCCTGGTACTTCATCATCCTTGGGTCCCTAGCTTCGTAGTCCCCCAGAACTTGATTGACTATAAGTTGAGAGTCGCAGAATACGGCCAAGTTGTCAACGTTCATTGCGATTGCCGAGCGTAAGCTAGCAAGCAGGGCTTCATATTCGGCCTCGTTATTGGTGGTAGGGAAGCCGATGGTGATCGCACTTTCGTGAAGAGTTCCGCAGGGAGAGACCAAGACGACTCCAGCTCCGGCCCCGTTGTTGTTGGAGGCGCCGTCAACTTGCATTCGCCAAGTGTCTCCCTGGAAGAGGAGCCACCGGTTCTCTTTTGGTTGATGTTCGGCAGAGGGTTGGGTGGGAGGAGTGTGTAGGATCTCGGAGTCTTCTGGGGTGAGTTCGGCAATGAAGTCGGCGAGGACTTGCCCCTTGATTGCCGTCCTCGGTTCAAAGCGGATGTCAAAATTTGCCAACTTTACCGCCCACTTGGATACTATGTTGGAGAGGTCAGCTTTTCGAAAAAGCGCTTTGAGAGGGTATTCGGTTAACACCGTGATTGTGTGTGCCTGAAAGTATGGCAAAAGCTTCCTTGCCGAAGACACGAGTGCGAGTGCCAACTTCTCCAGTGGAAGGTATCGCGTCTGGGCGGGTAAGAGCGTCTTGCTTGTGAAGTATACTGGCATGTCGTCGGCCCCTTCTTGCCGAACAAGAGCTGAGCTGATGGCATGGGCCGAGACCGCCAGGTAGAGGTAAAGGGGTTCGAATTCCTTTGGTTTCACCATTAGGGGTGATGTACCGAGATAGGTCTTGAGTTCGGCCAACGCTCTGTCGCAGTGTGTCGTCCACTCAAAACTTCGTCGGCTCTTCCCTTTGAGAGCGTGAAAGAAGGAGTGGCACTTGTCAGACGATTTGCTGATGAAGCGGTTGAGGGCTGCCGCCATCCCAGTTAGTTTTTGTACCTCTCTGATTGTTCTTGGTGGCCGAAGGTCTGCCACCGCCTTGATTTGGTTGGGGTCGGCCTCGATGCCGCGTCATGTGACCAGGTGGCCAAGGAATTTCCCAGCGCTTACGCCGAACACGCATTTCTCCGGATTTAGACGGAGTTTGTGGAGTTTAAGGATCTCGAAAACCTCGGCCAACTCCTTCAAATGGTTGTGCTCCTTTTGACTTTTGACGACGAGGTCGTCAATGTATGCTTCCAGGATGTTGCCTATTTGTGCATAGAGCATTTTGAAGATTGCTCTGTTGAATGTAGCTCCGGAGTTCTTTAGGCCGAACGGCATCACCCTATAGCAAAAAATGCCATGTGGAGTTATGAACGCTGTCTTCTCCATGTCGTCCGGATCCATGGCAATCTGGTGATAGCCGCGGTAGGCATCCAGAAAACTTAGCCGAGCATGTCCGGCTGTTGCATCTACGAGCTGGTCGATCTTTGGTAGCGGGAACCAGTCCTTGGGGCAAGCGTCGTTGAGGTTCGTGTAGTCGACGCAGACCCGCCACTTTCCATTCTTCTTTTTGACGACCACTGTGTTTGAGAGCCAGGTTGGGTATTGGACTTCTTGAATGGCGTTGGTGTCGAGAAGTCGGTTGACTTCTTCGATGACGGCGTCGGCGTGCTCAGGTGCCGAACGTCGAGCTCGTTGAACCACTGGTTTGGCGTCCTTTTTGATGTTGAGGGAGTGGCAAATAAAGTTGGGATCCACCCCTGGCATCTCCTCCGGGGTCCACGCAAAGACTTCAAGATTGTTTTTAAGGAACTAGAACATCTCTTCTCGCTCGGCATCAGATAGTGAGGAGCCAAGTAAGAAGAAGCGTGATCCGTCCTCGTTGATGGGCATTTTCACCAGGTCCTCCTCTGCTTTGTCTTCGGCCTTTTGGCCGACATCTTCGATTACGGCCATGTCTGGGATTTCAACCCATTGCACTTGTTTTGCCTTGGAGGAGCTGTGTACGGCGGAGACGTAGCACTTTTTGGATGCGATCTGGTCACCCCGCAAATCTTCCTGTCGTCCTGTAGTGCCGATGAAGCGGACAATCTGGTGATACGTGGAAGCAATGGCTTGCATTCCGTGAAGCCAATTTCTGCCGAGGATGGCGTTATATGGGCTCGGCACGTTGACGACAATGAATTCAACAGATAGGGTTTTTTAGCCGACGACGACAGGGAGGAAGATTCGGCCAACCGGCTAGACAGGTGCTCCGCTGAAGCCGATGAGGGGTACTTCGGTTGGTAGTAGTGCCGACTCTGGTAGTTCCAATTTTTTGAATAGGTCGTAGTACATGACCTCGGCTGAACTTCCTTGATCAATGAGGACGCGCTTGACGTCGTGAACGCCGATTTGGACGGTGACGACGAGGGCGTCAGAATGCGGAGTCTGAACATGTTCAAGGTCACGTTCGGTGAAGCTTATCGTCCACTTGGGAACCTCTTGCGGTCGTTGACGCTTGGATCCACAGTCGACGGAGAGTATCTCTTTGGATGTTGAGGCCTGATCGATGTCGATTTTGAGGGCAGTCTCGGATGCCTTTGTTACTGGTCCATGGATGACGTGGATCAGCGATCGTTATTCGTTGGGGTTGGGATTTGTCTGTCGGGCGGGCGTCTTTGATCGATCAATGTATTGATCAAGGTGACCTTGAGCTGCAAGCTTTTCGAGGAGGGCTTTGTATGGTGCGCAGGCAGTCGTGTAGTTGCCGAGCTCATTGTGGTAAGTGCATTTTTTCCTTGGATTTTTGATCTGGTTGGCCGGTGTCGATTCCGAGCTTGCCCGTCGGCCATTCAAACCACGGTTGTCTCATTATTTCCTTCAGAAAAGACCAAATTGGTTCCTTGAAGTGTGTGGTTTCGGCCACGAAGTCGTGCTCCTTCGGCGGACGCTTCTTCCCCTCTTTGATGTTGTGCACATGCTTCTTCGGCTGCGTTTGTTGGGTTGCCACTTGTGCCGGCAGCTGGTGTACGGTCGAGGAGAATGGATTCGTTGAGCTCGGGATTCCCTGGGCTGCCCTGTCTGCATAGAGTTCCTCGAGAGCACAAAATCTTTCCACGACGCGCATCAGTTCACCCATACCGTGTGGTGGGCGGATGGCGAGTTCGTCTAAGATCTTGCTGCCAGTTTCCAGGCCGTTCTTGAAAGTGCGCAGCCCAATATTCATCGATTCCTGGAATTTCGTTGAATAGCTGCCAGTAACGCTCGGCATATTGCCTGAGGGTTTCGGATGAGAGTTTTCTCATCTGAGACAGTGACTCAGGCTCTTTAGCCGTTTTGCTGCTCGTGATGAAGCGTGTGTTGAAGGCGCGTTCAAAGTCGGCCAGGTTCCTTACGGATCCAGCGGGCAATTTGTTGAACCACTGGAGTCCCAGGGAACCGAGGCTGGACGGGAACGCCTTGCATTTTACTTCATCCTTAAGAGTGCAGAGCTCAATGGTCTGTCTGAAGTGGATGAGGTGAGTGTAGGCTTCGCAGGTCGCCGGATCGAACTTTGTGAATTTGGGTAGATGAAAAGTGGGTTCCGGCGGCGTGTTGATGATGTGGGAGGTGAACGGGGATACTCCGAGATCCTTCAGTTGCCTTTCAAACCCTGGGCGCGGCGGTTTGCCGTGCTCGTCCGTTTTCGATCTCTTGGAATCCCTTTCCTTGTGTTCTTTCGCCGATATCTTTTCGGCTTCTCTTCGCCGAAGCTTGTCTCGCAGGTCCGTCGCTGTTCGGCGTGGGCCGTCGACGGTTTTGTCCTTATTGCGAAGGGACTTGTTCTCATCGTTTGCGCCCTCAATATGTACGCCTTTCCCGTTGCGCCGAGCGTGGTGCTCGTCGTCCTTGTTTCCAATCGGGATGTTCCCTAGGCGTTCGTGTAGACACCCTATTCTGGACTGTCCGGATTGGTTTACTTACGGTCTTTGATTCCCCAATGATGATTAAGGTCGAGAACATACCGAGTTTGTTGAAGGATTTGAGCTTTGAGCGTCCTGAGCCTCATCCGAACCCTTTTCAAACCACTGTCGAACCCTCAAGCCAGAACCAAATGGCCTCAGCAAAACCCTACTGGAGTACGCTGGTGGTGGACTAGCGTGCGCAGGAACCACTGCCATGTGTCAGTCATTGCCGTTTTCTGGCGCACGCCACTCAACAAGCGGCGCACGCCAGTAAGTGCCAGTCAAATCAACCTTTTTCAGCCAGATGGGCGGGAGTTTTTGTAGCCGCCTGACGTCAGCTGACAGCCCCCTGATCATTACTTCGGCCAGAGACTGTTCCCCTCTCTCTCCTACACCCTCCATCAAGCCAAGTCCCATGCATTAAATGCATGGGAGCTTCCTCCAAAGCAAAGCCACCCAAACAGCCCCTAAGGGCAGGCTGATCAGCCCTCTCCCTCCTCCATAAATACCCCTCTTGCATTCATTTGCAAGAGGTTAGCAACATTAAGAAGTTCAAGCCCCTTTTGTCTTTTTCTCCATTATTCTCCTTTGCTTCCTTTCTCCTCCATAGAAAGAGCAAGCAAGGGGAACATACCCTCCACAGTCCTCAAACCTCACTACATCCATCCTCCATCCATCTCCTTTCAAGCTCAAAGTTCAAACCATCCATCAAACTCTCGAGCAAAGGTATAACACCTTTTGCTCCTGCTTTTCTGTTCTGACTCCTAAGGGGGGCTGGCAGGGTCAAGGCTGGTAATCTATACCAGTCCTGGCCTTAATGCTGGCAAGGTTTCAAAACCGTGCACAATGTTCAGTGGCGCACGCCAGTTATGAGTGCCGTACGCCAGTAATGGTGGTATGTGCAAAACTGGCGTGGGGATCATGGATCATTGTTTTCTTGCATTATTTAAGCTTTGATCACCCTGCTGCATGTTAAAACCAGTTTACAGCTTTTTGTATTTAGAACTGCTTTCTTTTCTATCTTTATTTATTGCTTAGTTTGGCCTTCTGGGTCCCTCTGGTCCTATTCCAGAGCCCAGAATGTGCAAAGCCAAAGCATTGGAACCAAGAGATAACTAGCGTACGGCCCTTCCTTAGTGGCGTGCGGTAGTGATCTATATTCCAGTGGCTTGGCCCTTGCATGGATCTTACATCCAGGCCTTTGATCATCCTCCCCTCACTGTTTAAGGGGTTTTCTGTCTATTTGGTGGCTTTCAAGCCCATTAACCTGTCTGTAATAGCTTAGTAACCTTTATAAACTGCGTGGTTTGTCCTGGGTGTGCACTGGTCCTTTCCAGAGCCCAGAGGGTTGATAACAGAAGCTGTGGTCTTAGGCTTACCGGCGCACGCCAGTTGTAGTGTGGCGCACGCAGGTCATGACTGCATGCAGTTGCTTGGCCAGTACATGCAGGCTTGTTCCTGCGTGCACCATCTCACAGTCAGTGTGCTCCAGTCTGCTTAAAATGTCCACAAAAGCTTGTTCTCAATCTATTATACTTGTATAGATCAAACATCAAATATCCATAAACATTTTGTCACATCTTTTTGTACATAAATGCAACTTGTTACAGTTTTAATCCCTATTAACTGTTCCCCCGCCCTAACTGGTTGAAAGAATGATCAAATAAAGAGAGAAATGCAAACGTTTTACAAAACGCCTGAGTAGAGACCGGTCTCCGGACTGGGCGAGGGGGGTGCCATAAAACCCTTCCCCTCTCGTAATCTGGCTCCCGAACCTCAAGATCGAAGGTGACGACGGTCCAGTCTACAAAAGCCTTTTTCAAAATCGAACGGACGTGGTCTAAACGTTTTCAAAAGCACGGTTTCTTGGGTACTAACCGCAAAACCCGAGTGGCGACTCTCTAAATCTGCGAAGCACTTCGCCGCGCTTTCCGCGAGATAAGGGCGCACCCCGAATTTTATGCTTAAAACATGGAATTTTTGGGCCGCGTGCCCACAGTTCGGAGATATGGGGTCTGGTCCGTGCAGAATCTCGGCTACGGTGCGAGGCCGTTGTGCGAGAGAACTCTGCACGACCAGTCGAGTACGTGCTTGTAACCGACTCGGTATCCTTTGTCCTGGTTCCGTCGTGATGGCTTCTAGAACGATGTGTTCCAGACACGGTGGGTTGCTTGTAGAGGATGATTTCTCTGGCGTCGCCTGGTGCTGGAGTGAAGCCTAGGCGGTCTTTGACGGATCCGCGTTGGCCTCCCTCGTTCTGACGCCCTTGTGGTGGTGGAGGTGGAGAGGGTGGAGTTTGCATGCCTCTTCCTCCGCCTCCGCCAGATCTTGATGCGGCAGGGGTGGCGTCCTGCTGCATGCGTTGCTTCATTTGGGCCACTTCCGCCCTTAGCGCGGCCAGTTCATTGTCGCGTTCGTCGTCGCGACGCTGCAGTAGGCGGATGTAGGCCGAAGTTACGTCGTCTGAGACTGGTGAGAGTCCGGACCCAGGGGCGAGGGACATGGACATGTGCCTTTCGAGTGTTGGTGTGGGGATGACGTTTCCGCTAGCGTCTTTGGCCCCCGAAACGGCCGCGTCTGCTAGATCTCCGCCCATGGTAGGTGATTTGGTGGTTGTTTTATGAAGGAGTGAGGGTGTTTTGAGGATGTGAGAGCCGTTTGAGTCAAAAGTGTTTCACGTCGGGTTCACCAATTGTGTGGCCCGTGATCCTTTGGTCCTTGATCCTTCGTTGGTGGTTCGATGATGGGTTAGCTTTCTTCTCCTAGCCTGCACAAGGAACACACGACTAAGACCTGGCCGGGGGTTATCCCGGCAAGGCCCTCCGGCGAGAGGATGAGTATAGCGCAGAGAGGAAGCAGAAAGTTTAGAGAGAGTAAGTGTGAGTATTGAGTAGCGTGTACCTGTTAGGGTTACCATCACTAGGTATATATAGTGCCTCTTGGCTTGCTCTCCAAGTACGATCGCGTGCCTTCCACGGGCCGTGTGACGTCACAATGACATCACGGAATGGATCTGGTAACCGTTTTTTGGGGCTGAGCTGGCACACCCATGTGCGCCCGTGATCACCTTCTGTTATAACCGCTTCCGCATATGGGGGGACACGTGACTCAGCAGGCAACCATCGTTGGCATTCAGCCGTGCTCCGCAGGTGGCCGAGCACGTGTCTAGACGGGTGGCCGAGCATGAATCCTTTGCCGAACCCAATCATACAGCTGACGGGGAAGGTAACGTTGCCGAGGACCTTACCGAGGGCGGAGACCGTACACGGTCGTGTCTTCTGGCGGGGCTGTGGGAAGCGGGATGTCAACGATGAGCACCATCGGGAGCCGAGCACAAGGTCTATGTTCGGCTACGGAGCATATTCAGTCCGCACTACTGTGAAATGCTATGTTCGGCCTGCTACAGGATCTCTCACTAAATGCCCCATAATACATTACGAAAGGTGATTTTCTACCTTATTCAAGGTAAGTAACGTCTAGTGTCTGAGTACTAACTCCATCTCTTTGTTTTTTTCTCTATATCGTTATTTTTAGGGCTTGGTTGTGTTTCTATATCTCTGTATTTGAATGAGAATCGTTTTATGCCGTATGACCTGATCTGTATTCGGTGTTAATCTGTACATGTCGCATGGCTTATTTAAATTTAAATGGATATGCTTCTTCCGTTGACAAAAAAATATAAATCGATTCAGTTCAAAGAGAATTGTAAGCCAATAATTATGGGAATCTTATCCAATGTGAATTGGTTTCATTTCCAGTTCTTCCACAAAATACGAAAAATATAAATGCTTACTTATTGGTGTTTTAACACAGGGTTATTTTTTGTTAATAAAATTGTGAGCCATCTCCCCCTATAAATACATGCAATTGTGCCTACGATTCTAGGAGGCTATCACTGCAAATTTCAAAACAAGAAAGAACCGGCATAGATTAGGTTGTCTGAACGATGGCTAAAGATTTTTGTTCTCGATTTTGCGTCGCGATGGTTTTCTTCGGTTTGTTCATTTCTCTTGTATCACTCTTATTTCGACAAATATGATGCTTATTTACAACGTAAGAGTATTAATTATTTTGCTCTAGTGAGAGCGCCAGACTACCTTTCAAACTTCTATTGAAATATATGTGCGTGGGGTTAATCCCACTCTTCAATTCCATTTTTTCTATTTTTTTTTATTTTTATCTCCTTTTATCTTATTTATTTTGTATCTTAAAATAACTATGCAACTATCTTAAAATAGTGGCATAGTTAGAGCATCTGCAATGTAATAATCAAAAGTGAATAATCAAAACTTGCCACGTCAGCTTTTGATTATTCATTTAGAGGGTTATTAAAGTTAGCAATGTGAAGTCCCACATTATTACTTTTGATTATTCAAATGCCCAAATTTGATTATTGGTTAGGAGGTTACTAACTTTGATTATTACAATATGAGCACTTTTTTAAGCACACATGCATTGCTAACTTTAACAATCTTTTGATTTTGATTATTACATTGTGAATGCTCTAAAGAACTAGTGAATACATGGGGTGTGCAGGTGGGTACGTAGTTGAGTGGATCGTGTATGGCGGTTAGAGTGAGTAATTTTACATTTATCGCCTAGACAGTTAGTTAGAACAATAAAAACTTCGTTTTGTTTGGTGTAATATAATTTTGACGATCAGATTCGTGACACGGCCGGCCTCGAAAAAGTCTCCATGCTAAAGTGATAACGTAACACCTTTCTATATCAGTATAGATATCATGCATTCATGTGCACATTTCTCTTGATCTCACTAATTAATTTCCTTGTTTTCTCTCTCTCTTTCTCTCTCTCCCTCTCCCTTTGGCAGCTATGATATTGGTGGTGGCTCAAGGGGCTACTACGGAAAAACGGTGCAAAGTGGTGCTGAATCAAAGATATTATTGTGATCTACCATCATGTGGCTATATGTGCGACGTACTTTACAATGGCACTCCAGTTTGTAGTTCCCCAACTGTCTGTCTCTGTATCCCTCTCTAGTCAAGGGACATATATGTACGTTTTGTGCTTCTATTAACTAGCACATTTAATTGGCAGTTGCAGTAAAATTATTTTACCCTCCATTATTTTTGAGGCCGCAAAGCTATGACACGTGCATATCGACTAGTTATTGGTAAGATTGTTCGGACTAAAATCCGAATCATCCATTGCCGAGATGGACGGCTGAATCAGCCGCACTACACGTGTAGTGCAGGGATGCACTACAGCACCCCTGGATCCATTTTGAATGTGACGACCTTGTGTTCTATTGGTTAATGGGTATAAACTATTGCAGCTAGTTACGATGATTTAAACAAGGCATATTAGATTACCTTGTCTTTGCTGAAATCTTTTGTAATGCCTTCTTCAACATGTGGTAAAGGATGAAAATATGCTTGACTACGTTGGGTGGGCATGGATATCTACAAGGAGTTACGGAACTGAAATTGCTATCAATGGAGGAAAAAAATACCAAGAAAGACATGTAAGGATTTATAATGTTGTACTATAAAATTAGTTTGTTCGGATTTAAATAAATAAACAAAGCTTAATTATTTGATCGAATTTTTTAGGCTAAACAAAATCTATTTGTCCGTAACTAAAAATCCGAACAAACTATATAAGTCTTCTATGTCCCTCCAACAAAACCCTTTCTATTATGTCCGTCAAACAAATCTTATACCATATCCTTTCCTACTTCCCCGTGAATGAATCCGGCCGGCAAACGGAAACGGGCAATAATATACCCATTGGCATACCCAGGGACGAAGGCAGCGGAGTGCTGGGTTGGCCATGGGACCCCTTAATTCTTTCATAATGACTAGAGTACCCCTAAAATTTCCGCAAATATTCATATGCAAAATGGCCCCCTAAGTTTTTAACCTTTCCTTTTATCTTCCTCTATTTTATAGGTATTCTTTCAAAAACATGCCAACCACTCCACCTATTCCATATCATATATCATCTCATTTTCTGTGCAATATTAATTCTGGCCCCCCTAAGTGTTATTCCTGACTTTATTTTTTGGAGTACTCATTAATGTACTCCTTTCGTTCCAATTTTTTTGTTTAATTTTGACAACCGTGCCACTTGCAAAATCATCTGTCTTTAGTAATTTTTAATGTTTTATGCAATTTTAAAAATTTTGTGTAATGAAAGTAATTGATATATGTCAAACAAGATGTATACTATATACAAAAGTATTTAAAGGGACAAATATCTACAACTTTTTAGGAAATGTTAATGGTGAAAAGAGACAACAAAAAAAAAAAATAGAACAGAAGGAGTGGTTAGCAAAGACTTATTAACATACAATGTGGGACTTATTGTTCCGTTCTACTTAACTTAGGATACATTTTTTTTTGGTCTTCTTGGAACTGTCAATATACCACTTGATCCTGCTAAATAATTGGCCCAGTAACATTATTTTTTTTATGAAAAAAGTCTTGTATTTAATGAAAATACTATGAAGATAAATTTAACGAGAATGATTTTTCTTTTATCGTGAAAATAAAATAAGTCCAAAAATATCAGGAAAACAGAGATACCAAAATAAATATAGGGAGGATCGCCGCCCTTATTGTAGAATGGACAAGATGTGGGTAATAAGAGAGAAGGGGGTGCGTATAGAATTCCCCTCTTCCCACTAGCATTAGGGGCAATAAACGAGTCAAGCTGGTAATTGATCAAGTTTGGTTTGATAACTTAATGAGTTTAAAAAAGAATGGTGCTACTGGTACAGACAAAATATATGTACCAGTGGATATAAACCCTTTTGGGGGCTCATTTCAAAAATATATTCGAGTTTAACTTGTTTTTGAGACGAGTTATCTCAAACGAGCTTTGATCAAGTCAAACAAGAATCGATCTCAAGTAGTTTGAATTTTGTATACATAATAAGCCGAACTAGTAGAGTAGTAACTTGTTCAAGCTTGGCTTGAAATATTAACGAGTTTTAAAAATATGTTCAAACTTCATTTGTTTATGTAACAAATTAATCTTAAACAAGCTTTTAACGAATGAATACGAATTCATACTCAAGTTTATTTAGCAGCCCTAGCTGGCAATAGCATCGTCCATTTCAGTTCCCAACCCCTCTCCTCTTAGCATGAGTAGCTCAAGGCCTGGTTCGTGAAGGGTTGGGCTAGGCTCTGACCTATTTAGTAATCAAATCGAATCGAGCTAAATTTCTAAAACTCGATTCGGCTCAGCTGGTTTGGACAGATTCGTCTCATTTATAGGCTCGTCTAATAAAGAAACTCAGCTCGGCATTCAAACTCGAGTTGTAGGCTCGTTGAGTAAAGAGGCAAACTCATACAATAAGCTCAGGTTCGGCTCGTTTGCGCCACTGCTCTCATCAGTCGTAGCAGTCCACGCACGCACTATAAAGCCAAAGACAACCTAAAACGCCAAACAAGAAGAAGAAGAAGAAGAAGAAGAAGAAGAGGGAAAAATGCATTCTTTCGGGTACAGAGCTAACGCCTTGCTAACGTTCGCCTTGACGATTCTGGCCCTAATATGCGCCATGGCCTCTTTCTCCGACAACCTTAATTCTCCCTCTCCCTCCGCCCATGTTCAGGTTCTCTCTCTAATTACTCTATCCTCCTCAAGATCTGCCTCGTTCATTGACTAATTGTTTCTTCTTTTTTCTTTTTTTGTGATTTTGATTTTAGGTTTTGAACATTAATTGGTTCCAGAAGTCTTCCCAAGGAAACGACGAGGTATTTCCAATTCGTGTTTCTGCCTCCGTCCCTGTTCAAGTTTCCGGCCCGCAAACCTAAGCCTTGAAAAAGTTGCACTTTTTCGTAAAAAAATCAAATTCTTTGCACAAATCAATAGATATCAATGAGTTCTTTTAAGTTGTGAAAAAAATTTAAATTTTTTAACGGAAAAAGTAAATCTTTTTAAAGTTCTATGTTTGCGGCTGGACACTTATTCAGTGATGGAGTATGTTTTATATGTCTGTGTTTATGTGTTTTTTGGCTGATTTTTGTTTTGGGTCATCATCTAACTACCCTTCTCTGTTACACAATCCCTACTCAAAACTGTGACCCTGTTCTTCCTGAATTATCTGTTTGGTTTTTTTTATTTTGAATTTTTGTTAGATTCACGATAAAAAATTTTGGATTTTGGATCGGCAATATGTCTCGACGAGAAGAGTCTAAAAGTAAAAAATTATGCCCAAAAGCAAAAAAAAAAAAAAAAGTGAACTAAAAAGGAAAAAAGATTGTGGGTTCGGTAGGCCCTGTTCAAGACATCTCTCAATGTCACATTACCCCAGTTTAGATTTTTGTAACCAAATTTAGGCAATAAAATGAAACACGGTGATTGGAGGGGTTTGAAAAGACTTTAGCTCCTTTTCCGGCTTCTGAGCCTGTCTGACTGACAGCTTGAAGAAATGGATGGATGAGATCAAGCTGATCAAGGAAGAACTTGGCACTATTTAAAGAGATCAACCTCTGTACTTGATCTGGGCTTGGGTTGTTTTGTTCCTTTTTTAGAAAATATGGAAGGTTTGGAGTTGGTCGGGTTTCAAAAGCAGTGGAGGATATTCATGGTTGACGGTGGGGGTGATTGGAGGTTTCGGGTTGACGGTGTGATGGGGGTGAGGTAGAGGGGAGAATGATGTATCGAAAGAAAAAGCAAGATTTTCACTTGCTTCTAAAACAAAATCTTTGCAAACACGTTTTTAGTTCTTATCTTTTAGAAGAATAAGTAAAAATCATGTTTGTAAATGTGTGCAGCTACTGTAAAAGTTGCATGTAACTGAGAGACTAATTGGTTCAGTGTCGTCATAATGTGGACAGGAGGCACATCGCCTCACTTTTGACTATTACTGGACTTAGTTTGATAGACTAAAAATCTGAGTACTGAGTAGCATGTAGTTGACTTGGAAATTGTATTACTCTGTAATAATCATGGTCAAGAGTAAGCTAGATAAGTCCTTGTGGCTGGTTTTAAACTTCTAATAACTAACAAACCTTATGGCTGGAGCATTAAGTCTTGCACAATTGCTTAGCAGTTTGAGTTTTACTAAAAAAAATCATGTCAAGCACTATCTAAGGTGGTTTTGATTGACACACGAGATTTGTTGGTTCCCTGATTAGAGAATCGAGATTTCAGCTTGCATCCTTGTGCTGGTCCCTTGATTCTGTTTGCTGATGAATCATGATTATTGACTGGGCATACTTGGACACAAACCCAACTTCTAACAAGAAAAAGGACAAAAATATACAGAAAGGGAATCCATAACCTATTAAAAAAATGAGGGACTTATCAAAGAATGTAAGCATCATGTTAGCTTTTGATTTACTTTCTTATCTCTTTGCTGGGTATGCTGGTGATCCTATGCTGTTTTATACTTGTATCTACCCAAAATGTGCTAAACAAAAGAAACAAGAAAGCCTTTGTCTTCCAGCTTCCGGTTTAAGTTTTGCTGACATGCCCTTTATTTGTGTAGGTCAGCTTGACATTGAATGTATCAGCAAACTTACAGTCTTTGTTTACGTGGAATACAAAGCAGGTTTAGTACTCAACAAATCCCTATCTCCTATTCTGGAGCATATTTTACTTGTCTGTTGCTGTTTTTAGTAGACTAGAAGTTGAAGGATTCAACAGAGAGAAATTGAATGAGAAGGAAGATGAAAGTCAGCGAGAGGCAGTTTGTCCCACTTATTATTTCTGTTACAGAACCTCATGTTATTGCTGTGCTTAGAAAAGTTCATACATTGAAGCACAAGAAATGTGAGGGTATTACTCCAGAACCCAACTTCTTTGAGGCAAAAATTCCAAAGCATTCACTTTAGGGAATCAAGTCTTTAATAACAGTTTTCTAGTTACAAGTGAAGATTTTATAAAAGAATCACGTATGCCAATCCAACCACGGGAAAAAAATGTCTGTGAGTGTGATATAGTGAAACATTTCTAGCTCGTTAGGATGTGAAACACAGCGGGTTGTATGATAGTTGCTTCCCTTTTGATAGCCCATTACAGATGGGTATGATGTTGATTTAGATATGACTCTGCCTCTTATGGGTTTACCTGGGGTTGGAGTTGGAAATAAAAAGAAGATATAAATTGAAGGGTATTAATGCAAAAGGAATATTTTGATTTGATGCTATCTATTGCGAGATTCACCATGTTTGAGCTAGTGGTAGTTTACATTTGTGCAAATACTAAGGGGTCATAATATAGTAACGCTACCACGCTACCAGCTTGCTATCCTTTGAAGTTGTAGTAGAAGATTGTTTAGAATTTCATTTCTATCTCATTTTTTGTTTTCAGGTTTTTGTATTTTTAGCTGCGGAGTATGAAACTCCTAAAAATTCCCTGAATCAGGTAATCATTATTTTTCCATGGATTGTCTCTAGTAGACTGGATAATATTTGTGTTAGCTTTGTTGGAGTTCATTTCAAATTTCACAGCAAGAGAGGAATTTGAATGGAAAGATTCTATCTCACAAAGAACATGCACACAACATGTGGATATCTCTACTTGCGTCCTACTTTACTGCACCACCATGTAACTTTGGCTGCGGTTAATTTTTGTGTCATTTAGTTTGTACTTTGAGCCTATTGCTAATATTTGTTGTGGATGAACTTTGAGTCGACGTTTGGTGGTTGGTACAATATGTCACATTCATCGAAACCTAATTACAAAAAGTACTTACAAATGTCTTAGAATCTTGCAGTACTTACAAAAAGTATTGTGGCATTTGGCAGTAGTTTCTCAAATGTTCGTTGTTCCATAGTTGTCTCTTGTCAACGCGCGCTTAGGCGCGAGGCGCATCAAGGCGCCTTCAATGACTCGCAGCCAAGGCGAGAAAAGGCGTGCCTCTTTCAATTTTAATCAGAGCCATAGGATCAAAGCTAGGTTAAACGTATTAATTTTAATCAGATTTTAGTAGAAGCTAATGAACATGTTTATCATAGCTGTAAAATAATGATTAAGCTGCAGTAAAAGATTACTTTTTACTGCAAAAAGCAAAAAAAAATTAGCTTGTATAAAACTTAAATCCGAAAAGCTCCAAAAGCTATCCAAACCCAACTTTGGGATTACATGAATTTCATTCCTTTTTTAGGTTTGCAAAACTTGTAGAATCCGAGAATATGTTATCAAGAATTTCTGGTAAACACTCCAAACTAATTTTGAATAGTTGGAATCTCAAAATTTGTAAAAATAATTTCTTGTAAACACCCACATGGCCAGCCGTCTGGCTAGGTGCTACCTGTCTTTCTTTACTTTAAGTAAGTTAGTAATATTAAAAAGCAAAGTGTTAAGAGTAAAATTTTGTTAGGAATAGAGAAAAGTAAAGAATTGTGATAGTTTACTTACTCTATATAGTCTATTGAATATTCTTATCACGTCATATGCATGGTTTACAACTTTTAGATTTTAATAATTATGTGAGTAACAAAATAAACTTGAAAAAAACATGAGAAAAATAGAACGGTTTACCACCTTCTTGTGATTATATGTTATATAATGCTAAAATATTACTCCCTCCGTCCCTTTTTAAATGTCCACTACGGTTCTGCGTGCCATTTTCAAAGGCTTATATCTCTCAATGTATATTACTCCCTCCGTCCCTTTATTACAGTCCAGTATTCCATTTTGGGCTGTCCCTTAATAAGTGTCCATTTTGTAAAGTTAGTGGGTAAAAGTTGGTGAATTGTCTATTTTGTCCCTAAAAGTAGATTCCATTTTGAAAAGTTAGTGAGTAAAAGTATAATGATGATGGGTAAGTAGGAAAAGTGGAGGAAAAAGTTGATGTGAAAGGTATAATGATGATGTCTTTTTAATAAGTTGGAGTTACGAAGCAGGACATTTAAAAAGGGACGGAGGGAGTATGTTTTATGTTTTTAAAATCATTTGTCTTATAGAAATAAGTCTTATAGAAATAATTGGCTTATATCTCTTAATGTATATTATGTTTTATGTTTTAAAATCATTTGTCTTATAGAAATAATTGAGATCTACTATTAAACAAGATCCATATTGCATATTTTTAACAATATATATTGAGAGATATAGACAATTGAAAATGGCACGCAGATTCATAGTGGACATTTAAATAGGGACGGAGGGATTATTGAATACGTTTTGATCTAACCTATCCTAGCTGTACCCGTTCGTATCGAATCTGTATCCCGTATCGGTATCGGTATCCATTCTTCATAGTTCATGATTAACATAAAATATTTGTCTTATGACAGGTGTCCCTTTGGGATGGTATTATACCTGCGAAAGAATATGCGCAATTCGGGATCCATACTACAAACAAGTATCATTTCGATGATCAGGCAAGTCTTTCTTCAAGGAATTCTGTGTTCCTTTATTTCTCTCTAGCTTTTTGGGTTTTATATCCTCCTTTACCTTTGTGCAGGGAAGTAATCTCAGGGGTAGAGAATACAACTTGACTTTACATTGGCATGTCATGCCCAAAACTGGCAAGATGTTTGCTGATAAATTAGTGATGTCTGGTTTTCGTTTCCCAGAGGAATATAGATGAGGATGTTTTTGTCCCGTAAGGACTTTTCGAACTTATTCATTTGAGTTGTAACTTGATGTGAGACGAAAGATTAAAGCTCTATCGAGCAAAGAAAATTGGGGGATAAAAGCCCATGTTCGAGAATGTTTTAAGTACAAGAAAATGTAGTGGAACTTATGCCAGATTTTGGATTCTTAAGGTTGGTATGGGGTTTGGAGATGGGTGAAGAAAATACAGGTTAAACTACACATTTTAATTTTATCACGAATAAAACAAGAGGAAAATGGTTGGGTTTGTTGATTGTCTTTTTCTTTGCCATTTTTGGCGTGGGGCTTCTACGAATCTGGATCATTTGATGGATCTTAGCTTGGTCTAAGATCTTAGACTGTCCAGGAAAGTTTTGCCTTTAACACAATGCTATGCCGTGTATTGATCTCTGCCCACTTTTCTGTGTTGCCGGTGGTGTTGTTTCTAGAGAATAGTGCCACCTCCCTCCTCCCCTGGCTCCATTTTTCAGACGTGCATACCAAGCCTCAATGTCAGTTGTCAATCATCATCTGGGGTCATCTGAGCCAGACTCGGGGAAGGGTTTGAAGAAGTTTGGTCAGCTGGAGATGAGGTGCGGTTGGTGAAAATGGAGGATTTTGGGTCTACTCATTTGTGTATGTGTGAAGGTGGAAAAGTTCTTTGGTGCTCTGGGAACAAATGCTCCAGGGGCCTCTCACACCACACGTTCATGTACAACTCACCCCTAATGTGTGTGGATCACACACAACAGCATTGCTCCAGGAGAACAAAGAATCTCTCGTGAAGGTGGGGGTTGCCAATGATTGGATTTGCGCAGAGAACGAGATGAATGAGACATGGCAAGTTTTTTTTTTTTTTTTGATCAGCACATGGCAAGTTCCAGTGAAGTTAAGAGTACATCATCAAGATAACAAACACGCTTTTGGCTTTGGAGTTACCACAAAACAAACATAACTTAATACTAGTTTCCAATAGTCGAAGAACAGGATGCTGTAACGACTCCGAATGCACCCCTATTGTATTTGGAATAGGTACACTTTATATCAAAAATTGCAGAATATTGTGGATGCACAACTAATGAGGAAGGGATGCAATTTTAGCAAGTAAATGAGTCGTTATGTATTAGGAGTCTAGACTTCTTAAATAAGAATATGAGCAACATTACCCAACCGAACAATTGTTGCATGCAGTAATAAAGGTTTGGAATTTGAAATAGGGCGCAGCGTAAGCAGAAGGAACAACTTGACTGGATGAGAAACTCTTGCTTTGTCAACATGAATCCAACAGGTCTCCGAGGCTGCAAGCCAATGTAGCCCCATGTTGCTTGATTATCTGAATTGACTGGATGAGAAACTCTTTCTTTGTCGATATCAGTTCGTTTTCACTCTGCAAAATCGCATGTGAAAATTGCGCACTTAGCAAAATTAAAATGCAGATGAGCTAGTACATGGTTGAATCACAAGTAGAATATTAGAGGACGAATAACGAAAACCACCTTGGCCATATTCATTTAGCACCAGTATACTGACATTTGCTAAGAATCAGTAGAGGCCATAAGGACATGTTTTGGAGAAAGGACCCGTTGATCAGTCAACCCTAAGGTGTGATCAAGAGCTCTTTCCCGAGTTGACAAAATGCACATCATCTATACATTAGTTAGCTGGATCAGGTGGGAAGGGAAAAAAAGTCTAATCTCAGATAATTGACGGATTAATGCCTTCCTAGTACCGATAAGTTTACCAGGAAAATATCAAAAGAGCAGAACTGTGCGCAGGTGTACGCCTGTGGATGCATGTCAGCATGTGGCGGAGAGAAAGTGCAAATCGTGTAGGGAGGGGTGGGTGACACGAATTTATTATTCAGAGCCAACCCTGGTCCCATAGAAGGCGCCATGACGATAAGGCACAGGAGTAGAGGCTCCAAAACAAGGGAAAAGGGACTTTCTGCTAGCACACTACATGAAAAAGGGAGGCACCACGCATGAACACACTCTGGGCCAGCACACTCCTTTGTACTTCCCCCATCTCCAAGGGAAAAGACCTAGTACTCGGAAGGTCCTACGACTTCGCTCTTCACTTATGTGGCGTTAGATATTCTTCTTACCGCCCAATGGAAATGGATATTGCATCGTGATTACTACTGTTCAAAAACTCATGCAATCAATTGTATTAAGGTGCTAAATCCCATTCTACGTTGTGAAGGTCGGGGGCTGGATTTTGTGCCTCTACTAAATAACGGGATTAATACTAAGACTGCGCTTCAGAAACTGTGTAACCTTTTATACCCAGCTAAGCTTTCTTCCTGCCAAAGTGAGAACCAGCCAGAGGCAAGCCAACCGGTGGGTTTGGCCGAAATGCCCATTGCCCTCCAATGGCAAAGTCAGCAACGGAGGTGCAGGATTATACTGGGAGCCCTAAGGAGAGGAAGTGTGGATTGAGCTTTTTATGTCCTTTTGAACTTTTATCGACCCACTACCTCCTTCATCGTAACAAGTCATCTCACTTAGAAGGAACGTTGGCACATCATTTACATTATGTTGGAGTACGTTCCCCAAGATTTCTATGGCCATAAAATCACTGCAAGGAGAATATTGCATGTAGTTCCTGCCTTCCGAATCTTTTGGCTCAACTGACTGATGCTCCTATAGATCGCCAAGCCGATCTCCCTGTTCAACAAGAAGCTGCTCGAAGACTCTCCAAAGGAGGACTAATGATCTCTCCCAGGTGTCAAAAGCATTGAAGGAGGCACGCAAAAAAGAAGAAACGGATGGAAGCTGCTCCTACTGCGGCTGTCCCAACCGCCAATACTCATGAGACTGTTTCCGCTCCAACGAAAAATGAGCGTTTCTCCTCATCCATTGGTGGTGGGTGTGATAGAGCAAGCCAATGTTCAGATCAATGCCTGGAAAAGTCAAGTGGCCCTGGAAAGGGCCGACGAGCAACATGGTTTCAGCTCGGTCACCCCAATTGAGCTAGTGGATAGGGACAACACCCCTCTCACCAAGAAGGCGCGCCTAGGAGATTAGCCAGACATTGTTGAGGTGGCCACCATACAGGGGATTTCCCTTGGACAGCCCCGAAATGGCGGCAGCCCCAAGAGACAATGGCCCTCCAGTGGTGATTTTTCTTTAGGGCATCGTGTTATTGAACGAATTTAGAGAGAGAGAGAATTGAGCGTGAGAATTCCTCTTCTTACTTTCATTAACAGAGAAAAGGGAATATATACAGCCCTACAATACAAATGACTAAAGTGCCCTTATGTACAAAGAATTTAACAAATAGCACCCTAGCTAATACAAACTGACCAAATGAGACATGTCTCATTACATGTGGCTGATACAATCTAACACTCCCCCTCAAGTTGGTGCATAGATATTAATCATGCCCAACTTGAAGAGGATATGGTGGAACACCTTATTACTAAGACCTTTAGTAAACACATCAGCTAATTGGTCCTCGGATCTCACATAAGGCATGCATATTACACCACTGCTCAGCTTCTCTTTGATAAAGTGTCTATCAATCTCTATATGCTTTGTCCGATCATGTTGAACAGGGTTATGAGCGATATTGATAGCAGCCTTGTTATCACAGTACAGCTTCATAGGACAGTGATCAACAATTCCCAAATCATGCAAAAAAGTTTGAAGCCATAAAAGCTCACAAACACCATGTGCCATGGCTCTGTACTCGGCTTCTGCACTTGACCTCGCTACCACGGATTGCTTTTTGCTTCTCCACGTAACTAAATTCCCACCAAGGAAAGTGCAATAGCCAGAGGTAGAACGTCTATCATCAATAGATCCTGCCCAGTCTGCATCAGTGAAGGATTCCAACCTCAAATGACCATGGTTTGAAAACAAAATTCCTTTGCCTGGAGAGGATTTTAGGTACCTCAAGATACGATAAACAGCATCAAGGTGAGAAGAACGAGGGTCATGCATAAATTGACTGACAACTCCCACCGCATAAGAAATATCTGGACGTGTGTGAGATAAATATATCAGACGACCCACAAGTCTCTGATATCTTTCCTTATCCGCATGCTCTCCCACGCTGCCAAGATGATGATTGACCTCAATAGGAGTGTCAGCGGGCTTGCACCCCAGCATCCCAGTCTCCTCCAAGAGGTCAAGAATATATTTCCTTTGGGAAATGAAGATCCCTTTCTCAGATCTAGCCACCTCCATGCCAAGAAAGTATTGCATCGCCCCCAGCTCCTTAATTTCAAATTCCTTGGCAAGAAGAACTTTAAGCATCTGAAGCTCATTCACATCATCACCTGTCATAATTATGTCATCCACATAAACTATAAGGATGGCAATCTTACCATCACTCCTCTTGGTGAACATAGTATGATCAGCATGACTCTGCGTGTACCCAAATCTCAACATGGCCTTGAGAAATCTATCAAACCACGCTCTAGGTGATTGTTTCAAGCCATAGAGAGCCTTCTTCAACCTACACACCTTGCCCTTAGTGGTAGGGGAAGAAAAACCAGATGGTATATCCATATACACCTCTTCTTCCAAATCACCATGAAGAAAAGCATTCTTCACATCAAACTGTTGTAGTGGCCAGTTTCGAGTAGCAGCACAAGACAACAAGGTGCGGATAGAGTTCATTTTGGCCACTGGAGCAAAGGTTTCTTCATAGTCAATGCCATATGTCTGAGTATAGCCTTTGGCAACCAATCTTGCCTTGTATCTCTCAATAGTGCCATCAGCTTTATGCTTAACCGTGAACACCCATTTACATCCCACTGCATTCTTTCCCGGAGGAAGAGACACTAACTCCCAGGTGCCATTTTTCTTCAAGGCCTTCATCTCCTCTACCATAGCCTCTTTCCACTTAGGAGTTTCAAAAGCTTCCTTCCAACCCTGTGGAATAGGTATAGAAGAAAGAGAAGACAGAAAGGTAGAGTACGAAGGTGACAGACGGGAATATGAAACAAATTGCGAAATGGAATGTTGGGTACATAATCGAGCCGGCACTTTATGTGTTCGAACTGGCTTCCTATGAGCAATAGGCACATCAAGATCATCAAAAGGAAGAGATATAGAGGAAGGAGAATTACCAGAAGATTCAGCTGAAGCGTCAGGAACTGGGACTGGTGATGATGATTGGTACTGTGGTAATGCACCAAGTTGGCCCTTTTTCTTGCGAGTGAAAGTTTGTAAATCAGGTCTGTCCAATCTTTCTCTTGCATCCGGCATTATTCTTTCTCCAGATTCAGGTTCCTCTCTCTCCCCTTCAGGATTACTAAGGCTGGGAGATGCCTCCTCCCCCTCACCAATGTTCTCCCCTGTAACAACATTCTCCCTCTCACCAACAGTTGGGGGAGAGTACCACAACTCAAAATCACAAGGTGTCAACATCTCTTCCCCTCTAGAACTCTCCCCCTGAAGAGATGGGGACGAGAGAGGGTAGAAGGGTTGGTGTTCCCAAAAGGTGACATCCATTGAAACAAATTTCTTTCGAGAAAGATGGTCATAGCAATGATACCCCTTTTGAGTGGGAGAGTAGCCAAGGAAAATGCATTTACGAGCTTTAGGATCTAACTTTCCACCGGGGTGATGAGGAGCATGCACATAACAAACACAACCAAAAACCTTAGGAGGAAGAGTAGAGACCCGAAAGTTACCAGGAAGGAAATCCAAGGGAGTCCGGAATTGAAGAACACTGGAGGGCATTCGATTAATAAAATAAAAGGCTGTAAGGATGGCCTCGCCCCAAAAATGTTTAGGAACATTCATAGTAAACATAAGAGAACGAGCCACCTCAGCAAGATGTCGGTTCTTCCTTTCCGCAACTCCATTTTGTTGCGGTGTACCCACACAAGTAGTTTGGAAAAGAATGCCATTGCCATCAAGATATGACTTGAAGGGACCGTTCATATATTCAGTCCCATTGTCACAACGAAGTATCTTGATGTTGGTATCAAATTGTGTGTGCACCATCTTATGAAAAGACTGAAAGCATGAGAAAACTTCATTTTTTGCTCGGAGTAGATACACCCAAGTTATACGAGAATGACAATCAATAAAGGTAACAAAATAGCGATAACCAGAAATAGAGGTAATGGGGGAAGGACCCCAGACATCAGTATGGACAACCATAAAAGGAGAAGCACTCCTCTGATGAACAGGAGCATAGAAGGAACGTCTATGTTTTGCAAGTTCACAGGCTTCACAAAAGAACCTACTTCTAGAACACCGTTTAGTTAAAGTAGGAAAAAGTTTCTCTAAAATACCAAAAGAAGGGTGGCCAAGTCTACGGTGCCACTGATGCAATAGAGGAAGAGCTGAACCCGTATCCGCCTCAAGGGCATGACCCAAGGGTGAGGGTGTAAGAGATGAACAAGGCACAGACTCCAAAAAATACAGGCCATCCTGAGCTCTACCAGTACCAATCGTCTTTCCTGTTCCCAGTTCCTGAAAGACACAATGAGTGGGAAAAAATGTTACCGAACAATTCAAAGATTGTGTGAGACTACTAACAGATATAAGATTAGTAGTAAAATTTGGAACATGGAGTACGGAAGAAAGAGGTAAGGTAGGTGAGTAGTGAATGGAACCTTTCCCTGAAATAGCAGACAGGGATCCATCAGCCACTCGAACTTTGTCCTTACCAGAGCATGTAGAGTAGGAGTCAAAGAAGGATGAGCAACCTGTCATATGATCCGTAGCACCGGAATCTATTATCCAAGGAAGAGAAGAAGTGGCGGTATATGCACTAGGTTGGATACCTGTGTGAGCAAAGGAGGTAGTGGAAATAGAAGCTATGGAAGACAGAGTATCAAGCTTAGCCAGTAGGCACCTGAGAGTTTGTAACTCCCCCTGAGAAAGAGTACCAACAGGAATATTCTTGTGATCCTCCGACATACCGTCAATTGCCAAATAGCTCGAAACAATCCCGTATGTATAGTGCAGAACGGTACCCAACAGTGGCAGAGGAAGGCAAATACAATCCAAACAGCTCCCAAACAGGGACTACGAAATTGCCCTAACAATAAACTGCAAACCCCGAATACATAGAGGCACAAACCCTTCAGACTATATTGCAAGTTATAGATGAAGTCCAAAAATCCTCTTGTACGTTCAAAAAAAGTCGACTCACGGGCAATCAAAAGAGCCCAGCGAACTACTACTCAAACAGCTCAGCAAAAGCAACACCAAACTGATCGAAAATGGCAATAAAACACCCCCTAAATAGTGGGTTACGAGTAAACTAACCACAGGCTTCGAAACACATGAAAAAGGGACCTCGGATAACCAGGCCCAGTCACTTTCAGAAGCAAAGAGGCGGTAGCGGAAGCTTACAGAGATGATCAACAGCAACAAACATAAAAGACGAGCACATACCAGATCTTGGAAGCAATAGGCAGCAGAAAAAATACCCAATCGGCACCAGAAAACACCCAAAACGAGTCCAACCGGAGGTAGAAAGACCTCAAACGAGAACAACCTGGGTTCGCCGAAGTTCGCCGGAGGTCGCCGGTAGTCGGCGAGAGTCCAGGTGGAAAAAGATCTGGTGCCCTAGATCGTGATGCTCTGATACCATGAACGAATTTAGAGAGAGAGAGAATTGAGCGTGAGAATTCCTCTTCTTACTTTCATTAACAGAGAAAAGGGAATATATACAGCCCTACAATACAAATGACTAAAGTGCCCTTATGTACAAAGAATTTAACAAATAGCACCCTAGCTAATACAAACTGACCAAATGAGACATGTCTCATTACATGTTGCTGATACAATCTAACAGTTATGCTGATGCTTTAGCTCTTTTCCATCTCTCTCTCTCTAGGGCAATATGCCCCCACTCCTGCTACTGAGGTATATTCGTAGGGGCCCTGCCAAATGGGCCCGAGCTTACCATCAGATGACTTCTTATCACCAAGCAGGACCTTTTTGAGAACTAGATCTTCGGGAACATAAGACTGTGGTCGGACTTTGTATTTGGACGCCTTGACAAGATGTTGTTGATACTCCGTAGTTTGTCGGCTTGATCAGTGTGAATTGCCTTCTTTCCTCTGCCAAATTCAGCTCCAGAGCCAGCGCTCGATCATTCAAGCCCGCATAAAAGAATCCATCTTCAGGGTTGAAGTCTAACTTCCAGCGGAATGACTTCTTTCACTCCATACGTTAGTGCAAAATGGAATTCTCTTGTTGCTCGGCAGGATGTCGTTCTGTATACCCATAGGACACTCGATAACTCTTCCACCCATTTTCCTTGGCTTTCCATAGTTGCATCATAAAGCCACCAGGGGTAGATTTGTTTGAGGCTTATGCTTGGTAATTGCTCTGGCAATAGGCTAGCGTTGACATTCAACACTTGATCTCATAGTTGTCAGATAACTCCCTATACACCCTACAATCCAATTGTGTCCCGTTGTTGGCCACCAGAGCTCGGACACTCTTTGCCTGAGATCTTCTTCTTCAAACATTCTCCGTGCGGAGTTGTTATCTCCTCGGACACTCTTTGTGCATAGGTCTGCTATCTTCAGACAGTCTCAATGTTGAGCTATTTATAATGGGTCACCTTTGGACGGATGCCACGTCTTGTACATTTACTTACTTTGTTCTCTGTGCATAATTAATCATGGCTTATTGCTCATAATTATTGGTTATAACTTCACCTCCCACTGTGAACTTACAAAATGTCCACAACCAAAAATTGTCCTTATTACTACCCTTGAATACTAGACCACTCCTTTCTGTCAATAAATCTTGTTATTCATTCCTGGTCCTTTCTTGCACTAGTTTTAGCATGTAGAGTTATTAGAACAAAAAATACAAGGCAAAGGCACTTGGAGAACAGAATTTAGACTAATGTAACCACATGAAAAATTCTGCTTGATATGCGAAATTTGTGAAGAGAATATACCATGTATCTCAAACTGCAACCTAGAACCAAGTCAACCGCTCCCTGTGTCTGAGACAAAAAGCAAAACGGGGGCTCTTCCAAACATACTTTTGGACTTAATATGAGAATCTGCTTTATGTCATTTGATGTCTCAGGAATCTTATCAATATCAAAGGTTTGCAGAGGAACTTTTGCAACCATGGCATCCCAGCGGTCGAACGCTCCAAATACTCCAACCGCCTACAAAATTCAATTAAATGTCATAATAAAGCATAAAATAAAAACATATGTACTAAGCAAATGGGGTGTGTGTGTGTATGAGAGAGAGAGAGAGAGAGAGAGAGAGAGAGAGAATTCCTGTCACTCGAAGTCGCAAATGACTTAATAATGAAACACATGGATTTAGACGAGAAAAGGCCCTCCACAAAACCAATAAGCGCAACAGAGTGACAGACCCACCAGATAAATAAACCCGTTCTCTTCAATATCTTAAAAAAATCTATATGAATTTATAACCATCAAAAGACTAAGCCACTTGAAAAACACTTGGAATAGGATAGACGATATTAGTTGCAGTTCAAATGATATTTCAGACATTTAATCCATGTACCTCCCTGGCCTTCGTCCCCATAACTGGCCTTCGTCCCCATAACACGAGAAACATCATCTGACTTCGTTTCATTTCCACTAGCCCATGACTTTACTTCCTTCGCCATCTATTCTCTTTCTCAGCGTAATGAAGAATTGACGCTACTCAGTGGACATGTTTCAATATGTCACACATAATCTTCAAGAACTTTGGCTTTATGTTTCCGAAATGTCTTTTCGAAACCACCAATTTCCCGGGACTCTAGGATTCTAAGAAACTTTAATGAGTGTGGAATCATTGAACTTTCTTCCATGCTAGTAATTCTTCAGAATGTGTCTTCTGATTAAAGTGTGGACTCTTCATTACTCAGACTTGTTTCCTTGGAAGTCCTATTCTAATTCCCCATTGATGATTCAAATGTACCAGTCTCTTGTTACCGCCTCTTAAGTTGTGAGTGTTTGCACGGACATGGCCTCACAAGAAAATCCTGATCATAGGGACCAAAAGAGAACACATACTCCCTCCGTCCCCATTCTTTAGTCCCTTTTGGAAATTCCAACTATACAAGGGAACACAATCATTACATTTTGAAAAACTTATTTTTCTCATTTTACCCTTCAATCATTACCTTTTCTTACTTTTTTGTGGTACTACGAATTTAAAAAATGGAAGGGTAAAAGAGGAAATCCCGTATATATTACCCATTTAGTTTTGAAGTGGGACAATCTTTTTGGGACTGAAAAAAGTGCTAATTGGGATCAAAGAATGGGGACGGAGGGAGTATTAATCTTTAGCGCTCAGGGCAGACAATATTTCAGTTGATGTGGTTATTGGGTAATTCCACCTAGTTGTGAATGTTTGTTGTGCATTCATTTCAAGGGGTTTGGATGTGATGATAAAGTGCGTACTCGTTGGAAGAGTGCGGTCCAATGGATACAAAGACGTAGTAAGATCTCTTTAGAAAAAAATAATTTTTACATAGACTCTTTATGGGCCGGGCTGTCTCCTCCTTTTAAAGGAGTACTACTAATTTCAATTATTTGTGAAGGTTGGAATGCCATTTGTAGAGTGTTCGGAATAATAGTGTCCTGCCTTTCCCTTTATGGTGGATTTGTAGAGTGTTCGGAATAGTGTTCGGAATTGGTATCCTATTACTCTATTATTGCGGTCGGCCTCCTCAGCCCCCTCTAAGGCTATTATACCAACTTGGATAAGCAAGAAGTTAGTAAGGTGAAATGCATAGAGTTATATGCTTTACCGGCATTACATCGGAAGTTAAAGAGAAGATGCCCCACCTGATCATGAATCCACAACTCAAGGAGCAGTGAATTTGGAACTGTGAGAGGGATTCTCTCATTCATTAGCAAGCAAGTGGTTGTAAGTCCCACTCCCACAACTTGGGTGTTTACGTCATGAACCTGCACAAGGATATACGCATTCGCAACTTCAGAGAAGAATTATCAAAGCAAGCAAGCAAGCAAATAGTTACTACTATTCTGTCGAGAAACTGGGCCGTGAACGGCCACCAAGCTCCACATTGATAATTTGACTCATTCACTTATAGGCCTCGCCCCTCGGTATAGACCTCATTCATGAAGATAATTCAAATTAACCTCATAATCGTAGAGAGCGATTTTCATCACATTAGGCTTCAAAATAAGGGGACCGCAAGTAAGATTCTGAAAATAAACCAACTTCATTTTTTTTTTGCAACAGATACTATGTAATCACATGGCTATGATTTTGGGGTTAACTCCGTTTCTTTCACTACAATCTACACGACAAAGCTAATCGGTCGTGAGCCCATGAACGCCAAATTACCAGTTACCACTTGTCCCATTCAACATAGTGGACTCGAGAGAAACTAACATCCCAATTTGAGCCATTTCACACCTAATGCAGATGCAGTTATTTGTCATCGCAGTTAGAAGTTCGTTCTAATTGTTCGTCCCGTCTCTTCCTACACTAGTGTTGTCCAAATCATATAAAAGTTCATTCTATCCGGTGGCTACTAGAATGGAATATCCTTGTTTTAAGTAGTTACAGTTACCTATATTCTAAAGTAGTGTCCTACATTAAAACATTGACCTAAAATGATTGCTTGCGCGAGCAAAGCCGAAGCATAAGCAAGAAGGGTGGGAAATCGGTAAATTGGAAAGGCCTCACGGAAAGGTGTCACTCCTAGTGTTTGTCAAAAGAAAGCCTTTAGCAGCAACTCTTTTCAAAACTCCAAACAAACGGTAACTCCCTGTTTGCCTAAAGCATGAAAATACGCACTTAAATAAATTTGAATGGACAAGGGAAAGAGTAGAAGGGAAAAATTCTCAATGTGCAGTAAAGATGCAAAAATAAATTCCACATACTCTTATTATCTTTCCAACTGAAAACTCAAACATGATCAACTTCACCCCACTGATGACATTTCGAACAATGTCTTTACCAGCAATAGCAGGAGCAAGATCTAGTCCTGCGCGAAAGCACAATGATACACGAATTCACTACCCAAACGAAGATTAATAACAAATATCCTATCTACTAACAAATTGGCTATTGGCACATATCAAATATTAATCGAAAACTCCAAAGCGAATAAGATTACTCGACACAACTAGCTTACCGTTTCCAGCAGAGGACATACAGATTCCTGGGCAATTCAAATGGTAGAACAGAACAAGACCTAGAAACAAGAAGATTTAGCATTATTTTACAAGGGAATGTTGACCGATGAAAATTTAAACAATTAGAGACGACGAAGCTTTCAACTGTCTAAAAGGCCTAACTGATAATAAGAGCATTAGAAAACCAACTCGTGGAGAATCACACAGTAGTTAGTGGATTATTAATTGAAGCAATACCAATAAACGTTTTTCTACCAAAATCGTATGCCTTTCGAGTTAAAAAGTGTTACACCATAGCAATCAAAGCTTGAAAAATGGAAACCATTTATACATTCACTACCAATATACTGTAGTAATAACTACAAACTCTATTTTAAATTTACACGACCATTATGCTACAGCTAGAAACGCATGCATGACTGATGACAAAAAAAACTTTTTTTTGTGCAACGATTTCCAAAATTTAATATCAAGTAGTTCAGTAATTTAATCATGCGCTGTTCCACAATTTATCTAAAACTGACCTCCTATGACACCAGGAATCCCAATTGCTACGATAGAAATCCACAATGGCACAACCCCGATAAATATAATAGCCACCAACATCGCTCCGTTGAGAAATAGATACGTGGTTGAAATTCTGTTGAATATTAACAAATTTTCCCTTTCAACCACTGGAATGCTCCTAATTCCCAGAGCTCTTGCAAGGACATTCCTCTTCCACTGATCCAAAAACCATACTAATGAAGCCACAATAGCCCCCGAAAAAATTGGTGCAGCATATCGTAATTCAATTGCTATTGGTCGTCCAACTGTGGTGCCCCTGCATATAAATCGATTTCAGTTTTCTCACAAAACTTAAAACCAATATAGCATGAGCACATATAAACAGGAAGAAGAGTCCTACAGACATTAGGAGAGTGGCAATCACAGTAGCTAGAAATGTCACAGGGAGCTCCAGTGCAGCTAGAAAGCTTTTTTGATATGATACCCGCCCCCATAACCTGGTCCCACAAATCAACAAAGCTGGACCTTGTGATTTGTGCATTTCCCTAAAGACCAATGGCACGAACACCCCAACCATCGTAAGAACAGCGGTTATAAAACCGAGTGGATCAAATCCCTTTCTGCGATTTGGGTACAGATCAAACACCTGTTGAACGCAAGGAGACCAATTAAGTATAGATTCCATTTTCCCTAAATGAACTGTATAAAAAAAAGAAGAAGAAGGTATCAAATGGGATGCAATCCATGCACAAAAGCGATATACTGCCCTCAAATACAGTCATTTCACCACACAGGCCAGTGACTGGGGTCACAACCTAGAAGCAAGATTAGCACAACATCATCTTGGAGAAGAATTTGTATGATCAACAATTGGCTCCAAACTACGGGATATCTACCATGACTGTATAGAATGGATGAAAACAAACACTTCAACTCATCTACAACAATGTATTGATCCTTCAACTACTTGGAAGGTGAAGGTCCTCCTCCTTTTGCTTCAAATCAACCACATTGGACATAAAGCCGAAGGGGCTACCAACCACGCCTTTTTCTTTAATCATAATCACCCTTTTTCTAAACGAGTAGCTGCATATTTATCATCTAGCACCCGAACCACCTCATGAATTCTGCGTCTCTAAACTTCCATACTCCTCCCAATTCCACCTCTATATCGGGCAACAATCGTACCTCAACCACATGGTCGACGCAATTGCATTCTCAAATAGGAATTAATCAAAGACTATTTTACATCAAAATTGACAGCCTAAATGCGGCCGTTTGGAAAAATATAATTATCATCATAACCAATCTGCCATGCTAAAATTTGAAACAAGGAAAGAATGAATGAAAATTGGAGAACAATTCTCGGTGTCCTCTGTTTGGTTGCCATGAAAAGCAAAAGATAACAACACACACTAGCGTCTCCTGTCTTTCTCGTTCATTCAATACACACAAAACAATGCAGTTTCCTCCGAGACAAGTTGTCTAATCAAACAAAACAACTAGCTATGTTTGCCACACACACACACACAGAATACCTGGTCATCGAAGGTGGGAAGCATGTAAAACATAGCACTAATAGCAAGCATGTCGCGAAATTCCATTGGGCCTCGGTTTCTTGCTCAATTGCACGTTCCCGCAAATGCCCCTGATTTTCTTCCTTCTGCTTCCAATCAAAATGTCATGTATCTATCAGTTGTACTTTTTTTTTTTGGTCATACGGTATACATCAGTAGAGGTTAGCGGGGTGTTAGTATGTTAGTCAACGGGGGGTTCAAAGGCTATCCATAGCCCTGAACCCCAAACCTGCTCCATGTGAGACTCGAACTCAGGTCACCACTGGGAGAGAAATGAGACAACCAACTTGACAAGCTTGGTTTCTCATCTATCAGTTGTACTTTAAGAGAGAGAAATGGTAAAGCAAGGGAAATCACAAGATGAAGAAAGGTGGTGAGTAATGTGACCCAACCCTTAGGCTAAGTTCTTCCAAAATTAATGTTCTGGTATTCATTTCGGTATTACATTTCGTAATTTCGTGTTCCGCTTTTCGTCCTAGTTTCTAAGTTAATCATTCGTCTCGGCAGAAAGTATCTGGATATGGACCAAAAGTTGGACAAAGTTCAGTTAGGACAAAAAAAAGCAGTCGTTTCGAAAAATTTTAAGTTTTGCTCATAATTGTACTTTTTAGACTCTTCTCAAATCTAACAAAAATTCGCCAACGGACAGTTCAAAAAGTTTAACGAATCTAACAGAAATTCTAAAAAGACCAAAAAAAAATTACCAAAACGCGAATTTAGGAAGAACAGGGCCTAACCCTGCTTCAAACAATAACATATACATATATACATATATGGAGAGAGAGAGAGAGAGAGAGAGAGAGAGAGAGAGAGAGACCTGATGGGTAAGAAGCGAAATGGAAAGAGAAAGTGGAGGGAGACTGGATTTAGAGGAAACAGAGACGAGACGCGGGGAGATTTCCCCATGGAGCTATTTCTCAGGATTATTCCCTAAACCTCCCACTAGGCTACATTTACGCAGAGCCACAGATGGCCAACTTCCTCCGATTACAACTCACGCTCCTCCGATTTGCCAGCACCGCCGATGTCGTCGGAATGGGCTAACTTGGTCCATCCACGATGAGCATAAAGCAAAGGCGCTGAAAAATTACAAAATTAAAACTAAGGCTCTGTTTGGAACTCCGAGAGAAAAGAAGGAAAAATTAAAAAAAATTCCCTTATGTTGTTTGATTGAAAGAAAAAGAGCAAAGAAAATAAAGATTTCAAATTTAATAAATAGTAAATTTTTTCTCTCATTTTCTTTCTCTTTTCTTTTCTTTTCTTTTAATTGGTTGGAAGAGAAAGAGATAAGAAAATAATAATTTTAAGTTTTGTAAATAATAAATTTTCCTTCTCCCATTTTATTTTATTTTCCCTTCTTTTCCTTAGGTTCCAAACAGAGCCTAAATTTTTCAGAAAGACTACTGGTACAGCAGTACGCACACAGACAGCGCATACAGCACGCTTTTTGTTAAATATATTTTGTTTTAAGGTTTCCATGAAAAATTAGCTTCATCCGACATCGATAAGGGCATTTCCGAAATGTCCAAAATCGCTTCAGAAGTTAGGCTAAATTCTAAAGTGATTTTGAACATCTTGTAAATGCCTTTATTTATGTCGAATAGAAATGATTTTTTACGGGGACCTTAAACAAAATATATTGATCAAAATGAACGGTTTTGATTATCTTTGTTAGACCCGAGACGAGTCAAAAAGCGAGCTGTCTGTGCGCGTACTGCTGTACCAGAAGCAGCTCTCTAAATTTTTTAAGTTGAAAAACTGTATGTTTGAGAAAATATCTAAGAGCTAAATTAATATAATAATAATTTGATGTATAAATATAAATAAATTTTATTTATACCGTTTGTGATTATTTTTGTAGGTAGTTTCATTATTGATGTCATTTGGTTGTAGTCATGGTGGTGAGAAGTGGTGGTAATAGTGGCAGCAGTTGGCAGTTGGTGGTGGAGAATTCTCATAAAGCTTGATAGTTATATAATAATTGAGTTCAGTTTTTGAATCTTAAGTATATTTATAAAGCTAATGGTCTAAAATGGTTCAATGAATTCAACGACTGATTTTTTTTTTTTTCTCTTTTTTATCAAACCACAAACATAAAATTAACATTACTAAGTTAAGGGATTACAGCTTTAGCTAGAGCATGGACTGCCCTAATCTCAGTCCTTGAAACCTTAGATATTACTGTACAACATAATTAGAATTACAAGCTAGATTTCTTGAGCTGGCCATTTGTGAGAAGAATCCAAATCTCTCTCCCATTGGTCCAGACTCCAGAGGACAGCTACGTCGATTGCGCAGAAAATCACTCTCGTACAATTTTAAATTATGTGGTGGATTGCCGTTACTAATTTAATATATTACATTAGAGTTTTTTTTTCCTTTTTATCCCCCAAACTATGTACATTTTCTCTACTTAGTTCTTAAACTATTAATTTGATGATTTCACTCCCTCAACTATCATACCGTTACCTAATTAGTCCAATAGATAACGGAAGTTAGGAATTTGAACGGAAAATGCCATGTAAGGCCTATTTGGGACCCTGTAGAGCAGATACTTGATTATGAGAGCGTTGGAGGTAAAAATTTATTATGTCCCTTTAGGATAAAATGATCAGAAAAATAAGACATTCGCACCGGTTTCAACATATTGAAAATTGGAGCACTTAGTTTTTTTAAAAAAATATGTATGTGTTACTCTCTATAAAATGACACGTAAGATTCTAATATATGAACCTTTTAAAAAAATTAATTGCTCCAATTTTTAATCTATTTGAACCGGTGCGAAGATCTTATTTTTCTGATCATTTTATCCTAAAGGGTCATAATTAATTTTTATCTCTAAGACTCTCATTATCAAGTATCTGTTTTACATGGTTTCAAACAGGGCCTTGCGTGACATTTTCTGTCTAAATTTCTAATTTCTGTTATCTATTGGACTAAGTAAGTAATGGTATGATAGTTGAGGAATAATGTAAATAATAGAAAGAAACAAATTTGATTTGGAGTAGAAAGTGACTGATTCGTTCTGGCAGCGGCGGCCATGTGAGAGAGAGTTGCAGGTATCCAAGCTTGGGAAAGTCAACGTCATGCTCTCAGAATGGCATGGAAGAAGCCATTGAAAAGAGAAAAGAGCCATTGGAATATTGAGGGAAAAAATGGGAAGAGACTTGGTTTGTCTCAAATTTAGGGGAAAAAATGGGAAGAGACTTGGTTTGTCTCAAATTTAGGGGAAAAAATGGGTAAAACCCAGAATGGGGAAGGATTTGAGTCAAAGATTGGAGAGGATTTTTTGTAGGTTTTGCCCTAATTTTAAATTTGGGTCTTGAGATGAATCAAGATTGGAGATGCTTTAAATCTGAGTTCTGACTCTTGAATCGATTCTACAATTTCGTTTTAACTCAGTAACGCTATATCAATAGAGTAAGGGGTTGTTTGATAACCTAGTAGAAAAAATGGGCATAGTTTAGGGGATTAAAAAAAAAAAAAAACCTCCTTACATAATTATTTAGTTTGGTTGGTCATTGAATTTAGGTGGCCTCAAGAGAATAATATCCAAGTAAATTAACGTGGGGTGAAAACCTAATGAGACTTGGTTTCCTTAATTTTCTCCTAGATATTAGAAGTATATTGTTATCCCCCTAACAAACTAACTTAGATTAATGCCTATATAACTATTCGGCTGTTTCTAAGGGAAAGATAGAGCAGACCCCTTATTGTACACGTAAAGTTTAAACCTTATTTTAGCACTCTCTTCTTTTGATCAGATAGCGATTTCGAGAAAAGCTTCAAACCGTTTCCTTTTTCTTCTATTTGAGATTGAATTTCACTAAGTTTGAGCAGTGGAAAACTATATTGGTTTGTGAGTTTGCTTCACGGTATGGAAAAAAGCTTAAAGATATATATCCAGGGAAATGAGTACCATTCAACCATGTGCAGGCCAGGAGAGGGTATATCGTTCCTATGGAGAGCCATATCACGTGCCTTGATCACCCCACAGGCTATTCTACCAATTTCTCTATCTATTTATTTTGTTGAATTTGTTTGATAAATATTGTTTAGAATTATAATTCTTTTAAAATTCCTATCGCATATTTTTTTTTTCCAACAAGCCAATCATACTAAGCCCAAATGAAAGCCGATTGATGAAATATATACATAAACAAAACCCCTGATGGGGAACGAATAACTCCAATCTCATTCTTGCAGCTGGTAGGATATGTATGAATGGGTTTACGGAAAATTCTAGAAGACTAGCTTTTAAAAAAAAAGCAGTTTGGCTGAGATTGTAGAAAATTCTTTTCAACAGATTTTGGAGTTTTAGTGACTTCTGAAGGATGAAAAATAGTGTTTTGAAAATGGATTGAAGTTGGTTTTTATCAATAGATTTTGGAGTTTCAGGTTTTTTGGTAGGGAGGTGATTTTGGCACTCCAAATTTAGCCAATGGCATTCCACTTTTAGTTTTATTTTCTCACATGATTAACACACAAAGTGGAGTGTCAGTGGTAAAAACTGGAGTGCCAAAATCAATTTCCTTTTTGGTAAGTGAAAGTGGGGTTTTAGCTTTTTGTCCCTTGTAAAAACTATATATCTGTTTTTGCTATTCAAAATTTATCAGCCAAAACTGAACCTAAAGCAAATAATCTAAGTTTTTTTTCCACATTTATTGCAAACACGCCTGTGAACTTTTGCGGAGCCTAAAAAGAAAGCGTAGAAGGTACCCATAAAACATAAGCAAGGCAATGAGATAATTCTAAGGTTAAACATTCATCACAGACTTGCCCAAAAAACACATTCATCACAGAGAAATGAAGTTTTAAATGTATCTTCCAAAGATTCTAAAGGTAATTCTGGGTGAAATGCATGTTTAGCATAGGTTGTGTTTAGGACTGTAAGAAGACTTCGGTCTTTGGAATATGTACAATACTAGGGAATTTTTTATTGATGCTACATTAATTAGTAGAAAACATAAATTAATTTACAACAGTAAGTTAGAAATACTAGTAATAGATTGGAGTAGGAACGTTGTTATTAAAAAATCTGGAGGGGCCTATGCCCATGGGCATTAACTGAATCCGCCCATGGGCATTAACTGAATCCGCCCCTGGGCATTCATGCATAGGTGGATGCTTATGGTACATATGAACGGAATTTATACCACATACATGTGCCGAAGGAGGAGGTATTTTGTCTTCGTTAGTGTATGTTGTATCTGAAATGGGTTTTTGTGAATTGTGCTTAGAATTTACTCTTGTGACGATCTATGATTGTTGTAAATACTCGTTACTAAGTTCTTTGTTGAGCAGGTCAAATAGTTCCCGCTATGCGGATAGGGAAATTCGATTTGTCTAATTTTGGCCAATGTCGCTCACAGTCGTAGAGCAGACGACGAAATAATACACTTGTGTTTACACCCGTTTTTGACACCCAGTCCTAGACTAGCGTTGGGCGGCCATTTAATTGAAATTCAATTAAATTGGGCCGAGGGAGTATTTGTTCAAACCAAAATTAATGGGCCAAGGCAAGATTGATTGGGCCCAATTAATTTTAGTTTGATTTGGACACAAGCTTGAGAGTTTTTGGGCCTAGTTACGAGAAAGAATTGGTTGGCCCATGACCTGTGTGAATTCGTTAAGTGCATTGGTGGGTTAAACATGTTAGTAGGCCATTTAATTTAATTAAATGGCCCGAGAGTCCCATAAAAAGTGGAAGGTGGGTAAATGTTTATTGTCTTGCAAAGAGCCATTTGACTAGGTCAAATGGCTAGTAGTTGCTGATAACCCACGAAAAAAGGGCATGAGGTGGCCCATTACTTGTCAACTGCCCACAAAAGAAGGAGGTGCCCATTATCTCTCTTTAACTTCCAATAACTACCCATTATGGAAGAAAAACATGTGCTTCATTCGGGTAACCTCCAAAAACCGCCAACAAATAGGAAAATGCTCAATCATGGGACACTTGTCAACATAAGAGAAGGGCGGGAAAATCCATCCCATGCAGAACCGAAGACCCTTGGCCTATAAATACTAGTTCACAAGATGAAAAAAAGGTTCTCACACCAATCAAGCCCAGCGCTTAAACCAAAATCTTCCCAGCGAAGCAAGTATTTTACTTTTTCTGCATACACTCAATTACTTCATCAAGTAATTCGGGTTTTACTTTCCTTGTACCCAACTTTATTATTCCGATATAATAAAGTTTGTTTTTTTACTTTTGCGTTGCTCTCTTTCCTACACAGTTAAGAAATAGCTAAGTCCACGCTCATTGTGGCAAAAACCACGAACCAACACTGCAATCTAGTCATTAGGTTTGCAGCACATTCGCTCTTACAAATACAAAGTCAGAAAAGGGACACTCGGCCCTTAAGTTAGACGCGACAAGTCTTGGCACGCCCACGCTCAGTCCTTGAGCCATTTCGGAGCCAAACATTCAGATCTTCATGGACAGAGGGAAATACTTGAAGCCCAAATTGCCAGCCTTGACACCTCATGGGAGAATCTCAAAAACAGTCTTGAAAGGCCTTCTGTAGGTCTTGTCCTCCAAAACTCTATCTTTTAAGCTCTGGTCTGTAATAAGTTTAGATTTTCTGCTTCTTGCCTGGCCTGAAACTTTCCTTTAATTAGCCAAAGGCAATGGTTTGGATGATGTTTTGTGGCCTAACCTTTAGGCCTTTATGGTTTTTTGCTTAACGGATATCTTGGCCTCTTTTTAGGTCTCATTGGCATATTCTTCTATGGCTTGCTTGGTTGATTTTTTCCAAAGTCTCTCATTTCCCACATAGTAGGATAATAATGCTTTAGGTACTTTCCATTTGTCAAATGCTTAGGTAAACCACCATCTAAGTCCATAAGAAGATAGACATTACTTCTAAGGACTTGGGCAATCTGGTAGGGTCTATCCCATGTTGGAGACCATTTGTCATATCTTGGATTCTTTTCCCCTAAGGGAAAGACAGCCCTCCAAACCAAATCACCTTCAGAAAAACTCTTCCTTCTTACACGTTTGTCATAAGACCTAGCGACTCTTCTTTTCTGAACCAACATGTGGTCAAGGGTTGTCGTAATGAAATCGTTGAATCTATTTTTCGAGGCAGAGGACAAACACTACATCAAGGTCAGTGGAACCCCTCATGGATGGGACTTATGGTTTTATTTGTTCCATTGTCTTCGAGCTCTGCTACTGCTAACCATAATCATGTTGATTGGGACTGGTTGGACAATCTTAAAACCATGTTTACATGCCAACAAGAAAATCTTGGTTGTGGTCGTAACAATTCAGGTTTTCGCTAGCATAGCCCATGTTTATACCAATGAAACCGGCCCGTCCAATAGCAACTACTTGTATTTTACTCTAGCGTTATTGCTGGTCGATTTCATTGGCTTTATGATAGTTTTCGTTCCAATTGATTCGTTCATGAAGACACTTAAGGAAGCCGCGAAGACTGATGGAACTGCTGCAAGAGATCTTGGAAAGATGAGACTTTTAGGATATTTTAACGGATTTGTGCTTACGTTCTGCTAGTGAAGTGGTTTGCATTGTTTTTGGTCTCTTTTGACCCCGATGAAGATTGTTTAGAGTAGTTGATTGTTACTATTGAAGAGACTCTTGCCCTTGAATTTTACATTGAAATGTTTTATTTGTTTCGGCCTAGGCAGCAGAATGAGTATTTTGCTGTTGAAGACGAAGAGACGACTCTTGCTACGATTCGCAGAGAGTTTGCCTCTATCTGAAATTCGGATTAGCCATTCGAGTGGTGAGACTTCGTATGACTCGATAAATTCAAATGGCTAATCCGAATTTCAGATAGAGGTAAACTCTCTATGAATCGTAGCAAGAGCCATCTCTTCGTCTTCAATAGCAAAATACTCATTCTGCTGCCTAGGCTGAAACAAATAAAACATTTCAATGTAAAATCCAAGGGCAGGGCAAGAGTCTCTTCAATAGTAACAATCAACCACTCTAAACAAACTTCATCGGGGTCAAAAGAGACCAAAAACAATGCAAACCACTTCACTAGCCAGAACGTAAGTACAAATCCGTTAAAATATCCTAAAAGTCTCATCTTTCCCAGATCCCTCGTAGCTGTTCCATCTGTCTACGCGGCTTCCTTAAGTGTCTTCATGGACGAATCAATTGGAACGAAAACTATCGTAAAGCCAACGAAATCAACCAGCAATAACGCTAGAGTAAAATACAAGTAGTTGCTATTGGACGGGCCGGTTTCATCGGTATAAACATGAGCTATGCTAGCGAAAACCTGAATTGTTACGGCCACAACCAAGATTTTCTTGTCGTTGGCATGTAAACATGGTTTTAAGATTGTCTAAGCAGTCCCAATCAACATGATTATGGTTAGCAATTGTAAGTGCAGAAAAACCGAGAGTGGTTTAAGCAGCACAAGAACGTAACGGCTACTTCGAGGTCCTCGCCGGAACCCTAATATGTCGCCGGAGTCTTTATCTGCAAAACAGACAAAGGGTGAGTGCACCTTTGCCTCTCGTGGCAAAGGCCCTCCGATGCCTAAGTTAGTATCACGTACTGGTCGAAAACCCTAATTCAAGTAGAAGAATGCGTAAAACCGTAATGTATTGTGTACCTTTGTCCTCTAGGTTTACCTTGTATTTATAGGTTTATGGACGCTTGCTGCCCAAGTTCCCACGTTTCCCTAAGTTTCCTATCTCGTATAGGAAACCCAGAACATCTTGGATCCTCGTTCCCTTATCAGTTCATCACTTTAATCCGTTTAGGACTCTTTTCCATAACTGGCTGAACTTCCCATTCCCGTTGGGTATCTTCCCAAGATCCTATTTTATTGGGATCTCATTCCTTCACGGAATATCTCTGTTTCCGGAACCTCCTGGAGAGTTCCCTGTGCCTGGGACTGCTTTCGTATAAATCCCCCTGTTCGGCCCCATTGTTGCCGAACAAGCTACCTGGACCAATAACTTCACATGTTACCGGTCCTGTGTCAATCCCTTGGTCCAATATCCTCTCGTGTTACTGGACCTTGACTTAGCTCAGGCTCCCTGGATCAAGGACTTCTCATATCACTGGTCCCTGTCGCCGATCACCGCCTTGTACGGCGACTGTCTTTATTGTAATTATACCATGGTCCCACGTACCACGTGTTCGGGCCCTTTTTGTGCCTGTTCGGGATTTACTCCCTACAATTGCTCCCCAGCTTTACTCGTTATTTCTTCATATATGACGAGCAAAGCTACTTAAGATCCGAATAACACTTGTTTTTGCTCCTGCACCCTTCGTTTCTCAAAACTAGTGCAAATATCATCATTACACCAGCCCAAAAAATGTCTCGTTATTTGGGCTGGACAGGCCTTTCCTGCCCCAACCTTTCCACGTGGCACAAACCGTACCGCTCGCATTGAATGCGAATGGACATTTCTTCGGAAAACGGAACGCCTAAACGGCGTTGGGATGACGTTTCGCATACGCCACCCCACTAAGCTTGGGGCAATTTTGGATTTTCCCCTTATTTCGAAACCCCTTTCTCTGTCTCGATTCCCTCTGCAACCAGAACTCTCAAGCACGTCCGCCATTGGAGCCCTGTTCAACACCTCGAGATTCCTTGCTTGTGCACTTAGGACCCCTGATCATCACAATCATAAGTCATCATTTCCCTCTTCCCTTACCTCTCGTTGGTCTAGGGTTTCCCTTAATTGCTTTCTGGGCTTCTTCGTTCCCATATTACTCATCTGTACCATCCTTATTAATAATGGGGAGGTTCAGACGTCATTGCAGTACTCCTCAGGCCATGGCCTCATTCAGATCTCGTTATGAGATTCCTGATGATGTCGCCACTAGTTTGGCCCCCGTAGACGCCATACGCCAAAGTCCTAACAACGACACTCTCCACATCCCGGTGGTTGCCATTGTCGAGGGCGGCGTTAGATTCCCCATGGCGCCATTACTCCGCCAGGTTCTGGCCTATTACAGGCTATCCCCCATGCAAGTTTCCGCCAACTTCTTTAGGGTTGTTATGGGCGTACATGCCCTAAACCAGATGTTAGGCACGTCTCTAGGCCTATATGACATCCATCACCTGTACAGCATCTCACGTACAAAAGATGCCCTCACCTACTACCTAAAGAGTAGGGATTCCAGAAGGCGATTGGTGCTCGAGTTGCCTGACTCCTCCCGAGGAGATGATGATGACTTCCTCGTTGTTACTGGACATTTCGAGCCCAGAAATGAGGATGGTCAAGTGATAGGCTTTCATGCCCCTCACAGATTTGGGCAACCACGTTAGTTCTTTCCTCTTTATAAAATCTACTTGTCGAGCAATTTTAATCGTAATGCACTCCTTAGTTTTCTTATCCTCTAACTGCCAACTTCACATGTTGCAGCTGAAAACATCAATCAAGGGCACGCCATCGTCACCCCCAAGTACATGTGGCACACATCAACCGGGCCCTAAATTTCAATGGTGAGGGCACTTATCTAGCAGGTCGTGCAAGAGCTGCGCAAGTGCTCCTGAGCTACAGGGCATCGTACGGGGGCTTCATTGATCGGCGCATCCGAGCAGCAGACGACCCACCAGTTCCTGGTCCTGCCGCTGCAAGGCTCGCACAGCCGGAGCAAATAGAGGAGGAAAGACGTTCTCGGACTCCTCCATTCCGCAGTTCATCCGTGGAAATTGTCGAGGAAGCATCTACGTCATCCGACGGTTACTCTCCATCTCCTCCTTCTCCAGAAATGAATCAACCCATCAACCTCGAAAGCCTCCTCACAATCCCAGGAGCAGGCCGTGGAAGAGGCCGTGGCACTTCTCGGGGCCGCGGTCGCTCCCAGAGCCCGGTGCCTCCTCATGGCCGCCGAGGAACAACACAGATTGACGCTCCTCCTGGATTTTCTCCCGAGGAAATCGAGGCAGGCCACAGGGACAAACGCCCGCGTCTCAAAGCACCTGGGGCATCTTCAACCCAAACTCCAATACCCCAAACTCCAGTGTGGGCTCCCCAACTTTCCCACGGAAACAAGACCGTCACTGTCCGGGACAGCGTGGAGTCCGAAGGGACCGCTCTGGCCCTATCCCAGGCTCTCATGTTGCCCGGGGACATGCAAAAGGAAGTAGTCAACTCACCGGACAACCTGCTTGGATCATTTATGGTGCACAGCTTCAAGGTAAACCTGTCTCACCCTTTTTATTTCCTAGTTACATTACTATGTCCTCTTCTCACTTGTTGCTACTGAGCCATCAAAATATGTTCAGGCTGCACAAAAAATGGTGGCCATGGCCCAAAAGTTAGGCCACTCAGAGCCCCAGCGTGCAAAGCTGGCCAGCGAAAATGCCAAACTCCTGACCTCCATAGCCCGGCTTGAGAGAGAGAGAAACCAAGCTCGAAACGTGGCAACTAAGTTGAAGAACAAGCTGGATGGTGCTGAAGATAGCCTGAACCAGACTCTGATAGAGCTGGAGGCGAGCAAAAGCGAGGCGAAGACGTCTTACCAGCAGGGATATAACGAAGGGATCAACGTAGCCACTGAAAGCTACAAAAATCAGATGCCCAGGATCCAAGATCAAGTATTTGCTGCTGGTTGGACTGCTGGCCTCAGGAAGTCTGGTACAGCTGAATCTTTTTCCCTGTGGACGGAAATTGATCTTCCGAGCGCTACGGTAGCCCAAGATGAAGATGAGATCGAGGAAGAGGAGGACAATCTGAATGAGGAGCCCAACGTGGATATTCCCGAGCAGCTCGGTGCTGATGCTAATGATGAAGTGACCAACCCTGGCCAGAAGGAAGCCGGTGGTGGTCCAACAGATGGAAGCATTGCTGTGGAAGATGTTCCCGCGCAAACACCTGCTCCTGTCCCTCAAGATCAGACCCCAGCTTCAGTCACTCAAGACTCAACCCTAGTCACTCAAAACCCTATCGTTGATCAACAGGTATAAATTCCCTTTGCTCGGAATATTTTTGTTAAGATGGCCCTGCGTGGCACTGATACATTTCCAAATTTCCCAACTTAAGTATTTGGCCCTTCGTGGCGCTTAACTGTGTTTTGCCCGGCCCTTCGTGGCCTTTTGACTTTGCTAGTGGCCCTTTCATGGCCGACTATTAATCTTGCTAGGGTGCCTCTCATGTTAACCCATGCCCGGAAAGTTAACCAAATGGATTCGGGCTTTATCATTTCGTTTAGCATGTTTTCGAATGCTTGCTGAATTTTCCTCGTAATTTGGAGGTGACTCTAAGTATGTTCGTACTTAGATAATTTCGTATTTTCGTCATACGTCTCTGAGTATTTCGTACTTAGTTGAAATCTGCATGTATTCATATGCTGCCCAAGTTTTCCTCATGCTTGGGGACAACTCCAAGTATATTCGTACTTGTACATATTCGTCTGCTCCCCATTCTTTATTGGTTTGAACTAAAAAACTATCTAAGTTTATTCGTGCTTAGATTCCCAAATGTTTTCGTATTTGGGGGAGCTATGCATAATTTCGTATGCACGCCAAACGTTCGTAAGTCTAAGTGTATTCATACTTAGTTTATCCAAATGTCTTCATATTTGGGAAAAGTGTGTACATTCACGTATGCACACCAGGTTTGTTCATACCTGTGTTCGTAGTCGAGTATATTCGTACTTGCAAAGTTTTGAATCTGCTCAAATATATTCGTATTTGGCATAAACCTAGCCCTCTGCTCCCCAATACGAAGTGAGGAGCAGGGACCGAATCTTACTTCGTATTCTAATCACAACAAAGACAAAAGAGACAATGTCTTTAAATTAAAAACCAGAATTTTATTCATAATTCAAAAAACTCAAGGGGGCGTTATGCGTACCCCTTGCAACTAAAAAATAAAGGAATTTTACTCGAAATTCCCACACAATCATGATGTGCATCCTAAAACAGAGAAAAAAAAAATATGCTGAAAATTTTTTCAAACAAAAAACTTCCTCAAGTTGTGGACATTCCATGGCCTTGGCACCGGGTTCCCGTCCAGGTCCGCCAAGCGATATGCCCCAATGCCCGCAATTTCTGTAACTCTATATGGGCCTTCCCAGTTTGCCCCCAACTTGCCCTCGTTGGCTACTTTGGTATTGCCGAGCACTTTTCGAAGCACAAGATCCCCAATGCCAAACTCTCGTGGATGGACAGTTTTGTTATAGCTTTTCATCAGCTGCTCCTGATAAGAAGCCAAATGCACTAAGGCCCTTTCTCTGCGTTCTTTGGCAAGGTCCAATTCTATTTCCAGGGCTCTGTCATTGCCCCCACTTTCAACCAAAGTGGTCCTGTTGGTCGGCAGACCAACCTCCAATGGAATTACAGCCTCAGTTCCATATGCTAATGAGTAGGGGGTCTCTCTCGTAGACCTCCTAGGCGTTGTTCGGTGCGCCCATAGAACAAGTGGCAGTTCGTCGGGCCATTTCCCCTTTGCCTTGTCCAACCTCTTCTTGATCCCATCAAGTATAGTCTTGTTGGAAGCCTCTGCCTGCCCATTACTCTGTGGGTAGGCTGGGGTGGAATAATAATTTCTTATTCCATACTGGGCACAAAAGGCCTTGAATTTTTTTCTGAAATTGGGACCCATTATCCGTAATCAGTGAATAAGGGACCCCAAATCGAGTGATTATACTTTTCCAGACGAACCTTTCTATCATAGGCTCGGTGATCTTAGCCAATGGTTCTGCCTCGATCCACTTGGTGAAATAGTCTGTTGCTACCAACAGGAATTTCCTATTTCCAGTTGCCTTGTGTAGTGGACCCACGATATCCATCCCCCATTGTGCGAAGGGCCAAGGACTTGTCAAGGGCACCAGATCTTCGGCTGGTGTTCGGATCATCGGTGAGAATTTTTGGCACTTCTCACAAATCTTTACGTACACCTTTGCGTCATCCTGCATGTGAGGCCACCAGTACCCTTGGGTTATTGCTCGGTGGGCAATTGACCTACCCCCAGCATGACTCCCACACGTTCCCTCGTGGATCTCGTGGAGAAACTTCTGCACCATCTCGGGGTGCACACAAAGTAAGTATGGACCAGTGAAGGATTTTCTGTACAGCTTTCCTTCTGGTGACAGCCAAAACCGTGCAGACTTTGTTTTAATCTTGTGAGCCTCTTTTTTATCTGTGGGGAGTATCCCATCTCGTAGAAACTCCACTATTGGATCCATCCAACTCGGTCCTTGGTTCACGTCCAAGACCAATTCCACACTTCTTCCGATGCTCGGCTCGGCAAGATAATCTACTGCCACCCTTCTCTTAAATTCTGTCGGTACAGCTGCAGCCAGCCAGGCAAGTGAATCAGCATGGGCATTCTGCCCAAAACTTATTTGCTCAATATACACCTTTTCGAAAGTGTCAAGCAGATCTCTGGCGGCCGTCACATAGGCAGCCATTTTCTCGTTCCGGGCCTCGTATTCCCCAGACAACTGGTTCACCACGAGTTGTGAATCACAATGCACTCGTATTTTTTTCACCTTCAGGGTCCTTGCACTTCTCAACCCTGCCAAGAGTGCCTCATACTCTGTCACGTTATTCGATGCACTGAATCCCAATCGAAGGGATAGCTCCATCATTGCACCTTCAGGAGGAAAAAGTACCACCCCAATTCCTGATCCCGTGTTACACGCAGAGCCATCAACAAATAATCTCCACTCCGTGGGATCCTGTTCGGCGGGAGCTTTCTTCATTCTCGTTGATTGCTCTTTTCCCTGCTCCTTTCTCGGCTCCTGTCTCATAGGAGGCTGGGGAGCTACCGTAGGTGAGAACTCAGCTACGAAGTCCGCCAGCACCTGCCCCTTTATTGCGGTGCGCGGCTGGTAATCTATGTCGTACTGACTCAGTTCGACCGACCAAGTTGAGATACGTCCCGAGAAATCTGCCTTTCGTAGCAGAGATTTTAACGGATACTCAGTATAAACCACAATTCTGTGACTCTGGAAATAATGGGGCAATTTTCGTGCCGCTGTTCTTAGTGCCAGGACCAACTTCTCGAGGGCAGATATCTTGTCTCTGCCTCTAGCAACGTTTTGCTGACATAATAGACAGGGATTTGCTCGGATCCCTTGTCCCTTAGTAGCACCGCACTTACAGCATGTTCGGAGACTGCTAGATATAAAGTTAGGGACTCGCCTTGTTCGGGAGTGGACAGAAGGGGGGCTGTTGCCAAGTACTTCTTCAGGTTTTGGAACGCTTGCTCACATTCTGCTCCCCATTCGTATCCTTCCCTCTTTTTTAGCAGCTGAAAGAAGGGTCTGCACTTGTCACTAGATCTGCTGATAAATCGGTTTAAAGCCGCAGCCATCCTAGTCAACCTCTGGACTTCCTTCGTGGTCCTTGGACTTTGAAGCCTTTGCAACGCTGTAATTTGATCGGGGTTTGCTTCTATCCCTCTTATGGTGACCAAATGCCCCAGGAACTTCCCTGAGTTTACCCCAAACGCACACTTCGAGGCATTGAGCTTCAGCTTATATTCTCTCAATATCTCAAAGGCTTCTTTTAAATCAGCGATGTGGTTTTCCTTCTCTCTGCTTTTGACCACCATGTCATCTATGTAAACCTCCATGGTCTTACCGAGCAACTTCTTTAGCATAATCGTTGCTAACCTCTGATATGTTGCACCGGCATTCCTCAGACCAAAAGGCATGACACTATAACAGTACAGCCCCCTTGGCGTGATAAAGATGTCTTCTCCTCATCGGGGCCGTACATGGCTATCTGATGATAACCCCGATAAGCATCAAGGAAGCTCATCCGCCCATACCCAGCCGTTGCATCGACAAGCTGGTCTATCCTGGGGAGGGGGAAGCTATCCTTGGGGCATGCCTTGTTCAAGTCGGTGAAGTCGACACAAACTCGCCACTTCCCGTTCTTCTTCTTTACCACCACAGTGTTGGACAGCCATTCTGGGTAGTATACCTCTCGTATAGCCTTTGCTTCGAGCAATCGGTCCACCTCCTCGATAACAGCATCCACGTGTTGTACGGCGGATCGTCTCTTCTTCTGCATCACGGGCTTATGTTGTGGATCCACATTCAAGTGGTGACAAATCACGTTTGCATCCACTCCGGGCATCTCTTCGGGCACCCAAGCAAACACGTCAACGTGCTCCTTGAGGAACCTTACCAACTCTTCCTCTTCTGCTTCATTCAGATTTTCCCCAATCAGAAAATACCTTTCTGGATCATTCTCGTTGATCTGAATCTTCTTCAAGCCTTCCACCACTTTCTCGGCGGGATCCCCTCCGACATCCTCAATGGTCGGCTGATCCGGAACCTCAATTGCTTGAACTAACTGGGCCTTCGGTGCCTTCTTGATTATAGAAACCAAGCACTGCTGGGCGACCTTCTGATTTCCCTTTATTCTTTCGATACCATTTGACCCGGGAAATTTTACCATCTGATGGTAGGTGGAGGAAACCGCCCTCATCTTATGCAACCATGTCCTTCCAATAATCGCGTTATAGGAAGATGGTACATCTACCACCAAAAAATTGGTTCTTAGCACAACTGTTCCTGCCCGAACAGGGAGAGTTGCTTTGCCCAATGGCCACACTGCTCCTGCACTAAATCCGACCAAAGGGGTTGTTGACGGCACCAAATCTGCTTGTGCCAGCCCTAGCTTCTTGAACGCGTCATAATACAGTATCTCCGTGCAGCTTCCCGAATCTACCAGGATTCTCTCCATGTCATATTCCCCAATTCGTAGGGTTATGACTAGGGCATCATTATGCGGTACCTGGATTCCCCCCAGGTCCTCATCTGTGAAGATTATGCCCCCAGTGCATTCTTCTCCTTCACGTCCTCGTTTCTTTCCCAACTGCATCACGTGCTGGTCGTGTTTTACTTGTCTTTGGAGCAACCTCACCTCACTTCTCGTGTAAGGCGCGGCCAATCCATGTATCATATGGATTACCCCTCTTGGATTCTGCTCATAATCCAATTCCAATGCTTTCTCTGCACCTTTGTGCTCCTCCTGAATAAATTCTTTCAGGTAACCCCGTGAGACCAGATCATCGAGGTGTTGCTTGAACATCTCGCAATCCTCCGTCATATGCCCCCAGTCTTTATGGTAACTACAATGCTGACTCGTAGCCCTCTTCGCATCTTTGTCCCCCTCCAGCCTTGGGGGCCACTTGAAATATGGGCGATTCTTTATTTTGTAAAGAATCCGATAGATTGGTTCCTTCCAAACCGTTGTCACCGAAAAGAAAGACTTGGGGTCTGGGGCGTGCTTCTCTTTATACGGTTCTTTCTTGACCTGCCCGTACTCCTTCCTATCTTTGTAGGTCTTGGGCTCTGGCTTGTCCGCCCTCTTTGGTAGAACCTTCGCCTGTTCGGCAACCATCCTGTTGTCCTCACGCAGTATGTCATCCTCGTTTCTGGCATGCTGCTCGATTCGTTCCATTAGCCTTGCCAGTGTATCTACCGGGTTCATGTTCAGGGATTTACGCAGCTCTCCCCGAACAGGCAACCCTGTTTTGAACGTGGCTATGGCATACTCCTCACTGCACCCTTCAATCTCGTTGAAAGTTTCCCAGTACTTCTTAGCATAATCTCTGATAGGCTCACTCTCCCCTTGTTTCATAACCGAGAGGCTTTCAAAGGTTTTTGGTGCTTTCCTGCTCGTCAGAAACCGAGCAGTGAATTCTTCGGCCAATTGTCTCCATCCTCGCACGGTGTTCGGCCCCAGCTTATGGAACCACGACAAGGCCACTTTCCCCAAACTCGATGGGAACATCTTGCGCATGATTGCATCATCCCCGTCGTGCATGAACATTGCCTGCCGGTAGTGTTGTACGTGTGCCACGGGATCATTATTTGTTTCGTAAAGTACGAATGCCCCGTGCTTCACCCTGCTCGGAAGCCTTGCCTCCTGCAATCTCTTTGAAAAAGGGGATGAGGCTATATTGCTGAGGGCTTTCCGCGCCGCCTCTCGTGCAGACATGGCTCCCTCCTCTCGCTCTTTTGCTTTCTTGGGAGTACTCTTTTCCCAATCGGAATCAGGTCTCTCGTACCTATCCCTGTGATGTCTTCTAATCTCTCCTTCTTCGGGGGTGAGGCTTCTGCTTCTTCTTTTTCGTGAAGAAGCCCTTCCCTTTTTCGGAGTGGGACTCCTAGACCGGCTCCCCCTTCTTCGTGAAGGAGCCTTCTTGTGTTCCACTATTGCCAGCCTTTCTCCTCTGGAATCTCTTCGTGATAGTCCAGAATTCTCCGGATGTCCTCGTATCCGTTGCAATTCCTGTATCTCATATTCTCGTTTTTTAATCAAACGAGCGTACTCTTCGATCTCTTGTCTCTTTTTATCCAAGATATCGTCATGGTTGTGTGCACTTCTTGAATGTGCCACTAATTCTCCCTCACGATGGGATTTACTCCTTCTCGTGGAGCCTATGGCCGTCCTTCCCTCCTTGTTCTTGGAGTCGCCATGGACAGTCAGGGGATTATCCATGTCTGTGGGCTTCTTTGCTCGCCCACCGTCGGGCTTTCTCGGAGGATCCGGTGGGGAGCTGCCACCTCCTCCCCCCAACTGGTGTTTCGGATCATGTGGAGTTTTTGGATCTTCTTCCATCATGGTCGCTTTTCAGAGGGATCTCTTTCGTTTCCCACTGGACGTTGTGGTTGTAAGTGCAGAAAAATCGAGAGTGGTTTAAGCAGCACAAGAACGTAACGGCTACTTCGAGGTCCTCGCCGGAACCCTAATATGTCGCCGGAGTCTTTATCTGCAAAACAGACAAAGGGTGAGTGCACCTTTGCCTCTCGTGGCAAAGGCCCTCCGATGCCTAAGTTAGTATCACGTACTGGTCGAAAACCCTAATTCAAGTAGAAGAATGCGTAAAACCGTAATGTATTGTGTACCTTTGTCCTCTAGGTTTACCTTGTATTTATAGGTTTATGGACGCTTGCTGCCCAAGTTCCCACGTTTCCCTAAGTTTCCTATCTCGTATAGGAAACCCAGAACATCTTGGATCCTCGTTCCCTTATCAGTTCATCACTTTAATCCGTTTAGGACTCTTTTCCATAACTGGCTGAACTTCCCATTCCCGTTGGGTATCTTCCCAAGATCCTATTTTATTGGGATCTCATTCCTTCACGGAATATCTCTGTTTCCGGAACCTCCTGGAGAGTTCCCTGTGCCTGGGACTGCTTTCGTATAAATCCCCCCTGTTCGGCCCCATTGTTGCCGAACAAGCTACCTGGACCAATAACTTCACATGTTACCGGTCCTGTGTCAATCCCTTGGTCCAATATCCTCTCGTGTTACTGGACCTTGACTTAGCTCAGGCTCCCTGGATCAAGGACTTCTCATATCACTGGTCCCTGTCGCCGATCACTGCCTTGTACGGCGACTGTCTTTATTGTAATTATACCATGGTCCCACGTACCACGTGTTCGGGCCCTTTTTGTGCCTGTTCGGGATTTACTCCCTACAGCAATAACAGAGCTCAAAGACAATGGAACAAATAAAACCATAAGTCCCATCCATGAGAGGTTCCATTGACCTTGATGTAGTCTTGGCACACCTGCGCTCAGTCCTTGAGCCATTTCGGAGCCAAACATCTTGATTATTGTGTTTTGGCACAAGACAAATTCGAATCACTTTACCACTTCAGTCGTGGTTCGATTAGTTGTTTAATCTTAATAGGAAAGGTCTAATGGTTGGCGGGTTTGGCATTGTCTACGGTGCCTGATAGGAAAGACAACCTAAAGCCGGTGATTAGGTACCAATTACCAAGCTTGCATGCTTGTAAAGACCTTGAAACCATTTTTTCGGAGTGCGATTAGCAGAAAGGAAGAGGAGAAGGAAGGCTGTATTTGGGATCTCTACAGGAATTGGCCTGTATAAAAAGATGATCCTTGATGCTGGGGATTGGATACGATAGCGTCCATGGAGATGGTGGGTTAGTTTGGGCTAAAGCCCCCTTAACTAAGAGCATCTTCAATCCTTACCCATTTTACAACCCAAACCCAAAATTTGGGTAAAAAGCTTAAAAACTCATCTCCAATCTCATACCAATTTCCCTACTTGTGGTGTTGTGCTTTCTCCGGTTGAACCTTGGATGGAAGGGTGGCTAAGTTGGTGTGTTTTGGATGAAACCTGCACAAGTAGCACCCGCATTAGTGCCTAAACCCGGATCATTGGAGTCCAGATAGGCACTCCGACGGTCTTGTCAGTAATGGGGAAGGAGAGCTTTTGAGTAATATTTAGGGTTTCAAAGGGTAAGAGTTCATTACCTTTATTTCTAAGGGGACTGCTCTTTTTATAGGCAAAGGGAGCGTAGAGATCAACCCACGTACGCGTATCATGCGCCCTGTGATTGGCTCGTCTATCATAGCGCTCAATCAGGTCCGAGATTCAAGCACTGACATGATCCCCACGATCTGTTCATATATGGAAACCGAATAACGCCATGTCACTCCTACCCAACTCTACCTGACTTCCTCTCCAAGTCAGGGAGCAGGGATGGTTCGGCGGTTAGAGGTTCCGCGGATCGGTAATGCCCGGCTGTACCTGAGGTTCTGGAACTGCTAATTGGTCCGGGGGGTAACTGTCGAACCGAAAGTTGTAATTGAACGACCCGTACTCGGGTACACGATTCTTTCATTGGTAGACGAACCTGGACCGGCAGGATCGATTCGGCGGAGGCATAATGAACATGCACCACCGGACCAAACAACACATTAGTTCATAATCCCGGCTAGCCACGTATCCCATGGTCCAATCCGCTGAGTCGTTCCCGCCACAATAGCCTCTTAACTTCTTCCTCTGTTAGGTGGAAGGAGTTGATCAGTGGCTCCCCAGGGCCTTTTCAGAAGTGTCTCAGCCGGATCAATTCTTTCAAGGGAAGGTTCTCTGATCAATTCTCACCGGGCCATCAAGAGGAATGGAAAGGGGTTTTGAATCTGAAGTAATGATGTATTTGCTGCAGAGGGGGCTGATAGGACTATTGGGGTTCAGAGATTGAACGGTTGAGGTGAAACATAAGACGGCGTGTGATGACACATGGCAGGAAGAGGAGCGTCGCGAGTACGAGGCGATACAGGCTTTCCACGTGGCACCACGAGAGTGGACGGGGGCGCGTCGCTTCAATTTCGGTGCGTGACCTTTGGGGTTCCCTCTCCTCCCCTTCGTTCATTATATAAGAGAGGGAGGCGAGACAGAAAAATACTTTCTGTTCTCACTCTACAACTTCATTCCCACTGCTCTAACCATCGTTGCTCCGCCTCTCGTCGTCGACCAACTCCAGCACTAGATCAACACGGAATGGACCCTCCCACTTGGGCATAAATTTCCTCAATTCTTTCTTCTGGACGACTTGTCAAAGGACTAGATCATCCACATTGAATGGATGGGTCCAAACAGTCTTGTTATAACCCCAAGCCAACTGCTGTTGATAGGCCGCATATTTAACGTGGGCGTCATCCCGGAGTTCGTCAATATGATCTGCCTCGGCGGCCAGCACGGCATCATTCGCTAAGACGTCAAAATTAGCAGATTGTGTCGTGGGGTGAGTAGCTGCGACTAGGAGTACGGCCTCAACACCGAACACCATTGAATAGAGGGTCCGGCCAGTGCCCCGACGTGGTGCGATAGCCCCACAGCACATCGGGCAATTCGACCGTCCATTTGCCGCGCTTATTGGTGAGTCGGCGCTTTAGACTGGCAAAGATGGCCTTGTTGGCAGCTTCAGCTTGACCGTTCCCCTGAGGATAGGAAACGGAGGCCGTCTTCATTTGAATACCACGCTTCTTATATAGGGCTTTGATAGCGTCGGCTACGAACTGGGTTCCATTGTCAGACACAATGGCAAATGGCACGCCGAATCTGGTGAAGATTTGCTTCCATAGGAAGTTTTCCACATCGGCGGCCGTGATTGTTATAAGTGCCTTGGCCTCCACCCATTTAGTATAGTAATCCGTGGCGGTAATAATATGCGTAAAACCGCCAGTGGCTTTAGGAAGCTTCCCAATGATGTCAACCCCCCATTTGGCAAAGGGCCAAGGACTGGAGACTGGCTGTAGTGGGAGGGTCGGCTGGTGGAGGAGCGGAGAGTGTTTTTGGCATGTCTCGCATTGCTTGGCAAACTCGGTAGCAGAGTGTACCATCCTTTTCCACCAGTAACCTTGAGAAAGGGCTCAATCGGCCAAGGATCGACCGCCGGTGTGACAGCCAGCACTCCCCCCATGGAGCTCTTGAAGGATGCCTAGCACTTCTTGTTCATGGACCACATGAAGGTCGGGTCCAGTGTATGATCGGCGATACAGTACGCCGGTGGAATCCAAGAAATAGGAAGCGGATTGGCAACGAATCTTGTGTGACTCTTTTCGATCGGTGGGAAGGGTGGCATGCTTCAAGTTGGCGACGAGAGGATCCATCCAGCTTGGAGCCAGGTGGATGGCCAAAACCTCCAGAAGCTCAGGCTCGGAGCTCGGTGAAGGGATCTCGCCAAGGACTATTGTTCGTCTTCCATCCTGTAAGGCACAGACGGCGCCGAGGCCAGCCAAGGCATCGGCGTGCGAGTTAAGATCACGACCAACATGATCAAAACACACTTTTTGAAATGAACCGGTCAAAGCAATGACCCGACTCATGTACTTGTTCATGCGCTCATCCTTAGCTTCATAATCATCGTTGAGTTGATTTACGACGAGTTAAGAGTCGCTGTAAACCTGAACTTCTTCGGCGCCCATATGCCGGGCCAATCTAAGCCCGGCGAGTAGGGCCTCGTACTTGGCCTCATTGTTGGTTGCTAGAAAACCAATGCTGAGGGCATGCTCATGTATTGTCCCACTCGGTGATACCAAGACTATCCCGGCGTCGGCTCCTCGGTTGTTAGACGTGCCGTCAACTTGAAGACGCCAGGTATGGCGGGTAAAAAAATTTGCTCGGTGAAGAGGAATGGGACGCTTGGTGATGAATTCAGCATGCGTTGGATGGCTCAACCGAGGTCCGGAAGCTAGCACAGGTGAGTCATTAACTGGAATCTGTTCATCTCCCTCTTTGTCCAGAGTTATGCCCGGTGAGAACTCGGCGACAAAGTCCGTCAGCACTTGTCCTTTGATTGCCGTTCGGGGCTGATAACGGATGTCAAAATTAGCCAACTCCAGTGACCATTTGCACAACCGATTTGACAAGTCCGCTTTCCATAGAACGGTCTTCAACGGATATTCGATAATGACCACAATGGTGGAGCTCTAGAAGTACGGCAAAAGTTTCCTCTTCGCCGTGACCAATGCGAGTGCCAATTTTTCTATAGGTAGGTAGTGTGTCTCGGCGGGTAGAAGCGTTTTACTGGTGTAATAGATTGGCTGGTGGTCAGTGCCATTTTTTATGATCTCTTGCCGAACTAAAACCGCACTAGTTGCATACTCGGATACGGCTAAATAGAGGTAAAGCTCTTTCTCTTCCTTCGGCACGACAAGCAAGGGGGCTTGGGACATACACACTTTTAGCTCGGCAAGAGCACGATCGCACTCTGCCGTCCACTGAAAGCTTTTCCGGCTATTTCCTTTTATCGATTGAAAGAATGGCCGGCAGACATCCGAGGATTTGCTGATGAAACGATTAAGGGCAGCAGCCATGCCAGCGAGACGCTGGACCTCTCTCACTGTGGCTGGAGCCCTGAGTTCCTGAATGGCTTTGATTTGGTTTAGATCGGCTTCAATTCCTCGATGTGTGACCATGTGTCCAAGAAACTTGCCAAATCCAACACCTAATGCACATTTCTCGGCATTAAGCTTCAAGCCGAACCTCTTCAATACGTTGAATATTTCACCGAGGTGGAGAAGATGGACGACTGCGTCCTTACTCTTTGCAACCATATCATCGATGTACGCTTCCAATACCCGTTGTAGACACCCCAATGTGGGCCTCCGAATAATCTATAAGTTTCCCCGATGATGAAATAAGGAAAAATATACCTTCAAGGCTTGGATTGTTGCTCCTTTCCTACTCCTTCTCTAAACCTCAAAAAAACCCCTTTTCTAAACATATAGGGTGGCCCCCGATTCAATTGCAAAGAGAAAAACGCGTTTGCTTGGTCAAAAACAACTTTTTCTATGCACACTGAGGGTAAAATGGGCACACATTTCAATGTATAAAATACCTTTGAGTGAAACCAATTGGGTTAGAAAGAGGACTTGACAAGCTTTCTAACGCTTTGAACCGTGCCCAAATCTGAGTTCGGGAGTGTCCGGGGCACCCCCGCGAAGTTTGGTATGCTGTGTTGTCTCGAAAAACCGCACGGCATTCCAGAAACACCGCGCGTCATTTCAAAACGCAGCGCGGCATTTCAGAAAATTTCAAGAAATCACTCCACCGCACGAAATTTTAATACTTTGAAAGGTGTGCCGCACGGCATTTCGGGAAAAAGTTCTGACAGGTGCAGAAAGTTGTCGGCCACGCCTGTAGGAGGAGCGTCTTGGCCAGAAAATAAGTTTTATTCGGCCCAGAAGCCACCTCCCCTCTTTGTAGTGATCATCCTTGGCCCTCTTACCTATAAATATACCCCCCTCTAGTTGAGAAGCACCCCTTCAACTCCAAGTAAAGTTACTCTGCCATTTTCTAGACTCTCACTCTCTCTCTCTAAAAATACCCCCCCTTGATTCTCTCTCTACAACTCTTTACACCCATCACCACTATACACACCTCTTTCTCTCTCTACATCAACCCACAAGCTAGTCTATTACAAAATCAATCTCAAATTGATTTCTCTCTCTCTTTCTACACTCATTTACTCACAAGTCTCTCAAAACTCAATCTAAATCAACCTCCACTCTCCATCTTCAAGCACACCCAAGCTTCAATCAAAAGGTATAAATCAAGTTTCCTTGGGCTAAACCACATTTAGCTTTGAGGGGAGTCGATCGAGGCCCTTCTCGGTCTTTCTATACCGAGTTTGGGTCTCAAACGAGCTTTATATTCAAAAAAACACAAAAAATAGTTTTTGCACTGGATACGCTACATCGTGCGGCGTTTTACGACACCGCACGGCGTAGCGTATTATATTGTGCATTGTTTCATTTCTTGTGCATATTCCTTCTTGTATTGTTCTGTTTAGTCTGCTTGTTACTTTTCTGTGCGGGTACATTCCAGAATCAAGTTTCATGTTAAAAGTCCTTTTTTTTTTACTTTATTAAATCTTTTTACATTTGAAAAAGTTTTTAACATTGTTTTACATGATAAGAAGAACAAAATGGTCTCATAAATCACTTTTCAGAGACTCAGAAAATATAAAAAACTATTTTGCGGACCTATGGTTTGTTTTGTCATGTAAGAGCAAACTGATTCTGGAATGCGTAGACAAGTATACCGCACGGTGTTTTAGTTACACCGTGCGATGTATCCTGTCCGTCGCATGGTGTTTCACATGATATTGGCAGACTGCTGTAATGTTGTTATTTCATTTTTTGTACATTGCTCATCCGTTTCATACTGTACAGTTTGCACCACAAGCACACCAATGTGTTATATTAAACCCCGTGTCCCTTTCCCGTACATGTTTTAAAGTTAAGTTTTTCAAATGATATTAAATCCCCCATTTAAAATGCTTAGTAGAGACCAGTTTTTACCGGGCAAGCGGGGTGCTTTTTCAACAAAATCTTCCCCGTTCGTAACGTGGCTCCCGGATCCAAAATCTCAACGTTTTCGCTAGATCAAAAGCCTTTCTTTTCAAATCAAGCTCTTGATTTCTTGGATCATCCATCTCAAAAATCCGGGTGGCGACTCTTCGATAGCGCGCGCCGGGCGCGGGAGCCCACACCCGTCTTAGAAGCCCTTTGAACAACAGGGCTATCATACGCTGGAATGTAGCCCCGGCATTCTTCAAGCCGAATGGCATCACCAGGTAACAATAGGTGCCGTTGGATGTGATGAAGGCTATCTTCTCTTGATCCTTCTCATCCATGGCGATTTGGTGATACCCCCGGTATGCATCCATAAAGTTCAACCGCGCATACCCGGCGGTGGCATCCACGAGCTGGTTGATCCAAGGACAGGGGAAACAATCCTTGGGGCATGCATCGTTTAAATTGGTGAAATCGATGCACATACGCCACTTGCCATTTTTCTTCCAGACTACCATCGAATTTTCCAACCAAGTTGGATATTGAACCTCTCAGATTGCTCCAGCATCAAGGAGGCGTTCAATCTCCTCATTTACGGCAACAGCGTGCATTGCTGAGGCTCGACGTGGTTTCTGCATGATGGGTCTCCTGCTTGGATCAACATTTAACGAATGCTTTATCACATCAAGGCTCATGCCTGGCATCTCGTATGGGGTCCAGGCAAAGACTTCCATGTTGTTCTTGAGAAATTGGACTAATTGACCGCGCTCGGCTTCAGCTAGCTCCGAGCCAACCAAAAAGAACCGAGTCCCGTCTTCATTAATCGGTACCCAAACCAGATCCTCTATGGCTCTATCACAAGCCGGTCTGCCGATCTCATCCGGTCCTTGCAATGCCTCCTTCACTGTTTCGCCGGGCATACTCCCCTCTGGCAACTCTGGAACCTCAATCCATTGAACTTCCTTTGCTTTTCCATTTCCCCGGATGGAATCAACAAAATATTTCTAAGAAGCCATTTGATCTCCCCTAATAGTTTCCTGCCGTCCATTCTTGCCGATGAATTGGACATATTGGTGGAGCGTGGATGCAATGACCCTCATGCCGTGCAACTAGTTACGGCCCAGTATGGCATTATAGAGGCTCGGCAAATTAACAATGATGAACTCCACATCCAGCTGTACCAAACGGGCGTAGACCGAAAGCACGATCTTACCGACCGGGTAAATCGAAATTCTAGTAAATCCAACTAAGGGGCATCCACCGGGGTCAATTGATCTGCGGTGAGACCAAGGGCTTTGAACGTCGAGTAGTACAGGATTTTTGCCGAACTTCCCTGGTCGATCAACACTCGGCGGACCATTTTCCGCTGGAAGGTTACGGAGATGACCAGAGCATCATTGTGGGGAAAAGACACCCCTTGCATATCCTGCTCGGTGAACGTAATCTCCCATGTCTAACGAGCATCCATCTTACGCTTCGAAGATGGTTGTATCATCATTACTTCAGAGGGAGGCAGACATAGTTCTCTATGGAGCTCAGCAACCCGACCCCAATCCATCAGGCCATGTATGCATTGTACCACGCTGTCCAGAATCCGTCCCCTCGACTGGAGCCCCGTATCCGGGGACTTAGTCCGGTCGATCCACCGATCCATCCTCCCTTACTGAACGAGCTCTTCGAGATAGACCTTGAACGGCTGGCATGCCATCATATAATGGCCTTGTTCATTGTGAAATGAACAGTATACCCTTTGGTTCGGCTCACGCCCATCGGCGGTTCCCAACTTTTTCGCTGCTCCTGTTGGCCACTGGAATCCAGGCATCCGTCTGCATTCTCAGAGTATACGGAAGATGGGTTCTCTGAAGTAGGTGGTGATGGCAAGGTGGTCCCGCCCATCTCTCGGCGGTAGATCCAACGCCTTGCTGCCCCCCCTGCTTATGCCAACTCCGGTGCCCTCCCTCTTGGAAACGATATTGACTTGCTTCTTCACTTCCTTCGCTACCGACTTGATCAGATCGGCAACCTCTACAACACCGGAGCCACCGATATATTCTTCTAGTTCTATATAACGGGCAACAGTGTGCATAAGGTCCGACATGTCATTCGGTGGTTGGAGCATCAGTTCTTTGGATAGATCGGAAATCCTATCCAGACCATGCTTGAATGACGTAGCGGCAGTCTTTTGGTCGCAACTTTCAACCAAGTTGTAGACATTGTAGAAGTATTCGGAGTAATCCTTCAAAGATTCGCCGTCCTGACGCCGTAGGTCCATCAGTGCTTCAATCGTCTTCGGCCGCCGATTGCTTGCTATAAACCGGGCCGTGAATGAACTCTCCAATTCGCCGAAGCTATTAATTGACCCAGGCTTGAGTTGCGTGTACCACAGCATAGCGATATCCGGCAAGCTCAAGGAGAACATTCGACACATCATTGCCTCGCTCAGCCCGTAAAGTGCAGCCATAGATTTGAACTGCTGCACTTGGGTCAAAGCATCCGACTTTGGGTTATACACATTAAACTTTGGGACCTTGAAGTTGGAAGGGGGAACCTCTTCCGTTATGGCCTTTGAAAAAGGCGACCCCGTCTTCTCGGATGTGGCTACAACTGTGTCCCAGAGGTTCGGCATATTAACTGCCGAAGGTGCGAAGTGCGTCTCGTGGACCGTGTCCCTAGAACGCTTATTCGAAAGTGGTACTCGGGGCCCTCGGCCACCGACACTCGGCTCAGGAGAGTTTCGCTTCTTGGACCCTGATGTAGCCTTCACATCTTTCCTTGAGGAGGGGATCACGGGCTGTTGTGCCACCTAGTAGGTGGTTCTCTCACCGGTCCAGGTGTTCACCATAGTTAAGACTCCACCACCGCTACTAACCTCACACCTTTCCTTGGGGAGCAGCCCCTGGCTGTCCTCCCGTACCTGTGACGGTCCCACCGAATGTCTCGGTGACCTCCGTCGGGAATTATGAGCAGAATGCCCCAGCAAACAGTGTCGGGAATGGCGAGGTGAATGCCCAGACGAACGATGTTGGAAATGATGCTCAGAGTGCCCCGGTGAACGATGCCGTGAATGGATGGGCATTCTTCTCCCACGGTCCTCATGTCTCCGTTCTCCGGATCTTGCTACATAATGATCGTCTCGCGCGGTCATCGGATCCAGCGAGATGGTTATGAGAAATTCCCGTATTGTTCCTCCAATCACCGATCCGAGGCACCACCACGGTCGGTGTTCGTCCCTGAGATCTCGTGCGGGCACTCAAAGCCGTGGTGCTCGTCTTAGGATGTAGTGCTCGGTGAGGATAGCCATCGCCGGATGATTCGTGTGAGAATTGGCCTGGCGTCTGGACTCCAGATGAATGCATCCTCTAGCATCTAGGCGACACAGTGGGCCGAGCCTTGTGAAGGCGAAGGCCCTAGCAGTGTCAACCGTTTGGGTCTGATGGGCCGCATTCTTCCTTCAGCGCCATTCCCTAGACCTAGAGGCTAGGGGGGACTCCTGATGTGGTTGAAGCTGTTGTACCTGCGTCCTTAATTGCAGCAACTCCTCTGCCATACTCACCGGGAGTTCTGGCGGAGGAGGAAGAATCGCAAGGCTCGCTGCCGTGCGGTGGACCCCATCGATATGGAACGAAACCGTTCCTGCAGCATGAGTACTCGTCCTAGCAATGGTTGAACCCATCATTGTGGAGCCATCGGGTCCCCTAGAAGGGGTGCCCACAAGCCTTAGATCCATCCGTACTTGTTGGGTTGTCGGGGAAGAGTGGTGAATCAGGGGATTTGGATTGAAGTGAGTAAGACTGAGAAGTCGTCTGTCTGCTCCAGTCATCTTTTGGAGGGGTAAGGAAAGAGGGGAAAGGTGTAAGGAGAAAGTATCACCACCAGATCTGAGTTGAAAGAGTCCCCAGCAGAGTCGCCAATTGTGGTGCTATGCTTTCTCCGGTTGAAGCTTGGATGGAAAGGTGGCTAAGTTGGTGTGTTTTGGATGAGACTTGCACAAGTAGCACTCGCGTTAGTGCCCAAACCCGGATTGTTAGAGTCTGGGATAGGCACTCCAACGGTCTTGTCAGTAATGGGGAAGAAGAGCTTTTGAGTAATATTTAGGGTTTCAGAGGGTAAGAGTTCATTACCTTTATTTCTAAGGGGACTGCTCCTTTTATAGGCAAAGGGAGCGTAGAGATCAACCCACGTACGCGTATCACGTGCCCTATGATTGGCTCGTCAATCATGGCGCTCAATCAGGTTCGAGATCCAAGCACTGACATGATCCCTACGATCTGCTCATATATGGAAACCGAATAACGCCACGTCACTCCTACCAACTCTAAGTGACTTCCTCTCCAAGTCAGGGAGCAGGGATAGTTCGGTGGTTAGAGGTTCCGCGGATCGGTAATGCCCGGCTGTACCTGAGGTTCTAGAACTGCTAATTGGTTCGGCGGGTAACTGCCGAATCGAAAGTTGTAATTGAACGACCCGTACCCGGGTACACGGTTCCTTCATTGGTAGACGAACCTGGACCGACAGGATCGGTCCGGCGGAAGCGTAATGAACATGCACCACCGGACCAGATAACACATTAGTTCATAGTCCCGGCTAGCCACGTATCCCATGGTTCAATCCGCCAAGTCGTTCCCGCCACACTACTCATTTTGAGTTCCACCCATTTCCTTACCCAAATTTGGAGAGAGGGAGACCCAAACCCATTTTTTGAATCCTTCTTTTCACTTTTTCATTAATTACAATTCTGCCATTCTAATTTCAAACCGTAAAAAGCAAGAATTCAATTGCAGAGCAACGGCTCTTCTCCTTCAATGAAGAGCAACAGCCTTAAATTATAGGGTACTTGATCTGGGTGTTTGATTCGTCTTTTATGGAATTGGATGGAGTCGTCTTAAAATTGGATGGAATGAAGTGAGGGGAGAAGGGGGGAAAAGCTAGAGGGAAATGAAATAAAGGAAAAACGTGGAGGGAAAATGGGGAGGGAAAACATAAAAAATAATAGATTTGGATAAAAATATGAGTTTAGCATTGGAGAGGGCTTACCCAAATAGAGCTTGACCCAAATTTGGGTAAAAAAATGGATAAGGATTGAAGATGCTCTAAGGGCTTCATGGTTCATACATAGCCCTATCTTTTATGGAATTTGCTACTTGTTAAGGGCGTTCTTTTCCTCACAAAAACTTCTGGCTTGAGAATGCTTTTGCCCTCATTTGTAACTGTTTCTGATAGAAATCCCGAAAAAGAGGTGCTAGCTTAGATGGAATAAGAATGTGGCAAAATTAGATGGTCAAATTCTTTCATTGTCAATAAAAGTCAAACAAAAAACTAGTAAATTTGTGCTGTAAACGCTAATAATAGAAGTAATTTTTCGGTTCAGTTGGCTATAATGGATTTTACGGGGTCCTTTGTTGGTTCTATATAAATTGGGTATTTGTGTTCTTCCTACAGACGCACACTCTCTCCAATAACCCCCAAAAAAAAACACGGAGATTCCCCTACAGTAATGAAACGAATAGAGGGTAAATGTCTTTATTGTGGGTTCTGTAGAGGCGTGGAATAACTCAAATAGACAACTTATATAGACTTTACAGAGGCCCCCGTAAAACCCATTACAGCCAACTCAAACAACAAATTACTTCTATTGTTAGGGTTTACAGCATAAATTTACCTGTTTCTTGTTTGACTTTGTTAGACAATGAAATAATCTACGTCGACCATCTAATTTGGTCACATTCTTATGCCATCTAATTAGCTCCTCTTTTTTAGAATTTCTATAAAAAAAAAGTTAAAGAAAAAAGAAATTACAATTCAAATGTATTACATGTAAATGTACCTTTTTCAAATGTACGTGAAATTAATGAAAAAGGTGGCAGCTGTTGTCCTAACCCTCAAACACAGTGGGTTCTCAAATTGGTAAATTCTCCGCCTACTATTATTTTTCCAAATTGAGGAGTCCAAGTAAATTCTCTTCTCCTACTATTATTTTTCCAAATTGAGGAGTCCAAGTAAATTCTCTCCTCCTACTATTATTTTTCCAAATTGAGGAGTCCAAGTAAATTCTCCTCCTACATAGTTCTAAAGTTCATTACATCTTTTGTCGCGCTTGAAGAGTTCTTTTTATAGAGTTTCGTAATGCACCGCATTTAGCTGTTATTTTCTTGGTATTTACAGATCGCTTGTGGAAAACGAGCAAGTGCATTTACATGTTTGCTTGATGAAACCGGAAGATATGACAATCCTGAATATGAGATATGGCATTTAAGCCAGGTTACAAGGTGTTCTTTCAAGAGTGCGGTTAGGGGACATAAGTTTAAACGAAAGACGAGGATAGTTCTTCTGGCCATATTGAGGTGCTGCGAAGTTAGTCTGAACATGTACATATTCTTGGCTGAGTAGTAAAATTCATCTGGATTTGTATTGTATATGTCTCAGCGATGTAACCTTCATTAATTTTGAACGAAATCGATGTAATCTTCTTATTCGCTGTGATATTGCATTCTCTTTTTCCTCCTCATTTGGGCGAAATGCGTCCGGAAATTTTAATCTTGTTACTAGGGTAGTTTTTGTAAACTTAACTTATTTCTTTATTTTGTGTGTTTTATTCGTCTTTTCTGAATTTTTTTTTAAATTTGCATGATATTTTTTGGATTGATCATCCGTTTTGACAAGAGGAGTATAAAAAATACAAAATTATGACCAAAATCAAAAAAAAAATTCACTAAAGTCAAAAAAAGTATGAAATAGCTGTCTTATTTGTTTAAAGTGCTATTTTATTTGAATTTTTTCAACATCCGTTCATATTTTTATAATTTTTTAATTCATCTCGACGAGGCAAATGATTAACCCCAAAAATTACGACGAAAAGCTAAATAAAAAGTTACCAAAAAAAAAAAATGAAATAAGTTTCAGACTTATTACTCCGTATAAGTTTACAAGAACGCAGATTAAATCGAAATGATTACAACTTTTTTAGAGCTACTTCCTGGCCGGTCCTGTCTGGGTGAAGAATAGCCCACTAGGTCCTGCCCAAAGAGCCCATAGTCCAGTAGGTCCTCTTCATTATTTTGTTGACAAAAATATCCCTCTAAAAAAAGAGGCGATTTGAGAGAGACAATCCAGCCACCACCACACCACCATGACCCCGCCGCCGCCATCACCACCACCACCACTCCGCCGCCACCACCACAACGCTGCCGCCACCACCACCACTACGTCACCACCACCATGCCATCGCCGCCGCCGCCACCGCCACCACTCCACCACCACCACCACCACTACTGCCACCACCACCCCGCCGCCACCACCACAACGCCGCAGCCGCCACCACCACTCCACCACCACCACGTCGCCGCCGCCCCCATCGCCACCATCACCACCACAACGCCGCCACCGCCACGCCACCATAGCCGCCACCATCACTACCACCACCACCACTCCGCCACCACTCCACCACCACAATTAACAATGTTAATTTTTATATAAATTAACAGTGTTAATTTTCGTCTAAATTCACACCCAATTAACAGTGTTAATCCGCTAAGATTAATGTAGACACCCCAATCTGGGCTTCCAGATTAGTTTACTTACGGTTTTTGATCCCCCGATGATGAAATGGATCAAGAACACCCCGGGAATGTCGAGTGTTTGAGCTTTGAGTGTTTGAGTAACCCTTGAACCTAACATAATCTTAAGCCACTTCCAAAAGCCAAAAACCCTATTGATGTGTGCCGGGGCACAATCATCGTGCGCCAGGGCGCAACCATCGCGCGCCGGGGCGCAACGTCCCGCGACGGTTTTACTCCATCGCGCGATGGTCAACCGGAGCATTGACCAGCGCGCCAGGGCTCATTGTCGCGCGACAGTTTGGAACCATCGCGCGACGGTCAGAACCTGTCCCCATCACCTTTATTCAGCTGGGCAGCTTAATCACCAAGTAACCCTCAGCCAGCCTCGTGGCTGGCTGACCTCCATTCTTTGGACCAAACCTGCCTTTCCATTAATGGAAGGTGCTAAGCTTATAAATAGCCCCATTTGTTTCTCTTTCAAAGGGTTCCAAAAAAGTTCAAAGCACAAAGGTTCTAACCCTAACCCTTTGTTCATCTCTCCTCCATTAGCAAGTGCAACATTTGGTTTCCAACCTAACACCCTAAGAACAAAGCTTGTTCTTCCTCCCCATTTTCACATTTCAATCAAACCTCAAACCCAACCTCAAGCTCAAAGCTCAAACACTTTTCAAACCTCAAAATTCAAAGGTATATCTTACCTTTGTTCTGCTCTCTGTTCTGATCCCTGAGGGGGGCCGGCAGGGTCAAGGCTGGTAATCAATACCAGTCCTGGCCCTAAAGCTAGCAAGGTTTCAAGAACCGTTCTGGTAGGAACCAACGCGCGAGGGTCCCGTATACGCGCGCGACACTTCATTGTTATGCACGATGGACCGCGTGGGGATTGGTGCCCTACTGTTTTACGCTTTATTTACTTATATCTCACTGTTAAGCATGCAAATAATCAGTTTACTGCTTTTCTTAGAGCTTAAATTGCTAGTTTTACATCTCAATATTCATTTCTGTTCAGTTTGGAATGCCCTTGGGATCCCCTGAATCTGTCTCAGGACCCCAAGCATGTAAAGCAATTCCTGGAAGTCCAGTCAGGAGTGTCGCGCGAGGTTTACTCTCTGTCGCGCGACAGTTCTCTGATTTCCATGAATGGCCCTTGCATGGGCAACTTGGCCCTTGGCCTCTGTTTTGATACCCCCACTGTTTAGGGGTTGTGTTTCATCTTATTTGGCTCCTGCTTGGAGTATTGTGTAATAATTAGCATTTTACAGTCTTCCAATACACTGCTTGGTTTGCTTCCTGGGTGTGCACTGGTCCTTCCAGAGCCCAAAAAGGGATGATTTTGGGACTATGGTGAGATGACAACACTCGCGCGAGAGTCAGCGTGTCCCGCGCGATGATTGACTTGCATGCAGATCTGTTCAGGCATGCAAGTTGATCATCGTGCAGGGCAAATCTGCCCCGAGCCTGGTTTTGGCATCTGATCGCTGTTTCAAGATCATTCCGTTTATTATTCATCATGCTACTCATCCATGTCATTATTTGATCACATCCTGCAAGTTGTTACAGTTTTAATCCCCGATTAACTGTTCCCCCGCCCTAATTGGCTAAAATTGATTAATAAAAGAAGAATCGCAATGTTTTCAAAATGCCTAAGTAGAGACCGATCTCCGGATTGGGCGAGAGGGGTGCCATAAAACCCTTCCCCTCTCGTAACCTGGCTCCCGAACCCAGATATGGTTATGACGGACTGGTTTCCTTCACTTTTTCAAATAAAGCGCGGCAGGTGCTTCGAAATACGGTTCCTTGAGTGTCGGACCTTCAAAACTCAAGTGGCGACTCTGTATTTTTGAGCGCTTGCCACCTGCGCTCGCGCTCGCGCTCCCTCGATCCGGGCCCTTGCATTTTTGGAAACCGGAATTTCCAGGGTGTGCTGCCCACAGTGGCGACTCTGCTGGGGATGAATCGAACCAATATTAATCTATACTTAGAGTTTAATACGCTTGGGAACAATCCCTTAAAAGTCTGTCAAAACGGTTAGCTTCGCGCTGCCGAAGGTTGGAATGGTGATTTAACAGGACCTCGTGTCCGGCCATTCTAATCTGGGGCTTTTTCGATTATTCACTTGCGTAGTTTCCTCTAAAGATGTACTAAATAAAGTGAGCCAAATTTGAAAAGGCATTTTGCGATTCTTCTTCTCGTAATCAAATTCTAGCATCTCATTTGCATCGATGTGGGAAAAGCCTCGTTGGATCGTTTTGACAATCCGGCACGGTTTACCGGAGCCCGGGGACCCCGAATGACCGACAACCTTCGACGATGATGGGTCATGCTACCGTTCGACTGTTACTCTGCGAAAAACGCGGGTAACGGGAGGTATATCTGTGGCCCTAGTCCGAGGAACCTGTTACAAGCCAAAACCAGCCTTTGCATATACGAAGCACTAGAACTCTCCAAACTAGGACAGGTACCCATAGGTTAAGATCTATTTGCATCTAACCCCATATACTGTCTATGTGTTACTGCTTTCCCTATCGCATGCACTGTACATACACTGTTTTGCATAGGAGCATGCTTAAGGCTGTTTTGTCTTTCGAGTTTGTCTTACGCTGTCTAAGACGTTGTTGGACCCGATGAGGAGTCGTTCATTCTGTTGAATGTTCGTTATCAATCGCAAAGTCCTTAGTTCAATGAGACTTTGAGAAATCAAAATTTACTACATCCTTGGCTCATGCCCGTTTAAGGATTCAACCGACAATATGAAACAACAAAGTGGTGATGTCGTGTCGCTGGCGCCACCCAGGTTGAAGTGGGTTGTCACTATACACCGCCGTGTTCAAGGTTAAGGTGCCATGACATCAACACCGAGTTGTTCCAAATTCAAAGTCGAATCTTCAAAAGGGACTAGCCAAAGATTTAGTCTATTTTGACATCTTTTAGGATCTGTCGATCTACTCAGGGACACATCGCCGAAAAGAATTCTGAGGATTCCGGCAACGTCTGAAACTTGTGAGGCAAACTCGTCTCTGGTTCTGTACTGCATGCATACATTTTGTTCTGCGTAGGAGTATGTTTAGGGCGGCTTCTAGGTTGTCTCGCTTTCGAGTCTGTCTTATGCTTATTAGGACGCTGTTATAACCCGATGAAGATTCGTGCATCCCGATAGTGCACGTTGTTAGTTTTTCAAAAGTCCTTAGATCAGCGAGACTTTGAGAAATCAAACCTTACTAAGTCCTTGGCTCATGCCCGGTTGAGGATTCAACCGAACATAAGGAACCACAAAATGTTGATGTCGTGATATTGATGTCATTTTGGTTATCGTGCTTCGCACGTACACCGCCCCGGCTAAAGCGCGTTGTCGCTCACGCCACCCCGGTAAAGGTGTCACGCCATCAATACCGAGTTGTTCCAAGTTCAAAGTCGAATCTTCAAAAGGGACTAGCCAAAGTTTTAGTCTGTTTTGACATCTCTTAGGATCAGTTTGATCTATTCAAAGGATATACCCTCGAAAAGAAATCTGAGGATTCTGGCAGCGTCCGAACATCATGAGACAGACTTGTCTCTAGTTTTAGAGTCTAGGGTGGACACCGACGACGATGTATGCATTGCATTTTGCTGCAGGAACGCCACTGAGCTTTCTCTTACTTTACTGTCTAGTTTTGGAGCCATTGCACCGAGGAAGAGAGTACCGAAAAGAAGAGCCAAACCTACTTGGGAGCGTCTTCAGAATCCGGTTCAAAGACTTGTCAGGCTCGAAACTCAGTCAGTTGTAACGGAGGCTCCTCCAGGTTCATTGTTGGCAGCCCTAGAGTCGGGTTCGCCATCGATTTTACAAAGAGCCACGCCATCGGCTTCCCCTTCTTCAACATCTTCAAGGCCGGCTATGGCAGATCAACCGCTCACTCTAGAAACCATGCTTATGAACCTTCAGGATAGCATCGCCGCCATGCAATAGAGGGCAGCTCAGACAGATACCAATATTGCCCGCCTGAATGACCTTATCAACACTCGTCTTCCACCTCCTCTCGAAGAGGAAGGCGAGGACGATGAGGATGCTCATGAACAACTTGTCTTGGTCCCAGATCCGAATCACGAGGGGCGTCTCATTGTTCAGCTCAACCCTAATGAGGTTCACGCACCTGCTGCAAACACAAATCCGGTAGGTGGCAAGCCTATTTTGAATCCGGATATGGCTGCTCTCATGGCCAAGATGGCTAAACTGGAAGAGGCTGTCACAAAGTCTGAAAAGATCAACGCAGGAGGAATTGACTTGGATCGTCTCTGTTTGTACCCTAATGCCAAGCTCCCTGACAAGTTCAAGATGCCTGACTTGGTTAAGTTTGACGGGAGCGGTGACCCAAAAACTCATCTCTATGGCTACCATGCCGCAATGAAGCTGCTGGGTGTGGAAAGTGAGGCCATGTCTCAACTTTTCCCTCAAACCCTCTCTGGGCCTGCCTTCCATTGGTTTCTGTCAGTCGACATCTCCAAACGAAAAACTTGGGAAGATATAGGGGCTGCCTTTGTCTCTCAGTACAGCTACAACTCTCAACTCAAGATGACTATTCGAGAGTTGGAATCCACGAAGATGGAAGCCAATGAGTCCTTTGCGGACTTTGTTAAAAGGTGGAGAGCCAAAGCCGCTCTAATGACTGAGCGCCCGAGCGAGAGAGATCAACTCCGCATCATCTCCCGCAATCTTCAGCCAGACTATGCCAGGCACTTGGTACTCGCTCAAGCGACCGCCAACTTTGAGATCTTCTTCGACTCTGGCCTAGCCATCGAGGATGCGCTGCAAGCTGGAATCCTGCCAAGGGGTGAATCCTCTTCCTCCACTCAAAAGATTAAGCCAAGGGCTACAAGTGAGAGTGATGCCCCAGCTTCCAACTCCAGTCGTGCCGCCGATATCAATCAAATTCAAAGCGCTCAAAGCCTCCGATCTCGAACACAACCTCGAAGCTTCTCTGCCTTCGAGGCATCTCTGTCCGCAGTGATGGAGAAACTTGTCAAGTCTGGGCATCTCAAACCTTTGACCCCAACTTTTCCACCCAAAGTCCTTCCGGCCAACTACAATGCCAACCTTTTCTGTGCCTTCCACCAAATGCCTGGCCATCTCACTGATAACTGCTTGCGTCTCCGACACGAGATACAAGATCTAATTGATGATGGCACGGTTCAAGTTCCACCAAAACCCAACGTCATTTCCAACTCCTTGCCTCAACACGAGTCTGACCCTCTGGTTGGTCAGGTATCTATCGCCTCCACTCAAATCATCCCGAGCTCCACCATATTCAACCCTAGCCACTATATCATCCCAGCAAACCAACCCAAACCAGTCGTATTCATCCCGTCCGAACCGGAGGTTAACATGATGACTGTAGGTGGGGCAACCGAGGTTTTCACTGCCAACGTTTGGTTTGACAGTGATGAGGGGCTTGCAAAGGAAAGGACCGTTTGGCTGAGGTCCATCGTTCAAAGGAGCATCAAGTAGGTTTGGCTGAAGAAGCTGAGGAAGCCGAAGTGCTATTGCTTGGGTCTAACGCCCGCTGGATCCTAACTCTTTTTGCGGAAGCTATGGGTAGCTTTTTAACAATTGCATTTTCAAAACCGCGTCTAGTTTGCATTGGCGTCTTGTTTGAGTCTGACACAGAGTCTTTTGCGTTTGTCTAAGTCTAGCTCTGAGTCGGAGGTTGTGCCTCTTGGCCCTCCACGTCGTAGCTTTTGTTTCAAGTTTCGAGTCTGCTGTACTTGGCAACCCCGAGGGTTTTTATGATATGCATCATCTTGCTTCTACATGCTTCGCTGGCTTTTATATAAACTGTGTCGACCCTGGCGACGAAGGGATAGATTTCGATGGGATCATTCCCAAGGAAATGTGTTCCCTCGCCGAAAGGGAAGACAAAAGGCATGCTCAACCTACTAAAATGAATAAGTAATTTCAAAATAAACTTGAAAGACAAGTATAACCTCCCGAAATGTTCAAATTTGGTTCAAAGTTGTTCCCAGAGGAGCATTGTGCCCGGTCAGACAGGCTCGAAGAATTCATAGACGTCTTGGCATGGTCTTACCAAGTCACGCCTCGCGTTTGATTTTGAGACAAAGAAGTATCAATCCCCTGCTACCGGGTGCCAATCCAGAAAGCAGAGGCACAGAAGGCTCCGGGCCTTGTACCATGTTCAAAGCAATGATAGTGGCGTTCTGCCAAGCACAAATGAGGAAGTGTACAAAATGGCCCGGAGCAAGGCATGCCAACTGAAGCACTCTTGACCCTGCGTCATCAAAGCCATTTTATCTGAGGCTGCAACCAAAGGTCTTCGACCTTGGCAGCAACAAATTCAATACCCTGGGTCAACCAGGATCAATTCAAATGTTGTTTTTCCCTGTGAGAAGCTCGTTGGGCTGAAAACCCCAAGGGTGGGCAGTTCCAAGCAAAAGTTAGAGCAGCCTGCTAGACCAAAACCTATGAAGGAGGTTTAGGCAAAAATGAATAGGCAATATTCAAAAGCTCGCTAGACCGAAGACCCGAATGGGCGGTACTAGGCAAAAGTTAGAGCATAAAAGGAGAGATAAATACTCGAGAGTTAACCCTTGGCCTGAACTACGTTCTGACCTGATTCCCTAGCTTGGGATACGTAGGCAGTCTTTCTTTGAGACTCGGTCACAATCTATCAATTGGATCCATGGTTGACATTTTGGTACACATCAAAGGTCGAAGAGGATCGAAGATCAAGACAAGCTTCATTGGAGGAACCAGAAGGGGGAAAACCTTCGTCTTTCAATTTTATTACCAAACTGCTTCTTCAAATTTACAGGCTGAGCATAAGTCTTAAAAAAATAATTGAAGCATCAAAAATAGAACGAAATGCTGGCGAGGCCTTAACAGGCTCACAGTTTATTCTAAGTTCAGTGAAGTCTGGTGTAAGCAACCGCAGCGCATTTGTTCAAAGCGATACGCGTTGGTCTCAAACCTGCGCACGCTTCTTGCAGCAGGCAGTAGCAGTTGGCTGCTACCCTCGAATGTCGTTCCAGGGGCTTTTGCCAAGTCTTGTCAAACCATGCAAGTCATATGGACTTGATGTGACTGCACGGGGGTGTCGGTTTCAGTCTGGGCCTATACGTGTCATAATCTGCGTCTTATGTCCGTTTTTGCGACATTTTTCCAGTTTTTCAATCAACTGTCATATCGGGATGTTTTTCTCGATTTTGTTTGTACAGGTCTTTGTACCTTTTCCACTTTTCATAAGTGTCAGTTTCACCTGTTCAGGAATATCGTGAGTTTTGGCGCATTAATGCCCAAAATTTCATTTGTTCCGTGTGTCTAAGGGTTCGCATTGTACCCTGGGGCTCTGTCTCCCTTTTCATTCGAGCTAGGCGAGTTTGTACATATGTGCGCATGTCTGTGTGTCGATTCAAAGCACTTGTCAATGCAAAGTAGATATTAGTGGTTAGTTTTTGCATTCTCTTCAACACTTGCAAAAGAGAGTCAATAAACTGGAAAACGCAATTGTTACATTGCTACCCTAGTATCTGTAATCCGCAAGCAGTAGAATCTCGTAAAGCAGAAAGGGCACGTCAGCCCAAGGCCAAGCAAGGCATCTCTGGGGCACACCTGCCGAAGCGTCAAAGAAAGGGCACGCAGGCCCAATTCCATTGCTCAAACGTCAATTGGGGCACGCCAGCCCGTTCAGCATCTTTCTATCTAGGTGCATATCTCAGAAGCACAGACAGTACAGTAATGAGGCTCAGTGGTAGTCCTTAGGTGTCGTTGTCCTTCTAGGAGCCGCCCTAAGCTTGCATCTGCATTTTCAATATTTTATACATGTCATTGCATATTGTGTGTATATCAAATGTTGAACACAGGAAAAATCCATCAAGCGACAAAGCAAGCCTGCTCGGTATCGAAGGCAGCAAGTAAACAGCCCAGCAGTTGTCACCAATTTCTCCCCAACTGCAGTCCGCCTTGCTTCTATCCATATTATCCACTGTTTGTGCTACTTGGATCAACACAACGACAGCCGGTCCTGTCCAATCTTCAGTGGCCTGATCGTTCTGCACAGTGATCCGCCGTCTCTGTCAACGACAGCCGGTTCTGTCCAATTCCAATGTCTCGGTCACTTTTTATAGTGATCCGCCGTCTCTATCAACGACAGCCGGTCCTGTCCAACCTCAATGGCTCGGTCACTTTTTATAGTGATCCGCCGTCTCAATCAACGACAGCCGGTCCTGTCCAACCTCAACGGCTCGATCACTTTTTATAGCGATCCGCCCTCCCAATTCAACGATGGTCAGCCATATCATCCATGACGGTCAGCCATATCGGTCATTCAACGGTTTGATCATTTATACTGCTGAACCTCCCATCCAGGCTTCAACGGTTTGATCATTTATACTGCTGAACCTCCCATCCAGGCTTCAACGGTTTGATCATTTATACTGCTGATCCTCCCATCCAGGCTTCAACGGTTTGATCATTTATACTGTTGATCCTCCCATCCAGGCTTCAACGGTTTGATCATTTATACTGCTGATCCTCCCATCCAGGCTTCAACGGTTTGATCATTTATACTGCTGATCCTCCCATCCAGGCTTCAACGGTTTGATCATTTATACTGCTGATCCTCCCATCCAGGCTTCAACGGTTTGATCATTTATACTGCTGATCCTCCCATCCAGGCTTCAACGGTTTGATCATTTATACTGCTGATCCTCCCATCCAGGCTTCAACGATTTGATCATTTATACTGCTGATCCTCTCATCCAGGCTTCAACGGTTTGATCATTTATACTGCTGATCCTCTCATCCAGGCTTCAACGGTTCGATCATTTATACTGATGATCCTCCCGTCCAAGTTCCCAACGGCTTGATCACTCGGCACAATGATCTCCCCGTCCGCTTTCACCGACAGCTGATCCTGTCAATTCCCCCAACGGTTCGATCATTTATACTGATGATCCTCCCATCCAGTTTCTCCAACGGCTTGATCACTCGGCACAATGATCTCCCCGTCCGCTTTCACCGACAGCTGATCCTGTCAATTCCCCCAACGGTTCGATCATTTATACTGATGATCCCCCATTCCAGTCTTCAACGGTTCGATCATTTATACTGATGATCTGTCCGTTCAAAAATCAAATCAGCGTCGAGGCGTTCTTCAGTCAGTGTTGAGGCATTGGCAAATCAAAGCGCGTTGAGGCGTTCTTCAATCAGCGTTGAGGCATTGGCAAATCAAAGCGTGTTGAGGCGTTCTTCAGTCAGTGTGAGGCATTGGCAAATCAAAGCGTGTTGAGGCGTTCTTCAGTTGGTGTTGTGGCATTGACAAACTAATCAACGACAGCCGGTCCTGTCAAATCCACAAACAACGACCAGAACATCGTTCGATGGTCCGTTCATCCGCAACTGATTGTTCCCCAGGAGAGTCCGCCTTGGCCTGTCCCGAACGACAATCACCCTCAGTCTAGCCGAAAGTGCATCTTCCAGCAGGCTTATTGCTCTGTCTCGGATGGTCTTTGATAAGGAGATTGGCTCTGATTCCCAACAGATGGAATTCAACCTGCCTGACATGACCTACCCGTGTTTGTTGGAATACTTTGTGCCGAGGATAGCTTGATCCCCAGCAACGACGGCCGGTCCCGTCAACATCTGCAGCGACAGCCTGTCCTGTCCAAATTCAATCAACAAGTGACGGTCTGTCCGTCCATTCAACCAATCAGGTTCTGTAAGTATGCTTGTCTACTTTGCTAGTATGTTCTGCTCTGGATTGCCTTGAGGGGTGTCTAGAAACCTTTGACGTTACTTGTACCAAGTCAATGGTGCTCCAAGTGCCATCAAAGGGGGGCTACTGTAGACACCCCAATCTGGGCTTCCAGATTAGTTTACTTACGGTTTTTGATTCCCCGATGATGAAATGGATCAAGAACACCCCGGGAATGTCGAGTGTTTGAGCTTTGAGTGTTTGAATAACCCTTGAACCTAACCTAATCTTAAGCCACTTCCAAAAGCCAAAAACCCTATTGATGTGTGCCGGGGCACAATCATCGTGCGCCAGGGCGCAACCATCGCGCGCCGGGGCGCAACGTCGCGCGACGGTTTTACTCCATCGCGCGATGGTCAACCGGAGCATTGACCAGCGCGCCAGGGCTCATTGTCGCGCGACAGTTTGGAACCATCGCGCGACGGTCAGAACCTGTCCCCATCACCTTTATTCAGCTGGGCAGCTTAATCACCAAGTAACCCTCAGCCAGCCTCGTGGCTGGCTGACCTCCATTCTTTGGACCAAACCTGCCTTTCCATTAATGGAAGGTGCTAAGCTTATAAATAGCCCCATTTGTTTCTCTTTCAAAGGGTTCCAAAAAAGTTCAAAGCACAAAGGTTCTAACCCTAACCCTTTGTTCATCTTTCCTCCATTAGCAAGTGCAACATTTGGTTTCCAACCTAACACCCTAAGAACAAAGCTTGTTCTTCCTCCCCATTTTCACATTTCAATCAAACCTCAAACCCAACCTCAAGCTCAAAGCTCAAACACTTTTCAAACCTCAAAATTCAAAGGTATATCTTACCTTTGTTCTGCTCTCTGTTCTGATCCCTGAGGGGGGCCGGCAGGGTCAAGGCTGGTAATCAATACCAGTCCTGGCCCTAAAGCTAGCAAGGTTTCAAGAACCGTTCTGGTAGGAACCAACGCGCGAGGGTCCCGTATACGCGCGCGACACTTCATTGTTGTGCACGATGGACCGCGTGGGGATTGGTGCCCTACTGTTTTACGCTTTATTTACTTATATCTCACTGTTAAGCATGCAAATAATCAGTTTACTGCTTTTCTTAGAGCTTAAATTGCTAGTTTTACATCTCAATATTCATTTCTGTTCAGTTTGGAATGCCCTTGGGATCCCCTGAATCTGTCTCAGGACCCCAAGCATGTAAAGCAATTCCTGGAAGTCCAGTCAGGAGTGTCGCGCGAGGTTTACTCTCTGTCGCGCGACAGTTCTCTGATTTCCATGAATGGCCCTTGCATGGGCAACTTGGCCCTTGGCCTCTGTTTTGATACCCCCACTGTTTAGGGGTTGTGTTTCATCTTATTTGGCTCCTGCTTGGAGTATTGTGTAATAATTAGCATTTTACAGTCTTCCAATACACTGCTTGGTTTGCTTCCTGGGTGTGCACTGGTCCTTCCAGAGCCCAGAAGGGGATGATTTTGGGACTGTGGTGAGATGACAACACTCGCGCGAGAGTCAGTGCGTCTCGCGCGATGATTGACTTGCATGCAGATCTGTTCAGGCATGCAAGTTGATCATCGTGCAGGGCAAATCTGCCCCGAGCCTGGTTTTGGCATCTGATCGCTGTTTCAAGATCATTCCGTTTATTATTCATCATGCTACTCATCCATGTCATTATTTGATCACATCCTGCAAATTGTTACAGTTTTAATCCCCGATTAACTGTTCCCCCGCCCTAATTGGCTAAAATTGATTAATAAAAGAAGAATCGCAATGTTTTCAAAATGCCTAAGTAGAGACCGATCTCCGGATTGGGCGAGAGGGGTGCCATAAAACCCTTCCCCTCTCGTAACCTGGCTCCCGAACCCAGATATGGTTATGACGGACTGGTTTCCTTCACTTTTTCAAATAAAGCGCGGCAGGTGCTTCGAAATACGGTTCCTTGAGTGTCGGACCTTCAAAACTCAAGTGGCGACTCTGTATTTTTGAGCGCTTGCCACCTGCGCTCGCGCTCCCTCGATCCGGGCCCTTGCATTTTTGGAAACTGGAATTTCCAGGGCGTGCTGCCCACAATTAACAGTGTTAATTTTCGTCTAAATTCACATCCCAATTAACAGTGTTAATACCAAGATTAACAGTGTTAATACCAAGATTAACAGTGTTAATACCTGAATTAACACTGTTAATTGTGGTGGTGGTGGTGGCGGCGGCCGCGGCATGGTGGTGGCGGTGGTGGTGATGATGGTGGAGTGGTGGTGGTGGTCATTGTGGTGGCGGTGATGGTGGTGGCGGCGTTGTGGTGGTGGTGGTGGCGGCGTGATGGCGGCGCTGGTGGTAGCGCTGGTTGTGGTGGTGGTAGTGGTGGTGTAGGAGGTTATATGAGTTCATTTGTTTGTAAACATGAGTAAAAATATAAAATACACTCCATCATGATCTATTAGGAATTGCACTTTATAGAAAAAGGATCTAGTGGACTATGAAATTAAAAAATAGGACCGGCTTAGAATTAACTCACTTTTTTTTATGCATCTTAAAACTTTTCTTTTGCTGCCAATGATCGATGGAGTCTTTCGCCCCTAGTAAAACCTTGATAAAGCGTAGTCATAGGGCCGGGCCGGGAGCGCTAATCCCGTGAAATCACTACCTCAGTCCACCCACGGGCTTGGCTTTCCTTGAGTAAGGTTCTTCATTTCAAGATTCTTTTACTCCTTTTTTTTTTTTTAATTTTATGTTTTTCTATTCTTTTTCTTTTTATTTTCTACTGTAGCTTCTCTTTACTTATTAAATGACATATTTTACAAAGTAAAACTAAACACTGTAAATAAAAAAGTAAGTGAGTTAAGTCATAACTCTTTATTATTGAAACTTGCAAAAATGATAGGGGAGTGATTTTCGCACCCCCCAAATTATAGACTTGTTTGATTGTTTAACACGGATACATCGTTTGGTTCGTGTGTGGTGTGGTAGCTAGGAAGGGGCTGCGTCTTTTTTTGGGAACAAATAGGACGGCCACCAAAATAGAAAAGATAAATTAGGAATGCAAATGTCGGCAAACATCTTCCTCTTTTATAAAGAGAGAATAGGTATAGATAAATAGATTACAAAGAGTATAGATATATAGATGGATAGATTGACGGATTGATTTGACTTGGCCGAGTAGGTCCGCTTTCCTCCTTTAAAAAATAAGTATTTATTTACAATATTCAAGTTCAAAAATAATAGGCTTGCTAAAATTAAAAAATACTCCGTAATATAGATCTTGTTACCCTACCAAAAAAAAATTGAAAAATCATTTTCATAAGCCTATTTGAAGCTATAAAATAGATCATTATTTCTTAAATACTTATTTGAGAATATGAAACCCTTTAATCTTTTGGATGCCTAAAAATTGAGTTCTATAAACATTGATTTCTAGACCATCTGGAAAGATTTCGGATTTTGCACAGGATCTTGATACCAAAAGGTGGCTAAGAATTTCAATTCGCACAATGCACACGCTTCCACTGCTACTCGTTAGGCAGATTATAATTTACTCACACTCTTTTCTTTTCTTTTCTTTTTTTATCCGAAGTTTATTTTTAAAATGTCAAACATCACTTATAGAGAATCCATCCGAATGCAATGAAAGGGAATCTACAAACTACCCATCACAAAAAATATATATATTCGAAAACGCAAGGACAAAGAGACAAACTAGTGTCTAGATTCTATGCCAAGCCAAAGCTCAAAACCATACCACCTCAAAAGGTCGGGTCACGTGGCGCAGTAATCTGTCCACCAAGCCGCCTCGGACAGGCGACTTTAGCGGTTTGTTTCTTTAAGCCATATATTTTTTATTTTTTTTGGGTAAATTAGCTTGAAATTAAAAAAGGTTAACCGAATGTACAGCCTACAAGGGGCATACCCCAGGAGGAAAAGAAACGGAAAAAAGAAGATTGAAAAAAATGCGATAACCCTTGTACAGCCTACAAGGGGCATACCCCAGGAGGAAAAGAAACGGAAAAAAGAAGATTGAAAAAAATGCGATAACCCATGCACAACTCGCATGAAGAGTAGGGTAGAGTAAGTAAAATAACAAAAGTGCCAAATGCGTAGTGATCATACCCCCGTTGCACTATCTATCTAAGCAGAAGAATAGTACAACGGGGTATGATATATAGTGATACGAATAGTAAAACATGAAAGCGAACTACTACATGGCACATCTCGCCAGGCTAGGAAATAAAATCAATAGACATGGTCATAAATGACCAAATGATAACCATCACTGAGGACTAGCAGTAACAAAACAAATCGGTAACAAGAGAGGCTGAGCAGCTACTACAGAGGAACAAGGCACCAAGAAGAGGTTCGAACCATAGATGACGACATCCGACAGGGGGCCCCACCCTGCACACCATGCCCATTCCATCCGGCCTAATACTCCCTCATCCAAGCCTAAGGCTCACCAAAACAAACCACTCACAGCCAACTACCAACGACCACAGACTCCAGAGATGGGATTAGCAAACCAAGACACTAATACTCCAACCAAACCCAGAAAACAAGCAAAATACCCACTTCTAAAGAACAGCTACTACAGAGGGACAGGCACCGAAAAGAGGCTCGAACTGGAGATGACGAAATGGCAGTTATACTACGACTTTGACAGTTATATTTGGAGACTCCCACACACACATGTGCGCACTGAAATTGACAGTTATACTACGACTTTGAAAAACAACTTATGTTCGTGAAGTTGTTTTGCGACCAACCAATCGAAAATAAGTAAAACATTTTCGAGCCTCAAAGTATACATCATGAGCAAAAATTTCAAGCTTGAGGTTGCGACATAGGCTCTTTTTGTTGTACTAAAATATACTCCTACATTATTTCCAAAATGACCATATTTCTCTTATATCTCTTCGACTTTCATGTGAATTTCACTTTTAAGTTGTCCTGTTTTAATTTGGACAACTCTAACCCTGCAATTCCGATTGAGTTTCAATGTGACCCCTTTTGGTCTTCCATCCAATTTTGGACCGGAAGAAACCACGTGCCGTCCATGTGCAAAATATGCAAGGGTATTTTGGCCCATTCCCTTCTACTCCTTCTCCACGGAAAAAACCATGCCTTGGAAAAGGGATAAATTATTCACGGAAAGTATTCATGGAGCGGCGCAATCTCAGTCATCTATTTGTACAATCAATAATTGAGATTCGTTTCAATTCTGACCGGTTATAATTAATTGTTACCGGTTATAATTAATTTTCAATCGAGACTGTCCAATTGAACGTGCGCAATTGACCTCCTTAAAGTCTTTTTTACAAAAAATAGTCCACAAATAAAGATTTTCTGCTTGGAAAAATCCCCAAATCGGTACAAAGAAAAAGGAAGTATCTTTCCCCAACCTTTCACGGTACATCAAAGTTATCTATGGATCGCGCTTCCATTTTCACCTGAAACTGCACCTACTTGGTCTTGGCCTGATCAATAAAAAGGACCGAAACGTAAAAAGGGGGGGAGAGAGAGAGAGAGAGAGAGGAGAAGAGTCCAGAAGACAAGGTCGTTGGTTCTCTGCGAAGATGAACGGCGGTGGCCCATCTGGTTTCAGTACGTGTTTCAACTTTTACGATTATCGGCAATACTTGTTTAATCTACCAGTTATGCTTGCTAATTCGACTTATTTTTTTCCTTTTTTGCGACATAGACAATGCCCCTGTTGCAAGAACGCTAGTTATTGCTTGCGGCCTCTTCACGGTCATATTTGGGATCCAAGGCCGTTCAAACAAGCTTGGTTTATCGTATCAGGTGTTTTCCCCATCTGGGTTCTTCGCCGTTTGCCCACTTGTTCTTTTCGGTGTTCCTCATTTAATTCTTGATGAGTTATTGCTATCAAGCTATGCAAATCGTTTAAATTGCGAAGGCCTATGCGTAGTTGTTGGAGATTTCTTAGATTGCACCTAGTTTGACTTATGTTTTCGTGAGTTTTACGCGTGGGGAAATTGTTTGGTTATGTATTTTATTTGTCTTTACCATTTTGGAGGTCACCTGAGTCGAGTAATTTTGACCTGGGATGTCATTGGGGTTTTAGACTTTTTGCTGAATGAAGATGGAAACCCTTGTTCATTATTGGAATTATGACACTCCGCAAGTTAGGTTTCTGATACTTATAGGCTTTCAGATGTTTCGCTTTGGGTCTCTAGACCCAACGTTTCTCTCTGCACAGATTCCCCAATAAGTTCTCTCTCTAATTATTTCTCTCATTTCTCTATCTATCTCTCTCCACTCATTACCCCAAAAACCTCCCCAAAACCCAAACCAAACAAAGCCAGTGGGGTTGGCAGGCATTTGAGAAAGAATTTGGAACTCTACCCTCCTCTTGTTCCTTTGTGTGTGTGTATAAATAAATTCTTGTGATGATATTTGATTTCTTTGCGTGTCAGACTGAATGCGGTTAGATAGACCTGACTCAAACTTGTTTTTTTTTTTTTTTTAATCTATGTTTAATCGAAGATTGTTTGCCTGTATGGCCTACTTGGTTCTTTTGTTTCTGTTTTAGCTTAGTGGTTGTGCTCTTGATGTTTCCAGCTTAATGTTGTGTCCTTTCATGGTACTCTTAGGAGTTAGAAACCATACATTTTGACTCCCATATGCAGAAGTTACTTTTTGTCAGGGTTTTGTTCCCTGGTCTAGTTTCTATGATTCCACCTAACAATTTTGAACCTAGTGCTTGAGTTTCAAGTTCCTTTTATGATCATTTCTCTTCTTGACGTTTCTTTGGAGAAGAACTTGGTGCACATAGATAGCTTCTGATCGAATCCAACAGCTTACGCTAATAGGCGGAGAGGTCCCAAAAGTAAATTAAGTGATCAACCATACCATACCCAACCAATATGGGACTTGCATCATCTAATGCCCCCTCATTTGTAGCTGCTTCTCAAGGTCTGTCTCTGTCACATGTAGCCTATTTGTTGGGTCTATTATCATAGAGTGAGAATTGTTTTTTGTTTTTAAAACGTGGAATGGAATGGACCCCACTCTAATACCATGTGGAAACTTTGAATTTAACCCAAAAGCTTAAGCTATTTGGTGGAAGAGGTCCAATATTATATTAAGTGATCACACAATTCATACCCAACCACCAACCAATGACGGACTTATATTATCTAACATCCTCATGTGCAACCACCGCTTTTTGGGGTCTATCACGTGTAGCCTCTTTTGTTAGGTCTTTCTTCGTGAGAGATTTTTTATTTTTTAAAATGTGGGATGGTATGAGTTTTGCTTTGCGTTGGATCCAAAGTTTGTACAAGGGGTTCTTATTTCTACTGTTCATGGTTAACTGGAAATGGAAACAAAATGAAGGTGGACATCTTGAGAAATTGGTTGTAGCATATGTATTCTATTGCTGGCCTCGTGGTGGTTCCATACATGCCTTTAATACATTTAGCTCTTTTGTCCTTGCACCATTTCAAAGAAGGTGATGGATGAGGTTCACAAGGTAGCCTTGGTTTGGGATAGGGCATACCAAGTCCTCGTACTAGTTTTTTCCATGGCCTAATATTGTTGCATGGATATGAAGACGCACACATGTATGACACTACAACGGCATGTTAGTTCGAAAAATCATGAAAATCTTCAATGCTAAATTATTGTACTTCATTTTCTTGTCTAAAATTTAAGATATATCGGGGTATTATACTTCTGTTTGTCCTCAAAAGTATACTCGTCCAAGAAATCACTTAATTTCTCCTTAAATGAAATTTTGGATTAATGACCCGCTGTATCCCTTTCTTCTTCAGAATTAAAGAAAAATCAATATAGAACCTGCGGGGCGGTTCCGGGGACACCTAAAAAACCATCTAAAAAAACACCCTAAAGTTCCCAATCAAATTTTGATGATCCGAGCCGCGCAATGTGATCAGAACATGATTTAAGAGTACCTGCGAGAAATCAGCAAAAAAAAATGACGGAGAATGACTTGATTTGAGCAATTTTTAGCTTAGATTTGATGAACGGTTCAATTGAAAACTGCTCAAAACAAGCACTTCCCGGTCATTTTTTGCTAATTTCTCGCGGGCACCCTTAAAATCACACATTCTGCACACATTGAACGGTTCGGATCATAAAAATTTGATCGGGAACTATGAGATTGAGATTTGGGGTATTTTTTTTAGATGTTTTTTTTAGGTGTCCCTGGAACCTCCCCGACCTACCTGAATACATCTCGGAAGTAAACTGCAAACTGAACTTCAAAATCTTCAGGTTAGTGGGGTTCTTGAAGAAAAGGGCTGTGAGATAACATAGAAAAGGTTGAACCGTTGAACCGTTTATATGTTTGTTCATATCTTTATGTTACATGTATGATGTGCCAATTATCTTTCGAATAGTGCTTCTTGGTTTGCTTATCCAGAGCGTAAGAATGTTTAAAACTATTACAATATGCCTACAAAGATGTTGCATACTGTGTTGTTTGCATGCTATGTTCTTGCTTCTTGGTCACATGATAGAAGGTTTGGTAAGGTTTCCCATCTTGGTCTTCGAAGTTAACATATGTTCTTACCGATCTAGTTTCTGCTTTTCAATTTTTCCTGTTGCAGGATATTTTCAAGAATCTTCAAATCTGGAAGTTAGTTGTCTCGAACTTTGCATTTTCATCTACACCAGAACTGCTTTTTGGGCTATATCTGCTGTACTACTTCCGGGTATTTGAGAGACAGATAGGTTCCAATAAATACTCGGTAAGTATTTATGCATCAGTCAAGCCAGAACTAATCCTTAGCTCTTTGTTCTACTATTTTTCAATCGATTGGAATAACCATTATCTACTATATGAGCCTAGTTGCAGAAGATGGTATTGTTAGTCTACCATTTTCATGTACATCAACAATTTGATATTTTGATGCAATAAATTAGGGATCATAGTACTCAAAGAAATTTCCATTAACATCTTGTCGTCATTTACTTATTTTATTATGTTCTATACAAAGCGGATTACATTCTTTTCGTCTTAGGGGTCTCAGGTTGGTGGATAAGAATTGTGTTGGTAGAAGATCTTGATTGAAGGTTGGGTTGCTAAAGGTAAAAAAGTTTTTGACAAAAAAAAAAACAGTTTTTGAAAAAAAAAAGAAGGGATTTCAAACTGTTTTTTTAAATAAATTTTTGGAAAAAACAGTTTTCTTAAAAAAAGTTTGTGTATAAATAGTTTATTTAAAAAAATAATTTGTGTAAAAAGAGTTTGTAAAACAACAGTTTTGAATAAAAAAAACTGTTTTTGAAAAATCGGTTTTTATTTTTTTTAAAAACAGTTTTTAAATAATTTTTGAAAACATTGTTGAGAGAGAGAGAGAAGGTTTTTGTGCGATGATGGGTGTACTTGATGGTGACATGTGGGGTCCACTGAATTTTGTTATTGGCAAAAGATTGCTAGTTTTGATTATCCAAGGGCCAAAATTTGGTTAGTTGACTAGAGGTTGCTAAGTTTGGTTATTCCAATATGAACACTTTTTTTTAACTAACATTGCTAACCTTGGGAACATTTGAGTTTTGGTTAGGCCATTGTGGATGCTCTTAGTCTAGTCCTGCAAATTTGCCTAACCTGAGTTTGTTAGCCTAGTTGGTTATCAAGCATGTCTATGACCATGCTTTCGGCTTTATTCAGGTTTTAACGGGCCCTTCACCCCAATTAGGCTCAGGCCCTGCACATGGTCATAAATTGTACACGCGCCTGCCATGAACACAATTTTAAGTAGTGCATTAGGTTTTTCAGAGTTACCACGGATGCTAATGGGCATCCTACCTTGGCTTTTTTGTTGATACTGGATCTGCAGAAGTGGATGCATGATTGGTAATATCCTCCCACTGCGGAAAGGAGTGGCCTGAAAAGGCTTCAGTTGGTCACCACCTTTATGAAAGTCGTTAAAAAATCTGCCTCAGCGGTAGGTCCACTGTAGATACAAAGCAATAAATGGAAGTGTGTATTTCTTCTACATTTCCCTCCAAGTTGGCTTCATCAATTGGTGAGGTAGAGGGGATATTGTCATTTCAATGAATCCAGATTGCTTCAGTTGAGGTGATTAGATGTAGGAGCATCAATCACAGGACGTTTGGAGGCAGACTTAATCTTAACATTTGTTGGGATTCAATCTTCATAGTCTACTCTATTTGGTGGAGTCTTGGGTGCAATTCAGCCCAAGCACAAGTAGAAAAATCTTTGTTGTGATTGTGACCAATACCATATCCTACATTCGTAACATAAAGACTGCAGATTGCATTCTGTTAGTGAATTCATCTTGCTTTCTTAGTTTCATTTGTGAACTTCATCTTGCTGCTATTTATGTGCCCACGAAAAGTTCAGTTTCATAGCAATAATTTCATCATGTGCTTATGTATTGCCAAATATCTGTCTTGAGTAAACTTTACTTGACATTCGCGTTGGTTTTGATCGATGTTTGGGCATTCTTTTCTAATGATGAACGCTTCTTTCTTGCTACAAATAGAATTTGTTTTGAGGAAAATGGCAAATTTGGAGCTATTATATAGTCTTGCTTATTTACCTTCTGTAAATTGGCATGGAGTACCTTATCTAGTACCTGGTTCATGTCGTGCAGGTGTTTGTCATGTTCTCTATTATTGTATCTTTACTATTTGAGGTCCTTGCGTTAGGCTTTCTAAAAGGTATACACTTTTCACAACTTTTGATGCTCTTTTATTTTCTGATTATATGCTCCATAGATGCCTTCTACGGCTTATCTTTTATGTCCTTTATTGTTTCTAGTTTGGATTTTGGTCTGAGTAAAACTTCTTTGTTCTTGCTCTCCCTCTTTTTTTGGTCTGGGTGATTTAGGATGGGTGGGTTTGAGCTATTAGGTACACAGGTCAGATTGGGTTGGTTGGGTTCATGGTGGATTGGGGGGAAAAATGACAGTCTATCTGAACTGCAATAAATTGCGTCTAACCCACCCAATGGGCTCACTCTCTCACACAGGTCAGGGTTAAAGGGTTTTCGCGTTAACCTTACAAACTAGTGTAAATGGTGAAATGCCTCTTTGATGCTTGTACTTTCCTGAACAATCCATTGCTGATACAGCCAACCATCGTATTCATCATATCTGCCCATGAAACTACCATGCGAACTCCTCGTTCCTTTTCCCCCTCTCTATCATAAACTGGTTCCCCGACTAAAAATTTGCGGGACCAATCTTTCACCAAGAAGTTGCAGATAGTGTAAGAGCTTATCCCACATTGATTAGTTATCATCTCCAAACTAGTATGTGGGCGGACAACCAACAACCTCTCCACTGAATGCTTTAACAAACTGCATTACGTGCTAGGTTGTCTTTTCCTGTGGCTTGTCTTCTTCAGCCTAATTAATTGAATTGTTTGACTGTTTAACTTGATCATTTGTGTGATGTTTGTTTGATAGTAATCTAGTTGACACTAAAGCTTCTTTGTCTGATAAGTTTTCAACTCTGTGGCTGTTATATGCCTGCAGATTCCACCTTGAATGTGCTCACCTCTGGTCCCTATGGTGTTATATTTTCTTCATTTGTACCCTTTTATCTCGACATTCCAGTATCAACTCGGTTTCGTGTATTTGGCCTCCGCTTCACAGACAAGTCTTTCATATATTTAGCTGGTCTTCAGGTAAGCAAAATACTTATCTGGTACATGGGCGAATTCATAATGCATAAAATATTCTTTGCATCCGTCCGCATCATAACATTAGTTTGTATCTTGCAGCTTCTTCTGTCATCCTGGAAAAGATCTATTTTGCCAGGAATATGCGGCATCCTTGCTGGTGCCTTATATCGTTTAAATGTCCTTCACATCCGCAGACTGAAGGTTAGGACATGCTTTGTAACTTTTATGAATTTGTACACATTATTATTTTCTATATGCCTGCTTTTGTTAACCTAATTTACATATTTACCCTGTAAACTGTGTTGGTTAGGAGCATGTTGAATCTGTTTGGGCCGTACATGAGTATTGAGTTTGCTGCTCAGAAGTTAAAAAGCTTAAATGAGTTTTAAAGCAGTCCAGTGGAAATTTAAAGGCTTCTGATATTGTTGACAGAAGGTTCAATGAATGGATGTTGTGTTGTCTATCAGTAATTGGTATTCTGTGTTTGCATCTTGGTTGCAGATCTGAAGGTCACGTTTTTCAGACTGGATACAGTTGTAGATTGTTCCAATTTAGATAACAACTCTTGAGTTATCTGCTAAGGATGGCAAATACAGGAGATATATATTTCTTGTTTATTTCTATTCAATTGTTACATTCCTTTAGCATATTGGGAAAATGCTGTTATGGTATCACTTAAATGGTCTGGAGGACAGTCTGGCTTTTAAAGTGGGACTGTGGGAGCATATCCCCTTAGATGAGGATTTTGAAGACCCATTTTTTGACATTGCTTTTGACCGGTAGGTTGATATTGCCGGAAACAGTGAGTATGTTAAAAGACATCTATGACTAAGCAACTATTTTTCTTGTTTTCAGTTTCCAGACTTCATTGCCTCATTCTTTTCGCGCCTTTCTTGGCCTTCCATGGGGAGCACAGTAACTGCAGCACCAAGTAGAAATGTCCCCAGAAATATACCATCCTATGCAGCTCGCCAAGTGGAGGCAAGTATTATTTTGCGTTGGCTTATATTACATATGATGATTCATACTAAATATTTTTCATTGGGTAAAAGAAAGACAAGGAACAAATTAGGAAAAACTGAATTTACTACTTTTTTCCTCCACTACCAGATACCCCTTAATGGTAGGAACTGGCCGTCCATTTTTTTCTCGATTCTGACTAGACAACCCAGCATCCAGGGTGGGGCTGGGGGTTTGGAGTTGATGATGTGCATGCAGAGAGAGACATCACAGATTCAGAACCTGTGCTTTTCACTGATAACTTGCGCATAAAATACCATGCATAAGCCTAGTAGTTGGAAAGAGATAAGCTGTGGTTAGTTTCTGTATACGAGTCTGAGAGACTATAGGCGTATATAAAATACAAGCATGAATTTTGTTCTTTAGTCCACAGTGACTATAGATAGGTGTTAGTCCCTTTTGCCTTCTATTCCTGAATTCTAATATTTTTTGCTAGGACTAACTTTTACAGTTCATTAGCTCAACTTGGAAACATTAAAGGTTAACCGTGTCTTGATGAAATATTTTGGTATGGTTCGGCAGATGAACAGCAAAGGGAGTCCATAAAATTTGCTTTGATGCCTATGAATAATTGCATTTTATTACTGCATTCAATGATTTCCTTTCAACCTCTGTTTAGTGGATAAGCATAAAATCATTCAGTAGGAAAGGGACAGGTAGAATCATTCATTGTATTCTGAGACATAGTTGCTCGCTAATTGCTATCTGCTTGAATCCTAAGTTTCAAATTTTCTTGTCAACGGAGAAGGTTCCTTACTCCCGATGTCATTTAGAGCAAATTGCTTGTTGTGAAGTTAAATTTATCAATGGATTAGCTTTTCATCAATATGGTATTTCCCCTAAGTTCAAATGTTCTTAGTAACGGGTCAGACTCCTAACTTCCTGGCATTTAGAGCAAATTGCATCTTGTTGTGAAGTAAATATATCAGTCGAATAGTGTGCTTTTGAGAGTCAAAATGCGTTACTACAGTTCTCTCCTCTCTGCATTTTATTTTTGTACACTTAGAACACGTCTAAAGCCAAAAGACTAAGACATATTTACAAGCAACAGTGACACTTGGCTTCCACAAAAAAAGTCATGCTGCTCAATATAAAAAATTGGAAGTTAATGTGGATATGTTGATGTCACTCCATAATCCCGGTTTTGTATCTCTTATTTCTTTATTTGGTTTTCATTTATGGCTGAGGCCTGGCGAACTTGAGGGTGTTCATACTAGGTAAGCTATTTTTATTAAATAGTCTTGGGGCAATAGAATGAATCACATCCACCTTCCTACTTGGACCACCCTCCGAATTTTAGGAGTCAACTAGGTAACAATTATTATTTTGTTTCTATTTTCTGTTTTTGTTTCTTTCCCATGAAGAAGGATATTTCATGGTCTGTTGAGAAACTCTATATGCTTGGTCACCTGTCCAGTGATTTGTCTTTAACTATCCTCAGTTGAGGAGAAGGAGGTCATCGTGGTGAACCTCAAGCAATGGGGGATACCATCAGCTTGCTCAAGTCAGGTGAATCAGTCTCTCCACAGAAAAGTGAGGCTCTGAGGGAAGGCTGCCTAATTATTGGTTCCTTGTGCACATTGTACAACTCATAGTTGAGAAATGTTTGATAAATCATCATACTGCAGATACGGAAGTAATCACGATATACTGGAATCGTTTGGAGCTTTATTCCTTTCCAGTTGAACTCTGGTGGCACGATTTCATAATGCCTTGAGGTCAATCCTCCCCAGACTTCACCCCATTAATGCCTTGAGGTCAATCCTCCCCAGACTTCGCCCCATTTCTTGTTGGCCCATGCCCAGGCGCCCAAGACAAGGCATTTCGAGTTCATCACTAAGTTGGGGCAGCTTTAAGTTTGGGTATTTTTCCTTCTGTGTCCCTGACTAATAACGGTTCACTCTTCCAGAGCCATTTAAACATAGGATTCTGAACAATGTAATTCCCAATTTGAACCTTGTGAACTTTTTTTTTGGTAAAAGAGATTTTATTACCAAAAAGGAGACAAGATACAAAGGGAAGCAAAGGGGCATACCCCTGATCACATCACGAAAAAACAGACCCAAACTGCACAAAAAACAGAAAACCTGGACTATACATACAGCTCAAAGCAAAAATTTCCCAGAAATATTCCAGGCTTTACAAAGGTCTCGATTAACACTATTACTGCCCACTTTTTGCCAAGAACAGACTCTATCCCGAACGTCAAGAACAAGCTGCTCCATAGTGCCTTCAAGATTAGGGTTTTTGTTGCCAAAAATGCACTCATTCCTAGCCTTCCATATGTGATTAGGGTTTTTTGAACCTTGTGAACTTGTATGCAAAGTTCACATAGTAGGTGCAAGAATATCTCATCAAATATTCTGCTTTATATGTTGTCATATGAACTTTCTCATGAATTTAGATAAAAATATGTATAGATGTTGCGACTGCTGGTCTGTTTTCGGTCAAGTTAGCTGTATGTTTTTGCCAATTTCAGGCAAGTTACCCGGCTGCTCCCCCGGCTTCCACTGCAGAGCCAGCAGAGGACTCTATAGCGACATTGGTTTCAATGGGTTTTGATAGGAGCTCTGCGAGGCAAGCGCTTATACATGCCCGGAATGACCTCAATGCAGCCACTAACATCCTTCTTGAAGCACAATCACACTAAGTGCATGGCTGATGGAGGAGGAGGCGGCGGCAGCGGCGGTTGATCAATCGTTATCTGATCTCACTTATAACCCCAAAAAACAGTTGCTATAGTGAATCTTCCGATTTCTCTGAGATCAAATTGATCCAGTGCTCTAGGAACCCAATGAGGAACTCGGAAATTATTTTACTTATTCAATTTTTGTTCTCTTTTCATTTAGCCCGTATATTAGTAATCTTAGGTGCGAGTTTCAATTATATCTTTTTGCATAGTTATATTAAGCTTAACATCAGAAGGATGTAAGTTGCACCTCTTGATCTGCATGCTTTCTTGTGAAATATATTAAGATATGCATAGGTACATTTCCAAGTTTCAAGCATATGCATGGTAAGTTACACCACTTTTCACATTACTTTGAGCAGTTTAGTTTTGACATTTTGATTTCAATCCTTGATTTAATTACTACTTCCTCCGTCCTCAAATAAGAGTCTAGTATTTCATTTTGGATTGTCTCCTAATAAGTGTCCATTTGAAAAAGGTAATGAATAGAAGTTTGTACAAAAAAGGTACCGTAATGAATAGAAGTTTGTACAATTATCTTTTGGGCAAAGTACGGATTACCTCCCCATGGTTTGAGCATTTGGCAGATGACCTCCCTGAGTTTTATTAATGAGCAGTTCGCCTTCTCATGGTTTTGGAGTAAAGTGCTACCGTCAAATTTTCCATCCAAATTGACGAGAGGTGTAAAACACACGCCTATTTTGAGACTGAAAATAATTAAATAAAGGCATATTTTGGTGTAAGATGACAGAACTATCCTTCTCCATTATCTTCCCCAACAATATCCTCACAAACAACACTACACTCTCTGGCCCCATTGTCCACCTTGTCCAACACATTGAAACTGGAAGCTTAATCTGTGGAGGGAGTGGCCTCAAATCAAAAGCTTGAACCATCTCCTTCAATGGCCCCTGCTTATTTGCTAAAAGGGTTGTGTATGCGATCTTTAATTTTTCTTTGTCCGCTCTTTAATTACTTTGGCCACGTATTAGGAACCCAGAAACCCATCATCATTGCTGCAGATTTCAACGTGACTGCCCACGGAAATATCCATAGGTGGGTTTGGGGAATTTCTTGAATCTTGGTTTGTTTTTCAGAGAAAATTTGGGTTGTTTTTCAGAGAAGAGCAATTGGTTTTAGCCCGCCACCTGTTTGATAGAAGTTCCAAACTTCCAATCCAATTTTCCATAATAGATCAGAAGGATTTTATGCCACCAGAATCACCTAAGTAGTCAATAGAAATGGGATCCGGACTGCGGTCAACCTTCCCTAGAAACAAACTCTTCCCAATTCCCATGATGCTTGTCAGCTTACCTCCTTTTCTTTTTTTTAAATCACGAATCCTTGACAGCTTCATGTTTGTATTTCTTTTTCTATATTTTTTTTATTTCTTCAAAAAGAAAATAATTTTTACACTCCTTTTTTTTTTAATAAATGCACTATATTCTCTTCTAGTGAAAAAAATTACACATTGAAGTTTCACTAAATAACAAATTATGAAGTGCATTTATCAAAAAAGAGAGTGTGATAATCACTATCCTTCTTTAATGTTGTATTTATGGTGCTCTCATCCTTGAACAAAAGATTTAAAAGTATATATCCAAGAATGTTACATCTAAATGCACTTCACCTTTTTTTTTTTGTACATGCATGGATGTACCCAAAAAAAAATAAAAATACATGCATATAATTTTGTGGCATACAAGTATTTACGGTGCTCTCAACTTTGATACATTCAATTGATTATTTTTAGTAATCAACAATGTATTAAGTAATTGAATTATCATATGTTGTGTACGTTGTAGTAATAATTTTGACAACTATTTGTGGTGTTGGTTCCATAATGGCATGTTCTAGCATTTTATAATGAGCATATGAAGGGCAAAGCTGGAAAATTAGCAAATTTCATACTTCAGCTCTTTATACTGATCAAACAGCTTAACGAATTCAGTGTATAACAAACAGCTTTTTAACTTAAAAAAATTAAAATTCAGTTTTTAGTTTTTAATTTTCAGTTTTATCAAATAGCCCCCGTATTTTTTGAAATAGGTGTATAAATTATGAATCATATCCTTTTGTTTGGATAAAGAATGTAATATTTTACGACAAATTGTGCGAATATATAAATAAAATAATGCATAAAAATATATAATATAATTTAAAAACATAAAGAAAAGACGCTTTGAGACGCTCTACATTACAGTTTTTCGGAATTATGATCGCTTTCGCGTTCTCGTACTCGCACCGCACCGCACACCCTCTAGAGAGAGGCACATACATAGGTACAGATCAATGTAGATAGATTGAAGGACATTCTCCCCACTTGCACATAAACTAACTTTGACATAAAAAGGTTGTCAATTTACGTAAAGGCAGTCCAAGCAAATTGAAAAACCCCAGGTTGCAGCTGCGCGAATCAGAAAACGCGTCAAGATTCCGGTGGACTCAACAGCACTCCAATCCACACTCCAATTGCCACACACACACACAGAGGGAGAGAGATTCTGGAATGGCATGGCCTTCTCTCTCATCCCCCCAGCAATCTTCCTAACCCTCATCACCACCGTCCTCTTCTTCCTCCTCCTCAGACCACCTTCCCCAAATTACCCCTCCACAACCCCCTTAACCCCCCATAGGTCCCTCCTCAACACCTCCTCCCCACCCCCCCTCTCCTGCTCCTCCATCCACCAAATCCCACCCCCCCACCGCTGCTCCTTCTCTCTCCTCCACTGCACCACCGACACCCAACTCATCAATTACTTCTCTCTCCACTTCTGCCTCCTCCACCAAACCCCTTCTCTCTCCGTCCCCTCCCTCTCTCTCATCGTCCTTCTCCAGTTCTACCTCCTCGTCCGGACGGCCCAGGACCACTTCTCCCTTACAGTCACCAAGATATCGACCCACCTCAATCTGACGCCCAGTATCGGCGCCGTGACCCTCCTGGCCCTCGGGAACGGTGCCCCGGACGTGTTCGCGTCGGTCGCGGCCGTCCGGGGTGGCAGCCCCAGGACCGGGTTTGGAGCCATCCTGTCGGCCGGGACGTTCGTCTCGGCCCTCGTGGTCGGGTTTGTGGCGATCCACGCGGCGCCGTTTGCTGTGGACCCGGCGCCGTTCGTCCGGGACGTGCTGTTCTACCTGGCTGCTGCTTTGTTCTTGTTCTGTGTGTACTTGAGTGGGGAGATCTTTTTGTGGCAGGCTGTTGGGTTTGTTGGGTTTTACGTGTTCTTTGTGGGGATTGTGTTTTGGATGGATTTGGGGATGGGTGGTGGGGGGAGGAAAAGAAGAGGTGAGATTGAGAGTGTTGAGGTTCACAAGGGTGTGATAATTGGACAGGATTGTGTGAAAAATGGAGAGGAGTTGGGGAAAGTAGAGGGGGGAGGGAAGCAGGGTTCTCGTTTTCGACAAGTTTTTTGGCAGGTATGGTTGGGTTACAATTCTGATATTCTTGCATTGTTTTGAATCTTGATGTATGTATCATAAGTAGGAGTTGCTTTTTGATTGCCTGGTTTGTGTTCCATGGTTTAGTGTGGCCACCCTGTGTTGATGATAAAATGCAGGTTGGACTTAGATCCAACAACGTACTTTTTTTGGTAACTTATAGTTCTATTAAAGCACCACGCAACAAAAGATCTCAAGGGACTAGCCTTATGTACAAACTGACACAACAAGCTTCAACCAGAAGAAAGAACAATACCCAAAACAATTAGGGGTAAAAAAATCCTCTTGTGAACTCTACAAGAGGTAGCAATGCCTAAATTCTTACCGGAAGGTTTAACCCTTTTCCAGGAGCTAATACATCCACGAATGTCATCAGAATAAGCCTCTGTAATGAAGAAAATCCCTGCACTGTTGTTGAAAAATTCTACTGTTCCTCTCCTCCACAACCATTAGATGGTAGCTGCCAAAGACAACTTGAAAACAGAATGCACCATAGAGCCACCACCCCAAATTTGTTTAGTCCAAGCCATGACCCCTGCTAGATCAACTGGACCACTACTGACCCCATTACATAATAGAACTGAGTTCCTAACTTGCTGCAAAAAAGCACATGAAAAGAAGAGATGGGAATGGATTCATCTTCTCTAGCACAGAGACAGCATCGAGTGTCCACCTGCATTCCCCAAGAAACAAGTCTGTTTTTAGTAGACAGCCTTTCCAGAACAGCTAATCATTGAATAAATGCCCAACGTGGAGTGTGATGTTTAAACCAAATAACTTTGTACCAAGGAAAAGGAGGTTTAGGATCCCTAATAGCTTGCCAAGCAGACCTTACAGAGTATGCTTTTGTGGCTGTGAGATTCCAATGCCTGGGACATTAGGATAAAGAAAGAAATTAGTACCTTGCATGATTTCCATAATTATAGGATTCCTTTGTCTAGGCCAAACCCAGCTGTGCCCTTGGATGATGGAGCTGACTTTGGTGAACAGAGACCTGCCCAAATTGTGTTCCACCTGCTCTCCGTACTTCTGGTACAAAGGCCCAGAAGGGTGCCAATTATCGAGCCACAAAAAAGTATCATTACCATTCCCAATCTTGTAAATGATCCAAGACTGAACCTGGTTTCTAAGCTTCAAGATTTTCCTCATTGTCCATGAAACATTAGGAGGGATATTCATAGTCCAAACACATTTGTCTCTAATAATATAAGTATGCACCCACTTTACCCATAGAGTATCACTCTTCTTACTGACTGCCCGGAGGTGTCTATTCATAGAAGCCCTGTTCCAATCCTTCATGAGTTTAAAGCCAAGCCCTCCTTCCTCTTTGGGCACACAAATGTCTTTCCAAGATACTTTAGCCCCTGAGTGCTTGAGTTCAGAACCAGACCAAAGAAAGGCTCTGAGAAGTTGTTCTAAATCTTGAATAACTGATGCAAACCAAATCAAGGGATAGATTCATAAAAGAGATAAATCCCAAAATGGGATACAAGGAGCAAAAGCTCTCTATATTCTTTTATCAATATATCAAGAAGCAGAAGCACCCAAGTCTGATGCAGTAGGTTTAAGGGTATGTATGTCTTTTGAGTCCTTTGTAGTGGAGGATCTATAAATAGGAGTCTAGAGTGCTCATTAGGTAGTTTTTGATATATTGATAAAAGAATATAGAGAGCTTTTGCTCCTTGTAGTTAAAACTAGACTTAAATTGATTATAAGAATTATCAATACCTCCACGAGGTAGTAAACGATGCACCTTCGTAATCAAGGTAGCAACTTGTCTTTTCAACATCAACAATTGCACCTTATCGTTTAAGGTGGCAATTTGTGTACTCAACTCTTCAATCTCATTCCTATAACGATTTTGGTTGCCAAAGTTATCAATTCCATCACCATTATTCACCACCAAGCCTCTACCTCTTCCATCTCTAGCCCGATAAGCCATTACAACATCAACAACCAACTCCAAACAAGCAAATCAACCCCAAATAATGAAAACCCAGTCAACTCAGCCACCAATTTCAACAGAAACAACCCAAAAACACTTAATCACCAGTAATTATACTCGAATCAACAACTACGGAGCAATCTAGTAACAACCCAGCAAAGAAAATAAGGATTCGACACTTACCCACCTTAGATCTTGTCCGAAATCAGCAAAAATGGGTTGAAATCAGTCCGAAAACCCTCAAAACCCACGGATCTGACTTGAAATCACTGTAGCAGGCTCCGAAATCACTGTAGCTGTGCTTGAAAATCACTGTAGCAGTTCCGAAATCACTGTAGCTGGATCGAAATCACTGTAGCAGTCTCCGAAATCACTGCAGCAGCTCCGAAATGGTCCGAAACAGGCAGATCTGGGTTTGAAACTTCGATTTGAGTTCCGAAATGACAGATTCAAGCTCGAACAAGGCTGGGTGTTGTCGAAATCAACTGTTTGAGGTCCGAAACAGGTCAGATCTGAAGGTTTTTGGTTCGATTCAGGGCTGAATAGGGTCGAAATCGAAGTATAAGGTGTTGGGTTGGATAGATCTGAGGATTTGGAGTGATTTGCGGGCTCCGGCGAGATTTTCCGGCGCCGTTTTAGGTTTCCGGCGAGATTTAGATTTCCGGTGAAGTCTCCGGCGAGATGAACGGTTGGGATCGAGCCTAGAAGCTCTGATACCAAATGATGCAAACCAAATCAAGGGATAGATTCTTAAAAGAGATAAATCCCAAAATGGGATACAAGGAGCAAAAGCTCTCTATATTCTTTTATCAATATATCAAAAATTACGTAATGAGCACTCTAGACTCCTATTTATAGATCCTCCACTACAAAGGACTCAAAAGACATGCATACCCTTAAACCTACTGCATCAATAACTTTCTGGGGTAACATGAAAATAGAAGCCCAGTAGATCTGAATGCTAAACAGGACAGAATTAACAAGTTGGACTCTTCCTCCATATGTCAAAGACTTATTGGACCACGATTGAATTCTAGATAAAATTTTACTCCTTAATTGAGAACAATCACTAACCTTTGATCTGGATGAAATCAAAGGAACCCCCAAATACTTCCCAGGCAAAGAACCCTCTGGGATAGGGAGAATGGAATGTAACCTGGTTTTAGTAGGGATATCCACATCAGCATAAAAAATAGAACTTTTGAGCATGTTGGGTTGTAATCCAGGAAACTGATGGAATTCCCTCAGAGGCCTCAACAGAAAAGGAATCCTCTTTAGCACCACACACAACAAAGAGGTCATCAGCAAATATAAGGTGTGTTAATTGAAGGTGCTGGCATTTGGGATGGAAGCTAAAGTGATGCAGTAGGATTTAGGGGTATTGTTGTCATTTTATTGTTTTTAGTGTGTGTAGGGTTTTGAGTCTATAAATAGGTGTCTTGTGCCCTCATTAGGTAGCTTTTTGATTATTAAGGATATTGAATATATTGTTGAGACATAGTTCTCTCTCTACCCTTTGGGGTTTATCCCCTTGAATGGGATTTTGCTCATTTCTTTGAATTTTGGATTCCTTTCTTATTTTGGTTGCATCATTTGGTATCAGAGCTTCTAGGCTCGATCCCAACCGTTCATCTCGCCGGAGACTTCACCGGAAATCTAAATCTCGCCGGAAACCTAAAACGGCGTCGAAAAATCTCGCCGGAGCCCCCAAATCACTCCAAATCCTTAGATCTATCCAACCCAACACCTTATACTTCGATTTCGACCCTATTCAGCCCTGAATCGAACCAAAAACCTTCAGATCTGACCTGTTTCGGACCTCAAATAGTTGATTTCGACAACACCCAGCCTTGTTCGAGCTTGAATCTGTCATTTCGGAACTCAAATCGAAGTTTCAAACCCAGATCTGCCTGTTTTGGACCATTTCGGAGCTGCTACAGTGATTTCGGAGCTGCTACAGTGATTTCGGAGACGACTACAGTGATTTCGGAGCCTGCTACAGTGATTTCAAGTCAGATCCGTGGGTTTTGAGGGTTTTCGGACTGATTTCAACCCATTTTTGCTGATTTCGGACAAGATCTAAGGTGGGTAAGTGTCGAATCCTTATTTTCTTTGCTGGGTTGTTACTAGATTGCTCCGTAGTTGTTGATTCGAGTATGATTACTGTTGATTAAGTGTTTTTGGGGTTGTTTCTGTTGAAATTGGTGGCTGAGTTGACTAGGTTTTCATTCTTTGGGGTTGATTTGCTTGTTTGAAATTGATTGTGGGTATTGTGATGGCTCATGGAGATAGAGTTAGAAGAGGAGGTAGAGATATGGGAAATTTTGGTGATGAAATTGATACTTATGTCACAAATTGCGAGAGGAATGAGATTAAAGAGTTGAGTAAAGAAGTGGCTACCTTGGTTGAAAAGGTGCGACGTTTGCAACTTCCGACCAAAGGTATGGATTCTTTTAAGTATAACCATCGTGTTGGTGCTCCGCATTGTCATAGAGCATGTTCAAACAACATTGTGGTTAAACTTCCCATGTTTGATGGAAGCCTCACTCCTAAGGAGTTTGTAGATTGGTTGAATACTCTTGAAAGAGTATTTGAATGCCATGTTATCTCGGATGAAATGAGAGTGAAGTTAGTTTCTAAACATCTTCGAGGAAGAGCCTTTGATTGGTGGGAACAATTACAAGATAGTAGAAAAAAGAGAGGTAAGGGAAAGATTAGAGAGTGGAAGAAGATGAAGAAAATGTTTGAGGAACGATTCTTATCTTTCTCTCACTTTGCCAATGTTGGTTCTTTGACTAATGTTGCTAAGTATAGGACTTGTGGGAAGTCTTTTGGAGTTGGAGTACGAAGCACAATGGATATAAGTGTTGTCCCAATACAAAATCAACCTTTATTAGACACTTTGAAGGCTAGAAATTCTTTCACAAATGAGAAACTTGAACGCCTCAAGCAAGGAAAATCTAGTTTCAAGTTAGAGGTTGGTGAAAATGCTTATGAGAATCAAAGTAATGCCATTTTTGTTGAGGAGAAGATGAACTTCAACCCGGATGTGTTTGATGATGAGATAAAACATGGTTATTTCGACGACGCTCCCATCTTTGATGAATATCCTAATGAAGAACTTGAGGGTGTTCTTGAAGATGATTGTGTCTTTGAGATTGAAGATGTGCCCGTCTTTGATGAGTTTTCGAATGAGGAGTTTGGTGTTGATAATGAAGAGGGAATGCTAATTGATGAACTTTTGGCGGAAGGTTATGGAGAAGAAGGAAGTTGTGACCTTGAGATTGAAGATTACTCTCAAGAATTGAGTTTCAAGTTGCCTTTGGTACAAGACACTCGAATTGAAGAGTATGGGAATGATTTGGAAGCTCCACTATTTGATGAAGAGTTGGTTGAACCAAAGGTCGAGGATTGCTTCCAAGTGTGGCCTCATGGGGTGCCCCAATTGCAAGATGTTCAAGTTTGTGGTACATTGGTCCCCAAGTCAACACTTCTCTCCACACCCATCCCTTGGGCTTCACCAAAAGAAGCAGAAGCACCCAAGCACCCGTCCTTGCTTATGTGCCAAGAAATCACCCATTTACCATGCCTTTTAAGGCTCAACACTTCCTCTACATAAGTGACTACACTTGGTTCCAAAACGTCACAAGAATTATCAACCTTCGCATAGAGAAGCTTCAGCTTCACCACATGCCCAAGACTTTCTCGAGTGAACACCATTCCCAAAGGATCTTCAAGGTGTTCTAAATAGTCTCTACCCTCTTTTGGTAACTTTGTAGCTAGATGAGGTACCAACGCAACACACACTTGAACATCTTGAGCCATAGACCTTAGTTGCACGAAGCGGGGGCGGGGGCGGGAGCGGGAGCGGGGGAGCGGATGTACCCAGAAGCTCCCAAGATTGGGAGCGCCTATGTATATTTTATTATATATATATTTTTCTACATAATACCATATTTTTTATTTATACAATACCATATTTTTATTTATATAATACAGAAAATACATATTTTATTGTTTTTTTTTAAGATAACATTAGTTTTGGACAATTATGGGACAAAATATAATTTTTAAAACTTTAAACGGGGTAAAAATTGTTAATTTTGAACCTAAACAGAATAATAATGTAATACTCAGTAACTAAGGGGTAAAAACTGTAATAATATAATTAATATAAAACAGTACTCGTCTTCCTCCTTCAGCGTTAATCCCAAACCAAAAGCCCTAACTAAATCGATGGAGAGAGAGAGAGAGTGAGCCATGTCAGAGATCGACTTGAGAGAGACGTAGACGAGAGAAATTCGCACATCAAAGAACTCGAAATCAAAGAGAGTTTGTTCTCTGCTTCTTTCTCGCACTAGAAGCCCTAGACCAGGTATTATTTCTTCCTCTCTTCCTCTTCTTCTTTCTCTGGTCTCTGCTTCATCTCTCTCTATTCGTAAGCTCCCATCTCACGTAGGAGCGCGATCCCGTCTCAAGGGGAACGCGCTCCCATCGCGCTTCTTACTCAGAAACGCGGATTCGCGTTTCTCGTCAAGGAGCGCCTACAAAGTAGGCGTTTCCTGCAACTAAGCCATAGACAATTCAAGAGGCATCTCATAGAAGCAACTATCAAGCTTTGGCTCATTGAAATCTTCTAAAACGAGCGGGACATCAAAAGCAACCTCTTTCGGCTTTGGTAACATACCATTTCCATTCTCTTCTTGTGCTTGTTTGCTATCGTCCCATTGCAAGAAGCGAGGCTCATTGCTAATAAGAAGGGGCATTTCTTGTTCTTCATTGGAGCTTCCAACGTTCTCAAGTCCATCTTTATCACCATCAATAACCTCACTTGGATACTCATCATAGATGGGAACGTCTTCCACGTCAATATCCCCCTTTGAAGACTCGTCAAACATGAAAACTCTTTCAAATTCACCTCCAACATCTTCATTTGGAGACTCATCAAAGATGGAGAAATCTCCAAACTCATCTTCAATCTCAAAGGCGCAATCATCTTGAAGAACACCTTCAAGGTCTTCACTAGGATATTGATCAAAGATAGGAAAATCATTGAAATAACCGAGTTCCATCCCCCCTTCAAACTCATCCGAATTGAGGCTCACTTAAGTAGTAGTCTTGAGTCTTGTTGTCCAACTTGAGGACAAGTTGTTTTCTTTAGAGGGGGTGTATGATGCAGTAGGATTTAGGGGTAATTGTTGTCATTTTATTGTCTTTAGTGTGTGTAAGGTTTTGAGTCTATAAATAGGTGTCTTGTGCCCTCATTAGGTAGCTTTTTGATTATTAAGGATATTGAATATATTGTTGAGACATAGTTCTCTCTCTACCCTTTGGGGTTTATCCCCTTAAATGGGATTTTGCTCATTTCTTTGAATTTTGGATTCCTTTCATATTTTTGTTGCATCATAAAGGACTGATGGTGCACTTTATACCGAATAAGAGCTATGAATGCCTCCATAATCAATAAGAACAGGTAAGGGGATAAAGGATCCCTTGCCTAAGACCCCTCTTCCCAGGGAAAAACCCTTCAGTTCACCATTACTCATAATTGAAAACATTGGGGTGGTGACACAGTTTTTGACCCACAGAACAAATTGATCAGGAAAATGCATGCCCCTCATAATTTCAAGCAAAAAGTTCCAGTCTACTGAATCATAGGCTTTCATTAGGTCCATCTTAACGGCACACCTAGGAACTCCCTCAGACTTATGGTAGTTCTTTACTAACTAATGCAGATTGATTAGAACTGATTAGAGTAGGGAGGAGAGGTTGTAACCTGTTTGCCAGAACCTTAGTGATGGGTGCGATATTTTGATTCATCTGCCATCCTTTCTTCTTAGGCTTCGTTCAGTTGTCAGGAATGTATGTTGTACTGGAAAGTTATTCTCAGGAAAAGTTAAGTAAAGTGGAGTAAAGGAAAAGGAAATCTATTTTCCTGTGAGTGTTCATTTGACAAATTTTTTTTGCAGGAAAACTAAAGTTTAGTGGTTCATTTGTCGGGAAAAGACACTTATGAGAAATTTCTTTATTTTTATTCTTATGGCTATTTTTAAATAAAAGTAATTTTGAGAGCTAAATAATAGGCTTAGGCTATCATATTTCAAAAATTAACACATACGGAAAATATATTTTATCTAATGCAAAACCTTAACATGAAATGAAAAAATTGACTTTCAATTCCTTATTCAATTTGCTATTTTCTGAATGGTTATGGAAATCCCTCATTTAAATTGACATCCTCTAATAATCAACCGTACAAATGAAGTTTAAAAAATAAGTAGATGATAACTAAATAAACAAATGTTAAACAACCGTGCTTGGTTAGTTGCCGATACAAAAACTCACTGATAATTAGTTAGTACAAAATAAAATTGAACACAAATGACAAGATAAATAAATACTTTCAAAAAAAATAAACTACCAATCTTTTTCCACAACAATTATCTCAGAAAGCATCATAGTAGTCGAAATTGTTGTTGCTCACGTAAATCTCAAAGTGCCTTTCTAAAAACCTAATTCGTATTTTTTTGGTATTGGCGTCATTCACTTTTTTTTACCGGCCAATTATTTTGGCCCCACAATGGAGAAAACTTTTCCCGTGACGCAAAATCCTATGCTTTTGGCCGGATCACTTTTGCAAGAAAGTAAATCTTGCAGGAAAACTTAAAAACATGTTTCCCACAACTTTCTTGCCAACTGAACACTACAAAAGTTATGGGAAAGTTGATTTTCCCATCCTTTCCTGGCAATTGAACGGGGCCTTAGGGGTGAAGAAAGAGACCAATGATAGCTCCTTCACACAATAAAAGGGGTGTTAGGTAGTTGTTGATTTTCCAACCAAACTGTTAAAGAGTGTAGTATTTTGTGAGTGTTTTAGTGCAATTCTGTTTGGAATTGCAAGATATGACGACGACTGCCAGTGCTTTGGTCAAGTTGCTTCAAGAAAAACAATTGAGGAAAAGTGTTTTGTAGAAGCAGTTTTATCCACTAGTCATTGCTGGATAGCGCTAGATGTATAGTCTGTTGGATAACCCCAATTATCCGCTCTTCAGTGCTGGATGTGTAGGGTTTTTTGGTTTAACATCCTGATTACTTCAATCATTAGGTTTTGAGCATTCGAGCAGGAGGCATGAAGGAATATAAACCTTGGTTGCTTTTTAGTCACATTCAAGTTTTTCTTGAACATGAATCCCCTGATCTTAGCTCAGTGGTTATTACATGTTATCTTTCACGTGCTAGACTATTTTTTGATATTTTTGTAAAACCTTAACACAACTTAATTGGCGTTGCTAACTACCATGTCTGTGGGAACGCGTCCGAGGGACACAGTTTTCTTTTATCTAAATATGCATATTTCTAGGACTTTGATTCAATTACGGGAATTGTATACATTGGTTTTTATGTGGTCATAAAATTTAATGCTGTTGACTAATCTTCTTATGCCCTATTTCTCTTTTTGTGTGTCCACAGATCTCAAAAGTGTGGGAGTTTCCCGTCTCAGTTCTTCTAAAACTCACTATTCCTCAGACTTCACCTTCCGACTGGAACAGATTCTATCGATCCGCCAATATTGCTCTATGTCCGCTTGCCCTTCTCTTTTCTTGTAACTCATTCATGCCAGTAAATCATCCTGTCATTTTCCTCTTTCCAAATGCCCATTTGCCTCTTTGGCTAGTAGTTCTGTTTGCATGCTCCTCTCTTGCACTTCTTCACTTCATACTAGAAAAAGAGCCCCCCAAAACTGAAGAAATCTATGTAGTACTCGTATCATTTGTGATGAGTGTGTTTTGGATCTCCACTGTAGCCGGAGAACTCCTCAACTGCCTGGCAGCTCTTGGAGCACTCCTTAAGTTGCCTCCTGCACTACTTGGGCTGACAGTGCTTGCATGGGGAAACTCGGTAGGTGATCTTGTTGCTGATGTGGCAGTTGCTAAAGCAGGCCAGCCAGCAATGGCCATGGCCGGATGCTTTGCTGGGCCCATGTTTAACATGCTTTTCGGGCTTGGTACAGCTTTGGTAATACAGACTGCCGATATTTATCCAAAGGCCTATGAGTTGCATTTCCACGTGAGTATTGTGATGGCTTTTGTGTTTTTGCTTCTTAGCTTGATGGGTTCTCTGTTGGTAGTAACTTGGTACAGGTTCCGGGTACCTAGATTTTGGGGATTCTGCCTTGTCGGTCTCTATATTACATTCGTAATTGTGAGTTTAGTCATTGCCAAGTTTTCTGTGTGATTTTTCCCACCTGCCTTGAGAATGGCTTATCGATCATTGCTGAACTGGCAACATACTGACCATTAGTATAACATACATGGCAATTCAGTACGTGTTGTATCAGCTCATGAAATGCTAATGCCATGTTGGAAGATAATATGCTGTTTTGGTCCATCGGAGAAAGAATACGTTGACATCCCATTTTCTACCTAAATTTGAGGTCACTCCTGAAACATATGTATCTTGTATCACATAGAGAGATTTACTTTTAGGTGACTTGTTATAATCAGGGCAAGAAGATTTATGATCCTAATATTTCACCAAAATAATTGATTTTTTCCGCCTTTTCTCAGAATGGTCTGGTATGATGGCTATGTTACCTTGTGGGCATTTTGCTTGTTTCTGCATGTAGTAATTAAGGGTGAAATATGTGGTGCGGCTTTGGACCAAACTGACCTCCGGACTAAGAGTTCCGAAGTGCCCTGCTCAAAATCAACACCAACCCGTCTGACAAAGATTTTGGCCGGTCAGCGTTGACGGTCGTGGCAGCTTTATTCGGTTCAACAAAATACCTAAACAACAAATGGAAGATGGACTTTGAGAGACTGATTGTGATCAAGATGAGTTTCCTGAGTCCTGTGTCTCACATCTCAGAGAATCAGAGATTGATCAATGTGGGCATCGATCTGGCTTCGAGCTTTCTACCTCTAACTGAGCAAAACGTGACTGATTCCAGTTTTATTGATAACCTCAAACGGGATATTAGCTTAGTCGGGTGACTCGGGTTGCTATACTTTGCCGGCTCTAGTTCACTATTTAGTTGAATAGCTAGCCAATCTACTACTCTTAAATCAAGAAAGAAGAAATGCTAGTAAGGAGCATCATGTTGTTGAACTCTTCGAAATCGAAAATTCGCGTCGTACTCATTGATCATGTTCCTGCAATCTTGGTCTCTATGCTTGTTCCGAGACACTTATCGTGACAGAAGGAAAGGCACCATTCGCATTCAAAGTCATACACCTTGAAAACCTTAGGTTGCATTTTTGTAAACTTATTTTTCTTTTTCGTTTTGTGTGTTTTGTTCGTCATTTTTTAATTTTTGTTAGATTTGCGTAATATTTTTTGGATTAATCATCCATTTCGATGAGAGGAGTCTAAAAAGAAGTAAAAAATTATGACCAAAAGCAAAAAAAAAAGTCTTTTATAAACTTTTTTCAACATCAGTTTACGTTTTTATACTTTTCTGATTTCTTTCGTCGAGACGAAGGATTTATCCAAAAATTTACGACGGCAAATCAACAAAAAGCTGTGAAAAGTAAAAAAAAAAAAATACTAACTGAAAAAAAGTTTGAGACAAAAAAGTTTGGGAGAACGCAGCCTTAGCAAGATCGTTGTTCAATTCTTCGTCCTTGTCCCTTGATTTGCTTTAATCACCAATATAGTTGCTCAAATGAGGGTGTATAAAAGGACCAAAAATCAAGAACATCAACCATGTTCGTTTTGAGATTTTGGATTTGAGATTCCCTCTCTACGCACGGTTCATAATAAATTTTCTTTCAATTATTACTCTCATTTCTCTATCTATATACTACTCATTATCCAAAATTCCTTTGTTTCTGACATCTCCCCCTCCCTTACTAAAATAGAAATGGTTTGGGCTCTTAAAATTCCTGCTAAGTTGAGAAGTTTTCTTTGGATTTGTATGAATGGTAATATCCTTACCAATCACCAGCGTTTGATTTGTAATCTAAGTAGATAACGATACTTGTCCTCGTTGTAATAATGCTAGTGAGGATATGATGCATTTATTTTTTGATTGTCCTTTGAGTGCTAATGTTTGGCTTCAAATTCCTAGTGTCCAGGGAACCCTTACGTGTAATTTTGAAGGAATGGCTTTACAGCAAGGTCAACCACTCGAAGGCGAATTCAGGGGGTTGTTTTTTGAATGTCTTGTTATCCTTTGGAAGATAGGGCTATCTAGGAATAGGAAAGATTTTGATAATATTGATACTAATCCGAATGAGATCTGTTCTAGTAGTCATATTTTTGCGACTGAAATTGGGCATAGTTTTTCAGTCCATCGATCTCATGTACTAGCTCAAGACCTGTAAGACTTGTTTCATGGACATTCCTCAGGTACTAGCAGACTGAAACTGAACACTAATGACAGCAACAGAGGTAATCCGGGACCAGCTGGCTATGGTGGGGTTTTTTGGGAGGAGAGAGGGGATTGGATCCTTGGGTTCTTTGGAAAGCTTGAAGACTGTATAAGTTTGTAAGCGAAACTTTGGAGGCTGTTCAGGGGGCTCGAAATGATCCAACAAGAAGGGATGGATGCTATGGATGTGAAGTCGGACTCAACCGTGGCTATTGATTTGATTATTGAGGAACCACCTGAGAATTCACCCCACACAGTGCTCATCAAAGAATATAAAGTCCTCATGGATATAACAGAATGCACCCTTAGGCACATGTTTAGAGAGGGAAATAATGTGGCAGATAGGCTTACCAACATGAGAGTAGATCAAGAGCACCACATGGTGTCGCATATTATCCCCCGGATGACATTATCTCACTCCTGAAGGCAGATATGAGAGGAGTGGCTTTTGAGGGAGTGTAGTTGTGTTTTAATTTTCTTTGTACCAAAAAAATTATCCAAAATTCTAAAATTAAAATCCAAAAACGAACATGGTTCCATTATTGCCTCGAGCTTGGCCGGGCTCGAATTATGAACCCCAAATGCTCTCGAGAAGCCTTTTGTACACGTCAATAACAACAACATTTTGGTCTATCTTTTTGACAAAATCAGTATAGGTTAAGGGGAAATTATTACTTGCACTTGGAGCATCGCCATTTAGCGCTCGGTGCTCCAAGGACCTTTACAACTACACATTTACATGGAGCTCAAAATTAAGTTTATGACCCCACGAATGTGTGATAGTAGAGATTCGTGAAGCACGATGTGACAATGCTCCAGAAATAATAAATAATCACCGGATGTTAAGAGGGGATAGTTCTATAATTTTTTTAAACCAACCGAAAAATACAGATAATATATATAAGAAAACATTACAACTAAAGGGGAGACTGCCGGTTCTAAAATTTTAGTTCCTCATAAAAGTTGTGCTATTTTTTTTTCAAATAAAAAAATAAAGCATTTTTGTCCTTAAATTTACAAAAAAACAAATCATGCCATTCTAAATATCAACTCGTTCTTTGGTTAGGTGCGAAAGAAATTCAAATTTCTTGGAATGAAGTGTTTTGCTTTTTATTCGAATGGATTAAATAAAATTCTTATAAAAATTGATAAGAATTTTTTTTAAAAAATAAGAAAAAGCACAAGGAGAAAAAAAATTAGGCCAAGTGCCAACCACCCCTTAACATTTCCTTGGAGCTGTTCCGATCAATCGGAGAAATTTTTTGGTACCGGATGGGTAGATGTGCCGTGTCGACGTGGTGCTCGAGTAGTTTTTTTTTTTCAATCGTTATACATCAGCGGGGTTAGTGGGGTATTAGAGTTAGCACGGAGTCCAAGAGCTATCCATAGCTTGGGACCCAAGGGTGTTGTTCCAGCAGGAGTCGAACCCAGGACCTCCCCTTAGGGGAGAGATAACATACCAACTGTACTGGACAGTGGTTGTCTACTCGAGTAGTTCAGATGGCCCAGATTGAAACTCTCTCTCCTCTTTCGCTCTCATTTTTCTCTTTCCAAATCCGAATTGTCTAAAAGCAAGATGGATGGTCTGGATGCACCAAAAAAATGTCTCGACTCTGGTGTCTTTATTACCAAGAGGGCGACGGTCGAGTTGCCCAAATCTCTTCGTCAACACTGGCGTACTCGCTTCTCCCTTTCTAAAATCCTTGCGTACTCCTTCATTGCTCATCACTTCAATCAACCAAGACCTATGTATATTTCAGGCCTTGCGTATATTTCATGTTCTCTCTCTTCTGTCAATTTATTTCTCTACTTGCTCTCTGTTTCTATGTTGGTTTCCACTCTCATTTGTAAGTTGTTTATATTATATGTCCATCCCAATGATAAAAGTTCCTGATACTGGTTGTAGTTTCTCGTTCAAGTTACCTTTGGTGGAGGATTTGGTGCGAGTTGATTACTTTTGTGCTTTGGAGCCACACATGGTAGCAGTTTCCTTTCATTCAAGGGAGAATGTGTACTCTCTGTGTCCAGTTCACACTGTTTCCAATACAGATTGAAACCTGTACGAGACCCAAGAGATGAAACTTGATCAAGTTAGTCACTTAAAGGGTTGTCAATGTAAGTGCATTGTAGATGGCTGCCTCAACTTTACATCGATTTCCATATAGGTAGAGAGTGTTAGCCAAAAATCCCTCATTTTAGTACATTTTTTGAGCTCAAGGACATGCACATTTTGCAATCAAATATAAAGATAAACACCTTTTGCAATCAAACATAATGCATCTTTTGCAAAACTAGTGAAAGTTCACTAATAACACTGAAAGTTAGTGAAAGTGCCTAAAACCCTAGGGTACCGGTACCCTTAGAAAGTACCTAAAATTCCTTATCCTAGGGTACCCTATGAAAGTGCCTAAAACACTAAAAACCTATAATAGGAAAGTGCACCCTAAAACCATATGAAAGTGCCTAAATCCTAGGGTACCCTACCCTACGTTAGGACACCCTACAACCGTATAGGGTACCCTACCCTACGTTAGGACACCCTACAACCGTATAGGGTACCCTACCCTAGGGTAGTTTTGTCCGTGAAAATATGTTTTGGCCTTGTGGCTCAACAACTCAAAAAGTTGAAGGACCTCCACTGAAAACTATTTTGCTGGCGTCCTTCCCCTAAATGAAAACTATTTTACCGTACTTATGGCTAATTTTCCCGAAAAGAAAAAATCACATCCCACTGATTATTCTTCCAGATTCTGGTACATTATGTTTGCTATAAATTGGTTTTCAGGTCTTCTCCACATTGCAGTAGTAATAGTAATGAACTAAAGTATGAACACCCATCAATGCTGAACAGCCTGCTGTTGATGTGGCACCTCTGAGTAGCTTGCGCTACAAGGGTCATTTGTTGTCTCCAGTGAAGTTATGTCAATAGAAAGAGAAGCTCAAGCTGAGGAAAAGGAAACTTCTATGATATTCCTGTGCTTTCACCTGACTAGGGAAGACTTGGATGGCGCCTTTCCTTCGACAGTAGCATTTGGTGTCGAGCTGACTGGAAGCGCTGGTATGGTAAGCTGGATCCATTTGCGGGTTTAGTCAAATGTATGCGAAGCACATTTATTCATCGTGATTGGCATGTACTCATCGTCATTGACGGGAAATACCGTTATTTGATGTTGTAATGCCACACAGACTTGGTAGTGCCACATTTTGTACTTTCACAGGGTATTTTTCTACTATACCCATTTGCTTCTATTTGCACACTTTTTTTCATTGCACACCTTTACAATAAACCTGTGTTAGAAATAAGGGTTGTTGATTTGTTCTCAGTACACTCACTACAATTCCCTCAACATCCTTATCTCCAACTTGTGGAACCTTAACCCAGCTCCACCAACACCACAGTCTCTATCCCCTCCCCGCCATATCTCCCCTTCCCGGCTTTGCCCCTCTCCTTGTGCCATTGGTTTTTCCCTCCATGAGATTTTTTTTTTTGCAATTGCCACTTGCTCTCTTGATCTTCCCTGCCTTGATCTATTTGAGATTGCACCTGCCTTGCGATTTTCCCCTCCCCCAACCTGTAAGCGACAACCACCTCCCACTTGCGATGTCCCGTTCACTTCCACCTTTGATTCATCTCGAAGTCTAACAACCACATGTTCAGGATTAAGAATTGAGAAATCTTGTCTACGTCTGAACATTGGCCATTGGTTTGGCAAAATGAAGCTGAACATATGCGACTTGTTTAGTGCGTCCTGCTAGGGAAGAGTGTTTTGAATCTGGTGTTCATGATCAGAGTGGGGAGTGTTGTGCATGCTATCTGCTGAGGTTGGGGGTACCAAGGGAGGCTAGGGGAGGGAAAGCAAGGACGGAGGATGGGTGTGGGAAGGGTGGGGGGATGAGCTGGGAAATTGAAGTTTTTAATTTTTATGCTTATTGTCCCTTTTGGTAATTTAGGAAGCGGCAGTGTGGTATGCAATTTTAATTTTGGCATGTATACTGAGATGAAAATTTTACGCCACAACGTTACTATCTTAGTGGTACTTTTTACTTTAGCCATTGACTTTGTTTTCATGTGATGCCAACAGATTGAGACGTTCTCTTTAGTAGTAAATGTGTCGTTTAGAGTAAATAGCCTACAAATGAAACTTAATGAGCAGTGAGCACCTTTTGTATATCCCAACATTCACATTCACTTCATGGTCTTGAGTCTTCTAGACAGTAAGTATTATAGGAGGTGACAAGTTGTAAAAGCGAATAAAATCTAATGGGCCTCTGACTGTTGCTAGGTTGAAATTTAGGTTGCTTTAAGTTGCTGAGGGCCTGAGACATTCACTTAAGGAAAGAAAGTTTTGCATTCAAATTGAACATGGGAGCCAAGATTCAACATGCCATTGCTACTAAGTTGATCCCCAGTACCTTCATAAGCTCTGTTTGGTGAAGAGAATCAAGGTACCTTTCTTTGAAATCTGAGGATTTGAATATTATCTTAACTTTGTATGTGATTTTACAAATTCTCTGGTCAAAAGCTTCTCATGTATTCAGAAAAGATGTTTTGGTTGTAATGCAATAAGAACTTTGACTTAAAGATGGGTTATTCGGTGGTAAAAATAACTTAGCAACTGAAACTAAAAGCGGAAGTGTAGTGTATAGCTGTACAGTCATTTTGTTGTTGTTGTGGTGCCTAGGAATTACTATTGTTCGTAAGCAGGGTGGACATAGGGGGTGCAGGGGGTGTTCGGGCCCTTGCACCACTCCAAATATTTTCACGTATTATACTAGTTTTTGAGGTTAATTTGGAAAAATTGTATAGGATTGGCCCCTGCAATTCCTGTGGGTGCAAAAAATTTCTTAAAACTTCTATATACGTGTGGACAAAAATCATTAAAAGTTTGAAGTTATCAACCATTTTTTGGTCACATGTATAAAATTATGTGGCAACTACGTATGTGCACACAATCTAGTCTCTTCCGTTTACATAGGAAGTAACAATATACTTATGGAATATATTTTTGTTATCAATGTAGAATACAAGTGGTTCGGCCCCTGATATGTACAAGTCTTGCTTCCGCCACTATCCGTACTTTTTAGTGCTTGGAGTTTATTGAATATTAAAAGCAGTAGTTTTTTTTTTTTTAATTGGTTTCCATGAAAGTTTCAAAAGAACCATATGGATTACTTAGCCCGTGTTTGTGTCACTGGATTAATAATTCCCAGGATCAATAATCGTACCCCTGAGACAATTAATCTGTCCCTTTGATTTGTTCTCCCTCCTTCATCTGATGACCAAAGACAATCTTCTTAACTGTGTCTCATTCTTCATCCCGCTTTACCCATATATTGTAAAACTAGTCCTGTGCTAGATATTCATTCGTGCAAGTACTTGATTTGCCCCTAGTTGTCATTTTATGATCCTCCGACCCAGTTTGAGCATCATTCCCTGTAATATGGCCATATGGGTGATACAGACTTTTGACAGACAGTTAATTTTTTTAGGAAAGAAAAAAGTTTGGTTGAATCCATCCTGTAAAGACATTGATCGGCATTTAATGTTACTTAACTTTTCCCCAAAAAGCCAGATTCTAAAATAAAACATCGATTCTCTTGTAAGCTTTGTTCACACATAGTTTTAATTATCCGAAAGAAGTGTCCTACGGTATAATTCTGAACATATCATTAATTATCTCATTTGTCGTATATTTAGAAGTGCAAAAAGCGTTTGAATTCATATCACGTTTAGCTACAAAATGCATGCTGAATAAATCAGATGCCGGAGGATGAGATATGATCCAATGATGAGCCTTAGGAGCATTTACACGATAGTAAACTGTTGAGTATTCGTAGGATTTTAAGTAAGGGCTCAGTTGGTATTACCATGCGGTGGTTTAGAAGCATTATTTTGACAGTGCTTCAACCATTTTCTGTTTTAGCTTCTATTTTGTATTTTCTAACATTTTGTTTTTTTATTTTCCAAGATGTGGTTTAGGGGTTTGTAGAATGTATTATTTTTGTAATTTGGAGTTTGTGAGTTCAAGATATTTTAGGGGTATTTTCTGAATACTGATAAGAAAGAGCAATAAATGCATTAGTTAAAGAAAATCTTTCTTGATGGATATGCTTTGGTCAAACTTCTAAAAAACACTTGATGCAAATTGCATGCTATTGAGGGTCATTAATTGATACTTACCTTGAATTTAGACCTTTACGCAATCTGCTATCCTGCACACATTTACACACCCTTTTGAATTCAACTTGACTGTGAACTTCATGATAAATGTCCAAGATTGAACACCTCATATTGTGAAGCCATTAAAAGGGATTGCTATAGCTAAGGAGATTATGTTAACCTTTTCTAACTAACATTGTTGTTTATAATTGTATCCCAACCAGCCAGTCGCCTCCATAAGTTGATCCATTCTTTCTCTTGAGACTGTGCAATCAATTTGCCTCTGTAAAGCAAGTCAAAAGGTATCTGAAAGCTCTTCAATGGCATCTCCACACAGGTACTTCAATCTCCATTGGTTATTTCATTGTGATCCATATTCTGGAATCTGGATCCTTGGTGTATCCCAGCACATGCAAATGGGGGGTTGCAAGTTCTTGAGTCTATTAGAGCGGTCCTACTATGGTTAGTTGTTAGCACCAAAACTAACTCATGAGCTTGGACAACCACATAAAACGAACAAGCAAATTGTTTGGTTTAATAAAGTAATTGTTTTTTGAGTTTCAATTTATCTGTTACATGTTATTGAAGTCGTACAAATCGTTGGTATACTTCAGTCATTGACTTATATAAGTTATATTTATTATCAGTCTATTATGTGCTCAGTAAATAAAAAACCTCTTAATCAGGAGATTATTTCTTCTGCAAGTTACTTTAATTTAGATACTTAGAAGGTGTATCCATCAAAGTTCACTTTAAAGCCGTAAGTGGGAGTCACTCCATTTATTTACTGTGTGTACATTTCTTGCCCCTTGTAGCCTTTTGGTGTTTTTTTTTTCTTCCCTTTTTTTGAGCGCAATGTATTATTACATTGCTTAGTTCTCATATATGAAGTGGAGTTGGCCTTTGTTAGACTTTTTCCCACATCGCTCACCTAAGCCACCCAAGCTTGGTTAATATAATCTAGAGGCTACTTCATTTGTTTTGGATTGGAACCCTCTTAAGAAATCTAACACGGCATCAGAGCTAGGTCTTGGGTGGCCTCACCTAACGTGGTTGTCGATTCCCTGACCTCGTCAGTTCATACTGTTGGGATTTGTCCCACATTGGTTAATTATCTCCTCCAAAACTAGTATATGAGCCTGGGCAACCTCTCCACTCTTTGCCAATTGGTTTGGAGTTGGATGCTTTAACATGGTATCAGAGCTAGAGTTTCGGAGAATTTGATCCCCCTTGTTTGTGCCATAAGTGCACCGTTGTTTGTTGTGATCCAAGTGTTATGGATCCTTTGTTTACCTCTTCACGTGCGAGTCAGGGGTCGCACGTGCAAGGGGAGTGTTGGGATTTGTCCCACATTGGTTAATTATCTCCTCCAAAACTAGTATATGAGCCTGGGCAGCCTCTCCACTCTTTGCCAATTGGTTTGGAGTTGGATGCTTTAACACATACCTCCACGTACCTGGGCTGCAAGTGAGGGGGAGTGTCAGACTTTGTCCGACAGCACTCATCCAAGCTTGGTTAATGTAATCTAGAGGCTACTCCAGACTATGTCCGAAAGCGCTCATCCAGGCTTGGTTAATGTAATCTAGAGGCTACTCCAGCTATTGCTAATTAGTTTTAGATTGGAAGCCTCTAAGAAACCTAACAACCTTCAATTCACGATTCTTACGAGGTATTGGTGATTAGCTGTTGTATTTGAACCGTGAAGGTGAAATATATTCTGAATCAAACAGTTAGCAATCATCTATCTACGTGGACAAACTTTACATTTCCTCCTACTTAAGAATCAAAGGTCCATTTTTGTCCTCTTTTTTAACAATTTACCTTTTAAATTCATTCAGTCAATGAACCTGAATGGATTTTAGTTTGTGACTGCGTGTCGTTAAAAATGAAACCTCTGTTTTCGGAGTAGAACAAAGAATCCATTGCCTTGGAGACTTTCAGATTATCTAAGAATTTGATTTAATGTATGGGCATTTAATTAGCTGCTACGGACCATAAGGGAAGCTTAACTAGATTAACTTGCATGTGCCATATTGACGAGTGGTGTTTGGTTAGCAGTGATGCTGCATTTGGTTGTCAATGGTTTTGGGTGAGACTGGACAACTTTGTCATTGCTGGGGTGGTCGAAAAAATCTAGTTTGATATAGATGTCATGACATTTGGATACTTCCAAAAATGTTAGAAAAACACATGACTTACCTCCTTACCGTTGCTTTCATACTCAAATAAATAGATGGAAGACACCAGATAACCACCATTGAACCATTCCACCTATTCCCATTGATTGGCTCTTTGCTTTTGTTCTGTTCTTTGTACATTTCTTTCTATTTCAATGAAATATTTGTTCAATATTGTGCTTTGTTGCCTTCTCCCTTTTTCGTTTTGTTTTCGTTTATGTCTTTTCACCTATCAACTCTTCTAATGAGTACCTTTTTTTTCCAATTTTTTTTTAATATCTTGATGCACTATAACAGAAAATGTTAAATACTTTCCAATGAAAGCAATTTTAAATGCAACTAGTTCATATGCTTAATTGCAAGTGATTCCATTTCCGTTGCACCAAAAAAAAAATTGCAAGTGATTTGGATTCATGAAATACGAAAGCAAAGCATAAAGCCACCCTTAGTTGATTGGATCAAATCAGAGAAGATGGGTTATTCTGGGATGGGATACCGAAGTATATGAGGTGGATATAAATTTCTTCTTATGTCTGGACCGGAGAATGGTTCATATAAGAGCATGTACTGAACTCATAAGCTAAGAAGACTTTCATCGAACAGTTGATTTGCATTGAAATATTACATTCCGAATGAGGTATGCAAAACTTAGTTAACTTAATGTGAACCATGCATATAATCGATTGTCCTTTCCCCAGGTTCTGAGTCTAACATCAGATGGATGTCATAAGCGCCCTGTTCAGACCCAAAAGCAACCAGGTAGATTTTTCAACGTGGGACACTAGATGAGCTAGCATTCGTTGGAGTTTACAAATCTCCTGCACTTAGTTTCCATACCAGGAGCTCAGACACCACAACTCGCCCCTATGGTTATGATTGCATTCCTAGCCATAGGCAGACCTAGTCCTCCATGATTTGTTCAGTACTTCAACTCTCCTAATGTTCTCCCTCTTGTAAATCCTTCCTTATATTTGACGCAAACTATAGTACTAAATAATGCCTTAGGGGAATTAAGGAAGTGTTGCGACTAGTATGGATTGAGCATTATGAGAGTGAGTGTCAATCTTCTGAAAAGAATACTGTGCAAAAAAGAAAAAATAGAATCATCAGAAAAAAATATGTTCCCTTGAATAGTATTACTGTGACCTACATTTGGGAATAATCTTCTATTAACCATTATGGTGAATCCATTTCGCCAAACTAAGATAAGGCTAAATATGGATCTAATGCGCTCCTCATGTTGCCATAATTAGCCATCATGTGAGATATCATTTGGTCCAAGTGGGAGAACTAAACACTCATCATGCGACAAAATGTTTTTTGCCTTGAGGACTTGTATGAAAGACTTTTAGTTGAGTTATGAGCCTGGAGTTAGTAGCTGATGAGAAGAACTACTTGGAATCCATATATACTGGGAAATGAAAATGGCGGAGTTTGGCCGGGAAATCGACCGCATTTTGTCTGAGCGTCGGTATAAGATTTTTGGTTGCCTGAATTAGTTCCCTTTGGCCATCAGCTGGCAAGAAAACTTACCCATACCAAGTCTCTCTAAAACTTCTGAGACAATCCTAACAATCAATGTTATCTATCTTGGAATGTGTCTATTCCTATCACATTGGTTGCCTCACCTATATCTTTCCTTTCAAAGTTTTTTTGCGAAAAACTTCTTAGTTTCGTGCAAAAAACCAAGATAACTACTAGCAAGCAAACTGTAGCCAACATGTAGAATAACAAAAATAAATTTACTGACACTAACCTTTAAATTATAGTACAATCAATACTGTTTCCTAAATCAAAAGGAAACATTAGTATCGTTGAACTTAAGATACCTTTTTCGGGAAGCTCTTTTATGTCCTGACTTCTTAAGCTTGCAAGTCAAATATTCCTTTCTTCTAATCGAGAAACCTTTAGTTGATCTATATAGACTTCTTCATTATATTCCCATTATGGAAATTAGTTTTCACACATATGTAGTGTTACTCTCTAAATCATAGTGAGCTACTAAGCCTGTAGTGCCATAATGATTCTTAGAAAGTCTTCCTTGGATTCTGGAGAGAAGGTCTCTTAGAAGTCAATTTGCACTTTTTGAGTGAAACCTTTAGCAACAAGTTACGTCGTTTGATATTTTCATAAAGTCATGTTTTCTTTGAAGACCCATTTGGGTCTTGTATCCAATAAAAATGTTGGTATGACTGATTCAAGCAACGGGGTACTTGTTATCTTTAATTCGTGCAGTGCGACCACCATGGTATGAAATCGCGGTATCGGTGGGCGTAACTGTCGCGAGTAACAGATATAATAAGTTTGGTCATTTTGTAATAGGAATCGGACACCACACTTGTGAATCTTTTTCAAGGTCTAGCCAATGCTAAAAAATCCGTTGATACAGACAATGCTGTTAATCTCGTTCCAGTATTGGCCGGTACTGCTGGTACATCCCGTTTTAGAGGGAAAACGGTAGCATAGACCTTTAGTTTCGTTCCGACCAAGTTTTTGGTAGGCATCGGTTGTAATGTCTATCTTCGGTGGATTTTGGTCTTCCAAGTGTTTACCGGCGGAATGTACCGATAAGTAAAAGAAATGAAATAAATCCAATTAAAATAGAGAGAGAGAAAATGGAGGCCATGAATGGCATTCAAAATTGAGAGAAGATCCAGACCGGTCTGCGGAGATCCCAATTGTTCTTGCAAAGATATCTCGAATTTCCAGTGACTGACGACCACTGGGTAGATCAAACCAACAAGGAAGGTGAAGAAAGGCGTGGTCAAGATTGCCCGCAAGCTCTATTTTCCTTTTTTATGTCGTTTGAAATTTGGGAAGAAAGTGGTGGTGGAATTATTGCACAGTGCAACCCTTTAGAGATTAGATTGTGTATAAATGCAACACACCAAACTTTAGAATACTTCTTCTTACTTTTTCGATCAAGTGCTTCTTTTTATTTGCACTCCCCTTTAACCATTCACCTATTATTTTTTACCATGTTTGGTTAAAATGTGAACATTTAATTTGCTAATTAGTTACTCTGATTTTTTGGTTCATATGATTGTGTTGAGTGATGTGGATAAAGTAAATTTAATAAGTACACCTAATTTTTTATGAATAAATACTAATGAAGACAAATCCGGAACAGTGCCCGGTGATACATTGGTACCGGTACGTTCTGTAACAATAACAAAAACGGCTCTTGATCTCTATCTGGTACGATATTCATAACCTTGGATACACATGTTCTATCTAACCTTATTTATAACGAAATTGGTTCTTTCTAGAGGGTTTTGAACCAATATTTGACTTTTGAGTAAGGTGGAATCAAATGTCGCGTTTAAGGGGATTAATATTTGATATAATTCATACGGCATGAGAAGCCCACTATCTAACAAACAAGGATTAGTACTTGTAAAAGATAATTTATACGATAAAAATGAGAATACTATTATCTATTGGTACATTGAGTCATTGATGCAAATACCATAGCAATAACACCAAGGTACACAATTAACACATACATACTACGAGGACACAAAAGAACTTTGGACATTATCGACATAAAGGTACCGCCGTGTATCGTCTGTTACATACAGATACATGATACGCAATGGGTCGATTACATGTAGATGATCTTTTGCACCGCCGTTGCTGTTCACTTTAACCGAAACGGCGTTTGGAAACCCATTACGTGACGGCTGATATTTTACCTTCTGGCTGTTTTTTAAAACCTTGGCGACCACTACTAGTCTACTACAACTAATTTTAGCAGTATAAGGGAGCCATGGTTTACGCAGATTTGCATTTTAGGTGTTTAGGAGCAGTTTCTAGAATTGATTTTTGCAAAATGCATTATGAGAAATGAATTGGAGATTTAAGAATCCAAAAATCATCTGAGAGGAGTTTTTTGGATTCTCATTGTATTTTCAACATTACTCTTATACTAAAATCTATTATGCACGTTAGATACAAACACTTTAACTATTTATAATCCAAAACTGGCTCTCTCAACATAGTCTTATCCCATTTTGTAGAATGAATAGCAATGTCTTGAAAATTAGCCTTGCACATAAGTTATATGTATCAATCAAATATAACTGATATTAGGGAAGAATGTTTTGATGGAGAATAATGGAGACTAGTTCGTAGCTTAGTAGCAGGATCCTTCTAAAATGGGTGTGCTTCGAAGACGGGAGCTCGAATCGGCGCTCCCAAGATGGGAGCTTGATGGGAGCTCGCTCCTAACTAAGATGGGAGCTTACCGGGCCGTTAAGGCAGTTATTCTCTTACTTTTAAGGGAGTTATGCCATTGTGGAAATAAGAATATGAGAATCATATTATTCAAGAAGTTTTGCAAATTGAGAATATATAACTTCCAATAATTACACTTTAAGATCGGGAAAATTTTCAGTATCACTTTTCCTTTTTGAAGAGTATCACTTTTCCTTTAATGGTTAAGTATTTAAAGATATTTTATATACATATTTTTATATAATCTATATACGCTCCTTAGGTGCTCCCAACCTTAGGAGCTTTTTGGTGCCTCCGCACCCACTCCCGCTTCCGCTTCCATCCCTGCCCCCGCTTCATGCTACTAAGGTCCGTAGTGAAGATTACTCATATATCAATTTGGTAACTAAATTTGAGCTATGACTTATTTGGAAGGTCCTAAAGGTATGTTGATGAGAGTTGATAAATATTGTACGATGAGTGTTTTGTCTAACTTTATTTCTTGTTTCAGATACGGTTATGCTTATTTGAGTTTTGCGATTTGTCTAATAACTTACTGAAGATGTGGTTATGATTTGTGTGTTCAAGCATGAGGTATGCATGACGGACTAACTATTTATGTTCCTTCTATGCCATAGGGACATGCACATTTGTAAATGTGATTGTTTGCTTAAATAACATATTTACCTAGTAAAATACGAGTTGAAGTGGGAAGGATGAGATATCCTTCTTCAAAATGAAAAACAAAAACATGGGACCACTACTAGAAGGATTCAACCAAAAAACCTTAGGAAACTCAGTATCTACTTGACAGATCAAGATGTCACACTTCGTACACAAAATCAAAACTGCCCAAGATTTTGGCAAGAAGATCATTGGTTGATGCTTCTAGTTACCTTTTATTTAAGTCTTGGCTCCTAAACCTCCATCTTAGGGGAATTTAATACTCCACAACACCACCGTGTCATAACTAGCATGTTCATATGGTGCTTCCAACCAACAAGGTCATGCAAAAGGGAATGTTGCGGCCGACTTTTCCTCCTACCCATCTGGCCGTGGTGCGGTGGGTCGGGTTAGCTCCATGCATCCAACGACTTGGGACTATATAGGTTTGGGAGCAACATGTCAGCTGTTGTTTGGTTGTCAACCATTAACACAACATATTGCTTGATATATTGCCTAAGAATGCAAATGGAGGTAATTTTCTAGAGTACGTAGTTGCGGAATGAGCACATTACACCCAAAAAGACCTACCTGACACTTCAAAATGTCGCTAAAAGCTTGAAAAGCTCTGGTAAAACTTTTCTACCTATTTTCCTTATGCTTCTTGGAAAGGCGGACGTAATGCCTTCGGGAAAAATTCGTGTTGTTTACTAAGCGCTACTAAATTTTTCGCAACACTTTTTACTATGTTTGTCTAAGCTGGGCTAAACATAATGCCCGTTTCATTTATGGGTTAGTCCCCAAAGCTTTTGCTTACGTATTCTGAACACCAGAAAGTATCTCATGCAAATAACTTATCAATCCAACATTTCAGATATTGATGCATTCATACATTACTTTTAGGAATCACTTGCTGAAACATCCAGACAACATGAATAATCTAATGGATTAAACAATTATTTTGTACTTCGACCAGTGCTCAAGATTAAGTAACGAATAAACAATAATTGCCCATCTCTTTGTTTCCGCCAATATTAAATATCTTGTTATGGATTCCGATTTTATTGATGATTTGTCATATAAACAGCCAAATTAAATAATTACATAAGTATAATAAAACCTTTTGATGTGGATTGTAAATGTTCTAGTCGCGAGAGGAAGATTTTGGTCCAAGAATTATTCCAGTTTTGATTGTTATTGTCATTAGTATCAAAGTTATTATCGTTACTACTATTTAGAAGGATAGGATCTTGATGAGTATTTGGTTAGGAAAAGATATGATCATGTTAGGTATAGTTATGCAGTGTTTTGTTGTGAGTAGGTTTCCTAGTTTCTTTTCTAGTTCTATACTTCTATGAATAAGAGCTCCTTTGATGAACTATGTGGAGTTTGATTAATGTCAATTGAGTTTAAGGCTCTTGCATTGTCTCATTTGCGCTACCTTTCTTCCCCTCTCTTATCCCCTGCCTCTCTACGTGCTCTATAATGTATCAAAGCTTAGTTATGATCTTGATAAGTGTGTAGTTATGTCGGTTGACAAGATCATGATTAGTATTAGCTGTGATATATTTTTTATCTGATAGGTTTCCTTGTTTTACTAGGTTTCTTTTTCCTTTTCTAGTTCTATAAAAGGGATCTCCTTTGATGTTCTATGGGGAGCTTGATTAATGGGAGTTAAGGCTGTGGCTTATTTGCACTTTCTTCCCCTTTCTAGTCCCTCCACGTGCTGCATCACCTTTAGATCCTCTCATTTCTTCCTAGCAATCCCACGGGATTGAGACACCCTCTAAAGGTATTAGTTCAACCAGCATTGACTTCCTATATACCAGGACTAATCTCTTCCAAACCGACAATCCAGATGTGGAAAGAACTAATGGACAGAGACGTAGCTTATAGCCTTATACAATTCTTGTTTAGTTTTTGCTTTTTGCATTCTCGACCCTTGTTAAAGCTAAGAGTAATTGTCTTACCTTAATGCTATGCATGCACACTGCATATCGATTTATGGTAAGAAGAGTCGATTTCTTATGTAGGAGTGAGCACACTCTTTTTGCAATGACTTGATGAGTAATGCATTGCGTAATTTGTTCTAAATTACGAGATAGAATATCAATCCTGTTGATTTCTCCTAAATTGTAATATTGTAGTCTAAAAATGGATTTCAGGTCTACTACTCGTCACGTTACATTTGATACTCAAGAGCCTGTTCTGGATGCGGTACCTCTGAGTGTTGTGCCATACAGTGGTCGTCCAACATCAACGAACAACCATGCACCCTCCTCGGTACAGTCGATACTCAACTGTGCTTCGTTTGATGTTTACTATCAGTTTTCTATTGCTTCGTTTCAAACAGTACATGGTTTTTGACAGTTATAAAATACTATTGTTTTTGATGCTTTTTGTAAAATGGGTTCATCGGAAAACATCCACAAGAATAAGTTTAAAAGTCGTCAACCAAAAATGTTTTTGAAACTTTTTCTGAAACCAGTGTTGTGTGACTGTCCTCCCAGCAAACTAGAGAACCAATGGGAAATTTGCAAGGTACCTTCAGCGCAGCAGTTGTTCTCTCTGGAAGTGCTGCGATTGGAAAGAATGGGCCAATTGTGGGGTTAGTCGATATGGGTGAATCTGGGGATTGCTACTTCTTCCGTGTCGCTCTCCCTGGTGTCCGTAGGGATACTGGTAAGTCATATACATGCACTAACTTTTTAAAATTTACTAATTACCAGTATGATGAATAAACTTTGCTTCTTCTGTTTTTCTTTCACGGGAAAAGGAATTTCATCTCAATGAAAATTATATATCAAATACTGCTTCTGTAAGTTGCTCAATCCCTGTCTCTGTTCGGTTTGTGTTTTGAGGGAAGTTTTTGAGAGTAATGAGTAGAGAGAAATAGATAGAAAAAAATTATGGGAGACCGTGCCCAGGTGTTTTGAGACCCCCAAACGAACAAGGCCGTACTTGTTTCTTTCCAAAATCTCATGTTTCTTATACTAGTGGTTTGGAATTACTATAGGATGTGGCCACTGAATTCCCAAGTACATTAAGTGTTCTACTTTGGCTTGTAAGTGGTGCTTTGACAATTTGAAACCACTTGGAAGTTAAATCATTACGCGTCTATCAAAAGAGTTGGATACTATTACTAGCATTATTTCTTTGCAGGTGAGTTTGTTCTCTTAAACTTCAGTTTTAAACCTAATGGAAATATAAGAGACAGAGAGGTCTCATTAACTTATCAAGCCCACTTTCGTTTCAAAGGACTAGTTGCCTTATTTTGCCCGCTTTTGTTTAAAAAAGAAACGGCGTTGCGGCCCTTGTCATACAAGTTCAGGTTCATGTAATTCCCAAACTGACAATCACATCATATGCTGCAGTGTAAGTTTTTTGTTAAATCTCACTGATGCAGTATTGCTGTTGTAATTTTTCTTTTGGCTCAGCTGTATTGCTGTTGTAATTGCAGATGACTTCACATGTAAGATTGAATCTAATGGGAAAGTTAAGATAGCGGGAATCACAACAACTGGGGAAAAGACGGTGTACAAGAACCATCACAAGTTTGAAATGCTTTCAGCAAATCTATGCCCACCTGGCCATTTTTCTATATCATTCAAGCTGCCAGGTCCGGTCAACCAGTTTCAGTTTTCTGGGAATCTCGGTGCTGATGGAATTCTCGAAGGAGTTATAAAGAAAAGCTGAGAATTCTGTGAGTCAGCGGAATTTTCCTGGAGTATGAACTGTATGACTTGATAATTTGGTCGTTTTGGACAAGTTTCGGATGCTAAAACTTATTTTATGTTTATTGCATGCGCGTATCTTCAGTTCTGATGGTGTATTAAAACTTCTTTATTTTCCTTTAAGCCCGCAAATCCAGACCGTGGGGGAAATTGGATTCACCAAGGTGATTGTTTTAGCTTGTGTTTGGATTGATATGTTTTCATGTTAAATTCATCTATACCATGTGTTTCGCACAGGTACTTTGTTTTGCAGTCTTGTGATCTTCAGTAATACTGTTCAACATTATTGAGAAGATAGCCATTAGGCCCATTACTATGATCTAAGAAAACCTTTGTGCTTTGCATTTCCAGCAGTGTGGAATTTATATTATACGATAAATTTACGATAAAAGCAAAACAAAAAGAATATCATGTAAGCTAACAAATGCCCCTTATGATATATATTTATTATACAATAAATTTATCCTAAACGCAAACAAAATATGACAAATTTTTGATATATTTTACAACAAATGTCTCTTACAATAAATTTATCATATTTGAGAATTGGTCGGTAAGACAACAAATGAGTGGGAGGAAATAAATACGAGATTAGTTTGGTAGACTTTGTTAATTAAAAGAGGTACTTCCTCTGTTCCTTTTTAAGTGTCCAGTTTCGTAACACCAATTTATTATTGAGATATTATTATTACACCTTTAGCTTTTACCTCAACTTTTCCTACATATCTTTTATGGAGTCATCATTATTACACTTTTATTTACTAACTTTCTAAAATGGAGTTTATTTTTACAGACAAAATGAAAATGTACTAACTTTTATCCATTAATTTTACGAAATGGACACTTATTAATAGACCGTCTAAAATAAAATACTGAAACTCATCTCATTTACAGGATGAAAAGATAATCATAATGATGTCATAGACTAAAACATAAAGTAGGGGATGGATTCATGATGCCTATGTTTTTTCTTAAAATAAATTTCATATAGTTTGAGTGAAGGGTGGGTAGTTCTAAACTTTGAAGACTTCTTACTCATTTGTTGGGGGGTTAGAGTGAAAAAATTGGGTAAAGGACCGGAGACTGGAGATATTTGCTTTAATTAACTCACGAAAATCATCAGGAAAACAAGAAAGGCGGCTGGTATTGGGTCCAATGTTAATTAAGTTAGTGATGGTCCACGAGGCATGGTAGGTAGAGGTGAGCCACTTGGAATCAACGCATTCTTTTTTTCTTTGAGAATAGAGAAATGTTAATTGTAAAGGAAATAGGCAAAGAAAAAACCCTTAAAGTGTACATGAACGGTTCAGTGAATCTGAGCTTAAGGGTATTTTCTTTACCCATTTTCTTTGTCCATAGCACAGTCTGAGAGAATATGAGTTCTGGTCAGTTTACGGGCATTTTAACATTTATTTTTTCGGGCCAAAGAAAGATCTTTCATGTTGAGATTAGAAAATTCACAAAAATTTACTACTTTTTTTTGCAGCCGACCCAGAAAATAAAATCCGATCAATTACTTGAAGAGCAAACACACTAACTAATTAACCGGAGTAACCTTGATGCTTGAATCAGAGGAGCCGATCTCCACTGCCTCGAAAACCCCTGTGTCTCTGTGTCGAGAAATTTTTCGACCGTTAATCGCGTGTGTGTTTTTTTAATGTTTTTTAATTCAACCGCTAAAAAACTCCCCGGCATAAGGCCCAAAGAATCCTGCCTGAGAGGATCCTGCGTCTGAATCAACGCATTGATCGGAAAAATTTTCAGTGCCGAGCGGATACCATGTGGTGCCCGCTCGTGCATCCGAGCCGTTCATTTCGTATTTGAACGGCTCAGATTTAGAGAGAGAAAAAGGAGAGAGTAAGTGTTAGAGTGAGAGGAGAGAGAGGGTTTCAATCCGAACCGTCTAAAAGTGAATCGAATGGCTCAGATGCACCAAACGGGTGCCACGTTAGCAATACCCGCTCGGCACCGAAAAACTTCTCGCATTCATCAGTCGCTAAGTACGACTATCTCAACACACTCAACATATAGTCAGAGTCAAATAAACTGTACAACGTGCACATTCTATTAAAGAGGGAGAGCGAGAGAGAGAGAGCGAGAGAGATCCTTCATTGTCAAATCAGCTGAGAGAGAGAGAGAGAGAATGGAGGTGAGAGCAAGAGCTCCCGGGAAAATCATACTGGCCGGGGAGCACGCCGTCGTGCACGGATCCACGGCCGTGGCCGCCTCCATCGATCTCTACACCTACGTCTCCCTCAGCTTTCCCCCTCATTCTGGTACACACCCTTTTTCATTGCTTCCATTCTTTTCCATGTCTTTTTTTTTACCGCATGTCTTCTTGTTCTTCTCGGTCTTGTCGAATTGACTGGGAATGTGCTTGCTCGTTTGTGGCTTACTCGTGACTATTTTGTTTTTGTTTTCCCCTGGCATCGGCGGCTCTAGGAATTTTTCTGTTTGGGTGGTCCTTAAGAAACTTGAAATTGTGAATTTCTTTCCAGTTTAATTTACAAGATATTTACAAAGTATATTGACAGCTGCATTTAAACAAACATTACGCAAAAATTTAACAGTATCACAATTGCCCCTTGCCAATATCCACTGCTCTAAATTGCCTCATGATTGCATCATTTCAAATGCTATAGAATGCATATATTTTGATGTGAATATGGTAAAAAACGATGTACATAGCAAAACAATAATAAATTATCCACCAATATCCTGTTTGTTTAGGCAAGTTACACTTTATAGTGATAAACATTCAATTTACTCTTTATACATAAATTTACCAATGCATACATACATGAAACCGGGCTGTTCAAATGAATACCCATTGCTAGTTGTGGCGCCGCCACTGCCCGTGGGCACACTTTTGAGGTTTGGATGGCAATCTCAAGTTATTTTTGGACACTAACAGAATTAGTGATCAACTTAACCCCTCAGTTTCTCTGATCCTTATTTTGAATTTTGATAGCATTGGTCGGCAGATTACTTAAATTTTGGGGGAGTCAGACATGGATTGATGATGGAACTTCTTATTTTAGTATATTGAGTGTAGAAACAAAGCTAACTCTTTTTCACCAAGTAATTGGAAAATTTTCAAAGAATCCAACTTGTTTCGTTATCGTGTATAAGATTTTTGTACTTACCTTTGGACAACTACTACATGTTGCACGTCTCAAGTATGTCGTGTCCTGCATTTTCAAAAATCAATATGTTGGCACGTTCATGTTGTGTTGGTTGTTCATGGGTGTGTCTGTGCTACTTACTTCATGGTATATCGTTGCTAGGAGTTGCAGTGAGTCAAAGCATTATTGGAAGCTACCAGTTTTGAATTTTACAATATGAAGCAGATCCCACAAAATTTATAAAACTTAAATAATTCATCCTAGTTTTGTCATTTTTTTGGTTTATTGGATTTTGAACTATTTTCTGACCCAAAAAAACATATTTACTTATAGCATAGAACTCTGCATGATAGTCGAATGACTCAAATAATGAAGCAAGTACTAGTAGTGGTTGTGATCACTCTACGTTATTAGTAAATAAGTTGTACAAGTGATTAGGAACTAGATACTTGGTAAGAACTACACATTATATATGGGTCAATGCTTAGCAGTCACTATTGTTTAGTGGATAGACTTTATCTTCAGTCCTGCTATTGGGTCGCTGTTCTAAAGAATGTCACATCATGATGAAACCACAAAGGAAGTGGTGTCTGTCCACAAATGCAAAAATATCACCTACACAATGAAACCGCAATTTAGGGATCCATCTGAGTTACTAAATTGTGGAAAGTTGGTTGTCTGTGATTTACTTGGTCTCAGAAAAAAAGTTTCTGGATTTGACATGAGAGTACATGTTCAAGAGATTATCAGCTGGTTTAGGATTTCATGCAGTTTATCATGTATCATTTAGTGTAATTTCTTCTAACAGTTTTCCATGGGGCTAACGATAATAGTTCTAAAGGTCCTAAATCAATGTCCTTTTTACCTGATTCTGTGTGGTTCTCTTTCCATACTACTAGGTGTTGTTCTTGTCAATTTGTTTTTTAGTTATTTGTTGGCTTGATCTCTCACTGCAATAATCTTCTTTGTGTAGACAATGATGGCATGCTAAAGTTCCATATGAAGGATGTGCACTTAGAATTATGTTGGCCGGTTGACAGAATTAAGGAAGTTCTGTCTGAGCTGGGTAGGCAAATTCCTTCATCACCTGCATCATGCTCGCCAGAGGCCCTGAAATTAATTGCAGCTCTAGTTGAAGAGCAAAATATCCCAGAGGCAAATTATTCTCTTGCTGGTGGAGTTTCAGCATTCCTCTGGCTATACACTTCCATCCAAGGGTAACACTGATAGTGGTTTCCGGAACCTTGCTCTATGTTACCAGGGAAAACTAATATTCTAGCAAATTACTTTCTTTTTTGACATGGTACACTTTCTTTCCAAGATGGTGAAAGCAGCAATTGAAAGGGATCCCCGCTTCCCCAGAGGTGGTTAGTCCAAAATATTAATAAAAATCTAGTGTGAGTGGAATTTTAGCTTGTTTAATAAAGAAACTAGTTCTTATACGCATAGAAACGTGTTATGCATGAATAATTTGAAAAACATACTGCGTGTCTAGTTCTTGAAAGAAGTAAGTTATAATTCTGTTATCTACAACAGCCTACCCCTGTCTCGCAATTTTGGGCACGTCGCTCATTGTTTTCGTTTTCGTTCCTTGCGGTGCAATCTGCCTTCCTGGTAACATAGAGTCCTTTCTCTTTTAACTACCAACGTTCTGAATGGTCTCTTTTTGTTTGTCAGGTACAAGCCTGCAAAGGTTGTTATTACTTCTGAGCTCCCACTTGGTTCTGGCTTGGGTTCGTCTGCTGCAGTCTGTGTGTCGCTCTCAGCTGCTTTCGTTGCTTTGTCAGATGGTGTGAATCTAGATCGCAGCCATCAAGGCTGGTCAATGTTTGGAGAGAATGAGCTGGAATTGGTGAACAAATGGGCTTTTGAAGGTGAAAAAATAATCCATGGGAGGCCATCTGGTATTGACAACACAGTGAGCACCTATGGTATGTGATATTTATTGAAAATTTCCAGAAGAAAACTTCTTACATCTAAAGAAACATTTTCCCATCCTGTAACAATGAAGTCAGCACCATTCACAGTTTTTTGATCTTTATCTGGTTAAGTGGCTAAATGCTGTAAAGGAGTCGTTAAGTACAGGAAATTGGCGCATCATTTCAGAATGTTAGGCAAAAGGAGTAGGAAAAGTAATTCAATTTATGGTTGTAAAAGATAGAAGTATCCTATTTTATTGCTAAACTATCATTGAGCAGTTTGAGTTTTTTTTGATGATTCAGAAATCATATTTGGCACGCATTTGCTGTTGGTCCGTAAATCCTGTACCAATCAATGTATATCTTTTCTATTAAAGCAAGTAAATAAACGAATAGTTTGATCTGAGAGGGTGGTAAGGGGAAAAGGGTTACAAAAAAGCTAAAAACTGACTGGCAAAGCTTCGTAGATATACAATTGCAACTCATTGATTAAGTTTCTAGACATACAATTTCTATCTTGTGAGATCCCTTCTGTTCATCTTCTTAATCACAATGTACCGATTCCCAACAGACATGTTTTGCAACAGCAGCTATGAAGCACTGATACTTTGAGAAGGACATCATATCTGTAGAAAATTTTCGTCGAATACCAATAGTCCTCAAATACATCAGAGATGTATCTGATTCTTCCTAACTTGTCCACAATGAAAATTATTCTCTTTAATATTCAGAATTGTCGGATACTAGTTGCATACTCTTTGTCACGTGTATGAATTAGAGATAATAATATTTGTCTCATTGCATTATTATCAATGAGATAAAAAAAGAAGAAGGTTCCCAATAGCTTACTTCTTAGGCAGGCATAAAGTTGTGAGTTTAAAATAGTACAATAATTTTCCAAATTCTATTGAGATGAGTTATCCGTAGCGTATCCTACCTATCATTATGTCGCATATTGATATCCATACTTCATGTGAGAAAAAATCTGGCCCCATTGATCATCTTTACACTATAATATATTAAACATGGTTATTACAAATTTATTTATATCTAGGACATTGTATAGTTGTATTAATTATTGACGTGTTCACACTGTGTCAGTTTCTAGTTTTTTAGATTTACATGTACTGTTGTCCCCCTATTGCGGATCCATATCCGTGCTTCCTAGAACATCAGCAGAAGCAACAATGACAGAGTTGTATGAACTGTCTGGTGGTTGTGGTAAAAGTTATCAATAGATCATCAATGCTTAACTTCATTTATTATACTCAGTTGTTCGTAAATACGGCATCCTTGTCTTTTGAGATTATTTAATGCAGGAGTCCTTCAAGGTATGGGTATATGAAAGAATTTTTTGTAACAGGCAACATGATCAAGTTTAGGTCAGGGGAGTTGACATGTCTAAAGTCCAATACGTCACTTAAAATGCTCATCACAAACACAAAAGTTGGGAGGAACACAAAAGCACTGGTTGCTGGCGTCTCAGAGAGGACAGTCAGGCACCCAAATGCGATGGCTTCTGTATTTAAAGCCGTTGATTCTATCAGCAATGAAGTGGCTGAAATCATCCAATCACCTTCTCATGATGAGAGTGCTGTATCTGAGAGAGAAGAGAAACTGGGGGAACTGATGGAGATGAATCAGGGGTTGCTTCAATGTATGGGGGTCAGCCATGCTTCAATAGAAACTGTGCTTCGAACAACGTTGAAATACAAATTAGCCACCAAGTTGACAGGAGCTGGTGGTGGGGGATGCGTACTAACCCTGTTACCAACCCGTATCCATTTCGTTATGTTTCTTGTGTTGTGGTCTTTTACTTTTCATGCTTTACATTTTTTAGGTGCATTTTTCTATTTTTGCTCTAATTCCTTACTTTGTTGCATCTCTATGCATGTCAATCTAGTGGGTCCCAAAAGAGTATATGTCACGTCCATAGATTGAAATGATGTCAGAAGAAAATTTTAGACCCAGACATCATTTTGGTAGTAAGGTCCTAGTCACATAATACTTTAGTAGGGCTCTCCGCTTCTGCTCTCAATCCTCATCTCGCGAATTTAGTACTTGTGAATATTTTTTGAAAATGTTTTTTTACGTTTGTGCTCGAGCTCCCACTTATGCATGTGCATGCACATTATGTGACTTACGTAAGGTCTAGAGTTGGATAGTATCAATAGAGTTCGGAAAGTTTTGCTGAGTGTAAGAAGCAGGTGTAATAAATGTGAATAAAACAGGCTGTTAAAATTCTACGAAACGAATATTGGAGAAAGGATAACATGAAATTGGAAGAGAATTATTAAGAAGAGAGTTGTAGTAAGAAGCAGAATTGTTGAATCTGGTGTAAGTAGGCATGAGATAAGCTGATCTTGTAGAAATTATTTAACAGCCCATAAAGAAGATAGGAACTGCACTCTGTTCACTTGACTAGTAATTCTGGCCTTCTCTCATCATTTAACTCTGAGAAACAAGATCTGAATCATGAATTTTTTTTTTGATCGGCATCATGTTTAAGTGAGGCAAATCTGAATCATGAAACAAGTGCAGCGGGGTCTAATTTTTTTTTAATAGTAGACCGAAAAGAAGGCATACCGCTGATTCAATTTGCCTATCAACTAAAAAGAAGGCATGGATTGATCAGATTAACAGGTGATTGTAGAAATGTCAGTAGAATTAATGGCTCTGGGAAGGAACCTTAGTTCATGGTGAAATACTTGATACAATCTCTGGCATAAGATAAAATATTTCTACATTCTCACGTCCTGAATTCACGAGTACTAGCATTAGTTGTGTACGTATTTCCTTGACTACATGTATCAGTGTTATCAGGAACGTTGGTCGACAAAGTCATTGCAGAGCTTGAGGCTTGCGGATTCCAATGTTTAATTGCTGGAATTGGTGGAAAAGGTCTTGAGATTTCTTTCGACTCTTCGTCCTGATTTTCCCCGAGGTGTCCATTATTTGTTGTAAGGATCTGCCTCAGCATCGTCCAATAATGAAATGAAGATTTATGCTTCTCTATAGGTTCTGTTAGTTTTTGCTCTATGTGCTTGTTTTTATCCTAGTTTTTGTTTCGTAAACTGTTTCCTTTTGTTTTTTTTTTGTTGTTGTGTAACCCCAAGATTATAATTGTCTCCTTCAGAACCTGATTTCTGCTGCTTGTTGGTCAAAATAACTGTAAAAAGGCGGGAATTTTCGAGTTAAGGATACTTGAGGATTGCTCTAAAGCTTTAGGCTCCGTCTGTTTCAACCTCAAACACACATCACGAATTACACAGCTAAACATGTTTCATGCAACAATAATTATATCAACAATACTTGAGGATTGCTCTTTGTATTGCTCATTGGATCCCTCACAATTCACCTTATAACCTGTTTTCAACTGGCTCAAGCTCCCACATTCTTTCTTCACCATTGGATCCAAAATAAGAATAAGAATCAAATCCTTGGTTTATTCACTTTCTTTGCCTCTATCTCTCTCTTTAATACTACTACTCTCTACAAGATTTTTGGATGATTCATTCTAATATGATTTTTATTCCTCCATCTCTTGCGCTCATGAAATCCAGTCTCTCTCTCTCTCTCTCAAGATCTCACAAAAGATCTCACATGTAGGAGTTCTTGGGAAGATTCTGATTGTATTTTTTTAGAGATTTTCTAAGATTCTCCATTCGTGAATCACCCAGTGGCCTGGGGAAGAAAGAGCGATGTCAGATTTGAGCCAACTGAATTTACCAAAGAAACCCCGCGCAAAGAACAAAAGCAAGAAACTAAGAAGAAAAAAAGGACAGAGGAAAAAAGTTAAAAAAGTCGGAAAACCTATTAAAGTAAATTGTAAAAACGTGCTATAGTACACGAATAGTACTCATGGGCCACCACCCAAAAGTTTTGTAACAACCAAAATGCCCCCTTCAATCCTCTCTCATGACCAATCACTAAAGGAAGAGATAAGGGGGCATTTTCGGGAGAACTAAGCCCAAAAACCTGATTGTCGCTTACACGTCAAAATAAGCCAATCCTCCTTTAGGCAAGCAAACATGGATTGATGCTTCATGCTTCTACATTGAACTATCTTTCCACTAGTATAAGTAAATATTATTTATTTATTTCTGTCATGTCCGTATTTTTTTTGGAAATCTCGTGTGGTGTGTCCCTATCCATTCTAGTTCTGCCACAGCTCATAACTTGTTATAATCTAATTAGCTTATCAGAAAAACTGAGAGTATTGGATCCAGCTTTGGTGTGCAATTATACCCTTGAACGAGAATGGGTCAAATGCCAACCCTCATTCCCTACAGATTAAGGTGGTGTTCCACTTTTAGAAAAAGTGTTTTTTTTTCAAACGGAGGTAATTTCAAGCCCAAAAATCATGTGTTTATGCAAATAATTTTCCTACCAATATGGATCTTGTTTGATAGATCTCGTTGAGATCTTTTATACAGTGCAAAAAAAATTAAAAAATTATTTTTCATTTTCATTATATAATTTTAAAAAAAAAAACTTTTACAAAAAGAACTTTTAGTGGAACACCACCTAACTTATTGTAAATTTTGATATAGTAGTCCAACGTTACACCATGGTCTAAAGCGGAAGTTGCACAAATTTTGCGAAAGAATATCGGTCAACAACGCACGCATATGGCGAAAGAGATTTAAATAATAGAGTCAAGAAAGTACACTTGACATTAGTATAAAAAACAATGGGTTGGTTGTTCAAAAAAATAAGACAATCAGATATGCTGATCTATGCAGTGCCGGCTCTGAGTTTTTTGGGGCCGGATGCGAACTTTATATTTGAGGCCCATTATATAATACAAAAAAAAAAAGAAAAAGACTAGAAGAATTAAAAACAATGATAACACAAAACTCAATAATCATTATATACTTTAATCCAAAATATATTACTTAAACATCACCCTTCTCGCATTTTTTGCAGCAAAAGTAGTAATTAAGCTATTATAATCAAGTTTCGACACCATATCTTTTTCAATGGATAACATAGCTAATCCATTTAACCTTCCTATACCTAAGGGTACAAAATATATAGGGGCCCACAAAATTCGTGAAAATTTGGGGGCTAGATGTGGCCGCATCACTGGCGTATGTCCAAAGCCGGCTCTGGATCTATGACTTATTATAGGGCCAAATGCACCTATCTTGTGTTAACTGGTCAAAGAGTCAAATTATTACCATTTCTAACAAATCTCCTGAAATTTTACGATTGATCGTAACAGAAAATAGAAAAATTGAAACCACAAATCAATCAGTACTCTATAATTATCAGGAAATAAAATGCACAAAGCATAATGGAAAAATAAAACCATTTTCAGGAGAAGTTACGAAAAACAAAAATCTACGGCTGAATCACCTGGTCATGAAGAAGTAAGAGAAGATATTGGTCCTGAACACCGTCTCAAGCTCTGCTCGTCAATCTGCTTGATCGATGCTGCCTTGTGCTGTTCGGCTGCATTGTTCACCAGGATGTCAATTCTGCCATAGGCATTCACCACCTCCTCTACTACCCTCTTGCAATTCTTGCGTCTTCAGTCTTTGCTTCTTTTAGCATTTGAAGGGTATCTTGTGCTTCTTTCTCCTCTTCAGACCTCACATATAAGTGAAGGCCAGTAGGGGCGGACCCAGGATTTAGTTACAGTGGGGTCAAATATCTACAACACATGTAATTTTGTGAGATCTTCTTGGCAAAAATATATATTTTGGGGCAAAATTACATATCTTTTGGGGCAAAATTACAAAATACTCCTCAAAACTATACATGCTCTAAAGGTATTTTGGAACTCAGCGGGGTCAAGTGACCCCGCTTGCCCTATACTGGTTCCGCCCATGAAGGCCACGGTTGCACCCTCCTGTGCAAAGCAGTGGCAAACAGCCCGTCCTAAGCCAGAGTCGCCGCCAGTCACGAGTGCCACCTTGCCCTGCATAACCCAATGGGAGACATTATTATGTATTCATAAGCATGTTTTCACAAAGTACGTGAGGCAACTGGATTGTGTATATCTATAGTCTATGTTTCCAAGGGAGAGCATGAGTTCCTAAAGTGCTTTGAGGCTGTTGCGTGCATAGAGTATTATCGATTCGTATACTCTTGCGAGTTGCGATAATCTGCATCTCTCCAAGTCTAGTTTTTTTTTTTTTTTTGAACGGCCAAAAAAATTTCCTTAATCTCGAAATTTTTACAAGACTAATAGGAGCAATGAAACATCATCTTTAAAGAACAATCATTTACTCAATTCGAGACCCAAACCTACGATTGGCAAGAAACCAATTGTAGACACCCCAATCTGGATCTCCCAATTGTTTTACTTTGTTTTACGGTTTTCTTGTTTCCCCGATGATGAAATCGGATCAAACGAGCTTGGATTGGGAATGGATTGAGTTTGGAGTGCTTAGAATCCCGCTTAAACCTTTTGAACCCCTCTGAACCTTCAGTCAAACCCTAGGGTTAGATTTGACCGTCGCGCGACTCTTCCTGTTCCTCGCGCGATATTCAGCTTGCCAGGTGTGGTCAAAGTCAAACTGTTGACTGTTGACCCTCGCGCGATGGTTCTGAACCATCGCGCGACTATTCTCTCCTGTCACTATCACACAATCCAGCTGGATTTGTGATGATTGGGTGTCACATGGGTCCCCATGGGCTGGAACCCCTTTTTCCTAAGTTGAACAGAGTTCTGGCAGGTCTCACCCTCACACCCTCACAACCACTCCCACTCACCTTGTTGGCTAGTTTATCCACCAAGTTGTGACCAGCCTTGTTGGCTGGTTGCAAAGCCATGTTTTGCCACCACCTAGCCCACTCACTTCCCCTATAAATAGCCACATTGGTCTTCCACGTTAAGGGTTCTAAGAAAAAGGTTAAGAAGGTTAATTACCATTCACAAGGCAATTAACATTCTAGCACAAAGTTACTAACCCAAACCACTCCCTAGTCTTCCAATCAAGTGTTCTACACACACACTTAGTCAAAAGGCTTCACCAATCAATCCAATCCGTTTCCAAACCCTTTCCAAGCAAAGGTATAACATTTAGCCTGTTTCTGTTTTGATCCCTGAGGGGGGCTGACAGGGCTAAGGCTGGTAATTAATACCATGTCCTGGTCCTAAAGCCAGCAGAGTTACAAGAATCTGTGGCAGCTAAACCCTCGCGTGATGGTCCACAATACTCGCGCGACACTTGTGTCAGCAAAAGAATAGTCCTCGTGGGGAAGGGAGGCTAGCCATTTACTATTTTTGCAATATTAGTATGCCTGTTGAGCTTCATTTTCAAATATTGATCACTGTTATGCATGCTAAACAGACTGCCAATAAGACTTCCCTTGGCAGCTGGTTGCGTTATTTCTTCAAGGACCTTCAGCCCGCGAGGACTGTTGCTCCTGGTGCTGAGTGAGACTATGTCGCGGGCCCCCAATATGGTCAGCGATACTACATGGCGGGCTTCTTTTCTTACTTCCTCTCTTACTACGTCCTGCCCGACTATCCCATCGATGGCCTTTCTTAGGCGGTCTTCCCGCTGGCCGTCCTCCTCGCCCGCGGCCAACCCGTCGCCCTAGCGCCGCTGTTCCTGGGGTCACTCTACCGCCAGCTGGACCTGGTTCAGGCAGATTACGCCAGGTCTCTTGGTAGATGTGACCATATTTCGATGGCCCACTCCACCTTCCTGCTCGCGTACTTCTTCGAGCATTTTCGTACCGTTACCCCGGATCCCCTGGTCTTCCAAGCGTCAGGGGTACGGTCCCGCGCGGAACAGTGGCACGGAACCAGCAGTGAGGCCTCATGGTACGAGACATGTGACGTTGAGGCCAATTTCATTCAACGTCCCTACAACATTCCCTCTCCGGGCATCATGGGTGTGGGGCTATGCCTTCTCCCAGTCGCTTCTTCTCTCAGTGCCGCGGATGGCAACGATCCCGTGGCGCGGACGGTGATCAATTCCGCGCTCATTGCTCTTCCTGGGTGGCTCCCGACCTTGTGCAATGAGACAACTGGGGTGGCGGTGTACCGCCCGGACCGCTTCGCGAGGCAACTGGGCTTCGACCAAGGGGTACCCGGGCCTGCCCCCGCGATGCCCTCCTTTGTGGAGTCACAGCTCCGATTCATGGCTGGCAGATTTCCCTAATCCTAACACAACTTGGGAACTTGCCCATCCCTGGCAGGGACAGGGTTTCAAGTTACACGCCAGAATTCCGCGTGTTCTGGAGTAGGAATCTTGACTCCTTCCTAACATTCATCCGCGGACAGGCCGTGGTCTCCGAGGTATTTGCAATCCGCACTCGGGATACTTCTCTGCGAGCCATTACTGTGGTTCGAGCAACCGACTGGCGCGGACCCCGCGGTCAATGGGTCGTGATCCATGCCGAGCCCATGAACAGGGTGTTCCCTGTAGTTGCAGCACCTGCACCACCTCAAGCCGCCCCCGGGCGCACCAGCGCGTGGGGGCCCTGCGTGAGGACATAGCCTCCGCCTCCTCCACCAGCAGAACCATCCCAACCGTCCTCCTCTCAGGCGCCCGCGGCGGGGGAGCCCTGTCGCCCAAAACGCATCCGAAATGTAAGTGTCTTCTCCCGTGCTCAATCATCTCTTTACAATGCTTCATCTCTTTGTTCTCGGGGGCTTATTCCATTTGTCTTGCTTCTCCCTTTTCTTTAGCAGCGGGAGCGGGATGCTAATACTTTTGTGGCCTATGAGCCAAAGGCAGCCGCGGCAGCGGAGGCAGCGGAAGAAACAGCGGGTGGGGCAGAAGAGGATGCCCCAGACGTTCAGCCCAAGAGACGCCGCCTCGATGGTAAGCCTTGCTTCACTAGGATGTCATCTCTGTTATCTTGCATCCTTAGTCTTTGACTTTTATTTTGCCATAATTTCTCAAACATTTGTGGCAGAGTCCGACGACGAGGAGAATGAGGACGCGGGGGCGGGTGATGATGGTGATGGCGACGATGACGACGACGACGAAGACCAACTTACCTTAGCGGCTTTGCAGGCCAGGGCGTCCGCGCCCGCGGGGGGCCCCGTCGCGGAGGACGTCATCATAGTGGAAATCTCCGACTCCCCCGAGGTCAACAATGGAAGGCTCGTCGGGTGACGTACCTCCAATAACTGCGGAGGATTCTGGGTTCGATCCCCAGCAGAGTCGCCTAAATGTGGGTGTAGGGGTTTCTTTGGGGCTGCTTACGTGTAGAAAAGTGAGTTGGAGAGGTGCGATTGGCCGATAATTAGCACCGAGGGGAAAAGAGGAAAGATCTCGTGGGTTGAGGGATGGAGCAAGAGGTACGGAAAAGACAAAGGCAACGTGTCTCCTTTGTTCTCCGCGGGGGGATGACGTCTGCCTTCTCTGGAATCAAATGAGTGAGGTCACCTTCTCTCCGGGGAAGAATGTTCTCCTTCCTCAAAATCAGTGCTCTTTCTCTCTCTCTCTCTCCTTTTCCAGAAAAGTCAGCCTCTGGCAATCATTGGGAATGTCAGGGGTATTTATAGGGCACCTGGGCCTAGGTTAGGCCCAGAACGACGCTCCTATAAGACCCCAACACGTGTCCCTCCCGTACCTCCAGGTCGTGAAAGACTCGTCCTCCCGCGGAGGACTCTCCGCGGGGGGAACTCGCGCTTCCGCGACGCTACCTTCATCCCAAGCCACCAAACCACAAGAGCTTCCCCAATTCCCGCAAGAGCAAGGTCGCGACCCGCGGCGATCGTTTTGCCTCCCGCGGGGTCCCTCCCGGGCCTTGCCTTTTAGGCCCGAATAGGACCCCGGGGTCTTCCTGTGATCCTCTGTACCCATCCCGGTACGTCTTTTAGTTCTCCCCTGCGGGGCCCGCGGGGGGTCCCGCGGGGTCTTCCCTTCCGCGGGTCATTTCCGCGGGTATCGATCTTATGGGCTATACGTGCTTCCCTCTTATTGGTTAGTCAAACATCTTCCTTAGAATTAAGGTTGACTTTCCGCGGGGTCTCAGCTACCACGTGTCCGCAACCAATTGGCTAGTCAAAAAGTCTTCTCGGTGACATGTCAATAATGTTGACCGCGCCTACACCCAGAAATTCCATTGAAACCCCTATGCCATTAAAGACGACACAACTTAGCACTGGCCATCAAGTTATGACATCATGACGGTATGGCCCAGGCTTAGAACATTGGAAAAATAGTCCTAATCTTCGTAATTTATCCTAAGATGGGTTAATGGAGTGATGACTGAAACTGAGCTATAAAAACGACATTATCCTAGCTTTTACTAAGTTAAGCGTAAAGGTAATTTTGTGAGTAATCATCACTATAATTATGTGTTTAGGTGCAAGTACAGTGGGGTAAAGTGACTCGTGCTTAGCTAGCCGCTTCATTTTGGTGAGTTGCGCATACCTTAGTTACATGTATTTTGGAATGAAATGCCGTTGCTTGATTTTGGTGAAAGTGTGGAATATGAGCTTCTTACTTGGTTTAATTGATGTTAAATGGAAATACATGCGATGGCTTGTTTATAAATCTTACGTGTTACTCTTAAAACTAGACCATGTCAATATGTTTTGGAAACTTGAATTTTACTTGTTACTGGTACATGCTCGTGATAATATGATTCATTTGAAACGGTGTCCACTAGGAGACGTGTAAAGAACCTAGTGATGTGAAGTTATAAGGTTGGAGATGCAGTCAAGCATCACCGGGTATTGATATCATACCACTCTTCAATGGGGTCGCTCCCCAACTGATTGGCAACAAATACCGTTGAATGCTATTATTGCTTGAATGTACAAAAGTGATAGAGAAGTGAAAAGTTCCATCTCTTTGAACGCAGAAATGGGCCTTTGGTCTGTAAAGCATTTTTACTAGAAAATTCAATGGAAATGTTTGAATGTTGTTTTGCTCTTGAGCTTTTATATAATGTGAAATATTCCCACGGTCAAACCTGTAACTTTTGGTATACGTATCTCATTCGAGCTTTGGCTTATGAAAACCTTTTTCAATTTTTCCAGATTAAGGTACATAGCAAGGTGTGGGCCAAATGCGTTGTTGGGATAGCTGTGGTGTATAGCACGTTTGTAAAAATCAAGAGTATTGTATAGTCTTGTAACTCATAGTGTAACTATTGTTAATGTAAACGGTGTCAAGCTATGTTTTATAGACACTCTACAGCTATATATAGACGCTTCCGTTGTTTTTCTATATATGTTGTTGAGTATGCTCTGGATGATAATGATTTTGGAGGCCTCGGTGATTCTGTCACCGGCTGGTCACGAGACCCTTGTTAGAGTTGGGTCGTGACGGGGTGGTATCATAGCATGATTTGGGATCTATGGTAAACTTCAGAGTATAGGGGTACACACCACATATTTGGCATTTAACAAGTAAGTTGAATATGGAGTGACTAGAAACAAGTGAATTAATGGAAATTCTTATTTTTAATTTTTTGTAGGAATGGCATACCATAACTATCATCAAGGAAGAGACGAGTGGGGCAGGTATAAGGTGGTTTCGTAATGGTCAGGTGTGTACCATTCCAGGTTCATGGACGTGGTGGAGTATATGGAAAGTATGTGGAGGGATGTAGAAAACAGGGTGTATCAAGAAATTGAAAGGGTGAATAGAGAACATCACTATCCTCCACCGATGACTGGGACGTTTGTTTGAAATAGGTTGCAAATGCAAAATGAGTCTAGTAATAGGCAACGGAACTGGCCATTTCTTGGCAAAATTATTTGGTGTTAAGGAATAGGGTGGAGGCGGGAAGATCTGCAACCCAGGGCCCCTGTTAGTTACTTCAGCACAGGCTTCCACCTCTACGCCTGCGCCTGATAGGAGGGCGCAACATGTGATTTTTCGGGAACCCATTGTTGTTGAGGAGGTCAGTTCCGATTTAGAGAAAGATCCTGAAGAGAATCCTGACATAGTTATGATATCTTCCGGCTCCAAGTAGTTGATGGGAGTGTACTTAAGAAGTTAGGATAAGTTATGACATCTTATTGTACACACCATACATCTTTTTACATTATTCACAAGTCCACTTATCCTAACTTCTTAAGTACACTCCCATCAACTACTCGGAGCCGGAAGATATCATAACTATGTCGGGATTCTTTTCAGGAGCTTTCTCTGAACCAGAACTGACCTCCTCAACGACAATGGGTTCCCGAAAAATCACATATTGTGCCCTCCTATCTAGCGCAGGTGCAGAGGTGGACGCCTGTGCTTGAGTAACTAACGGGGGCCTTGGGTTGCGGATCTTCCCGCCTCCACCCTATTCCTTAACTCCAATAATTTTGCCAAGAAATGACCAATTTTGTTGCCTGTTACTAGACTCGTTTTTGCTTTCCTAACCTATATAGGACAAATGCCCGACTCATCAATGGAGGATAGCGATGTTCTCTATTCTCGATCCGGGAGAGCGATTTTGCAAAACTCCCTTATTGCAGCAGCATCTTCATATTTAACTCCAAACTAACTGTAGTAGAAATGTAGAATTGAATAATATAGAGTTTAAAAAAGTTACTACATGGGAGTTCTTCCCAGCACAACTTGGATAACTCAGCACAGCTTAGATCTTCAAGAATTAAAGAGCATGTATTTGCTACTTAACAGCTGTTTGGTGAATTTTTACAGAGTAGGGAAAACAACATTTAGTACTAGAATATTGTGAACATACAAGCTCGATATGGCAGAAGATCTTGAGTTTCGATTTTTCTTTTAACACAATCAAGTTTCCTGTGGTGTCTTTTTGGTGGAAAAAAAAAAGTGCACCATTTTATCTAGGTAAATCGATGCTACATGTGTTGACATAACAACCTCAGTTTTTCAGGAAAAATCATCCTTGTACATCTGCGTGAGAACCCCAAAGGAGTCCCACATCGGTGGGTAAAAAGGAATTGATGTGACATATAAAGAATCCAATACAGTTACTGCATAAATCGAGGTTAACCTTTTGAGTAACATGATTAGACTAAGAGTTAGCTGGTTAGCTGACGTGGGTTCTAATCAATTGAATCGGTTAGAGTCTTAGAGATCAGTCTATATTATTTCGAGTCTGCTTTTCTTTTTTCTACAATTGCTTTTCAAGGTTGCTACTTTCTTTAGGGTATATGCCAACAGTAAGGGTTTGCATGTATAGAAATTGGATATGCAATAATAATTTAGCAAAATAATCAAACACAAGTTGGATGTTAAATTTATTAACGAGTCAAGAAAATTGACATCTGATTACTAGGGGTGTATATGGTCAGGATCGGTTTGATTTTTATAGAGTATCCGAGGACTAAACTGTTATTTGCAGTTCCAAGAAACTGAAAACCATGTCTGGACAAAAGTCCTTCAGACCAAACTGAATTAATGAGTCCGCGAATCACAGTTTGGTTCCACTTTTCCAACTTGAGACTAAACAATTTTCATTTATTCTAAAAGTAGTCTGATGAAGCTTAAAATAATCAGACTGTTTTTCGATCATGCGAAGAACGATGTCATCGAGTTCGTCTGTTACGAAGTTCGACGTTATGAAGTTCGATGGAACTTCGAATTTCGGATTGTGGCAACAGCGGGTAAAGGATCTGTTGGTGCAGCAGGGTTTATACAAGGGGTTGAAGGCAAAACCAGAGGCCATGTCAAACGACGATTGGGAAGAACTCCAGATGAAGGCGGTGAGTACGATTCGTCTGTGCCTGGCAGACGAAGTCATGTATCACGTGTTGGGTGATGAATCGCCGGCTGGGGTCTGGACTAAACTGGAAAGCAGGTATATGTCAAAATCGTTGACGAACAAACTGTTTCTGAAGCAGAAACTGTTTGGGTTGAAGATGGCCGAGGGTACAGATCTGGTTCAGCATATCAACATGTTCAATCAGATTCTGAGCGACTTACAACGGATTGATGTAAAGTTTGAGGAGGAAGACCAAGCGCTGATGTTAATGTGTTCACTACCGATTTCTCTCGAAACTCTTGTTACAACCTTACTCTGGGGGAAAGAAACCCTAGAACTGGAGGAAGTCACTGCAGCCCTTCTGGCGTATAATCAACGCAAGCAACAAACAGAGTCGTTGCAGGGTGAAGGTCTGGTGGTTAAGGGGTACGAGGATCGTGGCAGGAAGAAGGACAGGGGTAAATCAGTTTCGGGGCGTGGGAGGTCTCAGTCAAAGAACAGGTCCGAGGGCACGTTTGAGTTCAAGTGTTACAGGTGTCATGAACCAGGGCACATGAAGAAAGACTGTCCGCAGAAAGGAAAGGGAACTGACTGGAAGAAGAAAGGAAAGGCAGGAGAGAGGAAAGATGGGTCATCAAGTTCTGCGAATCTTGTAGAGCAGGAATCAGATGACGGTGACATGCTTTCGGTTTCAGCAACTTCGGATCACCTGGCAGACTCATGGATTCTGGATTCAGCATGCTCGTTTCATGTGACGCCTAACAGGGAGTGGTTTGACACCTACAGGTCAGTAAATTGTGGTAATGTTCGAATGGGTAATGATGTATCATGTGAAGTCATTGGAATAGGCACAATTAAGATCAGGATGTTTGATGGTGTTGTAAGAACCTTAAGTGAAGTTAGGCATGTTCCAGATTTGAGAAAAAAATCTGATTTCGTTGGGAACCTTAGACTCAAATGGCTGTGAGTATAAAACAGGAGGTGGAGTCAAGAAGGTAACGAAGGGTGCTTTGGTGATTATGAAGGGAATTAAGATTGCTGGTAATATCTATCGTTTGATAGGAACTACAGTTGTAGGTGGAGTTGCTGCTGCTACCACAACTGAGGATACTGATGATACCATGCTTTGGCATATGCGGTTAGGACATATGGGAGAGCGTGGGATGTTAGAGCTGCATAAGAGGAATCTGCTGAAAGGGGTTAAATCATGTAAACTGGATTTCTGCAAGTTTTGTGTTCTGGGGAAACAATGTAAGGTGCAGTTTAGGAATGCAATTCACAGAACAAAGGGAATTCTTGACTACGTTCATTCAGATGTTTGGGGGCCAGTGAGGGTAGCTTCGAAAGGAGGATCTCTGTATTTCTTGACCTTTATCGATGATTTTTCGAGGAAAGTTTGGGTGTACTTCATGAAGCACAAGTCTGAAGTCTTTGCTAAGTTCAGAGTGTGGAAAGCTGAAGTGGAAAACCAGACAGGGAAAAAGGTTAAGTGCCTCAGGACAGATAATGGGACGGAATTCAAGAATGGGCCTTTTCTGAAGTTTTGTGAGGAACATGGGATTCAGCGGCACTTTACTGTTCGAAAGACACCACAGCAGAATGGGGTGGCAGAAAGGATGAACAGAACTATAGCAGAAAGGGCACGGTGTTTGAGATTGAATGCGGGACTTCCGAAGGTTTTTTGGGCAGAAGCAGTGAGTTTGGCATGCTTTGTTATAAACAGGTCACCGAGTGCTTCTTTGGAAGGGAAGGTAGCTGAGGAGATGTGGACAGAGAAAGAGGTTGACTACTCAGGGTTGAGAATCTTTGGGTGTCCGGCCTATGTTCATGTTCCCAGTGATGAGAGGTCAAAGCTTGATGCGAAGTCTAGACAGTGTATCTTTCTTGGTTATGAGAAAGGGGTCAAAGGGTACAAGCTTTGGGATCCAGAGACAAAGAAGGTGGTGATCAGTAGGGATGTGGTATTTGATGAGGACTCTATGATCAAGGCACATCAGAAGGTTCAAAATTCTGAGTCAGAGGAAGTGAGCAGCAGACAGCAGGGTGTAGAGATTGAGTTGGAAAGTATTGATAGGGGTGATACTCAACCGGATGAACAGCTTGATCAACAGCAACAGCAGGAGCAGCAGCAAAGCTTGGCCGCTGGGAGAACCAAGCGCACTATCAAGCCACCAGTGAGGTATGGGTTTGAAGACTTGGTTTCTTATGCATTGACTACTACCAGTGGGGATCCATCTACTTTTCAGGATGCTATCACGAGTTCTGAAAGGGACAGATGGATGGAAGCCATGGTGGAGGAAATGGAGTCTTTGCATAAGAATAAGACTTGGGAGTTGAAAGAACTGCCCATGGGAAAGAAGCCAGTGGGTTGTAAGTGGGTATACAAGCGGAAAGAAGCAGCAACAGAAAAGGAGAGGGAAAAGTTCAAGGCTCGGTTAGTGGCAAAGGGGTATTCACAGAGGAAGGGGATTGATTTCGATGAGGTCTTTTCTCCAGTGGTGAGGCATACGTCAATCACGGGTTTGGGTCGTGACAGTGGTTATGATCTTGAGTTAGAGCAGATGGACGTGAAAACGGCATTCCTCCATGGTGAATTGGAGGAAGTCATTTACATAGAGCAGCCTGAGGGGTTCAAGCAGCCAGAGACTGAGCATCTTGTTTGTAAGTTGAAGAAGTCACTTTATGGGTGAAACAGTCTCCAAGACAATGGTACAAGAGGTTTGACTCTTTCATGATACGGATTGGGTACACACGCTGTGAGTATGATTGTTGCGTTTATGTTAAGAGTCTTGATGATGGTTCCTATATTTTCTTGCTTCTTTATGTGGATGATATGCTGATTGCTGCAAGGAGTATGGTTGAGGTTAACAGGTTGAAGTCTTTATTGGGTAAAGAGTTTGACATGAAGGACTTGGGAGCAGCTAGAAAGATACTTGGGATGGAAATTCGAAGAGATAGGTCAGCTGGTAAGTTGTGGTTATCTCAAAAGAATTATGTGGTGAAAGTGTTGGAGAGGTTTAGTATGGATAATGCCAAACCGGTCAGCACTCCATTGGCAAGTCATTTCAGATTATCTTCAGCTCAGTGTCCGGTGTCAGATGAAGAAATTGAGGATATGTCAAGGGTTCCTTATGCGAGTGCAGTGGGTTGCTTAATGTATGCAATGGTTTGTATGAGGCCCGATTTGGCACATGCAGTTAGCACAGTCAGTAAGTACATGGCCAAACCAGGCAGAGAGCATTGGAAGGCAGTCAAGTGGATGTTCAGATACTTGAGAGGTACTTCGGATCGTGGGATTATGTTTGGTAGGCAACGGGATCAGATTTCAGTTGTTGGGTATGTGGATGCGGATTATGCTGGGGGTTTGGATGACAGAAGGTCTACAACTGGTTATGTGTTTACACTTGTGGGTGGGCCTATTTGTTGGAGATCCATGGTACAACCTCTAGTGGCTTTATCTACTACTGAGTCTGAGTATATGGCGGTGACTGAGGCAGCTAAGGAAGCATTGTGGTTGAAAGGGTTTGTGAAGGAGCTTGGCATAGATCAAGGTGGAGTACAGTTGCATTGTGATAGTCAGAGTGCCATTTATTTGGCAAAGCATCAGGTGTATCATGCTCGAACTAAGCATATCGACGTGAGGTTTCACAAGGTGAGAGAGTTGATTGATGCAGGTGATTTGATACTGGAAAAGGTGCATACTTCTGAGAATGCAGCTGATATGTTGACAAAGACGGTTACTGTTGACAAGTTCGAGCATTGCTTGAACTTGGTTAATGTCTCCAGGTGCTAGGCAATCGGAGACGCCCCCCACGAGTTGACTGGATTGGAGTGGGGGGGGTTATCTCCTGAAGGGGCGAGTGTGTATTCGCCAAGGTGGAGATTGTTGGAAAGTGTGGCTCATCAAAGGTGTAGCTAGCGCTACATGGTTTTATGTGTAGCGCTAGCGGTTTGCTTCGGGCCATATCAGAGCTGTGGGTAGCGCTACATAGGTTTATGTGTAGCGCTATCGGTTTGCTTCGGGTTAGGGTTTGTATAGAGCGGGTATATAAGGCTCTCTATTGTAAAACCCTAATGTACTGAAACTGTGATAATAAGAACAGTAGCCGCTCCCGTGGACGTACCCGGTTTTGGGGAACCACGTATATTGCTGTGTTGATTTCTTTACTGTTTATACTCGTAAATCGTGTGCGTGTGTGTTTCGATCCTAACAGTACAGTTCGAAGCTGGTTGGTTCCGCGCTTCCTTCGATTTTTTGTCGCAGGCCTACTTATTAACGGAGAGATGTTCCTAGAAACAAGGCAAAGAGTCAAAGTTCTACGAAATTTAACAAGGAGGATTGCTAATTTTTGCCATTACGTACTGAATTTAGCATCCACGCGATTCATATGTGTGTATCCATCCATCCCTGCATCCCTGAATTTCCAATCTCCTCCGCCCACAATCGCTGCGACAACCTGATCATCCCTGAATTTCAAATCTCCTCCGCCCACAATTGCTGCGACGACCTGATCATCCACTTTTCACGCCCCGCTCCAGTATTGCGAAAATGGCCCCCAGTTTCCATTTCAACATCCATCGCATCATTATCCTCGCCTTTACCCTCTTCGTAATCCACCTTCCTTCCAATGAGGCGGAGATCACATCCATAAGAGTCGCGTCCGACTCCCGCCCAACCATCATATTGACCGAATTCTGTTTCTCAAAAAGCGGCCATTTGTCGCTTGCCGTTTCTAATGTTTCTGTCGCCACAACCTCCACGGCCCCAACGAACAATTCACGTTTTAGTTTCATCCTTGTCGGGATAGACATTCTTGTGTATTATGAAGTAATATATCCTCGTGAAGATGGAAAGATATGCATTGCTGAAGATGATGGAATACGCCCCGGAGCCCTTGGTACCATATCCAGGTTCAATGAGCTCTCTCGCAAATCTTCACTCAACAGCACCTTACCTGTCCCCACTTCCGAAAAATATGGCATCTTTTTTTCAAACTGCCAACCAAACTCCTCCGTATCCATGGATGTCGTTATTGAGACTTACAATCTCAATAACGATACAACGAAAGACTACCTCGGGATGGGAGAAACCAAAAAACCAAAGGTCTTCTTTCGCTTCGCGCTGTTTTATGTCCCATTTCTAGGATTTTGGTTGCTTGCATGCTACATAAACAGAGTATATACGTTCGTAAAATTCACTGGATGATGGCCGTGCTGCTTCTTTCCAAGGCCTTAAATTTGTTGTGCGCCGCAGAAGACAAGCATTATACCCAAGTCACCGGTACATCCCACGGTTGGGACGTGATGTTTTATACGTCTTACTTTATCCGAGCTTTCTTGTTCCTGACAGTAATTATGTTGATCGGGAGTGGTTGGTCATATATAAAACCGTATTTGAGAGCGAAGCAGAAAATGTTGTTGGCCGTTGGTATATCGCTTCAGATTTTCGCCAACGTTTCTTACATTTACATCAACGAGAGCGGCCCTTCTGTCAAAAATTATTGGCATTGGACTTCGGCATTCTTTGTTCTTGATGCGTTCGGATTTCTGGTGGTTATGGTCCCGATTGTCAAGTCTATACGGTTTCTGAAGGAATCCGCTAAGGCTGATGGGACTGCTGCTACAACGTTGGCAAGGATGACAACTTTGAAAAATTTCGTTTTTTGTGTGCTTGTATATTGGTATATGACGAGGACGATGAAGTATACAATTGGTTACGATGATTGTCACCCGGGTTCGGAGGTGGATTCATGGGTGGAGACATTCACCATTATCTTCTACATTGTGATGTTTTCCCTCTTTCGGCCGACGGAAGAAAACGAGTATCTTGTTGTTCAAGATGAAGAGGTTGCTCTGGCTACAATTCGGACAGAGTTCGGAAACTTTTGAAGTTCGGATGATTCAACCTGTGGAATTAAGAAAGAACTGTTTTCTCATTTAATATGTGCAAATTGATTCATGGACAATTCATAAAAAATAAAAAATAGAAGTTGTACTAGATCATTCAGTGGAAAAAGATGATGTTGTGTATGGCTCTCTTTTCTCATTCAATTTTTGATTTTTGATCTTCATTCCCTATGTTTTTAGTACAGCTCCAAATCCACCATATTCAAAACATCGAAAATGTTCGGAATCCGATCTCCTCTATCCCAAAAACCCAAAAACCCCCCTCTATCCCAAAAACCCTAAATCCCCCTCTATCCCGAAAACCCCATGCGATTATCCTGCCTCGAAAATTTCTTGCTTTGCGACCAGATTTTACAGTCTGGAAATTTCTTGCTTTGCAAAGGATCCAAAAATTTCAAGAATGGGTGTCTGTTCAGTGGAATGAGACGGTTAATTTGCTGATTTATATCATGACTTATAAGGCCAAATGCACCTATCTTGTGTTTTAACTTTTCAAAGACTCAAATTTTGGCCATTTGTATGTCTTGTTTGATCTACCAAATGCAATAACAAATCAAATAAGCAGCTTTGTTGGGGATAAAATTCTCACTGTAACCACCCGTAAATTCCTAGGCGATTTTTGCGAATAACTTCCATGACAAACAGGGCACAAAGGTGGTGTTCCAAGCATCTTATTTTAGTACTTAAAGCTGGTATTTTTTCCACTCTTATTTCAGCCTTGCAAACACTTCACATATTTCTATCTTCTGCTTGGGGTGAAAAACAAAGTATTTCAGCAACCATAGGTCTTTAGAGAAAGATACACGGTAAACTTGGTTACACGGAAAAAAAGACATCAAAAGTAGACCTTCGAATACCCGTTGGTTTAAGTAAACCAACGGGCTTGCTTCCCTATTACAGAGGACATACAAAATACGAGCCGCTACGAAACCTTTCACATCACCTACTTCAAAGACCCCAAAATACAAACCAGACAACAAACAAGAGGCTACTAATGTTTCCTACGGACACATCAACCGTTGACAATTACACCCCCTGCAAAACAAAGGCCCAACACGAAAATCGAATGAATAAATAGATCGTCCACCACTAAATAGAGCGCGAACAAGTACTAAGACTGAAATTTGGATGAAGGGCATGCATGATAGAAAGGAAAACTTTGAAGAATCTACGCATTGAGACTAATTTGTATGAAGGATCTGCATGAAAGAAACAAACTAAAACGACTGAAGAATCTAGCATTCTAGCCACTGTCAGCCGTTAAACCATTAACAAACAGTTTCCTATTTCTGTTTTGTTTTTCTTTTCCTTACCGAAATCTTTGAATTTGATCCATATATCCTGAAAGTTTCCATTGAGCAATTTGAAAGTTTCCATTTGATAATTTTAATTAAGTGGTTAATTCCGCAGCCATAAGAGAAGAAGTTCATACCATTTGGGTGGATGACCTGGCCTGCGATATAAGAGGAGTCGGCATTGCTAGCGAGGAAGACGTAGCAGGGGGCAACCTCAATTGGCTGCCCTGCCCTCTTCATTGGCACCTCCGACCCGAATTTCTGAGTCTCTTCTTCGTCAAACGAGGCAGGGATAAGCGGGGTCCAGATTGGGCCGGGCGCTACACCATTAACACGTATACCTCTTCCTACTAACTGGAGGGCAAGTCCTCTGGTGAATGACACGATCGCACCTTTGGTGGCAGTGTAGTCCAGCAGCTTGGGGTTGCCCTTGTATGCCACCACTGATGTAGTGTTGATGATGGAGCTCCCTTCCTTCATGTGCTTCAAAGAATGCCTATCATCACCCAGCATGTAATTCACAAAACATCTCAAACCTAACGACTAGCGCAACGAGTGATACCGGGAAATAGAAATTACTTGTATTGACTTGTGTTATGGTAAGTTCGAAACAATCACGAATCTTTACTGAATGCTACAAAACATAGAAAATTTTACAAAACAACCAAACTGAACTTGAACACTGCATGACCAAAATTTATTCCAGATAAGACTCACACCGAATTTGGATATGAACGCATCAACTTCATCTTCTGTGCACTTTTATTTAACTTTTTGTGTGACATTTTCTATTTTAGTTTTATGAACTTCACATCACAGTGGGAACCCCCTCACCGCGATAATTAGAGAAAGTAAATAGAACTTGAGTGGTACTCCATTTTCTTAACCAATGTAATGCACAAAGCACAATCCAAAAATAAAACCAATTTAAGGAAGAGCTATGAAAAAATAAAAATCTACTACTAAAACATTGTGAGGGATAATTACGAAATGTACCGGACTTACCTGGTCATGAAGAAGTAGGAGAAAACATTAGTCCTGAATACCCTCTCAAGTCTCTGCTCGTCAATTTCCTCAATCGATGCTGCCTTGTGCTGCTCAGCAGCATTGTTCACCAGGATGTCGATTCTGCCATAGGCATTCACCACCTCCTCTACTACCCTCTTGCAATTCTCGTCAAACCCCAAGTCTGCCGGCACTGCAATCGGGTCCTTTGCATCTTCAGTCTTTGCTTCTTTTAGCATTTGGAGGGTATCCTGTGCATCTTTCTCCTCATGGGATTTCACATATGTGAAGGCCACGGTTGCACCCTCCAGTGCAAAGCAGTGGCAAACTGCCCGTCCTATGCCGGAGTCGCCACCAGTCACAAGTGCCACCTTGCCCTGTATAACCCAGGCAACACAAGCCAGTACGTATTCGTGTAACTAGAGAGAGCGTGTTTTCATAAAGTATGTGAGGCAGTGGCGGATCCAGAAATCTAATACAGATGGGTCACTTCTCGAGTATAAAAGTTGATAAAAATTCTCATAATCTAATATAACAAAGAACATGCATTCAGAAAAAAATTACCATCGAGAACAGAAAATGTTCAAGCATTCTTTATAGAGCACAAAACTTTGAATTTTTTTTGTGAAAGAGCAAGAAATGCATTAATAATATGAAAAGTACAACTGTGCTGTCGCCATTACATAATAAAAACACGCTAGTGACGGACGAAGACTAAACATAAAACATAAAGTAAACTTTTAAAAAAATGAGTGGGACTAGTGTATGTTTTGTATTTTAATATTTTTATTTGATGAGTATGTCAAATTGTCTCTGATGGCATTGTGGTAGTGCTTTAGCCTAAACACGCTTTGAATAATTTTTTAATTTCAACGTTGCAGCATCAAAATGTTGGGTGGGGTTTGACTCCTGTTGGCCACACGCTTTGAATAATTTTTTAATTTCAACGTTGCAGCATCAAAATGAAAGAAAAAACATTTAAGACCATGCGGGGTTATGAACTCACGACTGAGCGTGTAGAAATGCCAGCCTTTACCACGGGAACAAGATGCCCCAGTTGATATATTCTCGGTAATTTTATATATATTACTTAACTTCTTCAGTTCATAAAAAATAATTCCCAATAATATCAGGTGGGTCACGTGACCCACCTATGCCTTAATTGAATCCGCCCTTGATGTGAGGCAACTGCACCGTGCATATGTCTATGCAGCGAGGAGGAACATGTTTTCATAATGTACGCTTTGATGCAGTTGCGTTTTATGGAGGAGCAGTATAGGTAAGTTGACCGTATCCTTTTGGTAACGGTATCTCTGTAGGGCTAGTAATAGAGGATAAACAAATTATTTTTTACTTCAATTTTGGCTTGGGGATGGATGGATTCTCGACTGTTTCTAACTCACAATCTTATCCAATGCTTATATTCATAGACAAGTCTAAAAAAGTTGCTTTTGTGGTGTGTGGACTGGAGTGCTACACACAATCAATTGTTTTTGAGAATTGACAAATAATTTCGTAAACCATGTTCATGTAATAAATTAGGCGGGGTAAATGATCTTACTTAGTATTCGCAACATGAGTGAGTGTCCAAGGTTGCTATAGAGAAGCAGAAGTGAAAGGCGGAGCTTCTACTTTCACAAAAAGAGAGAAAAAGGGTACTAAACAAGACAAAACAATCACCGTACTGCCCAATCGATTGGTTTGGAACAGGAAGGACACGAGATAGGCCTAAACTTTCACACAACATAGTAAAAGTGGCTGCTCTCCGAATAATTTACCACTAAAATAGTGATCCTGTATACCCTCAAGGAATGTTATGCCCCCAAATCGAAGTCCGCAGGCATCAAAGAGGGAAAAAATCACAACAAAGAAAGTTTCCTCAACACATGTTACATACCACAATGGGGAAAAGTATTTCTACTTTAACCACCAACCCAACCAAGGGTGAGTTGCTCATTTATTTTTATTTTTTTTTTGTCTTTATCCGTTCCTGCCATTTTAAGTCTGTCTGGTTTGGGTCATGATTTCTGTAACTTAAATACAAAATCTACGCTGATATAATATATTCTCTCTCAAACAGTAGTTGAATTTCATCAAACTAATCCCCATTAGATACAAAGTTCATCATAATTACACATTGTCCCAGGGTTTTAAATAAAGGCCTCCACATGGAGGCCTTTACGTATTGTATCGTATCGACTGTTGCATAATGAGATTATAATGAGATTTTAAACCTCTGATACTGTTATTTACTAGTGTATCGGCTCATATCGACCGTTATGTAATGAAATTTTTGACCTAGCCTCCTACTGTTATTTACAGTGTATCGGCTAATATGGTCTATTGGCCCAATATCAGGAGATATATGGTGGTATCAGTATTCAGTATCACTAATACAGTTACGTTTTCCGATACCGCAATTAAAAATCTGGCCTTGTCCCCTTGAACTATCACATGTTCTCAAAATGACCCCTTAAATTATAAGATCCTACCCTTAACCCCATCAAACTATATAAACCTTTCAACTTGGGTCTGTCAGCAGTGGTGCCAGGATTTGCACTCGGAGATCGATGGCGAAATTAAAATACTTTGTAAAGTTCACATGCATCATACGATCGTCCAAAAAATGTGTACGTAGCATTGTCCACAAAATTAATGCTTGGATGAATGGCTTTGGGGGCCGGGCGTAGTATATATAGTAAGAGTACCTGGAGCTTATTGGCAGGCTTGTAATCACGGCTAGTAGCCTGAGGGACGGGGTCCATGACATGCTCCCTCCCCGGCTGGCTGTCCTGCCTCTGCGGTGGAAACTTCTGCTGCTTCTCCTCGCCGCTACCGCTCGCCATCCTTCTCTCAAACACTACACTCCTCCCAAACCTCCTAGCGTCTTCGGTCACCGAAAACGTCGCCGGGAACCGACTCCTCCGGTGGGCTGTGCAAGGAATATTACTACGGCCAACGGTGGTTGCTAAAACTCTGGAGTAGTAATAAACACCACGAGATAACATACAAACAAGGCGTGCATGCAGACTAATTTGGATGTGGGTTTGGGGTGTTACTTTTTGTGATTAGATAGATATACTGGAGATATATATATTGGCAAGAGGTGGAAACGTGGCAAGAGTGGTGCGCCTTAGGTGTCCTCTTGGGGTCGCATGCTGCAGACACGTTGGAGTCGGAGAGTCTGCCCAAGCTTCTCGAGTGATCCGATATAGTATGCTACTATGCTGTGTCCAAGTTTTGATCATTTCAGAGAAGAAGAAAAAAAAATGTACATCAAATTTGCCATTTGTTGACCTATGTGTCAATTTCAAAATTCATTTTTGTGGTTTACATGTTTAGCATTCCAACCCACTCTTCAAAATTCTATTTATTTACTTTCTTTAGTATTTTTTTCTCCTTAAAATGAAAGGGTAAGAAAGAGGAGGACCTACATTTTAAGGAGAAATTTTATTATTTACTTTCTTTAGTATTTTTTTCTCCTTACAATGAAAGGGTAAGAGAGAGGAGGACCTACATTTAAGGAGAATTTTTTTGGTGCCGGGTGGGTATATCTTACGTGGTGTCTGCTCCGCACATCAGGATCGTCCAATGCACTTTTAGACGGCCCAAATTGAAACACTCTCTCTCTCTCCTCTCACCCCACCACTCTCTCTCTCTCTTCAAATCCGAGCCGTCCAAAACCGCAATGAATGGCCCGGATGTGCCGAGCGGGCACCATGTGGTACCCCACCCGGCACTGAAAAATTCTTCACATTTAAGGTATTGGATGAGTCATTCTCAATCACCAATTTTAGAGGGCGAGAGGAAGTCATCAAATTTGGTAAAGTTGACTAAGGGTGGGTAGTACAAAATCTCATGCATCTTTTTCAGTTAAGGATTTTGAATTTTAATCATTATCCTATTTCTCTCTAATCAATTAATTACTCTTATTTTTCTTTCTATATCTCTCTAATTATTACCCTTATTTTCAATCATTACTTTATTTCTCTCTACACTCATTATCTACAAATCCAAATTTAAAATCTCAAAACGAACGGGGTTATATTGTTCTCCAAATTATATTAGGTAAAAAAATAAGTTTTCAGATTAGGTTTTGGAGTAGCCAAAAATCTCTACACTTGGAGTCCTCTCTCTCTAAAAAAAAACCCTAGTCGTTTTCTCTCTTCTTCCTGTTCCTCCCTTACAAATTTTAGTAGTTTGTTACGTATTTTAAAATACTTTTGTGCTCGATCACGCTTTCGCTCACACACTCACAGTACTCGGTCACACGCAAATTACGTGACTTAGATTGTGATTATCTTGGTTCAATCATTCTACAACCACACTGATTTTGACATTTTGTAGTGTGGGTGGGGTTTCAGGATTTTCCATCTTAGTTGGTCACTGTAGTGTCTTTGGAACTCTGAGTGTCAAAAAACACTGCCAGATCATATACGGACAAAAATGTGCCAGATCATATAAGAGAGCTAGCTGATATGTGCAAAAAGTCTACCCACCGCTCTCATTCACGCTCTCAATTTCATCAACCAAAAGTGTTTTGGAATGGTCCGGATTTAAAAAACTTCTTTTAGGGAAATTAAACTCTTTCTTGAAATAGTTTTTTAAAATTCGGACCATTGATTGCCTAGACGGAGTAATGAGAGAGCGATGAAAAGTGGGGTAGGGATAGCACCACTGATGATATGTGTTGGAGTGCCCAAGTCTTGGGGGTATATGTTTTAAGTTAGTTTGGGACGTGTAAAGCGCTATGCAGCCCACCAGCTGTAACCGAAATATGTGTTCGGTGCCATGTTAACACATGCTAAATAGCAGAGTGCTGGCTAACTTAGCTTGATTTGTTTGTCTACCAAAGGAAACTCTTATCACCAGTTATTAGACGAGGAAGAAACTTTTGATCTTTAAAGAAGTATACTGTTTCTCTCCTCCGATCCTCTTATTTACTTCAGAGTAGAGTTTTTGGTTCAAGAACAAGGAAGGAATGGCTGCATCTCTTCAGGTCTCTCTCCTCGTCTTTGTGCTCCTTCATGCCCTTCTCTTGCTGCCTAATCCAGTCAACTGCAATGGTACTCTCTCTCTCTCTCTCTCTCTCTCTCTCTGATGGAAATCATCAGTAAATTTGGATGTGCAATATTTATTATTGCCTTTCTTAAAAGTCAAACTCCTAAAGAGACTTATGCTACCAAGGAACAGAGGATATAGTTCAGCATGACTAAATAACTAACTATTTAGTTCTGATGTGGCACGGTGGCACCATCACCAAGGATGGGATCAGGAGGTCTAGTGGCGGCGACCGCCACGACAAGAATTTTAGAAAATAGAATTATTATATGTAAAAAAAAATTATACCCAGGAATAATTTATTGGAGACCGTAACCAGGAATTTTGAGACCCTAAAATGAACACGGTCCTAATGTTTTTTTCTATCCTGAAGACCCGAAGGAAATATACGTAGCTAACAGTAGACTACTTTACTTACCAAAACATCAACTTTTGACTTGCATGTTCTATTTATTACTACCATTCTTTAGGTACTTGTTAATTAGTAGTTTTTTTATCATGAAATTTCAAATGTCATACTTGAGTTTTATCTCATCTTACAGACGAGGAAGACAATCTTCTTCAAGGACTTAACAGCTACAGGAACTCCGTAAGCCTCCCCGCCCTCGCGAAAAACGACAAAGCGGAGTGCCTAGCCGATGAAGTCGCCGATGAACTAGGGGACAAACCGTGCATCGGCAACATGGGCCCCATCACCGCCGCTCCGGGCTCCCAGCCTCAAATCCCAAACTACCCCCGACCTTTTGAAAAAGTGCGATATCGACCCCAATACCACAAAAGACGGGGTCATATTGCCAGTTTGTGTTCCCAATCTTGTTGAAACTCTCGTGCTCACAAATTACACGCACACTCAGTACTCAAAGTACCTCAATAATTCCAAGTACACGGGGGCAGGGGTGGGCTCGGAAGACGACTGGATGGTTGTGGTTTTGACGACTAACACTCCGTCTGGTAACTTTGCAAGTACTAGTGGTGGTGCTGGTAACAACCGGGTTTCTAGGGTTGCGTTGGGTCGGTGCTCGATGTTTTTCATGCTGGGAGTTTTTCTTGTTATGCTGATGTGATGTGTTTGTTATCCTAGTGTGGTTTCTTGAGCGCGCGAAATGTCGGGTCTGTGTAGTGTGGCGAGATCGAGAGGAGAAGTTTGAGATGAGGGGTTTCTCAAGTACTTATCATTGTAATGTAATGTATTCCACTGTGTCTGAACATTATGTATGCTATATTGCTAGATTTGTGGAGCTAATGGAAGGAGTACTGGTGTTCATGCCTTGAAAATACGATGGCCAAGCTTATGATGGTAATGTGTACGTGGAGTCCAAAATTACACCCCTTTGAAGGAATTGCTCCCAAATTGCTCCATTTGGGAGCAATTGTATTTTCATCTTTCATATTTGGAGGATGAAAAAAGGTTTTCCCACATTTAAAGGAATGGAGACAAAAAAAAAAGTGTTTTTGGAGGATGGGTTGGAGCAAACACGTCCCTTAGAACATCTTTTTGCAGGGGAGAAAAATATTTTGGAGGACCAAAATATAAAGATATGGAAGAATGAAGGATGGATTGAAGATGCTGTTAGTCATGTCCTACTGATGTTCCAAAACGTACTATCCCTTCAGAGCTGACTAGACTTATTAAGAATAGTTTTCCTCATCCTATGAACACCAACTTCTAGTGAAAAAAATATATTGTGTGTGTATCCCCATAAGATAGCATTGCACCCTTCACTTCTGTTGAACACTTCAGCACAACTAAGGTCCATCATTTCATTCAGAGTTGATTTTGCTTTTATCTCCTAAACCATCGACAGTTTGTCTACTTCGTCCCTAAACTATGTAAATAACACTTTATCCTCTCCACTTTTTGATTGCTATTTATTTTGTCTATTTTCTAGGTAAAATTTCGTCTAATTTCGTACTCCCTCCATCCCTAAATGTTTGGCACTTTTGGGAGTTCTAACTTTTAAGAAAGAAATATTATTGTATTGTGCAAAAACCAAGTGTCCAATCTTACCCTTCTAGTGTACTTTGAATAGTAATTAAAATTTTGAATTTGAAATGTGCCCAAAAGAAGAGGGTAACATGGAAAGTTTACAATATTTTGCTTTTGACTTTTCAAAAGGGACAAATTATATGGGACAACAAAAGGCATGAAAGTGCCAAACATTTAGGGACGGAGGGAGTACAATTTTTTAGATGAAATATATTCCAATTCGTTGAGGGGACAAAAGTGTTGTTTACATAGTTTAAGGACGAAGTAGACAAAATTTGTATAGTTGGATGAAAGCAAAATTAACCCTTTTCATTCATAACCTCTGTTACCATATTTCTACAACGTACCTGGCATCCCTAGGATTGGTGAAACAATGCCTCCAAGCTTGAACCACTTTGCAATACTAATTTCCATACCCCTTAGAAGTTAGATCATCCATTTCTAGCTATGTCATTAATGTAGGATTGTATTCTACAGGGGTTCTTTTGTCATAGCCCATCATTCTCTCACTAGTTTCTTATAATCTAGTATTGACTGCACAACACTAACCCGAAGTCCCTCCAACGCTATGCTATTTCTCCGGCCAAACAGTGACTTTGTCATCTCTTCTCTTGCCATATCAGTCATTCATTAGATTTGCGAGAAACGACCAACCAAGTAAAAAGCTTCAACAGAAAAATTCATTTCATTTGATATACGAAACGCAAATCAAACAAACAAACAAAAGCACAAGAAATCCTCAAAAATTAACACAGAATCGGTAAATTCATCAGGAAACGCCTAAAAAACAAAGATGAAATGAATGAAAGCTAGTAAATACATAAGAGAAACAAGAAAAATTAAAAAGTCAGAGGAACCAATCAACCAGACATGTTCATTTCGCGATAACAAAATATGAGCAATGGAGGTCAGATAATCGATCAACCCGAGATGTCCAAACGGTTAAATGCTCTCGCAATGATTTTGTCTTTGCGCATTGCCCAATAAAGCTGTGTTTGATGGTCCATTTTGGATGTGTTCATCGACATAACTGCGTCGTCTATCTCCAGTTGCTTAGCTGCTACCTGTTTCTCCTCAATTTCCTGCATCTTCTTCGTTAGTCGGAGTCTTCTTTCTTCTAGTTGAGCCTTCTTCATTTCCTCCTTCTTTGCTTGTTTGTTAAGTTGCTCAGTCAAATCGTCGTTATGTGAGGTCTCAAGTTCTACTGCCTTGGCTTTTCCTTGTGGCCGTTCCTTTTCAGCTTCCCTTCCCATTGACGTTTCACCGTTTGGAGAGTGACTGCATCCTCGACATGTTTTTTGATCGAATTCTTGCGAAGGAAAGGGCACGTCAAGAATATGAGAGACTCCCACGGATTGGGGGCTCGAATTGATCGTCTTTGTAGGCGTGTTCGGGTTTTTGATGTCAGGTATATCTTGCCACTTGAATAATCTATGTTGCAAGATTTCCCAGCAATGACCCATGACAAATTGCTGCCTTTCGCACTCAACATACAGCAATTTTGCTTGATAAGCCTATGGTATGTGACAAACAAACAAAAGATTAGAAACTGAACCAAATAAAATTTTCAAAATTACCTTATCAAGGACCTAGTTTACTAATTTACCATCTCACCATTTGAGACTCTGATAGTCCCTTCTGACACTCATATCTGATTCGTGTGAGATACGCGTGAAATTTGAAACAACGGGTCATGATTTTCTCCCAGCGAGATCGAACAGATTCTTGCGATCGCGATTCGTTCTTTGTGCTGGCAGCGAACTTTTGGAAAATTCCGTTGCAAAGGTTAGTCTGTGATTGCAAGTTACCATCGCGTCGTAAATCTTCAAGAACGGACAAGAAAGCTTTGCAGATCGCGACGTCTTCACTCGATGTGAACGATGGTTCATTTGTCGTTTCGATGATTTTGACTCTGTTCAAATAACTAACAGATTTGTCAAGCGGCATTGATCTTCTATAAATTCTTGTTCTTGTTGCCACAATTTATACAAGGGAAATGAGTAGCCGGTATTTTGATGCACAACAATGTTTGGCACTCTAACCTTTGACCTTCGATACAACAAAAGGGAAAAACTAACCGTTGGACAATAAAAGCATCTTGCGAGTTCCTCTCGCCTTAAACCGTTTTGAGGAAAAAACGGTTGGGGTTTCCAATGGCCTCAAATTTTCAACAGATGCGAATGTGGTCGGCAGTAAATTTGGGAATCATAGAGGAAAAAGGGGGAATGATACATCCACCGAAGGTGGATCCACCGCACCGCCCACCGCACGCCGGCCGGGCCCACTCCGGCCACCGGCCGGCCGATCCGAACCGTTCAAAAATTCTAAAAAAAAAACCGAGTGGGCCCACGCGAAAATAAACGGCATCTGATGTGTGTAGGTGCTCTAACCAATCTTACATTTTTTAACGGCTCGGATCACCTGATTTTTGGAAGTTCGGATCGAGCACCTACACACGTCGGATGCCGTTTATTTCCGCGCAGCCCCACTCGGTTTTTTTTTTTAGAATTTTTGAACGGTTCGGATCGGCCGGCCGGTGGCCGGAGTGGGCCCGGCCGGCGTGCGGTGGGCGGTGCGGTGGTCCACCTTCGGTGGATGTATCATTTCCCAGGAAAAAGGGACGGTCAGCGGAAAAGATATCAGGTTGACACCAAGGATGGAGTCAACGGAACAAGTGGCAGCGGTCACCACTGCAACGATTTGAAAAAATGCAATACTATATTATATTAAAATTCATTTTTTACCCCTAGTTTATATATGCCCACCAGTACTACTTAGATTTTTTTTTTTCATTCTTTGTTTATTGTACTGAAAGTACTCTATTTGTCCTTTAATAAAGGGGATGCAAAAAAATATTTCAAAGTCAAATTTAATTGGCCGAATGAAAAGAAAGCCCTAGGCGAAATTGAAGATATCTCACTTTAGTAGATAGAGTAAATTATGATTATTCTTTGTATTCTACTTACATGTGGAAAACATCGTTTATTATATTTCGTAGTACAAATTATTTTTTCTTTGTATTCTACTTACATGTGGAAAACATCGTTTAATATATTTCGTAGTACGATTTTTTTTTCTGAAGTAAATAAATATTCATATTTAGTTCGTTTTTCAGTTTTGAAGTATACATGTTCGCCACCACCATAGTAATTCTAACTCCATCCCTGGCTGACACTAGACTTCTTCGATTACCTAAGCATAAACTTTTGACTTGGTCTTTTACCATTATTTAGATTCATGTTGCTGATCCAAAAAAATTATTTAGATTCATGTTAATTACTTTTTGTTTTTGAAATTTCAATTTGTTATATCTTTACTGTAAAATATGAGATTTGGTGTAAAGACGAGTGACCATTAGTAGCCTTGAAGAAGATTGGTTCATGTGACATAGTTGCATCACTCGACAACCTCTCGTTGTCTTCTTCTTCTCTTTCTCGGAACAAGTACCTGTTGTTCGCCTTCTTCGTCTCGTAGAAACAATCTCATAGTTGTTCCTAGCCAGATCTGTCTCACCGAACATTCTTCACTCTCTCTCTCTCTCTCTCTCTCTCTCTCTCTCCTAGGGTCTGTTCTCCACCTCTCTGTAGACTCTGGTAGACATCTGAGGTTTCTCACTCTCTTTTCTGCAGTAGATTCCCATAATGGGGATGGGTCCGCAACAATATTAATATTTTCAAAATGTGCTACACCACTCCAATAATAATTTATGGCGCATATACTGACTAGAATGTCAAAATATCGTGTACTATATAACAAAATATTGCGCCAAAATCCCAAAATATTGCTTGTTTCCTCCAATTTCTCCTCCTGTTTGAGAAATTTTTCAGTGCCGAGCGGGCACCGGCCACGTGGTGCCGAGCACGCATTTCGGCCGTCCAAACCTGTTTAAACGGCCCAGATTTATTTGGACTTGAGGGGGGTGTTTTGATAATTTTACACTTAAAAATTACCCAAACAGATCTGGAACGTCCAAAACACGTTTGGACGACTGAGATGGTGCTCGGCACCACGTGGCCGGTGCCCGCTCGGCACTGAAAAACTTCTCCCTCCTGTTCAATATCTTGAACACCCCAATTTATCGTCAATCCTCCATATTTTCGTCTAGAAATTGCATGACCTGCCTAATTCTTGTCTGCCCATCTCCTTCTGGTTCTGGCCATCATATCGCGTAAACCATCAATTTATGGCACTGACATATCTCACCTCATCTCGTTTGTATCTACATATCTCTTCAGATTTGGCAAAATATCGTGTGAAAAAGTCGAACTATCATCATAGTTTTACCCTATCACAAATATATCGCACCATCAGCCAAATTATCACGCAAAACTTCAATTTGTCATCGTCTTATCATCTGTCTAGCAAACATGTCGCCCTGGACTCCACATTGTGATAAGTGCTTTCCCTCTATCAGATCGGCTCAGATCCCAGGCCATCTCGGCTCGTATTAGTTCCCAATCAGCTCAACATATCGTGATAATTCGCGTCTTTCACGCTAGCCGGCCCTCTAAAATTATTGCCCCTTGCCGGAAGAAGATGCTGCCGCGCATAGATGTGCGTGGTGGTGACCCTTGTCCGGCATTTTGGTCAGGAGTGGCATGCACCCTGAAGTCCGTTCCGTTGATCTTGAGAGATCCACAATCGTCTCTTTCCAATAATTCATCCCCTGAGATCTCAAATACGATTTCGGAGGACTTCCGACTTTCTGACTTCCTTTACAAAAATAGGAGTAAGAAACATCGTTCTTAATAAGATTGCAGTTTTTGTATTCTCATTTAGATTAAGTTTCACATGCCTAGCTTGTTAAATTCTTAGTTGAAATCCGTAAAAACTAGAAATTGAGATTTGGTTGTGAGTTCTTGCAAATTGCGATTCAGTTTCATTTTTGAACTTGAAAAGCTAGATATGTGGAACCAGATCTGGTCTTTGGCTTTTGTAACCAATCGATTTAGGTGACGGTTTTGGAGCTCCCTGACGGCGATAGTACGGCATTTGCTCCGACTTTGACCTCCAACAGGACTGGGTATGTATGGCGCATGGTGCACACCGTAATTCTCCCCACCCACCTTCTTGAGCAGAATGATGGGTCCAACATCGGAGCTAACTTCATGTGGCTTTTCTTGTTTTGTTTTGTTGTAGTATTTTGCTTTCTTTAGTTGTATTTTGTTTTGTTGTTTTTTTAGGCCTATAGGCTGCACAATTTTTATCTGTTTTTTTTTAAAAATATAAGTTGCCTTAGGATTTGAGGGGCCTTGGACCCTATTCACCAACACATTTATACGTAACTTTTTAGCATGCAATGGTCCTCTAAAGACAGCCTCAGGCTCAGCATTCCTAAAAGTACCCGTCAGAATTGACTAGACTGTTTCTAGTTTGCTTTTATCATCCCCCTGTACTTTTTTTGACCGACCAACCTCTATACCAAAACCCCTTAGAAATTAGATCATCCATTTCTATGTCATCAAGGCAGGATTATATTCTGCAGGGGAGCTTCTGTCATAGCCCAGCATCCCCTCATTAGCCTTCCTTCTGAACCTAAGGTTGAGATTGGGTAAGGTAATTAAGGTTCCAAGCTATTAAAAGAAGAAGACCAAATTTTTGTACGTACCATATATACCCAACCCGAAACTAAAGCCTCCCTTTGGGATGTTAATGAGTTCAAGGCTGGGAACAGTTTTCTTTTGCATTTGTTTTTCGGCGTAATAGCTTTCCGTTTTCAAAACGTTGATCATGTTAGAGCATCTGTAATAATGGTCATCCATTTTCCATTTTTCAATTTAAAGCCGTAAAATAACTAGCTGGCACTGAAGGATTAGGCGACCGGTCTCTCCGCCCAAATAATGACTTTGTCGATCATTTCTTGCCATATCGACCATTCTCTCTTCAAACAGAATTCGCAAGATACAACAACCAGGCGAAAAGCTTCAGCAGAAATTCATTTGATATTGATAAGAAAACGAACAGACGAAAGCATCAGAAATCCTTAAAAATTCACACAGAATCAATAAATTCATCCGGAAACACCTAAAAACAAAGATGAAATCAACATTGAAAAGATACACATAAGAGAAAATAACAAAATTCAGGAATGGTGCTCCCAAGGGTCAGCCTTCTTTTGGCTTGGGAAAACATATCCCTCTACCATCCTTCCAAGTTCCAACCACCAACCAAATTTTAATTACTACTAGTTAAACCACCAACATTATATCGGCCGCCACGAACATCGATCGTTAAGCGGGAAATTCGTAAAATATATCGTAAATCGTAGTCATAATTGAATGTAATACTGTAATAGTAGTTCGCAATAATAGTCACATAAAATTGAGGGCAGAGGAACCTATCCAACTGAGACGTTCATTCCCCAATAACGAAATCGCAGCGATTGAGGTCAGATAATCAACCCGAGATGTTCAAACGGTTAAACGCCTTCGAGATGATCTCATCCTTGCGCATCGCCCAGTAAAGCTGTGCTTGAGGGTCCATTTTAGACGTGTCCATGAACATAATCGCGTCGTCTCTCTCTTGTTGCTTAGCGGCTACCTGTTTGTCCTCGATTTCCTGCATCTTCTTCGCCAGCCGGAGTCTCTTTTCTTCTAATTGATCCTTCCTCGCTTCAGCCTTCCTTGCTTGCTTGTTAAGTTGATCGATGAAATCGTCGATATGGGAGGTCTCGACTTCCACCGCCTTGGCTTTTCCTCGCGGTCGTTCCTTTTCTGCTTCCCTTCCACCCGACCTTTCGTCGTCTGGAGAGTGACTGCATCCTCGACATGTTTTTTGCTCGGATTCTTGCGAAGGGGAGGGGACGTCGACAAGTTGAGAGACTCCCGACAATTGGGAGCCGGAATCGGTTGCCTTTGTAGGCGTGTTTGGCCTTTTGGTGTCAGCCATATCTTCCCACCTTATTCTATGCTGCAAGATTTTCCAACAATGATCCATGTCGAACGGATGTCTTTCATACTCCACATACAAAAATTTTGCTTGATGAGCCTATAGTATGTGAGAAACAAACAAAAAATAAGAAAAGTAAACCAAATAAATTTTAAAAAAAAACTACGTTAATTATCTCACCATTTGAGACTCCGTTAGTCCCTTCTGACACTCATGTCTGATTCGCGTGAAATACGCATGAAATTTGAAACAACGCGTCATGATTTTCTCCCACCGAGTCCGAATAGAGTCTTGCGATCGCGATTCATTCTTCGTGCTGGCGACAAACTTTTCGAAAATCGCATTGCAGAGATTAGATTGCGACTGTAAGTTTCCATCGCGTAAATCTTCAAGGGCGGACAAAAAAGCTTCGCAAATCGCTACATCTTCACCCGACGTGAACGATGGTTCCGTTGTCGTTACGATGATTTTGGTTGGGTTAAAATAACTGACAGATTGGTCAACCGACATTTCTGTAAATTCTTGTTCTTGTTGCCACAATTTATACAAGGGAAAAGTAGCCACAAATTTCATACACTACTATATTTGGCAATTTTGACCATTGAGTTTCAAAGGAACAAAAAGGAAAAAATTAGCCGTTGGAAAATAAAAGCATCTTGCGAGTTCCTCTCACCTAAGAATAGCAATTCGAGGGAAAACTGTTGGATTTGAATGGTTGGGATTTGAATAAGTCAACAAGGGCCTCAAATTTTCAACAAAATGCGTAAGTGATGGGCAGTGAATTTCGGAAACACAGAGGCAAACAGGACGGAAATGATCTTCGCACTCTAATTTTTTATGATGGAATGCGTTAAATTTGTCGTTTAATTTGCTTAAAGGATTGTGTTTTACCCAAATATTTTGAAAATATCTACTTTTATAAGCTTAAAAAGTGAAACTACACCTTAATAGAAGTTGAACTAGGCTCGGCACTAGGCATAGGCGAACAACGCCATTGCCTACGGCTCCCATTTGGTGGACGTGTTAACATATCTTTGCGGACAAATTACGGATCTGGACCATCTGGTCGCGTGTGGTTCAGCGGTAGGGAATACTTGTGTGGCAAGTGCTCCCAAGCACCTCTGCCAAACGGGTGTCGAGCGATCGATCCAGTCGTTCATTTCGTGAATCAATAGTTCGGATCTTGACCAAGTAATCGACATTTCAGATCTATATGCGTTCAAATTCAATTTAAATCGTTCGTGCCGAGATAAACGGCTAGATGTCGCTCGACACCCCGCTTGCCAGGGAGTGCTTGGCAGCATCCCCCGGTAACAAACACCCTAAACTAATATTCTACTTTTTCCTTTATTTAAGTTCAGCGGTTGGGAAATGGGGTCCTATTTTTAATTCTCCACCTAACGAACACCCTAAAATCTCATGGTCGAAAATTTAATTCTCCACATAACAAGTTTCAGAAAAATACATTTTTGGGCCCCATCTTTAATACTTTTTCCTTATATACACTCTTACAAATAATATTAAAAATGTCTAATGGAGATGCTTTATAAATGCTTATATTTATTTATAAACCAGATAGCACGAGAGGGAACAAATTAATATCATACATAAAGTGGATTCCCGTTGACTCAACATTGACAAAAATATAATAGCTAATTGTGTTTTTATTCTGACCGTATTTAATTTCTTCAAAAAAAAAAAAAAAGAATAGGAGAGTAAACAAGTCAGTGGAATCGTTAATCAGTTCAAGTTTCTTTTAAATTTTATAAGATTTATAAATAAAATCAATTGAAGTCTGATGTTTTTCTCATCCCATTTGCATTTACATCTACGTACCTCGAAGTTTAAGCAACTTTTTTTTTTTTTTTTTTGTGAAGGTTACAAGGGAAAGCCGTTACTGAAAATACAAACAATTGAGCACTAAACCAACTAGGGCTAAATCCGCACTGAAAACAAGTAAGCATCCATTGAGCCTAAATTATAGGAGTATATGTAAGTTGGCTTATTTTACTTTTTTTCCTTGAATTTTTGTTAGTTTTAAGTCAATTTAGACTTTACTGTTCCACAAAATCTTAGTGAGAGGAATCTAAAAGTTTAAAATTATGACAAAAAAGACTTATAAAATTCATTTAACGTCTAAATAAGTCAGAACAATATATCTTTCTGTTTACTTCTGTCCTTTTTAGATTTTGATTTTCAATCTCAATCTATATATTTTCCGTTTTCCAATCAATTGAAAAAACATCATCGAAAGGTTATTCACCCAAAAATAATTCTAGCTTTCATACTTTAATATTAAGCTTACTTATGAAAAATTCAACACACGATGGAAACGGCAGTGAAGTTTCATTAACTTTTAGAAACTGCCGGCGGAGATGGTCTCCGGCCAGAGTTAGGTGCTATTAACGTTGGAGAATCATTAGTGATAATGGTTATAATGAGGTAGGGTCTATACATATGGTGAACCCCCGAGCCTTATGTTCTAATTTAATTGTAATTGTTTCTGAAGGCAGTTTTATCGATTGCAGTTGCAGGGGTGTAGTTCAGCCTTTTTCAGCCCAGTTGCCGGACCCAATCCGAAAATTGGTTCCGTTCATGTTGTGGATTTCATCAAAACGCTTGAATGTGGTTAAAAATACTGTTAATCGAACACCAATCAGTATGTGGACATATAATACAAAAATAAATCAAATTAAGGCTGCCTGTGCACATATTGGATCCACACTCAGTAAAATTCAATTATGAGTTACTTTTTATTCCGATGACATAATGTCTGGATATGAACGGAACCGATTTTTGAATTGGTCGTCTAGTTTCGGGTGAAGTAAAAGTTATAAAACAAAGTCGTTCATTTGGGATTTATACTCATTATATGTGTTAGCTTGTTTTCAACCCTCACATGCATCGTTCATTAAGTTGTTGAGTTTGGCTGTCTTCTGAAATTTTACAATTGATGTAGTGTCCCGAGTTAGTACTTTTTATATATATATAGTCAGCTTCTGGTAAGGGCGCCCTTACCGTATTAAGTTGTGGACCTCCCATTTTCAGATCGAATTTTGATGATCTGAGCCGCTCAATGTGTTCAAAACGTGATTTTAAAGGTACCCGTAAGAAATCAGCAAAAAAAAGACCAAAAGGGCTTCATCCGGACAGTTTTTATTTGAACCGTTCGATAATTGCTCAGATGAAGCCCTTTCCGGTCATTTTTTTTGCCGATTTCTAGTGAGTACTCTTAAAATCACGTTTTGAAGACATTGAGCGGCTCGAATCATCGAAATTCGATCGGAAAATGGGAGGTTCTTACCTTAACAAGGTAAAGGCGCCTTTACCTAAAGTTTTGTATATATATATATATATATATATATAGTTGTTTTCAGGTCCGGACCTCCCATTTCCCGATCAAATTTCGATGATTCGAGCCGCTCAATGTGATCAGAACGTGATTTTAAGGGTACCCGCGAGAAATCAGCAAAAAAAATGACCGGGAAGGGCTTGATCCGAGCAGTTTTTTAATTAAACGGTTCAGTAAAAAACTGCTCAGATCAAGCCCTTTCCGGTCATTTTTTTTCTGATTTCTAGCGGGTACCCTTAAAATCATGTTCTGAACACATTGAGCGGTTCGGATCATCGTAAATCAATCGGGAAATGGGAGCTAAGACACAAATCTGTACCATAAGAAAATCCGGGCGACTGGACCTGAAAAGGACTGTATATATATATATATGTGTGTGTGTGTGTGTGATGTAAATGATCTCTTTTATCGATTGACAAAAAAAAAAAAACTAGGGCATTTGAGTCATGGAAACAGAAAAGCTTTTGACAGTTTTTATTATCCATGTGTATTAAACACATAACACCCTCACATTATTTCAACAAGTAAAAACTTACAGAAAGGGTTTGTTTACCCTAGGGTTTGCAAACGAAAAAGTTGCTCACGATCAAGCAGCCCTCAGCTCAACTTGTTATGGGCCAAGCTCGACTATACTGGACTCGTTCAATAATTGGGTCCAGCTGGAACTCGAGTTTGAGTTTTAGGGTTAACAACTCCTGGAACCTACACTCTCTTTCCTTCAACTTCCATGAACACTTGCTCCGCACCATTTATAGCAACGCCTGCCCGCGCATCACTCCACTACCCGATAGCCTTGCTTGGAAACCATCCTCATCTGGAAAGTTCTCTAACCTTTCAGCCTACCATACCACTAGGGCATCACAACTTCACCCTTTCTCACGGATTGAAAATGGATATGGCATATCCCATCAACGCCACGCATCTAGCACTTCCTTTGGCTCGCCATTCAACAAAAGTATTAATTAACACCATCGACTATCTTGTACACCGCAACGTTATTACTTTCAACTCTTGCCCATCCTGTCACAACTGTGAGGAGTCCGTCCTTCACGCCCTTTGTCACGCCCTCAATTTTTAACATAAATAGTGTACACATTTAATAAATAAAGTCCTTGCTATAATACGAATAACACCCCAAAAGACCTTTCTCTTCACTGATCCCAAATTAAATTCAAATATTACATTTCTATCTCGAAGGCCCCAAGTCATCAATATACTAGCATTTGAAGGAAATATTATTACAATTTACAATAAATATATTTCTCTAAATGCTCTTTCAGATCTTGTGCTATGAGATCCCTCTTGAATACCTTTTAAAGGTTTGGTCACAAATGCACAACAAGCACTCCATGCCAACTTCCTTTGCTTGTACCTGAAAATGGTAGGGTTGAGCATACACGTGCCCAGTAGAGAAATCTATACTCAAGTTATATGAAAATGCGATGAATCATGCATCCAAAATGAGTGAATACAACAGAATATCACAAGAGATAGGGGTCTTTCACCACAAACCCACGAACGAGCACTCTACAACAAAGGAGGGGAATCAAGATTTTATAAGAGTATCCTCAATAACCCACACGTCAACTAGTGGTAGGAACCAACTCGAATCATTCTAATTAAACCACCACTTGTCCTCAAGCGTCACTTGTCCTCAAGCGTCACTTGTCCATCGCTACGCAAATTAAAAATTTAGATTCTCATATGGATACCCATTCCTCCTCAATCTGTAAGTATATGTGATGATCACGCACCAACAGTAATATGAGAGCAATAATAAATGTGTACGACGAACCTAAGGATGCTAATTACAATGAATATATCTCCCAGTAGAACAATACGAACATGTCACTTAATTTTTCTTTCAATACAATTCCAGGCATTTGGGACCCCGTGCGTCCACTAGAAACCTTTCTTTCTTGTCCGAGCATTTGGGACCTCGTGCGTCCACTAGAAACCTTTCTTTCTTGTCCGGGCATTTGGGACCCCGTGCGTCCACGAGAAACCTTTCATTCTTGTCCGGGCATTTGGGACCCCGTGCATCCCATGTTCATTCCGGCATCGCACCATCCGGTAGATCCATGGCTTTTTTTATATTCATGGTATCGTTCTATTTCTTGTTTCCCATTTCCCAATCCTTAATGACCTCATTTTCAACATATAACCAATCTATATCATTCATACAACATGTCACACGATCTCGTCATATCCACATATCGATTGATCAATAACATTTCAAAGCATTCCGTGTCACGCACTGAACCCAAAAATGACTCCACGACACACCACCCACTAGGTTCTAAACGAGAATCTTATAGAACGAGTACCAAAAAAACCTAGGAAGATCGACAAGACAAAGCATGAGGATACGAGTTACCCTATTCTCATCCCACATCATACCTTATAGCCTGCGATGTTCTATGACCTCTCTACGATATGTTTTTCCATCCCACCATTCGCCATGTTAAGTCATAGCACCTAGCATGTATATATTATTCATCATATCATGCCACAATATTCACATATTCATTTTTAGACATAGACGACGGATATGTACCGTACTCATAGGATTAATTTGACACGGTTTTCTAGCACAACGAGAGTCAAGGAGATAGATTGATCAATGAATCACTTAAGGTATGAACAATTAAGCTTAGAAGTGGTTTGGAGGTATTCAAAGAGTATTAGAAGTGATCGGGGTTCCAAACAATCGAAGCGGGTTAAGCAAAGGCAAAACTGTTTCGTAAGGGACTGGTATCCATACAACAATTTTTGTTGTATCGATACGGGAGCGGCTGGAATTCTGATAAGCTAACTGTATCCATACAACCATTTTGGTTGTATTGATACCCGAACGTTATGACAATGATTTCTGCAGAATTTCAGATGGCAAAACCCAACCTTAAACAACGAACCAAGGCCCGATCTAAGCATGGAATCAACTCATAAACACATAACAAGAGCAAGAAATCCTTACCTCAAGTCAAGGATCGAAACCCATGCGATTTGAGCAAGCCCTAACTCTCCAAACTTCGAAATCAACCAAATACTCTTCCTCCGAGCGAAACCCACGAAATTCAAGCTCAAGACTACGATTGAGGGGTGGAATGGAGGTGGATCTTGGTGGTTTTTGGTGGAATTTTAGGTGAGAGAGCAAGAGAGTGAGAGAGAGCCAAGAGAGAGATCGGGAGATGAGAGAGAGGATTGAGGAATTCTCTCCCCTACACACCCACACACACACAATCACAAATTGCACATGCACCCCTCTACAAACAAGCTTCCCACATTGACCCCAAATCAAATAATTCAAGAAATCCCTTATTTATTCCATATTCTAACATTAATAAAACCTTTAAACGATTTCCGAAAATATGGTTCTCTACACCCTTCGGGACTGAGAAACAACCAAGGCTTGGGATCTTGGGATCTTATACATATCCCTCACTGTAGACACCTCAATTTGGACCTATTAATTATCCTTAATTTGTGGCCTTGAGGCTCTCCGATGATGAAACATAATCAAAATAGGACTAGGCTAAAGCTTGAACGATGCTTCTTGAACTTTTACAAACCAAAATCACCATTTTTCTCGACACCCTGAGAGTAAAATAGACACACATTTTAATGTGTAAAACATTTTTGAATGAAACTAATTGGGTTAGAAAGAGGACTCAACCAGCTTTCCAACGCTAATACACCAAAAATCGAGTTCAGGAGTGTCCGTGGCGCCCTTCTGAAGTTTGGCAGTCACTTTTGAGTGCTCAGGAGTGGTCTTGAGCGCCCATGAGTGTCACTCTTGAGCGCTCAGGAGCTCTGACAGACCAATGCTTGTTGAGCTTGACCATTGACCATGGCTTTTTCAGATTTTCAAACCTGCACGTACCAGAGGCCTGCCTGAGCCAGCAGGAAGAACAATCATCACATTTTTTTCCCCTAAAACCATTTTCCATTTTATTTTCTTTTAATTTCAAATTTCAAACCTATTTTCTCATTCCCTATAAATACCCCCTCATTCTACACACAAAGGCCACGAAAATTTAGCCTCTCCCTCCCCTATTTTCTGAAAATTTTAGTCTATAATCCTCCCTTAAATACTTTCCAAAACTTGAGTTTTCAAAGAAAAGCTTCAAATAATCTTCAAATATTTAGAAAATCTCAAAGATTTTTGAAATCTCTAGTCTATCTAGAACTCCATTTTCCTACTGTTTCCTACCCATTTCCAAGCTACCATATCCATCCAAGAGGTCTTGTTCAAGCACAAATGGGATAAAAAGGTACTCTTGAGTGCTCAAGACTATTCCTGAGCGCTCAAGAGTGATTCCAGCACAAGTTTTATTTTCTGTTATTATCCATATTGTGTTGTCTCATTGTAAAATCCCGTACATAGGCACATGTATGCACTTCACTTATTGTACTTGTAAATATGTGCTAGCTGCTTTTCATGGAACAAAATGTCTTTCAACAAAATCCCACAAGCATCGAGTAGAGACCGACCCCGTGTCTGGCGAGAGGGGTGTCGTAAAATCCTTCCCTTCTCGTAACCTGGCTTCCGAACCCAAAACAATCTAGAAGAATATGAGAGCAGCTCCAAATTTTTTCAATAAACTCTTTGAATTGCCCCATGGAAGATTTATATATGATTTATGCCCTAAATTTTCTTATCTCACATAGGAGGTTTCCTATTTGGATGCGGTAGTATAGTAAAGTAAAACATGTAATATGTATGCCGACTTATATCTCATATTTTGTGATATTTACTTATCTACTCCTATATTTTTAGTATTTACGAAATGACCTCTTTGTTCACGAGCCTATCGAGCAAACACTCATATGCTCATGCTTGGCTTGAATTCATAAACAAACGCAAAAACGTGATTGAGCTTGGCTTATATTTTTATAAACGAGTTTGAACAAGTTAAAAGTCAACCAATCTCGAGTCAAGCTTGAACTGGTTCGTTTAGCTGCCCTAATTCCAAATGCTGAAGACTCAACGGGTGTAACTCATCCCCCAATTGTTTTCGGAGTTTTTAAATATCCATTCTCATATCTCATCCCACGTAAGTATTCATCCTGGCCATTTTGAACTGTTATGTTTTCATCCTTTTTACTTGTGAAATACCTTATCTACCCTTATCTGGTGATACATATAAATATGCATAAATATTGTTGCCTAATTAGGTGACTTGTAATTAGGACCCAAAATTATGGGTTTTGACACACAACGGTTGTGTGAGTATCATTTTTGTTTTCTTCATTGGGCGTGAGAACCGTGGAGGACTGATGTGAGTTTTGGCGATTAGGATTTTACCCAAATGGAGGATGAGAATTTGAATGGGGGTTTCTGTTTTGTGGGGGAGAGTGATCAATATATTTGCCGAGATTTTTGTGATGGTGTGGCGGAATCAACGGGGACTGATTGCCTGCATAAACACTGGGACTAGATTTCTTATGTTTTCATCCCAAAATCATGTTTCTCTATTTATATATATACACAGCCCTTCAGATGAGGACGCCCTTATTTTCCTAAAATGCGGGCGTTTCCTGTCAGCCGTTGGATCGCATCCAACGGCTGTGATAAAAGGGAGAGACACGCGGGTAAAAAAGGGGATGGGTCGGGTAAAATACAACTCGCGGGTCACCAGGTGATCTCAAACGGGCCAAACAAAACCCCCAATTCCCTCACTTCTCACTCGTTGAACAACAGACGAAGAGAGAGAGAGAGAAGAGAGAAGAAATCGAAGAAGAAGGAGAATCGACGAACGAAGAAACGAATCGAAGACGAACGATCTGTCAACAAGGTATATCTCTCTCTCTCTCTGTATTTTAGAATCTCTCTCGCTGAGATTAAAGTTAGAGTTTTTTCATGTTACTCGAACAGATGGACGAAGAAGGAGGAAATCAGACCAGACGCAAAAGGTCTCTCTCTCTCTCTCTCTCTCTTCGAATCTGTGTATTTTTTTTTGAGTTAGGGTTTGTTCGAGAAATTTTGTGGACTGTACGTATTTCTAGTGGGGTTTGTTCGACGACTGAGAATTTTAGTTTTTTTGAGTTAGGGTTTGATCTAGATAGAATTAATGGAATGTTAATGATCTGGGAATTTTTTTTGGAGTCTGTATATATTTTTTAATCTCTCTTGATTTATCGATCTGGAGCTCTCTATATAGTAGGGTTCTTTACTATTTCTTTTGATTTTTTCTGCTGGTCCTAAATCTTATGTTTGTTGAAGGGGTTCAACTTGTTACTCCTTGTACAGAGAAATTATAGCAGGCTTATGATTGAATCTGTCCATTTCTTCATTTACAATACGTATGTGTGTCGTGTACATACATATAAACCTATACATATGTGTGTGTATAGGTTAATTCCTAGAAAAACTATATTTTTTCCAAGTTTAAGAAAGTTTTAACTTGTTTTCCTACCAAACTTTGTCTCTGGTGATCAATTTTGGGTCCTAACATAGGAAAAGTGTTGGTTAAATACTACGAATTTGAATCCCGTCTGATTTCTTTTCCTTTTCCTTTCACACTATATCTTACTTTCCCGCTAATGTTATGTCCACTGGGCAGGAGAGAAAAGATCAAAAGTTGCATCAAAGTGCCTTGAACTGGAATATGCATTTGGAAGCTGAAATGGAGTGATGCCTTTCTAATTGTAAATGAGCAAGGATGGTGCTGACCGTGCTGCTATCTCCAGGCTAATCTGTGAACATGTGAGAGCATGCTTGTGTGGTTGAAGGAACATGACCCCCTCTCGTGACAATATTAGGCTATGTAATGCTTGGGTCCAAGGCTATCCCCTTGCCTTGGCTCCTTCTTGGTTGGTTAACTGCCAAAAAAAGAAAGAAAAATAATTTGCATCCATGTAATGTCGGGACCTCTTTGCTCATTGTATTTAACCATGCAATTGTGTGATTTGCACAGAATTTTTATGTGACACCTCTCTTCAGAAAGTTTTGATCTTTAGAGACTTCAATATGTCAGTGTTCGTTGCGTTTTACAAAACTGCATTTGGTTACAAACACATCAGGTAGACAGCAGGTTTTGTGTACATGGTTGTAAATCTGTCACCTTTTTCAAGCTTGGTTTAATGGTTCATTTGGCAACATAGCACCTGAAGCAGGTATGTTCTTGTGAGTGCATATCCACTCAGACCAAACTGATGAAATGGTTTTGAGTATAGAATGGTTTTATAAGCTCCAATCTGGCTCTGATACACCCCAAAGAAGCAGAAAATTTTCAAATATGGAGCTGCAAAAGCTTGTTATTTTCAAATATGAATTGCAGCAAAAGCTTGTGTATGGAGCTGCAAAAGCTTGTTATTTTCAAATATGGCTCTGAGAATTGATGGTCTCGTTGTCTTATAATCATGTTTCCAATAACCTCATATCTTACAGCTATGCTCAATCTACCTTCTGCTGTAATGGGAAAAACTGAAGTTGCTTCCAAAAAATTATCGAAATTAAAAACCTTGTTTTGTTGGAAAGTAGTAGCTCAAATACACCCCAAATTAAGAAGCAGAAAATTTAAGGCTTTTGAACCATCGAACCCCCTAAAATAAGCCAGCAAAATTCCTATGCTCTAAGTTCATATCCATTTAAAAGTGTAGTACTCAAGAAAATCAATTACATAACCGAATATGGTGGAAACATGAATCACAATGACCGAATTAAAATAGTTCTATGGATAGTTGATATCTGATTCTCTCCAAATACAAATACAATGAGTCAAGCATTCACAACACTCTATCAGAAGAAACACCGAACATATACCCAAAAAAAAATAATCGTGACGGTTGTGAAAAACTCAATTTCGTCGTCTTCTAGTTCAAGCTCGGAAGTGTGATGATGGTCTACGGGTAAAACCCTTCATCGCTGTCTCAGGCTCTTTCTTCAACTAATAACAAAGCTTCAAGTTCCTCTCTACACCGCTCTAGCTAACTCCTACAAATGTCGACAAGGCAACAGACTTAATGATGCAAATTCCTAATTAGAACACCAATATATGTTTGAATGAACTGGACCCCTATCAATTGTGGACACCAGTAGACTGCTATACAAAGCCACAATTGAAATCAGTTTACAAGGATACAATACCCCACTTTGGAGGAATCCAAAGAGAGTATGAGCTGGGAACTCCCAACGATCAAAAAGCACCTTAAGTGGTCATCTTATAGGTTATCCAAACACTACAATAACATGTTACAACAAATCAAATTTGAAAAAAAGAAGAATTGGAAAAAACGGTTCATAACAATCATATTGACCTACTTATTTTACAAAATATCAAGTAAACCATCAAGAAAGAGTGAATTTTTCATTCGGCGATGACAATACCAGTAGTAAGAAACTGGTACAGGTCTTGGCACATGGGCCCCAAATTTATTTTTTCATTAGGTAAAACAAGGAAAGAAGAAATCAGGGGAATCAACAGAAACTCCTAAAGCAGATGTCGTAGCTTAAGCTAATAAATCATGCCAACTTGCACTGGGTTTGCGAGAACAGATGGATCAAAAAGGGGTTAGGGTTTCTGCTTAATGTCTCAGTCGTCGAACAAACCCCACTAGAAATACTTACAGTCCACAAAATTTCTCGAACAAACCCTAACTAAAAAAAAAATACACAGATTCGAAGAGAGAGAGACCTTTTGCATCTGGTCCGATTTCCTCCTTCTTCGTCCATCTGTTCGAGTAACATGAAAAAACTCTAACTTTAATCTCAGCGAGGGAGATTCTAAAATACAGCGAGAGAGAGAGAGATATATATATATACCTTGTTGACAGATCGTTCATCTTCGATTCGTTTCTTCGTTCGTCGATTCTCCTTCTTCTTCGATTTCTTCTCTCTTCTCTCTCTCTCTTCGTCTGTTGTTCAACGAGTGAGAAGTGAGGGAATTGGGGGTTTTGTTTGGCCCGTTTGAGATCACCTGGTGACCCGCGAGTTGTATTTTACCCGACCCATCCCCTTTTTTACCCGCGTGTCTCTCCCTTTTATCACAGCCGTTGGATGCGATCCAACGGCTCACAGCAAACGTCCGCATTTTAGGAAAATAAGGGCGTCCTCATCTGAAGGGCTGTGTATATATATATATATACATATACAGTTGGCTTCTGGTCAGGAAGTCCGGATATTAGACTTGGTCCGAACCTCACTTCTAAGCCGTTGGATCTAATCCAACGGCTGGGAATTAAAAAGCCATCTCGCGGGTCTAACAAGGGGCCGGGTCGGGTACTTCGGGCGGGTAACGGGTAATAACAAAACCCACGCGGATCCACCCCTTCCCCATTTTCCTCTCAGCAGACGCGTAAAGAGAGAGAGAGAGAGAGAGAGAGAGAGAGAGAGAGCGATTTCCAAACGAACTCATGAAGAAGAACGACGAATGACAAACGACCACTCGTAATGTCACGACCCAAATCTAGCGGATTTGAATATCGTGACCGGCCAGTGAGTCTGTCTCACCAAAGGCCTCTTTTGACCTCTTTTTTTTTTTTTTAAAATAGAACAAACTTAGCATTGCGGAAGCGATCTATAAAATAACCATAACATTTATGAAAAGCCTTCTCTAATAATCAACAATCACTATTTATTCATTATGCTAAGATCAACATAGGCTACACTCTTCTCTTATTCATTACATAACCATAACATAAGCTTAATAACATTGTTACTCGTCCCGCCCTTCTAATCCTGATTACCTGAAAAAGGAAAGATTTCAACAACATAAGCCACTGCTTGTGTGAGATTATGAATTACCAGAGTTACATGAGCTACCATGGAATTCTTTTTATCAAAGAAGAACAGGAATCATAAATTCAGTTTTTCATGGCTTGAACTGTAACCAAAATCATAACTTCAGTTTTTCATGGCTTAAACTATAACCAATATCATGAGCAAAACCATATATACGATATACCATCCAACGATTACCGCCGGTACTGAGGGAGCGACCCCCAATGCGTGCATAGTGAATTGATCAATTCAATTGGACACCCGGCTATGCCCCATTCCATTCCGCCCTTATTACACCGTTCCCACTAGTATCTTTAACGTCCCCTAGATTCAGGGACATCGTTCGGATGTATCGATAATACTTTTTCCATAATCTGTTCAAAATATCATAATTCCATGGTATATTTGCTACAAAAGAATTCGAGTGTTAAATAACCATACTTTAGTAAGCCAAAAATATAACTTTTGCGAAAAATTCATATAACAAGGATAATTCATAACTCACCTTTTGTTCCGTCCAACTTGTCTTAAAATCAACTACTTCGAAGGACTCGTACCTAATTCTTTTCCTCTTCTTTCCTCCTCTTTTCTCTCCCTCTCTCTTTTTCCTCTTTCTTCTTAGTTGAGTGTGGTGTGTGTTTTGGCTTGTGTGTGTGAGGTGTGATGTGTGGAGGGGAGGGGAGGAGCCTATTTATACTAGTGGAAGAAGAATCTAGATCAAATCTAGAAAATCTTAATCATATCTAACAATATCTTGTAATATCTTTCCAAATCTTGTATAATTTAACAATATCTTGTAATATCTTTCTAAATCTTTCCAAATCTATATGTAATCTAACAAAATCCAACCATAATCATATCATATCTTGTAATGTCTAATAAAATCCAACTAGAATCTTATCATATCTTGCAATATCTAATAATATCCAACCATATCTTGTAATATCTAATAAAATCCAACTAGAATCTTATCATATCTTGCAATATCTAATAATATCCAACCATATCTTGTAATATCTAATAAAATCCAACTAGAATCTTATCATATCTAACAAGATTTAGTGTCTCTAGAAGGATCTTGTATAATCTTTCAAAATCTAAGTTTATCCCACAAAATCTAGGGATATTCTAATTATATAGGATTTGATCCGATTCGCCCTATAATGAGATGTCGCCTCTTTCCGGATTAATTGTTTCGGTTCTCCGCCTCGCGGGGACAATGTTAACAGGGTTAGGCCAATAACGTTTTAAAAATTGACATATATACAGAAAATAAGTCACAAACAATTTACTTCCTAAATCTTAACGGTAAGCGGCTCATTAAATGATTATCCCCCTACTTTTTCCTTATTCTTTTTCGTTCTAAGAAGTCGGGGTGTTACACGTAATCTCTCTCTCTCTCTCTTGATCTTTCTCTCTCAATCGATTTCCTGAGATTAGGGCTTTTTTGTTTTTGTTTTTGTTTTGCACTTGCACCATATCGACGAAGATGAAGAGGACGATCGAAGAATACGACGACGATTGAACAAGGTCTCTCTCTCTCTCTCTCTCTCGATTATTAGGGTTTCAGTGAAATCGAACATTGTTGATCTTCTATGTAGTCTTGTTATGTTCCTATTTCTTCCATTTTCTTGTCTTAAACAAACAAACAAACAAAAAAACCTTTGCATTTTTCAAAAAAAAAAATCAGTTTCATACGAAGTGTTTCACAATATCTCACTTTACCGGTGTATTTGATAACTAGATTTTGAAATATTTGGCTGCTTTTTAGGGCAATCTGGTTAGAGCATTAAAATGATGGTTTCAAGCCAAGTATCCTGGAAATTCCAACTTAAAACACGGATATGAACTTCAGCACAGTGGATGCTTAGTCTGTGTTTGGATCATGGATTGGAAGAAAGACTACGGTGGGAACGGAGAAGATAAGTAAAAGACAAGATATTGAACTGAAAGTTCCAGCCCGACACAACGGAGTGTTTGAGATAAGGGCTTTTTTAGTCTTTCTTCCAATCCATGATCCAAACACAGACTAAGCATCCACTGTGCTGAAGTTCATATCCGTGTCTTAAGTTGGAATTTCCAGGATACTTGGCTTGAAACCATCATTTTAATGCTCTAACCAGATTGCCCTAAAAAGCAGCCAAATATTTCAAAATCTAGTTATCAAATACACCGGTAAAGTGAGATATTCTGAAACACTTAGTATGAAACTAAAAAAAAAAAAAAAGAACAACGCAAAGGTTTTTGTTTGTTTGTTTAAGACAGGAAAATGGAAGAAATAGGTACATAACAAGACTACATAGAAGATCAACAATGTTCGATTTCACTGAAACCCTAATAATCGAGAGAGAGAGAGAGAGACCTTGTTCAATTGTCGTCGTATTCTTCGATCGTCCTCTTCATCTTCGTCGATCTGGTGCAAGTGCAAAACAAAATCAAAAAAGCCCTAATCTCAGGAAATTGATTGAGAGAGAAAGATCGAGAGAGAGAGAGATTTCTTCGTGAGTTCGTCTAGAAATCGCTCTCTCTCTCTTTACGCGTCTGCTGAGAGGAAGAGGAAAATGGGGAAGGGGTGGATCCGCATGGGTTTTGTTATTATCCATTACCCGCCCGAAATACCCGACCCGTCCCCTTGTTAGACCCGCGAGATGGCTTTTTAATTCCAAGCCGTTGGATCCAACGGCTTAGAAGTGAGGTCCGGACCAAGTCTAATATCCGGACTTCCTGACTAGAAGCCAACTGTATATATATAATAATAGTCAATGTATATCTCTATATAATAAGGGCAATTGTGGGATTATTTAAAAAGGGATGAAAACATAACTGTTCAAATTGGCAGGGATGAAAACATAACCCATAACTTGAGGATGATTATTTAAGTATCCCAATTGTTTTCCATTTTCACCAAAAAAAAAAAAAAATACTACCCCATCCGTCCCTTTTCAAGTGTCTCACTTCGTAACTCTAACTTATTAAGAAAACATAAATCATTACACCTTTCATATTAATTTTTACCTCCACTTTCTCTACTTATCCTCTATGGAGACATAATCATTACATTTTTACTCACTAACTTTTTAAAATGGAATCTACTTTTAGGAACAAAATAGAAAATGTACCAATTTTTACCCACTAACTTTACAAAAATAAATATTTATTAAAGAACGATCCAAAATAGAATACTGTACTTTAAAAAGTGGACGGAAGGAGTAAAACAAAATAAATGTAACGTTTCGGAGCCAAACATGCGCACCAAGCGCCTATACAGTCCCGCTAACACAGAAAAACCAGATACCGGCTGAGGTAAAAAGAGACGCACAGAAAATCAGAATTGCCGGCTACAGACACAGAATTGCGGGTCGGCTATGGTGGATTCCAAAGCAGAGGAGGATGATGATGAGGGCTTCGGAGACTTCACCTTCGCCTCTTCCGATCAGATCAACGGCAGAAAACCCGCCATATCCAACGACGACGACGACTGGGGCGATTTCGTCGAATCCCCGCTCCGATCCGCTCCCCCCACTGGGGTTTTCAACGCCCAGTCTTCTAAACCCTCGGACCCATCTGGGTGTTTCCCAGATCAGTCCCGATCGACGACCGAGTCTGCGTTGGGTCGCGCTGAGTCGCATTGGGTGAAGCCCAGAGGAGCTCTGCCGCTTTCGTTATTCGGCGATGCGGAGCAGGAGGAGGAGGAATCGGGTGCGGTCGGTCCTCCGTTTAAAGACTCTGCTGTTGATATTAAGTATGGAACCAATATTGAGAGAGTTTCTGATTTGTGCAGTCAGGTTGAGCCGGTCAAGGCTGAGAAAGGGTTTAATTTGGATTCGAACCGGTCGGATTCAAATGCAATTGAGAAAGATCCAATCTTGAATGGAACGAGTGCACTTGGGATGGATTCGATTTTGAATTTATTTGCTGGAAACAATGACATTCAGAGTCCACAGATTAATACTGTAAGTGAGGTTAGCCAGAATATGGGTTCATTTTCTGGAAGTAATAATCTTCAGAGTCCACCGATTAGTTCTGTAAGTGGGGTTAGTCTGGATATGGATTTGTTTTCTGTAGGTAATAATCTGATGAGTCAGCAGATTAAGGCTGTAAGTGGGTTAAGTGCGGATTCGAATGGGTCAGATCCGAATGTGATTGAGAAAGACTCAATCTTGAAGGGAGCAAGTTCGCTTGGGATGGATTCGATTTTGGATTTATTTGCTGGAAACAATGTGATTCAGAGTCCACAGATTGATACTGCTAGTGGGGTTAGTCAGAATATGGATTTGTTTTCTGGAAGTAATAATCTTCAGGGTGAGCAGATTAAGGCTGTAAATGGGTTGAACGCGCATTCGGATTTCTTTGGTGGACAGCAGATCAAGGTGGTCAGTGGGTTCAACTCCTATTCAAGTGGAATGAATAGAAACGCGGAATTATTTTTTGGCAGCATTGGTTTTGATGCGATTTCGAATGGTTTTAGTCAGGATCAGCTGAATAACTTTGAAACCTCAAACGGGTTGAGTTCGAATTTGAGTGCATCTTCACCAACTACTATGGGTATGGATTTGTACTCGGATCCTCTAGGTGGAGCTGAAGAATTTGGTGGTGATTATGAAGGATGGGAATTTAAGGATGCATACTCAGAAACCAAGGCTGGAGTTTGGAGTGATAAGGTAAATGTTGTGCTCAGGGTACCTTTTTTAAGCTTGTTCTTTTGCAGTTGCATTAATTCGAACTCATACTGTTCTTTGATATTCGTTTTAGTAATCTGATGTCAGGAATTCGGTTCAATCTAATAATCTAGGAATGAACTATAATGCAGGTCGCTATTGTTTAAGTTGTTAGATATGATAATGCTGTTTATGTTGCCTTTTGTTGATGGTTTTACGTTAGGAATTATGTGATTAACATGCCTATGTACTACTATGGCTCAAATTTGCTATGGGAATACTCAGTGACCCTTGATTTTAATGTTAGTTGATCATAATTATGTATACACCATTTGTTTCATCAAATGTAGAATTTTTCTAATTTGAAGGTCGGCAGGAAGGATGAAGGACATTTTGGGGTAACAGGGTTGTCATGTGAGGTTGGCAATGGTTTTCAATCTGATTTATTTCCGTCATCTAATGGGTTCTCTGTTCAACCCGGGGAAGTGGACATCACTTTTGATTTCAAGCGACTGACAGTTGCTCAAAATGGTTTTAACTCTGATTCATTATTTAGAAGTGAGCAGAATGGTACTCCAAATGGGTTGAATTCTGATTGTGGTGTTGGGATTGTTGAATCCGATGAAAGCTTTGGGGATTTTGAAGGTGCATTTGCTGAAAATGGATTGAATCAAGAGGTCAGTTGCTTATATTTGGGCCCTTCATTTAGGACTATGATGTAGGAATTTGAACTTACTGAATTTTGAACTTCGTTTGAAAATATGATGTAAGAATTTGAAGTTTAATCAACGATTGAACTATAATGCAGGTCTTAACAGATGTTAAGTCCTTAGTTATGATAATGCTGTTTACCTTGCCTTTTGTTGATGGTTTTCCAATAGGAAATTAAACCTTCTTTAAGAAATACGTGTTTAACATGCTGATGAACTGGTCTAAGCCTCAAATTTGCTTCAGCAATACTTGTTTGTTGATTGTTTTGTTGTTAATTAACCGTAATTACGTATACACCATTTGCTTAATCAAATGTAGCATTTTCCTAATTTGAAGGTCCGCAGGAAGGATGAAGGAAATTTTGGGGAAACAGGGTCGTCATTTGAGTTTGGCGATGGTTCAAATGGATCTGATTTATTTTCGTCATCAAATGGGTTTTCTGTTCAACCCAGGGAAGAAGTGGATGTCAGTTTTGATTTCAAACAACATACAGTTGCTCAAAATGGTTTTAGCTCCACTTCATTATTTAAAAGTGAGCGGAATGATACTGAAAATGGTTTGAATTCTGATGGTGTTGTTGGGATTGTTGAATCTGATGAAAGCTTTGGGGATTTTGAAGGTGCATTTACTGAAACTGGATTGAATCAGGAGGTTAGTTTCTTGTTTTTGGCCCTTCATTTTCCTTATGTTGGGCCCACCGTCTGTTTTGTCTTCTTTGTTCCGTTTACCTCATCTTTATTTTCCTTGTTAATGACTCCAGTTTTTTAGCGCTAATCCATTCATATTGCTGTGTCTATTACTTTGGCAGAACTTTTTACAGTTTCATAGCTTATAGACACTGTTTGGTTTGATCATCTTTGGTTGTACCGTGTAGTTCAGGTGATTGTCTGAGATTGTTTTTCCAGTGGGAGAGTTTCACGGAAGCGCGTTAATTTAAAATCATGCATAAATGGTGTTGTATATGTGTCAGATCAGACAAACCTACTTCCATTAGATACCATCTCAACCTATGAAGGATGGGTACGTCATGAAACATGTAGGACCTGAACCGAATTGCTATTGGATACTAGAACTTTGCACGGTACTTCTACATGCCTACGGTACTTGGAATATGTATGCATTTTTACCCTAGTTTTGGTAGCCCAAAGGTACCTAGTATCAATAGTGATGAATGCTTTCGCTTGAGGATGGTGACTACGGTGTCAGAAACAGTTTGGGTTCATGCCTGGAAGATCAACCATGGAAGCTATCTATCTATTAAGGAGATTGGTTGAAAAACACAGAGCAAAGATGAAGGATCTCCATATGGTTTTCATAGACTTAGAAAAGGCTTATGATAGGGTGCCTAGAGACATCATATGGTGGGTTCTAGAGAGAAATGGGAGAGACCAAAGGGTATATCAAGGTGATTAGAGACATGTATGAAGGTGCCATCACTACATCACCAGTAGGAGAGACGAGTGAATTTTCAATCACCATAGGATTGCATCAAGGGTCAGCCTTGAGTCCGTACCTCTTTGCCTTAGTTATGGATGAATTGACTAAACAATTTCAAGAGGATATCCCAGGGCGTAAATGTTTGGTTTTTGATCCTTCTCTTCACCAATTTTTAGATTGGTTTGAGCTTTTCTTTTCTCTTGGAAGTGTATAGGGCCTTTTTGTCTCGTGGCCTATTTGTATATGGGCGGCATTCCCTTAATACCTTCATCTATATATTTATGTACTTATAAAAAAAAATGGTGTATGATGTTTGCAGATGACATTGTCATCGTAGATGAAACCGCCAAAGGTGTTAATACGAAACTAGAAATTTGGAGGGAAGCATTAAAGTCAAAGGGTTTTCGGATAAGTAGGAGTAAAACTGAGTATATGGTGTGCAAGTTTAGTTGTACCAGCAGTGATGATCCAAGACCAGAAGATACCAAAGAATGATCATTTTAGGTATTTAGGCTCAATTATTAGTAGAGATGGAGAGATTGCCGATGATGTGACCTATAGGATCCAAGTGGGGTGGCTCAAGTGAAGGAGCACTATTGGTGTACTATGTGACAAGAGGGTACCCACAAAATTGAAGAAAAAATTCTATGGAACTGCCATAAGACCAGCGATGCTTTACGGAACAGAATGTTGGCCTATTAAGTAACAACAGGTGAGCAAGATGAGTGTAGCAGCAATGAGAATGTTGAGGTGGATGTGTGGTAAGGCTAGACGAGATAGGATTAGAAATGAAACGGTTCGTGAGATGGTAGGTGTAGCACATATAGAGGAGAAGTTGAGGGAAAATAGGCTAAGGTGGTTTGAGCATGTCTACCGTAGACCAGGAGATGCAGTAGTTAAGAGAGCGGATAGGATAGCTTTGGGTAGCAATGCTACGGGGAGGGGTAGACCTAAATTGACATTAGATGCTGTTGTACGCAAAAATATGAGTACAATGGGTTTGTGTGAACAAGTGGCCTTTGACAGAGCTTAATGGATTCATGTAGCTGACCCCAAGTGATTGGGACATAAGGCTCGGTTTGGTTTGGTTTGGTTTGTGTCAGCAACCTGCTCTTTTATTCTCTTACTGAAAAGAAAAAGAAGTCCCTTGATGTGATGTACATTTTGTGTGCCAAGAGTGCTTGTTTCCTTGTCTCTTTTAGCCAATGTTTAGCACTTTTGAAGTTCTAAAAAAGTTGGACTCTTAAGTTCAAAGAAAACTTGAAGAAATAAAAATCCATGCCTACCGGGCCTCAAAGAAACTAATAGGAATGACCTAAAATATGATCTGGAGTATTCAAGGTCTCAAATGAGTACACTTGTACAGTGGCACCATTCGCTTAGATTTGGAGTATTGAAGGTCCCAGTTAGTACAATGACACAACTGCAATATCTAATCATCAATAAGACTTTTGTGATCGAAGTTTCCTGGAGCTTCCAGTGAACTGTGCAAAAGGCATGTGTGATGGTGGACGACGATTTTGTTTCATAGGACCTGAACTTTGTTGGAATAGTTGTCTTTCAGAGACACCTGGGAGCTTGCAGTGGTCTCAACTACTTTTAAGAGGCTGTATTCTTCAATGGGACAGCTGATGTTGCTATAGTCACTGGAAACCGCTCCTGTCCCCTTTATTTGTTCAAGTCTTTTTTTTATATGGCTTCTTAAGAGTTCATTTTCATCAATGAGAGTTTTAGAGTTCTTATTATCCTTATGGTGAGTTCTGAAGCTCAATAAGGATTGTCTTTAACGCCCCGATCTCTCTGGGAAACGCGGATCACTTTTGTATATGCTGGATAATACAGAAAGAGAGAATTTTATCTTCTCCCTCTCCTTTGCTTTTCCTTCATACTTGCAACAGATGTTTGTTCAATGGTGGATCACTGATGCAACTTATGATTCCTTTTCGTGCATGAAGAATAAATGTATCATGTTTAGCCCCATTTTGCTTAACATCAAGCATTTTCTTCCTCTCTGTTATGAGTGTTTCGGGTTTTCATACATACCAGAGATAGACCCAGGGTTACCGTAAATTGTCCACACTCTCCCCCCCCCCCCCCCCCTAGCAATTTGCAATCTCAATCGTTCGCAATCGCGGATTGTACGCAATCCGGCGATCCAACAACGGAGAAGAAAAGGTGAAGAGAAGTGCTATTCGGATACTTGCTGTCATCAGCGGTCAACGAAACCGATGATGTGTTCTTGTGTAGTGTGCTCGTCCCTGTCGATGAATCTTCTCTACGTTTTTCTTTCTATTTTCGACTTGAGGAAGATGACGACATTGTGTAAAGTATAGAGTTAAAAACCCTACTGATGGATTCTTTATCCTGTGGGCACAACTTGTCTCTTAATTTTTGTTCCACCAGAATGTGACATTTGTTCATAGTATACTTCTTGGACCTTTAAATTTGTCTTTTTCTTCTTAGGTGTGCCACACCTGATTCTACCCTTTACTCCTACCTCTTGATATGCACCACCGCTGGAATCCCGTGAACGCAATGAAAAAAGGAAAAGCTGATAAATAAAAAATGGGAAAGCCTTATATATTTAGGACTTCAAATTCAAGACTCAATTAGTAGTTTATGTGCTACTTTTGTTTTATTTTCTAGGAATCAGTTTGTTTGCAGTTAGTTTTATTTCAGCATTATCTATAGTATTTTAAGACTATTCTATTATCAATTTATTGGACTTCGTTCTATATTTATGTCACGTAACCAACTCATGATGTGTTTGGTAAGAAAAAAGAAAAAAGAAGAAACCTACATATACACAATGTACACATAAGTAATCTTGTTAAGAAGATCCAAAAAAGTGTTCCGCGTTCCGACCTAACGTATTCCGTTTCGTATTTACATTCCGAAGAAGCCTACCCCTACCGTACCCCATTCTGACGGGGTTAGCGTACCATGTTCCCGTTCATGTTTCATACCACAACGATCCGTGATCCAAGTAAAATTGGATAGACCTGCATAATGTGTAGTTTATGTTAAGTCGTATAAGTTTCGTAATCATTTGGAAATTGGCACCCTTGTCTCCTCTAATGTGGTGTTCTAAATGCTAGGAACTTGTCCCCTTGGAAATCCTTACTTCTCCATATGTTAGATCTTATTTTTTTGGTTTTCTAGATTATCATAGTTTGGTTTTGGTTAATTTTAAGGTGGTACATGTACTTATATTTTGCAATTGGATATTAATGGAATAGTCTATACTCTATAGCCAATTATTGTTCCTTTAATAGATTTTGTTTCTTTTTACTTAAAAAAGGTTGGATAGATCTTTGTAGTTTGTCCTATGTACCATTGACACATTTGGAGAATGAACTGTTAGAATATAGTATTAGTAGTAGTCCCCAATTGCTTAGTTTACTTATTTAATATGTGAGTCGTCTATATATATAAGATTGTTATGTGTTAGGGTTATTAACACCCTACACACTTTTCCTTCCTATACAACATGGTATCAGAGCGGATTCTTAACCCTAATCCTAAAATCCCAAACCCTAACCTAAATATCCATCACCATAGTCATAGTGAACAGTGTTCGTTGACATGAACAGTAGTCGTGAACAGTACTCATAGTCGTGAACAGTATCAGAAACCCCTCCACTCTCGTCTGATCTCCAAAACCCTAACTCACACCTTCAAAACCCAAAAATCAGTACCTTCAAAACCCAAAATCAGTGCTCAAAACCCCTAACCCAGCCTACCCAGTTGCCAACAGCCCTTCAAAACCCTACCCTGCTCTTCCCGACAATACCAATTGCTGAATTTCTTGTTGTGATCTATCTTTATTCGCTGTGGTTCTTTTTCTGAATACTCCCTGGTCTGCACTCATCGACTGTTCGCCTTTCTATTTCTCGCTGGGTTGGTGTATGATGCTGTCTCAATTGGCCTGTTGATGTTTCGAGTTGTTGCCGGTTCTGCTTTTAGTTGCCGAAGGTATATTCGTATTGGTATTGTTGATAGTTGTTTGATGCTTATTTTTAGTTGGTGGTTCATTGTTGGTTGTTGATTAGTTGTTAGAAGTTTCATTAGTTGGTTGGCGGTTCAGTTGGGTGTTTTGTCTATTGAGGTTGTGGTGATCGTTTCTTCCATTGCTCCTGTTAGTGGATTTTGTTGGTTCTGATGGGTGGTTGTTGATTCGGTGCGATGGACGAGACCGCTAAGCCTACTTCTAGTTCTAGCTCTATTGTTGTTGGTAATTTGTCGGGCTCTTCTTGGTTTGGTGAGAGGCTATCTATTACCTTCGTTCCTTTGATTTGCTTGGTGATCTATTTAGTTACTTTTTAGTTGTTCGGTGGTTCATAGTTGGTTGTTATATTGGTGGTTTGATTTGTGGTTGGTCGGTAGTTGGTGGAATATTGGTGGTTGATCCGTTGGTTGCCTCTCATTGCGCGGTGACATGTTTGCAATGAAATCTGATTTTGATTTTGTTCCGTTGTCTCTGGTGGGTTTGGTTCTTCATTCAGCCATGGTCATGGTTGCAGCCGTGATTCTGGGTATTGTGGTCAGGTTTTTGGCCATGCTTTTGGTGAGCGTGGTAACATATATTGTTTTATCGTCTATGTCGTTGTGGTTGGTAGTTGCAATTGGTTTTATAGTTGGTTGGTCGTTGAAGTTAGTTGTTATTGGTCATTGAGGTTGGTAGTTGAAATGGTTTTTGTCGATCATTGAAGTCGTTCTGTTGGTTGTTGTTGGTCGTTGAAGTTGTTTGTTGGTCGTTGCTGTTGAAAATTGTTCCGTTGGTCGTTGAAGTTGTTCGTTGGTCATTAAAGTTGTTCCGTTGGTTGCTATTGGTCATTGTTTTAGCAAGTTGGTTGTTTTAGTGATTGCTGTTAGTAGTTGAGGTAATTGTTTCGTTGGTTGCTATGTAATAAGCTGGAGAGTCTCCAGCTTGCGGGGAGTGTTAGAATATAGTATTAGTAACATATATTGCGGGGGAGTGGTAACATATATTGTTTTATCGTCTATGTCGTTGTGGTTGGTAGTTGCAATTGGTTTTGTAGTTGGTTGGTCGTTGAAGTTCGTTGTTATTGGTCGTTGAGGTTGGTAGTTGAAATTGTTTTTGTCGGTCATTGAAGTCGTTCCGTTGGTTGTTGTTGGTCGTTGAAGTTGTTTGTTGGTCGTTGCTGTTGAAAATTGTTCCGTTGGTCGTTGAAGTTGTTCGTTAGTCATTAAAGTTGTTCCATTGGTTGCTATTGGTCATTGTTTTAGCAAGTTGGTTGTTTTAGTGATTGCTGTTAATAGTTGAGGTAATTGTTTCGTTGGTTGCTATGTAATAAGCTGGAGAGTCTCCAGCTTGCGGGGAGTGTTAGAATATAGTATTAGTAGTAGTCCAACATTGCTTAGTTGACTTATTTAATATGTGAGTCGTCTATATAAATAAGATTGTTATGTGTTAGGGTTATTAACACCCTACACACTTTTCCTTCCTAAACAACACGAACTACCATATTGGAAATGGCTTATGGCTTCTACATAAACAATCATAGAAACATCTGGGAAGCTTCTGGACATGTCCATATCAACATCAGTTTCAGGCATTCCCAACCACTTGACTTATGTAGCACAAAGTTTTATGGTAGATACCGTTTCCAAGAACCATGAACCATGATGAACATGCCTTGAACATGTCCCTTTCGTTCAGAGAATATGAAACTTTTGCCTTCGCCTGGTAAAGCCGAGCATGGTAAGGAAAGGAAATGATTCGAGGGGAAAAACTATGGGAAGGAAAAGTACCAATATGGGTGTACATTTTCATGTTATTTCGTACATGTGAGTTGTTGGGGTTTGTCGAGCTTATTCTATATCTCACGTAGTGGCCCTATTTATAGTTATGTCAAATTCCATAGATGTAACTTATGTAGCATGTTTGTCCGAACATTTCCCAATGCTTGCTCCTGTTAATCAGGGATGTTGGGAGGGGACGATTGGAAATAGGCCTGGATGATGGCCTGTAGATAATTATTGCCTTATCTATGTCATGCTACTTATTTTAGTTGGCTATTTCTCTCTCAGACACTACGTGGTATTTCTCATGTTCATTTTGTTAACGAAGTTATACTAATTCAAACTACGTGATTTGGTGGATTTTGACTCTTTTATTCTTTGATTTTAGCTTATTTAACACCTTTACGGTTTTTTGTCCAACTTCCAGAGAAATGAGACCGGGTCTGATAATCATAGAGGGGCCCTGCCACTGTCCATTTTTGGTGATGAAGAACTGGAAACTGATGATTCCCCAAACATTCAAGATGCTTTTACATTCAAGCCCTCCTACCCAAGAAATGGCATTAACAGTCAGGGGTCCAATATCTCTATCAATGATCTCATATCGAACTTATATTGTCAAGCTGAGCAGATCCCTCCTGTTGACGATGCAGGAAAACACACTGGAAATGGGTTGGACTCGTCGAATGAAGTGATGGATCTTACCCTAGTGAATAGTGATGATGATTTTGAAGATTCTTCATGGGATTTTAAAGATGCATCAATCCAGACTAGCACCATTGATCAAACATCTCTTTGGGCTCAAGTAGATACATGTGACAATTTTACTACCAACTCACATATGATTAATTTCAGGGACTTTTACTGCAAATTAAAGGATGAGTTGTCCGCTGTTTGCAGAGGGCATCTCAACAATTTAATGGTTGGTATATTAGCTAAAACCTTCCTTTGAATCAGGTTGCATAACTTGCATTTGATATTAAATATCTGAATCTTCCATTTTGCTAGAGAGATAAGCACGCTGCTGGTCTTTCTGGTGAAGATGCAAAAGTGGCGGCTATTGACAAGGAAATCAAGGTTGGTAACTTGTCCTACTAGTGTTCCGTACAAGTGCTATTTTTTTTTTTCCATACTTTCAACATATGGTATAAGCTATTCCATAACTTCCGTTAGTGTAAAATGGAATCACATTCTTGATCAATCATTGGTTCTTGCTTTGCAAAAGTTTCTTCATGTGATCCTCTATGCATTGATTAACCGTAAGTGTAATTTATGGACTTTTAGAAATTTGAAGTGAATCACAATTTAGTTGTGGGTAGATTGTTTGGGTCTTCAAGAAGGATAACTAAGTTCTGAGTCATCATTGGTAGGCAGTATAAAAATGTTGGCTTCTAGATTCTTATATTGTTATTTCTAGATGCTCATCTGGTTTATTCGTTTTTTTCCTTAGCTTTTTGTGTTTAGGTGATATTGGTTAATACATCCATATACTGTTTCATCCGTTTTTACTTCACGCTTCTGTAATTATGTCTTATAGGAGGCTTGTAAGGAACTTCACGAAGAGAATATATACTCCCAAGAATGTTTAGAGGATGAACTGCCAAGAGATGTTTCCCTGAAGGAATTTATTGAAGTCTCCAAGCTGAAGTTCCAAGTACTGGAATCAGAGTTTGGCTTATCAGGAAGATTGCATCTAGTATGTATCATTTTCTAAATCTTTTATTGGATTTTGGAGCATAAATTTCTTATTCTTCTGATACATGCTTCCGTAATTAAGTGTGTTTTTTTTTTTTTAGAACTTTGCACCAATTTTCCAGCAGATACTCAAAGTATGAAGAATTCATTTAGTTATAAGTTACTCCCTCCGTCCCAATTTAATTGTCACTTTTTGGAGTTCGTGCCATTTTTCAATTGATTATATCTTATAATTTATAATGTTTTAGGTGATTTTAAAAAAATTGTATTAAAAATCATTACCAGTTTAAAGATATAACTAATTTTTTTATCCGGTTAGAATAGAACTGGGACAAGTAAATTGGGACGGAGGGAGTATTATTATCCCCTTAAAAGTGGAAAACTACGTTATTTAGCATGCTTATCATTCATGCTTCAGCGATTGTTGGAAAAAAAGAATGAAAGCTTTAGGATCATCCTATCCATTAAATCACGCGATTTATTTGTTTCTCTTCTGTCAATGCATGATCAAAGGAGAATTTAAAAATGGGTTCGAAAGTGAAGACAAGTCATAACAAATACTAGTATTGTCATCTCTTGAGTTGGGCACATCGTTAAATAAAATTTAGAGAGCAAAAGCGGTTATGTAAACATAGCAAATACATGTGAGTTCTTGGTAGGATTAGGAGTAGGGAGGGTGTGGAACTACTTTATTCTTGTATGTGGCTTATCATTAACCAATGGAGATGTTCATCATGTAACTTGTTCTTCGTTGTGATAGGCAGAGCAGGATTTGGGATCAGCAGTTGAACTAATGAAACACGCAACTTCAATGCTAGATGTTCTCACATTAGGATCAATGGAGGATCAAGGCATTTATGTCTACACATGGTCCAAGATGATCTCTGTATGTGCTCAAGAGTTGAAGCATGGCTCCTGGATTTGGAAGCAATTAGTAGAAAAAAACATTCAAAGCGAGATACTCTCTGAACCGCGAGGTACAGCATCAGTAGCACCTGTCTGGATAGCCAGACATTCTTGGCTAGGTTTCAGAATGGAAATTATACTTTCTTAATATCAGTTACAATTATGCTTATTTGATTACAGGTTATATCAACTAATAAATGCCCCAAACGTTATATGTTGTATGAAGATGCTAATTATGTAGCTCAAAAATCACATGAAAGAATTAGATGAATGTGAACAAACTTGTTGGAATTTTTTGATTCGTCTTAGTAATTTCTTTATCACAAATTTGATTTTCATACTACATTCTCCTTGGGGCCCCCTTAAACCAAAATTTCTGGTTCATCCCTGATGATTAGGTAGACAGTATTCAAAAAAGGTATTTATGTATCCATGGAGTTTTGTTCATGCCTTCTCCTCTTCTTTTTTTTTTTTTGTAATTCCAGCTTCTAATGTGATTGTTATGATAACGCAGGGAAGGGATTCATTCTTACCTTAGGAGAGATTTACAGAATAGTTGCAGTTCTTGGAGCCTCAACCAAACTTTACAAGCCATGGATACTATCAAGTTCTATAGATTCTACAAGCATTTACGCTCTTTTAGAAGAGTGTTATACTCTATGGTCAACTTCTGGAATCCAGGAAGCTCTCGAGGATATATCTGATCCAATAGATATCGAATACCATGGTACAATCAAGGCATTACGGGAGTCAATCAGGTTTATTCACAGTCATGATGAGCTTACACTTGGAAATCATATTTTGAATCAACAAGCATCTGTATGTCGGCTGTCACTTTTAACTTCAAAAGCAGTTCCTGGTGAGCAAATTCAAACTCTTGAAGGAAAACCTAAAAGCAGGGTGTTTTTTTAAAAACAATTGGAGATTAGAAGGATTTCCACTGCATGATCTCTTTGTTATTTTTTTGGATGGCAATTTCATTCATCAAAGCAATACGACACTTCTAAAGAGATTTCTCACACCTTTTCATTAGGGATCTATCTCATAGTCTCTCTATTGTTTTGTCTGTACCAGAGATTAAAATGGTGTTGTGGAATGGGAAGTGCTACTTTCTCCCGCTAGCAAATTTGTGGGCGAATCTCATAAATTGTGATCCTCCAGAGTTGCCATATTTGGATGTCGGCTCATGAGAGAATCACGGGGAAAACGGTCTGAAATTTTTCTACCAATTTGCGCCAAGAGTTGCTATAAATCCCATTGTTTGGCAAAGATTAAGGCCTTTGGGGCACCAACTGCCACCCAGCTCAAATTGCTCCACGGAATATATGGTGTTGAAATCCAAAAGTAAACCGCTATTCGTTTGTTTGATCAGCCGAAGGCTTTTTGTCTATCATATTTTTTCTTTTTCGGAATTCTTTTTTGTATAAGCTGTAGTGTAGTGTGTGAAGATAGTAGTATAAGACGAATTATGGTCTTTGTTGTGTACTAGTTGAAGCCTGGAAGGAGGAATCAAGTAGACAGCCGTGTGCCCAGAATCAGCAACTTCGGAATGACAGTAAATGTAATGCACTAACCTCTCTCTCCTTTCCGAACATTTTAGGTGAAGAAAGATGGGATTTTTAACCCTGTGCTTTATATGTTGCTCAACACATATCAAATAAGTGCTGAAGCCTGAATCATAAGTCAGCTTTCTACATACAATTATTTGTATATTTTCGTGTCTTCGTGTATTTCTTGCCGCCATGTTTTAAGTAAAGTGGAATTTGGTAATCTGGCCTGGTATTATTTTCATGTTCAGATGACGTGCTTATGTACTCATTTTGAGGACGTTTGTTTTTCTGTTCTTGGTGTGAGCCAAGCTTTATACATTTTGACGAAGTTGTTCTGGTGATATCAGAACCATTTTTAACTTTTCAGCCTAGCCCATCGCAGTCATTGGATGATGTGTTTCATCTTCTTGACCATTCATTTTCTTTTCTGGACACTTTCATGGACCGAGTTTCTTGTTTCCTAACATTTCCGGTTAATACGTCCACGAGTGTGATGTGGTGATGCGAAACGGCTTTCTTGATCAGAATACAAATTCGGTTCACAACATGACAAGCTATTATAGTATTATGGCACATTTTCTGGTATACTTTACTCTCCAAAAAATAAAAATAAAATAAGAAGAAAGAATTTGATAGTCATTGGAGATGTTCTACTGTTAGTTGTGCGATGGGCTTACTTTGATTGATCGGGAAATTCCAGGCCGGTCTCAATTTTTGTTTGGGGTTCTATGCGGACCTTTTTTTTAGTGCTATACCGTCCAGGTCTTTTTTTAAAGATGCTTTTACTATTCACCCCAGAATTTACACCATTTTACAGAATTTACACTCCTTTGCAAAATTCACATCTCATCTGCATTATTCACACCCTTGGAATTCAAACCCATTTGTATATTTCACACCCCCAAATTACACAATTTATACCTTAAATGAAGAATTCACACCCTACCACCACAATTCACACCCCCAAAATTACACAATTCACACCCCCAAATTCATTGTAGGGAAAAAAAAAAAAAAGAAACCTAAATTCTGGCAAACAACCACTGATCAAACTTTGAAAAAAACGACAACCACTGCCCAGTGCAGTTGGTATGTCATCTCTCTCCTAAGGGGGAGGTCCTGGGTTCGACTCCTGTTGGAGCAACACCCTTGGGATCCCAAGCTATGGATAGCTTCTGGACTCTGTGCTAACTCTAACACCCCCACTAACCCCACTGATGTATGACGATTGAAAAAAAAAAAAAACCTGTGAAAAAAACGAATGCAACAACTTGTGAAAAAATTGTTAGGTTATTTGCCCATAAAAATAGCCCAATAGTGTTTGGCCCAAAAGATAAATTTGTGGGCTAGTTTTTTGTGTGGAAGTTTCTACACTTGTGGCACATGCTTGCCACATGAGTAACTTAGCTTCTCTTGGAAGCTAAAAGAGTGTTTTTGTTTTTGCTCGGAAAAAAGAGAGAAGATGTTTTTTTTTATAGGCAACAAGATTTTATTAGAACTCGACAAAGGGTACATCGAGGCGGCCAAACTCAATACTCAAGGGAGAAACTTGAGACATTGAGAAAGCCTAAAGAAAAGGGAAAATAAAAAAGAAACATCCAACATCAAGTTGAATGAATCCACAAGCAAAGGTGGAGACATCCAACCGAAGAGGAAAAACAAAAACAGGCCCAAGGAGTAGCACTGGATAAAAAGATACAGACTAAAAATCAAAAGGCCCAGGAGATTTGAGAGGCCATCATCAGGTAGCCAGCAGATTTGATTTCAGTCAAACATCCATCATCACAGCTCTTCCAAGAGAAACAACAGGAGGTTTAGTATAGGCGCAGCAACACAGCAATACATCCACTCCAGCATTTCAGCAACTCAGCCACCTAGAAAAGGCATAATCTGACCCCAATCTCGGTGAACATTCCTACAAGACGCATAATAAAAAAATACGCAAAATACGCAAAATAAAAAAAACCTAGACTAACTAGGAAATATAAATAATAATCTGCATAAACTGGAAACGTAATAATAAAACTTAGAAAATATGGCAACATAATTTCCTAATATTATGTTAACATCCCCCATCAAACTCAAGTAGGTCTACCAACTTGAGTTTGGAAAAACCAAGAGAAACCAGGAGCAACCATGCCATGCCAAGCCAAGCTAAGCCAAGCCAAACCAAACCAGGAGAAGTCGGGAAAGAGAAATACTCCCTCCGTCCCATAATATTTGTCCGGTCCGCAAAACGAGGACTAAAAAATAATGCATTTCTTTCAATAAAAAATTCAAACTTTTTTCATAAATTACAAGAACTCATCGATATCTAATGAATTGTTGAAAAAAATTTGAATTTTTCTTGCAAAAAACATATTATTTTTACGTCCTTGTTTTGCGGATCGGACAAATATTATGGGACGGAGGGAGTAGCTAAGAGAGCCAAAAACAGCCATGAGCGAGAGAAGCCATGATAGTAGGATTTGAGGTGAAATCCGAGTGCACGAGCTGGTTACATATTACTACGAGTGCCTGGCGGACGGCGGCGAAGTTTAGGCCGTCTGTCGAGAGCAAAAATTTCACATGGCCTAGATCTTATAGCTCTGATACCATGTGAAGAAAAGCAAAAGGTGTATTATTGATTGTGTTCAAACCATAACCTTAGCATAATAAGGAAATATGCAAAATAAGGAAACCTAGACTAACTAGGAAACATAAATAATAATCTGCCTAAACTGAAAACGTAATAATAAAACTTAGAAAATATGGCAACATAATACTTCCTCCGTCCCATTTTTATTGTCCATTTTCTTTTTTCGCGCCTTTCTTTCAACGTTTATATCTTCCAATCTATAATGTTCTTCATAATTTTAAAAATTTTGTATTATAGATCTAATCGAGAACTATCAAACAAGATCCATATTGCATATTTTTTGAGATTCATATTGGAAGACATAAGTGTTGAAAGAACGGCACGAAAAATGAAAATGGACAATAAAAATGGGACGGAGGGAGTATTTCCTAATATTATGTTAACAGTTTCTATGGTGGGCGCTGCTTTGGCGTTCTTCATTCTGGACATCAAGGGCCAGTGTTTGATTTGGCTATTATCAATCCTCTAAGCCGTGGTTCTGCCTATTCTCATACAGCCTTCCGAGTCTCCGACTGATCTCCCAGTTATTGCCGGAGTTCTGCACAATTTTCACCAGCGTTTCCAAGCAACTAGCTCCAACTTCCTGCCAGAGTTCTACCCTATCTCCGCTGACGTTTCCAGGCGATCTCCCAGTTTCTGCCGGAGTTCTACTCAATTTTTTAACGATTGTACAAAATATCTCATTTTCTAGCCGGAGCTTTGCCAAGATTTCCGCAACATTTCTTATGCCTTGAAACTATCCATTATATCGTGGACCTATAACCAGGAGTCTGTGAGTAAATTTAATATAGCTTTAAATTCCTGCATAGTTTCAAGGCACATGAGACTCGTAGCTTAGCCAATTTCTGGTCGAGCGGATAATGGCAAGCCGTTACGGTGCTCGATTTGGGTCGGAACCCCGAGAAACATAAACTTAGACCTTTCAAACAACTCTTGCAAACCCTGTCAACCGAGAGCTACTTTAAACCTGAGCCGTAGCTAGGAACTACGTCCGACCTGATCTTGTTCGCCCAGAGATAAGTAGGCAACCGTAACATAGGCTCGGTCGCCACTTCTCTGTCAAACTTTTGGAAACTTTCATAGGAGCGAACTCCTTCTAGCGGATGCTTTTTCTCAGTGATATTCTTTCAACTTAATTAAATCGCCTCGAGGGCACCCTTTTCTAACTCCCTATGGCGTTCGAACTACTTGTGACCGATTCCTTCATATTGGGAATACATAAGCAGTCGTGACCAGACTTGGTCAATTTTCATTTTTTTTTTGGAAAGTTAAGCTGTTATAACCACCAAAAAAGGAGAAAACAGAGCAAGGGCATACCCTTGAACTCAAAGGCTATGTTTGGTAACACTGCCACTTTTCTGTTTCCTGTTTTCTATTTGCTGAAATCAGTTTTTACTTTTCCTAAAAAAAAGTAAAAACAGAAAACATGTTTGTATTAACCTGTTTATTTAAAAAAAATCAATTTCTGAAACTAGTTTTTACTTTTTCTAAAATGGTATTTCTTGCAATTTCTATTGGTGCAAAAACTGGAACCTTCCTAATCTGGAGCCTTCTGAACTTGAACAATCTGATGGAAATCACTTCGAGTCACGTTACAATGTCGCTTTCCGAAAACAGTATTCGCCCCCACCAATTGGTGTGCACCGGGTTACAGCGAATCTGTTCTGAGGATAAAACGAAGCCCGATCAATGATCTTCTGCCTGTGTCCGCACAAACGAAGGACAGACAGAATACCGAGTCTAAGAGAATCAACTGAACCAAGGACTGTTAATTCCGTTTCTGCAGAATAACGGAATAACAGTACAGAAAACAACGAGACAGAGAGAGGGAGAGTTTCTGGATATTTTTTTTGGTGTCCCAAATGACTTAACCAATCGCCTATTTATAGACTTATAGATACCCTTATGTGAAAGGTTGTGTCTTTAGTAAACACACATTAGAAAGGGTATGTCTTTTGAAGACAAATAATCAATAGAAAGGTTCATGCCTTTTAGTAGGCACCCTTTCATGAAAACAATTAATTAGGAAGGGTCATGCCTCTTGGAGGCACCCCCATGTTACACACCCCTTCCTAACAATCACACCCCATTCTAATAATCACACCCTAAGTTAATAGGTGTTATAACTATTCACATAAAGTCATACCCCATATGAAAAGGTGTCGCACCTTTTCACAAATAACCTCCCTCATCCTTTTTATTTTGAAAAATCTCCAACAATCCCCCACCATTTTCGAAATAAAGAAAAAGTTTTCTTGGTTCCTTTGAAAAGACTTGTGCATTAATAAAGGTGTCTCACGACTTGAACCATTCACCTAGTGAAAACACATCAAAGTTAGTCGGAAAGCATAGTAGACTTGTCTTTGAACTAGCGATCCTTAAATGACCTACCGGACATGTCTCACGCACGCATCTTGCCTGACTCAGGTATTCAAATTTGCCGACACGTGGTTTGGCCGTGTGTCTTTATCCTGAATTTCATGAGCGCTCTAGAGTCCTAGCCCTTGAACCCATAGAAGGCGGCACCACCTTCACACTCATATAGGTAGACTTTGAAAGTGCCCCTGTAACTACAACACTTGAAACCTAACAAACCGTTAGAAGCCTATTAAAAGCTAAGTAGCTTAACCTCCATGTTTACATTACAGGTACCAAGCATTTTACCATGGGATGGATAAAACCGGAAAATGCTTGCAACCACAACTTATGGTGTACTTTGCTCATTGAACCCAAGACTTGAAGTTATTCAAGCGTTGAGTCGAGTTTCCACCAAGAGTGATTAGATTTCAATGGGCTTGAGTCCCATCCCCTGTGATGTTCTCCACACCAAATCCCTTGCAAGACCTTTTGTTAAAGGATCAGCCAAGTTATAACTTGATTTTACATAATCAATGGTTATCACCCCATCTGTAATCAAGTTCCTCACATAGCTATGTCGAAGTCCTATATGCCTGGACTTTCCATTATACACCTGGCTATAAGCCCGTGATAGAGTCGACTGACTATCACAATGCAAAGATATTGGTGGCATAGGTTTTGGCCACATGGATATCTCCCACAACATACTTCTCAGCCATTCTGCCTCTTTGCTCCCTGCTGCTAGTGCTACAAACTCAGCTGCCATAGTTGAGTCTGTAATGAGACTTTGTTTCTTAGATCCCCAAGAAACTGCTCCTCCACCAAGTGTGAAGATCCATCCACTTGTTGACAAGTGATCTTCATTCTCAGCTATCCAACTAGCATCAGTATATCCTTCTAGAACCGAAGGATAACCACTATAAACTATCCCGTAATCTATAGTTTTCTTTAGATACCTCAATACCCGATTAACTGCGAGCCAATGGACATCGCTCGGATTATGTGTGTACCTACTTAGTTTCCCCACAGCGTATGCAATATCTGGTCTCGTGCAAGTCATGGCATACATTAAGCTTCCTATCACTCTAGAATATTCTAGTTGTGAAACTGCTCTACCAGTATTAGGATACAACTTAACATGTGGATCAAATGGTGTAGAAATCGGCGTGCTATCAAAGTGATTAAACTTCTTAAGAATTTTCTCAATGTAATGAGACTGACTAAGGATTAAATTTCCTCCTTGTCTCTTAATTCTGATTCCCAGAATTACATCAGCAACACCCATATCCTTCATACTAAAACTAGATGAAAGGATATCCTTTGTACTTTGAATGCTTTCTAGATCAGTCCCAAAGATAAGCGTATCATCCACGTACAAACATATGATTACACCTCGATTACCACTAAATTTACTATATACACATTTATCAGATTGGTGTATCCTAAACCCGTTTGATACAATCACCTTATCAAACTTTTCATGCCACTGTTTAGGTGCTTGTTTAAGTCCGTAAAGAGACTTAACAAGTTTGCATACTTTGTGTTCTTGACCTTGCACAACAAATCCCTCCGGTTGCTCCATATAAATCTCTTCATCCAACTCACCATTTAAGAATGCAGTCTTAACATCCATTTGGTGAATCTCAAGTTTATAAATGGAAGTCAACGCAATTAGTACTCTAATTGTAGAAATCCTTGCCACCGGAGCATAGGTATCGAAATAATCAATACCTTCTTTTTGCGTAAAGCCCTTGGCAACCAACCGTGCCTTGAACTTGTCGATTGTACCATCGACCTTCATTTTCTTCTTGAAAATCCATTTGCAGCCAATGGCTTTGGAACCCGGAGGCAAATCAGCAAGAACCCAGGTATTATTACCCATAATAGAATCCATTTCATCCTGGATTGCTTCTTTCCAGAAAGCATAATCTTGTGATTTCATAGCCTCCTCGATGGTCAAGGGATCCGATTCCACATGAAGCGAAATCATGAAATGATTATCTGCAGTCTCTCTAGTTCCTTCAACTAGATAAACTATGAAGTCAGGACCAAATGACTTAGCAACTCGAGCCCTTTTGCTTCTCCTAAGTCCGTCATGTTCCGTAGGTTCCGCCTCTATGTCGGACTCCACAGAGTCTGGCTCATTCTCTTGACTAGGCACCTTTGGAATAGATACGAACCTATTCTCATAAAACACTGCATCACGGGATTCAATAATGGAGTTTACTCCAACTGAATCATTTGGCTCAGAAACCAGAAACCGATATGCTTTACTATGTAAAGCATAACCAATGAATATGCATTCAATTCCTTTTTCACCCAACTTCTTCCTTTTGGGTTTTGGCAATCTAACAATCGCTCTACATCCCCAAGTTCTGAAATAACTTAGGTTTGGTTTCTTTCTTTTCCATAACTCATAAGGAGTTATATTAGACTTTTTGAGAGGCACCCTATTCAAAATATAAGCAGCAGTAAGTATGGCTTCGCCCCACATACCACTACTTAATCCTGAATTGCTAAGCATAGCATTAACCATCTCAGTCAAAGTCCGATTCTTTCTTTCAGCAACTCCATTTTGCTGTGGAGTATATGGTGCAGTTTTTTCATGAATGATCCCAACTAGTTCACAGTAATCAGGGAAATGGTATTCACCACCCCTATCAGACCTTAAACGTTTTATCTTTGTTCCACATTGATTTTCAACTTCGGTTTTGAAAGCAATAAACTTCTCAAGAACTTCATCTTTTGAATGCAACAGATACACATAGCAATATTTGGAATAGTCATCTATGAAAGTTACAAAATATTCCTTACCTCCTCTAGTTGGAGTTCTATGCATGTCACATACATCACTATGAACAAGTTCTAACAGAGTAGTTGATCTTTCAATTTTAGGAAATGGAACTCTGGTTATTTTAGTAAGTGAACACACTTTGCATTTATCAACCATGTCAACATCATATTTAGGAATCAAATCTAATTTAACCATAGTATCCATTTTCCTAGTATTAACATGCCCCAACCGATTATGCCACAAAGAAAGAGAGTCAATCAAGTAAGCAGAAATAGCAACTGTGTTATTAATGTTAAGCTTGAACATGCCCTCATACAAATAGCCCTTCCCAACAAAAGTACCACTCTTAGACAGAACAAATTTGTCTGACTCAAACACTAACTTGAAACCATGCTTATTAAGCAGGCTTCCAGATACAAGGTTTTTCCTAACTTCTGGTACACAGTAAACATCAGTCAAAGTCAGAATCTTCCCAGAAGTGAACTCTAAGTCCACTTTTCCTTTGCCTTTGATAAGAGCAGTTGATGAATTACCCATGTAAAGAACTGTACCATCTTCAACCGATTCATAGTCGGTGAAGAACCTCTTATCATTGCATACATGCTTTGTTGCCCCTGAGTCGATCCACCAGTTACCAGCATCCTCGAGAATATTAATCTCGGATATGACAGCCACAAAGTTATTCTTTGACCCCGATGCCTCTGGATCTTTCTTCTTGTTGGACTTGCAATCTTTCTTGAAGTGTTCTGGCTGACCGCAACGCCAACATTCAACTTTTGGCTTTTTCCCTTTCGGGTCACCGCCGCGGTCATTGCCCTTCCGAGCTTTCTGCTTCTGTTTACCTTTACCCTTGTTGGTACTCTTTCCTTCCACCACCATATGGATCTTAGAGATATTATCTCCAAGTTCCTCCTTTTCTTGACGCTTTGACTCTTCCTCCACCCGAAGATGGACAGCCAATTGTTCCAGCGTAAGATCTTCAGTTTTGTGTTTAAGAGTTTTCTTATACTCTTTCCAGGAGGGAGGAAGTTTATCAATCACAGACGACACTATGATCGATTCATCCATGTTCATGTTCTTTATCTTGAATTGATTTAGGATATGCTGAATTTCATGCAATTGATCAACCACAGACTTGTTATCAATCATTTTGAAGTTCATAAATTGACTGACCAGAAATTTCTTACTTGTTGCATCTTCAGTCAAATACCTCCCTTCCAAGGAATCCCACATCTCCTTTGCAGTTGCCGTATTCGAATACACATCGAACAGAGCATCCGAAAGTGCATTCAAAATATGACCCTTGCAAATGTAGTCATCACTCTCGAACTTCTTCCTCACACGAGCCTCCTCCAATGTTTCATCTTCATTCTCCTCCGGGTAGGGATTGGTGAGAACATACACAACTTTGAGAGTTGTAAGCAAAAAATGCAACTTCTTTTGCCAACGCCTGAAGTTACCGCCATCAAACTTGTCCAATTTCACAAAATCCTGAGTCAACGCTCACAACGATTTTGAAGCCATGGTACGAATACTGTTTTCGATTATTGGTTCAAAAACTGGAACCTTCCTAATCTGGAGCCTTCTGAACTTGAACAATCTGATGGAAATCACTTCGAGTCACGTTACAATGTCGCTTTCCGAAAACAGTATTCGCCCCCACCAATTGGTGTGCACCGGGTTACAGCGAATCTGTTCTGAGGATAAAACGAAGCCCGATCAATGATCTTCTGCCTGCGTCCGCACAAACGAAGGACAGACAGAATACCGAGTCTAAGAGAATCAACTGAACCAAGGACTGTTAATTCCGTTTCTGCAGAATAACGGAATAACAGTACAGAAAACAACGAGACAGAGAGAGGGAGAGTTTCTGGATATTTTTTTTGGTGTCCCAATTGACTTAACCAATCGCCTATTTATAGACTTATAGATACCCTTATGTGAAAGGTTGTGTCTTTAGTAAACACACATTAGAAAGGGTATGTCTTTTGAAGACAAATAATCAATAGAAAGGTTCATGCCTTTTAGTAGGCACCCTTTCATGAAAACAATTAATTAGGAAGGGTCATGCCTCTTGGAGGCACCCCCATGTTACACACCCCTTCCTAACAATCACACCCCATTCTAATAATCACACCCTAAGTTAATAGGTGTTATAACTATTCACATAAAGTCATACCCCATATGAAAAGGTGTCGCACCTTTTCACAAATAACCTCCCTCATCCTTTTTATTTTGAAAAATCTCCAACAATTTCTCCACTAGTTCTCAAACTATACAGGAGAGAGAGAGAGAGAGAGAGAGAGAGAATCATCCAAGCCTTTGCAATCATGTTAGAAACAAATTTCATGCTTGATATTCTGAAAGAAAGGGCCGGGTGGATAGACCAGGCGTAGCCGGCTTAGAGAGGAAGCAGAAGAAGTCATTGCTTTTAGCCCCCGATTTTTTAGCCCGAAGAGGGCTCCAAAAAATACAGTTTTTTAGTTTTAAATAATAAGAAGTTTCAATTGCCTTGCTTTGAGTAATATCTTTTTGGTCATGTGACAGCTTAGGCTCTTTGAATGCTTTAAAAATTGGGTTCGAATCTCCACCCCTTAGTTTTCCTCAACATTTTGCAAAATTTTGTTCAAAGATGAGGAGATAATGGCCCCCATATTGCAACTTTTGCTTCGGGCCCAAATATCTTTGAGCCGGCATTGAGTCCAGGTGATTGGGTTCTCCTTTCCTAGGCCGAAGTTATAGTATCAACTTTCATAAAATGATGGCTTCATAAGCCCAACGTATCCCTTCCGGCCTCCTCTCATCTCTAAGGTAAGAGAGTATATATATATAGATGAAATACATGTGAAATTTTCTAATTCCAAAGTCGGTCCTTTATTGACTATAAAGTTTTTCTCCTTCGATAAGTATCTTTTATTGACTAAAAGAGAGAGAGAGAGAGAGAGAGAGAGAGAGAGAGAGAGAGAGAGAGTATCTTCAATGGCCTCGGTTTGAGAGAGAGAGGAAGAGGAAATGAAAAAAGACCTCCAATGAATTGTAGCGGAGTAGCCTGTTTTTTGTTTCTGAAAATAGTGAAAGTTGAGTTTTGTTACTTCCTTAAATTATGAAAATAGTGAGTTATTTTCAGAATTTGAAAGTGGAAGTAGTGCACCAAACAAGCTTTCAAAGTTAACTTTTAAAAATTCTGAAAATGAAAAGAGAAAATAGAATGGCTACCAAACATGACCAAAACAATCAAAGAATAGCAGAAATGACAAACATATCTACTGGTTTACATGAAAAACAACAGAAGGGGGACACGCCAATCTTCCAAAATCCTGACATTCTCCCTTGTCCGCTCGACGTTATGCCAACCACAAAGGCAAGCACGCACATTCTCCATAATCAGGTCGAAGACACCCTGCCAGGGCATCCCTTTAGTTTTGAAAATTCTATTATTCCTCTCACCCCAGATAAAATAGATGAAAGCTGCAAAGATCAGTTTGAAAATCAAGCCATGCACGGACTTACTTCTATCATTAGTGACGCAGCGGAATTAACAAAGAGATTAGTTGCGTACTAATCGAACGAATGATAAACTCGAGTCCACGAGAGAAAAAGACAAAGTCTGAATATTATTGATAAAAAGCTGCATAAACATTAGGTTACAACCCTTTTATACGAAAAAAGGCGTAACCCTAGCAAAACCCTAATTCAAAAACGAAAATTCCCAAAATTTGGGGAAAATAATAAAATTGGAAAAAGGGAAGAAAAACATGACTTTCCCAAAAAGAATCAACTTCTACGGAATTATACGCTAAAAGTTATTAACGAAACAAATATTTCCTAAAACGGCAAAAACGTCCAATTGAAGGCCTAAACGAAGGAATTAGGCCGAAAAGCAGTTCACATCATCAACCATGGATTAATGACTATTGACCGGAGCGCGAAAATAAGTCAGCCCACCAAGTTTGGGCTTTTGGGCTTCCGAGGCTTGGCTCGGTCCAGCTGATCATGGAATTGGGCCTCCACGTGTTCTACATCAATTAGAAAGGCCCCAAGAGATCTCATCCCTAAGAGGTAATTAAAGGAGGTCTAAAAATGCTGCACTTTAGCAAACAAAGATTCCACACAGCAGCAGAAAAGGGCACACAAAAAAGATTTGGTCATGGAACTCGTCCGACCTATCGCAAAGGACACGGCTTTTTATCAGAAATAATCCCCCAAGAAAACAATCTATCCCGAGTCAATAATTTCCCATGAAAAGCAATCCACTGAATCATAGCCCAACGAGGGATGTAATGCATGAACCACACCAGATAATGCCAATTAACTTCTACACCAGGAACTCTCAACGCCTCCCAAGCAGATTTGGATGTGTAATCCCCAGTAACAATGAGGTTCCACATTACTTTCCACTAGACCAAAATCCACACCACCTTATCCTCTCGATCAGGATGAGGGAGTAAGTTATCTGGAGTATGCCTTATAATCTCTTGTACAATGGCATTCCGAGCTCTAGGCCATCTCCAACAGGCATATATCTACGATAATCGAACTTACCCTAGCATCCAAGGACCTACCTAGATTGAAGACTACTCCATTCCCAAACTTAGAAAAAAGAGATCCCAAGGGATGCCAATTATCCAACCAAAGGAAAGGTGGACTCACCATTGCCAATGATATTTGTGATGAAGGGAAAAGCAACTTTCCTAAGGCGCATGAATTTACGAAATGTCCAAGAACAATCAGTCTCCATATGCCAGAAACAATGCCATTTGATAACATAGTTGTGCACCCATCTAACCCACAACGTATCTGCTTTCTTGCTCAGGGCCCACAAATGTTGGAGCATAGAAGCCATGTTCCAATCTTTAAGGAGCTTCAGCCCAAGACCTCCTTCAGATTTAGGTGAGCAAACTGTGGCCCAACTAATCTTGGCACCTGTGCTCTTCAAATCAACTCCCTTCCAAAAAAATGATCGAAGAATTGATTCAATCTCGGTAAGAAGTTGCTGAGGGAGAATAAAAATGGAACACCAATAATGTTGTATACCATATAGAACAGAACTGATACTCTGATATCTGCCCCCATAGGATGATAACTTGTTTGCCCAAGAGGTAATTCTGGCCAACATCTTCTCCTTGAGTACGACACAGTCAGAATACTTGAGCCTAGCTGTAATCAAAGGCACTCCCAAGTACTTAATTGGGAGAGAGGCTTCAGCAATAGCAAGAATGTGACTCAAAATCAATTTCTTATCCTCTGTAACAGTAGCGAAAAAACCGCACTCTTCTGTAAATTTGGCTGAAGGCCAGAATATTTGTGAAACTCAATAAGAAGACCTGCAACCACCTTGAAAGATAACTCCACAGCCTCACATAATACAAACATATCGTCTGCAAAGATAACGTGGGAGAGGTTGAGGCCACTACACTTAGGGTTCATTTTTCTTTCGACAAAGCTCATTCACACTTTTTCAAAATTCGAAAACAAGACTTTCATAGAAATCGTCATGCGAACTACTGATGGCGTGACTCTTTGTTGAAAAATGAGATACGTTGGCAAGTCTCTTTCGGGTAACCAGTCTCGCAAAAAGCCCTGGTCGGGCCAACTCACTGTCATGGCCAAATTCAATAGATTCTCTTAAAAGTGGTAATTAAAAAAGTTGACGTAGGGTGCCTAACACCTTTTTCTCGCATTAATAAATCACCGAACTCGTCTTCTGTTTCCATAGACCAACCAAAAAATAGAGTCACTTCTAAACCAGATTCTTGTATCCACGCCTTTAAAACCGAGTCGGTAGGATTGAAAAAATATTTTACTTTGAAAAACACTTGAATTATTTGCAGATAATTCAAGGGATCACCCAACACACCTAAACTCTTTGTTTGGTGGCGACTCGGAATTATTTTTCTAAAACATAAACCTCTTCCTCCATCGAATTAAGACAAGTAAGAATATTTTGATGTTCCGCACCATGAACGAAGGGCAATCGTAATTCTTGGAGCCGACATATGGCGTATGATTGTTGACTGATTTGGGTGCCATCCTGGCTTAGGATGCTTTCTACTCGTTGTAATGCCTTTTTTTGCTCTTTTCCCCTTTAATCTCTTTTAATTATGGTTCAAATATTTATAAATAACTTATTTTTGGCTATTAAAAAGCAAAACGATAAGATTTTTTAAGAACCGCTAGCGAATAACCACCAACTTATCCCAACTTAGGGGGACAAGGTGTAACAACTGGCTTGTGCTAACCTTAGCATCAAATTGACCAATATTGTTAGGATAACTTCGGGGTCAAAGTTTAACAACTGGCTATAGCTAAGTTTCGACATTTCTCCTGGATTTAGCATACTTGAATTCTTTTTAAACCCTCCATTCCGATGTCTTAATTCCTCACCTCCATTCACCTTCATCCCTTTCGAAAATCTAGCTAAGAGAGAAGCAATTCAAACAATTATGGCTAGAGAAATTTCTCCGGCAACAACAAGGCGCGTTCTTTTCACATTGGTTGCAGTCGCAAGTACCATTCCCGTCTTCTTTTTAGGATACTACCTTGCCAAAACCATCATTCTTTTCATTCGTGGCGATCCAGATGGCACCCATCCGCATTTGGAAACGGAATTGGGTTTCACAATCTTCGCTTTCGTTCTGTTCCTCCTTGGATCGATAGCTATTGTATGGAGAGTGAAGCCCCTCCAAGTAATATGCATAACAACGTTGGTCATTACCGTAGTGCTAATCTTTGTGGGAACAATGTCCATCGAATCTAGCGGGGCGTATTACCGACTTGAGAAATATCCGCAATGGGCCAAAAACTTTATTCTGAATGACATCGATTGGGGTGGTTTTCAGAGGTATATGATTCGGGAAAAGATTTGTGAAAAGCCTGGCAGCGAAAATGAACTATTCCTGAAGGTTCCTTCCATCCCTCTTCCTCTTTATTTTTTTATTGGCAAAAGAAATTTTATATATCACGAATGTAATAAAATCAGTGCAATAGGAACATAAATACATTGAAAGAGATTCGAAGAGTGAGTATAGACTCTCCTAGTACTGCTTTCTCGCGAAATTCAACATACCCCTCAGCCTCTCGATTTTGAAAATAACAAAATAATAACATAACAAACAAACCAAAAACACAAAAGTATAGCTATCCAGATGCCAACTATACATAAATACTCCGAATATCGGGAAAAAAAACAAAAAAAAAACCCATGGATTGCAAAATTCTGCCCAAACTAAAGCTTACGATGCTAGTTCTGCTAGATTTAGGCATGGAGGAACATGCATTATATTCTCTGTTGTGTCGATCTTTTGTTTTTTCTCTGTTTGAAGATACTTTTGTTAATGATGCATGTCTGCGTATCCAAGTCCAGTTGTGTCATGGGTCAAGATCACTGGCGGCTCCATGTGTTGATGTGAACACCCTAAAACAACAAGTTACACTAAGAAATTTAATTTTTAGGCTTTATTTGAACACTCAATTCTATATAACAAACATTCATCAATTCAGGTGATTCGTAAATACATTAGCCTAAACACATGCTCAAAAAGATCTTTGTAAACATATTTGCCACAATTTTCTTCAAAAGAATGTTAACAAATTTATATGCGATTTTATTCTTTTTTTTTACTCAAAAAGAACCATTGACACTTTATCAATTGTCGAATAGATAAGAGATATATTAGCTTCTGAATGGATCCTGGAAGATGCTGCAAATTTGGCCAAAGCATATGCATGATGAATCCTGCTACGATCGCATAGAGATATACTGCAGATGTGGACTGACAGAGCAAGAAAGCAGAAATCAAAAGGCAATGGGGCTGCAATTGCTGAAAACTCTTCTCAACTGTTGAAAAAGAGAAAAATCATTAGTGTGAATGTTTAGATGCAAACATATGCCTTTTTAGAGCCCGACTCACTGCCTCAATCATTAGTGTGAATGTTTAGATCAACCCGAAAAAAATATTAAAATACTCTACCACATTAATTTGATCTTCTTTCTCAATGTCTTTGCATTTGTTCCCTCAATTTGCAGGGAGGTTGCTGTTCTCCTCCTACTTATTGCGGATATCGAGAATTGAATAAGACTTGGATTGTCCCAAAATCAGGAGAATATTACCAAGATAACAATTGCATGATGTGGAGCAACGACGATGACAAATTGTGTTACAACTGCAACACTTGCAAGGCTGCTTACGTGATTAACTATGTCCATGGATGGCACACTAGATTGTTCTGTATGTTCATCGCACTCGTCATCTGGATTGGTTGCTTTGATTTTGCTTTTGGAGCAAAAAATGAGAACAACCAGGGAAGACAACAGACTGTGTAGCCCTTTAGTCGCGAGCATGATATGTATACTTCATCAAAGACAAGTTTGTACCTTTGTTAAAATTAATTGTGCGTGCCACCTACCAAATTTGTTTGATGGGTTAATTTCGCTAAGAAAGTTCTAATATGTGTGCCAAAGAAATGTTACGCATTTATTTGGTGTATTTTTTTTTTTTTTTTATCAGCAAAAAGATACAAGGATATGATTTCTGATCGCGTGGTACGTATTAGTTTTAGAGCATGGGCATATGCATAATTTTTTGTGTGCGGTTGTACACATATTTTTGGTAAATAAATCGGAAAATCACTTTGTGACCAAATTAAACACACACACAAAAAAAGGAAAACATATAGTATGATTCTCTCATTTTTACTTGAAATTTCTTATATATTCTTGACGTAGATTATTAATATCACATGTCTAGGATGGTCCTACTTTTCGCAAAACAAGTGGACTTTTTCTATTCGTTAATTCTCACGTCTATCCTCAAAAGCATGAAATTGAAACAAAATATTGAATTGAGATTAAATTCTTTCCACCTCACATATTGTGGGCCTCATTATGCGTTTGTTGTAGAGATCTGAACCGTTTATCTTGTAAAACCCACAGTGTAATTTATCCATGCAAAAAATCAACTTGATTGAAAATCAATAGGAGTATCAAAAATTGAATTTTGGTTTATAAAATAAACAGTCATGGACAAGTTAACTTCAAAGAAATCATAACGTCCATTTTACAAATTAAAATTTAATTTTTAATATACCTATCGATGGCCGATGAAGCCAACTTTTTGCATGGGTATACTATTATGCAAGTCCTACAAAATGAACAGTTCAGATTGATGTAACAAATTCCAATTTTTCTATGATGCCCCAATGTGGTATTGGGGCATCATGCCCCCATTTATTCTGGGCCTTTAGATCATGTTTTGGATGAATCTCAGCCCTTGGATCAAAACCACTCCCCAAAAGTATGGTGGTTTTTCTACTTTTTTCAGAAAAAAACGTCTTTATACTTACTATGAACACTGGCTCTACTTACCACAGTTTATGCTGACACTTACCACAAAATATTGTATACTTACCACAACAAAATACTACACTTCAACAGTTTTGCCCTTTCTCTCTCTAACTTGTTCTCTAGGTAACCGGTTTGGCGGGAAAATAAATTTTTTTGGTGGAAAAATGTACCTTTTTGCAATAATTTTATTAATTATTGAAAATTTATAAGTTCACACCACTTTTTGTCATATTCACCATACTTTTTGTCATTTTTCTAATCATTTGTGTAATAGACTATCAAATATTGGGTGAAATATAATTTTAATTTAATAATATTTAATTTGTAAACAAATTTTTTATAACAAATTTTTGAAACTAAATATTTAAGCCAAAAAATTGCATTGATTTTAGATTCATGTAGTTAATATATTTCATTAAATTATTTTTAATTAAAAAGTATTTTACAAATATTATTGAGAAAATATTTATTCATTTGTTGTTTTGAATAACTTACAATTAATGTTGTTAATATATTCCATTAAATTTTTACTTTGTGTATATATGTTTCTTATAACAAATTTTTAAAAATAAAAAATATAAACCATATAATTGTAATAATCTCCTAATTATATTTAAATAATTTATTTGAAATGATGTATGCAATCATTTAACGTGATATTATAACAATTAGTAGTTATAATTGACATTAGACTATTCAATTAGAGGTAGGGTGGCGATTAATCTCTATAATCGATTATAGTAGTCAGAATTATTTGACTGAGAGCTTAATTGATTGATTATATTTAATAAGTGATGATATAGTGATGATTGAGTATTAATATACTTGGCTAAAATGAATTGGTTAATGTAGGTTAATAGTGATCAATGTTATTAGTAGAAGTAGTAGTTAACAGTAGTCTTAGTACAATCAATAAGTGATTGATACAATTGGCTAATGTAAGAGTAACCACTAACTATTGATCTCTAATGACCCATTCAATATATTATTTAGTTTCATTAATCAATAAGGTATTATGATTTAATTACAAGGTAATACAAATTAAGTAGAACTACGTAACATCACATTTATTGTGGTAGTTACCTTATTAACTATTTTCATTATGGTGCATTAGTTATGTTACATAAATACGTATTTACCTGTCATTAATGTCATACTTACCACAAAATCAGGCTATCTATACCACGTCATCTGGTTTTTGTTACCATCACAATACTCGGTTGTTCATGGTATATGTGTACATACCACAATTCTTGCTAGTACTTACCTTTAGAAAAGGATTCACTTACTTTCGAAAATGATTCACTTACTTTCGAACTTGTGCAATAAATGCTTACCTACTCCACATTATGCCATTAAAGATACGAAATTCCTCTCTACCTACCTTAAACTCCTCAAACTTATCCATCTGATTTTTTACTTTTCCACACATATTCCTTCTTGTCTCAGGAAATGGATATTGAAGAACCTCTCTAACTTTCAAGAACAATAAATTAAAGAATTTGACCAAGTAAGTTTATCCACATTATGAAGTCTTATTTTAGTTGTGATTCTTAGATATTGAACATAATTTTTTTTTAGCAAAAGGTCAATGATTATATTTTTGGTTTGTTGTTGATTTGTCAAGATAAAAATGACCATAATGTATATCAATTGATTACCACGATATATGGAAATACTTACCACAAATTATGATCGTATTTGACCAGATTCAGAATTATCTTCATAATGTGTTGCAATTTTTACCACTATATATGAAAACACTTACCACCGATTGTGGTCGTATTTTTCCAGATTCAGAGAGATGGATGACAGTTTGAAAGGGAAGAATGTAGTGATAGACTAGATGACGCTAGTGATGATGACGGACATAGCGATGATGATGGATATGATGATGATGATGGACATAGCGATGATGACGAATATGGTGTTGATGACGGACTTGACAATTATCGGTTGGAGAAGATGTTTATGACGTGGATGAGCAAAACCGATTAAATAATCTATTTTGGAGAGATTCAACATCTCTAACAGACTACATGTGCTTTGGAGACGTGCTACTATTTGATACTACTTATTGAACGAATGCTTATTTGTAATCGTAAGAACATCCAGTATTCATGGAAAGAATGTAATCGTATGCAGTTTGAAAATAGTGTTAAGGCCCAAATCCTAGGCAGCAACTTTGGAGGATGGTCAACAATTCCCGGCAACGGTTCTGAAAGGTAAATGTAATCGTATGCAGTTTGAAAATGTAGTATGCAATTCGAAAATGTAATCGTAACCTTTGTTTCATATAACGTCTTTCATTTGTAATCGTAAGAACATCCAGTACTCGTGGAAAGAATGTCCAGTTTTTAGTTATAAACACCTTGCATTCGTGGAAAGAATGTTCTTTGACATGATAAGTACCTTGAGTCCCTATTTTTTTTCTTCCAAAATCCGTGGTAAGAATGTCCAGTTTTAGTTATATACATCTTGTATTCGTGGTAAGTATGTTCTTTGTCATGGTAAGTACCTTCAGTCACTATTTTTTCCTTCCAAAATCTGTGGTAAAAATGTCCAATTTTAGTTATATACATCCTGTATTCGTGGTAAGTATGTTCTTTGTCATGGTAAGTACCTTCAGTCACTATTTTTTCCTTCCAAAATCTGTGGTAAGAATGTCCAGTTTAGTTATGTACACCCTATATTCATGGCAAGTATGTTATTTGACATGGTAAGCACTTCCAGTTTTATGACATGGCCACTAAAATGGTAGGGTATCCATCCATTCACAACAAGCAGACATAAAATTTCTCAACATTCATCAAAACAAAGAAAGGCCTCGATATCATTGAATACATATCATAAGTTTTTAGCTATTCCGAATAACAAAAGGCAGCCACAATTATCATTAGTAACAATCTACATGGTTAGTCAGCAGCCATGTTAACTAACAAAAAGGCAGCTGCATGTTAACTATCAAAAAGGCAGCAATCTACATGAGCCACAATATGCATCCATTACGGCATTCTTCATGCATTACGAGGGTGCTTCGAAACTTCAATACGGCATTCTTCATCAATTTCTTTCAACTCTTCAAGTAATAGACCTGTTTTAAGTTAATGAAACATTTAGCAGCCATGTGATAGACAGAGAGCTAAAAACAACCAAGTTAAAGCTGTCTAGGAAAAAAAGGCATTGATCTCTTTTGTGAACCATAGAACAATCAGGATACAGTCTCTTAGTTTTGAGCAATAAAATTATACTGTAAATAAAATGATGCTAACTCTCCAAACAAAACAGGTAGTATCACATAGCATAACAAATCTCTAACTCCTAACAAATTGCCCTGGGGTCAAAGTAAACTTCTTTTCTTTGAGGGAAATATTCCACAAGCCTTCTCACATTGATAGTAAACCAACAAGATCTCAAGATATCACTGTTAGCTTAGAATGTCAGGTCCTTTCTAACAAAATCAACTCGACAAGCCTCCAAATCAACAAGCCTTTGGTGTAATCATTTGAAAAGGGATACATACACCCGTTTCCTACGATAAACTAGTAGTAATGAAGTTAATGTTTTAAATAGCCCTCTAAAAGTGTAACTAAGCTAGAAAATCAATTAATCCAAAATTTACCCGAAGATACCACTTTCAATTTTTTTGAACAGGACAACAATAATACAAAAAACATGAATAACCAAGCTAGATTGAACATGGTTTAAACAAAACCCTAAACCTGCCCTGATTTTCACAAAACCCTAAATCTTTCTCGATTTTCCCAAGTAACCCACACTATGTGTGTGTTCGGCCCAGAGAGGGAGAGAGAGAGAGAGTGGGGGGGAGTGTTTCGCAACCCACACTTTCTGTGTGTGTGTGTGTGTTGGCGAGAGAGAGGGAGAGGGTAGGTACCTCGAGTGATAACTGATATGGAGGAGAAGACAAGATGCTGTGGAGGAGCGTCCGAGAATGCTGTGGAGGAGTTGGTGTGGAGGGACTGCTATGGCAGAGGATAGGAGGAGGAGAGCATGGCCATGGTGTGCGTCCTCCTCCCAGCTGTGGGCGTGAGAAGAGAAGATAGAGAGAGAGTGAGAGGAGTAACCGGTTTAGAAGGTTAAGAGGAGAGAGAGGGGGGATGGATCAAAGGCTGAGATTGAATCAGAAGATCCAACGGTTTAAAAAAAAATGGGGCATGATGCCCCAAAACCGGATTGGGGCATGGGAGCCGGACGCAACAAATTCACGATGGTGCCCACTAATTACTGTCACGCCCTCGATTTTCAATATAAATAGTAAAACCTTTTTAAAATACAATTCCTCACAATAATACATACAATACCCGAAAATACAACGTTGTTTCCAAATCCTCAAACTTGTCCACGATACTTACAGAGTTCCACAATCGAAAATTACGATACAATGCAGTTTAGTTTACAAAGATGAACGAGTGCTTCCGAAAATAACTTTAAACAACGACGTCAGCATGCACTTCAAGCACTCCATGACATTAACCTGCATTGTACCTGAAAATGATAGGTTGAGCTACACTAGCCCAGTAGAAAAATCTTTACACAAGCTATAAGTAAATGGGATGAGATATGCACCAGAAATGAATGAGTTCCAATGAGCGAACTCGAGTAACGAAGGTTTACCACAATAGCCAAACGGACATCGACCTCAATGTTCTAAACATCTTATCGGGGTTCCCATTGACGCACACATCATTTAGAAACTATAAAAAACTCTCATCAAATCGAACAAGCCTACGACAGAATCTCAATCACTTCATTTACTTCATGAACGAATACCACAATCTATCTCAGTTCGCATTACTAATTATCAAATCTCTTTCCCTTAAAGACTTTTCTCTTTTTATTGCAAAATGACTTATGAAAACAAAATCAAACCAATACGGGTCAAGCTTCGTTGAATCGAGCTTGAATACCAGAATCCGTTCATTTGTGCCCAAATACCGGAAACCGTTGATTCGCTCAAGAATACCGAAGGATTTTCATCAAAATCCTTTAACCAAAACCAAATCCCCTCATTAACTTCATAAACCAATTAATTAAGAGTCTGAGCCGAAGCTCCTGCCAGGCACTTACTCGTTGACGAGCCCTGAAATCAATTAATATGAGCATTTAGCTCTTGCCAGGCATTTACTCATTTAAGAGCCCTTAAATCAAATAATATGAGCATTTAGCTCCTGCCAAGCAATTACTCATTTAAGAGCCCTGAAATCATATAATATGAGCATTTAGCTCCTGCCAGACATTTACTCATTTAAGAACCCTGAAAATTCCCTTTGTGTCCATTCGATATTCACATTCATTCCACTTCCCATTTCACAAACATCAAATCATTCAATCGAATCCAAAGCCATCTAATCGATCACATGACATCACAAGACCAATAATCTACCATATCGCAAATTAGAAGATACATGCTTCCTCACCATACCTCCAAGTATATCCCCGCACCTACACAACGTGCTACTCACAAGCAGTTTCTAAAGTACCCAACTCGCTAGTTCCTATACTTGAATCCGTGGCATGTGTACCAAGGGAAGTCGAGAGGCTCAACGAGTCGTGAAGATATAAATTACTACTTTACCCTTGAAGTCTTTATACCGCCCCCATCTACCATTTATACCCACCACGATATTCATACTACCTACAGTACTCATAAGCACTCGACGATACATTTTTCCGTTCAAAACAATACTAAGATTACACTTAACAAGTCCCTAGGGAATGGGAATGATCAGTGAGCCACCAAAGGACAAGCAACCAAGCTTAGAGATGGTTTAAAAGTGTTCTAGAGGTGTTAGAAGTGATCGGGAGTCAAAACAATGGAGTTCGAAACAAAACAGCAAAAACTGTCACTAAGCTCATTGTATCGATACTAACAAAATTAGTATCGATACAGTAAGGCTTCGAGCAGTCCAGCGAGTGTTGTATCGATACGGATTTTGAGCCGTATCGATACAGAAGGCCTTCGAGCAGATTTACAACAGATTTCTAGGATTCAACTCAACGACAAACACAACAATCTAAAGCACGAACCAAGCATAAATTCATCACATAGAGTGTGTAAAAAATCCCTACCTCAAGTATCAAAGCCGAACCCCAATGAGAGATCGAGCCCTAGCTTCCAAAATCGACTCCGAGAGCAATACACCTCCACCGAGCACTAGCCAACGATGTACGAGCTCCAATACGCGCGTAGATGATGGATTGGAGGTTGGTTGACATGGGTTTTGAGTTTGTGATGGAGTTTTTGAGTGATGGAGTGAGAGAGAGGGAGGTGCCGAGAGAGGGGAGGGAGATCGGGAGAAGAGAGAGAGTGGGAGGAGTATTTTACTCCTCTACACCCACACCCACACATATATATACTAACACAATTATAAATTGCACTTACACCCCTCGACTAACAATCTTATCACATCGACCCCAAATCAAATAAACTCAACAAGTTTCACATTTTCCTCATTTATTCCATATTCTAACATCAATAAATCCTTTAAACGATTTTAAAAAATACGATTCTCTACAATTGCCGTGGTGACTTTAGGTGGAAAGAATTAATCTCGAATGGATTACTTCAACTTTGTGACCTTTTCCCAAAGGAAACTTATGGAGAAAAAAAAAAAACCGCTTCTACAGATGGCATTTGGCTGATGCTCCTCAGTGAGTGACGAGCCCAGTTCTGATTCTTTTCCTTGATTTTGTGGATAGTTTTGGCAACCAATCGACACACTCTAGATTCCTTGATTTCACATAATAGGCCCATAACCTTATGCGGCTACGTAAGAAATATCAATCAGTAAATAAGACTAAGCATCTGATCCAAACGGAGTACAGGGAACGTGGAAGCTGCAAGTCGAGTTCCAAAACAATTATTTCCAAGAGCTGATAATGCCAAAACTTCTTTTTTTGTACTTGCCAAAATTATTTTTGCTCCTACCAAAACTCAATATTTACCTTTCATTGCATAACTTAATTGGCCTCCACTACACCACTTGCTTTACGAAAATGCCCCTTGAAATTCCTTAGGAGTATTTTAACGTTCTTTTGGCATTCCATCATCAGAGCTTTAACCTCTTCTTTTTCAAGAATGCCTGAGCTTCAACTTGAGCTCCACAACACCCTTCTTCTTTTTTGAGAATACCAGAACAGAACTCTTTTTTATGACTTCTCTTTTTTATTTTCAGGTAGTGATAAAAGGTTTCACTTTCAAGTCCGTCCAAGATATGCGTAATGGAGTTTTTGTGTGGAGACTAAAGTAGACAATCTAAACCAAGTTTTTTTTTTTTTTTGGTCCTAATTTTGATACTCTGATTCATCACTTTTCTTTTTATTTTTCAGGTAGTGGTGAGGAAGGTGTTTCTTCTAAGCGATATGCATAATGGAGTTTTTGTGCGAAGAGTGCATAATCATTTGTTAATCGCAAATTTGAATTTTTTGGAATTAATGTTTAATTCTTGACGATAAAGTGAACATGGCTCTTCTAAAATTAGCTCGTGTTTGTTAGACTTTATCTTTTTTCAATTTGGGTGAACTTGCTAATTTCCTTTGCTTGGTATGTAATACAGGAGTATTTACATTTGGAGGATATGATCGTAAGCAGGAGGAATTGAAGACATGGATTGCTTTGCTTTGAACTTATATGGGTAGTTTTCATTTGGGATCATAATTTTGCTTGTCACGCTCCTAATTTTGCTTGAAATCATGGAACTAAAATTAGTTGCATGCAGCCTCCCCCTCTCTCAAGTTAAAGCTCTGATATTGTCAGGAAAAAAAAAAGTTGAAGCCCCGGTGGTGGAATGCCAAAAGAATGTTAAAATACTCTCAAGGGATTTCAAGGGCATTTTCGTAAAGCAAAACATTGAGTGAAGGGCAATTAAGTCATGCCACGAAAGATAAACATTGAGTTTTGGCCGGAACAAAAATGGTTTTGGCAGAGTTTTGACATTATCAATTCCCTCATTTTCTCGTGTAAACAGTTGAAAAAATCCTCCCACAAGTTTCGTTTGTAGTCGATCAAACATCAAAATCTTTCTTTTGGGTTTGCCGTTCATTTTAGGCATTAATTTAACCACGATTAAATTGGTGGGACCTAGTAATTAGAGACAAGAGGGTAATGTTCACCTTATTTAGTGAGGGTGAACAAAATCAGACTCGATCCTATCCCCCCTCCGTAAGGGTCGATTCATTTATGAGAACACGGAGTTCACTAACCGAAGTCTCTTAAATGATTAAACATGAAAATATACCATGAATCCTATAAAAAAAAAAAAAAAAATCAGAAAGATGAAGAAAAATACCAAAACGAAAAATACTAAAAGTTAGTTAGAATGGGACTTAATATTTCATTATGAAACCTTATCACAGGGATATTACAAGTACAAACGCCGAAACTTAGAGCTGAATGACAGAGTAAAGCGCAACCTAAAGCCCTCGCTCTAGGCCCTTGTGTAATGGTCCTTGTCCATTACACACGCCAAAGGAATCTAGTCACGTTGGCTTGCCAGGGCACCATCCCGATCTTTGCACAACGCAACGAAGTACAAAACGATTAAACCCACGGAGAAGAAGAGAGACAGGGATCCAATTACCCTGATCTCCAAATCCGAAAGCTCGGTAGCTTTGAGAGCTAGGCCGAAGACGAGATCACCAACCCAAAAAACGCAGTAAAGCACCGTCATCGCGACGATGAAGCAGGTACACTTGCCCCCGCAACACGCGCGCGGCATTGTTTTTTCCTCTCGGGAGGAGGGTTAAGAAAATCCCCTGTTTTTACGGTTTCACTATTATGTTTCGGAGGTATGTGATGGCTTTGTTTGGAACTTTAAGGATGATAAGAAGGGAAGAGAAAGACTTTTTTGTCTATCCCCATCACACAAACAGGGGAATAGATTGTAAAACCTCCGATGCCTCCATTTTTCCTTTCCTCCTGCTGAATTTATAGGTCATCTGACTATCTCTCTCTCCTCCACAATACTCTCTCTCTCTCTCTCTCCCTATTTCTCGATAAACGTCATCTCCAACAAGAATATCGGAAGAAGCTGATGGTCGTGAATAAGTTCCTCTCATTGATTAAATATCGCTCTACAAGCTAATTAACCACAATCACAGAATCCCATGTTTCACCTTTTCCGCAATCACACAATCCCTTGTTTTTCGACTAATAAAAATAGCTGATTAACCACATTCACCAAATCTCCGATTTTTCCTTCCCATTGACTAAAATTGGCTAATTAACCCCAATTGAACAGTCGGAAAAGACTACACCACATACGAATTGTGTGGCTGATTTTTTTTTGAATTTTTGTTGATCATCTTACGAAAGTGTGTGCCATACATCAGTATGAATTTTGTGACTTACTTTAAATATTTTTTGTGACCCAATATATGAGATTTTATTGTTGTTTATATATGAATTTTTGTGGTGTTGTATATGAATTGACCGATTTTGGCCAAATAATTCAAATGGATTATTTTTGGAAAGTAATTTTGCCACTCTCTTTTTCTCTAACGGCACTCCCCTTTTTATCTTTATTAGGTGATTTGTTAGAGAAAAGGAAAGTGGCAAAATCAATTTCCTTATTTATTTATTTTTTATTCCTTATTCAACTTTTTTGCATATTTGTTAGTTTTTTGTCGATTTTTATGGATTATTACTTCATTGTGACAAGAGAAATCTAAAAAATAAAGAATTAACATCGAAACCCAAATTCTTTAAATAAAGACGAAAAGAAGTCGCTTATTGGCTAATTTTTGTCTTTATTAAAAAACAATGTGGGTTTCGATGTTAATGTATGCTCAAACATTTTCTACTCTGTTTTATAATATAGATTATTGTTGAATTTAAGAAGAGGAAGACACAAAAGACATTTAGAATTTATGAAATGGTACCGTTGAAAATTTGGTAAAGGAATTGATGTCGGTTGATTCTCCCTTAATTTGCAACTCATCAATTAGATAAAAGGGTTATTGGCTTAATTTGGTTATCCCTTAATTTGGTATGAATTTGATAAAAGGGATTGTCATTTGGTATGAATTTGAAAATATGATTTTAAAGTGTGATTAACTATGAATTAAGTCAAAAAAAATGATATTCACCGATACGAAAAGATTTCCCATTTTTTCATTATGTATTGAATTGTAAGTCTAATCACTATTAAAGAATAGAAAATGTGAACCACTTCCAAATTCTTTTAATTTTTCAATTAGCCACCAAGGCATCACAACTAAACATAAGTACTTACAAAATTCAAATGCAAAAATAAAAAATACAATTTTTCTTTCCATTTGACAAAAAAGATAAAGCAAAATAATTCTAATATGGAATCTAACGTTTATAGCCCAAAGTAAAAAATACATGTTCCTAACAACACAATATCTAAATCAACTCATCTAAAAACCAACGTTAGCTTCACCACCCTGTCCATAAGAGCTTATTCTTGTCTTTCAAACTTGCAAGGTAGGAGTGAGCACGACCGTCCACAATAATCTACTAGGAACTAAAATATACAAGTAAACGTGTTTTAAAAATAAAATGGGTGTATTTACCCTTATACCCTATTCTACTAAACCCGATATTTATACTCACTCGACACCATTCATAATGAACATAACCAATTTCAAAAAGATGAAACCAAAGAACTCACACATGCATATACACAATACCATTGCTTCAAAATCTCCTTTTTCCTTTAACCATATCTCTTTTATCAAGTTTTCGTATCTCATTTTTGTTTCATCATCAAGTGTCATGAGCGAATGCTCTTTACCAGGTATGTTTTGGGATCTCGATACCCCTTGACTAGCACCTCACCCGTTGGTAGGTTTATAATATATATTACGAGTAATTGATCATGTCGGGCTTGTTTTCTTATCCCAATACCCCCTGCCTAGCACCTCTCCCGTTGGTAGGTCTAGAATATATATTATGAGCGATTGCTTGCAACTCACCGGTCGGTGGGCCTAGCTCATGTCTTGATTTTGTGTTAAGTGTTCACATATCTCATTTCAATCATTAACCCCAAAACCTCTTTGTATCATCGTATCTTCAATGCGTGAACATAAACTCATTATCCAAATATTTCTGGCTACACATCAAGTATAAAATGGCCAAACCAACCTCCAACACATGGCTCACCAGCCCAAATATCAAACATCAATTCCCAAATCAATTTCAATGAGTACAAACGACTAGAATCAACATTAATCTTAATTAACCCTTATTTTCAAATTCAAGAAGCACTAACTATAGATATACATTTGTTTATACTTTATCAACCCCACTCTTCAACAATTTATTAATTATGTCAACAAGAGATAAATCCATATCAATATACAAAACATAGATGTGCTCTTCAAAAAATACAAACAATTCATCAATGTACCCAAAAACTAGTATTATCTCCCACAGCACTAACCTACTAGTATTCTGGTCTAACTCAAGTGTTTCCGGTCTCCCGAAGAATCTAGGTTTAGTAACGGAAAGACTACCACATAAGGCCAGGGAAGGTTGAACTCATACACCTACTCATTATTAGCTAGATAAATTAACATATCCCCATTTTAGGACTCACAAATATTTTGAGGTATAATGTTTCTGCTACACCCAATCAAACATTAGTTCCATCAATTTCAATCCACGAGTAACATTTCCAAATTTGCACCGTATTACTCAAATTAGGGCTTTCTTTTCCATAGACCAACATACTACTCAAATATAAAAAGAAATACGGAGTAAGTTATTTCCAAACGTACTACTTGCATTTTTAAATCGTAACTAGTACAAAACCCTACCTCAAGAGAAAAAAAAAACACTCCAATTTGCTAAGGCTCCGTTCAGTTGCCAGTAATGTAGTACCGGAAAGCTATTCTCAGGAAAAGTTAAGTAAAGTGAAGTAAAGGAAAAAGAATTCTATTTTCCTATGAGTGTTTATTTGACCTTTTTTTTTTTTTGCAGGAAAACTAAAGTTCAGTGGTTTAGTTGTCGGGAAAAGACACATATGAGAAACTTTTTTATTTTTATTCCCATGGCTAATTTTAAATAAAAGTAACTTTGAGAGCTAAATAATAGGCTATCATGTTTCAAAAATTAACACATACGGAAAACATATTTTATCTTATGCAAAGCCTTGACATGAAACGAAAAAATCGACTTGCAATTCCCTACTCAATTTGCTATCTTTTGAATGATCATACAAATCCCACATTTAAATTGACATCCTCTGATAATTAACCATAAAAATGAAGTTTAAAAAATAAGTAGATGATAACCAAATAAATAAATGTTAAACAACTGTGCTTGATTAGTTACCGATACAAAAACTCACTGATAATTAGTTAGTACAAAACAAAATTGAATACTAAGGACAAGATAAATAAATACTTCCAAAAAAAAATAAACTACCAATCTTTTTCCACAACAATTATCTCAGAAAGCACCATAGTAGTTGAAATTGTTGTTGCTCACGTAAATCTCAAAGTGTCTTTCTAAGAACCTAATTCGTATTTTTTTGTATTGGCATCATTCACTTTTTTTCTTACCCGCCAATTATTTTGGCACCACAATGGAGAAAACTTTTCCCGTGATGCAAAATCCTAAGCTTTTGGCCGGATCACTTTTGCAAGAAAGTAAATCTTGCAGGAAAACTTAAAAACATGTTTTCCATTACTTTCCTGCCAACTGAACACTACAAAAGTTATGGAAAAATTGATTTTTCCATCATTTCATGTACTTTCCTGGCAACTGAACGGTGCCTAAGAGTCCCGAAGTTATAAAGGGGACACTTTCTTGAGATCAAAACAAAGGTCTCCTCACGTAGATCAATCTTTCCACTTTCACTTTACCGAGATTTAATTTCCATGTCTTGGTCTTCCATTTTGGAGAAGAAGGACGAGAGTTTGTAAGGTTGACACAGAGAGAGAGTACGCTGGAAGCAAAAGAACAAAACAAAAATTATACTCACACAATAATCCAAACACAACACCAAACACAACCTCTCACATACATGTGGGCTCCACACACACTACTATGTGTGGACCCCACATGTATGTGAGAGTAGTGGCGGAGCCAGGAATTTGGTGGAGATGGGGCACTAATACTAGTAAATGAAGCAATTAAGTTTAGCCAATTCAAAAGCCGTAACCTATACAAATCAGAATGAAAATTCATGTAAAAAAAAATAGTAAGATTCTACTCATTTCTATAGATTTAATTTATCCAAATAACTGAAAGTGTAAATTCTAATTTTTGCACAAAATCAACGCAATAGTTACAGATATCCAAAGCATCTCTTGAAAAAAAACCCAACGAACACAATTAAAAATTAAACCATTTCAAGATAATATATGAGAGAGAGAGAGAGAGAGAGAGAGAGAGAGAGAGAGAGAGGAATGTAAAGAAGACGGCTAATATTACCTTTACAGGTAAATTTGTAAGAGGGCCGGGCACAAGAGTGATTACCTAAGGAATAACTACAAATATGCAATAACAAAATTTTATAGGGGTCCTAGTGTAATATGGCCAGGTGGGGCACGTGACTCCCCTGGCTCCTCTTTAAATCCGCCCATGTGTGAGAGATTGTGTTTGGTGTTGTGTGAGTAGCATTGTTGTTCCCAAATAGAGTCCTTCAACCTATTTGCCCAGAAAATTAATCTGAGCAGGATTAGTAAAGTAGACATGGCAGCTTCGTAATTCAGTTGAAAACTGTGGACACTTTCTATGATATTTGAAGAATGCATATCGACTAATATTGTTACCCCTTCCTTAGCAATTCTATGGTCGGTATGGAGGGCATGGAAATCCGTTGCTATTTGAAGGGGTCAATCCGAGTTGGGAGGAGCTATAGGGATTTATAAATAAAGTTTGAGGACGCATGCTGGATGAAGACAAAAGCTCTTACAAAGGGTTTTTAGTTCTTTGCTTTCTTCTTCTTTCTTCTGCTAGTTTTGTTCAATTTGGGTTGTTCATGTTAGAATTTTTCAGTTCCTCACAATCAAGTGGTGACTCTGATAAGCATACATTTGATCCACTCTAGCTCCTTAGCCTTTTTTTGCTATTTGTTGATTATTAGTTGAATTCATGTGAGGGCTTTTAGGAAGAACCAAGATCCTTGATTGCATTTTTGCGGATATGGAACTGGCACGTCAAAGCAACTGTGGTCCTCTCTTTTGTGCTTGGCATAGCAACATGGCTCTTATCTAACGCAAAGAAATCCAGTCAAGCTGATCACAGTACCTTAGAAACTCTTGCTAATGTAGTATTTGGCTTACACAACTTCTCATGGGTAGTAACCATACAAGGCTCAGTCTTGAGACTAATGAACCCCGACAGATTAGAGGAACATGATGAAGAACTACTAATGACTAATCCACCTCCAACCACTATCGTGGAGTATCGCAAGGCTCTTCGAAGGCGTGATATGTATATTGCCAAACAAAAAGTCATGTTGGCATCTCTGAGGAAGAAGAGCATGCGTCTGCGGTGCACTAAGGAGCTTCATAAATTGAACATTGTTCAATCGTCTCTCATTGATATGATTATGGATTTGGAGAATAGGACTGAAGGGCTTAGAGCATCTCCAAACTCCAGCAAAGCTAGCAAATGTTAAAATTAAGAGATTTGAAAGTTCGGTCATCCAAACATTGAATCACTATAAACCGAAAATAGCAGCTAAAAACAATAGCATCTGCAGCAAAACAGTAGCCATCTTTGCTGATGTTGTTTATATATAGCTGCTATTTTCGGCTTATAGTGTGATTCAATGTTTGGATTACATATTCAAAAAATGTTTGGATTACCGAACCTTCAAATCTTTTAATTTCTAACATTTGCTAGCTTTGCTGAAGATGCTCTAAGCTCCTCAATCGTATTCTCCAAATCCATAATTATATCAATGAGAGATGATCAAACAATGTTCTCCTTATGAAGCTCCTTAGTGTGCCGCAAACGTAAGCTCTTCTTCCTCAGAGATGCCAACATGACTTTTTGTTTGGTAATATACATATCACACCTTTGAAGAGACTCACCATACTTCGCAAAAGTGGTTGGAGGTGGATTAGTCAGTTGTTCTTCTTCATCATGTTCCTCTAACCTGTCAGGATTCATTAGTCTCAAGACTGAGCCTTGCATGGTAACTGCCCATGAGAAGATGTGTAAGCGAAATACTACATTGGCAAGAGTTTCTAAGATACCGCTAGGCCTGTCAATGGATCCGGATCCGATCCGAAAAATCCGATCCAAATTCGAATTCGATAACAGAAATTCGTAATCCGGTAATCCGAATCCGATTATTACGGATCGGATTGGATTAGGATTTTTTCGGATCGGATCGGATCGAATCCGAATCCGAACTTCTTCTTTTTTTTAACTTTTTATAAATTTATAAAAAAAATTAAAAAAAACAGTAAATTTTTTATTTTGAACAAAAAATGTTTTAGAAGTTGTATTTTTATTTTAAATTTTTTATTTTAATTTTCAAATTTTTTTTTTGGAAAATAAATTTTTTTTGAAAAAAAATTGTATTTTAAAAAAAAAAATTGTTAAAATTTTTGAAGTAAAAAAGTTTTCGGATCGGATTCGGATTTTCGGATCGGATCCAAATTTTTCGGATCGGATCCGGATTACCGATTTGAGTCTTATCGGATTCGGATCGGATCCAAGTCTTATCGGATCCGGATCCGATCCGACCCGTTGACAGGCATAGATACCGCAATCAGCTTGACTGGATTTCTTTGCATTAGATAAGAGCCATGTTGCTATGCCACCACAAAAGAAAGGACCACAGTTGCTTTGAGGTGCCAGTCCCATAGCCACTTAAATGCGATCGAGGATCTTGGTTCTTCCCTAAAGCCTTCACAGGAATCCAACTAATAATAACAAATACCAATTACAAAGGCTAAGGAGCTAGAGTGGATCAAATGTATGCTTAATTGAGTCACCACTTGATTTAAAAACTAGAGTAACAAAGATAAAGGTTCTTGATAAAACGTGGTAATCCAAAAGATTACGGTGATCACTTATAAGAGTTAGGTCCAAACCCTCAGCTTTGGTAGGTTGGAAAAATCGGTAAAATGTTGCTCCATCCCTGTAGAGACTCGTGTTTAATTTTATTTATTGAATAAGTTAACACTGTGATTATGTGAAAATTATGTATTCTTTACTTAATTTTATGAGCCTAGCATTTTTTTTCTTTTTAACTTTTGTACATATGTGCGAATATACACATGTAAAGGTATTTGATCGATCGTGCCCGAATTTGTTGTGCGTTGACCGAGTGTCGTAGGACCATCTTGTGTTGTGTAATGGGTGTTAGAAACACTACGAGTTAGTTCTTTGTCAAATCGTTAAGTTTTGGATTCTTTGCGCAAGGACTTATAAAATGCACGTAAGTAGAATAGTATCTTGAAACTTGAGGGAGGAGAGTGTAACTTCTACCCTTTAAAACCCATACTAGACCAGAAGCAGCCGATCCTCTTTTTGTTCTGGACAATGTTACTCACATAATAATTTAAATATAACAACTTACACAATCTCTCACATACATGTGGGGGTCCACACATAATAGTGTGTGTGGAGCCCACATGTATGTGAGATGTTGTATTTGGTGTTGTGTTTAAATCGTTATGTGAGTATCATTTTTTATTTGGGAAGGCCACCAGATCTGTAATTCAAACGGAAAATTACCAGTCAATGTTTGTGGATAGGATTTAACCACTTTGATCACTGGCAGAGCTATGTTGGGGCCTGGCTCCCCGGCTCCGGTACCCCAAGCTCCCGAGTTTTAAAATTTTTATTTTATATATAATATTATTGATAATTATTCCTATATAACTACTTATTATCTTAATAATCTTAGTTCGATTTGATAAAAAAAATCAATTCTTTTACATTCTCATTTCTCAAATTTTTTTCATAAATAAAAATAAGCACGTAATAGTTGAAATAGCCCAAAGAAAAAATACAAAATGATTAAGTATACTTTAACTATATTATGCTAGAATCATTTCAATGTACAAATATAATATATTAGGAAAAAAAAACTTTATGATATAATAAGTACAGGGTCCTTCTAATAAGGGATTCCTTATTGAGTTAAGTTAAGGACCTCCCCTTTTCCGATCGAATTTTGATGATCCGAACCGTTCAATGTGTTCAGAACTTAATTTTAAGGGTACCCGCGAGAAATCAACTCAAAATATGATCGGAAAATACTTGATCCAAATAGTTTTTTATAAAGCTTGATAGGAACTGTTCTACGTAAAAAATGTTTGGATCAAACACTTTTCGATTATATTTTAAGCCCATTTCTCGCGAGTACTTTTAAAAACATGTTTTAAACAAGTTGAACAGTTTGGATCATCAAAATATGATTTAGAAGGCTCCAAACTATGAGGTCCTTAACTTAGGTCCTCATTTTAAGATCTTTATTAGAAGCTCACTGATAACCAGTATACATTCCAATAAAAATATACGTTAGGTATTGTGTTCAGAACTTAATTTTAAGGGTACTCACGAGAAATCAACTCAAAATATGATCGGAAAGTACTTGATTCAAACAGTTTTTTATAAAGCTTAACAGGAACTGTTCTATGTAAAAAATGTTTGGATCAAACACTTTCCGATTATATTTTGAACCCATTTCTCACGGGTACTTTTAAAAACATGTTTTAAACTAGTTGAACGGTTTGGATCATCAAAATATGATCTAGAAGGCTCCAAACTATGAGGTCCTTAAATTAGGTCCTCATTTTAAGATCTTTATTAGAAGCTCACTGATAACCAGTATACATTCCAATAAAAATATACGTATTACACACTCTCGGCTCCACCACTGACTTTGATGGTCTCACCCTCTCCTAAAATCCTTCAAACCCTATCCAAGTCAAGGGTTCGGACCTAACTATTATATCAAATTGTAACGCCTCAATTTTGGGCAACAATAATAAAACATTTCCAACAGTCGCAGATGCAAATAAGGCCAGTGGCACCACGGGAATATTTTCAATTTTTTTCCTTTTAGTTTGATTTATGGCAAATGCTAACCAATGTCTCGGGGCACAAGTTAAAGTATAATATATATGAAATATTTCTCAACATTTAATGTCATCTTCTAAACAAATTTTCCCCTCTTTCCTGTTTTCCATTTCTGAAGCTTTCCAAAAACTCACGCCCAGCCCATTCCTAAGAAGGAAGGATTTCTTTGTGCAAATTTGACAACTTCATTTCTTTGTGCAGATTTTGGAGGGAAAAAAAGTACAAGGTGAATGAACGATTCCCGCCCGACAAACGTGTAATCTTTTGGCCAACGTTTTCAAAGAACAATTCTACTTCCTGCCTCTATGTCGTCCATATATATATCAACCATCACGCCCAGCCCTTACTAGCCGGAGGACAAGGTGAACGCGGAGTGTTGGACTGACAATATTTTTTTTTTGAACAGCAACTGACATTGAATACTGCAAACAAAACAAAGTGATCGAGAGCCCTTTTTTCCCACCCTAATTGTTGCTGCATTTTTTATGCCTTCAATTTATATAGTTTCTTTTTCTATGTTTTCTCTTTTCTCTTTCTTCAATCTATTGCCCAACGTTTCAAATATCTATGTTTTCCAACACCTTAGAAACTGGTAATCGTTTTATAATAGTAGTTATACAATTTTTAGGACAAGAGGTTTCCGTCGTGCACGCCTCAATACACTTTACTGAGATCTCATCATCATGATCCGAACCCTTCAATTTGTAGAGTTCATTGAGCAGATCATAAAAGAAAAAATATTAAATTGATCGAATATCGTTAGACTCTAGTCGGTTAACGTTCATTTACAAAAATGGATTGTGAATGTAATTATATAAAAAAAAATATTGCAACTATAGTGTACTAGCATCTTGGTGGACTTCACATAGGCACACTACTATACACTATTGTAGTGCATAAGAATATTATCATCGCCTTTTCGTATAATTACAATTTTTGTTCAGTATTCGTTCACCCAACCTTGAAAACACGTGTCCGTCTTCCATAAACTCTAGGGTAAGATAATCCCCCATAGTGGCCAAATAGTACTTTTTAAGCTTAGCCTGCAATGATTGGTGTCATTATAGAGTAAAGCAGAGTGGCCTAACTTTATTATTCCATTCCAAGCCATGAACTGTTGAATGTTTGAATATTCTTTAGGAAATTTCCCAAAAACAAATCTTGAATGCCGTGAAGGTGATCTTGTTCGAACCCTTTTGTTCCTAGGTGTGCTCCACACCTCATCCCCTCTAAAATGGCCCCTGCCCCACTTTTACTTTGCAGGAAAAAAAGGATATAATAAATACTAGTAATAATTAAAGCCTAAAAACAAGGAGGGTATTATATGGTAGAAAAATACATCTAATTAAATTAATAATAGCTACATTAATTAATTATTAATTAGACCTATGGGTTCTAGGAAGGGGTCCAAAATACCACTTCTTCCTTTAAGTATCATGTTGTACAGTTAAATATGAGAGAATAAATATTTTATTGAATTCGATGATAAAATTATACAATGAGACCTCTATTTATATAACAAAATTAAGGGAATCATCCTAATTATAATAAAATCGTAATTAATTACAATTAAATAAAATTAAGGGAATCATATAATATCATAATCATATCAAGACATGGTTATAATATTATATGATTACTATATTTTAATATCCCCTCAAACTCAAGTAGTAGGTCTACCAACTTGAGTTTAAAAAAGTTAAGAGAAATCAGGAATAGCCAAGTCAAGTCAAGAGAAACTAGGAGCAACCAAGCTAAGAGAATATCAAGAGCAGCCAAGCCAAGCCAAGAGAAATCAAGAGCAGCCAAGCCAAGAGAAAATTTGGAGATCGAGCCAAACAACAGTCATGAGCGAGAGAAGCCATGAGAGTAGATATTTGAGGCGAAATCCGAATGAGCGAGCCAGTTACATGTTACTACGAGTGCTCGGCGGACGGCAACAAAGTTTAGGCCGCCCGCCAAGAGTGAAAATTCCACATGGCCTAGATCTTATAGCTTTGATACCATGTTAAATATGAGAGAATGAATATTTTATTGAATTCGATGATAAAACTATACAATGAGATCTCTATTTATACAAAGGGAGGGAGCCTAATTATAGAAGAAAATCATCCTAATTATAATGAAATCGTAACCATATATAATTAAATTAAATTAATCATATGATATCATAATCCTATCAAGACATGATTATGATATTTTATGATTACTATATTCTAATAGTATATATGTATCCTTATTTTAGTTTTTGATGTCCCCACTGGATAAAGAGAGGGGGGAAATAGAATCCAGTGGATTGCACTTTAATGATGGATGGAAGAATTACTTGATTTCGTTTACATGAGTTCTATGAAGTACACTTAACAGGAAGTATTTGGTACTTGAGTAGAGAAATATTTGTGCTACTAACCCACGTATGTGTGTAATCTCGTATGTAAAGCTGCAAACGAATCAAGTTGTTCGTAAGCATTTTGTGGCTCAGTCATCAAGTAATCGACTCGATCTCGAGCTTTAGCAGTGGCAGAGCCACTCTAGGGCCACCAGGGGCAGGGGCCCCACTGCTCTCTTCTTCTTGTTTTTTTTTTTAAAAAATTGGTAGTTTTTGTTTTACCAATAATTTCAAGCAAGACACATGTAATTCAATCAAATACTTATCAAAATAAGAATGACTCACTTGAATTGTTTACAAAAATAAGCCCCACAAAATCAATGTCTCTGATCATTGAAGTATAAATCTGGCATGAATCACGTATAGCGTTTACGTGCATGGGTGAACAAATTAAATAGTACTCTAAAACCTGAAAACTCTCATTTGTTTCTCATGGTACAACAACCAACATGCAAACCACTATCACATTGCCAACAACCACCTAGTCGAGGGTTAGCTATCATCGGAGTTTTTTCTCAAGTACGAAATGACCGAGCTCAACACTTAAAAATTCGGCTCGGCTCCCTTTACAGGCTTGGCTCATTTAAATATACTTGTTACGTAAATTAGTCATGCTCAACTCATTTGTAAGCGAGCTAAACTCGAACACGGTAAAGCTCAACTCATTTGCATCCCAACTCATATGTCAAATTAAAAGTATTTTCCTTTGTCGGTCAAAATAATAATTATAAAAAATAAAATAAAATAATCCAAGGAATCTGTGATGTGAATTAAAGAACGGCATTAAAGAACATAAATTTTTTGTCATGTCATCAATTGCTCATCATGTTGCCGATCCAAAAAACAATGACTCATCATGTTGGTGAATATAGGTCAGAAATGATAAAGGTACAGATAAAAAATCTGTACCATCATGTACAGATCAGTTTTGGATTCCAAAAAAATAATTCGATCCGCTCATTTTGTTTAAAATACTTTATTTAGGGTCCATACAAAAAATCAGCTAAACATGATAACGTTACAGGTGTTTGCAATACATCCAACTTTGCTTCAGAATTCTAGCCTGTATTCTGGGACAAAGTTGGATGCATTGTAAACCCCTCTACCGATATCCGATTTAGCTTATTTTTTGCAGGACCTTGAATAAAATACTTTAAACAAAATGAACGGCTTGGATCATTTTTTTGGGACCCAAAACGGGCTCGAAACTGGTTTGTACTTGGGGTATGTACGTACTAGTACACATGTACCAATAGCATCTCTCGTTGGCATTGACACCGGACACTCGCATCAAAATCCAAATAACATTTCTGTGAATCTGTATAAGATATGTCATGAATTTTGTGTTTCTATTTTGTTTGAAAATATTCTGCAATACCTCTTATTTTTGTATTTTTTTATTGAAAAAAATACGCAAGTTATATTGATACAAATCACACAGCCCATAAGCCGAAAAACAACAAATACAACAAACAAGAACAAAAAAAAAAAACATAGAAACAACAAGAACATAAACGAAAAGAAAAAGAGAAAATGACGGCTCCGGACGTGTTTTGATAATTAATACCCGCCAAGGACATGCTGAGAACATTTGTTAATGCTAAAAATGTCTTTGGCGGGTATTAATCATCAAAACACGTCCTTCGCCGTCATTTTCCCAAAGGAAAAAACGCAAGTTATATTGATAAAAATCATATACAAATTGCGCAGCCCATAGGCCGAAAAACAACAAGAACAAAAAACAAAGAAGCAACAAGAACATAAACGAAAAGGAAAGGCCGCTCAGCACCGATGTTAGACCCAACAGTCATCGCTTGAGAGCCCAAGAACACCGTCTCCCGGATTGATTCAAGAGCCAGCACCTAGATCTAGAAGTCCAGATTTGGGTCTCCGAGGTCCTAATATAATGGGAAAAGTGGGAGAACTTCTCTCCCTAAGGAAAGCGTCTCAGCCATCTCGCAACCATAGTAGGAGAGGAGAGCAGAAAGAGGGACCGGAGGAGAGGGGGACTGAGGGGTTAAGAGGCAGGAAGAGAAGAAAAAAGGGAGAACAAAGGAGAGGGGAAAGAACGGGCCGGGGGGGGGGGGGGGGGGGGGGGGCGGCGCGGACAAGGGGAGGAGGAGGAGCCCTGCTCTCTCGATATTCTTAACTTTCGTATTGAAAAGAGAATGTTCATTTTCTTTTATTTTTAAATGGGAAGATACACGCAAGTTGCAACAACCTACCAACAAGTGAGCTAAGTTTCGACATTTCTATAGGTGCTATTAACTCTTATGTAGCCAGTCTAAATAGGATTTTTTTCGGGCTCTATTAGGCATCTTAAAGGTAGAGGATGAGAGTAGTCTCCAGGCATTAATCGAAGCGTGCAAAAGCTAGCATAATTCATCAGAAAAAAAAAAAAAAAAAAGTGAATCCCGAAAATTATTTTAGAAAAATACCCCTTACACTGATTCTAATAATAAAGCAAACTCCAACTGGGATATGTTTTTTGCCTTTATGAACATAACAAACTGGGAGTTTTTAGGGACCCAGAGAGTTAAATGTTACCAATGGCAGTCAACAAATTGAAAAGCCAAATCACGCAGCAGGCTAGGCCTGGCTAGGCGGTCAGGTAGCAAATTTTCCAATGATTTTGCTTTTGTGAACTTCTATGATTTATCAATTACTTTACTACTAATAAAAAATTCCCTTGGGATTCTCTCTCATGTTGCTGCTGATCATTTGCTGCACCAAATTCAATGATTGGAACATCAAAATCCCTTTGGATCAAATGCCCAAAAACGTTTAGTAATGAAATTCTCTGAAGAGGAGGAGGAACCTGTGTCTGTGTCATCGCTTAAAGAAACAAAAAGAAAAGTTAAGTAAAGCAAAGCAAAGTAAAGAAAGGGATAATATCTAAAAAGAAAAAGAGTGAACCTTTCCATAATGAAATTGTTTCACCAGTCACGGAAAGAGAGAGAGAGAGAGAGAGAGAGAGCCGTTGATGCCCCAAACAAACGAATTAAGATCCCCATGTATTCCTTAATTTCCCCATGCCATTCCTCCTCGGGTAACATAAATAAGACTTACCACGGTTTCATTTAACACTTCAGATCAATTTCAAGACGACTATCAATAATTACCGATTGTTCATTTCTCTCGTCCGACAAACTTGATCTTTAGCATGGATGAAAAACAAATCGTGTCTTAGGACAACTAAACGACTAGTATCAACAAATAAGACGACTATGTGGAAGTCTCAATTGGTGTTAGCTAAAGAAATCTTATAGTACAAGTCACACAGGGATATCCTTTTCTTTTCTTTTTGGATCCGACACAGGGATATCCTAACTCATCCTAAGTTCTAACTAATCATGGGTACATAATAAAAACAAAACCATGGTCTAATCTTTCTCACAATCCCAAAAATAAAGAAAGAAAAAAGAACCTCTTTGAAGTCACACTATTAATAATAATAAGACGTGATCTGGCGCAATGGTTGCAACATGGTTTGAGTTTTGATAATCGATTTAACACCTAATAAGGATAATTGTGAATTTAATCTTACTATAAGATTTGCGTTTAATACGTCAATTACAAGGGAAATAGCTTCAAAAAAAACAGAATCACAAACACAGGACTTTCCGACGTACCCAAAAAAAAAAAAAAATGCAAAGAAAAGACAGACGGACAGAGAAAGCATTAGATACCGATGCGAACTGATCAACTGAACCATCTTCCCAACTAGTCCTATGTAATTCCCAATTCCACGCAGAAACATGAGAAATCGATACAAAAACCCACTATCCATTTCTTCAGAACCAAAAAGGAAAAAGATACAAGAAACCACCAAAAAAAAGGGGGGGGAAGAGAAGAGATTCAAGAGAGAAGTAGATCTCCATGTTCTTGGCTCAACAGCTAAAGAAGTATCACTACTTTTACTAGTATCCTTAGTCTACAGTTAAGAAGAAAAAACAGAGACTAAGAGGCTGTTGTCATCTAGACTCTGAGCAAGTAAATACTAAGTTCAGGAGCACCATTACTATCAGGGTTCATCATGTAAAAAGCCTCAGAATCCCTAGACCCCACCACCCTCTCAAACTTAGCCCTCATGTACATCACCTCCTCCTCCTCCTCCTGCTGATCACCACCCTCTCCTCCTCCTCCCTCCTCTCCCTTCTTACTCCCTGGCAGCACCCCAGCCCCCATTGATATTGGTTCCAGAGCTTTCAACATCTTCCACTCTTTAATCCCACACTCCCGCCTCGTGGCAAACCCGCACTTCTTCCCGTTACAGTAAGTCCTCCACAGTGGTTCCTCCAGCAGCCGCCTTGGCCCTTCTGCTACCCCCGCCGCTGTCTTCTTCTCTCCTCCCTCTTCCTTATCACACTCCAGAGCGATTCGGACCAATCCCGACACCATTTCCTTCACCAATCCGCTAATTGGGGTCGCCAACTCGATCAAGACCGACGGCTCCGATGTAGGGTCCTTTTGGAATGCGAAATTCACGTGGCCTCGCCGGTGCCCAAAAAGAGTACCAACCACTTTCTGGCCCAGACCGAGCGGTGAGGAGTGGGACCGGCTTTTCCGGAAGGCAGTGGCGAGGGATCGGAGCCTGGAAACTGCTATCGCTTGCAGTTTCCTTCTTTGTGATGATGATGAAACCAATCGTTCTGGTCCTTCTGAATTTGGCTCCTTTTTATGAGCCTTCTCTTCCTTTGTGTCTTCTGCAGTTTTCTTTGAGGGCTTTATCAGACTTGGAGCTGCTTGTTCTTCTTCATTAGTAACCTTTGTCGTCCAGTGGAAGTGCCTCTTGGATGACAAGTCCTCGGAGCTCTTCGCCATGTATGTCTTTCTTCTGTGAGAGCAAATCAAAGGGAAGGCAGCTCCTTAAGTAGACAGAGAGAGAGAGAGAGAGAGAGAGAGAGAGAGAATTCTGGATTTTTTTAGTTTTTTTAATTGGGTTTGTGGGATTTCCATCCCTTTATTTGTAGCCCTCAAACGTAGTGCAAGAGAATCCTGACAAAGGAAACATAGTCTACCCCACCAACCGTAGAAGCAGTAAAGAACAGGGAGAGAGGGAGGGAGGGAGAGAGAGAGAGAGAGAGAGAGAGAGAGAGAGAGAGAGAGAGGTTTTTGTTTTGAAACAAGAAAGGGATCTGATGAGACAATGTGTGTGTGTCATTTCACTTTCTGGTGGGGTAGGGAGCAAAAGCAACTGCTTGACTGAGACTCTTTTTTTGACCTGGTTCTATATTCTGTACACAGTAAAAGGGTATGGTCACAGAAGCAACAGGAAACCAGAGACATCACTATTTTACCCAGACATGCTTTCATCTTCTGCATCCATGTCTTCTGACGTCAAAAACGTTAAAATTCCAGAAAGTTCTCACTACCAAGAACAACGTGACGTAAGGTTTTGAATGGTGTATCCATTACAAAGGGAGAGAGTGATTAAAAAGTGGAAAATTTACGTAGCCTTACAGTTATTACTCTTCTGTGACTCAAAACTGCGCCTAACGTCCATACATATGTCATCATATATACATATACATACATATAGGATTTTTTCTTTTTGTTGGGACAAACAGTCCTGCCCCTTGACTCTCTGTCTGTACAAATATATTGGGAGGGCAAAAAGTGCAACTCGCAGCACTAAGACTCAAACTCAAGCACGCCACATAAGAGAGCGCCCCATCGACAAGGCTCTATTGTAGTCTTACATGCCTACATACAGCATACACATTTTCTAACCCCTCAGTCTTTCACTAAGACCCGCCAAACAACCAAAATTTGATGATACTGGAGAAGCAAGAGTTGACACATAAATCGCAAAACACTCATTTAAGCAACCTAAGTGGGACAATTTCTATCGCAGCTCTAAATGAGCACCAAGTTGAAAACTCCCTCCTGTGATTAACCACTGACCAACTAATTCACCAATCATACCCACTTTCTATTAACCTCCTAGTCACAACCATAATAATGAGGTCTACCGCAATAAACACGGTGACAAGGCATTCCAACTAGGGGGGAGAAAAGCATAATAGGTAATCATCATAATTCTGAATGATGAGCAAATTCAAACAAACTCACTATTTACAATAAGATAACAACATAACTTATCAAGTAAATCAGCATAGGATCTAGATAATTCCAGTACACTAGCAAAGGGCTTTTTGTACACTAGTTAAGGTGAAAAGCCACATATGGAGAAGAATATATGGGAGTAAGATGCTTGCCTATGGTTTACAAAAGAGGTCCTAAAGTTGGCTATTGGCACTCAGCTCGGGCTCTGATTGATTGGGAATCGTGGCCTCAGGGTCCGGTTGTTTTGGGATTGTAGCCCCACCATTCATTCTTGCCCGTGCCTCTGCAAACATCCTCTGCTGCTCGGCCAACGCTTCTTCCTCCGTCATCTCAGCTACATTGGTCCACTTTCCACTTTTTAGCGTGTCCTGCTAGAAGGAATTTCCAAAAGAAATCAATAAACACTATTGTGGACTCTAGAAACTTCCTAACAAGTTCAACTATTTGTGTGATGATGATCATCATGATGATGATAGGAAACAAGAAGAATTAAGGAAGTCAGAATGCTTTTAAGTAATTAGAGGTAGACGGAGCCAGGATTTTCGTCTAAGCGGGGGCAAAACCTTATTTAGAAACATACATGAAATTCTTCCTAGTTGATAGCTCATAGCAGATAGAAGCAAATCTCAAATTGAGAGGAAATTAAGTTGCAGAGTGCGAAACTGAAAAGAGACTCAAACTATAGGCTTCCTAAGAATTTTGTGGTGGCAGATTGGAATATTTTCTTGAACTTTGGAGTGGAAATTTATTAGAATTTTTTTTACGTCACATAGGAAATATGGACTTTTAGTAACTCCCTCCATCCATGGTGGAAACAGATAAAAACTTACTAGTCCAAGAAAGGTTATCTAGTCGATCAGCTCAATACCCGAGTCAAAAAACATCACTCTTGCCTAAGCTAAATGTGACAGGGAACATGTAGAAATCAATAATTACCATCGTCTCAAGCTTGTGTTGCTCATATGCGGCATATACCTCTTCAATGTACTCCCCAAAACCAAGAACCTGAGAGCAATCACAAAGACATGACAAAAGTACACTATGTATTAGCATCAAGGCAGAGAAAAATTGAGAGTAAGATTCCAGATAAAGTATGAAGCAAAAAAGCCTAGATTGAATCTGTTGCTACTGAACTTCACATACCAATATTGAATAGTTATCATTCATCTGGCTAAGAAAAGACAAGCTCCTGGTTACAAAAGTTTCAATAAATGATTTTCCAATTCCATTGTATTATAGTATACCTATCAAAATCACCAGCTCACTATTGGACATTCAAGTTGGCAGCATTTAAAATAGGACTGAGACACAGCAATGGTAATTGGCCTGTCAACTCCAAAAAGTTATACAAGGAAAAAGCTTAGGTGTCTTGAAGGGACACACAATCGTGTGGCTCCTAGTGGATTTAAGGCAATGCCCCAGGAGCACAAAATAACTTATTGTTAATCAAACAAAAAGATTCTCGGCTAGTCTACTAGTTAGAAACTGGGAATCCACCAAAAAGACAATGTTTAGTTAATTATTCTGCTCAGAGATATCCTAAACTGCTCTATTCCTGATTGCAGGCTATCGCCTAACAACTGCCTGTATTAGGACAAATGGACCCCGGCAAGATGGTACTCATGAGTTGCGAAATAATGTGCAGCGTATCAAACACCCCAATGTTTCTAAGAGTAAGATGACACAATATGCACAATAATGATGTACATGATAACCCAAAATCCAAAATTGAACGTGCAAAAGTATAGGATTTCTGAAAAACCTCTAACGCCTTGAGTACATGCTCTGGTGCGATTGTTCTCTTCTCTTCTCTGTTACAGACCTCATTGGACTCCGATGAAATAAGATTTATGAATTCTGCAAGAGCATAGAAAAAGTATGTTTTCATGTTAGATCTGGTTGAGGTGTAAACTGAAAAATGAACTTAGTAAGAGAGACATTACTGTATATGGTGTTAAAAATGACATTATGAGTGGAAGACTAGATAAGTAACTGCAATATAAGTGCAGCAACTAGAGGACTAGCACCACATGCTTACAAAATATAGCATCACTAAACTTACCACCAAAAAGGTGTATGGGCCATGACACTTCAAAACAACTTTCCAAATTCAAGAAAATGAGAGATTCGACATTTTTTCATAAGAGATGTTTCGATAGGATGGTCCAATATTAGCTCAACAATCTCAACTCAACAATACCAATTACTTGAAGGCCATTAAATGCATCCGTCTTTCCCAGAAGGTCCTTTCTAAATGTTGAAGTCCAAACCAAAAATATCTCGCAATCCTTGCACGGACTTTTGGATGATTTAGAATGAAGACCTCGATCCAATCTCTAATCCTCTGGATGACATTAAAACCAATATATCTTGTACAACTGGACTATCTATTCCAACTTGGAGGTTTTTGCAAAACAACAAGATGACCACCAATCTTAGTGTCGTGCTTTCTTGTTGTGATTGATCTTTTTATTCTCCGAGGTATTGTGTATGTGCCTGTGCGTGTTTGGTCTGTAGCCCAACACCACGAACCTATAAGTCAAACACGCATAATGCCTTGAAGTGACTTTATGTATTTCCAAGATTACAGCACCAAGGATGCAATACACTCCTAGGTTCTACTCAACAAAATGCAAGAACAAAGTTGTCATCGGGAAAAATGCTTCAATCAGCTCAATCAACCAAACATAGTTGCTACTTGCTACTAATGAAAAAGTTCCTGTTAAATGACAGCAGACAGTTATTTTTCCGATTGGTACATAACTGGTGGCACTTACCATGCAAAGGAACATTTGAAAAGTAATCAAATCAGAGGATAATGCCATTCTGATAATATCGTTGATGTAAAGAAAAAGTATGAGTGCTGCGGAGCTAGCTATAACCAAGTTCTTACCAACACAACACTCAATTAAGAGATCTTGAGCATCTCTTGCCACACGAACATCTGGAGGCAGCATCTCCTTAATGATCTTAGTCATGGTCGCTGAAAGTACATCATAAGATACATTACCATACCAAACAGTATAGTACTTCATTCACAAAACACAACGTAAAAGGTAAATAAATCAGCTCAGGGAGAATGATATCATCCATGTTTTCTAGTACTGAAACTTCGATAATACTAAGTTTTTTTGAACGGCCTTCAATAATACTACGTGGTAGAAACTAATGCACCTACGGGCTCATAGAGAAAATAATGCTTATGCCTTCCATCCTCTTGTTATCATTCACCTCACCAATAGCTTGCTTTTCAGTTTTACACATTAAGTTTGTCATTTTCTTGATCGGTATCATTTTTTTTTTGGAATTTCTATGCTTAATATGTTTTGTCATTGTTGGGAGCAGGCTCCTTTCTTTATAAGAGCTAGGTTTCTAGGAGAGTTTAACTTTGGAGCATCGAGTGAGGTTCTGCGGTAGATTCGCCACCCTGATAAGAGGATCTGGCTACTAAGACCCTTAGCTATGTTACCCGGAGCGCACATATGTTCTAGTACAAGGAACGGGTATGCGAATGTGTCACACCACATGCTTACAATTGTGGTACGGTGGGGGTAGGCTTCCATGCATTATAATCTAAGAATGCACATTTGAAGAGAGAATATTCTAATAAATGTAGTTCAATATATCTAAACATGCATGTATTACACCACTCTAGAAGCTACATCCACAATTTCTTATGATTTAGCTTGCTAAAGCTCCACTCGCTCTAATTTCTAAAGAAAGACCCTGATATTGCTCTAGATCACTAAATTCACCATTTAGAAATGTATGTGAACCATAATTCGGAAAGTTAGTTTCGAAACATAATTCTCGCTTGGTATTAGCATTTTCCAGGATCATAGCCCGAAAGCAAACAGATAAGAGAACAGTGTAGGATCCATAGTTGATAGTCCCATCATAGCTAAAAAGGCTCTAAGCTAAGAAGCACATCAAGGGCATAGCATGGGGATAGACACAGCATGTATAAAAATTGGGTGCACAGCAAGATGAACATGGCAGGAGACACGGCAAAATATGTGCACAAATGTCTATATATACATACACATGCATGTATGTATTTAATTGTTATTCATGTGAATATTACATGCAGAAACAACCAAAACTAATATTATCATTTCCAATCTTCACTTTATTTTTTGATTACTATAGCTTAACAAGGGTTTTCTCAAGTTGAATTCTCTTAAATCCAATTTTTACCACTAAATTTTCACATTTTAAAGGTTATCCCTAGATAAAGATTTCTAAAATTACAAATAACCTTCTGATCGGCACCCATTAGTCCATTACTAACTCCAGACACCATGTCCCCGATGTGTCCCCTACTTCAAAGTCAATAAAATTACATGGACGTGCAATCTAACATGTCCTATACCTGTCCCGTTGCGTCGCATGTCTCCGATGTGTTCGCTATGGATACAACCAAATAGGTGTGTCGGTGCATCATTGAGGCTCTATGAATTAACCAAAGATGGCAGAGAATGAATTAACCAAAGATGGCAGAGAAAGAGAGCAAAACATTAAGCAAAGGCTTTGCTTAGAAATTAGAACTTCACTACTAATAGAGTTTTCTCAAGAATATCTATTTCTAGAAAAAAACTAGTTGTCGCCTACAAGAATATGAGTACCCTATAAAATAGCTACATGGAGACCTTAGGCGATATACCATAGAGTGCTTTCTTATTTGAAATTTTAATTATATACTATTAGTCTATTATGGGAAGAAGAACAGATAACAGGAATTATCCAATGCAACGCAAATATGACTTCTAGTTAAGCTAGGATGCCAGCTAATCCATCTAACCGTGGGAGGGCTCATCTATTAATGTTATCTGTTAGGCTTCAAATTCATCAAGCTAATCTTACAACTTAGCTAGTCCCTATCTCCAATTATTCAATTTTTGAACTCTTTTCTTCCACATTCGTTCTCGTAAATAAGATCAAGTTTCCCACTTCCACATTGGGGGCCTTTGGACAAAGTGTTTTTTAATCGTTAAGTCCTAAGAATCTAAGATAAAATTTCTTTTTCTTTTTTGACCATTACTTCAAAAAATTCCTTGTGGGGCCTTCCAAAATTGTTGTATTTCCATCTTCATGCAGGCTATAAAAAAAGGACAATATATTTGTCAGGTTTTTTATTAGCAAGTTTTTCTTTATTGGCCTTTGGATGAGAAGGATTTTTTTAGCCCTTTCTTGATGAAAGTCTTTATTGTTAAACCTTTAGATAAGGAGGATTTTGATTTGGAGCCTTTTGCTAAATTGAAAGAAGATTATAATTTGGGGACTTAAACAAATCAGGGGCTTAAGCTAGTTCCTTGCCTCTCCATTTAGATAGTGACTTCAAAAATCATGCATCTATGGCTCAAGTTGCTTACAACGACAGTCTCTGGATCTCTCTTTCTATTTACTCCTCCTTTTCTAATGGAAGAGCTCGGGGCCTAAATAGGTCAAGCAAGAGCTGCTCCAAATTGCCCGAGGACTTTGCTTTTTTGAATCCAATTGTAAGAGAAGCAAAGGTCCCCCTTACTAGTTACTCCCAATCTATCTCTTAAAGCAAATCGAAGGGGTTAAATAAAAGGAAATGTTTTTAAGGGTCAAGAAGCTGCAGATAATACAAGTTTAATGTAGAAATGACCCCAAATTTCTTAACGCATATATGAAATTGTCGAACTTAAAAATATAACAAATAGATAGAATTGCACAAAAACAAAAGGCCTCGCAAAGTAGAGCAAAAATAGAACAAGCATGAAATCAAGACAGAAACAGAAATTGCTTGCATCTAGAAACCATGAATATATTAAGGAGATAATATAAAAAAAGAACAAACCTTTTGGAAGGGATGCATCCTCCTTCGCCTTACCAACGATATCCATGGGTTCCATTTTGAACCTTCACAAATCAAATCATAACAAATTATAAGCGTACGTATTGCAGGGCCGGCCCAGGGCAAAACCCTAGAAAGCCACCGAAAGAATGCTAAACATTAACAACTGCGTTGATTAATCCTTACTCTTGAAGGTGTGTTTTATTAGCAGACCCCAAAATATGCTATCTTTCAGAAATTTAAATTACCAAAGAAAACAACAACAAACGGATAGAGATAGAAGACCGAGAGGGAGAGAAGTACCAGTGATAATCGTTGCCGGAGTTTTGCTCGATTTACGATTGGGATTTTGGGCTGGTTCGTGATTTTAATCAAATTGTAATTTAGGGCTCGATATACGTGTTTGGTCAGACTCTAGGGAGAATTGCACTTGAAACCCTAGTATTTGACCCTATCACAATTGTTGCCCACGTCTACACATTTTTCGGTTCAACTCCACAATATCTCTCAAGAGCAACATGGGACGACAATTATAGCCAAACCACACACCATTTTTTTCTATCTGATCAAATGTGTCACTATGGTAAACACATTTTACTAGTCAAAATTGACACAAAACATGGAGTAGTTCATACCATACTTTTGTAAATCGTATAATACTAGATCGAAAATAGTTAAGATTGAGAGAGAGAGAGAGAGAGAGAGAGAGAAATCAGCAATCAAAATCCCTCCAGTCAGTCCATTCATTCAAGCCAAAATAGAAATAAAGACAAGATCGAGAATGAATCCCTCCAGTAACCAAAACAGATCGAGAATGAAGCCGAAATAGAAATGGAAATGAAGCCGAAATACAAATAGACGAGAGTATCTCACCTTCGGGTTAGGGTTTCGTATCAAAAAACAGATCTGCAAAAATCTAGGCGAAAGGGGAAAAATAAAAATCCATAGGTTAGGGTTTCGCAGGCGAAATCGAAGGGGAAAAAAAAAAAAAAGTTCGAAATTAGGGTTATCTGAGTCACCTGGTTCAGTTTCTTGAAGCCACTCACGGACGTTCCTATGGCGATGGGTTTGGTCGAAGCGGGCGACGGAGGAGAGAGAGAGAGAGAGATGGAGCGGACGGCGTATGAAAGAGACAAGAATCGATGTCGTATGTAATGTACGGAGTATTACGTTAACAGTGGCAATTTTGCAATTAATGGCCATTCTCCTTCCGCCTAATTTTTGTGTGAGATAGTGCCAAGTTCCCCACCCCCCATGGGATACACCACATATATAATTGTCTTATATAATTGTCTTCAAGAGGGCGGTAAACGAGCCGAGCTTTGTCGAGGGCGAGTTATGCTTGTAACCGGGTGTGTTTCATAACATAACGCAAAATAAGTATTTATTTATTAAGAAGATAATTTCAAGTTAAAAATAATTGGTTTACTGAAATCTAAAAATATTCAAATATGGATCTTATTTGAAATATCTCATTGAGATCTTTTGAACGATACGAAAAAGATCGAAAAATTATTTTTCATTTACATTATTTTTGAGTTTGAAAATGTGAAATAAGTACTTATTTTTTAAGAAGGTGTTCTGGAACTAGCCTTAGTAAACGAGCCAAAAATTTGAGCTCGAGACTTAACGAGCCGAGCCCTTATCGAGCTGAGCTAAGTCATTTACTAAATAAGTCTCTTTAATCGAGTCGAACCACCCTTACCGAGTCAAATTTTTACTAAACGAGCTGAAAATTAAAATGTTTACTAAGCTCGCGAGCTGCTCAATTCGTTTACGGCCCTAATTATCTATCGGGAGCTATTTTAAACCCAAGCTGTAACTAGGAACTATGTCCCACCTGATCCGTTCGCCCAAAGATAAGTACCCAACCTTTGCACAGGCTCCTTTTATTTATTTTTATCAAAGTTTAGGATAGATTTTAGGGTAAATTACAGTTAATTCCCTCTAACTATTATTTTTAGCACTTAACCCCCTCTAACTAACTGAACTTCAAACGGTCATAACTTCTTCGTCCGAAATCGAAAACATGCAAATTATATATCGATTTCGAGGTCTTGAAGTCAGCTTTCTAATGACACCAAAATCACATCACGATTCAAAGCACACAGAAAGTTATGATCAAAACGGTCTTTCTGTCTATCAGCCCTTACTCTTTTGATCATAACTTTTTGTGTGCTTTGAATCGTGATGTGATTTTGGTGTCATTAGAAAGCTGGCTTCAAGATCTCAAAATCTATATATAATTTGCATATTTTCGATTTCGGACGAAGAAGTTATGACCGTTTGAAGTTATGACCATTTGAATTTCAGTTAGTTAGAGGGAGTTAAGTGCCAAAAATAATAGTTAGAGGGGGTTAAGTGTCACCGAGACATAGTTAGAGGGGATTAACTATAATTTACCCTCGATTTTATTAACGTCAAGTGCCCTTTAAAAATTTCCATATGTTTCTACAATTAGTTACCTAAATTGAGATACATTTTCGACAGTTAGTTACCGAAATTGAGATACATTTTCAGCATCCAATTACCGAAATATATGTTTCTTGTGCATTTCCGACATGTAGTTACCGAAATATAATCTTATTTTCAATAGATATTTACCGAAATGTATGTTCGGCAGTTATTTACCGAATGTTGAACATATTTTCGACATGTAGTTACTGAAATATAATTTTTTAAAATTTTTAACGGGCTACGGGAGAAAATTTGAGGATTGCGAATAGTCGCCCCCTAAAACAATTACATCAAATTGGACTCTTCTGGCAGCCATCGCCTCACACTTCTGACTTCTAGCCTCATCAAGTGCCCAAGGTGAATAGCCCTGGCCGCCCTGAAATGCCCACGCGAATCTCTGATTACAATTCCTAAAACAGCTTGATTTACTTTGATTATCCAGTCTCCCGTCGAAGTTGATTTTCACCCAACCATCCATGGGTTTTTCCCATCTAACTTGCTCTCCCACAATTGTTGCATGACCTGCTTCCCCAACCCTTTACATGGCTCGGTCGCCACTTCTCTTTCGGAAACTTTCCTAGGATAGGAGGAAACTTCTTCTAGAGGACGCTTTTTCTAAGTGATATTCTTTCGAACTTAAATACACCTCGAGCTAGGGTACCCTTTTCTAACTCCCTTGCGAGTTCGAACTACTTGTAACCTCATTCCTTCACATTGGGAATCCATAAGCAGTTGTGACCAGACTTGGTCATTTTTCTTTTGACAAAGCTCGATCACACTTTTTCAAAATTCATAAATAAGACTTTCATATGCAAACTACTGACAACATAACTCTTTTTCTTTTGACATATGCAAACTACGTAGGCAAGTCTAGCTCTTGCGTGTAACCAGTCCTGCAGAAAGCCCCAGTCGGTCGTAAATAAAATGAGCCAACTCACTGTCATGGCCATATTCAATAGATTCTTAAAAGTGATAACAAATGGCTATTGCTAAGTTTGGACATCTCTCCTGAATTTAGCATATGTGAAGTCTTTTTAAACCCTCCATTCCGACGTCTTAAATCCTCACCTCCATTCACCTTCATCCATTTCGAAAATCTAGCTTAGAGAGAAGCAATTCAAACAATTATGGCTATAGAAACTTCTTCGGCAACGACAAGGCTCCATTCACCTTCATCCATTTCGGAAATCTAGCTTAGAGAGAAGCAATTCAAACAATTATGGCTATAGAAACTTCTTCGGCAACGACAAGGCAGGTTTGTTAGAAATAATTGATTTTGATTATATTTTTGGCATAATTGATTTCTTAAAGAGCAATGTTAAAAGACTTGGACAAAACAATATGCATGATCAGTTTGTGTACAAATCTTTTATAGGAAAGAAAAGTCCCCTGATTCGTACTTGTCTTTAGCATGACAAATAAAGGAACCCTTTATTAAATCTTGGCCCCCCTATTTTATCACTTTGATTCTTACTGTTTTTGGCTATTTATATAGTCATCCTATTCGGTCAAAACAAGAGATTTTGTTGTCTATTTTGTTGTCTATTTAAAATCCTAGTTTTGCAAAGTAGAGACAAGTGGACAACCAGTAGTTTCTGCAGTTTTGGTTCAGCTCACCATTGTTGACTTAGGAGTTGCGCATTTAAGCCTCAAGAACGTTGCAAATCAAGATCTGTTGAAGATATACAGCTCAACATATCTCTATTGCTTTTAATGAAGACCTAGCCTTCTACTAGAAGATTTCTGCTCAACAGAAATGTTTCCAACGGTTCAAATATTCAAGCTATAAAATGTAAGAGATTCAGCAGCTACAAGACACAGAACCACCAAGCTTCACCGGAGAAATATACTCAGACCAATATTCATCCTCTCCTACACTTCATTTTTCATACAATTACTTTGAGAGATTTGAAAGCAAAAGTTGTCATATCTACTCTGTGAGGAGTGTAATAATTGTGAGCTACAAATTCTATTATCTTTTGAGAGATTAAGTATTTGATAAATCAAACACTTGTTTTGTAATTCCAAAAAACAGGGGTTTTGTTTTTTGAAGGGGTTTTTGAGGATTTTGTACTTTAAATCCTTGCGGTTGTCTAGCTCCTCCGGAAAGCTAGGAGTGACAGTAATTGTAAGCACCCGCAAGGCTTACTAGTGTAATTCCATTTTTGTTGGTGGAACCTTCAAGCGATTGACTTGGAGAGAAGTAGAGTAGGCTGGACCGTGGACAAATTCAGACCAAACCACTATAAATTGGTTTTGCGCTTCTTAACTCTCTTTATATACATCTGCTAATTAATTATTTGCCTTTGTAACTTTTAATTGGTAATTTTAAATTAGCAACCCCCCTCTCTAGGTTGCTGTCTGGGTAACAAGGTTCTCAGGATACTACCTCGCCAAGACTATCATTCTTTTCGTTCGCGGCGATCCAGACTGCACCCATCCGCATTTGGAAACTGATTTGGGTTTCGCAATTAATCTTAGCTTTCGTTCTTTTCCTCTTGGGATCAATTGCCATTATATGCAGAGTGAAGCCCCTCCAAGTAATATATATGCATGACAACGTTGGTAATTACCGTAGTGCTAATCTTTGCGGTAACAGTGACCATCACATCTAGCGGACCGGACAGTTTAAACATTGACAAATATCCACAATGGGCCAAGAATTTTATTCTGAACGACATCGATTGGGGTGTTTTTCAGGTATATGATTCGGGAAAAGATTTGTGAAAAGCCTGGCGAAGATAACTATTCCTGCAGGTTCCTTCCATCCCTCTTCCTCTTTACTTTTTTGTTGGCAAAAGAAATTTGATATATCACGAATGTAAAAATATAAAATCAGTGCAATAGGAACATAAATTCATTGAAAGAGATTCGAAGAGTGAGTAAAGACTCTCCTAGTACTGCTTTCCCGCGAAATTCAACGTACCCCTCAGCTTCTCGTTTTTGAAAAATAACAAAACAATTCTGTACATCCAAGTCCAGTTGCGTCATGGGTCAAGATTTATGTTGAGTTCCTAAACATGACCGTGCTTTTAGGCTCTATTTGTTTTATTGTAGGCAATAAGAAAAGAAATTGGCTTATTCACGGAATCGCGCGATCTCGGCTGTCCATTTCTGCTTTAGATGGTCCGGATTTAAATGAAACTTTTTCGGGGAAGAGAAAGAGTTGAACTCTTTCCTTGAAAAATTTCATTAACATCCAAACCGTCCAAAACACTCTTGAACGGTCGCGATTCACCTCCGTTAAAAAGATTTTCTCATGAGAAAAATGTAACCAGGGAAGACAACAAACTATGTAGTCCTTTAGTCGCGAGCATGATATGTATATATATATATTTTTTTGGGAAAAATTCAAAAAAACCCCTGAACTTTGAACTCAATGTCAAATAGGCACCTGAACTTAAATAAACTTCAATTGAACACCTGAACTTTCACTCCGTTATCAATTTACCCCCTGCCGTCTCAATCCGTGACTTGTCGTTAACGGCACAGTTAAAAAAAAAAAACTTACCACCAGTTTGCAATCCTATGAAGCAGAAACGTGATTATGAGAGCCTTAGAGACAAAATTTGATTATGTCTCTTTAGAATAATATGATCAGAATAATAAGATCTTCACACCCGTTCAAACGGATTAAAAATTGGAGCACTTGATTTTTTAACCATATTTTTTAATATATAAACGGTCTCAAAAAATTAAGTGCTCAAATTTTCACTCCGTTCGAATCGGTGCAAAGATCTTTTTATTCTTATCATATTATTCTAAAGGGTCGTAATTCATTTTTATCTCTAAGGCTCTCATATTAAGTATGTGTTCTTTATTTAGGACCCTATGGAGCAGAAATGTGATTATGAGCACTTAATTTTTTATGAGCACTTAAATATCTTTGTACTGATTCAAAACGGAGTGAAAATTTGAGCACTTAATTTTTTTATGACCGTTTATATATTAAAAAATATGATTAAAAAATTAAGTGCTTCAATTTTTAATCCGTTTGAACGGGTGTGAAGATCTTATTATTCTGATCATATTATTATAAAGAGACATAATCAAATTTTGTCTCTAAGGCTCTCATAATCACGTTTCTGCTCCATAGGATTGCAAACTGGTGGTATGAATTTTTTATTTAACCAAAACGTTGCCATTTTGGTGTGTGGGTAGGGGCTGATGTGCCTTTGCAGAGCCCCCGGGTCCGGGTAATAAGTGGAGAGAGATAGAGAGAGAAATGTTGGAAGTAGGGGGAATTTTTTTAAAAATTCTTTTTGAAAATTTGAGCACTTAATTTTTTTTGAGACCGTTTATATATTAAAAAATATGGTTAAAAAATTAAGTGCTCCAATTTTTAATCCGTTTGAACAGGTGTGAAGATCTTATTATTCTGATCATATTATTCTAAAGAGACATAATCAAATTTTGTCTCTAAGGCTCTCATAATCATATTTCTGCTTCATAGGATTGCAAACTGGTGGTAAGTTTTTTTTTTTTAACTGTGCCGTTAACGACAAGTAACGGATTGAGACGGCAGGGGGTAAATTGATAACGGAGTGAAAGTTCAGGTGTTCAATTGAAGTTTATTTAAGTTCAGGTGCCTATTTGACATTGAGTTCAAAGTTCAGGGGTTTTTTTGAATTTTTCCCTATTTTTTTTTGTTGGTTAAATGATAGGATACTTCATAAAAACGAAGAGAGGACAACAAACAGGCAGCCATCCCAAAGGATGGAATAATACAGCAACCACAATAGAGGCTTAAACACCAAGAAAAACATTCAGAACCTCACACAACCAAATGAACAAAAACAGGTGAAGCACAACTCCGACTAACGCAATACCAGACAAACAACCACCAAAAACCACACCCACATAGGGGTTAGGAAAGCCCCTCAAGGCCTCAACAGGGGAGGGGGAAAAAAAAAAACCTAAATCAAAACAGAAACTTCTATAGTCGACGTCCCTCCCCACGCCAAGCAACCTTAACTTGCCATCCTCTGCCATCAATAGTAGACCAGATCCGCAACAAACGAACCGAACCAAAAGCAGACGAGCTGACATGAAACAGCCTCCAGCAGCGACGTGGCCGCCGAAGACAACCACCACCACCCTCCAGCAAAGTCATCGTCCACTTCCATGATATGTATATACTTAATCAAAGACAAGTTTGTACCTTTGGTAAAATTGCCCTTGCCACATTCCAAATTTGTTTGATGGGTTAATTTCGCTAAGAAAGTTCTAGTACGTGTACAAGGGAAATGTTACACATTTATTTAGTGTATTTTTTTTTTATCAGCAAAAAGACACAAGGATATACTTTCCGATCGTGTGGTACGTATTAGTTTTAGAGCATGGCCATATGCATATTTTTTGTGCACCGTTGTACACATATTTTTGGTAAATAAATCGGAAAATCACTAACTTCGTGACCAAATTAAACATAAGTAAAAGGAAAACATATAGTATAATTCTCTCATTTTTAGTTGAAATTTCTTATTCTTGACGTAGACTCGTAGAGTATATTAACACATGTCTAGGATGGTCCTACTTTCCGCAAAACCAGTGGACTTTTTCTATTCATTAATCACGTTTATCTTCAAAAGCATGAAATTGAAACACAATATTGAATTACTTCAACTTTTGTGACCTTTTTCACTACAAGAAAATGCACTATATGCAACTAAACTTGGCAACTTAATTAAGGCAATATTTTTCGTCGGCAAATGTAGGTTTTTGGCGACAGAAGATTAGGTGTCGGTACGTAAAACATCCATATAACTTGTCGTTTTGCCGACTCCAATAACTTCCTTCGGCAATACTGGAGAGAAAAAATTAGCACCTCCACTCCAACTTTTTGCCCACAGATTTCCCATTTTTGGCAACGCGTTACACAATGCTAAAAGTGAAATCGTCTAGCGACGAGCTCTCGACGTTGGGAAAAGGGATATCGCAATTGGAGTACGGTTCACTTCGCATTTAGCCATTTGTTGAACTCGAGTCGTTCTCCTATATTGTGGATTGGCCTCTCTTTTTTTCTGTTATCTCGTTCATGTATTGTCTACAAAACTCAAATTCTCTCTGTTTTTATCTTGCCTTTCTCATCGTAGTATCAAGATTCGATAAAACAAAAGGATGGTCTAGGTAATTCTCTCTTGGATCTTTACGCGTTCACTTCATAATCCTCAATAGTAAAATGTGCACTTGCAGGACTCGCAGGGTTGTACGTTGGAGGCTCAATTTGAGTAAAATTCAAAATAGTGACGACGAATAGTAAAATGTGCACTTGCGGAACTATATGTATTGAGACGATTTGGACCGTTTTTAGGTGCGGTAAACCCATTGTGTTGCTTACGTATCATAAGTGGTGTTAAAAAAGTATTAGTCAATCAGTTTGTGCCAGAGTGATGGTTAAACAATCGGAAGCTATAGTTGACTACGGTTGATGTTGATTTGATTAAGAGTATATAACCAATTGATCATACCATTTTCGATTGAATAACTGCTCATGGTTGGCGATAATCATTGAGAATTGATACAATTGGCTTGGCTAAAGTGAATTGATTGATTTGATTAAGAGTTTTAACCGTTCGATCGAACCATTTCGATTGGTCAATTGACATAAGTGGTATTGGAAAAACCCGGCATGGTGGCCGCCATCACCACCTCCACCATTTGTTGACAAAATCAAAACCCATTCTATGAAAACCCATCCACCATAGATTGGTGGTGATCAATCCAAATATGCAAGGGATTGGATATATTTCATCTCAAATGGAGAGAGGGTCTCAACCCATATTCATAAGAAGTAGTGACAAGAAAAGTTCGTAGGCTCTCTCTCTCTCTCTCTCTCTCTCTCTCTCTCTCTCTCTCTCTCTCTCTCTCTCTCTCTCTCTCTCTCTCTCTCTCTCTCTCTCTCTCTCTCTCTCTCTCTCTGGACTTGGAACTATATCATCTTTGACTTCACAATTCTCTTTCATTTGATAATTGTAGGCCATTCCTTTTAGTTTTTTTTCCCCCCCTTTTTGGTTTCTATTTGTATCAGGAATTGTTGACAGTAATCAAAGACAAAAAAAAAAAGAACAAAAAAAGAAAAAAGAAAAGAAAGAACAGAAGTGAAAGAAGTTAACTGTATTGCTTTACATTCCATTTCTCCTTCCTTGTGAATGACTCATAGTTTTTGAACACAAAAAAAAAAAAAAAAACTAAATCTAAAAAGTGACCTTTAGTGTCCAGGTAGATCCAAGGCCTTCTAACCCCTTCTTTCGGAGGTGATTCGAGCTTGTACCTGCTGGACTAGATTTGCACGTCATCATGTGGCAGCGTCTAACGGAATCGATTCATAACTAACCAAATAAAATGCCAGCATCTCATCCAACTTAACCACCGCCATTGCTCAGAACTTTAAACCACCCATTTGCTCAGAACTTTCACCTTCGTAAAACCATCACATAATGCAACATATATGGAACAAGAACAGTTTACATGTTTCATTTGCATGAAGGGGAAAAGAAATGCAATTCTGGAATTAGCTAATCAACATCTGTATTATAAAATGGGAGTCGAAGCGAAAGAAAAAGAGATTAGTAAGCAAGAAGCATACACTAGAGCAAATCCCGAAAAGAGAGAAAAAGAATTACAGTGATAGAGTAAAAGGAATTATGTGCTTTTCTAGATGGTTAACAACGCCGATTGCGGTGGATTTGTGTATCAATGAATCATAAAGAAGGCAACAAAGACCTCCTGTTACTTTTCATGCCTCTCAACTTCAATGGACTCCATACAAGGTGTTTCCTTTGTAGTGCCACAACCGTTGGATGCTTTGGCTTCCATGACCCTGCTTGTGTTGGAGGGCTTCCCATGAACTTACTACTCCTTGAACCAGCAGTTGGTGTCGCCTCCACCATCCTATTAGCTTCTTCTTTCAGCTGTGGTAATGGAGAGTGCACCCTTGATGTGCGCCACAACCTTTGTGGGTCCCACACAAAAGACTGCCTACCCACCACGCGATCAGTCCTTAATCGAGTTGGGTTGAGTGGAGTCATCACATTAGCATTTGTCTCCGGGCGTAGGGTTGCAATGGAGGCCCTTCTTCGAGGCTGAAGGGCCTTTTGAACTGTTGCCGGAGGAGGTCTGACAGCAATGGAACCCCTTCTTGCTCTCAAGACTGTTGTCTTTCCCTTTGCCGATGATGGCATCATCATTTTCGACATGTTTTCTTTGTCATCTCTAGTGGCATGGTGACTGAAAGTGGAAGCCTTGTAAGGAGGGACGGGAGTTGGTGGAGGTAAGAAATTGCTGATTCTTCGAAGGGGCATCCTCAGTTTTGATGGACATAATGGTGGTTTTTTATCTGCTGCTATGGTCTTCTTCTGTGCTTGGTTTAAAGCTGAGAACAAGGCTGGAGACTGAGCAGAAACAGCAGCAAAAGCTCTAGTTTCCTGTTTCAGTCTGGTTTTTCTCTCCTCTGCTAATTGGTTCTCAAGATCTCGAACCTGTTCAGTAATTCAAAGGAAGATAAAATAAATTTGGATGACTTCCATATTTTCCCAAAATGACACTGTAGTATTTAATATGCCCTAAGAAGCACAGATACTCAGATGGAAAAGCTTTTACAAAATTAAGACACCGGCATGATGGGACACATCCAATATTAACATTATGAAGACAAAATCCATACCCAATATTAACAGTCACCACATCAGTATCTATGAATTGAACATCCATGGAATTCTTGACTCTGGGCATCTCTCTTTCTTACAAATTGCATCTTGACCCCTTAATGTGTCCCAAGTGTATCCGATGAATCAGTATTTCGACACTGTGAATATATATTCTGTATTTTGAATATATATTCTGTATCTTCTTGTAATATGCTATTTTAGGACATGTATCGTAATCAAATCATAGCATAATCATAGGGTAATCATATCATAGCATAATCATAGGGTAATCATATCGTAATCAAATCTTGTAATCTTCCTTTCTTAGGCGTAGCTTTACTCTATTTAAAGGTGTACTCCTCATTGTAATTCATTCAGAAATAAGATCAGTATTTTCAGTCTCTGTGTCTCTGTTTTCTATCATGGTATCAGAGCAGGTTCCGAAACCCTAACCCTGTTTTTTCGATCAACCTTCTGTCCTAAGATCTCTCTCTCTGTCAGCTACTATCGATCCCTCTCTCTCTGTTTTTCAGCAACCCGAATAACAAAAAAAACAACCACAGCAGACCCTCTCCAACCGCCGGTGACCTACCCACACTCCGACAACCTCTAGCAGCACTCGCCGACACTGTAGCAGCTCCGGCGACCTCTGTTACAGCTCTGACAAACCAGTCTAAGGCAGATTGGTACTCCGGTATTCTGTTTTCTTTTCTGTTTTTGACTGCGTTTCTCTGTTAGCATCATGTCTGGCGATAAAAATCAGGCTATTAGTGTTCGTTTGACCGGTAACAACTACTCCTACTGGGCTCATGTGATGAAAAATTTTGTTGTTGGTAAAGAAATGTGGGGATATGTAGACGGTTCTACATTACCTCCTTCTGATCCAAAAGACCCAGGGTATGCCACTGCCTTGGGAAAATGGAACACAGGGAATGCACGGATTTTGACTTGGTTTCACAACTCCGTAGAACCAAGTATTGGCATGAATTTTTCGAAATATGACACAGCAAAGAAAGTTTGGGATTATCTACAAGCTCTGTATCTTGAATCAAATTTTGCTAAAGGGAAAAATTCAAAAAAACCCCTGAACTTTGAACTCAATGTCAAATAGGCACCTGAACTTAAATAAACTTCAATTGAACACCTGAACTTTCACTCCGTTATCAATTTACCCCCTGCCATCTCGGATCGTTAACGGCGCAGTTAAAAAAAAAAAACTTACCACCAGTTTGCAATCCTATGAAGCAGAAACGTGATTATGAGAGCCTTAGAGACAAAATTTGATTATGTCTCTTTAGAATAATATGATCAGAATAATAAAATCTTCACACCCGTTCAAACGGATTAAAAATTGGAGCACTTAATTTTTTAACCATATTTTTTAATATATAAACGGTCCCAAAAAATTAAGTGCTCAAATTTTTTATGAATTTACTGGGTATAAACGGTCCCAAAAAATTAACTGGGTATGAATTTTTTATTTAACCAAAACGTTGCCATTTTGGTGTGTGGGTAGGGGCTGATGTGCCTTTGGGGCAGCAGAGCCCCCGGGTCCGGGTAATAAGTGGAGAGAGATAGAGAGAGAAATGTTGGAAGTAGGGGGAATTTTTTTAAAAATTCTTTTTGAAAATTTGAGCACTTAATTTTTTGGGACCGTTTATATATTAAAAAATATGGTTAAAAAATTAAGTGCTCCAATTTTTAATCCGTTTGAATGGGTGTGAAGATTTTATTATTCTGATCATATTATTCTAAAGAGACATAATCAAATTTTGTCTCTAAGGCTCTCATAATCACGTTTCTGCTTCATAGGATTGCAAACTGGTGGTAAGTTTTTTTTTTTAACTGTGCCGTTAACGATCCAAGACGGCAGGGGGTAAATTGATAACGGAGTGAAAGTTCAGGTGTTCAATTGAAGTTTATTTAAGTTCAGGTGCCTATTTGACATTGAGTTCAAAGTTCAGGGGTTTTTTTGAATTTTTCCCTTTGCTAAACGATATGAGCTTGAAATGTCCATCCGAAATACCACCCAAAACAATAAATCGATTCAAGAATTTTATAACGAAATGACTACATATTGGGATCAGTTAGCTCTCATGGAACCTTCAGATTTGCAGCTACTTGATAGTTATGTCAGATTTCGTGAGGAGCTACGACTTGTTCAGTTTCTCATGGCCCTTCGAACTCAGTTTGAGCCTCTTCGTGGGGCTATCTTGCATCGGTCTCCATTGCCCTCAGTAGATGGTGCTGTTCATGAGCTTATCGCTGAGGAAACACGGTTCAAAATGGCTAATCTTGCACCTCCCTCACAGTCTGTCTTTGCTGCTCCATTTGCTCCATCTGGTCAATATCCGGCACATCACTCGCCCACTCCAGCATCTCATCCTGTCCAATTTGCGACCAAGCCAAGGCCTCAAATTCCTGAAGATGAGTGTAATTATTGCCATCAGAAGGGTCATTGGAAGCATCAGTGCCCTAACCGTCCCAAGCCAAAGGGACGAAATGTTACTCAGTCGACTGGTTCTCACGCCCCACATCAGTCTCGGGCACCACAACAGTATCCTCGCCCTCCTGCAGCCTTGGCAACACCGGTCTCCAGTAGTGCACCTCCAGAGTTTGATTATGAGCAATTTCAGCAGTATCAGGCTTACATGGAAGCCATTCGAGGGGGCTCCCCCCAAGCCTCTGCCATGACTACCACTCACTCAGGTTTGCGTGGTTCTCCCACCTCAGGTATCCAACCCACCACTTGGATCTTTGATTCTGGCTCTTCTCACCATATGACTCCTGATCTGTCTCTTCTTAGTAATTGTGTGCCACCTGCTTTTCCTATTAGTATTGCCACAGCCAATGGTTCTCCCATGCATGTTGCTTCTATTGGTTCCATTCTATCTTCTACTGCACCGTCACTATCTATTCCTAATGTCTTTTATGTTCCTCAGTTGTCTTTGAGCCTACTTTCAATCACCCAATTATCTGACTCTGGTTTTGATGTTGTTTTCTCTTCCTCTGGTTGTGTTGTGCAGGATCGGGATTCCAAGAAGCAGATTGGGGCAGGCCGTAGAGTTGGTGATCTCTATCTTTTGGAGCACTTGCATCTCCCAATAAAACCTTCTTCCACTGCTGCGTCATCTTTTTGTTTAGATCATAAGTCATCTCCGTTTTATATTTGGCATTCTAGATTAGGACATCTATCTAGTGAGCGTCTAAAACTTTTAGTTCAGGCAGGTCATTTGGGTCATATTTCAGTCAGTGATATTTCAGAATGCAGTGGTTGTAAGTTTGCAAAAATGTCAGCTTTACCTTTTAATAAAAGTACTTCTGTTTCTACTTCGCCTTTTCAACTTGTTCACACTGATTTATGGGGCCCTTCTCCGGTTGCCACTAAAGGTGGTTTTGTCTATTATGTCTCTTTTGTGGATGACTTTAGTCGGTATACTTGGGTTTACTTAATGACACACAAATCTGAGTTCTTTACGATTTATAAGAATTTCCATGCCATGGTTCAAAATCAGTTTTCTACATCGGTTAAAATTCTTCGGTCTGACTTGGGTGGGGAATATTCACTCTCAGAGTTTCATAAATTCCTAGATTCGCTTGGGACTATCCACCAAAATGGTAGAGCTGAAAGAAAACATCGTCACCTTCTTAATACTGCTCGGTCTCTACTCCTGTCTTCCTCCGTCCCGTCCTGTTACTGGGGAGAAGCTGTTCTCACTGCAGCCTATCTCCTGAATCGGATGCCCACCCCTCTTCTCTCTGGTAGCTCTCCTTATGAGCGGTTTTATGGTCAGGTTCCTAATTACTCTCTTCTTCGAGTGTTTGGTTCTACCTGTTTTGTTCTCCTCCCCAAGAAAGACAGCACAAGCTCAGCGCCCATTGTGTCTTAGGTGTTTTTTTGGGGTATGGCATTAATCAAAAAGGGTATCGGTGTTATGATCCTGTGACCAAAAAGCTTTATGTTTCAAGGCATGTTGTCTTCTTAGAGCGTCTTCCCTATTTTACTCTTCCTCCTCGCACTGCTCCTGTAGCCAAAGAAGACTTGATCCATATTGACCCCTTTCCTATGGATATGGATGTCCCTCCCGAAGAGTACACCTCCACTCTTACGGTATCTGATATTTCTACAGCCCCCTCAGCATCACCTCGCCATGCTCCAATCACCCAGGTCTACACCCGTCGTCCAACTTCTACAGCTGCTCCCCAATCTGCCTCCACGGATCCTGATCCGCCTGTCCGCCGGTATCCCCTCCGCGACAATCGTCAACCACCGGTAAAATATGGCTTTACTAATACCTATTTCTCATCCTCTTATCAATCATTCCTTTCCCGCATTCACACTTATTTTGAGCCTAGGTCCTATAAAGAAGCTTGCAATGATCCCAATTGGGTGGATGCCATGCAAGCTGAACTTACTGCTCTTGTTCACAATCAGACCTGGGAGTTGGTTTCTCTTCCGGATGGTAAGAATCTAATCGGTTGCAAATGGGTCTACAAGGTTAAGACTCATTCTGATGGTTCTTTAGAACGGTATAAAGCCCGCCTAGTTGCTAAAGGATTTTCTCAGGAGTATGGGATTGATTACGAGGAAACTTTTGCCCCTGTTGCCAAAATGACCACTGTTCGCACCTTGATCTCAGTGGCCGCAGTGCATCAGTGGCCTCTTTCTCAGTTGGATGTAAAGAATGCTTTTCTTAATGGCAATCTCTCTGAAGAGGTTTATATGCGGCCTCCTCCTGGCTTCTCTCATCCTTCCGGTATGGTTTGTCGCTTGCGTCGTGCTCTCTATGGCTTGAAACAGTCCCCTCGCGCTTGGTATTCACGCTTCCAGGATGTTGTTCTTCAAATTGGCTTCACGCCTAGCATGCATGACTCTGCTCTATTTCTCCGTCGCACCTCTCATGGCCTGGTACTTCTCTTACTTTATGTTGATGACATGATCATCACTGGTTCTGATTCTGCTGCTATTGCTGAAGTTAAAAGTCATCTCTTCCGTGAGTTCGAAATGAAAGACTTGGGCCCGCTACGTTATTTCCTTGGTATTGAAGTTGCTTCCTCTCCTCAGGGGTATCTTTTGGGGCAGTCCAAGTATGTTACTGATATCCTTCACCGTGCTCGTCTCACGGATACAAAGACTGTTGATACTCCCCTTGAACTTCATGCCAAGTTCTCTGCCTCTGATGGGGTCCCCCTTGAGGATCCTACGGAATATCGTGAATTGGTGGGCTGCTTGGTTTATCTTACGGTTACTCGGCCAGATATTTCTTATGCAGTTCACATTGTTAGTCAGTTTGTCTCTGCTCCTCGGACTACGCATTGGGCTGCCCTCTTACGTATTCTCCGTTATCTTCGTGGTACCCTTCATCAGTGCCTTCTGATTTCTTCTACATCAAGCTTAACCCTCCATGCTTATGCTGATGCTGACTGGGCAGGTGATGTCAATGACCGCAAATCTACCTCTGGGCTCTGTGTTTTTCTAGGTGATTCTCTTATCTCCTGGAAAAGCAAAAAGCAATCTGTTGTTGCTCGCTCTACCGCGGAAGCTGAATATCGTGCCATGGCCCATGCTACCTCTGAAATCGTATGGCTTCGCTGGCTTGTTTCCGATATGGGGGTCTCTGTTACTACTCCTACACCTCTTTACTGCGACAATAAGAGTGCTATTCAGCTTGCCCACAACTCGGTCTTCCATGAGCGCACGAAGCACATTGAGATTGATTGTCATTTCATACGCCAGCATCTCCAGTCTGGCACCATTGCTTTACCCTTCGTCTCCTCCACATTGCAGCTGGCTGATTTCTTCACGAAGACTCATACCGCTGCTCGTTTCCGCTTTCTCCTTGACAAACTCTCGGTGCTCTCTGCCCTCGCACCTTGAGTTTGAGGGGGGGTGTGAATATATATTCTGTATTTTGAATATATATTCTGTATCTTCTTGTAATATGCTATTTTAGGACATGTATCGTAATCAAATCATAGCATAATCATAGGGTAATCATATCATAGCATAATCATAGGGTAATCATATCGTAATCAAATCTTGTAATCTTCCTTTCTTAGGCGTAGCTTTACTCTATTTAAAGGTGTACTCCTCATTGTAATTCATTCAGAAATAAGATCAGTATTTTCAGTCTCTCTGTCTCTGTTTTCTATCAGACACGTGTCTAGAGCGTTTCATGTAGTCACTTCCGTCATATCTAGTGATAGATACTTGAGGTCGACAGACTTGTTAGTGCTTCTTAGGAGATGTCTATAGGAAATTGGCCATCTAAAAAGAACCTTCCCATTCCTACACCAAAACTAAATCATCCATCTGCATTTTTGGGGGATTTACCCTTTCATCTAGGTATTGCTTTAAAATTTTGTGCTCATTTATTACCTTCTCGTGAAGACTTTTGCAGATTTGGTCTTTAGCAGCGAGTCGTAACTGAAAGCACTGCAAGCTGTCCTGCAGTTTCTTTGTTTCCTTCTCATCATGTTTAGATTTTTCTGCCTGTTTTCGAAGTTAAAAACATCAGCTACGGGAGCTTTTGAACTCAAAAGAAATAGTTCAAGCGGTAAAAAAATGTTCTACTTCTGCGTACCAGTTGCTTGTATTTGAAAAGTTCCGTGAGATCTGACTGTTTGCGAGCAGGACCATGCTCAATTCCTCGGACACGACTAGCAAAATTAAGTGAGCAAAGAGTTTCTCCCAAATCAACAGAACTTGGGCTAATCTGGACAATCATCAGGGTCTTGCAATCTCCTCCTGCACAGTTCCAGTAAGTTTTACTTGGTGAGAAAGGCAATGGATAGAAACAACTGAGTTCCTACTTAACAAGTCTGTATCTTGAATGGAATCCTAATAAGTTAATTCAAGGTGATAACACAATTACTCCTTCCATCCACTATTCAGTCCTTTTGGAAACTCCAACTTCTAAAGTGGATTTCGATGGCATTATTTCCTTATTTGCCTACACTTTTTTTCGTTTTCATATACATATACAGTTGCAGCTATTTAAAATAGAGCTTTGGAAAATTACAAACTTTTTGCTTCGACTATTCATAATGGAGAAGATGATTTTTTGACATATAACAAAAGAAAGGACCAAGAATATGGATGTAGAGAGTATATTAACAATTGGAAAAGAAAGGACCGAGAATGAGAGATAGAGAGAGTATTAACAAATGGGAGACCATTACTCGTGTACATTCATCATGTGATTGTCCAAAGTAGTTGCACTACATTTATTTAGAGCTTCCACTTCAAGGAAGTGAAATACAAGACAAACAGATAGACTCACCTAGAGAGCTCTGCAGCATATGAGTAAGCTTGGAATTCCTGGTTAAACAGATTGTAAAAAACAATAAGAAGAATGTGAAGGGCATAAATTTGTGTATATGGCATGCATGATGTTTGTGTGTGCATGTGTGAGTGAGTGCGTGTGTGTGTTTGAGAGAGAGAGATGCCTGTATGGAATGTGGGCCGTCTTCGATGCCAGTGCAGAGATAACATCACCTAGGGCTGAGAGGGATTTGTTAATAAACTGAGATTCTTTTAGTCTTTCACCTTCAACTTCAATCTTCCCCACGCGCTCACTTCCAGCCAAGTCCACCAGCCAAAGGTGGCTCCTTGTCGTCTGCCCATTTATTAAATCATTTCCCTTAACTGTCACCCTCAACAAGCTGCAACAAAAAGACTTTTTTGGTCATAAAGAGGACAATCAAAGATCTAGTTCAGTTATTACCTTATGGTACTGTCAAAGACTCAAAATACTAAAGTTTTCACTCTTAAGATTATATCTGTCTTTTTGTTGCTCCAATGTCATTACCAAATGAACTGTCAAACTTTGGCAATGCCAAATTTTCTATTCTTTTGCCTTATGGTTCGTGTTTTAAATCATTCCGAATTTAATATTGTGTTAGCTCATTAGAAAGGAATTCACAATTACCAGTGTGAACGGCTACTAAGCTCATTAGCATTAGTACATCCAACAGATCTGGCTCGACTCCCAGACTTAAGCAGCTCCCATACTTCATCTGTACCAAAAACACGAGCTTCAACCAGTCCTGGGACTTCCTGTGTACCCTCCGCTGTTTGCTTTATCTCCAACCTTAGGTTTCACAAACACAAAATACTCAAATCTTTTCATGACTGTATATTAACAAATAAACTACTGGACTAATAGAGATAAGATCAACAACTTGAACACACTGTCGTAGAAAAGTTAGATATTAAGGAGATAAGATGTTGAACACATTGTCGTAGAAAAGTACTCAGTAGATATTAAGGAGCAGTACAAGTTCCTGACTAACCCATATTTCGTTGTTTAAAAAGGAAGGGAGAGGGAAAGAAGAGATGGCGAGAAGGATTAAAATCTAAACACAGGGATTTTTTACTATGATTTTCCTGTATTTTCAGCAAGTACGTGCACCATAAATACTCAGACAAAAGAACATCCTTATGATGATCAACTTGAGTTAGCAAGTAAAGAAATGGTCAGAGACTTCCCAAAATCCCTGAAGCAACTAAGTTCTAAGAGGAATTGGAAATTAATGGACACATCTGATCCTTTCTACCGCAAGTTTTAGTTGTCAGCTGATAACATGGTATATCCAACTACTTGAATAGAATCCCAAAGAGCTTCTCATGCGCAATGAAATGTGTTTTAAAACATTACTCATTCCATAAAGCTGGTGTGAGCTAGCGTTCAAATGCAATTGAGTTCTATCGACATATATTCTTTCTCCCAGAGCTATTTATTTGAGTAAGCTTCGCATAAATATCTTAATACACATGCCTATCAAAAAAATATATATCTTAATACACGGATCATTTTCCCTTTGCAATAGTTGTACTGATCTCTACATTTTCCACTTCATAAACTAAGGAATACAACAATGCAGAATTGTCTCCTTTGCTAGGTGGAAGCATTCAATATCTAGCAAAAAAGTCTACTTAAGGCTGGAGCAAGAGAAACTCACTTTTTGGCGGGTTGGTTTGAGTTCTCTATTAGAAGGTCTCTTATCTTCTCATTATAAACCTCCAACATGCTGACGAAAAGTTCGTATCTCATGACACTGCTCCTTTCATTGGAAATCCTGAACAACTCCTCCAATGTTCGGTAGTTCACTCCCCTATTTTCAGGTGTTCCTTCCATAGTGAATGTTTTTCCGGTCCCAGTTTGTCCATAAGCAAATATGCAGACGTTGTATCCATCCAACACAGAGGTCACTATAGGTGAAGTTTGTGAAAAAACAGACTCTACATACCAAAAGAAGGTTAGAAACTTAAATAGAGAAAAAAACCATTAGATAGAATAAAAAATAAAAAAAAAGAATCATAGCAGGAAAAAGGCGAAGTAAATTGTTAACTGTGATTTTTCAAATTACCTTGGCTGTCTTCGGGCCTGAATACATGATCAAACTTGAACTGCTTTTTGGAAGAATCAGAGCAAATGATTTGTAACTCATTTTCCTGAGATGAGTCGAAATCAACAATACAGGAAGACCCGTTTGTAGTTTCATCATGATTTAGTGGTCTACATCTGCAGAAGACCCTAATATTCCCTTTAAGCTCAATCACTTCATTATAGAGCCGCTTCCGTTCGGAACTCTCTTCATTATACTTCTTTTTCAGATGTTCATTCTCAGAACCTAATACAACAAAGAAAGTGCAAAACAAACCACTTAAAACCTGCAATAGGGGAGGGAGAGAACAAGAACTAAAAGTTAATTTCTCCACGTACTGAGGTTCTGAAGAGCACTAAAAACTTCAGAGCAAGGAAAAGAATCAGCAGTGATGCCTTTAACTTCACTGCATAAAATTGCATGATCCTTCTTCAAGTTCTGAAACAGAAACGAGTGGAGATAACTAGAAACAACGCCAACAATTTGGATAAACATTTAAGATGACTATTTCAAGGGAACATCTTTGAAAGATTTACCAGGACTTTGTTGCTTAGTTCTTCAATTTTCTGAAGAAATGGAAGAGTCTGCACTTCATCAGCACACATTTCGTGGTTTCCATCCAAAACATCACTCTCATCCATTGGAGGATGAATATTACAGTTTTTTAGTGAGCTCGAGATGTTAGTGCTTCCTATAAGCAATTTCATTGTCAAATTATTTCCTCCAATTTGTTCTGAAACATTACCAAACACCTTAGATCAGTTCCCCCGTCGCAAAAAGTCAAAGAAAATGGCAGTATATAATGCTCCATTAGGGTGCAGAGGAAGTCTTGGGCAACTGACAAAGTTTGGTATTCAATTTCAGAATGGGTTAAAGAACACAAGGACACAAGTTCAACCAATTTATATAGAGAAAATAAGAAGAAAACCCATAGGCAGTAAAAAAAATTGGGGTTCAATCTCAGTTGAAAGCAAGAAACATTGATTCACCTTATTTCTGTAACTTTAAAGACAAAAGCACAGAAAACACAAATCTATGTCGCAAGTTGCAGTTTCTAGGGTTTGATCCGAAATACTACCATATACCCTTAGAAAAATACATGCATCACAAAAAGACAGGGGAAATCAAATGCTCCATATGGTCACGGAGAAATTGTTCGAACACGTTTTAATTTCTCAATTCCATTTATGTATTTCCGTATATCTAAGATAAATAGCATGTGCAAAAAAGTACTTACAAGTAATTGAGCTTATAGAGAAAACTAAAGAGAATTAATTTCTAGTGTTTGAACTGAACTATTACCATATACTCGTAGATCTGTACACACATCGCCAAAAGACAGAGGAAATCAAACGCTCCTTATGGTCGCTGAGAAATTGTTCAAACATGTACTACTTTCTCAATTCCATTTATACGTTTATTTAATTAATTCTACGATAAAGAACATATGCGAAAAACTACTTCAACTAATTGTGATTAAGAGAAAATAAGAGTAAACTAAAGAGCATTAAAGATGTTAGGGTTATAGACAAACGAATAGAAAACGGTAACCAAGAAAGGAAAAAAAAAAAAAACCTGTTTCGCAAGTTTCAGTTTTTATGGTTAGATCTGAGGCCAGATCAAGAAACTCCGTCTCAATCTTCACGTTAATTTCACTCTTATCGGAGACAATGTGATTGCAATTGGGCGAGAGACTTTCTAGGGCTTGATCTGAACGAAACAACACACAAGAAACAAATTGAGTTATAGAACGATACAAGTGAAAATCATTCTCGCCTATAAATGTCAGTACCTATGTATAGGTGTCTAGATACAGAAATGTAAGTATACCTTCCATGAGAATTCGCTTTGTTTGGCTGAGATTCTGAGAAAGAGTGACGAGCAGTAGATCTTCAGAGAGAGAGAGAGAGAGAGGGAAAAAGAGAGATATACGTCGATGATGATTGATGAAGAGAATGATGATGGGCTCCGAAAGCTAGAATGAGAATTGCAGAGAGAGAGAGAGAGAGAGAGAGAGAGAGAGAACTAGTTGAAGGAATGGGGGGTTTTGAGGCTGTTTGGCACGATTTCAATTTTTTTTGAATTGGGTATCAATCTGAGTCGTCCGATGGGTGGAGCCTCCTTGTAACGGCTCTATTTCCAAATTCCAATGGAGCGTTTTGGTTGAACGGGTTAACGGTTTATGACCCGCTCCGGTTGTATGGTCCGAGAAAAAGTTGTGTCAGTGTGTATAGTTTGGTCAGTGGATAAGTGTCCAAATCAGAACCAAAGGGTCAGTCCGATTAGTTAGTCGGTTTGTTTCTCATAGTACAATTAACGTTTGATCATGGGATCATATGCAAGAAAGTATTTACTTTTAAATCCGCTAGTTCAAGCGTGAAAAGTCTGTCTTTAATCTAACCGGAGAGGAACTTAATCGAGGTACGCGAAAGCTGACCCAGACACTCCTAACCGTCATACCAAAGTTAAAATGTCTAAATTAGATACAAATTTACGAGACAAATAGAATGGCAGCCAAGCGGTAGATGTCATATACTCCATGCACAAGGTTTTATAGGCCACCAACCTCATTCCCTCCTTCATACTAATTAGTAGTAGTAGAATAGGATATGCCTTGTCCTAAACAAAATTACTCCAACATATGTGGGGGAAACTTTGTAATTTAACCTGAGTTATGACTGTCTTTAATTTAAGATGATTTAATTACGCTTTTAGAATTTTTTATTTTTTCCATCAAATTTTTATCTTTTTAATTTTGTCAAATAAATTTAAAGTTTCAGAAAATAAACTAATTAAAAAAAGTATACTAACGTATTGTGTCTTTGTAGTTTCTTTTAGATTTTGTTGTTACTTTTTGATTTATCTCACCAAGACGGATGAAAAAAAGAGTATAAAATTTGGATCGAAAGCAGGAAAAAATGCAATATATGTGATATTACGTTCACACGTTCTAATAAGTGATGTTGAAATCTTTTATTGTAAAAAGGAAAGGTAAAAAAAAAAAAAGTTGAACTCAAAACTGAGATAAAGCCCTTAAAATATTTAATTACCTGTCCAATACCATGAAAGACGGATGCAATTTAGATATTTCTATCTTGTCTTGATGGATGTAGTTTTATGTGATAGAATTTGAACCATAATTGATTCTTCAAACCACTATTAATCGAGAACATAATTCACGAGAAATAATAATAAAAAACACCATCAAAGTAAACTTTTACTCATTTATCCAAATTTTTAGTTCTCATTGTCTTCTTGCATTGATTTTTCTTATGCATGAAATTTTTCTCGTGTGAGTAAAGGATAATTTTGTTCCATTTATGTCCTCGTAGTTTAATTCCCCGAAAATTAACTAAGCAAAAATGCTTATTTATGTGAAAACACTAGTATTTATTAATGCTCCTTAATATTCCCTTCTTTTTTTTCCGCAACCATTTCTTATTTATTTCTTGTTCATTTACCTTTACACTTTGATAGACTGCCGAGTGTCTAGAATATCTCAAGAGGGAAATTTTTTATGTCAAGAAATAAGAGTACTTAAATATATATAAATCTGGGCAAACTAAAAGAAAATGACTTCAGTACTCCATATTTTTATAAGTGCACTTCAAATATTGTCTTCTAGTTTTTTTTTTTGTTAGGGGTAATTTGAAGGACTAAAAGATAAGTAATTTTTTGAGTGCTTTTATATTTAATTATTTATAAAAATGTGGAGTGCAAAAATTATTTCCTGAATTAAATGGAAATTGACTTCTACACTCCATTTTTTATCACATACACTTCCTTTTTCGTTCTTATTCATGTGAATTTATCCTTTTACCCTTTCATAAGTTCACTTTTTCACACATTAAGGGGCAATAAAGTAAATTCACACCAAGTAATGACAAAAAAAGGAGTGTATGTGGTAAAATGGGGAGTGTAGAAGTCAATTTCCATTAAATTTTCCTATTTATATAAATGAGATAGTCTAAAATTTTAGCCTGAGGTTGGTGATCCAAAAATAAATACTAAAAAATAGAGCCTTTCTCGTCAGGAAATTGGTCCTTAATTAGGACCCACCTGCTGGGCCCACTACGAATTATATTTTGCTATCGTGGCAAGGATGTAGTGGCCACACAAGCTGTGGTGGTGTTTAGGCTTCCACACTGAATAATATTTCCCCAACTTATCTCCTCCCTCCACCAAGCACGGCTTCTCCAGTAGCAGTTTCAAGAAAATGGTGGGGGGTCTTTGAGCAATACACAGAAACTTCCATGGCCTCTCCATGTCCAAACATGCACTGCTGCTACTCTGCCTCAATTCCCAAAATACCCTCCAAAGCTCCCTTTCTCTGGTCTTCTTCTTATCCCTCCAATGTTAACGGGTCCTACGGAATTTCACTCCACAGAGCTGTAACTAACTCAAGAACTTGTGCCAAGTTTGACAAGCTTCAAGGTGAATATCCCCAAGAAGGTATTGATGAGGCCATGATGCCATCCCCACCATCATCATCAACTTCCATAGAGTCGGAAGACTCAGAACAACCACCAATTCAAGGAGAAGAAGAAGATGACAGGTGGGGTATTGTGTGTTTGATTCTCTGATTGGGGTTGAATTTCCTGATTTTGGGTACAGGTTGGTTGGAAAAATGTTTACTTAAAACTAAGAAACGTTTGATATGCGGACTGAAAAAGATGGGATTAGCAGTCCTGGGATTAATAGTCCCCGGAAAGATTTAAATTTAGATAGCCTGCAGATCAACCATTCCTATCCTGTGTTACAGAGTTTGTCCTCCCTGCTTATGTTAGGATTTCTTTTGTCAATACCAAAGTGTCGCTACTTGGGAATTTTCACTGAAAATTGATTTCTTCATTAACGAAATAAGACACTATAAAGATCAACTCGTGTGTAACGCGAAATGGTTTAGTAGGAGATACCTAAGCATTTGTATGCATAACAATGACAATGTTCAACTGCTGGCCACTGCTTTGTGCAATTGCAAAAACCTGCTAACAGAGTGAACAGATTTCCTGTAAAACCGTAAAACCTCTGTTGACATATTCTATCCGAAGGAAGCCAGCATGAGGAATAACCGAGCTTTGTACAGAGATACCAGATGTTGACAGAAAATTACACCCCACTTAAGTTGGGGGTTTTAGGCCACCAGTACCTTTTGGGTATGCAGGCAGGCTATAATGCCAAAAGTTATGAAGATTACTTGCAGAAGGAAGAGAGCTTGAGTTTTACATTGTTTCTCTCGAGTTGCCTTTTGAATCATGTTCTGCATTTTTTCTGAATCCGGCAAAATGTTTTCTAATTTCTCTTTAGCAAGCACAATCTGTTAGGTGTAGAAGAGGAATAAATTTATATTTCGACCGTAGAACAATTGGGAAAATTAGCCATAAGGACGGTAAAATAGTTGTCATTTAGGGGAAGGACACTAGCAAAATAGTTTTCAGTAGAGGTCCTTCAACTTTTTGAGTTTTTTAGCCATAAGGCCAAAACATGTTTAGGCACTTTAATATGGTGTTAGGGTACACTTTCCTATTATAGGGTTTTAATGATTTAGACACTTTCATAGGGTGCCCTAGGGTTTTAGGCACTTTCATAAATAGGGTACCCTTGGGTTTTAGGCACTTTCATAGGGTAATATAGGGTTTTAGGCACTTTCATAGACACATTTGTCTTTATGTTTGATTGCAAAAGGTGTTTGTCCTTGTGCTCATAAAATGAAACTATGAGGGATTTTTTGCTAAGTCTCCCTTGAAATTTTGTCCGTTCTAATTGCATACAGATTAAGTATGTTGGCTTATAATTGGAGTTGTATTTGAAATTTTGTCCATTCTCCCCCTTCTCTTAAAAAGAAAATCTTACATTTGCATATAACTAAAGCAGTACAACACAAGTTTTTACTTGTTTCCAAATTATGTTTCAGCTGCTTGCCTTCTGATTTGGAGGGTGCAGTCCGACAGTCAGGTCAAGCAAGTGCCACTTTTGTGTCTTCTGGAGGAATGAGAGCTATAGTATGTACTATCTGAACTCAGCTTTGTGTATAATTTTCTGAATGCTTTTCCCGCTAAATGACGACTTCTTATAATCACTTGTGATAAACAACCTCGGTTCATACTTCTCGTCTGTATTAGTGTTTTTTTTTTTTTATCGGCACTGTATTAGTGTGTGTTCATGTGTCCTTTCCAACTCAGCACGTTTACGGTTAATTTTCCTAGGTTACTAACATACAACATCCATTTATAGAGCATTGGTAAAATCTTCCAGCCTGATTCCCTATGTGAACGGGTCTAATCGTCCTAGAAACTTGATAGATATGCTACTCCTATCTTGGATGAACCAGTTGCACTGAATATGTTAGTAAAAGAGGTAGCAAGTGCTACCGGAACATCAAAACTTTCGGCATGTTTCACGACTAGTAATAAGCTAGACTCAATCACATGGACTTGCTTCTGAGAAATAGGGACTCAATTTGCTTTGTGTCCTGGTCAAGTGACGTATTTCCAAGTTTTACTTTGCATGGGACTTTCTGACCATTATTCAGTAATTTGTGGTTTGTGTTGGAGATTGGGAATTCACTATGGTTTCTTACCGTTCCCTTGAATTCTTCCTTTCCCCATCAGGTTGAGCTCTTAATTCCACAGTTGCAGTTTCTTGATGATGAAGGAGCCCAAGCTGAGCTTTGGGAGCTGTCAAGAGTTTTCGTGGATACACTAATTGAAGAAACAGGATGTCAGGTTAGTATTAATGAGCCATTTTTTAGTGTTTGAAATTAAATTTCATGCTGCTAATGTAATTAATGTTAGAAGAGAAATTTCGATGCATGAATGAGGCTGGAAACAAATTGGATGGACGCAGGGTTGTCTTGACTGTCAGACTACATGGGAATCCTGATCAAGGTTATAGTTGGCCAAGGTTTCTGGCCTGTCATTAGGCTATCATTATTGTACCTTAGATGTTCATCTGTCTAAACTCTAAAGAGTTTATAGGTACTGAAAGCTTGGTCCTTCTTTCTTTTTTTATAGCTTCACATGCATAAGAAATAAGATCCAGTATAATTCTTCTCTGTACATCTTTATTCGCTGAATAGAATGATTTTCGATTTTAGAGAGTTAAAGCGATATTTCCAGATGCTGGTGCTGCTGCACTTCTAAAATATCGATGGCAAGATGCTGCTTTTGGCTTCTCCAGGTAAATTTCATCATACAGATGGCTGCTATGAATTTAAATTTTCTGCTTTAGAGTTATCCCGGATCTCTGGTTTCTGTGGTATTCCTATACCGATAGGGGCCATTTGTTTATTTTTCATAACTCTCTCATATAAAACTCAACTATTCAATCAATCCCTTGGTTGGTGCTGCAGATACTCTTTTTTTTTCTTTTCATACGTTGATTTCATTAAGAGAAACAAACGAACCAGACAACATGGACCAAGGATATAACCTTGTGAGTCCTACATCCACTAACTCCGGAGAAACAAAAAACACATCAAAAGGAAGGAAAACAAGGTAAGCACAAACCAGCAAACTAGGATCCAACTACCCAGCTCCAAAACATCTTCTCCTTGCACTATTCTGCCGAATCCCAAAGATCCTCGGCAAGTTCCATTTCTCACTAAGTAACAGATTCTTGGGAGGGATCTCCTTTCAAGGAGAGATCCAGGCCCTAATATCCTTTTCAATTTTCATGATCACATCAGCAACGTGCAAGGTTTTCCTTGGGAAAATCCTGCACAAATGTGGTATCTAGAGGCCGAGAGAGAGCATAACAATAACAGTTCTAACTAATTGCCCTTCACCATGCAACCAGTCAAATTCCTCATAACTGTAACAGACTAGTTTGGTCTGTATCTAAGTTTAGATATACTTACCGTTCTTTGATTTTGTATCGAATCTTTTCCAGTTTGAGCGACCGGAAGCCTGTAAGTACTGAAGACGAAATTGTCGTTATGGTGGTTCCTGATTATCAGATGTTGGAATATGTACAGCGAATCACATCTCAACTTTCAGATGATCCGGTACCTACCTGATTTCATCATCCTTTGTCAGAAGCGTGCCTGCTGCTCATACACTTATGATCTTAGATATTTCAACTACTAAGGTCATGGTTATCAATCTACTGATGAAATACATTTTTGTAAAACTACAAACGATTTTTGAAATTTGAGCTCCAAAAACTTACGAAATTTCGAGCTCAACTATTTAACTGAAATAGTATGGTACTCTCAATTGGATATAATAATCAGACAAGAGATGATCAAATTGTTTCTATCTCATTCATCTTAGGTAATTGTTTATTTCTTCTTCTTCTTCTTCTTTTTTTGACTGGGTACTTCTTGTCACCAAAATAACTTTTCATCAGTGTACAACTTGGTGTCAGATGAAATTGGAAATTTTCTGAATCTGACACATACGTAACGTAAGATACATGCTATGCAGTTTGTTACGTTTATGACTATGGTGCAGCACCTGCATTTTGGTGCATTCTTCTTCCTTTCTCTGGCCTTTAGTCCGTCACATTCCTAATAAATTCTCTTATTACAACATATTAAGTACACATTAAGGCATCTCAGTTTGTGTTGAGCACTAGCATAACCATTTACATCTTCCACGGCATTTGGAAGACTCACATACTTCCAGTGGACCTTATGTCTTTCATACATTTTAATGGAAGAACACATTGTTTTTGGGCCAACCAAAGGGTTTTCCTTCTGAAAGTCTTTCCAAATTGCGTTGTTAGCTACGGCCTCTCATCATGTGGAATCCACGTCTTGTCAGTGAGGATGTTGGAGTAGGGTTCAATGTCCGGAGGTTGCGGCGCTCCTTTTTAAGGTATCTGTTCCTCATTTGTTATTCAACTATTCAATTTCCTTGCCTCCTTTTCCCTTGTGAGTTATTTTTTTTAACCAATTCTGTTCAAATTACTCCTACCATTTGTGGCATTCTGAGTAATTAAAAAAACCTTGAGACATTTGCATACATTACTAACACCAAAGACAATGAGACGTTGCTTTCTGAGAGAGTGTGTGTGTGTGGGCACATATGCTTGGGGGTAATATAGGTGGCCTAAGGGTTACAATGTTGAGTAGGTTTCACTAAAATCGTTCATGCATGTTTGACAGTTTTCCGTAAAAAAATCTTAGAATTCTGTTGGCACGGTTATGGTAAAACTTATGTTGTTTATCATGCAGCACTTTCACTACGGTTTATTCGATGAGACCTCTCCCATCTGGTGCTGTGTTCAGATGTTATCCTGGGTAAGGGCTAACCTTTTCATCTTTTTAGACCTAGGCCTGTCTGGTATGAATGCAGTGTTACCAGAATTTAGCAATATATATTTCAAAACGTACATTCTGAAACAAGGTACCATCTCATTCTCCAATTATGAGTTTATGACCATAGATCCAATGCTCGTCCCCAAAGTTTTTCCTATTCTGGGGAGAAAAAAATCAGATTTTCAAATAATGAAAAGAAAAAAAGAACCAACCATATGATCCTTGAAATGTGCTTTACACGAATAATTTATTGCTTAAAAGGAAGCTCGGTTTAATAGCATAATGTATAGAGACCTCCCCCCGCTAAACCACAATTCATATATGGTGTATCACGTTCCCGTCCCTTGTACAAACACAATCTATGTTCCAGGTAACATAGGCTGAGTGTCTTATCTATGCCATGGCCAAAGCAATACCAGCCAAACAGTAGCTCAGCAGATAGTTTCCACTGCACCAGAATAATATAACAGAGAGAGATAATACACTGTCTAGATACTGTCTAATTCTGTTGTGAAGTGGACTATGTAATATGCTCAGATTATGTTTAGCATGATTACGTATGTACGTCTACCTTGTATGAGACCGGTTGGAGGTGTAGGTGAGAATTTGAAAATAATTTGAGGAGCACTTTTTGTTCTGTGAACCCTTGCACTGTGTTTGGATGGTGGATTTGTGGAGAGGATTCACCAAAGAAAGGAAACTCAGTAGGAAATCAAAAGTAGTAGTTTAGCTTCTTCATCCCATCATCATCATCTTCGTATCCATCTCTTTACCTTTCTCTTCCCTCCATAAATCCCTCCGCAAGTATATGATCCAAACACGATCTAACTGAATTCTGCCTCAATGAAGCCAAATTTCTGTGTCAACGAGTAGCTAGAACAGTTAAGCTTTCTACAAATTTTTTCCAGCGAAAACCCAATGAACTAAATGTGCCTAACTATCAATTTTCTGATGCTTTACTAGACTATGGAAGGTGTTTTATGACGATAAGGATAGGCCAAACCGGTATCTGCTTGCCAAAGAACTAATAAGCCGTCCCGATGCAGAAGATCTTGAGGTTTGTTTCTTACAAAAATTTCTGCTAGTATTTTGGAAAATGATATTGACACTCCAAAAATTGATACAGGCACTCCAAAATCAATGTAATTCGAAAGCCACTTTCCCTTGTTTTTAAGAGTGCCAATATCATTTTCCATTTCTTATATATTCACGCTATTTAGTCATCAATTCATCAGTTGGGTTGTGTATGGCATAAATTCATCATTTGGGTTGTGTATGGCATAAATACTACTATGGGTTTGTTAATTGAAAGAACTTGTTGGACTGTTTTGCAGATAATCTATGGCAAGGTAGAGGAGAACTCAGAGAATGGCCCATCATTTTTTGATAGAGCAGCCGGAATCTTCTCTTCAGTAAATCGGTTCATGAAAGCCATCTCGAGATGATGATTTTTTTTTCGTGTCACAAAGGAAATAGGAAATTGGCTGGTCATCGTAGGGCGATTTGTACTTTAATGTCCTTTTCACATTTGAGTCTGTTTCTTAATCTGTTAGCGGACCATTAATGCCCGCGAGGGCACTATGTGATATGAAGTCCGTATAGCAACATGTTAAAGTCCTTTCTGAGCTAAGCTCTTTCTTATTGCTCTACCTGTCCCTAAATAAGTGTTTTAATTATGGATTTGATTCGGTCAAAAATTGGATAATGCAACCCGGAAAAAAGTTAACAGAAACCTCCTAATCTCTCTCTCTCTCTCTCTCTCTCTCTCTCTCTATATATATATATATATATATATAACAAAAACCTCCTAATCTGGCCCCTCTCTCTCTCCCTCCCTCTCTCTCTCTCTCTGTCTCTCCCCACACCAAACCGCCATGGATCAACCACCACAGCTCCAACCTCCCAAAACCTTCTACCTCCGAAACCTCCTAATGTGGCCTGTCATCTTCGCGATACTCGTCCACAATCTCTTCCCCAACCATCTCCCCTCCCAAGTCTACACCAACTCCCAATGGACCAAACTCCTTTTCTGCTACCTCATCTCCCTCTTCGTTTTCCCTCTCCTCTCCGCCATCATCTTCACCCACGTCGCCTCTATCAAGCGCCTCTTCATCACCCACCTCTGGGTTTCTGTCGCCATTGTCCTTTACAATGCGGCTGCGATGGAGAAAAGCTATCCAGTGATTTGCAGCATTAATGGGGTTTTTTTCACGTATTTGTTCATGTGTACTAAGTTGGTTAGGATAAGAATTGTGAAGCAGTAATACCTGCTAACATTACTCTTTCTCCAATTTATGGACATTGGCAGGCATATGATTTGCGTTTTGTTTGTTTTGTTTCTTAATTTGAACTTCAAGAGATAGCTTATATTTGTCCAAGTTTTCTGAATATTTCAAAGTACATCTATCATCATCTATTTCAAAGTTCATCTTCTCTTCAGTAAATAGGTTCATGAAATTCATCTCAAGATGATTTTTTTCGTGTCACGAAGGAAATAGAAAATTGGCTGGTCATCGTGTGGCGATTTGTACTTTAATGTCCTACTATTACACTTGAATCTGTTTCTTAATCTGTTAGCATTTTATATCCTGTGTCATATAAAATCCCTACAATAACATGTAAAAGTCCTTTGTCGAGATAAGCTCTTTCTTTATTACAGTACAGTAGTATTTACCAAGAAGGTTAATAGTTGCGAGCCTATGTTTATGTAAGTTGTCACGTCCTCGATTTTCAACATAAATTATAAAGGAATTACGTAAGAAAATACCTCTCAACGGTCCATACGATACCCAAAAGATCATTAATTTCACAACGTCAAAAACCCGGAGGTTTCAGAGTTTACAGACGTCGCATCATCAAATAAACCATTAATTTAGTTACAAATACATCTTCAAAAGAAATTTACAAAGATGCCTAAGTAACTCTACTGTGTTAGCTTTCACCAGTAGAAATTCTACACAAACGATATATGCAATAGAAATGCGAGAATGAGGATACGACACGTCCAATGGTAGCTCAAGCAATAGGCAATCGATAAGGTTCAACAATCCGACAAACGAGCCATGAGTTTAAATATACATCTCAACTTTAAACCATTTTCATATCCCACGTGTCCAAACCGTATCGCACTATGTGTCGTGAGCCAAAGCTCCTGCCGGGCTGTTCATGGGACCCCGATATCCCCTGCCAAGCACCCACCCGTCGATGGGCCCTGAGTGTTCGCGCGTTGTGTCAACAAGATTTCACGTATCACAAATTCTCATATCGTGTCTTCCCGTTTCTATAGTAACATGAGGAACTTGAGCAAGGTTCACCGAACAAGAACAAAAGGAGCATAGATATCTCTCGAACTCAACGGATACGATTAATCATGTCAGAAAAACAGCAGATTTTCTGGGTTTCAATGCCATCAACAACAACAACAACTACAAGCATGAATTCAAGGATAGAAGCACGTCTAATTTCGAGCCCTAGCCCTCCAAGAATCGAAACCGAGAGCAAGACGACTCCACCGAGCTCCAACCGGTGGGATACGGACCACAATACGCGTAGAGTTGCAAGATTGGAGGTTAATTTGGTGGGCTGTGGTGAAAATAATCTCCTACTCCCTCACTCTCCTATTTATACTCAAAATTCCACTTATTACACTTACACCCCTTCCACAATCAATTCCAACACTTAGGCCTCAAATCACATAAAATCAATATTTCATCTCCTTTCCATTATTTCTCAAGTGAAAACATTTAGAATTTAAAAGAATTTATTACGGGTCTCTACATAAGTTGGCCCAAACACTTCGAGTAGTCAAAAAAAAAAGTTTGTAAGTTTGCGAAAAGTGAGGCTCCGTTCCGGAAACCTTCTTAAAAAATAAGTACTTATTTTGCAATTTCTTATTCGAAAATAATAAGGGTCATTCCACAAAATTCAAATACAAAGTTTACTTCACATTTTCAAACTCAAAAATAATGTAAATGAAAAAAAAAAAATTCGCACCGTATTAAAGATCTCAATGACTATCAAATAAGATCCATAGTGATAAGAAAATTATTTGCATAAACACATGATTTTTGAGCTTGAAGTTGCCTAGGCCATCTCCGGCCACCGGACGGCCGATCCGAGCCGTCCAAAAAATCTATAAAAAAAAAACCATATATACACAGAAAAGGGGTGCTCGGATCAAGCACCCTACACACCTTGGATGCCGTTGATTCCCGCATAGGCCCCCTTGGGTTTTTTTTTTAGATTTTTTGAACAGCTCGGATCGGCCGTCCGGTGGCCGGAGACGGCCCGGCGCGGCTGCCAGTACAATTTTCCCTCCCCGGCCGGTCAGTACCTATATAAATTCTTCCAAAATAAGTACCAGCCTTCTTATTTTTGTGGAACAACCCTTCTTATTGAACAAAAAAATATGTTCTGGAACACAGCCTAATTAGTTGTGGAACAATCTTTGAGAGAAATAAATGAGGTATACGGTACCTTTACCACCGACTCTTTTGTTTCTACAAGAGAAACCAACTTTTGCAGTTTTACCTGTTTGCTCGCGGCATTGGTTTTTAGTAGTTTAAGCAAATCTGAAGACTAATTTGTTTAGTTTGGTTTTTTCTTGTAAATGACTTCTTTTTTTTTTAGGTTAATACAAAACATAGGTACTACGTTTTTGCACAAAGTTAGCATTGGAAAATGCTTTGCCGCTTTTTGATTCATTTCTCTTGTTTCTGTTTCTCAAGCCGATTTGGCCATGTAGCCTTTTTAGGCTTTTTAGATTTTAGAAGATCAAAAAAAAAAAACAAGGCATAAGTCTTGCACTTCTCTATGGAAAACTAAAAGGCAAAAGGCCAAACATTCAGATCCTGTTGTTCAAATCAAGTCATTACTCTGTTTCCATCCTCGAAAATTCCCTGGGAAGAACCATACTAGCACTTTACCCTTTACTAATGAAAAGAACATACTATACTAACCAGTTCTTCCATTGCTTCTTAGAATTGTCAGTACTAGCAGTGATCACAAAATGAAGTTATTTCCATATCAAACAATTTGTATGTAATTCAGGGATAACCGTATTCATTTATGCTTCCACATCCAGAATCTCCTTCACTTTCGTTCGTATATAAGATCAATGAGAAGACTCATAGGACCAAGCAAGGTCAAAAGGCAATTTTCTGTTGAATTTCATTTCACCAGCCTAACGATTAAAGTAGTTACTGTAGTATATACTATATATATACCTTTAAAATAGCTCTGGTTCAAATTTTCCCCATCCAATGACACTGCCATGGAGTGCAATGTTGAGTTTGGTGAGCGAAGCAAAGTTTGAAGCAGCATCTCACTGTTGAAATATCAGAGCCAGTCTACGTGTTCTGTTGAAACCTTGGGCTGCTTCTTTGGCCTCTGGTAACGGTTATTCTCAAATCTAGCTTTGATGATAAGAGAGTAAAGAAACTCCGCCTCAGCTGAGGTGTCGTAAGGCATATCCAAGATACTACAAAATCAAGCAACCATATATATGAAGTTAAGGTAATTAAGAAGCATTTCATAAAAAACATGTTTTATGTGGCATGTGGAGCATTTCTACTTGATCATAGCTAATGAATTCAACTACACATTCCATCAAGCTTAGGTGTGGGCGCAAGTCAAGCTTCTTTGTTTCACGCAAGGATAGAGACATGATTTTTGCCCAGTCGTTATGCACAAAAATTTCAAATTTGACTCAATGACTGAGTGAAATCAAATATAACAAGTTCTGAAATGGAAATTCCATGAGTATCTTATACAGTTAGTTGTATGAGATGCAAATCTCACTTCTAAATTTCTGCCCTCAATCACAAAATCCAAAATTCCACCCTTAATCACAAAATCCAAATTCCGCCCCCATGGTCTCGACTCTCGATTTCTTCCTGCCCTATTTCTACCCACTAAAAGACTTCCATCTCAAGTCTAAACTTAGATGTAGTTCTGCAGTTTATTGACTTTAGCACCAAAAAAAAAAAAGGAAAGGAAAGGAAAGAAAAGAAAAGAAAAGAAAATTTATAATTTTGGGAAATTTTGTTCCTATGTAAATTTCTTAATTTCGAGAACTTAGTGGGGGCCAATTGCCCCTGCGGTCCATATAATCAATTTGCCCGTGGCATCACATCAGCTGCAACATGCAACATTTGAGTCATTCCCCTCTGTTATTTTCAATGTTGTTTTCCTTTCATAGAAGTTTTATGTATAATAACTCCATAGAGAGTTCACAAAATCTCCAGAAAAAAGTGCAACTATGTTAATACCTGTCAAGTAACTCCTCTAGAATAACTCTCTGCGACGGAGTTACATAATGAATACAACTTCTTGGGCACTGACCAACTGCAAGCTGAACCTTGTAATCTTCTCCAAGTCCTGTTATATGGACCATAGTTATCAATAGACCGAAATTATCAATAGACCTCGTCTGTCATATTTTTATGATCACCCATCAAGCGCCTTCTCTCTTCCCTTCCTATTATGTTTTATGTACAACTGCAATCACAGACCAAAAAAAAGAAGAAAAAAGAAGCAGCAATGACCGAACCTCGAGAAGTTGCACGTGCAGTTCCTGTTGAGGAAGCAAATCTGAAGGCATGAGGTGCTCTATCTACACATGAATATGGGCATCCTGGATACAATTTACACAAGGGCAAGTCAGAAAAGGCAAAAATGGATGGGGAGAAATTTATAGCCCTTGGAGCATACTACTCAACTCAACTCAAGAAGCCTTTATCGCACGCGAAAAGCATGTTCTGCATAACGTATGGTAAAAGAAATGTTGGCCATCCATCAATTAATTGGCTAATAACGTATGGTGTTTTACTATCACACGCGAAAAGCATGTTCCGCATATCATGCATAATAGTATGTAATAAGTCACAGTGAGAGTTTCACAATGCTTTTTGAAGGATAAAGATTTAGTTTACAGACACTAGATGAATCTTCAAGAAAGGCCGAATTAATGTGCTTCCATCTTAGGGATAAATATGATCGACCACACATTGCGAAAATTCAAGTCTAAACAGGTCACTGAACGTGAAATGTTTTCAGCCCTGGCAATTATAAGAATGTACAAGAAGGAGTAGACTAATGAGTTCTTATGTATAACAGAATTCAAGGCTCTCTACAAGTCTTTTCAAGTGGGCATCCAAATGGGTAACTGTCAATGGGTAATTACTTAGAAGTATTGCATTATAATAATAGCATTACTCTGCAATATAATGATCTGATAATAAGAGGTCGTGTGGTGTGGAATATTACACTTATCTTTTATGACCTTTTGATGCATTCTGAGTTAAGTCAGACAAGTTGGTAACAATTTCACTCACCCTGAAGCAACAATATCTACTGTAAACCATTATGTCCTACTCGGGAAAGAAAAACCATTCCTCACAAACAGACGCCCACTTAGGACATTTCAGAGTTTCTTGACTTCCATTTCATACTTGGAAGCAAGTCAAACTGAGGAAAATATATATCTACCACTCATATTTAATTACACAACCTTTTTAATCATTGATGCTGGAAGGTTAAAGCTGAGACGCTATGACGGAGATATTGGTACCTTTTCCAACACAAAGAACCTCGTTAACAAAAACATCAAATGCTTCACATTCTGGTTCTTCGAAGGGATCAAGACATTCCCTACAAATGCATATCACAGTTAGAATTGCAAACGGAGTTGCATATGATAAACAAAGGAAGGAAATACGAAGGCTCAATCTATCAAAAGCAAGGACCAACGGATAACGTAATAAGGCAAGTCAACTCATACTGAATATATTGTGCTCAGTAAAATGTACTCCCTCCGTTCCTTCAGTAAAACGTACTCGCTCTGTTCCTTTTTAAGTGTCCTGCTTCATAATTCCAACTTATTAAGGAAAAATCATCATTACACCTTTCACATCAATTTTTACCTTCAGTTTCCAAAATTATCCTTCATTTTCACCCATTAACTCGATACTTATTAACTTTCAAAAGGAAAAATGATAATTGTACAAAGTTTTACCCATTAATTTTTCAAAATGGACACTTATTAAAGGACAGACCAAAATGGAACAATGGACTCCTATTTGGGGACGGAGGGAGTAGTTAAATAAGGCACAAAGGATTGAAAAGCAGAAAAAAAAAAAAACTGTAAATATTCGAGGTAATACTACGAAACAACCCTTCCCTCCTACCAGAAAAGGAAAAAAAAAAAGAGGAAAAGAGCACTCACTTTACCTCTCAATGATCTCTGTTTTGGAGTACTTGGATAAGATCTGCACAAAGTATATGCACAAGCACAATGTTCACTAACCCTTTCATTCACGAAATGCTTAGAGTTTCACAACTTCGTTTCATGGAAACGATTTGCAATATGAAGACCATACATAAAGAAGATACAGAAGAAAAAGGAAGCTCACCCAATGGCAATGCGTAACTTTAGGATTAGAAATGTTATCGCCAAAAGCAGCTCAGGTCATACACACACATTCTTATATTTGACAAAGTCATAACCAGTCATAATGTTCTTTAAAATTCTTCAAACTCTTTAGATCTTTACTAGCATGTGGAAGTGCAGTCCTTTGGAGTTACAAGAGAAAGCTCCATAACTCGGTCTTTATTCACGACAACATTAGCTTTGGATGGTTCTGCATCTTTAATGAATCTTTTCTACTTTTTTCTTCACCTGTCCCAACTAGTGAATTTTCAGTTGAGGGTGCATGTTTACACTTAAGTTACTGAACAACTTCCGTTTTTGGTATCAAACCAATAGTAATTCACGTGGTCTTAACAGTTCTTATAAACTGGCTGTCAAAGCATGTTCAAAATTTGTCCTAGAGTCAATGCACCAACTGGAACACTTTAGCTCCATTTGACATTTGTTTCAGCATCAAAAGATGTACTTCGAAATATATTCTTCACGTAAAACTTTTTACAGTAGAAAATATGTTTATTTGTCTTATTTTTCAGTACTTGGCCGGTACCTTAACAAAAAGTTTTCAAGAACAAAAACTTCGCAATTTCAGGGAGTGCCAAACCATTTTAAAAAGCAATGCTTCTGTGTGTATGTATGTATGTGTGGGTGGGTGTGCGGGAGTGTGTTGGTCCCTTTTGTGCTCTTCATGCTGCAGTTTTCAGCAGAAAGAAACGGAAAATGACACATCAGGAAAATACTGCAAGGTCGCATTGCTCTGACACATCTGGAAAATGACTTCTGGATGTGAAAGCTATAAGTTAGCTTAACGTATTTGAGGTAAATATTTGGAAAATTATTTTCACTACCCTATTTGATGAATGCAATTTCTTTTTTGTATTTCAACAGATTGAAGGTACATAAAAGCTACTCAAATAAACAGTGCATCCATCAAAAGATGGACTTATACATACCATTTCCTACTGAAAGACACACACGCAAAAAAAGGAGTGCATTTATCAAATAGGGGAGTTTGAAAATCAAATCTCAAATATTTCCATAAAATACTCTTCGCACTTTTCGGATGTCCAAACACCAGAAAATAACAAGTCTTTTGACAAACATATTCAACAGAAAAACAAATGGTGCCTTAGAGAGGCTCCCAGAGGAAGGAAGCCAAGAAGGCTTCATTTAAGGTGCTAAACTTGACTGACTTACCAACTTGAATTTCTTGCTTGTTCAAGACGTTATAAGGCTCGGCAAAACAAGGGATGGATAGGCTTTACCTAGGAACGTAAACTGGACTCTATGGACTAGATTCATTCTGGATGTGGCATATACCACCCAAATTTTGAATCTACACTGTACACCTTGAATACGGTTCTAGTTGAATATTGTGTGTACCATTACGGTTTTGTTCTTCATTTTTACTCATACAATTAATCTTGCAAGTTGTGACAAGGAGAATTAACAGGAACATAAAAAATCTAGTTCGGATTTGCACAAAGAGAAATGCTCAAGGTCAGTCAGGTTTTTCTCACCCCTCAATTGTATGCGTGTTATTGCAGTCCTGTTTTCTAAATCCTCGCTCACAGTCCCTTGCATTGGAATTTGGAACTATGAAAGACTTAACTTTTTGTTGGACAGTTAAATACATACGGATGCATAAAGGAAAAAGTAGGCACAATAATATAAATGGTGAAACAACTGGGTGAGATATATAGCAGCCCTCTCGCAAAAACTTAGTACCTGATATGCCAGAATCACTCTCTGAATCATTGCATCTGAAGATTCCCCACCTTTTCTTACATCAGGATGAAACTTCTTTACCTATAATAGCAAACAAAATATTTCCCAATTAAGATGTACAAATCATAGTTCGTTCCATTTATCAAATTCCAGTCAACTTTTTTTTTTCAAACAGCAAAAAAGATTTCATTAATCTTGAAATTGTTACAAGACTAATAGGAGCAAGGAGACAGTATCATGTTCAATGATTAAGGTAGCGGTTTGGAATATTAGGGGTCTAAATGATCCCTTAAAACAAAAAGAAATTAGATCCATGGTTCTTAAGGAAAATCTGGGTATTATGGGTATTGTGGAAGCTAAAGTTAGAGCTGAAAATATGGTTAAGGTAGTGCAACATTGTTTTCCTATGCACTGGAGAAGTCTGGATAATTTGGGTTCTTGTGTAGCTGCTAGAATTGTTTTGGGCTGGGACTCTCAAAAATTTGATGCTGTTCTCTTTCAGTCTTCTTCTCAACTCCTAGTTGTATTTGTGAGGGATATTGTTTCTGATAGGAGATTTTACCTTTCTGTTGTGTATGGCAGTAATTCTATGATTGAACGGAGAGTGTTATGGTCTGAAATGAGGTATGCGTTTGCAGTTATTGGGTCTTCTGCTTGGATCCAGTTAGGAGATTTTAACATTGTTCGATCTGCCTCAGAGCGGTTGGTGGGTTATTATGATGCTGCTTCTGATGAGTTTAATTCTTGCCTTATGGATATTGAACAGAATGATATGCCTTCAAAGGGTCTTTGGTTTACTTGGTCGAATAAACAAATGGTTCGGGGGATAATAAAAGCAGATTGGATAGGGTTCTTATCAATTCTAATTGGCTCAATCTTTTCCCTAACAATGAGGCTGTGGTTCAACCTCCTGGGATTTCTGATCACTGCCCTATTCTGGTCTCTATTGCTTTTAATATTGCTCGGAAAAGGTCTTTCAAGTTTTTTAACTTTTGGATGGCTAACCCTAAGTTTCCGGAGATTTTAAAGACTTCTTGGGCTGCTGTTGTTCAGGAATCTCCTATGTTTGTTTTATCTGTCAAGCTGAAAAGGTTGAAAGGGGTGCTTAGAGAGTTCAATAAGAAAGGTTACTCTGGTATTAGCTCTCGAGTACAAATGGCAAGAGCTGAGTTGACTAGGGTGCAAGAACGATGTTTTACTAACCCTTTTGATGCTACTTTGGGTTTGCTAGAGAAGGAGAAAATGAAAATTTTTGTGGAGCTTAGTTTGGCTGAGGAATCCTTTCTTAAACAGAAATCTAGAGTTAAATGGTTGGGTTTGGGTGATAAGAATACTAGATTTTTCTTTCACAAGATGTGCATTCAGCGTACTAAGCATAGTATTCTAAGCCTGGTTGACAGTTCTGGGAGAAAGCTTGAGGATCCAAAGGCTATCAAAGCTGAAATTCTGGGGTATTTTGAAGGTCTTTTGGGAACTCAGTTCTGTGATAAATGGGATGCTAAAGCTGTCTTATCCTCTGCAATTAGTACTCAAGTTAGGGAGGAGGATAAAGTGATGCTCATTCAACCTGTCTCCATGGAGGAGGTAAAGAAGGCTCTTTTTTCTATTCATGGGGATAAAGCTCCTGGTCCAGACGGCTACAATTCTGCTTCTTATCAAAAGAATTGGGAGATAGTTGGTCCTGATCTTGTTCATGCTGTTCAGCATTTTTTTTCTAGAGGGTTTTTACTCAAGTCTTGGAATACGACTGCTATTTCATTGGTTCCTAAGGTGAATAGCCCAACTACTGTGAAGGAGTTCAGGCCTATTGCATGCTGCAATGTGCATTACAAGTGCATTTCTAAAATTCTAGCCAACAGATTACAAGGTGTGCTTCCTTATCTTATACATAAAACTCAGTCTGCTTTTATTAAAGGTCGTTCTATTGTCGATAATGTTTTGCTAATGCAAGAAGTGGTTAGAGGTTATCATAGAGATTCTGGTTCCCCTAGATGTTCTATTAAAGTGGATCTCATGAAGGCCTACGATTCTGTGGACTGGGGTTTCCTCATTGATACTTTATCTGCTATGGGCTTTCCTAGTATTTTTATTCAGTGGATTTCGCAGGGCATTTCTACAGCCTGTTATTCTGTGATTATCACTGGTAGCTTGGAAGGGTTTTTCCCTGGACGGAGGGGTCTTAGGCAAGGAGATCCTATATCCCCTTACCTCTTTTTGATTGTAAAGCAAGGTTTCTCTGAAATCTTCAAACAAAGGGTGAGCAGGTTTAATTTTCAGTTTCACCCAAAATGCCAAGCCCTGAATTTGACACGGTTGGCCTTTGCTGATGATCTTTTCATTATCTGTGGAGCTCATTTGGAGACTTTTGTTACTATTAGAGATATGTTTGATGATTTTTATCACTTTTCTGGGTTGAGACCAAATTTGCAAAAAAGTTCTATCTTTTTCTGTGGTGTCAGTGAAGAGGTAGCTATGTCTCTTAGGGATGTGCTTCCCATCCCTGTGGGTTCCTTGCCTGTTAAATACTTGGGAATACCCTTGATTTCTACTAGACTTAAAGCCATTGACTGTGAGATTCTCCAGGATAAGATTCTGGGGTGTATCCTGAGTTGGTCCAACAAGGTTTTGACCTATGGGGGGAGGGTGCAGCTTATTATTTCTGTGTTATGTAGTGTCCAAGTGTTCTGGAGCCAGATTTTTGTTCTTCCTCAAAAAGTCACTAAAGCAATTGAGAGTAAATTGATGGCCTTTCTTTGGTATGGTAGTGAGTTCAACCACTCCAAAAGATGAAGGAGGTTTGGGTTTTAGAAGACTTAAGGACTGTAATGCTGCAGCTATGTGTAAACTTCTATGGGATTTAAGTAAGAAAGCTGATTCCCTTTGGATCAAGTGGGTTCATACCTATATTATCAAAGGTCAGAATATGTGGCACATGGTGATACCTGCTGATTGTTCCTGGACTATTAGGAAAATCTTCCAACTGAGGGAGTTATGTCAACCTCTAATTCTGTACAAAGTTGGGAATGGTAATTCTACTTTTGCTTGGTTGGATAACTGGCACCCTTTGGGTCCTCTATACAAAAAGTATGGTACCAGGGTTTGTGCTGATATAGGCCAGTCTCTTTCAGCTAAAGTTTCTTCTTTAATTCATAATGGTGGCTGGAAGTGGCCTAGGGACAGGAACAGAATTATGAGGGAGATCAAAGACTTCACTCCAGAAGGGTTTCTACCTGATGGCTGATGTATCTATGGAGGACTCGGTGATATGGATTCCATCCAAGAATGGCATTTTCTCTATGAAGTCTGCATGGAATACAATTAGGAGACCCTTCCTGCTCAGGAATGGATTAAGGTTGTGTGGTTCAAAGGGCATGTACCTAGATGGGCCTTCATTTTATGGATGGCAATGCAAATTCGTTTAAACACGAAGGACAGATTGTCATTGTGGGGAATAGTGTCTGATGCTTCTTGTGTTTTGCGTGATTGTGATCCTGTGGAATCCCACAATCATCTATTCTTTGACTGCTGTTATTCTAGTGCTGTTTGGACTGAAGTTTTACGGCGAAATCATGTGGGCAGGGCTCCAATGAGATGGGATGATGAGAAGGAGTGGTTTAATCTGCATTCTAAGGGGGATAGTATGAGTAAGTGTGTGTTGAAACTTTCCCTTGCTGCTGCAATTTACTGTATTTGGCGAGAACGCAATGCTAGAATCTTTCAACACAAAAGGTTGGACCCTGGATCTCTTGCTGCTACAGTTTGTAATTCCATTCGTGATGCTTTGCTGTCTTGGAGGTTGCTGGATTCTTCTCAAGGAAACAAGGACATATGCAGGGAATGGAGTATTCTCTAGTGTTTCCTTTTGTTCTTATGTTTTGTTGTTAGTGTAGTGTTGTTTGATGGCTCTTGTGCCTTTTACTTAGGTTGTTTTACTCTTTGGCTTGGTCTTGCATGACCTGCTAGGAGTGGGTTTTGTGTTTTTCATTCGTTGTACTATTTGTACATTTGTTTGGGCTTTATAATGCTAAAGGTACCTTTTACCGGAAAAAAAAAACAATCATCTGCCCAATCCGAGACTCAAACCTACGATTGGCAAGAAACCAATCGAGAAGACCCAATTGCTGCCCCAGAGTGAAATAGACATCGCACCATTGCAGACCGCACTGTGGATGCCTCCGAAACCCAGGGAACCTGCCCCTGTCTACCAAAAATCCAATTCTTCAATAGTAATATTTTTACCCCCAAACCGTCTAAAAGGAGCAAAATCCATAGGAAAACCTTGTATGTGCGTCTTTACGAAAAATTAGGAGATACTAGATTCTAAAAAACAGTCATCAGTGTTTGTCGAAAATTCTTATGAACAGTTGTTGTAATTCAAGAAATTCGTAAAGCTGAACATCGATCTAAACTCTAATTTTGGAGAAACTAGATTTGGTCCAAATTTTGGATTCTACACCATTTGAAAGCTGATTTTCAGCAAATCAGCTTTTAACAACAAGAAGACCACTCGACCAGCTATTGTAAACAAGTTTATCGGCTCCTAGAAACTAAAATCGAATTTTGGAGAAGCTTTGGGGTGCTCTTGGGTCCAAATTCTGGATTCTTACGCCATTTGAAACAACAAGCACGACCAGAGCACAGCTATTGTAAAGAAGTTTATTAATCTAAAGAGCTATATGTTAGCAATTTTCTGTTTGTGGGCCTACATAGATCATAAAATTAAACATTGTATGTTGTCGAATAAGGCTTTAGTGATGTTGGTATTACCCATAAGGTTGTGATCGTTCAATTAATGTGACCCGGGTAATGGACACGTCTCTATTAACACGTATTTGGGTCATATCACGTGTGTTAAGTGGTGCAGGCTTATTTTATATGTAGAGACCAATTAAAGGGCCCAATATGGTTCCATCTATTATGATGGGCTATGATGGAACCAGGGCTTATAAATAGGTGGTCAAGGTCCCCACTCCAACCCTAGCCTCTTTTCTCATACCATCCCATCGTGTGTGAGACTAAGGTCAAGATCAAGAGAAGGGTTTCGGAGGCGGAAGACGAATAACCACACACAAATGTTTTCATCCTCCATGGTGATAGGTACGCATCCAGTATAATTATTTTCTTCAATGGTTTGACATGAGTTCTTGGGGTTTAGGGTTTTCTTACAAAATCCTACAAGTGGTATCATAGCCTCTTGTCAGATTATTGAGGAAAATATAAAGTTTTGGTTTTCTTCTGTTCCGGAAACAAGTAATAACAGCAAGCCAAATATCGGCTAGATTTTCCGATTATCGTTTGAAGTCGTTTTCTTGCTGTGTAGTTACATGGATCAATATATAGTTATTCAATTGATCTATTATGCCTACTGTAATACGATTTGCATGGCGGCGTGCGGCTATTAAAACTTCAGTTTTGAATTCCTTTTCCATCTGGTGGTAACTTTTGTTACCTAATTATGAGAATATAACCTTTTGTTTATTAATTGTTTTATGTTGGTGAATACAAGTGATTTTCCAGTATACGTTTTTGCCAATCACGGTTAGATTGCTTGTATACACTGCCGTTTAAAGGATCAAAAAGTGAATTTTATGCCGCCATGCAATACAGTGCGACTACGGCGATTAAAGTTCATGGCTATTACTTGTTTCTGTGAGTAAATAAAGTTTTCCTTTCGGTTTAATAAAACAAGCTCATATACGGCCTCGACAATATATGGTACACAGTACGTACGGTATTACAGTTTCAAGTTATCTCGTTAAAGTTGCAATTGATATTTGTTAGGTGGTTTATTTTATTAAGTTTTATGTGATGGATCTCTACGTGCATCAAGTTACTGCAAACCTATGAATGTTGTGTTTTGATTCTTTTATGGGCATGTGAGATTTATTAATCTGGATAATTTTTATTTTAACAAAACTAATAAAATATAAGCCGAATCGATTGCAACGAGGTGCGAGAACCGAGAATCAATTGCTTGTCTTGGTTCAACTGTTTTTCGTTACTGTGATGTTGTTAGTTTAATGGCCTATGCTTATTTGCTTGTTTTGATTAAGGAATAAAATTGGGGCATAAAGATTATTTTGTAGTCCATATCTAGGGTTTGGGAAAATTAAAGTGATATGCCACCAAAGTGGTCTCTATCGTGGAGATTTTCTTCAACTTGAAGATAAAAGTTTTGGATTACATAAAGTCACGTTTAAATCCATGCGGGTAGTGATCGGCCCAAAGGAAGGTTATTATTTGGCCGGATTTTAAACAGTGTAAGGTAGTTGATTTTTTGAATAATATAGTTCTAGAATTTGCCTATGCGTTCAACAGTCGGCCCAAAGGAAGGCTTTTGATTGGCTAGGCCCAATTTATATTGTTCATTTTAACTAGCCTTATTGGTGAGAAGACCACTTGCATGTTGCAATTACTGTCCAAAAACTTGGTTATAATGATGCGTTAGGTTTCTCGAAAGGGCCCACCATTAAAGATACAAATATCAAATTTTATTTTATTTGTCTAATTGTTTGCCCCTACAATTAGACCAAGTTTTGCATGATAATTATATTCAAGTTCTCTTATTATTATCATTGCACTAAAGTAGATGGATATTTGTTAATTGTGAGCTTTTAAGTTGTTGCATCTTCTACATCTGCCAATTTGAATAATATTCCAATTCTTAAGGGTTCCAACTTTAAAAAAATGTAAAGAGCATGTTACAATTCATTCTCATGACTATTTGGGCACTAAGAAAAGAAAATTAAACCCTAAGGTTAAGGGAACTGCAGATGCTGGGACTTCACAGACAAATGTGCAACAGAAACAGGATAAAGGTGTTCCCTGTTACTTTTGCAAAAGGGCTGTTGGTCATGTGAAGAAGGATTGACCCAAATATCACAAGTGGCTCGCAAAGAAAGGTAATCAATTTAGTTTTGTCTGCTGTGAATTTAATTTAGCTGAAGTACCACCCAACACTTGGTGGATAGATACAGGTGCAACTATCCACATAAGTGTGTCCATGCAAGGTTGTTTAAAGAGTCGAACACCTAGTGATGCCGAAAGGTTCATTTATATGAGAGACGATAATAAAGTTCGTGTTGAGGCAATTGGAGTCTATAGACTTAAATTAGAATCTGTTTTTTATTTGGATTTGGATGAGACTGTTTACGTACCGTCACTTAGACGGAATTTGATTTCTGTTTCCTGTTTGGACAAATCCGGTTATACTTGTTCATTTGGAAACGGAGGTTTCAGTCTTTTCCAAAATTCAAATATTATTGGTACTGGATATCTAGTTGATGGTCTATACAGGTTAGACTTGGATGCCTCTTACTTAAAGTTTAATGAAACTTTGCATGTTGACAAATATGGTACTAAGCGAAAATTAAGTAATGAGAACTCTGTATTGTGGCACAAGCGTTTGGGACATATCTCGAAAGAGAGAATTGAAAGACTTGTGTCAAATGGAATTCTTGATCCCCTTGATTTTCCAGATTTCAAAATCTGTGTTGAGTGTATAAAGGGGAAGCAAACAAACATAAGGAAATTTGGTGTCAAAAGGAGTTTAGACGTTTTAGAAGTGATACATACCGATATCTGTGGTCCATTCCCTACGGCTTCTTGGAATGGTCAACGGTATTTTATCACTTTTACAGATGACTATTCTCGTTATGGGTAGATGTATTTGATACATAAAAAATCACAGGCACTGAACGTATTTAAGGCCTATAAAACAGAAGTTGAAAATCAACTTAATAAGAAAATAAGGCTGTTAGATCTGATCGTGGTGGTGAATACTACGGTAGATATGACGAATCAGGCGAGCAACGTACAGGGCCTTTTGCGAGATACTTGGAGGAATGTGGCATCGTACCTCAATACACCATGCCAAGGACACCACGTCAAAGACTCAAAATGGTGTATCTGAGAGACGAAATCAAACTCTTAAAGATATGGTTAGAAGTATGATGTCTAATTCTTCTTTACCAGATTCCCTGTGGGGAGAAGCCTTAAAGACTGCAGTTTATATTCTTAATCGAGTACCCAGTAAAGCAGTAGCTAAGACCCCATACGAGTTGTGGACTGGAAAGAAGCCTAGTCTTAGGCATTTCCATGTCTGGGGTTGTCCAACAGAGGCTAGGCCTTATAGGCCTAATGAAAGAAAATTGGACTCAAGAACTATTAGTTGCTATTTTATTGGATACTTAGAAAGATCAAGGGGTTTCAAGTTTTATTGTCCTTCCACAAATACCATAATTGAGCCGGATAATGCCAAATTTATTGAGGATGTTGAAAGTAGTGGGAGTGCACAACAACCCAGGAATTTTGAATTTGAGGAGGAACATATTGAGATTCCTATGATTCATGTTGAGACTGATGATATGGTCACACCTGTCTTAGTACAAGATGCGGATGCAAACCACCAGATTATTCCTGAGTTGTCTCCTACTAATACGGAAGAACCCCAACAAACTCAATTGGAAGTGCCAAGGAGATCCAATAGGGAGAGGAGATCAGCGATTTCAAGTGATTATATCGTTTATCTCCAAGAACATGAGTTTGATATAGGATTGGAGGATGACCCCATATCTTTCAGTCAAGCCAAACAAAGTGTTAACTCCCTAAAATGGATGAATGCTGTATGAGTTAAAGTCTATGAGTGACAATGACGTTTGGGATCTTGTCAAATTGCCTAAAGGTGTCAAACCCATTGGTTGTAAATGGATATTTAAAACCAAGCGGGATTCAAAGGGCAATATCGAAAGATATAAGGCACGTCTTGTTGCTAAAGGCTTTACTCAAAAGGAAGGCATTGACTATAAAGAGACTTTCTCTCTGGTATCATCGAAAGACTCTCTCAGGATTATTATGACACTTGTAGCTCATTATGATTTAGAGCTTCACCAAATGGATGTAAAGACTGCGTTTCTTAACGGTGACGTTGAAGAAACCATATATATGGTGCAACATATGGTTTGCAAACTAAAGAAATTCATTTATGGCTTAAAGCAGGCATCCCGTCAATGGTATTGGAAGTTTGATCAAGTAATTTCCTCTTTTGGTTTTAAGGAAAATGCTATGGATCAATGTATATGTTTATCATAAGATTAGTGGGAGCAAATTCATTTTTCTAGTATTATGTGTCAATATCTTACTGGCAAGTAGCGATATTGGCTTATCACAAAAGCCGTATATCGATAAGGTGTTTTGTAGATTTGGCATGCAAAGTTGTGCACAATGAGTTTGCTCCAATGCCCAAAGAATGATTTGAAAACAAAACAAATGGAAGACATCCCTTATGCATTAGCAATAGGGAGTCATGTGTATGCTCTAGTTTGTACGCATTCGGATATAGCGTGCGTAGTTGGAATGCTTGGTAGATATTTTGCAAATGATATGCTCACATATCGGAGAATCTAATTAGTTGGATATTCGGACTCCGAGTTTGTTATTGCTTGCTATAAAGAAACAAAGTAAGCGCTATGGTTGCAGAATTTTATCACTTGGCTTCATATAGTGAATAACATCGAGAAGCCACTACGGATTTACTATGATAATAAAGCTGCTGAACTGTATTCTAAGAATGGCAAGAGTTCGTCAAAATCAAAGCATATTGACATCAAGTTTCTTGTCATTAAGGGAAAAGTTCATAATCATCTTATGTCAATTGAGTACTTTAGCACAGAACTCATGATTGCGGATCCACTTACTGAGGGCTTACCACCTAAAGTGTTTAAGGAGCATGTAGCTCGTGCAGAAGTGGTTAGTCCTAATGAAGTATTTCATTAGTGGAAGTTGTGCTACTCATATTATGGATTATTTGACTTTTGTGGTGATCACTTTCGGTTTATTGATGATTCTGAAATAAAGTTGCGTATTTTTCAAATTGTGGTTATACATGAAGTTTTTGAAAATATGCATGATACAGGAACTCTATTGAGTTATAAAGTTGGACCAGTTGGAAACAGGCATGATAAAGGATCACATTGCATGCGTTTTCCATGCTACATATCCGTACTTGATCTATGTCGTTGAATACATAGGTATTTGTGACCATGGATGGGTCCTGTCATGATAAATATGACAAAAGCCGCCATGATCCTATATTTATGTTTTCAATGGACCAGATTGTTTTGAGATGACACTCATATATTTTCAACAGCAAAAGTTTGAGCTCCTAAAGTTTACAATGTCTAATATCAGGATGACCTATGTGGCCCAAGTGGGAGATTGTTAGCAATTTTCTGTTGGTGGACCTACATAGATCATAAAATTAAACATTGTATGTTGTCGAATAAGGCTTTAGTGATGTCGGTATTACCCATAAGGTTGTGATCGTTCAATTAATGTGACCCGGGTAATGGACACGTCTCTATTAACACGTATTTGGGTCATATCACATGTGTTAAGTGGTGCGGGCTTATTTTATATGTAGAGACCAATTAAAGAGCCCAATATGGTTCCATCTATTATGATGGGCTATGATGGAACCAGGGCTTATAAATAGGTGGTCAAGGTCCCCACTCCAACCCTAGCCTCTTTTCTCATACCATCCCATCGTGTGTGAGACTAAGGTCAAGATCAAGAGAAGGGTTTCGGAGGCGGAAGACGAATAACCACACACAAAGATTTTCATCCTCCATGGTGACAGGTACGCATCCGGTATAATTATTTTCTTCAATGGTTTGACATGAGTTCTTGGGGTTTAGGGTTTTCTTACAAAATCCTACACTATAGCCTAAAAATCTATTTCCACAACTACCACAACCCAAGGGGTTTGGCCGAGTTGCATGAGACGGCTTGCCCCCCAAGAGATCACAAGGTCGAATCTCACGAAGGTCAAGCAGGGCTTGTCCAGTCGTGAACTTCTGGACCTGGGATTAGTCGAGGTACGAGCAAGTTGGCCCAGACGCCCGATTATTGAAAGAACAAAACTATCGCAAGCACTCTGTATATTGTTAACGAATTTGGCTTCAGAAGACAAGTACGCATTACCTTGGCTCGAAAAGCGGCTTTGAGGTCAGCAGGAGAGCAATTGGGGGCGACACCGAGCACGTCGAAAGCCGAAGAAGTGGAAAGAATTTCATCCCCAAATCTCTCTCTACAGTGAACTGTGAATGGAGATGTTGAAGCATTTGGAAAACCAATAAGTGGGTTTTTCAGAGGCAGTGGGGTATGAGGGCGAGAGAGAGAGGGTGTGGAGGGGAAGCTGCGACCATTGTGATATAGGGTTGGTATACCGTGTGGAGAGGACAGACATTGACATTCCATCTCCGCCTCTCTCTCTCCCCTTCCTGCAGCTTGAGTTTGCACTTTGCAGAGGTTAAAAATTCATTTTGGACCGGAGGAAACTGTTCAAATTTGAATAATACATTGCTTATTAAAAAAAATTGAATAATACATTGATAAGAAAATCAATTGTTTGAATTTGATCAGGGACTCTTCGCGTGAAGAGTTTCTCTGAGCAAATCCAAACCATTGTTTGCAGTACCGGATGGTTCAAAATTGTGTTGTCTCCTTTAATCCAAAACTTGAATCGGAGAGGATCCAATTCTATACAATATGCATATCACAAATTACAAAGGTAAATTTTACCGACCTTCTTTGAGATTCACAAATTTTAGAAGAGAAAACATACAAAGGTAAATATAACCAACCTTCTTTGAGATTTCTAACAAATGCAGGAACATTCCATAAAGTTTTGACAATTCGATTGACATCCTTTGCTAGACAAACTTCATTTGTCTTCTAAAGTTTGTCCCGCTTCGATATTCTAATTTTTCATTAGAATATAATTATAGTGTTGTACAGATTTTTACTTTCCAAAATTACCCTTTTCATTTTTTTATTCCTTGGTTTTGAACCATTATTTTATTTCTTGGTCTTGGATTTTGTTTGCATATTTCCCACATTTAATTTGGTAATTTTTGGATATTGAATTCCATAAACGAACAATAGTTTTGGGACAGCCATAAATGGAATACCGAACTAACTTTATGGGATGGAGGGAGTATCTAGATTCTCTCATTCTATCAAGTTATACAATAGGGTTGTTAGTTTTTGCTTCTGGATGATTGAAATGCCTGTAAATATTACTAATATTAAGTAATTATATTTGATCAAATTCATGTAGTTACTAATACATCTTAATTAGATTTTAATAATTATTGTTTTTCTAAAGTTAATATTTTTTGTTTTATTTATCTCGTTCTGTTTTGTCTCCTACGTGTATTTTGTCAAGCGAAATGCACTTGCATATTTGTAAGTCATCATATCCCCAAACAAATAAAAACACAATTAGACTCGAGTTACACACATTTTGGTTAAATTTGTCCAATTATTTATACATTTTATATTTTGATAATTAGAGGTCTATTTTTTTTTCTCTCCTACATATATTTTGGAAAATATATCGTGGATTTTATATTATTGTTAATTTTGACCAAATTAAGTTAGTATTGCATGCCCTTTCATCTCTCTTGTGTCCAATCAAAATTTTATCTTTTATATTATACAGTAGTAGTTAATTTTGACCAAATAATGTCACAGCTATCCACCCAATCACGGACATGGGATCCCATAGTGCGCCAATGCATTACGGGATTGCATGGAGCCTCATTGTGTCCAATCGAAATTTCGTCATTTTCCCATTATCCTCTCTTAACCTGCTTTGGCTCCCGAGAAACACGAAATTATAGAGTTGAATTTGGAGTTTTCCCCAACCTCACAGGTCCTGGATTCGGTTTCTAAATTCAAAAGCACAACTTTTCCTTTTCTTTCTCAAATTTACCCCAAAAAAACAAACAAAAGAACAATAGAGAAATCTTGCAACACTTGTTCCATATATATGGGAGTTTGAAAATTACTGTCCCATCATTTCTGTAGAAGCTACAATTTCATCGATAAACATTTTTCATCGACATAAAAAAGATAAATCTATAACACGTAATAACAATCCGGAACTACATTACCGTTGAATTGAAAAAACAATTAGGAAAATGCAAAGAAGCAAACGGGAATGAAAGCATAGCCGCGACAGCATCGATCAATAACGGTTCGAATCAAACGAAGGTAAACTGGTTACCACCGCAACAGCAACGCCACCAAAAAACACAATGCATACAACAACAATCATAAAGGTCAATAATAGCGCTTCATGTGATTTATTACTAGATTCTCCCGAAGGACTCGGGCCTGGAAACAACTCGGCCAACTTTATTACCGTGCTTCGAGATCCTCCTCTTCCTCCTTCGAGCAACCCGAATCCTTCCCCGAGCCTGCGCGAATAAAATGGCGTAAATTTGCAGTAACTTTCTTCTCCCGGAGGAGGAGCCACATTCGTAGCGACGATGTAATCAGTATTGTTGGGGACACAGATAACATTGCTTGAAGATGCGTGGTTCTTTTCAAGTAATGTTGTGGTCCTTGTGGATGCAGGCTTTAGGAAAAACAGGAAGGTGAGAAGCCGGAAAAAAATCAGGAATTTGCTTCTGGCCATCTCTTCTCTTGCGAAAAGTGAAAAATCGACGAGGGGATAGAGGGTTTTGCAAATTAAGAGAGATACTTGAGTTTGAAACCTAATGCAGACTCCTATATTTCGTGAGGTACTTATAAGCCATAGGGATTCTATAATTAGTAGTCTCTTTGGTTGGATTTAGTACTTGACAGATGAATTACATGCCATCCATGCAAGAAAAATGTCAAGTTAAGTTGGTAGAAGTCAAAACGGGGTCTTTCTTTCAGAATCATATATAATAGATACAACCGTACATGCCATCCATGCAAGAAAAATGTCAAGCTAAGCTGGCAGAAGTCAAAACGGGATCTTTCGTTCAGAATCATAATAGATAAAACCGCACAACTGTATCATCTGATCTAATCCTATCCATGCTTAGCAAATGGTGGTTACAGTTTTAGCTACTATTTTGAGGAGGGTTGTACACATTTCAAAATCCAAGATTCAGATTTAAGTATTAGACAGTTAAACGTAGAATACCCAATTACCCATGCAAGGGATTTACAAGTTGGCACATGCTCAAATGCATGTAAACAACCATTCACTTGTTGAGTAATTTTTATCCGTTTGTAAATATTTTTATTTATTTTTGAAATAAATTCAGGATCCAAACATAGCTTTAGACTATATTCAATTGAAATCTGGGGGGAAATCAAAGTAACGTTTAGGGGAACAAATGGTTAAGAGTTGTGTAGAAGCTTAGGTAACATGAAAATAGCAACACAAAAGAAAAGTGATGGTAAATCTGTATATAAAAAAATGAAAAATTGTTCGAAATCAAATGGAGAAAGGTGGTCAAAAATCTTCAACAAGATGGCATGTTTTAGCTTAGTTCCTAGTCATACTACAGGGAAACACAAACACCCACACATTGAACTCATCTCATTTTCCAAAATTTAGAGCATCTCCAGATCTAACCCATTTTTTTTGCCCCAAGTTGGATGCAAATTAGGGTCAAAACTCCATTTGGATATGCCTTCTCCAATATTGTACCATTATTCTCCAATATTATTTAGTGTTTTTCATGTTTTCCCTCGAAAATTTGGGTAAAAAAAAGGGTTACGAATTTGGGTCTCTCCTTGTTTGGGTAAGAAAAAAAGGAAGGCAAAGGTGTAAACCATTGGAGATAAATCTTTTAGTGTTTTCCCTCAAATTTTGAGTTCGGGTAGAAAAAAGGGGAAAAGATTGGAGATGCGAAAAGCTAAAAACAAAACACTTCATAAGATCATGTACAAGATATATACCAAAGTTCCACATTTCTCACCCTGTTGCAGCACTGCCACAACCCTCTTCTTCTTGATTCAAATGGTGCAAAACAAATCCATCCTTCATCACTCTTGTGTCCAGACAATTCGAGCGACAACTTGAGCAACACACGGCGATAATCTCTCATTGCCGGTGCATTCGATCCCAAACAACTAAAACTGTGGGCTTCCCCTCTTCAATCTATCCAACTCATCCCACTTTCTTTTGGTACCCCCATCTCCTTCATTCTCTTCATCGTTCTTGCTCGCTCTTTCCACCGTCCTTTGGAAGAATAAATATTTGCCATTAGATTGTAAGCCGCAGGGCTATCAGGCGCTTCCAAAAACAACTGATCAGCAGCATATTTTCCAACTTCTGGATCGCCATGAATTCCACAGGCACCAAGCAGTGACTGCCAAACAAGAACGTTCGGTTTTATAGGTAATCCGTCAATGAAACTCTTAGCTTCGTTAACAAGCCCTTTTCGGCCCAACATGTCAACGACACAAGCATAGTGTTCCATTCTAGGACAAATTCCGTAAACTTTATCCATGGACTCTAACAACTCCATGCCTTTATCAACTAATCCGACGTGACTGCAAGCGTGAAGCAAGGATAGGAATGTTACGTCTGTTGGTTTTACGCCTTCTGTTATCATGTCTTCGTACATTTGAAGTGCTTCAGAGCCGTTTCCATGACGAGCGCAAGCTGCTATCATTGAGTTCCACGAAACCGAGTTCCTCTGAGGCATGTGTTTGAAGATTTTCATTGAGTCCTCCAAATCACCGCATTTTGAGTACATGTTGATTAGCCCGTTATTGACGTAGGGATTATAACCAAGGCTTCTTTTGATGGCCATAGTGTGAATTTGTTTACCAAGAGTCAATGAAGTGTCAACTCCAAAGACACCAAGAACAGCTGAAACCACGTTTGCATCAATCTCCATTTTCATTTTTGACATTTTCACGAAAATATGAATTGCTTCCTCCTCAAATCCATTTTGTGCAAACCCCACCAGAATAACAGTCATGGAAATCTCATCAAGCGCCTCAGCAGCATCAAAAATTTGCATTGCATCATCTATACTACCACATTTAGAGTACATATCCATCAATGCACTTTCAATGCAAAAATCCGAACGAATTCCCAACTTCCATGCAAGTCCATGTATCTGCTTCCCTCCTTGAAGACGCTGCAAACCAGAACATGCCAACAGAGAGCTCAAATATGTCAAAGCATTTGGTTCCACCAACCCACGGCGCATTCTCACAAACAATTTCAAACTTTCCTCGTAAAACTGATTCTGTGCAAGGCCTGAGATCATAGCTGTCCAAGTGATGACATTCCTCTCAACCATCTCACAAAATACCCGCCTCCCTGAATTAAATTGTCCACATTTGAAATACGACGTAATCAGAGCATTCCCAACTGTGAGTTCCCTCTCGTACCCATGCGAAAATACCAAACCATGTATCATATTCATCGCGGTCACATAGCATAAATCCGGTGAAAAACATGCAGACACAAGTGTAGTCAGAGTCGCTTGATCCAACCGATAAAAACCCGAATGACACATTTCTCTAAAACACTGAAAACCCATTTCGAAATACCCACTACTTAAAAGCCCCGATATCATCGTGTTCCACGACACAGTATCTCTCGTGGGCATACGATCGAACACCTTGGCTGCATCCGATAACTCCCCGCATTTCGAGTACATGGAGAGGAGAGAATTCCAAACAACATTGGCGTTAGCTTGGTCACTGATAATGCCGTGGAGTTGGGAGTTTTTGATGATTGAGGCGTGGAGGGATGAACCCAGGCGGAGATGGCCTTGTTTGCCGCAAAGGGAGAGGAGGCGGGATAGGTGGATGTGGTTGAGGATGAATGTCGGAGTTTGTGAGGAAGGGAATGGGGAAGTTAGGGTTCTGAATGGGGAGAGGAGAGAGGAGGACCATAAGGGAAGGTGGGAATTTAGGTTTTGAAAGACCAATTTGGATGTCATCCATGAAAATGGTGAAGAGTAATTTGAATTGGGTTTTGTTCAGATGGCTGAGATTGGGGTTGAATTGGATGGGCGGGAGGAAGTGAGGGAGGGAGAGAGGCGAGGAGAGAGAGAAGGGCCTTTGATTCTGTGCTCTGCAAGGGCTGAATTGAAATAAAGTTAAGTTCAGCAGGGGACCCGAAATAAAGTTAAGTTAAGTTCGGATACTTATGAGACGTTGGTTCCACAATTTAAGTGTCATTTTAAAATTTTCCCAATTTGAAATGATCTTCGTTTTTACTTAGCAAGTTAGAGCTGCAAATGAACACGAGCGGCTCGTAGATGACAATTTGCTCATTTGATGGGTATTCTATGATCCAATAAGGAAATGAGCTGCAGATGGTATAATGAGAGAAACATTATCCGACCTAATGGTCAGTGGCGGACGCACGATTTGTGTCCAGCAAGGGACCCGAATCACGTCTATTTTCAAACTCATAATGAAAAATTTACATAGCTACTTGTGAGGTCCGAAGAAAAGACAATGTTGTGTATATGTGTGTAGCCATCGTTTAGTTTTATACAAGCAACCAAAAAATGATTGATAATTTGAAATTTTATGAACTTTGACCCTACATATAAAAAAAATTAAAAAAAATTTCCACTCTAAGAACTTGCAGGAGCCAATCCCATGTAAGTTTTAGCCTGAAGTTGATCTGCAGAAATGTTTGGAGGTGTGCAGGGAGAGGGAGTCCGGCTCCTCTCCAATCCATAGGAAATTGGATGATCCTCCAATTCTAATTCAATAGCCAAGATTACCCTAGTATCTTCAACTTCAAAACACATATGGTATTCTATGGGCACTCAATTACTCCCCAAATATTCCCCAATTATCATTTATCACATTTCAGGCACCAATTTATCAATTCCAAACATTAGTAAAATTTCATATCGTAACTTTAATAACATGTGCAAATTCACAGGGTTAATCAAAGAACTCCTTTTGCATTTCTTCTAAAATATTTTTTCTTTAAAAATTATCTTACGTTCAATTACTTACTCTTACGATTTCTTTCTAATTTTCATAGCTGAATCTTATTTTCAACTTTCTTACATACAAGAACAACTACATCAATGACTACACGACACAATGCGAAGCACACGTGGAAATACACTTGTATCGGTAAAAAAATCTCATGAGTTACATAATAAGATAATATCAGCGAAAAAAACCATGCTGAAAGAAAAAAAAATTGCTGATATAATATTAGTAAAAAAACCTCATGAGCTATATGATATTGGTCGAAAAAAATCCTCATGAGCTATATAATTTTTCTTTTCAGAGGCAGGTTTAATGGGGAGAGAGGACGCCGTTCAAAAAAAATTAATGAATTTTTTGTAACGACGTCGAAGATTAATGAATTTTTTTTTGCAGTTCAAAAAATGGGAAGGGAAAATGCTCATGTAATAGAGAAATATTGGGAGAGTAATTGGGTGCCCGTAGAATATCATATGAGCTTTGGGGCTTGAGTTACTAGGGTAATCTTGACCATTGAATTGGAATTGGAGGATCCTCCAATTCTCTATATGCATTTTGCATTCAACTTCCCATGCATTTTGCCCCCTTATCTCTTGTTTTGATCAGCATTTTATCCTTTATGTTTTCCCCATTTTTTTGCTTTGTAAAATTGTTCAAGAACCATGCAAAATTATTTTAACCTCAAGCGATTGTACATGGGGTAATGAATTGATCTCATATGCAAATAAATTCAATACACTTCCTGCCTTAAAAGATCATTATTCCTCAACAACAACAAAAAAAAAGGATCATTAAAAAAATATAAGCAAACAAATAAAGTTAAAACACTATCGGCAAACAAAAATAAGCTTGAGAAATTTCGCATTGCTCTTGGAAAGTAAAAATGATCATTTTACTGATAAATTTAAAACGTAGCAGAGAAATTCACCGGTCACCTCAAGTATATTTCTCAGCAGCAAGATAAATAAATATTCATCGACGTCCAGACATGTTTATTCTCACTTTCAAACAAGTTTTTGAGAAGAGTAAATATTACAAGCTCAAATCAAGTAAAACCATGTAAAGAAAATTGCAAGAAGTACGACAATTCTGCAGAGAACGGAATAATACAGTTCCTTGAAACATAAGGGAAGTATACCATTTTGAGTTTTGATTGGGCCAAGTACCGGCCATGAGCTTCGAGAAGGCTTGTCACTGATGACTCGCTTTCTCGTGTTTTCGTCACAGGTTCAGATAATGAATCATGTGATCACTCATAAGACTACGCGGTTCATTTTTACTTTTATCACAGAGAGTACTTAAAACTTACATACAAAGTACACGCAATGTGGAGCATTGCAAACAGACAGCAACTTCATGCTTGGGGAGTAAGTGATTCAGTTGAAGCCAAAGGTATATGTAAAGTTATCCAAATTCACTGACAGGAATTTCAGCAAGTGCTAGATCCAATAAGGATTCAGACTTTATAACCCTATTAATTCCCACCGTGGGAGTGCTCAAGAGTCGGTTGGCATCTCGCACAAGCTCAGAGAATGGTATGCCCAGTATGGTAATTCCACCCACAAACCGTAACCCGTGGGGTAACACCCGGAGGGACCTCAAATGAAAGATTGACAAGCATCTCTTCACCCGGAGCCAACGAGAAACAGTTGTCCGAATAATGAACAGGAAGAATCCTCGTGTCTTCACCTTCTTTATGATCCGGTTTCCAAGCATGAACTGAGAAATGCAGAAAGAATGCAACTCCAACATCAGTCCCATTCACTTCTGTCACCCTCAAAGCATTGGCTTCGCCACCCTCCTTTTTTTTTCCTCAATTCTGCTATTTACAGCTTCAAGTGATGCCACATCAAAATCACCATCGCTATCTCTTTCAATGAATCTATTCTTGTAGAGCAGATTGTTTGAGTCTGGCTTCTTTGATGTGTTTCGCACATGCATTCGCATTGCATGGGCAGACCCACCGATGAATACTTCGGATGTTATCTTGAGGGGCACTTTTTTCTTCTTGTATGGTTCCAATAGTTTGTAATCTCCACCCGGTAGGTACAACCAGTAGAAGTTCCGGGATAAAATGCCATAGTCGGGTATGTTATATAGTTTGAGGAGAAGGAAGTAGACTGGCGTTTGATTTTTGGACTTTGGATAGTCCATCTCAAAGATGGGTACCGTTCTCTTAGATGGTATAGTGAGGTTCTCGAAAACTTTGTAGTATAAACATTTTCCTTCTAGATCCCACACTGAAACTTCTATCTATAGCTACATTAGAAAGTTCGTCTGATGTGGTGTTGACTACCTGCATGTCATAGATAATACAGGGCGATGAATCCTCCCAATCCATAACCTTTCCTAAAAAATTTGCGTAAGAGGAGAAAGAAGAGAAGACAGGAGTTTTCCAACAATAATAACCTGGTTACCATATCTAAGATCAGTTTTCTTGAACACATTATTTGGAACCTATACTGAAAAAAACATTAGTACTCATCACTTTCATATCTCTATTACTTTTTTTGAGAATATAAACATATCTTTTCGTGTTTCTTGGAAATGGGTAGTTTTCCGAAAACAAGCCTCGAAAATCATCAAGACATCAACCAACAAGTTCTGTGAGTTTTTCAAGAATGAATCCAAGACATAACTTGTGACAACTGCAACCAATCAGGAATAATTGTAGGCTTTGAACTTGTACTGCCAATGACTTCCATAGTTCCATATTTGAGAGTGAAATTTCTATTGCGGGTTATTTTCTGGTTTATAAGACATTAATGCATTTTCAGTTCCCACATGTTCCTATATTATTTGAGCTTCAGCAATCTCAACAAAAACCTGTTAGAACCATTTCATTTCCTTTGTCACGTTTGGTATAACTTTCTCTAATGGCAGATCTTTAGGCTTGACTTATCACATCGCGGTAACATTAACAAGGGAAGTACAATCCGTACATTTCATGACAATTCAATCAGCCATCAAAATTACTAAAATGGCACAAATTACCTCAACGAAATACGTGGCTAGATTCAGCTGGACATGGATTGGTTCAGCTGCAGATCGACAGCCATAAAACCCTGCTGTTTGGTCATGGAGATGGTCATAAAACTGACCTCTAAGCCCCGTCCAAGGGTTCTGAATTTTCCAAATCAAAACACCAGTGTATTTGCTCCACATGCGGGAAGTCCACCCCTCTAATAGAGCTCGGTACTGAACATAGTTAACTAGCTGAGCCTGCAAAGATCATTTAGCTCAAGTTAACACAAGAAACAGAAATTGCAGTAGTCTCCTATGGTTTGGTGCACAGAAAATGTGCCTAAGAGGCCTTTCATTCTGTGGTTAGTTTGTGTGCAGAAGCTTGCTCGTAAAGATAGACTCAAGCACTGTGGTATGAATTTGGATGATGGCTCTGTCCTCTGCTCCCATTTGTTTTTCAGTTGTATCAACATTAGTAGTTTAACTCATTAGCAGTTTAATTCATTCTCTACAAGTATTTGGGCCAAGGTCTGGGGGAATACTGGCATTGGAAGCAGTACTACTGCAAATTCTGGTCTGGCGGCTGCATTTTATAAACTGGCACTGGCAGCCGCCGTTATGACACTTAATAAAGAAAAACTACAGAGTTCTCCATAAGAAATAAAAGGACCAAATGGGATTGCTCAAAACAATTGAACAAGACGTATATAAGAACTTGGAAAAAGATCAATTTAAGTTACTAAAAAAAGAATCACTACCCAAAAAAAAAAAAAAAAGGAGGAATAAGGGAGGTTTACTTTTAGACAAAAATCATCAAGGTCAGTGGGGGCTCCATACAGCAAAATCTGATCATGAACCAAGCTACGTTCACTTGGATTTGAATACAGAAAAATCTTCACCCGAAGCCAACGAGAAATAGTTGTCCGAATAATGAACAGGAAGAATCCTCGTGTCTTCACCTTCTTTATGATCCGGTTTCCAAGCATGAACTGAGAAATGCAGAAAGAATGCAACTCCAACCTCAGTCCCATTCACTTCTGTCACCCTCAAAGCATTGGCTTCGTGCTGGAAGCGCCTGAAGATCCTCCGAATTAAACCACCCTCCTTTTTTCCCTCAATTCTGCTATTTACAGGTTCAAGTGACGCCACATCAAAATCACCATCGCTATCTCTTTCAATGAATCTATTCTTGTAGAGCAGATTTTCTGAGTCTGGCTTCTTTGATGTGTTTCGCACATGCATTCGGATTTCATAGGCAGACCCGCCGATGAATACTTGGGATGTTATCTTGAGGAGCACTTTTTTCTTCCTGTATGGTTCCAATAGTTTGTAATCTCCACCCAGTAGGTACAACCAGTAAAAGTTTCTGGATAAAATGCCGTAGTCAGATATATTATATAGTTTGAGGAGAAGGAAGTAGACTGGCGTTTAATTTTTGGACTTTGGATAGTCCATCTCAAAGATGGGTACCGTTCTCTTTGATGGTACAGAGAGGTTCTCGAAAACTTCGTAGTATGGACATTTTCCTTCCAGATCCCACACCAACACTTCTATAGCTACATTAGAAAGTTCGTCTGATGTAGTGTTGACCACCTGCATGTCATAGATAATACTGGGCGATGAATCCTCCCAATCCATAACCTTTCCTAAAACAATTGCGTAAGAGGAGAAAGAAGAGAAGACAGGAGTTTTCCAACAATACTATCCTGGTTATCATTTCTAGGATCAGTTTTCTTGAACACATTATTTGGAACCTATACTGAAAACAACATTAGTACTCATCACTTTCATATCCTATTACTTTTTTTGCTGTATTTTTGAGAATATAAACATATCTTTCGTGTTTCTCGGAAATGGGTAGTTTTCCGAAAACAAGCCTCGAAAATCATCAAGCCATTTACCAATAAGTTCCCTGTGTTCTTCAAGAAGGAATCCAAAACATAACTTATGACAACTGCAAACAAGCAGGAATAATTGTAGGCTTTGAACTTATACTACCAATGACTTCCATAGTTCCATATTTGAGAAGGAAATTTCTACGGCGGTTTCTGGTTTATAGGACATTAATGCATTTTCAGTTCCCACATGTTCCTATATTTTTTGAGGCTTTGAGCTTCAGCAATCTCAACCAAACCTGTTAGAACCATTTCATTTCCTTTGTCACATTTGGAATAACTTTCTCTAATGGCAGATCTTTAGGCTTGACTTATCACATCGCGGTAACATTAACAAGGGAAGTACAATCTGTACATTCCATGACAATTCAATCAGCCATCAAAATTACTAAAATGGCACAAATTACCTGAACGAAATACGTGGCTAGATTCAGCTGGACATGGATTGCTTCAGCTGCAGATCGACAGCCATAAAACCCTGCTGTTTGGTCATGGAGATGGTCATAAAACTGACCTCTAAGCCCCGTCCACGGGTTCTGATTTTTCCAAATCAAAACACCAGTGTATTTGCTCCACATGCGGGAAGTCCACCCCTCTAATAGAGCTCGGTACTGAACATAGTTAACTAGCTGAGCCTGCAAAGATCATTTAGCTCAAGTTAACACAAGAAACAGAAATTGCAGTAGTCTCCAATGGTTTGGTGCAAAGAAAAAATGTGCCTAAGTGGTCTTTCATTCTGTGGTTAGTTTGTGTGCAGAAGCTTGCTAGTAAAGATAGACTCAAGCACTGTGGTATGAATGTGGATGATGGCTGTGTCCTCTGCTCCCATTTGTTCTTCAGTTGTATCAACATTGGTAGTTTAACTCATTCGCTACCTCGTAAGGGTGTTGAGAATTGTTTTTGCTTTTATTGCCATAAACTTTTCCAAATTTAGGCAAATAACCTTCAACTCTACAAGTATTTGGGCCAAGGTCTGGGGGGAATACTGGCATTGGAAGCAGTACTATGCAGTTATGGGTTGAGCTGGACTATTCAACATACTGCTAATTCTGGTTTGGGGGCTGCATTTTGTAAACTGGCACTAGCAGCCGCCGTTATGACACTTGATTAAAGAAAATTCCAGGATTCTCCATAAGAAATAGAAGGACCAAATGGGATTGCTCAAAACAATTGAACAAGACATAGATAAGAACTTGGAAAAAGATCAAGAACTACTACAACATATATCTTCATGTACTGGTTGGGCTATCCATCCAATAATATTCCCAATTCAAGTCTTGGAGGAAGGGCGGCTACTAGAAGAGAGGGGTTCAACCCCAGCAAAGTCCTCAGCAAAGGCGGACGTCCCATCAGGCAACCTCCTCTTGTTTGATTCCGTGCACGAGTAAGTACCCGTAAATCGTAGAGAAGACAGAGCGGGGAAAGGCCAAAAGGCGTAGTCGATGGACGGAGGAGGCTAGGTTAGCCCAAAAGATGGTTATCTGTTAGCGAAGCCTGTGCAGTTGTTTGCCAAGTTTCGTTTTGTGCTTTTGCCTAGGCTGATAGATATGTGTTTCCTGGGCCACATGTTAGGCTTGTAGCTAGGGTAAGGTTGTTTTGATGGATATTTGTTATGTTGGTGGAATAAATTTAAGTTACTGAAAAAAAGAATCACTAACCAAAAAAAAAAAGAAGAAGAGGAATAAGGGAGGTTTACTTTTAGACAAAAATCATCAAGATCAGTGGGGGTTCCATACAGCAAAATCTGATCATGAACCAAGCCTGGTTTTGAATAAGCTATGTACTTGTGGTATTCCCACATGGGGTTTGGAACTTCTTCAACATAGCCATTGGATAACTTCTTAAACAATGGAATTTGCCACCCTTCTTGAGGCATGGTTGCTCTGATAGTAGCTGCAATGGGCATCCCCACTGAGACAACCTCAGGATTGAATCCATATTTATAGAAGTCATCCTTAAAAAAGCTCTCAGGATACTGAATTTCATAAGGGCCATCACTGAAGCCTCCTTTTCCATCAGCAAAGCCATCCCACATGGATCCTTGGATGTAGATTCGCGTACCATCAAGATATTGGCTAGGATCATCCAACAATGGGAAGATATCTTCCTGTGAGTTTCCACTTTGAGTTGAGATCTGAAAATATGGATGGAGTTTCAGTTCATCTTTTAAAGCCGTGTTGATATCTTCTGGTGGAACTTGTTCATTTCCCCCCACCCAAAGAGCAAGACTAGGATGATTTCTCAGAAGCTTGACGGTGTCCCTTGCACATAGCAAGAAAAGTTCATGGTCCAGGGGACCATCTGGGTTTGATATTGGTACACCTCGTCCATCACAGTCCCCAGTTATCCAGAACTCTTCCCAAACCTACAATGGAAATCTCATAATGGATATGAACTCTGCCACACAAATTTCATGAAATGGACTTAAATAGATTCAACAGCAATACGCATGACAAAGTCCTGAAGATAAACACGATAAGAAAGCTGCCAGTTTGATGCAACCCTCCATAGAGGTTCCAGTTCAATAGGATATTTAATAGTTTGCAAACCCACAGGGAAACAGTTCATTCGGATACAAAACCAGATTTTATTCTGTAGGAACCATAAAGAACCTAGTTTAACCCACTCCATCCAGATTAGCAGAAAAAAGTTGATGGAAAATAGAATTAAATGTTTCAATCAGCAGGAAAGCACCATGTTTGCAAAAAACAAAGTACTGCGCAATAACTGTGGCAACCAGCAATACAAGAGATCGATTGAAAACTGGATCCATTATCAGATAGTAAGCAATCAAGGGGAAATTGGGTAAATAGATCGCTTATGAGGAAAAAAAAAACAAATGCACCCAGTTTAAAAAAACTTTCCAGAGGCAATAAAAAGAAAGGATGGCCCATGATCTAACAATGAAGTACAGGGCAAAGCATACATGTAGGTGATCCAGAGCCAATGGAGAACAGAATTAATTAATGGAAAGATCTTGTGATTCATTAAATGCAAGAATGGGTCACTCACAACACTAATCATTAAATGCATGACTTGTGTCACTCACTACACTAATACATGGTTTTACAACAAAATTTCAGCTGAAAACTCACAAAGTGAAACCAATGTCTCAAGAAGAACATACAAAACTAAGAAGCCAAGGACATTTTCTAAGGTGGTACGCGTCTGTTCAAACGCCAACACTGGCCAGCTTTGTATGCTTGAGGGACACACATCTCCATGATTGAGATACAAATGAGAAGAAAATACGAAGTTTGAAAAATACTTGCCAAGTTGGCATTAACAGAAGAATAATTACAAGGCACATCAATACCAATTTATCCATCCTTATTTAAACTCTTGATTCCTGAAATTTTGTGTTTCATGATTGTACTTCCATGTAGTGCAATCATAAGTGAATTGCCCCAGGCATGCACCTACCGATGCGCTCATTACTAGGTGGTTAGTCAAGGTCTATGTGGCCTTCCCCTTGAATCTCTCTCTCTCCCTCCCTCCCTCTCCCTCCCTCGCGTCAATCTCCAACAGTAATTCTTCACTTTGTTTCATTCCAATAGAATACCATTGCTAGGTGCAAGATGAAAACCTCATGCTCTAGTGTTAACACCCAGTTCAATGGAGATAAAAGCCACTTTATGCAAGTACTCTAAAAGGTTAAGTGAACCATTCAGTCCAGCCCTTCAACCAGATCCCACATTGGAGGGAAAGTAGTTGGTAATGGCTTTTCTTATCTCGTTCTCATCATTCCCCAACCACATTCAAGTAGTGCAATCATTAAAATACAGTTGAACCAGAATATCAAGGTTTTTGGCAACTTAATCTATGTATACATAGCAGAATATCAAGGTTTTTGAAAAGATTATCCATGCTTCTGTCTACGTTTTCTGGGCATTCCATAATCATCCGTTGAGATAGCTAACCTCTTTATGATGCCGGAATTAATGAAATATACCTCTTTTCATCGACCAAAGCCCAAGAACTCCTCCCAACAATTTAAGAAAACCAACCTATATAGAGAGACAAAGAGCTAACCAGCAGGCCATAAAAATCACAGTAATGATAGAACTCTGGCCTCTCAGCCAGTCCACCACCCCAACAGCGTATCATGTTGAAGTTCATGTCCGAATGAAATTTAATGTCTGTCTGATATCTTTTCTTTGAAAGCCATAGTAACCCATCTGACAATATCCAGTTACCTCCGCGGATAAAGACGGGCTGTCCATTGACCTTGAACAATCTACAAAGTAGATAAAATACATGTTACACGATAGACAAAGAATTTTCCACAGTAGTGTTCCCTCAGGAAAATAAAGTTGAAGATCTCCTACCTTCCTCCAGTTACACTATCAATTTCGCTCTCAATCTTGCGGAAACAAAAATGATGGTTCCACATATCAGACTCCCCAAATCCCTTTACCTCAACACCAATTTCAACATTGTACAGCGACTGCTTTCCCATGCCATTTGGCCACCATAAATGGGGCTTGTAGAAGAACAGCTGCAAATACAGATAATTAACATTTGAATTGGAGTATTCCGTATAGAACCAATGCAACTGGTATGCTATGTCCATGTCAAGCACGCAGGTGCAGTTAGCGACAATATATATATATACATACACACACAGAGTTAGCTTCTTATAAGGGCGCCCTTACCGTATTAAGTTGCGGACGTCCCCTTTTCTCCCCTTTCCCTACCAAATTTTGATGATCCGAGCCGCTCAATGTGTTCAGAACGTGATTTTAAGAGTACCCACGAGAAATCAACAAAAAAAAAAGACCAAGAAGGGCTTCATCCGAGCAGTTTTTATTTGAACCGTTCGATAAAAAACAAACAAAAACTGCTCGGATGAAGCCTTTCCTGGTCTTTTTTTTGTGTTGTTGATTTCTCGCGCGTACCCTTAAAATCACGTTTTAAACACATTGAGCGACTTTGATAATCGCAAATTGGTCAGGAAAGGGGCGCCCTCACTTTAATACGGTAAGGGCGCCCTTACAAGAAGTTTTGTGTGTGTTATATATATAGCAACAAGAGGAAATTCCAGGAATATTTGTTTCAGTTCATACAGTTAAGAGATAAGATGATGAGAATTGTCTATTAATTTCTGCAAAACGTGACTGACACTGACCTCAGGAAATGTATATTGAACAGATGCTCCAGGAGGGACTGACACATGCTCAGTTCGAAGATGTTCTACCAAGCAAAAACCTCCCTTAACTTCCGTTGTCACTTGGACGTTCAAAGAACACTCAGCAACCCGGGCACTTTTATTTACCAAACCAGTGGTTGCATGCAAATATACCCTCTTGTAATTGTCAAAGAATGATGAAACCAAGTGGGGATCCACTATTTTCACAGGCTGCACAGAAGAATAATGCATTGAAATTAAGAATAGGAGGTTTCTTACAAACTATTGTAAAACAATTTTAGAGTACTAGGCTTAGAAGTCACACTGAGAGTACTCTCTTTTTTTTTTGCTAAACATCAGAGTTATGCTTTTATATCTAGTTGACGGTCTTCAATACATGAAGTGATGTTCACTTTATCAGTTGCTCTAGGTGGAACAATGCTTCAGCTTGAATTGATTAGCTTGTGTAACAAGCGTAGAAGTTCAAATTAAAATAGAAAGACAGAATAACAGCATGAGCAGAGTTGTCTAATGATATTACGCATTTCAAAGTCAAATACAAACTCACCTCAGTAACAGATATTGATACCTCATCCCATATGCCAGTATTCCTATCCCTGTGGCAGTGTTTGATTGGATACTCAGTAAGTGACGCTTCCGGTTAATCAAATTATCAAACTACAAACGCCAAAATAAAAAACAAAGAGAAAGCGACAAGACCCCCTTACACACCTACACTATTGAAGAAGAAACGACAATAGTTAGTCTAAACTTACGTTCCAAAATTGATTATCTGCTATGCTCTACAAGTCATAGGACTTGGTGACAACACAGCATCAGTGCTAAACTATGTAGCACCGACACAGACACACGACACAACACGAACACCACACCAACACTTCGACACGAAATTCCAGAAAATTAAAGGCCACAACCCGTATGGTGGCACTTTCAAAAATTAAAGGCCACAACTCGTTGGGCCGGAACCGGATGGGGCCTCTTGAATTTTGATTATGCATATATCCTTGGTTTGTTTTCTTATGTTGGTTTTTTCGCGTTCAGCAACTACTTATTAAAGACATTTTAACTACTGGTATCAGTGGTATGCGCTTCGAATCTCAAGCTGAATTCAACCTGCAGCCTCCTCTCAAGCAAACACAGTTCGGTGTTGACAAAAATCGTACAAATCCATGGAAATTGTTGATCAGATAAAACACAAATGGGATTCAGCTCACATCGCAAGGTCCGAAGCACATTCCCTTGCAAACTTGAAAAATTACGTATGTTCAGTATCCGGAAAAAAAGAAATGTAACAACACCCTCAAAGCTTCACATTCTATAACTCGTGCAACAAAAACTTGAATGTTCAATGATAAATAAAAAGGAATTAGCCATACCAGCACATGCTACGGCGAGACAGTTGCAGAACAATTACCATCAATTCATAAACCAACATTTTGAACTGGACAACAGACATAGCATATCCTCCACTGGAATCGTCATCCCTATCCTCCATATGGTCAATATACAGAAAAAGAGTGCAGCCCCAAAAATTTTACAGAACAGAAAAGAATAAACAAAAAAAAAAAGAGTCAAACAACGGTGACCATCACACAATAATGCCAGTGTACTTTATACACTTGACTCTGGAACAAACTCCTCAGAGATGCACCTTCTATAACTGTAACTCAATATTCATACTCCAAAACCAATATAGCATCCAGAGTACTCACTATCCAGGTATCTCACCTTCCTCTAACTCCTCATCCTCTACTGGGATGCCTCTGCTGAAATCCCGGTTGTCCCTTCTTTCCACTGGTCCCACTTCCTCAGGAAACATACCTTCCCAATCAAGAAAGTCATCAGGATTAGTTTGTGCAATAAGATCCGAGTATGCATCAATCAACCCTTGCTCAAAATCAAAATCCGTGTCCTCAAACACTCCTGCGTTCGTGGTCTTGGTGCTGGAGCAGTATAAATTATCCTGTGCTTCATGGGCTTGAGTCTCTAACAATGGCGTGTCTAGTTTTTCATGGAATTCCTTCTCAATTACCTTGTCTTTACTGGGGATGGAACACTTCATGAGATCCAAAACCTGAGGATTTGGAGAGGGGTCATCTTCTATCTCCTCCTCCCTAAAGGTCACCCCCTTTGGACTTGGGTGATTACTACTGAGAGACTGCTTGTTCTCTATTCTCTGAGGAATGGCATCCTTGATGACTTCAAAATCGCAAGGGTGTGAAGGAAGAAAAACATGAATTACGGGATACTCCAAAATAACCAAATTTTCAAGTTGTTGGCGGATTGGAGCCTTTATGTCCAACTCCCAGAAAGGTGATTTAGGACCCTGCAGTAATAGGACTTTTTTGTGAGATTAGATAAGATATGACTAATAGGCAAATGTAATATTAAAAGGGCAAATTGAGTAGGAGGACATACTATAAGAGTTTTTGCTATAATAAGGACATAAAGTCTAAAGGACATTCTGTCCAGGATTTACAAAAAAACCCCTCCCAAGGTTGACTGGTGTTGACCAAGGTTGACCGGCGTTGACCAAGGTTGACCGGCGTTGAAAGTGCCTAAAATCCTAGGGTACCCTATGAAAGTGCCTAAAACCTTAGGGTACCCTATAGATGAAAGTGCCTAAAACCCTAGGGTACCCCATGAAAGTGCCTAAACCGCTAAAACCCTATAATAGGAAAGTGCACCCTAAAACCCTATGAAAGTGCCTAAAAACCCTAGGGTACCCTATGAAAGTGCCTAAAACCCTAGGGTACCCTATGAAAGTGCAACAAGATCGAAAAACACGAAAAAAATACATATTTTGTGTTAGCCAAACAAGGCCCTTGTCTCATTTAAGACAATTTAAATGAAAAAAGACATTTTTTGTGTTAGCCAAACAAAGCCCTTGTCTCATTAAAGGCAATTTTGTCTTTTCACGGACTCTAGACTCTAAAATATTTTTATTAATGGACTCTACACATCACAGAAACTTAGGCTGGACTAAAGCTCCTATAGGGTTATTTCATTTGGACTTTAGACTAATATGCTGATACTAAAAATGGAAACTCCACCTCAAAGAAAGGATAGGATTTACTCAATTCAAAGAGGTTGATGGCGATCACCAATCCAGGCAATTAAGCAAGTACAGAACTAACCAATATCATCATCAGCTCAAATTGCAGAAACTCTCAACCTTAATTTTAACAAAATAGCTAGACGCAACAGAACTTTTTTCCCTCCTCTCTTTTTCTTGTTATTATGGAGCTTTATCCACGCTAAATAGCTGGGGAGATGACCCCATTTCAAAACGATTTTAGTACATAAATAACAAGCTAGTTCTGCTCGCATTGAACTTCCATGCTTCAGTAATAGACAAATTTTAAATGCCAACACAAACTGATGCAAATTTTGAATGAGCAAAAGTAAAGCTTGGGCCCAACCCAATTCATTGCATTTCTTGTAAGATTAGCAGATAGGGAGGAGGGCTTTGGTGTTGAACAAATGGAAGCTTCTTTATTACTCCCTCCATCCTGCAAAGATGATCCAGTACTCCATTTAGGGATGTCTCAGAAAGATTGTCCATTTTAAAAAGTTTCAAAAAAAAGTAACACAGCGTTCTCATTTTGCACGCATTTTCTCTAACCTTATATAAGTTAGGATTTCAAGAAGCATTCCAGCAAGGAGGAAATTAGAAAGTTAACAAAAGTACAATGTAATAAATTCATAATTATGTTCCTTTAAATAGTACCCAGATTGCTTATTTGAGGATAAGCTAAGACTCCTATAGGGGTTAACCCACCCCATCATTAAGTTATCCCACATGCCCCTCAAACCTCTCCAAAGAGTCCAAACCCTTTTGTGATCTCATTGCAAGGGACAACTAAGTAAACGCTCACAATATCTCTTTAGCCACCCACTCTTATAGATCCATTTCAACTACCAAACAAACCCTTTCTTAGCTAATCCCTCATTCTTAACTAATTCCCCCCAACATATCCACCCTACTTTCATATCCCAAAACCTTACCCAACCGCCAAGCGAGCCGTAATGGAGAACTGAATCTGGTGACTGGTTTTTGCTCTTCACAATGGCAACATATCAAAAAATATATCCAAGTATCACTACAAAGAAAAGTTGGGGAAAGGAAAAAGAGACCTTCGGATATTTACGGATGAAAATTTTGAGTGAGTCTAGAGGCTCCTCACAGAACTGCTTCAGCTTGTGATTCCACGGACTGGGTTTTAAATGGTTCTCAATCACTGAGCAGAGACTTTTACTTTCATCGACTCTGCAACAAAGTAACATGCATGACGTCAAAGAGAATGCATAACGACCCTGCATTAATGAGAAGTGAAATACTGGCAGATTACTCAGAAACAATGAAACAGTAGGATAACATCTCAAATGCAAATGAATACAACTCACCCATGGTCAATCAACACAACGTCTGTTGCATGAAACCTCCACTCAATTGACCAGGAGATGAACTTCTTCCTGAAATACAGTTCAAGAAATTTATCCTCTTTCTCATTACACTGACAAAAAAAAAGTTATAAAACCTAGTACAGGGGGCAAGGCAGGAGCTATAGAAAAAAAGAAATAACACTCCAATATAGCATGGTAACATCCCCACTATTGTCCAATACTAAGGTGAAATGAGTATAAAGTAATAATTCAAGTTGATGGATAGTGTGGCGTTCTCTCTCTTTCTTCTTTTCCTTTCGCCCCAGAGGTACGAGATCTTTTTTTAAATCGGCAAAGAAAATTTCATTCATCATAAGTGATAAAAAATGAAATTGAATAGAACAGAAAGGTACGGTCTTTTTTAAAAGATGTATACAGGCAGGAGAATAATTACTTTGCTTCTTCTGGAACAAAAAGCCTCTCCTGCACTAAAGGTGCGCAACAAGCAAAGCCATAAGAATAGAATCACAGAAAACATCAATATATAAGAAACCTACCTCCTTTTTGTAGGCTGTAACTTCATTAATGAGGAAGTTACACTCTTAGAAAATCGGGGAGAGAGAGAGAGAGCACTTTGGAGACAAGATGGAAAAGTATTAAAGAGCAAGGAGGCAGACATAAAAATTTCTAGGGCTGAGTACAACTTTTGAATAACTGCTATTGACTAATTAATAGACAGCGAGTACAGCTCACTGCTTGCATAACCACAGCTCACTGTTTTTGTTTGGGGTCCGACTCCAACCCGTGTACCATCAATTCCAATGTTGGGATAGTCCATACTGAGCCTTGCCCTGGCTTAAATTGGGCCTTGGGCCACCTACTAGTGGACAGTGAGATTGGTCCTCTCAATTAGCCGGCTTGTTGAGCCAGAACCGGATACCGAGTTATAAAAAAAAAAAAAACAAATCTTGAAGGACTGACGGGGTATCAAATCCAGAAAATTACAATTTCCCAATGAACAGCACATCAGAAGCTCATGTCTGTATCAACAACATAATGGTTATCTAACAAAATTCAGAAAAGCAAACATCAAATTCCAAAAAATCAATGCATATAACAATGAGTAAGCAGAAAGAACTAAGATCCATATAGTCAATTCATGGTGACAACCTTCATTAAAAAGATAACGACCTGTTGTTGTAATACGATTGATTTGTCTCTCTCTTTGACATTCCACTTGGAAGAAACAGGAGTTTAGTCCTCCGACTTGCTGCAGCACTCCGAAGGCTTTTTAGAGGGAAAGGAAGCCTAAAATGAGGATATCCACCCAGTTTAAGTCTCATTCTCTGAGCAGAGTCGGCTACCCTCTTTACATCCTCAAGCATGTTATAATCTACGCGTAGAAGAAGTTCTTCAAAAATAGTGCAAGTTGAATTCAAACCAGAAGATACTGGCAAACTTCCTCCCGAAAAATACATTTCACCCATATGAGATCTTTAACACTTCACAAAAGATATCAAAGGGAGACCACAAAGCAAATTTCTCAAGCAATCATATACTCTCAACGAAAAAAATCTTCAACCCAATAACGAAATTCAGAATATAAAGACAAAAAAACAACCTAAATGCCGCATTACACATTATTCAGTCTGCTCCTTCCATAATGGTTTCTATGGCAGGGGTGCTGTGCCCTTTTTCTCAAAAGGGTTTGTGGAACAGGGATCCTCCAAGACTTTTTTCTTGGGTCAAAGTTAGAAAAGGCCATAGCTTATCGTTGGTTGGTGTTGCATGCCTAAGAAGGAGGGGGAGGGGGGGGGAACCCGTGAATCATCTTTGATGCATTATACAGCTACTAGCGACTTGTGGAACCTGATCTGCTCTAACTTTTGGCATATTTTGTGGATTGTGACGTCGTAAGTGGCAGACAGCGTGAAGTGCCAGGCCGACCACAGCCTTGTACGTATTATGGGGGTTTTGGAGCAGAATAGGAGGTCCTTCCGTAACTAATGTATAGCTAATTGATAGGAGTATGATCAACTTCTGATATGTAGTAAAAAAAGGCAGTAAGAACTAAGAAGTCTTGTATCCACGATTGTATTTTCTTAGAAGCTTAAGGAAAGAATCATATCTCATCCTACTGGGTTTCATCTCTTAAGAAAGGTCTATCGGTGAGAAGCTATCATGATAGTGTTGAGCTCCTTCTCAGGTAACAAAAGACTCGTTTACAAAAATCCAAAAGCATAAAAGGGGTTAATGAATTTAAAGAACAACTAATGAATACCCACAAACAACGACCAAGGAAGAAACTTGAGTAATGGTGAATAGGGTGTCACTGTGTCAGCTTTTGGAACAAAATTAGCTGATTGAGGAGAGAGAAATGGAAGTACCGGAAAGGAGGAGATTATCATCGAAGTGAGAGAGAGGGACAAACTGAGTCTGCTGCCGCTTGCCCGTGCACCCAGTGCGTTGTTTGTGAGCTTTGACACAGGGAAGACTACAAGAGCGTGTAGAGCAACCGGGGCATTTGTACTTTGACGGTTTCAACTTGCACTCTTCGCATAGAGGTTTGGCGTTTGGGTTTGTGGAAGATGGCTCGTCTGGTTCGTCCATGAGGGAGAGAGAGATAGAGAGCGCGGCTGCTTAGGGTTTAAGTTTAAACGATCAGTTTGGATTGGGGAAAGGCCGGTGAATGTAAAAGGAACCTTGCTACTGGTACAGAAATCTGTGCACAGATTGTGCACAGATTTTTTTGTGGGGCCCACTACGGGTCCCACACAAGTTATCCAAGCCGTTTATTATGTTTAAAACATTTTTCCAAGTGCTCTCGCGAATAATCAGCTCAATCCGATGCAGTCGGCACTTTTGTAGACAAAATGGGTGGTATGAACTATGAAGGTATGAATCGGAATCCACTTATTAACTTAGTATTAAGAGAAAGACTGTGCCTAAATTAGGGGATTTTGCCTAGCACATGTGTCTAATTGAAATAAAGTTAAGTTCGTATACTTATGAGACGTTGGTTCCAAAATTCAAGTGTCATTTTAAAATTTTTCCCATTTGAAATGATCTTCGTTTTTACTTAGCAAGTTAGAGTTGCAAATGAACACGAGCGGCTCGAAGATGACAATTTGCTCATTTAATGGGTATTCTATGATCCAATAAGGAAATGAGCTGCAGATGGTATAATGAGAGAAACATTATCCGAGCTGATGGTCAGTGGCGGACGCACAATTTGTGTTCAGCAGGGGACCCGAATTACGTCTATTTTCAAACTCATAATGAAAAATATACATAGTTACTTGTGAGGTCCGAAGAAAAGAATGTTGTGTATATGTGCGTAGCCATCATTTAGTTTTATACAAGCAACCAAAAAATGATTGATAATTTGAAATTTTATGAATTTTGACCCTATATATAAAAAAAATTTCCACTCAAAGAACTTGCAGGAGCCAATCCCATGTAAGTTTTAGCCTAAAAATTGATATGCAGAAATATTAGGAGGTGTGCAGGGGCCCGGGTCCCCTTGTGACCGTTCCTTTGAAGATAATTATTACTTTTTGTATTTACAGATTTATGTAGGTTTTATTTGTTTGAATACAAGAATATTAAAATACTAAATAAGAAAATAATATTTTTATTTTTTTTATATCCTTTCTTTTTATCTTTTGAACTCTTGTCACTTATCAATATTTTATTTTCTTATCAAAACTTTCTCAAGAGAAAAAAAAGTGGTGCAAATTCTAACAGTGAATGAAGACCAGATCATTATCCACCCCAGCCACATTTCCAATTTTGATTTTTATGCTCCGACTCCCTCACGATAAGGAACGGGGACTATGCATTTCGCATTCAACCTTCCATGCATTTTGCTGATAAATTTAAAATTGTTCAAGAACCATGCAAAATTATTTTCAGCATTTTATCCTTTATGTTTTCCCCATTTTTTTGCTTTGTAAAATTGTTCAAGAACCATGCAAAATTATTTTAACCTCATGCGATTGTACATGGGGTAATGAATTGATCTCATATGCAAATAAATTCAATACACTTCCTGCCTTAAAAGATCATTATTCCTCAACAACAACAAAAAAAAGGATCATTAAAAAAATATAAGCAAACAAATATAGTTAAAACACTATCGGCAAACAAAAATAAGCTTGAGAAATTTCGCACTGCTCTTGGAAAGTAAAAATGATCATTTTACTGATAAATTTAAAACGTGGCAGAGAAATTCACCGGTCACCTCAAGTATATTTCTCAGCAGCAAGATAAATAAATATTCATCGACGTCCAGACATGTTTATTCTCACTTTCAAACAAGTTTTTGCGAAGAGTAAATATTACAAGCTCAAATCAAGTAAAACCAGGTAAATAAATTTGCAAGAAGTACGACAATTCTGTAGAGAACGGAATAATACAGTTCCTTGAAACATATGAAGGGAAGTATACCATTTTGAGTTTTGATTGGGCCAAGTACCGGCCATGAGCTTCGAGAAGGCTTGTCACTGATGACTCGCTTTCTCGTGTTTTCGTCACAGGTTCAGATAATGAATCATGTGGTCTCTCATAAGACTACGTGGTTCATTTTTACTTTTATCACAGAGAGTACTTAAAACTTACATACAAAGTACACGCAATGTGGAGCATTGCAAACAGACAGCAACTTCATGCTTGGGGAGTAAGTGATTCAGTTGAAGCCAAAGGTATATGTAAAGTTATCCAAATTCACTGACAGGTATTTCAGCAAGTGCTAGATCCAATAAGGATTCAGACTTTATAACCCTATTAATTCCCACCGTGGGAGTGCTCAAGAGTCGGTTGGCATCTCGCACAAGCTCAGAGAATGGTATGCCCAGTATGGATATTCCACCCACGAACTGTAACCCGTGGGGTAACACCCGGAGGGACCTCAAATGAAAGATTGACAAGCATCTCTTCACCCGGAGCCAACGAGAAATAGTTGTCCGAATAATGAACAGGAAGAATCCTCGTGTCTTCACCTTCTTTATGATCCGGTTTCCAAGCATGAACTGAGAAATGCAGAAAGAATGCAACTCCAACCTCAGTCCCATTCACTTCTGTCACCCTCAAAGCATTGGCTTCGCCACCCTCCTTTTTTTCCTCAATTCTGCTATTTACAGCTTCAAGTGATGCCACATCAAAATCACCATCGCTATCTCTTTCAATGAATCTATTCTTGTAGAGCAGATTGTTTGAGTCTGGCTTCTTTGATGTGTTTCGCACATGCATTCGGATTTCATGGGCAGATCCATCGATGAATACTTCGGATGTTATCTTGAGGGGCACTTTTTTCTTCTTGTATGGTTCCAATAGTTTGTAATCTCCACCCGGTAGGTACAACCAGTAAAAGTTCCTGGATAAAATGCCGTAGTCGGGTATGTTATATAGTTTGAGGAGAAGGAAGTAGACTGGCGTTTGATTATTGGACTTTGGATAGTCCATCTCAAAGATGGGTACCGTTCTCTTAGATGGTATAGTGAGGTTCTCGAAAACTTTGTAGTATAGACAATTTCCTTCCAGATCCCACTCCGACACTTCAATAGCTACATTAGAAAGTTCGTCTGATGTAGTGTTGACTACCTGCATGTCATATAGATAATACAGGGCGATGAATCCTCCCAATCCATAACCTTTCCTAAAAAATTTGCGTAAGAGGAGAAAGAAGAGAAGACAGGAGTTTTCCAACAATAATAACCTGGTTACCATATCTAAGATCAGTTTTCTTGAACACATTATTTGGAACCTATACTGAAAACAACAATAGTACTCATCACTTTCATATCTCTATTATTACTTTTTTTTGAGAATATAAACATATCTTTTCGTGTTTCTCGAAAATGGGTAATTTTCTGAAAACAAGCCTCGAAAATCATCAAGACATCAACCAAAAAGTTCTGTGTGTTTTTCAAGAATGAATCCAAAACATAACTTGTGACAACTGCAACCAAGCAGGAATAATTGTAGGCTTTGAACTTGTACTGCCAATGAATTCCATAGTTCCATATTTGAGAGGGAAATTTCTATTGCGGGTTATTTTCTGGTTTATAAGACATTAATGCATTTTCAGTTCCCACGTGTTCCTATATTATTTGAGCTTCTGCAATCTCAACAAAAACCTGTTAGAACCATTTCATTTCCTTTGTCACATTTGGTATAACTTTCTCTAATGGCAGATCTTTAGGCTTGACTTATCACATCGCGGTAACATTAACAAGGGAAGTACAATCCGTACATTCCATGACAATTCAATCAGCCATCAAAATTACTAAAATGGCACAAATTACCTCAACGAAATACGTGGCTAGATTCAGCTGGACATGGATTGGTTCAGCTGCAGATCGACAGCCATAAAACCCTGCTGTTTGGTCATGGAGATGGTCATAAAACTGACCTCTAAGCCCCGTCCAAGGGTTCTGATTTTTCCAAATCAAAACACCAGTGTATTTGCTCCACATGCGGGAAGTCCACCCCTCTAATAGAGCTCGGTACTGAACATAGTTAACTAGCTGAGCCTGCAAAGATCATTTAGCTCAAGTTAACACAAGAAACAGAAATTGCAGTAGTCTCCTATGGTTTGGTGCAAGGAAAATGTGCCTAAGTGGCCTTTCATTCTGTGTTAGTTTGTGTGCAGAAGCTTGCTAGTAAAGATAGACTCAAGCACTGTGGTATGAATTTGGATGATGGCTCTGTCCTCTGCTCCCATTTGTTTTTCAGTTGTATCAACATTAGTAGTTTAACTCATTAGTAGTTTAACTCATTAGCAGTTTAACTCATTCTCTACAAGTATTTGGGCCAAGGTCTGGGGGAATACTGGCATTGGAAGCAGTACTACTGCAATAATTCTGGTCTGGGGGCTGCATTTTATAAACTGGCACTGGCAGCCGCCGTTATGACACTTAACAGAGAAAAACTCCAGAATTCTAAAATAAAAGGACCAAATGGGATTGCTCAAAACAATTGAACAAGACGTAGATAAGAACTTGGAAAAAGATCAATTTAAGTTACTAAAAAAAGAATCACTACCCAAAAAAAGAAAAGAGGGCAAGGTTGTTTTGATGGATATTGGTTATGTTTGTGCAATAAATTGAAGTTACGAAAAAGAATCACTACCCAAAAAAAAAAAAAGAGGAATAAGGGAGGTTTACTTTTAGACAAAAATCATCAAGGTCAGTGGGGGCTCCATACAGCAAAATCTGATCATGAACCAAGCCTGGTTTTGAATAAGCTATGTACTTGTGGTATTCCCACATGGGGTTTGGAACTTCTTCAACATAGTCATTGGATAACTTCTTAAACAATGGAATTTGCCACCCTTCTGGAGGCATGGTTGCTCTGATAGTAGCTGCAACGGGCATCCCCACTGAGCCAACCTCAGGATTGAATCCATATTTATAGAAGTCATCCTTAAAAAAGCTCTCAGGATACTGAATTTCATAAGGGCCATCACTGAAGTCTCCTTTTCCGTCAGCAAAGCCATCCCACATGGATCCTTGGATGTAGATTCGCGTACCGTCAAGATATTGGCTAGGATCATCCAACAATGGGAAGATATCTTCCTGTGAGTTTCCACTTTGAGTTGAGATCTGAAAATATGGATGGAGTTTCAGTTCATCTTTTAAAGCAGTGTTGATATCTTCTGGTGGAACTTGTTCATTTCCCCCCACCCAAAGAGCAAGACTAGGATGATTTCTCAGAAGCTTGACGGTGTCCCTTGCACATAGCAAGAAAAGCTCATGGTCCAGGGGACCATCTGGGTTTGATATTGGTACACCTCGTCCATCACAGTCCCCAGTTATCCAGAACTCTTGCCAAACCTACAATGGAAATCTCATAATGGATATGAACTCTGCCACACAAATTTCATGAAATGGACTTAAATAGATTCAACAGCAATATGCATGACAAAGTCCTGAAGATAAACACGATAAGAAAGCTGCCAGTTTGATGCAAACCTCCATAGAGGTTCCAATTCGATAGGATATTTAATAGTTTGCAAACCTTCAGGGAAAACTGTTCATTCGGACACAAAACCAGATTTTATTCTGTAGGAACCATAAAGAACCTAGTTTAACCCACTCCATCCAGATTTATGAAAAATATAATTAAATCTTACAATCAGCAGGAAAGAACCATGTTTGCAAAAATCAGAGTACTGCGCAATAATTGTGGCAACCGGCAATACAAGAGAAGATCTATTGAAAACTGGATCCATTATCAGATCGTAAGCAATCAACGGGAAATTGGGTAACATAGATCGCTCGTGAGAGGAATAAAAAAACAATAATTGCACCGAGTCTAAATTAACTTCCAGAGGGAATAAAAAGAAAGGATGGCCCATGATCTAAAAATGAAGTACAGGGCAAAGCATAGACGTAGGTGATCCAGAGCCAATGGAGAACAGAATTGATTCAATTGACAGATCTTGTGCTTCATTAAATACATGAATTGTGTCACTCACTACACTAATACATGGTTTTACAACAACGTTTCAGCTGAAAACTCACAAAGTGAAACCAATGTTTCAAGAAGAACATACAAAACTAAGAAGCCAAGGACATTTTCTAAGGTGGTAAGCGTCTGTTCGGACGCCAACACTGGTCAGCTTTGTATGCTTGAGGGACACACATATCCATGATGGAGATACAAATGAGAAGAAAAATACGAAGTTTGAAAAATACTTGCCAAGTTGGCATTAACTGAAGAATAATTACAAGGCACATCAATACCAATTTATCCGTCCTTATTTAAACTCTTGATTCCTGAAATTTTGTGTTTCATGATTGTACTTCCATGTAGTGCAATCATAAGTGGATTGCCCCAGGCACACACCTACTGATGCACTCATTACTAGGTGGTTAGGCAAGGTCTACATGGCCTTTCCTTGAATTTCTCTCCCTCTCCCTCTCCCCCCTCAGGTCAATCTCCAACAGTAATTCTTCACTTTGTTCATTCCAATAAAATACCATTGCTAGGTGCAAGATGAAAACCTCATGCTCTAGTGTTAACACCCAGTTCAATGGAGATAAAAGCCACTTTGTGCAAGTGAACCATTCAGTCCAGCCCTTCAACTAGATCCCACATTGGAGGGAAAGTTGTTGGCAATGACTTTTCTTATCTCATTCTCATCATTCCCCAACTAGATTCAAGTAGTGCAATCAATAAAATACAGTTGAACCAGAACATCAAGGTTTTTGAAAAGATTATCCATGCTTCTGTGTACATTTTCTGGGCTTTCCATAATCATCCGTTGAGATAGCTAATCTCTTTATGATGCAGGAATTAATGAAATGTCCCTCTTTTCATCGATCGAAGCCCAAGAACTCCTCCCAAAAACTTAAGAAAACCAACCTATATAGAGAGACAGAGGGCTAACCAGCAGGCCATAAATATCACAGTAATGATAAAACTCTGGCCTCTCAGCCAGTCCACCACCCCAACAGCGTATCATGTTGAAGTTCATGTCTGAATGAAATTTAATGTCTGTCTGATATCTTTTCTTTGAAAGCCGTAGTAACCCATCTGACAATATCCAGTTACCTCCGCGGATAAAGACGGGCTGTCCATTGACCTTGAACAATCTACAAAGTAGAAAAAATACTGTACATGTTACACGATAGATGAAGAATTTCCCACAGTAGTGTTCCCTCAGGAAAATAAAGTTAAAGATGTTCTACCTTCCTCCAGTTACACTATCAATATTGCTCTCAATCTTGCGGAAACCAAAATGATGGTTCCACATATCAGACTCCCCAAATCCCTTTACCTCAACACCAATTTCAACATTGTACAGCGACTGCTTTCCCATGCCATTTGGCCACCATAAATGGGGCTTGTAGAAGGACAGCTGCAAATACAGATAATTAACATTTGAACTGGAGTATTCAGTATAGAACCTATACAACTTGTATGCATAACAGTTCTATGTCCATGTCAAGCACACAGGTGCAGTTAGCGACAACATATATATATGTAACTACAGCAACGAGAAGAAATTCCAGGAATATTTGTTTCAGTTCATATAGGTAAGAGATAAGATGATGAGAATTGTCTATTAATTTCTGCAAAGCATGCCAGACACTGACCTTAGGAAATGTATATTGAACAGATGCTCCAGGAGGGACTGACACATGCTCCGTTCGAAGATGTTCTACCAAGCAAAAACCTCCCTTAACTTCCGTTGTCACTAGGACGTTCAAAGAACACTCAGCAACCCGGGCACTTTTATTTACCAAACCAGTGGTTACATGCAAATATACCCTCTTGTAACTGTCAAAGAATGATGAGACCAAGTGGGGATCCACTATTTTCACTGGCTGCACAGAACAATAATGCATTGAAATTAATAAGAGGAGGTTTCTTACAAACTATTGTAAACCAATTTTAGAGTAGGAACCACTAGGCTTAGAAGTCACATTGAGATTACTCATTGAATTTTTTTAAACAACAGAGTTGTGCCTTTATATCTAGTTGATGGTCTTCCATACATGAAGTGGTGTTCACTTTATCAATTGCTCTAGGTGAAACAGTGCTTCAGCTTGAATTGATTAGATTAGCTTGTGTAACAAGCATAGAAGTTCAATTTAAAATAGAAAGAATAACAGCATAACCAGGGTTGTCTAATTATATTAAGCATTTGAAAGTTAAATACAAACTCACCCCAGTAACAGATATTGATACCTCATCCCATATGCCAGTATTCCTATCCCTGTGGCAGTATTAGATTGATACCCAGTAAGTGACGCTTCCAGTTAATCAAACTACAAACACCAAAATAAAAAAGGCAAAGTTCTTTTTGACCCCATGTGGTTTGGGTCATGTGCGGATATACCCCCTATGGTTCAAAGTGTGCAATAAAACCCTTGTGGTTTGTGAAGTGTGCACATAACACCCAATTCCGTCCATAGTAACGTCAAGTGTGACGGACGCGCATCAAAAGTCCAATATGCCCTCATCTTCTCCTTTGAATCTAACCAATCCACCCCATGTACTAAAAATTGGATCTTAACCATTGATATTATAGAGTTTGACGAGTACTACATCCATACCAAAATTCAAGTCGATCAAAAAATGAAAACTCATGGTCAAATCGATTTATTATGAAGGAAAATTTCAAATTTAAATTTATCATTCATCTTAACAAGAATTAGATCACTGAGTTATTGATATCTAATCAAGTTGATTTTTTATAGAGATGCTCTCTAATATGATTAATACAATATGAACGGCTCGGACTAGATTTTGGTTAGATTCAAGAAACGTGTGAGATACACCTCCGTTAAAATAGACGGAATTGGGCGTTATGTGCACACTTCACAAACCACAGGGGTGTTATTGCACACTTTTGAACCATAAGAGGTGTATCCACACATGGCCCAAACCACAAGGGTTCAAAGTGGACTTTGCCCAATAAAAAACAAAGCGAAAGTGACAAGACCCCCTCACACACCTACACTGTTAAAGAAGAAACAACAATAGTTAGTCTAAACTTAAGTTCCAAAACAGATTATCCGCTACACTCTACAAGTCATAGGACTTGGTGACAACACATCTAGGACTTGGTGACAACACATCATCAATGCCATAAACTATGTAGCACCGACACAGACATGCGACACAACACAAACACCACACCAACACTTCAACACGGAATTTCAGAAAATTAAAGGCCACAACCCGTATGGTGACACTTACAAAAAATATATATGTGCAGTACCATATCTATCAAAAATTAAAAATAAGGTTCTAAATTCGACGTATGTAACAGTTATCACTATGCAACCATATATCATACTATCTTTGCAATAAATAAGCAGACAAAGTCACCACCTTGCCACAAAATAGACCTGAAACATCATTTTAGTAACAACATTTCATCATCCTCCACACAAAAAAATCAAACTTTCCAAAGTTTTAATTAGAGTCTACTATTGCATTTAACAACCCCGTCCTGATTTGCGATCCCGAGAGTGTCCGGAGCAATTTTAGAGTGACCCCGGAGTGTCCAAATAGAAAACGTTGAGAAAAATAGGACAATTTGGATTCAAGTGTTGGACACGCATCAAGAGGGTGTCGGTGTCCCCAACAGGTATCCAACACCATTACATGACCTTCAACAAAGTGCCCGTGCTACATAGGCTATAAATTACCTTATAGGAGTCATCCAGTCCCATCCTTCGACATATTGGGCAGCAACATCTTTCCCAATCTGAAGTAAACAGAAGATGAAATGAAAACGTGGTCCATGAACCAAAACAAGATGGAGAGAATAGAGAACCTAATAATGTATGATGATATTTACGTAGAACTGTGCTTTGTATTGTGTCCAGTGGGATATACAAGTAAATGCATATGAACTCACAAATGAAATCATCAATGTGGGCTGGACAAACGAAAAAAAGTTCTTGACCAAAAATATAGTCTTCTGAATGTCAAGAGAGCAACTCTACCCCAACAGAAGCACCTCAGTCATCAGTTAAACTAGGTATCAGGAAATGTGAACATTACCTCATGGTCACCACCTTGACCCCCCTCAGGAGGAATCCTACCAGGGTGATCAGGAGGGTAAACTAGGACCGCAAGCAAATTTTCACCATCAGGATGCACAATATCTGTGACATCAAGAGAATGTCTTCGAAACATCCCCTTCGGCAGGACTTCTTTATGGCCATTCAAATATACCTCCGCAGAATAATTGATTGCCCGGAAATTCAGATCCACGTGCTGGTTTCCTGACTGAATAAGGTAAGTAAATTGAAAGCGTCATACACGAAAAAACAATGATATAATAATAGATACTCCCTCCGTCCCATAATATTTGTCCGGTCCGCAAAACAAGGACGTAAAAATAATATGTTTTTTGCAAGAAAAATTCAAATTTTTTTCAACAATTCATTAGATATCGATGAGTTTTTGTAATTTATGAAAAAAGTTTGAATTTTTTATTGAAAGAAATGCATTATTTTTTAGTCCTCGTTTTGCGGACCGGACAAATATTATGGGACGGAGGGAGTACAAAGTAAATCAGCGTAACTTTTAGAAAATAGACAAACTAAAAAAAAGAATCAGGAACTGTCAACAATGAACCCTACTATGGGAACCGACATAATGTGCACCAACCATGCACAGACGGCACGCGGGGCCCACTCCAGGTCCCGCACGAATAATCCGAGCCGTTCAATAATTTTAAAACAATTTTTTGTAAGACCGATAGAGAAATCAGCTCAATCCCGATATACAATCCCGATGTGTGTAGGTGCTTGATCAAATCTTCCAATTTTTCATTGAGATTTCAGGACTCAGGCCACTTGAAAAATTGTTTTCAAATTATTGAACGGCTCGGATTATCCATGCGGGACCCGGAGTGGGCCCAGCGTGCCATCTGTGCAAGGGCGATGCCCATTAGGTCGGTTCCCATAGCTTTTTCGGTCAACAATAGACATGCAAGCTGGAGAACCTGACCTCAATTGTAGTTAACTAGAAAATCAAAACTGCAGAATCAAAACAGATAATGTACCCAAAGAACTAACATCATCCAATGTTGCTTTTTCTAAAGCTTGAGCTCCTGTAAACTACTTGTTCATCTATCAAAATAAAACTTATTCCCCTCCCCAATCTTCAAACACGAGTCATGAGACCTTTTATAGGGAACTGACTTACCATGCCTCACTAAACCACTGATCAAAACATTTAGTGCACTTAAATGGAGTCTAAATCCTTATATTGTCAACTAAGTAAAATTGTACGAAACTACTCTCCAAATATAAAAGAATAAGAGATGGGAAGCATGTACATCTTCCAACACCTAACAGTACATTACAAAACTACTTATGAAGAAGATTAGCCACCCTTTGGGCCATAGAATGCCACGCTTTGTTCAGATAGGATAGGATCATCCAGTTCTTTATGGTTTGGGAAGTTGTCTCTAGCATGCATCTTGGCTCCCGAGACTCTTTCATAAAATTCCAACAATTAGTCCCGCTCTTCAAAAGCCCACAGGAAGAGAGTTAAAGCTAGTGAATTAGATGAAATTCGAGTTATTCCATGGAATAACACTATTGAATTCGTCACTTCAACCACCTATCTCTTCTTCTAAAGGTGATGTCCCCGGCCAGATTTTTCCTCCATACAATCTTTATTAATAGGTCTACAAATAAAAGGTTAAAGCACATCAAGGTTAACCGATTTCCACAAAAAGGATGAGTACAACAGCTCAAACTCCATATTGCCAGCCAGCTGGAAAACTCGGCATATGAAAGTATTGCTCTTAAGCACGCAGTTTTTTGGGATTCTCACTTATGATCTTGCTAACTCCATTGGCAGCACAGTTGAGAAAGAATGCTCAAGAAAGGAATAGACTACATAGTTGCATGAGAAATGCTGCATCTGTCTTCAAAAGAAAAATGTAACAGCTACTGTATACACAACAATCAGTTGTTACAATAAGGGAAAACACAGCAGGTACTAAGTTACCTTGACTGCTTATCCTTCTCATCACCATGGTAAATATACGAACGACATTGACACGATCCCGTAAATTCCCACCATTGAAGTGAAAAAGAGAGAGACAGTGCCATCAAACAAGCAACAGAACAGAAGATGTGGTATGTGTCAAAAATCTAGCCAGCCTCAACAAAATCAAGCAAAGAAGAATACCCTCAACGGATATCAACTACATCACAGGCAAATCCTGTAAGGAAACATTCTTTCTGTCTAAGTAAACTCCTTAGGCAAACTGATTGCAGATACGCCTGTTTGATGCTTGTGTAGATTCTGTAGAATATTTGCAAGCAAAACCAGACATACGAGTACAAAGTACGACATACCAGCTTACAATGGAAAGTTGTGAAGAACCAAAAAGTGTAGTATTCCCTCCCAGAATCAGCAATGTCTATGATTGACTCATTTTCCAACCCGTAGAAAGGATCTGGCACGAGATTGTTTTTTACCAGGGTTGCCAAAACACTGTCAACGAAATCACCAGCCAAATCAATGAACAAATGGGGAAAGACAAATATTGTAAATGTTTCTTGATACATGTGCATAATATCACCGCAAGCTTAAACCGAGACAAGTGCTTACTGAATCTGGATCACGGCTTCACCTTTCATGTCCTCATTTGGGTCACGTGAATAGAGGTTCATAAAATTTTGCTAATTTGAGGCGTTTCTCCTTTATAGGAAAAAAAATTTCAAAGGAAGAAAATAGTTAAATTATGTATCAAAGTTGGCTATACAAAGTAAGGTAGCCATCCCACGGATGTCCCCAAAAATAAATTGAGATAAGAACTTGGTAACTGTGGAAGTGAACAAAATAGATAGTAGTTAAACTAAACAAGTATTTTGCCAACTTCTTGGCTACGCAATTTGCTTTAAGAAATTCAAAATGACGTATTTAAACTGTCTTTGTTTTGCTTCAATCATCTTTCACAGCAGCGGTAGAAAGTACCAAAGAATTATCAAAATGAGTTAACCCAAGTTCATGTTACAATCTCGTAGGGAATAGAGTTGCAAAGAAAGTGCTGTAGCATAATAAACTTAAGTACACTGCATACAAAAGCCATCCAGCTGATTCGCATCCTCCATAATTCCACTTGCATTCATAACTATCATAGTGTTTCAAAACTTTGCACATCTATATCACATACGCATGAAGATAGAGAAAACATGTGTGCACGTGCGCGCGTGCGTGTGTGTGACAAAGAAAGAGAGAGGAAGCAACTTCCAAATTTCAATTACTACAGATCATAATCTTACACTTCAGTAACTAAACTGACGTTACTTTTGAGAGACGAATGATGATCCCAATGAATTACTACTTATTGAACCCCAAAATACTTATCTAGAGTAAAATTCATGAGAAATTAGGATTTTTAATTTTTTTTTTATTACAACCAGTGATTACTAGTGTCTGAATTACATCAAATCCGACATAAGCCCCATTTGTTAGCAATTATAAATTATCCTTTTAGATTATTGGCTTAGAAAAATTAAAATAAGTTGTAAAACTGTTTGTTATAGCTTTTATAAGTTGTAAAAAAAAAAAAAAAATTAACCTGTTTGCATGAATAAGTTGTTAAATAGCCTTTTATAAACCAAATGTCTAGATCACCCTTAATCACACTAATAAATGGTATTTTTGGCTAAATGGGCTTGGATTCGTTTGTCCGTTTATGTTTTAACACCTTAAAATAAGCAAAAAGCTTCAAATTGGAGCTTAAAATAATATAACTTTTTTGGGTCAAATAAGCTAGAAAAGCTAAATATTCAGTAAATATGTTAAATGCACAATGATACCAAGCCCAATTGAAAGCCCATTAAGGAACAAATAAATAAACAAATAATCACATTCAACTTCACTTTTTCCAAGGACAGACTCTCTGACATTCCTAATGAAACGAAGGGTGGCCAACTAAGATAACCCCAATTAGTTAGTTATGACAAATTAGGAATAGACAACGAGACCAATTACTTAATACTCCCAGAGTACCCTGTGGCGTTGCCATGTGGGTATACTCCCTACAAATAAAGATTGCCACCACACAATATCCCTACTATCCAAAAACAAAGTGGATAATAATATCCCTACCGCAACATTTCGCAACGTAAATTGTAGGTAACACCACGTGGTACTCCGAGAGCGCTGAATAAATACTCAAAATCAGTCCAACCCCTTCATCTATTACTCTTTATCACTTAACCCCCTCCATCTTCAAAATCGATCTATTTGAATAAGGGCTGGAACAAGTTAGGGCAACACTATACATCCCAGACATACATCGACTACGTTGTTCACTCCTCTCTCCCTCTTCTCTCTCTAAACTCTTCATCTCTCACCAAAATCAATCGATTTCAATGGCGAAAATGAAAATCTGAGCATTGAAGACATCAAAACGCAGTAGATCGATCTGTTTAAACCATAGCATTTGCGAAATACGAAGTGGATTGAACGGGCGTGGATCGAACAAGTGGTTTTTTTTTTTGTTACATTGTGTTTGATTCCTGCACCGTGGTTCTGTTGTGCAGAAACCCAAACTTTTTGCTTCTTTTTTTTTTGGGCTTTTTTGGGCTCTACCATTTCGAACAGACTTTTTGCTATTTTTTTTTAATATATTGCTATTTTATAAAAAAAAAAAAATGGGACTTTGTGATTTTATATTCCATTGTGTTGATTATTATATGATTGGAACCATATTGTGCTGTGTTATTTGGTTTTCTTAGTCAGAATGGTGTGTGGTCCCCTACTCCAACTATTGCATTATTGCTATGAAGCACCGACACCTCTAGAGGTCAAAGTATCGCGGTGTCAGGACACGGGGACACGGCAGGACACCTCGGGAACACGTACGGGACACGCCATGTGGCGTGTCCCATAATTTAATATTAAATTTTGAGGGGGACACGGCGGGACACGGCTGGGGACACGGGAGGGACACTGATGGGACACGGCAGGGGCCAAATTGTAATTTTAAAAAAAATGAGGACCAAACTGTAATTTTTTTAAAATTTGGGGGTCAAACTGTAATTTTTTTTAAAAAAATTGGGGCCAAATTGTAATTTTTAAAATTTCTGGGTGTCAAACTAAAATTATTTATTTATTCATAAATAAATAAATATACACGTGGCGTGTCCCCCGCCGTGTCCGTGTCCCCATTTTTTTAGAATTCCCGTGTCGGTGTCGGTGTCGGTTTCGGTGTCGGTGTCGGTGTCGGTGTCGGTGTCGGTGTCGGTGTCGGTGCATCATAGCATTATTGTATAGTAATGCACTATTTTCAACTTTCTGTGCAGGCGAGTGGATATGGGGGACACAATTGCAACTCTGCTCATTCATTTTGGGGGTAAGCTTCGGGGTCAATCCAATAGAAGAAACCCCATGCAAAAAAAGGAAATCAGTTACAAATGCATGGAATAAATAAAAATAACCAAAAAAAGCTTATTACCTTATAGTTTATACAACCTAGTAATCTTCTTCCCTGATTAGCCTCTGATTTTGTAGTTCTGGTACCCCACATTTGCAAGGAGGGCCTGCATTTATGCTGTTGAAGGAGGAAGAAGAAGACATCCTATGGAGGAAGGGAATGAGTTGGACATGAAAATGCCTAGTACTCGTAAGAGGTGGGGTTTTATAACCTTTAGGAGGGAAAGATCAAAAGGGTGAATTTCCCTCCAAAATGGAAGGAAAAGTTACCATTTTTTTTTGGATTCGGATGGAACTTCCCAATTTCCGTGCAAAATATAAACGGAAGGGTATTAACTATTAAGTGATAAAGATCGATAGTTGAGGGGGTGTGTCTGATCGATTTTAAAGATTGAGGGGTTAAGTGATAAAGAGTGATAGATGAGGGGGTCTGACTGAAGCAAACAATATTTGCTAACAACGGCACTTCCCAACACTTGCTCACAATTCAATGGCAAAAAAAAAAAAAACGAATAGTTTCCAATAATTAAGTATCCGACTTACGTTCCGGGCACAACAGCCTCCATCCACGGCTGATCAGGGCCGGAGGGAGCGTGAGTGGTGGTGAGCTCAACTCCAGTCAGCTTAACCTCCGTCGATCTCGCCGCTAACCACCCCGTGTCGAGCTTCCTCTTCCCCATCTCCCCCATTGCTACTAGAAAAAAACCCTAGACCTTTCGAGTAAAACAAGGAATAGAGAAAACTTTCAGACAATTTTCCTTGCCTACTCTCTCTCTCTCTCTCTCGAAAATGGTCGTTGGTCTAAGTTTAAGAGCATCTCCAATCCAATACTCCATTTGAGAGTATCAAAATAATATTTTTTACTCATAAAGTGATTATAGAGGAAATTACTATTCATGTTTACACCAACCAGAAACCCTCTATTTTTGTCTCTAAAATCACTTTATGAAAAAAAAACCTTTTTTTATACTCTCATGAGAATAAAAATTAAGTAAAAAAAAGCAAACAAGGACAAAAATATATTTTAAAAAGGTGAATAGTGTTTTAGAGATGGTCCTCTATATTTTCTCTCACCCTCTAAATATAGAGTATCAAAATTCAATACTCTCAAATGGAGGAGGGTTGAGAGGATGGGTTGGAGTGATTTGATACTCTCAAATAGAGATATAGAGTATGGATTGGAGATTCTCTAAGAGCATCTCCAACCCATGCTCTATTTCTCCATTTGAGAGTATAAAACTCCTCCAACCCATCCTCTCAAGCCTCCTCTATTTGAGAGGATGGGATTTTGATCCTCCATATTTAGAGGATGGGAGAAAATATGGAGGATCTCCTCTATAACACTATTCACCTTTTAAAATGGCATTTGTATCCTTACAGCATCTCCAACCCATGCTCTATTCCTTCATTTGAGAGTATGGAACTCCTCCAACCCATCCTCTCAAGCCTCCTCTATTTTAGAGGGAAAAATAGAGAGTTTGTGGTTGGAGTAAATAGGAATAGTGATTTCCTCTAAAATCACTTTATGAATAAAATAGAGTATTTTGATACTCTCAAATAGAGTATTGGATTGGAGATGCTCTTAAGAGCATCTCCTGCCTATACTCTATAACTCTATTTGAGAGTATCAAACCACTCCAACCCATCCTCTCAACCCTCTTCCATTTGAGAGTATTGGATTTTAATCCTCTAGAGAAAATATAGAAGATCACCTCTAAAATACTATTTACCTTTTTAAAATATATTTTTGTCCTTATTTGCTTTTCTTACTAAAATTTATACCAATTATATTCTCATGAGAGTATAAAAAAAGGTTTTTTTTTTCTGTAAAGTGATTTTAGAGACAAAAATAGAAAGTTTGTGATTGGTGTAAACATGAATAGTAATTTCCTCTATAATCACTTTATGAGTAAAAAATATTATTTTGATACTCTCAAATGGAGTATTGGATTGGAGATGCTCTAATGAGGTTCAGACTTCAGAGTATTTATTAGTCGGTCAGTGACGGCGGGGCGTATGCCGTCCCGCTCAATGGAGCCCGCTCCGGTCTTATTTAGATTGATTGAAAACGTCCATTGTAGACCTCGTTAAAAAAAGAAGTACGCAAAAAATAGTTTGATTTGATATTGTTAATTGTCTTATCGAAACACCTATATAACTTGAAAATAATGGGTTCCAGTAACTTTGATCTAATGTTTTAGATTCATTCTTTCAAAATAAAAGTGTTTTGATTAGGCATTTTTATGATATTCGATTGAGCTGATTTTCAAGATATTAGTTCTACTCAACAATATCTAGAAGTGAACGTTTTCGATCAATCAAAATGAGACCGAAGCGGACCCCACTCGAAGGGACAACACGCTCCCTCAGCACACGGTGTGGAGTGCAGAGTGTGGGGCCCAAAAGTTATTTTGCCACGTTAGACATTCTATTCAATTCATGTTGCTATATTATACAGCCACACCACAAACTAGAGCGAGACAGACACATCTCAATCACTATCTAACAATAATTTCTTTAACCACACACTGTGTTCTCTTGAACTTAACTTAAATCTGAAAGTTTTGTCCTTATTTGAATTTTTTTCGCATTTGTTAGTTTTGCGCCAAAATTTTGTGGACATTTTTTTTGCTAAAAATTGATTATTTCTCAAAATACTTGGGTAAAAGTAAATTTTCTTTTACTTTTTTGATTCCTCTCATCGAGACGAATCAATAACCCATAAAAATTGGCGCAAAGTACAAATGCAAAATAAATTCAAATAAAGACAAAATTTGCAGATTTAAGTTAAGTTTAAGAGAACGCACTCAGACTCACATCAAACATGGGGCCCACACACTCAATGTGTGTGTAGTGCATGTGGGGCCATGTTTGATATGAGAGAGTTTGTGTGTGTAAATGTGTGCGATAGTAGAATAGTTGCACTCTCTAAACTCCCTCTTGTCTCTCCTCATCACTCCCTCAACAACCTCTCAATGCAAAATACTCTTGAGATTGATGAAATTGATGAACAAATTACAAAATATAAATCCAAATCATCAAGTTGAAATTAATTCAGAAGTGAGAGGGGGGGGGGGAGGCATAACTTGTCAATGTTGAGGATGACGAAACATCTCTACAGCCTTAGCATTCGCTGGTTGTTGAAAGTGAGGGAAAGCGGGAGAGACACTGAAATGTTGAGTGGGAGATGAGAAAACGAGGGAAGGAGAGGGGGGGATCGACCAAGCGAGGCGCGAGTACCTCGCCAGGAGTAGCGAGGTATGGTAGCACAACGCCAATTCGCCGACCCTCAAACAAGTCTACTGGGTTTGCCCTTTTTGTGCTTTGGCTAGCTATTATAGCTAAAAACTCCAATTGCTTAGGCAGTGGGAGATGTTCTAACACCGCCGAATTCGTTTACTCTGGGCGTAAATGATATGTTCGTTAATAACAACATCACAAGGGATCAGTCCGATTCAAGGTTTTGAATATCGTATCGAATATAGTGCCGATTTTGCTATTGGTGCGGTATGTACCAGTGTAATATTGGGTACCATTTCAAAATTTTCGTTATTAATAAATATGCATTAAAATTTTATATCTAATTATAAACTAACTTTTATTTGTATAATGCAACACTATTAATGTTGAATACTTAAAAAATACTCGTAGTAGGAGTAGTATAAATTTTGAAACTTAAATAAAAGTAGTAGGCTAAAAAAGGCCAAAAGTATAATAAAATTGTGTGCTCCTAATACACACTAACTTTTCTCCAAAAGTAAATTGGGGAATTGTTATTCAGTGGATAAAGGGGTAAAATATTCCACAACCTTGTCGATGTTGAGGATGACGAAACATCTCTACAACCTTAGCATTCGCTGGTTGTTGAAAGTGAGGGAAAGCGGAAGAGGTACCGAAATGTTGAGTGGGAGATGAGAAAACGAGGGAAGGAGAGGGGGGATCGACCAAGCGAGGCGCGAGTACCTCGCCAGGAGTAGCGAGGTATGGTAGCACAACGCCAATTCGCCGACCCTCAAACAAGTCTACTGGGTTTGCCCTTTTTGTGCTTTGGCTAGCTATTATAGCTAAAAACTCCAATTGCTTAGGCAGTGGGAGATGTTCTAACACCGCCGAATTCGTTTACTCTGGGCGTAAATGATATGTTCGTTAATAACAACATCACAAGGGATCAGTCCGATTCAAGGTTTTGAATATCGTATCGAATATAGTGCCGATTTTGCTATTGGTGCGGTATGTACCAGTGTAATATTGGGTACCATTTCAAAATTTTCGTTATTAATAAATATGCATTAAAATTTTATATCTAATTATAAACTAACTTTTATTTGTATAATGCAACACTATTAATGTTGAATACTTAAAAAAATACTCGTAGTAGGAGTAGTATAAATTTTGAAACTTAAATAAAAGTAGTAGGCTAAAAAAGGCCAAAAGTATGATAAAATTGTGTGCTCCTAATACACACTAACTTTTCTCCAAAAGTAAATTGGGGAATTGTTATTCAGTGGATAAAGGGGTAAAATATTCCACAACCTTGTCGATGTTGAGGATGACGAAACATCTCTACAACCTTAGCATTCGCTGGTTGTTGAAAGTGAGGGAAAGCGGAAGAGGTACCGAAATGTTGAGTGGGAGATGAGAAAACGAGGGAAGGAGAGGGGGGATCGACCAAGCGAGGTGCGAGTACCTCGCCAGGAGTAGCGAGGTATGGTAGCACAACGCCAATTCGCCGACCCTCAAACAAGTCTACTGGGTTTGCCCTTTTTGTGCTTTGGCTAGCTATTATAGCTAAAAACTCCAATTGCTTAGGCAGTGGGAGATGTTCTAACACCGCCAAATTCGTTTACTCTGGGCATAAATGATACGTTCGTTAATAACAACATCACAAGGGATATTCAAGGTTCTGAATATCGTATCGAATATAGTACCGATTTTGCTATTGGTGCGGTATGTACCAGTGTAATATTGGGTACCATTTCAAAATTTTCGTTATTAATAAATATGCATTAAAATTTTATATCTAATTATAAACTAACTTTTATTTGTATAATGCAACACTATAATGTTGAATACTTAAAAAATACTCGTAGTAGGAGTAGTATAAATTTTGAAACTTAAATAAAAGTAGTAGGCTAAAAAAGACCAAAAGTAGGATAAAATTGTGTGCTCCTAATACACACTAAGTTTTCTCCAAAAGTAAATTGGGGAATTGTTGTTCAGTGGATAAAGGGGTAAAATATTCTCAACTCATGCACCACTTTTTCGGAATTTATAAGTCATGGGAAGAAGAAGATTAATTCCAAAGACATGGTCTGGAAAACAATCGTGGACAAAAATACCCCCTCTCCTACACAACGTCATTGGAATCCCTCCCAAAAACACGTAACCCTCCCACCCCCAAATCACTCTGTCAAACCCTAGCTCTGAAACCCCTCTCTCTATCTCTCTCTATAACCCATTTTGTTGCTCCTCTCTCTCTTGCCAACCTACGACCAGCAATTCCCCCATCTCTCTTTCTCGATCTTCCTCGACGTTGTCATTAGGCTTGAATCTCCAGACCCAATTGTTTTCTTTAGCCTTTGACCTCAAGCGACCTTGGAACTCGCCGACCATCTTTGTCATTTTCCGGCCACCGAAGACCTCCATCAGGTTTCGGAATTGACTGGGTTTGAACTTTCAGCACTGATTTGCTTCCGAAATCCCATGGGTTGGAGATCTTTTCTATTGTTTCTTGCTGTTTATAACAGGTATTTTGTTTACGATGATTAGTTGTTTTGCGTTGTCTGGATTAGTATGACGTGCAGCGCTTTGTTTTGAAAAATTTTGTGATTTTGTAATTTTTCTATTTGATTTCGCTGTGGAGATTGATATATAGAACTTTGATATTTAGTTCCCCATCTCTTTTTCGTATGCCATTTGTGGTGCATGTGTGCTTTGGTAATTTAAAGCATTTTACTATTGTGTGTGTTTGAGAATAAATGATAGAGCCCTTATTGAGTGATATTAAAATCTTAAGTTAGTTCGAATTAGAAAAGCGGCAGAAATTATGTAGCAGATGTTACATGCTTTTTTCACCCATCCTAGGCAGAAGGAATAAATTTCCAAACTCTCTATCAAGGATTGTGTTCTTCTCTTAATTTGTTGGATTTTGAATTGCGAAGCAAATTTGTTTTTAACCTGTGAATCTTGATTTTTCTTAGCGCAGACTCGTAACTTAAAACCAGAAATCTGTATTAACCCCCAAGAATATGGAGTTGGTACAGACTTCTTTTGTTTTTTTTCTTGGCGGAAGTTAGCATTGTTAGATGTAGTTTGTAAGGTTTGAACCTCTATCAAATGCATAGGAGTATATGATGTCTACCACTTGGCTACTAGTCCATTTGCATGGCAATGAAAAGACTTAAAAGTTGATCTGTATCTCTGAAGTCTTAGGTTTTTTAACAATCTTAATTCACTTAAGTGTAGCTACACAACCGTTCCATTTGCCCCTTTTGGTCCTTGATATTGGTGGTTGAAACTTGAAAGTATTTAATTGCAAGTAAGCTAGTGACTTGTGTAGAGAATCAGTTCCAGGCTCCAGCTAAATTCAATTTTTTCCTTCCTGCATTAGATTAATTGCATTGTATGATCAATAGTTCAACAAATTTGGATTTAGAGTTGGAAATTTAATTGCCTCCCTCATGTTTCTATTCTCAGCTATCTTGCTGTTTTTGGATGAATAATCTAATTAAGATAAATTGTGTCTAAAGTGCTAGATTTTCAATGTGTATATCTGATTTTTTGAACTTTTGTGCATGTTGGCGAACGTGCATTAAATTATGATAGGGCTCACATTGATCATCTGTGATTAGGATAAGACATAAAAGATAGAAGACTTGCTAATTTTGTTTGGCTTGGCTTCAAACTTATGGGTTAATGATTGTAATGTCCAATTCTTGATTGAGATACTGAAAGAGTACATTTTAACTCAGGCTTCAAACTTATGGGTTAATGATTGTAATGTCTAATTCCGAGTTATCTTGGCTACTATCTACCTAAATTTTTTTATGTGCCTAATTCTAATGCAATTGAAATTTGGGGAAATTGTTGTTCAGTGGACAAAGGGGCAAAAAATGCCCAACTCATGGACCACTTTTTCGAAATTCATAAGTCATGAGAATGAGAAGATTAGTTTCTTGTTAGCTATCTCATCCCCAAATGTTCGTTCATACTACATTGACATGGTTGCTTATAATATTATGAATGATTAAAGTTTTTTTGTTGTTGTTGCAATAAATGAAGGGATGACAACCGGAAAGAAGCGACCGCGAATTGTAAAAGGGTCTAAGGCAGTAGTGGAAAGTACCCACACCAATCCTTATCTCTTATTCATGTACGTATTTCTGCGACCAATGTAGTTAGTTTGTTAATGTGTTTACTTCCATTTTGTATTGACCTTAACTAATGCATTTTCTATCTTTCCAACTACAGTAACGCCTATCAGAAAAAAAACCAAAGCTACAAATACGGGTCTAAGGTTTATAATTGCAAAGTTTAGAGTTAATGCGATTGTATGGTTATTGGTTTTTAAACTTTAGTGCATGGTATTATGAAATCACCAGTGGGTTGCCTCATGTATTAATACAAATCTTTGTCTCCACTATTTAGTATAGCAAATTAGCTGGGGAAGCATGGAAAAAGATGTCTAATGCTAAAAAAGCGTCATTCGTGGACATGGCTAAAGAAAGAAAGACCCGCATTAACAAGAATGTTTCGAAGGAAAAAAGGAAGACTGTGTTGGTATGGTTTCGTATTTGTTGTTCTTGATATAATTAATCATTATGTTAACGTATTATGTGTGTAAGAATGATGGGTCATATTAAATCTTAAACCCTCTATGTGCAGCCAGTATTTCGGAGTCGGTACTCGCCCTTGAAGTTGGTGAAAGTAAATGAGGACTTGACCAAAGAACAAAAAGAAGCTATTGAAAGAGTCGGTTTTGGTTCAATGCTTAAACTGCAGTGTCGATTGTTGAACCGTGAATTTATATGTCGGTTGGTTAACCATTTCAACCCTGTCACCAAGAGTTTGGAGTTTGGGAGGATGAGGGTTTATGCAATCACTCCAGATGATGTTTGAAGGGCGCTAGGGCTATCTTGTAGAACGATAGCAGTTCCAACAGATTGTGAAGACAATCACTTTGAACACATTAGGAAGATATTTGCGAAAAAGGAAAGCAACTGTTGAAGAGGGGAGTCACATTTGCAATGATACAAAAAGTATTCGAGACCAAGGTAGCTGGCGTGAAGTTTCAGACTTCGTACGTGCTTTTTGTGTTGTCTTGCTTGTTGTGTCCAACCACGAAAGATGTGGCCGCCACAAGATTTTACCCGGCAGTGCATGACTTATCGCAAACTCCTACATATACTTGGGCAAATTTTGTGTTGGATTGGTTGGTGAAGGAAATAGCCAAGTACAAAAAGAGAAGTGCCAAGGCTGTTGATAGTAAGAATAAGAAGGATGGCCTGGCGTTGGTGGTTGTGTCAAGGTTATTGATACTGTTCCGCACTGATCGGTACCAGCCGGTACATACTGTTTTGACAAGTAACTGGTACCCTAACCCCCCAATACCGGTCCTTATCGCTTGGTACCAGCCGTTTTGAAAAATATCGGCCGAGACGAGGTTACCGGTAATTTCGTCTGGAATTTTGTAGATCTGGGTAATTTCGTAATAATCTCCAAATGACGTCTTGAAACCGTATTTTCACCTCAAAACCTATATCTAATAGCCCTAAACGAATTTTGCAAATCTGGATTTTGGAGACTTCGACCTCATCGGCTCAGAAACTTACCCACGGCGACGAACAGGTCTCTATCTCTCTCTCTCTCTCTCTCTCTCTCTCCTTTCACGGCAAAATGATAAGTGTGTGCATTGCACAGCACAACTGCACGCATTAATGGAACCTATCTCCGGTCTCGCTATTTGATAAGTGGCGGTGGGGGTGGAGGTGGGGTGGGGACGGTGGTGAAATTTTCTTAGAGATGTCATGATTAGAATGGGCTTCTTATGGAGAGATCTGTGAAATTAACATTGATTAATTAGCAAGGCTTATGATTAACAAGGCTGATGTGAAATCCCACTGCACTCTACACATCATTTCTTATTGAGTGATCTATGAAATTATTATTGATTAATCAGCAAATTTAGTACTAATAATTTTGCATATATTTTTATGAAATTAATATTGAATATTTTAAACGAGATTAAATTTTATACTCGTGCAACGTAACATAGGAGTCCATGCATTCCCGATTAGCAATAGCTACATGAGAATTACAAAGCCTTTTGTTTTTGAACGGCAAAAAAAGGAAATTTTATTAATCTTTGAAATGAAAACAAAGATGTAGTTATGAGGTTCATTAGGAATGAAGTTACCTACTTGGCTTCGGTGATTACTTAAGCGATCTGTATATTTTAGTATTTTTACTATGTATCATGGGCGGGCTATCACAGGGGTTTAAGTTTGTGAGCCCTTCTCTCCATATTAAGCTTTGGTCTTCAGATTCTGAGCTTTCTTTATTTTTATTATTTTTAATGGGTTCCAATCAGATTGTGCTTGTGGTTTTATTGTTTTTAGTGGGTATCAATAACTTGGTATTTCAAGAACAATATCTTCAGGTCCATCAATGACAAGTGATCATGCTTCTAGTCATGCTTCATCAATGACTTCAGCTCCCGCAAAATTTGATGACCCTGCTTGGGCTTATGGTAAATTGGTTTTGGATAAAAAGAATAATACCTATTTGCCTCTTTTGTAATAAGCATCTTAAAGGTGGTGGAATTACACGATTAAAACAACATCTTGCCAGAGTGAAGGGAGAGGTGGAAGCTTGTAAAAATGTGCCGATGGATGTAAAATGGCAAATGAATCAAATGCTGGAAGGGTATAAGCAAGAGAAAGAAAGGAGGGAGAGAATTAGCAAAGCGGTTGAAGAAGGAGCTTCCTATCAAGCTTTGGGTGAAGAGGAGGAGGAGTCTTTATGTCACGACCTAGATTTTCAACATAAATTAAGTAATACATTTTTAATATAGAACCTTGCTTACCGTACATAATACCCAAGAAGTTTTCCACCTGTTTAAATCACAGACAAGTCCCCAATTCAAAAGAATATACAACTTTGGCACTACGACCCAAATCAGCTTAAACATAGTTACAAACTTAGTCAAAAGATAATTCATGAATAATTTGTTACTAAGCCATCTTGACCAAAAGCTAAACTATTACAAGATGAAGAAGTAACTAAGTGTGGTAAGCTTCCAAAAATTTGTCCACATCCCAAGCACGCAACGCATGATGCTACTGTCTGGCTTTAGAACCTAAAAAGAAGGATTTTGTTGAGCTACAATAGCCCAGTAGGAAAATCTTCACCAATGTTATATGCAAACATGTTGATAAGTGCAGATGAGAGAGAATTAGGAAACACAGCTCGATACCTAATGGTTAATCAATTTGTAAGATGAATCTCAATTCCGATTATGTACATAAGCTACAAGGCTCAACGACCTCGACAATTCCCAACTCAACTCACTAACCCAAACTCCCACCGTTGATATTTCCACCCCTTGCATTACCGCACAACATCACGAGGATTGCCGTGTTACCACCCCTTGCGTCACGGTGATCCCTACAACCCCGAATTACCGTATTACCACCCATTGCGTTACAAAACCCTTCAAGTCTCCGTATTTCCACCCCTTGCGCTACTGGACTCCCTAAGCCAACTCTCGACTCCAAACGTCTCAATTCTCAAATAACATGCAAGCTAAGAATTTCCCAAGATCACATTCATGGACAATGCCAACGATATCACAAATGTATCGTGAACAATCACAACAACCATCAATCAATAAGAGTGCACTTAACGACGTTTTAACTAAATAATTCCTTATTCGGTTCATGCTAGCGAAAGACTAACGAACAAGGATAACACCGAAAGGTCAAGGAAGCCAAATAGACAAGCTTGAGATTGATTAGGAGATGTCCAAGAGGGTTTAGAAGTGGTCGGGAGTTGAAACAAGCAACAAAGGATATCATCAGGAGCAAAACCTGGAGTTAAGCTCCTGGTATCGATACGGGCTTAATCCGTATCGATACGGCACAACCTAACCAAAATGATAAGTTTATGGTATCGATACAGCGCATAATCTGTATCGATACCACGGGATTTCGAGTGGCGATTTCTGCAGATTTTCAGAACACAAACCACAACCAAAATCCAACAACCAACAGCTCGATTCTACACCAAAACAACAGATAAACATATAAAAGAGGTCAAGAAGTTCCTACCTCCCAATAATGGCCGAGATTCAAGCGTTATTGGACGAGCCCTAGCCTTTAGAACTCCGAGACTCCGATTCAAACTCGACCCATGGATTTCCAAGCTTAGGAACGTGATTGCAAGGCTTGAATGAAGTTGATTCTTGAAGGTTTTTGGGTGATGGAGTGGAGCTTTGTGTGAGAGGAGAAGAGAGAGAGGTAGAGCTGAGAGAGGGAGAGATAGAGATCAAATGATCTCCTGCACCACACACACACACCCCTTTTATACCCCTATATCCATTTATTACACTCACACTCCATCAATCTTCTATTCTTTCACTTCAATCCTCAATTCAAATAACCACCACATTAGCTATATTTTCCCAATTAGGCATTTAATAAACATTTTAAAGATTTAAAATTATTCGGGTCTCTACACTTTATTTGATAGAAGAACGTCCGGAGATGGGACCAAAAAGAAATGAAGTAAGACATGGTGGCTTTTTTGCTTCAAGAACAACGCCGGGTGCCCAACCTTCTATAAAAAGTGCATTGTCATCTAAACAAACCATTGATGAAGCAAGAATGACGGTTGCTCGATGGTGGTATGATGCTAACATTCTATTTAATGTGACTTTATCTTCGTATTATCAATCGGCGATTGATGCAATGCTAGCCGTTGGACCGGGCTTCAAGGGTCCTTCATATCATGACCTGAGATGCCCTCTCTTGAATAATAGTGTTCGTGAAATTAGAGAGTATCTTCTAGAACTTAGAGAGGTATGGGCAAATTATGGATGTTCCATTATGTTTGATGGATGGACAAGCCAAAATCAAACTCCGATTATAAATTTTCTTGTTTATTGTCCTAAAGGGACTATATTTTTGAAGTCAATTGACACATCGGGGCTTGTTAAAAACGCAGATACACTATTTGGTATTTTTTGTGAAATTGTTGAACTAGTGGGGCCAAGTAATGTTGTCCAGTTTGTTATGGATAATGAGGCTGCCTACAAAGCGGCGGGAACGAGGCTACAAGTATGGATCCTTCTATTGGCCCTCCTTGTGCGGCTCATTGCTTGGACTTGATGTTGGAGAATTTTGCAAAGCCTCAACACTTTCCGCACATAGATGCTACCATCCAAAAGGCTAAAAAGGTATTCCCTCCGTTCCACAATAACAGTCCCACTTTCTCTCTCTTACCTCTTTTCAAATCAAAAAATTAACTACTTTCGTGCATAATTTTTCAAATTTTTTTGCACCGTATTAAAGATCTCGATTAGTACTTTAATTTGGTGCAAAAAAATTCAAAAAATTATACACGGAAGTAATTGATTTTTTGATTTTGAAAATGACACAACTTTTCATGATGTACTATCAATATGGAACGGAGGGAGTAACATTTAAAATGTTATGAATATTGTATAATTGATATGCTCTGAATATGAATCTTATCAATTGTGATTATTACTTTTGTAGGTAACTCGATACATTTACAATCATGCATGAGTTCTCAACACAATGAGAAAAGATTTCACAAATGGTAGAGACTTGTGTCGTCCCGGCGTCACAAGGTTTGCTACAAACTTTTTAAGTCTTCAATGCCTTCTGAATTTCAAGAAAGAGCTTAGACAAATGTTCACTAGTGACAAATGGCTTGGATCTCGATATGCTAAATGTAATGTTGGGAAAGAAGTTGCCAAAATTCTTTTGGAGGATAGAGAATTTTGGTCTAATTGTCAACTTATGGTGAAAGTTAGTGAACCTTTGGTGAGGGTTTTCCGTCTAACCGATGGTGATGAAAAGCCTGTAATAGGATACTTGTATGAAGCAATGGATAAGGCAAAAGTGACAATTAAAGTGAGGTTGAACAATAGGCTTTCTTTGTATGGCCTATACCTTCGAGTGATTGATGCTAGATGGGATAGGCAACTTCACAGCCCTCTTCATCCTGTTGGTTGCTTTTTCAATCCCAGAATATATTTTAGGCCTTCTTTCATGAAGAAAAAGGAAGTTGCTCGAGGAATGATTCAAGCTCTTACAGTCTTGGTGCCGGATGAGCATTTGCAAGACCAAATAAGTGCACAGATTGAGGAATACAAGCAGGCAACAGGTGACTTCAATATGCCCCTTGCTATTCGTCAACGAGATAAATTACCTCCAGGTAATCTTTTCTCTTTCAGTATGCCTATTTTATCTTGTAAGTTGCTAGATTTAATCTAGTAAATTGTTAAGTTTTCAATCTTTTAGTTTCATGGTGAGAGCAATTCAGAGGTTTAGTTTCAGATTTATAAAAGTTTGTTATTCGAGTACTTAGCCAATGTTGCAGTGCAACTGGATGCGAAAGAAACTGGAGTACGTTTGAGTTTATCCATTCTAAGAGGCGGAATAGACTGGAGCACAAAAGACTCAATGATTTAGTCTATGTGCGTTATAATTTGAAGCTTCGAGAAAAGCAATTGTTTCAAAAGTTGTTACTCAATTTTTATTTAATATGCTGTCAAAATGGATCTTATAAATTGTGATAATTACTTTTGTAGGATTATTAGGCGAACGAAAGATGCACTTGACCCAATTAGTCTTGAGAACATAGATGTGTTGGATGATTGGGTGAGTGAAGAGCCTAGTCTACTTGACGAAGAGGATATTGCATGGGAGATTATTGAACCACCATCTTTAGAGGCATTGACATTAGATGATCAGGAGCCTAACTTTGATGATGCGGCTGATGATTTTCCAAATGAGAACGAGAGCCAGTATGATTATTGGGACATTGGAGGACACAATGATCCTTATGTTTATGTTGAATGACAACCTATGTTTTTTTTAGATGTACTTCTTAAGTTCATTTTGGTGAACTTTGCGTATGTTTTGAGATGATGGATATGTACTTGACATTGCGTATGTTTTGCGGATACTTTTGGAAGTTGAAACTTTTTCTTGTTAATTTGAAGTCACTTATGTGAATTTTGTTATCTTAATATAGGTATTTTATGATGAATTGCATGATATGGGGGATTTTTTTGAATTATAATTATATATAATTATTATATATATTGTAGTTGCGATAAATCCGAAATGGTACCCGGTATTTGACCTGTACCGATACGTACCGTATCAGTAGGAAAATCGGTACCCTGGCCGGTACGGTATTCAGAACATTGGGTTGTGTGTTACTCCTAAAGGGTAAGTACATTAACATTTTCTTTACATTTCAATCATTTGCTATAAAATTCGTGTGTACTGTATTGTGACTCATAATATTTTTTTTGTTGCAGCTTATATACTTTGACAAAGAGCCAATGGATATGAAGGTTGGGAGTGCGGGTGATCTCATGATTCAGTCATAGACGACAAAACTAATAAAAGAACGAATCGTAAAGGAGGAGACTTTGGAGTTGGTAGATCCTATTTCTGGACAATTCCCTGAGCCTCGTTTTCGGCATCCGGTGAGGAAACATAATTTGGTTGCCGATATACAATTGAACTATTTATGCCATTTATATCCATAACGTTTAGTCTTTAACCTTATGTGCATGACACAATTAGCGCATATCATGATTTGAAGAAATCTTTCCTTGTACAAATCCAACATTTCATTGTCTTGGACGGCACCTTAATGGGTGATGTTCCTGAAACATCTACAAGAAATCTGTCCAAGAAGAAGGCCATAAAATTTAACATAAAAAACATGAATTCAAGTATATAAGAGGCTTGAATTACCAAGATAGACTTCAATTGAAAGCTAGATCAATCCCTAATTTTTCCTTTCTTATTTCTCTTCTTCTTCCTGTTCGGTTCTCTCTCTCTCTACGTTGGTGATAGGAACAGAATAAGGAAAACGTAGAACAGTCCTATTGTTTTGTTTTATCAGGCCAAGGAAAAACTATCAAGTGTATGTGTGACATGTGGTAACATATGCCCCAACTCCTATTAACAAATAAAACAAGTCCATAACCCACATAGTTAGTCCAAAATGCAACACATAATTAACTCTAAGCATAATTAAAGGTGGGGGGTATTACAAGTTATTAAGGATAAGGCAAAAGAGTTTGACTTTTGTGTGTGTGTATCTATCATCCCGGTATTGCAGATTGGCATATGCTACGGTTGTGCCTTAGTTCGTGATAGCGGCTACAAAAAATTGTGCCCTTATCTTGTGTCTATGACTCAATCCTTCTCTTTTTCAGTCAGTCAGGCTGCCTTTTAACAGCGAGGGGATGTAAAAAAGGATCAGTATAAGAAATACCGTTGACGTTATTATCGTTCAGCTCATTGACTGCCAAAAATGATGATGCACTAGGCATGTCATGCAACGGCACTGGGGACATGGTATACTCATATATCGCCATTTGCATCTTCTTCTTTTTTAGGAAATGATCTATCATATCATAAATAGAAAAACTAGAGCTCTGAATAGCACGAGCAGCATGTGCGCAAGAAATTTCAGACATCTGCCAAGTAAGACAACTGCAAATACGTGGGATCAGCTTGACTGCATAAAGTCGCCTAGTGTCATTAGCGACAATGAACTCGGTCAGCGAGGAGTTACAATGCGTAAATTTTTGAGCATATTCTTGAGACTTCTTAATGTCGTTCTCAATTTCTTTCCCAACCGACAATTTCCATTTCCGAACATTGGTATGCTTACGGAGCAACAATTCAGTGGCCTTGGACACATGTCCTATCATAAATTGGATGATATCCAATTCCCTTAATGGCAATATCCAAGAATTGAAACATTCAACCAGATTTGTGTACATCTTGTTCCATCTCTTGTAAGGGAAAAATGCATTCGACCAGTGCTTTGGATTGTTATCTTCCATCCATTTTGATAGATCAGAAGAAATCTCATACAACTTGCCCAAATGATACTTGAATGAGTCTTCGGTCCTTGCGTATGCAAAGTCATTAACCCCACTTTTAGAGCCGTGTTTCGTCTTTCAGCTTTCAACCCATTTGAGCTAGCAAACTTATTGAAGTTTTCCTTTAGGTGACAGAGACACCATGCATTACAATCCCCGCCAAAAACCTTAATTATACTATTAAACAAAGAAGTGTTCCGATCGGTGACCAACGTGACTTGACATCCTCCAAGAACTTCATTAAGATTAATTAAGAACCATAACCAGTCTTCATCATTCTCACTAGACACAATGGCATATGCTAGGGGGTACAACCCATCGTCCGCATTATGTGCACTAGCCGATATAACGTAGCCCCGGTAGTGTCCGGTCAAGAAACATGCATCCAATTTCAAAACTGGCCTTAGATAACTTGATCGGAATGCAGCAATCGAGCAACCATAAGAAACAAATAGTTGTTTGAACTTGCCTTCATCTGTCAACGTCCTATTGCTCTAGTGTCTGGTATTGCTTCAACAAGCCACTGACACATCCATGGGACTGGGTAGAAAGTCATCGAAGGAGGTCCTGTGATGGCTTTCTTAGCCTCTTCTTTCGCCATCCATCCTTGACCGTAATTCAGACGACACTAAAAGGCATGCTCAAAATCCTTGCAAATATTCAGGCTTGTCCACAATTTGGTTTTTCAAAAGCAAGGTTACTTATTTACTGCGAAAGATCAATTTATAATTACTAGAATTTTCTGCATTGTGTAGGTGTTCATTCATAAATATTATGACACGAACCAAATCAGTGGAACCCTTACATTTTGTCATCAGCTTCCAAAGACACCCCGCTACTTTACATACCAATCGGTAGTAGGCTCAACTATTATCCAAGTAATTGAAGCTGAACTTGTTCGATGTAGCAAATAGTAATACTAATTGCTTGAATAGGTCGGGGCTATCAAATAATTGACCATTCCCAGTTAATATCACATTTGTATTTTCCGGCAAGTACGACACCAACCCCATATCTTGGCTACAACTATTACTTACCTGACTGAAAGAAGGTAGTGGTAGTGTTCCTCCAAGCAAGCTAATGTTGTCAGTTACCATCGATTCCCTAACAAAATAAATAACATTGGTTATTCAAATGCAAATAGATAAATTATAAGTATAAATTAAAACAAAACAATTCATCTAACCTTGTTGAATTGTAAAAAGCCGGGATAGGGTCATTATTTTGTCTTGTATCTTCTACAAACAAGTCGACATCATCTTCGTTCAAGTGGAACAACATTGCAACACCATTATCATCATTCAATGTTACATACTTTGTCTTGTCCCTCTTTGTATTATAGAAATACAATTTACCTTCCAAATTAATGTTAAGGACAGTATAAACCTTCTCATGTAACTCATTTACTTTACTTTATTCCTCAAGTAGAACAGATACACACATCCCACCGTTGTAAAAGAAGGTGCTATTGGCATTTACCTTTCGCTCCCCGCCCCAGTAGCAAAAATTTATCAATGTTTTCTTTTCCTCATTCTCTATACCTAAAAAGTAAAAATGTAGCTAATGTATTTAATTCATTACCCAACTTATGTACACCACAACACAAAAAAGTTATTACATTTTGTGTCAAACCGCACAGATATATACGACAATATTAGATTAGCATACATAACCATTAACTATGTTGGCAAAATACGTACACAAAATATTACCAAGTTTGCAAATTACATCCAACAAATATACAAAAAAAATGATATTTCATAACAATATGGCATTTCAACCCATATAAGCCAACGAGATATTAGATTAGCATACTTAACCATTGACCATGTTGGCAAAATACGTACACAAAATATTATCAAGTTTACAAATTACATCCAACAAACATACAAAAAGTGGTACTATTTCTTAATAATATGTCATTTCAACCCATGTAAGTCAACGAGGCAGCGCAATTCCCTCATCCCTAACCCCATAATTAAAAAATAAGCATTCCCTTACAAGACCTAGCAGTGCAACCAGCAATTTCATCCAAAAATTTATTTTCATTGTCCTAACCTCCTTAATTTTCTTTCTTTCCATTCTCTTCATCTTTTTAATTTTCCACTCGCAAACTTGAGTCATGTTGTCAAACTCTTTTGCCTTATCCTTATACTCTTAAGCCTTCTTCTCATATTATTTGATTTTGTCCTCAAACGACTTGGCTTTCTCCCTCATATACTTAATCTGCTTTTTTATTTTTCCTATCTTATCTTTTTGTTTGAGAATAACTTCCTTGCCACGCTGGCATATGGGATCATTAACCTGTTGAAAGTAACTGCAATGGTTTGGATCCTACAAAAGATATCATTAAATGACACTAAACCCTCTCTCTCCTCAAAGAATGAACTAAATAATAAGTGAACATAAACTTACCAGGTATTTAAGACACCCAAGAAACCTCCTACCGAGGTTCATATCAGTTCTAGAAGGTTTCAAAACAACTTCATCATCATAAAGGCACTTTCATTGCCTCGTCAAACTACAACCTGAACTGACTGAACTCGAGGAGATATCCTTCAACAATGATGGAATACCATAAACCACAATAGTTATTTTAAAATTTTCATTTTCAAAGTCTATTTCCACAATAGTTTTTTGTTTTCCATCGTCTTATTGTCAATGTACAGTTGTCTGGTTGGGGGGAGAAAGTGTTTTAAGGAACAACAGTCTGGTGCATACATTCAAACATAGAGAGTAACAAAAGTTCTTATAAGGAGTAACATTAGGTAACTTAAAAGTAAATATTATACTTTCAGGAAAAAATATGTTACATAACTTGAATAAGAACCACATTTTATACAGACCAACAAATCTTTATATAGGGACAACCATTCAGTGAACTAAAATATAGGTCATTGCCCTTTGTTGATAGGAGAATGAAAAACCCACAATATCTTACGTCTAAAATATAGGTTATTTCTTTCTCTTCAACAATTTATCGAGCACATGTTATGTATGACAAAAAGGATATCTCCTCGGTCTATCTTTCATAGAGGCATTTTTGGCTTCAAGAAATTGAAGTTTCCTTTCTTATGAAATAGTTTCATTAATCCTATCGGTTCGCTGTTGAAAATTGGGGCTAGGCTCTATTTCGTAATTTGAGAAAGCTCTCGAAATGGTTTGCTTACGTTATTTTCACGTCACTATAGAGAAGAAAAAACCTAACCCAAAAACTAACTTCTGCCTTTACCAGACCACTCACTCATACAATGAAAAAAATAAATTGCTTACAAACAGAGACACAGGGACAAAATGAGAGAAGAAAAAGCTGCAAAAAAATTGAATCACCCAAAACCTTACCAGATGCGTACGACGATGAACTCACTTGGGGAAAGAGAATATGTTGCTTCTTCTTGGGTGGAATGGAAAAATTAAGTTACAATGGAACAGAGAGATGGAGTGAAAGAGGAAGAAGAGGTGAAAGAGAAGAGGTCGAATGATAGCAGAAGCAAAAGAACCCTACCTCTGTTGTTCTCTTTCTCTTCAGCGCCGTGCGTACGAATGAGAATGAGAATGAGAATGGATTTTAAAATGGGAACGGTGGGTGGGATTGGGGATTTAGGGTTTTTTTCATGAGAAGCATAATAGTCTTTTTAGGTGGTCATGTCTATGTATTGGGAATTATTTTCCTCCTCCTCATATTTAAAGATGAATTTCCTAAAAATGGGTCCATTACTTGGATATTTTTTGCCCCTCTTCCCACTGTCCTAAAAAGTGGTTTTCCCCAAAGTAAATCCCCATCCATTATTATTTCACCGGTGATATTTATGAAGCTTCCCAAAGGACCCAAACCAGTTCTTTTTCCTCGTTCTTTGTTCATATTCCGAAGAAGGGGAAAACCACTCAAGTAGAGCAGATCGTTCACTGAAGATAGATCGACAGACGTTGAAGAGGAGTACAAATCTGAAGATAGAAGAAGTCTTCACGCCTAGATCGACCAGTTTTTCGGTTCTCTAGTCATTTTCTCTGCTCCCATCTTCTTCCGTTCTCTATTTTCCCTTTATTTCCTCTCTTTTTTTAACCGGTACATAACGCCAGAAACCATCCAGATGGCCGGAACTCGCCGGTACCGACGGCAAACGCCGGTAAGTTCGACGAAACGGAACCATAGTTCTAGTGTACCGGTTTTCCTTCAAAACGGTTCGTACCATCTGGTATGGAACAAGATTCTCAACCTTGGTCCGGTTGATTCGAGAATTCGCTCCTCACACAATTAAACTATGGTTCAATTTTTAAGATTAGCCGCAAGAAAGCGTTTTCTTGTGAATTCTCTAGTTACAATATTTGAATGGCTTGTTTTTTACAAGACGGGAGGATTTAGGATTTTATGGCATCATGTGTCAAAATTCTATGGCACATATAATTTGAATTTTGTACATATTGAACTGTAAAAATTAATACAATAACCAAAAAGAGATGTCTATTGCTAATATATATAACCAAAAAAAAAAAGCATACCCCTTCATTACAGATCATTTCATCTGCAACTAATCCCTCGATTTTTTATATTCTGAGTCATTTTCTTTACGTCTTTGCTTCGAAGGCTTTATTGTAAGTCATTTTATTGGATTCTTTCGTTTGTAGTATCTAAAAATATGAAACTATCCACAAATTTCAATAAAACCTAACGAATTTCAATAGAACCTTTTTCATATTTCTTTTTAATTTAATGCCCTAACATACTCATAAAAAAAATCCAATCTTAAATCGAAAGTATATCAAACTAAACAATTATACAAGTACTCCGCTTAGTAGGAAAAACACACAAAAAGAGTCAATAGAGTTCCCTAAAAAAAACAGTCACAACCTACAAAATAATTAATTTTGTCCCAAATTAATCTAGATTTAGGGTTTTTTAATTGGAGTAGGCTTAGCTTTTACCATAATCAAACTTTGATTTGATAGAGTTTCCCAATCTTCCAAAAAAAAAAAAAAATTAACACACCCAAAAGTTGCATTTTGAAGTGGAGTTCAGGAGTGTTTGGAGCAAACCCGCAAAGTTTAGCTTTTTTGCAGTCTTAAAGTGTCGGCCTTAAGATCAATTTTCAGAGTAAGATTGATCTGCTGGCCTTCGAAGCGAAGGCCGACAGATTGATTTCATGGCCGCCAAATCGATTTTACTGGAAATCAAATCTGAAAACTTCTTCAGGTGTTTGTTTCGGTTCAATCTCTTCAACCCTGATCGTTTCACTTGTCCAACACGTTCCAAACACTTCAAAAGACGAGTTTTGATGAGAAATTAAGAACCATGCAAAACTATTTTAACCTCAAGCGATTGTACATGGGGTAATGAATTGATCTCATACGCAAATAAATTCAATCGGAGTTGTTCAAAAAGAAAATTCGATCGGAGTTGTTCAAAAAAAAAATTCCATCGGAGGGCTGGTCTTTTTCGGAACTCGTTTTTCGACCAGCATGAAAACACTTCCTACCTTAGGGATCATTGTTCTTAAATAAGTAAATAAAGGATCATTAAAAAAAAAAAAAGGATCATTAGAAAGAGGGATGATCTAAGACCAGGAGATACGGAGCTCCGCCATCCCGAGATGGTGGTGTCTGGGTACTAGCTCCACGTTAGCCGGCCATGTTGACGGTGTGAAGAAATGAGCATTTGGCGCGCACTTACAAGATTTACGTCCACTTCCCCACCCACCAAAGTCGTCACCGTTATAACTACCTCGAAATACTCTCCGTACCCCACCGTTTTTGGCGCCTTCGCCACTTCTGGCTGAAAATTCGCGTTGTCTGCTGCCAAATACACAAGTGATCATTTTAGATACTTAGGCTTATTTATTAGTAGAGATAGAAAGATTGTCAATGATGTGACCCATAGGATCCAAGTGGGGTGGCTCAAGTGGAGGAGCACTACTGGTGTACTGTGTGACAAGAGGATACCCATAAAATTGAAGGACAAATTCTATGGAACTTCCATTAGACCAGCGATGCTTTCCGGGACATAATGTTGGCCTATTAAAAAACAACAAGTGAACAAGATGAGTGTAGCAAAAATGAGAATGTTGAGATGGATGTGTGGTAAGACTAGACGAGACAGGATTAGAAATGAAACGGTTCGTGAGATGATAGGTGTAGCACCCATGGAAGAGAAGTTGAGGGAAAATAGGCTAAGATAATTTGGGAATGTCTACCGTAGACCAAGAGATGCAGTAGTTAAGAGAGCAGATAAGATAGCTTTGGATAGCAATGCTAGGGGAAGAAATAGACCTAAATTGACATTAGATGCTGTGATGCGCAAAAATATGAATATAATAGATTTATGTGAACAAGTGATCATTGACAGAGCTCAATGGAAGAAAATGATTCACATAACTAACCCTAAGTGATTGAGACATAAGGCTCGGTTTGGTTTGGTTTGATCATTAAAAAAATATCGGCAAACAAATAACATCAAAACACTATCGGCAAACGCCGTTCAAAAAAAAAAAAACACTATTGGCAAACAAAAATAAGCAAGAAGGAAGTAAATATTACAAGCTCAAATCAAGTAAAACCAGGTAAAGAAAATTGCAAGAAGTACAACAGTTCTGTAGAGAACAGAATGATACAGTTCCTCGAAACATATGCGAGAATGAAGTATACGATTTTGAGTTTTCATAGGGCCAAGGACCAGTTATGAGCTTCGAGAAGGCTTGTCACTGATGACCCCAACATATACTTTCTCGTGTTTTCGTCACAGGTTCAGATAATGAATCATAATGAATCATGTTGGTCTCTCATAAGACTACATGGTTTATTTTTACCTCTATCGCCAACTGTCCGTTGAGCCAATCTACAAAGAGTACTTATAAGTTGCATACAAACAGACGGTAACTTCATGCTTGGGGAGTAAGTGATTCAGTCGAAGCCAAAGGTATTTGGAAAGTTATCCAAATTCACAGACAGGTATTCCAGCAAGTGCTAGATCCAATAAGGATTCAGACTTTATAACCTTATTATTTCCAACTGTGGGAGTGCTCAAGAGTCGGTTGGCATCTTGCACAAGCTCAGAGAATGGTATGCCCAGTATGGTAATTCCACCCATGAAGTGTAACCCGTGGGGTAACACCCGGAGGGACCTCAAATGATAGATTGATGGGCATCTCTTCACCCGGAGCCAACGAGAAATAGTTGTCCGAATAATGAACAGGAAGAATCCTCGTGTCTTCACCTTCTTTATGATCCGGTTTCGAAGCATGAACTGAGAAATGCAGAAAGAATGCAACTCCAACCTCAGTTCCATTCACTTCTGCCACCCTCAAAGCATTGGCTTCGTGCTGGAAGCGACTGAAGATCCTCCGAATTAAACCACCCTCCTTTTTTTCCTCAATTCTGCTATTTACAGCTTCAAGGGACGCCACATCAAAATCACCATCGCTATCTCTTTCAATGAATCTATTCTTGTAGAGCAGATTTTCTGAGTCTGGCTTCTTTGATGTGTTTCGCACATGCATTCGGATTTCATAGGCAGACCCACGGATGAATACTTGGGATGTTATCTTGAGGGGCACTTTTTTCTTCCTGTATGGTTCCAATAGTTTGTAATCTCCACCCGGTAGGTAAAACCAGTAAAAGTTTCTGGATAAAATGCCGTAGTCGGATATATTATATAGTTTGAGGAGAAGGAAGTAGACTGGCGTTTGATTTTTGGACTTTGGATAGTCCATCTCAAAGATGGGTACCGTTCTCTTTGATGGTACAGAGAGGTTCTCGAAAACTTTGTAGTATGGACATTTTCCTTCCAGATCCCACACCGACACTTCTATAGCTACATTAGAAAGTTCGTCTGATGTAGTGTTGACTACCTGCATGTCATAGATAATACAGGGTGATGAATCCTCCCAATCCATAACCTTTCCTAAAACAATTGCGTAAGAGGAGAAAGAAGAGAAGACAGGAGTTTTCCAACAATACAATCCTGGTTATCATTTCTAGGATCAGTTTTCTTGAACACATTATTTGGAACCTATACTGAAAACAACATTAGTACTCATCACTTTCATATCCTATTACTTTTTTTGCTGTATTTTTTGAGAATATAAACATATCTTTCGTGTTTCTCGGAAATGGGTAGTTTTCCGAAAACAAGCCTCGAAAATCATCAAGCCATTTACCAATAAGTTTCCTGTGTTCTTCAAGAAGGAATCCAAAACATAACTTATGACAACTGCAAACAAGCAGGAATAATTGTATAGGCTATGAACTTATACTGCCAATGACTTCCATAGTTCCATATTTGAGAAGGAAATTTCTATGGCGGTTTCTGGTTTATAGGACAATGACATTAATGCATTTTCAGTTCCCACATGTTCCTATATTATTTGAGGCTTTGAGCTTCAGCAATCTCAACCAAAACCTGTTAGAACCATTTCACTTCCTTTGTCACATTAGGTATAAATTTCTCTAACGGCAGATCTTTAGGCTTGACTTATCACATCGTGGTAACATTAACAAGGGAAGTACAATCCGTACATTCCATGACGATTCAATCAGCCATCAAAATTACTAAAATGGCACAAATTACCTCAACGAAATACGTGGCTAGATTCAGCTGGACATGGATTGGTTCAGCTGCAGATCGACAGCCGTAAAACCCTGCTGTTTGGTCATGGAGATGGTCATAAAACTGACCTCTAAGCCCCGTCCACGGGTTCTGATTTTTCCAAATCAAAACACCAGTGTATTTGCTCCACATGCGGGAAGTCCACCCCTCTAATAGAGCTCGGTACTGAACATAGTTAACTAGCTGAGCCTGCAAAGATCATTTAGCTCAAGTTAACACAAGAAACAGAAATTGCAGTAGTCTCCAATGGTTTGGTGCAAGGAAAAAATGTGCCTAAGTGGTCTTCCATTCTGTGGTTAGTTTGTGTGCAGAAGCTTGCTAGTAAAGATAGACTCAAGCACTGTGGTATGAATGTGGATGATGGCTGTGTCCTCTGCTCCCATTTGTTCTTCAGTTGTATCAACATTGGTAGTTTAACTCATTTGCTACCTCGTAAGGGTGTTGAGAATTGTTTTTGCTTTTACTGCCATAAACTTTTCCAAATTTAGGCAAATAGCCTTCAACTCTACAAGTATTTGGGCCAAGGTCTGGGGGAATACTGGCATTGGAAGCAGTACTATGCAGTTATGGGTTGAGCTGGACTCTTCAACATACAGCGAATTCTGGTTTGGGGGCTGCATTTTGTAGACTGGCACTAGCTGCCGCCTTTATGACACTTGATTAAAGAAAACTCCAGGATTCTCCAAAAGAAATAGGACCAAATGGGATTGCTCAAAACAATTGAACAAGACATAGATAAGAACTTGGAAAAAGATCAAGAACTACTACAACATATATCTCCATGTACTGGTTGGGCTATCCATCCAATAATATTCCTGATTCAAGTCTTGGAGGAAGGGCGGCTACTAGAAGAGAGGGGTTCAACCCCAGCAAGTCCTCAGCAAAGGCAGATGTCCCATCAGGCAACCTCCTCTTGTTTGATTCCGTGCACGAGTAAGTACCCGTAAATTATAGAGAAGACAGAGCAGGGAAAGGCCAAAAGGCGTAGTCGATGGATGGAGGAGGCTAGGTTAGCCGAAAGATGGTTATCTGTTAACGAAGCCTGTGCAGTTGTTTGCCAAGTTTCGTTTTGTGCTTTTGCCTAGGCTGATAGATATGCGTTTCCTGGGCCACATATTAGGCTTGTAGCTAGGGTAAGGTTGTTTTGATGGATATTGGTTATGTTGGTGGAATAAATTTAAGTTACTAAAAAAATAGAATCACTAACCAAAAAAAGAAAGAAAGAAGAGGAATAAGGGAGGTTTACTTTTAGACAAAAATCGTCAAGATCAGTGGGGGTTCCATACAGCAAAATCTGATCATGAACCAAGCCTGGTTTTGAATAAGCTATGTACTTGTGGTATTCCCACATGGGGTTTGGAACTTCTTCAACATAGCCATTGGATAACTTCTTAAACAATGGAATTTGCAACCCTTCTGGAGGCATGGTTGCTCTGATAGTAGCTGCAACGGGCATCCCCACTGAGCCAACCTCAGGATTGAATCCATATTTATAGAAGTCGTCCTTAAAAAAGCTCTCAGGATACTGAATTTCATAAGGGCCATCACTGAAGTCTCCTTTTCCGTCAGCAAATCCATCCCACATGGATCCTTGGATGTAGATTCGCGTACCGTCAAGATATTGGCTAGGATCATCCAACAATGGGAAGATATCTTCCTGTGAGTTTCCACTTTGAGTTGAGATCTGAAAATATGGATGGAGTTTCAGTTCATCTTTTAAAGCTGTGTTGATATCTTCTGGTGGAACTTGTTCATTTCCCCCCACCCAAAGAGCAAGACTAGGATGATTTCTCAGAAGCTTGACGGTGTCCCTTGCACATAGCAAGAAAAGCTCATGGTCCAGGGGACCATCTGGGTTTGATATTGGTATACCTCGTCCATCACAGTCCCCAGTTATCCAGAACTCTTGCCAAACCTACAATGGAAATCTCATAATGGATATGAACTCTGCCACACAAATTTCATGAAATGGACTTAAATAGATTCAACAGCAATATGCATGACAAAGTCCTGAAGATAAACACGATAAGAAAGCTGCCAGTTTGATGCAACCCTCCATAGAGGTTCCAGTTCAATAGGATATTTAATAGTTTGCAAACCTACAGGGAAAACAGTTCATTCGGATACAAAACCAGATTTTATTCTGTAGGAACCATAAAGAACCTAGTTTAACCCACTCCATCCAGATTAGCAGAAAAAAGTTGATGGAAAATAGAATTAAATGTTTCAATCAGCAGGAAAGCACCATGTTTGCAAAAAACAAAGTACGGCGCAATAATTGTGGCAACCGGCAATACAAGAGAAGATCTATTGAAAACTGGATCCATTATCAGATAGTAAGCAATCAACGGGAAATTGGGTAACATAGATCGCTTATGAGGGAAAAAAAAAAATGCACCCAGTTTAAAAAACCTTTCCAGAGGCAATAAAAAGAAAGCATGGCCCATGATCTAACAATGAAGTACAGGGCAAAGCATACATGTAGGTGATCCAGAGCCAATGGAGAACAGAATTGATTAAAGGAAAGATCTTGTGATTCATTAAATGCATGAATGGGTTGCTCACAACACTAATCATTAAATGCATGAATTGTGTCACTCACTACACTAATACATGGTTTTACAACAAAATTCAGCTGAAAACTCACAAAGTGAAACCAATGTCTCAAGAAGAACATACAAAACTAAGAAGCCAAGGACATTTTCTAAGGTGGTACGCGTCTGTTCGGACGCCAACACTGGCCAGCTTTGTATGCTTGAGGGACACACATCTCCATGATTGAGATACAAATGAGAAGAAAAATATAAAGTTCGAAAAATACTTGCCAAGTTGGCATTAACAGAAGAATAATTACAAGGCACATCAATACCAATTTATCCATCCTTATTTAAACTCTTGATTCCTGAAATTTTGTGTTTCATGGTTGTACTTCCATGTAGTGCAATCATAAGTGGATTGCCCCAGGCATGCACCTAGTGATGCACTCATTACTAGGTGGTTAGTCAAGGTCTATGTGGCCTTCCCCTTGAATCTCTCTCTCTCTCTCTCCCTCCCTCCCTCTCCCTCCCTCACGTCAATCTCCAACAGTAATTCTTCACTTTGTTTCATTCCAATAGAATACCATTGCTAGGTGCAAGATGAAAACCTCATGCTCTAGTGTTAACACCCAGTTCAATGGAGATAAAAGCCACTTTATGCAAGTACTCTAAAAGGTTAAGTAAACCATTCAGTCCAGCCCATCAACCAGATCCCGCATTGGAGGGAAAGTAGTTGGTAATGGCTTTTCTTATCTCGTTCTCATCATTCCCCAACTAGATTCAAGTAGTGCAATCATTAAAATACAGTTGAACCAGAATATCAAGGTTTTTGGCAACTTAATCTATGTATATATAGCAGAATATCAAGGTTTTTGAAAAGATTATCCATGTTTCTGTCTACATTTTCTGGGCATTCCATAATCATCCGTTGAGATAGCTAATCTATTTATGATGCCGGAATTAATGAAATGTCCCTCTTTTCATCGACCGAAGCCCAAGAACCCCTCCCAACAATTTAAGAAAACCAACCTATATAGAGAGACAGAGAGCTAACCAGCAGGCCATAAATATCACAGTAATGATAGAACTCTGGCCTCTCAGCCAGTCCACCACCCCAACAGCGTATCATGTTGAAGTTCATGTCCGAATGAAATTTAATGTCTGTCTGATATCTTTTCTTTGAAAGCCGTAGTAACCCATCTGACAATATCCAGTTACCTCCGCGGATAAAGACGGGCTGTCCATTGACCTTGAACAATCTACAAAGTAGATAAAATACATGTTACATGATAGATAAAGAATTTTCCACAGTAGTGTTCCCTCAGGAAAATAAAGTTGAAGATCTCCTACCTTCCTCCAGTTACACTATCAATTTCGCTCTCAATCTTGCGGAAACCAAAATGATGGTTCCACATATCAGACTCCCCAAATCCCTTTACCTCAACACCAATTTCAACATTGTACAGCGACTGCTTTCCCATGCCATTTGGCCACCATAAATGGGGCTTGTAGAAGAATAGCTGCAAAAACAGATAATGTTGAACTGGAGTATTCCGTATAGAACCAATGCAACTGGTATGCTATGTCCATGTCAAGCACGCAGGTGCAGTTAGCGACAATATATATATATATATAATTTACAGACACGAAGTGGGTACAAACACAAAGTAGGTTAGGATCGAGAGAACACAAGACAAGACACACGATATATGGAAGAACACTAGCTTGAACTGAACTTGGCTTTTTACATCGGGGAGACCCTCCTTTTATAGACATAAGGAGGGCAGCTTACATCATTACACAGTACACCAATAATATTACCATACTATTTACGGCTTGCATCATCATACACCAATTATACCACTTTACTGTTTACTACTTGACTTACGTACACACAACTTAGTCTACACATTTACTACAACAACAGTACAGCAATTAATATGAACAGCACACCATAGTAAGAACTAATAATTTCACCCCCTCCTGGAAATGAAAGGGGCACCCACAAAAGAGACAGCTGGCCTGATTACTCTGAAACTTCTGAATCATATTGTCTTGAGCAGTCTCCAGAATAGTCTTCAGTCCTGTCGGTCAAGTGATACTGATCCAAAAGAAATCGGATATTTTGGCGCCATTCCTCTGGATAAGTCTCATTGAATTTCCAATTTGCAGTTTCATAATGGAGGAGAGATGAAGGGACTTCTGCAGGTGTCAATCCATTGAGTGAACACAGTGTTTGAGTCATGACAAGATAATTTCCACTGTTGATCTGGATTCTCTGAGGCTCTGGATATGCTGAAAGAAATATAGTGTGATAATCCTTTCGCCAAGTGATAGAACCATCTGGATTAGGAAGACATCTGTTGTTACGACTTGTCCAAAAAACAAATTGAAGATTCCCGCCTGCAGTGTTAGGGACACTTCTGATCTTCTGTTGCCAAAATGGTATGTTTCCAAAGAGCAAAAGGAACTTCAAGAAGAAATCTTCTGGAGGTTGGATCTGATTGAACGCCGCATGAGCCAAATAGACCAACACTGCTGATCTATTGAAACAGACACTGATAGTATATACATCTACTAAATACCATAAGAGGAGGTAGGCTTCTTTTTTAAAATAAAAAACATTATGGTCATATACTTCAAACTGGGTGAGAAAAGGATAGACAGGATGGAAAGGTAGACCACTTAGGGGACCTTCATCAAGACCATATTTGAAAATACAGAGATGTTGAAGATTCTGACACATTTGGACACATCTAGAGAGAAGGGTTAACTCTAAAAGATGACACTGAAGGTGAACAGGAAGATTGACTGGATGGACACAGGAAATCATTGGAAAACAACCAGGGACAAAGAAATGTGGTTTTGTTTTTGAAAACTGGTTGATTTCTTTTTTGATTCTAGACAGAAAATCTGGGAGGACATTTGTTTTTCCCTTTATATGGATAGCATCAAAACTCCAATTGGAAAACCAATTTGCCCATCTGAGCAATTGTGCTTTTGGAAGGTGTTTCTGCTTGAACTTGAGCATGCTGGGAAAACTCATCATATCAGTCTCAATTAGAAAATGATGACCAATAAGATGGAATTCAAACTTCTCAATACTCCTTTTGATTGCCAGAATTTCTTTGTAAGTGGAATGGTAATGAAGCTCTGCTGGAGAGAAAGCACCACTCTTATATCCACAAATTCTGCGCTTCTGTTCTGTGTTTTCTTCCAAGAGAACTGCTCCCCAATATAGATCAGAGGCATCTGTCTGAAGTACTCTTTTTCCATCTGAAGGTATGGTTAATGGAGGAAGAGTTTTGGCTATGGTTTTGAGGTCTTTAACGGCTTTGGTGCAATGGGTTGACCAAGGAGGAGGGATTTTCTTTAGTAGAGCTGAAAGAGGAGTACGGTATTGGGCAAGGTTGGGAATGAAATCAGCCATATAGTTAACAATTCCAAGGAACTGTTGAACTTGTTTGACTGTGAGGTTTTCATCTGGAAAATGGTCAAGTTGGGAAGCTATATGGGGCTGGAGGTTATATTGACCTTTAGAGATATGCATCCCTAAAAAATCAATTTCTGGTTGAGCAAGGAGCATCTTTTTCTCTGAGAGCATGATACCATGGGTTTGAATCAGGGAATGGAAGGCTTGTAGTAAGAGGACATGAGACTCAATATCTGGAGAAAAGAGTAGGATGTCATCAATGTAAACAAGGGCTGATGAGAGAATGGGAGCAAATATCCGAATCATGGCCTTTTGAAATAAAGATGGAGCTGTTTTTAATCCAAAAGGCATGACTGACCACTGGAAGTGGTGATCTGGAATGCAAAAACCAGTTTTGGGACGTTCATCTGGTTGGATGCCCAGCTGCCAAAAACCTGCTTTCAAATCAAATTTTGAGAAAATTTGAGCTTTGGGCAAGTTTGCAAAAAGAACACTTCGCCGAGGAAGAGGGAACTTGTTATCCTGCAGAAAATGATTGAGAGGCTGGTAATTGATAACCAAGCGAAGCTTTCCTCTTATCTGCTCTGTTCTTTTATTCACATAAAATGCTTCACATGCCCACTGAGAGGTCGTGGGCTCAATCAATCCTTCTGACTGGAGTTGTTGGAGCTCTTGGAGAGCAAGCTGGTAGTGTTCTGGGTTCATTCCATGATGGGTAGCTTTGGTGGGGTTAATGTCTTCATTTTTCTTAAAAGGAAGAGAAATGAAGAAATCTGGGTTTTTCCAAAGTGGGTTGGAACATTTGGTAAGGAACTGGGAATGAGATTCAGCACAGGAGGTTTGAATTATGGCTTCTTTGATGGAGGAGAAATTTTCTATGGAAAAAAGATTTGGTTGGGAGGTCCAGGGTAACAGGTAGTTTTTGTATTTCAAGCCTTTTTTGAGCCAAGAGATTTTGCTGAGATTTTGGAGAATATCAAAGCCTAACAATAGATCTTTCCCTGGGAGGTCAGAACCATAGACTTGGTGTTTTATGGTGTATCCAGGAAAAAGTTGAATGATAATAGGCTTACTAATGAGAGTAATGATAAAAGTTTCTCCATTGGCTGCTGTGAAGGGTCTGAAACATGACTGCCAGTAGGACCTGGGGAGGATTGCTGGGTTAAGGATAGAGGCTGCTGCACCAGTATCAAAGAAAGCGATAACTGGTATGGGTTTCTCATACTTCCCAAGCAAGATTTTGACCCTGGCTAAAGGTTGAGCCAGCATGATGTTAGGGAACCCAACTGTTTGGATTTCATAGGGGAATAAATCAGAATCATCAGAAGAATCCTCTGATTCTGATGAAGAATCATCAAAGGTGACTGAAAATAGGGATTCGACATCTGCATTTTCAAGATCATCGTCAATGAGAGCCAAAGAGTTCACCATCTTGTCTCTTGCTGCTTTATTTGGACACTGTTTTGCATAGTGCCCCTTCTTTCCACATATGTAACAGCGATCAGACTTTCGCTGCCCTCTGAACTTTTTTTTCTTAAAAAACTTCCATTTTTTCCGACGTGGAAACTTGCCGGACTTGGAAAACTTTGGGAATTTGCCAAGAGATTTGGACTTCCATTTCTGAAAATGTTTAGTTTTCCGATATGAAGGTCGGCAAGTGCACTTCTTGTCCTTGCACTTTATAGATAAGTCTGGCCGATCACAAGCTTTGCCAAGAAGTTTTCCCTGTTCTTCAAGAGTTCTGAGGAATTTCTGGTGATTGCACAACTTTTCCAAGGCAATCAAAGAGTGCTGATAAATACCGCCCAAGAGATGTTGCATTTAACGTCAATCCTTTTGTTTGAAGTAGCCTTGTTATCTCATTTCCCAATGGGTCTGGAAGGGAATTGAGAAAAGCTTGCTTAAGATTGACATCATCCATGCCGTTGAGAAGATAAAACCGTTGAGACATACGGTCATAATGGATCTCCAGATCTTTCCTTTTGAATGAACAACACCGCATGCTGAGATATTCTTCTCGAACAAACTCCTTTGTGTTGTTATGATCTCCAAGAAACTCGGTATGCAGAACTGAGATGAATTGATCAAGAGTTGGCAGTTGCTTAAGCTGAAGCTGTCGGTACTCACCAAGAGCTAAGTACCATTGACGTAGTCGGCCAAGAAATTTTGTTGTACACTTAGTAATGACAAGACTAAGTGTAGTGTTTGGAGAGAGCATAGCAGCAGTACACCAAGCATGAATCTCATAAAGTTTATCCAACCATTTTGATGGGGGAATATTATCAAAGGAGAAACCTTGGGTATGGACATTGGAGTGTGAAAAGGAATCAAAGGTTGGGTTTTCTGGAGGTGTTTCAAACTCAGGGCCTTCTTCAATGATAGGATCTTCAACATTTTCCTCTGGGTTTTCAGGGTTCATCATGAAAACATGAGGTATTGGCATAGAGTCAGCGGATTCAACATCTGAATCAGACTCAATGGTTGGTTCTGGAGATGGGGTTTCTGGTATAGTGGCCAAGGTATGGAGGAGAGTGGAAATGGGATTTTTGGAGGTTGGCTGAACCATTAGCTGGGGTGATTTTAGATTTGGGTCAGATGGTGTAGAAGAAGTAGAGGTAGTTGGAGCTGAGGTAGATGTAGATGGTGGAGTTAGAACTGAAGGAAGTTGAAAGGGTTTTATATGGGGCTTTGGGAAAGGAAGTTTTGGTGGAGATGGTCTTTTTGGTGGAGGAAGGAAAGTTGATGAGCTTCCAAAGATGGAGCTTGACTCACCAAATTCTGAGGTAGGGTTTATAGGTAAGGGTTGAGACATTTGAGGATACCCAAACAAACTTTGTTGAGAGGAAGATGTGAACATATCAAATGGGCTTTTTTGCTGAGAATACTGCTGAGCTTGGAGAGAGTGAAGCTGGTTTTTTAGATGCTTCATTTCAGCATCCTTGTGGGAAAAAGCTGCTGAAAATGCTTGGTTGGAATATGCCATCTGGAGAAGTTCCTGGTGAACATGTTGAATTTTCTGCTGCAAATCTCGGATAAGAAGTTCCAAAGATGACAACTTCTTATGGACAACATTTTCCAAATTTTGCTGAGAGTTAGCAATTCTTTGGAGAATCTTGTTTTGTGCCAGAGAGTTTGCTGACTGCCAATTTATTGCTGCTTGTGCTGCTGACACCGCCTTGGTGCTACCATCAGGAAGAATAGTAGCTGAGTCTGGAATTTTATGACGGTGGGTAGTTCTTTCCTGAGGATTATGAAAATCCAAAGGAGGAAAATCCGCTTCAGTGAACATAAAACATCCACTGGGTTGTGCCGAAGGGTCATTTTTAGATGGAGGTTGAGGAGAAGGTGGAGATTTACAAGGAGTGGGAGGTAACGAAGGACATATGGGACATGGATCTTCAAAGTCCTCGTCATCATTTAAAAAATTAGCTTCTACACAATCATCACAATCACAGAAGTCAAAATAACAATGACCTGTTTCTGGGTTTTTGAAATAGAAGACTGGGAGACCACTAGATTGAAAATATTTAATTGGAGGTCCGGGTCTAGAGCCATCTACAAACATATCAATCCTTGACGGAAAGATAACAGGATGAGTGGAAGAGGACGCAGAGTCTTCTTTTGGGAAAGAAATTTCCACGGTACCATCAGGTTTGGAAATGAAAAGTGGGTTTGAAGTCTGGACAGGGATAGGATTTTGCTGATTTTTCTCGTAAGCTGTAACCCAAGATTCTGGGAGAAGCTTGAGAAGCTCAGGGCGAGAAATTTGTCGTGGGACATGGACACAAGAAGCTTGGTGAGGTGCGTTGACGGTTAGGAAAAGGGCTTATCTGTGGAAGAGGGTAAGGACATGTCAAAGGCATTGTTTTGAAGACGATAGGCCATTTGGTAGTGGAGGGTTGCAGCATATGTGGTGGAGATTTGGGAGGCACCACCAATTTGAACTTGCACCTTTAGAGCTGATAGCAGATGAGGATCTGCTAATGGCATGTTGAAATTAGGGTAAAAGGTGAAAATCACAGTTCCAGCATTTAGAGTGGTTTGGACTGTGGCGATACATGCATGCTGATACTGTAAGAACCTGGTATCTACCAGAGCAAGTCTGGAAGTAACAGGTAAACCTTTTCTACCATGGAAAGTTACTGCCAATCTGATTGCTCCAAAATGAAGATGAGTAAATCCTTGTTGTTGCCAGATGCGAGGCAAATCAACTGGGATTTCTAGGGGTAAGAGCTGTTCAGCTTCTGTAGCTGCTATGAAACACTGATCAAACTTGGAGGCCTGGACATACTCTTTTACTGAGGTTGGACGTTTTGTGGAGAAGAGTTGGGTAACAGACTTTTTTACAGAAGTTTGTGGACGGACAAAGGCATTATAGGGGTTGAGAAAAGGGAGATCAGTAAGGGGGACCTTACTGTCATCGGGAAGATATTCAAATTCATACAAGTACTCAAGATTAGGAGAAGAGGTGGAAGAATTTCTACTGGTAGAAGGGACAAGAGATGAGGTGGCAGAGGAATGAGTAGAAAACAAACGATTCATTTTTTAGGAAAAAATCTGGGTTCTTCGTTTCCTCATACAACAAATCTTTTCTTTTTCAATGTGAGAACTTAAACTAATTTTGATTAATAAAATTCTGTATACTAGGGTAGATAAACCGAGACACACCGCTTACACAAAAGCCAAAGTCTCAAGGTACTGTTAACCCACTGATACAGAAAATTTTAATCAAAATAGGTTTAATGAAGTTTCTGATGTGGAGGATCCTTAAAAGGCAACCACAGAGCATACGCTTCAATTTTCCGTTTCGGAAAAAGATTTGAAGTATTTTAGAATACGAAGTTCCCAGAAGAGGGTTTAAGCTAGAATGGAAAACATGGCTCTGATACCAAATTTACAGATACGAAGTGGGTACAAACACAAAGTAGGTTAGGATCGAGAGAACACAAGACAAGACACACGATATATGGAAGAACACTAGCTTGAACTGAACTTGGCTTTTTACATCGGGGAGACCCTCCTTTTATAGACATAAGGAGGGCAGCTTACATCATTACACAGTACACCAATAATATTACCATACTATTTACGGCTTGCATCATCATACACCAATTATACCACTTTACTGTTTACTACTTGACTTACGTACACACAACTTAGTCTACACATTTACTACAACAACAGTACAGCAATTAATATGAACAGCACACCATAGTAAGAACTAATAATTTTATTTCGGGGCGGTTCAAGAGACCCAAAAAAACACCCCATAGTTCCCGATCAAATTTTGATGATCCGAGCCGCTCGATGTGATCAAAATGTGATTTTAAGGGTACTTGCGTGAAATTAGCAAAAAATATGACCGGAAAAGGCTTGATCTAAGCAGTTTTTAGATTAGATTTAATGAATGATTCAATTAAAAACTGCTCAAAACAAGCACTTCCCGGTAATTTTTTTTGCTGATTTCTCGCGGGTACCCATAAAATCACGTTCTGCACACATTGAGCGGTTCGGATCAAAAAAATTTGATCGGGAACTATGAGATTGAGATTTGGGTTTTTTTTTAGGTGTTTTTTTGGTGTCCCTTGAACCGCCCCGTATATATATATATATACACACACAGAGTTAGCTTCTTATAAGGACGCTCTTACTGTATTATGTTGCGGATGTCCCCTTTTCTCCCCTTTTCCGACCAAATTTCGATGATCCGAGCCGCTCAATGTGTTCAAAACGTGATTTTAAGGGTACCCGCGAGAAATCAGGGGAAAAAAGAAAAAAAACGGGAAGGGCTTCATATGAGCAGTTTTTATTTGAACCGATCGATAAAAAACAAACAAAAACTGCTCGGATGAAGCCCTTCCAGGTCTTTTTTTTTTTTTTATTTCTCGCTGGTACCCTTAAAATCACGTTTTGAACACATTGAGCGACTCTGATCATCGCAAATTGGTCAGGAAAGGGGCGTCCACACTTTAATACGGTAAGGGCGCCCTTATAAGAAGTTGTGTGTGTGTGTGTGTGTGTATATAGCAACAAGAAGAAATTCCAGGAATATTTGTTTCAGTTCATATAGTTAAGAGATAAGATGATGAGAATTGTCTATTAATTTCTGCAAAACGTGACTTGACACTGACCTCAGGAAGTGTATATTGAACAGATGCTCCAGGAGGGACTGACACATGCTCAGTTCGAAGATGTTCTACCAAGCAAAAACCTCCCTTAACTTCCGTTGTCACTTGGACGTTCAAAGAACACTCAGCAACCCGGGCACTTTTATTTACCAAACCAGTGGTTGCATGCAAATATACCCTCTTGTAATTGTCAAAGAATGATGAAACTAAGTGGGGATCCACTATTTTCATAGGCTGCACAGAAGAATAATGCATTGAAATTAAGAATAGGAGGTTTCTTACAAACTATTGTAAAACAATTTTAGAGTACTAGGCTTAGAAGTCACACTGAGAGTACTCTTTATTTATTTTTGCTAAACATCAGAGTTGTGCTTTTATATATAGTTGATGGTCTTCAATACATGAAGTGATGTTCACTTTATCAGTTGCTCTAGGTGGAACAATGCTTCAGCTTGAATTGATTAGCTTATGTAACAAGCGTAGAAATTAAAATTAAAATAGAAAGACAGAATAACAGCATGAGCAGAGTTGTCTAATGATATTACGCATTTCAAAGTCAAATACAAACTCACCCCAGTAACAGATATTGATACCTCATCCCATATGCCAGTATTCCTATCCCTGTGGCAGTGTTTGATTGGATACTCAGTATGTGACGCTTCCAGTTAATCAAATTATCAAACTACAAACGCCAAAATAAAAAACAAAGAAAGCGACAAGACCCCTTACACACCTACACTATTGAAGAAGAAACGACAATAGTTAGTCTAAACTTACGTTCCAAAATTGATTATCCGCTATGCACTACAAGTCATAGGACTTGGTGACAACACGGCATCAGTGCTAAACTATGTAGCACCGACATAGACACACGACACAACACGAACATGAACACCACACCGACACTTTGACACAAAATTCCAGAAAATTAAAGGCCACAACCCGTATGGTGGCACTTTCAAAAATATATGTGTGCAGTACTATATGTATCAAAAATTAAAAATAAGGTTCTAAATTCGACGTATGTAACAGTTAACACCATTTATACCTTATATCATAGTGTCTTTGTAGGAGTAATAAATAAGCCATCATCCTTCAAACAAAAAATCAAACTTTCCTAAGTTTTAATTAGAGTCTACTATTGCGTATAACAACCCCGACTTGATTTGCGATCCCGAGAGTGTCCGGATCAATTTTAGAGTGTCCAAACAAAAAACATTGAGAAAAATAGGACAATTTGGATTCAAGTGTTGGACACGCATCAAGATGGTGTCAGTGTCCATGACCTTCAACGAAGTGCCCGTGCTACATAGGCTATGACTTACCTTATAGGAATCATCCAGTCCCATCCTTCAACATATTGGGCGGCAATATCTTTCCCAATCTGAAGTAAACAGAAGATGAAATGAAAATGTGGTCCATGGACAAAAACAATATGGAGAAAATAGAGAACCTATTAATGGATAATGATATTTATGTAGAATCGTGCTTTGTATTGTGTCCCAGTGGGATATACAAGTAAATGCATATGAACTCACAAATGAAACCATCAATGTGGGCTGGACAAACGGCGCAAAGTTCTTGACCAAAAATAAATGTATCAAATCTCATGAATAAAAAAAATCTTCTCCCCTAGGTTCTCAGGTCAAAAAAATTCCACCACTACAAAGCTTTCTGCATCATTCCAATTTTAGAGAGAAAAAATAGTCTTTTGAATGTCAAGAGAGCAACCCTACCCTAACAGAAGCGCCTCAGTCATCAGTTAAACTAGAGTAAATATTCTCATTATTTCTTGTCTAAGGCAGCATAACTTTTCTGTATGTCAAAGAGTGATTTTCTTAAGTCATCATTATTCGCTAAATGTCCTATTGTTATAGACAAATTATAGTAGTAAGACAGATTCAATAAAGTTGGAAACTACTCGATGGTAATTCATCATTAGGTATCAGGAAATGTGAACATTACCTCATGGTCACCACCTTGACCCCCCTCAGGAGGAATCCTACCAGGGTGATCAGGAGGGTAAACTAGGACCGCAAGCAAATTTTCACCATCAGGATGCACAATATCTGTGACATCAAGAGAATGTCTTCGAAACATCCCCTTCGGCAGGACTTCTTTATGGCCATTCAAATATACCTCCGCGGAATAATTGATTGCCCGGAAATTCAGATCCACGTGCTGGTTTCCTGACTGAAGAAGGTAAGTAAATTGAAAGCGTCACACACAAGAAAACAATGATATAATAATAGATACAGAGTAAATCAGCAGAACTTTAAGAAAATAGACCAACTACAAAGAAGAATCAAGAACTGTCAACAATGAACCCTTCTATGGGAACCAACCTAATGTAGATCGACCGTGCACAGAAGGCATGCGGGGCTCACTCCGGGTCCTGCACGGATAATCCAAGCCGTTCAATAATTTTAAAACAATTTTTTGAGTGGCGGCGCGAGAAATCAGCTCCATCCCTATGTGTAGGTGCTTGATCCAATCTTCCAATTTTTTCATTTAGATTTCAGGACTCAGGCAATTATTGAATGGCTTGGATTATCTGTGCGGGACCCAGACCGGGCCCACGTGCCGTATGTTCACGTTTGGTGCACATTAGGTCGGTTCCCATAGCTTTTTCGGTCAACAATAGACATGCAAGCTGGAAAACCTGGCCTCAATTGTAGTTAACTAGAAAATCAAAACTGCAGAATCAAAACCAATAATGTACCCACCAATAAGGGTATTAAAACCAAGTCTACAAGAACTAACATCATCCAATGTTGCTTTTTCTAAAGCTTGAGCTCCTGTAAACTACTTGTTCATCTATCAAAATAAAACTTATTCCCCTCCCCAATCTTCAATCATATCGTTCTCCTGTCTTTTTGGGAGAACAAGGAATCTTAGGATATGACACAAGTCATGAGACCTTTTATAGGGAACTGACTTACCATGCCTTCCTAAACCACTGATCAAAACATTTAGTGCACTTAAATGGAGTTTATATTGTCAACTAAACATAATTGTATGAAACTACTCTCCAAATATAAAAGAATAAGAAATGGGAAGCATGTACATCTTCCAACACCTAACAGTACATTACAAAACTACTTATGAAGAAGATTTGCCACCCTTTGGGCCATCGAATGCCACGCTTTAATCAGATAGGATAGGGTCATCCAGTTCTTTATGGTTTGGAAAGTTGTCTAAAGCATCCATCTTGGCTCCCGAGACTCTTTCATAGAATTCCAACAATTAGTCCCGCTCCTCAAAAGCCCACAGTAACAGAGTTAAAGCAAGTGAATTACATGAAATTCCATTTATTCCATGGAATAACACTATTGACTTTGTCACTTCAACCACTTATCTCTTCTTCTAAAGGTGATGTCCCTGGCCAGATTTTTCCTCCATACGATCTTAATTAATAGGTCTACAAACGAAAGGTCAAAGCAAATCAAGGTTAACCGATTTCCACAAAAACGATGAGTATATCAGCTCAAACCCCATATTGCCAGCCAGCTGGAAAACTCCGCATATGAAAGTATTGCTCTTAAGCACGTCCAGCAGTTTCTTGTGATTATCCCTTATGATCTTGTTAACTCCACTGGCAGCACAGTCGAGAAAGAATGCTCAAGAAAGGAATTGACAACATAGTTGCATGAGAAATGCTGCATCAGTCTTCAAAAGAAAAATGTAACGGTGACTGTATATACAACAATCAGTTGCTACAAGAAAGGAAAACACAGCAGGTACTAAGTTACCTTGACTGCTTATCCTTCTCATCACCATGATAAATATATGAACGACATTGACACGGTCCCAAAAATCCCCATTATTGAAGTGAAAAAGAGATAGAGAGTGCCATCAAACAAGCAACAGAACATAAGATGTGGTATGTGTCAAAAATCTAGCCAGCCTCAACAAAATCAAGCAAAGAAGAATACCCTCAATGGAAATCAACTACATCACGGGTAAATCCTGTAGGGAAACATTCTTTCTGTCTAAGTAAACTCCATAGGCAAACTTATTGCAGATATGCCTGTTCGATGCTTGTATAGAATATTTGCAAGCAAAAACCAGCCATCCGAGTACAAAGTACGACATACCAGCTTACAATGGAACGTTGTGAAGAACCAAAAAGTGTAGTACTCCCTCCCAGAATCAGCAATGTCGATGATTGATTCATTTTCCAACCCGTAGAAAGGATCTGGCACGAGATTGTTTTTTACCAGGGTTGCCAAAACACTGTCAACAAAATCTCCAGCCAAATCAATGAACAAAAGGGGAAAGACAAATATTGCAAATGTTTCTTGATACATGTGCATAATATCACCGCAAGCTTAAACCGAGACAAGTGCTTATTGAATCTTGATCACGGCTTCACCTTTCATGTCCTCATTTGGTTATCGTGAATAGAAGTTCATAAAATTTTGCTAATTGAGGTGTTTCTCCTTTTTAGAAGAAGAAAAAACCTCAAAGGAAGAAAATAGTTTATTATGTATCAAAGTTGGCTATACAAAGTGAGGTAGCCATCCCATGGATGTCGGATGTCCGACAAAAAAAATTGAAATAAGAACTTGGTACACTGAGGAAGTGAACAAAATAGATAGTAGTTGAAGTAAACAAGTATTTTGCCAACTTATTGGCTACGCAATTCGCCTTGAGAAATTCAAAATGATGTATTGAAACTGTCTTTCTTTTGCTTCAAACCTTTTTCACAGCAGCGGTAGAAAGTACCAAAGAATTATCCAAATGAGTTAACCCAAGTTCGTGTTACAATCTCATAGGGAATAGAGTTGCAAAGAAAGTGCTGTAGCATAATAACTTAAGTACACTGCGTACAAAAGCCATCCAGCTGATTCGCATCCTCCATAATTCCACTTGCATTCATTACTATCATAGTGTTTCAGAACTGTGCACATCTATAGCACATAGACATGAATTACTACAGAACATAATCTTTCTCTTCAATAAACTGACGTTGCTTTTGAGAGACGAATGATGATCCCAATGAATTACTTAGTGAACCCAAAATACTTATCTAAGTGTAAAATTCATGAGCAATTAGGATTTTAATTTTTTTATTTCGACCGGTGATTACTAGTGTCTCAATTACATCAAATGCGACATAAGCCCCTTTTTTTAGCAATTACTCTGAATTAGCTTTTTAGATTATTGGCTTAGAAAAATTAAAATAAGTTGTAAAACTGTTTGTTATAGTAGCTTTTTATAAGTTGTAAAAAACAATTAACCTGTTTGCATATATAAGTTGTTAAATAGCTTTTTATAAACCAAATGTCTAGATTACCCTTATTCACAGTAATAAATGGTATTTTTGGCTAAATGGGCTTGGATTCGGTTGTCCGTTTATGTTTTAACACCTTAAAATATGCAAAAAGCTTCAAATTGGAGCTTAAAATAATACTCCCTCCGTTCCAAAATGAGGGATCTTTTTTGGAAAGCGTGTCATTTTCAATTACTTATATCTTTCAATGTGAGTGTTAAAAAATATGCAATATGGATCTTGTTTGATAGATTTTAATTAGTTCTATTTAACAAAGTTTTCAAAATAACATAAAACTTCATAAATCGGAAGATATAAGCATTTTAAATGACACGGAATCCCAAAAAGGTCACTCATTTTGGAATGGAGGGAGTAACATTTTGGGTCAAATAAGTAGAAAAGCTAAATATTCAGTAAATAAGTTAAACGCACAATGATACCCAACCCAATTGAAAGCCCATTAAGGAATAAAAAAACAAATAACCACATTCAACTTTGCTTTTTCCAAGGACGGACTCTCTGGCATTCCTTATGAAATGGGTGACCAACTGAGCTAACCCGAATTAGTAACGAGAAATTCGGAATAGACAACGAGGCCAATTATTCAATACTTCCGGAGTACCAAGTGGCGTTGCCATGTGATTATACTCCCTACAAATACAAGATCGCCACCGCACAATGTGGATCATTACTTGTCTCTCAACCACCCAAAACGAAAGTGGATAATTATATCCCTACCGCAACATTTCTTAACGGAAATGGTAGGCAACGCCCACGTGGTACTCCGGGAGCGCTGGATAATTACTCGGACAACGAGCAACACACAAAACCAAACAACATTTGCTAACAACGGCACTTCCACAACACTTGCTCAGAATTCAATACTAACAAAATCCGAATAGTTTCGAATAACTCCAACTTACGTTCCGGGCACAACAGCCTCCATCCACGGCTGATCAGGGGAGGAGGGAGGGTGAGTGGTGGTGAGCTCAACTCCGGTCAGCTTAACCTCCGTCGATCTCGCCGCGAACCACCCCGTGTCGAGCTTCCTCTTCCCCATCTCCCCCATTGCTACTAGGAATAAACCCTAGACCTAGAACAAGGGATAGATAAAAGACATCAGACAATTTTCCTTGCCTACTCTCTCTCTCTCTCTATCTATCTATCTATCTACATCTATCTATATGTCTCTCTGTCTGGAAAATGGTTGTTGGTCTTAATGAGGTCCAGAGTATTTGGTCGGTTAGTGGACGCCGTGAGCTAAACGCCGTGGCGTGCAGAGTGTGGGGCCCAGAAGTTTATCATGCCACGTTAGACATTCAATTGTCCGTTGCTTAACAGCGCTGGATTCGTTTATCATGGGCGTAAATAGTCTTGCTACAACCACACACAAAGGGTAATACTAGTACTTACACAAATTTATTCACATCATTTGTGAATAATGTGTATAGAGGCCCACATGTGATGTAGAGAGTTTATATGTGATTTTAGAATGGGTAATTTACGGGCCGGTCCTGTTTGGAAGTCCTAATTCCCTTCAACTCCAACCCAAATTAAAAAAGCACCGCTAAGAATTGCACAGATTTTTTTCCCAAAACACCCTCCGGCGAGAGAAATCCACAACTTCTTCTTGAACTCCTCAAAATTCACGCCCGAGATCAGTCTCCTTCCACAACCTCCTCAAAACCTACCGAACCACAAGCATCAGATGCTGCACAACATCCTCCATTAACGCAGCCCCTCTCAAAGCCCTAACCACCGACCCCTTCCCCGTCTTCGCCTCCGTCAGGACCTTCGCCCCGGCCACCGTTGCCAACCTTGGTCCCTGGTTCGACATCCTCGGCTGCGCCGTCGACGGTCTCGGCGAACCATGTCACCCTCGCCGTCGACCCTCACGTCCACCCCGGCCAGATCTCCATCTCCCAAATCACCGCCACGAACGACTCTGTCGGGAAAAAACTCACCAAGAACCCTAACTTCAACTGCGCCGGCATCGCCGCCTTGGCCGTCATGAAGATGCTCGACATCCACTCCGTCGGCCTCTCTCGCTGAACTCGTTGCTGTTTTCGCCGCCATCGGGTGCGTTCGTCCAGTGAAAGTCGGCGAACTCATGAAATTCGCAGTCAAACACCCCCTCTCTCTGTCTCTGAAACTTCTGCTCATTTCGAGATCCACGAAGGAGGAGGTGTTCTCGGGGCACGACTGGGGGCGAGAGTAGCGAGAGACGGCCTCGGAGGGGAGGCCGTTGAGGGTCCCGCACAGGGAGCAGGTCCAGGCCCACTGCTCCTGCTCGCCGCAGAAGGTGTTGTAGTAGGCCCAGCAGTTCATGGCTCTTTCGCCATTGCAGGTGACTAACTGAATTCGTTTTTTTTTTTTTTGTTTAATCATGTGTGAGAGAATGATAAATTGGAAGCAATTAATGTTTGTGTTTGCTAATTTCACACTGCGAAATTGTTGATTCGAGCGTTGCGGCGGCGGCAGCGTTCCTTGGAAATTACATAGCTGGTTGGAAATTGCTGATTGTTGCACAGCCACCACCACCTCCCCAATGTTTATCCCCCAGAGACAAAGATGTGAATTTGTGTTTCACTGCGAATTTCACATTTCACACTGCGAAATTGTTGATTCGAGCGTTCGGCTTGCGTTCTACAAAAATGATCTCGTCCAGCTTGTTCAAATGCTTGGCTGGAGACGGTACAAGAGAATTTCACACTGTGAAATTGAGAATTTTGAGAATTTCACACTGTGAAATTGTGTGGAATTGAGAATTGTTCAAGCGCCTTAGTTCCCTTAATTGAACACGTTCCACTGTAGGCTATTGAGTCGTTACGTTTGGACTCCTTACTAGCTTGATATAATGTAGATATATATGCTTGATAATTGATTTGTGATTTCATTAACTATTTGCCCGGGTGCCTTATGATATGTTTATAGCTGCTTTGGGATCAACAAGAACATCTGACAGATAACTATTTACTTTTGGCATCTTGACAGGGGAATGATATGCATCGGACAGAAGCGCTACCACAAAGCATTGGAGCTTCTGCACAATGTAGGTGAACTTTCTTTAGTTCAGCAATGTTTTTTGATAATCGTTAAGTTTGCCATTGATTACTTGTTAGTTGTTACACTATCTTTGTTGCTTTCTGCCATCACATTGTAACTGCTCCAATGTCTTCTATAAATGCCATAGCCATTGAGGCTTACAAGAAATACATACTCGTCTCACTCATTCACCTTGGGCAGGTTGGCTTTAATTTTCTCCTTACTTAATGCTTTGTATTCGATAATTATGGGTCTTGTAGGGTACAAAGAACTGAAGGGGAAGGTTTACAAAGAAGTGGCTCAATAGTTAGCCTTGATTGTTGTGTTTAGTCGTTACTGGTGAATCTCATCCAGTAGAATTGTGCTTTTTCCCAAGAAGAAAAGATTGTTAGTGTGCTGGATCTGTTTGGTAAAAGGAAGTTGCTAACTATTTTGACCTTTTGATGTATCACTTTTGAAGTGTTTAATTTTCACATCACTTCATTCCACGTAGTTGTTGTCAGTTGTTATGTGTTATGGTTGGAATGACTTCTGCGCAACTCATGAGCTTGGAAATGGGTTCAAGTTGATCTTATCGTGTGAACGTAGGTGGATTTTCAAAAATACAAGATGATCTTACTTAATGCTTTGTCAGTTGTTTGGTTCGAAAAATACAAAATCTACGCAACCCACTACATGTTCTCCCATTTCCCTTGAACAATAGAACAAAATTATCTTTTATTTTGTCCTCTCTCCTACTCTTCCCAACTATGCCCTTAAATTGTATATATAATCTTTGGATTATATTCAAATGCCTTTAGATAGTTTGACTCATCGAAGTGATATCCGAGGTGAGATCCGTATACCAAATTTTCTTTCGCTTTGAAAAGAAGACTAAAAGAAGTAGATCATTGTCCTTGATTTTTCTAATATATAGTTGTGCGCTCTTTGCTTGAAAATGGAATTCTAACACATACCCCTGTGAATTTCGCATACCCCCTGTGAAATTCACATACCCCCTGTGAATTTCGCATACCCCCTGTGAAATTCACATACCCCCTGTGAATTTCGCATACCCCCTGTGAAATTCCATTCAAGAGTACTATGATCAACTTGATGATTTTGTATGGATAATTTACCTATTGAAACGTGCAAATAGATAGTTTGACTCATCGAAGTGATATCCGAGGTGAGCTCCGTATACCAAATTTTCTTTCGCTTTGAAAAGAAGACTAAAAGAAGTAGATCATTGTCCTTGATTTTTCTAATATATAGTTGTGCGCTCTTTGCTTGAAAAAATGGAATTCTAACACATATCCCTGTGAATTTCGCATACCCCCTGTGAATTTCGCATACCCCTGTGAATTTCCATTCAAGAGTACTCTGATCAACTTGATGATTTTGTATGGATAATTTACCTATTGAAACGTGCAAATAGATAGTTTGACTCATCGAAGTGATATCCGAGGTGAGATCCGTATACCAAATTTTCTTTCGCTTTGAAAAGAAGACTAAAAGAAGTAGATCATTGTCCTTGATTTTTCTAATATATAGTTGTGCGCTCTTTGCTTGAAAATGGAATTCTAACACATACCCCTGTGAATTTCGCATACCCCCTGTGAAATTCTCATACCCCCTGTGAATTTCGCATACCCCCTGTGAAATTCCATTCAAGAGTACTATGATCAACTTGATGATTTTGTATGGATAATTTACCTATTGAAACGTGCAAATAGATAGTGTGACTCATCGAAGTGATATCCGAGGTGAGCTCCGTATACCAAATTTTCTTTCGCTTTGAAAAGAAGACTAAAAGAAGTAGATCATTGTCCTTGATTTTTCTAATATATAGTTGTGCGCTCTTTGCTTGAAAATGGAATTCTAACACATACCCCTGTGAATTTCGCATACCCCTGTGAATTTCGCATACCCCCTGTGAATTTCGCATACCCCTGTGAAATTCCATTCAAGAGTACTTTGATCAACTTGATGATTTTGTATGGATAATTTACCTATTGAAATGTGCAAATAGATAGTTTGACTCATCGAAGTGATATCCGAGGTGAGCTCCGTATACCAAATTTTCTTTCGCTTTGAAAAGAAGACTAAAAGAAGTAACTCATTGTCCTTGATTTTTCTAATATATAGTTGTGCGCTCTTTGCTTGAAAATGGAATTCTATCTGCATGCAATAGTTCAACATTGTGCATGGTTTCACTGAGGTGTTATGGTGTTGGGGATTCAGCGGTGACAGCATTTTCAGGCTCCCCTAAGCAGGAGAATGTTTGCTTGAGTTCTGCCCGAGACCTTGTTCGATTTTCCGCGGAGGATTTTGTCCTTTGTTTGGGTTCTCAGAGAATCTTGGCTGGTATGCTCTTCTTGGATTCCTATTTTTGAATCATCTAAGGAAGACATACCATCTTCTTAGAGCTTGTTTTCCACGGTTCTTTTAGTGTTACTATAACTTCTGAGTGGTTCTCAGCTGAATTGGTTCTCCTATTGAAGTGTAAGATGAATGGTTCTTCTTGTTTTCTTCTGAATGGTTTTCCATATTAGATGGTGTGTATATGGTCATTTTGGGGTCCAAGGCTTTTGCTCATCAGATGATTCGTACCTAAGATATGGAATATCAGTACTTGTCAAAATTAAATAAGAGAAGACAACTGACCTTAAGGATCGAGGACTATTGGCTGAATATAATTTCCTGATATAAATTGCAGTTGACTGCTACCCATCTAGAAAATCAGAATGTCACATGGTAGCTGACATGCATCTCCTCTCTGTCGCTCCCTAAAAGTTGCATTTTTGCTCTTAGACTCTGATGCTGCATTCTTCCTCTCCATTTAATGGCAGGTCCTTGAGTTCTTCCTCTCCATTTAATGGCTGGTCTTTGAGGAAACAGGTTTTGATGTTTCAAAACTCTTAAACAAAGATGAATATATCGAGATGATATTTGGGCAGCAGAGGGTGTGGCTTTACATTGTTGCTGGCGTGAAAGATGATACCGCCTTTGCCCCACTCACCAAAAAGGAGATCAGTGTATGTGGTCTCTCCATCTAAACTGTCATGGTTGTGGAAAAAATTAAGTCTTTGAGTCCACTTCTATATTTTTTCCTTCGCATGATAGAAATTTCTCCTGAATTGCTCCTTTGGTATATTTTGTGGCCTTGTGAGTGTCTAATTTGATTGCAGCTTCTTTCTACATGTCGTAAACTAAAATTAATGCCTAAATCTCATGGTCAGCTCATCCTACGTGGGTCACCTGTAGGGTTTTTAACAGTTTTAACTTCCTGGTATATATACACTGGTTTGTCTAAACAAATATTTTTTTACTTATCAAAACAGGAAAATTCTAGTTTTGCATTGAGCTTCGTGTTGTCTGCTTCAGGAAATTGCATGGCATCGGCTTGACGAACTTCTACCAGCGAATGATGATGTTATATCTCGGGGGATTACTGGCCTGAAGCTTTACATGGTTGCTCATTTCTTGGCGTAAGAACCTTGCTCATTTCTTAGCTGGTGGATTAGATCAGAAGATGACGTAACATTAGAAGGTGGGAGGACAATATGAGTTCCGTGGAGCGGTTTCAAAAACATATGGGAATAGGAGATGCAAGTCACTTTTGGGCTTTTGAGTGAAAATATTTACTTGGAAAAGATTTTACATCTGTTTGGGCAGCCAAAGAGTAAAAAAATGACAGAAACATTCTTGAGGAAATGTTTTACCTCCAAACAAACAGGCCCTGAATGTTAAATGCTTTTGTTTCCCAGTTTATACTTTGTTTGCAGATGCGTTGTATTGGAAATGTATCATACTACTTTGCTTGACAAGTATTGGATACTTATGCCCCTGCAGTTTTTGAATCACAACCTAACAGTGGAGGCAGCATGCCCAGAACTTTTTGTTGACAACAGTGGTACTTACTGGGATGTACCATTCTCAATGGCTATAGATTTGGCTTCAGTTGCTTCTGACTCTGGTGGAAGTTATCATTTTTGCCTCAATCATAATGCGGGCCTACCTGAGCAGCATGGACGTCAAGCAGAAAAGCAGCTTCGTCCAGTTTTTGCGTCGATTGCAGAAAAGCAGCCGGAAAAATTCGCCGATCGAAGGTGGTCGCCGGAAAAGTTGTCGGCCGGAGGTGGGTCGCCGGAAAAAGTCGCCGATCGGAAGTGGTCGCCGGAAAAAGTCGCCGATCGGAGGTGGTCGCCGGAAAAGTTGTCGGCCGGAGGTGGGTTGCCGGCCGGAGGTGGGTTGTGCAATGGAGGTGGGAGGGGATGGTTGTGTTTAATGAAGGGTAAAAGGGTAATCTTTATATGAGGTTGTCCTTGGAGGTAAATACAAATTGAGTTATCCTTAGTGGGAATTAAGTCTAGATTTTCTAGACCCACAGGTAATTTTCTGTTTTAGAGAATTATTGCCCAACGTGGGTGTAAATGATAAACGTTCAAAGGTTAGTCCGGTTGTTTCGAGGATATGCTACACACACAATTAAATTACGGTTAATTTTGGGGGTTAGCTGTTAAAAATGTTATCTTCTGAACCCTTTAGTCCTAGATTGACGCAACGGAATTCACGAGAGACTAGTTAGCGTATTAGTCCAAACGAGATAAATATTGTCGCAACGAGCAAATCTTGCGTACAAGAAAGAAAGATAAAAGTCTGAATATTATTGATGAAAAGTTGCATAAACTCTAGATTACAAACCCTTATATAGGCCGAAACCCTAGAAACCCTAAAAATAAACTTGGAAAACAAAAAGTCTCAGAATTTGGGCTTTTTCCTAAAATTGAAAACGGGAAAGAAAAACAAGACTTTCCCAAAAAGAATCAACGTAAAAGGAATTACGGTCTAAAAGTTATTAACGAAACAAATCTTTTCTAAAATGGCAAAATAACGCAATTGAAGGCCTAAACGAATGAATTAAGCCGAAAACACACTAGGGCTCACAAAAACTTAAGGTTGTGAGCCTTGACCGGAGCGCGAAAATAAGTCAGCCCACCAAGTTTGGGCCTATTCCGAGCTCGTCCGAATTTTGTCAAATTGGGTAATCTGAAATTAAACACTGTTTAGGCTTCCGGGGCTTGGCTCGGTCCAGCTGATCATGAAATTGGGCCTCCATGTGTTCTACATAATAGATGGTCTGCTTTTAACCGGACAGAAATATTTGGATTTTATGGCACTGGGGGGGTCAAGATTCTACAGCACGTATAACTTGAATTTTTGACATATTAAATCAGGAAAAAAATAAACACTTCTTTCGTCCATATTTAATAGTTCCTAGATCAATCCTAACCGGATAAAAAAGGAATTATATCTTTAAATTAGTAATGAATTTTATATCTAATATGAATATTGTTTGATAGATCTCAATTAGTTCTATAAGACAATGTTTTCAAAATTACATAAAATATTATAAATTGCAAGATATAATCAATTGAAAACTGGCACGAACTCCAAAAAAACTATTAAATCCGGACGGAGTGAGTACATAGAACAATAACCAAAATGAGATATCTATGAAAAAAGCAGTCTAAAATAAAATGTATATCAAAACTCAACATCTATACAAGAACTTAGGAGAAAAACACACAAAAACAGTTAATAGAGTTCCCTAAAAAAACAGTCACAACCTACAAAATTATTAATTTTGTCCCAAATTAATCTAGATTTAGGGTTTTTAAATTGGAGTAGGTTTAGCTTTTACCTTAATTAGTTTTTACCCCAATCAAACTTTGATTTGATAGAGTTCCCCGATCTAAAAAAAACACAGCAAAACAGTCACAACATAAAGAATAATCAATTTCTGCCCAAATTAATCTAGATATACAATTTAAATTGAAATACTCTAGGGTGTCCCCAGTGGCATAAATAAAATTGGATAATCAAAAATTGACACATCAATTTTTAGTTATTCATTTAAGAGATTGTTAAGCTTAACAATGTGAGATTGTGCAGTATAGAGATCCACAATAGTCCATAATTAAAAACTGATTCGAGTAGAGAGAGATAGAGATATGTGAGAATAAATGTAAGTGGATGAGGTGGGGTTTCACTTTTAGAAAAAGTGTTTTTTTTTCAAACGGAGGTAATTTCAAGCCTAAAAATCACGTGTTTACGCAAATAATTTTTCTACCAATATAGATCTTGTTTGATAAATCTCGTTGAGATCTTTTATATGGTGCAAAAAAAATTAAAAAATTATTTTTCATTTTCATTATAAAATTTGAAAAAAAGGAACTTTTACAAAAAGAACTTTTACTGGAACACCACCTGAGTCCCTTGATAGTTAAATGAGGAGAGAGAAAGAGATAAACAAAAGAGAAAGTGTGATTCTCATTAAATTTAGTTATCCAAAGAATTTTTTTTTTGCTAATTTTGGTTATCAAAATGTCAAAATTTCGTTATTGGTTAAGGAGTTGTTCACTTTAATTATACCATTATGAGTTATATTTTAAACCAACTTTACTTAAGGCTACTGATTTTGTCACTCTCTTTTTTGTTAACGCCATTCCCCTGCAAGTGCATTTTTGGTGCAAAAATAGATTTGCAGGGGAATTGAGTTAATAAAGAAGGGAGTTGCAAAATCATTTTCCTTACTTAATTTAAAAATCTTTTAATTTTAGTTATGCCATTAGGAACGCTTTTACTTATTAAACTATTTTTTTTTGGGGTAAATTAGCTTGAAATTAAAAAAGGTTAACCGAAAGTACATCCTACAAGGAGCATACCCCAGGAGGAAAAAAAAAGAAGATTGAAAAAAGTGCGATCACCCATGCATAACCCGCATGGAGAGTATGGCAGAGTAAAGATGACAGAAATGCCATACGTGTTGAGATCATACCCCCGTTGCACTATCCATCTAAGCGGAAAAAGATGACAGAAATGCCATACGTGTTGAGATCATACCCCCGTTGCACTATCCATCTAAGCGGAAGGATAGTACAACGGGGTATGATATGTAGTGATACGAGCAGTAATAACATGAAAGCGAACTACTGCCTGACACAGGAAATAAGATAAATAGTCACGATCAGAAATGACCACATGATAACCTTCGTTGAATAAAAGGGTATGTTATTAAACTGTTGCTTTCCTTTGCCCCGGGGGCATAACATGTGGACGAATAAAAAAAACAAAAACACGTGGGCAGTGTGAACGATTACTAAATTGGTGATATCCAAAACACCCCATGAGTTACTGCAACAAGTACGTAAAAGAAAACAAATAAACAATAAATCAATGTCGAATTTGTCAAGAAAATGCCAAGAAATGGGCAAAATAATAACGAATCAGAAAGTTCAACCCATGAATAGCTGATAATTTTTCTACGGAAATTTATAAATGGTCTCCTAGTTTCATTCGAGTCTTATTTTCGTTCTCCAAGTATTAATTACAACTCTTTTAACCTTCAAGTTTGGTTTTCGTACCAAATTGGTCCAATTGATAACTTATGCCAGCCAAACTTGACGGAAAAAATTAGATTGATGGCTGTTTGGATGTTGCAGTTCGTATCAAGTTGGTCCAATTGATAACGTTTGCCCTCCATCATATTTTTTCCATCCAGTTTGGCTAACAGACGTTATCAATTGAACCAAATTGGTACGAAAATCAAACTTGAAGGCCAAAAGAGTTGCAATTGATACTTGGAGAATGAAAGATGAGACTCGGGTGAAATTAGGAGGACCATCTCTATAAATTTTCCATTTTTTCTAATGGAAAAACCCAAGAAATGGGCAAAACAATAACGAATAGTAACAAAAGTCTGCCCATGGAATAGCTAATAGCTTCTTCTTTTTTATCCGCAATAGCTAATAGCTAGTGTGATGTAAAAACCAATATGAACACATAGACTCCCTCCGTCATAGTTTAATAGTCAATCGTTCTATTGTACCTGGAGAAAAAATTAGCCATATCTTTAATTTGGTAATGAATTTTATATCCAATATTGATATTATTTGATAGATCTCGATTAATTCTTTATTACAATGTTTTTAAACTTTAATTTGCTAAAAAAAATATCCAATATGAATTTTGTTTGATAGATCTAGATTAATTCTTTAATACAATGTTTATAAAATCACATAAAATATTATAAATTACAAGATATAATCAATTGAAGTGGCATAAACTGCCAAAAGAGACTACTCCCTCCATCCTATTTTCTTTGGTCTTTTCGAATTCATGTTGTTCCTAATTTAAACTCTTATATCTCTCAATTTGTAATATTTTTCATAATTTTGAAAATTATGTATTATAGATCTAATCGAGAACTGTCAAACAATATCCATATTGTATATTTTTTGAGACTCACATTATAAGAGTTTGAAGAATGACACAAATATCGAAAAAGACCAAAAAGAAATGAGACGGATGGAGTATTAAATTGGGACAAAAGGAGTATATAGAAAAGAAAATAAATTTATATTGATGATTGAAGACAACCTCAATGGAGGATGGCGACAATGGAGGACTGCATTGGGAGTTCTAGGATTTTTGTGTAAGAGAGGAGTCTCATGTATCCATGTTTCATCCTAATTCGGATTAAAAAAAAAATTTGTTTCATCCTAATTTTCCAATAAATTAAATTTCAGGACTGACATAAAATGAGGGATATTATTTGCGTTAATCAAGTAACATTACAATTAGGACCTCGAACTTTAGTTTTACATCTCAAAATTCTCTGCCTTATATAGTAGTATTCAAAAACTGAGGAACTTTAATAAACCAGGGGCAATTTTGGGCTTATTCGTTTCGAGATGAAAACATAACCGTTTAAAATGACCGGGATGAAAAGTTACGGAGCCCATAAAAAAGAACAAATATTTAAGCACCCCTTTATTCTTTGCATGTTTATGATCTATTTTTTGGCAAATGATTTTGGCACTCTACTTTTTTATGATGGCACTCCAAAACTTGTCTTTCAGTGTAAAAATTATACATAGCAAGACACACTAAAAAATAAATTTTGGAGTGCCACCATAAAAAAGTGAAGTGTCAAAATCATTTTCCCTATTCTTTTTATATCTATATATATTTTCGTGTCCCCACACAATTTTTCCTACCTCGTGCATCAAACAGGATTATACTTGTTGAAGTTTGTCACAATGTTTTTTTTCCTTATGCTACCACACTATCACAATGAAAGTCCTATACAGGGTTATACCTCACATTCTAAGGGCTCGAAGCTAAGCTCAAGGTTGGACTCCATTAACTATTCTTATGAGCAAAAAATAGATGTAAATTAATTTACCCCATTAAAATAGTGATTAGTTCAAAAATTCTAAAAAGTAGTGATCAGTTCAAAAATTTTACAGTATTGATTTGGCTTAATAAGCCAATTTTTTTTTTGAACTGGCTTATTCAAAGAGCATTTTTTGCTCTTTGCCTAACGAATCTCTAACACGCAAATTTGGGTTCTACTAACCTTTTTTTGTCATATAACTAACTTTTTTTTAGAGAGTCAAATGTGGATGCTCTTAGACTATTTAATTTGACTTTGGACCACTATTTGGCTCCGTTCAGTTGCCAGGAATGTTATACCGAAAAGTTATTCTCAGGAAAAGTTAAGTAAAGTGAAGTAAAGGAAAAAGAAATCTATTTTCTTGTGAGTGTTCATTTGACAATTTTTTTTGACAGGAAAACTAAAGTTTAGTGGTTCATTTGCCGGGAAAAGACACTTATGAGAAACTTCTTTATTTTTATTCTCATGGCTAATTTTAAATAAAAGTAACTTTGAGAGCTAAATAATAGGCTATCATATTTCAAAAATTAACACATACAGAAAATGTATTTTATCTAATGCAAAGCCTTAACAAGAAATTAAAAAATCGATTTGCAATTCTCTATTCAATTTGCTATATTCTGAATGGTCATGCTAATCCCCCATTTAAATTGACATTTTCTGATAATCAACCGTACAAATAAAATTTAAAAAATAAGTAGATGATAACTAAATAAATAAATATTAAACAACCGTGCTTGATTAGTTGCCGATGCAAAAACTCACTGAAAATTAGTTAGTACAAAACAAAATTGAAGACTAATGACAAGATAAATAAATACTTCCAAAAAAAATAAACTACCAATCTTTTTCCACAACAATTATCTCAGAAAGCACCATAGTAGCCGAAATTATTGTTGTTACGTAAATCTCAAAGTAGGGGTGTCCAAAAAAACCGCCCGAACCGTAAAATCGGTCCGATCCGGACCGAACTGTCCTCTTTGGTCCGGTTCTGTGGTTCTATGGTCAGGTTATGGTTCCAAAAAAATAAGAACCGTTAATTTTGGTTCGGTTACTGGTTCTCAATTAATGAATCGTGGTTAGAACTGAACCGGACCATTTAAAACTAAGATAAATATAGCAATACATATGTGTGTAATTAAATATGTATTTGAATTTGGTAGGTTAATCTTTACCTTGCTAAACTTAATTTATTTAGAGATGAAATCTCATTTGTTAGGCAAGCTTTTATTTTCTTCCTTCCTTTTCTATTCCAGCAGATTATCTTCTTATTTCTTTAATTTTATGAGTTCATATTTTGTGAATAAGTGTTTGGATGCTTAATGGATAGAACCGGAACCGAACCAAAATCGGACCGGTCTTGCGGTTTGGTTCTGGTTAGGTTCCATGCATATATTGGTTAGGTTCTGGTTCCTAATTTTCTAGAACCGTTTGAAATGGTCCGGTTACTGGTTTTCTAGAGAACCGGACCAATCCGGACCGTGTACACCCCTATCTCAAAGTGTATTTCTAAGAACCTAATTTGTATTTTTTTGGTATTGGCGTCATTCTTTTTTTTTCTTACCCGCCAATTATTTTGGCCCCACAATAGATAATAAGGGTCATTCCACAAAAAATAAGTACTTATTTTACTTCACATTTTCAAACTCAAAAATAATGTAAATGAAAAATATATATATATGTTTTCCGCACCGTATTAAAGATCTCAATGAGATCTATCAAATAAGATCCATAGTGATAAGAAAATTATTTGCGTAAACACATGATTTTACAAAAATAAGACCGTTGCTATTGTGTTGGCGGCCGACGGAGGGAAAGCGTAGCGGCGGCCGCGCCTGGCCGTCTCCGGCCACCGGACGGCCGATCCGAGCCGTCCAAAAATTCTTAAAAAAAAAACCAAGGGGGCCAGCGCGAAAATCAACGGCATCCGAGGTGTGTAGGGTGCTTGATCCGAGCACCCATTTTCCGTGTACATATGAAAGTGGACGGCTCGGATCGGCCGTCCGGTGGCCGGAGACGGCCAGGCGCGGCCGCCGGTACGATTTTGGCCCCCGGCCCGTAGGTACCTATACAAATTCTGATAGTTTAAGAAGCAAACTTCTTATTTTCTGGAACAGGGGTTCTTTTTCAACAAAAAAATAAGTTCTTTTTGGAGTTCTGGAACACAGCCTTAATATAATAAAAAATCAAGTAGAGACCGGTTTGAGGATAAAGAAATAAATCATACTAGGGAAAATTACCGGCAGGCGGTGTGGACCGGACTTATTCACCACCTCATGGACTCCACTCTCCAAATTACAACCCTGATGACACAAGGAAAAGTATTCACCAAGACATGGTGTGAGAAGTTGAATTGACAATTATATCCTCCCATATATATCAACAAAAAACTCTAACACCCATTTTTCTCCCAAATCCCCAATGTTTCCTGGGAACCTCCTCTCACCGATTCTCCCATCTCTCCCTCTCTCTCTCCTTCTGAAGTTGGGATCTGCTGATAACTCAGGTAATTTCTCGCCGTAACCTGACATCGGAGGTCCTCCACTCCTCTAGCTTTGCAATTGCTTCGTGTTTCGTTCGTAAGGTCGACTAATTGATCGATTTTTTCCTTTGATTTCTCTTGTGTCGTTGAAGAAGGTGCAGAAGTCGGCGTTCCCAAGAAGCTTCCGTTCCATTGCTTGCCAATTGCCATCGTCATTCCTCTGTTGCTGATTGCTTGCCGTCCATCCATCATCAACCCAACCCTCCAGCCATCATTGAGGTATCTATGTCCCTCTCTCTATCTCTCTCTCTCTCTCTCTCTCTCTCTCTCTCTCTAACTCTGAGTACTATCTCGCTTTGATATACTTAGTTGGCTATGAGTAGATCAGAAAGTGATGAAGTGAGTGAGTGGTTCTTTTCCGAAGCATGAGCGTCGAGCGAGCTGAACTTGTATGTGATTTTGGTTGGATTCGAAAAGCCTGGGTTACTGCAAAGCCCTTGGTTATCATCATTGATTTGGATGTTTTGTCTATATATACAGATGAATAGAATACTGTATATCCGTCTACACGGGTATATTTATGTCAATAAATAAATATACACGTGGCGTGTCCCCCGCCGTGTCCGTGTCTTCATTTTTTTAGAATTATCGTGTCCCCGTGTCCGTGTCTGTGCATCATAGGTTGGGATGCTAACAAAAGACAATTAACATAAAAAGGGGAATTTTTTTTCCCTATTTCTGAAATGAACCATGTTAGGCTTTATTTAATAAAATTCTGTGGTAGCTCGACTTTTCACAGATTATCTGCAAATGGTCTTATATGACAAGGTATATGATGTTTTATGTTTTCTTGGTCTGCTGGAGTAAGTAGCAATTTTTTTGGTCTTTCTACCATGGTGCAAGCATTCTGTGAAGTGAACTCATCATTGTTACAATTGTTAATCAAATCTGGGAGTGAACACGAAGATGGTGAAGTGAGGTTGACACATATTGTTGTTTAGAGAAAAAGGTTGACACGCCTTGCGTGAGTGAGATTGTGATGGAGCGGAACCGTAGTGATGTTGTTGACATCTAAGAAGCACTAACTTGGACTCAAGAAATGGGTACTAGCCATGACACAAACAAGTTGGCACGATAATGTCAGGAAAAGCCTAGAAACCATGATGCATGGACACAGTAAATAATGTATATTACATGCTTTCATTGGACTGATAACCGATTGATCTTTGGCATTTAAAATAACTTAAAAATTATCGTACCACAATGGCAAGAATCATTTTTACATTCTACCTACTTAGAAAGAGGATTAAGTAATGATAAATTATACTTATTTCAACCATTTTGGTAAAAGAATTATTTGGTAACCATTTGATCACAAGTTGTTAGTTTCCTAACTTGTAATGTTTTCGTACAAGTGTTAAGTAATGGAGCATGTGGCCCCCAAGTGTTTGAAGCATGGTAATTGGGTTCTATAATGTAGAAATAAGATATGGACACACGTTTGGGCAAATACATGACACGTGTCCGGGAGTGCTTAACATGTACACGTCCGCCCTCTTAGATGTCATTTCCTCTATCATGTATCATGAAGAAAGCATAAGTTTTCCGTCCTAAATATTTTGTTACGCTAGAATCTTTTTAGTGGAAGAGTTCCTTTAGGAAGAAGAACGTTTAGAGGAATTCAGTGCTCATGGGAGACTAAATAATAGGGTATCAATTGTGGAGCTCATTTTGCAGGTTGGTGTTTTATTTTTGGTAAAAATTGAGGTTAAAGCGTGTTGAAATTGATAGGGAGTTTCATTTAATTATGGAAGCATATGTCAAAGCTATTGTAACAAGTCATTTTTCTGTCCCAAAGCAAATTTCCAAATTTATATGCATCAGTACTTGTTATTTGGCAGTCAATATTTTGAAGGAGCGCAATGTAAACTGGAATGTGTGGCGTTGAAGTTTATTCCTTCAAAGTAGTGTTCGGGAGTCGAAGTGCATTTTCAGTTCTGGTAAGCTGCTTTTTATTTAGCTTCCACAGGAAAGTTGAACAAGAAGTTTTGGGGATTTTTTCCAATAACAAAAGTTGTTATGACATTGCTGCAAAGGAGAAATCCATGGAGAATCTACTTCAAATGGAAGTAGTAGACAAACAGTAACCGGGAATTCAACTAGTAAAAGCACTGGTTCCAGACAACCAATAACCGGGAATTCAACTAGTTAAGCATTGGTTCCATCAACTGAAATAAGCCTTTCATAGCGTAAACAAGACAATTCTATGATGCGGAAAATAGGTTAATAAAGAGGCTGAATCTTTTGTGGTTTCGTGTGCGCTTGTGGATGTGTGTGTACTCATGCCTTCTGCTTCTCTATTGTTTGTTTTAGAGACAACTGATGAATTAAAACAATAGAGACCTAGATTTGGAAACAACTGATGTGGTCCTGAGTTCTGATTGCTAGTGTGTGAGTAACTCGCACCAAGAATGAGCGGTTAATTGGTTGTTGGTCATGGCTAGTATTGAATCAACTATTTGTGACTGGCCTTTAGTGGACATGCTGTGGTAGCATGCTCATGAATATCTCCATTATGCTTGTAGTGTCAGGTCATGTGCGTATGAATGCTTTTACTTTGATTGGTCATGAAATGTGCATTCTATATATATAGCCTTACTTGTTTAAATTTGACACATGATGAGATTGTTACAAAGATTGTCGGGCACCCGCAACCCGATGTGTCAAATCCTTTGTCAAAGAACCAGATTACCATTAATGTGCTTGGAATACACAAAACTCCACATATGCGACACAGTCTCAAGTAGCACCTAATCCGAAGGTAGTTGCTCAACAAAAAGTGGATGATCAAGCTATAGCTTTTACTGGTCAAGCTAAAGATTTGATTGATCAAGCTAATTTAACATTCCAAAGCATTATGATCTTGGAGATTACTTCATATACAATTGGAGTGGGTGATATCTTTTGGATAGTGATAGGAGCTTAAGATGGGAGGCAAATGGCCCCAAAAGACTCGCATCCAACCGGTTGCATCTCAAATCCTAAAGAACAAGTCAAAAAAATATTTCGCATGTTTTATCCAAGCCATGTGTCCAGTCCAACTGGACATACTCTGCATCTAACTTGTGAGACCCGACTCTTATTTTACAAGAAAAGAAAATAGGTAGTCTTATTGAAAGTGAATTTTATTTTCTGTATGTGGGTTTCCAATATAGATTCCTAAAACTATAGGGTTTTAGTTGTAAAAATCCCAACATGAGTGTGTGCTGGTGTGGTGTGCACGTGGATGGCAAAGGAGGTGCTAGTGTGCATGTGGATAGATATAGCTAAAGAGAACAAAACGGAAGAAAAAAAATGTTCACGACAGAGGAAAGAGGCGTGGAGGGAAGGAACGAGGAAGAGAGGATTAGCGTTAACAGAAGTCCTAATCTTAGTAGGTAACTCTTAGCCTCTTTCCCATATTGATTAGTTAACATATATCTTTCAATTGAAGTGGGTAATTTTGGGGTTTTTGATATCAGTTGGGTTCAAATACCCTAAATAGGGCTATTCTTTGCTATTTTTCCCTGTTGGAATTGTTATTCGTGACTAGAAGCAAAAGAATTGCATGTTAAGAGTTGATTTTGGGTGTCTAAGTTGCTATAAGTTGGTTACGTGTATGAATTTTCTTGTTGGAATTGTACCTATCATGCTATTAGGTGCTGGGAATGGCTTTTTTTTAGTGCTAAAACTGTGAGTAATGGTTGCTGGAATTTTATATTAGTTGCTGGAAATTCGAATCCTGTGCTGGAAAAATGGATTTTAGGTTGCTGAAACTGTATTAGAATGCTGAAACCGGTTATTTAGGTGCAGGAATTTTGTGCTTGATGCTGGAAATTACCTCTGTAACTGCTGTAAATGATTGTTACGTGCTGAATTTTCTTGTAATCTGGCAGGCTTTGAACCGGAATGCTAAAAATAAATGCCCAAGTGCTGAAATAGCTTATAAGAGTTGGAATACGATGCTAACTGATGGATATTTGTATCTGTAACTTACAATAGTTTTAATTTTTCTTAATATTTGGAGTTGGGAACTGAAAGTATACCTTATTGGGAGTCTCCTAATTGTGACTGAGGAAAGGAGTGTTCCACTTGAGTAATTGATTGTGTTTTCCTTATGGTTTCAACTCCATATTCACATGTGTGGATTTATGCGTTACACGCCAGATTCGGAAGCGGCGACGAGCACCGCGACTCCACGTAGGGAGTGAACTCGTGTTGGTACTTTTTTTTGGCTGGGCCTCGAGGTGAGTGTACTTATCTGTTTTTATAGAAGATTATGGTAATGTGTATAGCTTGTGAAAAATGGTAAACGGTGATAATCATGCTTGGCTTGAAGTTAATTGCTATATAGCCTTAGTGGCGTTATGAATATGGCCTTAGTGGCGTTGCGAGTATTATGGCCTTAGTGGCATTGCGAGTATTATAGCCTTAGTGGCGCGAATGATATTGCCTTAGTGGCGTAACAAGTATTGCCTTAGTGGCGGAAAGTATATTGCCTTAGTGGCGTGATTATGAATATTGCCTTAGAGGCGTTATGAGTACTATGTTGGTGCTGAGATAGTCATGGCCAAGAGCCTATATATTTATATGTGTTGTTAAAAGAAGTGGAAAGTTATTTGCTGTGCTGATTATTGTCGCTTAATTCATTCTTAAGCACTTATCATATTGCTTCTCTTATTATGGATAAGAGCATTCACTGAGAATGTTGATAGCTCACACCCCCACAGTGTTTTCTTTTCAGGTGCGTGACGGCACGTGGGTCCACTGCAGAGTCTAGACAGGAGTTGTTGATATAGTAGTCTAGGTTTGTTTTGACTCTTTTGGTTATGTGCCTATTTTTGGAGCTTGTATATGTTGTAAATACCTGTGGGCACATCTTGTACAACAGTTATTTCCGTATATATGCAAGTTTTTTTTTTATGTGTTGGACACCTGGCTGGTGTTTTTATTTACCATTTGATCAGGGCCAGGCGTGTGTCCATCCCATTTGGAAAATAATTTAGCGTGGTGTTTTCCGGGATGGGGTGTGACACAACCGATCACATTCCAGCATCCAACTGGGCGGATTTAGCCAACCTACAGCTGGTTTCTATAACTTTTCAGATTTTGAAGAGCCAACTTTGGTTCTAAGCTTTATATAAGCCCTTGGGGGCTTACCTAGGGTAGGACTTTGGCCTTTGAACTCACTTGGACTTGCTTCAAGGCTAAGGAAAGAAGAAGAAAGGAGAAAAGAAGAGGAAAAGGAGGAGATTCAAGATGGCATGACTTCAAATAAAAAGAACTTGAAGTCTCTTCCATCCATGGTCGGCTAGACTCCATTTCTTGGGTTAGATGAAGGTTTCCTTTCAAGTAATTTGAGTTTTGTATGTGTTCTAAGACTATTCCTCTGAAATCTTGGATGTATGACTCAAGGATAATTTCATTTTTAGAATGAAGGTTGGGTTTTGTGCTTCTATCAAATCTGGAAATTTCTTTCCGTTTTTGGGTTTCAGCCCAACTTTGAACGGCCATAACTCCTTCATCCGATGTCCGTTTCATGCAAATTTTATGTCGATTCGAAGGTCTTGAAGTCAGCTTTCATTTGCCACCGGAATCACCTTAGAACTCTTAGTACATTGAAAGTTATGACCATTCAAATAGAGGTGTGTCAGTCTGCCCATGTTTGTCGGCCATTCCTAAGTTGTTTTCGTCCCGTGCTATGACTCCCCTCATGATTACGATATGTTTAAGTCACTCTCGAGTATGATTGCTTGTGTCCTGATGATTCGTTATTCGATCGTGTCCCTTAGCACTCGTTAGAGTATAATATTAGCATTGTTGGCTGGAGAACATACCGCGAGATCAATAGGAGTACCGTGGACGACAATGGGTAATGTGGTGAGTGTTATGAGTGGGCATGAGCTTGTCCAGTGGTCCGATGAGCAGTATTGGGACTCGCATCCTCGTGCCTTGTCTTGTTGAACTCTCTTGGTTCCTTTGGCACTCGTTCTATATGATTTCTGTTTAGAACCTAGTAGGTGGTGTATCGCGAAGTCTTTGTGAGTTCAGTATGTGGCATAGGGTGTCGTGATGGATTTAGAGGACTAACGTGGTCTTAAACTAGGTGTCAATGTACAATGGAGTGTGTTTATAAGTTTGTAATCCTTTGGGTGTTGATAAATAAAAGAATGCGAACTTGATAAATGTTATCTTTTGAATCTGGATTGGTATTGCTTGTGTGTATGTATGAGCTCTAGAGGGCCCGTTACGCAAGGTGTGGTGAGAACGGAAACCCGGGTAGAAGGAGAGAATTCCCTGTAACGCAAGGTGTGGGATTACAGTTGAATGTCTCTCCTGATGAAAGAAGTTATGATTGATTGTGGAAGTTGTCGTTGTTGTTTAGGCTGTGATGTGCCTACAACGGAGCTTGACCCATAAAGGTCGAGAGTTTTCTCGAAATTATTTTGGTAACCAAAAAGGAATGTTTTATGAAAATGGGCTGAATAACGAATGATAAGAAATGAGGAAGGATTTGTGGTGTTCTTGAGGAGTCCTTAATTGGCTTGTGAGTTGTTGGAAGCTATTTAGATTGATGTGTGCCTAATGCTATCCCTAGTTTAACTTATGAATGGTTAAGGATGCCTTTAAGACGTATAGAGCTCCGTATTCATGGTTCGTTGGTTAATTGTGGTGTCCTTTGGTATCTTATATCCGTTATTTGGAATTCATTCATTCTACGTGCATACCTCATCGCATTTTCATATAGCTTGTGTAAAGATTTCTCTACTGGGCTAGTGTAGCTCAGCAAAATCCTTCTTTTCAGGTTCAAATGCGGGGCAATAGCTTGCATAGCATCGTGTGCACAATGTGGAAGACATTTTGGAAGCTAACTTCTTTTGTCACTTGATTTTTCTTTGTAATGATTACACCTTGGTTAAGTAGGACTTTGTAACTAAAAACCTTGAAATTATTTTGACTAAACTGTTGTAAATTTTAAAGAAAACTAGTTTGCACTTGTACAATTTGTAAATTTGGGCCGTGGAGCTAGAGTTGTAATTCTCTAAACTTTGAGACCTTGTTTGTAATTTAATTTGATGGGAAATTCTTTTGGGGTATTTCTTATGTTATGCGAGGATCTTTATTCGAAAAGGTTTATTATTTATGTTGAAAATCGAGGGCGTGACAAGATTCAAGATGGCATGACTTCAAATAAAAAGAACTTGAAGTCTCTTCCATCCATGGTCGGCTAGACTCCATTTCTTGGGTTAGATGAAGGTTTCCTTTCAAGTAATTTGAGTTTTGTATGTGTTCTAAGACTATTCCTCTGAAATCTTGGATGTATGACTCAAGGATAATTTCATTTTTAGAATGAATGGTTTGAATATGCTTCCTATTTTATCAATTTCTTGTGTTTGTATTCTAGATTTCAAACACTTGCATACATGGTTTGTATTGATTCATGGAGTTGGTTGAGTAGGCTATACTTGGCAAAACAAGGTGCGCTATTAGATGAGTCGTACTTAGATACGGCTCGTACTAGTAAGACAACATGTATTACACAAAGATATCCTATGCCAATCGGTTATCCATGAATAATTTGTGATGATTTCGACGGATAGTCTTTGACCTAGCAAAAAAATTGCTGCGAGGGAAAAATTGGATTCAATATCCTAGAACTCTTCTCATTTGTTTCGCATGCAAAACCAAAATTCTTTTGTTTTTTTTAGTTTAGAATTTAGAACCAAACTTGAATCCCATTCTTGAATTGGAGTAGGAATTGAATGAAACCGATAAGATGCATATTCTTGTCCCTGAGGAACGATACTCGGACTTTTGCCGCTATTCTACGGAGTAGTTGTAATAGTTTTGTTTTGATTAATAATTTTGATACGGCAACGACACGGTTAGATAGTTATGGTACTTTTAATGTTTTTTTTTTATTTATCAACAAGGTACTTTTAATGTTGAGATTGGTTTATAGGATGCATAGCAAGATGGAGAAGTTTTTGAAAGCAGGTTGTATGTTTAGATTACTTACATATAGGACCATCTCAGCAATGGAAATCTTTCATGTTGAGCTCTTTAGGGGAGCTGTCCAGTGTTGTGTCACAATTGGAATCCACCAGTGCCATCTCTCCTTGATGAAGGCGACTCTAACAACATATGGACACAGATGATATAAACAAAAAATTGGTGAACTGGAGGGGAAGTCGATGTAACTATCCATGATACCACTTTCGCTCCCCACTTATATAAACAAGATGTTGGCACTTTTGTTTCCCACTTATATAAATAAGATGTTGGCGAACTTTAGGGGAAGTCGATGTAACTATCCATGACACCATTTTCATGATTTTTCTTCAGACCTCCCATACTAAAGATGGATTACCCAACAAATGTATATAAAAGACCAAGTTATTAATTATAACTTTTCACACTTACCACTTGCCAAAAAAATATGACGTGGTCTTTATACAATAAAGATATGGTCCACAAAGACATACAGTGTAGTCTTTTAGCAATATGGACTTGGTCTTGGTCTTGAAAGAATCTCCACCTAGCTTTCAACGCTTACCACTTGCCAAAAAATATGACGTGCTCTTTATACAAGAAACATATGGTCCACAAAGACATAAAGTGTAGTCTTTTAGCAATATGGACTTGGTCTTTGTCTTGAAAGAACCACCACCTAAAAAGACATAGAGTGTAGTCTTTTAGCAATATGGACTTGGTCTTTGTCTTGAAAGAACCACCACCTAAATTTTCACACTTATCACTTGCCAAAAAATATGACGTGCTCTTTATACAATAAACATGTGGTCCACACAGACATAGAGTGTAATCTTTAGGCAATATGGACTTGGTCTTGGTCTTGAAAGAACCACCACCTAACTTTTCACTTATCACTTGCCAAAAAATATGACTTGCTCTTTATACAATAAACATGTGGTCCACAGAGATATAGAGTGTAGTTTTTGGGCAATATGGACTTGGTCTTGGTTTAACCACCACCTAACTTTTCACTTATCACTTGCCAAAAAATATGACTTACTCTTTATACAACAAACATGTGATCCACACAGACATAGAGTGTAGTCTTTGAGTAATATGGACTTGGTCTTGGTCTTGGTCTTGAAAGAACCACCACCTAGCTTTTCACTTATCACTTGCCAAAAAATATGATTTGCTCTTTATACAATAAACATGTGGTCCACACAGACAAAAAGTGTAGTCTTTTGGCAATATGGACTTGGTCTTGGTCTTGAAGGAACCGTCACCTAACTTTTCACACTTATCATTTCCCAAAAAATATGACTTGCTCTTTATACAATAAACATGTGGTCCACACAGACATAGAGTGTAGCCTTTTGGCAATATGGACTTGGTCTTGGTCTTGAAAGAACCACCAACTTTTCACGCTTACAACTTGGCCAAAAATATGACGTGCTCTTTATACAATAAACATGTGGTCCATACAGATATATGGTGTAGTCTTTTAGCAATATAGACTTGGTCTTGGTCTTGAAAGAACCACCAACTTTTCACGCTTACCACTTGCCCAAAAATATGACGTGCTCTTTATACAATAAACATGTGGTCCATAGAGACATAGGGTGTAGTCTTTTAGCAATATAGACTTGGTCTTGGTTTTGAAAGAACCACCAACTTTTCACGCTTACCACTTGCAAAAAATATGACGTGCTCTTTATACAATAAACATGTGGTCCATATAGACATAGGGTGTAGTCTTTTAGCAATATAGACTTGGTCTTGGTTTTGAAAGAACCACCAACTTTTCACGCTTACCACTTGTCCAAAAATATGACGTGCTCTTTATATAATAAACATATGGTCCACACAGATATAGAGTGTAGCCTTTTAACAATATGAACTTGGTCTCGGGTAAATTAAAATTTGATCGTTAAAGATAAAAAGTATAGTCTTTAGGGACCATAGACTGTCTTTCATGATGGTGTAATAGAAAGTCTTTTGTATCTTTTTAGTTGCCATTTTTTGCCCAAATAAACTTGGTTGAGGTTGAATGGAGGATAGGTCCCATTGAGGAGACATATCATAAATGGACTCATTTCTTAATCCAAACTTTCTACCCTCGTGTTTATAATTATATCAGTGGCAAACGAAAGTGCTTTGTTACGATAAACAAAATAGTCATTTTCTTTTGCTGACTTGCTCTTTTTAAGAGGTATAAGAGGGCAAGTCAGTAAATGGAGTGGACTACGTTATTTATTCTAAAAGACTAATAACTTTGTTAATCCAGAGCAAAAGACTAATAACTTTGTTAATCCAGAGCAAGTTTCTATCTTAAACATGAGAATTGAATTACTGTACTTGCATCAATCTACTCCACCATATAATTTGATTGATTTGTACACTAGTTTTGGATACTTTGAAATTGGGCATGAGTTGCTTAACAAAATTTTCAAAAATAGGATGTCAACTTATATGGTGATACATGGAATGGGATGTTTGAAATGGTTTCCTTGCTTTATGGCCTAGCTCGACGTCTTGCATCTCAAACTAACTACAACAAAAAAATCAAAAACAACAACAGTATATATGAAGAGGTTACATTAAGAGTGATAAACAGATCTTTCTAAGTCAAATGGAAAATGTTACAAAAAGAATTGTACATTCAATTCAACAAAGGGGGAGCAAAACAGGAAACCCCGCAAAATATTATTTTCCAAAGGTCAGCTCTCAGTGATGATTTTACCTTTGCAGGGTTGCAAGACTACAAAATACTAGAAAGAATAGCATTGTACATCATTTGCATTCATTCTCCTTCAGGAACATACACCATCTTCTACATTACTAATAAAAGAAGCTGCTTCTAACTCGTTTGTCGATGGCGCCGGGGCTGGAGTGTGTGGCATCACTATCCTGATTAGCTTCTTGCTCTTCCCAGTCTTTGTTATGCTCTCTCTTACTACCTTTAACTCCAATCTCTACTAGCCTTCCTTCTATGTCTGGTTGTTGCTTGATGTTGCTGAGAATATCAGCCAAACTGATATAAGGCATTCCTGAAACCAATTACCACTGAATGGAGAGACAGCTGAACAACTCCTCACTTGAGTACTTGATTCTTTGATGGTTAAACAGTGCAATGCCGGTACATTCAGCAACCTAAAAATAAACCCACAGTGATTTTGAATGAAATTCATGGTTATTGGCTAATAATAATTTGATTTCTTTGTACTGATGAGAATGAGATTAGATTTGACAAAACATTGGGTTTGAAGTGTACTATTAAAATGTGGACTCTCTTGAATTGGGGACCTAAATGCCTGAATAAAACGTTCAAATCCATAAGACAAAACCGAGACAACGAGATATCCATGTCTGTTACTGTGAAGCATAGAGAAAATCAAATTACTTTCTTTCATAAAAAGCCTAGGATAGTAAATGGAACCCTAGCGACTTGAGCTCAAGTGCTCAACTCATATTGTGCCCATTTGGGAACAATTTGTTACCTAAACAAGCAGAGTCCATATTTCAAGCCATTTAAATATTTTAGCCCGATGGTTTTATTATCTTTTCCAACTGAGTACGCATCTCGCACAAGCATTTCATCAAACATGTTACTGCGGCATGCCGGCGTGGCATTCGACATAAGCAAGAGTGGCACAACTAATTTTGTAAGGTCACTCGCACCAAAAATCTTGAGTATTCATTGCATGAACCACTAGAACATCATAGATATAAGGCATGCAGGCTCTCAGATTCCGAAGTCGGCACTAATGAGTAATGAAACCATACGTGATTAGTGGTGTAATCTGCTCTGGAAAAGCTTAGCTTTGAGGAATCTACTTTTAGTAGGTTTTGAGAAATGAAACTAGGATACTTGACACTTTTTTGAGTAAATTAAGGTCTTATCCATTCCTTACCCAAATTTGAGTAAAAAATTTGGGTAAAAACCTAATTTGGTATCACTCCTTCCAGAGACAAAGCTTTGTTTTACCCAAATCTGTTTAAAACAGTAGTTTTCGTCCAAAACTTTCCCACTTTCTTCCCTCCACTTCATTCCCCTCCATAGTGTTGCCTTTACCAAAAAAATTCCCTCTGTTCCCACTTTCTTCCCGCCAAAGAGTATACTCTTCTCTACATTACTTTCAGCAAGAAACCATTATTCCATCAAGTCCATTCAAAGGGGCATCAAACAAAATGGAACTTTCACAGATAGAGTATACTCTTTTTTCATCGTCATCCTCCTCCTCTTCTGATGGTGATGAGGATAAAGCCTCTCTTGTTGCTCTTGAAAATTGGGCTGGGCGTTGAAAATTGCAGAGAATTCAATTGAATGGCAAAAGTGTAAATAGTAGTGAGCAAAAAAGAGCCATTTCAAATTTGCTACAAGATTTGGTTCAGTATCAAGTTTGAGGAAAAATTTGAGTAAAACCCAAATTTGGTATAAGTTTGAGTAAGGAGTGGAGCTTCAATTCTGGTGGTTTTTCCTCAAATTTGGGTTTGAGTAAGGCGTGGAGATGCTCTAAGCAAACAAACCTCAATGCATTCAGCACTAGCCCTTACAGAATCAAATCAACTGGGACACAGCTGGGAAACGAAAAAAAAGCAGACACAAGCAGCTAAGAAAAGCCAACAGAACTACAACACAACCCAGCCAAGAGCAAAGATAAAAATACTCAAGGGGGCTCCCCATTCAGTAGCAATCAACCTGCTACAATTAGTTTAGGATAATTGATACTTCTAATCCCCCAATATTCACACGAAAATTGAGAGACAGGAAAATCGAGAGAGAGAGAGAGGGTTTTACGCATATCAAGAATGTATTCAACTTACTTGATGACGATGAGTCAGAATCGATTATGATGAAGCATGGACAATTAACGGACTCGAGCTAGTGAAGGAGACAATTAAGGGATGAAAGTTGGAGAGCAAGGTCGGGGCATCGTGGTAGGGGCAACTCTTGCGCGGATGGGGAGCACAGAAACCCTAGAGAGAGGAAGGAGAGAGTTACGTTGTACTGGAGAGGGAGAAGAAGGGAGGAAAGAGGGGGGTTGGGGGATACGACGTTGTCTAATAAGGGTAGAATGGTCCATTCCGGACATGGTTACCATGTATTGGTGAATAAAATAGAAGATACCATGTATTTGTAATTTGAAGAGTGGAGACCATGAAAGTGGTAATAAAGCCTTGCCTGCTCCGCCTGCCCGTAATTTTCCCATGATACTACTCCATAACATTTGCAATTTTTAATTATTTAATAAATCTGATAGTGACAGGTCTATGTATTTTGAGAATAAAAAAATTAATAATATAACAATGACAATTTTTAATATTCTGGTGACGATCCCCACACTTGCCATCCCGATTAAATATATTTCATTACGGTCCTACTAACCTCTGCTGATTGGGCATAAGATTATATGTCAATAATTTCAAACAAAATCAAACATCAACACAGAAGTACCTATTATCTATTAACACATTTTACGCATAGTATATCAATTCACTTTTCCGATATATTAATACATATTTTACCTATTATCTTTCGCCTCTGTGGCAAAAGTTAGTATTTTTTTTTTACCATATTTTCCCCTTTTTTTTTTTAAACCCGAAATAAACTCGATTTAATTTCCCTTTCTATGACCGAGCAAAGTTTCCAATCACGGCTCGAAGAGCAACGACCCTTATCCGACCGAACTCCCCCACTATTTCTCACTCTTCCCCTCGTCAAGTGTGCCCATCCACAACTGTTTCTCTCTCTACTCTCTCTCTCTCTACCCGTCTTTTCAAACGTCTATTCGAATTTCGAACGTTGATATACATTACATACATGGAATAGGAGTACTTCTGTGAGTATATATATGCATAATTATACATACACGCGCACGCAAGGGTGACAACTTTACCCTCTCAGTTACTAGTATTTGGAGATTGATAAACCGAGCTACGTCGATGGATTCAACGGCTCACCGACGACTGAAAGCAATTCAAGGCCATCTCCTTCCCTCCACAGAAGATCCCAGCGACCAGATTCAAACAAACCAGACCGCCGGAGAGTTCTCTATTGGTACCCCTCTCTCTCTCTCTTTCCCTCTCCGTCTATATATACACACACTGGATGTCCGGGCACACGGATGCGCGTGGGAATTCGTATTATTTTAAAAAGAAGAAAATCTTGATGCGTGAGCGAATCGTGTTATGCAAAAGAAGGAAAATTTTGAAGTGGGATTAATCTGTAATGAAATCTGGGAGAAGATATTTGGGAAGGCAGTTTTTTTTAATTCTTCTTGCCCCTTGGCAGTTTCTTTAGGAAGTTAAAAGGGTAGTTTGGAGGAAAAAAGTGTGAGGCAGCCCCAAAACTGATGGTCACACCGATAAGGACATTTTTTTTGCGTTTATTAAGGTATAAGGTGGTTTCCAGGGATTGTCAAAGGCATAAAGGCCATTTTTCTTATTTTAAAGGTTTTGGGATTCAAAATTTCTAGGTGTTGAAATTCTTGTTGCGGCATAGTGTTAAAGGCTAATGGCTAATGGCTCCGGCATAGTGTTAAAGGTTGATCCATAGAAAAGGTGTTGAAGCTTCTTTGAGGATCAATATGCTAGTGTTTCTGGTTGAATAAACTTGTAGTATTTTGAAAAGGACAAAAAGGAGACCGAGAGGACTCCAGGACTTGAACCGGTTTTCCCATAGGAATCACTCTCCAGGCAAGGCTGGAAAATACATATTTTCCGAAGTGGAAGATAGAGATATCTTTGCCAGAACGATTGAGACGTACTCAGACGGTTCTTCTTCTCTCTTAGTTCTGGATGAACAAGGAGTCCCATGGCTCTGATCTTATATCTCACAATTTTCCTTGGATTTTTCCCCCTGACCGGTGCATAACGACAGTAAGCGTTGGAAAGGCCGCAAGCCACCGTAAACATCCGGTACCACCAGTACAATCTTGAATACCAACAGGAACAAAATCATAGGTCTGTGGTACGCTTTTGTTCTCTCAAGCAGTTTATACCGGCAGGTACCGAAACGGTGTTACAACCTTGCCTAGGATAGATGAAAGCTTGATGAGGCTGATGATCTTAGAAAATGTTAATCTATGATATAGAAATGCTATTGGTTGGAAGAAGGAATCTGTTATCATTGTTGTTTCCTGATGTTGTCATTGTTTTTGTTGTTCTCACAGTCGTGTTTCACCATAAACCAGACTTTGTGCTAGCCACTTTTGTGTATATTTCTAGGTAGTAACGTGCTTTTGCATGAAATGAGTTACTTCGATTACTGAATTCTGCTTTCTCATAGTTATGTATGATTCTCCGTTCTTTCATCTTATTTTAGACTAATTTCCCGTTCACTTATCATTAGGATGGATTAATACTTTTTCAGGTCATACATACAGTGTAATTCTACCAGAAAAGTTGCAGACAGGAAAATGGAATGTGTACAGGTTGGCTATTCATGTTTCTCAGAAAATTTGTAAATAGCTTTGTATACATAGTTGGGTAAGTCCATTAGACTTTTTGGACGATTGGTGATCAAACATGCTATCCAATTCCGAGTTTGGGTTCTCAGAAAAGTCTGTGGGTTCAATTCTCATCACCACTGTTTGTTCCCGGCGGTCTATTGTTTATCATTGTACTATGTGTGTTTCTGCTCCCAACTCAGTTCAATCTGTTTCCTTTCTATGTGGGAGATGGGTTCATGAGAAGGAGTGTTGGATAACTTGATATCCATTACCGAAACCTTTTCCTAACAGCTTTGGGAAATAGTTTTTGTGCATAATACGTTATTTCTCATTTTGCAGTTACATTTGATTGTATAAATTTAACTAAATTTTGGTATGACCCATCATTTTGGGTAATTGCATCATGGCAGATCTGCTCGTTCTCCATTGAAGCTTGTGACTAGATTCCCAAATCATCTTGAAATTGGCACATTGCACGATAACTTTGTGTAAGAAAACCATTACCTTATTCATGCATTCCTTTTCTTAATTTGAATTCTCTGTTCCACAGTGTCATTCAAATTTTTATCTTACTGATTGGAAACATGCTTGTTGAAGTGTCTTTTTAATTATCTGTTCTCCATTACCAATCTTTTTGTCCAGACATGCAGTTGAAAGTTTCCAAGATTACAAATACTTGGGTACGCGTCTTCGGATTGATGGAACAGTTGGAGAGTAAGTTGGTTATTGACTAACAAATTTTCACCCCCGATTCAAAAACTATGAACCATTTCCACCGAAGTTGAGTTTGTTTGCTTTGTTGTTTGTATTTGAAGGTACAAATGGATGACATATGGAGAGGCAGGATCTGCCAGGTCAGCAGTAGGTTCTGGCCTTTGGCGTCATGGATTGTCAAAAGTGAGTTGTACTTCTGAGTTTAGATCACTTTTTCCAAAGACCACGTGCAACAGATTTATTAACATAAAACTCTCACTTTTGCCCATTGTTTGTATATTTTGACTTTTGATGCCAAGGAACTCGTAGACATCTTTAATGTATTGTTAATAGTTTATTCTAAGTACCCCTTTTTGTGTAACGCGAAGGACAAATTTATTCCAAATGTCACATGGTACTCCTATATTTGTTATTTCATTTGTTTGGTTTACTGTCTCTGTCCTCTTAACGGTTTTTCTTTTCTTCAGCAGCAGTCATTGAACAGTTAGGGGTGATGTGTATATTTTATGTTTATTCTCTCTTATTTTTTTGGATTGGGTAGACTCTCCTTTGTTATTTTTTTCTGTAATATAGTTCTTTGCTTTCGGGTGAAGAATGATGGCATAATTTTTTTCCCTGGTTATGGAACAGGGAGCTCGGGTTGGACTTTATTTTATTAACTCACCAGAGTGGCTGATTGTGGACCATGCTTGCTCAGCATATTCGTATATCTCGGTCCCTTTATATGATACTCTTGGTGTGTAGTCTGTGGAACTGTATCTCTGCAAGTTCTTGAAATCTTTTGAAGTTTGTGACAGATTTTTGTCTTGTTCCAGGTCCAGATGCTGTCAAGTATATTGTGAATCATGCAGATATACAGGCTATTTTTTGTGTGCCGAATACACTGAGTGCTGTGAGTTTGTTCTCGTCTTTTTTAATATCCACAATTATGTTGTCACTAATGTGGTATATGCATTTCACTGAGATGTTTAATCTTTTGCTGACCATGGAAACATGGTTTGGAGATGCTGAAACAGAAAAAATCTGGAGAGTGGAGACCGTAATGAGGGCTATGAACAGTTCTTACCAAAGCAGTTTGTGAATACATAAGCTGATTTAATTAAGTAATGCGAGATAACTCATTGCAATAATAATAAAGAAGTTAAAATTTTTCATGCGGTTTATTGTTAACATTAAAATGAGGTGGTCCTAGTGAAAGTGAAAAAATCCTGTCTAAAATTCTTAGAGGCACGAGGTTGTGAGATCACAAGCTGTGAGCCGAAGTTGGTAGAGGACAAATGTAAGGGTGGCGGTCACAAGAGAGCAAGAAGGAGAGAAGGATGATAAAAAAGTTTGAAATGAATAACATTAGAGAGGGAGAAAGGACCAAAAGGAAAATGGGAAAAGAAATGGCAAGATAAATGGTGGACTAGAGAGAGATCACGAAGCAGAGGATGTGTAAAGAGAAATTAGCGAATATTTATCTAAGGGGGAGGGTTTAATGGAGAATAATTCAACGGGTGAGGATCGGCTTTGAAAAAACAAAATTACACGTACAGGTAAGATTATTAGTATCTTGTGAAAATCTAAATGGGTTAAACTGGGGAAACCTCTTAAAATAGTAAAGGCTAATGAGAGGAGTGCTTGGCCAAAGGTGTAGGACATGAACCGAAGAGCAAAGATCATGGAAAACTGAGTAGAAGCTAGTGTACCTATGCCTAGACCTCCCTTTAGACAGGACGGTCAAGGGAGGGGGATCAAGCTTAGTGACAACTGACGAGTGGCCCTTTCTTGTGCATTTGGAGTTGGGAGTTATATATGCCTACTCTGCAGGTCTTTATAATAGGTTTTGCAGGGTTTAGTCTGATATGCTGGGTGTCATATTCTGGAGGTCGTCAGGTTATAGGTGTCTTGGTTGATGCCCCATCTCTCTAGGACCAGACAACCTTGACAATCCTGTCGCTCTGGCCTCTAACTTACATGCCTCCTTTGGCTAAGAGTGAGGTGACTAGGCCCTGGTCCCAACCTAGGATATACTGTTAGCACTGTGAGATTTAGGCGTGGATGGGATGGCATGTTCTGTGGCTTGTGCCACTTTGTGCCAATGTGGTGCATATTTTGGCTGTAGTGCATCGATGCTCCTGATCTGTAATGATCACGACTTAGGAACTACTCTTTGAAAGTGCATTCTACGGCATTATCGGTAATCTTTTCTTGTGTTCTCTCTCTCTCTCGAGTCTCGTCATTGTACTCAGTTGTATTTTTCTTTTATTCGTCATGTCTGTATAGACCTTATATTTTGAAATTATAACATGTTTTCTTTTGATGCTTGCAGTTGTTGAGCTTCTTATCTGAGATTCCATCTGTATGCTTAATAGTTGTATGCACTCCTAAAACCTCTCGCAGCTTTATGCTTATGCTTTGATGTACTTTTCTATTTCTCTAACATGTTTGTCCCCTGCTCTCTCTGTCACAGGTTGTGGGAGGGATAGATGAACACCTGCCGTCACTTCCATCAACATGTGGTGTTAAGCTTATATCTTATTCACAGTTACTTAGTCAGGTAACTTCAGTGCTTTGTAGGAAAAGGGGAAAAAAAAGAAAAGAAATTTAAGATGGTATGTGATTGCTACGTATGCAAGTTCGCACAACTGGAACTGAAGGTTGTTTTATAACTCGGGGGTCCTGGCCAACCTATACACACCTCGACTAATCCTTGGGGACCAATCCCACTGTCCGCCGGTGGGGGCTCATTTAAAGCTGGGATAAAGCCCCGTATGTATTGACCTCATAAGAGTTGATATCACCTAAGACTAGGAGGTTTTGAACCTGAGATCTAGGAATATGAAATAAAATGTACAGTTCAAACTAGTAAAAGATAAGAGTGAAAACCTGTTTGTTTTAAATTCAAAAATCCAGATAAAGATGGACAATGCTTACATGTCCCCGGTAAGGAAATAAGATATGCTTTTCACTCACACCTGGTACAGTTGAAGTACTTAACACATGATTCTAGGATCAATCGCTATCAGGCTATCACTTTTAAATCGAAGGAAAGGATTATTGGCGTTCTTTTAGTACCTTTACAGAATAACTTGGATTAGATCTTGGATAAGTAAACATGGGGTTTCGCAAGAGATTTTAGTATCTTCTGCTAGACGTTACCAACTCAGGCCCATCCACTTTTCGAAATGATGAGGTGAATACAGTGGCATTGTGGCTGCATGCTTTTGATTGGGCCCAACTGAATACGAAATCCTATCACGTAATTTCCTGGATGCTTTTTTCCTGATCTTCGTGTTGCTTATTCATATAGTTTACCTGCCCTGTTAAATTCTTTGTTTGGCCTATTCATATAAGTTACCTGCTAATCTTGTATGTGCATTTCATGAACTGGATATATTTGTGATCTATGTTCTTCGATACGATTCATTGCTTTTAGTAACTTGTCTCCCACTTAGAATCAGTATTAATGACCTGTCATTTTGATCATCTCTATATTTTATTAGTTTTATATTCTCGAAGTACATTGTGATTTTCCTACAATCAATTTCCTCCTAGGGCCGTAGTAGTCTTCAACCTTTTTGTCCTCCGAAGCCTGAGGATGTTGCAACTATATGCTACACAAGTGGTACTACAGGGACACCCAAGGTTCGTAATTTTGGAACTTAATTTTTTGTATCTTGCAGCTTGACATCCCCCGTAGGATGACTGATCACTAGGTAGCAAACTCATTTTCTATTCTTTTCCTTTTTTTAATTTTTTCTTGGCTTGATGTTTCCTATGGGAAAGGGAGTCGTGTTGACCCATGGAAACCTGATCGCGAGTGCTGCTGGCATGAGTCATTCAATCAAATTCAATTCCGCGGACGTGTGAGTTTTATTCCAATGTGTATTTATTTTGCTGATTTGAGATCATACTATACTTTCTTTTCCACCACGGTTAATTAAGTTTTCCGTGTGTGTTTTTGACAGTTACATGTCCTATCTTCCTTTGGCGCACATCTATGAACGAGCTAACCAAGTTTTGTCTCTATATTATGGTGTTGCTGTTGGTTTTTACCAAGGGGTATGTGATACAATAGGACTCGCATCTTTATTTTGCTGTGGTGTATGGAGCTATTATTTCAGATAATTATTGCCTCTCTTAGTGAATGCGATGTCAGAAGCTAAGGAACCAAAATCTTATTGGCATTCTGCTGATGAAATCCTGTTTGGCCTATTATACATGTTGAATGCGAAACAACTTAGTGTTTGGGTTCTACGATTCCCCGTGTTGCTATTTCTAAAAGTCACAGGTAGTTTTACGAATTTACGTAATCTATCTAATTCCTAAAGCTTACAACAATCTTTGGATCTTTTCTTTTGTTGTGTGTGTGATGCTAAAGAGTTGTTTAAATATCTCAAGTCCTACTTTTAGAGTTGAGAAACTATTGAATCTTGAAAATTTGATCCCTGTGTAGGTTTGTCGGTTGTACAAAAATAAATTGAAAGCTAAGGAACAAAAACTAAAACATGTATAAATTCATCCGTGTTTTATGTATAAATTACTTCTCATTTTGAGGGACGCATATCTTTCCTTCTGTTTTTAGGTTTCTGGCCCCATATCACAACCCGGTTGGTAAGCTCAATATTGGCAGGTTATTTTGCTAATTATGTGAGAAGTGTTGAATTTGACAATCACATGCATTATATAGGGAGTGTCTCAATAGGAATTTAATGTCCTCATAGCTGAGTTCCTGACAACTTTTTGATGTTAACAGTAGTTGCTGTTGTTGTTAGCAAATATGGTACCATGTTCCATAAGATGAAATCAAGAAAGATAGAGTACATGGATACTTAGACACACACGCAGAGAGGGGAGGGAGGCACAGGGCTTGTGGATGAAAACCCCCCCACAAACAGCGTATGTTTCAGAAGACATCAATCTACAGAGTTTCGCTACCTGACACTATCTATCCCAGTATTGGGGTGTGGTCTCTTGGATTTCCATCAAAAGTGGTCTTCTGAGTGCAGAATGCTACTCATGAGAAGATTCCTCTTGTTTGATATAGTGTTATGAGACATCAGGGCACAGGTAATTGGTACTGTGCTGTTACCTGGGATGTAGATCATTCAGTAAGGAGGAACAATTCGGAAACGTGGTCCGCCAGATTATGTGATCTGATATGGTTTAGGGTTGTATAACTAACAAATTTGAGGTTGTTGAAATGTGAGATATTTCGTATCCGGTAACATAATCTAGAATTTTAAATTTGTTCGTGTAAAATCCTTACTCTGGGAGCATTAAGATAAGACCCTTTGTTTGCCCTAAATTTTGTCATGTACGAACTCTTATCTCTCTAGATTTTGGTTCATTTTATGTTGTACTTTGTATTCCGAAGGAGAACGTTTAAGAAAATATATAGGAATAGTTTTGGTTCACTTCAGAAATTTCACCTTTCTGAAACAAAGTAGACCATGTTTAATGTGTGTACAGACTGTAGGTTGATTAGCTTTTTTTTTGGTAACCCTTGTGTTGCATGTGCAAATGTGACGTGGAGAATGATGCTCACCATCTTTCACATTGTAAGGTAGCAAGGGGGTCATGAATTTGATCCTTACAATGTACGTATTGAGCCTTCCTCAAGGTGTAGCCGACTTCTAACATGCTTAGTGGGGTGGTGGGTAGGAAAGAGGAGGAGAGAGACTTGGCTTTTGACCGCAATCCTTATGATGTACGTATTGGGCCTTCCTCAAGGTGTACTGGTGTAGCCAACTTCTAACATGCTTGGTGGGGTGGCGGGTAGGAAAGAGGAGGAGAGGCTTGGCTTTTGACCGCTTTATCCTCTTGTTGATCATATCGGTGTGCTTTATGCATTTTTAATGGAATTTTATTCGGAGTTAAGAAATCTATGCATAGTCTGGCCAGTCGTTTTATCACAATCTTGTATAGTTGGCTACTATTTGTTCTCTTTGAATTGGTATGCTCATTATCAGTGTTTCTTGGGGGTTCGGGGATAGACCTAACTGGACCAATTTTTCGAAGTTTGTAATGCTTCTGATTCAGATTTGTAAGCGGCATCCCTGTAGTCTTTTGGGCTCTTAGATATCTTTAGGAAAAATGTACATGGGCAGCAACTACTCATGTTTTTTCAAAAAGAACTACTCTTGCTTCACGGAAAAAATTACTCCGTAAATCCTTTCAACGGCGGAGGGTGTAACGTACAAGTGGAGCTACTTGACCTCACTTCTTTGATATTTCACAAGAACATTTTATACTCCCTCCGTCCCAATTTAAATGTCCCCTATGGGAATCTGTGCATTTTCAAACCCCCAAGAAATATATTCTACATATTACTTTTTTTACTTTTTTACACCAAATTAAAGTACTCATTGAATACTTTAATTTGGTGTTAAAAAAATAGAATTTTTTTTTTCAGATTTGAAAATGCATGGATTTCCGTAGGGGACATTTAAAGTGGGATGGGGGAGTATTTTGTAGTCAAAGTTTGATATTTGATCCACGAGAAATCTCTAAATTGCACCAACTTCCTTGAATTACATAGGAATTCCTAGTGTTGTTTTCTTTTGGAGAGTTGATAATATTTTGAATGAGGCAATAATGCATCGTTTTCAAACTATAATACTCCCTCCGTCCCATTTTGTTGGTCCCTTTTGGGAGTTCCAACTTTTTAAGGTGACGTGTGTCCTCGAAAGTTGGTTGTGACTTGTGATTCCTATTATTGTCCTTTAGTTCTATTTTTTAATTTATTTTTATACATTTATGAGGGTTAGTTTTGGAAATTTAAACACTTTTTTGTTTGACTTTTCGAAAAGGACTTGCATTTTGGGACATTCCAAAATGGAATAAGGGACCAACAAAATGGGATGGAGGGAGTAGAATTTTGGATTAGTAAATACTAAAATAACACACATATGGAACTAATTTTTAATCCCACTAACCAAAAGTATTGGTTTTGCCCCTGTTGCCTTTAGTTTTCAGGTTTCGTCCACTAATTTTATACCTTGACATGAGCATGTGCTTTTCATTTACTTCACAGGGTTATTCTTCTGTGAATTTATTGTCCAATTTGTTTATTCATTGGAGTTATGCTTTGGATAATGTTTATCTACGGAACAGTCTCCCTTATCTGCAGGACAATTTGAAACTGATGGATGATTTGGCTGCTTTAAGACCAACACTATTTTGCAGTGTTCCTCGCTTGTACAACAGAATATGCTGGGTATGTTGCTGTTAAATGTCACATGCTACATAAGTAATTCATTCACTGCTATTCTGCATGGTCACCCACTGGTTTCTACTTGCTTTTGGTAGGATAATAAATGCTGTAAAATCTTCTGGAGCTTTAAGGGAGAGGCTATTTAATGCTGCTTACCACTCCAAGAAGCAAGCAATAATGAGCGGTATGACCCAGATTTGCCTTTTTTTAAAAGCTTATTAGCTTTTAATTTTTTGATCATTTAGAAATAAGAGCAGTGCAAGATAAATAAAATGAGATTAATAGGACAACATACTCCATATTGCGATACTCCCTCCATCCTTCAACAAAATTGTCTACCATCCTTTTGAAATGCAAGGAGCCTTTTGATTCTTTCTTGGTTGACTTGTTGCATTTTTGATAATTGATTCACTTGGGTGCTTAAACCTTGGGCCCAAATATTTTGATACTAGACTTTGGCTTGTGACTAGCTGCATGCTAAACTCATCATCACATAGCAGTTGTGGTCGGAATTTTTGTCCACACCATATCTTTTATGGATTGCAATCTGTTAAGAGTCGTGATGGAGGAGATCCATTGCTTGTGTTCGTTTGAGAGAATTGGTGCCGCTTGATAAGCTGGGGTTTATTTAATTTCTCGTGTCTGAATAGAGATCGTTCTCACTTAATTATGTTTAAAATTAGTTGACAATGCACAAGTATAAAGACATCTAGAAATAGGAGATCTAAGAGCTAAAGAGCACATTCAATTTTCTTAGCTCATACAACTCCAAATACACCAGCAAAGTTCCCATGCATGCCATCGCTGTGAAGCAAAGTCCCACATCGACTGGATACCAAAGTAATATGAAGTATTTAAGCATAAGGGCACCCTTACTTCAATAGACAGCTTTGTGGGTTGAGTTCTACCCAAAACTGTGTATCATGGTATCAGAGCTAGGTACCAGGGAAGGGATGGCTAGGGTGCCTATTTCTACCCTGCACGCGACAGGTGCTACCGAGTGCTTGAGTGAGCACGTTGTGTGTGAGGGAGGGTGTGAAGCGAAGTTCCACATTGCATGACGCTGGGTGTTAACATCCTACATTGGCCAAATATAAAGCGTGTATATTATATATGATAGGAAACATCAGCTACTACTAAAGTTACTTGAACTTGAGGTTTTGGTCATTGGCCAGAATGTGATGGATCTTGACGAAAGTGGTATTGTGGGCTTGTAGGTTTTCCTAATCTTCACCTTAACTGCAAAGTAAACTATCTAATTCAAACTTGCCGCTTGGTTCCATGATTTGGTTTGAACCTCCAACCTTGTTATTTTGATATCATGTTGTGTAGTGTAATTGAAGTGATATCATCTCCTTCATTTCAGTTTATATGCTTAGAAACAGTGTGTTTACATTTACAGAGGGTTCTTTATGTTAACAGTTACTGTCGTATCGGTAATATGGGGAAATTGCACCTCACATACTGATATTTACCTATGTATCAGCTGATACATGGTCGTATCAGCAATACTCTTGTGTATCCCAATACCAAATTGGAACTGTGATGGAGGGAATTTACTGCCACTGCATGTTTATTTTTTACATGTTCAAGGTCTATTCATTCCTTGCAACACACAGCATTTCTGTTTGGCTTTGGGTTGCTGCTTATTGTACTATAGTGGACAACAAATATGTATGCAGAACCCAGGTTAGGATTTTGAGGATTAGTTTCGTCTTAGGATTGATTAGCAGGAAGAAGATTAAGACGAGGGCATAACAATGTAACTGACTCTCGTTCTTATTCTAGTTTCACTAATTTTGTTCCGGCTAACTCTCTACATTATTCTCGTCTATTTAGAAGGAATCAGTAATAATAGGATGGTAATGTGCAAAAGAGACAAACCATATGGTAGACCAGTTGGTTACAGCTTTACTCTACCATAAAAAGTTTGCATCCAGAGAAACCCATTAATGCACACTAAATGACATTGCTACCCACTGATTTCCTTTCGTGTTTATTCATCATGCATTTTTTTCCCCTTACATTCTCTTGTAAGTGTTTTAGATCGGAGGTCATCTCCAATGTGGGACAGGTTGGTATTCAACAAAATAAAAGCAAAACTTGGTGGACGAGTCCGTTTTATGGGATCTGGTGCTTCACCTTTGTCTCCTGATGTCATGGAGTTTTTAAGGATGTAAGTTGATTGATCTTTTGACGACATTGCATTATTACTTTGTTTGATGAGTTTGACATTTTTTTTAATGTTGGTGGTGACTAGTTGTCTTTCATCTGTATTTGCAGATGCTTTGGCTGCTCCATCATTGAAGGATATGGCATGACTGAGACTTCTTGTGTTATTAGCATTATGGAGGATGGTGACAATTTGACTGGGCATGTTGGCTCTCCAAATCCTGCATGTGGTAAGACTGTTTACTAATGATCTTGATAAAGGAAAAGTTCATAACACGTTATTCATTCTTGTTAGCTTGTTGGTGCTACTCAGAGTACTAACATCACTGACATGCCTAAAAATTGAGGAAGCTGGAAAAAAGAACATGAACCCATTCTGTGAGAAAATGTGTCACGAGCAGCAGAGATTGGGGAGACTTTTAGAAACTACAAGTAAATAGAATACGTGTTTCCAATCCTAGGAAGTTACTTTATGAGCAGTGGCGGAGCTAGGATTCAAAGTTGGAGGTGGCATCAAAAAGATCAATATACTAAGAAGCAGAAAAAAATGCATGTGTCCTAACACTAATTATACATAAATATCTTGAAAAGTACATGTTTTCATAGATCAATCATCCATTAATCCATTAATATGCAACAAAAGATAGTTTAAAGTTCTACCAAAATATAACAGACTTCGGGTTGGTACTGTGTGGTGAGGTGCACAGCACCATGCTGCGCACCTCCGAGCCGTCGGATCGTGATCTCATCTCGACAATGAACGGCTCTCGATCGTTGGTTGCCGAGATGAGATCTGAGCCATCGGATGCACATCCGACGGCTCGGAGGTGTGCAGCACGGTGTTGCGCACACCACTGCACAGCACCATCCCCCAATTCAAATATAACTCAGCATTCTTATACGTTTATTCACACTCAACATAATTTGGGGTATTTGGAGAGGTCTCAAACTTGTGTGGGATATGGGTTTGCGGCGTGTTGTGTTGGAAACAGACTCTCAAATGGCTCTCCGTGCAATTTCAAATCAACATCCCTTTGATCCTAATTACAACCTGATTATGTTGATCAATGAACAACTTAAATGAGCTGGATTTGTGACTTAATCTTTGGTTGGAGGGTGTAAATACCAGTATACAGCAGTGAGAAGAAGTTTGCAGAAAGTATTATCAATTATATTCAGCCACCAAATAACGTCATACTTATATCTAGGGTACAAGAGTTCTATGTTTACATAAGCGCCCCTAAACTATTACAAGAAATACAATAAGAGTACACTAGTTTCCACACTCCCCTCAAACTGAGGCTGATTCACTAGCATCAGTTTGTCAACAAGATATTCATGTCGAGCCCGAGTCATTGCCTTGGTAAAAATATCAGCAAGTTGGTGTTCGGAGGCAACATGGGGTAGTGTAATCTCACAATCCAAATATTTGTCACGGATAAAATGGCAATCTACTTCAATGTGCTTCGTACGCTCATGAAATACCGGATTGGACGCGATACGGATAGCACTGATATTATCTCCAAAGTGGTGTCGGAGGCTGAATAGGGACACCTAATTCTCGCATAAGACCCCGAAGCCAGGTGATCTCACTACATGATGAGGACATTGCTCTATACTCTACTTCAGCGGAAGACTTAGAAACGGTGTGTTGTTTCTTACATTTCCATGAGACAAGTGAATCACCAAGAAATACACACCAACCTGTAGTGGAGCGACGAGTAGTAGGGCACCTGGCTCAATCAGCATCAGCATAGGCCCGCAATTCCATAGAGGATTGAGAGGCAAAGAATAATCCTCTTGAAACAGTGCTTCGAAGATATCGAACAATTCGATGAATGGCATTAAGATGAACATGACACGGATGAGCAACAAATTGATTGACAATATGTACTGCGTAAGAGATATCCGGTCGAGTCATAGTAAGGTAGATAAGGCGACCAACAAGCTGACGATAATAAGTCGGATCCGGAAGCTTATTACCATCATCTTGTTTATACTTAACATTCATCTCCATAGGAGTATCCACACATTTTTCATAAGTCAAATGAGCAAACTTGATCAAGTCCAAAGCATACTTGCGCTGATTAATACTGTACCCATAAGATGAGTAATGAACTTCCAAGCCAAGAAAGTAGGTCAATGGTCTTAAATCTTTCATCCTGAATGATTGGCAAAGTAAATGCTTAAGCTTTTCAATGCCTACAAGGTCATCACCAGTGATAAGAATGTCATCTACATACACTAATAGAATAGTAACACCATGTGAAGAATGATGAGTGAACAATGAGTAATCTTACGAACTTTGGATGTAATCAACATCAAGGATGACCTTTCTAAAGTCTAAACCGCTCAAACCATGCTCGTGGATCTTGTTTTAAACCATACAACGACTTCTTCAACCTACAAACCATAGACTTATCAGAGAAGTAACCAGGAGGAGGTTTCATATGGACAGGTTTCAAATGTCCATGGAGAAAGGCGTTTTTCACATCCATTTGAAAGACAGTCCACTTTCGCACAGCGGAAAGGACTACAAGCAATCGAACTGTAGTCATTTTAGCCATTGGAGCAAACGTTTCCTCATAATCAATTCCATACTCCTGTTTATACCCCTGTGCAACAAGTCTAGCTTTATATCTATCAATGCTACCATCTGAATTCAATTTAACCGAAAAGACCTATTTACTGCCAATAATAGAAGTGTTGGGAGGACAAGGCACCATATCCCATGTGTCGTTTTCGAGCAAAGCACTTTGCTCTGCATCCATGGCTGCCTTCCAACAAGGCTCACTAGCTGCTTGCTGGTAAGAAGTAGGAATATGTATGGAATCCAAAGAACTAAACAATGAATGATGTGCTAGAAGACTAAGCCGATCAGGAGGACGCGTGGGACGAGTAGAGCGACGCAATGGAACAGTTGTTTCAGATGCAACTGGTTCAATCAAAGTAGAGGAAGGAACGAGGGAACTTACAAGTTCGGATGGAGAAGACTGACCTTGCTCTGGTTGGTGAAAAGGAGAGGTTGTAGGATGGTCTGTTTTTCTCCGACGTTGATAGACCAACAATTGCTTTGTGGCATCAGTAGCACTTGCTGTATTATCCTCAATAGGATCCAACGGCAACACACATGAATCCGAAAAATCAGGCAATATAGGAAGAGATGAGTCAGAGGATTGAACAATAGATGTATAGTATGAAATGCTTTCGAGAAAGATAATATGACGGGAGACGCGTATGCGGCGAATGCTAGGATCATAACATTGGAAACCCTTATGATCAGGACTATATCCAACAAAAACACACCTGGCAGTTTGTTTAGATAATTTTGTCCTTTCGTGAGGTGGGAGATGGACGAAACACACACATCCAAAAACATGTAATCTAGAATAATCAGGATCATGACCGAATAATGAGCAATATGGAGACTTATCTTTCAAGACTGATGAAGGTTGGTGATTGATGAGATATACAGATGTGGACACAGCCTCTACCCAAGATGTAGAAGGTATATTTGAATATGATATCAAGGTCCTTGTAACTGCTACAATATGGCGATTTTTCCTTTCAGAAACGCCATTTTGTTCAGGAGTATCAGGGCATGTTTTTTGTGATTGAATTCCCACGGCTTTCAAAAAATTTTGAAACGTAGTTAACATGTATTCTCCCCCTGAATTAGAGCGGAGAATTTTTATCTTTCTTGGTGTTGCCCGATAATATTTGACTGTTGCGTCATATTGAGTTCGACTCATAGATAAAGAAGTCTTGAAGTGAGAGAACACCTCAGACTTGTGACGCATAAAATATACCCATGTATAACGAGTACAATCATCAATAAACAAGACAAAATATCTATACCCTAGTCTAGACAGAACGGGAGAAGGACCCAATACATCAATATGAATCAAATCAAAGGGTGAAGTTTTAACATCAGAATGCACGGGAAAAGGCAAATGGACACTTTTACTTAAAGAGCAACTAATGCAAGATTTATTAATACTACCCAATGAAGAAAGATTATGTTTCAATAAATCGGAACTAAACAAATTATCTAGCTTTTTGGCATTAGGATGCCCCAGCCTACGATGCCACATATGCCAAATTTTATTGGAAACAGAAACATCAGAATCAGAATGAGTAAATAAGCAAGTGCCACAGGTTGGCCTCTCAAACTCCAAAGCAAACAGGCGACCAATCCTACGACCCTTCCCTTTCACTGTCCCAGTGCGACGGTCCTGTATAAGACATCCATCACGAGAAAAAGAAACAATGTGATCATTATCAAGAAGTTGGCCCACAGAAACAAGATTAGTTGTAAGCTTAGGAACTAGAAAAACATTGGGTAAATAGAAAGAGGATTTAGGTGAAATAGACAAAGATAGGTTGTTTATTCCTACGATTTCCAACTTGTCACCATTTACTACAAGGATCTGGTTATGTCCTGAATAAGGTTTGGCGGAAGAGTGACTCGCATGTATTCCAGTCATGTGATTGGATGCACCTGAGTCAATTATCCAAAGAGGATTGATTACCGGAGATAGATGAGAATTCTTACCAGACAAGCCAATAGCAGAGCAAGCCGAGGAAATAGCCAAGGATACAGAGCTTTGTACCAACTTTCGAATATCATCAGAAATCGGTGTTGGTTGACGTCCCACTGTGTCGGAGCTCCTAGAAGAGGATGCAGTTAACTTTGCATCATTACCCGACCCATCCAATGGAACGCTCGCGGCATGGTAAACACGATGATTTGATTTCTTTCGGTTGAAATTTTTGCTCCCTTTTTGTTGAAGAGCTGACAATCCGTAACAATGTGTCCAGTCTCTTTGCAATAGACACAAGTGTTCTTTTTATAGTGTGATACGACATGCCCAAACTCCTTGCATTCGAAACATTGTGTCTTTGAAAAATCCTTTGGAAGAGGTTTTACATAGCCCTGTTTAGCGATGAAAACCGACTATACAGTCCTTTTCCCTTCCAGAGTAGCTTGTGTTGCAATCCTTGTCTCTTCACGAAGGAGATCTCCCAAAACCATATCCATTGTTGGAAGCGTCCCACGATTTAAAATGTTCCCCCGAATATTCTCGTAATCAGATCGCAGTTTCATCAAAAACTGCATCACTTTCCTCTCATCGTACACGTTCTTGAGGCTTTATATACAACAAGCATTGGTCATATTTGCCAAGTTCACAAACTCATATTCAGCCCATAAATCCATAAAACCAGCATAATATTCCTAGATACTTTTCTCACCATGTTCATAGCAAAAAATATCATTCTCAATCTGGAATTTTCGTGCGAGGTTGGATTGTTGGTACACCTTCTCAAGGTAATGCCACATCTATTTCGCTGGACGAAGTCCTCTCATGGGAATTCCAATGTTGGTATCCACCGACCCCAAAATCCATGAAACAACTTTAGCATTATTCACCTTCCATTCACTTGTCTTTTTAACATCAGTTGCATTAGGTATTGCTTCAATTCCGTCAACATAACCCCACAACCCTTTTCCCTCAACAAAGAACGGAAAGTGGAATCGCCAAATTGAATAATTTTTCCCACCTAACTTTACAGCCAAGGTTTCCCCTCTATCAGAAGCCATTCGAAAATACCGAATAAACCTGCGATTGAAACTCGAACAAAGAAAACCTAATCCTTTGAAGAGGTTCTGGATACAGATCAAGACTAGGACAAGAAATGAAAATACAACTACCTGAGATCGAAACTCGAACAAAACCTAATCCTTTGAAGAGGTTTGGATTGGAGTACGCTCTGATACCATGTAAATACCAGTATATAGTAGCGAGAAGAAGTTTGCGGAAAGTATTATCAAATATATTCAGCCACCAAATACCGTCATACTTATATCTAGGGTACAAGAGTTCTATATTTACATAAGCGCCCATAAACTATTACAAGAAATATAATAAGAGTACACTAGTTTCCACAGAGGGAAGGGAATAGATGTGCACATAAATTAGCTGGGTTGGGTCTTCAGTTAGACCAAAGCGAGCAAGTGCTTGATCAAGCCCCGATAGAGGTGCTGGATGTGCTGAGCAATGACCGCGAAGGTATCGAAGTATATCGAGCTACTGTGTCGAATGTTTTTGTTTCTTAGGGCCTAGGCCCTCTTGTGTAACCAAAAAAAAAAAAAAAAGATTTGTAAAGAAACGTGTAGTAAAATAATAAACTTGTGGAAAAAATTACGTACAGTAAAAATACTAAACTTGCGGGAAAAAAATTTAATCTCAAATGGGTCACGTTCCTCACTAATTAGGGGAAAAAATTTCAATTCTTGTGAAAGAGAGAGAGAGAGAGGAGGAGGAGGAGTACAGGATAAAAGGGGGAAAAAAATGGGATGTAGCCACCCATGGGGATTCGAACTACCGTGCGGCAGGCACGGGCAAGCCTTAAGGGAAACACGGTTTTGCCACTGAACTAAAGCATACTTTTAACTCAAACGTCTTCACATAATTTAATTATAGAGATTTCAATGTAAATTTTTTTTTTGGTGGTTATTTTTGGAACTGGGGGTGGCACGTGCCACTCCCCCCCTCTACATAGCTCCGCCCCTGTTTATGAGGCATTGTTGAGCAGTTCAGTTAAATCTATTTAGCATCTATACAGAGGAAAATGTATAAGCATTTGAATGGTGATTGTTGCTTTTTACTCCACTCATTTTGAATGCATGAGGTGTTAGTTTAGTGCCTCCCCTCCTCCTCGAATGGTCCATGATTCGTCTATGGGTTTTTTTCCGCCCCTCCTTGTCGCATCATTTTTGGTGAGGAATATTGCAATAGTTTATGTAGTGGGCCTGGGCCACATCCGTGAGCTGTGTAGCATGGTCATACATCAGGTATAGCCTCACTCTAAATTGAACGTCAAATTTTTTATGACACGTGGATTGGTCAACAATCCACATAGATGTCATTTGTAGTTTCTGGATTTAATTTGCTCCATATTTGGAAAGTCCCCAATGTTTTTGTAATATGATTTAACTGGTATTCAAGAGACTTGGGTATGAACTCATGCAAGAGTAGCTAACAGAACATTTAAATTCAAACCAGGTAGGACGATGTACAGCACTAATGGAAGAGGACACTTGTACTGTAGTGGTAGCTGATGTAAGTTCCGGTGGAGGCATTTCGCCAACAATTGGAAATTTAGTAGTTTGCGTATGGAAAAGTGCAAAGCAAATGATGCAAGAGATGAACTTTTGGTAATTGGAATGATTCCTAGGCGGGTCCTATTTGAGCAGTGATAATTGTTAGATCACCCGTTGTCTCAACAGCCTAAGCTGTTTAGAATTAAGCCCGAGATATATTTATTAATCTGTTAGACCCTGTCTTGCCTGTGGAGATGCAAATATGCATTTGCATAACGTTGAATACTGGCTTTATGGTTCAATACTGCACTGCTACACGTTACGTAACGGTTGGATCCGCCACCGATGCACAGTGATTTTCTGTACCACCGTTATTCTGCACCATAACCGAAATGGACCCCATTAACAGCTGTTACTTAGAACCATGGTATAGACTGAACTGATGAACAACTCAATTAAGAAAAGCAAGGAATGACTGGCTATTCTTGTCATTGTAACACTGATAGTACTTGAGAATAGCAACCTGTGTTAGTTGGGTTTGTATTTGTGTGCCTTGGTTGTACATTGAAGAAATAAGGGGCTCAAGAAGGGATGAATTTCATGTCATCGATTGAGCTTTTTGGTTTAGGGGACCACTGACACAACAACATGCGAGAATCCCAAAATTTAGTGTTTGAGAATCTCAAAATTTCAAGTACATGAACACAAGATGCAGTTTCATGGTATTTTAGCCTACGCAATTGGACCATAATGGAATGATAAGCGTTTGATAAAGAGAGCAAGAGAAAAGCAACATGCCAAGTTGTCTCCAGCATGTTGCTTCTTCTCCAGAGAGTACAAAGATTGGAGTTGGAGACCGAATTCTGTTTTTGGAGTTTGGAGCATGTAGTATCTAAAACGTAAGTTACGTTGTCTCATACTTCCTTGTCAGATTTTGCTGTGTGCGATTGCAACTGGAAGCTAGATCCTTTACTTTTTGACAATAGTCTTTTACACGATATTAGCTTGAGAAAGATTTAAGCAGAACTTCAATTGTAACTCTTATATTCTAGTTGTCTGCCCCTGGCATTGTATTAAGTTGATATCATTGTATACTTGCAGAAGTAAAGCTTGTGGATGTTCCAGAAATGAATTACACCTCTGAGGATCAGCCCTTCCCTCGTGGAGAAATTTGTGTCAGGGGGCCGATTGTTTTCCAAGGCTACTTCAAGGATGATGTGCAGACGTAGTCACCTTCCGCATGACGTTTGTTCTTGTTATTTGAATTTGTGAATACTGAGTTCACCTAACTTGTAAGTAAATTTAACAGGAGAGAAGTAATGGATGATGATGGTTGGCTGCATACAGGAGACATTGGATTGTGGATACCTGGTGGTCGCCTAAAGATTATTGATAGGTAACATCTTATGACCCTATTTGGTGGGATTGATGGGACACTGCCCGATAGTGTATAAAATAGACACCATACATGATACATGTACTCTATAACCTAATGTCTGGAGCCTGGATGGCGGAGTTTGTTTTCTTAACTTGTTTCAATGACTTGAGTTTGAGATTTCCCATATCCAATGTCAAAAAATGAATGACTGACTGGTCACTTCAAAAGACATGCACCATGACAACTAAAGATGGCAAGCTGAGCTGTATCTGTTTAAGCAACGTTACTTTCTAGGTGGAGGAAAATATTCTTGGGCTGGAAGGAATGAGGCCATTGAGGCGTTTCCATGTTTATTTGAAAAGGGTATTGTCCATGGTTTTGAGGTGTAATCCAGGAATTATTTTACCTAGTCTGTCTTTAGACACGCTGAGTTTTTTCTGACATTATTTTTTCCCCATTATTTTATGGTCAAATTTTCTTTCTAGTCACTTTGCTTTACCTATCATTGAGGACTTTTGAATTGTTTGTCTCAGGAAAAAGAACATATTTAAGTTAGCACAGGGTGAGTATATAGCACCAGAGAAGGTTGAGAACGTATATGCGAAGTGCAGATTTGTCTCGCAATGTTTTGTATATGGTAAAGAGATGGAGTTTATTATGTCGATAACCCTATAGTCTTACTATTATTATGTCATGCTGACTGTTTTCGTGGGCATAGGTGATAGTTTGAATTCATGTCTAGTAGCTGTGGTGTCAGTCGACCCAGATATTTTGAAGGATTGGGCTGCTTCTGAAGGTATCAAGGTATTTTCCTGACCCTACTACTACTATTAAATGATTGCACCTTCGATTAAACGAACAAGTTTTTTTTGAACAATTTTTTTAGAAACTTGCAATATGTGGTGCCAAGATTTGAACCCATGACCTCTTGGATACTCACCAAAGAACTTAATAACTAGCCAAACGAACAGAAAAGTCAAGGAGGTTATTTGGGCCCATGTGCAATTTTGCTTCTGTTCTTTTCCTTTTGCAAACTTATAAGCGATGAACACTAAACGACATTTTCATTCCGGTAGGCACCTAATAACTTCATAGACTTCGTTTTTTCTCTTGTTGGGACTTGGAAATGCAACATTGCATGTAATGCCATAAGCAGTACAGAAAGATGCAGTATAATATTAGTAATAAGATTGTTCTAACTAACGCACAATTTGGTCTCTACATAGTTTACAGATAATAAACCACGGAGGAGAATGAAGTCATAACCAAGTGGCAAGGCTTTCCCATTACCATCATGGGTTTGATTCTCATCGTGGGTTGTTACATGTACCGGGGGGGGGGTGGGGGGGGAATGTTAGAGCTTTTCTGATGATTGTTGGCAACGATAATACTCCACTGAAAAATGATCCCTATATCTGGAATTCAGTTAATAATTCTGTTATGACTCTGGAATTATGTACCTCACAACTTTTTTGTGGATTTGCTCAGTACGAAGATTTAGGACAACTATGTAATGACCGAAGAGCAAGGGCTGCTGTTCTTGCTGACATGGATGCTATCGGAAGGGAAGCTCAGGTAATCTCTGCAACTATGATCATCTTCAATTCTCTCTCTCCTATCAGTTATTTAGTTTGTTCGATGTTCTTTCTCTATAGTTGAGAGGTTTTGAATTTGCAAAAGCTGTTACTTTGGTGCTTGAACCATTCACTGTGGAGAATGATCTTCTCACTCCGACATTCAAGGTAGTCTCTCTCTCTCTCTCTCACAACTTAAATGTACCTCTACCAAAAGACCGATCACTTGGTTGTCAAGACCATGGGTAATGAAACTAGCATTTGAAGACCCTACTATGTTTAATACTGAATTTGTGGAGGGATTTACAGAAAGAAAGGAAAAGGTAAAGGAAGAAATTATGTGGTAAAGAAGCTAAGTTTATATCTTCGCTTTCCCTTCCCTTGAGAAATCTCTCCACAAATCCCCAATCATAACAAAGCCTATAGTTCGGTTCGTTCTTCTTCACCAGTTGCTTTTGATTTCTTCTAGATCAAGAGGCCTCAAGCGAAGGCATACTTTGCCAATGCAATAGCAGATATGTACACGGAGATTTCTGCTTCCGATCCAATGCTGGCCCAATAAATGTCGCACCTAAAGGTCATATGTGGAGGGGGAAAAGGATTTCTTTCAATAGCGTAGATCTGTTATTCCTTCCAACTCCCACTTATTGAAGTTACTGATATGATAAAGCTCCTGGAGATGAAAGTATGAAACTAGTTGTTCATTGGTCTTCTTGTGGCATGTTCTTCTCATTCGTGATTTGTTTATATCCTCATGTTTGGCTCCAACTTTTATTACGGTTCCAAATCTGTCGGTTATGTAGATGATTCTTTAACCAGTCGCAGAGCATTATTTGTGTCCATCAGAGGCCCAAACCACATGTATTTTATATAGTAGATAATAAAAAATAAATTCGTAAGTTTATATTGCTACTTGCGAGGTCCAAGGAAGAGAAGACTGTGTGTGTAGCCGCCATTCTTATACATATGACGGATTTTTATGACAGGGATTACTTCCGCCCACATATAGGAATTTTATGAAAAAATTTCATTCAAGGGATTTACAGGGCTAATTCAATAACATTTTTCTAAATTAAACTGAAAAACTAGTATGGTAATTGTGAATATTTAGAGTTGTGTAAGGGTCTGGGCGTCTTCTGCAACATTGTCTGTAACATCACCAGTATTATCATGTAATGAAGAACTTAGATATTCCTATTTCATGCAACGGGCGATTTGAGTGTCACAAGTGCAATCACTGAAATCACTGAGAGAGCACAATCACAAAGAATGGAGAGGTTCTAAAGAAACACACAGAAGAATATTATTGCTTAAGTCTGAGTACATGACTGGTAGCCTTATCTTTTTATAGGTGGAAGATGCCTCCCCGGAATCTATGAAAGTTTCTAGAAAATCACTATTACACATATGGACACACATTATTACATCCTGGAAAGTTACATCCTGGACACACATTATTAGTCACTTCTAAGAGAGGCTGGAGAAAACCTAGATAAAGGGTAAACTGATCTCTTGGTAGTTAAAAAGAATTTTTGTATTTATAATTTTACCTTTTATTTATAGATCAAGTAATAGATGCAAGTTTTTAAATTGTAAACGTCTATTTCGTACTCACCACGACGCCTCTACAAATCTTTTGCCTTGCACAAACATAAAACCATCTCCAATTCATCCATTCAAAAAACAAAAAGAGCAGCTGATCATCGAATCTTGGTATCCCTTTGATCTAAAATTCTAAATCTGTTGTTTGTCAAACTGAATTCCCCATACAGTCATATATACCCCTTGAAGCTCAAAATTATTGGACTTTGATGAAGTAATTCTGATTACAACAAAAATAACATAATTCCTCTGCTGAAATGGTGCACACAAACTCTTGTCGAGTCCTGAATGGTGTGCACACTTTCTTGTACTAGCATCCCAAAAATGTTACGAATTCAAAACCCATAATATCGAATCCTCCATCAGAATGGTTCGAGTACGTCTCCTTTTTCTAAATTTTTTTTTTGCTAGCAGCGGCTTCTAGTTGGCAGTGCTATTATTCCTATGGATATCCAGGAGCACGAGTGCTATGATTTTTGATTTTTTCTATAATTAGTACTCCCTCCGTCCCTTTATTACAGTCCAGTATTCCATTTTGGGCTGTCCCTTAATAAGTGTCCATTTTATAAAATTAGTGGGTAAAAGTTGGTGAATTGTCTATTTTATCCCTAAAAGTAGATTCCATTTTGAAAAATTAGTGAGTAAAAGTGTTATGATGATGGGTAAGTAGGGAAAGTGGAGAAAAAAGTTGATGTGAAAGATATAATGATGATGTCTTTTTAATAAGTTAGAGTTACGAAACAGGACATTTAAAAAGGGACGGAGGGAGTATCTTTTTTTTTTTTGCGCCTCCAAATAGAATGGCTATTTAATTTCTTTCTTTTTAATAATCTTGTTTCAAGACTATAGCTTTGCTTAGTTTTGGTGGAGTATCTTTTAAGATCTTGAAAAGTAAAAAAATAAGACATGAAAAAGTCAAAAAAGACGGTCTTTTAGTGTCTTCAATGTCGTATTCTATTGTATTATTCTACCTTTGGTTTATATTTTTCCGATTCCACTCGCCGCGACAGACGATGTGACGTAAAAAATTATGACAAAAAGCTTTAAAAAGAAAAGGGGTAGCTAAAAGTTAAATTTTATCAGTTCTCTGTAACAAAAAGAAATTTAGTCCAAACTCAGTCTAAAAGGATGATTTTATTCAGGAGGGAAGGGATAAAAAGAGGGGCATGAACCTTACCTCTCCAGGGAAAAAACGGAAAAGATCTGAGGACCGACGGTCCCCGGACCGAAATCGTACCGACGGCCTCGGTCGGCCGTCTCCGGCCGATCCGAGCCGTCCAAAAATTCTAAAAAAAAAAAACGAGGGGGCCTATGCGAGAATCAACGGCATCCGATGTGTGTAAGGTGCTTGATCAAACACCCTATTTTTCGTGTATATATGTATATTCGTGTGTATATACATATATACACGAAAAATAGAGTGCTTGATCAAGCACCCTACACACATCGGATGCCGTTGATTCTCACGTAAGCCCCCTCGTTTTTTTTTTTAGAATTTTTGGACGGCTCGGATCGGCCGTCCGGTGGCCGGAGACGGCCGACCGAGGCCGTCGGAACGATTTCGGTTCGGGGACAGTCGGTCCCAATAGCATTACTCGGGAAAAAAAGCAAATGGAAGACTTGGAACATTTTGTGTACTTGTTACACTTAGATGACGTTCTTATTTCGCCAAGAAATGGCACATACAAAAAAATATTCTTATAACAAGATGTATACAGAATGATTCTTGTAAAAACTGCAAACAAATTTCGATACCTTATCTACAAACAACTTGACTACGATCAAAGACGATATACGATTTAGGGTTTGACAAGTGGTCGTGTGTTGTTCCAGAGCCATTGACGTGCAGAACCATCCAGTAGAGGTGAAACCTGTAAAGAAGGAAGAAACATAAATCTTGGATACATTAAGGAAGAAGAATTCCCAGATCCCTTGCACCTGCAAATATGTAACCAAATAGCGAGACCGAATTTCTCTTTACCCCTTTGCAAATGGGTGCAGAAATATAAGGGCAAAAATATTTGTTATGCCCCAGGTTCTAGAGAAGAGATAAACAATGCAAAGTATCTTAGAAACATGCCTATACGTGTGCGCATTAACTCTAGCAACATGGCCGTTTTTGTTTTCTTTGAATTATTTTTCGCCATTATTTTTTGTTTTTTTCTAGTTTACTTTTCAGGTGGTTCTGGTCCAGAAGAATCTCAAAACCTGTAATGTTTGAGAAAAAAGTTGACTATGACAAAAAAAAAAAAAAAAAAGCACAGAAAAATGAAATTATGAAAAAACACAAAAATAAGAACCAAAAAGCAAAACTCAATAGCATAATTTCAAAGTGACCCCTTCACTCCAGATTGCAACATAAGTAGGGCCGGCCCTGGGCATAAGCCCACCAGGCAACCGCCTAGGGCCTCCCGTTTTGGGCCCAAAATTGGGGCTCCAAATATGTGGAATATATTAAATATTATCTATGTGTTCCATTTTAAAACAAAGCTAATGTAGCGCAGTGGCAAGGTGTGAGTGCATGGAGTGCAGGGTCGCGTGTTCGATGCCTGCCGCGTTCAATCTTTTGTCGCTGAGTTTTGGAAATCTGTAGAAAAAAATCATTTTGAAATGAAGCCTCAGCGCCTCGAACTCGGGACCCGGGGTAGCAAAAGACGGTAGTATTACTTCACCACTGAACTACTAGGCTGCAATGTTTAATGTATCACACAACTAATAATTATACCAAAAATGAGAGGCCCCATTTTCAAATCCCACCTAGGGCCTCGGAAATCTCAGGGCCAGACCTGAACATAAGTCTGAGTGACCTCCGAGTTGAAGAGAATATATGGCACATAATATTTTGGAGTCATTCCCATGAGTAAACCTCCCAACAAGAACATGAGCACATATTTTTCTTGGGTTTCACAAGGAAAGACTCTCTCCACTACTACTACTACGATGATTTCCAGGTTTTATGCATGTGATTGCATCAGAGACTCCTCAGAAGCCAGGGTTCGTGACAAAGTTAGACCCTTTTCCAGATTAACTAAGCAAGGGTGTTGATGCACATTGGAATAACAGTTTAACAGATGTATGCTTACCTTCTCCCAAACTTGTGTATGGTAATTATTCAGCCATTCAACTTCGGCAACAGAGAGCAAAGATAAGTCAACCAACTTTGCCTGCACAGAAAACCAACAGAATTGTTTCATAAAACATAAGCATCCAACGTGAACTTAGTATTTAGAATCCTGATCTTTAAATAAACTGAACATGAGACCTAGCTGGAGATTAAGCACTAGAGGGATATCTCAGAAGGTTAAGCGGAAAACTTAAAGACACGTCACCACAATGGAAAACTAGAAAACAGCCATGGTCTATAGACAAAATTGAACAGTTGAATCCATGGCAGCAAATGTAAGAACTAAGATGTGGAATCCATAAGAATAGGTGTACTCTACCACACATAAAGATACAATACCTGAATGGGAACAAATGTAAGCTTTTCAAATCCCATATACCCAATTCCTCCAAATCGATTTGGCGTGTCAGCCTCTTCCACATAAAGGAGATTCTGCATCACAGAAACAGCTCAATGAAGTACCAAAACAAGATGATAGGAAGAAAGCATCACATTTAACCAATAGTACCCCAAAAAAGGGGCAAACTTCACCTGCACCCCTTTGGTTTGCTCAATGTCGGATAAATCCCCCTTAGCTTCATTTATTAGCACATAACTCCCTGTACTTTATGGAATAAGGGCCAGTTCTTACTAAAGTTTTGTTTTAATTTCTTCATTTATAAGTTCTTGTTAGATTCACATTAAACTTCTTGGATTGGCCATTTGTCTCAATGACAGGAGTCTAAGAAGTTAAAGATTACGACCAAAAGCAACAAAAAAAAGTTCACGAAAAGATGAAAAAATACTGAACAGATGTCTTTTTTGTCATTAGTGTTGTCCTTTATGAACTTTTTTCACCTTCGGCCCACATTTTCATATATTACTGATTCATCTCCTCAAAACAATGATTAATTCCAAAAATTACGATGAAAAGCTAAACAAAAATTGCAAAAAGCAAATAACCAGAGCAACATATTATGAAGAACAGTCCCTTAAATACGCCGTTACGATATCCATTTAATCATCTAGCACTACCTCTTAGTCACACTCACTAAATGAGAGTGGGTCATCTTTTGAAACAAAAAAAATTCCTCATTGTTCTAAAAATATACAAGGATGCCATTATCTTCTCCACCCAATTTTTCCTGTTTCTCTGTAAACAGTTTAAAAACTCTCCGTTTGCTACCTAACTCTCCTCGACAACCATAAATTGCCTCATTTTGAAAGGTCTCAGACCTTGCCTTAGCCTCATATAGATAGTTGGAGTCGTTGGAACCATATACAGACTAACAATTGGATGAGGCAGCCTTAGCCAAGTTCTTTCTCTAACCTCTGTTGTTTTCTGTTCTTCCCTTCAGATCACCCATATTTGATAAACACCAACCCTTTTCATCTCTATATAGAGTGAGAAAATTGGGTCGAGTTAGCGAGATTGCGGGGAATGGCAATAGAGTTGTAATTAATGGTTCTTGTTCTTTTGTGTATATCTTATGTCCACATACTAAGTTCAGAAGAGATGAGGAAGATGAGTGTATTTAGGACAATTACAACTAGTGTTGTTAACGTAATGTGACTCTGCGTTTTACACCACAAAGCACAGGGAAGTATGTGCTAATATGAAAGGGAGTCTACCACAAATCAAGCAAACTACAAGGGGTGTAAGTGAAGTTTGGCCAAGAAATTACATAGCAAGAAGGAGACACCAAGAACTCAAGAATACCCAAGCTCACAAAGGATATGGACATAAACCTAACAAACGAACACACTTGGATTTGGTTGCGTTCTATATGCCCAATTATCACATACCAAAATTTTTGTGAAGGAGAGCATCCCCTGGTAATGTGGAGTATTTCAAATGTAAACTGGCAAGCCAATATGTACATTGCACTCAATAAAACTACCCCATGGATATATAATTGTACTTGAGCAATTTTGAGTGAAATATATTATAGAGCAGAATGGCACTGCACCTCAATCCGAATGCCAAAAGCATGGTCTTCGTAATAGCCAGGTTCATTGCTAACAACCATGCCTTTCTGCAAGGGGGTCATATTCCCAAATCGAAAGCTGATACTTTGAGGGCCTTCGTGGACATTCAGCGCTGCTCCTACACCATGGCCAGTCCCTGAAATGTGGAAGGAATACACATGCAATGAATTTACGTCCTTAAGATTTACTAAAATATCACATCCCAGTGAAATATTGTTGACCATGTCATAGAAGGAACAGAAAGGGAGGCAGCATACCATGTCGGTAATCAAGTCCAATCTTCCAAAGGAAAGAACGGGCAAAAGCATCCAAAACAAAACCCGGGGTATTTTCCGGGAATACTGCCTGATCAAGAGCAATATGGCCCTGCAACCAGAGATACCAGAAACCACCGAAAATGTAATCAGTAATCCTCCATTGTCGAATCCAGCAAAAACGCCGTCCATTACCAGCCAGAATGCACCACAGTATAGTAGTATACAATAAGGAGACACTTCTTGAATAAAGAAAAATCAAAAAAGCATTTGGAAAAACAGTACTGCATGTAGTGGCTCACCATTACAAGGTAGTAGGTAACATCTGGAGATCACAGCCTCATAGAGGCAACTACAACAACAGCGGCTCACTATTACAAACTTCAAAATTACAACAATCATTTATCCAATAAATTCAAGAAATTTTTATCTTAGTTTGTATTGAAACAGCTGCAAATCTTTCCTGGGAAACCAGCAAGAAACATAAGAGGAAACCAAACTCCTACTGGCTCAACCAAAACCTACAGAAACTCAATAGAAACACCAGGAGATATCCTGAAACGATGTGTCTGTTGAAAGGTAATGTGTCGTGTGAACTTTGATGCAGATCAGCCTTTAGGGTGAAGCGTATGTAATTCATCTAAGGAAAAATATAACCTCTCTCTTAAGATTTTAGCAGGTCAACTCTATTATTTCATCCCATGTATCGTTTCTGTTACTCAACTTGCCATCCTTAGAACTTTAATTTATACCATTGGGCGTTGGCCTTTATTTTCAGATTCAATACCCCTTTTTTGTTGTCCTGATTACTTTGGGCCTCTTTGGCAACTACCTCTCTGAAACACTAGGAAGTAAATATTCTCAAAACTAAGCATCAACTAACTTTTAACTGTCTTTTATCCCTCATCAAGCTTTCTTGGACGTCCAAAAGGCCCTAAACTTACAAGCATTTCGTAACAATAAGCAGAAACAACTATAGGCAAAATAGGACTCATACTAACCTGCATAGAAAGTGCATTATTTACTTATAAATAAAAAAATATTACCTCAATAACTTAGCTTTTAATAGTTAGTTTCTTCACAATCAGTGATACCGAAAATAAGAACATGTTCTCAAGAAACAGGAAGTGCACTAAAAATTACAACCTTGACTCCCTTCCAACAACCATCCCCCCACTCACCTTTGTGCAGCAGCAGGCCAGTATAGAGGACAGGAGAGTTTGGCATAAAGGCTGTAAAGGCTCCAATAGAAAGCAAGGCAATGGTCCTAAGCAGTGGCCCTTGGAAAATCTCACATTCCCTATACTCTACTTGATCCATTTCGCTAGAAATCTGTTTCTTTGTGTTCCCCTTTAGATTTTGAAGGCACTTTTACTTTGAGAAACTGTGATCGCTCTCCCCTGAATATAATTAATTACCCCACTTATACGGACAAGGCACAACTATAAAACTGGCACCTGTAGAACTCGAGTGAAACATTCTTTCTGCCGTGCAGAGGGTTCCCCAAAATGAACTGTCCTCGTAACATCAGTGGTTCCATCAATATATTGAGCTCCACTATCTAATAGGAAGAGTGACTTTGCATCCACAATGCTACAGCTATCTGGCTCCGGCTTGTAATGTATAATAGCACCATTTGCACCAGAACCTGTAACATCATTAGAAGTTTAGAACAATAGTCAGCAAATTTGATGAAACAAAAAAAGTGTGAAATTGGAAGAGTCAGAATTCTATGCTGATTAAAAATTTAGTCAAAGTGTTTTGCTCAAAATTCTATTCTAATTTAACATCTAATTAAAGTGGTTTGCATCACTTTCATCTCTATATGAAAGTAGCTGAGGACCTGAGGTAACTGAAGTTTTTGATAAGATATGCAATCAAGTCATTACTAGAATTCTAGAAACATTACTGAACCCAAAAATTGGTTAGTATTTTGAAACACAAACACAGAATTATCTTTGAAAAGGCTACTTTGTGTAAATTTGTAGCCAGAGTATTTCAAATTTTAGATGGCTGTTTCAGCGTCATTTGAGCAAACAAAGAAACAAGAAATTGTGCATGCGCACACGCACAGGTGTGTGTGTGAGAGAGAGAGAGAGAGAGAGAGAGATTTCAACAGGTACATTGTGCTAATTTCAACAGAAGTTGCAATTAAGTTTAACCCCTATTTTCTTCAGTAATATTCAAGCCAATATATCATTACTACATCTTCCAACCCAGATAAACTACTTTCTAGGAAACAAAAGTGATTTCATTGTTGACTTCTATCTTAACTCCTGCTTAAATTGTCGAAATCCCGAATTTTCACTGGAAAATGGCCGAAGTACAACACAAGTAGTATAACAAGTTATTTCTGTTGAATAGTAGTACTACTTTTCAGCCTCAAAATTCAGAAGGAAAAAAATGTAAAATTTGGGTCGCCTATCTATCATGAGAGTAAGTGGTAGATGCAGAAGTTGATATACCACTTATTGTATCGAAGCTAGTATCAACAAAACCAGCTTGCTTTGAACGAAATTCCAGAAGTTTGTCCGCAACTTCGACTTCTGTTAAAACCACGCCCATGTGAATTTCCTCCTCCAGCCAGGCCCAAAATTGTGCTTGAGCAGCTGCATCCCTGCAAGTGACAAAATACCATTGACATAGTTGTCATTTTCTCCATTTTTAATTCCTTTTTTTTTGGGTTGGATGTCAAGTAATATATAGATAAGGTTAAGATTGGTTGGGCTTAATTTATGGAACATCAAAATCATGTTCTCAAACAGGACTTAGAAGGTGGAGAAACGCCATTAATGAAGCCTAAATGATACTTAAATGATCTTAAGTTCTTAAATAACTGATCAAATTAGTGGTAGAAAAAATAGCATCATAACACATCATGCGTAAAAGAGCACTTCATGCTATATATACACGTGTACATACACCTCATCCTTGAACTAGTTAGAGGAAACTTCCTATGATCTTGAAACAAGAAGTGTTTCATGTCTTCGATATCGAATTGCCACCTCAAGCTTCACTTTGCCTAGAGGTATTTTGCTAATTGTTAGCTCATGTTAGAGATTATCCAACGAAGAAAATGAATAAGATTCACGGACGAATGGAAGATAAAACATCAAAGAACATATAAGGAAAAGGGAGATAAGTGGGAGAGATTTACAGTGCCACTTGTCAGTGTATGTCTCAGAGATGACAAACTAAAATGTGTTGTCAGTGCTTCTTTTGCAGTACACAATTCTAACACTGGATCGTATCTCGACATTTCAGGAGAAAGGTGAAAAATATCAGATATCCGAACAGGTCATGGAATGGTTGTGGAAATTCCCCAATCTTTTACTTAAACTCTTTGTAAGTATACACTTTGTGGACAAAATAGAGGGACGTGTAAGATGAAGTGAAGAGAGAGGGGCTTCAGCTTGTTTCAATTTTAGAAGGGAGACAACAGGAGGTTACTTATTCTTTGGAGGTTCATGTATGGTGCATTTCAACTGAGATAGGTGAGTGTGGTGTGAAATAAAAAAACCGAAGTGCTGAAATGTCTGCATAATTACCTTGGACTCAAAAAATCAGTGACCAACCAATAAGGCATTAACTTTTTATTTTTTACAGCTTAAATGTCAAAGCTTGAATTTGTTTACATCGACCCATCATGCTTAGTAAATATTGGCTTGAAGATGAAAACCATCAAATAAGTATTAGCACAGTGATCAAATTGTCAGCATGAAAATCAGGTTCCAAGGAAGTTTCCGTTTACCGTAGATGAGAGCTGCACATTCCTTCTAACTCGGCTTGATTTTTCACAGCCTTTCCCATAGCAACAGGGGAAGTCCTACAAATACAAGCAGGTCCCCCAGATTGACCATTGTAACCATCATAGGATATGGATATATTTCTGTTATTGTTGCTTTTATTTCCAAGGCTTCCAAAATATTTCTCACAGGCAGACTTGTATGTGTTCACAATAGCAGCATTAACTGATGATGTGTCCAACCAAAGTTGTGCCCCTCTCATTGCCAAACTACAAAGGAAATCATGGGTACATAATTAAACACCAGGTCAACCCCTTGTGTATGTAGGTTAAGCAAATGCAACGAGGATAATTTGCTTTTACAAAAAAATTCTGCTTTGGCAAACTTTTGTCTGCATATCATGGACAACTATAACCTTTCCATTCTCTTGATAACCAAATGGACACTCAAAACACAGTTGGATTACTTTGTGCTTATTCCGTGTTTGAGTCAGACACGATGAGCATATGTTGGAAAACAAGGAGACAAAGACATGCAATTTCACAAACCAACATAAATCGAAGCTCCCAAGCTCACCTTTCTATCTCTGAAAGAATTGATTCATATGGTCGCAACTCTACGCCTGCATTCTTCAAGTACTCCATAACATCTAGGGTAACTTTTGAGTTATCAATAAATAATTTTGCTCCATCCATCTCCACAATTAAGTACGCATACATAACAGGTGAATGCGGGACATCATTTCCTCTCTACAAAACAAGCTTAAACCATTATTGGCACACACGATAAGACAAAACCTACAACCACTGTGAAAAAATGAGAAAAAACCCCCTAGCAATAATGCCAAGTCAAGTTTACTAAAGCAGGATTGGAAATGTTGGTTAGAGAGATTACCAAGTTCAGAAGCCACGCAATTTCATCAAGCATAGAGATAACAATTGCAGATGAACCAGCATCTTTGAGTTCAGACCTCAGGGAAGACAATTTTGCCCCCACATCGACACCAGCATATTTTAGGTCATGGACTCTTATGGGTCTGCTTGGAGGTTTCGGCCTTGAGCCTTTCCATATTTCATCCACCAGATTTATGTCAAACAAGTAAACCAACTCATGATTTTTCTTAGATATGACCTCTTTCAATTCCTCTGCAGCACCAGAAGAAAAAAGAAACTGCTCCCTTCTCAGAAACAAATAAGGTGGCATCAGACACAAGCAAGGGATACACTATGCGAAGACTAAGCAATAGACTGACAGCACAAAAGAAATAGAAAATGTGGAGAGAGTGGTGAGGAGAGGATAACGAAATTGACCATGCAGGGCTGAGAGAAAATAACAATTTCAGTGGAAGCGAAGCGACTAGAGAGAGTGCAGAATGAATAGTTCAGCATCAATCCATTAATGTTCTACGTGTATAGGATAAATCATAATTCTCCAATCACCTAAATTTAAACAACATTTGTAGTCAGAGACTTTTTGCAATTGCTGAAAACTAAAGCAAGTTACAAGTCTGCGCATTAAAGGGATTTATCATTTTGCAAAGTTCTTATAATACTTGCTTCGTGTTGGAACAAAACTGTGCTAAGTTGTCAATGAATATGATCAACACAATATTAGAATTTGCCTACTACTCACAGGATCGATGCCGACTCTGCAACCCGGAGCCAAAGTATCATTAAGCCATTCACTAGTGGTAGGCACTCCCATATTACCAGCCCGCATGAGAATCCAGCTAGAGCTCAACTGTTTCTCTGCCTAATCATATTGTTTAGAAAGAATTATCAACACACCAAACAAGGATCGAAATTGTTAACAACTTAACACCACACTCTTCTCTCAAACCTGAAGAAAATATCGTCCGTCCGTCCACAGAGCTGCTTTATCCTTCGTGACAACAGCAGTTCCAGCACTACCAGTAAATCCTGATATGTAGGCCCTTCTCATATAACGTTCAGCTATGAATTCACTCTGAAAGCCAAAAGCTATGATAATAAGGACTGGTCATAGAATACTTCCACTTGGAGGCGCTTAATGATAACTTCAATAAAAAAAAAAGACATTCAAATCAGCCCAACTTAGGCATTTGGATGTCCCACAAACCAATGTTGCTCTGGTTCCCCATGCAGTTAGGTAAATATTTGGCTGGCATTGAATATAACACCAAACAAACAGTCTATACTACACCTAATATATGCACACACACACATATATACACTTATACATGCATTGAATGAAAGATAGGAATTGACATTAATGGTCAGAGATCACTAAATCACAAGCTTTCTATCATTCTCTCTCTCTCTCTCTCTCACACACACACACACACAAGCTCAAACACAGCAATGTCTTGAAACCCAGATTGTTCAGAAAACTAGAAAAGGAGGCTTTCAAGCATTCTCTCTCTCTCTCTCTCTCTCACAGAGTAGTATATTCAAGCAAAAAATCAAATGTATCAAAATTTGAATTTTGGGTTGTAAAATGAATGATCATGGACAATTTAACTTGGCAGAATCAGACCATTCGTTTTATAAACTAAAATTCAACTTTTGATAGATCTATCGAGTCCCATCAAGCTGATTTTTTTCCGTGAATGTACTATGTACTATTAAGTGGGCCTGAACAATTCGGATTATAACATTAAACTCACGGTATCGGATTATAACATTAAACTCACGGTAGGCCCACAACGGCGGCGGTGGAAAATCCACCCTTACCGCCGCCCGTGGAAAAAATTTAATCTCTAACGCAAAATGCTTTTCATTTTTCTTTACTTAATTTTTTGGGAAATAATTCTTACCAATAAAAAATCAGAAAAAACAAGCTGTGAATCAGACCTGATGGGCGTCCTGAGAAGGGATGATGTAAGCATCGATGCCAATCCCTGGCCTCGAGAAGAGCTCACGGAGGGCACGAAGCTTGTCGTCTTGCTCCGAACCGGCGGCGCGTTTCTTTCGGAGCTCCGACGAGGGTTTTGCGGTGACGGAGCCAGAGCTACTACAGCGGGCGACGAGAAGGGGGAGTTTGGGGGAAGGAATGGAAATCGAGGGACTGGTTTTGAATTCAGTGAAAATGGGTAGAGAGAGAGAGAAGAGGCGGAAGCAGCGGGGGCGTAAAGAGAGAGAAGATGCTGCTGCTGTGAACTCCATCGTTTTTGCGCTGAGAGAGAGAGAGAGAGAGAGGGAGGGAGGGAGAGTTGCGGTTGTGGAAAGAGGAGTTTGATAATCTACGAAACCACGTCGTTTTCTGTGGATATGGTGGATACAGAAAGTCTACTGGTACAGATTTTTCATCTGTACCAGTGGGTACAAACCCCTTTCTCGGCCATTTTGGGTCTCAAAAAAATAAACGGAGTTGCTTATTTTGTTTGAAATACTTTGCTTGTGATCCTTGAAAAAAATAAGCTCAATCCGGTATCGGTAAGAGCATTTACAAAACATCCAAACTTTGCTCTAGAATTTAGGCTTGAATTCTGAGACAAAGTTGGACATTTTGTAGGTGTCTTAATTGATATCGGATTGAGCTTATTTTTTTCAGGGACCATAAAAAAAGTACTTCAAACAAAATGAACGACTTCGATCATTTTTTTGAGATCTAAAATGGGCCGATAAAGGGGTTTGTACCACTGGTACAGATTTGTACCAGTAGCATCATTCGGGTGGATACGAGTGACGCACCGTTTGGTCCAGTGATACCAGTGATTTGTGCTACTGGCACAGATTGAGAAAAACAAATTCTACGTACAGATGGTTTGGGATCCGTCTCGGGTCTCATAAACATGATCAGAATCACTCATTTTATTCAAAATATTTTGTTGAAGTTTAAATTCTAGGACAAAGTTGAATGTTTCCTAGAGGCTCTCAATGATATCGGGTTGGACTAATTTTTTATATAGATCTTAAAAAAAATATTTTAAACAAAATATGTGGCTCCGATCATATTTGTGAGACCCAAAATGGGTCCCAAAACTATCTGTACATTGGATTATGTTCTTTTCAATCTGTACCAATAGCATTAGTGAGTGATTTAGTAATTAATTATTTTTTTTTTGGGGTAATGCAGAGTGTTTTCTGTCTATCTTGCACACACTTCGAAACTAATTTCTACAATCCTGCCAGCCTTTGGAACATTCTTATGAACATTCTTATGGGAGCCCATGAATGACCGTTTGAGAGACTCGAACTGGGGACCTTGGGGAGCAAACCCTAAGCCACCTTGGGAGCAAACCCTAAGCCTTAACCAGCTGAACGAACCCTTGGTTTGTTATTTTCCTTCTTGTTTTCTCTCGAGCCAAGGCAGAAGAAAATTATTTTTCATTCTTTTCTCTAAATTCCAAACAAAATCAAATTTCTATGTGTCTATCCTGGACTTGGAGTAAAAAAAATGATCCGAACTGCTTATGTAAAAATTAATTTGATCGGGCATGATTTGCGGTATGAGCAAAACAGGTTTCTACGAGAAAAAATGGGATATTGCCCATTTTAATTTTTTATGGAGAAACGCAATTTGTTCGATCTTTTTTTTTGTCAAATGGAAGAGAGTTTTATTACTAAACAGAAGAGGAGCCCGAGGCTCGAACATCATCAAGGGCTAAAGTTAAGAGCCATTGGGGAAAATCGCCTCTCCAGCTCATCAACCCATCACCCAATAGGGATTTCTTAGACACATAGTGTGCTACCTTATTACAATCACATTTCACATGAGAAAAAAGACATGAGAAAAATTGCATATATAGCTAATTGGATACAATCAAGAATAATGGTATCACAATCAACGAAGGATCGAGAACCATTGAGAGCTTGAACAATCTAAAGTGAAGTGCATCCCCTTTCACGATAACATGAGAACAACCCCAACTCAAAGCTGTTGTGAGAGCAAACCGGAATCCCAAAGCTTCGATAACTCGAGGAGTAATCGGTCCCTTGAAGGTGTCCATAGCTGCCCCCACCAATGTTCCAACTTTATTTCGGGCCACCAAACCAACGCCACCATTGCCATCGCGAGAATTCAGTGCGCCATCAACAGTAATTCTCTGTGTGAAATCATCAGAGGGAGGTTGCCAGGTTTGGGTGCAAGTAGAGGAGAAGTGAGGGACCTTTTTCTATGAGATAAGTCACACACCATTTTGTATTATTTCCATATGCCAACAGAGCTTTCTCATAAATTGCCTAAGGTTCCCACTGATTGCCTTCAAAGAATTCTTGATTTCTGTTTTTCCATATCAGCCAGCAAATTAACGACGCAGGAGCTTTCTCATCCCTGCTATCCGCCTCAGAAATCTGTCCCTGTGCCATTGAGGGGGAAGTGCTTCCATACCTCTCAATAAAAACTAATGTTTGCATGGATGTTTTCCTTAATGAGTTCTATAAAAATAGGAATGATATCTGATCGTGTATCAATTAATTTTTGTTTTGATCGGCGAAAGTCAATATTACGTTACTGGAGATAGGATTTGAACTTGGAGATAGCACCTAGAAAGATTAATATACTCCCTCTGTTTCAAAAAGAATATTAGATAGTCAAAATGATACCTAAACAAATAATATGTTTTTATTCGAATGAATCCAAACTTCTTTTCAAAAATTAAAAGAATTCGTTCATATCTAGTATCTTGCCGGAAACAATTTTTTTTAACCAAACTATATTTTCTAATTAATTCTCGTTTTGCAAACAATACAATTTTTTTGGGTTGAAAGGAGTATTTAACATCAAAAAAATATACGCGTGTTAAATTAATTAATCAAACATAATACCCAAAAGAATGATGTACATGTTTTCATTTGCTAATTATCATCCATGAACAATAGTCAAAAAATAGCCACTAATTGGTGGGAAGTTGCAAAACAAAGCATCGAGACCCCCTTAAAGGCTCCGCCATGATTGTTAGAATAGTTAGGTTAGCATATTAGAAGAGGAGCTAAGCTCATGACACCTGACCTAAGTACACTTCTGATGTCGTTAGACCAAAGACCTCTTGGCATAAGAAAAAGCAATAAAGAATCCAATCCGTGATACCATTAGCAATAGGTATCCAGTCTTCCATGCATAATTGAAGAAAGCACATTGATTCTAGATATTCCTTCACAAGAGTCAGTAGCAGAGCCATAATTTAGGTTTGGGAGTTGTGGGCACATGCCCCTAAAAATCTCGGGTGCGCCCTTTTTAGAAAGCGCGGCAAAACGCTCAATTCAGAGTCGCCACCCGGGTTTTAGCGGTGAATCACCCAAGGAACCGAACTTGAAACGCTTGCTATGTTTTGATTGGAAAAGGTTTTTGTGGGCTCCCGCGCCCGAAGCGGTGCGATTTGTGACAGAGTCGCCAGCCGGATTTTTGAGATGGATGATCCGAGAAACCGAGGGGTTTGTTGTTTGAAGGAAAAAGGCTTTTAGATCTAGCGAAACTGTTTGAGATTTTGGATCCGGGAGCCAGGTTACGAGCGGGGAAGGTTTTGTTGAAAAGCACCCCGCTCGCCCGGTAAAGACCGGTCTCTACTAAGCATTTTAAATGGGGGGATTAATACCATTCGGAAAACCTCAAAAACACATAAAGGGAAAGGGGAACAAGATAAATCATAACACGTTGCCGTGCTAGTGGTGCTTGCTGTACAGAGATGATAAAGATGGCATGATGATAATATAAACAAGAAAGATATACAAACGGACTGTCTGAATCACTGTCCTCCGTCAGACGGCATATCGGCTTATAGCGTGCGGCTCACCAATATGCCGTGCGTGGTTCCGATCCCGATACCAAACTTTTATAGTTTTGGAAAGCTTCGCACGGTGTACCATTATATCGCACGGTTTTATTTTAAAGCTACAGACAACTCACAGCTGTCAGATCATCTCAGATCTACACCATTCTTTCAAACCATGAAGGGAAAACCATTTTTGACATGTTTGCTTGTTTTGGAAAGATCTATGGAGTTTTAAAACATGGCTTGTAGAAATGGTCTCATTCTGAGACAGCTTTTGGTATACAGAAAGGACCCAACAACGGACGATCGCGATCCCGACAGTCTGAACAAATAAACAGTGTTCTTTTGAAATGCCGTACGCGTTGGTCTGCTACGCCGTGCGACGCTCTAAAGAGCCGCACGGTTTAGCAAACCTTCGTACAGGGCTCTGGTTTTGTTTTGTAAAAGAGGTTTTGGGTCAGATCTTAACCAAAAGGGTCAAGCCTGAGAACAGAAAGGTCCCCTCAGGGCCTGGACAGAGCCTAGCCCAAGGAAACTTGGTTTTTACCTTGGATCCGGAGCTTGAATGAGCTTTGATGAAGGAGGATGGACGTCGGGCGGTGAATAAAGAAAGTAGAAGCGTGGGTATGTGTAATAGATGGATATATTGGGTAGTTGGGACCTCAAAGTTAGTAAGGGACTAACTTCAATGGTGAGTGGAGGGGTGTATTTATAGGCAAGAGCCTTGGATTTTGAATTTCAAAAGTTGGAGGTATTTTCTGGGCGGGCCAGAAGTGTGCTTTCGGCTGAGCCGTATTGCAGCTGTGGCTCAAATAGGCGTGGCCGACAGCTTTCTGAGCCAGTCAGAACTTTATCCAAAATGTCGTGCGGTTAACATCATGACTGCGTACGGCGTATTAAATTTCGATACGCCGTGCGGTGTAGATGTGTCGCGCACGGTACTTTAGGTTCGGTCCAAGGCTTTTTGGGCTTTCTCTGGGCTTTTGAGTTTTTGGGCTTTTCTGGGCTGATGGTTGGTTTGGGCTGCGGATGCTGGAGGGAATGCTTCATTCAAGCTCATAAAGGCTTTGTTTCCTTTATTTCATCATCGGGGAGATCAAAGACCCTTCGAGGTCCGGATTGGGGTGTCTACAGTTTTGTAGACTGGTCCGTCGTCACCTTTGATATCTGAGGTTCGAGAGTCAGGTTACAAGAGGGGAAGGGTTTTAAGGCACTCCTCTCGTCCAATCCGGAGATCGGTCTCTACTCGGGCATTTGTAAAACGTTTGGATTTTCTCTCATTAATCATTTTTTTAGCCAGTTAGGGCGGAGAAACAGTTTAAGGGGATTAAAACTGTAACATGTTGGCAGAATGTGATAGATGGCATGCTCGCTTTATTAAAACAATTAGTATAGGTTAAAAATAAACTCCTGTGGGAGCTTTAAACAGACTGGAAAACACTGTTCCGGAGTATCGTGCGCATGAAGAAACCAGCATGCACTGACCAAGTTACTGCATGTTGACTACTCCTGCGTACGCCATTCCATCACTTGCGTACGCCAGTAAGCCTAAGCCCATAGTTCTTATTTTCAACTCTCTGGGCTCTGGAGATGACCAGTGCACACCCAAGATAATCCAAGCAGTTTATATGACAAATAATAAATAAATACAAGCAGTTTAAAAGGGCTATAAAGCCATGAAAAAAAGAATAGAACACCTCATAAACAATGTGGGGACAAAAATAGAGGCCAAGACCTAGTTGCCATGCAAGGGCCAGCCACTGGACTGGGCTTTACTGGCGTACGCGAGTAGAGTACTATCATACGCCAATTGTAGCCACTTATCTAGTGCTTGGCTTTACACTTTTTGGGTTCTGCGACATGTTCAGAAAGATCCCAGAGGCATTCCATAGCAGCAGAAATGAATATTGAAAAGTAAAACTAGCAGATTTAACTATGGAAAGCAGTAAACTGGTTTTTAGCATGCTCACAGTGAGATATATGGAATATAAAATAGAAAACAGCTAGACATTGATCCCCACGCCAGTACTGCACATACTGCCATGACTGGCGTACGCATTCTTGATACCGGCGTGCGCCAGTTCTAGCCACGAACAGCTTTGAAACTTTGCTAACTTTAGGGTCAGGACTGGTATTAATTACCAGCCTTGACCCTGCTAGCCCCCCTCAGGGATCAGAACATAGAGTTTATCAAAGGTGGTATACCTTTGGCTTTGAGTTTGAAAGGTGTTTGAGCTTGAGCTAGTGGCTTGGATGGTGAAGGACAAAAGGAGTATGAAGAATGGGGTGTATGGTAGTGTTATTTGTTAAATCCTTAGCAAGAGAAGGATTGAACAAGATTGTAACTTGGAGAACCAACTTAGCAACTTGGTGACTTAGAACTTAGAACTTAGTACCCTTTGCATGGGGAGAGATGAGGGGTATATATAGGAGATGGGAGGAGGGTGTGACCAGCCAAATGTGGCTAGTTAGACTTGGCAATGACGTCTCCCTTCATTTAATGCATATGACAAGGTGATGGGGGTTGTATGAGAGAGGGGGGAACATCCCCCTGTCCGAGTTTGCTTCTCAGATGAACTAAACAGAGAGTGGGGTGCCCCAAAAGTCTTGTGAACGTGACTGTATAAAGGTGATGGGACTACCTTTGACCAGCGTGCGCCAATCCAAACTTGGTCAACAGTCAAAGCTGAGCGATGACTGACACGTGCCAGTGGACCAGCGTATGCAAGTAGGGTTTGGCTGAGGCTTTTTTAGCCCTGGTTTAAGGGTTTTGAAAGGGTTTCAATCGCTCAAAGCTCAAACACGCTAACATTCTCGGGGCGTTCTTGATCTTATTCATCATCGGGGAATCAAAGACCGTAAGTAAACTAATTTGGATAGTCCAAAATAGGGTGTCTACAGGTGTGGTGTTGTTTAACGGAGTCTATTGGTATTGTTGTATATCTTTAGTAATAATATGAAGTGAAAGGTTATGTTTGAAGTCAGGCTTTGTCCCGAGCCTTATTTTCTGTTAAAATAAAATAAAGGCTTGATACGATTCTCCTTGATCCATAAATGAAAGTTGTTGAATCGTTTTTATAAAATTTGAACCATTTATCTTCTCTCTTTTTTTTGTCAATCGCAACCATTTATCTCTCAGATTGCTATTTTTGTTATTTATTCAAAAAATCAAGGTGTTTGGATACTGGTAAGTAGTTAATCCATTAGTGTACAAAATAAAACTTTTATCGTAACCAAGCCACCCTGTCCCACCAACTAGCTTCGCCCCTAAAGAGAGTGCATGACAAAGGAAATTTGATTAATATTCATAAGTTACAAGATTAGATTGTTGACATTTTCACTAAGCCCCTCAAGTTAAGAACTCTCCTTAGAGTTACTAAACTAAGTTTAAGAGAGGATGTTGGACCATAAACTTGATTCAGTGCTTGTCTCAAGAGAATTTGGAAGCCAAAGTCGAGCCCAATATACATGCCCAAAGTTGAAAGATATATATGCTTGGAGGAATTATAAAAAAATCTAGCTTCTACAAGATCTAGAACATCCTTGCAAAAAAAGCTAGATATATATTTTATCTAGATTTAGGAAAATTTAGATGATCCTCATCTAGTAAGAAAAATGTAAATATTTCTGCCAAATCACATGCGTAAAATCTAGAATCTACCTTAAAAAAATATTGTATGAAAATATCGGTAGACTAGAACCATCTATGAAGTAGTATAAATAGGAGTGGGTTCTAAGTATGCATTTGATCATTGAGTTTACAACTCAATTAACTTATGTTTATGTTTTTTTCTACTACTGGTTGTGGGAGCATGTCCAAGTCACAGTGCTCAGAGACGATGCAACAATTCCAAGGCTTGCGAAGTGGGACTTAACAGAGATGCAGAAACGACTTGGAGACATCCAATTGAATGATATTGAAGCTGATAAGGTAACAAATATATAGCGTTTGTGCATAAAATACTAATAAAAGTAGATTGCAGAGAACATTCTCAACTCTGAGATATGAGGGATGAGAGGTGGTGCATTTTTCGTACACTTTGCTTATCTCATTCATAGCATTCTCAATTTGATGTGAAACACCTTTCTAATATTGTTGCTTCTCTAAAAGGTGTAACAATCCACATTGGAACCTACTATGGCAGATTGTCAATTGTACGAGATGAACCAAGGTGCTGGAGAAAATAAGGAAGGGGAAGAGAATGAAGAAGAGGAAGGAAGTGACAATGAAGAGGAAGAGAGTGACTTGTTTTACGAGCTCTACCAATACGCACACCCTGCACAAAGAAACATTAGAAACCCTTCTTGCAGGTGGAGAGGCTACTAGAGTCCTCCACAAACTTCATACGTTTCAAATCCCTAGGGGCTAGATGGTGCCCTAGAGAGAACTAAGAGAGAGAGAGACTATTAATTGATATCTGAGAGAAAATACAACTGATGTGTTTTCTATTGTAGGCTATGGGTATATATATAGATGATATGAGATGAGTTTGAATCCCCTTAGAACTCATCTCCTTAAGTGGTTGAATCCAATTAAGGTTTATCACCTAAAGTTGTTGAGTCCACTTAGGACTTATCACATATTCAAAATACATGATAAATACAACTAAATATTATCACATGTGGATGCACCCATGGACCCATGCAACATCTCCCACTCGTACACAATGGGTATATTGATGCAAACCCAAATAACCATAGATTAACTTAGAGAGAGAAACTCCCAAATGGGATACAAAAGAGACTAGCTCTTGATAATATTTGTTCAAAATGATAAAGCTACCAAAATAAAGGACTCCATCACCTATATATAGACTCAATACAAAAAAGACATAAGTGCCCTTACTACATACTACATCATACTCCCCTACTAAAAAGAAACTTGTCCTCAAGTTACGGTAGTGTCCTCCGGCAAATAGGGCACCAAGTGTTGCACATTGAATGTGTTGGAGATGCTCAAATGAGAGGGTAAGCGGACTTGATAAGCATTGTCATTGATCTTGCGCAAGACTTCACAAGGACCCACTTTCCGATCGTTCAACTTCATGTAAGCACCGTGAGGATGCCTATCCTTACTCAAGATAACCCAAACAAGATCCCCTTCTTTGAACAAAACCTCCCTTTTGTGTGCATCAACGGCCGCCTTATACTTTGCATTAGACTTCTCAATGTTGAGCTTAACTTGAGAGTGGATATTCTTCATAAACGTAGCCATATCTTCCGCATTGGAGTGTCCTTTCTTAGGAGTTGGCAAAGGAACGAGGTCAACCACACTAGAAGGTTTCAACCCATAAACCGCTTCAAATGGGGAAGTGTGGATGGTGCGGTTTAGAGAAGAATTGTAAGCAAACTCCGCCAAGGGAAGAATTCCATCCCAACTTTTTGGATGTTCGCCAACTAAGCATCGCAACAAATTCCCAAGACTCCGGTTTACCCCTTCCGTTTGACCATCGGTTTGAGGGTGAAAAGAAGTACTAAAGCATAAGTTGGTGCCAATCTTCCTCCACAAGGTCCTCCAAAAGTGGGCAAGGAACTTAGCATCTCTATCGGAGACAATAGAAGTAGGAACGCCATGCAACTTGTAGACCTCCTTGAAATAGAGATTGGCAATGTTAGTCGCATCCATAGTCTTCTTACAAGGTATGAAATGAGCCATTTTTGAAAACCGATCCACTACCACCATGATAGAATCACTCCGCCTTTGCGTTGGAGGAAGCCCCAAGACAAAATCCATACTCACGCATTTCCAAGGACTTTCCGGCACCGGTAAAGGCAAATACAATCCCGCATTAGTGGCTGTTCCCTTACTCCGTTGGCAAGTTTGGCACCTTTGCACATAGCCTCCCACATCTTTACTCATTCCCGGCCAATAGTATGCATCTTGAAGCAACGCTAGAGTCTTATCCTTGCCAAAATGACCCACCTTGTGACTTTTGGCCAACAATTGCTCCCTTAAAGAGCATGTAGGGACACACAACTTTAATTCTTTGAAGAGAAATCCATCCTTCAACATGAAACATGGATCGATAACCTTATTACCCCTGTGCAAAGCATCGATTATCTTACTAAAGTAAGGATCTTCGGCATAGAAAGTGCGAAACTCTTCAAACCCAATAACCGTGTTCTTCATTTCCACCAAGAGAGCCACTCTTCTACTCAAACCATCGGCCACTTTGTTGAGAATCCCCGATTTGTGCTTCAAAGAGAACGTGAATTGTTGTAGATAAGCCACCCACTTGGCATGCCGTTTATTGAGGTGTTGTTGGCTATTGATGTACTTAAGAGCTTCATGATCGGTGTTGAGGACAAATTCCTTGTAGGCAAGGTAGTAACTCCAATGCTTGATGGCTTGGACAATGGCGTAGAATTCCAAGTCATAAGTAGAGTACTTGAGTTTAGCACCGTTCAACTTCTCGCTAAAGAAAGCAATAGGTTGACCACCTTGGCTTAGAACTCCACCAATTCCAACTCCCGAAGCATCACAATCAAGTTCAAAAGTTTTGTCAAAGTCGGGTAAGACCAAGATAGGAGCTTCCGTAAGCTTGGACTTCAACAATTTGAAACTCTCGGCTTCTTGGGACCATATGAACACCCTTTGCTTAAGGCAATCGGTAAGAGGAGCCGCGATACTACTAAAGTTGGCAATGAACCTCCGGTAGAAGGTGGCTAACCCATGAAAACTCCTTACTTCATGAACACTTGTAGGCGTTGGCCATTCCACAATGGCTTTAATCTTGTCTTCATCCATGTGAACCCCCTTTGAAGACATAACATACCCCAAAAAGACCACCTTATCAACGGCAAAACTACACTTCTTCAAGTTCCCATAAAATTTCTCTCTTCTCAAAATTTCAAAGACTTGTTGGAGGTGCGATAAATGATCTTCAAAGCACCGGCTATACACCAAGATATCATCAAAGTACACAATTACACATATACCCAAGAGAGGTTGAAGCATTTGAGTCATTACCCGCATAAAAGTGCTTGGAGCATTGGTAAGACCAAAAGGCATCACAAGCCATTCAAAAAGGCCATGAGGGGTCTTGAAAGCCGTTTTCCATTCATCTCCCGGGCGAACCCGAATTTGATGATAACCACTTCTTAGATCAATCTTTGAGAAGACCTTTGAACCGGCAAGGCAATCCAACATATCATCTAGCCTCGGAATGGGAAAGCGGTACTTGATAGTGATCTTGTTGATAGCTCTACTATCCACACACATCCTCCAAGAACCATCCTTCTTCGAAGTCAAAAGAGTCGGCACCGCACAAGGGCTAAGGCTTGCCCTTATGTAGTCTTTCTCTAGAAGATCCGTAACTTGCCTTTGAATCTCTTCCCTCTCCCTTGGAGACATTCTATATGCGGGCTTGTTTGGAAGGGGCGCCCCGGGTACCAAGTCGATACAATGTTGAATATCTCGCAAAGGAGGCAATTCGGGAGGCAACTCTTGAGGAAACACATCAACATACTCCTTCAAAAGTTTAGAAATCGCCTCGGGAGCATCCGACACATCCATATCCGCCATAGGAACCAACACTAGAACATACCCAGTTTCATGACTTTCCTTGAGAAATCCTTTAAAAGCAAGCAACGTAGTGGGAGGAGGCTTTGTATTCACCTTCTCTTTCATAGGTAACAAAGTGAATTGTCGCTTCTCCTTAAGGACGGTGTAGGTATTCTTCTTTCCATCATGGATGGAATGCCTATCATATTGCCACGGGCGACCAAGTAGTATATGACAAGCATCCATAGGAACCACATCGCACCAAGCTTCATCAAAGTACTTTTGCCGAATGGAGAAAGATACCAAGCACCTTTTAGTCACCTTGATTTCATTACCCTTCTTAAACCAAGAAAGGGTATAAGGATGGGGATGCTCCTCCACTTTGAGTTGTAACTTGTCCACCACCTCTTGAGAGACTACATTCTCACAACTTCCACTATCAATAATCATGTTGCAAACTCTACCGCCAACATTGCAAGTGGTGTAAAAGATATTGGTACGCAACCAATCTTCATTACTAGCATCCTTAGGAGTAAGGAGAGTCTTCTTGATCATCAACGCATAGCCTTCTTCCTCCTCATCATCACCCCCAATTTCTTCACATATTTCTTCATCATAAACGGGAATATCATCCTCACAACCTTGTTCCATAACCTCCTCAATGAAAAGTGCCTTGTTACGACCTCCGGAAGCCTTACGACAATCCGAAGACTTGTGACCCGGTTCCCCACACTTGAAGCACTTAAAGCCCCCACTTTGGAATTGACTTCGAGCCCCCGAAGCACCGGATTGAGGCTGATTTTGAGCGGGTGTTGAAGCCTTATCCGCTCGGTTTTGAGTACCAACCCCGGAAGAAGCACCTTGGCCACCACTAGAGGAAGAACCACCCCTAGCATAAGAGTAAAAGGGCTGCCCGGACTTGGTACCGCCTTGATATTGTTGCCCGGATCTCGAAAACTTCCTCTTTTCTTGCTTTTCGGCCACCAAGGCCCGATTGTAAGCTTCCGAAACCGTCCACAAAGTTTGCATAGCAAGGGCATCTTGGATTGTGATTGACAACCCACTTATGTACCTTGCAACCATTTGATCTTCACTTTCATTCAAATCAACTCTAGCAACAAGTTGATGGAAAGCCTCTGTGTACTCATCAACACTTCCAACTTGTTTGAGATTATGCAAATTCTTGTAGAGGTTTTGCATATAGTTGAAAGGCAAGAATTGCTCATTGAGTTTCTTCTTCATTTTCTCCCATTCTCTAATCTTTCCCTTTCCTCTTCGTAGCCTAGTTCCTTGCAATTGCTCCCACCAAGCGGAAGCTCTTCCTTTGCGACAGATAGCCACTAACTTCACTTTCTTCTCCTCAGAGACATCTCCATAATCAAATACTCTTTCAACGGTATTTATCCAATCAACAAACTCATCCGGGTTAAGACTTCCATTGAACTCGGAAAGTTCAATTTTGATGTTCCGCTCCCAGCTATAAGGAGAGTGAGTGAAAGGTGGCCGACGCCAATTCGGATCACCAAACGGATTGTCAAAGTGACTATGAGAGTCCTCGGACCCTCCACTACCCGCACGCGACACTTGCAAGCCTTGCACCATCGCCGTTAGGGTAGCAACTTGTTGTCTCAACTCCTGAATCTCATGGTTTTGGTTGCCAAACTCATTCTCTTCACCATTGTTCACCACAAAGCCTCTACCTCTACCTCCTCTTCTACCTCTTGCCCGATAAGCCATTACAATACTCAAATTCAACTCCAAACAAGTAAATCAACCCCAAATAATGAAAACCCAGTCAACTCAGCCACCAATTTCAACAGAAACAACCCAAAAACACTTAATCACCCGTAATTATACTCGAATCAACAACTACGGAGCAATCTAGTAACAACCCAGCAAAGAAAATAAGGATTCAACACTTACCCACCTTAGATCTTGTCCGAAATCAGCGAAAATGGGTTAAAATCAGTCCGAAAACCCGCAAAACCCACGGATCTGACTTGAAATCACTGTATCAGGCTCCAAAATCACTGTAGCAGTCTCGAAATCACTGTAGCAGCGCTCGAAATCACTGTAGCAGTTCCGAAATCACTGTAGCAGGTTCGAAATCACTGTAGCTGTGCTCGAAATCACTGTAGCATTCCCGAAATCACTGTAGCAGCTCCGAAAATGGGTTTTGGTTGTTCGAAACGTAGAGAACAGCTCCGAAAAGGGTCGAAATCGAAGTTTTAAGGGTTGGGTTGAGCAGATCTGGTGATTTGAAATGAAATGGTATTTCCGGCGAGGTTTTCCGGCGAGGTTCAGGATTCCGGCGAGATGAACGGTGGGGATCGAGCCTAGAAGCTCTGATACCAAATGATGCAAACCCAAATAACCATAGATTAACTTAGAGAGAGAAACTCCCAAATGGGATACAAAAGAGACTAGCTCTTGATAATATTTGTTCAAAATGATAAAGCTACCAAAATAAAGGACTCCATCACCTATATATAGACTCAATACAAAAAAGACATAAGTGCCCTTACTACATACTACATCATATATTGAATCTCTCGTTCAATGAATTTCTCAATCCTATTCTCATCTTCATACGGAAAAGTGAAACGTACGACCAAGCGAGAAAAGTACTAAAATGAAGTGTTATATTAAGCCACCATCTAACTAACATAACACTTAATATCTCGTCCATACCCCAAATCATCTAACCACATCAAAACTTGCATCTCTGATCCCTCATGTAGTATAACAGAGCCTTGCAAGACCTCTTAATGCATTTGTACTTAATGACTGTATCAAACCATTGTCGACACAATTGCCCAGGCTTTGAGCCACAAATCATTAGTGTGATACCAAATGATCTTTTCCTAGACACTCATGTCAGTCCATCTAATCTCAACTGCTTTCCTAGACATGCTCCGCTAGACTGTATAGCTCGTGATCCTTGGATGACATGCTAAAGTAGCAACATCAAACTTCAACTTCATGACATAGTTCTAAGTCCCAAATGGTATAAGTGTATGGGGACTACATAGTCCAAGGGCTCACACAGTGACGAAGAAGGGATCTATTCTGTCACACCCTTTCACGGTCGACTCAAAGAAAATATAGTATGATTTGTATGCTATGGTGGAGCTCCCACTTAGGTTATGTCACACTCTTACACCATACAGATCTTGGTTCAAATGCTACTCAAGCGCCAACTTGAGTTTTCGAGACAAGTTCTACTAAAGTTCTTTCTCAAGAATCTCACATCTGGCTTTATACAGGTTGCATGGAGGTGTGGATACACTCCATGTTCGACTTGTTTCAGTCTCATCTTAGCCCTCGCTAAGGCGATAAATAATTTTAACTATAAACCCTAGCTCACTCTTTAAGAGCCAAGGAGATCACACATTGTAATCATTTTATATCTCATCCCGCGTGCTACCTAAGCACCAGGATGATCTCCCGTGTGAGAGGGACGATCAAAAACCTGGTGACAAATTTTAATTACAAGATATGTGCACTAATTAAATAATATTTCAATTTGCATATAAATAATTGAAAACAAATTTCATTATTAATGCATAAAATTCTAAAAGGTGTCCATCAAACTCAAGCATATCAAATCCTACGTAACCCCAAACCCCTAACATGTTTATGAAATATGTCTCTAGCAATGGGTTTGGTTAAAGGATCAGCAACCATGTCGCTTGTAGAGACATGCTTCAGGACCACCTGTCCTTGCGCAATGATATCACGAATGAAGTGATGACGGGTGTCAATGTGCTTTGTTTGACCACGGTACTTGAGATCTCTTGCATAAGTTATTGCTGATGTGGTATCACAATGAAACACCACAGCCTCACCCAGATGTCTTGTTATACTCAAGCTTTGCAAGAATCTCCTCAACCATATCGCTTCTTGAATAGCAGCAGTGCATGCCACGTATTCTGATTCCATTGTAGATAAAGAAACACATTGTTGTTTCTTACTGCACCATGTAATGGCTCCTCCTCCAAGTATGAAAGAATAGCTAGAAACAGACTTACGCTCATCTCTATCAGCAAGACCATCTACATCACTATAGCCGACCAATCTAAGAGTGCCACCTTGGTAGCATAATGCGAAGTCTGCAGTCCCTCGCAAGTATTGGAATATCCTCTTAACTGCACTCCAATGGGCAGTACCAGGATTACTTTGATATCGGCTGACCGTCCCTACTGCGAAACATATATCGGGTCTAGTACACATCATAGCATACATCAGACTACCAACTGCACTTGCATATGGAACATTTTCCATTTGTCTCTTCTCTTCTTCAGTTTTAGGACTTAGTTCAGTGCTAAGAATTTGACCCTTCTCGATTGGAGTATCTATGGGTTTAGAATAGTGCATACGAAACTATTCCAAAATTCTCTTTATGTAAGTCTCTTGAGACATACTGAGAAGTCTCTTGGAATGATCTCTTGAGATCTTAACCCCAAGCACATAATCTGCTTGACCCAAGTCCTTCATCTCAAATGTGGAGGATAACTACTTTTGAGCGGCTTTGATTAACTCCAAATCATTTCCCGCCAACAAAATATCGTCCACATAAAGTGAGAGAATGAAAAATTTATTCTCAACTCTCTTAACATACACACAATGGTCCTCTTCGATCGTCGTGAAGCCCACAGTAATAATAGCTTGATGAAACCGAATGTACCATTGTCTAGACGATTGTTTTAGGCCGTAAGTGGAACGTTTTAAGTGGCACACCTTGCGCTCTTGTCCCTCGACCTTAAAACCCATTGGTTGATCCATATAGATCTCTTCGTCTAGTTCTCCATTGAGAAATGTTGTCTTCACATCCATTTGGAACAATCCCAAATCTAAATGTGCGACGATAGCGAGAATGAGGCGAATGAAAGCAAATCTCACCATAGGGGAGAACGTTTCCTCATAATCTATACCCTCACGTTGGGTATAGCCTTTCGCCACGAGCCTGGCCTTATACCTGTCAATTGACCCATCAGCCTTGCGCTTAATCTTTAGAACCCATTTATTGCCAATGGTCCTACGCCCAGACGGAAGATCAACTAACTCCCAAACTTTATTCTTAGCCATTGAACTCATCTCTTCTTCCATAGTAACTATCCATTTATCTGAAGTAGATGACTTGATAGCTTCTTCAAAAGAAGCTGGCTCGTCAACGTCCACTAAAACAGTCATGAAGGACTCTCCTTCAATCTCGAAGCGACGATGAGGAACTGTTCCACGTTGGCTTCTTTGAATATGTGGATCTTGAGAGTCTGCTAGTGGTACACTCCCACTAGGTGAAGGATCGCTCCCACTATCTCTAGCAACTACAGGATAAGGTTGCATTTCCTCATCTTGCCTAGGAGATGGAGATAAATCTCCTTGTGGTTCCTCTAACTCATAGAGCTCAAGATCCTTATTAACCTCACCAATGCTTGGAAAATCCTCCTCTAGGAAATCCATATCGCACGACTCAATTTCTGTCATTCCCCCATTTAGGTGTTCACCATAGAGAACATATCCCTTAGAGTGCTCAAAATATCTAATGAAAACACATTTATTAGCTCTAGGGCCCAATTTTCCATGTTTATGGGAAGTATTGTGAACATAACCAGCAGTTCCCCACGGACGTAAGCCTTCTAAATTAGGCTTTTCACCATTCCATAACTCATATGGTGTGGAAGAAATTGACTTTGAAGGCACTCAATTAAGGACGTAGGCTGCAGTCAAAAGAGCATCTCCCCAGAAACTTATCGGGAGATTAGCTTGTGCCATCATCGACCTAACCATATCAAGAAGAGTTCGATTCCTTCTCTCTGCAACTCCATTTTGTTGCGGAGTACCAAGAATCATTAATTGCCTGTGTATCCCTTTTCCCTCACAGAATACTTTGAACTGATCAGATAAGTATTCTTGGCCTCGATCAGTACAAAAAACTTTCAAGTTCCTCTCTTTTTGATTCTCAACCTCTGCCACAAAGCGCTTGAAACAATTCAAAGCCTCAGAACGGTGAGACAACAGAAATATTGAGCCAAAGCGTGAGAAATCATCTATGAATGTTATAGAATTGGATGTGCCATGATGTGCCTTAACATTCATTGGTCCGCATATATCAGAATGGACTAGCTCTAACTAATGAGAAGCCCTAAAAGCCTTACCAAAAGGCTTCCTACATGCTTTACCAGCCAAACAAGGCTCACAGGTAGGCAGACTTACTTTGGTGAGAGGGCCCAATAGCCTTTCTCTAGCCAGTCTAGCCAATCTTTCTTGGCCTATGTGGCCAAGTCTCGCATGCCATTTTATTGAATCAGACACAATATCAGAAGAAGAAGAAGATGCAACACAAATAACAGAATTATTAAAATCTGAATCCAAATCCAGCATAAAGAAATCATTCTACAAATAACCATGTCCATAAAACGTTTTGCCAAGATAAATAGACAAACTATTATTCTCAAACTGAAAAGAAAATCCTAACTGCAATAATGCTAAAACTGAAACCAGATTACATTGGATAATGGGTGCATGAAGCACATCATGAAGAAGTAAAGAACGCTGAGAACGCATCTTGAGCTGATAGGTTCCAACTCCTAAAACCTCTTCTTACGCTCCATTGCTCATTATTACGTAATGTCTACCTATTGGTATCCGATGATAATCTATAAACTTAGCTCGATCTCTAGCTATAAGTTTTGTTGCTCCCGAATCAACAATCCAACCATGGAGAGAATGAGAGACAAATACATGTGAGCAAACAAAAACTTTTAGAGAGCTAGTTTTAGGGTTTACCTTCTTCGGCTCAGAACACTCCTGAGCGAAGTGACCCTTCTATCCAAAGTTAAAGCATTTCAGTTTGGATTTATCCTTTTTAGCACACTTGCCTTTGTGACGCTTGGTTACCCTGCCCTCTTTTGGCCCCATCTTTTCAGCCTTTCCTTGTCTAGCTCCCTTTTGCTGTCCTTTGCGCTGGGACCTATGTCCATTGAGCTGTCTAGCTCTAGTGACAAGTGCAGCATTGTGGTTTGCATCAACGCGCTCCGCCTCTAGCTCAAGGTGCCGAGCGATGTCATCAAAATTCTTTATCCCTTCACTGTGCGTTAGCACAACTTTTATGTCTTTCCACAAAGGATTAGGAAGGGTTCTGATGACAGCCAAAATCTGTTGCTCATCAGTGAGATCATTGCCAGCAGCCCTCAGTTCACGGATCATGGCTGACATCACACTAAGGCGCTTAGTCATGGTATGCTTTGGGTCCATCACATATTGATTGAACCTCAATGTTAAGGCACGAAGCCTTGTTGCTGATGTGCCATATGCAAGTGCAGTTGGTAGTCTGATGTATGCTATGATGTGTACTAGACCCAATATATGTTTTGCAGTTGGGATGGTTAGCCGATATCAAAGTAATCTTGGTACTGTCCATTGGAGTGCAGTTCAGAGGATATTCCGATACTTGCGAGGGACTACAGACTTTGCATTATGCTACCAAGGTGGCACTCTTAGATTGGTCGGCTATAGTGATGCAGATGGGTCTGTTGATAGAGATGAGTGTAAATCTGTTTCTGGCTATGCTTTCATACTTGGAGGAGAAGCCATTACATGGTGCAGTAAGAAACAACAATGTGTTTCTTTATCTACAATGGAATCAAAATACGTGTCATGCACTGCTGCTATTCAAGAAGCGATATGGTTGAGGAGATTCTTGCAAAGCTTGAGTGTAACAGGACATCTAGGTGAGGCTGTGGTGCTTCATTGTGATAGCACATCAGCAATAGCTTATGCAAGAGATCCCAAGTACCATGGTCGAACAAAGCAAATTGACACCCGTCATCACTTCATTTGTGATATCATTGCGCAAGGATAGGTGGTCCTGAAGCATGTCTCCACAAGCGACATGGTTGCTGATCCTTTAACCAAACCCATTGCTAGAGACATATTTCATAAACATGTTAGGGGTTTGGGGTTACGTAGGATTTGATATGCTTGAGTTTGATGGACACCTTTTAGAATTTTATGCATTAATAATGAAATTTGGTTTAAATTATTTATATGCAAATTGGAATATTGTTTAATTAGTGCACATATCTTGTAATTAAAATTTGTCACCAGGTTTTTTTATCGTCCCTCTCACATGGAAGATCACCTCGGTGCTTAGGTAGCGTGTGGGATGAGACATAAAATGATCACAATGTGTGATCTCCTTGGCTTTTGGAGAGTGAGCTAGGGTTTATAGTTAAAATTATTTGTCGCCTTAGCTAGGGCTAAGATGAGACTGAAACAAGTCGAACATGGAGTGTATCCACACCTCCACGCAGCCTGTATAAAGCCAGATGTGAGATTCTTGAGAAGGAACTTTAGTAGAACTTGTCTCGGAAACTCAAGTTGACGCTTGAGTAGCATTTGAACCAAGATCTGTATGGTGTAAGAGTGTGACATAACCTAAGTGGGAGCTCCACCATAGCATACAAATCATACTATATGTGCTTTGAGTCGACTGTGAAAGGGTGTGACAGAATAGATCCCTTCTTCGTCACTGTGTGAGCCCTTAGACTATGTAGTCCCCATACACGTATACCCTTTGGGACTTAGAACTATGTCATGAAGTTGAAGTTTGATGTTTCTACTTTAGCATGTCATCCAAGGATCACGAGCTATACGGTCTAGCGGAGCATGTCTAGGAAAGCAGTCAAGATTAGATGGATTGACATAAGTGTAGGAAAAGATCATTTGGTATCGCACTAATGATTTGTGGCTCAAAGCCTGGGCGATTGTGTTGACGATGGTTTGATAATCGTTGAGTACAAATGCATTAAGAGGTCATGCAAGGCTCTATTATACTACATGAGGGGTCAGAGATGCAAGATTTGGTGCGGTTAGATGATTTGGGATATGGACTAGATATTGAGTATTATGTTAGTTAGATGGTGGCTTAATATAATCCAACCGAGGAGAAAATGAGCGACAAACACATGTGAGCAAACAAAAACTTTTAGAGAGCTAGTTTTAGGGTTTACCTTTTTTGGCTCAGAACACTCCAGAGCGAAGTGACCCTTCTGTCCACAGTTATAGCATTTCAGTTTGAACTTATCATTTTTAGCACGCTTGCCTTTTTGACGCTTGGTTACCCTGCCTTCTTTTGGCCCCATCTTTTCAGCCCTTCCTTGTTTAGCTTCCTTTTGCTGTCCTTTGCGCTGGGCCCTACGCCCATTGCGCTGTCCAGCTTTAGCAACAAGTGCAGCACTACGGTTCGCATCTAGGGGCTCTGCTTCTAGCTCAAGGTGTCGAGAGATGTCATCAAAATTCTTTATCCCTTCATTGTGCATTAGCACAACTTTTATGTCTTTCCACAAAGGATCTGGAAGGGATCTGATGACAGCCAAAATCTGTTGCTCATCAGTGAGATCATTACCAGTAGACCGCATTTCACGGATCATGGCTGACATCACCCTAAGGAGCTCAGTCATGGTATGCTTTGGGTCTATCACGTATTGATTGAACCTCAATGTTAAGACACGAAGCCTTGTTGCTGATGTGCCACCATATTTTAGGTGCAATTGATCCCACATTGCTTTAGTAGTTTGAAAATTCTCAAATTCCCCAATTAAGAAGGTCATCGTTTATGCAACTCAGCATGGTAAAGCACGTGCTTTTGTCCTTCTTACGCCAAACGTCATAGACCTGCTGGTCACGACGATTCTGTGCAGTGGTCCCCTCTTCAGGCGGGGTCATGACATTGATCAAGTGATCAAGCAACTCTTGCTCGTTGAGAAGGTAGTGAACCTTCCTATGCGAGATATCATAGTTGGTTCCATTGAGTTTCTCTCCCTTATTAAGATCAGTAATAATATTCTTGGATGCCATTTGACTACATTCAGTGCACAAGGAAATTAATTAGGCACATATTGTCACGACCTGGATTTTTAACATAGAAATAAATAACTTATTGGAATAAAGAACCTTACTTGCCATCGTATTCCCAAAATAATGTTTCACAGTTTCAAAAGAGTAAACACTTTGGCACACTTTTTCTCGTAAAGACAAATCATTAAGTACAACCTCATCTTTAAAAATCTATTACATGACTATTCTAGATCGAGTGCTTCCAAAAATTCTTTAATTGCACGCAAGTTGAGACCGAGAAAGAAGGAGCTAAAAGTGCAAGTATAGTGGTGTTACAAAACCCTTGACACTCGACAACATTTTTCTTCGACATCCCGTGAGTCACCGTTTACCACCCCTAGTTACGAATCCCAACACTTCGGCATATTACACCAAACCCGACTCAACAACTTCCTATCTAACCAACATGTAAATACACCACCGAGATACCACAAATACTCGCAAACAATCAATCAGTCGATAAGTCTCATTATAACAAGGTTTAATCGAATGAACTTAGAGAGAAATCCTAGTGATCATCCAAGGGGGAGTGTTAGAAAAATCTTGCTAAGTTGGCTGATCACATTAAAAGAAATGGGTGGAATAGTAGTACATGTTATTTGGTTAGGGAACAGAGTTAATTCTATGGGGTCTCTCTCTCAATAATCATCATCTTCCCATTTGCCTATAAATATAGATGTAATCGGAGAGATATGGAGAGTATGAATATCAATGAGAAAGAAAAGGCAAAGAGCAGAAAAGAGAAACACTGAGTATAATATAATAGATCCTGAAGATCTACTTTGCTCTCGATAGTTCGATAGTTCCTGGAGAAACTATCTTTTCTATATATTTGTGTTCAGTACTTAATTTAGTTTCTGCAATCTTATTTATTGCACTGGTTTTATAACACATTGCACTTTTTTTCTTTTTTTTTATTTATGTTTAGAGGGGTTTGTATTGCAGGTGGGGGAGAAATTGTATGGAGAGTTAAGGGAAAATATGTTAGAAAAACTGTAATACAATCGGCAAATTCTAGAGGATGAATTCCATTACAATACGAAGACAAATTACAGATTACATGTAGCATGTACAGAATATGAAAAATACAAAAATAAGAACACCGAACCGAGCCCTGAATCAATCTCCTTAAAACAGATTCACCGCCTCACCATTGGGTGTTGGAGGTTGACCGGCGTTTGTCTCCCAGGATAGAACGGTTAGACCACGGCTATCGGAACACCACCGGAAAGCCGCCTTGGCGAACTGAATGCTGCGTCTGAACTCTGAGTATACTAGGAGTATTTTGTGAGCTGATAACCATTCCAATACAGGACTGCCCTATTTATACACATCTGGAAGGATTTGTAACTTCTAGAAATGAATTAGGGCCTTCAATTCATAGCCATGAATAGGGTGATTCAATACATGAAACTGCCAGAGTGAATTGGTGATTGATATCTGCCATAAACCACACTTTTATGGGGCAGTAACTTGCTAAAAACTGCTGAAAATTAGAGGAAGACGTCCAGGTACAATGAACCCGAAATCGGGACCTTTCGGTAGCCTTGATGATCCTCCATGCCCCAATTTCCATTCACTAATCTGGAAATTTCCAACAAAATATGGCAATGGAGATGGGTGGGTGGGTGTACGAAAATCATATGCAGTGCTTTCCAGTTTCTGCGCAAGAAGAGTGCGAGACATGACACTTGAGTCTTTGAATGAGTATAAAATTTGATTATTGTAAATACTGGATAGGTATTCGAATGAGTTAACTGTGGGTTAAAAGAGGTGAGAATCTAACAGGAAATTATGATGTAAGATGATTTCATGGTTAAAAGGGATGGTAATTGATTTATATTTGATATTGTTCCCCTCTTATAATGCTCAAAGTTTGCATTGATCAACTGATTATTAGTGCAAGTAGAGTGGAGTGCAGTTGGCCTCCTTTACATATTCTTATGTACATGGGCAGGGTTCAATTCCCGTAAGCCCCCTGGGATAGCGTAAATTAGGATTAACAAATAACAAAAAAAAAAATTGTTAATAGCTTTGTTTTCTTTTCTTTTTTTTTTCTTTTTCAAATTCACTTATTGAACTTGCACTATTTTTGTAATATAGTTGTAGGTGGAATTTCACTAGCTGGAGTTCTTGATAACGGGAGCAGTGCGGGGGCATTGTTGCATGGTTGCTTAAAGGTTTTAATTGTATTGATTTGTAATTGTCTTCAGGCACGAGCAAGGCTATATATAAAGGCCCATGTTAGGGCTATTGTTTTTCCGCATAGTTAGAACTGTTGGACAAGGTATTGAGAAATTACAAGCGAGTCTAGTATTTATTTGTGTGTGTTGATTGTTCAAACCGTGCCTTTAGGTACAGGCATGCGCTAGTAATTATATATGGAAAGACAGGACATGCTTAATTTTTGTTATAGGACCCATTATATAAATTTTTTTCCCAAATCAAAAGAATTGAATATCTAATTTCCTGATCACTTGAGTTTCCATGCTAAAAAAAATCCAAAATTGAAATAAATTCATTTATGCTTATTGGAATTTAAATTTTCATTATTTAAGGCTTAGTTTTTAGTTTAACATTTATATTAAGACATATTCTTTAGATGTTGGTGCCTTTTTATTATTATTATAGCTGAAAATCGTACAAAATTATTTAATTTTGAGACATATGTCTAGTTGTGGCTTAAGGCATTTTTCAATGTATGATTTGGCTAGTTTTATCATTTCTATAATTATGACGGCATTGAAAATGTCTTCATTTTTGTTATTTAATTAATAAGTAGTTCATGCACAAAATTGACAAGTATATAATTTTTTTGTACATGTTGAAAAAATCAAAGGGTCTTAATAGTATCAACTCGAACATGACACGATTTCAGGTTGGGTTAGTGTCAAAATATTTGACACGCTTATCTTAACAGGTGTTTTGACACGAATTCGAAAAGACACAAAACCCAAAATAATACGACACGATACTCACCCCTAGAATTAATAGAAGTGCTGAAGTGTACGTGAGCTGAGAGCCATTTTTGTATACAAGTTGTGTATAGGAATTATTTGTCATTAGGTGCCTTGACTTAAAAACGCATCTTTAATATTAGTAGGAGTAAAATAAATGCAATTATAATTATAATACTGTATTTCTTAATCTTCATGCTATATGTCATTAATTAGGTGCAGTCCTCGATGGGACCTTGACTTAAAAACGCATTTTTAATATTAGTAATATACATTGTTAATAAATGCAATTATGATTATAATACTGTACTCATTTCTTAATCTCCACGCTATATGTTACTCTATGCGGACCATGCCCTCCCATTGAGGGACAGACCCAGCATCGGGCACATAGGTTCACATGTCCCCATTGAATGATGGAATTTTTTCCCCTACGGTTGGCATAGTGGACAGGTTTGTGTGATAATTCTTTCAATTTCGTTTTTTTTTTTTTGATCCGCTTTCAGTTTCGTTTCTGCTACGTCTCTCTCCCTCTGTCTCCATACACACTCCCATAATAACGGCTTTGGATTGGACTTCACATGTTGACTCTCTCTCTCTCTCTCTCTCTCTCTCTCTCTCTCTCCATACGCGTTTAACCCATTAGGGCTTTTGATTGACTTTCTATTTGCAATTGAATGTTTTACTAAATATTTGGTCAGAAATGGTACCGGAAAATATATTGTATCTATATTGTTAAATTATCTTCAAAAAATTTGTACATTTTATAAATGTGAGTAAATAAAATAGGATTTTCTTACTCATACTTTGTTAAATAGACTTGGGCTCTTGATTTATCTTTTGATTGTTTGGAAGATTTTTATTTATTTATTTTAACTCAATGATGGGTATATATATATACACGAATCTTCACATAAGGGCGCCCTTAACTTATTAAGTTAAGGATGTCTCTTTTCCGACCAATTTGTGATGATCCGAGCCGCTCAATATGTTCAGAACGTGATTTTTAGGGTACTCGCGAGAAATCAGCAAAAAAAAAAAAGAAGACCGGAAAAGGCTTAATCCGAGTAGTTTTTGTTTGTATTTTATTGAACGGTTCAAATAAAAACTGCTCAAATCAAGCCATTCCCAATCAATATTTTTGCTGATTTCTCATGGGTACCCTTAAAAAATCACGTTGTGAACACATTGAACGGCTCGGATCATCAAAATTTGATCGGAAAAGGGGAGAAAAGAGGACGTCCGCATTTTATTTAAAATGAGGGTACTCTTACCTGAAGCTTACTGTGTGTGTATATATATATGTTTAGTTTTACAGGATCATGCATAATTTTGATTTCTTAAGGTTATGTGCCCCCATTCTTAATAAATTTTGGGTCCGCCATTGCTCCCAATGCCATTTCCGTTGTAGTACTATTTTTCCCAATTCTTTTATTAGAACTCTTGTGGTGATGTTGATTAAAAATCTAATTGTTTTTTGTTATTTCCACGTTAACTTTCTTTTGGGATGGAAGTTTATGTAGTTGTTTCAATTAATGGTACGAAATCTCCTAATCCCGGTGTGGATGACCTACTTAGGCTGCTTTTCATAGGACCCGAAAAGAGAATAGTTGAAGTGCACCTAAACTAGTCCAAACATGCACGAATCCATTAAAGATATTCCATGATCTTTCCACTACGTACCCTGATAGAAAAATTCATTAGGTCTACTAAAGTGATTCCATGATCTTTCCACTACCTCTATATAGATTAATATCTCTCTTCTAACCAAACTCTCTAATTTCTCTCTTTATATTTCACACCCTTTGATTTCACATAATACCATGAAGGCCACAATGCCAAATGACAGGCAATTGATCATCCTCGCCTCCATCTTCTTCATTCTTTTCCTCTGCATCTTAGCCTCTACCAAAGTCAAAGAAATCCGATTCGAAAGTTTGCTAAAGTATGGTGGATTTGCTCTCTCAAAAGCACCATTCCATTCACACAACTCATCTTTACCCAATTTCCTCGGAGAAAATTCGTCGTCGTCGGATGACATCCGAATCCTCCTCGGAATCCTAACCCTCCCTGACCAATACGATCGCCGCCACTTTCTCCGCCTCATCTACGGCACACAATCTCCGGTACTGGGCGCGAAAGTCGAAGTCAAGTTCGTCTTTTGCAATCTAACCACAAGAGATCAGAAAGTGTTAGTTGCGCTAGAAATAATGCGCTACGACGACATTATGATACTCGACTGCAAAGAGAACATGAACGAAGGCAAGACTTACACTTACTTCTCGAGCTTGCCAGGGATGCTGAACGAGGAAAACAAACCATACCCCCCTTACCATTACGTGCTCAAATCCGACGACGACACGTACTTTAGGCTGGCAAACCTAGTGGAGTCACTGAGGGTGCTGCCGAGAGAAGACTTGTACTATGGTTTTGTGATTCCATGCGAAAGCATGGACCCTTTCAATCAGTACATGTCTGGAATGGGATATTTGGTTTCTTGGGACATAGTTGAGTGGATTCGGGTCTCGGATATTCCCAAGAGTCGCCTGGAAGGCCCCGAAGACATGGTTCTCGGCGAGTGGCTCCGCGATGGCCATCGGGCGAAGAACCGGTTCAATGCAAAATGGTCAATGTACGATTTTCCGGAGCCGGCCACTGAGTGCACGCACGAGCTCTGGCCAGATACGGTGGCGGTTCACCAGTTGAAGTATCTGGACAGGTGGTTTCGTACCTTGGATTACTTTAATGTCACGAAGGCTTTGAAGCCTTCCAAACTCTATCATATCCCTTAGTTATACTATCTTGACCTTGTGTAGCCGACCCTATCTCTCTCTCCCCTCTCTCTCAACCCTTTTAATCGGATATTGACAAGTGCTCGACCTAACAATTCAATTTTTCAAAATTTAATTGCCTAGGGTGAACAAGTAAGGGTGAACAATATTGCTCTCTTAGGAGTCTCTTCAAAAAAGTACTAATATCCTAGCAATTTATCACCATTTATTGCTAACTACATAATTGTTTTGGTTACCTGGAGAAACATGCCAGTGCCAAGCTGATTTACGTATCAATTTTGTTCTTTCAAGTAACCTATGACCAATGACTTTTTTCCATTAACTAGCATTACTTTTTTTTTTTTCCCGCTGTAATGTGAACTTGACTGGGGCCTCGGGGCTCTGTCTCTAAAAATCTCCAAACTACTCTAGCCGTCAACAGCCATTCTCTTCCTTCCCCTCCCCCCTTTCTCAGGCGGCGGGAGGGGAGGGATCCTTCCCCTTTGATCTCTCTCCCTTTGTTCTCTTTCCCCCACCGTTGAACTGTCTTCTCTCTCAATCCCGCGACTGAAGTTCGGACGTCCATTGGGAACTTTTCAGCCAGATCGTTTTTCGACGACATTTCGGGGCTTCGGTTTCAGTGGTTGCGGGTAAGATGTTGTCCACCAGTACCATTCTTAGTCTCCATCTTCTCAGATCTGTGACCTCATGTCGTCTACCGCGTTTGCTAGGCGACCACCTCCCAATGATGTGATCCTATTTTGTAAAGCAATGGTGGTGGTTACGAGTCTATCAAGGTGGTTGCGAAAGAGTGGCGGCGGATGTCTTGGTGGTGTTTATTTTATTTTATTATTTGTTTTAATAATGTCCTCCTTCGGGGGTTTCTTCTCATTCTGTAGGGCGCTTATACGCTCTTTCTGTTGGAGTGTTCGATTTGTGGACTCACAACCTTCCCCCATGGGAATTTTTTGATGAATACTACCTCTCAACTTTTGGCAAAAAAAAAAACTGGAAAAACATATTTGGGAAACTACTTTCTTTGCTATACTTTGGTTCTTATGGTTGGTGAGAAATGATTATGTGTTTTATAATGCTGTCACTAGAGTGGGGGAAGTTGGGTAGCTTATTAAAACTAGAATTGCAATGTGGGTGAAGTCAAAGTTTAATATTAAGGTATATATATACGGTTGAGGATTTTAAGGCACTACAAGAAATCATGGCTTTCCCGGCGTTTTTTAAACGCCGGCAAAAGTGAAATAAACGCCGGAAAAAGTCTTCCCGGCGTTTATCCCAGCGTTTTCCGTGAACGCCGCGACTGCCGGGCTCGGGAATACTTCCCGGCGTTTTATAAACGCCGGGAATAATCCCCGCGTTTTTTCCAGCGTTTATGAAACCCCGGGAAAAGTTTTCCGGTAAGAATCGATACCGCCGCCGACGAGGGAATTCCCAGCGTTTATGAAAACCCCGGGAAAAATTTTCCGGTAAGAATCGTTACCGCCGCCGGTGAGGGAATTCCCAGCGTTTACGAAACGCCGGGAATAGTCTTTTTTTTTATAAAAAAAATACTGGCATCCCAGCGTTTAATAGCTGGGAATAGTCCCTTTTATGTTAAAAAAAAATACTTATGCCATTTTACCCATTTACTATTATTTTCACCTGTTCATAATTCATTAACATCTGCTCACGTTCAACGTAACAAACATATAAGTAATAAATAACAAATACACATACATCGACAAAATTTATTAAAACTCGACAAATGGTACATCCAGGATAAAAATCCAAGCCAAATAAAGGCAACATAGTAAAGACATTATCAGCACTCCAGAGACAGCAACGGACGAAACCTAAGCAGCTTTCCAACAACAAAACATTCCAAGCGCGAACATTAAGGAGCAGCTGTAATACATAACATCCAATCGACAATATCAGCTAACAAGGAAATCAGAATCATTTTCATCAACAAAGATAGTGCAGCACTGCAGCCACATTGCAGCAACAAAGATATCATCAAACAAGATGAAATCAGCAACAGTATCAAGGCCAGCAATCCAAGGCACAATATTGGATAATGGCAACAGAAGCAACTCCTAAAGTTAAGCTTTCCAAGGAGTAGAAGAACCAACTTCAATAATTGAGCAAAAGCGATATTCCACTTCTAGGAGGCGCAGAGGAAAGGTAGCACAACAGTAGCAGGATCAATTTACCCAAAAAAAATAAAATAATAGCATGATCATAGAGAGAAGATCCTGGCAAAGGCCTTACACAAAAGACACACACGACAGGGAAAAAAGACCTTTACCTGTCAAGAAGAAAGCTTTAGCGACACATGCAAGTAACATGCCAACCAAATCTGAAATAGATAGTAACGAAATTGTTTCATTAACGGGTATTTCAATGAAAAATTGCGAGATTGATGGGGATTTTGATGGAAAATACACATTTTAGGATAAGGGCAAGCCAAGAGTTAAGCCCTTGGTCCCTTGTGATATTGTGCAATATAGAAAAGAGATCATTATCGTATGTTTTACAAAAGCCGTAGGCCCATAGTAAGGTGCATAAAAATATCATTACCTGTACCCACATCAAGTTCTATTGCAAAAATTCCATCAAATTCGGATGATGTAATCATCTTATGCAAAACAAAATCAGCTAGTATCAATTTTGCTCTCGCCACTGTCAACAGCTCCTGCGAAGATCATCAAAGGTGCCACACTGTCAACAGCTCTATCCATAACAGTTTTGATCCATGTTTCAAAATCAATAACTAAGTGTTATGGTGCCACACTGCCACCAACAAACAGAAGCATATATAGCCAACCAGTACGAGAAGAAATCCATCAAGACACAATAATCAGTTGATTGCATATACGGCCAACAAGTCAAGTAAACGCTGAATCATACAAAATCCATCAAGACACAATAATCAGTTGGTTGGACTCTTCTGTTTGCTGGAAGTACTCATTGTCAAACTGTCCATCTATCTATCTATGATCCAAATGAACCAACAACTTTTAATTTAACCACAAAAGTAAGAGTCTCCAAGTAAAAAAAAAATTGTATAAAAAATCAAGTTGTAGGAAGACTAAGTCAACTAATCACCTGAATCAAACTTGATTTCTGCACAAGAAGCTGAACCTGACTGCCACTGGTTTATTTGGGTGTAGCTGCAGTCCCATCTGGTATGTCTTCGATCCTCTCCGGTAGGGCAAGGGTCAAATCATTACGGGCTACATATTCATCTGTCAAAAGCCCCTTAACCTGAAAGTAAAATGTTATATTGATGCCACATCAATCGAATAGTCATCAATATCTATTAGGCTTTAGGAGACTAAGAGAAAGACTATGCATTCTATGGTAATCAAGAAGCCTTTTTGGTCAAAAAGAAGGGTGAATCCTACTTTTAGTATCATTAACTTAAACTAAGTATGATACTATAGGAGGCTGTTGGACAGATTTTAACGTTATTCATTAGCAGTTTCTAAGGGCCATAGGTATTTTAGTGGTTTCCAGTTCGGTAGGACAAGGTTATGGGGGTCGCCTCAAGTTGTGATAGGGGGCAAGTTAAGTTTTCATGTGTCGTTACTTGATAACGGAAAAGAGGTTACACATGAGAATTGCCGGAGCTTATTGGCAAAAACAAAGAAAAGAAAACATGTTACAGTTTTCAAGTATTTTCTAATGCTTGTTTTTGCTAAGTAATTGCTCAAACCAGTAAGCAGACATCTTAGGGTAGTGCTTGAGGGTCTTGTAATCGACATAAACAATGCCAAACCTTGAAGTGTAGCCTAATCTCCATTCAAAATTGTCGAGTAATGACCAGGCAAAATAGCCTTCCACGTTGGCTCCGTCATCTATAGCTCTCTTCAGTTGAGTAATATAAGCCTTGTAGTAGTTTTTCCTTGTGGTGTCGTGCAATCCCTTTGGAAGCGTAACATTTCCTGGATCATCCATGCCTGCAAATCGTGCATAGAAGCAACATAACAGTTAGGCCTCAATATTATCAAATGGTAGGAATGAAAATATAATACACTGTATTCTAGTTGAATCACCTGTGGACCAATCGGCACTCCTCTTTTTTTGACTGCACAATTTCACAACCGAAAAAGTTAAGGCATTATTCTCCATTCATAGAATAGAACAACTTTATTGAACAAGTCTATAGATCATTGTTTTGTGGGATAATTAGAACTATTATTTTCTTACGGGGAAGGGGAAGGGGGCCGCCGGCGAAGGGGAGGATAGTGTCTTACAAGCAAATGAAGCATTTCAGTCTTGTTGGTAGCCAAGAACTTTAGGTTTTCCTTGACGAGCATCATACATGTAGTAAGCAGTATACTGGTAAACACCCACAAAAACCATTGACCCCTTCACCATCTTAACCTCCTTGTTTGTGAATTGAGGCAGCCGATGACCGAGCATTTCTTACATTGTTTTTGGGTACTCTCCATATACGATAGGATGAATAAACCTGTGTAAAGCACCAGAGGCATTACCATTTACTGTACCAACAAAGCTATGAAAGCTATTACACGGAAAAACAACAAATCATCACAGTGGCATTTCCCAAAAAATAGGCAGTGGTGTGTGTTTGACCAGCTAATGGATGGTGCAATTCATCCCCATGGATTAGTTGAGTTGCACGTACGCTGACTCGGACACAAAATAAATAGTTTTCGAAATAAAAAAACATAGGAGGCCACCTCACCCTGTCTAAGAATGCCATACCAATTTTTTTAGTTTGGATAACATTACCGAGTTATAAACATCCTCAAAATTTGAAAGCTTAAACCAACATTAGCTGTTGGCTTATAACTATTAATCATCTGGTATGTTACTATCGCCAAGAATAGGGTTTTTCCCCGTATTTTAATGGCTGAACCAGATTTGCTTCGGTAAAGAACCCTGTGTGGAAGTTATTACCCATCAAATATGGAAATCCCTTGCTCTTTGAGCTGCGTAATTGTCTGCCTTTGATCTTGTTAGAGGTTCATACCAAACCAAATCCAACAGAATTCCAATTCTGCCCTTCTGTTTTTCCTGGAACTAAAGTGCATGTAGTGAGGAGATGACCCAATTTTATGTCTCTTCCATTTTCTCATTTTCCTTTACAAATGAAATGAATTCAGGCGAGATCTTGAAAATACTCAAAGAGAATAGATAGAAAATGGGAGCTCACTTGATACTTCTCACGATATCTCTGTACTGCCACAGCATGAGACAAGATGAGATTATGGGACACAATGTATGGTTCGGTTGCAGAAGTTCCATATGCTTTAGAACACCTTCCCGGGGCAAAGAATCCGTCGTCATATCCAAGAGCAGCCACCACTCTAGGTTCATAAAATGTCATCCAATCCTTCACCCTGTCTCCAAACGTCTATCCAATCCCTAAATCTGTCCAATCCATAACAACAAATCCTAACTTCTCCAACCCCTAACCACAATCCCCAAATTTTATCTTATTTTTTTTTATCGACAACCCTAAATCTTCTCAACCCATATCCCCTTCCCCACCCCTAACCCGATCCCCTCCCTCTGAACCCAACCTTAGTTGAAGCCCTACGACCCTGCGACCCCAACCCAAAGCCCCAACTCCCTCGCATAAATACCGAAGAGAGATGCAGATGCAGATGCAGATACAGATACAGCGAGAGAGAGAGGGAGAGAGAGAGAACGTACCAAGAGGAGGGAGCCGCAGATCGAGAGGAGGGAACCTCAGATCGAGAGAAGGCGAACCGACAAAGAGGAGGGAACCGGGAACCCTAGATCGTGAGGAGCTTCTTTTATTTTGGTTGGGAGCTTAAGATATAAAAGGGGGATAAGTGTATTTTAGCATAGAGATCTCTTCTCCGCTACAGTAACTTTTAGACTTTTACCGGGGTTTTAAATAAATGCCGGAAATAAAGTGCCGGTTATGCCCCTTTTTCTTGTAGTGAGGGCTATCTTGATAGAATTCGTAAGGTGAAATTATAGTTCTTATTTAGGTGTTGTTACGTCTAATTCTCTGTTTGGATGTTGTTTGTGTTTGTGTTTTCTTTCGTGGTCGAGTAAGTGTACGTTATGTTTTTCTCGTTCTCTCTCGATCTACCGTTTTCGAGGCTATAAAAGTTTCGTTTATCTAGGAAAAAATAATAGTAACTTATTTAGTCCAACATATAACATTTTCACCCTCGTACATTCTTCTAATATCAATATGATACCCAACAAAATTAGGTTTATTTATTCATCTTAAGTTCTTCATGGAACTCTCTCATTGTAGCCATTAATGTCTAGGGAAGATTAGGTTTATTTATTCATCTTAAGTTCTTCATGGACCTCTCTCATGGTAGCCATTAATGTCTAGGGAAGACCAGACCAAGCCTACTACTAATGTATTTATAAGATTACGGGATTATTTATTGTGCTGACCAATTTAGATGCCTCCAACCCACATCACATCTCTGAAAATTCCTAAAAAATAGTACTAACAAGCAGGAGTAGTGGATTTCAGGCTGTGCGTTCTTTTGCACTTAATTTAAAATGAGTTGGTTTGTCATTATTTGAATTTTTTTCACATTTATTAGTTTTGCGCCAAATTTTTATGGATTATTGATTCATCTTGATGAGAGAAATCAAAAAAGTAAAAAATTTGTACTTTTACCCAAGTATTTTGAGAAATAACCACTTTTTAATAGAAAAAGTGAAATAAGTTGAATTATTATGAGAAATAAGTGGTTATTTTCCAAAATATTTCGATCTAGGTTGATCTGAAGCGAAATCGCAGAGCCAATTGGAAGCAAGTCGCAGAGCAAAATTGTAGAGAGAGATCTAGAGAGAGAGAGAGAGAGAGAGAGAGAGAGAGAGATTTTTGAAAATTTGATGTTTGGGGATATAAAAGTTATATCGCACTCCAGGGTAGAGTTTGAGGTAAATAAAATTTGTGTCATTCCATAATGCGAATTATTTCCTGTTTTCCTAGACCACAGGTAAAAAGCCGATGTTTGAATATGTATGTAATTGTTGTTGAAAAAGTTACCAAAAGAAAAAGAAGCAAAGCAACAAAGTTATGCAAACTTTAATCAAATATGAAGTCGTATTTGAGCCAACCATCTTCCATGACTACAAAAGAGAAATCCTTGCATGTACAACTTAGTGCCATCCTAATATAGAAATCCTTGCATCCTAATATATGTACCCTTTTTTTGAATATATATATGTACCCTTTTGAGTTTAATAAAAAAATTTCCTCTACCGAGCAAAAAAAAATCCTTGCATTGTCTTGTGGCGTACCAAGTGATATATATCTGCAGTGGGCGAGGTTTATTAATTATATGATTGGATCTCTGGATGGTAGTGGGGGTTGCTATTTCCCCTACTCTTTCCTCCACCGACTACATGGCCGTTGTACGGGGACTTATGGACACGGCTTCAAGTGGGAGCTACTCAATCCTAGGGATGGTCCGTCTGCCACTGTTGACGAGAAAATTTTCTATTCAACGGTTATTTGTAACGCCTCTCTCATATAGTGTGGGACTTGCGCATATATGGAATTCACATCATGTGAGAGAGGCGTTACAAATAACCGTTGTATTGAAGAATTTTTTTCCTGTTGAGGTCATCGAGTCCACGAGACATTTAGCATTTCTGGAGGACTGCCCGAGTCGTGCTCGTCAAAATTCACACCGACACACAAGTTGCATGAGCAGCTGGCTGCTCAAATTGCAGCGTTGGTGTTCGAGAAAGGGTTTGTGGTTGTCGATCGAAGGCTATGGGAGTGTGTTGTCTACCCCTTCTCCGCTCCCAGGGTACCACGGTCTATTCTCGGTCTACGACTCTATGTATATATGCTGTCTATGTTGTCTTGGGGAATTGAGGGAGGGGATGGGGCTTACGGGAATCGAACCTTGTCCATGTGCATGAGAGTATGTAAGTGAGGCCAACTGAACTCCACTCCACTCCACTTGCATATTGGAAGAGATGTTCGAATGGTACTGTTTGTGTTTTTTGTATCGCGATCCATTACCGAAAGTCTTTCATCATTGAACTACTTTCTCTTGCTAACTGATGATTAGTAGCTCAATTATTTACTAATCTTGATTTCTAATATATGATCTTCTTTTTCTTGTAAAATTTGCGTTCACAACCCAGCCTATTATACTATATGCATGGTTTCTTCCCTAAATACACACACCTCCACAAACAAAAAATACTAGTCTCGTCCAAAACATAAAGGATTGTCTCCATGTCGTCTCATCCGTGACATCATTTTTTATTATGTTTACGTCCTATAAATGTCTGATTCACCCATTTTACCCTTATTAAATTTGAATACAACCACATTTCCATTCCCAAGTTGATCCGCCTTTAATTTTTGCCATTTATGCCGAAATTTAAAGCTAATCAGACAATTAAACTTCCTCATATTTTTTATTTTTATGTTTCGCAATAACAGACCATTCAAATTTATCATTTTTGTTTGCCTATGTGATAAAGTTATTTTATATCGTAAATTTATCGTTTTTTTTTGGATTAGCAAATTTATCGTATTTGTTTACCTTTGTTTATAGTAATTTATTGCATCCAATAAATGTTAAATTATAATCGATTTTGATAAATTCATCACGATTGTTTTGCATATATTCATGGTAAATGTATTATAAACAAATATGCTATATTCTGCTTCAACAAAACACGATACAGTTGATATTTACCGTAACTGTGGGTAATACAATATGCCGAACTTATCATAATCGAAATTTCTTTCATTTCTGAGATGCGTACCATGCCTTACAAAGTGCTTCGTCTTCCTTATTAGTCCAATTCGGATTCCTTCCCCTTTGTGGCACTTGACCCTTTTTTTCTTGTTTTGCTTTGTAAAGCCTTGCAAATCAATATTTTGGGATGATTGGTGAGATGAAAATTGAGTTTGTTGTGAAGAAAATTGTTTAAATGGAGTGAATGGGTATTATGAATTCACTAATTATTGAAAGAAAGATTCGAAATCAAGGTGTAGAGAGTTAATTTGGTAAGGGTTTTTTTTTTTTTTTTTCTTGCGGTCGTGCAATGCCTTGGTCCCTTAAGCTTTCTAATTGACCCTTACAATGAGCTTTAGGCCAGTGACACCCAAACTAGACGGCTTTAGGATATTAAATGTAGAGAACACCCCAACAGACTTAATCACTCGAGTCAAAAAAGCTACGAACCCATGCTAACCACACATGACAATCCCAGAACTCTCCACCGTTTGACACGAACGCTCACTGTTTACTGAGGCAAAGAGGCCCAGTTACTAAGTGAAAAGCCCGAAAAAGCATGCCATTGTTGAGGGTTTAACCGTTGAGAATTTAGTTTTTTTTTGTTGTTGATAATATTGAGAATTTAGTTGACGAGGGTTAAAATTTTGAATGAACTTAGAATGAGAAAAGGGAGGTCTATGTTCCATTTTAGAAAAGATGTATTGAAATTGGTGTGAGAAACAAAGACCGAATAAAGTCTTTAAATAAAGCAAGGAGTAGTGGGTGTGTGTTTGGGTGTGAATTTGGGTGTGTCCCTAGCACCGTTGTTTTGAAAACCTCACATTTTATCCTAGAAATTCAAAAAACACAAATTTAAAATTTAAAATTTGGGCCCAAATACCTCTCCCAATGTGAACTTTGTTTCCAGGCAAAAAAGGACGTTGCTTTGTTGGAAACCTCGCATTTTATATCAAAAAAATAAAAATTAATTTTTGTATTTGAAAATTGGACCCACAAAATTTAATGAGTACATAAATAGGTGACTAAAAGCCGGATCCGTTCCAGATTTTCAAATAAGTACTTAAAAAATAAGGACCTATTTTCAGGTTTAAAAATAATGGACTTACAAAAATAAATTTTCAATTTTGTTTGCAGGGTTTGATAGATTTCATTGAGATCTATAAAACAAGATTCATATTGTATATTTTTTAATTTTAGTAAGCCTATTATTTTTAAGCTTAAAAATTACGAATAAATATTTATTTTTTTGAGAGGAATGCGGAACACCACCAAATGTATAGAGAGAGGTATGGAGGGTTCATGTAAAAAAAAAAAAAAGAGGGTATGGAGGGTAATGTTATGGACTAATATTAATTCATTAGAGATTTTTTAGAATTGATTTCTATACTCCATTTTTTTGGAATATAGTATTAAAAGTGTGTATTTTTTTTAAAAGACAAAAAAAAAAGAAATATGAATATCAAAAAAAGGAGTATAGGAATCAATTCTCTAATTTTTTTCTCATTCACCCTAATGTTTTTTAGAGGGTCCCATTGCAGAGCCAATGGAAAGTGCACTTCTTTTTTCAAATCAGGATGGGAAGTGCGATCTCTCTCTCTCTCTCTCTCTCTCATCCCCATTTCCACCGAGATAAACCGAAGTCCGATCTGAACACTGTCCACATTACATACCCTCCTAAAATCCTCCACAATCTTCCCAACCCAAAACAATGGCACTCATAACCGAAGAAGAACCACAACCCCCACCACCCCAAACACCAAACCCCACAAAACCCTCACAAAACCCACCTCCCCCTCCCACCCCCCCTCCAAACCCATTCACTTTCTGGTTCCACTTCACCCTCCTAGTCTCTCTCCTCACCACCCTCCTCGTCTCTCTCTCTACCCTCTCCCCACAAGACCCCAAATCCTGGTTCCTCTCTCTCCCCACCAACCTCCGCTCCCACTACTCCAAGGGTCGAACCATCAAGGTCCAAATTACCCCTAACCTCCCCCCCATTGAAGTCTTCACCATCCAAAGTGGCCCTATCAAGTCAGACAGTGTGCTCTTTGTGCACGGCTTGGGATGCAGTTCTTATTCTTTTAGGAAAACCATTGAGTTTCTGGGGCGGAGAGGCCTTAATGCCGTTGCTATCGATTTGCCCGGTTCTGGGTTTTCGGATAAATCGATGGTGGTTGTGGAAGAGGGATCGGGCGGGGGTTTAACGAGGGTTTGGGAGGTTTATAATGAGATTAGAGAGAAGGGTTTGTTTTGGGGGTTTGATCAGCTGGTTGAAAAGGGGTATGTGGATTTCGAAGGAAATGATGTTAGGGTTAGGAAGAGAGAGGCTGTTAAGGCTATTGAATTGGGTAGTGAAGAGATGGGGAGGGTTTTGGGGCAAGTGGTTGATTCCATGGGATTAGCACCTGTGGATTTGGTTTTACATGATTCGGCGTTGGGGTTGGGCGCGAATTGGGTGTTGGAAAATCCGGGGTTGGTGAGGAGTATAACACTTCTCGACACCACATCGATTTCCACGGCTTTGCCTTTGTGGGTATTGCGAACGGTGGTGGTTAGGGAACTTGTTTTGGGGTTTAGGTTTGTGTTTGGGAGGGTCCTTGAGTTGTGCTGTTCAAAACCAGTTGGTGGGGGTTCCGACGCAGAGGCTCATAGGATTCTTTTGAAGGGAAGGGATGGGAGGAGATCGGTCGTGGGAATGGGAATGAAGATGAATTGTAGTTTTGATTTGGTGGAATGGGGTAGTTCAGAGGGGGTGAAGGGTTTGCCGATGCAAGTGGTTTGGTCTAGTGGTTGGTCTAAGGAATGGAGCGAGGAGGGCCGCAGGGTTGCCGGTGCACTCCCGCGGGCATCATTTGTCACACATTCTGGTGGACGCTGGCCTCAGGTGATGATCATAATTCCTTTTTTCTTCCCCATTTCGATTTGTGTTTGTGATCAATATTATGAATTCATATGTTTGACTGCATTTTGTTGCACTTGCCGAGAATTGTTTGTTTGATATTACATCTTTTGTTTTCAATAAAATGACGGGTTTGATGTTGCTTCTTTAAATTGTCATCCTTCCTATACCTGGGGGTTTTTATGACTTGTAATGGGTTTCTTGACTTAATGCTTCACAAATGCCAGTTGCCAATGAAGCCATTGTATGATAGGAGGTATTACAACGCTAACTTTTGTACTTATACATGATGAATTTCACATATGGAAAACCTCTGCTAGGTATGGAAGTCTGGCATATTTTGGCCCTTTGGGAAAGCTCTACGTGCAATACTCTGTCTTGTATTGGATTACAAATTATGGCCAGAATTAGGAAATACAGATATTGGGCTATTGCAAGGAGGAAAATGGTGGCTTGGCTTCTACCGTCTAACATGGAGTAAGGGTGAAGTATGGGCAATCACTGTTTCTAACAAAAGTAAACGGTTACCTTTTATACAGTTTTCCCTGTCATTACTCTTAGAACCTCAAATTGAGAAAGGATGCCTTGCCAGTCATGTTTTCTTTCATAAATTAGCCAGTGAAAGCAGTCGATGTAATCTAATAATTTTAGGAGGCTGAAGTTCCTTTAAAACAGTTGAAGCTGATAGTTGGGATAGATCAATGGAAGTTTCAGTGGGATGCCATAGACACCTTGCTTTTTGTTTCTTGATCATTTGGCTGTGTCATCGCCTTGCACTTACTTCTCATCAAAGGAAAATATATTTTTCACCATTTCAAAACTGTCATGGAGTCAGCCCTTGCTTTTTTGATGATCTCACCTTTTGGAGGTTGTATTTTCAAACAAGAAGTGCTTCCCATAAGCATATACATCGCTTTAGGATCTGTTTGTTGATGTGTGAATTAGTTACTTCCAGAACTTCGTTCGCTACAACAACGCAAGTATTGTGTTGGGCACATGTTTTTTATTCTGTTCATATGTTTCCGTTTGTTCCAGCAGCATAATACATGTGTTCTGTGTTCTATTTTGTGTGAAGAATGTTTTCCATTGTTTTTCTTTACATTTTTTCCTGCTCCTATATAAAGAACACCATATATTAGCATAAACCCTTAAGAAGTTGACATAAATGAAAGCCCATAAAGAAAGACACAAAAAGTATTCTGTCTTCCTTGTTCCATGTGGAGGTTCTGATCTCTTGCATTTGGTTTCTATTATCAACATTCTGCAAGGCTCTTTCTAGTGTGCTTTAGATGGAGACAAATGTCGTTCCAATTCCCAAGCTTCCAAAGAGGTTTGCTCTAGCTGTGATCATGTTTATAAACAACAAATAATAATATCACGTCCAATGGAAATGACACGATGAAAACTATCAATAAATTCCCTTCCTTTTTGGTAAAAACCAATCTTGGAATTGCATTTTCATCTTTAGGTTTTTGGTCGAATTCCTATTTCATTGGTGGATGATTCCAAGTCATATGACAGGTAAGCATGAGTGCACAACCACAAGTAAGATATGCTGGGTGCAACATTTTTGGTGGATTCGTATATTTATGATTCATGACAGGCTTACTGTCCGTCAAATATGACATAGATTACCTTTGTTGAAACTATTACATGGCCTTCTGTAGAACTCAACTTTCAAAAAGCTACCTCTTGAGCTGAGGGTGCCTTCACACTTTTATGTAATACACATTTCTTTTGTAACCGCCTAACTGGCGATACAGCGCTTTGTTTATCTACTCTCCCTCGCGCCCTGTAGTACTCCAGCTCTAGAACATGTTGCGTACTCATGGTTAGGACTTAAACACCAAAAGCTAGCGCTTGAGGTGAGGGTGCCTTTGCACTCTATATTGCACATTACTTTTCTAACTGAGTTGTGGCTTTGCTTTATAAGTAGACCTTTCCTCGTGCACAACACACTGACTCGGCAGTGCGGGCCAGGGACATGCACCATGCACATCTCTGGAGTACTCCAGCTTTGGAACATGTTGAACAGTCATGGTTAGTACTAACCCACCCCAAAAGCCAGCTCTTGTGGCGAGGGTCCACTCTCTCTTATATATTGCACATGGGTTTTTTGTATGCAGGCAATGTGAGACTTGCTTTGTAGAAAACCTGTTGATAGGTTAAGACAAAGAAACACCCACTTTCAAACCTAAAACAAAGCCTATAGAGGTCTACATTACGCGAGAAAAGTTCTTAGGCTCCATTCGGTTCACTTGCTTATTTGCTTAAGGCTGCGTTCTTTTAAACTTATCTTAAAATAAGTTGGTTAGTCATTATTTGAATTTTTTTCGCACTTGTTAGTTTTGCGCCAAACTTTTGTGGATTATTGATTCGTCTCGACGAGAGGAACAGAAAAAGTAATTTTTTTTTTTACTTTTACCCAAATATTTTGGGAAATAACCACTTATATCTCAAAATAAGTCAACTTATTTCACTTTTTCTGCTAAAAAGTGGTTATTTCTCAAAATACTTTGGTAGAAGTAAAAAAAAATTTACTTTTCCTGTTCCTCTCCTCGAGACGAATCAATAATCCACAAAAGTTTGACGCAAAACTAACAAATACGTAAAAAATTCAAATAATGACAAAACAACTTATTTTAAGATAACGCAACCTAAAATAAGCAAAAGCAAGACTTAACATAAGCAAAAGTCCTTTGGCTACTCATTACTTATGTGCTCATTCTAGTTGACAGGTTGAGCAAACTAGCATAAGGAGTCAGCCAAACTATCTCATTTGCTTAAGGCTGACCAAATGGGTCCTTAGTCCAGAGAAAAGTGACCATGGGATTGGTGAGAGTGTTGATTTTTAGAGTTGGGTTATTGTTGGCTGCTTCTTTCACTTTTTATTTGGGAGACAAGTGTATTTTCTTCAGTATGCTGAAATAGGACTAGTAGTTGCTTATATCTGGATGTGATCTTCTTTGAACTGTTAGGATTTGGTATTTTGTATCCAAGAACTAGCGTAGCCCTTTGCAAGGGTAAGCCTTTCATTCACATCTGTTATTTTCCTTCTATTGCTTCTTCTCCTCACGGAATCTCGAGAACAGTCTCATTGTCAGTGTCAATGTTCCAAAAAGTACACTTAGGCATGGACGAAGCGACATGCAGGTCATTAGATTGAGGCGAGGGTGACAAAGTGCAGGTGAAGCACATAAAGCGTGCACCTTGGGGCTATGCGCAAGGCGCGTGAAGCGGGCGCTTTATTTTTTACTTTGCAAGGTCTTTCATACTTTTCATTATTCTGTTTACCTTGAACCAGTGAGAAAGTAGAGCTAGGCTTCTGTGAGTGAACGAGAAGAGAATCGAAATCTCGATTCCCTTGTTCCTTTTCGTATGGAGCCGAGGTATAGTATATCAACGTGTGCGGCATAGGGGTCCACCACTTCCCTAATTTGAACTAAATGGAAAAGAAATCATATCTTCTACCAAAACATTCACCTGTACCACCCCCATGGGGATGGTCTACAGGGTTCATAACCACTCCTCTTACTACAGGACAGCCAATATGAGTTTACCTGGTACTAGCAGCTTTATTGGGGAATTTCTTATCTTAGTAGGAGCTTTCCAAAGACATAGCTTAGTAGCCACATTAGCAGCGCTTGGGATGATTTTAGGCGCGGCCTATTCCCTTTGGCTATATAACCGTGTGGCTGGGAGAGAGGAAGCTTCCAGACCACCCTTTCAAGTCAGAAAGAAAGGAAGCTGCGGGCGGTTTGGGGGTTTTGACTCTCGGACTCGGCCCGATCGTTTTCCCTGACTTTGCTTTGGAAGTCTTTCAAGATTCAATCTTTCCCCTTCCGGAAGCCTTAGTAGTAGACCAACAGGAACTTGTCTGTTGATGGCGCTGTGTCTCCTCTTGCTCGAGCCGGCTTATTTTGGGGTATCCAACCCTTAATCGGGCCCAATGCACAAAATCAAAGCTTGGCTTGTTAAAATCCCTAAGACCCCGTTCGGTTTGGAATTTTGAATTTGGATTTGGATTTGTAGGTAATAAGTGTAGTGATATTGAGTAATGATTGGAGAGAGATAGAGAGAAAAATGGGAGTAATAATTGGAGAGAAATAGGATAATGATTATAATCCAAAATCCAAAACCGTTAAACGAACGAGGTCATTATATTTCTCCATTCAGCAGTCTTCTCTCTTCTCTCTTCAGTCACACTTCAGAGCTTGGCTTGGACTTCTATGTTCAATCACAATACAGAGGTTACTCTCTTCCTCCTTTTCCTCCTCCTCATCTTCTTCTTCCATCTCAGTTTGTTCTGGTTTAAAAACTATATTCTTCTCCTCGTCCTCATTGTTATCATCTTGAACTGAATTCTTCCGTCACACTTACAGGGGTTGGTTCTTCTTTTGATCTCTGCTCATCGATATCTTCTTTTGACTGATATGCTTCTCATCTCTTGATGAAAGAAGATGACACTTTTAGTGATTTGGATGATTACCAGGCATGCATGGCAACAGAGATGACCGTTATTTGACTACAGTACTTTATTATGTTTCCAAAGCTAAACGTTTAAACATTAGCATTTGATAGATGGATGGATGTTATGCTTTTTGTTAGTATGCACTCTTTCCTTTGAGATGTTCTCTATTTATATGTTAGGTTAATCTTTATGAACTTAATTACACTGTTAGCCCCCATGTTTACAGTAATAATATATTTAACCCAAGAAAAATTTACTAAAAATTACACATATACGCCCTGTGGTGTGCCCCATACGTTTCCAGCCGTGTTCCCCCGCGTGTCCCCATGTCCAATACGCGGACACGGCGACCTCTAGGAGTGTCGGTGCTTTATAGTTTGTGACCCTAACGTACCATAGATCAAATGGTAGGCAGTTTGCTTTTAGCTACTAGCAGTTCTCCTAGATTAGTTTGATTCATAGTTTTATATTGTTTTCCTAGATCAAGTGTCTCTGTAAAAGTAGAACTATGATTGAGAGCATTGTTGGGTGGGTCCCTCCTTGTTGGTGGGTTTCACAAGGGACTTATAATTAGTTCCAAGAAGTTATGGGTTATCTTGTCATTTGATAAATAGCAAAGGGGGATCTTGTAATTGTATCAACAATTACAAAGGAAACTTAGAAGAGGCTTTTTGTCTCAATCGTTTTCTATTGCCACAAAAACAAAGAGCATGAGAGAAAGGAAGAAAAAAGGGAAGGGTTTTGCTCCAATTTCAAGCCAAGATCCGATGATGAGTTCTCATCCGATCTTGATGAACTTTCGGTATCTTCTACAACTTGACGAGCTCTAAGCATTGATCAGAGCAGATTGTCAAGTTTCTCTTGGAATCTAAGGGTTTGGGATACCCATGACCTGAACTTGTACTCTTTTGTTGTTTTGTTGAAATCCACCTTAATCTCTCCCTCTTGACTTGGGGGTGGGGGTGGGGTTTCAACCAACTCTGCTTGGGAATAAGAAAACAAATGGGTAAGATAGCTCTTAAGAATAACTGGGTCTATCGACTTTAGGCGGAAGAGAAAAGCTCACAACCTTGGTACAAGGTAAGGTTGACTGTGAAGGGTTTTGGCCAGAAAAAGGCGATTGACTTGAATTTTTTCCCCCCCGGTGGTGAAGATGCCGTCTATACCGGTTGTTCTCAGGTTGGCTGCTAGTTTGAATCTAGAGATTGAGCAACTTATGTAAAGACAACTTTCCTTCATGGTGACATGGAGGAAGAAATTTACATCGAACAACCGGGAGGGTTCAAAGTCAAAGGCAAGGAGAACTTGGTTTGTAAACTAAAGAAGGGCTTGCATGGGCTAAAGCCAAAAGCAAGCACTACGACAATGATACAAGAAGTTTGATTCATTCATGGTTGAACATGGGTATAAAAGGACGGTTAGCAAAGCCTGACATATGTGGATGATATGTTGATCATTGTGTGTTTATGAAGAAATTCTTCGACGATGTCTTCATCATTCTATTGCTTTATGTGGATGATACGTTGATAGTTGGCCATGATGCGAGCAAAATTGAGAAGTCGAAAAAGAGCTTGGTAAATCCTTTGCTATGAAGAAATTGGGTCCTGCAAAGCAAATGCTTGGCATGAAGATCACTAGAGATAGAAAGAATGGCAAGCTTTGGCTATCGCAAGAGAGGTACATTGAGAAGGTGCTAGAAAGGTTTAACATGAGCAAGGCTAAACCGGTTGGCATTCCACTTGCTAATCATTTCAAACTTAGTCCAAGCAAACTCAGGCAAGTGAGAAGGAAAAAAATTGAAATGAAGAAAGGTCCATATGCATCGGCTGTTGGCTCTTTGATGTATGCTATGGTATACTAGGCCCAACATATCTGATGCGGTTGGTGTGGTAATTAGATTTCTTTTTAATCCCGGGAAGGATCATTGCGATGTAGTAAAATGGATTTTCCATTATCTCCAAGGTACTTCCAAAATGTGTTTATGCTTTGGAATGGTAGGCCTATGTTACAAGGCTATAGAGATGCAGACATGGTGGGGAATGTTGATTCTAGAAAATTCACTTCGGGCTACTTGATGACTTATTCAGGGGAGCCATATCTTGGCAGTCTAAGTTACAGACATGTGTAGTGTTATCTACCACTGAGGCTTTTAGTACATTGCAGTGGCAGAGGTTTGTAAGAATATGCTATGAATGAAGCTTCATTAAGAATTGGGCTTTTAACAAGAGAGGTATGTTCTCTATTGTGACAATCAAAGTGCTATTTCAACTTTCCATTCACGATCAAAACACATTGATGTGCGATACCATTGGATTCATGATGTGTTGGATGGAAAATCTTACAACTTGAGGTAGTTCATACGGATAAGAACGGGGTCCGATATGATGACTAAAAGTTTGCCCAAAGAGAGGATTTTGTTTTGTTGTCCCCAAGCGGGGTTGGTTGAACCCACCACCTAAGTCGGGAGGGGGAGATTGAGGTGGATTTCAACAAAACAACAAAAAAGTACAAGTTTAGGTCTCACCAAAGTTGGTATCCCAAACCTTTAGACTTCGAGTGAAACTTGACAATCCGTTTTGATGAGTACGTAGAGCTCGTCAAGTTGTAGAACATACTGAAATTTCATCAAGATCGAGTGAGAAATCGTTGTCGAATCTTGGCTTGAAGTTGAAGCAAAACCCTTTCCCTTTTTCTTCCTTTCTCTCGTGCCTTTTGTTTTCATGGCAGTAGAATACGATTGAGACGGAAAGTCTCTTTTAAGTTTCCTTTGCAATTGTTGACACAATTACAAGATCCCCTTTTGTTTATCAAATAACAAGGTAACTCATAACTTATTAGACCTAATAATAAGTCCTTTGTGGAACCCACCAAAAAGGAGGGACCCACCCAACAAGCATTTACTTGGGTTTCATGGGGTACTAAATGAATGATATAATTATTAGAGGCAAAAGGATGTGGTGGGTCGTGTTTGAGGTGTACACGAATCCTTGCTATGAATTAGTGTTCAATCACTTGAAGTCTCATTGCCATTACGTTTGCTTCTTCGGCGTTAAGCTCAAGCTGATTGCGTTGAAGTATGCAATTTCTGATTTGATAAGTTAGCATATTGACATCTATCATGGTTTATGGTACTTTTAACTCCAAGGGGTTGACGTGGTGGTCATGGCCTAGGACTAAGGAGTTTGCTCCCTCTTAAGTTCTCAAGTTTGAAACTTCCCAGGCGCTATCAACTCCTTTGGGTAAAGTTCATATGGGGCTTTGCTCCGGCTTTAATTACCTTAGTGGATGGTGTGATTGAAAATCCCAGGATAAGTCGAGGTGTGCGTAAGCTTGCTCGAACACCTCAATAACAATAACAAATCCCATCTAGTCCCCATCATTGTGGGAATGGGCGGGGAGGATTGGACCTAACCTTTGGCAATATATGTACAAAGAGGTTGCTCTTAGAATACCACTGAAACAATGGCCTCCCTATACCTCGGTTCTTGGATATTTGTCTAATTGAGTTATAAAAAGAAAAAGTCTGTGGTGCACGGATGTTTGTCTACACATCTCATTTAATTCCATGTCCAAGGACTCGGGGACACGACGAAAGATTCATGTTTCGTAACCTACTGGCTCATACAGTATTTCATGCGTAATATGCGAGTATTTTTGCGTTATATTGTAAACTTTAATAGAGACACAAGTTTGCTTTGGATGTCCGGTTACACATGCCAGACACATATACGTCCTTACCCCAATGTGGAGTATCCAATGCGGGAGCTCCGCCTTTACGAGAGTCAATGTAACATCCGTCTATCATGGACCTTGATACTGCCTACGACAATCAAAATGGAGAGTCACATACTTGGTCGTTATCCTGAAATTATATGTGCATGTAAATGCAAATACTTTTCATCCAAGCAAGAAATGTGGGTATTCTCTGTGTTGATTTTGGATGGAACTGAGATTACTTAAATGTCTGAAGGGACAGCGCAGCGGAGTCCCTCCTTCTCTCCCTTCGTTCAACCCCCAAACACCCCCCCCCCCCTCTTTTTGAATGCATTTAGGATGATTTTTGTTAAAATCTGCATTTGTAATGACTCCCAAGACTCGCCCTTTTTGATGCCAGAGAAATGTTGTTTTTCCGTACATTATTGGGAGTTCGAAATGTAGGTTTGACTCTGATAATTTTCTGTAAATCGGCTGATATTTCCTGTACATGTAAGTTAGCTATAGAAATGTTGGGTTCCAGTTATTGTATCTTGCATATATTATTGCTGTCAAAATTTTCTAAAAGCCGAATGCTTTTGTGTTTTAGGATGATGCAGCTGATATAGCTGAAAGCATTTTTCAGTTTTTGTCCACATTGCCAAAGTCAGTTAGACAAAGCGATGAAGAGCCAATACCTGACCATATACAGAAGATGATTGACGAATCAAGAGGCAGTGACCATCACCGTCCCCACCCTCATCATGATGTTCTTGGTGGCCATGAACATGATCACGGTCATGCTCACGATCATGCTCACGCTGCTGGTTATATGGATGCATATGGACTTGGTCAGGGATGGGCAAGTTGAGGTCTTTCACGTATGGTTTCTCTTTTTACCGCCGGTGATGATTTTTCTGTCTATCCCGGAAGTTTGTTAATTTGAACGAAACAAAGTTGTGTTTAAAGTATGTTGTGTATTAGGGTTCTGTTTGTAGCTTATATTTCAAGATCCAAATCATCTTCTGGTTTGCCAATCATCGAGGGTCGATCTTTCTCAACCTCTTTGTAGTTTACTCTCTTCTTTGTATACATTTTGATGCTGCTGGGCAAAATTTAACGCACATCATAGTAGGGGTTTAGCTTTGGATATTGGATTTTTTTTTGGACCCTTGAAGCTTAGATTTGCATAAAATGATTTGCTGCTTCGAGTTATTGAATCATGATATGTGAAGTCAAAAACGTGATTGCGGTCCGCAGCATCAAAATGTATACAAAGAAGAGAGAGAATAAGGGAGTTGAATAAGGGAAATTGAATGGTGAAATGGGGGGCTTAAATGGTGAAATTCAATTGAGGAGAGAGAATAAGGGAGTTGAACGTGAGTTATGATTGTTGATCGAGAGAATTGTGCAGTAAAAGGTAACGGGTTTATTTTAGAAAATAACTCACGGAGGTTTTAAGGGTAAGTCATTTTCATTAGGGGTGTACATGGTTCGGATTGGTCCGGTTCTTTAGAAAATTAGTAACCAGACCATTTCAAACGGTTCTAGAAAATTGGGAAACAGAACTTAACCAATGTATGTATGGAACCTAACCAAAACCAAACCGCAAGACCGGTCCGATTTTGGTTTGGTTCTGGTTCTATCTAATAAGCATCCAAACACTTATTCACAAAATATGAACTCATAAAATTAAAGAAATAGGAAGATAATATACTGGAATAGGGAAGGAAGAAGAAAATAAAAGCTTTCCTAACAAACGAGATTTCATCTCTAAATAAATTAAGTTTAGCAAGGAAAAGATTAACCTACCAAATTCAAATACATATTTAATTACACACACATATGTATTTCTATATCTATCTTAGTTTTAAACGACCCGATTTGGTTCTAACCATGGTTCATTAATTGAGAACTAGTAACAGAACCAAAATTAACGGTTCTTATTTTTTGGAACCATAACCTGACCGTAGAACCGCAGAACCGGACCAAATAGGACGGTTCGGTCCAGATCGGACTAGTTTTACGGTTGGGGCGATTTTTTTGAACACCCCTAATTTTCATTCAATTAATGTAAAATTTTTTTCTCATTTTTTATATATCCCAACACCGTAAAATAGGTAAAAAAATATTTTACGCCAAACAAACAGAGCCTTAGTGCTATTGTAACCTCGTGGTTCTCATCTTCTTACCATCCATATGTCAACTCATATTGGATTTTGTCAGCAATGACGACACGTATATTTCACAGATCCAATCACATTTCTCTCACATATATGTTAATCCCGCCATATGAGTCTCATATGTGAGCCCACGTGCATGTTAGTTGTGTTGGGAGAGGGTGTGGTCGAATTTGCAAATTTGTGGTGGGTGTGTACCAAACATTTTCGTGCCACATATGTGATGAGAGAAGTGTGGTTTTGGTATGTCCTGACATTATTGCGACACTAAAATGGAATGTTGTGGCAATAAATTTGTAGACGACCACATCATCCAACCGCCTTCCACCCCCGCCTCCCTACATCTCGAAACACCCCCACCCAAACACGGCAGCGACGTCGCCGTCCTATCTCCGATGGATTCCGATTTCGAAGCCCTAGCATGCAAGGACGTCCTCCGGACCATATTCGAGGACCTCCCTCTGGCCGACCTAGCCCGGGCCGCCTGCGTGTGCCGGCTGTGGTTCTTGTTGGCTTCCGATCGCGAGCTGCAGACGAGGGCCTTCAGATCGCCGTGGAAGCTGAAGGAGGTGGTCGGAAACCCCAGCTCCGCTGCATTCTGGAGAGACAATGGTCTCGGCCGGTTTGCGATTTCGCACCGGTTGGTTCGCGCGGACTCTGTGGCTAGCCTCGCCGTCAAATACTCCGTTCAGGTATACATACTCTCTCTCCCTTGACAAATTGTTATCTTGATTCGTTATAAATTGGAAAGGTGAGGAAATTAGCCCCAAGGATGGCCTGGTGGTCAAGACGTGGAGCTTGTTTGTTTGCTCCCTCATAAGGTCTCATGATCTAATCAACTCCCTTGGGTCTGTTGATACGAAGCTTTGCTCTGGATTTAATTTGGGCCCCCTAGTTGACGATGGGATTAGTCGGGTGCGCAGAAACTGGCCCGGACACCTTAGCGTTGTAAAAAAGGAATTTTCTTGTTATTCGCATTACAGTATTCCTTAGAAAGTAAGAAAACTCAGTTCCAAGAAATCATATCTTCTACAAAATGCGTACATAGGCTCTGTTCTTATTGTTTTGGTGTACTATAATTTTTGTCATTTTTGAATTTTTGTTAGATTCACGATAACCTTTTTGGATTAACCATTTGTTTCGACGAAAGGAGTCTGAAAAGTAAATTAGTGAACGGGATGGCTTTTGAAAGAGGTTAAAACTAAGTTTTAGCTTTTGGACCGCCCTTATCCAACTTGAAGCAGTTAAGTTAGTATGGCAATTAAGTTGAGTATGGAAAGGACAAACATTTGTTCTCAAACTCAACTAAAGAAACCTCCTATGTTCCAATTGCTTTGGTTGCCAATCCATTTCCTTCATTGGTATTAAGAGCAATTTCTATGAGTGCTGCTATGGGTACATACAAAATGTACATACAATGTACATATAGATTTTGTGAGGCTCAAATCGGGTCCCACAAAGATGATTCAAACCGTCCATTATTTTTAAAACATATTTTTATGGAGCCCTGTAAAAAATCAGCTCAACCCGATATCGGTAAGGATTTTTTCTGAATTTGTGGGGGCGACGAGTAGTTTTCGCCCCCACAAAATCAGAAAAAATCCTTACCGATATCGGGTTGAGCTGATTTTTTACAGGGCTCCATAAAAATATGTTTTAAAAATAATGGACAGTTCGAATCATCTTTGTGGGACCCGATTTGAGCCCCACAAAATCCATATGTACATTGTATGTACATTTTGTATGTACCCTTGGCATTTTTGAATTCTATTATCAAATGTGAGGGAATTACGCCATTCTCACTTTCTCGACCCCTATTGTGTCAATGCTTCGGTTGTCAATCCATTTCTGTTTCTTCGTTTTCGTTTTCAATGTCTAAAATTAACTATACATGTTGTGGCATCAATCGATTTAACCTAAAACCCTTAGTATCTCAATCATATCTCCAAAATTCAACTTTGAGGTTTACTCCAGTCCACATCATCAATCAACTGTACCAAGAGACACACCGTTTAAATACCAAGAGACACACCGTTTCAATAGGAGCAATCTATAATGGGCAGTGTTGTAAAAATCCTATGATAAGCGATAAGTACCTTATGACTCGATGCGTTTAGAGGTAAGTGTCGCGTTTAAATAGGAGCAATCTATAATGGGCAGTGTTGTAAAAATCCTATGATAAGCGATACGTACCTTATGACTCGATGCGTTTAGAGGTAAATCGACACGTGTCTCTAAATGTATCTTGTAAACATATCTTACGGTACACATATAATAAGACACATATCCAATGGTTTGGTTTGTTAAGAGCTAAACCCGTTACGTATCTCCTTACCTATCTTATGTGGTTATGTTTAAGTAAATATTCTTGCACGAATATTTGATCTTTTTCTTTGTAGAAATATTACACAGTTGAAGTGCGAAATTTGTATCATCAAAGTTTTTATTCAATAGGTGCCATTAATTTTGTAAGCCCTCCTCCATTCAAAGTTTTTATCGATATGTGCAATAAAATTTGTTATTCTGTATCGGGCATAACTTGTTTTTATGCTTGTTAACGTATCTTGTGATACTTGATATGTAACCCAATATGATACGTATAGTTAAGAAAATGATACTTGATGGTCGATACTTAACCCTGTTTTCACAACCTTTGGTATTACTCGCTGTTCCTTATGTTGTCTTAAGCCTATATGCTTCACTCATACAATCATTGCCCCTATTTTGGTTTATTTTGCTTATTTAGTGTCTAAGTCCAAAACAATAGTTAATGCTGTCACAACTGACCCACAAGTGTGTTGCTTTATGGATGTGTATACCTATGAGGAATTTGAGTCTGCTGAACAACTAGGTATGAGGTGACAACTGACAAGGATGGGATCTGTGTAACTGTGCTTTCACCATAACATTGGTTATTGGTAGAGAGTGTACAATCTTTTCCTCCAATGGTCTTGATACTGATTGAATCTTGAAAAGGAGTATGTTGGAAATCACAATGAAAGAATTATTCTCGTTCATTGTAATTTCAACTTTGTTCTATGTTACTACTTGTAAAATGTGTAGCAGCGACCTTTCTAGGGTGCCTTGCACGTTATCTGATGCAGTGGGTTTAAGGGTATGTATGTCTTTTGAGTCCTTTGTAGTAGAGGGTCTATAAATAGGAGTCTAGAGTGCTCGTTAGGTAGTTTTTTTTGATGTATTGATAAAAGAATATAGAGAGCTTTTGCTCCTTGTATCCCATTTTGGGATTTATCTCTCTTATGAATCTATCCCTTGATTTGGGTTTGCATCATTTGGTATCAGAGCTTCTAGGCTCGATCCCCACCGTTCATCTTGCCGGAGATTTCACCGGAAATCTAAACCTCGCCGGAAAATCTCGCCGGAGCCCCCAAATCATTCCAAATCCTCAGATCTATCCAACCCAACACCTTATACTTCGATTTCGACCCTATTCAGCCCTGAACCGAACCAAAAACCTTCAGATCTGACCTGTTCGAACCTAAATCTGTCATTTCGGAACTCAAATCGAAGTTTCAAACCCAGATCTGCCTGTTTCGGACCATTTCGGAGCTGCTACAGTGATTTCGGAGACTGCTACAGTGATTTCGAGCCCGGTACAGTGATTTCGGAGTTGCTACAGTGATTTCGAGCACAGCTACAGTGATTTCGAAGCTGCTACAGCCTGGTAAAGTGATTTCGGAGTTGCTACAGTGATTTCGAGCACTGTACGACCATTTTCGGCACTGTTCATGCATGACCCAGTGTTCGAATCTTCATTTCGGCACTGTTCACGCATTCGAATCTCTATTTTTTACCAGATCTGCACTCGTTTTTGGATTTTCGAGCATTTTTGCACTCAATCAAGCCTGCTACAGTGATTTCGAGCACTGCTACAGTGATTTCGAGCACTGCTACAGTGATTTCGAGCTCGAAACAGTGATTTGGAACCAGATCTGCCTGTTTCGGACCTCAAACAGGTGATTTCGCACTCGAATCTGAAATTTAGGCTTGATTTTAGCTGGGTTTGTCTCATTTGTTGCTATTTGCTTCGATTTCTTGCGGTTTGCTGCTGGGTTGTCACTATTTGTGTCGATTGATTGTGATTAGAGGGTGTTCGTGTACTGAGTTGACTGGGTTTTCATTATTTGGGGTTGATTTGCTTGTTTGGAGTTGGTTGTTGGTGTTGTAATGGCTTATCGGGCTAGAGGTAGAAGAGGTAGAGGCTTGGTGGTGAATAATGGTGATGGAATTGATAACTTTGGCAACCAAAATTGTTATAGGAATGAGATTGAAGAGTTGAGTACACAAATTGCTACCTTAAACGATAAGGTGCAATTGTTGATGTTGAAAAGACAAGTTGCTACCTTGATTACGAAGGTGCATCGTTTACTACCTCGTGGAGGTATTGATAATTCTTATAGTCAATTTAAGCCTAGTTTTAACTACAAGGAGGAGAACAACATTGATGTTGGCCTTGTTGAATCTTATAGAAAGTTTAATCCAAACGAGATTGAGGAAGATGTGAGCCTCAATTCGGATGTGTTTGAAGGGGGGATGGAACTCGGTTATTTCAATGATTTTCCTATCTTTGATCAATATCCTAGTGAAGACCTTGAAGGTGTTCTTCAAGATGATTGCGCCTTTGAGATTGAAGATGAGTTTGGAGATTTCTCCATCTTTGATGAGTCTCCAAATGAAAATGTTGGAGGTGAATTTGAAAGAGTTCTCATGTTTGACGAGTCTTCGAAGGGGGATATTGACGTGGAAGACGTTCCCATCTATGATGAGTATCCAAGTGAGGTTATTGATGGTGATGAAGATGGACTTGAGAATGTTGGAAGCTCCAATGAAGAACAAGAAATGCCCCTTCTTATTAGCAATGAACCTCGCTTCTTGCAATGGGACGATAGCAAACAAGCACAAGAAGAGAATGGAGTTGGTATGTTACCAAAGTTGGAAGAGGTTGCTTTTGATGTCCTGCTCGTTTTAGAAGATTTCATTGAGCCAAAGCTTGATAGTTGCTTCTATGAGATGCCTCTTGAATTGTCTATGGCTCAAGATGTTCAAGTGTGTGTTGCGATGGTACCTCATCTAGCTACAAAGTTACCAAAAGAGGGTAGAGACTATTTAGAACACCTTGAAGATCCTTTGGGAATGGTGTTCACTCGAGAAAGTCTTGGGCATGTGGTGAAGTTGAAGCTTCTCTATGCGAAGGTTGATAATTCTTGTGACGTTTTGGAACCAAGTGTAGTCACTTATGTTGAGGAAGTGTTGAGCCTTAAGAGGCATGGTAAATGGGTGATTTCTTGGCACATAAGCAAGGACGCGGTGGATGTACACAAACGAAAGCTCGTATTGAAGATGGGTTATTGCATAAGGGTGACGTGAATTAAGGAAATGCAGTCACATGCCTACATCGAAGCTGCATAATAAATAGTTCTATAGTTCTGTGTTTTCTTTACTTAGTTGTCTTGAGTCTTGTGTCCAACTTGAGGACAAGTTGTTTTTTTTTAAGAGGGTGAGTCTGATGCAGTGGGTTTAAGGGTATGTATGTCTTTTGAGTCCTTTGTAGTAGAGGGTCTATAAATAGGAGTCTAGAGTGCTCGTTAGGTAGTTTTTTTTGATGTATTGATAAAAGAATATAGAGAGCTTTTGCTCCTTGTATCTCATTTTGGGATTTATCTCTCTTATGAATCTATCCCTTGATTTGGGTTTGCATCAATAAGGCTCACACATAGGGCTCATGAAGTCTAGAGATTCAAGAACCTCAGTACTTCGAGCTCTCATGTGGAGCCAGTATTCAGTTGTCGTCCATGTGATATGTGAACTATCGAACGCCATGCCTCTATTTCCTCTGGAAACGTTGGTATAGCAAGCTGTCCCATTTTTTCCCCTCTTCTTGTGAGCAGAAGTCCCCGTGCATTTGTGTAGGCCTTTTCAAAATATTATACCTCCTTCCCCTTCGACCTCTTAAGAAATTCTCTCATTTATAGCTGCTATGAACACCTTGTTTGAAGTCTGTAACCTCTATAAAAAAAAAAAAAAAGCATTTATGAACCTGAGAAGACCAAACATTGTTGCAGCCCCATAGCTGTTGTGTTAGATATACATTATGTATTGTCTTTGAGAAATATCTGCCATGGTCACTCAGTAGGCCGAATGTTGAGTTAAGCTACTTCTATTGGTATCTACTATCTAGTTGCCTTTCACGTTTGTTTCTTGAAATCATGTTCTCTTCGAATTGTGCGAGATTTTTTTTGGTTTTGAAATTTCGACCCCTGAAATTAAATGAGCTCTTTCCTTGGTTATTAATTTGGAGGCAGGCATGGCATTTAAAGTTACTGGTTCCTTTATCTGTAGGTTATGGACATAAAACGATTGAACAATATGATGAGTGACCACGGAATATACTCAAGGGAAAGGTTGCTAATCCCAGTGAGCAACCCAAACCTTCTGATTGGGGGCACATGCTACATTGAGCTGGATGCCTATGCCAAGAGGGAAGTGGCGGTACTCTATCTCGAGGGTGGCCCTGACCCAAAGGTCAACTGTCCCAATAGGGCATCCTCTGATCAAGGCAAGAGAAGGATCATTGACTCATTGAAGAGGAGCATGCAGGTTGATGATGGAACTGCTCAATATTACTTGTCAATTTCAGACGGCGACCCCCGCGCTGCACTAACGGAATTTTCGGAGGATCTGAGGTGGGAGAGGCAGGCTGGATTGGCCTAGAATGGGAGTACAATCAAACAGTAAGGCTCTTTTTGCTTGACCAAAGTATTGGTGAAGAGATATATTCTCGCATTGGATACGTAGTCGATTAGTATATATTTTGATCTTGTAATGCATGCCATGTGGGATATCATATCTGAAGTGTATATAAGCCTTGATGCATATTTCCAAACCAAAGATAGGAATATGTGGTCCCTTTAGATTTATGGTCCAATAAGATGTTTTAACCGGACAAATGAGGCCTTACTGGAGAAGCTTGGACTTGTTTGATATTGCTGAAACACGTTGAAGGAAGCTGGGGGAATACTATTAATGTACCGGAATTCTCTCGTGCATCTCCACTCTGTAGTGTATAACTTCCCTGGGGAAGAATTATAGTATATCATTTGGTTTTATGCTACCCATTATGCTGGATTAAGTTCAAAATTCTGGCAAGGGTTTCTCCTGCTGTTCTGTTGTTGTAAAACCTGTGATGCAACTTTTTGATCAGTTAAATTTCTCGAGACTGATCTTTGTCAAGAACTGCTTTGTGGAGTTATCAGTTGGTGTGTTGGATTGAACTTCTGTGGTTAACAGTAACTTTCAATCGGTTCTGTTGTGTACTGCATTTATTTGTTCTGTTGGTTATGAAGAAAACACCAAGCCAAAGGGCGCGTTGGACCTGCCTCGCTGCAGAGTAAATCCGAATGCTTGCGACTAGGCACGAGCAATCAAGTCGTTGCGAGTAGGGATAGAGGACAAAATCCCCGATTTATTGTTGATTGCATTTGACAAAATGGCTGAGCTAGTTGGATGGTTCGACTACCTCAGTCTCTATTTTATCATTGGAGGATAATTTAAGATCGCTCAAAATTCCAACCCCATGCCGTGCATGACTCAGTTTCCCACTTTGTGATGATTTACGATGGCAAATATACATGTTCATATGGGTAGAGGGATGGCAAATAAAACCATCTTTAGAGGGATGGCAAATAAAACCATCTTCAATCGTTGCCTATTTTTAGTCCCAAATTAAAAATTTGAGAAAAAAAATATCAAAAATCAATCTCCAATGCTTATCTACATTTTCCACTTTCTCTGTTTCTTCCCAATCGAAACATATTTTCAGAAAAATCAAGATACAAAATCCTACTGTATGACCATGCTATTTACGGAGCAAAAGCCATACACAGGGCAAGGAATATAAAGAAGAAGATTAATCACCCATTGATGCTATTAGCACAATATACTTAAACACTAGCACCAAAAACAAGATTTGGCTACAGAAGAACACAAAAGAGAGACTTATTTTACCCAAAAAAAAAAGAACACAAAAGAGAGACTTGTTTTGCCTGCAAAATAGAGAGGAAGAAAGGTTTACCCGAATTTGTTGTATTTTTCCGTTCTTCGGGAAGCGAGCAAGCTGTTTACTGATGAAATATATCATGATCTAACTCCAACGACAACAATTGATTCTAATTTAGCACAATGGACGGAGGAGGAGCGTCGAGATTCATAAAATCAATCGTTGTAGGTTCCATAAAATGGAGGAGAGATGATCAGATTTGTGAGATGGATCATTGTGGATTCGTAACAAAAGGAGGAGAGATGATATTCGGGTCATGGGAGATTGATTTATGATTTTGTAACATGAGAATAGGTAAGGTTTATAGTTGTGAACGAAGCAAGGGTTAGAGAGAGGGAGGGAGAGAGAGAGATGCTTCATTAGGATTTTACGGAGAGAGAGAGAGAGAGAGAGAGAGAGATGCTTCATCAGGATTTTACATTTCTCAATACATTTCTTTTCTTGTTTCATCTACTACTTTTATGATAGTGACATTTTCTTTGCCGATAAAAAAAAAAGTGGTGGGAAAACAAAAGGGTACAAAGTGCACCAAGTTAAAATACGACATATATCAAGGTACTTAATAAAACATTCTTCCATATCCATTCACATAGCAATCCTAGACAATCCAAGATAGTACAATGAGTCCAGTTCAAATGCAGCGCAACCAACATAAATAAGGCCTCGTCAGATGCAAAAAATTAGAATTTAGTCAATATCCATGAAGAACTTAAGACGCGCGTTTGATTCTCATCATCCTTCTTGCAAAAACCATCAACCGACACCGTTCGATGTTTCTCGTCATTCTTGTTGCAAAAACCTTCAACCGACACCGTTCGATGTCTGGTATTCTTTGCCAAAAAAGCCTTTCCCTCGTTGTCATTTTTGACTAAATAATCAAACGCCCTCAGCAACGTCAATTCACCGAAGTCCATCATTTTCTTGACTTCTTCGTACAATATGATGGGGGGAGGAGATTTTTTACACACAATAGTTCTCCACGTTTTTCTTCTCCCAATTATCCACTTGCTCTTCGAAACTTATCTGACTCAAATCCTATTCAAGCTGACTTTTCAACACAATAATGTGACATTAAGTCGATTGTCGTTAATTTCTTTAAGGCCAGCTTTGAGCAATTTGCCCAAGTTGTACGAATAACTTGGAAAAATTATGAACATCTTGGTCGGGAATTCCTTCGGATGAAACTCAACTTTAGGTACCGGTTGGTTTCTCAACTTTCTCTTGTAATACCTCTTCAGGAGTAGTGGAATGTTTAATCGAGTCTGATTCAGGAATCTTCTCCTCAACTTTGACAGCAACAGAAGCCTTTGCAGAAGCCAAACAAACAACGAAACGAAAAACAACGAAATAGTTAGGAAGATTATATGAATTATTGGACAACATGAATGAATAAAACGCATTGCTAAACATGCATGGGCCTAATCTAAAGAAACCAAAGGGCTTGCACTACTCTTGCTAAAAATTTCTTGATCCTCGACTCGAAGCATATAAAGATCCTCGACTCGAACTACAGAGAACGGCTTTTCGAAGCATATAAAGAAAAACAGCAATGATATATGCACAATTTTAAAACACATTTTCGGACGCAAATTTGTTCGGAAGTATTGTTGGATGCACTTGGATCCACATGCATCAAAGTATCCAATGGTTCTGAACACAGTTTTATTCGTAGTTGTGTTTTGCAGTTGTACATGTTCCTAGACTTTTTGAAAAAAAAAAAACACACCAACGATACATGCACAACTTTAGAACACAATTCCCGTTGAAAAATCCGGACACAACTGCATGTTCTTGGACTTTTTGAAACATATTATCAGAAAAATCAAAATACAAAATCCCAATACTATTTGGGAGCTGATAATGCCAAAACACAAATTGTTCCCGCCAAAACATTAATTGCACCTTTTATTGAATGACTTAATTGCCCTCCTCTAGTACCCTCCACTACTTTTTGTCATAATTCGTTTTTTACAAATCTGCTCCTTGAAATCCCTTGGACTTAATGGGTTCTCCTCTTTTAAAACACATCGGAGCTTCAACGTTTTGCTCGAGAGCTCAGCTTGGCATCCCAAAACTCTACTGTTCTATTTTTTAATCACTAAAAAATAAGAACACTTGTGTTTTTAATGAGTTGGGAGATCCTTCACCTTCTGGGTAACTGGGTTACTGAGTTGCTCTCAAGAAACTCACTCTGTAAGAAATGCTTGTTCTTTATTTGAGTTTCCCTCAATTTTATTGCTCTACCAGGATGGAGAGTGTTTTCTAAGTATTTTATTTATAACTTTTCTTATCTCATATGAAAATTTAAAATCTTTTTTCTAAACTTCTCATAATATAGATTTGATAAGCAAGAGTCATAATTATTTCAGAATTTTGTTTAGTTATCGTTGTAACCCCGACCGTTATACATAATTGTTATGCAAGTAACCGATAATAGACTAACAAAAAGATAACGAATAACAAGGAATGAAAGCAAAGTCACGAGTTACAATACATAGAAGTAGGGATTTACCTTCAAATTCCTGATGGCATCAATGGGTGCTGGTACAACATAAAGAAGTTGGATATATTAAGCCTTCCATTTCTTGATGGCACCAATAGCGTAACGAACACAAATGACAACCAGCGAACAAGCATAATATAGGGAAAAGACAACCGCAGCAACTGCAACCACAACCAAGTGTCAGATAGAATGCATATAGAAAAACTCATTAAAGTTAATTAGTACTTTATGTGCTTTCAAGTAGAATCCTAAAGGACTTGGGGATGGAGCCATGCAACCCAGTCTCCTTCATTTCCTTGAGCTTGCAGGCATACAATGGTGTTACATAGTAACTTTTTTCATCTAGAAGAGAGGTCACACACCCTCATGCATCCCATAATCTGCATGGGTTGGGAGAAGAGACCCGTTTTTGTCATTGCTATAATTTGCATTGCACGCATAGCCCTTTTCAGCCAATGTAGTGAATGCAAGTATAGGACATATGAATAGGGCAATAAGCCATAAGAAAACTGGGATAGTGATTTTATCTATGTCTCTTGCAAAAAGGTAGAACAAAGAGGGGATAGAGAATTTTGTAGTCGTGATTACTCCAAAGATTTTCCATCATTATGATTAGAGTTTTCAAGCAAGTTTCTCAGTCAGCCAGGGCTTTAGTGTACTGAGGAAGCATTGTTGAATTTGTACCGTTCAAAAGATGAGCTAGCTAGCTGCTTCATTTCTTGGTGCGATGCCAGAGGTTGTGGTATGTAAAGCATGATGGAAAGAAAAAACCATATGGTCTTTTCGTCGCCGGATACTTCTTCCTCTATTGTCTGAGCATTTCCCCCCTTGTTCATCATGAAGATGATGTATACAATTCTATCATCCTCTCTAAAATCTGCTACTAGTATCAAGATGCCAAACGAGTTCCAATTGCCCTCTCGGGCACAAATTTTCCTGAAGCAGAGAAACCTCCAATCATTGTCCCAATAGGTATTAAGATCTCGACTCGAACTACAGAGAATGACTTTTCAAAGCATATAAAGGAAAACAACAATACACAACTTAGATATAAATTTTTCCACAACTTTGTCCGGAAACCGTTAGATGCACTTGGACCCACATGCATCTAAGAAACCTTCAATCATTGTCCAACAACATTATATATATGATATATGCACAACTTTAAACACATTTCCGGACACAACTTTGTTTGGAACCGTTGAATGTTATTGGACCCTAGTTTTTGAAAAGTGAAATCAATTTTTTTAATAATGAAGTAAATAGTACAAATCAAGGGAAGGGATAAAAGGCATCACAATGGGCGAATGACATCTCAACTATGTTGGCACCCCATACGCTCGACAATCATATGCCAACCCAAAACCCCATGCATCTAAGTATCTGAGAATATTAACAGCTTTCCCAATAGGTATTAAGACCTCAACTCGAACTACAGAGAATGGCTTTCCAAAGCATATAAAGAAAAACGTCAATGATATATATGCACAACTTTAAAACACATTTCCGGACACAACTTTGTCTGGAACCGTTGGATGCAGTTGGACCCACATGCATCTAAGTATCTGACGGTTCCGAACACAATTGTGTCTGAAGAGGTGTTTTAGAGTTGTGTTCCTAGACTTTTTGAAAGAAAAACAGCCATGATACATGCATGATTTTAGAACATAATTCCCATTGGATGCATCAGCATGTTTCAGGATGATGAAAAATTCCGGACGCAACTAATCCTAGGCTTTTTGAAAGAAAAATCACTGTTAAATCAGGACAACGAGCTAACATGTTTGCATCATCATTAAAGGGCTCATACCCCAAAATTTTAATATACATTTCCACTCTCGTCGTTTCTTCCCAATTGAAACATATTATCAGAAAAATCAAAAAAACAAAATCCTACTGTACGACAATACTATTGATGCTAGAAGCACAAAATCAAAGAACAAGGAATATATATGATGATGAAGATTAATAACCCATTGATGCTAGAAGCACAAAATACTTAAACACCAGTACCAAATGCTAGATTTGGCTATAGAACAGAAAAGGGAGACTAGTTTTGCCTACGAAACAAAGAGGAAGAAAGGTTTACTCGAATTCGTCGTATTTTTTGTTCTTCGGGAAGCGAGCGAGTAAATTACTGATGAAATATGTCATGATCTAGCTCCAACGACAACAATTTAAAAAAAAAAAAAAAACGACAACAATTTATTCTAATTTCAAGCAGAATGGACTTAGGAGGAGAGTCAAGATTGATGTAATCAATCGTTGTAGTTTTGTAACACGAGAATTTGAGCTATTCGTCTCGAAAGTCATTGGTTCAAATTTCTCCTTGGCTCCTACAGGTCCTTATTTTGGGGTGATACCGTTATCACGCCAGGGTAACATGTCAATTTAGGCCCTATTTCATGGGAAAGAATTTTTCCTTTGGGAATTGGTTTCCCTCAGTACCCGAATAAATAGGGACCAGATCGATTACCTCTAAATACTATCTTCGTTTGGAGACCCTTTCAAACTTGATTTTGTAGATCACATCAGGGTCTCAAAGTATTGATCTCAATGGTGTTGATACATGTACAAACACCACTTGAACGTTTGGTTGAACTTTTTTTTTTTTTTTTCCCGTAAAAAAAGTGAGTATTATAGGCTCTCCTACATACTATACTATTTTCTCAATGACTGACTTTATCGAATGTGAACTCTAACCCTTATGGACAACCACTACCCAGTGCAGTTGGTATGTCATCTCTCCCCTATGAGGGAGGTCCTGGGTTCGACTTCTGCTGGAGCAATACCCTTGGGGTCCCAAGCTATGGATAGCTTCTGGATCCCGTGCTAATCCTAACACCCCCCACTAACCCCCGCTGATGTATGACGATTGAAAAAAAAAAAAAAAGAACTCTAACCCTTATGTAAAATTCTATTTTTTTGTACCTTTTGAATTTTTTTGAACTCTAAAAATTGTAATTGCTAAATTTAATCACATGCAAATTTGATAGTGACATGCTTGTTTTTACGTAAAAATTTAAAACCCAAATTTAAGCATGGATAATGCATTGATAACAGATTTTGCAATAGATTGGCAACAGATTTAGCAAATAGATTAATAAAAGCTTTAGCAATAGATTGATAACGGATTTTAGCAATAGATTGACACTAGCTAGATTGTAATAAATAACGGCTAGGTTGTAAATTTAAATTTGAACACGATGTTGAAGGCTTCTGTTTGGCAGTTGGATAAACAATTTAAATTTGAATACGATGTTGAAGCTTCTGTTTGGCAGTTGGATAAACAAATATGTTGCAGTGAATGACTCTAGCTACCATCAACTCATCAGCCACTCGTATACACTTTATATTCTTTGTTTCATGTTTTTATTGGTCGGAAAATACAAAATAATTTTTAGGTCAATGGTTTTTGAAAACATTCTTCCAGCAAATTTCTAAAAAACAAAATTTTCAGGAAAAGGAAATGTTACTTTTTCATCCATGTCATTGTTTTCTCAAAGACGAAAAACGCGAAAAATCGCAAACTCATAATGAGAACAAAGAAAATAGGAAACATTTTGTTAGATTGAGCCATTTGTCAGATCATTCCACGTATTATAAACTACAAGAAATCAGGTAATAGTTGACAAAAAATGGTGACGAAATTGATTTTCGTCGCAAATAGTACACATCGGCTAAGAAAAACTAATTTCGTTGCCACAATTGGCGACGAAAATATTTTTGTCTCCTTTGGTAACCAACACTACAAGAAACTAGGTAATAGGTGACGAAAAATGGTGACGTAATTGGTTTTCGTCGCAAATAGTACACATTGGCGACGAAAAACTAATTTCGTCGTCACAATTGGTGACGAAAACAATTTCATCGCCAAATCAAATAAATTGACGACGAAATTACTTTTTCGTTGCCAAATGTACCAAACCGGCTGTCGACGAAAAATTGAGTCACCAATTTATTACATTTGATGACGAAAAATTTCGTCCCTAATTTTGTTACAATCCAAAAGGATTAATTGGTGACAAATTTTTTTTTCGTCGCCAGTTTTGTTGCATAGATTTCCCCCCATGATCTAGTCTATTTATTTAGTTCTAAGGCTCTCTTAGGGCTCTCATTGAAAACCTTGGAGCCAAAAAATAATTATGACCCTTTAGGATAAAATGATTAAAAAAATAAAATTTTCGCACCGGTTCAAACGGATTGAAAATTGAAGCACTTAATTTTTTTAACCATAATTTCACTTACAAAACCAGTAGACAAAAAAAATTGAAAAAAAAGAACAAAAAAGAAATAACAAATAAAAGAATAATAGATCTCCTCTTTACTTATCATATTTAAACGATGAATAACCAAAAAATAATCTTAATAGCATCTACATTTATTAATCAAAGGAATCAAAAAAAGAAAAAAAAAGAAGCAAATTAAAAATCATATACTTTTTTTTTTTGGAAACAGAAGATAAGAGAAAAGACTCTTGTAAACAAAAACAAAAACAAAAACAAAAACAAAAACAAAAACAAAAAGGCAATGTATTTGTCTTTGGAAAAAAGAATCACAAAAGGTATATATACTAAATATTTCCGTATTCTCACAATAATTATGGCTTGGTGTGGTGGTTGGGTGTTACGTCTCTTACGCGGGAGGTTGTGGGTTCGAATCCAAGTGGAGACAAAGAGGTAGTAGTTGTGAGGGATTTCCTTATTTTTCTAAACTTTTGAAGTTTAGCGACGAAATTTTTCGTCGCCCATTGTTTAATTTCGTTCACCAAATTTCTACATTTGGCGATGAAATCTTTTGTCGCCCATTGTTTAATTTCGTCGCCAAATTGCTACATTTGGAGATGAATTTTTTCATCACCAAAAGGAATAATCGGCGACGAATTTATTTTTGGAATATTTAAATATCCATTTTCTTTATTCATGCCATGTAAGAATTCATCCCGCTCTTTTTTCATGCTTATGTTTTCATCTTTTTAGTGTGTGAATTACCTTTTTTTACCCTTTTCACTACTTTTAGGAATATAACATGATAAGTTGACCACATCTTTGCATTTTTTTTTCATTCTTCGAGTTGGCCAACGGAACATAGCTAAATTACCATAAAAAAATATATAACGTGATATCCTTAAACCGTTACATGGTTAAATTACCATGACATTACATGGTTAAATACTTATGTTTACATCCTAAAATTCTTGGCCTATATAGGTGTGGGCTCCCGCGCCCGGCGCGTTTGAAGAGTCGCCACCCGAATTTTTGAGATGGATGATCCGAGAAACCGAGAGTTTGTTTGAGGAAAAAGGCTTTTGATCTAGCGACAACATTGAGATTTTGGGTCCGAGAGCCACGTTACGAACGGGGAAGGTTTTGTTGAAAAAAAAGCACCCCGCTCGCCCGGTAAAAATCGGTCTATACTAAGCATTTTAGATGGGGGTTTTAATATCATTTGAAAAACTTCAAAAACACATACGGGAAAGGGGAGCAAGACGGAATATATCACATTGACGTGCACGTGGTGTTCACTGTACAGAGATGATAAAGGATGATGCGACAAAAATATAGACAAGGAAAGCTTTTTAACGAACTGTCTGGATCACTGTCTTCTGCTACACGGCATACCATGATATGGCGCGCGGCCATATGATATGCCGTGCGTGGTTATGATCTTGTCTTCTGACTGTCAATAGTTCTTAGAACATCGCACGGCATAGCAAGTACGACGCACATCATTATTTCAAAACGCCAGAGGACTCACAACCGTCAGATCATCCCAGAACAGTACCATTCCTCCAAGCCATAAGTAGAAAACCACTTTTAATGCACTCGTTTATTCAGAAGGATTGAGAAAGTTCATTTGTGATGATAAAACATGGCTTGTAGATATGGTCTTGTTCTAAGGCTACCGATGATAGATAGAAAAAGATTCAATGAAGAACGATCATGATTCAGACAGTTTAGATAAGAAAACAACAGTTAACTAAAATGTCGCGCGTGTGAACCCACTACGCCGTGCGACGCATTAAAGCGCCGTGCGGCGTAGCTTACCCAGCACAGGGGGTGATTTGCTTTGTGAAAATGATTTTTAGACCAGATCTTAACCAAAAGGGGTTAAGCCTGACAACAGAAGAGCCCCCTCAGGGCCAGGACAGAGCCTAGCCCAAGGAAACTTGATCTTTACCTTTGATCTCGAGCTTGAATAAGGATGGATGACAGTGGATGAGCGTCAGTAAGGTTGGTAAAGAAAAGAGGAGTATGGATGTGTGTAATAGATGGGTGTATTGGGTAGTTGGGACCTCAAAGTTAGTAAGAGACTAACTTTAACGGTGAGGAGAAAAATGGAGCAAGAGGCCTAGAGAATGTCTTTTGAAAGCAACATTCTCAAGACTTGGAAGTGAGGAATGGATGTGAAAGCAAGAAGAGAGAGAAATGGTGTAATGGTGATTAAGGGCCCTTTTCTCTTGAGTGGAGGGGTGTATTTATAGGCAAGAGTCAATGATTTTGAATTTCAAATGGTGGAGGCATTTTCTGGGCGGGCCAGAAGTGTATTTTCGGCTGAGCCATTTTGCAGCTGTGGCTCAAATGGGCGTGACCGACAGCTTTCTGAGTCAGTCAGTACTTTTCATGAAATGCTGTGCGGCTAACCCCATGATCGCGTGCAGTGTTGTAACTTTCGGTATGCTGTGTGATGTAGGGGTGTCCCGTGCGGCGTTCCAGGTCCAGTCTAGGTTTTTGGTTTATTTGGGCTGAGGATTTGTTTAGGCTGAGGGAATCCTTTCATTCAAGCTCGCAAAGGTGCCGTTTCCTTTATTTCATCATCGGGGTGGACAAAGACTGAGGTTCGGATTGGGGTGTCTACAATAGGCCAAGAATTTTATAGGCCAAGAATTTTAGGATGTAAACATAAGTATTTGTACATCCCAAACTATCTTTATATGAATTGATCCGCGCAGCGGCCTAACAGATTTCGCCGGACTACTTATGTTTACATCCTAAGATGTTTACATAAGATGTAAACATAAGATGTTTACATCCCAAAATTCTTGTCTATATAGGCCAAGAATTTTAGGATGTAAATTACTTATGTTTACATCCTAAATTTTTTGGCCTATATATAGATAGAAATTTTGGGATGTAAATTACTTATGTTTACATCTTAAAATTCTTGGCCTATATTGATAAGAATTTTGGGATATAAATTACTTATGTATCCTAAAATTCTAGGCCTATATGGACAAGAATTTTGGGATATAAACATAAGTATTTGTACATCTCAAACTAACCTTATATGAATTGGTCCGCGCAGCGGCCTAACACATTTCGCCGGACTAGTTTCATGGTAAACAGTCCAAATAATTAACCATGAAATGATAGGAACGTACAGACATATGTAGGTTACCTGCCCGGAAGGCTTCTCGAATGGCTCGGGAAAATAGAAGAGTTTGAAAAATTGAAAGAGTCGCCACCCGGATTTGAGGTTTGCCACCTGAGAAACCGTTTTATTTGAAAATGATTGCTTGAATTTGAAAACCAGAGATTGTTTTGGGTTCGGAAGCCATGTTACCAGAGGAAAAGGGTTTTACGGTACCCCACTCGCTCGACACGGGTTCGGTTTCTACTCAATGTTTGTGAAATTTTTATTACAAACATTTTGTTTCATAAAAACAGCTAGCAGGTATCCACAGGTATATCAAATAAAGAGTGCATGCATGTGCTAATGTACAATATATGATAATGAAATGATGCAAAGTGAAAAATGACAGAAAATCAACTACTGCCACTAGAGCCACTCCTGAGCGCTCAGAACTGCACTCCTGAGCGCTCAGGAGCTTTGCTAAGCCACCCTGCAAATCTTGGTTAGAACAAATGCAATATGATGTTTAAAACAATAACACATAACTATTAATATGCACCAGTGCTCAGCAAAGAGCTTAAATAGCTAAGAACTGGTCTTAACCATCCAAGTTTTGCTTCCTTGCGACTGAAAATAAAACTAACTAGACTTTGGAAGGACCAATGCACACCCAATATCTATTGAAATACAAGAAAAGCGATGTTTGGTGACAAAACAAGATTTTGGCTACAGCAGCACTCCTAAGCGCTCGGGAGTGAACACAGTGCCCAGAAAAAGTTTTGTTTCTTTGTGTTCCTCTTGCTCTTGTTACTAAACTAAGATCAAATGAACTCACAACCAGAATGAGGAACTGGTATGGGCTCTTGATCCCCCTCAGAAGTATGAAAACAGTAGATTTCAAAATATAAAATGAGCCTTTATACCTTTTCTTGATTGAACTTGGCTTCTTGGACTGACTTTGGTACTTGAAAATAGTTAGAAAATAGTTTGAGAAGAGGGAATTTAGGCCTCCATTTCTCTTAGAAAATGGAGGTTGTTTTGAAAGAGTTTGAGAGAGAATTTTAGAGACTGATTTTTTGCAGCAAAAATGGGGAGTTTTCGAGGGAAAATTTCGTGTGTTTTGCAAGGTAGAACATGAGGGGATTTATAGGGGAGGAGAAAATAGTTTTGAATTTTAAAAAATAAATAAAAAATAAGGTGAAATATATTTTGGGGGGGAAATGTCTGTTGGTCTTCTGAATATTTAATTTGAGTATTGACCTGGACCAGGGTTGAACGTTGAATGGACTGAAAAAGTCTGAAAAAACCATGGTCAATGGTCAAGCTCATCATATGTTGTGACAGAGCTCCCGAGCACTTAGGAGTGGTCCCGAGCGCTCAAGAGTGTTTGCCCAACTTCAGAAGGGCGCCACAGACACTCCTGAACTCAATTTTGGGTGTTTTTTGAAGCGTTGAAAAGCTAGTTAAGTCCTCTTTCTAACACAGTTGGTTTTATTCAAATATATTTTATACATTGAAATGTGTGACGATTTTAACCTCAGGGTGTCGAGAAAAAAATGCCTTTTAGTTTATAAAAAGACCAAGAAGTATCGTTCAAGCTTTAGCCGAGTCCTATTTTGATTCCGTTTTATCATCGGGGAGCCTCAAGGGCACAAATTAAGGATAATTAATAGGTCCAAATTGGGGTGTTTACAACATATTTGATGGTAAATGCTACAAATAATTTACCATGAAATCGAAAAGCTTGTATTACATATATGGTTTAAAATTAGGCCTATATATGGTTTAAAATATATACATATATATAATTAACAACACTCAAAGGGCAATAGCGGTATTAAAAGTATGAGAATGATGAAATCAAAAGTTGCTGAAAGAGACATGATGAATTCATAAGTGAAGAAGGAAATAATGACGAATTTTTAAGTCTCCCTTTATTTTATTTTTTTGTTGCCAAGCACTTTTGCTGTCACGCCATCGATTTTTAACTCAAAAATAAATACTTTTCATAATTTAAGAAACCTCACAAATACCCGCCGAATACCTCAAAAGAGATTTTCTATTTTCACATGATCAAAGTACATGTCATGTTCCAAGTATTTCAGAATGTTACATCCTTGGCACACTGGCCCACATATAACTTAATTACAATTAAAGTTGAAAGCTAAGAAGTTTACATAAGTTTCAAATCAAAAGAGTGATAATGAAGGTTACATCATATCTTCCCAAAATAAAATAAACAAGATGCTAAGTAACTTCTTGATGTCAACTTTCAAAATGATGAAGTTAAATGCACGACAAGCACTCCATATCAATGCCCTTGAGGTGTACCTGAAAATAATAATAGGTTGAGCTACACTAACCCAGTAGAGATATCTTTGCTCAAACAATATGCATATGAGATAGATACAACACCGAGATGAGCATTTAAGAAACAAAGTCTCAAATATCAAGAGAGAATACAATCGGACACCAATATCATGCCGGGAATCCAAGACTCAAGGAACACTTCACTGTCATTACCTAATCCATTAATCATTCTATTAATTCTTTTCTATTCAAGGCACTATTTCACATGCTTCCATATTAAGGGACACACATTTCAAGCATTGAGGACCTCGTATATTCCCCCCCGTTGATCTCAAATATGAGCTCAAGTAGCTTCTTTACTAGTGACACACAGAATGGTGGACATAAAGACATTCCGGGCATTCGGACCCCGTATACCCACTGTGCATTTTGGGTGATCGTGACCCCGTATATCCATTTCACATTTTGGGTCTCGGACCCCGTATATTCTCATAACGTTCCGGGTATGTAAGACCCCGTATGTTCATTCCAAACCATTTGTCTTGCATTTAGTCATACATGTTTCTAAGCTCTTAATTGCAAGAATGTAGATAAGGGAAATTGATTTTCTTTTCTAGTGTAACTCATATTTTCATTTCGTCCCCAAATTCAATATCTAAATCCATTCCTTGTACTATATGGCATCACGTGTCAACTTATCACTTTACGCTCATGATTCATTCACCATTTTATTCAACAATCAACCTTGTCTTCACATACGCCGTTTACGAGACCATACCATTCATGAAAAACATACCACAATGCTCACATAACAACCCGAATGCATAAACAAAGGAACGAGTATCATATTCATTTAGTTTAACACTTTTCTTTGTTATAATTAGAGCCAAAAGGGTGGGGACGAACAACGAATCATTGGAACGCGAGCCATCGAGTTTAGAGATGATTAGAATGTGATTGGAGAGTGTTAGAAGTGATCAAGGGTCAAAACAATCGAAGTGGGAACAACATGGGCAAAACTGTCCCATAAGCTCCTGGTATGGATACAGCCTTTTTGGTTGTATCGATACAACAAGCTTATGGTGCTACTGGATTCATAATAAGCTGCTTGTATGGATACAACAAAAAAGATTGTATCGATAAAGATACGTTACAAGCAACGATTTTGCAGAAATCTAAGGATGAGCATATCTTCAAAATCCGACCAACTAGGGTACGATTTTGGCACACAATCAACTCATAAACATGTAGAGAGAGTAAGAAATTCCTACTTCGAAGTTGGAGAGCAAACACGCAAAGAGATCGGGCCACGCGAACCCTTGAATTCAAACTTTGTAATACGCCCAAAATACTCCTTCCCGAGCCAAACCGGACGAGCTACGAACTCAATGGCACATGAAGAAGGTGGAGAGATGGTTGAGTCCTTTGAGTTTCGAACTTTGGTGGTGTTTTTCGGTGGGAGAGCAAGAGAGAGAGTGAGAGCCGAAGGGAGAGGGAGAGAGACGTGAGTGAGAGAGAGATATTTTTGGGGGTTTTTAATCTCCTACACGCACACCCCTCTATATATACTCACACACACATACCAAATTACATTAGCACTCCCTCCAATTACGATTCTAGCATACAAACCCCAAATCAAATCAACTCCATAAATTTCACATTAACCCCAACTTCACATTAACTTATAACATTTCATATTTTTCCTCAATTTCCAATATCAATAAACACTTAAATATTGTTTGAAATTACGGGTCTCTACATTCGCGACCAACCTTCGCCGACAAATTTGGGTGACGAATTTTTTCATCGCCAATTTATTTGGCGACGAAATTAACCCTTTGACGATGAAAAATTTTCGACGCCAATTACATGTTTTCTTGTAGTGCAAATTGGCGACAAAATTGTAATTTCGTCACCAATTTGGTTATCAAAGGAGACGAAAAAGTAATTTCGTCACAATTTGGTTACCAAAAGCGACGAAAAAGTAATTTCGTTGCCAATTTTGTTACATGAAAATATTTTTTAGCCAATGTGTACTATTTGCGACACAATTAACTTACCATGTTATTCATGAATACATATAATTTGTGCCGCAAAATTTATTGAAAGGTTGCACAAAAAAAAAAGAAGAAGTTAGGAGACATAATGATCCCCATAGACCTATATTACCGAACGAAACAAATAGAAAAGATTAAAAGAAACCTAGTACTCAGCTTTTAATGGGTAAATTTCTTCTCATTTTTCCAAACCCAAGTCCGAATATAAATGGATTTTTGATTATTTAGTCAAAAACAATTTATCATAAGTTAATTTTTTTTATTGTGTGTATTTTTTTTCCTAACGTGTATTAGAACTAATACTAATTTTGTACTACTAGCAAAGATAATGAGGTTTAATAAATAAATTTTATGTTCTAAAGTTAATTAAAAACATAACAAATAAAAGAATAATAGATCTCCTCTTAGTTATCACATTTGATAGTAATAAAATCAAAAAAATATTAAAAATAAATATTGAACATTTACACACACACGAATCTTCACATAAAGGAGCCCTTAATTTATCAAGTTAAGGACGTCCCTTTCCCGACCAATTTGCGATGATCTGAGCCGCTCAATGTGTGCAGAACGTGATTTTAAGGGTACCCGCGAGAAATCAGTAAAAAAAAAAAGACCGGGAAGGGCTTGATCCGAGCAGTTTTTGTTTATTTTTTATCGAACAGTTTAAATAAAAACTGCGCAAATCAAGCCATTACCGGTCATTTTTTTTGGTTGACTTCTCATGGGTACCTTTAAAATCACGTTCTGAACACATTAAGCGGCTCAGATCTTCAAAATTTGATCGGAAAATGGGAGAAAAGGGGACGTTCGCATTTTATTTAAAATGAGGGAGCCCTTACCTGAATCTTACTGATATATATATATATGTATATACACACACACATACATACATACATACATACATACTCCCTGCGTCCCAAATTGGATGTCAATTTTTGATATCTGTGCCAATTTCAATTCTTTATATATTTCAATATGGATCTAAAAAATATACAATATGGATCTTGTTTGATGGTTTTCGATTTGTTCTATTATACAAAGTTTTCAAACTCATGACAGATATTGTAGATTGAAAGATATAAGCGATGAAAAATGACATGAGTTTTAAAAATTTGTCATCCTTTTTGGGACGCAGGGAGTATATATATATACGGGGCAGTTCAAGGGACACTCAAAAAAAATCTAAAAAGATACTCCAAATCTCAATCTCATAGTTTTTGATCAAATTTTTATGATCCGAACCGTTCAATAAGTGCAAAATGTGATTTTAAGGGTGCCCGCAAGAAATTAGCAAAACATATGACCGAGAAGTGCTTATTTTTAGCAGTTTTTAATTGAACCGTTCATTAAATCTAAGCTAAAAACTACTCAGATCAAGCTTTTTCCGGTCATTTTTTTTTGCTTTCCCGATCATTTTTTTGGCTAATTTCTCGCGGGTACCTTTAAAATCATGTTCTGATCACATTGAGCGGCTTAGATCATCAAAATTTGATCGGAAATTATGAGGTATTTGTTTAGGTGTCTAATTAAATGTCCCCGGAACCGCCCCGATATATATACGGGGCGGATCAAGTCAGGACGTCTGGATTTTGTTAAGTCCAGACCACGTACGATCTCAGCTGTTTGATTGTAATTTTAATAGTCCGGATTCGCAAACAATCTGTTCGCGTGTTCGGACCACGATCTTAGCCGTTGGATTGTGTTTTCAATGGTCCGGATTCGCGGACAATCTATTTGCACGAACAGATTGTCCGTGAATCCGGACCATTAAAAACACAATCCAACGGCTGAGATTGTAGAGACCCATATTTTCGGAAAATCTTTTAAAGGTTTTATTAATATTAGAATATTGAATAAATGTGGAACCTTCTCGAATGTATATGATTTGGGGCTCGAATGATAGAATTGTAAGTTGAGGGAGTGCAAGAGTAAATTGGGTATGTACTACTCCCTCCGTCCCTAAATGTTTGGCACTTTCATACTTTTTGTTGTCCCATATAATTTGTCCATTTTGAAAAGTCAAAAGCAAAATATAGTAAACTTCTCATGTTACCCTTTTCTTTTGGGCACAAAATTTCAAATTCAAATTTTCAAGTACTATTCAAAGTACAATAGAATGGTAAGATTGGACACTTGGTTTTTGCACAATACAATAATATTTCTTCCTTATAAGTTAGAACTCCCAAAAGTGCCATACATTTAGGGACGGAGGGAGTAGTATATAAAGGGAGGGGGGGGGGGGGTGTGTGTTGTAGGAGATTAAAAAAATCTCCTATCTCTCTTTTTCTCTATCTCCCGTCCCTCTCTCCCTCTCACGGCTCTCACTCTCTCTCCTACTCCTTCACTCACAACTCACTCCCAAACTCAAAACCCACCCAAGATCCACCACCAAATCGACTTCCTCAAGTGCTCTAGGCCTCGGGTTGTGTTCGTTCAAGCTCGGAGGAGGTGTATTTCACTCGGTTTTGCTTTTGAAGTTCTAGGGCTTGGGTAATCTCTTGATTTCAGTTTCATCACTCGAGGTAGGGATTTCTCACTTCTACTATGTGTTTTTGTGTTGATTTGGTGTTTAAATCCGTGTTTAATCGTCCCGTTTGGGCCTTAGTGAGATCTGTCAAAAATCTGGAAATCGCTGTTCGAAACCAGCTGGTATCGATACCATTTTTGGTTGGTATCGATACCTTTGCTCCTGGAATGTTGTTAAGTCAATTGGTATCGATACCATCTTGACTGGTATCAATACCAAGGGCCTTAAGGCAGATTTTTTTTAACACTTCGGGCAATCATAACTTTATCGTCCGAACTCCATTTGGGACATATTATATATCGAAATTGATGTACAGAAAATCTACTTTCTAACGGTGGTAGTCTCATGATCAAATTCGGAACCTATAAGAAGTCATAGCTACAATACAATGGATTGGTTATTAGACTATATACCGATTTTGAGGTTATGTTGCATTCGAGCTTTATGTGTGACTTGGTACACTTCTAAGTGTTTGAGGTGGACATATCCCTTAGATTCGTTGGGGTGAGACACGGATGTTCCTAGGTTCGTTTAGTTATTTGAATGGTCTAACGAGGTTTAGGTGGTAGGCTATCATACTTGGGAAATGTTCGTTGACACATAGGAAATTATGAGGTGTGAGGGGTACTCATGTACTAAAATTGAAATGGAAATACTTGAATAGTGATGATTAATTAAATTTATAAATTGGTAACGTGTGGTACAACTATTATTCTTTTTTATTGAACTATAGATCAAAGGTGAAACTGTTTCTAATTATTCGCATGAAGTTGAGCTATGAAATGACTAGTTGATGCTTCGTGGTACAACCAATGGATAGGTGATGTGGGTATGTGAGTTTCATGATGTCGTGATTGTTGATCCGTTTATATTGGATTGTTTTGATGTGTATGCATGAGGTAGAGGTTTGGATATTTGCTAGACTAGTGTGGTACGATAAATGAAATACGCTTGTCAACCATCTATGATATGAAGACCAGCATGGATACTAATTGGTTGTGATTGAGGGAACAGACTCAGGGTGATCCTACGCTCGAGGGAAAAGACCTGAGGTGACCCAAGTTATTGCGATAAAGGGAACAGACTCAGGGTGACCCTACGCTTGAGGGAAAAGACCCGGGGTGACCCGAATGATTGGAATTTTGGGAAAAGACTCGGGGTGACCCTAACGCTCGAGGGAAAAGACCCGGGGTGACCCAAGTGATTGTGACTAGCTAATGTTGAGAAAAATAATCGAAATTCCTTGATTAAAAAGAAAAGGATTTTAACAAGAAAATCCTCTGGCATTCTTGAGCGAATCAACGGACTCCGGTACTTGGGTACAAATCAACGGACTCTGGTATTTGGGCACAAATCAACGGACTCCGGTATTCAAGCTCGAATCAATAGAGCTTGACTCATACTAGTTTTGGATACCCTACACTATTTTGCGATTAAAAGGGGATGGTTTTTTATGAAAATAGTTTGATAACCAATAATTTGGAATTGAGACAAAATCGAATATTCAAATGGAGAACAATGAACCTTGAACTTGGGTTGGTATCTCTTGGACTTTTAATCATTGGGCTCTTTGTTCAGGTGCCAGTTTTGATGAAAGACGTGCATACATGCAATTGGTAGTTACTCATGTTAGGTTGATGTGAAATAGGAAGTATGATGATAAGGGTAATGGATGAGGATAAAATGGATAGTAACTTGTAACTCGTTTGGTATGAATGTTTATGTAATGTATTGTGTGAGGTGTATAAAGGGTATTTGCTTGTCTAACTCATAAAAAGAAATTTGATGTGAAAGAACCTTGGTATAGGTGATAATTTGAGACCGGAACATAAGTCATGGGTGAGAAAGTGACACTAATATGGAAGCTTGATAAAAGGGACACGAGGGAGGATACGATAAGTGTTAACCTGATATTGAAAAGATTAGATTGGGTAGTCGAGTGTGTTCTTTGATGCCGTGTCGAGATTGGGTTGAAGTGTCCATATTCGCCTTATATTTCTCTTCTTTATACGTAGTATGTTTGTTTATATGAGGTATACGTGGGTTGGTGTAGTGAGATATGAAAGAGGAAACGGTTGTTTAAAAGAATCCGAAATGTTTCTAGGTAATTAAAGGGGAATGTAACAAGGAGATACGATGATGATGATGGCAACTAGAGATTATAGGTGAAGGTGTTTGTGCGAGGTTAAGAAGGTTGGCATGCATGTGATAGAGTTCTATATAAGTTTTGTTTTTGTTGTTAAGTGTTGAGGTTGAGTCACATATTCAACTCTTGGTTAAAATGCTATTGTTTCTATTGAAAATGCTTTTCCTTGGCACTCATCTTCTCATAAGCACATAAAATTAGTTAGAGATTTTCCTACTGGGTGCGTGTTGCTCAACCCTTCATTTTCAGGTGTCATTCAAGGTGTATAGCATGGGTGCATTGCGGAATGCGTTTGAAGGCTACATAGCTAGAGAGCTTCTTGGTCATTTTATTGAGTTATGTTTTGAAAGTCAAAAGTGTAACCTCTGTATAAGTCAATTCGATCATTTCAACACTTATAACCATGTGTAGCTTAAATCGTCTTATGAATATCTATAGCATGTCATATATATAACTTTTTTGGTATGGTCATCACAGATCCGGAAACGAGTGCAGGCTGCCTATGTTTATGAGCCTAAACAATTAGGTGCCAAGAGACGAGCGATTTGTACACTAAGTTAGATTTCTTGGCTTATGTACAGTAATTCATAGTTCAATTTCATCTTGAATCGTATAGAAGATTCAATAGTGAACTTCAAGTTTTAAGGCAAGTGACATAATACATTTATTCAAGAATTACATATATTCAGAAATTGTTCAATTTGTAAATACAATCTCACTAATACCATCACTCAAACAAATCTCTATGTAAGATTCCGCAAACTCTCAAAGGCTCTTCAGTAGTATTCGACTCGGTTAAACCAATTCACGAGCAAACCGTTTTCTTTCATCGGTCGGTGATTTGTACTCCATAGATTTTCTATCATGATGATGAAGATTCCACAAACTCTCAAAGTCTCTTTAGTCGTATTCAACTCGATCGAACCAACTCATGAGCAATTCCTTTTCTCTAGTTAGTCGGTGATTACTCCAAAAACATCAACCGACACCGTTCGCTGTTTCTCGTCATCCTTCTTGCGAAAACCTTCAACCAACACCGTTCGATGTCTAGCATTCTTCGTCAAAAATGCCTTTCCCTCGTTGTCATTTTTGACTAAATAATCAAATGCCCTCAGCGACGTCAATTCATCAAAGTCCCTCATTTTCATGACTTATTTGTACAATAATGTGACATTAAGTCGATTGTCGTTAATTTCTTTAAGGCCAGCTTTGAGCAATTGCCCCAAGTTGTATGGATAACTTGGAGAAATTATGAACATCTTGGTCGGGAATTCCTTCGGATGAAACTCCACTTTAGGGACCGGTTGGTTTCTCAACTCTCTCTTGTAATACCTCTTCTAGAGTAGTGGAATGTTTAATCGAGTCTGATTCAGCAATCTTATCCACAACTTTGACAGCAACAGAAGCCTTTGCAGAAGCCAAACAAACAACGAAACAAAAAACAGCAAAATAGTTGGGAAGATTATATGAATAATTGGACAACATGTATCAATAAAACGCATTGCTCAAAATGCATGGGCCTAATCCAAAGAAACCAAAGGGCTTGCACTACTCTTGCTAAAACTTTCTTGAAGCAGAGAAACCTCCAATTATTGTCCCAATAGGTATTAAGACCTCGACCTCCAATTATTGTCCCAATACGTATTAAGACCTCGACGTGAACTATAGAGAATGGCTTTCCGAGGTATATAATGAAAAACAACAATGATATATGCACAACTTTAAAATACATTTCCGGGCACAACTTTGTCCGGAACCGTTGGATGCACTTGGACCAACATGCATCTAAGTATCCAACAGTCTAAACACAGTTGTATCCGTAGTTGTGTACCTAGACTTTTTGAAAAAAAAAAAACACCAACGATACGTGCACTACTTTAGAACACAATTCCTGTTTGATGCATCATCATGTTTCAGGATGATTGAAAAATCCGAACACACTGTTCTTGGACTTTTTGAAACATATTATTAGAAAAATCAAAATACAAAATTCTACTGTACGCCAATACTATTTGGGAGCTCATAATGCCAAAATTCAAATTGTTCCCGCCAAAACATTAATTGCATCTTTTATTGAATGACTTAATTGCCCTCCTCTAGTATACCCGCCATTACTTTTCGTCATAATTCGATTTTTACAAATCTGCTCCTTGAAATCCCTTGAACTTAATGGGTTCTCCTCTTTTAAAACACATCGGAGCTTCAACGTTTTGCTCGAGAGCTCGGCTTGGCATTCCAAAAATCCTGTTCTAGTTTGTAATTCACTCAAGATATTGTGGCTTTAACTATTGTATCCTCTTAACTGAGTATTTGGTTTCCAGATTGAAACAGAAAGCTAATACTCTGATTCTTGGGACCTATCATATATAAATAAATATAAATGTATATGTTTTTCCTTTCATATCCTGAAGACTTCAACACTAGTTATCTTCTGATGTTGTACACGGTTTTGATCCCTTTACCTTATGTGACTTTGTGAGAATTAAAAGTAAGAAGACTTGTGTGTTTTTAATGCTTTGAGAGATCCTTCACCTTCTGGGTAACTGGGTTACTGAGTTGTTCTCAAGAAATTCACTCTGTACGAAATGCTTATTCTTTATTTGAGTTTTCCTCAATTTTATTGCTCTGCCAAGATGGAGAGTGTTTTCTAAGTATTTTATTTTTAACTTTTCTTATCTCCTATGAAAATGTAAAAATCTTTTTTTTAACTTCTCACGATATAGATTCGATGAGCAATAGTCATAAAGATTGAGCAAACAATTGAGGGCATCAGTGAGAGTTCAATTGATTTAGTACTTAAACAAAGAGATTGGAATAGAAAACTTTATCAGTGGGGCTTGAATTTTGGACCAAATACGGTACTATTATTGCACTTAACATTTTCAGTTGGATAGCGCTTCGGTGTCTCCCTCTGTTTTTGGAGACACCGTAGGGAAATGGCATGACAAAACCACTGAAAGCATAACTAAAACCACTGGAAGCATAACTAAAACCAGTTAATGTGTAACGAAGGTATAAAAAAAAAAACTTGTTACCTAAAGAACCGGTAAAAAAAAAAATCCGTCTTACTCCCACTCCCTTAACCACGGTTAAGAATATTATTCCCTACGTCTCGTCTTTACAACTCCTTTATCTCCATCTCCCACGTTCATCTCTTTCCACCCACGTTCAACCATTCATCTCCATCTCCATCTCCCACTCTTCTCTTCTCTCCTTGCCCTCTTCTCTTCTGTCCTTGTCCTCTGCTCTTCCTCCGTCACACCTTACATCCACCCCGACCTTGCGAGATTGAGTGAGACAGCAAGAAGGCGGATGTTGCTAGGAGGAGATCGAGAGGGGAACTGAATAAAGAAAGCAGTCTAGTCTCGAAAAATCAGTGATGGAATGGACCATGATCCTTTGATGGAGAACACTTACCTGTGAAGCCTTTAGCCTATCCTTCTATTGATAGGTTAAGTCCAGAGCCCCCGACCGGGGTGGGTATCAAATTCGTTTGAATCGTCGCTAGGTTTAATTAGGACCTTCTCGGCGCCGCCCCCACTTTCAACACCAACGGCGCCACCTCTGTTAGCAACGCCTTCGATCCAGATCCGCAGCCCATCTCGCCGACCTCAACCCAATATTTGAGTTTGGGTAAAAATTTATTCCCTGTTTTTAAGAAATAATTTTTTTACTGCCCATTATTCGTTGAAATCTAATATTTTGTGTTAGATCTTGTATTTGTTGAAATATAATTTTTTTTACTGCCCATTTTTGTTAAAATCTAATATTTTGTGTTCGATCTTGTATTTGTTGAAATAAAAAATTTGTGTTGTTGAAATAAGCTATTCTAGAATTGATGTTGAAATTTGGTATTTTCTAAAGCTCGTAGTCTTTGAAATCATAACCCATTATACGACTTGTACAACCAAGTAGTAGAGATGTTGAAACCTTGTCCCCATTCAGTTAGGAAGTTAGGGAAAACTGATTTTGTTTCCATTTTTGTGTGTGTACGATATGCATTTGTGACTGATACAATTTTATAGACAGCCTGATAGTCACTCTCTTTCCCTCTAGTTCTGTCATTGGAAAGGGCATCAATATTTTCTTCTTCCGTCAGTGTGGTTACTTGCCTAAAATCATCTTCAGTTACACGTCTTACGTTTAATCATACTTAGAAGTATAGTTTGTACAACAGACCCTCCTATCTGATAGGAAAAGACCCTCTCACATTGATTTACACGGGCGCGAATCCTAAGTTTGTCTATGAAGAACGAGTGTAATTGCATTAGTGTCTATATATAATTGTTTGCTTCTGTGGATTAGGAATTGATAGGGCCTCATTGGTAAGTGGTACAAGATCTCGTGCATCTTGAGATGTAGAGGAAGAAACATTTTTGAACATTTATAGTCCATTGATTAGTGTTCTGAAAAAGAAATGTCTCTGGTGCTTCAATGATTTTGAAAATTTCGATTTGTGAAGAGAATGCTTATTTGGTCAATAAGGATCTAGAGAAACAGAGAATGTTTTGCTCTGACCACTAAGCACCCTATTCTCAATCACTTGACTAGGCTAAGTTATTGGTTTCGATACACGGAGTAATTGAACTGCATGTTTGATTTATAGTTTAGGATTTTCTCTCTTGTCCAGTCTTCGTAAAAATCTTGACACCTTGTGTGCACTAAACAAACTAATCCTTGACTTGAACGGTGCATTGAAGGACGTGGTCTGATGTATCAGCTTGAAGTGTGATTATTAGATCACTTTAGATTGAGAACAGCCACTTTTAAGATTTCTAGTGTTGAAATCATAATTCTTTCACGGCACTCTGGCTGTTTTTATTTTAACTCCAGTGATGTAGTCTCAAATTTGAACTGTCGGTTTATTTTTCATGTCCTTTCATGCAATCTTCATTTAAATTACAGCACGTACCTACATTTATGAATCCATAAACGATGGATATAATAATGCCGGGCTTGGTTCAAGCAGTTGGGCTGTTGGGGTAATCAATTACGGACCAAAGCAGCTTGTGAAGGTACACGACTACCTTAAAGCACTGGGAGTCCCTTTATGGTCAGCTCAGGTGCTATGTATAATAATCATGAAGATTTGCTTTTATGCCTATCGTTTGCATATGACAATTTTTTATTCCCCAAACAAGAAAACACGGGCATTCCTACTAGGATCTTAGATGATCTGAATTTTAGACCAAACTCTTACAGCTATAAGCTAGAATCCATGTGTCTAAACCAGAACTATTTAAAACATGTGAAATACTGGAGTATGGGGTAGTGTTTCAGTTGGATCTCCTCTCTTGGGTCTTTGAGTTGCATCCGGACTGAGCTCCTTCTTCCCAACCTAGCTCTGCAAACCATGGAAACACGTTAGTCCCTACCGGTCGGAGGTGACTAGTAGGCACTCCGATTGCTAAGTAAGTCCCAGTTCAAGGAAGGAGGACGACATGCTTATCTAGGGTTTAGTACTTTACATGAAATAGGGAGTTACTTGCCTTGGTCTCCAACATAGTCCGTGCCGAGCTCGTGCCTCCCATTACGTCACAAATTATCACTCCTTGGTTTGATGTCATGCATGACGATTGCCGTATGTCACGCTTTCAGGCGGCACTTGACCGAGCCACGTGGCCGAACTAAGACTGGCACCACGTGGCCGGACCAAACAACTCGGCACTAATGTGTCACCGATCCAGCTATACGTGATCTCTCAAGGTCTGTCCCGACACTTTGGCCCGCCCGCGATGCTTGTGGCTGGGCGACCCATTTGGTCACCAATGGGCGTTGGCCGTTGGGTTGCATGGGCCTTCCCTAGGATGGGTCCATACAGACAGCTCTAATGGAAGACCCACTGTCCGGCCCACTGAATACTCAATAGTGGTTAGGCTCCATTTCTAAAAATTGATCACCTTGGCCATTAATAGTCCAGAGTAGTCTTTTGCCCGATTTATGAGTGAGCCATTCTTGAAGGTGGGTGGGGTGGATTTTGTCCACCACAATTGCTAGACCAAAATTGGTCTTCTTGTATAGGAGGACAAGTACCTTGGGAATGGTTGGATAGTTCAATTCATTATGAGGATGCGAGTATGATAAAGATAAGATTGGCACTAAAAGATACGTCTGTTACCTTTTTGAAACAAAAATATGTTCTTAGGGTCCTTTTTGGTTCGTAAGCAATTTTCCATTCCATGTAATGGCTTTATTAGTGACTCTTCATGGCCATTGGAATTTGGCTAAGAAATTAGATTTGTGGAATATGAACATGCATAACATGCTTGTAATTACTTATTACACACAGAGATTAATCTCTCTCTGTGTGCGCGCGCGCGAGAAGCGTTTTTAATATCCCTGGTGTAGTTGTTGTCTTTCCTTACACTCAGCCACAATGACCACAAATGTGTTGCTTGGTTTTTGTCATTTTTCGACTCTTAGTTATGCTGTTTGCCATTCTCTTGGAAAAATTATATCCAATCTTTTTCGAGATTGTGATGGGCTCCAATCTAGTAGGAGGAGCAGATGTATCATATTCAATGTATCATGCTTTACGTTGATCCTTACTTGTTTCCATACATATGATCGATAGGAGCATCTTTAGTAGCTATGGTGGACATTAAAGAAGGGCTTCAAGTGTTGCATTGGGCTATGGGTAACAGTATGGCGGAAGTCTGCATCCCTACTGATTGTGCGATTTTTGTGCAAGGCCTCAGAAATTCGGAAGTTGCAGATGCTATTTTACAACTGCAGATGCTAGTTTACAAATAGTTGGATTTCTCTTATTTATGTATATATGTCTTTTTGTTTTGTTAAAATGGCTAGAACTGAAGTTAAAGCTGCTCATGACATTGGTAGGGCAGTTATGCTATCGTTTTTAAGTTTTTCGCGTGTAGTCAAGTAAGCATTCGTCCTTTATTTACTTCAAAGATTGTCTGGCTGGAAACAAGTTAGTACAAAATTAGATGTTTCCGTATCGTATTGAACTTTATTGAGTAGTTGCACGAAGGGGCACTGGTAGGTTCTCTGCTCTTTATTGGACGAGATTCCCTTTGCCTTTGTTTCCATTTTTATGGTCTGCCCAGCATTTGGGCTCGAGGAAAACAACAAAAAGGGGCACACAGGGAGTGTGAGATCGTGTGGCTTTAGGAGTGACAAATCAAAAGATCAAAGCATGATTCCTTTTGTTGCTAAAATGGCGAAGCTAGCGCAGGTTGCTCCATGTACTTTGGAAACAAAGAGCCAAGCAAAATCAATATGATCCAGAGCATTCTTTCCTATTTGATACCTTGTGATCATTTCTATTGAACTCACATTTGGATCGAGTTGCTACTCGACATATTTTAGATGGCAATACGCACGTTTTCAGGAAAGCTAAAGGCTCTTCTCTAGGTCAGCACATTACTGTTGTGCTCCACTGGGCGCAATAATAGAGCAAACTCTCGACCACATTGAGCTAACTTTACGGATGCCATTTCTTTTTGACAGAAGTAGTTCAGTGATTCTTCCAGCTGTTCCCAAAAGAAACTTCTGAAACAAAAAAACACTCTGTTTGGGACGTTTTGCCTTGTCTGGAATCACCAACATACGCATATACAAGTGCAGCCCTTAAAGCAATGAGATTGACAATTTAGAATGAAAAAACCACTACGATTCTCAACCAAGCACCAAAATTGGATATAAAAATTGACCAAATTGTAAGTGACTGTTATTACTTAAGAGTAGTTGAAACGAACCGCATATAATACAGAGAGAGAGAGAGAGAGACATTTGGATGTTATCCACAACCCCTAACCTCGTTGGGAAGATGACAAATTTCATTAGTATGTAAGTCATAACAAATTTCTTTTTCTGGGTAAATCAGCCATAACGAATTTCAATAGTATGTAAACACCAACTTTGGCAACATCATTCTTAAGCTCTATCAAGCCAAAAGAGAAGTTAACTTAGTACAATGGTGCTTAACTCCCAGAAACAAAGAGGTCAAGCTTGAGAGAGAGTCCAAACGGGTCACCGATCTGTGGTTCTTTTTGGATTTCATCCTAGTGTCGGAACACCCTTGCCGCATTTCCCTGGATAAAGGAAAAGAAAATTAAACCAAATAATAAGTACAAGTTACTTAAGAACCAAATAGGACCCTAAGAACATACTTTTTTGTTTAAAAAAGTAATCACACTTGTTGTCTTTTGGTGCCAAGCTTATCTTCGTCAAACTCACATCCTCATAATTCAATCTCTTCAAAGCTCCAATAAGATTTGCCATCCTGTATTTATTTTAAAATTAGATTTTACCATAATCCATTGACCATACGGTTGGACCACTAAAAGCAAACAAAATGTATTCACATATTCCATGAGTCCATTAAAGTTCAAGGAAATAGATTCTAATCCTCAGTCAAGGAAAATAAAACCAATTGAGATTGGAACTATATGAGTTTCTAATAAGCCAAATCACTCAAAGGTGTCAACAGTAAAAAGCTGAAGAACAATCAACTATTAAAAAAAAATCTTGAAGAACAATCAAGAGATTAATTGAAACAGGGCCTTCGAATATCAAGTCATTTAGCCTAATAATTAGGCTACTCAAGTAAAAGCTAACCAATACTATTGACTTTATAAAACTATTAGCCTTCGCAAAAAAAAATTCAAAACGCCAACTAAATTTTGACAAGCAAAACATTTTCACGTCAATCTTTCCTATCGGTGTCGGTGGGTAGATGCTGTGAGCGAATTGAATCCTTGTAAATTGTGCCAATGGCTGCCTAAATTGCATAAACCTAAAACATGAAATTTGAAGTATAAAGTCCCATACCAGTGATGAGCATCCTGCTGCTACATTTCTCAGATGTGTAGCTTCATTGACATTAGCTGGAAAGACTATACCCTACACAAAAAATTAGCAAGCGACAACATAAAATAAATATTAAAATTTAGAGGAAGTGATTATACTGCTCACCGCAACCTAGGACCTCTTAGGTTCTCAATACACAACTAAATAAATAAATCAATGAGATTTCACCATAAAGAAGAAGAGTAGCACCCAAGTACTTACCATGTATATAATGAAATATCATGTATATAATTTTGGGATCATTGATCATTAAGAAATCAGGCTCTATATCAATCTGGAATTGGAAATGGAGGTGCTGCCAAATGAAATTGTACTACTTGAAAACAATCGGCAAGGGGAAAATATCACTTCAAAGGTTGCTTAAAAACCATCTAACCCTGCCACTTTACAGGTAACAGGTCAATTGATGAATCTAAGAAATGGAATCCGTAAAGTCCCTCTTAAGGTCAGAACCAAGAAATAAAACAATTTCAACATGAACCATAGGTATAGCACCATGCACCATTACAACCCTAATTTTCTCACACTTTGAAAAGGCATAGACAATAATGAGACTATTCATTCTAAAATATTAATATATTATACAAAACGGAATTCAAAAGAAAAAGAAATGAAAGCAGGTTAATAGATAGCAAAAGCAAGAGTTCCTACTTAGCTTGATACATCTTTGAGAATAAACAATCAGTCATGAGAAGGTTAAGCTTTTAGCCCTTTACCAACATGGATATTGCTCGATTGAAGTGGACATCTCTATTCCGATATCTCTCTACTTAAACTCATGAATCATCTCAGTCGCTGCAGCTTTGTGGGCTCGAAGCATCTGTATTTGGGGAAATTGGGTCCAAGTTTCTTTGAACTTGCACACCGGGCAAGACGTTCTTCTTCTGAGCCATGGATCGATGCACTGCTAGACCAAGAAGAAGGAAGTTAGACTCTTGGTGGATTAAACTTAATAGGAAGTGAATGAAAACAAGCGCCCCAGTGAAAGAAAACACTTCACGGTGGTCCATTAAATAAACCTGAAGTACTTTTTCCCCTCAAGGCACATGACATACCCATAGCCATAAAGCTAATTCTGAGGGGTAAAATATAACAAGTTTCTTGGGTCATTGAGTAACACTTTAAGTACGGTAGTGTTTGCAGTATCCAAAAATCTTAGATATATGGCAAAAGCCGCAAAACATCCAATTGGAAGGGGTGGCAACTAGCGAGCAGTATTTTTCTGCCATTTTGTTTTTTCCTAAATGTCTGTGTTTGCTGAGGTTTTAGGACGTAATTCTTTCCTTGTTACTTATTAGTGACATGTTTACCTTATTCCAGAAAGGTAAAAAAAATGGTGGAAACCACACAATATTTGTATATCAATGAATGCTGATCGACAGAAGTAAAGTTGCAATAACTTTCCCACAGAATTCCATCGGAGGTCCACCATGTAATATCTATTTTTGGGAGGAGCACTGACTTTAGTCATCACTAAGGTAGTCAAAACACTCTAATCCCTGATGACCTGGCATTATTTACAAGTTCAAAGGACACCACTATGCAAACTCACTGTAATATACACAAAACCAAACTCAACCAAACATTGCCAAGTCCAATCTTAGCCTTGTAATATTACTTATATAAGTAAAATGATAACTAACATAATTACACCCAAGTTAGTCTCCATCAATGGGTGTTTTGGAGGGATCCTTGGGTACAACAAACATACCTCCGGCCTAATGCACAAAGTGGTTGACATGGTTCCCTTGCTTTATGGCCTAGCCCGACGCCTCACGTCTCAAACTAAGAACGACAATTCAATAAAACTTACAACAACATTGGCAATTATCAAAGCAAAAAGGCAAAAATCATCAGGTTTCTAACTCTTTTTTAACCACTACAACAAATCATGATCTGTCATAACTGTGGTTTGGTGGTTGATTAACTAAATGTACAAGTTCTTGCAAACCATTCATATAGACCAACAAAATGGAATCAATTACAAAGATTACCAACACATTAAACCACTATTATGGGGTTAACAACTCCAATTTAGGGTTTCTCATATTTTCGAATTAGGGGTTTCTCAAATTTTCGAATTAGGTTTTTTAGGGTTTCTCAAATTGAAACCCTCTAATTGATAAGGATGAGGAGTAAATAGTGGGGGTAATCTATCTATCTGAAACAAGGAGAGAGAGAGAGAGAGAGAGAGAGAGAGAGAGAGAGAGAGAGAGAGAGAGAAACCTTCGTGGTGGGGGTAAGTACTCTGAAATCGGTGGTGGTGGCCGTCGACGGAGGTGAGGGAGCTCCGGGGTTGGGTTGTGGTGGTCGCCGGTGGTGGTGGGAAGAGTACCTGTGGTCGAAATCAGTGCTAGTGGTGGTGGTAGTCGCGCCCTCTCTCTCTTCTCTGAAAATTTTGAGCGTCAATGGAGGAAGAAGGGGAAAGGAAAAGGGGTTCTATTTTCTCGACCTGCTTTTTTTTTATTTATTTGCAAAACGACGTTGTTTTCAGCATGACGTCCTTTTTTTTTTAACAAAAGGCAGATTTCAAATTTTGGGGGATTATTGTATAGGCTCAATTGCACCAACGTTATGTACAAAATATAAACTTCATCGTTACACATGTTTATTTTTTGGTCGATCTGGACCATTAGGATTTCACGTCTTTCAAATTCTGCTATCATTCATGAAAAATAGAGATCATATGATATACATGGTCATCAAATCGGAACACGTTATATGCATTTGGTGCTTTCAGAAGCGTTAAAGTCCCATACGGCACCACTCTTGGGCCGCCTTGGCTATTTTTCCCCGAATCGGGACCGTTTATGTTTTATGTAGCAAAGCTTAGAATACTTCTGCCAAAAATGAATTCAGTCTCTTATCAATACATACTTGATCAGATGTAAAATGTCATTCTAAAAATGAATCTACGTCCCAATAAAAGGGTATTCTAAACCCGATAGACCAAAAAATTTACGAGAACAATTAAACCACCAAGCAAAACAAAATGGACAGTATCGATCGTCGTGATTGCGTTGCGATCGTATGAGTATTGTACATTATATAAAAGCACAATACCTTAGTTAGAAACAATAAAGTTCAACGTATAGATTTTAAAGGAAGTTGTTCAATATTTTTTTCTGATGACCGATCTAAACCGTTAAGATTGCACATCTTATCGATTCCATGTTTGTCACCAACTTCTATGATAATCGGATGTCGGCAACCACATGATCGGAACACATTATATGCTTATGTAGGTATTAAAGTCCTATAGTTCACACTCGATGACCGCTTTATCTATTTCTTCAAAATCAAAACCGTCTATCTTGTGCGTAAGAGAGATTTTATCATTCCTGCCAAAAATAAAGTAAATTGCTTATTGTTACAAGCTTTATCAGACATAAGTTATCATTTTTTTGTTCAATTTTTTTACTAATCGAAGGGGTTCATAAACCAGAATAAACCGGATGGAGCCCAGAAATTCCAAATACAACTAAATAACCAATAACAACCAAATCAACGGCCTTGATTATTCGATTACATTATTTACCGAGGTCCGTTACATTTTACTGTCTACAAAATCACAAAACACGTTTACATTTTCAAATTTTTCCCCTCTCTCCAACTTAACCCACGGTTAACCCTTCTAAAATAAATAAATGGAAATAAATTAATTACAAAACCTGACACGGGTGGGGACAGGGGACAGGTGTCGTACAGTTATGCTTCATGAGGATTTCGTCATGCCATTTTATGGTTTTCGTCATGCTATTTTGAGGTTTCGTTATGCGTTATTCCCCTTCCGGTTCCTTGTTATCTCAAACTTGGTTTCCGTTATGCTTTCCAATGGTTTCTGGTACGCCAAAGGTGGCATAACCAACAGTTATGCCATTTAATGGTTATGTTACGCCATTTGTGGTTTATGTTATACCAGTTTGGGCTCCGTTATACTACTGTTACGCCTTTCAATTATTTCGTTATGCCCTCTTGGGTTTTTGTTATGCCATTTACTGGTTTTCGTTATACTCAACTTTTTTACCGGATAATGTTACCGCTTTGACCGGTCACTTTTGGTCAACCATGTGGTGTGGCGCAATCTCAGCCGTTCGTTTGGTTATGCTCTTCAGTGGTTCTGTTATGCCTTATACTGGTTGGGTTATGCCATTTTATGGTTTTTTATGGTTTTATTATGCCAATAGTGGTTCAGTTATGCCAAAGTTACGGTGTCTCCAATTTGGGTGGAGACACCGAAGCCGTTGCCTTTTCAGTTAGAGTTAAACTCATTTACTATTATTGTACTTCCCAGCCGTACACTCCACAGTGTCTGAATCATTAGTAATCTCGACATTGTTACATCTAGAGAGAGAGAGAGAGAGAGAGAGAGTGTTACCATCTTTCTTGTGAGAACTTTTTTCTTCCTTGAACGGAAGAGCACCATTTGATCAAAAGGAGATCCTCTCTTGCAGAACCTCTGTTTTATTACCACAAAAAGAAAAACTTGTGTTAGTCATAGACATAAAAAAATGAAACAAGTAGATAGAGAGTTTGGGATATGAGAATTACCAAGAAGAAGAAGGAGGAGGAGGACCGGGGAGAGGGACTTATTTGAAAACCCTTTGCTTTTTTGTTTTTGCGGGTTCTATATATAGTGGCAATGGAACAGAATATATAGTTATAGAGGTTTCCATTACAAATTTTCCTGCTTCATTTTTTGGTGCGATGCCAGAGGTTGTGGTATGTTTACGATGGGAAGAAAAAATCATATTGTCTTTTCATCGCCGAATGCTTCTTTCTCCATTATCGGAACATTTCCCCCCTCCTTCATGAAGATCATGTATACAATTCTATCATCCTCTCTAAAATTTGCTACCAGTATCAAGATGCCAAACGAGTTCCAACTACCCTCTTGGATACAAATTTTCCTGAAGCAGATAAACCTCCAATCATTGTCGAGTTTCTAATAAAATCTTGTTGCCTATATAAAAAAAAAGAAGTATTAAGACCTCGGCTCGAACTACATAGAATGGCTTTTCGAAGCATATAAAGGAAAACAACAATGATATAGGCATAACTATAAAACAAATTTTGGCCACAACTTTGTCAAGAACCGTTGAATGCACTTGGACCCACATGCATCTAGGAAACCTCCAACCATTGTCCCACAACAATATATGATATATGCACAACTTTAAAACACATTTCCGGACACAACTTGGTCCAGAACCATTGGATGTTATTGGACCCACATGCATCTAAGTATCCGAGAATGGCTTTCCTAATAGGTATATATTAAGACCTTGACTCGAACTACAGAGAATGCATGGCTTTCCGAAGAATATAAAGAAAAATAGTGATGACAATATATATGCATAACTTTAAAACACATTTCTGGACAACTTTTGTCTGAAACCGTTGGATACACATGGACCCACATGCATCTAAGTATCCGACTGTTCCGAACACAATTGTGTCCGAAGAGGTGTTTTGGAGTTGTGTTGTTGGACTTTTTGAAAGAAAAACAACAATGATACATGCACGACTTTAGAACATAATTCCCATTGGATGATGAAAAATTCCGGACACAACTAATCCTAGACCTTTTGGAAGAAAAATCACTGTTAATTCAGGACAATGAGCTAACATGTTTGCATCATCATTAAAGGGCTCATAGCCTCATACCCCAAAATTTTAATCTACATTTCCTCTCTTTCCGTTTCTTCCCAATTGAAACATATTATCAGAAAAATCAAAAATCAAAATCTTACTCTACGACAATACTATTTACGGATCGAGCAAAACCAATACAAAGAACAAGGAATATGATGAAGAAGATTAATCACCCATTGATGCTAGAAGCACAAAATACTTAAACAACAGTACCAAATACTAGATTTGGCTAAAATAGAAGAGAGAGACTAGTTTTGCCTACAAAACAGAGAGGAAGAAAGGATTACTCATGATTCGTCGTATTTTTTGTTCTTCGGGAAGCAAGCGAGTAGATTAATTAGTGATGAAATATGTCATGATCTAGCTCCATTTATTCTAATGTCAAGCACAATGGACAGAGGAGGAGAGTCGAGATTGATGTAATCAATCCTTGTAGTTTCCATAAAATGGAGGAGAGATGAGATTCATGAGATGGATCTACACTATTTATAGTTGTGAATGAATCAAGGATGAGAGAGAGAGAGAGAGAGAGAGCCGTGCTTCTCGAAAACCATTGGTTCAAATTTCTCCTTGGTTCTAGGGTGATCCCGTTATCTCGTTAGGGTGACATGTCAATTTAAGCCCTATTTTGTGGGAAATAATTTTTCCTGCGGGAGTTGATTTCCCTCAGTATCCGAATAATTAGGGACCACATCACCTCTAAACACTATCTTTGTTTGAAGGCCCTTTCAAACTCAATTTCGTAGATCACATCAGGGTCTCAAAGTATTGATCTCAATGGTGTTGATACATGTACAAACACCACTTATGCTTTTGTAATAATGGTGCTCTAGTAATAATTAATGGCGTTGTATTACTCCACAAAATGTGTTTGGTTGCATGAACTTTTTTTTTTCTTTTTTGCTAAGCAAAAGAAAAATTGTGTGTATTTTCGGCTCTCCTACAAAGTATATAGTAGGTGGGTGGCTACTGATCAAGATATATACTAACTCTTTGGTTAAAATCTATTATTTGATACCTTTTAAATTCTTGTGAACTCTAATAATTGTATTTGCTAAATTTAATCACATGCAAATTTTACAGTTATACGCTTGTTTTTACGTAAAAATTTGAAACTCAAATTTAAGCATTATTGATAATACATTGATAACAGATTTTGCAATAGATTGATAACAGATTTTGCAAATAGATTAATAAAAGCTTTAGCAACTAGCTAGCTAGATTGTATTGTAAATTTAAATTTGAACACGATTTTGAAGCTTTCTGTATGGCAGTTGGATAAAAAAATATGTTTCAGTGATTGGCTCCGGCTACCATCAGCTCATCAGCCACTCGTATACTACAAGAAAATCGTTCTATAGCAACGGTCGAAAGCGTTGCCAAAGAACCCAAAAACTGTTGGTATAGATCCATTTAGGCTATACCAACGGTTGGAGAACTGTTGGCCAAACCGTTGCAATATATCCGTTGTTGTAGAGGTATAGCAACGGTTTTGTCGAGCGTTGGTGCATAATTTTTTTTAGTAACGGTTGGTTTAGCAACGCCTATAACCGTTGGGAGAGGGTAATTTCTGATTACCTAATGAACTGTTGCTATATGTTAGGCACAACCGTTGCCATAGTCTCTTTTTTTTTTTTTGCAAAGCACCGCTTCATGCCAAATTTCTATATACACATATTCGTCATAGTTGTATGAGACCCTGCTCCAAGCTAACATAACACTAATTTTGAAGGCAAGATTCTTTCCATTAAAAAACCAAACTATCATATATATCACAATTCAAACTCCATTACATAAACATTGTTTGTACTGTAGCAAATCTCCCATAACACATCAAAACAATCCACAAAAATCATTGCCTAAACTTGTCCAACAAAAATCACATAGGTTGTCATCCTTACAAAACCTCCATGAAAATATATATCCAGCACGAAATGCTTCTAGATAGTCCTATTACCTGCAATAAAAATGACAATGAAACAGAATAAATATATTTTCAACTTTCAACAAATTGCAGACTTCAAGTGAATGTATACTAAAGTATCCCATAAGAATATATCATAAGAAAACAAAAATGCCTAACAAGGAAACTTGAAACATCATAGGAGTTAGATCCAACTATGAGCAGAAAACAAAAGAAATGGTACGTGCAACCAAAGAGAAACAGATGAGCGAAATCAATTTCAGGCAAAATTAAACAAAAAGTACACATAAATTGGACAAGCAACATACTTACTCTAGAGTCCCAATTAAGGGCCAAAGATGACTGTAACAAGAACTGAACAAAATCCTACAGAAATTGATTGAGTAATCCAAAAATCTGTTGCCTAAAATATAAATCTGAACACCCCCTTACTGTCCTATTTCATTCAGCAAATTAAATGCAGCTGGCCTACAAGAAAACAGAGTCAAAGGTAATGGTCTAAAGTTCAAAACAGCTATTAACCTTTCTGCTACAATTTGAGGCAAAGGATGGCCAATCATAAACGCACTTCACTGGGTACTCATAGGATAGCATTTTGCCCTTTTCTTTTGTCAGTTTTGATTACTTTTGCGGATCAGACAAGAATTCAATTGTGGGTCACAGCAAGGACACTATAAGTTCCTCAATATGCTGCTTCTCTTTTTTACCAGGATTCCCACTATGATACTATATGTGAAGCACATAGTTAGTAATAGAATGGAGTTCCATAGTTTACAAAGAAGTGATCGAATCCCTTCACTCCTATGATTGTGTCTTAAGAAGGGAAGAGGTTAGGTTTTCGAATTTGTGCTACAGTTGGACCCATAGTTTTGTCAATATTTTCCTCTATTTCCCCTGTGGTTGCAATGTTTAAAGTTGTACCGTGCACCTTCATTTCTGTTTCAACGTAGTCCCCCAATCGCCTTCCTTTAGTATTTCAAGCGATATAACAACACGTACAACTTTCATTACCGATTATTGAGTATATTAGGCTTTCTACACCAACTATAGCACAAGAAGGAAAAAAAAAGTTCACAAATAAAAAAAGACAGCTGTCTATACATGGGTAGACAAAACTACTCCTGAGATGTGCATATATCTATGGCCTCACAAGTGATGTCCTAATCATCTGGGAGAGAACTATCTGCGAATTTTTTTTGTCATGGCTCTTCTAATCTAACAAGATTCACCCAAATCACCGGACATTTTTCACCCTCGAGATCGCATCTCTAGTTTTTCTAACCGAAAAAGTTTCCATATTAGCTAAGTACTTCACAGAGTTTTAAAAAACCACGGTGAAGAAAATACCAATCAGAATTTCATAATCTAACTTCAGGGGCCAGCTAATAGATAAATAAAACACTCTCTTGTCTTACAAAGCATTATTTTCGAGGTTTGATTCTGATCAAATTAAAAAACAAATAAATTCTTTGAGACTTGGTAAACATAGGAGGACAAAGGTAAAAGGGAAAATTCACCTGAACGTGAACTATGTCTGGGTCAGTCAACCAAGCCAAGGAATTAGTTAGTTTTGTCTCACATGGAAAGCTTTACAACCTGTGAGACAAAACCTTCAAGTACATGAAATCTCTATGCAATCCATTTAACAATTGAAATCTATACACAATCCATATATACTGAGAGAGAGAGGTTGTTACCTAAAGAAGCTTCTATTTCATGACTTGCAAAAGATGATCCTTGATTTGCTTGGGGAGAAGCTTGATTTAACATGCCACTAGCAATATCTTGAACCTAAGTCATTGAAGGAAGAATTGTTATGAGAACATAAACCATGCAAGCACATATACATTAAACTTGTCTTTACATCACAAGTAGGCATAAAGTTATAGTCATAACTTGAAAACCAGACTGCCTAGCCAAGTAGTCAACAACTGATTTTACAGTGTTCAGTTCACTGACTGCAGAATTCAACTTATCTTCTAGCTCCACTATATAATTTTCTTTCTCTCTCATTCTTTCTTCGTCTGAGGCCACTCTCAACCTTGCATCATTATTAGAAGTCGAGCCGCAATTTTTAGAAGTGTGCCAAAATCCCAAACCGCGATAACGACCACTATGCACTTTCTCGTCTATCACTTGAGAGTAGATGTCATTCTTTGACCAGAAGTGTGCCCAATCAAAAAAACAGACATAGAAGTTGCAATACCCTTCACCCCAAAAGAATTCAATATCTCATTTTTCCTCTTTATGTTCTCATTTCTTTTTCTCTCATAATCTGGTATGACTTGATTTGCTATAAAACCTGGTTGGAGTCACAGTTTTCTTCCTTTGGACATTTTGTCCATCTATGAACTATAGATAAAGACAACATTTGAAATTAAAATATGAAGACCAATAAGACAGCCAAACAATAACATGAAAGACATCCAAACGGTCCAAATAAAAAAACAATGTAGCAAGGCATACTATTTAAAATCAGCTTTTATTACAGTTCTAAAAGGCATTCAATATCGAGATTAAATAAGAGTAGCAACACCGTCAGACTATACAGAAAATAAAAAACCAAAGCCAGCACCTTAGACAAGGAAAACAATTAGCTTCCAACCTTCTACTCCAATAGGATATATGAACTAAAAGTATGTAATTGAAGGCTATGGAAAGTAATGAGGACACATAATAAAAGAAAGGCTAGTGTTCGAAACGAGTAAATAATAGTTAAACACTAGTTTATCAGGTTTCAGAGGCATACAGGAACATTGAAAACTCGACTACACAAGGGAATAAGAGATTGCTGCAAGAAGTATCGAGTATGTAGCAAGTTTCAGGTAATGCAAAGGAGGAGTTGAAGGCATACTTGGAGCAGGTGAAACGACATTTCTTGGAAGACACATTTACATCCGCTGAAGCTAGAGCTACAATGGGGAGTTGCCTCGAAGAGTGGTAAGGTATTAATTCTAGTCTTCTGTTTATAAAGTTCAGCATTAATTATTAAATTCTTTTTGGGAACAGATGATGTACCGAAAAAAGTAGAAATAAGTAAGGTGGCATTTAATAATCAGCTTATGCATGGACTTGCATTTGAGAATTGATAGTAATTTAACCAAGCAGAAACATGGAAACGAGCTACTAAAATGTACTGGCTAATGGGGAAGAACATACAGACCGAAGCCTATGAAGAATGTACAAACTGAAGCTTATGATAACAGTTCAAGTTCCAAAAGACATTGAAAAACAGAAAAAATTCAAATGTTTCTAGCACGATTAAGGCATAGATTTTAGCCAAGCAAAAAGAAAAAGGCACTCATGGTTTTTTTTGTAAGAGAAGTTATCTATTATAGTCAAGTGCACTTATTCATACAAAGTTTTTGTGTTGACAATTAATTGTCCTCCTCTGAATTTGTAGCACAACCAAGGTTGATTACTCTAGGCAGCATTGGGAAAATGTATTGTTATCCATCAGCCGTCTCAATAATAGCAATATGTCAAAGATTAAATTCAATGTAAAGTAAGTGTCCTATTCTTTGCGTTCTTTTGATTATCGATTTTTTTTCTGTCTTATCATGTTCTCTCCCCGAACAGCGCAAAAATTTGTGCAAACCAAGCTGCACATGTAGAAGTTATCTCTACATCCTCATCTATTAATGCAGAATATGAAACCATCGGAGCAAGATACCTGGAAAAGATTCTTGAATCTTCTGCTATGTATCCAATAGCCAACTACAACCTGCAAGAATTGAAATGCCGAAATACTTAGTAGCAGCTGTAAACAAGCAACAAACAAAGCCAGCTCAAGACTTTAAGCGGCCCGAAGCAAAATCTTGTGCTGCTGCTAGAAAAATCAAAAGAGCAAATATATTTTTGTGGAGTGAGTGCCAATGTTCTAACAGTACGTAGCAGCAGCCTATTGTACGTGTTGCTCATTTTTCGTGGTCAGTATGAAGTCCCTGGGATTGAACTCATAGGTTTAGAACCTACTCTTAAGCGAACGATCTCATGCATAAACTATCTCCATATGCCATTGACTAAATTGGAGCGACTATCTGTAACATAACCTCAGATTACCTTCCAAAAATCCTCAAGTAAAATAAAATACGGTTGTCACGAACATTTTCTCAAACAACTGATATGCAAATGTGAAAAGCGTACCCACAAACTGCTCTCCTTAAAATCACAAACTCTCCTGCAACAGAAATATAGAACAATACAAATATGATTGTAGATTCACACAAAATTTTTGCCAAACAACAGAAACGTAAATGGTTGTTTACCCAAAACGGCAGTGAGGGAACAGATTGAATCAGACAATGCAAAATCAGAGAGAGAGAGAGAGAGAGAGAGAGAGAGAGAGATTACAGCGAGCAAAAGGAGGGAGTAACCCACCTGTCGTCTTTGTCTTCTCTGAACGATGTTTAGTGAGGTGTGGAGGAGAATCGATGTTTGGAGTGGCTTGTAGGAGCTGGAACGTATGTTTAGAGCAGCAATGGTGAGAACGAGAGAAGATATCGAAAGACTTTAGGGTTTATTGGGGGGAAATCAGGAGCGGGCTTGTTTTGGGGGAAAATCAGGAAGCGCGGGATATTTCGCGCCCAAATAAAAGTAATTGGGGGAAAAAAGAGGAGCTATAGCAACGGTCCATGGAAAGCCGTGGCAATACAGAGGAGCTATACTAACTGTTCATTGAAAACCATTGCTGCATACCCGGTTCTAGTAACGCTTTAGAAACCGTTACTAAATCCAATTTTTACCACGGTTTTTTGAACCGTCGCCAGCAAAACCGTTGGGTGATCTCGATTTTCTTGTAGTATATTCTTTGTTTCATGTTTCATGTTTTTATTGATCGGAAAATACAAAATAATTTTTAGGTCAATTGTTTCTGAAAAATTTGTTCTAGGAAATTTTTAGTGGAAACATCGTCCGGTCAGCAAATACAGACGCTTTGCGATTTAAAAAAACAATTATTGCGGGAAAAAAATGTTACTTTTTTGACCTTTTCCATGTCATTGTTTTCTCGAAGACAAAAAAACGCAAACCCATAATGAGATCAAAGAAAATACAAAATACTTTTTCGACCTTTTCCATGTCATTGTTTTTCCAGTATTTTTGGAAGGCTTTAAGTTACTATATATCTCATATATGGATTGTAGGTTGAATACTCATTGCAGGATTGAGCCATTTGTAATTGCGACAAATAGGCCGCGCAGCTAAGAGCATGTCCACTTGGTACTCAAATTTTTACTCAAATTACAATACAATCCAGTATTTTTACTCAAATTTGAGTAAAAACTTGATTTGGTACAAAGACTTCCACTTGTGAACCCATATTTTACTAAAATCTCATTCATTCACCATCATCACCACCCATCACCGCTGCTGCCGCTGCCCATCACCTCAGGTCCTCTCTCCCTCTTCCATCGGCGATCGGTGACAGTCTTGCTGATTCATCACCGGTGGACGGATCAAAGACCCTTTTCTGGTAGAGGGTAAGCATCCGAAACAACCTTTGTCGTCAACTGCAGACTATTCTTGGGATTTCTTTAATATAGATACTGTTCAGGCACTCGACGGACAAGATTTACCTAGCTTGGCCAGAGAGATACAACAGAGTGGATGACTGACGTGGAACCGCTGGAGGGGTTTGATAGATTTGGGAATGAACTGGGTGAGATTAAGGATGAGATTAATGAGATGAATAGTGATGGGAAATTCAGGAATAGGGTTGGGCCAGTGAAGATGCCTTACACTTTGTTGTGTCCAACTATTCAAGATGGGCTCACTGGTGAGGGAATTCCCAATAGTATTTCTATCTAACATATTTGCTTACTGATATTGCAGTTTCCTTTCTTTTCTTTTTTTTGAACGGCGAAGAAGAAAATTTTATTAGGAGGAGAGAAAAGTACAAAAATATAACAAGCAAAACACAGCATGACAACGCTAGGGATACATCCCGACGAGGTTGGCACCTATCGTAGCGCCAATCATATGCCAAGGAGCCCAAATTGTTGATAAGTAATCAACCAGAGCAAAAATAGCAAAACAGAATCCCATGACCATAGAACCAAAGTTAGTTCCATGACACAGATTAAGGGGATAGCGTCCAAAAATTGAAAAAAAAAAAAAATCCATGTTCTGATATTGCAGTTTCTTGAAAATTATAGTTGAACAGATCACTACTAGATCGAAAAAGTATATTTGCTGACCAAAAAAATAGCATGTCTCCAGAAAGTCTTTCGTCATCTATAGGTTGTCGGGGAAAGTCACTTTTGGTGACGAAAATCTTGTTGTTTCGTCACCTATAGTAAAAATTAAATTTCATCACCATTTTTTTCGTCAGCTATTGTGATTTTTCTTGTAGTGAGAATCTATAGGAGTATATTGTGATTTTTCTTGTAGTGAGAATCTGTAGGAGTATCTGTGTTGTGATAGAACCTTAGAGTTTCTATGTTGTGCTATGTTGTATGTCTTGTAGCCTTGGGGAACAAATTCTCTACTAATAGGGCAGACTTGAGGAACATGCCTTTAAGATTCTAATCAGAAACAGATTCGTTTGAATGTAGTCGAAGAGTCGAAATTTCAAAATTGAAAATGAATTGCAGGAATTACGGCAGCAAAACGTTAGATCACAAGACAACAGCTTACCCTCTTCATTTTTTTTTTGAACAGCGAAGAAGAAAATTTTATTAAGAGGAGAGAAGAGTACAAAAATAAAGCAAGCAAAACACGGCATCATAACGCTAGGGATACATCCCAACGAGGTTGGCACTTATCCTACCGCAAATCATATGCCAAGGAGCCCGAAAGGTTGATAAGTAATCAACCAAAGAAAAAATAGCTTACCCTCTTCATTGGCCCCTTTGCGGACGAATTTGAGCCTTTTGGGTTGAATCCAATTACCCAATAGTGTTGGAAACTAGAAAATCATTGAAATTACAGTGCTACCAATCGGTCAGATTACTCCACGTATTGTGTGGCAAATATGTTTGCATTGCTTTACTATCTAATTGGTCTGTGTGTCGTGTCATCATTGAATGTGAAAATTTGAGAAAATGAGCTTATTGAGCGCCTACAACGTTTCCATTTAGCACTAAATTAAATAACCTACAACTATGTGTTGCTTAAATCGTCTTGTAAATATCTATAGCATGTCATATAGCATTTTTGGTATGATCATAATAGATCCAGAAACGAGAGCAGGCCGTCTATGTTTATGAGCCTAAACAATTAGGTGCCAAGAGATGAGCAATTTGGACACTAAGTCGGATTTCTTGGCTTATGCATTGTAATTCATAGTTCAATTTGGTCTTGGATCGTAGAGAGATTCAACAATGAACTTCAAGTTCTAAGGCAAGTGACGTAATACATTTATTCAACAAATACATTTATTCAAAAATAGTTCAATTTGCAAATACAATCTCACTAATCTCAACGAAATCTATATGTAAGATTCCACAAACTCTCAAAGCCTCTTTAGTAGTATTCAACTTGGTTGAACCAACTCACGAAGAATCCATTTTCTTTAGTCGGCTGATGATTGGTACTTCATAGATTCTCCATCATGATGAGGAAGATTCCACAAACTCTCAAAGTCTCTTTAGAGTACCCTCTTCAGTTGTATTCAACTATGTTTATGAACCAACTCATGTGCAATTCATTTTCTCTAGTAAGTTGGTGATTACTCCAAAGATTATCTCTTAAGGCGAGAGTTTTTAGGGAAGTTTCTCTGTCAGCCAGGGCTTCCTTATACTGATGAAGTTGGATTGGTACCGTCCGATGGCTGCACTGCTTCATTTCTTGGTGCGATGCCAGAGGTTGTGGTATGTAAAGCATGGTGGAAAGAAAAAATCATATGGTCTATTTTCGTCGCCAGATGCTTCTTTCTCTGTTGTCGGAACATTTCCCCCCTCCTTCATGAGCATGATGTATACGACTCTAGCATCCTTTCTAAAACCTGCTACTAGCATCAGGATTCCAAACGAGCTCCAATTGCCCTCTCGGGAACAAATTTTCCTGAAGCAGAGAAACCTCCCATCATTGTCCCATACGTATTAAGTCCTCGACTCGGAGTACAAAGAATGGAATATTTCTGAAGCATATAAAAACAACAATGATATATGCACAACTTTAAAACACATTTCTGGACACCATTTTGTCCGGAGCCGTCGGATGCACTTAGACACACATGCATCTAAGTATCCAACGTTTTAAAAGTTTTGTTTTGGAGTTGTGTTCCTAGACATTTTGAAAGAAAAAACAGCAACAAAACATGCACAACTTTAGAACACAATTCACGTTGCATGCATCATCATTTTTTAGGATGATGAAAAATTCCGGACACAAATGTTCATAGACTTTTAATTTTGATAGAAAAACTGCAATGATACATGCACAACTTTAGAATGCAATTCCCGTTGGATGCATAATCATGTTGCAGGATGATGAAAAATTCTGGACATAACTATTCCTAGACTTTTTTGAAAGAAAAGCCACAGTCCCTTGCATCATCATTAAAGGGCTCATACCCCCAATTTTTAATATATTTCTCCACTCTCCCCATTTCTTCCCAAAACCCTACTGTACGACCATACTATTTACTTAAACACCAGTACTAAATACTACATTTTTTTTTGGTCAAACGGAAATTCACCAAATACTACATTTGGCTATAGAGAACAGCAGATAGAGGACAGTTTGCCTACAAAACAGAGAGGAAGAAAGGTTTACTCGAATTTGTCGTATTTTTCATTCTTTGGGAAGCGAGGGGGTTGATAACTGAAGAAATATATCATGATCGAGCTCCAACGACAACACTTTATTCTAATTTCAAGCACAATGGACGGAGGAGGAGAGTTGAGGTTCATGTAATCAATCGTTTGAGGTTCCATAAAATGGAGGAGAGATGATATTCGTGAGATGGATCATTGTAGATTCATAATAAAATTAGGGAGAATAGATGATATTCCGGTCATGGGAGTTTGATTTATAGTTTTGTAACACGACAATAGGTACTATTTATAGTTGGGAATGAATCAAGGATGAGAGAGAGAGAGAGAGAGAGAGAGAGAGAGAGAGAGAGAGAGAGAGAGAGAGAGAGAGAGAGAGAGAGAGAGAGAGAGAGACGCTTTTTAAGTTTGTTTGATAGGGTACCAGGTAGTGTAGTTCACAATTCTAGCCGTCCGTCTCGAAAACTATTGGTTCAAATTTCTCCTTGGTTCCTAAAGATCATGCTAGGGTGACATGTCAATTTTAGGCCCTATTCCATGGGAAATAATTTTTTCTACGGGAATTGGTTTCCGTCATTACTCGAAAAAATTGGAAGCAAATCACCTCCAAACACTATATTCGTTTGAAGACCCTTTCAAATTCTACTACGTAGATCGCATCAGGGTCTCAAAATATTGATCTTAATTGTTCATTTTGTAAATTTAAAAACTATTTTGGTAAAAATAAAATTATGGGACATTGATACCTGAAAAAAAAATAAATGTTATATTAAAAAATAGGTAGTTTATGTTTAAAATCATATTTACCGTCTAGCAAATTTTTAGTAGTTCATTTTCCATTTATCTTCGATTAAAATTACCTTTTTTCAAGAATATTGTTTTTTGTATGAAGTCTATGAACGGTGCAGTTGAAGTTCATGCCTAGGGAAAGTTCTACCCCAATAATTCCATGCCTCACCAAATCATCCTCCAAATAAGACTGCGCGTCTCTCCCTCTCTCACTACCATGTGCGTATTTAATGCATTCACACACTCTCTAGTGCGCAACACATGTACACTAGTCAGTCTCTCTCTCTCTCTCTCTCTTTCTCATTTTAAAGCTTAGAATGTTGGTATGTTTATAACTTTTATTGCACATATCTATTTTTATAAATTTTTTGATGTAGAACACATGGAGGCCCAATTCCATGATCAGTTGGACCGTGCCAAGCCTCGAAAGCCCAAATGATGTTTAGTTTCCGATTATCCGATTTGACAAAATTCGAACAAGCTTGGAATAGGTCCAAACTTGGTGGGCTGACTTATTTTCACACTCCGGTTAATACTCACCACCTTAAGTTTGTGACTGATGGTGTTTTTTGGCCTAATTCTTTCGTTCAGGGCTTCAATTTATATTTTTTTTTGCTGTTTTAAGAAAGTTTTGATTCATTAATAACTCTTAGATCGTAATTCCTTATTAGTTGGTTCTTTTTGGGAAAGTATTGTTTTTCTTTCCTGTTTTCAATTTTAGGAAAAGCACCAAATTTTGGGACTTTTTGTTTTCAGGCTTTATTTTTAGGGTTTCTAGGGTTTCGGGCCTATATAAGGGTTGTAACCAAATGTTTATGCAGTTTTTAATCAATAATATTAAGACTTTGTCTCTTTCTGTCACGACCTCGATTTTCAACATAAATAATAATCACTTTAGATAATTAAAAATCCTCACAATAATATACATCGTACCCAAAAGAGTTTTCATTCATGGCACACCAGCCCATGCCAATGCTTCTTAAACACAGAGAACGAAAAGAAAATTATATAGTTTACAATTATCCATTTGTCAAACAAAATAAGTTACGATTACACCTTTCAAGAGGTTTACAAAGATGTCAATGCAACTCTCCCATATCGACTTTCAAAAGATCTCCAACCAATACATGCACTGCACTCCGTGCTACTGTTCTGGGTTTACACCTGAAAAATGAAGGGTTGAGCAAACACGCGCCCAGTAGAGAAATCTATGCTCAAACTATATGCAAATGAGGAGAAACGTGCACCAAGAGTGAATGAATACAGCAAAATATCACAAGAAATCAGAGTCTTCCACCACGAAGGAGCACTCTATCACAAAAAAAGAATCAAGATCTTATAAGCGTATCCTCAATAACTCACACGTCAACTAGAGGTAGCTAGGAACCAACTCGAATCATTCTAATTAAACCACTGCTTGTCCTCAACCAACACTTGTCCAACACTATACAAATTTAAATTCCCGTATGATACCCATTCAGTCTCAACCTATAAGTATATATGATGATCACGCACCAACCGTAATATAAGAGCAACAATAAATGTGTACAACAAACCCAAATGAGTTAATGACAATGAATATGTCTCCCTACAGAATAATACGAACATATCACTGAATTTTCTTTTAGAGCATAATCAATTTGTCTTGTATCTCTCAAGTATTCGCCATTTTCCTTTACAATACTATTTCGGGCATTCGAGACCTCGTGCGTCCACAAGAAACCTTTCATTCGTGTCCGGGAATTTGGGACCCCGTGCGTCCACAAGAAATCTTTCATTCATGTCCGGGCATTCGGGACCCCGTGCGTCCATAAGAAACCTTTTATTCATGTCTGGGCATTCGGGACCCTGTGCGTCCACAAGAAACCTTTTATTCATGTCCGGGCATTCGGGACCCCGTGCGTCCCATTTCTGGCATCTCACCCATCGGTGGATCCGTGGCTTTCTTTGTATTGTTCCTTCGTATTCATTCATGTTAACCACTTCTCAATCCTAAATAACCACAAGTTTAACATATATCCACTCTAATACGATCATGCCAACATACCACATATGTTCTCTAAAACAGTAACGACCAACGTATACTAAGTTCATTGAATTCAACATGTTCTTATCTTCCAATGAGGGCCAAAGAATTTGAGAGATCAATGAACCATTTGAGATACCAACAATAAAGTCTAGAAGGGATTCAAAGGTGTTTATAGAATGCTTGAAGTGATCGGCGTTCAAATGAGCATGAAACGAGCAAAGTGTGTCAAAACTGCCCAGAAATCAAGGGGGTATCAATACCCCTGATGGAGGTATCAATACCTGGCCAGAATCTGGCCCAGAGGAGGATGGGGTATCAATACCCCTTTTGAGCATATCAATACCACAGATTTTCTTAGCGAATTTTCAGCCTTCGAAAGGTGAAACCCCAACAACAACCACGAATCAAACCACGATTCAAGCACACAATCAACTCATATACGCATAGAGAGAGCAAGAAATCCCTACCTCAAGCTTCCAAGGCCGAAACCCAAGATCCACAAGCGAGCCCTAGCCTTCAAACTCGAAACCCACCGCGAAACTCTTCCTCCGAGCTCCACCCACGCCATCCACGAGCTTGAAATCACATCTAGAGGTTGGAATGGAGGTTGATTGCCATGGGTTTTAAGCTTTGGGGAGAAGTTTCAAGAGAGAAGGTGAGAGAGAGGAGTGATGGTCGGATGAGAGAGGGAGAGAGAGGGAGCCGAGAGGTAGAGAGAGAGAGATAAGGGGAGCTTTAATCCCCTACAACACCCACACACCCCTTTTATACTAGCACCCAAACCAATTACACTCACACTCCCTCAAATAACAATCCTATCATTTGAGCCTCAAATCAAATAAACTCACAAATTTCTCATTTATTCAATATCTTAGCATTCATAAAACCCTTAAACCATTTTCTGAAAATTACGGGTCTCTACACTTTCTCTCGTGCACTCGAGTTTATTATTCGTTCGATTAGTACGCAACTATAATCTCTCTTGTTATTTATGAGGCATCAATTTTATATTTGAAATCTAGCTGCAGTGATCTATCTAATGAGACCAATATTAAATATAAATTATGTAAAAATAGATTTTCTTAATGTCTGTTTTACTGTAGTTGTGACTGACTTTTATATTGCGAACGTTTTGTATTTTATATTGTTAATTGTGTATGTACAAATGTTTATTGTCTATTCTAAACTCTGTTAATTTTTGTTGCATGTAATGATAAAATGTTAACTTTTGTGTAAATTGACAAATAACAATAAAAGACTATTTAAGATTATATTAAGGAATAGGGTTGGGCTAGTTAAGATGTCTTACACTCTGTTGTGTCCTACTAGTGAAGATGGGCTCACTTAGTGAAGGGAATTCCCAATAGTATTTCTATTTGACATATTTACTTACTGTATTGATACTGCAGTTCAACAGAAACACATGTATAATATTGATTTTTCTTGAAAATTATATTTTAACATAAACGTTTGTTCCTAAACTTTTTGAAAGAAAAACTGCAATGATACATGCACAACTTTAGAACACCATTTCCGTTGGATGCATCATCATGTTTCAGAATGATGAAAAATTCTAGACATAACTGTTCCTAGACTTGTTGAAAGAAAAATCACAGTTAATTAAGGACAATGAGCTAACATGTTTCATCATCATTAAAGGGCTGATCATACCCCAAATTTTTATTCTTCATTTTCCACTTTCTCTGTTTCTTCCCAATTGAAACATACTTTAAGAAAAATCAAGATACAAAATCCTACTGTACGACCATACTATTTACGGAGCAAATACTATACAAAAAACAAGGAATATATATAATGAAGAAGATTAATCATCCATTGATGCTCTTAGCACAATATACTTAAACACCAGTACCAAAATGCTAGATTTGGCTACAGATCGAAGAACACAAGAGAGAGCCTAGTATAACCTACAAGATAGAGAGGAAGAAAGCTTTACCCGAATTCTTCGTATTTTCCATTCTTCGGGAAGCGAGCAAGCCATTTACTGATGAAATATATCATGATCTAGTTTCAACGAAAACAATTGATTCTAATTTCAAGCACAATGGACAGAGGAGGAGTGTCGAGATTCATGCAATCAATCATTGTAGGTTCCATAAAATGGAGGAGAGATGATCAGATTTGTGAGATGGATCATTGTGGTTTCTAGTAAAAGGAGGAGGGGAGATGATATTCAGGTCATGGGAGATTGATTTATGGTTTTGTAACATGAGAATAGGTAAGATTTATATTTAGTTGTGAATGAAGCAAGGATGTGTATGTATACATGTGTGTGTATGCGTAGTTTTTATTTTTTTATGTTCTTTTGTACGTAATGTCATCTTTTATATAATTAAAAGTTGAGAGGCTGAGGGATATGTCTAGTTTTGCGAGTAGCAACCCTAGAAGAGTTTTGGTCTCTTCAAAACTCTCTCAATGCATTTCTTTTCTTGTTGCATTGATTTCATTTCTTACTTTTATGACAGTGAAATTTTCTTTGCTGATTAAAAAAATGGTAGGAAAACAAAAAGGTACAAAGTCAAGTTAAAATACAAGACAATCCAAGATACTTAATATAACATTCTTCCATATCCATTCATAAAGCAATCCAAGACAACTTATCAAAAAGAAAAACAATCCAAGACAATCCAAGATAGTTACAAGATGCTTCCGCACTCCAATGAGTGCAGTTCAAATGCAGTGCAACAAACATAAATAAGACCCCGTCAGACGCAAAAAAATAAAATTTAGTCAATATCCATGAAGAATTTAAGATGCTCGTTTGATTCTCGTCATCCTTCTTGCAAAAACCTTCAACCGACACCGTTCGATGTCTACCATTCTTCGCCAAAAACGCCTTTCCCTCATTGTCATTTTTGACAAAATAATCAAATGCCCTCAGCAATTAATGTCAATCCATTGAAGTCCCTCATTTTCATGACTTCTTTGTACAATAATGTGACATTAAGTCGATTGTCGTTAATTTCTGTAAGGCTTTGAGCGATTTTCCCAACTTGTACGGAACTTGGAGAAATTATGAACATCTTGGTCGGGAATCAATTCCTTCGGATGAAACTCCACTTTAGGGACCGGTTGGTTTTCTCAAATTTCTCTTGTAATATCTCTTCTGGAGTAGTGGAATGTTTAATTGAGTCTGATTCAGCAATCTTCTCCTCAACTTTGACAGCAACAGAAGCCTTTGCTATATCTGGGCTTTTGGCCTTTTGGATTTTGTGCTTATTGTTTATATGGGTGTTTTGGGCCCTTAGGTGTTGCATTGGACTCGCCCTTTGCTTTGTTTCCAACTTTTGGTTGGAAACTTTCCCCCTCCCCCCTTAATAAAATTTGCTTCGCCGTTAAAAAAAAAAAAAAAAAAACCAGAAGCCTTTGCAGATTGCCAAACAAACAACGAAACAAAAAACAACGGAATAGTTAGGAAGATTATATGAATAATTGGTCATCATGTATAAATAAAATGCATTGCTAAAAATTTCTTGAAGCAGAGAAACGTCCGATCATTGTCCCAATAGGTATTGAGACCTCGACTTGAACTATAGAGAATGGCTTTCTGAAGTATATAAAGAAAAACAACAATGATATATGCACAACTTTAAAATACATTTTCGGACACAACTTTGTCCGGTACCGTTGGATGCACTTGGACTCACATGCATCTAAGTATCCAACGGTTCTGAACATAGTTGTATTCGAAGTTGTGTTTTGGAGTTTTGCTCCAAGACTTTTCAGAAAAAAAAAAAAAAACACCAACGATGCATGCACAACTTTAGAACACAATTCCTGTTGGATGCATCATGTTTTAGGATGATTGAAAAATTCCGAACACAATTGTTCCTAGACTTTTTGAAACGTATTATCAGAAAAATCAAAATACAAAATCCTAGTGAACGACAACACTATTTGGGAGCTGATAATGCCAAAACCCAAATTAATTGTTCCCGCCAAAACATTAATTGCACCTTTTGTTGAATGACTTAGTTGCCCTCCTCTAGTACCCACCACAACTTTTCATCATAATTCGATTTTTACAAATCTGCTCCTTGAAATCCCTTGGAGTACTTAATGGGTTCGATCTCCTCTTTTAAAACACATCGGAGCTTCAACATTTTGCTCGAGAGCTCGGCTTGGCATTCCAAAAATCTACTGTTCTATATTTTAATCACTCAAGATAATGTGGCTTTAACTAGTTCTCTAATTGAGTATTTGGTTTCCAGATTGAAACCGAAAGCTAATACTCTGATATATAATTTTTACAAATCTGATAAGGAATAACAAGGAATGAAAGCAAAGTCACGAGTTACAATACATATAGAAGTAGGGAATAGGGATTTACCTTCGAATTCCTGATGACAACATCAATGGTGTGCTGGTACAACATAAAGAAGCTAGTTGGATTATGTCTTCAGTTTCATGATGGCATCAATAGCGTAATGAACACAAATGACAACCAGCGAATCAGCATAATACAGGAAAAAGATGACCACGGCAACTACAAGCACAACCAAGTGTCAGATAGAATGCATATAGAACAACAATCATTAGTATTTTCTGTGCTTTCAAGCGGAATCCTGTAGGACTTGGGGATGGAGCCAACCCAGTCTCCTTTATTTCCTTGAGCTTGCAGGCATCAAATGGTGTTACATTGTAACTTTTTTCATCTAGAAGAGAGGTCACACCCTCATGCATGCATCCCATAATTTGCATGGGTTCCGTTTTAGTCATTGCCATAATTTGCATTGCAAGCACAGCCCTTTTCAGCCAATTTAGTGAATGCACGTATAGGACATATGAATAGGGCAAGAAGCCATTAGGAAATTGGGAAAGTGATTTTAGCTATGTCTCTTGCAAAAAGGTTGAACAAAGAGGGGATAGAGAATTTTGCTGTCATGATTACTCCTAAGATATTCCATCATTATGATGAGAGTTTTCAGGCAAATTTCTCAGTCAATTAGGACTTTAGTGTACTAAGGAAGCATAGTTGAATTTGTACCGTTCAAAGGCTGCGCTAACTGCTTCATTTCTTGGTGCAATGCCAAAGGTTGTGGTATGTAAAGCATGATGGAAAGAAAAAACCAAATGGTATTTTCGTCGTTGGATGCTTCTTTCTCCATTTTCGGAAAATTTCCCCCCTCCTTCGTGAAGATGATGTATACAATTCTATCATCCTTTGTAAAATCCGCTACCAGCATCAAGATGCCAAATGAGTTCCATTTGCCCTCTTAGGCACAAATTTTCCTGAAGTGGAGAAACCTCCAATCATTGTCCCAATAGGTATTAATTAGACCTCGACTCGAACTACTGAGAATGGCTTTTCGAAGCATATAAAGAAAAACATTGTTCAATGATATATGCAGAACTTTAAAACAAATTTTGGCCACAACTTAACCGTTGGATGCACTTGGACCCACATGCATCTAAGAAACCTCCAATCGTTGTCCAACAGTAATATATGATATATGCACAATTTTAAAACACATTTCTGGACACAACTTTGTCCGGAACCATTGAATCGATGTTATTGGACCCACATGGATCTAAGTATCCGAGAATGGCATTCCCAATCGGTATTAAGACCTCGACTCAAACTACAGAGAATGGCTTTCTGAAGCATATAAAGATAAACAACAATCATATATATGCACAACTGTTAAACACATTTTCGGACACAACATTGTCCGGAACCATTGGATGCACTTGGACCCACATGCATCTAAGTATCCGACGGTTCTGAACACAATTCTTTCCAAAGATGTGTTTTGGAGATGTGTTCTTGGACTTTTTGAAATAAAAACAACAATGATACATGCACGACTTTAGAACATAATTCCCATTGGATGCATCATCATGTTTCACAGTTTCAGGATGATGAAAAATTCCGGACACAACTAATCCTAGACTTTTTGAAAGAAAAATCACTGTTAATTCCCAGGAGAATGGAGAACATGTTTGCATCATCATTAAAGGGGTCATACCCAAAAACTTTAATCTACATTTCCACTCTCTCCGTTAATTTCTTTCCAATTGAAACATATTTTCAGAAAAATAAAAAATACATAATCCTACCATATGACTGATAAGCCCGTGATAGTGTAAATAACCGGGCTTATCTCGCTCATTTTTGCCACGCTCACGCGCATAATTCCTTGTTTTTGATTGATATTGCGCGAAAGGTGTGTTTTTGGTGATTACAGGTTTTTCTCGTCAATAAGGCTTGATTAAAGCCAAGTTTCGCTCCAACAACGTCCGTTGATCCGAGGGCTCCAATCGGAGCGATTCCGGAGCGTGGGGATTGCCGTGGAACCCCGGAACCAAGCCTGCAATGAGCTGCTGATAGAAGGCTGGCAGAATACAATGTCTACCGGTAGACATTCAATGTCTACCGGTTCAATCCCAGATCAGTGAAGCCACTATCCTGCACCAATTTGACATCGTCCAATGTCTACCGGTAGAGTTCAATGTCTACCGGTAGAAATCCAGTTAAAGCAGATCCAGTTCTTGCCACGTAGCCGTTCTACCGGTAGATGGCAATGTCTACCGGTAGACATTCCCCAGGTTCTGCAGATTTTTATTTTCTTTTTCTTTTTCTTTTGTAACTAAAAAGGGGTACTATAAAAGCCCCCTTTTCACGTTTTTTAGGGCATCTTGGATCATTTTAAGCTAGCTCTTTCTCTCTCTACCTCCCTCTCTTCTCCAACTCTCAATTCCTCATTAATGGAGCATTGATTGGTGGGTTTAGGGGTGGTTGAACTTCATTAAAGTTGTAAGTAACCTTGAGTTCTTCCTTAATCAAGTGTTTGTTTCTAATTTGAGCATGATTTCGTTTTTACCCTCTCTTACCCTTGTTTATCTCACTTCCCCTTTGATTATGGTTGAGTAGTGTAGCAAGATTAGGTTATGGGATGATTAACGTCCCGTAACCAAGAGTATTCCTTGTTCTTCTCTCTCTAAAATCAATTTTCAAAGAGTAAACATGATTTAGGGCATTTTTACGTAGCAAAGCTTGGAGATGTTAACCCCTTTGATCATTTGTAGGCAAGGGTTTCGATTCCTTGCCACACGTGATGCTTAGGGCTATGTCTTTCCGAGCGTTTGTCAAAATGTTCCCGAACCCTTAATCTGTTTACCAGTCATTTCGCAAGAGAGGAACAAGGGTGCTCTTGAGTTATGGGTGTTAGTTATCCTTTAACCTAATCTTTAGTTAATCTCCATTTAAAAAGCCGTAGTTAGGTTAAGTAGCCTTCTTCCCAAAATCAGTCAGTTGGCCGCCTCAACGCCGAATCTGGTTGGCGGCCCTAACGCTAAAACTTTCGACATTCGCTAATCTCCGAAGTTAACTATATGGACGCGCTCCCTGTGGAATCGATCCCGGACTTCCGGGTTTTATTATGCGTTCAACCGACCTAACCCTACGCTTGGGGTTTTCTTATTGCAACACACATTAAGGTCGCAAGCATTTTTGGCGCCGTTGCCGGGGAGCGCTTTCTATTATTATAGCTTATTGGAGGTTCGCCAAACCACTGTAAGTATCTCGCTTAACTTTTGCTTTGCGTAGTTTATGCTTAAACTGGTGGATACCTCTAACCTGAGCGTGTCTCTAACCTGAGGTTTAACGAAGCTAGTGTAAGTATAAATTGCCTTTTTACTTTCTTTGCATACTTTTTGAGGCGGCGGCATAGCCCCTCATTGATTGTTGTTGTTAGGAGGCGGCGGCATAGCCCCTCTTGTCTGCTTAGTTTTGTTTTGTCAACTGTTGTTTCTCTGGGAAGGATTCTAAGTGTATGCGCGGTGGTCACCGGGGAGCCTTTCGGAGTCCTAAATCTAGAAGGCTTCACCGGTCCTTTTCTCCTCCTCGTCCCAAAACCCCTCGTCGGGTTAGGGCAAGGACACCACCACCCGTTAGAACTCCTTTTGTAATAAGATCCCCTCCGAGAGAAACAATGGCAGGCAATGGTGCTGGAGGCAACCCAGGTGCGGCTGAAAGAACTATGAGTGATTATCTTAATCCGGCACGTACTACGCCGGCTCCTACCATAGTTCTTCCGGCCGCGACTGAGGCGAATAATTTTACGGTGAAAATGCATCACCTAAACTCGATGCCTTCATTTTACGGAAAAGATAAGGAATGCCCGTACACGCATATGCGGGCATTCGAGGAAATGGTCTCGACAATAGTTTCTACGCCTGCCCAGTTGGAGTCGGCAAAACTTAAACTTTTCCCGTTTTCTGTCAAGGACAAAGCCAAACTCTGGTTGAATAACATGAGGCCCCAATCTTTGGCGAATTGGGCAGATTTATCAAAGGCTTTCTACAAAAAATTCTTTCCTCCTCATCTCACGAAAGAGCTTATAAATCAAATCCAAACTTTTAAGCAGAAGGAGGGGGAATCGTTTTATCAGTATTGGGAAAGGTTTAAGGATTTGCTTAACTCCATTCCCCACCATGGCTTCGAACCCTTTCAAAAAGTTGAAATTTTACTAAAGGGGTGCTTTCCGAGCACGAGACTCCTTATGGATAGCATGGTCGAGGGTGGAGTTATGGCCAAAACTCCTAGTGCCGCGTGGGACTATTTCGAAGAGTTGGCGGAGAAAACGCAATCCTGGGATTGCTCGGAACCTTCTGAGAGAAATATGCTTAATCCGGGATCGAGCAATCCCGGAAAATTCCAACTCAATGAACAACATGACCTTGCACACAAAGTCGCCCAGCTCTCCCGCCAAATCGAAAATTTACAACTTAATAAAGTGGCGGGGGTGGCTTCGGTGGGCAAGGTGGAAGAATTTTGTTTTATCTGTGATGTTTCAGGGCACGCCACGGGAGATTGCCAAATGCTCCCTGCCGTCAAAGATATTCTCCAAGGAGCGGGTCCGGTGGAGGTCAATGCCGTTAATCAACGGCTTGACCCTTATTCTTCAACATATAATGCGGCATGGAAGTTTCATCCAAATTTTCGATGGACTGACCCGCAACCTCCCGGACCTCAACAAGTCCCCCAAATTCCACAACATCAACAACCACAACAACAAGCATTCCGGCCTCCCCAATCTCAGGGAGCGCCAAGGTTTCCCCAACATCAACAACCCCCGGGGTTTGCACCGCCGGGACATCCTCAAGGGCCAATGCCAAATCAATTCCAACCCCCCAAGCGTTCTTGGGAGGATATCATGTCTTCTTTCGTCCAAAGTCAAGCAACGCTCAATGACCAAACCACTCAAGCATTGGGGGAGATCAACAAACAAATGGTCAAGTTGAATAACACGGTGGGGTTGCTTCAACAAGAGAGGGGGAAACTTCCAACTCAAACCCAAGCAAATCCGCAAGGACAACATTTTGTGGGAAGCTCTTCGGTGCCTAGTCTCGAGCAAGCAAAGTCCATTACAACATTGCGGAGTGGCAAGGAAGTTGACAAGACCATTCTTCCCAAACCTATCAAGCCGCGGGTTACACCCGTTGTAGTGCAAACGTCGGATGCTTCTATTGCCTCACCAACCTCGGAGCCTTCTCCCGTTGGTGAGCAACCGGCAAAAGCTCAAGAGGAAGAATCAAAGGCCCCCGTTTCCCAAATTCCGGCCCCGTTTCCCCAAAGGTTGAAAGTTCCGGCCCATGCCAATACGAACTCCGAGATTTATGAGTTGTTTAAACAAGTGCGGATTAATATCCCGTTGGTGGATGCGGTCAAGCAAATCCCTATCTATGCCAAATTTCTCAAGGACTTATGCACTCAAAAGCGTAAGTTGAACGTTCACAAGAGGGTATTGCTGACGGAGCAAGTGAGTTCGATCATTCAAACCAACGTGGCTCCAAAGTATAAAGATCCGGGGTGTCCAACCATCTCCATCACTATCGGGGGTACAAAGATTGAAAAAGCTCTACTTGACTTGGGGGCGAGTGTGAACTTACTCCCGTACTCCGTGTATGAGCAACTTGGATTGGGGGAAATGAGACCAACGGCGGTTACCCTTCAATTGGCCGATAGGAGTATTCGTGTTCCGAGGGGGATGGTGGAGGATGTGCTTGTGCAAGTGGATAATTTTATTTACCCCGTGGACTTTGTGGTCTTGGATACTTGTCCGGTGCCCTCATCTCAAGCAGCAACATCGACCCCGGTTATTCTTGGGCGTCCATTCTTGGCCACTTCCGACGCCGTTATCCATTGCCGAAGCGGCTTGCTCAACCTCACTTTCGGTAACATGAAGATGGAAGTGAATGTATTTAATATCGGGAGCCAAATGGGCGACGACGAGTGTGTGCACGAGGTCAACCTTATTGATTCTTTGGTCCAAGAGCACGTCAATACTTTCTTATACAAGGATCCGTTGGAACTATGCCTTACCGCCGAAGAGGCGACATTTCTAGACTCACCGGAGGTGGAGTACTTGTATTCTGTGCTGGACGTGGAGGAGGTATGTGGAACGGAACTTTGGACTCCAAAATTTGACGAGTTACCACCTTTATCGAGCAAGACTCTCCCTTCAAACGTGCAATTTCCGAAATTGGAGTTGAAAGTCTTGCCCGATACTCTCAAGTATGCTTTTCTTGGGCCCGATGAAACATTCCCCGTTGTGATTTCTTCTTCTTTGGATGTGCACCAAGAATCTCAACTCTTGGAATTATTGAAGCAGCATACAAAGGCTATTGGGTGGTCGATTGCCGATATCAAAGGGATTGATCCTTCGCGATGCACTCACCATATTTATCTCGAGGATGATATCAAGCCTTCCCGCCAACCCCAACGCCGCTTAAATCCGATTATGAAAGAAGTGGTCAAAGCCGAGGTCTTGAAGTTGTTGGATGTGGGAATCATCTATCCTATCGCCGATAGCAAATGGGTAAGCCCGATACAAGTTGTCCCTAAGAAATCCGGAATCACGGTGGTGGCAAATGCCGACAATGAACTTGTTCCAACTCGAGTCACTACCGGTTGGCGTGTTTGCATTGACTATCGGAAACTCAACTCATGCACTCGTAAGGATCATTTTCCCCTCCCATTCATTGATCAAATCCTAGAGCGCGTTGCCGGTCATGCGTTCTATTGCTTCCTCGATGGTTATTCGGGATATAACCAAATTGCAGTTTCATTGGCCGATCAAGAGAAGACTACTTTCACTTGCCCCTACGGGACGTTTGCTTATCGGAGGATGCCATTTGGGTTATGCAATGCTCCGGGTACCTTCTCACGATGTGTTTTGGGGATATTTAGCGATATGGTGGAGCGCATTGTCGAGGTATTCATGGATGACTTCTCGGTCTTCGGGGACTCTTTTGGTGAGTGCTTATTGAATTTGGGGAAAGTCTTGGAAAGATGCGAGGAAACGAATCTGGTGCTGAATTGGGAAAAATGCCATTTCATGGTTGCTCATGGCATTGTATTGGGTCATATCGTATCGAAAAAAGGGATCGAGGTGGACAAGGCAAAAATTGACTTGATTGCAAAGCTTCCAACGCCTAAGTGTGTGAAGGACATCCGTTCCTTTTTAGGCCATGCTGGATTTTACCGGCGGTTCATAAAGGACTTCAGCGCGATCTCGCGGCCGTTGTGTCATCTCCTCTCTAAAGATGCTCTTTTTGAATGGACCGAGGCTTGCGAGGAAGCTTTTCAGAAATTGAAGTCTAGCCTTACTTCTCCCCCCATCGTGCGAACTCCGGATTGGGATCTTCCATTTGAATTGATGTGTGACGCAAGTGATTATGCTGTGGGGGCCGTTCTCGGACAAAGGAAGGATAAGCATCCTTATGTCATTTCTTATGCGAGCAAGACTCTCAATGAAGCTCAAATGAATTATTCCACCACTGAAAAGGAGTTGCTTGCAGTCGTCTTCGCTTTGGACAAATTCCGATCATACTTGGTCGGGACTCCTATCACGGTCTTTACCGATCATGCGGCCCTCAAGTATCTTTTCGCAAAGCAAGATTCAAAGGCTCGGCTAATCCGTTGGATTTTGTTACTTCAAGAATTCAACATCACTATCAAGGATAAGAAGGGAGTTGAGAACGTTGTAGCCGATCACTTGTCACGGCTTGAATTTGATGATCAAACGGCCAATCTCCCCATAGCCGACACATTTCCCGATGAGCAACTGCTTGCCATTTCTTCGAGCCCTTGGTATGCCGATATCGTCAATTACCTCGTCACGGGGCAACTACCGGGCCATTGGAGCGCACAGGATAGGAGGCGTTTTCACGTTGAGGTGAAAAGATTCTTCTTTGATGACCCTTATCTGTTCAAATTTTGTGAGGATCTTATCATCCGACGGTGTGTTCCTGAAGAGGATCAACAAGGAATTCTAAACTTTTGCCATTCCAAAGAGTGCGGTGGCCATTTCTCTCACACTAAGACCGTCGCCAAGGTGCTCCAATGCGGTTTTTATTGGCCTACACTCCATAAGGATGCTTATGTTTTTTGCCGGACGTGTGAAGCTTGCCAGAAATTAGGTGCGGTGACTCGGAGGAACATGATGCCCCTCACCAATATCCTTATTGTTGAAGTGTTTGATTGCTGGGGGATCGATTTCATGGGGCCGTTCCCGGTGTCTGATGGCTTTCTATACATCCTCCTTGCGGTGGATTACGTTTCAAAATGGGTGGAGGCCATCCCAACCAAGACAAGCGATCACAAGGTGGTGCTTGCATTTCTCAAGGAGAACATCTTGTCGAGATTCGGGACCCCGAAGGCCATCATTAGCGATCAAGGCTCTCACTTCTGTAATCGGCCGTTCCAAGCGCTCATGGCAAAGTATGGGATCACTCACAAGGTGTCCACCGCATACCATCCTCAGTGCAATGGCCAAGCCGAGCTTGCAAACCGGGAGGTAAAACACATTCTCGAAAAAACCGTTAACCCAAATCGCAAGGATTGGTCACAACGTTTGACCGATGCCTTGTGGGCGTATCGTACCGCGTACAAGACCGTTTTAGGCGCTTCGCCATATCGGCTTGTATACGGTAAGGCATGCCATCTTCCCGTCGAGTTGGAGTATAAGGCCTATTGGGCCATAAAAGCTTTAAATTTTCGATTGCCCGTCGCCGGCGCACATCGTAAGCTCCAACTCAATGAATTGGAAGAGATACGGCGGGATGCATATGATAATACGGACATTTACAAATCAAAAGTGAAGGATTTCCATGATAAAAACATCCAACGGAAGAATTTTGAAGTGGGTCAAAAGGTTCTTCTTTACAATTCAAAACTTCACATTTTTCCGGAAAAATTGCGGTCTCGTTGGGTTGGTCCTTACATTGTTCAAACCGTTTTCCCTCATGGGGCAATCGAAGTGGTAAACCCTTCTAATGGAAATGTTTTTAAGGTGAACGGCCAACGGCTTAAGCCGTTTTTGGAGAAGTTTGAAAATGAGGAGAAAACGGAGGATTTGGTAGCTCCGGTGTATGTAGATGATCCTTTGGTCTAAATTGTTCTAAAAATGTTTCCACGGGGAGCTTTTGCGTACTTCTGGACTTAATTGTTTGGAAGGCCCGGCCTCTTCGGGGGTACCCATCATTGACTTGGGTTTATAGCTTCGCACGCCGCTATTCAAATAAGTCGTGTACCCAGCTCCGGTTCGTAAGGGCAAATCTTTTGTGGTCCGGTATAGCCACCTGTGTTTCGCCTAGGGTGTTGTCTCTTTTGCTTTGCGACACCGTAAGCGAAACATGGGGAGAAAAGTAGTACCCGTTTAATCACGTGACGATTCGGTGGTTTATTAACTTGTACATAATAATTTTTGTGCCGGGCTATCGCGAGCCGGCGGTACTAATGTCTTTTGTCGCCCAATTCGTTGGTTCTTAAGCCTGATTGCAGGAATGAGCTGTGGAAGCTTTGCTACGGACGGTGACAATGGCGCAAAATCCTCCAACTTGGTCGAGGTATCGGGTGGTTGACATTCCACCCCGTCGGTACATTCTTTTGCCCCTCTCCCTTTTTTACGTCTTTGTGCATCGAGGGCGTTGCTCATTTCAAGTTGGGGGGGGAGTTTACTTTTATGCTCATGTTTTCGTTTTTGCGTAGTTTTTTTAAAATTTTTGCGATATCTTCCCTTGTATGGAGTTACTTAGCATATGCTCAGTCGGCGTTCGTAAGTAGCGAGGGTTCGGTGTGTATACACCATTGAAAATTTGTGCAACTCATCCCGAATGCATATACATGAACCGTGTGTATCATATTTTCAAAGTGCATTTGAGTCGGTTGAGCTTTCAGAGTGGATATTCATTTTGTTGTATCCCATGTGTCTTTGCTTTTCGTACCTGTAGTTTAGGCCTTTTGCTTCTCTTGTACATACTTAGGTAATTTTTGATTCCGGTCATGCATTGCAAACGAGGCTAAGGTTTGTTTGAAAAAATGATACAAGGCATTGTTTTTTTTGTGATTAAACCACATTTTATCACCCTCGATCCTTGTTTGAGCTGTGTCCAAACCCAATTCCTTGTTAAACTTAGGATACCGGTGTGGTGGAGGATGGTCGGGGCTGTGATTTTGGGGTGAAAGTTTAACTGGTGTGGATTTTGGAAGTTGGGAAGTGTTCTGAATAAAAGCTGCAGACTTCAGTTTTTTTGGAATGTCTACCGGTAGACATTAAATGTCTACCGGTTCAATTCGAGATCAGAGGAGCCATCAGTTGGGCAAGTTTCAATGTCTACCGGTAGACATTGAATACCTACCGGTAGGTCGCGTAAGACCGAGAACAGTTTAAAAGGCCCGTCGGTTCATATTTTGGTCCCATCTCCTTATTTTAAAACTGCTCTCTCTCTCTAACCCTTCCAAAACCCACGAAACCCTACCCTCTCCCTCTCCACCACCGTACCTCACCCAAACCATCCATCAAATTCCTTCGAATCTCTCAAGATCCTTCAAGTTCCAACCCTCAATTGCAGAGAACAACCACTGGTCTCACAGAAACAAGCCGAGATCACCCACCTCTTCCTCTGAAACCCCAGGTAACTCTCGTCTCTCTCTGTCTACTCCCTTATTCGAAACCCTACCCCTCTTTCCTCCAATCGAACCAGAAAATCCCATCCGTTACCCCTCTCTACAGTTTCAATCCCCAAAACCCAAATCATCCCCAAACCCTAGGTCCGAAATTCTGCTGCACCATGTCAACCGCAATGCGAACATACGATCGGTCTAAGGCTGAGGGGGGAAGGAAAGTAATCAATTTGTCAACAAGGAAGAGGGGCGAGGGCTCCTCCAATGATCAGAATGAGGAGCGGAGGAAGAAGAGAAGAGAGGAGGGAGAGAGGAAGAAGCACATGCAGTGGGTGGACACACTCCAAGGGCGGAAAGTAACGTGCGAGCGACAAGTTTGCGAGCACAGCTTGGCCGAGAATGCCTACATTCAAATCATCAGGGACAAAGGTATGCAGCACTTTTTCAAGAAAGTAGAGGGGTATGTTAAAAATTGGGTCGTAGACTTCTTTTCTCGTATGAAGTACGATATTGCTAATGCTAGTATTGAGACCACTGTGGGTGGGATTGACATAGTAGTGACCCCCGATGTTATTGCTGAATACCTGGGCTATACTAGGCCGGAGGAGGAAACCATCACCTTTCCTCGGCCTGGTGGGGAGTTGATGGATATGGGCGTGATTTACCCTGTGGTTTTTGAGGATGGGATGCGTTCCGAGATAGGGGGTGATTTAAAGGACGAATACAGGACCATGAATAAGGTCCTGCACTACAACCTGTTCCCCCGCGGGATGGAGAAAACCCCGTATGAGCATGAACTGGAGTTGCTCTACGTGTTCATGAATCCAAATGAGACCATGGACTTTGCCCTATGGATTTTCGACCAGCTCGTCCAATTCAAGCATGAATACAGAAAAGGCTTGAACTTCCCCTTTCCCGCCATGATCACCCAGCTGTGCTTAGCCAATGGCCTCACCCTGGAAAACCAAAGGCTTGACCCTAGCTCTCCGGGCATCATCAATGCCACTTCGGAAAATAAGAGCCGGACAAATGTTTCGAAAATGAGGGAGGCCCGTGCCCAAGCCCAAGCCCAAGCTCAAGCCCAAGGGGATCCTCAGGCTGATCCGTCCAATGTGCCTTCTAGCTCTGCCCCGAAGAAGAAAGGGTCAACGTTGAAAAGGCTTTTGTGTCAGCTTTTGTGCCGAACGGCGGAGGTTCAGGAGGACCAAAGGAGGGCAGACCACAAAGCAAGCTTCTATTATGAGCAGATGGCTGAGCAGTCGGGGAGGAGATATGAACCCCCTGCAGAGTTCACAACGGACAGGGCTATTGGTGAGCACCGTAGCCCTGATTACTCGGAGGATGAGCTCAATGAGGATGAAATCAGGGAGGTGGAGCAGCAGTATGATCCAGGGATGTTCGAGCGTGCTTTTGGCCCTGGAGCTCAGTGATTGGGATTGTGTTGGTGGTAGTATGTGGTAGTGGTGGATTTTGGAGTAACTCTTGTTTTTATTTATCGAGTCGGTGGTAGAGTCTTGTTTTTGCTTATCGAGTCTGTTTTAATTTTCTGTCTTTAGTTTTGTTGTGTCGAACTGAAGGTTTTAATTGGGGGTATTCGTATTTTTGTGGTTCCGGTCATGGGGTAGTATACCGAGCTAGCATAGACCGGTAACCATGTTGCTTATCCTTTTTCCTGTGACGAACCGAGCTCATTACAAGCCCAAAAGTCCTTAGTTGATGTCAAGTACACTGGTGCCTCTTTGAAATACTTTTCGGAATCTTTTTATTACTGTTAGTTATGTCTGTTCTGCATTTCGTTGTTTTTTTTTCTTCTTGAGCTTTCCTTTGACTGCTAGCGTAACTGTTTGGGCCCTGTTTCGCTTTAGCCTTTTGTTTCTAAGCATGGGATGCGTTTGCTTTGTTTGAGGGTTGTAATTATTTTGGAGTGTTACCCTTGTGAGGACTGGAATCAAACTCGCTTTGCTCAGCTTACTCACGTGTTTCACTTGCATAAGTCTGCTAGATATAGTTCATGGCATGTTAATTGGGATGAGTTGTTGCACTGTCGGATGAAGTTTATTGTAACCTTTGCTCTTTTGAAACTCCGAGCATATGTTTCGTACCTCTTGTTTTAGGGAAGATTCAGTAATTGGCCTTTCTGCGCATCGTTTGCTAGGGACTAGCAAAATCTAAGTAGGGGGGTGTGATAAGCCCGTGATAGTGTAAATAACCGGGCTTATCTCGCTCATTTTTGCCACGCTCACGCGCATAATTCCTTGTTTTTGATTGATATTGCGCGAAAGGTGCGTTTTTGGTGATTACAGGTTTTTCTTGTGAATAAGGCTTGATTTAAGCCAAGTCTCGCTCCAACAAACGTTCGGTGATCCGAAGGCTCCAATCGGAGCGACTCCGGAGCTTAGGGATTGTTGTGGAACCCCGGAACCAAGCCTGCGATGAGCTGCTGATAGAGGACTGGCAGAACTTAATGTCTACCGGTAGACATTCAATGTCTACCGGTTCAATTCCAGACCAGTGAGGCCATCATTCTGCACCAATTTGAATCAGCCAATGTCTACCGGTAGGGATCAATGTCTACCGGTAGAGATTCAGTCAAAGCAGATCCAGTTCTTGCCACGTAGCCGTTCTACCGGTAGATGGCAATGTCTACCGGTAGACATTCCCCAGTTTCTGCAGATTTTTATTTTCTTTTTCTTTTTCTTTTGTAACTAAAAAGGGGTACTATAAAAGCCCCCTTTTCACGTTTTTTAGGGCATCTGGGATCATTTTAAGCTAGCTCTTTCTCTCTCTACCTCCCTCTCTTCTCCAACTCTCAATTCCTCATTAATGGAGCATTGATTGGTGGGTTTAGGGGTGGTTGAACTTCATTAAAGTTGTAAGTAACCTTGAGTTCTTCCTTAATCAAGTGTTTGTTTCTAATTTGAGCATGATTTCGTTTTTACCCTCTCTTACCCTTGTTTATCTCACTTCCCCTTTGATTATGGTTGAGTAGTGTAGCAAGATTAGGTTATGGGATGATTAACGTCCCGTAACCAAGAGTATTCCTTGTTCTTCTCTCTCTAAAATCAATTTTCAAAGAGTAAACATGATTTAGGGCATTTTTACGTAGCAAAGCTTGGAGATGTTAACCCCTTTGATCATTTGTAGGCAAGGGTTTCGATTCCTTGCCACACGTGATGCTTAGGGCTATGTCTTTCCGAGCGTTTGTCAAAATGTTCCCGAACCCCTAATCTGTTTACCAGTCATTTCGCAAGAGAGGAACAAGGGTGCTCTTGAGTTATGGGTGTTAGTTATCCTTTAACCTAATCTTTAGTTAATCTCCATTTAAAAAGCCGTAGTTAGGTTAAGTAGCCTTCTTCCCAAAATCAGTCAGTTGGCCGCCTCAACGCCGAATCTGGTTGGCGGCCCTAACGCTAAAACTTTCGACATTCGCTAATCTCCGAAGTTAACTATATGGACGCGCTCCCTGTGGAATCGATCCCGGACTTCCGGGTTTTATTATGCGTTCAACCGACCTAACCCTACGCTTGGGGTTTTCTTATTGCAACACACATTAAGGTCGCAAGCAATGACATACTTAAACACTGGTTCCAAATACTTGATTTGGCTATAGAACAGAAGAGAGACACTAGTTTGCCTACAAAACAGAGAGGAAGAAGGTTTACTTGAATTCGTCGTATTTTTTGTTCTTCAAGAAGTGAGCGAGTCAATTACCAATGAAGTATGTCATGACCTAGCTCCAACGACAATTTATTATATTCTAATTTCAAGCACAATGGATGGAGGGGAGGAGGAGAGTCGACATTCACGTAATCAATTATATTAAAAGAAATCTTGATGGTGCTAGACGTCTCATTATTTAGGAGTATTTGGGTGTACTTTTCGTTTATTTACCTTGTCTTTGTTTATCTTTGTAGGGTTGGGATGAACTTTCTGGTTCTCCCTTCCCTTTTACTCGATGTACCCTTTTCGAGTTTAATAAAATTTTCTTTTGCCGATTAAAAAAAATTATTTTAGCTTCCATAAAATGGAGGAGAGATGAGAATCGTGAGATGGGTCATTGTAGATTCATAATAAAAGGAGGAGGAGATGATATCCAAGTCATGGGATTAGTAACAGGAGAATAAGTACTATTTATAGACCGTTTTTTCTATTTGTTTGATAAGGTACCATGTAGTGTAGTGCGCAATTTGAGCCGTCCACCTCAGAAATCATTCGTTCAAATTTCTCCTTGGCACATGCAAGTCCTGATCCGGAGTGATACCGTTATCACGCCAGGGTGACATGACAATTTAGGCCCTATTCCATGGGAAAGAATTTTTCCTGCTGGAATTGGTTTCTCAGTACCTGAAAAAATAGGGAGCGGATCACCTCTAAATGCTATCTTCATTTGGAGACCCTTTCAAACTTGATTTCGTAGAACACATGAGGGTCTAAAAATATTGGTCTTAATTGTTCATTTTGTAAGTTTAAAAATTATTTTGGTTAAAAAAAATATTATAGGATATTCATACATGTAAAAACAAATTAAGTGTTATATTGAAGAGTGGGTAGTTTATGTTTTAAAAACATATTTACTGTCTAAAAAGGTATGCGTAGTTGATTTTTTTCATTTATCTTTGATCAAAACTAATTTTTTTTCAAGAATATTGTTTTTCTGTGCAAAGTCTAGGAAAGGTGCGGTTGTGAACAATATTTTTTAGGGATAATTCCTGGCCTATGTCTTATGGGTCGAATTAAGATGCGTAGGACATGTTGTGCGACCATAGTCTAACACCAATTGGTCGTTAGCCCTCACAGCCTTAAATTTTGTGCTTCTTTCTCGGTTGTCGGAACTTTTTCCCTCTCCTCCATGATGAACGTGATGTAGATGATTCTATTATCCACTCTGAAACCTGCTTCGAGCTTCAAGATGCCAAACCAGTTCCAATTACCATACACGGCGCAAGTTTTCCTGCAGTTGTAGCAGCGAAAAACCTCCAATCATTGTCCCAATAACTACTAAGATCTTGACTCGAACTATAGAGAATGACTTTCTGCACTGAACATGCTTTCAAAGAAAGATCACTTTTTCAGGACAATGAATTAACATGTTTGCATCTTCATTAAAGGGCTCACACCCCAAATTTTAATCTACACATTTCCACTTTCTCAGTTTCTTCTCAATTGAAACATAGTTCTAGAAAAATCAAAGGGCAAACTGCCGATGACTTCCATTTGGTTTGGCCATTTTGTAGATGACTTCCTTATATTTTACTCGTGAGTCGTGACCAATTCAGCTCCTTATGAATTTGGAATAAAGTGCAACTCTAACTCCGTTAACAGAAAATGCTAAATGAGTATGGTACCCTAGTATTATTCTTTGGATAAGTTACCTATGCAACTCTCTCTCTCTCCAAAAAAAAGAAAAAGATAATTAACAAGAAAATCAATTCTAATATTTTCTCGGTGTGTTTTTTAGCTACTTTCGAACTTTAAATCTTGATTATTGTCCGTAGTTTCTTCACTCGCAGAGAATCAAATGAAATGAAATCACTTTCGATAGATCTCAGTCCAGAACAACAAAAATGAAATTATGAAGTTCAACTTATTAAGTCTAGATAATCTGCCATCACAAGCAAGAAATCGAAGAGGACCAATTCTGCTTTGAATTCTTAAATCAAAACTCTAATCATCAGCACAAACTAACTAGTATGTAAATATGTACACAAACCGTTGGACTCGGTTAGATTAAGGACGCGATTAATTGTTGAGATGAGAAATTTAGGAATAGGGTTGGGCCCGTTAAGATGCCTTACACTCTTTTTATTTTTTTTGATTGGCAAAAGAAATTTTATTAATCTCAAAAAACTTACAAATATTGAAAGGACAAGGACAAATGAAAATGAAAATTTACTAATCTCCAAGGCTACCCAAAGCGTTGGCCAAGAATCAACAAAGACCCTAACAACCAAAAAAGACCCCATCACCCCTTACACTCTGTTGTGTCCTACTAGTCAAGATGGGTTCACTGGCAAGGGAATTCCCAATAATATTTCTGTCTAACATTCTTACTTCTGTACTGATATTGCAGTTCCACAGAAACATATGAATGATATTGATTTTCTTGAAAATTATATTTTAACACAATTTGTAGGAGACGTTTGTGGTATGATAGAACCATAGTGTTTCTATGTTATGCAAAGTTGTATATCTTGCAACCTCGGGTAGCAAATTCTCTACTGACACGGCAGGCTTGGTGAACCTGCTGTTAAGATTTTAATAAGAAACATATTCATTTGAGCCTACTCGAAGAGCCAGAATTTCAAAATCTAACATGGATTGTAGAATTACGGCAGTAATACGTTAGATCACAACACAACAGCTTGTCTTCTTCATTGGCCTGTTTGCGAACAAATTTGAGCCTTTTTGGTTGAATCCAATTATCCAACAGTGTTGGAAATCGGAATGTCATTGAAATTACAGTTTTGCTACTAATTGGTCAAGATTACTCCACGTATTATGTGGCAAAAAGGTTTGCATTGCTTTGCTATCTAAGTATGTGTGTCGTGTCATCATTGATTGTGAAATTGAAGAAAAGGAGCTTATATATTGAGCACCAATTACATTTACATTTAGCACCAAATTAAATACAACTACAACTAAGCATAGCTTAAATTGTCTTGTGAATATCCATAACATGTTTAACCTGTCATATATGTTCATAACAGATCCAGAAACAGAGCGTAGGCTGCCTATCTTTATGAGCCTAAACAATACGTGCCAAGAGAGACTGATTTGGACAATTTGTTGGATTTATTGGCTTATGCATTGAAATTCATAGTTCAATTCGGTCCTGGATCGTATAGAAGATTCAACAGTAAACTTCAAGTTTTAAGGCAAGAGACATAATACATTTTTATTTCAACAAGTACATTTATTCGGAAATCGTTCATTTTGTAAATACCATCATTCAAACAAATATCTATATTGCTTAGCAAATAAAAATAAAAAATCTCTATATAAGATTCCACAAACTCTCAAAGTTCTCTTTAGTAGTATTCAACTCAGTTGAACCAACTCATGAGCAATCCATTAATTGCGCTGCTTCCTTGTACTAGATTTGTTTGAGATAATCTCCCAATTTTCTTATGACTAAACAAATTCCTCTAAGCCCTCTTTGATTTCAACCTTTTTGCAAGAGAAATGGCTGAAATCACTTGGCATGGTATAGAAGATCAAAGCATACATTGCAAGTAGGAATATGATCTCCATCGCCACTCTTCCTACTTCTGTTGCCCAACCGAACTCACTGGCCTTTTCGATGTTAAAACCATATCCGATTACATTTATTATGACGAGTGCTGCCCACACAAAAAACTCGCGCGTAAGCGGTGTAGCAACATGCAAACTTCATTTTCTCCTTGAAGTACCTGTCAACCAAAAGAATGAATTGCTAAGTATATAATGGAAAGGACAAGATGTACAATTTTAGACCTCAATGATTGGTTAAGGCATTAGGGTTCGTGAATTCTGTGTCGATGTTTTTTAGACATGTCAATTTTAGCCATGTCTCTTGCAAAAAATTTGAAATCAAAGAGGGGATAAAGGATTTGTAACAAAAGAGGGGATAGAAGATCATTGTAGATTCGTAATAAAAAAGGAGGAGAGATGATATTTATGGTTTTGTAACATGAGAATAAGTACTATTTATAGTTGTGAATGAATCAAGGATGAGAGAGAGAGAGAGAGAACCCCGTTTTTTCAGTTTGTTTGATAGGGTGCCAAGTCGTGCAGTGCACAATTTGAGTCGTTCGTCTCGGAAGCCATTGGTTCAAATTCCTCCTTGGCTCCTACAGATCTCTGTTCCAGCGATACCGTTATCATGCTAGGTTTTTTTGGGGGTCAATTTAGGCCCTATTCCATGGGAAAGAATTTTTCCTGTGAGAATTGGTTTCTCTCAGTACCAGATAAAATAGGGAGCATATCGATCACCTTTAAACACTTTCTTTTTTTGGAGACCCTTTCAAACTCGATGTCATTGATCCCATCAAGTCTAAAAATATTGATCTTAATTGTTCATTTCTAAAATTTAAAAATTATTTTGGTAAAAAAATATTATGGGACACTGATACATGTAAAAACAAATTAAGTGTTATATTGAAGATTATGTTAAGTTTATAATCATATTTACCATCTAACAAAGTATGAGTAGTTCGATCGTTTTTTCATTTATCTCTGATCGAAACTACTTTTTTACAAGAATAGTATTTTTCTGTGTGAAGTCTATGAATGGTGTGGTTGTGATCCATATTTTTTAGGCATAATTCCGGGCCGGTCCTATTTTTTAAGTTTATAGCTTGGAGGATCCTCCCCCAATAATTCCATGCCTTACTAGATCCTCCTCCAAATAAGTCTCACGCGCGTCTCTCCCTCTCTCACTACCATATGCACATTTAATGCCTTCACACACTACTCTCTCTCTCTCCTTTTTATTTTAAAGCTTCAAATGTAGCAATGTTTATTACTTTTATTGTTTCATGTCTATCTATTTTTATAAAATCTATATATTTGAAATCTAGCTATAGAGATCTACCTAAGGTGACCAATATCGAATATAAACTAGGAGACCAATAGTAAGGGCGAGATTGTTGGGATGAATAGTGATGGAAAATTGAGGAATAGGGTTGGGCAAGTTAAGATGCCTTACACTTCGTTGTGTCCAACTAGTCAAGATGGGCTCACTGGCAAGGGAATTGGAATTCCCAATAGTTTTTCGATCTGACATATTTACTTACAATATTGCAGTTCCACAGAAACACATATATGAGATTGATTTTCTAGAAAATTACATTTTAATAGAATCTGTAGGAGACATTTGTGGTATGATAGAACCATAGTGTTTCTATGTTATGTAAGTTGTATATATTGCATCCTCGGGAAGCAAATTCTCTACTAACAGGGTAGAATTGATGAACATGCCTTTAAGATTCTAATAAAAACACATTCATTTGAACCTAGTCAAAGAGTCAAAATTTCAAAACTGACCATAAATTGCAAGAATTATAGCAGCAATACTCACAACACAACAGCTTATCTTCTTCATTGGTTTGTTTGCGAACAAATTTGAGCCTTTTGGGTTGAATCCAATTATCCAACAGTGTTGGGAATTAGAAAGGCATTGAAATTACAGTTCTGCTACCAATCGGTCAAGATTACTCCACGTATTGTGTGGCAAACAGGTCTGCATCGCTTTACTATCTAACTATGTGTGTCGTGTCATCCTTGATTGTGAAATTTGAGAAAAGGAGCTTAGTGAGCGCTTGTTACATTTTCGTTTAGCAATAAATAACCTACAACTACGCATTAAATCGTCATATAACATATCTTATATGTTTAGAATTAACAGATCCAGAAACATAGAGCAGGCTGACTATTTTTATGAGCCTAAACAATTAGGTGCCAAGAGATGAGCGATTTAGATACTAAGTCGGATTTCTAGGCTTATGCACTTAATTCATAGTTCAATTGGGTCTTTGATCTTATAGAAGAGACGTATCCAATTACATGATGCTGGCCCATTAGCCTTTGTAACGTAGCGTACAAGATCTTAGCCAAGGTGCTGGCTAATTGCCTGTGTAGGGTGTTGCCTGAAGTGGTCTCTCCTAATCAATCTGCTTTTGTGCCGGGAGGGTTTTTTCAAACAATATCCTAATTGGGCAAGAGTTGTTCCATCATCTTAAGAATTGTAGACATGATAGAAGGCACAATGTGGCTATCAAGTTTGATATGAGTAAAGCATATGATAGGGTGGAGTGGATTTTTGTGGAGAAGATCATGTTAAAGATGGGTTTTCATCCAAAGCGGGTAGGGTGGATTATGGAGTGTCTATCAACGGTATCATACTCTTAATTTGTTGATTGATGGACAGGTTTCAGGTTATGTTCAACCTTCAAGAGGGTTGCAACAAGGGGATCTATTATTGTCTTTCTTATTTTTGTTGTGTGGAGATATTTGGGTTATCTGTTCTTTTGTAGCAAGGCGAGACTAATTGAAGCATCAAAGGATTAGAATCAGCAGAAATGGTATGTCGGTTAGTCATCTATTTTTTGCAGATGACACACTTTTGTTCGGGGAAGCTTTTGTGCAGGAAATTGCTCACTTTAAGCAGATTTTAGAGATGGACGGGAAGGCTTCGGGTCAGCTTATAAATCATGGGAAATCCTGCTGTTTTTTCAGTTCAAACACCTCTATCAGAGTTTGGGATAGCTTGAGTCAGTTGTTGGGTATTAGAAGAGATTCTAGCCTTGGGAATTATTTGGGTCTTCCAACAAATCTCAGTCAAACACAGTACAAAGTTTTCTCTTATATGAAGGACGGGTTGCGAAGGAAGACGAACGGTTGGAATGAGGTTTTTCTTAATCTAGCTGGTAAAAAAGTGATGCTAAAATCAGTTGCTTTGGCCCTCCCAAGCTATGCCATGTCATGTGTGAAACTCCCTGCCAAATTGTGTAATGAGCTGAATGCTATGATGGCCAAGTTCTGGTGGGGTTCAAAGGGTCAAGCGAGGAAAATCCATTGGTTGTCTTGGGACAAACTTATAGAGAAGAAGCATGATGGAGGGATGGGGTTTAAAGATATCAGGTGTTATAATCTTGCGATGTTAGCCAAACAGGGCTGGAGGTTGATGAATGGTGGAGATTCTATGTTGCGTAGAGTTCTAAAAGCCAAGTATTATCCGCGAGGTCGTTTCATGAAAGCCTCCGTGAAGTCCAGTGCGTCTTGGACTTGGAAGAGTATCTTGGAAGGAAGAAGAGTATTGGAGGAGGGTGTTAGGTGGAGGGTAGGAAAAGGTGATAAAATTTCTGCAACCAAAGATCCATGGATTCCTGCGGATGGGGGTCTCAAACCAGTGTGGATTGCTGATTTCGCTAAAGAGTTTCAAGTGGGTCAGTTTATTAAAGGTGGAAGGAACATATGGAAGGAGCCGTTGGTACGGCAAGCCTTTCTCCCTGCTGATGCTGAGTCGATTCTTGGAATCCCTTTACCACGATTTGAGTCTTTTGACAAATTGATTTGGAATTATAGTGGGAATGACTGCTACAATGTGAAGTCAGGTTACGAGGCTGCGTTGGCTATCCGGAAAAGGGGACAATTGGGTTCAAGGGTAAAAGGCTAAGGGAGCAATAGGGGACGACATAAGGAAATCTGGAAAAGTGTATGGGCACTACTGTGCCAAGGGAAAGTGAAACAGTTTTTATGGAAGTGCCTTCACGATGTAGTCCCAGTACGTAAAAGACGTTCTTGCTCGAAGAACGTTGGTCAGTGATGTGTTGTGTCCAGTGTGTAAGGAGGATAGAGAATCAGTGTTGAACTTGCTTGTTAGGTGCCTTTTTGTTCTGATTATATGGCGTATTTCCCCCTTAGGAGTGGATATGGAATCTATTCTTGGGGATTCTATGTTGGACTGGTGGGATAATCTCCTAGAGAGGTAGAAGGGGATGAGGGAGCACAAGGGGACTTGGGCAGTTGTGGGGGCTATAATTTGGAAAATCTGGAGATGTAGGAACGATGGGGTTTTTAATGAGAAGACTTGGAGGCCAGATATGGCGTACAATGAGGCAGTTCGAGATGCAATTGATTATTTGGCAGCCAATGGGAGGTTGGAAGGAAATAGGTATGAGTAGAGATCACAACCTTCAGGGAGTTGGTTAAAACGAAAACGTGCAACCCTTCTTTTTATTTTTGTAACCAAAATACTCTCGCCTCTGTCGAGAGAAAACAAAAGCAAAAACAGCAGTCGTGCAGGAACGAAGAAAAAGGAACATGGACTGCCACCAACACTTGTCAATCTCGCCTCTCTGTATGTATTTTATTCTTCGTGCTCGTCACATTGTATATGACCTAATAGTCCATATATATAGGCAGATTAAAAACAAAACAAACAAACGAGCTCCCTTTATATATATATACACACTCCCCTTCATATAAGGTCGACCTTACCTGGGATAAAATGCGGACGTCGCTTCTACGCCGTTGGATCTCATCCAACGGCTGGGATAAAAAGGGAGGAGCTCGCGGGTAAAAATAGGGGGTGGGTCGGGTAAATTGGTTCGCGGGTCTAAACCAGTTCGGGTCAAACAAAACCCCCCTCTCCCCCTCATTCAGACGCGTTCCACACAGGGGAAGAGAGAGAGAGAGAGAGAGAGAGAGAGAGAGAGAGAGAGAGAGAGAGAGAGAGAGAGAGAAGGAGAAGACGATTGAGATTTCGAACGAAGAAGAACACGATCGGCGACGAACGTAGAACAACAACACGAATACAACCAAGGTATCTCTCCCTTTACCCCTCTCTCTCTCTCTCTCTCTCTCTCTCTCTCGATTTTCCCCTAGCAAGCAGAAACCCTAACACAAAGCTGTGTTCTTGTGAATTTGAAACCCTAACAAATCGAACACGAATTCTCCCTCTATAATACCAGATACAACAAGCTATCTCTATCTTGTGAAGGAGAAGAACGTACGACAACCACCAAATTAGGGCTCCATTTGAAGGTATCTTTCTCTCTCTTTTCGTATTTGTTTTTTTGTTTTTGGATTTAGGGTTTGTTCGATTTACTAGCAAATGCCACAGAAATTAGGGTTGTGAAATTGGGTTACTAGCAAAGCCACAGATGCAATTCACTTGTGCACCCGAATTGTAAATGACATTAGGGATTTTTTGAGCTATAAGAGAATGATGAAGCCTTCTCAAAGCAATCAAGCAATCTACCTAAACTAGAGGCTACTTGGCAGGATATTGAGGCATACCTGAGTGATTTGTACTTAGTTTTTCTGGTTTTAGGCCCCTTTTGTTGCTTCTTGTTGTCAGTTTTGCAAATAAATGCTCAAATCATGTAGTTCGGTTGAATGAGTCTCATTTTTTTTTTTCAGTTTTGGAGACTTGATTTTTGTATTTCGGATGGGTGTTGTACACATCTTTTGGAGAGTTTTGGAGACTTAATTTATGTTATATATTCTTTTGTGGTAATTTATGTTATATATTCTTTTGTGGTAATTGGAATGCCTTGAGGGATGTACGCCCTTTTGTTCCTTGGGCTAATAGTGTCCGGTTCTCACATAATCTGCCTTGTTGGGCCTTCATTGAGTGGTTAGCTTTTCTGGGTGGTTTATCCACCAAAGATACGTTGCAAAGTTGGGAGATGGTTTATCCGGTTCTCACATAATCTGCCTTGTTGGGCCTTCATATTTTTTTTTCTTCTAGGAATGGCAGAAAAGAGATTCTATTATGTTGTTTTTGTTGGAAAAGTCCCCGGAATCTATGAAAGTTGGATAACTTGTAGCGAACAAGTAACTCGTTTCCCGGGGGCTGTGTTTAAAAAGTATCCCTCATTGGAAGTGGCAAATAATGCTTGGACTGCGTATGTTGAAGCTCATTCGAAGGTGCAATTGCTGTCTCCTCAAGTTGCTCAACTCCCGACCGATTATCCACCTTGAAAAGCCACTCAAAAGTCTCAGCTGTTTCATCACATAAGAATGCACACCCAAAAAGAGTAGTCTGTCTATGGTGATTAACCCCTAAAATAGGTGCGAAAATAATAGAATAACGGTTTGTCTTATACGTAGTGTCAAACACCACCACGTCCCCAAAATACTGGTACGACTTTCTAGCGGTTGCATCCGCCCAAAAACAATGTGTCATCCTATCCTCATTTCTCGATTGTAAAAGTAAAACCGTCGTTCTTTGCTTTTTCAAATTGAAAATACTCATACATCATATTGGCATCATGTCCGTCTACCACCATCTTGTTATCCCTTCTATAATTGTAAAGATCTTGTTGTGAGCATCCAACATTTTCAAGACCTCCCGATTCCAACTCAAATATAGTCATTTGTTGATAAGTTGGCACATTTGCTGCTGACAGTTGTTCTACTAAAGCTTTTTTGGCAGTTGACACCTTACGATGGGATCGAAGCAAATGTGCTCTCCTAGGAGATGTAAGTTGGTGATTATGACCCTCGACAAATAGGGAAACAACATACTTTTCACCATTCCTCACAACAGCCAATTTTGCACGACAATTCTGTCTAGTTATCCCCCGACGCCGTTTCTTTGGTTGAGTACTTTTTTGGACCCTCAACCCTTGTTTGAAACAACAATACTCCTTTCTAACGATTACATTTACCTCTTTTGTACTCTTTCTGCTAGAGTGGTCTCGGGTACCAAATCCACCTTCTTTAGCATAACGGTTGTAAAATTCCTTAACTTTCGATAAACTGTCAAACTCTTGGTTAATTTTCGGTATGAGGTCATTCTTAACTTGGGGAATGTAAAGTTCTTTTGAAGAATTTGCAGATGATTCACACAGCATACTACAATCCAAAAGACAAAATAATAACAATTGATTAACTTCGTATAATTTTTGAACCCTAATTTTTAACCCAAGGAGGGATCGAGAGAGACGGACCTTGGTTGGAGGACGGTCGGTGGTGGCATAACGCTTTCTTCTTGTCGATCGGTCTCCATATCTGGTCGGGATAAAAAATAGAAATGAACAGATTTTCAAATCAGTTCAAAAAAATCTGATTTTTTCAACCAAACCAAAAACTTTTGAAAATGGCCCTGTTAATCTGATTGTCCTGTTGCACTATTATAAGATGTCAGAGAGAGAGAGAAATCAACCTTGGTGCGTCGTCGTTGTCATGTTGTACCCACGTTCGATTTGCTCTTTGTTCTTCGTTCTTCGTTCTTCATAAAAATAACATAAATCAGAAAAAAACAAAAGATTTTCAAACAAAATTCAGATTTTGGAAAAAATAAATCAGAATTTAAGATTAGGAAGGGGAAATGGGTGTTCTTCTTCTTGTCGAACAAAATCAACCCAGTCCACATAAATCAGTTGGGGTTTCTATATATAATACCCATTTTTTCGAACAAAAAAAACAGTTCATTTCCAGGTTTACAAAAGGGAAAAATCGAGGGGGTTAGGGTTTCTGGAATGAGAGAGAGAGAGAGAGAGAGAGAGAGAGAGAGAGAGAGAGAGAGAGAGATACCTGGTCGTCGTGTTGCGATCCGGAGGGTTTGCTGGTTCGCGTCTACTGTATATCCTCTCTCTTCGCGATCTGGAACAAAATAAGGAACGGGGGAAGAGAGGGATCCGTTTTGCGGGGGTTTTTTGTTGTTCCTCTTCTTCGATTTCTTCTTCTTCTTCTTTGATTCGTCTTCTCTCTCTCTCTCTCTGTCCCCGTTTGATTTTGGCGTACAGTGGAAGACTGGGAAGAGGGGATCCGTGTTATAACCCGGTTTAGACCCGCGAACCAATTTACCCGACCCACCCCCTATTTTTACCCGCGAGCTCCTCCCTTTTTATCCCAGCCGTTGGTTGAGATCCAACGGCGTAGAAGCGACGTCCGCATTTTATCCCAGGTAAGGTCGTCCGCATATGAAGGGGAGTGTGTGTGTGTGTGTATATATATATATATATATATAAAATAATAGTATTGATAACGTATTTTCCGGAGAGTTAATGATATATATGGAAAACATGATTTTTTTCCGGAAAAGGTAAATCACCTAGTCAAAGGAAATTAAAACGATTAAGGAGTGTATATATATAAGAGTTTTGAGTAAGAAAAATCTCCTAATCAGTAAAGAAGACTAAAATGATTTTGAGCTCGATAATGCTATGCATGAGATGTCGTGCAATGCTTTTACCTCTCACGCAATTGGATCGATTTCGCAGCGGTCAACTTGGTGCAGATAATGGGAGGAGCATCGAACGAGCAACTACCCTAAGAACCTACCCATTACAATCAAATGCAAAGACACGAATGGATGTTTTGAACAACCCCGGAAATTACCAAAATATCTAACAGTTATTAATTTGATCCAGAGAAAGGAGGAGTCAAACTCGTCGGTTGGTGTGATTATTGCAGATGTGAACAGATTTGAGGAGTGGTTTTGAAGATTTGAAGGTGAGTTTTGTGAGAAGAGATGACAATTCTATGGCGCACATTGTGGCCAAGAATGCGGTGAGAGGGAGTGGGATTCATACGTGGGAATTCCCCTCCCCCCCCCCCCCCCCGCGGCTTTTAGTTCCTCTTCATGAGGACGAAGGCCCCTTTTGATGTATTGGTTCTTTTTCCTTTCAATAATATTATCCTAACCCTTGGCAAAAAAAAAAAAAAAATGATGCAAGCGAGCTCCCAAACACCCGTAAGATTACATTCATGACTCGGGCTTTTTCCTTATAGTTTATTAATCCTTACTTGAATTAATCAAATACGAATATATCATAATTCTGAATATTTCTTTTGCCACTTTCTGCCTATCAAGAAGAGAAATATCTACGTGTTGCTCTCTTTCATCATAGTAGATACAGTAAACCTGAAAAAGAAATATCTACGTGTTGCTCGTGGTAGTTAATATGGAGCAGTAGCATTGCTCACAGTCAATACCATAAAACGTAGGTGTCCTCAGACAAAATGAAAGGTGCCTTGCCTGCTCCACATCGTCTTATTCTGCTTCTGCATTGGTATCCGGCACAATGTAAATGTGCCTTACAAACAGACCGTCTCGGGCCACCACTGCACACACCTCCACTACGGCACTAAATGTATGCCCATCGGAGCCCTTCTTCAAAATGCCAAAATAGATTCTGAACACATTGATTGCGACCAGTAGCAGTAGCATTAGCATTAGCAGTAGCATTACCAGTTGCCTATCAAAAAAAAAGTAGCAGTAGCATTGTACAGTTCACTACAAGAAAAAGAGGAATAAGCGGCAGTTTGTTTCCGGCGCTTGTACCAAACCCCGGGTAAAGTCCAAAAGTGACTGTAGCGGAGCGGAGGCCTCCGTGCTAAAATTACACTATCCCCCTTTTATCTAAAGTCTTCACGCTAAAATTACACAGTCTGCCTCCCAAGTCCCAACTACTCGTACAACAAAAAACCAAGGGTTTCTCTCTCTACCCAACCTAACCTCGCATAGCTTTCCTTTCACGCCTCGTTCTTCGTTCATCGACTGGCACCGGCACCACCTCCGTCGACCTCACCAGCGACTTGTACTGTTTTTACCCCTTATCTTCCTTTTTTTCTCTTCGTTTCAAGGTAACCCTAAATCGTACTTTAAACCGTGCGAATCAGTCCTTAATCGAAGCCTATTGAGTTGATTCGAAGGCTGCTTTCTCTGTTCCAAACCTAGTTATACCTGATTCGAGGATAATCGAGTCCTAATCTACATCTTTGGTTTACGAAATCGAGTTGGGTCGAAGTTTTAAGCCCTAATAAGATTCCCGAAGTTATTCCGAGTGGATTTCGACCCCTTTTCTGCGTGCAACTATGGATTTCGCACAACTTGTCTGATTGGGGACATTTCGAACCAGATTAGAGCCTTTCAACTTCGATCTTCTTCAGGTTTGATGGATTCTACACAGGTGTTGCTCTTTTAATCTGTTTCGGTCTCTTTGTTTTAGTTTCTGGTCATCAATTGTGGGCTGAGTTTGATTGGGTTTATCAGGTCAGAAATGTGTCTTGTGTTATATCGTGTCTGTAGTTTTGGATCGTTATTTTCCTTGTAATCTTCTTGACTTAGTTTTATTGATTTTATTTCCTGAGCCCTGAGCTGCATGATATGTGATTTATTTGTCATTATCTGTTTGTTGACTCTAATTGTTCCTCCAGGGGAAATATGGTGGATGCCTTTCGAATGCATATAATGCAAACGAAAGAACTTGGTACATGTCCCGTGAGGCAGATTGGAAGATGCTCTTTCTTTTACATGAGAATCAGCAATGTCTACATTGTAATTGTGGTCAGCAGCAATGCTAATGTAGCATGCACTTTAGGAGTTAACTAAAAGAACTATTTGAACTATTTATTGCATAATTTTTGCTATTCAATGGTATTTTTCTTCCTAACTGCATCCTTTCATCAAATTCTAGGAGCTATGGTCTCTATCGTTTCATTTGCCATGTAATCCATATCTGAGTTTATTGAAGGATTGGCCGAACCCGCCACCCTGCCTTTGGTGGTGTAAATAGATGCTGACGGTTCTTTAAACTGTTAGGGATGGTGATTAGGTGGAGTACTTGTCATTGACCCCTCCTTGAACAGCATGTTCATGGATTTCACCCCATCGCTTTTAGTAGACTGATCTGTATTTTCTCTCAAAAACGTCTTCTTTTTCTGAATCCTAGTTCTATCATTTATCATTACTACATTTTCGTTCATGAGTTCTTGGCTTCCAGATTTTTTCATACATATGGATACCACATTTTGCGTATATGTGGAGTATAAGAATGAAAAATTTCTTGGTGAGAACATTGGACAACAATTTGGAATTTTAACCCTTTTGTCCTTCAATTTTCCCCCCAATTAACTTTTTGTAGAATCATTCTTCATACCATACGATTATCTATAATACCCTTTTTCCCAAAATAAGTGGGTGGAAGAGCAGCTCTACTTTATGTCTTGTAAACGTAAAATACATAGACGTAGGTTGTTTTCCAATTTTCTTTTGCTTCTTTTCCTTCCTTTGTATATTGTAGGTTGTTTTCCACTCTTCATACAATTGCAAAGTTTTTGCATGCCTATTATTGCGATGAACTTGTAAAATATGGACATGTTGCAACTGTGTATTTATCATATTAAGCATAAGTCAGTAAAGCTTCATCCATGTATGATGTATTGTTAATATTGTATCAACAAGGTCAGAAATGAATCTTGCTTGGATTAGATATTGCCTTTGGCATTCTCAGTCAATAAGTTATTGCGCCACCAACATTATTTGACAATGGTGTTGAAGAAGGTATCATCAAGCCAAGTGATCGACACATCATCCTTTTCACTTCAACTGCAAAGTAAAGATGGAGGTATTGGTCCCACTTCACTGTCAAGATGATTTTATTTTCATTTTTTCCTGTTTTTCTTAGTTTGTCAATGGAAGGAAGCAATTTCTATTGAAGCAGACACAAAATCATGTTTGGCTGTAAATAGAAACAACTCCACCTGCTTTCTTTATCAACAATTTGATTTCTAGTAGAATCTGCCTTGCTGTTTTACAAAAAAAAAATATTGGATTATAATGGAAATGGTTAATCAACGCACTATTTCCTAATCATATCTTGCTATTTTACCTCTTTTAAAAAGCACAAAGTTGATTTGAATGAATCAAGGTAGTTGATGTTTATGAAACTGATCTTACCCTTATCTATTTGTTACATGGGTACCTCGTTATCACATCACTATTTCTGAACTTGGATAGTTGCATCAATGGATAAATTCCTTGGCTGCAATGTCATTTTCCATTTCTTCTGTGGTGGTTCACATCAGTTCTTGGATTTGAATGGAAAACATAGACTTAAGAGTGTTTAGGACTGAAAAATATTGGAGAGCATTAGTGCCAGGTTGGAATCAGCTAGGTTGCGTTGGAATTGTATTATTAGAACCTGAAACTGTATATAAGTGCTGGAACTATGATTAGGTTCTGAAATTTGGTGATTAAACATGGAAAACTTAATTTTATTTGCTGAATAAGGTCTGCGGTCACCCTTGAGAGTTGAGACTTCCTTTCAAATAGCATAGAAATGTTTGAGCTTGAGTTATTTCTTGTTTCCCTCTTCTTTTTGTTTTTTCCTTTTATAAGTGTGTTCTTTTTTGCTACAATGTTAACATATCTTTTGGCGTTATGTTATGTGCAGGTTATTTGATGACATTGAAAGACATCTGATGAAGGGAACTTCTTTTTCCTATTATGTTTGTGATTGGTTGCAAAATATTCCACTTATGTGGATGAGACAATGTAATATAAATTGTTAGAAATTTATGTATTTCATAGTTTTGATGGATTAGTAATGAATTTAGAAGCTTTAGACATCCTATTTTGTAATATTTGTCAATCGTTGGTGTACAATAATTGCAAGTTTTTATTGTACAGAAATTCCCCATACTAATAGACCAAAAAAATAAGAAAAAGAAAAAGAAATACCCAAGATTTTTTTTTACCAGGGAAAACTTTTCCCAGCGTTTTTGTAAACGCCGGTAATGTCCTGCCGGATCGGAAAAGTTTGCCGGCCATGGAGGTATTTCCGGGGTTTTCATAAACGCCGGCAATGATGTTAAAAACGCTAGGACTATTACCGGGGTTTTAATAAACGCCGGCGTTTACGACAAACGCCGGGAAGACTTTTACCGGCGTTTATTTCACTTTTTCCGACGTTTTATAAACGCCGGGAAAGCCAATATTTCTTATAGTGGTTGCACGTCCGGAACCCCTTCCCGTGTGGCCTCCATATGAGGTTGAGCACAAATAGAATGGCCTTAAGAACCCAGCACGAGATTCCCAATCAACCGCATGCTCGGTATTTTTGATTCCCCAATATATGGCGCCCACATGGAGGACTATGAGCAGTCCAAGCATCGATCACAAAGTTATAACAGCTACATATGGAAGCACAAGGTTCGAAAATCAAGGACCAAGTTATTAAGGAAGCTGTGAACCATATAATACAAATAAGTGTTTTCCGGATCTTGTTTATGTAGTATAGGAGGATGGTTGTACTGCATCTATCGGATATCTTAATTATAAACACAATCGTGTTTACAATTAATTTATAAGTTAGGCGTCCACAGAAAGCAGTGGTCACTAGGACAACCCATCTCGAAGCTCATAAGGAGAGAAAGTTTTGAGTGCGGAACCGGGGATTGCCATGGTACCAACAAAGATAATGAAGGCCGGTAGCCACGAAAAGGATGGCCTCCACAACCCTCCGGTAGAAAACATTGTTGCACCTGAGCCGATGTTGAACATAATCTGCCCCCCTCAGGTTTGCCCCACCTTGGAGGTTGAGAGAGACGAGGAATTGTGCTGGTGAGCAATATTGGCACGCTACTACCAACATTGTTTCGGAGGCCGTGTGAGCAACACTAGATTGCAACCCAATTGACACAATTATTTGGAGATAAATGCATTTCGATGTCATATCAAATGATATTCAATCAACATGATTTTGGCTTGGTCAACATTCTCGACAAGCTCTGAAAAATGAATGGTTCCGATTATTGTTGTGGGATCTTACAAATGGTCCAAACTGGACCGGACTAAAGGATAGCAATTACTTCCGTCTTTGTTAGCGAACTCTGCTTTGATGCTAGAAGCACAAAATACTTAAACACTAGTACCAAATACTAGATTGGCTATAGAACAAAAGAGAGAGACCAGTTTTGCCTACAAAACAGAGAAGAAAAAAGGTTACTCGAATTTGTCGTATTTTTGGTTCTTCAGGAAGCGAGCGAGTGGCTTACTGATGAAATATATCATGATCTAGCCCCAACGACAAAAAATTATCCTAATTTCAAGCACAATGGACAGAGGAGGAGAGTCGAGATTCATGTAATCAGTCGTTGTAGGTTCCATAAAATGGTGGAGAGATGAGATTCGTGAGATGGATCATTGTAGAATCGTTTGTAATAAAAGGAGTAGAGATGATATTCAGGTCTTGGGAGTTTGATTTATGGTTTTGTAACATGAGAATAGGTAAGATTTATAGTTGTGAAAAAATCAAGGATGAGAGAGAGAGAGAGAGAGAGAGAACCGTTTTTTTAGTTTGTTTGATGGGGTACCACATAGTGTAGTGCGAAATTCGAGCAGTCTGTCTTGGAAACCATTGGTTCAAATTTCTCCTCAACTCCTACATATTTAAGTGGTGCACTACATGCAGGTCCCTGTTCTGGGGCAATACCGTTATCACAACAGAGTGACATGTCAATTTTTGGCCCTATTCCATGGGAAAGAATTTTTCATGAGGGAGTTGGTTTCCTCAGTACTCGAAAAATTAGGGAGCAGATCTCCTCTAAAAACTACCTTCGTTTGGAGACCCTTTAAAACTCGATTCCGTAGATCACATCAGGTTCTAAAAATATTGATCTTAATTATACATTTCGTAAATTTTAAAATTATTTTTGTCAACAATTTTTTGTGGGGCATTGATATTTGTAAAAACATATTAAATGTAATATTGAAAATAGGTAGTTTAAGTTTAAAATCATATATACCTTCTAACAAAATATGAGTAGTTCATTTTCCATTTATCTCCGATCAAAACTACTTTTTTTTCAAGACTACTATTTTTCTGTACAGAGTCTATGAATGGTGCGATTGTGATCAATATTTTTTAGGAAGAAGTAGCATGCGCGTCTCTCCCTCTCTCACTACCATGTGCATATTTAATGCATTCACACACTAGTGTCTATCAAACCCCCCCCAACAATTAAATACCATGTGCGTATTTAATGCATTCACACACTAGTCTTTAATTTCTTACACCAAATTAAAGTACTCAAGTAGCACTATTAGCTTTTTAATTTGGTGCGTATTTAGGCTCTGTTTGTTTGGACGTAAAATGTTTTCCGGTAAAATGTTTTACCTATTTTCCGGTGTTTGGTTGTGTAAAAAATGAGGAAAACATTTTACATGTAAAACATTTTCCATCAATTGGATAAAAATGACTTACCCTTAAATCTTCCGTAAGTTATTTTCCGAAATGAACCCGGTGCCTTCTACTGCAATTCTCACTGCTCAGTTTCCTCGATCGTTAGTCCTAACCCACGTTCAATTTGAATAATCTTATATCTCTCCACTGTTTAAGCTCCTCATCTCTCTCTCTACACTATTTTGTTGATTTCTGAAAATATTTTCAAGTGTCAACCAAACACCGGAAAATAAAAGTTTGAAGTTTGTTTTCTGAAAAAATATTTTACATGGAAAATATTTTACATTGTAAAACATTTTACATCGAAACAAACGGAGCCTTAATGTGTTTTTTTGGGTCTGAAAATGCACAAATTTCTGTAGGAAACATTTAAAGTGGGACGGAGGGAATATATCTTTAGTTATTCTTTCTCTTTAATTATCCATCAGCTTAGGTTGTGTGCTTTCAAGATATAACCTGGTCTCTCTCGCCGGTGCCGATCCTAAGCTTAAGTCTAAGGTGCGATCGCTTTAGACTTCTTAATCAAATTTACAAATTTTGAGTACCACTTCTATTTTGATACCCGTTATAAAAATAAAATAAATAGAAGTACTTGTACCTAATCTCCATGGTCCACCATATACCAATAACCAAATACAAACCTTGCGTCTCTCTCTCTCTGTAAAACTTTCCTCCCTCTTCATCGTCGACAAGTGCTAAGAACGCAATCAAATGGCCAACCTGCGTGGTATTTAGCTCAAACTTTTTAAGTGGTGAGGAATCTCCACTGGCAGGCTAGGCGAGAAGAGAGCATGTAATCATGTGGAGAATTTTATCTTTTGATCAGTTGTACGATATATGGGAGCGACAACATTTACAGAGTGAACACCATATAAAGAAATGGAGTATAACTAGACCGTCTAGACGTAATCAGTCGAATTAATTTCAATCTGACATGGTATTAGAGTAGGTCTTGGGTGGCCTCACCTTATGTGGTTGAGTCCCTGCCTAGTCAATCGCCTCATTCATCAATCCGTACTTCCACGTGCATCCGTGCTGCACATGAAGGGTAGTATTAGACTGTATCCACGTCACTTACCTCGGTCATCTAAGCTAGTTTAATATAATTTGTAGGTTATTCCACCTATTGCCAATTGATTCTAAGTTGAAAACCTCCAAAAAAAAAAAATAAAATAAAAAATCTAACATGTTAGATTTGTAGCCTTCATGTCTTCCAGTGTGAAGGGGAAGGGATCGAGACTAGGGAAAACAAATGAGTGTAAAAGGAGAATAGTGGACAACATATCTACAACAAATTAATAAAGAGAAAAGAGAGTAGAAATGGAGATCAGGAAAAAGAAAGAGAAGGGAGAGAGGTAATAATAAAATAAAATGGTGTTGTAGTATTGCGGCAATAGGGAAATTAAGGAGTGAGGTAATAAGAAAATAAATTGATGAAACTATCCTTCAACTTTTGAGACCACATGTGTCAATTAGTGGCTGTAATTGGATATGCACAGAGAGCTTAGATTGAGACGAATTTAATAGTTATGGTTTTAAGTTGGAAGATTAGGCTACGTTTCGTAAAGTTGAAAGTTTTTTTGCTTTTCGTTTCTGAAAAAGAAGAAATAAGTTTTTTTATTTTTTTAAAAAATAAAAACAAAAAACATGTTTCATGACCATAATAGTTTTTGTTTATTTGTTTTTTGGGCTGCTGAAAGTGTTTTCAAAACAAATGAAGATGCACGCAATTTTTGTGTTTCTAGAAGTTCCATAAACTAGTGGAATGGATTGTGTATTTTGTAAACAAAAACAGTAACGCAAACATATTTATGGTGCCTGTTCCAAAAAAATCAAAAAATAAAAATAAAAATTGAAATGGTTTTTTTTTTGCAAACAAAGCCTTAATATTCTTGGTTTTGTTTGGTATCGGGGTCGGAATCTATTGTTTCAATGTAATTCTTCTCTCACACATTTTTTATTTTTTTTTGCAAAAAGTTGAGAGGTAGTATTCATCAAAAGATCCTCATGGCGGAAGGCTGAGAGTCCACAGATCGGACACTCCAACAGAAAGAGCGTATGAACACATAGCCCTACAGAATGAGAAGAAACCCCCGAAATGAGGACAAAACCCCCTGAAGAAAACAAATAACAAAATAAAACAAGCACCACCGAGACATCCACCGCCTTTCGCAACAACCTTGATAGACTCGTAACCACCACCTTTTCTTCACAAAATAGTAACACATCATTGTGAGTTGGTAGCCCAGCAAACGCGGTAGACGGCATTAGGTCATAGATCTAAGAAGATGGAGGCTGAGAATAGTGATGGACAACATCTTACCCGCAACCACTAAAACCGAAGCCCCGGAAAACGATCTTGCTGAAAAGTTTCCAATGAACGCCCGAACTTCAGTCGCAGGATTGAGAGCGAAGACGGTTCGACAATGAAGAGAAGATAACAAAGGAAGAGAGATTGGATGGGAAGGACCCCTCCCCTCCCGCTGCTTGAGAAGGGAGGGAGGGGAAGGGCTATTGGCGGCTAGGATTTGGAGATTTTTCTCTTCTCTCACACTTGACCGTAGGGATTTTTGTCTTTGTCTTGTTTTGTTATTTTATATTTTTCTATAGTTAGGGAGAGACATTTTAAAAACAAAAGTGTCATTGGAATCATCAACTTGTACGTGAAACAGTGTCCTTCGTTGGGGTCAATTCTAAATGAAGTTAAATACCAAAATATGATCAACTAAATATCCGCTTTACATTTATTATTTTAGTGTAAGAACTATATTATACCATTAGAAAGTATGAAAAACAAATAGAAGCTTGACCCCACGGCAAATAAATCCTGACTATGCCTTGGCAATATATATTATCTTATTCTTGATGTCCTCCAAACGTCCTATCAATTCTCATTCATTGACGCATTTCAATTTTTTTTGTCTGCACAGAAAAAATGTTTGGTGCGTGATCCAGAGACACTGTTAGTGCTTGTTTGGAGAGTTATGGCCCTGGAGAGCAATCGCAACTGGTTTGGCCACTTAATATGGGTAGTTAATCTTGCCCGTGCTGCTTCATTTCTTGGTGTGATGCCAGTGGTTGTGGTATGCAAAACATGAGGCGGAAAAGAAAAAACCATATGGTCTTTTCGTCGCCGGATGCTTCTTTCTCCGCTGTCGGAACATTTTCCCCCTCCTTCATAAAGATGATGTATCCGATTCTACCATCCTCTCTAAAACCCGCTAACAGCATCAAGATGCCAAATGAGTTTCAATTGCTCTCTCTCGGGCACAAATTTTCCTGAAGTAGAAAAACCTCCATTCATTAACCTCAACTCGAATTACAGAGAATGGCTTTCTGAAGCATATAAAGAAAAACAACAATGATATATGCACAACTTTAAAACACATATCATGCCATAACTTTGTCCGGAACCGTTGGATGCACTTGGACCCACATGCATCTAAGTATCCAACGGTTTTGAACACAGTTGTGTTCCTAGACTTTTGTGAAAGAACAACAGCTATGATACATGCATAACTTTAGAACGCAATTCCCATTGGATGCATCTTCAATGTTTTAGGACGATTTAAAATTCTGGACACAACTGCTCCTAGACGTTTTGAAAGAAAAATCACTGTTAATTATTCAGGACAATGGGCTAACATGTTTGCATCATCATTAAATGGCTCATACCCCAAATTTTTAATCTACATTTGCACTCTCTCTCCGATCTTCCCAATTGAAACATATTTTCAGAAAAATTAAAATACAAAAATTCTACTATACGACAATACAGAGCAAATACCATGCATAGAACACAGAATATAATGAAGAAGATTAATCACCCATTGATGCGCACAATTTACAAACACCAGTACCAAAAATACTAGAGATTTGGCTTTAGAACAGAAGAGAGAGACTAGTTTTGCCTACAAAAAGGAGAGGAAGAAACGTTTACTCAAATTCGTCGTATTTTTTGTTCTTCGGGAAGCGAGCGAGTGGACTACTGATGAAATATATCATGATCTAGCTCCAACGACAACGATTCATTCTAATTTCAAGCACAATGGACGGAGGAGGAGAGTCGAGATTCATGAGATGGATCATTGTAGATTCATTCGTGATAAAAGGAGGAGAAGAGATGATATCCAGGTCATGGGAGTTCGATTTATGGTTTTGTAACACGAGAATAGGTAAAATTTATATATGTGAATGAATCAAGGATGTGTGTGTGTGTCTGCGAGAGAGAGAGAGAGAGAGAGAGAGAGAGAGAGAGAGAGAGAGAGAGAGAGAGAGAGAGAGAGAGAGAACCGTTTTTTTAGTTTGTTTGATAGGGTGCCATGCAGTGTAGAGCGCAATTCGAGGAGTCTATCTCGGAAATCATTGGTTCAAATTTCTCCTCAGCTCCTACAGGTCTAAACGGTGCGACACATGTCCTTATTCCGGGGCGATACCGTTGTCACATCAGGGTGACATGTCAATTTTAGGCCCTATTCCATGGGAACGAATTTTTCCTGCTGTAATTGGTTTCCCTCCGTTCCCAAAAAAATAGGGAGCAAATCACCTTTAAACACTATTTCCGTTTGGGGACTCTTTCAAACTCGTTTTCATAGATCACACATTGGGGTATCAAAATATTGATCTTAATTGTTCATTTCATAAATTTTAAAATTATTTTGGTATTTTTTTTTTGTGGGACATTGATACTTGTGAAAACAAATATTTGTAAAAACAAGTTGAATGTTAAATTGAAAAATAGGTAGTTTAAATTTAAAATCATATTTACCGTCTGAAAAATTAAGTATGAGTTGTTTGTTTTTCCATTTACCTCCAATGAAAACTACATTTTTTTCAAAAATACTTTGTTTTCTTTTTGTGAGAAGTCTATGAACTGTGTGGTTGAGATCTAAATTTTTTAGGGATAACTCCGGGCTGGTCCAATTTTTTAAGTTCAATTTTTTTTTTGGTCACCTATTTTTTAAGTTAATGGCTGGTAGGATCCTCCTCCAATAATTCCATGCCTCAGTAGATCCTCTTCCAAATTAGTCCACATGCGTCTCTCCCTCTCTACCATGTGCACATTTAATGTGTTCACGAACTTGTCTCTCTCTCTGAGAGAGAAAGAGGCACTAAATGCCAAAAAGTCTGGGTACACAACACCAAATACAACCTCTCATATATATGTGGGGCCACACGTACTAGCTAGCTAGTGTGTGTAGGCCCTACATGTATATGAGAAGTTGTATTTGGTGTTGTGTATATTTTAGTCAACGAAGCTTCAGAGGCTATCCATAGCCCTGAACTCCAAATCTGCTCCTCGTGGGGCTCGAACACTGGCCACCACTGGGGAGACACATGAGCAAACCCTACTTTTGGATCTTAGGCTAATTTTCTGTCTTCAATATAACACTTAATTTGTTTTTACATGTATCAATGTCCTAGTACTACAATAAATGTAAAAGATCATGGGTTTTACCCGTGATTGTTATAATTTAATCACGGTTTTAAAACCGTAGTTGATCGGGCCGTTATTAAAAGTCACAAGATATTGATTACAATTTTTGCCCGTGATTAAAAGTATGTTCAAACTGATATTAAAAGTCAAAAAGTGTGGTGATACACAGGATAAGATTACGGTTTGAAAGAAGAACCATGGTTAAAGCTACTATAAAATAACGGTTTAGATGTTGAACTGTGGTTAAAAGAACTATAAGATCACAGTTAGGACTTAAAACCGTGGTACAAGATACTAGAAGATCACGGTTTGAATGTAAAACCGTGATTAATTATATGATAAGATCACAGTTTTATGAAAACCCGTTGTTGTTTCTCAAGTAAATGATGACATTTTATTAGAAAAACCGTGGTTGAATGCTTTATCCATATTGCACAATATAATCATCCACATTCACCAATAAATTTATACCTGGATCATAAAAAAAGAAATTCCCCCGAAAAATAATAAAGCCAATGTCAAATAAAAAACAAATTCATTTATTAACCAACTCATATCAATCTCTGTACATATTACAATCAAAGCTATTCTGATAAAAAAAAATTACAATCAAAGCCATTCTGATGGATGCACCAGTTGCATATATCAAATCAAAAACTAAAAGAAAATAAAGCAATCCGTAACAGCTCGATCAACATCTTCTTTTGACAAAAAAATTGCATCATCGAGCATCTGTACTGCATTGAACACAAAATAGAGCTCATTAGAATGTGTGACGTGAATAAATACATAATTGAAAACAGATATGATGAAAAGTGCCTTAGGCTTATATATTGCCCCTACTTTACTGGCTGTGGTTAAATTCTTAGGCTATGTTCCGGAAACCTTACTAAAAAATAAGTACTTATTTTGCAACTTCTCATTCAAAAATAATAAGGGTCATTCTACAAAATCCAAACAAAAAGTTCCTTTCACATTTTTAAACTCAAAAATAATTGCAAATGAAAAAAAAATTCATTTTTTTTGTACCGTATTAAAGATCTCAATGAGATATATCAAACAAGATTCATAGTGATAGGAAAATTATTTGCGTAAACACATATTTTTGAGCTTGAAGTTGCCGTATACAAAAAATAAGACTGTTGCTATGAGAATAGGCTCCGGTGGCGGGAGACGGCCCGGCGCGGCCGCCGGTACAATTTCCCTTCCCGGCCGGTCGGTACCTATATAAATTCTTCCAAAATAAGTACCAACCTTCTTATTTTCCGGAATAAGCCTTCTTATTACACAAAAAAATAAGTTCTTATTGTGTTTCTGGAACACAGCCTTAATTTCAATGGACCCAATCGTGGAATTAAGACGGATAAGCACCATCCATTGCCTAACATGATAAAGTAAAGGGAGAATTTTTGATAGGTCCATTGTAGCATGTTTCTAATCCACTAAGTCCACTTCTAAAGTTTTTAACACCTCTAGTCCACTAATATTTCCAATGGCAAAAATACCCTATACAAAAGAAACAAGGGCCTTGTTTGGCTAATACAAAAGATGTATTTTTTCATTTTTTTCGATCTTGTTACAACTACATAACTACCACCACCACCACAATGACCACCACCACGCCGCCGTCGCCGCCGCCACCACCACTCCACCACCACGCCCCCACCACCACCACCACCTCCACCCCCAATGCACCACCACCACCACGTCGTCGTCGCCGCCGCCACCTTCACCCACCACCACGCCGCTACCACCACCACCACAACGCCGCTACCTCCACCACAATTACCATCACCACCATGCCGTCACCACAACCACTCCACCACAACAACGCCGCCACCACAATCACCACCACGCCACCACCATCACCGCCACCACAATCAGCACCACCATGCCACCGCCACCACCACTACCGCCACCACAACCACCACCACCAGTCCACCATCACCAACACCGCCACCACCACGCCTTCACCACCACCACCACAATCACCACCACCACCACTCCACCACCATCACGCCGCCAACACCACCACCACCACCATGCCGCCACCATAACCAACACCATCACCACCACGCCACCACCATCACCGCCACCACAATGACCACCACCATGCCACCGCCACCACCACTACCGCCACCACAACCACCACCACCACTCCACCACCGCCACCACCAAACCGCCGCCGCCACCACCACCATTTTTAGACTGCAAATTCGCACTTTTAGACTTCAAATTTTACAAAAATGTCTTTATTTGCAGTCCAAAAATATTCATTTAATAATTTATAGTCTAAATTTACAAAATTGCCTAAATTTGCAGTCTAAATTAAAGTCCCTTTAGGGATGGTGTTCATTTACAAAAGTGCCTTTATTTGCAGTATAAATTTTCTCTGCCGTTGATGTTCATTTAACGAATTCGCCGTCTAAAAGTGCAAATTTGCAATCTAAAAATACAAATTTGCAGTCTAAATTCTCATTGACATTAGTGTTCATTTAATAATTTGCATTCTAAATTTATGTGTAGATTGCGAATTTGCACTTTTAGACTGTAAAATTTACAAAATGCCTTTATTTGTAGTCTAAAAGTACAAATTTGCAGTCTAAATTCTCATTGGCGTTAGTATTTATTTAATAATTTGTAGTCTAAATTTATGAGAAGATTGCAAATTTGCACTTTGAGACTGCAAAGTTTACAAAAATGTCTTTATTTGCAAATTTGCAGTCTAAATTTTCTATGGCGTTGGTGCTCATTTAACAAATTTACAGTCTAAAAGTGTAAATTTGCAGTCTAAAAGGGCAAATTTGCAGTCTAAATTCTCATTAGCGTTAGTATTCATTTAATAATTTGTAGTCTAAATTTATGTGTAGACTGCAAATTTACAGTTTTATAGTCTGCAAAGTTTATAAAAGTACATTTATTTGTAGTCTAAAAGTGCAAATTTGCATTCAAAATTTTCTCTGGCGTTGGTGTTCATTTAACAAATTTGCATTCTAAATTCTCATTGGCGTTAGTGTTCATTTAATAATTTGCAGTCTAAATTTATGTGTAGATTCTAAATTTGCACTTTTAGACTGCAAAGTTTATAAAAGTGCTTTTATTTGTAGTCTAAAAGTAAAAATTTGCAGTCTAAATTTTCACTGGCGTTGGTGTTCATTTAACAATTTGCAGTCTAAATTTATGTGTAGACTATATATTTGCACTTTTAGACTGCAAAATTTACAAAAGTGCCTTTATTTGCAGTCTAAAAGTGTAAATTTGCACTCTAAATTTTCTCTGGCGTTGGTGTTCAATTAACAAATTTGCAGTCTAAAAGTGCAAATTTGCAGTCTAAAATCTCATTGGCGTTAGTATTTATTTAATAATTCGCAGTCTAAATTTGTGTGTAGACTGCAAATTTGCATTTTTAAACTGTAAAGTTTATAAAAGCGTCTTTATTTGCAGTCTAAAAGTACAAATTTGCATTCTAAATTTTCTCTGGCATTTGTGTTCATTTAACAAATTTACAGTCTATAAGTGTAAATTTGCATTCTAAATTCTCATTTGCGTTAGTGTTCATTTAATAATTTGTAGTCTAAATTTGTGTGTAGACTGCAAATTTGTACTTTTAAACAGCAAAGTTTACAAAAGTGTCTTTATTTACAGTCTAAAAGTGCCAATTTACAGTCTAAATTTTCTCTGGTATTCGTGTTCATTTAACAAATTTGTAGTCTAAAAGTGTAAATTTACAATATAAAAATGCAAATTTGCAGTCTAAATTCTCATCGACATTAGTGTTCAATTAATAATTTACAGTCTAAATTTGTCTGTAGACTGCAAATTTGCACTTTTAGACTGCAAAATTTACAAAATTGCCTTTATTTGCAGTCTAAAAGTACAAATTTGCAGTCAAAATTCTCATAGGCGTTAGTGTTCATTTAATAATTTGCTATCTAAATTTCTATATAGACTGTAAATTTGCACTTTTAGACTACAAAGTTTTCAAAAGTGCCTTTATTTGCAGTCTAAAAGTGCAAATTTGCAGTCTAAATTTTCTCTGGCATTGGTGTTCATTTAATAAATTTGCAGTATAAATTTTCTCTTGCGTTAGTTGTCATTGTGGTGGTGGTGGTATTGTGGTTGTGGTGATGGTGGTATGGTGGTGGATGTGGTATGGGTGGTGGAACGGTGATGGTGGTGGCATTGTGGTTGTGGTAATGGTGGCGTGGTGGTGGAGGTGGTATGGGTGGTGGAGCGGTGGTGGTGGGGGGGCGGGGTGGTGGTGGTGGAATGGTTATTGTGGCGGTGACGTTGTGGTGGTGGTGGTGGCGGTGGCGTGGTGGTGGTGGTGTTGGGGGCGTGGTGGTGGAGGTGATAGGGGTGGTGGAGCGGTGGTGGCGTGGTGGTAGTGGAGGGGGCGGGGAAGTGGGAATTGTGGTTGAGGTTGCAGCATTGTGGTGGTGGTGGCGGCGGCATGGTGGTTTAGATGGTGGTGGGAGCGTGGTGGTGGTGGTGGCTTTGTGGTGGTTATGGTGGATGTGGTGGTGGGAGCGTGGTGGTGGTGGTGGCCTTGTGGTGGTTATGGTGGAGGTGGTGATGGAGGCGTAGTGGTGGTGGTGGCGGCGGTGGTGGTGGTGGTGGTGGTAGTGGGGGCGTGGTGGTGGTGGAGGTGGGGGCGGGGTGGCGGTGGCGGTAGTGGAGTGGTTGTGGTGGTGGTGTTGGGGGCGTGGTGGGGATGGTGCAGCGGTGGTGGTGGCGTGGTGGTGATGGTGGTGGTGGTGGCAGGGAGGTGGAGTGGTAGTGGAGGCGGTGGTAGAGGCGGGTGTGGTGGTGGTGGTGGTGGTGGTGGTGGTGGGGGCGGGGAGTTGGTAATTATGGTTGAGGTTGCGGCATTGTGGTGGTAATGGTAGTGGTGGTGGCGGCGTGGTGGTTTAGGTAGTGGTGGGAGCGTGGTGGTGGTTATGGTGGAGGTGGTGGGGGGCGTGGTGGTGGTGCTGGCGGCGACGTTGGTGGTGGGGGGCGGCGTGGTGGTGGAGGTGCTAGGGGTGGTGGGGGCGGGGTGGTGGTGGTGGAGTGGTTGTGGTGGCGGCGTTGTGGTGGTGGTGGTGTTTGGGGCGTGGTGGTGGAAGGTGTGGGGGTGGTGGAGCGGTGGTGGTGGCGTGGTGAGGATGGTGGTGGTGGTGGGGGCGGGGAGGTGGTGGTGGCGGTGGCGGTGGAGTGGTGGTGGTGGAGGCGGGTGTGGTGGTGGTGGTGGAGGAGGTTTTGGTGGGGGCGTGGTGGTGGTGGAGCGATGGTGGTGATGTGGTGGTGGTGGAGGTGGTGGTGGGGGCGGAGAGGTGGTGGAGGTGGTGGTGGCGGTGGTGTTGGTGGAGTGGTGATGGTTGTGATGGTGGTAATTGTTGTGGAGGTTGCGGCATTATGGTAATGGTGGCGGTGGTGGTGGCGGCGTGGTGGTTGAGGTGGTGGTGGGGGCATGGTGGTGGTGGTGATGTTGGAGGTGGTGGTGGAGGCGTGGTGGTGGTGGCGGCGGCGGTGGTGGTGGTGGTGGAGTGGGAGTGGTTGTGGAGGTGGAGGTGGAGGTCGTGTACAGTTTAAAGAAGGGACAATTTTGTCCCGTCAAAAATTGAAGTGGACCTGATGCTTTAAAAAAAGTAATGGACTGGACTAGAGATGTTTTGAAAATATGAGGTGGACTTGACATGTTACAAAATCCTATAATGGACCTTACAACAATTCTTTATAAAGTAAATCCCTCAGCCTTTGCTCTCACTACAAGCACTTGCATTACAAGATAATCTATATCGATTCATACCTTCCGGTCACAAAACATCAAGAGGATCATAAAAACAGGAGCCATGTAGGATGGAATCACATTTCTAATCATTAGTCACGAAGCCCTGAATTCATACACTACAAATAAACCCTTAATCTTTGAATAATCAAAAGATAGCCACAAAATAATTAGAAAGAATAAATATATAAATGCAGGAAATACAGATGAAAAACCCCAAGAAATCCTTAAGCGGCACTCAAAAAATCAGAATTCCACCCCACTCGGCTTAATCATCCACAACCCTTAACCGCCACCACCATCCCTCACCCCGTCACTACCATTCCCCACAACCCCGACTGGACAACCCACCATCACCAGCCAACCGATTCCCCAACCATCATCTAACAAGACTCTTGTCGCCTCTTCCACCGACCCACCCAATTGAGTGACAGAAATGGTAGATCTAGAGGTAGACAAACTAGAGAGATCGTTACAGAAACGTACCAGAGAGCAAGAGACATCGGGCTGAAGAGGGGTTTGATTTCGCTGAGAAGATGGGGTGAGGCGGCTAGGGTACCAACGTGAGAGGGGAGAGCAATCTTCGATACATTCTGTTAGGTTTTTTTTAAGAGATTAAATTCTTTATACCGCCGGTGTAAACATTTGTTTTCTCCAAATCAATTATATTGTACCACATCACCATATTTTATTGATTGGAACCACTATTTTGCAACGTGGCGTAATGTAATTGATTTGGAGGAAACAGATCTTTACATCGGCGGTGTAAAGAATTTATTCTCTTTTTTTAACACTACACGGAAGATATTTATTTTGCAAAGACTTTCTTTTTATCACGCTGGTTAAAAAACGTGATGAAAAGTAATTACCAGTTTAACACCACAGTTCAATCAAAACTGTGATGAAAAATATGGTCTTTTTATCACATGTGAAGGAAGCGTGGTTAAAACAAACAAAAAAAAGATGTTATCACGTCTTTAACAAAACGTGATTAAAATAAATCATAAATTTTATCATGCTTGCAAAAAAAATGTGATTGAAACAAGTAATTACAATCACAGTTCTACCAACACTGTGATAAGAAATATTAATTACCACGGGTTTATTAACAAAGTGAGATTAAAAACTCATTCCATATTTCTTTATCACACTTTTCTTAAAAATGTGATCTTTTTAGTTTTTTGAGTGTTATCTTTATCAATTATTCTAGTAGAGAGAGAGAGAGAGAGAGAGAGGGAGGACATACCTTCTTTTTTGTGACAACTTTTCTCCGTCGCCATTTGATCAGACCCGAAAAAAAAAGATTTTTGAGGTTTACCGAGGAGGAGGAGGAGGAGCGGGGAGAGGGATTGGGATTGGGATTTACCAAGAAGAAGGAGGAGAGGAGGAACGGGGAGAGGGATTGGGATATATTGTTGTTTAGCATTCCAGCACGTATGGATTTACCCTGTTTACAGTTTTCTATTGTTAGGAATTACAGCTGAAATTTACGAGTTCCTCTTTTGACCAACTCGATTGCAGCTGTTCTAATTCGGCCCAATTCGAAATAAGAGATTTTTACCAACACCTCTGCCACATTAGATTTGGGAAAACAACCAAACTGGTATAAAATCGGACTGATTTGGGAGATACCCAAAACAGCCGGTAGAAAGCCAACGGGAACCTGCCGGAAAAAGCTAAAATGAAGAAGCGAAAACCCACGAATCCAACCGCGCATCTTATTTAACTACTCACCGGCCCAAGGACATTAGATCTGAAGACGGCGGACGAGAACAGGCTGGGACACCACCGACCGCGGGACAAGCTGACGAGAGAACCTCGCCGAATCTATTTGCCCACCAAATCTATTTGCCCCAAAATATGTTTACTCACTAGGTGAACTGCGCGTGCTAGCACGCGGAGTCTTATGCCTGTGAATTTTGTGCTTGTGATGTACTGTATGCTTGAGGAAGTTTAAGGTGTGTACATTAAGAGGTAAATGTTAGTCTGCTCTTTCGACATAGTGCTCTTAACTCACAAAGAACAAGAGGCAAAAAAAATGAATCTAACTAAATGCGGGAAGAAAATAGAGAACGTTTTGTGAAAACCGCACAAAGTGTGTAAGGATGCTGAAAACCGCAATGTGGCCGGACTTGGTAGCCTATTGTGTGCGTTACCCGCGGGGCCAGACGTGGTAGTCTCGTTGGTAACATGATTTATCCGTACACTCTATGTGGCCGGGTGAGATAGCCCCTATTGAACATTTTGCGAAAACCATGGTATGTAAGGATGTTGAAAACCGCAATGTGGCCCGACTTGGTAGCCCATTGTGTGCGTTACCAGCAGAGCCGGACGTGGTAGCCTCATTGGTAACATGATCTATCCATACACCCCATGTGACCGGACGTGATAGTCCTTTGTGAATGTTTTGCAAAAACTGCAACGTGGGCGGACTTGGTAGCCTTTTGTGTGCCAATGGGAGCTCGGAACAGCAGAAACTATGTGAGGATACTCGGGAGCCTGGGACAGCGGAACCAAGGTTGGGTGTGTTAAAAAAAATATTTTTTTGGAAATGGTGAAAACGAGACACGGTCTACGATGAGTCGCGTATGAGAAACTCAGATAACACAAGACACCAACGTTAGAATAGGGAATGTGGATGTGTCATTGTTGATTGTTGTTGAATGCGCATGTGCTAGTTAGACATCGTTGAATATCTATGACCTGCTATGTGTAAGTTATGGGTTAGTGGGTATGAGATTATTCTGCTGAGCTTTCATAGCTCATGGTGTTACCTTTGGTGACCCTGACACATTATACTGGTGGCAACACTGGTATAATGTGTCAGACTTTGTAGATGACCAGGGTGAGCTGTACACCTTAGAGGCTTTTGGAGCCGAAGAGCTGGCTAGGATGGAAGAGTAGGCGGAGCTGTAGTTAGGAACCTTAGTTTCCCCTCCCTTTGTGTAAATATGGGAATCATGATGTAATGATGAGTCAGACTCTATTTAGAAGTTTCAATAAAATTGTCTATTTAACGTACCCAAAATTCGGGGCGTTACAGGTTGAAATGGAGGTGGTGGTCCGCCCATTTCGTAAAGTGGAGATGTGGTGGAAAGAGGTTTGAGGAATGAATGAGTTGAAGAACACGGGAGGAGCCGCCGTGGATCTGAAAGAAAGTCACGTAGGGTTCACCAAATTGTGGGTATCCGATCAACTTGGTTCGCTCCTTTGGTCTATGGCTTCGAGAATGGCTCTTGTTCTTCATCTAGCCTGCACAGGGAAGCACAACTAAAGACCACACCGAAGGTTCTCCGGGATGGCCCTTCAGTGCAAGGATAAGTATGATTTAAAGGAGAAGTGAAAGCCAAGAGCTAGGGTTTCAGGGTGCTAGAGAATGTACTTCTTCAGAGAAGGCATAACGGGGTATTTATAGTGAACTCCTAGCTTGGCCTCCAAGACTGCACATGTACCCATCACACGTCGGCTGACGTTTCCCATGCCTCACGCTAGGGTTTTGTAACCGTTTGTAGGATGAGCTGGTGTCTTCACGTGCTCCCATCCTTATCCAAGCTTGTAACCGTTCGGATGATGTCATGATCGTCATCATAGCCACAGTTGTTGTTCCCACGTGGGTGAGGTAGAGTCATGGCCCCCACGTTCTCTTAAAGCCGACCGTCAGAGGGTTGGTGAGCTGAGCTGATTGCTTCAATCGATGATGGAGCTTCCACTGTATGTCCGTTTGTTTGCCGAACTGTAATTAAGAAGGGGGATTGGGCTCAGGCAAGCTGCCCAAGCATGGTTCCATATCTGGCTCGGCACGGCACAAGCCTCTTCGCTCGGCCTGCTACAGTACCTTTGGTGACAAAATTTATGAAGGTTGCATTTCGTCACCAAATGTATTTCGAGTATGAATCTATGCTCAGAACTTCGATTGAGATAATTCAAATTGGATTTGAACAATAACACAAAGGGCTACAATTTTCATATTTATCAAAATTGCTAATAATTGGGGCTTCAGTTTGGTGATTAATCTGTTGATATTTCTATCATCCTTCTTGTTCTTCGGGTCACGATGATACCCCCTCACGTATAGTTATGGTATTCATGTTTACATTAAACTTGAAACTATTATATTTTATGTAGGTTTATGCGTCAATCTGCTTAGGACTTGAGGGTTTCTATGCAAGGCACTTTATCTTTGATTTAGATTGTTTATCATTATATACCATAGCTAAGCCGATACACATCCTGTTTTGATTTTCTTATCTTTTGTATTTTCTAGTGTGTTCACTAATTGGAGCTTATTCAAAGGGAAGTGATTTTGGCACTCCAAATTTAGCCAATGACACTCCACTTTTAGTTTTATTTTCTCACATGATTAACACACAAAGTGGAGTGCCAGTGGTAAAAACTGGAGTGTCAAAATCAATTTCCTTATTGAAAATGGTTTAGTACTACGCCTACTGGATTCTCATTATTGCAGGACTAGTTTATCCAACAAAAAAAAAAAAAAACTAGTTAGGTTATCAATTTCTACAATCTTAAACTCTGTTTTTGAGTTGCTGGCCCATATTCACTCATTCCTACGATCTTGTTTCGGGTGAAATGAAGCAAATTACAGCCAAGATTGTGGATATAGTGAATCAAGAAAATATCTATGCTACCAAGGTGGACTCATCATCTTATCTCAGGTTAGTTTCTTAGTTTCCTGCCCCGTAAGTGCGCGCTACTTGGTTGTTTTAGTTAATAGCTTAGCCGTATTAACTTAGTTCTCTCTTGCTATGTCTTTACCAACAGTGCTTTATATTGACCAATGCGATTTGGTCTATAGATTACCCAAGAAGCATATATATGTGAGACAACAATTGCTAAATAGATGCCTCTGTATATTGCTTTCATGTTTTCCGTCAGTCTAACTGGGATTGTTGGAACCTGTGGCTCATATATTGTGTATGAGAGGTACTGAGAAGTTCTCGTAAAAGGCCAGTACCGAGCAGAGTGGAGCGGAGCAGAGCGAGCAGTACGGTACGGAATTATTAGGGTTGAAATAGAAGTCGTGAATATATATATATATATATATATACTCTCTATTGTAAAACCCTATGTACTGTGATCATCAATTAAACAGCTCCGCTCCCGTGGACGTACCCGGTTTGGGGAATCACGTATATCTCTATGTCAATCCTTTACTGTTTATACTCGAATATCGTGTGCGCGCGTGTGTGTTTAGATCCTTACAGGGATACATCTTTTAATTTGATTGTTGTTTCGTCTTATATATGAATTTAGAAATACTTAGGGTGCATATGCATCGCTGCAACTAGCTTATTGGCACAACAACTTCTGCCCCAAAACAATTAAGAATCCAAAAATGAATATGAGAGGAGGAGGAGGAGAGAGAGAAACACGAGAGGAGGTGAGGTCTCACTTGTGAGTGAGGGATTTGCGACAAAAAGGGTGAGCCAAGTAGATTTACCAACTCTCTATGTTGATAATCTACCGGGCGATATTCACAAAGTCTGGATCTATAATCTATTTGCCAAATATGGGAAGATTAGGGATCTGTTCATACCCAATAAGGTGAGCAAAACTACGGGGCAAAAGTTCGGATTTGTCAGATTTGGCACCAAAATGGAAGCAGATCAAGCCATAGAAGGGATTAACGGAGCTTGGGTCTGGAATTTCAAACTGGTATTCGAAGTCCACCAAGGTGTCTCCTCACAAATTCAAGGAGCAAGAACAGAGAAATCAAAGAACCAAAGATAACATGCAGTCCAAAAGGCCGAATTTCCAGAGTTTTCTACAACGAAATGGGGCGATTGGACAAGGAAACGGGCCTCGAGGTGATTTAAAGCAACAAGTCGATGGGGGAATTTCTCGAAATCGAAGTTATGTTCGTAGGCATCAGGTAAGCAAGGAGACTAGGGGGAAGGAGATCTGGAGAAGAAAAGGTATCGTGGAAACAAGTAAAAAAGGAGATCAAAGTGGGGTGAGTATGTTTGGAAAGCTAGAGACAATCCATACTGTTAGGGCCGAACCAGTTGGTAATGGGTGGCTTTTTCGAAGTGCAGTGGGATGTACGAGGCGGCTAATCTCAGCTTCAGAACTACAAGAGGTAATAAAGAAAGAGTATCACAAGGAGGTTCAAGTTAGACCAATGGGGGGGAGATTCCTACTGCTGACCTTCCAAAGAGAAGAAATCAGAGATGAAGCTGTTAAAGGTAAATGGCTAATGGCTTATTTGGAAGAGATGAAACCCTGGGATGGAGAACCGTCTAGAGATGAAAGATTTGTTTGGATTGCATGTTACGGAATGCCACTTAACGCTTGGAATGTGTCGTCTTTTAAATCCATTGGAAGTAAATGGGGGCATTTCGTTGAGGTTGATGATGTTACTCTCAGAGATAGTTCTTTTGTGAAGGGGAGAATGTTAATAGCCACGGAACAATCCTATAAAATTGAAGGAAAAGTCCAACTGTTTGTTGGAAATTCCAATTACATGGTAAGGGTGGAAGAGGAAGATACATTCAAAACGGTGATATCAGATAAGCAACACCAGGCCTCTGTTCTACAACTAGCTGAGAAGGGTGATGACGTGGAGGGTAATAAAACAAAGGGCAAGAAACAGAAGGTTAACCTGACAGGAAAAGCTACTGAAGAAGGTGAAGAGTTGTTTGGTAAGGAAAATGAAAAGGCACTTCAGCATCCTTTTGTCAGAGAAGAATTTTTGAATAAAGCAGCAGTTAATGCACCTGTGCAACAAGGCCAACATTCCTTAATCCCAATGGCGGCTAATCTCTTGGTTCTAGAAGCTGATGGAACAATGGATGAAAGGTGTTCAAATATGTCACATGAGATAGAGTCTATCGTTGAAGATTCCGAAGGACTTATGCAGGATAGATTACAAGCTCATAATGAAGCCCTTTCTAAAGAAAACCCAATAGTGAACAAGGCAACAGAGGAGTACAACATCAATATTCAAAGACAACCAATCTTCTTATCTGGTCCAGTAGTAATTGGTTCAAAGAGCAAATGGCGTGCATCTCAACTGGAAGGTATAAACTTACAAGTGGAGCTTGATCCAAGGAGTCAAAGGAAATCCCTTAGAAGTCAACTCTATGAAGACTGCATGAGTTCTGGGGAAGGCGAGGTCCCAAATACTCAAGAACGTTTGCAGAATTTAGTCCAAAGTGAGCTCAATATCACCAAAGAGGCAGGGAGAAGACTGGGTGTGGAATTTTCAGAGCTGGATTCTAGGATGATGAAAAACATGATTGAGTCGGAGACAAACAAGTTCTTCATGTTGCAGAGGAACAATCAATCCAGTCAAGCTGGAGTTCAGTAACTGGTGGCAAGGTACATAGCTCTCTCTAACGATGAAAATAATCTCATGGAACATTAGGGGTTTGGGGAGTTACAAAAAGAAAAGATTCTTAACTACATTAATAAAAGATAGGAGGCCAGAGGTTTGCATGATACAGGAGACAAAAACAGAAGGTTTTGAGAACATTACTATTCAAAGATTGTGGGGAAATAGTGATGTTGAGTTTGCTGAATCAAATGCAGTGAGTACATCAGGAGGGATCATAACGATGTGGAATAAAGAGTGTTTTAGATCAAACACTATTACTATCCACAGAAACTTTATAATAGTTACTGGTTTTCTTCAAAATTTTGAGTGTGCTTTGGTAAATGTGTATGCTCCAAATGACCCTAGGGGAAGGAGGGAATTATGGAGTGAACTAGCTATTACAAGCCAAAATCTCATCTCAAATACCCTGGTGCATAGGTGGTGATTTTAATGAAATCAGACTAATGAGTGAAAGAGTGGGCTGTGATAGAGTGGATAGAAACATGAGGAATTTTCAGGATTTTATTGACCAAGCTGCCCTGACGGACTTGCCTCTGAAGGGAAGGAGATACACTTGGACAAACTTCCAAGATAATGCAATTCATAGTAGGCTAGACAGGTTTCTAATCTCTATGGAATGGTTGGAGGAATTCAAAGTGGTTCAATGGGGGCTACCAAGGCCTATATCAGATCACTGTCCAATTATGCTGTCAGATTGTAATTGGGATTGGGGGCCTAAACCATTCAGGTTTCTTGATGCTTGGTTGTCTCATCCAAAGTGCTTAAAGATAGCAGAGGAAGCTTGGAAGGGATCTCAAACCTATGGATGGGCTGGATGCCAAATAGTAAAAAAGCTGAAAGAAGTCAAGAACAAGCTGAAAGTGTGGAACAAGCTGGAATTTGGGGATGTGAATGTAAGGTGGCAGGATATAGGAAAAATTCTGCACCAGTTTGAACTTTTCAGTGAAACAAGACAACTTAACCAAGAAGAGTTGGGACAAAGAAACAGACTGAAAGGGGAATATTGGAAGTGCTATAAACTGGTGGAAAGTGTGTGGAGACAAAAATCAAGAATTAATTGGCTCAAACTGGGAGACAGAAATACTAGGTTCTTCCAAATCATTGCCAACAATAGATTTAGGAAGAACCTAATCTGCTCTGTCAAAGTGGATGGCAGAATTCTGGAGGAACCAACCCTTATAAAAAATGCAGCAGTGGATCATTTTAGAGCAAGGTTCATGGAGGAGTTAATACACATATCTAAAATGGGAGGTCAGATTACAAGGAGACTGTCCACAGCACAATCCCAGATGCTGGAAAAACAATTTGATACCACGGAAATCGAAGCGGCAGTGAAAGATTGCCATAGTCTAAAGGCTCCTGGACCAGATGGCTTTAATTTCACTTTTGTCAAGAAAGCTTGGAAGTTTATGAAGCAAGATGTAGCAGCGTTCTTTGCAGAATTCTATGAGCATGCCAACCTAGCTAAAGGTATCAACTGTACTTTCATTGCCTTAATACCCAAAATCGATGGTGCATGCAGTTTCAATGACTTTAGACCTATTAGCATGGTAGGTTGCATTTACAAAATCTTAGCAAAGGTGCTTGCAAATAGACTAAGGTGTGTCTTACCAACAATAATAGGGGAAGCTCAATCTGCTTTTGTGGGGGGTAAACAAATCCTAGATGGTGTTTTAATTGCAAATGAAATCATTCATTTTTGGAAACAAAACAATGCTGGTGGTCTGATTCTGAAAATTGATTTCGAAAAAGCATACGACTGTGTCAATTGGAATTTCTTGTTAGATTTGTTAAAAAAGTTTGGATGTGGTAGCAAATGGTGTCAATGGATTCAGACCTGTATATCATCACCTTCTCTTTCCATTCTCATAAATGGTTCCGCCTCTGATGAGGTTATCCCTCAAAAAGGTCTAAGGCAAGGTGATCCAATCTCTCCTTTCCTTTTCAATATTGTTGTGGAAGCCCTCAATATCCTTATGGAAAGAGCCAAAGAAGATGGCTCCATCAGAGGTATCCAATTAGGAGATGGTGTCAATATCTCTCATTTACAGTTTGCTGATGACACTATCTTCTTTTATAACAATGATGTTGAAGAGATTCTAAGTTTGAAGTTAATCCTAAGGTGGTTTCAACAAATGTCTGGTCTCAAAATTAACTTTTCCAAAAGCATGATGTGTGGGGTTGGTGTACAAGAACAGGAGGTGGCAAATTTGGCAAGAATCATTGACTGCCCAAGTGGGAAACTACCAATGAAATATTTAGGTCTCCCACTAGGAGCAAACCCCAATAGAATTGCAACTTGGCAGCCAGTGATTGACAGAGTTAAGAACCAGCTCAAGCCTTGGAAGAAAGGGCATATGACAATGAGTGGGAAGCTATCTTTGGTCAAATCAAATATGAGCAATCTTCCAGTGTATTACATGTCTATTTTTAAGATGCCAACTGCTGTAGCAAACACTATTGAGAAGATCCAAAGGCAATTTCTGTGGGGGGATTCAGATCAGAGGAAAAGGTTGCATCTTATGAAATGGGAGAAGTTAACAAGGAATAGGAGGTTTGGAGGCCTAGGCATCAAAAGACTAATGGAGCATAATGTAGCCTTACTAGCAAAATGGTGGTGGAGGTTCAATAAGGAAAAAGAGACCCTCTGGGTCAAGGTGGTTTCAAAGAAGTATAACCTGGATGACAACACTTGGTTACCACAGATTCCTAGCAGGGGCAGACCCTCAACAATTTGGAAAGGTTTGTGTTCAGTGGGAAACATTGGTGCAGATATGGGAGAATGCATTATTCATGGTTTTGTCTTCAAGGTTAACTCAGGGAATAAAATCAAGTTCTGGAAACACAATTGGCTAGGTGATGAAACTCTTGAAGCTGTCTTCCCAAGACTTTACAGCATCTCTTGTCAAAAGGAAGCAATGATAGCAGATGTGGTGTGCAGTCAAAACCCAGGTCAATGGAATTTACTTTTTACCAGAAGATTACGTGATTGGGAGGAAAATCAACATACAAATCTGAAACAACTCCTAAGTGTGGTGCAACTTCAAAACTCAGTTGATGATTCTCTACAATGGGCTTGGAGCAACGATCTAACCTTCTTGGTGAAGTCAGCTTACTTGAAATGGGAAGGCCAAACATTCTTGGAAGATAAAGTCTTATCATCGATTTGGAAGAATATCTACCCTCCAAAAGTTGAACTTTTCACTTGGATGGCTATTCAGGACAGCATTGCTTCAAAATCAGTGTTAGTAAGGAGAGGGATACTCAATGAAGGCTCTGATGTGTGTCCTTTCTGCAATTCTGCTAGTGAAACACCGTCCCACTTGCTGCTACACTGTCAGTTTACGTGGCAGGTGTGGTCAAGGATATTGGAGTGGTGGAAGTTTCAATGGGTTAGCCCTCAAAACCTCAAAACCCTGTTTCAAATCTGGGATCACAACTCCTTCAAAAATTTGGAGAGGATATGCTGGTTCGCAAGCTTTTATGCAATGCTCTGGACAATATGGACATGCAGGAATGAAGTGGTTTTCAGAAACAAGGTGTGGGAACTAGAGGAGACCACTGATTTAGTAAAAACAAGGATGGCTATCTGGGTGAAAGGGTTGTTCGACATCAAAGATTACTCTGTGGATGATTTCAAAAGGTGTTTGGATGGAATCAGACGGGTTAAAATTTAATGTGTCTAGCCCTCTGTCTTAGGGTGTCTTTTCTGGAGTTTCTTTGCCTTTTGGGTGGTTTGGGGGGTGCGGTCTGTGTTTTTGTTTTTCTAGGTCCCTTTGGGGTATTTTTTTTGTTTGTCTTAGTGCTGGTGGTCCCTTTTTCTTTTGTCAGGTGTTTGCAGTGTATTTTCAAGCCTGTGGTTTTCGGGTGGTTTGTGGGTGTGGTCTGTCCTTGTTTTGTCTAGGTCGTTTTGGGGCGTCTATTGTTTGTCTTACTGCTGGTAGTTTCTTTTTCTTTTTGTCAGTTTTTTCAGTGTATCTTTGGAGTGTCTCTCTTTCTTCAGTCCTGGTGGTTTTGAGCCTTGTGGGGTTTGTTTCTTGGGGTATGTCTTTGGTCTTAGTCCAGGTGTCCTTGTAGTCTTGTTGGTCATTGGATCCTCTCCTTCTTTGGTGTTACTTCTCTGATCTTTTTCTGTGGAGATCAGAGTGAGCCGCTTGCCTTATTCTTGCTCTTTCCATCTCCAATCCTTGGAGAGCCTACCTGCTGCTGCTAATGTTTTGGCTATGTTAACCGGCTGCTTTTTCTCATCCTCATATCAACTCCCTTGGGAGGGCTATGAGGTCAGGTGCTTTATATGTTTACTGGAGCTACCTAATGTTTTCTTCCTTTTCTATGCTGAACGATATGTATTTCGAGTTTGGGAATGACTACTTTTTGTTAAGAAGCTCATATGATGAGGGAGTTGTATCTTTATCCCTCTCTCTGTGAATGAACTATTGGGAGTCTATCTCTTTTCAACTCCTAACTTTGGGAGGGCTAAGAGATGCTTGGATTGCTAATCCAGAAGGAAGGTGGTAAGTCTAAAGTAAATCGAAGGCTCAAGTCCTATATCAACAGGTGTCCCAATTGTGTTTTTTCAGAGTGTTGGTGCTGCTGTTTCTCTAATAATGTGTTGCTGGATTCATGTTGGTTTTGGGAGATAATCTTTGTGTTACGTCGGCTTAGAGGCTCTCTATTTTCCGAGTTCCATATGGTGACGATTTCTACCCTGAAGATTTTTCTGCTATGTACATCTCTTTCAACTCCTATCTATGGGAGGGCTAAGAGAAGTTGGGGACCGCATATCTACATGTAAAGGGCTGTAAAGTTTGTTTCTCTAATAAGGTGTTGGTGGACTCATGTTGGTGTTGGGAGATAATCTCAAAGGCTCCCTATTTCTCCAAGTTCCATACAGTGACGATTTCTATCCTTTAGACTCTTCTGCTATGTACATCTCTTTCAACTCCTATGGGAGGGCTAAGAGAAGTTGGGGACTGCATATCTACATGAAAAGGGCTGGAAAATTTTCCGAATCCTTTTGCTGAGTGAAGTGGAAGCATGAACTCATAAGGGGACTTTTGTTTGTTCTGAATTTGTGTTTCCTACCGCCCTACACTTCTGATAAAGCTCTGAATCTATGCTCATACTGACTACATTTTTGATGTTGCTGCTTGGAGGATGTTACAAATATGGTGTTTGGCTATGCTTCTGGTGTAGGATAATTTCAAACTGTTTTTCCGGCCTGCTGTGTTTCGGCCTTTGCTTTCTCTCTTCCAATGCTCTATTGGAAGTTTTTCTTATCCTTTTCCATGTATCAATATCATGGTTTAGGTTTCATTTTCCTTGATGTACCCATATCAAGTTTCAATAATAAAATCTTTTTGCCGATCAAAAAAAAAAAAAAAAACAACTTCTGCCCCCTTTTCATGGCACTTGGATAATCTGACTGTAGGTCCCTATGCATCAAATCTTATTAGGTGAGTTCTTGGAATCGTGGAATATTTATTTCAACGGTTGCCTTTTATTACTCTTAGTCCTAGAGTTCTTTTATTGTAAATCAACATGTTTTTAGACCAACCTTTTGTATTGAACAATGTGAGAGAACTGACAGAAAAGAGGTAGCAAGTAACTTGAGTAGTTTACTTGTCTTTGTAGTTGTTATGTCCTTCATTATTTGCATGAGATCATATTTTCTTCCTTTCCCATTGTGATATGAATATAGGTATGGATAAGAGTTGGATGCAACTTGGTACTCTGTTTTCCCCAATACGGGTATATGATTGATTTTTCCATATTGATTCTGTTTGCATTGGTTTTCAATCTGTACAGCTCTTTGAATAAGCTAGATTAAAGGTGTACAAATGCTTCTTTGTAGGTTTGTAATCTTTGTTTTATCGTATTATCATTACAATTTTTTCTTTCTAGAGCCAATCAGCTTACTCATGGATGCAGCGAGACCACCTGATTTTTTTTTATCTAAGAAAGTTAGCATATTTGGCCTAAAGCACTCCAACTATGATAAGATGATTGGCGTATTTTTAAGTCCAATTGATCTTTTTGATAGCCCTAACTTGTTGATATTTGTTTCCTTCCAGTGAAACATGATTGCAGTTGGGGTACTTTGATCTAAAGAGGTAAGAACTATATCAATCTTATGCATGTGTTTTTCTCTCTCTTGTAACATTTAGATTTTATGGTTGATTAATGCTATTGAACCATAGCAACTGAAATTTCCCCTTGAGCTATTTCATTGGATGGAGTGAAATTTGACTAATGTCTCTACGGCAAGGGTCCTCAGGGTTGGGCCTCACACTATGTCTGTAAATGTTTTCATTTGTTTTGATGTTGAGTAAATAAATATCTGGGTTTATCCTTTGGGTTTAAGAGGGGTTTGGATTAAGTAGTAAGAAATTTAGGTCTTTGGGTACATAGATCTTATTGCAGGTGCAATCTTTGATGAGGCAAACTCTGATGTTCTCCCGGTTTGCATTGTGTTACTTGTGTACTTAATTTTTTTCCAAGCAAAAGTTTTATGGGCAAAGCTGAAGTGATCATTTTTCTGAAGTTATGGTTCTAGCCTTCTAGGCTTTTATCTTGAACTTTGGAATCATTGACTAGCTTTATGCATCCAAAGTACTTTCTATATTCTTGTTTCCAGTGAAAGGATTATGTTGTGTCTTATGTGGTTACTAAACTTCGTCAAAATGGCTGCGCATCCGTAGGAGGAAGTTGATTTCTCGTATTGTGTATACAGTGATAACAAATTAACATTCATTTTCTGGAGAGCATAATGCAATCTATTTATATTAGTCACATCATGTTTCATTGGCAAATTGCATTGAACTCTAGTAATTAGTTTTGTTCTGATCTTAAGTAACAGCTGCTATCATTCTCATTGTTGATGTCTTTGTTTGGCAGGTAAGTGCAATTGGGAAAACTATGAGGCTATGAGCATTTGAACCAAATTTTCCTTGGTATTATTGTCTTGTCATCTTTGTATAACAGAAAGGAATTCTCTTGCTTCTTTTTTTTTGTTGGTATATATTATACCACTTAGATGGCTAGGCATTGATCATTTGGCTATTTAGAGGAAAATGTAGGATTATCGTTTCCGAAAGAGATAATTCTGTTACTCCTTCCATCCCTTTTATCATTTTGATTTTGTGAGATTCTATGTCATTTCAAATGAATATAGTAATTGTTGTTGTTTGATGTGTTAGTGTTAAGTTTGAGATTTCAGATTGTAAATCAATTTTTGACGGGGAAAGGATAAAAATGAGAATCAAAAAACAAAAAGGCTTTCAAACTCTAGTAATGTTTTAGCAACCAAATGCATTTTTTTTTGACAAAATTATGAGGTTATTGAATTCTAGTAATTTGGTTCCTAAAAGCAAAAAGGTATTTGGAGACCGTATTTATTGGTAGTTGACATAAGTTTTTAGCAACAAAACCTTTATTAAGGACAAAATTCAGATGGCCTTTTGGGACCATTTTTTTTTGGCAAGAAAATGAAACTATTGGGGACTTTTTTGTGGATTTGGTTGCTAATACATCCCTTATAGCAACAAAACTATTATATGGTCTCCTAAACTGAGTTTTTGACTTTCCTAGACCACTTTTTAAGCATAAACCTCGTGACAATGGAATATTGTCCCGAAATGTCTTTGGTAACCAAAATTTTAGCTTTTGCAACCAAAATATTTGGTCCCTAAAACCATTACATGTTGTAGTGCATGTGGTCTTTTTTTATGAGATTATTACTTGGTACATAAAATAAAAAGTATTTCTCATTAAGGTAAGATAGAATACTTAATTATCATTAGGTCCACTTTTTACAAAATACATTTACCATTAATGGAAGTGTCACTCTAGGACACCCTAAGATTTTAGGGTGCCATAGAATTTTAGGGTACCTTAGGGTTTTAGGGTGCCCCAAGATTTTAGGGTTTAGGTTTAACCCTAGGGTTTAAGTTTAGGCGCTTTCACAGAACCCTAGGGTTTAGGTTTAGGCACTTTCATAGGAGTTTTAGGGTGCACTTTTCTATTATAGGGTTTTAGCGATTTAGACACTTTCATAGGGTACCATAGGGTTTAGGAATTTTCATAGGATACCTTATGGTTTAGGCACTTTTATAGGGTACCCTAGGGTTTGGGCACTTTCATAGGATACCCTAGGATTTAGACACTTTCACGGTTTAGAATTTTAGGTACTTTCATAAGGTTTTGGTGTTTCATTAATTGGAGGTGACTTGGTGGAAAATAATTTTTATTTTCTGTACCTAGTGATAAAAAGCCCTTTTTTTATTACTGAAAAAACGTATATATATTCTCTAAAGATGAGATCAGATTGTATATATACACATGGAGCCTCAACATAGGATTCCATCATTTAATCAATTATGAACATTTAGAAATTTTCAAGATATCACTTTAACTAATTAAATCTAAGTTAAAATTAAGTAAATGGATCCTACTTTAATTCTGGTAAACTTTTATAATTGTTAGTTAGATTCTAATTATTATTATTTTTTTGTCAATAGGAAGACCAAAGTTAGAATCTAATTGAAGTGATTTTGTTTAATGGTTAAACCGATGAGAGAGAGAGAGAGAGAGAGAGAGAGAGAGAGAGAGAGAGAGAGAGAGAGAGAGAGAGAGAGAGAGAGAGAGAGAGAATAATACAATACACTTTATAAATTGTCATATATATTAACTCAGTGGCTTTCGAACTGTCACACATAAACCCTTAAAAGACAAATGAAGAGGAGTAAATAGCCAATTGTATTGTATATGGTGATCACATATTGTATATCATGTTGGTAATACATCCATCATGTGATACTCAGAATATATGATCACCCATAGTATTATCAAATCGCGGAACTCGATCTACGTCTTTTTACTCACTGTAAACTCGATTGACCCACCTCTCGAGCAAATCGATTTCAGTGGTGAGTCGCTGATTAGTATTCCATTCATTCTCCAACATGATGATTAGCGTTTTAAAGCTAATTTCCCGGTGAACCAACGCTTCCTTGTACTCATCGGAATGATCATGCTTTCCTGACTCCAGATCGTGGTCATCAATTGCTGGTTCCGTACTTTCCTTTGGGACCAATTTTATAAAGGACGTTATGCCGGATCGGATAACATGCCCGAAATAAGGAATAGGATGAGTAGATGATCACCGTAATCACCTTTCTTATCTTTGGAGACACCGTCACCTTTCTCTGTGTACGCGGTTTTGATGATTACGCAATTAATAGGCATGAGAACCAACAACACCAGGAATTTGAACCAATTCCACGTTTTGAGCTTCTCGTTTAGTTCGTGGAGTGCATTGGCTACCGACATTCCGGTAGAAAGAAAAATCAGGAAAACCACTACGTTGGTCAACATTTCCTTCCCGTCTTGGTTCACTTTATCACCCTCTTTGGCCAAGCTCGCCACGAATGCACCGCCGTTCAGTGCCAGAATATGTACGAAGACGTATGCCTTGTACCAGCTATGCACAACCTCGAATTCGGGCCAGGTTAGTACAAACCTCCTTCCAGCTGCAAGTAAAATTACAAATCTGATAATGTGTAATCTTTTGGGCAGAATGAAAGCAACAAATGATAGTTTCGTGCGTGGTGAAATTTTGTGCATTCCTGTCCATTTTAAAAAGAAAAATAATACTATATGGAAAGAACTAAAAGTGTTACCCAAAATAGTATTATTTTTCTAAAACGTACTCTTGGCACTTGGCAGGGTAAATTTAAATGAGGACGATAGCTTCTTTTTTCTTAATTTTGACATGGCGGAGGTGTGGTGCTTGTTGGAAATTAACTAGAATTCCTAAATTGACTAGGATTCCTTTTCCTATTCGGTTTAGGTTTATTTAGTGTTTTCCTATAAATAGGGACCTTGGGGGTTTCTAGGGTTATGGTCTTTTGTTTAAGGGCTTAGATATTAGGGTTTTGTTCATCTCTTACGGTTCCACCAAGGGTTTGTGTCTCCCTTTTGGGTTCCACCAGAGATTTGTCCCTAGATATCTGTTTGGTGCTTCAAGTAAAGTTACGGGTATAGCCGGCTCTTTGTTTCTCTCCCCGTTTATAGTGGATCCTCTTGCTCTTTTCCCCGTGGAGTACGTTCTTGCTTTGTGTTTGAGCGGAACCACGTATATCCTTGTATTCTTGTTTATCGCTTGTTGATTTGTTATATTCTCAATTTCGTGTTCGGCACAACAAATTGGTATCAGAGCTTTGGGTTTCAATCCGAGGCTTTTGTTTTCCGCTGTGTATTGTGCAATTGGTGATCGTTTCAATGGCGACTCGTTTCGAAATTGCGAAGTTCGATGGGCAGAGCACTAGCTTCAGTTTATGGCGTATTAAGATGAAGGCTTTGCTTGTTCAACAAGGATTACACAAGACTTTGTTGGGAAAATCGAAGAAACCTGCTGATATGCAGGATAGTGTGTTCGAGGATCTCGATGCGAAGGCGCTCAGTTCAATTCAGTTGTGTTTAGTCGATGATGTACTTCGCGAGGTCGGGGAGGAGGATACTACTGCCGGTATTTGGTTGAAGTTGGAAAGTATCTATATGACGAAGTCTCTTACCAACCGGTTGTATTTGAAGCAGCACCTTTATACGTTTCGTATGAGGGAAGGTACGCCCGTAAAAGACCATCTAGATGAGTTAAATCGAATTATTATGGATTTAAAAAATATTGATGTTGTGATTGATGATGAAGATCAAGCCCTTATTGTGTTATGTTCTTTGCCTGCGTCGTATGAGCATTTTGTTACTACCCTACTTTACGGGAGAGATACGATTTCCATGGAGGATGTTAAATCTAGTTTATATTCAAAAGAATTAAAGAAAAAAGGTATCTGGTGAAAATGAGGTTTATGCTGATGGTTTGGTAGCGCAAGGAAGAACTTTTGAGAGAGATAATGGCAGTAGAGGGGTTTCTGGCTCTCGTTCCACAAATCAGGAAATAAAGTGTTTTTACTGTAGGAAATACGGGCATATGGTGAGAAATTGTCCTAGGTTGAAAAATAAGGACAATTTTGAAGATAAGGTTGTTGCTGGTATTGTTGAAGAGGATTCCGACGATTCACTTATGGTTCTTTCTGTGAGTGTCGGTGATGTCTGTTCGAATGCCGAATGGATTCTGGACTTCGGATGTTCTTACCACATGTGTCCGAATAAAGATTGGTTCAATACTTATGAATCGGTCAGTTGTGGTACAGTTCTTATGGGGAATAATATGCCCTGTAGAATTGTTGGGATTGGAACAGTTAAAGTCAGAATGCATTATGGTTTTGTGAGGACGTTGTTTGGTGTTCGACATGTACCAGATTTGAAAAGGAACCTTATCTCTTTAGGCACTCTTGACTCTTTGGGTTGGAAGCATACCGCTGAAGGTGGAGTCTTGAGGGTTTTGAAGGGTGCTCGTGTTTTGATGAAGGGTCGAAAATCGAATAACCTCTATGTGCTTGATGGTAGTACGATTGTGGGTGCTACATCTTTGGGTTCTTCATCGGTGAATTCGAGGTTGACTCAGTTTTGGGTTTTTAACTCCGTGGTGGAGTCAGTAATTAACTCCGTGGGGAGTTTGAGCAGATCTTCGTGTGTATCCGAGAGGGATGCGTTGGGTGGGAGGTGCCCGTTGGAAGATAGAGGCTCAATTTGGAGGCATGTGCGGCTGGGTTTCCTGAGTCGCGTTTACAAGGTCAAGCAGGTGTGTTTGAGCCTTGTTCATTTGTGCCGTTGGTGATTGCCCCGTGGGGGGCTTTTGGGGGAGATGGGCGATTGAAGGAGAGGATTGCCTATAGTGTTGAGTTCGATGGAATTCAAGTCAAGGTGGAGATTTGTTGGAAATTAACTAGAATTCCTAAATTGACTAGGATTCCTTTTCCTATTCGGTTTAGGTTTATTTAGTGTTTTCCTATAAATAGGGACCTTGGGGGTTCCTAGGGTTATGGTCTTTTGTTTAAGGGCTTAGATATTAGGGTTTTGTTCATCTCTTACGGTTCCACCAAGGGTTTGTGTCTCCCTTTTGGGTTCCACCAGAGATTTGTCCCTAGATATCTGTTTGGTGCTTCAAGTAAAGTTACGGGTATAGCCGGCTCTTTGTTTCTCTTCCCGTTTATAGTGGATCCTCTTGCTCTTTTCCCCGTGGAGTACGTTCTTGCTTTGTGCTTGAGCGGAACCACGTATATCCTTGTATTCTTGTTTATCGCTTGTTGATTTGTTATATTCTCAATTTCGTGTTCGGCACAACAGTGCTTAAAGTGGCTAATTGAGTCATATGTACTTTTGCAGGTCTGCGGGTTATCTTCTGGTGTTGTACGTGGTTTTCATCCATTTACCTTATAGATATAGATGTGACTATGTGAGAATTTAAAGGAAGAACACTTGTGTGTGTTTTAAATGAGTTGGGAGATCCTTCACCTTCTGGGTAACTGGGTTACTGAGTTGCTCTCAAGAAACTCACTCTATAAGAAATGCTTGTTCTTTATTTGAGTTTCCCCAATTTTATTGCTCTGCCAGGATGGAGAGTGTTTTGTAAGAATTTTATTTATAACTTTTCTTATCTCCTATGAAAATGTAAAATCTTTTATTTTTGAACTTCTCACAATATAGATTCGATGAGCAAGAGTCATAAAAATTGAGCAAACAATTGAGGGCATCAATGAGAGTTCAATTGATTTAGTACTTAAATAAAGAGATTGGAATAGAAAACTTTCAGTGGGGCCTCAATTTTGGACCAAATACGGTACTATTATTGCACTGAATATTTTCAGTGAGAGTTCAACTCATGTACTATTATCGCACTTCCCAGCCGTACACTCCACAGTGTCTGAATCATTACTAATCTCGACGTTGTTACATCTTGATCGTGTAAACATTAAATGAAGGAGAGAGAGAGAACCTTTTTTCTTCGGAAGAGCGCCATTTGATCAAAAGGAGACCCTCTCTTGCAGAACCTTTGTTTTATTACCAAAAAAAGAAAAACTTGTGTTAGTCATAGACATAAAAAAATGAAACAAGTAGATAGAGAGTTTGGGTTATGAGAAATATTACCAAGAAAAAGGAGGAGGACCGGGGAGAGGGACTTATTCAAAAACCCTCTGCTTTTTTGTTTTTGCGGGTTTTATATATAGTGGCAATGGAACATAATATATCGTTGAGGTTTACATCACAAATTTACCTTTTTAAAGTTTTCTATTGTTGAGGTTGTTAAAGTTTCCTGCTTCATTTCTTGGTGTGATGCCAGAGGTAGTGGTGTTGTATTTTCATTGCCGAATGCTTCTTTCTCCATTATTGGGACTTTCCCGGCCCCCTCCTTCATAAAGATGATGTATATTATGATATGAGAGAAAGAAATAATATTGTATTAAATTGTTGTGTTCTGTACAAATGAGAGGGCTCATATATATAGTGTGAGCCATGATACAATAAAGGAAAATACAATCACAATCTCAATCACAATCACAATCATATAAAATCAGTATCATAATCATATATGATTTGATCATATATGATTTGATCATATATGATTTGATCATATATGATTTGATCTTATGATCTAGAATATTCTAACATCCCCCCTCAAACTCAAGGTGGTAAAGTAGAGACCAACTTGAGTTTGGAAACTAAGTCATGAAAACGCCCAGGAGGGTGCGCCTTGGTGAAAATGTCAGCAGTCTGATCAGATGACGATACTGATAGAAGACGAAGAGTGCCGCTAGCAACATGCTGACGCACAAAGTGACAGTCAATCTCGAAGTGCTTGGTGCGATCATGAAAGACATCATTGCGAGCAATCTGGATGGCACTCTGGTTGTCACAACAAATGGTAGTACCAGTGGAATGGTGAACACCCATATCGGTAAGTAGCCATCGCAACCATAGGAGTTCCTGGGTGGTATCTGCCAAAGCACGGTATTCGGCTTCAGTACTTGACCGGGAAACAACAGTTTGTTTCTTACTGCGCCAAGAGATGAGGGAATCACCAAGAAAGAAACAATAGCCTGTTATAGAACGACGATCGGTAGGATCTCCAGCCCAATCTGCATCAGAGTAAGCTCGCAGCTCTAAGGATGAATGAGCAGCGTAGTGGAGACCATAAAACAAAGTCCCTTTGACATAGCGCAGAATACGAAGAACAGCATCGTAATGGGTCGTCCGTGGGGATGATAAAAATTGGCTAACAAGATGAACAGCATAAGCTATGTCCGGTCGAGTAACTGTGAGATAAACAAGACTGCCAACCAATTGACGATATAGGGTGGCATCCGAAAGTGGAGTACCATCTAGAGGAGTAAGGCGAACATTAGGCTCCAGAGGATTTGAAGCAGTCTTGCAATCAGTGAGGCCAGCACGAGAGAGAAGGTCAGAGGCATATTTGGCTTGTGAGAGATAATAGCCAGAGGGATCCGAAGAGATTTCAAGGCCCAAGAAGTAGCTTAGAAGACCCAAGTCCTTCATTTCAAAATGCTGGCTGAGGAGATTCTTGAGTTCAGTGATACCAATACTATCATCCCCAGTGATTATCATGTCATCAACGTAGAGGAGAAGGAAAAAGTACCATGCTTAGATTTGCGAATAAACAAGGCAGAATCATGTGGACTAGATGAAAATCCGAATGTCTGAATTGTAGTGCTGAACTTGGCGAACCATGCGCGAGGAGCTTGTTTGAGGCCATAGAGGGCACGACGAAGCTTACAGACCTTATTTGGAGGATGAGTATACCCAGGAGGGGGCTTCATATACACTTCCTCAACGAGATCACCATTGAGGAAAGCATTTTTAACATCCATCTGATAGAGTTGCCATTTATGGACAGCAGCAACGGCAATTAGACTCCGAACAGAGGTAAGACGAGCAACTGGAGCGAAAGTCTCCTCATAGTCAATGCCATATTCTTGGTTAAACCCCTTTGCCACCAAGCGGGCTTTATACCGTTCAACAGAGCCATCAGAGCGGGTCTTAATTTTGTACACCCATTGGGAGTTTTGCCTGGGGGAAGATCAACCAAATCCCATGTTTGAGTATTAGTCAAAGCCTGTAGCTCGTCTGTCATTGCTTGCTGCCAAAGAGGGTTAGTACTAGCTTCACGATAAGAGTGTGGTTCATAATGTGAAAGGATGGTGGAAAAACAATGGTAATCACGAAGATGAATAGGTATTTCCCTTACCCTATCAGAACGACGGAGAGGTGGAGGAACAGTGACATCATTATTAGGAGATGACTCAGGAGGCTCCGGGAGGGAGGAGCCAGAAGATGCAGGTGCAGAATCAGCAGGCAGAACAGAGGCATCTGGGATAGGCTGTGGAAAAGACGTGTGGAGAGAACCTGTATCAAGCTCATCAGGGAATAACTCAATGGACGAGTCAGTAAAAAAAGAGGTGACGTCAGTGGTGCGTAAGTGAAACTTAGAGAGAGAAGAAAATGTTTTGTGTTCCCAAAAAATGACATGACGGGATATGCGAAGACGACGAGAAATGGGATCCCAACAGCGATAACCTTTATGTTCAATTCCATAACCTATGAAACAACAAAGACGTGCTCTAGGCTCCAACTTGGTATGTTCATGAGGTTGAAGTAACACAAAGCATGCACATCCGAAAACTCGAAGATGGTCATAATTGGGAGAGATACCATACAACCGTTCATAAGGTGTCATATTGTTGATGACTGGGGATGGAATGCGATTGATGGTATATACAGCTGTGAGAGCTGCTTCTCCCCAAAAATATTCAGGACATGAGGCTGAGATAAGAAGAGCACGAACTGTGTCTAGAATGTGGCGGTGTTTACGTTCAGCACGACCATTTTGCTGGGATGTACCTGGACAAGATCTATGTGGGAGAGTACCATTCTGACGGAGAAAGTTGAGAAGATTGGTTTCTCTATATTCCATAGCATTGTCAGAACGAAAAACTTTTATAGAGCAAGAGAATTGAGTTTTCACCATGTTCGCAAAGTCAACATAAATTTTTGGTAACTCAGATCGTTTGTGAAATAGATATATCCAAGTAAAGCGCGAATAATCATCAACAAATATGACAAAGTATTTGGAGCCCCCCATGGTGGCATTGGGAGAAGGTCCCCAAATGTCAGAATGAACCAAGTCAAAAGGTGCAGAGGAAATAGAATCTGAAATATTAAAAGGTAAAGCAGGTTGTTTAGCAAGTTGACAAGGTAAACAATCAATATTGGTGTTTCTCACAGATCCTAACTGACCACTAGATACTAAAGAACGTAAACGACTAACCGACACATGCCCTAAACGGGAGTGCCAAAGACTCAAAGACGAGATGGAAGAAGCGGAAGCTGCGGACTGAACTGGAGAAGTCAAGCGAGGTGGCAGGTGAAGACTGATGAGCTCAAAAAGGCGTCCTGTTCTACGCCCTATCCCAATGGTCTGCCCTGTATGTGGATCCTGCACCTGACAACCAGAAGGAGAAAAGAGAACAGTGAGTCCAAGTTCACAGAGTTGACCAACAGAGATTAGGTTTAAAGTAAGGGCCGGTATGAGATAACTATCAGGAAGAGATACATTAGTAGTAGAGACATGGCCTACGTGGCTGACATGCATATGTGATCCATCAGCTGTATGAATAACAGGCATAGAAGAAGAGGTTGACTTGGGAGAAAAAATAGTGGAATCAGAAGTCATATGATTGCAACAGGCAGAATCAAAAAACCAAGAAGAGATACCTGAAGTGACAGACAGGGCAGTGGAAGGTGTACCAAAATGTGAGGAAACCTGTTTTAGTATGGACTCAAGGTCATGCATGGAGATGGAAGGAACATAATGTTCTGGAGGAGAGGGCATATCAGAGGAAGAACCCTCGGCAGCAGCAGCAGCAGTACGAGATGTAGACGATGGCTTGAACTGATAATGAGGTTTGTTTTGACCACCTCTGGCCAAGGAATTGCCATAATAGTTTGACTGCTTGTAGGGATTGCCGGAATGGTTTGACTGCTTGTAGGGATTGCCTGAAGGATGCGACTGCTTGTAGGGATTTTTGGGGCAATCATATTGCCGATGTCCAGGACCAGTCTTGTGACAATGCTTGCAAACCCTGATAGGACACTGCACCAAATTATGATCGGGGCTATGACAGTATCGACAACCATCGCCATCTGAACTTGGGATGGCAGAACGTCCAGTGGACTGAGAGGTGACAAGTACCGTGTCTAGATGCTGATGTTGAGTCTTAAGAGTACCAAGACGGGTTTCCTCGGAAAGAAGCTCAGAGATTGCTTGTTCCAAGGTAGGTAGTGGACTGCGATGAAGGAGTGATGCACGAACAGGCTCAAAATCAGTAGTGAGAGCCATGAGGAAAAGAATAAGACGTTGTTGGTCTCGATAGGTGGTAAATTTTTGAGCATCAGTAGCATCATTCCATGCAGGTTCGGAAAGAGATAACTGATCCCAAACCCCATACATCTGAGAGAGGAAATGATTAATAGATTGGCCGGGTTCCTGGCGCATGCGATGAAGATGACTCAATAGTTGATACTGATGGGCAAGACCCGTGGTATTGTATCGTTCTTTCAGGAACTCCCAGATTTCTTTGGCAGGGGATTCGGCATCCTGAAATCTACCAAATTGTAAATTGATAGAGGTGACCGAAGTGTTGCGGATCCAAGTAATAATCTGATGATTCTTGCTGTCCCATTCTTCCAATCGTTCGCCATATTTGTCCTGTGATTCAGTAGCACCTCGGGTGGGTTTAATGACTTCGCCAGTAATTACACGCCAGAGTTTCTTGCCTTTGAGAAAGCTGGACATAGCTTGAGCCCAAAGGACAAAGTTTGTGCCGTCGAGAGTGACGGAAATGGGTTGAGATGCTTCAGATCGGTCCATGGAAAATAGGAAGCTATTGATTTCGGAAATGGGTTGACTGGTATGTGATTTCGGAAGAAAAATGGATCTGTAATTATGGAGTTGGAAACTGGAATTCTGGTTTGGAAAAGTTTGCTTGGGATTCGAACTTTGAAAGGGGGTTTTGGCAGATTATGGTTCGGAGTAGCGGTGGGATTGGTTTTGGCAGATTTCGGTGGAGGGCAGTATGATGATGTTGCTTGGATGATGATAAAATGAATGGCAGTATTGTCTTGGCTTGGAACTTGTAAAAGCGAGGCGGGGAACGTGGATTTTAACGGTGGAAGAAAAAAGAATGATACTGAAGGATGAAGAGAAGGACAACGGTGGGAAGCTAGGTTTACAACCGTAGCTCTGATACCATATTATGATATGAGAGAAAGAAATAATATTGTATTAAATTGTTGTGTTCTGTACAAATGAGAGGGCTCATATATATAGTGTGAGCCATGATACAATAAAGGAAAATACAATCACAATCTCAATCACAATCACAATCATATAAAATCAGTATCATAATCATATATGATTTGATCATATATGATTTGATCTTATGATCTAGAATATTCTAACAATGTATATGATTCTATCATCCTTTCTAAAATCTACTACCAGCATCAAGATACCAAACGAGTTCCAATTGCCCTATCGGGTACAAATTTTCCTGAAGCAGAGAAACCTCCAATCATTGTCCCAATTGGAATTAAGACCTCGACTCGAACTACATAGAATGGCTTTTCGAAGCATATAAAGGAAAACAACAATGATATAGACACAACTTTAAAACAAATTTTGGCCACAACTTTGTCAAGAACCGTTGAATGCACTTGGACCCACATGCACCTAAGAAACCTCCAATCATTGTCCAACAACAATATATGATATAGCCTGTAGTAGCTGTTCATGATCAGCCTCTCCTAAATGCAGAGTTGCTATGTTGCTGTAATTCCTCAGTGATGGTTCATATGATGGTCGTTATTCGTCCGTGACTACTTTATCTTATAGCCTAGTCTGGCGGGCTGTGCCAGTCAATATTTAGCTTTCATATCATCATCACTTATTGTATCACTTTTGTATCATTGAGCTTTCTTCCTGATGAATAGTACAACGGAGTATGATAACAAATCACATTGCATTTTGTTATTTACTTTTATCTACCTTACTCTCCATGCGGGTTGTGCATGATTTATCGCACTTTTTTTACTTTTCTTTTTTCTTTTTTTTTCCTACCCCTTGTAGGCTGTACATTCGGTTAATCACTTTTAATTTCAAGCTAATTTACCAAAAAAAAAAACAATATATGATATATGCACAACTTTAAAACACATTTCTGGACACAATTTGGTCCAGAACCATTGGATGTTATTGGACCCACATGCATCTAAGTATCTGAGAATGACTTTCCTAATACGTATATGTTAAGACCTCAACTCGAACTACAGAGAATACATGGCTTTCCGAAGCATATAAAGAAAAATAGCATTGATAATATATATGCGCAACTTTAAAACACATTTCTGGACGACTTTTGTCTGCAACCGTTGAATGCACTTGGACCCACATGCATCTAAGTAGCTGACTATTTCGAACACAATTGTGTCCGAAGAGGTGTTTTGGAGTTGTGTTCTTGGACTTTTTGAAAGAAAAACAGCAATGATACATTCACGACGTTAGAACATAATTCCCATTGGATGATGAAAAATTCCGGACACAACTAATCCTAGACTTTTTGAAAGAAAAAACACTGTTAATTCAGGACGATGAGCTAACATCTTTGCATCATCATTAAAAGGCTCATACCCCAAAATTTTAATCTACATTTCCATTCTCTCCGTTTGTTCCCAATTGAAACATTTTATCAGTAAAATCAAAATACAAAATCCTACTGTACGACAATACTATTTACAGAGCAATACCATACAAAGAAGAAGGAATATGATGAAGAAGATTAATCACCCATTGATGCTAGAAGCACAAAATACATAAACACAGTACCAAATACTAGATTTGGCTAAAATAGAAGAGAGAGACTAATTTTGCCTACAAAACAGAGAGGAAGAAAGGTTTACTCAAATTCACCGTATTTTTGGTTCTTTGGGAAGCGAGCGAGTAGATTAATTACTGATGAAATATGTCATGATCTAGCTCCAACGACAATAGTTTATTCTAATGTCAAGCACAATGGACGGAGGAGGAGAGTCGAGATTGATGCAATCAATCCTTGTAGTTTCCATAAAATGGAGGAGAGATGAGATTCATGAGATGGATCATTGTAGATTCGTAATAAAAGTAGGAGAGATGAAATTCAGGTCAAGGGAGTTTGATTTATAGTTTTGTAATACGAGAATAGGTACTATTTATAGTTGTGAATGAATCAAGGATGAGAGAGAGAGAGAGAGAGAGAGAGAGAGAGAGAGAGAGAGAGAGAGAGAGAGAGAGAGAGAGAGAGAGAGAGAGAGAACTTTGTAGTGTAGTGTGCAATTTGAGCCGTCCATCTCGAAAACCGTTGGTTCAAATTTCTCCTTGGTTCTAGGGTGATCCCGTACGTTATCACGCCAGGGTGACATGTCAATTTAAGCCCTATTCTGTGGGAAATAATTTTTCCTGTAGGAATTGGTTTCCCTCAGTATCTGAATAATTAGGGACCAGATCACCTCTAAACACTATCTTTGTTTGAAGACCCTTTCAAACTCCATTTAGGCCCTATTCCATGGGAAAGAATTTTCCTATGGGAATTGGTTTGCCTCAGTACCCGAATAAATAGGGACCAGATCGATCACCTCTAAACACTATCTTCGTTTGGAGACCCTTTCAAACTCGATTTTGTAGATCACATCAAGGTCTCAAAGTATTTATCTCAATGGTGTTGATACATGTACAAACACCACTTGATGCTTTTGTAATAATGGTGCTTTAGTAATAATTAATGGCGTTGTATTACTCCATAAAATGTGTTTGGTTGAACTTTTTTTTTTCTTTTTTGCTAAGCAAAAGAAAATTTGTGTGTATTATAGGCTCTCCTACATAGTATACTAGTAGGTGGGTGGCTACTGATCAAGATATATACTACCCATTGATTTAATCACATGCAAATTTTATAGTTATATGCTTGTTTTTACGTGAAAATTTAAAATCCAAATTTAAGCATTGATAGTACATTGTTAACTTTCGCAACGGATTGATAACAGATTTTGCAATAGATTGATAACAGATTTTGCAATAGATTGATAACAAATTTAGCAAATAGATGAATAAAAGCTTTAGCAACTAGCTAGCTAGATTTTAATAATGGCTAGGTTGTAAATTTAAATTTGAACACGATTTTGAAGCTTCTGTTTGGTAGTTGGATAAAAAAATATGTTGAAAGTGAATGACTCCGGCTACCATCAGCTCATATACATTATATTCTTTGTTTCATGTTTCATGTTTTTACTGAGCGGAAAATACAAAATAATTTTTAGGTCAATTGTTTCTAAAAAATATCTTCCTAGAAATTTTTAATGGAAACACTGCCCGGTCAGAAAACACGGACGCTTTGCGATTTAAAAAAACAATTATTGCAGGAAAAAGAAAGTGTTAAATTTTTGACCTTTTCCATGTCATTGTTTTCTCAAAGACAAAAAACGCTAAAAAGCACAAACTCATAATGAGAACAAAGAAAATACAAAATAATTTGTTAGAGATTTTTCTGTAACTGGGCTAGGTTAGGATGTGGTGGATTGGGCTGGGCTCAGTTCTTTTGGACTGGGCTTGGCCCATGTATTGCGCTGAATTTTTTCAATTTGGGCTTTCAGGCCTTTGTTTTTTCTGTGTTGATAATGTATGATATGGGTTTTTTTGACCCATAGGGTGATGGGCTTGGGCCTTTTTAGGTGGGTTTATTCCCAATTGGTATGGGCTTGTCCCGATGGGTGTTTTTCTTGATTGGCTTTCTTTCCAATTAAGGTTTGGGTCTCGGGTCTTTGGGCACAGGATTATTCTTAGATTTAGGAATATTGTTCTTAGATTTAGGAATATGATGTTGTCAACTCTTGTTTCTTTAGTCTTTATAGCAATTTCAAAGATTATAAAAAAAATTTGCCGTTCAAAAAAAAAAGAGAATGTATTTTCCGAGTATTTTTGGAAGGCTTCAAGTTACTATCTCCTATATGCATTGTAGGTTGAATACTCATTGCAGGATTGAGCCATTTGTGATTGCGACAAATAGGCAGCGCAGAATCTCTACTTCTTATTCAAATTTGAGTAAAAATTTGGGTAAAAATCTCTACTTATTCAAATTTGAGTAAAAATTTGGGTAAAAACTTAATTGGTACAGAGGCTTCCACTCATGAACCCATATTTTACTCAAATCTCATCCATTCACCATCATCACCGCCCATCACCTCAGGTCCCCCTTCTCTCTCTCTCTCTCTCTCTCCATTGGCGATCAGTGACAGTTTATCTGATTCATTGCCCGTGGATGGATCAAAGACCCTTTTCTAGTAGAGGGTAAGCATCAGATACATACAACCTTTGTCGTCACATTCTCCGTTAAAGCTCTCAGCCTGAAATTTTTTCTAGGGCTCCAGATCTGGTGATGTAGAACACGTGGATGCCCAATTTCATGATCAATTGGACCAGTCGAAGCCTTGGAAGCCCAAACGTTGTTTAATTGCAAATTACCCGATTTGGTAACTTTTGACGAGCTTGGATCGGGCCCAAACTTGATGAGTGGACTTATCTTTGCACTGCGGTCGATACACATCAACCCTAGGTTGATGATCAAAGGTGTTTTTCGGCCTAATTCCTTCGTTTAGGCCTCTAATTTGACGTTTTTACCGTTTTAGAAAATATTTGTTTTGTTAATAAAATTTTAGTGTATAATTCCGTAGAAGTTAATTCTTTTTGGGAAAATCATGTTTTTCTTTCCTTTTTTCAATTTTATTATTTCCCCCAAATTTTGGAAATTTTCGTTTTTGAGTTAGGGTTTTGCTAGGGTTGCGCCTTTTTCCTATAAAAAGGGTTGTAACCTAATATTTATGCAACTTTTTATCAATAATATTAAGACTTTGTCTCTTTCTCTCGTGGACTCGAGTTTATCATTCGTTCGATTATTATGCAACTAATTTCTTTGTTAATTCCACTGCGTCAAGTGGTCATGGGTTTGATGGTCTACCATCACCGCCCACCATCACTAGCAACCACCGCCTGAAAATTTGGTGAAAGAGTTGAGTTCAAACCAAATTTGGAGAAAAATTTGAGTAAAACCCAAATTTGGTATGGCCATATGAGTTTGGATAAGGAATGAAGATGGATTTTTGAGGCTTAAATTACTCAAATTTGAGTTTGAGTAAGGATTTGGTGAAGGAGTGGAGATGCTCTAAGTGTGCTTAACCCAATACATAAGCTTTTGCATCCCCATTTCCGCGACACGATGAACATAAATGCACTTGCCCAGGCAAGCCCTCATCAGTGCTGGAGGTCTTCTTGAGAACACAGTTTTAATTTCCAGGAAAGTACGCAATGGAAATGTCATTTGTTCTGTACAAGAACTGAATTTTCCTGCTGATCTCATCAAGTGGTAAAATCCTTAGTTCGTCTCACCATATTAAAATTTCCATAATAGTTGTAGTCAAAATGGGTACTTAAAAGTTTTAGATGGAAAATCATGATCAATGTTAAAGGGTGTAGAACTATGGATCTATATATATATATATATATATATATATATATATATATATATATATATATATATATATATATATATATATATATATATATAGATATATATATATATATAATAGGATGAATACCCAATCCAGTAGTGTTTAGAACCTTGTACTGGCTTTTTCATGCATGGTCATGTAGGAAAAATAAGGATGGTTTATTGATTGTAACTAGAACCACTTTTTAGGTCTATCTCACATAAATAACGCAACACCTACCACATGTAGGGAGTTTTAGGCAAGTTTCCTTTGGTGCACATAAATAACATGACACCTACCACACGTGATTTTGAACTATGTATAACCTCGTTGGGCTATTACTCATTGGATGGCCTATTTGGGGATGCTTGCTGCCAAGGACAGACTTCTTCAATGAGTGTTGTGTTCAGGTGCCACCAAGACCCATGAACACTTATTTTTTCAATGTCCTTATTCTCTTCGAGTTTGGTAGGCTGTGCAAAGTAGCCTTACTTCTCAGTGTCTGTTCAATGGGCTGACTCAAATCATGGAATGGATGGTGGATCATAATAACAACTCTCAATTTCTGTGTTTGGTTTCAAAGCTTGCATCGGCTGCTCTCATTTGCCATGTGTGGGGGGAACGGAATAGCAGAATTTTTAAAGCTCATGGTTGTACTGCTCAGCAACTGGAAATTAAAGTGAAGACTGACATTAGAGCTTGTGTAAGCTCTTGGCCAAGGGTCAGAAGGACAGCGGCCGGCAACTATAGCCCTTTGCTCCTCCTGGAATTTCTCTGACTGAATATTTAGCAGTGCTTAGATTGTTGTTTTCTTTAGCTCTGTTTCCTATTCTCATGCTCCAAGATCCAATACCAGCTTGTTGTGATTGGTCCTTGGTCTGTTTTGACTCTTGTTTGTCAGGGGTATGCCCTTGTGCTTTGTAGCTTGGGTTTCTTCCTAATAAAATTTCACCTTACCCAAAAAAAATGAAAGGCACAACTGCAGACTATTCTTGGGATTTCTTTAATATAGATACTGTCCAGGCATTCGACGGACGAGATTTACATTGGCCAGAGAGATACAACAGAGTGAATGACTGACTTGGAACCGCTGGAGGCGTTTGATAGATTCGGGATTGAACTGGGTGAGATTAAGGACGAGATTGTTGAGATGAATAGTGATGGGAAATTGAGGAGTAGGGTTGGGCTAGTTAAGATGCCTTACACTTTGTTGTGTCCAACTATTCAAGATGGGCTCACTGGTGAGGGATTTCCCAATAGTATTTCTATCTAACATATTTGCTTACTGATATTGCAGTTTCTTTTTTTTTTTTTTTTAACGGGGAAGAAGAAAATTTTATTAGGATGAGAGAAGAGTACAAAAATATAGCATGCAAAACACGGCATCACAACACTAAGGATACATCCCAACAAGATTGGCACCTATCCTAGCGCCAATCATATGCCAAGGAGCCCAAAAGATTGATAAGTAATCAACCAGAGCAAAAATAGCAAAACAGATTCCCATCACCATAGAACCAAAGTTAGTTCCATGACACAGATTAAGGGGATAGCATCCAAAATTTGAAAAAAAAAAAAAAAAAAACCATGTTCTGATGTTCTGATATTGCAGTTTCTTGAAAATTATTGTTGAACAGAATCTGTAGGAGTATTTGTATTGTGATAGAACTGTAGTGTTTCTATGTTGTGCTATGTTGTACTAGTATATCTTGCGGCCTTGGGGAACAAATTCTCTACTAACAGGACAAACTTGAGGAACATGCCTTTAAGATTCTAATAAAAAACAGATTCGTTTGAAGCTAGTCGAACAGTTGAAATTTCAAAATTGAAAATGAATTGCAGGAATTATGGCAGCAATATGTTAGACCACAAGACAACACTTACCCTCTTCATTGGCCCGTTTGCGGACGAATTTGAGCCTTTTGGGTTGAATCCACTTATCCAACAGTGTTGGAAACTGGAAAATCATTGAAATTACAGTGCTACCAATCGGTCAGATTACTCCACGTATTGTGTGGCAAATATGTCTGCATCGCTTTACTATCTAATTAGTCTGTGTGTCATGTCATTATTGAATGTGAAATTTGAGAAAATGAGCTTATTGAGCGCATACAATGTTTCCATTTAGCACTAAATTAAATAACCTACAACAATGTGTAGCTTAAATCGTCTTATGAATATCTATAGCATGTCATATAACATTTCTGGTGTGGTCATAACAGATCCAGAAACGAGAGCAGGCTGTCTATGTTTATGAGCCTAAACAATTAGGTGCCAAGAGATGAGCAATTTGGACACTAAGTCAGATTTCTTGGATTGTAGAGAAGAGATTCAACAATGAACTTCAAGTTTTAAGGCAAGTGACGTAATATATTTATTCAACAAATACATTTATTCAGAAATCGTTCAATTTGCAAATACAATTTCACTAATCTCAACCAAATCTATATGTAATTAAGATTCCGCAAACTCTCAAAACCTCTTTAGTAGAATTCAACTAGGTTGAACCAACTCACGAATAATCCACTTTCTTTAGTCGGTCGGTGATTGGTACTCCATAGATTTTCCATCATGATGAGGAAGATTCCGCAAACTCTCAAAGTCTCTTTAGAGTACCCTCTTTAGTCGTATTCAACTTGATCGAACCAACTCAGGAGCAATTCATTTTCTCTAGTGAGTTGGTGATTACTCCAAAGATTTTTTCTTAAGGTGAGAGTTTTTAGGGAAGCTTCTCTGTCGGCCAAGGCTTCCTTATACTCATGATGAAGTCGGATTGGTACCATCCGAAGGTTGCGCTGCTTCATTTCTTGGTGCGATGCCAGAGGTTGTGGTATGTAAAGCATGATGGAAAGAAAAAAGCATATGGTCTATTTTCGTCGCCAGATGCTTCTTTCTCCGTTGTCAGAACATTTCCCCCCTCCTTCATGAACATGATGTATACGACTCTAGCATCCTTTCTAAAACCTGCTACTAGCCTACTAGCATCAAGATGCCAAACGAGCTCCAATTTTCCTCTTGGGCACAAATTTTCCTGAAACAGAGAAACCTCCAATCATTGTCCCAACGTATTAAGACCTCGACTCAGAGTACAGAGAATGGATTTCTGAAGCATATAAAAAAACAACAATGATATATGCACAACTTTAAAACACATTTCCGGACACCATTTTGTCCGGAGCCGTTGGATGCACTTGGACCCAAATGCATCTAAGTATCCCACGCTTTAAAAGTTTTTGGTTTGGAGTTGTGTTCCTAGACATTTTGAAAGAAAAAACAGCAACAAAACATGCAAAACTTTAGAACACAATTCACGTTGGATACATCATTATTTTTCAGGATGATGAAAAATTCTAGACACAAATGGTCGTAGACTTTTTGAAAGAAAAACTGCAATGATACATGCACAATTTTAGAACACAATTCTCGTTGATGATGCAAACATGTTAGCTAATTGTACAATTCGATTAGGGGTCAGTACACAAAGATTTAAGGCCATTTCTTAAAATTGCTCTCCATTTCTGAATTCATATCCTTTGCGGTAGCTTCATCAATGTTACCTACCAAATAAAAGGCTTGTTCAGGAAGACCATCAAATTCTCCGGAAAGGATCAATTGAAAGCCTCTAATTGTTTCTGCTAGACCAACATATTTCCCCCCAGAACCTTTAAATACTTTTGCTACGACAAAAGGTTGTGATGAAAAACGATTAGTTGTTTTTGCTAGACAAACATATTTCCCGTTGATGATGCAAACATGCAAACATGTTAGAACACAATTCCCGTTGATGATGCAAACATATTACTCCGTTGGAGTAGAACACAATTCCCGTTGGATGCAATGTCTTTGCATTGTGATGCTTTCTCTTAGCCTTTTATCTGTACTATCCTTTCGTCTTCTATTAATAAAATTCTTCTTCATTGTTCAAAAAAAAAAAATTTAAATTAAAGGGCTCATACCCCCAATTTTTAATCTACTTTTCCACTCTCTCCGTTGCTTCCCAATTGAAACATTTTCAGAAAAATCAAATTACAAAATCCTACTGTACGACCATACTATTTACTTAAACACAGTACCAAATACTAGATTTGGCTATGGAACAGAAGATAGAGAACAGTTTTGCCTACAAAACAAAGAGGAAGAAAGGCTTACACGAATTCGTCGTATTTTTCGTTCTTCGGAAAGCGAGGGGGTCAATTACTGATAAAAAATATATCATGATTGAGCTCCAACGATTGCACTTTATTCTAATTTCAAGCACAATGGATGAAGGAGGAGAATTGAGATTCATGTAATCAATCGTTTGAGGTTCCATAAAATGGAGGAGAGATGGTATTCATGAGATGGATCATTGTAGATTGTAATAAAATTAAGGAGAATATATGATATTCAGGTCATGGGAGTTTGAGTTATAGTTTTGTAACACGACAATAGGTACTATTTATAGTTGTGAATGAATCAAGGATGAGAGAGAGAGAGAGAGAGAGAGAGAGAGAGAGAGAGAGAGAGAGAGAGAGAGAGAGAGAGAGAGAGAGAGAGAGAGAGAGAGAGAGAGAGAGAGAGAGAGAGAGCCGCTTTTTAAGTTTGTTTGATAGGGTACAAGGTAGTGTATTTCACAATTCTAGTCGTCCATCTCTAAAACTATTGGTTCAAATTTCTCCTTGGTTCCTAAAGATCATGCCAGGGTGACATGTCAATTTTAGGCTCTATTCCATGGGAAATAATTTTTTCTACGGGAATTTGTTTCCGTCATTCCTCGAAAAAATTGGGAGCAGATCATCTCTAAACACTACCTTCGTTTGAAGACCCTTTCAAATTCGATTTCGTAGATCGCATCAGGGTCTCAAAATATTGATCTTAATTGTTCATTTTGTAAATTTAAAAACTATATATTTTGGTAAAAATAAAGTTATGGGACACTGATACCTGTAAAAACAAATTAAATGCTATATTAAAAAATAAGTAGTTTATGTTTAAAATCATATTTACCGTCTAGCAAATTATTAGTAGCTCATTTTCCATTTATCTTTGATTAAAACTACTTTTTTTTCAAGAATATTGTTTTTCTGTATGAAGTCTATGAATGGTGCAGTTGTGATCATTATTTTTTAGGGCTAATTTCGGGTGGATCCTAATTTTTAAGTTCATGCCTAGGAAAGTCCTACCCCAATAATTCCATGCCTCACCAAATCATCTCTCCCTCTCTCACTACCATGTGCGCATTTAATGCATTCACACACTCTCTAGTGCGCAACACATGCACACTACTCTCTCTCTCTCTCTCTCTCTCTCTCTCTCATTTTAAAGCTTAAAATGTACATATCTATATAAATTTTATTGTACATATCTATATAAATTTTTTGATGTAGAACACAAGGTTGACCAATTCCATGATCAGTTGGACCGTGTCAAGCCTCGGAAGCCCAAACGATGTTTAGTTTCTGATAATCTGATGTGACAAAATTTGGACAAGCTTGGAATAGGTCCAAATTTGGTGGGCTGACTTATTTTCGCGCTCCGGTTAATACTCACCACCTTAAGTTTGTGACTGATTGTGTTTTTCGGCTTAATTCTTTCGTTCAGGGCTTCAATTTATATTTTTTGCCATTTTAAGAAAGTTTTGATTCATTAATAACTCTTAGATCGTAATTCCTTATTAGTTGGTTCTTTTTTGGAAAAGTCTTGTTTTTCTTTTCTGTTTTTAATTTTAGGAAAAGCCCTAAATTTTGGGACTTTTTATTTTCAGGCTTTATTTTTAGGGTTTCTAGGGTTTCGGGGCTATATAAGGGTTGTAACCTAATGTTTATGGAGTTTTTTTTATCAATAATATTAAGATTTTGTCTCTTTCTCCCGTGCACTCGAGTTTATTATTCATTCGATTAGTACGGAACTATAATCTCTATTGTTATTTCCGCGGCATCAATTTTATATTTGAAATCTAGCTGCAGTGATCTATCAAATGAGACCAATATTAAATATAAATTATGTAAAAATAGAATTTTCTTAATGTCTGTTTTATTGTAGTGGTGACTGACTTTTATATTGCAAACGTTTTGTATTTTAAATTGTTAATTGTTTATGTACAAATGTTTATTGTCTATTATAAACTCTGTTAATTTTTGTTGCATGTAATGATAAAATGTTAACTTTTGTGTAAATTGACAAATAACAATAAAAGACTATTTTTATCTGCATGTAATGATGGGCTCACTTAGTGAAGGGAATTCCCAATCGTATTTTTATCTGACATATTTACTTACTGTATTGATATTGCAGTTCCACAGAAACACATGTATAATATTGATTTTTTTAGAAAATTATATTTTAGCATAAGGAAGATTCTAAAATCAACCCAACAGGCTGATAAATTTAAAAATGTGTGAATGTATATTAAAAAGTGTAAAAGTACACAGAAATACGTTTCTAGTGTGCTTATCGTCATCCCAGTAGGCTGACAATAGCAAGACCGCTACATTTTCCACTTTCTCTGTTTCTTCCCAATTGAAACATACTTTAAGAAAAATCAAGATACAAAATCCTACAGTACGACCATACTATTTACGGAGCAAATACAATACTAAAAACAAGGAATATATATAATGAAGAAGACTAATCACCCATTGATGCTATTAGCACAATATACTTAAACACCAGTACCAAATACTAGATTTGCCTACAGATCGAAGAACACAAGAGAGAGCCTAGTTTAACCTACAAAATAGAGAGGAAGAAAGCTTTACCCGAATTCGTCGTATTTTTCATTCTTTGGGAAGCGAGCGAGCGAGCCGTTTACAAAAAGGTACAAAGTCAAGTTAAAATACAAGACAATCCAAGATACTTTTAATATAACATTCTTCCATATCCATTCACAAAGCAATCCAAGACAATCCAAGATAGTACAAGATGCTTCTGCACTACAATGAGTCCAGTTCAAATACAGTGCAACCAACATAAATAAGACCCCGTCAGACGCAAAAAAATAAATTTAGTCAATATCCATGAAGAATTTAAGATGCTCGTTTGATTTTCGTCATCCTTCTTGCAAAAACCTTCAACCGACACCGTTCTATGTCTGCCATTCTTCGCCAAAAATGCCTTTCCCTCATTGTCATTTTTGACTAAATAATCAAATGCCCCCAGCAACGTTCATTGAAGTCCCTCATTTTCATGACTTCTTTGTACAATAATGTGACATTAAGTCGATAAATGTTGTTAATTTCTTTAAGGCTTTGAGCGATTTTCCCAACTTGTACGGACAACTAGGAGAAATTATGAACATCTTGGTCGGGAATCAATTCCTTCGGATGAAACTCCACTTTAGGGACTCGTTGGTTTCTCAACTTTCACTTGTAATACCTCTTCTGGAGTAGTGGAATGTTTAATTGAGTCTGATTCAGCCTTCAGCCATTGCAGATTGCCAAACAAACAACGAAACAAAAAACAACGGAATAGTTAGGAAGATTATATGAATAATTGGTCATCATGTATGAATAAAATGCATTGCTAAAAATTTCTTGAAGCAGAGAAACATCCGATCATTGTCCCAATAGGTATTGAGACCTCAACTTGAACTACAGAGAAAGTTGGAATGTGTGAGATGTTGTATCATCCAACTTCCCGGTTGGATGCTCTATCTTTCTGTATTTTTAGTCCTATGTTTGTATCCCCTCGATGTACCCCTTCGAGTTTAATAAAAGAAATTTCGTTTGCCGAGCAAAAAAAAAAAAAACTTGAACTACAGAGAATGGCTTTCTAAAGTATATAAAGAAAAACAACAATGATATATGCACAACTTTAAAATACATTTCTGTACACAACTTTGTCCGGAACCGTTGGATGCACTTGGACCCACATGCATCTAAGTATCCAATGGTTTTGAACACAGTTGTTTTCGAAGTTGTGTTTTGGAGTTTTGTTCCTAGACTTTTCGTAAAAAAAAAAACACCAACGATACATGCACAACTTTAGAACACAATTCTGTACATCATGTTTTAGGATGATTGAAAAATTCCGGACACATTTGTTCCTAGACTTTTCGGAAAAATCAAAATACAAAATCCTACTTAACGACAACACTATTTGGAAATATACTATTCTCGCCAAAACATTAATTGCACCTTTTATTGAATGACTTAATTGCCCTCCTCTAGTACCCACCACTACTTTTCGTCATAATTCGATTTCTACATTAATTGCACCTTTTAATGGGTTCGATCTCCTCTTGACTTAATGGGTTCGATCTCCTCTTTTAAAACACATCGGAGCTTCAACGTTTTGCTCGAGAGCTCGGATTGGCATTCCAAAAATATAACTGTTCTATATTTTAATCACTCAAGATAATGTGGCTTTTTTTTTTGGATAAGTAAGATAATAATGTGGCTTTAACTATTGTATTCTCTAATTGAGAATTTGGTTTCGAGATTGAAACCGAAAGCTAATACTCTGATATATAATTTTTGCTTAAATAACCGATAATGGACTAACGAAAAGATAAGGAATAACAAGGAATGAAAGCAAAGTCACGAGTTACAATACCAATAGAAGTAGGGATTTACCGTCCAATTCCTGATGACAACATCAATGGCATGCTGGTATAACAGAAAGAAGCTAGTTGGATTAATTCTTCAATTTCTTGATGGCATCAATAGCGTAACGAACACAAATGACAACCAGCGAACCAGCATAATACAGGAAAAAGATTACCACGGCAACTGCAAGCACAACCAAGTGTCAGATAGAATGCATATAGAACAACAATCATTAGACAAGCTAGTATTTTCTGCGCTTTCAAGCGCAATCTTGAAGGACTTGGGGATGGAGCCAACCTAGTCTGCTTCATTTCCTTGAGCTTATAGGCATAAAATGGTGTTACATGGTAACTTTTTTCATCTAGAAGAGAGGTCACTACATTGGCTGAAAAAGGCTATGCATCACCTAGTAATTATTCTGATTCACCAGTTTCGACCTTAACCAAGGAACTTGAAGTACAACAATGTCAACAAATAGCTTTTGAGGAATCGATCAAGATGTTATTTTCAGCCATTTATAATCAACTAGATTGTCTTATTCACAGAGGAGCCGTGAATAAGACAATCACGGCGGTGAGCGATGGCAGCCGTCCGTTTCGATTTTGGACGGTTAGGATTTAAATGAAAATTTCCGGGGAAGAGTTTAACTCTTTCCCAAAAAAGTTTCATTTCAATCCGGTTCGTCTAATATATTTTGGATGCGAACAATGGTACTCCGCAAAACTTGTAGAAAAGATTTTTCTCTTAATCAACACCAGGATTGTATTCAAAGAGAAGTACTCCCAATATGAATATTGAAAAAAAAAATCTTTACAAAACAAGGGAAATACAAAGAGGTTCAAGGAGAACTCCCAACATAAATTTTTAAAAAAACCCCCCCCCCCCCCCCCCCCAAAAAAAAGGGTCACACATAGCTGGCAAACCTTTAGAAATCAAAGAAAACAAGGGAATCCATCAAGAAGCCGATACAATATTTTCTCGTGGTTTGGAAACCTGGCGCCCTATAGGCAGAGACGGAACCAGGATTTCGTGAACACGGGGGGCCGAACTATAAACAACAAGATTTTGAAATTTCAAAGTTTGCGAATCTAATAGTTGGTTTGGTTTAGGTTTGAGGGAGTTTTTTTTGAGTAATGAGTGGAGAGAGATAGAAAGAAAAATGAAAAAGATAGTTGAAGAAAAACTTATGAGAAACCGTGTGCAGAGAGCAAAATTGGGTTTCGGGACCCAAAACAAACACATTCTTAAAGCATTTAAATGTCTAAACAATACCCAATACAAAATACAATATCTAGGTGTTTCTTAACAAACTAAAAAATAACTAATATTAATATTTAAATTTAAATTTAAAAAAAAAACCCCGAAACATGCAACAAGGGGGTGGTGTGGTTCCATCTTTCCCTATAGGTACATTACATAAAAAGTTCGATGAGAGAATTGTGTACAATTATAGAGAGAAGCCTCAAAGCCAAGGTTGATTCAATCATTATTGAAAAAAAAAAAAAAAGAGCGCACATGGCCAAGAAGAAGGAACTCTGCGACGAAGGAAATCAAGGCTAACACCCCAGTGCCCTTTTTTCTAACATGACTCGAGAGGATACGTACAGTGGTTACTGGTAAGGAAGTTAAAAGCCAGTGAAAAATTCTCTGTTAAATCTGCTTTGGAATGTAATTTGCTAGTTTGCTATGCCTCTGGTAAGTTGGAGCAAAGCTGTTTGGTACAAACATTCTATGCCTAGGTGGGCCATGATCAATACTGTGGTTGGCTAGCCTTGGCAGGCTTCCCACTAAGGAAGGATAGATTGCAAAAGTGGGAAAGAATGAGTGATGATCGTGTTGAATTCGGCTCGATTTTGTCTACCGGTAGTCAGGTAGGTAGTTGGGGACTACCACACAACTACCAGCCAGAAGCCATAACTACCGGTTCTACAATGTTTTCGGGGGCCGGTAGACCAGCCAGTAGTCCAGTTCGTCTACCGGTCGGATTATTGGTTTGTCGCAAACTTGTTTTGTGCATTTTGGCCGATTTTGGTAATATTTTGGACTTCCTAAAGATTGGTTTTGGACTCCAAATGCAAAGGAAACATAATATGGTAAGGATTCTGATTTTAGGAAGCAATCTGTGGCTATAAATATAGCATTGCTCTCTCATTAAGGTTTAGACTTCTTGAGTGAATCCCTCTGAGAGGCCCCTAAGGGGCCTCATCTGTAGAACCTTTAGGGTTCGTCTAGAAGATCTTCATCTGTTTTTCGTTGCTCCTTCTATGGTGGGTTCTATAAGCCTCCGGCCATCTGGAAAATCATCTGTTTCGGCAATTCTTTCTGGTTGAAACCGTACGGTTTCGTGAGAATCATCTGCATCTGTGTGACATCCGGTCACATCTGTGAAACTACGTTCTGTCTGTGTCTCTTGGTTAAAAACTCTAAGGGTTTTGTGAGACTTGATGAGAGAGAATCAGTATTTGATGAGAGATTCCAATTGGGCTCTTTATTTGGTGAGAGAACTTGTATTTTGGGGTTAGGGAGTCTCTTTGTGAGGGCTTTGCTTGTTCGTCACCATTGTAGCTCTTTGGAGCGTCGTTCTCTTCACATAATGGAATCGTCTCTCGTTCGCTTGCCCGTGGAGTAGGTTTACAGCTGTAAGCCGAACCACGTATATCTTGGTCTCTCTTATTCATTTTGTTTGCTTAGTTTGGTTTCTCCATTAGTTTTTCGCATATGTTTGGTTTGGTTATTTTCTCAATATCATGAACATCAATGATCGTCGGATTGCGGTTGGGTCCTTCAGGGGCTTGCCTCATAACAGATGAAGGTGTTTTATGCTCCAGTACAGCAGTAGAAACTCATTGATCACCTCTTCTTCAAATTCCCATTTTCGACTCGACTCAGGGGTGACATTTGTCAAACAACCACAACTTTGTCTCAGCCGATGGATCGGGCGGTGTGGCATAGAGGAGCGCCAACTTTCAGAGTTTCATGTTCAAGCTCTTTATGGCAGCTTCCTTATACCTTGTATGGGGAGAAAGGAATAGAGGGGTTTTCAGCACAAAAGCTCAGAAGTTCATGTGGAGGGCCGAACCCGACTTCGGTCGTGGGCTGATCCACTATGCAAGTGGGTTAAACAAGATAAAGGGGACTTGGGCTGAACGTGGTGGGCAGAGCCCATACGCTCGGTCTGGGCCTAAGTCAAGATGCAAGCCCACGGGTTGAATGGGATGGGCCGAGTAGAGACGAGCCATGCCCAACATTTTGTCGGTTTAAGCAGCCCAGGTTTGAGCCCATGGATTGGTCCTATGGGTCGGCCGGACGGGTCAGTTGGACCACTGGCCGACCCGAGCAAAGGGCCTGCATAGAAGTCTTTCCAGTTGGTTCTAGAAGCTTCTAGAATAGTCCAGAGCTAGGGCTAACATGGGATGGGCGACACCATGACATCATCGAGCTAAGGCAGTTACCCGTGACGTCATGGGCATGTACCCAGCACACTTAGCTTGGAGAGCAAGTACATTTGCCTATAAATAGGAGAGAGGAAATCCTAAGAAAGGTATGTCCTCACACCTCACTAAAGTACTCTCTCTCTCTCTCCTCTCATGCGTATTGACTTGCTAGTCGGACGGACGTACGGACGTACGGCAGCCTAAAGCCCTACGTCTTGGTGCAGGTACCGCGGAGGACGACGAAGGGAAGATCCGAGAAGGACGAGCAGAAACCACCACACCACAGTTCATCTTGTGATTGCTGATCTAAAGACTGATCTATGCATAGCGTGGAACATGTCCTAAAGTGTTTGCTGCAATATAACTAACTGTTTTTTCAGCTCTGTTTTGGTTTATGGGGGATGCGGCCCCCTTTGCTCATGTAGCTTTGGTTTTGTTCAATAAAACCCAAGTTACTGAGAAAAAAGAGATTAACGAATCATATTCCATATCCCTCCTACAACTTCACGTTACCTTAAAAACTCCTTACATTTCTTTCCAGTCGAATACTCCGAGTATTTCACTTCCAATCGAATCGAAGTAACTCTCGCCTTCATGTTGGCATTGAAACCTCTGTAACCAAAAGCGAACATTTACGCGCACATCACATTGATGTGTTTCGTTTGAGTACACTCCTTTTCCAATTGGCCAAATATAACTTGAAACGGAGTCAGATTAACAATGAGTTGCCTTGGTTAATTTTCTTCTAAATATGGTACTACTGACACAAGAATCAGTGACGGGACAATAGAATGTTTTCTTGCTTAAAGCATGACAAAATCGCATTAGATATGATTATCATGCCAATTCGAAAATAGAAAGGGGAAAATAAATAATAATAAAAACTAACTCCAGACTTTCACTAAAGACGCGAAACAAATTCAGAATACCTTCACGATATCTCCAACTTGAACTAACTCTGAAGTCCGCAAATAGTACCCGTACTTGACATTCTGTAAATTGTCCTTACCAACCAGGAGCACAACCAACTCTGCATAAAAGATCCAAAAGAACTCAGAATTCAAATAATGTTTATGAAGAGAGATCAAATTAATCGACTTTTTTCCTCGAAAAATCTGGAAAACAAATTTGGATCAAGTAAAGGCTAAAGCCTTTTCTTTAAATTTTATGTCATCTATAGCATTGCCAATGTCTCTATGCCAGTTCTCTTTGACAGATGAACAAGCGCATCGCTTTTACTAGTAACGAACATCGCATTTATCAAACACAGATAAGATGCTCTAAAACTGACCTCCAGCAAGGATAATCCACACGATATACAGCATAGAGAATCCAGCTGCCGCGGCTAATGCTAGCAGTCCAAGTCCAAATATAGCATTTGACAACAACGTATCAAGGTTTGCCAAATTAACTCGGTCAGCCTCGTTTATCACCATAACAGCAAAAGCATGGGCAAAGGTGCCTCGTTTCCACCTTTGGAGAAACAATACAAACGAGGCCATCATCACCCCTTTCCAAGCTGAGAGAACGTAGTTTGATACAATAAGTGGAGCAATCAAGTAGCCACTGTTAGCAATTTTCTGTTGGTGGGCCTACATAGATCATAAAATTAAACATTGTATGTTGTCGAATAAGGCTTGAGTGATGCCGGTATTACCCATAAGGTTGTGATCATTCAATTAATGTGACCCGGGTAATGGACACGTCTCTATTAGCACGTATTTGGGTCGTATCACGTGCGTTAAGTGGTGCGGGCTTATTTTATATGTAGAGACCAATTAAAGGGCCCAATATGGTTCTATCTATTATGATGGACTATGATGGAACCGGGGCTTATAAATATGTGGTCAAGGTCCCCACCCCAAAACCCTAGCCTCTTTTCTCATACCATCCCATCGTGTATGAGACTAAGGTCAAGATTAAGAGAAGGGTTTTGGAGGCGGAAGACTAATAACCACACACAAGGTTTTCATCTTCCATGGCAACAGGTACGCATACGGTATAATTATTTTATTCAATGGTTTGACATGAGATCTTGGGTTTAGGGTTTCTTACGAAATCCTACAGCCACTGCGTGTAGAAAGATATAGTTATTAGAATTCATAAATACAATCGTGGTGCGAATAAAAGATGTGTTGTGTACTTACGCAAGGGACAATGCGAAGAAACTGATCAGGCACTGGAGGGGATCTTCTAGGGCACCCCAGTAGGAGGCCTCATATGGGAATGGTGCCGATGGTGTAACCTGAGTACCTATAATGGATTCATTATAATAACTCTTCAGAACGAGGGGAATGACAAGCCAGGCTACCACAGCAGCAGTCAGGGTGAACCCAACTGGAACCATAACATCTTTTAGGTGTGGATTTTCCTCCAGCACCTGTTTAACCTGTTTAACACAAAGGAGTCAATCAATATATATAGGGTTGTTTTAGCCATTTACCATATGTAAGAATTATCGTCTAAACCCTAAAAGGGGTTGGCCCAGTGATTAAGGCCGGGGACTTAGGGGTTTGCTCCCTCCTAAGGTCTCATATTCGAAACCTCTTAGGGGCTCTCAACCCATTTGGGGCTAGTCCACACGGAGCATTTGCTCCGACTTCAAGTGGGGCCTCTGCTAGTGGCTTTCCCAGATTGTTCTTATGTTTGATGCAATGCTAGAGTGTAGGAAGATTATACTAATATCTATCTTGACAAACGTACGTAAATGGACCGTATCCGTATTTGTCCAGTTAGTTTGGGTTTATTTTCTGTTGTTACAATATGCATATTCGATACGTTTCTCATACATGCGTTTATATTTTTTTTAACGTACCATGCTTCATAAACCCATTAACATTTCAATTTCCCTCGTAATAATTGTTGAATCTAACAAGAAACAAGTAAGGGGGTGTTCGGATAAATAATCCAGAATGGATTATTTTTTGTCTTTATTCAAAAAAAATCGCATTTGTTAGTTTTTCGTCAATTTTTTCAGGATTATTGCTTCATCATAACAAAAGGAATCTGAAAAAGTAAAAAATTACAATCAAAACTCAATTTTTTTGAATAAAGACCAAAGAATTGGATTATTGGCTTCTTTTTGTCTTAATTCAAAAAAAAATTGAGTTTCGGTCATAATTTTTTTCTTTTTAGATTTCTCTTGTCATGACAAAGCAATAATCCAAGCCAAGAGTAATTCGATGAAAATTACTCGATGCGGCCAAGTGCAATTCGATGCGGCCAAGAGTAATTCGATGAAAATTTGACCAAAAAAATTCAAATAAGGACAAAAAATAATCCACAAATGCTTTTTTAGCCGAACAAGGTCTAGGTATATTTTTGAGAGACATATATAATAGAGAGAGAATGAAAAGGTAATACGTATATATATACATACTCGGGCAGCAAAAGAAGAGGGAGCGGAAAATATGAAAGTGCAGATATCTTGCAACATCGTTGACAAATTGCCACGGAGGGAGGAAACTCCTCTGGGTGCCAATAGCTGGTTTAATCCTTATGTTTCGCGAAAGTGGTTCTCACCCTCATTTCGACAAGCCCGCGGTGGCCAAATAAGGTTGTGGCCTTGTTACTTTGATTCGTAAATATTCAGGATTAACAATTGTTGATAGAGCTTCTGTATAGGTGGTTCTGCTTTCTCGATCCGTTTGTTAAGGAAATTTGAACTTGTCATCCAATCATTTTTTGGCACTCTGTTATCCAATCATTGACTGCTTAATATTAGATGTCCTAAGAAAAGGCAAATTTTGAATCCGTCAACGGCGGAGGCCGGTGCACAACTATGAATGGTTGTGCACCTAGCATTATATGTATGATAAGGGTGAATTTGGCAAATTTTGAATCCGTCAACAGCCGAGGCCGGTGCACAACTACGAGTGGATGCAAGTATAGGACATATGAATAGAGCAAGAAGCCATACGAAAATTGGGAAAGTGATTTTAGCTACGTCTCTTGCAAAAAGGTAGAACAAAGAGGGGATAGAGAATTTTGCTGTCATGATTACTCTAAAGATTTTCCATCATTATGATGAGAAGTTTCAGGCTAGTTTCTCAGTCAACCAGGGCTTTAGTATACCAAGGAAGCATAGTTGAATTTGTACCATTCAAAGGCTCTGCTAGCTGCTTCATTTCTTGGTGCAATGCCAGAGGTTTTGGTACGTAAAGCATGATGGAAAGAAAAAACCATATGGTCTTTTCGTCGCCGGATGCTTCTTTCTCCATTTTCGGAACATTTCCCCCCTCCATAAAGATGATTTATACAATTCTATCATCCTCTCTAAAATCCACTACTAGCATCAAGATGTCAAATGAGTTCCAATTGCCCTCTCAAGCACAAATTTTCCTGAAGTAGAGAAACCTCCAATCATTGTCCCAATAGGTATTAAGACCTCAACTCGAACTACTAAGAATGGCTTTTCGAAGCATATAAAGGAAAACATTATACAATGATATTTGCACAACATTAAAACAAATTTTGGCCACAACTTTGTCTAGAACCGTTGGATGCACTTGGACCCACATGCATCTAAGAAACCTCCAATCATTGTCCAACAACAATATATGATATATGCACAATTTTAAAACACATTTCCGGACACAACTTTGTCTGGAACCGTTGAATCGATGTTATTGGACCCACATGCATCTAAGTATCCGAGAATGGCCTTTCCAATAGGTATTAAGACCTCAACTCAAACTACAGAGAATGGCTTTTCGAAGCCTATAAAGAAAAACAACAATCATATATACGAACAACTTTAAAACACATTTTCGGACAGAAAATTGTCCGGAACCGTTGGATGCACTTGGACCCACATGCATCTAAGTATCCGACGGTTCCGAACACAATTCTTTCCAAAAATGTGTTTTGGAGATGTGTTCCTGGACTTTTTGAAATAAAAACAGCAATGATACATGCATGACTTTAGAACATAATTCCCATTGGATGCATCATCATGTTTCACAGTTTTAGGATGATGAAAAATTCCGGACACAACTAATCCTAGACTTTTTGAAAGAAAAATCACTGTTAATTTAGGACAATGAGAACGTGTTTGCATCATCATTAAAGGGCTCATACCCCAAAACTTTAATCAACATTTCCAATCTCTCCGTTTCTTCCCAATTGAAACATATTTTCAGAAAAAAAATAAATACATAATCCTACTATATATATGACAATACTATTTACGGACATACTTAAACACTAGTACCAAATACTTGATTTGGCTATAGAACAGAAAAGAGACAGTTATTTGCCTACAAAACAGAGAGGAAGAAGGTTTACTGGAATTCGTCGTATTTTTCGTTCTTCAAGAAGTGAGCGAGTCGATTACCGATGAAATATGTCATGATCTAGCTCCAACGACAACAATTTATTCTAATTTCAAGCACAATGGATAGAGGAGGAGAGTCGACATTCACTTAATCAAATATTTTAGCTTTCATAAAATGAAGGAGAGACGAGAATCGTGAGATGGGTCATTGTAGATTTGTAATAGAAGGAGGAGGAGATGATATCCAAGTCATGGGATTAGTAACAACATAATAGGTACTATTTATAGTTGTGAATGAATCAAGGATGAGAGAGAGAGAGAGAACGGTTTTTTCTATTTGTTTGATAGGGTACCATTTAGTGTAGTGCGCAATTCGAGCTGTCCACCTCGGAAATCATTCGTTCAAATTTCTCCTTGGCACATACAAGTCCTGATCCAGAGCGATACCGTTATCACGCCAAGGTAACATGTCAATTTAGGCCCTATTCCATTGGAATTTTTTTTTTCTGTGGGAATTGGTTTCCCTCAGTACTCAAAAAAATAGGGAGCAGATCACCTCTAATTGCTATCTTCGTTGGAGACCCTTTCAAACTCGATTTCGTAGATCACATAAGGGTCTAAAAATATTGGTCTTAATTGTTCATTTTGTAAGTTTAAAAATTATTTTGGTAAAAAAAAAAATAATATAGGACATTCATACATGTAAAAACAAATTAAGTGTTATATTGAAGAGTGGGCAGTTTAAGTTTAAAAACATATTTACCGTCTAAAAAAATATGAGTACTTTTTTTTCAAGAATACTGTTTTTCTGTGCAAAGTCTAGCAAAGGTGCGGTTGTGATCAATAGTTTTTAGGGATAATTCCTGGCCTATGGGTCGAAGATGCGTAGGACATGTTGTACGACCATTGTCTCACACCAATTGGTCGTTTGCCCTCACAGCTTTAAATTTTGTGCGATAGTATGTAAAGCATGATGCAAAAAAAAAAAAACTAAATTGTAATGCTTCTTTCTCCGTTGTTGGAACTTTTTCCCTCTCCTTCATGATGAACATGATTCTATTATCCACTCTGAAACCTGCTTCGAGCTTCAAGATGCCAAACCAATTCCAATTACCATCAAGTTTTCCTGTCGCTTTAGCAGCAAAAAACTTCCGATCATTGTCTTAATAACTACTAAAACCTTGACTCGAACTATAGAGAATGGCTTTCAGGACAATGGGTTAACATGTTTGCATCATCACCCCAAATTTTAATCTTACACATTTCCACTTTCTCTGTTTCTTCTCAATGGAAACATAGTTCTAGAAAAATCAAAGGGCAAACTGCAGATGACCTCCATTTGGTTTGGCCATTTTGTAGATGAACTCCTTGTATTTTACTCGTGACCAATTCAGCTCCTTATGAATTTAGAATAAAGTGCAACTCTAACTCCGTTAACCGGAAAATGCTAAATGAGTATGGTACCCTAGTATTTTTCTTTGGATAAGTTACCTTTGCAACTCTCTCTCTCTCTCCAAAGAAAACGATAATTAACAAGAAAATCAATTCTAATATTTTCTCGGTGTGTTTTTTATGAAATCAATCCAAAATAAGCATAAAACTGAAGCTACGTACTTTTGAACTTCAAATCTTGATTATTGTCCGATGTTTCTTCACTCACAGAGAATCAAATGAAATGAAATCACTTTCGATAGATCTCAGTCCAGAACAACAAAAATGAAATTATGAAGCTCAAATTATTAAGTCTAGATAATCTGCCATCACAAGCAAGAAATCGAAGAGGACCAATTCTACTTTGAATTCTTAAATCAAAACTCTAATCATCAGCACAAACTAACTAGTATGTAAATATGTACACAAACCGTTGGACTCGGTCAAATTAAGGACGAGATTAATTGTTGAGATGAGAAATTGAGGAAAGGAGTTGGGCCCGTCAAGATGCCTTACACTCTATTATTTTATTTTTTTTATTGGCAAAACAAATTTATTAATCTCAAAAAACTTACAAATATTAAAAGGACAAGGGCAAATGAAAATGAAAATTTACTAATCTCCAAGGGTACCCAAAGTATTGGCCAAGAATCAACAAAGACCCTAACAAGACCCTAACAAGAGTATATATAAGAGCAGTTTGAGGTCTTTTCTACTTTGAAGTATTTTCCCTCTTTTCAACTCCTAACTGTGTGAGGGCAAAGAGACATTTTGGATGCCTAGAATGCTACTTGGAAATCCATGATGTGTTAATCTTTCAAATCAGGGGAGGGCTAATAGACCATTTGACGGTGTAGCTAACATTGAGAGGCTGATTTCTACTGCTGCTGGATTTGATCGGAATGATGAACCGGTTTAGTGTTGTTTTCTCTACCTGTTTCAACTATTACTTTCTTCTGGTTGTAGCTAGACATGAATTGAATCTAGCTGCAAATCTGTCATGAACTTTGGAGATTATTCTGTTTGAGCTGTGGAGATTCTCTGTTATTGTTGGTTATGCTGTATTGATGCTACCACACTGGCTCATTGGATGTTGAACTGTAGCTGTGATGTCACGACTACTGATCCCAAGTTTTATGCCTTCAAAGATCATGTATTATTCTACATATTAGGTTCATGTGCTGTCAAAATGGTGCTGAAGGCATGGAGGAAGTTTTATGGGTTTTTCGGGCTGGAAGTGCTTGTATGAGTTTCAACTGCTGTTATAATATGCTAAACCTGCTGCTGAATTTCAATATTAATGGAGATGGTTTCGACTACTACTGCTTTTGATTGTTTGTTGCTGGTGAAGCTACTCTGATATTATGAAGCTGACTTGATCTCAAGAGTAACATGTCTATGTGGCTGGGCATGACTATGTGGTTGGGCCATGGATACTGCATGTCATGGTTTAAAGAATCAGAAGATAGGTTTCTCCAATAAGGACGTGACTATATGTTTTTTGCCGGTGTTGAATTGGATTGGGCTTAGGGCTTGTTTGGATCTTGATTTGGGCCAGGCCCATGTAACTTCTAGGTTTTTATATTTTGGGGCCTGGTCCTTTGGGTGTCGGTGGGCTTTGAACCATCTTTTTATTTTCTTTTTTCCAACTTTTGGTTGGATTCCCCTCTCCCTCTCCCCCCACTTGATGTACCCTTTGTCAAGTGTTCTTTATAAAACTTTTGTTGCCTATCAAAAAAAAAAAACAAGACCCTAACAACCAAAAACGACCCCATCGCCCCTTACACTCTGTTGTGTCCTACTAGTCAAGATGGGCTCACTGACAAGGGAATTCCCAATAGTATTTCTGTCTAACATTCTTACTTACTGTACTAATATTGCAGTTCCACAAAAACATTAATGATATTGATTTTCTTGAAAATTATATTTTAACACAATTTGTAGTTGACGTTTGAGGTATGATAAAACCATGCATAGTGTTTCTCTGTTATGTAAAGTTGTATATCTTGTAGCCTCGGGTAGCAAATTCTCTACTGATCGACAGGGCAGGCTTGGCGAACCTGCCGTTAAGATTCTAATAAGAAACATATTCATTTGAGCCTACTCGAAGAGCCAAAATTTCAAAATCTAACATGAATTGCACAATTACGGCAGTAATACGTTAGATCACAACACAACAGCTTGTCTTCTTCATTGGCCTATTTGCTAACAAATCTGAGCCTTTTGGGTTGATTCCAATTATCCAACAGTGTTGGAAACCGGAAATTCATTGAAATTACAATTCTGCTACCAATCGGTCAAGATTACTCCACGTATTATGTGGTAAAAAGGTTTGCATTGCTTTGCTATCTAAGTATGAGTGTCGTGTCATCATTGATTGTAAAATTTGATAAAAGGAGCTTGTATATTGAGCACCAATTACATTTACATTTAGCACCAAATTAAATACAACTACAACTAAGCATAGCTTAAATTGTCTTGTGAATATCCATAACATGTTTAACCTGTCATAGATGTTCATAACAGATCCAGAAACAGAGTGTAGGCTGCCTATCTTTGTGAGCCTAAACAATACGTGCCAAGAGAGACTGATTTGAACACTTTGTCGGATTTCGTGGCTTATGCACTGAAATTCATTCTGATTACAATAAATTAAAGAAACACGATTCAGCCTTCTGCCTTCGAATTCCTGATGACGCCATCAATGGTGAATGGGCAAATTAAGCCTTCCAGTTCCTGATTGCTTCGGTGGCATAACCAACACAAATCTTGATAGGGAAAACAGCATATATAGTAGACAAATATAATAACTGCGGCAAGAAGAAAACAACCAAGAGAAAGATATACGAGAAATATAATCGCCATCATAACGATAGCTAGTAAATTAAACTCTGCCGTCCCGTATTTCGGAGGACTTGGGGCCGGAGATTCCTCTGCTTTATAGGCAGGAAAGTTATGGCTCTGGAAGGCAATTGTAATTGGTTCGGCCACTTTAGATGGTCAGTTAATCTTGCGCGTGGTGCTTCATTTCTTGGTGTGATGCCAGTTGTTGTGGTATGTAAAACATGAGGTGGAAAAGAAAAAACCATATAGTCTTTCCGTCGCCGGATGCTTCTTTCTCCATTGTCGGAACATTTTCTCCCTCCTTCATGAAGATGATGTATACTATTCTACCATCCTCTCTCAAACCCTCTACCAACATCAAGATGACAAATGAGTTCCAACTGCCCACTCGAGCACAAATTTTCCTGAAGTAGAAAAACCTCCAATCATTAACCTCGACTCGAACTACAGAGATTGGCTTTCTGAATCATATAAAGAAAAACAACAATGATATATGCACAACTTTAACTCTCATTTCCGGCCAAAATTTTTTCCGGCCAGAACCGTTGGATGCACTTTGACCGACATGCATCTAAGTATCCAACGGTTCCGAACACAGTTGTATTTTGGAATTGTGTTCCTAGACTTTTGTGAAAGAACAACAGCTATGATACATGCATAACTTTAGAACGCAATTCCCATTGGATGCATCTTCATATTTCAGGATGATTTAAAATCCTGGACACAACTGTTCCTAGACGTTTTGAAAGAAAAATCACTGTTAATTCAGGACAATGGGCTAACATGCATGTTTGCATCATCATTAAAGGGCTCCTACCCCAAATTTTTAATCTACATTTGCACTCTCTCTCCGTTTTTTCGAAATTGAAACATATTTTCAGAAAAATTAAAATAAAAAAATTCAACTATACGACAATACAGAGAAATACCATACATAGAACACTGAATATAATGAAGAAGATTAATCACCCATTGATGTGCACAATATACAAACAACAGTACCAAATACTAGAGATTTTGCTTTAGAACAGGAGAGGAAGAAACGTTTACTCAAATTCGTTGTATTTTTTGTTCTTGGGGAAGCAAGCGAGTGGACTATTGATGAAATATATCATGATCTAGCTCCAACGACAATGATTCAATCTAATTTCAAGCATAATGGACAGAGGAGAGTCGAGTTTCATGAGATGGATCATTGTAGATTCGTTCGTAATAAAAGGAGGAGAAGAGATGATATCCAGGTCATGGGAGTTCAATTTATGGTTTTGTAACACAAGAATAGGTAAAATTTATATAGGTGAATGAATCAAGGATGAGAGAGAGAGAGAGAACCTTTTTTTTAGTTTGTTTGATAGGGTATCATGCAGTGTAGTGCGCAATTTGAGGAGTCTGTACTCGGAAATTATTGGTTCAAATTTCTCCTCGGCTCTTATAAATCTAACGGTGCAATACATGTCCTTGTTCTGGGGCGATACCGTTATCACACTAGGGTGACATGTCAATTTTAGGCCATATTCTTTGGGAAAGAATTTTTCCTGCGGGAATTGGTTTCCCTCCGTTCTCGAAAAAATAGGGAGCAAATCACCTTTAAACACTATTTCCATTTGGGGACTCTTTCAAACTTGTTTTCATATATCACATCGGGGTATCAAAATATTGATCTTAATTGTTCATTTCATAAATTTTAAATTTATTCTGGTAATTTTTTTTGTAGGACATTGATACTTGTAAAAACAATTTGAATGTTAAATTGAAAAATAGATAGTTTAAATTTAAAATCATATTTACCGTGGCAAATTAAGTATGAGTAGTTTGTTTTCTTTTTGTGCGAAGTCTCTGAACGGTGTGGGTTAGATCAAAATTTTTTATGTGCGCATTTAATGTGCTCACACACTAGTCTCTTTACACAACACCAAACATAACCTCTCACATATATGTGGGGCCATACGTATTAGCTAGCTAGTGTGTGTGGGCCCCACATATATGTGGGTCTATAAATATTGATGTTGTGCTTTGTTTTGTGTATGTAGCATGCGCGTGGGACTTATTTAGAGAAGGATCTAGGGAGGTATGAAATTATTGGGGGAGGATCCTCATATATAGCCATGAACTTATAAAATAGGATTGGCCTGAAATTATCACTAAAAAACATTGTTCAAAACCCCGCTGCTCATAGACTTGGCACAAGAATACAGTATTCTTGAAAAAAAAAATAGTTTTGATTGAAGATAAATGAAAAAAAATGAACTACTCATACTTTGTTGGACGGTAAATATAGTTTTAAACTTAAACTACCTATTCTTCAATATAACACTTAATTTGTTTTTACATGTATCAATATCCCGTAATATTTCTTTAACCAGAATAATTTTTAAATTTACGAAATGAACAATTGAGATCAATTTTTATAGACCCTGATGTGATCTACAAAATCTAGTTTGAAAGAATCTCCGAACGAAGATAATATTCAGAGGTGATCTGCTCTCTATTTTTTCAAGTACTGACAGAAACCAATTCCCGCAGGAAAAATTCTTTCCCATGGAATAGGGCCTAAATTGACATGTCACCTTGGTGTGATAATGGTATCTCTTCGGAACAGGGACCTGTAGGAGCAAAGAAGAAATTTGAACCAACGGTTTTTGTTGAGATGGACGGCACGCACTACACTACATGGTACCCTATCAAACAAACTGAAAAAATAGCTCTCTCTCTCTCTCTCATCATTGATTCATTCACAACTATAAATAGTACTTGTTCAAATGTTGCAAAACCATAAATCAAATTTCCCTGACCTGGACATTATATCTCCTCCTCTTTTTATTATTAATCTACAATGTTCCATCTCACGAATCTCATCTCTCCATTTTATGGAACCTACAACAATTTATTACACTTTCCTCCTACCCAATTTCCCAAATTCCTTATGGCTTCTTGCCGTCTTCATATGTCTTATATTTGCATTCACTACATTGGTTGAAAAGGGCTACGCATTTGCAGGTAAGGCAAATTATAGCAAGGACAAAAATGGGACTCTTCCCTCAACCCATGCAGATTATGGGATACGCGAGAGTGTGACCGTGTAAGAAACTTGATAGTAGAATGCAAATCAAACGTCAATAATGCTCTCATAAATATTCACCTCTAAAGAGACCTCGCAGGTAAGGCCCTTTTTATTAGGGTATTTGAATTCAATTTCCGAACGGACTAAGAGATCATTGACCTATACCCCATGAGGGCGGAGACTATTGAAGAAGGATAGATCTTGACAGGTAGGAGAAAGCATACCGTTGGAGATGGAAAGAGTTTGTGGATATAGACCAAAACTGGGCAATGTAGCAGATCAAGGGCACATCTTTCTCAATTTTCCCAGAGCTTAGCTTAATGGGTTCATAGACCCAACCTTTTTTCAAGTTTCAGCTTTGCTTCTCCCAACTCTGATCAACCAGGCATCATAATATATCTGAAGTGGCTAGGACATTCTGTAGCCTATTTGCAGCATCATCGAGGATTTTAACGAAAGAGTTTATGACATTCACAACAACCACCATTTCAGCACAAACGCCTTCTATGATAATCCATTTGTCCTTTCCTCCTTCACTAGGTTTATTTCCTTCCTTCCTTCATTGTGTTAGCAAAACAATATCCACCTTTAAATAAAAATTGTGCGAAATGCCTCTAAAATGTACACTGTAAAACACATTGCAACCTCTTTTTCCAAGTCAATAAACTTTGCCAGCTCAATTCTAGTTGTATTAAAAGTGTTGAGTTCAGAATTGAATTTGACGGCTCTTCTTTTGATTCGGAGACTTCCCAACAACAATCCTACTATTATTTGAGTATTGATTGTTTGCATCAAATTCTAACCTTTATTACTCTTTGAATTCAATAAGAAGGCTCTTCTTTATATTAAAGTCCAAAAGTAGGAAAGGTTAGAATTTGACGCAAATAGTTAATACTCAAATACTAGTAGTATTGCTGTTTGGAAAGTATCCGATCAAAAGAAGAATCTTCAAATTCAATTATGAACTTAACACTATTAATACACCTAGAATTGAGGCAGAGTTTTTTGACTTGGAAAAAGAGGCCGCAATGTGTTTTACGTTGGGCATTTTGGAGGCTTTTCGCACTACTTGTATTTGAAGGTGGATATTGTTTTGCTGATACCATGAAAGAAGGAAATGATCAAACCCGGTGAAGGAGGAAAGAATAGATGGATTATGACGAACATGTCACACCCCAAAATGGGAAGTGACCGGCCATGAACCACAAGACTGGAACTCGTAGAACATGCAGCCTAAAAGGAAATTTGATTAAAAACCAAGGCAATGAACTAATAAACGGTCAACCACTTTTTTTTTTTGTTATTAAGAACAAGAGGAAAGTCCACTTTGACCCCCTGTGGTTATCGCCATGTGCGGATACCCCCCTCATGGTTTAAAAGTGAGCACATAACCTACCCGTGGTTTCTAAAAATGAGCAGATAGATCCTTTTCTGTCTATTTTAACGGGAAGTGTTATACACTCGCCTTGCAAGCGTGTGAGGCAGTGAAACTACATAGATTTAGGACTATTTTGCCCTCAAATGTCTACAAAAATCCTCTCTTCTCCATAATCTTCCCCATTTCTTCCGCCCACCACATGTTTCCACCATTTTTTCCAGCGAACTCCATAGTCTCCGGCGAACCTTTAGCATCATTACAAATTCCAAATGATACCCAACGGTCACCCAGTCAGAACCTCAACTTACCATGGCGGACTCGTCGGAATCGGTTGCCGACGAGGTGGAGGACCATCTTTTCTTCTTTTTCAATTTCTTCTGGTTTTTTTTTGAGGGTTTGACCTCGCCGGAATCGGTACAGACCTCGCCTCAACTCAATTCCGTCTCGGCTCCCGCCCTCCCAACGCCGACCCACCAGTGCAATCAACTACAAATTCCCCCATCCCCAGATTCCCCACGGTGGTGTTTCCCATCCCCAGATTACAACTACAGCCTTGCATTACCCATCCCCAGATTCCCCCACGGTGTCCTCAACATCTCTCTCTCTCTGTTCAATTTTTTGAAAGGCAAAACCCAATTTTTTTGAAAGGCAAAACTCTCTGTGTATAGTTATATATATACAAGGGCATATTAGACATTTCATCCTTTCTGTTAACGGCGTAAGCGTTGAACCCCCTTTTAGAAACCACGGGTAGGTTATGTGCTCACTTTTAAACCATGAGGGGGATATCCGCACATGACGATAACCACAGGGGGTCAAAGTGGACTTTCCTCTTAAGAACAACTCCAACCAATTAAGTTCAACAAAAAGTATGGGACACAACCATCCCATGAACCAACTAATATCCAGTGATCCAACAATAATAAAGAGGAGTTGTCTGACAATTGTTTCAAATGCGGAAGCGATTTATTAAAATAAATTTTGAATGAGATACCCTAAGGAGGTCAAACAAAAGAATCCCCGAGGTGCCGCCAGAGTTTTTGCCTAACTGCCTGAAAGAGAAGTTGGAATAAATCCGTCAACTGACGAGCTTAGTGAATAGCAAGTATGTATATTAAATAAAGTTGACAGCGGGAATTAAAATAATTTACCATTAAATAATAATTTGGCATATGAGGTGTCCAGCAGAATAATAAATTAATTAATTAAGCATTTAACCAATAAATATTCTTGGTGGTGATCACAATATTAACTCCATCAACAATGGGGAACCACAATCAAACAGTACTGATAAGTACGATAAATTCTGGTAAGACCAGCTCGGCAAGAAGTGCGAGCCTGGGGAGTAGGCGTCAGCTTTGCCCAAACTCCACAGGAGTGCGATACCGACAGCAACGTAAGAGAGCACCAGCTATACCTGCGGGGCAGAGCTGGAGCTAGGTCTAAGGACCAGCTATGATACGAAGCTGGACCAGACCCACCAAGTACATCACACAATTAACCCAAATCCTACGGGATAAGGGAGAAGAACCAGAAAGATAAGCACAATGTGCTCATCCTAATCATCAACAAACGTCAGATAAGGATTCCACCCTAAAACTGGGTGCTCGTGGAGTTCCAGCCAAGGCAGGACTCCACTCACCTCGTCGAAGTGATCCAAATATCTCCGGAATGCAGTCCTACTAGGACTCAACCTCCCATTAAATGCCTATAAAACCGACGGTAGAACTCCAATAAAGGTACGCTGGACACAACCGAGAATCTGGATTCTCCTACCATATAGAAAGTTCAATACTGACTTAGGCATCGGAGGGTGGTTGGCACGCCACCACACCGGTGACTTTGACTTCAGCTTTGTTTTGCAGGATCAGGTCTGTGCCGGATTCAAAACTGCTGCATCAGCTGGCGCCGTCTGTGGGAAACGACTTTTTCCTTACGGTGAACAGTTTTGTATGGTAGAGACTCGATCAAACAAGACGACGATGGCTTCAGACCCCCCACAACAGGACGTCGACGACGCCACCAAGACCGCCGCTGCTGCCAAAGCTGCCAAGGCGGCCGAAACGGCCAAGGCCGCAAAAGCCGCCCTAGCCGCCGACAAAGCCGCCAAGGCGACGGAAGCAGCCAAAGCCGCCGCGGCCCTTAGAAGTGGGGGTGATCAGATGACCCCCGAGGCATTTGCCCAAATGCAGGAGCAGATAAAGACGTTAACCCAAGGGTTGCAAACTGCGATGCAGGAAAATGCGGACTTGCGAAAGCAAATCTCCGAACCAAGCATTTTAAATTCACGACACAATCGACAAGGCGAAGAGGATGACGAAGAAAAAGACGAATCCAGTGAAAAGGAAAGCCAGAATCGAAGGAAAGGTGAAAAGCCACCCATGGAAAGGACTTCCCATGACCTAGAGGCTTTGAATAAAATGTAAGATCAGATTGACGGGTTAATGAAACATGTTAAAGCACAAACTCCAGCCACGGTGGAAGAATTGGTGAAAAACACAGATTCACCATTCACATCTGACGTCATGGGGCTGCCACTTCCCAGGAAATTTAAGATGCCCCATCTAGAAACATTCAATGGTTCCACGGACCCATTGGATCATCTAGAGACATATAAATCCTTAATACATTTACAAGCAGTGCCAGACGAGGTGATGTGTCGGGCATTCCCTGTCACTCTTAAGGGAAGTGCTCGAGCATGGTTTAATAAACTCCCACCAGGGAGTATCAGTAGTTTCAAAGAGCTTAGCACAAGGTTCGTAAGCTACTTCATAGCTGGTCAACGCTACGACAAACCAGCTATGCATCTACTGACGGTGAAGCAAGGAAGATGGGAATCCTTGAGAGAATACACCACCAGGTTCAACAAGGAGGTAGTCCAGATTGACGAAGCTGATGATAGCGTGAGCATAACAGCATACATCGCTGGACTGTATTCAGGACAGTTTCTATACCTCTTATCACAAGAGCCACCCAAAACTTTGGCAGAACTTATGCTCAGAGCACAGAAACATATGAATGCAGAGGAGGCTGTTTATGCAAGACGCACACGTGATAGCTTTGATTCCCAAACAGGGCCGTCACACATCGGTGAATTCCCTCCTCCCGACAGAAAGAGGAGGGAACCCACTCGCAAAACCGGAGGGGAACCAAAGAGCAAAAAAGTAGATTCAAGATCTTCCCCGAAACGAGGAGGGGCAGGAGGACCACCTCAAGGCCGGTACAAGCAGTTCACACCGCTCATAGCTACGGCAGAGCAGATCCTTAGCAATTTGCAGGACGACCCAGACCTCAAATGGCCTGGGAAGTTAACGACTGATCCCAACAGAAGAGCTAAGGACAAATACTGCAGATTCCACAAAGACCACGGTCACAATACCGACGATTGCATCGATTTAAAGCAGCAAATCGAAGACCTGATTCAGAGAGGGAGGCTCCAAGGTTTTGTAACGAAAAAGCACCAAAAACCACCCAGGCGGGAAGATGCCAATAAAGAAGGCAGGAATGCTGCAGCATCCCGATCAGGTCACATTGGAGAGATCAAGGTCATCCACGGAGGGTTTGCAGGAGGTGGCGAATCTAGCCATGCTAGAGAAGTGCACCTCAGGAAACTAAGAACGGAGGAATACTTGGAGATCAACACAGTTGGCCGTCCAAGTAAGCTCCAGAAAAAGGATGAGATACCCATCATTTTTTCAGAAGAAGACATCAAGGGCGTCCAGTTTCCTCACGATGACCCACTGGTTATCACCGTTGTCATAGCAAATTACCTTACACGTAGGGTACTTATTGACAGTGGAAGTTCAGCTGACATCCTCTACCTCCACGCGTACGACCAATTGAAAGTAGGATGCGAAAGGCTAAGGCCCATGACATCTCCACTAGTCGGATTTGCAGGCACGCCCGTTTATCCAGCTGGACAAATAGCCCTACCTATCACTATGGGAGAAGAAGGAAGCCAAATCACACGCATGGTGGATTTTATAGTGGTTGATTGTCCTTCAGCGTACAACGCGATATTGGGGAGAACAACTTTGAATAAAATTGGAGCGATAATCTCCACACATCATTTGATGATGAAATTTTCAACACCAGAAGGAGTGGTTAGCATTAGAGGAGATCAGAAGGCAGCACGGGAATGTTATGTCACCTCACTAAGGGGGGCAAACATTACCATGAACGTAGAAAATCTGGATACTCGAGATGAGGAAAAGCTCCAACACGGAGAACCGGTGGAAGAACTAGTGGAGGAGCTCCTGGAGCCAGGAAGACCTGGGAAAACGGTTAGGATCGGGACAGGTTTGAGCTCAGTAGCAAGAACGGAGCTGTTGCAATTCTTGAGGGAAAACAGAGACGTCTTTGCATGGTCCCATGAAGACATGCCTGGGATTGACCCAAGGGTCATATCTCACAAGCTCAACGTGGATCCCACCATTCGACCTGTCAAGCAGAAGAAGAGAAATTTCGCTCCAGACCGGAACGAAGCTATGGCCAAAGAAGTTGAGAAGCTCGTACAAGCAAAATCCATCCGCGAAGTCCTCTACCCAGACTGGCTGGCCAACGTAGTTATGGTGAAAAAGGCCAATGGAAACTGGAGGATGTGTGTAGACTTCACGGATCTCAATAAAGCATGCCCAAAAGACAGCTTCCCGCTGCCTAGGATTCACTCCTTGGTAGATTCTACAGCTGGGCACGAGCTCCTCACATTCATGGACGCGTTCTCAGGTTATAACCAAATCCAGATGCATGAACAAGACCAGGAGAAGACCTCATTCATCACTGATCGAGGGCTATATTGCTACAAAGTGATGCCCTTCGGTCTCAAGAACGCAGGGGCAACGTACCAAAGGCTGGTCAACAAGATGTTCAAACAACAGATTGGACGCAACGTAGAGGTCTATGTGGACGATATGCTGGTCAAAAGTGCCAAGGCACGGGACCACATAGCAGATTTGGAAGAGACTTTCCATGTCCTTAGGAGATATAAAACGAAGCTCAACTCGACAAAGTGTGCTTTTGGAATCTCCTCAGGGAAATTTTTGGGTTTTATGGTCTCTCAAAGAGGAATCGAAGCAAACCCCGAGAAGATTCAGGCCATACTTACCATGAAGTCACCCCAGAACATTAAGGAGGTCCAGAAGCTAACCAGGCGAGTTGCAGCCTTAAGCAGGTTCATCTCCCGCTCGACTGACAAGTGCCAGACGTTCTTTAAGGTCTTGAAAAAGGCCTTTGAGTGGACCTCTACGGAAGAAACAACTTTTGACCAGCTAAAGGAGTACCTGACATCCCCGCCCTTGCTCAACAGGACCCAAGAAGGAGAGACCCTGTTTCTATACCTAGCTGTCTCCCCCCACGCTGTCAGCGCAGTCTTATTAAGAGAAGAGCAGGGGACACAGCTTCCGGTATACTACATCAGCAGGGCCTTACGAGGAGCAGAGCTGAGATACCCTAGAGCCGAGAAGATGGCTTTTGCCATGGTAATAGCTGCTAGAAGGTTACGATCATATTTTCAAGCTCATTCCATCAAAGTACTAACAGATCAGCCACTCCGAAGGATCCTCCATTGCCCAGAAACTTCCGGCCGCTTAATTCAATGGTCAATAGAGCTTGGGGAGTTTGACATAGAATACAAGCCCCGCATCGCTATCAAAGCTCAGGTGCTTGCAGATTTCCTTGCGGAATATACGTATCCAGAACCAGAGGAACTCCCCAAGGAAGGACCCAAACCGTGGATCCTATAGGTTGATGGATCAACAACCAGAGAAGCAAGCGGAGCTGGGTTGGTGCTAACCTCCCCAAAGGGGCAACGCCTAAGCTACGCACTCAGGTTCGAATTCAAAGCAACCATCAACGAGGCCGAATATGAAGCTCTCGTGGTTGGATTGGATCTGGCTAAGGCCGTCGGTGCCAACCATGTGTTGGCAAAAAGTGACTCACAGCTGGTAGTAGGACAAGTCCTAGGAGAATACGCGGTGAAGGAAGAAGTAATGCAGAAGTACTTGAATAAAGTGAAAGCCCAAATTGCGAAGCTGCAAAGCTTCAGCATTGTTCGAATCCCAAGGGAGGAGAACATCGAAGCCGACTATCTGTCAAAGCTGGCCACGGCCAGGGAAGATGCTATTCCACCAAACGCACCTATACGATACTTGGAGTTACCTAGCATCTTTGCCATGGACGTACAGGTACAAGCTGTCGACTACAACAACTCATGGACAGGCCCCATAGCCGATTATATTCAAAATGGAGCATTACCAGATGACAATGTCAAAGCTAGGCAACTGAAAATCAGAGCAGCAAAGTACCTGATCATGGGAGACGTGCTCTACAAGAGGAGCTTCTCACTACCATACCTTAGGTGCTTAATCCCACCAGAATCTACAAGGGCTATGGAAGAAGTTCACAAAGGAATATGTGGAGATCACCAAGGTGGCCGAATGTTGTCCTACAAACTCCTCAGGCTAGGATATTACTGGCCAAGTATGCAGAAAGATTGCAAATCCATGGTCCAAAAATGTGAGAAGTGCCAACGCTTTGCAAACATTATCCACGGGCCCCCCACTGTCTTAACACCTATGAGAGGATCCTGGCCATTTGCCCAGTGGGGAGTAGACCTAATTGGCCCACTTCCAATGGCAGCAGGCCAGGTCCAACATGCCATCGTAGCTGTCGATTACTTTACGAAGTGGGTCGAAGCCAAGGCACTGGCCACAATCACAGCAGAAGTAGCAAATCGACTTCCTATGGAAATTCATTATAAGTCGTTTTGGGCTGCCAAGGGTGATAGTTACGGATCGAGGAAAGCAATTCGACAACGTCCAGCTCAAAGAATACTGTATTTCCAAAGGAATACACGTACATTACGCCTCCAAAGCTCATCCGAAGGCAAACGGCCAGGTATAGGTTACAAATCGGACGATCAAGAAAGGAATCAAGAAAAGGCTTCGAGAGGCCAAAGGAGCTTGGCCAGACGAGCTTTACAATGTGCTATGGGCATATCGTATAACACCCCGAACAGCAACCGGAGAAACCCCATATTCTCTTGCATTCGGGGCCGAGGCAGTAGTCCCAATTGAAGTCGAACTCCTCAACTACAGGACTGCAAGCCCAGACCCCCAGGATAACCAAGAAGCTCTCAGGGCAGAGCTAGACTTCCTGGAAGAAACAAGGGAAACATCCATGGCCAAGCTGGCCCTTTACCAACAGAGAATGGTTAAGTACCACGAGGCACAGGTTAGGCCAAGAGATTTTCGAGCTGGTGATCTGGTCCTAAGAAAGGTTGATCCAACGGGGAAGAAAGTGGGCAAACTAGGCCCAAATTGGGAAGGACTCTACCAGGTCCTCCACCATATCAAAGCTGGAGCATATAGACTCGCAACCCTAAGGGGAAAAGAGCTACCCAACTCATGGAATGCAGAACATCTGAAAAAGTACTACAAGTAGGTACTTGCAGCCCGAATTTGTTTCAGTTTTAGGAAGTTTATTTCTGTTTTTTAGGAAACTCTATGTGTTCAATAAAACCTTAGTAAACCAGTTGTTTCAGTTAGAACCATGTGTTCTTTTTGTTTATGAGCCCAAGTGGCCAATAAAATTCCTCACGAGGGATATCGTTTCAAATTCTCACTACACGTGATTTACTTTTCTCTGAGCATGAAATAAGAGAGACAAACGATAAAGTTATCAAAATTTTATTTATAATCCACATCCCAAGGAATGTGGACAGCTTTTACATAAAAACTCTGTGGACAAACCCACAAAGTTGCAACCTAATCACTTCCTCCCTCCCTCGGCGGGGAAGGAACTAGTGGCGCCGGTTGCCCTCGAAAAGCCTCCAACTGGTCCCAGTTGGCTATCAGCACCATGCGGACCGTCTTCTCCATGACAGAAATAGAATCCGCCATGGCCTCCATCTTTAAGGTCAGCCCAGTAATGGCCATCTTCAGGTTTTGCAACTCCTGGCATAACTCAGTGATACGATCATTACTTGCCGTTGCCAAATTCGAAGTTAAAATTGGAATGGGGAGTCATCCCTTGCAATCCACTGATATTTATAGCCAAAAAATTGTGCGGTTCAATAGCCGCTTGCTGAACCAATCAGCATGATCGAAATCAAAACCGCAACCTCAACCGCTTGGGATAATGGGTAGTTACACACCCCACTACCTCGAGCAGTTGAAACGATAGCCAAATTATTAAATGCAGACGGCTTGAACTCTGCAAGCATGGGGAGTTATGATAATCATCCAATTTAAGGAATACCTAGCAGTGTAATAAAGCCATGCATTGATTTAACAACTTCGATAGATTTTCAAAAAAGCTCGAACGACGTAGCACAGCTATGCATTCATCTAACAGCTTTGTAAATTTTCGAAGCTCAAAACGACGTAGCACTGCTATGCATTGATAGATTTTCAAAGCTCAAACGACGTAGCACAGCTATGCATTGATTTAACAGCTCTGATAAATTTTCAAAACTCAAACGACGTAGCACAGCTATGCATTGATCTAACAGCTTTGTAAATTTTCGAAGCTCAAAACGACGTAGCACTGCTATGCATTGATAAATTTTCAAAGCTCAAACGACGTAGCACAGCTATGCATTGATTTAACAGCTCTGATAAATTTTCAAAACTCAAACGACGTAACACAGCTATGCATTGATCTAACAGCTTTGTAAATTTTCGAAGCTCAAAACGACGTAGCACTGCTATGCATTGATAAATTTTCAAAGCTCAAAACGCGTAGCACAGCTATGCATTGATTTAACAGCTTTGATAAATTTTCAAAACTCAAAAGATGTAGCACAGCTATGCATTGATTAACAAGCTTAGTACATTCTAAAGCTCCAACGACGTAGCATAGCTATGCATTAATAGCCACGAGTTATTAAAAAAGCAACTCACAAAGAAAAACCTAAGGGTAAATCTATATAAGTGTCTTAATTGCTTGGACGCAAGCATTTAACCCACTTAGGGGAGTAAGAGACGTAGTACAACTGCACTACAATGCACCACGACAAAGCAAAAAGCTCCCAAATTTCTATCTAAATCAAACAAAAAGAAGCAAATTGGTACAGCAAAAAGGCATACCACTTGCAAGCAATAGCACTCAACACAGCAGCAACAAGGACAGGAATTGGCAAAATCAAAATGTCTAGACAAAAGACTATTGGAAAATGCCATACCATAAGAAAAGTATCTTTTACCTCTTCAAAACGAGTACCTGCACCTGTTAAAACGAGCCTATAGGAGGCCCTCAAGACATGATCTTATAAAGATCATTCTCAACAACCGTCAGAAAAGTATTTGGGCCAAACTCAAGGCCACTCCCAAAAACACAAAGTACGAAAAGTATTTAAGTGTGTTACAAACCCAAAGGAAGTTAAAATTTCAAAGAGCCATTCAAAAGCTCGGGGTGGAACTGTTAATAGCCTGCCCATCACCAGATGATGGGCCAGGAGGTGTTACCGATGTTACCGCCTGGATTGGAGCTTCAAGAGGGAGAGAGACTTTTTCCGGAGTGCTGAGAAGGGAAGCAATCGAAGAGCTCGGAATTGATGTATCTTTGGATACCACCTCATCACCTTCCTCTCCTCCTTTCTGTCCCCCGTCAAGACATGAGGGCCCTTCTTCATCATCAACCTCAAACTTGGAGAAATCCAAGTCTGGGAAAGCCAAGGCTGCCTGGCTCCTCATGGCTTCAAACCCATCAAAATATTGCTGGGTAATATCTTAACGGTATTCAGGGGACTGAAGGAAGAGTTCAATGGCGTCTCTACGGGCATTCTTTACCTTCTCTAGCATCCCCAAACTTGTGGACTTAAACCTCTCTTTTTCCTTATCCCAACCAAGGATTTTTTGCTCCAAACTCCGAGCAGTGGCCACAGCGGTATCCCTCTCCTCCTCCAAACCTCTCTTTGACTTCAGGGCACTGTCCCTCTCAGTTGTCAACTTTCGAAGCTCTGCAATCATGGCAGCACTCTGCTTGGAAAGCTTACTGTTGGTCTCAGAAAGTGCAGCCATTTGTTTCCCCAAACCAAGGATTTGGGAAACCAGGAAACGACCACGAGCCGTAGCCTGCAAAATAAAAGAAGATCACAGGATTAAACAAAGAAACACTTGGAAAAGCTAGCTGACAAAAAGCAGAAAGACCTACCATGGCCATCTCAACCAACATAAGCTCCCCCACAGCTTGGAGAGACTTCTCCGCTAGTGAATCCTTGTCAGCAGCACAGAGCAACCCAGAAGCACGCTCCAAGGCCTCTTGGAAATTCGCCAGAGTAGAAGGACCAGCAACAATCTTCATCTTCTTGGAAGTAGGGGTACTCTCTACGGCCGTACCCTTTGCCTTCCTCTTTGAAACTTCACCACCATCCACCTCAAGCAGTTCAACCACTAAGTCAAGAGAGGGATCTCTCGAAAAGTCAGCATCTAAGAAACTCTCAACATTCAGCTCCTTCTGGAGACGTGAGCTCTTCCTTTTTGGAGCTCCACCTCCAGGCGACTGCTTTACCCTCTCAGACTTCAGTTGAGCCAGCAAATTCTTGTCCATTTTTGGCCCCATCCCTGTATCCTCTCCTTCTTCCTCTGAAAAGGAATCAAGGGAGAATAAATAAGAAAAGTTAGCAGGCGGCCTAAAATGCCTAAACAGAAACTGGGAATACCTCTCAAAAGAGCTAAAGCCTCACTAGATGTTTCAGGACCCAGCAAATAGGTGGCCAAAGATTCTGGAGTGACAAGCAAATCCCAGCTATGAATTTCGTAGCTCCGAGCTAAATTCAGTTCTGCTTCAATAGCTGGGGTCGAGGGATACGAGGCACGAGCTGCATAAAAACATAAAACAGAGATCCTTTAAAAAAAGTGCTAAAAGCAAGTTCCAAAGAGAGATAAAAGGAAGCCACAGCTTACAACTGGCAATGGGCTCCCCCCATCTAGAGGGAGCATGCTGCGTATAAGACCCAATCTCCCAGTCCAAAACTTCCCATCCATCTCCACCAACAAAGAAAAACTTATCCTTCCAGTTTCTATGGACATGAGGAAGATCAGTGATCAATTCTCCTCCGCCAGGTCTCTTAGCAAAATAATACCATCCTACACCCCCAGGAGCCTCCTTTACTTGGAACTGGTTTAGAAAGGACCCCTTCGTCAGTGGCGTAAGACCGTCCGACATGGCTCCCCAAAGAGCAGCACAGCCGATCAGTAAACGCCAAGAGTTGGGAACGATCTGGCCAGGAGCCAAACCCAGAAAACTCAACACTTCCCTAACCACGGTAGGGAAGGGCAGACGAAGCCCCCCCTTCTAAAGCCCCAACGTAAACACATATCTCGTTCTCAACCAAAGAGCAGACTCGCTCAAACCCTGAAGGTCTCCTAAGAGTCACGGAGGGTGGAATTGAAAACCTAACCCTCAACACAGCCAACTCCTCATTTATGATTGTCGAAGGGATAGTGGAAGCAGAAAAACTTGTAACCCTACGGGGGCCCGTCGACGACGACGGAGAAGATAGGGATCTAACACCATCGGAATGACCCACATGTGACGGGGCCCTAACCACGTTGCCACGCCGCAATGGGACCTCTTCGTCTACTGTCGATTCTTCAGCTTGAAGAATCGAGGAAAAATCAATAGCATCCCCCGACATTAGGGAAACGAAAGACGACCGAGAGTGTAAGGAAGACAATAAAGCAAAAAGACTACGAAAAACCCTGTCTTGAAGAACCACAAAACCAGGGGCGAAATCTTCTACAATGGCAGGAGTAGGGTCAGCAAAGACGAAGTAAGCTAATCTAGCGCGAATGAACTCCCCTAGAGTACCCCGCTCTGGGTTGGAAATTTCTACACTGGAGGATGAGGGATCAAACATGAAAAGAAGCAAAGAACAGCAAGAAAGAGAGAACGTACCTACAAAAGACGGGCTCTAAAGACGACGACGAAGGAAGGGCGGAGAAGAAGGGTTTTCGTGCAGGAATATCGCCTGGGATGATCTGAACACGAACTATAGAAATCTTGATCAGAACTTTGAACCAGCTTAAGAGTTGCAGCGCCAATCCCGATAAACACTCCTAAATCCTCGTCGTCCACCTCTGAGCGCCAAGGTAACTAAAATATCGACACCTGTCCCACGATGTAGCATGCATTTAAACCCTCAAAGAAAGGGAAAAAGCGCCAACCGCCTTTCAGGCCTGGACTATGTTTCTAACCTCCAGATGAGAGCTTGAGCTTGGAAACAGGGGAGTACCTGATAAGTACGATAAATTCTGGTAAGACCAGCTCGGCAAGAAGTGCGAGCCTGGGGAGTAGGCGTCAGCTTTGCCCAAACTCCCCAGGAGTGCGATACCGACAGCAACGTAAGAGAGCACCAGCTATACCTGCGGGGCAGAGCTGGAGCTAGGTCTAAGGACCAGCTATGATACGAAGCTGGACCAGACCCACCAAGTACATCACACAATTAACCCAAATCCTACGGGATAAGGGAGAAGAACCAGAAAGATAAGCACAATGTGCTCATCCTAATCATCAATAAACGTCAGATAAGGATTCCACCCTAAAACTGGGTGCTCGTGGAGTTCCAGCCAAGGCAGGACTCCACTCACCTCGTCGAAGTGATCCAAATATCTCCGGAATGCAGTCCTACTAGGACTCAACCTCCCCTTAAATGCCTATAAAACCGACGGTAGAACTCCAATAAAGGTACGCTGGACACAACCGAGAATCTGGATTCTCCTACCATATAGAAAGTTCAATACTGACTTAGGCATCGGAGGGTGGTTGGCACGCCACCACACCGGTGACTTTGACTTCAGCTTTGTTTTGCAGGATCAGGTCTGTGCCGGATTCAAAACTGCTTCATCAAGTACCATGGCCAAAATAAATCTAATCAAGATTGGATCCAATATCAAACTTAGAGTCACCAGGGTTGGCAGCCCGTGGTACTTTTCCCTAAGACGATCCGGCGAAAGAAAGCCGTTGAGCATTAGGGTCACCGGCCTAACACAGTCTTTTCCCCAATGGCCAGGGTCACCAACACGAGAAGGAATAAGTTCCCTGGACTTCCGAAATAAATGTTCCCATTAATATCCACCAAGATCTCACCAAAAAGAATATTATCAATTGATCTCAGAAAATTCATCGCATGCCAATTTATAGAACAACTTATAAATAGTTTTGAGTCTCCGAATAACATTCATATAAATTTATGAAGGAAATACTTTTAAGGGACACATGGATCTTTTGAATATACGTAACATACTTAACTACTCACCTGGATCCAAAAGTAATGCAATCGAACACACAAAAAGAATGCTAACCTGAAGAAAAGAGCAAAGCACGGAATGACTAACTATATATGCAAATATACACTGAGTAGATACAGAACACCAATTCCTATTAAAATAAACCTAACCTAATCCTAATTACTACCACCAGTGATCACCAAAAATCCACCCACGAACTCCAAGAGCAAAGCCATGATACCACCTGTTTCTCTTCTAAAAATCAGTTTGTCTACACCTAAACTATATACACCTCACGTACGCACAACATTAAATCAAAACCTGAGACCATTTTATTCCTTCTGCCACTGTTATTATTAAATCCACAGCCCCACACTTAGGCCAATACTCCACGCCTCTTGATCCCATACCCAAACTCCACCGCTCCATAAGTCAATCTGATTAATAGAAAACGATTGGTACCAAAAGAATTAACTTAATTAATCTCTCAGTAACCCATTGTTCGATGCCTTCCTTAAGTCCAACTCTACCCCAGCCCACGAACTACAAAGGATGGGAAAAGAACAAGAATAAAGGGGAAAAAGAAACGCTTACCCAATTGATCACCAATCAGCCGAACCCAAAAGTGCTTCGCTCTTCTACTCAGTTCCCTCGACTTCTTCTCTCAAATTTCCTTTTTCGAACGTTCTCTCCAAATAAGAACCCTACTCCGTTAAAATATCTCTTCACATGTAACTTTAAAACTACCCACTAACGTAAAACCCCTAATTTGTAGCTGACTTGATAATTAACGTATCCAACTAATATAGACTAACTACTGTAATTAATAATTATACATGTGCCCTCAAACTAATAATAACACACATATTACTACATTGCGCAGAAAAGAAAATTGCTAATTATGACCCACACCATAAAACTCCCAATTAATAATTGGCCAAAATAATTAATAAGATAAATAAAATTTCTAGGCCGTAACAGAACACTAGTAGTATTGTGTTTTACTTTGCTTGAATGCATTTTTTTTAAGAAATCATGCGAGAGAGAGAGAGAGAGAGTGAGATGCACTATGTGAGAGAGAGAGAGAGAGAGAGAGAGAGAGAGAGAGAGAGAGAGAGAGTGAGCTTCAAAGAAACTCAACCCTTTTCGTAGATAATCTCCCAGATAATATTTGAAGAGTATGGTTACACAATCTTTTCTCCAGATTTGGAAAAATCACAGAGTCCTTCATTCCTGAGAAGAAGAGTAAGATCACAGGCCATAGATTTGGCTTCGTAAAGTTTGAACACAGCAGAGCAGTAGAGCATGTTGAAGCAGAGACAAACGGAAGATGGTTATGGGAGCATAATCTGATAGTATGTGAAAGGGATCAAGGTAGAGTACACAGTAATAAGGGATCTTAGCAAAAAGAAGATAACGGAAATCTCACGAAATGGCAAGAGAACAGAGATCAAAACAGGTTAGGGCTTTAAAACAAAAGGAAAAAGAGGGATAACACTAATCAAAGGAAAGGAAACACTCAGAAGCGAGGATATGGGGGAAAATTGGCCCAATTCCAAATTCGAAAAGGAACACCAACCTCATAGCAACCATTCAAAACATGGGGAAAGAAGTTTGGAGAAGGAAAGGAAATCCAGAGTCGAGCAAGCAAGGAAAAGTAAGGGGTAATCAGATCCAAGAGGAACAGGAATTTCGTGGTAGTATTCAAATTCAACCAGTTGGTAATGGCTGGTTGTTCCGGAGTGCAGTCGAGAAGATGAGAAGGCTGAGCTCGGCATCAGAAATGGAAGAAATCTTTAGGAAGGAGAATGTAAGCAACGTACAAATCAAACCCATGGGTGGTATATTCTTGATACTAACTTTTCAATCTGAGGAGATCAGAGATGAAATTATTAGCAAAAAATGGCCAACGTGTTGGTTTGAAGAATTGAAACCATGGAATGGGAACAAGCAAAGGATGAACGTTTTGCTTGGGTAGCCTGTTATGGAATGCCCCTCAACACGTGGAATGTTCCCTCTTTCAGAGCTATTGGAAGCAAATGGGGCCATTTTTTAGAAGTTGATGAGAATACGCTGAGAGAAAAATCTTTCGAAAAAGGGAGATTTCTGATTGCAACTGAGAGCTCTAAAAGAATTGAAGGGAAGATTCAATTGATTATAGAAGGAGAGAATTATGTTATAAGGGTGGAAGAAGAAGAGACATTCAGAACAGTGTGTTCAAGCAAGAAATTTTATACAGCTCTGGTTCGAGATAGGTTAGGGAAGACGATGACATGGATAGAGGAGGTAATGACTTGGATGCCAGCAAGGACCAACCAAAAGGGGACATGGCAGATGCTGAACATGATGTGGAGCATGTGGTGGAAATTAATGATGATCACATTCAACGCCCCAAGAAAAGCCAATGAGGAAAGCACTTCTCGATATAGAAACAGGCATGGTAGTAGCAACAATTATTACACCAATTGAGAATAACCATAATTCTCTTCTACCAAAGTCGGCTGGTGTATTAGCCACAGATGCAGGTGTAACCAATAATGTTTCAAATTCAATTTTGTCTTCACACGACTTGGACTCCTTTGTTCAAGACTCCAACAGCCCATTAACAAAGGAACTTTCTGAAAGTGAAACTTCTAGTGCTAAAGCCCAAGATGAAGAAGCCCATTTTAGTAACCAATTGGATCAAGAAGTTACGGGATACAACTTCCCAACAGTGATTGGATCTGACTGTAACTTTCGTCCATCTCAACGGAAAGGTATTGAACTCCTGGTACATCTCAATCCAAGTGTCATCAGGAAAACTTTATGAAGCCAAAACTATGAAGAATGCATGAGCTTAGGTGAAAGTGTGCATGAAGACTCATTCATTTCTAACTCACAAAGGCAGGAACAATGCACGATTGAAGATGAACTTCAGCATACCATAGAAGCAGGGACAACGCTGGGAATAGAATATGGGGAGACTGATGTTTTGGCAGTGAAAAAAAAGATTGAACTTGAAGCCAAAGAATACACTCTACTCCAAAAGAACAGATTTGCTCCACTCCAAGGGGGTAGATCAACCAACTAATTCAACCTCCTACGGAGATTGGGACCCAAAGTCAGTGGCTCTCCCACCCTAAATGTTTGAAGATTACCAAAGAAGCTCGAGAGAATTCACCAACCTATGGATGGGCAGGCTACCAAATATTTAAGAAGCTCAAGGAGATGTAGAAGAAGCTCAAATCATGGAACAAGCAAGATTTTGGAAATATTAAAACTTGCCTGTCACTTTAATATCAAGATGTATTCTCTGTTAAGAGAACCGGTTTCAATTTTCTGTTGGATATAATTTCTTTTTTTTGTTATTTTCCTTTTGTCATTTTCCTTGTTCTCATCTTCCTAATGAGGCTTGGATATGACTTTTAAAAACCCTCGATGTACCCTTTGTCGAGCTTTAATAAAATTTATTGCCGATGAAAAAAGAGAAACATATTGATATGAGCCTAGTCGAAGAGCCAAAATTTCAAAATTGAACATGGATTGCAGAATTACGGCAACAATACGTTAGATCACAACACAACAACTTGTCTTCTTCGTTGGCCCGTTTGGGATCAAATTTGAGTCTTTTGGGTTCAATCCAATTATCCAACAGTGTTGGAAACTGGAAAGTCATTGAAATTACAGTTCTGCTACCAATCGGTCAAGATTACTCCACGTATTATGTGGCAAAGAGGTTTGCATCGCTTTACTATCTAAGTTTGTATGTCGTGTCATCATTGATTGTGAAATTTGAGAAAAAGGAGCTTATTGAGCAACAATTACATTTACATTTAGCACCAAATTAAATACAACTACAACTATGCATAGCTTAAATCGTCTTGTGAATATCTATAGAATGTTAACCTGTCATATATGTTCATAACAGACCTAGAAACACAACATAGGCTGCCTATCTGGTTAAGTTTACAATTTGTCGGATTTCTTGGCTTATGCACTGAAATTCATAATTCAATTTGGTCCTAGATCGTATAAAAGATTCAACAGTAAATTTCAAGTTTTAAGGCAAGAGACGTAATACATTTATTTCAACAAGTACATTTATTCAGAAATCGTTCATTTTGTAAATACCATCATTCAAACAAATCTCTTTATTTCTTAGCAAAAAAAATTAAAAAATCTCTATATAAGATTCCACAAACTCTCAAAGTTCTCTTCAGTAGTATAATTCATGAGCAATCCATAGCGCTGCTTCCTTGTACTACATTTGTTTGAAAAAATCTCCCAATTTCCTTATGACTAAACAAATTCCTCTATCCCCTCCATGATTTCAACCTTTTTGCAAGAGAAATGGCTGAAATCACTTTGCGTGGTATAGAAGATCAAAGCATACATTGCAAGTAGGAATATGATCTCCGTCGCCGCTCTTCCTACTTCTGTTGTCCAAGCGAACTCACTAGCCTTTCCGATGTTAAAACCATATCCGACAGCATTTATTAGGAAGAGTGCTGCCCACACAAAAACTCGTAAGCGGTGTAGCAACATTCAAACTTCATTTTCTCCTGGAAGTACCTGTCAACCAAAAGAATGAATTGCTAAGTACATAATGGAAAGTACAAGATGTACAATTTTAGACCTCAATAATTGGTAAAGACATTAGGGTTCGCGAATTCTGTGTCGATGTTTTTTAGACATGTCAATTTTAGCCATGTCTCTTGCAAAAAGGTTGAAATCAAAGAGGGAATAGAGGATTTGTAACAAAAGAGGGGATAGAGGATCATTGTAGATACATAATAAAGAAAGGAAGATAGATGATATTTATGGTTTTGTAACAAGAGAATAAGTACTATTTATAGTTGTGAATGAATCAAGGATACGAGAGAGAGAGAGAGAGAGAGAGAGAGAGACCCGTTTTTCCAGTCGTTCGTCTCAGAAACCATCGGTTCAAATTCCTCCTTGGCTCCTACAGATCTCTATTCTGGCGATACCGTTATCATGCCAGGGTGACATGTCAACTTAGGCCCTATTTCATGGGAAAGAATTTTTCCTGCGAGAATTGGTTTATCTCAGTCCCAGAAAAAATATGGAGCATATCGATCACCTTTAAATACTATCTTTGTTTGGAGACCCTTTCAAACTCTATGTCATAGATCCCATATATAAAGCCTAAAAATATTTATCTTAATTGTTCATTTCGTAAATTTAAAAATTATTTTGGTAAAAAAATATTATGGGACACTGATTCATGAAAAAACAAATTAAGTGTTATAATATTGAAGATCAGGTTAAGTTTAAAATCATATCTACCATGTAACAAAGTATGAGTTTTGGAATGAAGGTAAGAGGGTAATTCCATAATCAACTCACCTATAGGCAATTGCTGTGTAACAAAGTATGTGTAGTTCAACCATTTTTTCTTTTATTTCCGATCAAAACTACTTTTTTACAAGAATAGTACTCCCTCCGTCCCAAAATCTTTGTCTGATCCGCAAAACGGAGTCTTAAAAATAATACAATTTTTTAAAGAAAAAATTCAAAAAATTTCCACAAATTAATAGAACTCATTGATATCTAGTAAGTTGTTAAAAAACTTTTGAATTTTTCTTGCAAAAATCGTGTTATTTTTAAGACTCCGTTTTGCGGACCGGACAAAGATTTTGGGACGGAGGGAGTATTTTTCTGTGTGAAGTCTATGAATGGTGCGGTTGTGATCCATATTTTTAGGCATAATTCTAAGCCGGTTCTATTTTTTAAGTTTATAGCCGGGAGGATCCTCCCCCAATAATTCCATGCCTTACTAGATCCTCCTCCAAGTAAGTCTCACGCGCGTCTTTCCCTCTTGCACTACGTACCATGTGCGCATTTAATGCCTTCACACACTAGTCTCTCTCTCTCTCTCTCTCTCTCTCTCTCTCCTTTTTATTTTAAAGCTTAACATGTTGCAATGTTTATAACTTTTATTGTTTCATGTTTATCTATTTTTATAAAATCTATATATTTGAAATCTAGCTATAGAGATCTACCTAAGGAGACCAATATTAAGGACGAGATTGTTGAGATGAACAGTGATGGAAAATTGAGGAATAGGGTTGGGCAAGTTGAGATGCCTTACACTTTGTTGTGTCCAACTAGTCAAGATGGGCTCACTGGCAAGGGAATTGGAATTCCTAATAGTATTTCTATCTGAAATATTTACTTACGATATTGCAGTTCTAGAGAAACACATATTTGAGATAGATTTTCTAGAAAATTATATTTTTACAGAATTTGTAGGAGACATTTGTGGTATGTTAGAACCATAGTGTTTCTATGTTATGTAAAGTTGCATATCTTGCAGCCTCGGGGAGCAAATTCTCTACTAACAGGGTGGACTTGACGAACATGCCTTTAAGATTCTAATAAAAACACATTCATTTGAACCTATTCGAAGAGTCAAATTTCAAAACTGACCATAAATTGCAAGAATTATGGCAGTAATAGGTTAGATCACAACACAACAGCTTATCTTCTTCATTGGTCCGTTTGCAAACAAATTTGAGCCTTTTGGGTTGAATCCAATTATCCAACAGTGTTGGAAACTAGAAAGTCAATGGAATTACAGTTCTACTACCAATCGGTCAAGATTACTCCAGGTATTGTGTGGCAAACAGGTCTGCATCGCTTTACTATCTAACTATGTGTGTCGTGTAATCATTGATTGTGAAATTTGAGAAAAGGAGCTTAGTGAGCGCTTGTTACATTTTCGTTTATCAGTAAATAACCTACAACTATGCATAGCTTAAATCGTCATATAACCTGTCTTTTATGTTCAGAATTAACTGATCCAGAAACAGAGAGTAGGCTGGCTATTTTTATGAGTCTCAACAATTAGGTGCCAAGAGATGAGCGATTTACTCACTAAGACGGAATTCTTGGCTTATGCACTGTAATTCATAGTTCAATTTGGTCTTTGATCATATAGAAGAGATGTATCCAATTACATGATGCAAACGAGCTCCCAAACACCTGTAAGATTACATTCATGACTCGGGCCTTTTCCTTACAGTAAACCTGAAAAAGATTGTCAATTATATAATGGCACCATTTATTTATTACTTTGTTTTCCCTTTTTTTTTCCTTTTTCATACATTGCCATAGTATACTGCTCGTGGTAGTTACTATGGAGCTGTAGCATTGCTCACAGTCAATAGCATAAAATGCAGGTCTCCTCAAACAACATGAAAGGTGCCTTGCCCGCTCCACATCGTCTTATTCTGCTTCTGCATTGGTATCCGGTGTAGTGTAAATGTGCATTACAAACAGACCGTCTCAGGCCACTGAACACACCTCCGTTATGGCACTAAATGTCCGCCCATCGGAGCCCTTTTTCAAAATGCCAAAATAGATTCCGAACACATTGATTGCGACTAGTAGCAGTAGCATTGTACAGTTGTAGCACGTCCAGAACCCCTTCCCGTGTGGCCTCCATATGAAGTTGAGCACAAATAGAATAGCCATGGGAACCCAGCAAATAGATTCCCAATCAACCGCATGCTCGGTATTTTTGGTTCCCCAATATATGGCGCCCACATGGAGGACTATGAGCAGTCCTTGCATCACAAAGTTATAACAGCTACAAATGGAAGCACAAGGTTTGAAAATCAAGGACCAAGTTATTAAGGAAGCTGTGAACCATATAATGCAAATAAGAGTTTTCCGGATCTTGTTTATGTAGTACAGGATGGTTGTACTGCATATATCGGATATCTTAATTATAAACACAATCGTGTTTACAATTAATTTAGAAGTTAGACGTCCATAGAAAGCAGTGGTCACTAGGACAACCCATCTCAAAGCTTGCAAGAAGAGAAAGTTTTGAGTGCGGAACCACGAAAAGGACAGTCTCCACTACCCTCCAGTTGAAAACAAAAGTAGTCATGGCATTAGGGCCACTCTTTTAGGACAGGAATGGAATGAGAAACACATGTGCTTTCTACTTTGGTTTCTATAATTTTTTCCATCTACGACTGTATATGTTTAGTTTTTGAATCACATGCGATGAGTGTGCAAATCAAATTCTGATGGTCTTCTGGTACTGTCAGTGTGGAATTTAGGTTTTGTCTTCTTTGAAATTTGCTTTGAACACGCTTTCCGTGTGCCCAACCTCCTATAGATAACTTTACTACTACTCTTATCCGAAAAATTTATTACCTACATTAGATGCAAAATTACACTACTACAAAATGATATAAAGATCACGGTACAAAAACTAAAAAGATCTCACTTTTTGTAAAAGTGTAATAAAATGTTATGGACTATAGTTTTAATCTCAGTTATACGAAAAAACTGAGATGGAAATTTGAAGAATAGATCTCATTCTCAAAAAACTGAGATTATATATGAAAGAATATATCTCGTTTCAAAACAAACTGAGATGAAAAGATTTTTTAATTTTAGTAATCTAAAAGTGAGATTATAACTTAAAGAATAGATCTCGTCAGAAAAACTGAGATAAAAAGAACCTTTAATCTCAGTCATCTAAAACTGAGGTCGTAAGTTAAACGCATATGTTATATATTAAATTTTTCAATTATATATTGAAAAGTGTGTGTGATATAGTTGGTTAAAGCTTCTATGTAAAACTCAAGAGACCTGGGTTCAAAACCCAACAGGAGAAATAGAGTAGGACCATATCCCGTGCAGTCATGGGAGCAGTTGTATTCATTATTTGACCTATGTTATTAGAAAAATTTATTACCTACATTAGATGCAAAATTATTACTCCAAATTTTTCATATTAATCCATTTTTTAAGCATATATGTCCTTTAAAATTGATAATGCGACAAATTTACAAGTAGCACAAAAGAATTTTGAAATAAATAAGAGTAAGTAATGCTATGCAAGCAAGAACAAATGAAAGAGTAAATAACTCGCAGCAAGTTTTGGAAAGGTTTGTTTAACTTAGATGAAATACTCCAGTTTTGAAAGGTAAAACTTGCAGCATATAGCATGGGTACATACAGGGTTGAGATCCTCCACAGCCCAGTCCAATAAGAATGGACGAGAAAATTCAAATCAGGATTGTCCATTAGTATAATCAATGGTTCAGATATGCTTATTAATTCTTACCTGTAAGAATTAACTCTTATCGCCAATTAAGAATTTAAAAATACATCTCCAGTCCAAAACATAGACCGGAAAGGATCGATTTCCGTACATTTATGTGTGAAGATTGAGGTCCTCCCCTGATCTTGTGCCGACCTGATCGTGAACAGTTAAAAAAACTACAAATAGAGAGGCAGTACAATCTTGATATACTTTATTTTTTATTTTTTAAGAATCGCACTACAAATCAGCAAAATAAGCTCAAGTACTGTATACAGATGAATATTGTTGCTTTCTCAGTCTCCTCAACAGTTTACCCAAGTCCTAAGCATTCGGTTTTCCAAAACCAACTTGTAGACTCTCCTTTCAGAATTTATGTTGGCCATTTGGACAGATGCCAAGAGCTGTGAGTTGGAAATAGCTTGGTCTCGTTCATATACAGCTCTCTGATCATAGGCCTCGAAGCCCCCATCAGTAGCATCCTGTGCACGACAAAAAATTGGCAAGAGCGGAGCTTCATCATCCCTTGTGTCCACGAGATTTCCAAGACCGGCAATTATCCAGGAAATAGGAACTAAGGATAAGATGGCATCCATCAATTTATCCTTGTTGGGCATTTTCACTTCTTTTCCCTCGGATGCAAATCCGATGAAGATCATCGCCAACGCAATAACGGAACTTAAAAAGAACATAAAGTATTTGAACGCATTCCCTCTGTATCGCAATCCCATTATGACCCTACATACGTCTCCGAAACTCGGCATTTCGCTCCTTACCCAATTACTTCGGTCTTTGTTAGCCAACTCTGCTTTGATGCTAGAAGCACAAAAATACTTAAACCCTAGTACCAAATACTAGATTGGCTATAGAACAGAAGAGAGAGACTAGTTTTGCCTACAAAACAGAGAGGAAAAAATGTTTACTCAAATTCATCGTATTTTTGGTTCTCTAGGAAGCGAGCTAGTGGCTTACTGATGAAATATATCATGATCTAGCTCCAAAGACAAAAATTTATCCTTATTTCAAGCACAATGGATAAAGGAGGAGAGTCGAGATTGATGTAATCAATCGTTGTAGGTTCCATAAAATGGAGGAGAGATGAGATTCGTGAGATGGATCATTGTAGAATCATTCATAATAAAAGGAGGAGGAGAGATGATATTCAGGTCATGGGAGTTTGATTTATGGTTTTGTAACATGAGAATAGGTAAGATTTATAGTTGTGAATGAATCAAGGATGAGAGAGAGAGAGAGAGAGAGAGAGAGAGCCGTTTTTTAGTTTTGTTTGATAGGGTACCACATAGTGTAGTGTGAAATTCGAGTAGTCTGTCTTGAAAACCTTTGGTTCAAATTTCTCCGCAGCTCCTACTAATTTAAACGGTGCACTACAGGGCCTATTCCAGGGTTATACTGTTATCACAACAGGGTGAAATGTCAATTTTAAGCCCTATTCCATGGGAAAGAATTTTTCCTGAGAGAATTGGTTTTCCTTAGTACTCGAAAAAATAGGGAGCGGATCACCTCCAAAAACTATCTTTGTTTGCAGACCCTTTCAAATTTGATTTTGTAGATCACATTAGGGTCTAAAATAATTGATCTTAATTATTCATTTCGTAAATTTTAAAATTATTTTGTAAACATTTTTTTGTAGGGCATTGATACTTGTAAAAACATATTAAATGTTATATTGAAAAATCGGTAGTTTAAGTTTAAAAACATATTTACCTTCTAACAAAATACGAGTATTTCATTTTTCCATTTATCTCCGATCAAAACTACTTTTTTTCAAGAATACTACTTTTTTGTGCGGAGTGTATGAATGGTGCGATTGTGATGTAGAACACGTGGAGGCCTAATTCCATGATCACTAGATTGAGCCAAGTCTCGAAAACCCAAATGGTGTTTAATTTCAGATTACCCAATTTGGCAAAGTTCGGACGAGCTTAGAATACGCCTAAACTTGTTGGGCTGACTTATTTTCGCACTCCGGTCAAGACTCACCACCCTAAGTTTGTGAGCCCTGGTGTTTTTCGGCCTAATTCATTCGTTTAGGCATTCAATTGCGTTATTTTGCCGTTTTAGAAAAGATTTGTTTTGTTAATAACTCTTAGTCCTAATTCCTTTAAGGGAAAAATTCAAAAAAACCCCTGAACTTTGAACTCAATGTCAAATAGGCACCTGAACTTAAATAAATTTCAATTGAACACCTCACTCCCTGCCGTCTCAATCCGTTAACGTTAAAAAAAAAAAAACTTACCACCGGTTTGCAATCCTATACCCTTAGAGACAAAATTTGATTATGTCTCTTTAGAACAATATGATCAAGATCTTCACACCCGTTCAAACCGATCATAAACGGTCTAAAAAAATTAAGTGAATAAACGTGATTATGAGAGCCTTAGAGTTGATTATGTCTCTCGAAAAAAAAATCAAATTGAGACCGTTTATATATTAAAAATATGGTTAAAAAATTAAGTGCTCCAATTTTTAATCCGTTTGAACGGGTGTGAAGATCTTATTATTCTGATCATATTATTCTAAAGAGACATAATCAAATTTTGTCTCTAAGGCTCTCATAATCACGTTTCTGCTTCATAGGATTGCAAACTGGTGGTAAGTTTTTTTTTTTTAACTGTGCCGTTAACGACAAGTCACGGATTGAGACGGGAGGGGGTAAATTGATAATGGAGTGAAAGTTCAGGTGTTCAATTGAAGTTTATTTAAGTTCAGGTGCCTATTTGACATTGAGTTCAAAGTTCAGGGGTTTTTTTGAATTTTTCCCTTCCTTTAAAGTTGATTCTTTTTAGAAAAGTGATCTTATTTTTCTTTCCCGTTTTCAATTTTAGGAAAAGCCCCAAATTCTGGGACTTTTTATTTTTCAAGTTTATTTTTAGGATTTCTAGGGTTTCGGCCTATATAAGGGTTTGCATGTAACCTATAGTTTATGCAACTTTTATCAATAATATTGTAGAGTTTCTCTCTTTATTTCTTGTGCGCAAGGTTTGCTCGTTGCTACAAGTTGTTTATCTCGTTTGGGTTAATTAGTACGTTAACTAGTCTCTCGTGAATTCCGCTACGTCAGTTTGTGATCAATATTTTTTAGGAATAAGTCGCATGCGTGTCTCTCCCTCTCTCACTACAATGTGCGTATTTAATGCGTTCACACACTAGTCTTTACTTTCTTACACCAAATTAAAGTACTCAATTAACACTATTAGCACTTTAATTTGGTTTGTATTTAATGTGTTTTTTGGGTTTGAAAATATACGGATTCCCATAAGAAACATTTAAAGTGGACAGAGAGAGTATCTTTAGTTCATTTCCCCAAAAAATATATCCTTAGTTATTCTTTCTCTTTAATTACCCATCAGCTTAGGTTGTGTGCTTTCAAGATATAATTTGGTCTCTCTCACTGGTGCCGATCTTGAGCTTAAGTCTAAGGTGCGACCACTTTAGACTTTTTATCCAAATTTACAAATTTTGAGTGCTATTTCTATTTTGATACCTGTTATAAAAGTAAAATAAATAGAAGTACTTGTACTTAATCTCCAAGTTCCACCATATACCAATAACCAAACACAAACCTGGCATCTCTCTCTCTCTCTCTCTCTCTCTCTCTCTCTCTCTCTCTCTCTCTCTTCTTTGTAAAACTTTCCACCCTCTTCATCGTCGTCGACAAGTGCTAAGAACGCAATCAAATGGCAGGCGAGAAGAGAGCATGTCATCATGTGGAGAATTTTATCTTTTGATCAGTTGTACGATATATGGGAGCGACAACATTTACAGAGTGAACACCATATAAAGAATGGAGTATAACTAGTGTGGGTGGAAGCGGGTTCTGTGAGGTCGCTTACGTGTACAAAAGTGAGCTGGAGAGGTTCGATTGGTCGATAATCAGTACCAAGGGGGAAAAGAGGAATAATCTCGTGGGGTGAGGGCTAGAGCAAGAGGTACGGAAAAGACAAAGGCAACGTGTCTCCTTTGTTCTCCGCGGGGGGGGTGAATGACGACTGCCCTTTCCAGAATCAGATGAGTGAGGTCACCTTCTCTCCGGGGAAGAATGTTCTCCTTCCTCAGAATCAGTGCTCTCTCTCTCTTCTTTTCCAGAAAAGTCAGCCTCCTCCAATCATTGGGAATGTCAGTGGTATTTATAGGGCACATGGGCCTAGGTCAGGCCCAGGACGGCGCTCCTATAAGACCCCAACACGTGTCCCTCCCGTACCTCCAGGTCGCGAAAGACTCGTCTCTCCGCGGAAGACTTCCGCGGGACCCGAGCCTCCGCGACGTTACCTCCATCCCAAGCCACCAAGCCACAAGAGCTTCCCCAATTCCCGCAAGAGTGAGGTCGCGACCCACGGTGATCGTCTGCCTTCCGCGGGATCCCTTCCGGGCTTGCCTCTTAGGCCCGAATATGATCCCGGGGTCTTCTTACAGCTTCTGTCTCGATTCCGGTATGTCTTTCAGTTTTCCCTGGCGGGGCCCGCGAGATCTTTACTTCCGCGGGCCGGTTCCGCGGGCGTCTATCTTAATGTGCTACGTGTTTCCTTTCCATTGGTCAGTCAAACGTCTCCTTGGAATAAAGTTTGATTAAGATTGACTTTCTGCGTGGACCTGGTCGCCACGTGTCCACGGCCGATAGGCTGGTCAAAAGGTCTTCCCTGATGACACGTCAATAATTTTGACCGCGCCTACATATGCCCCCCGCGCGCATACGATAAGTGCACGTCGTCCGCGTGCGTACCATCCTTTTTGTAAGTTTCCGCGGTCACCCCGGGGTTGTTCCGCGAAGCAACGGGCATGATAACTGCTAATGTCTCTTCGTGTACCATCATGACCCTTCGTGTACCATCATGACCTTTCGGGTACTGACGTCATAAATGACCCCACCGTTTGACCACTATATAAACCCTTTGTCCATTATTTCCTTTTTCACCAAACTCCAAATTTTCGTCGAAGTGCTGTCAATTTCTCTTCTGACTTTCCAGCGATCGTCTTTCTTGTCTCTTTCCATCTTTCGCGGTCAACACCTTCCTCTTTCTTTTACCTTACTCACAAATGGCTGCGCGTGGTCCAATCGTTGAGATCCCGGTGCCCTCCGCGGACCAGTGGCAGAGGGCCCCGTATCTGCGAACAGTTGGGGACCCATTCTGGGCCCTTGCTGGGGCGTATCCGACCTTTGGCCCCCCCGTGGTTAACCCTATTTTCTTCACGGCCCCCGCCGCCCCGGAGGATGCAGAGCCCGTCAATCCCTCCTCGGTACTTCGCTTTTGCCTTGAGCGCGGGGATTTCCCCTATGTGGAATGCCGTTTTGGATCCCAAGCTTCCGTGCCCACTGACTAGGCGGACTGGGTTGATGCTGTCGTCGGTAATCCCCGCTATAAGCAGGTGTTGCTGGTCTCTGCCACTCTCGAGGCCGTCCAACTGTCGCGGCGCCTGAGCATTCCTCGACAGGGGGCTGCCAACAAGAACTTGGAGTTCGCGTGCTCACGCTGGAGCAGTGACTCTCACTCCTTTGCATGGGCATGGGGAGAGAGTGGACTTTCGCTTGAGGATGTACATATCCTCACCCGCTTGTCTCTATGCGGGGGCAACACCCTGGACTTCGCCAAGCTCTCGCAGGCGGAACGAGATGAGGTGGGGGCCTTGAAAGAATTTCACAAGAAGGCCTAAAACGGGCCAATCTTCACCCCTCAAGGAGTCCGCAAGGATCACGCGGCAAACGCCAAGAAGACCTCTCTCGGCAGCTGGTTGCGTTACTTCTTCAAGGATCTTCAGCCCGCGAGGACCGTCGCTCCTGGTGCTGAGCGAGATTTTGATGAGGGCCCCCAATACGGTCAGCACTTCTACATGGCGGGCTTCTTCTCTTACTTCCTCTCGTACTTTGTCCTGCCCGACTACCCCGCCGATGGCATTTCTCAAGCGGTCTTCCCGCTGGCCGTCCTTCTCGCCCGCGGCCAGCCTGTTGCCTTAGCGCCGCTGTTTCTGGGGTCACTCTTCCGCCAACTGGACCTAGTTCACGCGGACTATGCCAGGTCCCTCGGAAGGTGTGACCACTTTTCGATGGCTCACTCCACCTTTCTGCTCGCGTACTTCTTCGAGCATTTTCGCGCTGTCGCCCCGGAACCCCTGGCCCTTCATGTCTCGGGAGTACGCTCCCACGCGGAGCAGTGGCATGGGACCAGTAGCGAGGTCTCGTGGTACGAGGCATGCGACGTCGAGGCCAACTTTATTCCTCGTCCTTACAACATTTCCCATCCGGGCGTCATGGGCGTAGGCCAATGCCTTCTCCCAGTCGCTGCTACCCTCAATGCTGCGAGTGACAACAATGCCACGGCGCGGACGGTGATCAACTCCGCGCTTATTGCCCTACCGGGGTGGCTCCCGACTTTGTCCGGCGAGGGATCTGGGGTGGCGGTGTACCGCCCGGATCGCTTCGCGAGGCAATTGGGTTTCGATCAAGGGGTACCTGGTTCTGCCCCCGCGATGTCTTCTTTTGCGGAGTCGCAGCTCCTGTTCATGAGGGGGGAACTCTCCCCGGTCCTGGTTCAACTTGGGAATTTGCTCATCCCCGAGAGGGATAGGGTTTCGCACTACACACAGGAGTTCCGCGTATTCTGGAAGAGGAACCTTGACTCCTTCTTGACGTTCGTCCGCGGGCAGGCCGTGGTCCCTGAGGTGCCGAAGTCCGGGCTCGGGACACCTCTCTACGGGCCATTACTGCAGTACGGGCGACTGAGTGGCGCGGACCTCGCGGTCAATGGGCCGTGATCCACGCGGAGCCCGTGAACAGGGTTTTTCCGGCGGAAGCACCTGCACCTCCTCAAGCTGCCCCGGGGCGAACCCGCGCGCGGGGACCCCGCGCGCGGACACAGCTTCCGCCGCCTCCACCGGCAGGACCATCTCAGCCGTCCTCCTCTCAGGCTCCCGCGGTGGTGGTGCCCCGCCGCCGAAAGCGTATCCGCAATGTAAGTGTCTCTCCCCGCGATCACCCATCTCTTTTACAATACTTTGTCTTTTGCTCTCTGAGACTTATTTCCTCTGTCTTGCTCTCTTCCCTTTCTTTTAGCAGCGGGAACGGGATGCCAGCACTTTCGTGGCTTACGAGCCAGAGGCAGCCGCGGTAGCGGTGGTAGCGGAGGAAGCAGCGGGCGGGGCAGAAGAAGATGCCCCAGACGCTCAGCCGAAGAGACGCCGCCTTGATGGTAAGCTTTGCTTTACCAAGATGTCACTGCCTTGTGGCCTTCTTCAGTCCCTAACTTGTATTTTACCATGCTTTCTTAAACAGCTCTGGCGGAGTCCGACGAGGAAGAGGACGAGGGCGCGCAGGCAAGCGATGAGGGTGGTGATGATGATGATGATGATGATGACGACCTCCCCCTCAGCATCTTGCAGGCCCGAGCATCCGCGTCCGCGAGGGGCCCTGTCGCGGCGGCGGATGTCAGTTTAGTGGAGATCTCTGACTCCCCGGAGGAACAGAGGGCAACGGAGGTGATTCAACCTCGAGCGGAGCCCGTTCCTTTCCTTCATCCGGAGCCTGAATTCTCCGCGGTCATCGGAGGTATGTTGCCCGACGAGCCTTCTATTGTTGACCTTGGGGGAGATCCCAACACAGTCTCCTCCGAGTCATATTCTTCTCCGGAGGAATCTGGCAATGTGATAGTATACTCCGCTGACCGAGATCCTTCTCCATCCCATGCAGCGGCTTCAGAGGCTCGCGAGGCTCCGCCGTCGACGGGCACCCGTGAATCTGTGGGTCAGGCTGATATCGCCACGGACCCTCTCAACGCGGCGGCTGCACGATTGCTAAGGGAGGGAGATGAAGATAACCTCGAAGAGCTTCCCCACCCTGCCGCTGGGGGGTCTGCCGCGGGACAGCCTGAGGTGGCTTCAGCTTCCACGCCTTCTGGCTCCCACCAACAGTCCACTAGTGCCCGCATCCGGTCAACGGAGAGTTATCTGGGCCGGGTTGCTGGCGGTTCCCCAGGGGTTTCCAATGCCTCGTTTCTTAAAGGCCCGGGCTCGAACGCGGAGCGGGATACGGCCATGGACGCCGCCAGTCCCCATTCCCCGGCATGCTCTACTTCGCAAACTCACTCTCCTCTCCAGTCCGCGAGACGCCCGCCGACCCCGCCGGCCGAGCCTTCCGCTCAACCTTCAGACCGACAGCTGGAGGTAAACGAGGAACTTGTTGGTGGCCCCACCTCCATTACTGACTCAGATTTCAATTCCTTATTTAAAGAAATGGACTTCTTGCCAACTGACGATGTTTTGGGGGGACAGGGAAGCCAAGCCCTTGGGGACTACGAGCTTGATTTGAATCTGGAGATGGGCGAGCAGAGGGACGAGGTCGAGTCGAGAGAGCAGTCGCCGCCCAGGCAACCTGCCTTAGATCTGGGGAAGGGGCCCATGGATACCGAGACCGCGGAGCCCATCCGCCTCTTTCCTGCGGGCTATGATGTGCCTGTGGAACACTGGTCGCTGCTGAACGCCATAGCCCGGTCTCATCCGGAGACCTTCAGCTCTTTCAACCCGCGGTCCGCCCGGCTCGGGGTGATCTACCTTAGCAGCCTCCACAACGTACTCACTCCTTGGGGGCAGCTTCGCTATAGGGACTTCAACCCCGGGACCGAGGCCGAATTGCTGGAGGTTGCCGCAGATATGCAAGTCTTCGGGTTTGACCTGGCTTGGCTGTGCGCGCGGAGTTCTGCTCTGAGGGCCGCGGGGGAGAGGGCTTCTCTGAGGCCTGAAATCCAGAGCCTGGCTGCCCAGTTGGAGTCCACCCGCCAACAGCTGGAGTCTACCCGCCAACACTTGGCCAATCTGGAGGCCAGCTTTGCTCAGGTGCTGCAGCATGATGCGGAGCTGGCTGCTGCCTCGCTGAATCTAGCTGGCCCTGACCCGGACGGGCTTGTCTTCTTGGACTGGCAGGCTTAGAAAGTGCTGCCGTTGTATTTTTCCTTTCTTTGAACACATGTACTGTCATTATTGTTTTTTTTTTTTTGAATAATACCTTGTGTCGGACTGAAATGAAACAGCCTTTGTGTTGATGATGTCACGATAGATGTATTTTTGCCGTGGTCCGCGAGCCATGCTCTGACTTCTTGTGACCTGTTTATCATTCTCGTTTGACAAATAGTAAATCTGTTCTGGCCGCTCGAGACTTAACACCATCTCTTTTTCGACAATCACTAAGTGTAAACCTCGCGGGTCATGTTCTGACTTCTCGCGACTTAGTATGAAAGAATGGGTTAGGGTCATGTTCTGGCCGCTCAAGACTTAATATTATCTCTTTTTGACAATCACTAAGTATTGACTCTCGCGGATCATATTCTGACCTCTCGCGACTTAGTATCATCTCTTTTTGATAATCATTAAGTTATGAAAGAATGGATCAGGGCCATGTTCTGGCCGCTCAAGACTTAACATTATCTCTTTTTGACAATCACTAAGTATTGACTCTCGCGGATCATGTTCTGACCTCTCGCGACTTAGTATCATCTCTTTTTGATAATCATTAAGTTATGAAAGAATGGATCATGAAAAAGAGTTGATAGTACCGCGGAAATGTTCTCTCCGCGGAACCTCATCACTTTACCTCAACGTGAGAAAAGAAAGGAAGTTAAACAACAGTATGAATTTAGGAAGAAGTGCCAATTTTTCCATTAACGACAGATCCGTTCAACTGTTACAAGGGAGAAGAAAGAAACAACTGTTTTCTAAAATAAGGGGGGGGAGACTGGTAGGGCAAGGCAGCGGATTCCTTGCTTCCAACGTTTCTCTTTATGAGTAGAATTTCTTGACATACTTAGAATTTACCGCTCCTGTCTCGAAGCCATCGTCGACGCGGGCTAGGTGGTAGTACCCGCTAGCAGAGGCACTGACCACTTCATAGGGTCCCTCCCATCTAGGAGTAAATTTAGGCGTTTTCATATCCCTCATTACTGCCGTGGTAGCCTTCCAAACCAACTCCCCGACTTCAAATACCCGCGGCACTACGCCCTTGTTGTAATAGCGTGCCACGGATTCCCAGTATTTTTCGTGGGCAAAGGCCGCCGTTGCTCTTCTCTCTTCTAGGGCTTCCAGGTCTGCTTTCCTTCCTTCCGCGGAAGTTTCCATCGCGAGTATCATCCGCGCGGAGGGGACACTTAGCTCTGCGGGTAAGACCGTTTCCGCTCCGTATACCAAGCTGAAAGGGCTGGCGCGGGTAGATTTCCTTTTCGAAGTTCGATAAGCCCAAAGAGCTATCGGTAAGTGATCCGCCCAAGTACCCCCGCGCTCGTCTAACAGTTTGCTCAAGATTCTGATCAAGGTCTTGTTGGTTGCTTTCCCCTGTCCATTTCCCTGCGGGTAGTAGGCGTTAGATGTACGGTGATCGACCGTGTACTCATCAAGGAGGCTTCCCACGTGGTGATTGATGAACGGAGTACCGTTATCAGAAAGGATCACCTTCGGTATGCCGAATCTGCAAATGATGTTCTCCTTGATGAATGCTGCCACCGCGTCTCCTGTAGCTTTCTTCAGCGGAACAGCCTCGACCCACTTAGTGTAAACCTCCGTCGCGGCCAAGATCCATCTGTTCTTCCGCGATGCTGGTCTGATCAGTCCGACCAGATCCATTGCCCAAGTGTGAAAGGGATAAGGGGCGCGGACGGAATGCAACTCCATAGAGGGAGCATGGACCAAGTTCCCGAATTTCTGGCAGGCCTGGCATCTTTGCACGTGTCTCTTCGAATCCTTCTCCATGGTGGGCCAAAAATACCCCAGATGAACCATCTGCTCGTGAAGTTTCCTCCATCCTTGGTGCTCAGTTCCGTGAGTCTTGGCCAGAACCTCTTCCGCCTGTTCCTTGTCTACGCATACTTGAGGCATCCCATCGAGGGTCCTTCTGAACAGCAGTCCCTTTTCCAGGAAGAAACGCCGCGCGCCGCGGACAACCCTCGCGGACTCGGCTCGCTCGGTGGGTAGGGCTCCTTCTCGTAAGTAATCGATGTAGACTTGTCTCCAGTCCACCTCCTGGTTGTCAGTGTTTGCCATCAGGCATTCTGGCTGGGCCATGTACAGGGAACACCGAGTGCAATTCTTCGTGATCAAATCAGCCTCTTTCTTCATAGTAGGCCAGTAATAACCTTGCCTCTGAATTCTCCTGTATAGGGCTATCTCATTATCTGCGCAGTTGTCAATGTGGATCCTGTCCAATACTTCTTCTGCCTCCTTCGCGCCAATACACCGCGCGAGCCATCCCTGCGGGCCGCGATAATACAATTCTCCGCGTAAAACTATAAAACTCGACAGTTTCGCTGTGGACAGATGCCCTATGCTGGTGACTAACTGAATTTTAATAGATCCGCGCCAATCTTCGGTCGGCTCCGTGAAGTTCTCCACCGCGGACGGTTCAAACATTTTTACAATCTCAATGCAAGCTCTGTCTTCTCCAAATTCCGTCCTTGCCCCCAGCGTTGCGAGAGCGTCCGGGAAACGGTTCTCCGATATTGGTTTGTGAATGATACTGACACCTTTGAAGAATTTCATCAATTTCTGCACTGTTGTTCGGTATGGTGCCAGCGTTGGTTCCTTCAGCGCGTATATCCCTTCCGTTTGCAAAACTACCAGCTTTGAGTCTCCCGCTATCCTTAAGTGCTTGACCCCTCTCTCTTTTGCTGCTATTAGGCCCAGGATTAATGCCTCGTATTCCGCTTCGTTGTTGGAGCATGGGAAATTCAATTTGTACGCCAGGTGCACTCTATCTCCTTCTTCTGTTTGTAATACTATTCCCGCGCCTCCTGATCCACTACCCGCGGCCCCATCGAAGCTGAGCGTCCAGTGCTGTTCATCTGTGCTGGCCGCGAGAGCTTCGAAACCATCTCCGGGTAGATAATCTTCTAGCGGCTCGCACTGTCCGCTTGGGAACTGAGCTAGCAAGTCGGCTAGGGCTTGACACTTGATTGCTTTTGGAGTTACGCACGAGATGTCGAATTCCGCGAGTGCCAGCAACCAACGGGCGACCCATCCCGTAAGGGCGGGGCGCGACAGGAGGAACCTGACGGGGTCGCACTTAGTGATTATCTGGATGGGAAAAGAGAGGAAATAGTGCCGGAGCTTCTGTGCGGTAAAGACGAGGGCCAAGCAATGTCTTTCTATGGCGGTATATCTTTCCTCCGCTCCATGTACCTTCCTGCTGATGTAGTAGACTGGGCGCTCTGTCCCATCCACCTCTTGCACCAGCAGGGCCCCAATGGATCTCGGGGTAGAGGTCAGATAAAGGATCAGCGGCTTCCCCGCGACTGGTGCCACCATCGTCTGAGGAGAAGTCAATGCCGCTTTAATCCGCTGGAACGCCTGCTGGTGGTCTTCCTTCCATTCAAACTTTGCATTTCCCTTTAACAGGTCCGCGAAAGGTGCCGCGATCTCCGCCATCGCGGGAATAAAACGACGTAGGTATGATACCTTTCCCAGGAATCGCTTGAGCGTTTTCTGTGAGTGGGGCGGGGGCATTTCCGTGATAGACTTGATCTTGGCCTCGTCTGCGTCGATCCCGTGGCGATGTACCAGGAAGCCCAAGAATTTTCCCGCGGTGACTCCAAATGCGCACTTCAGTGGATTCATCTTGAGATTGAACTTTCTGCATCTCGCGAAGACAGTGGCTAAGTCCGCGAGATGGTCCTTGCGCTCCTTGGATTTCACCACCAAGTCATCCACGTAATCTTCAATTATCTTGTGCATGAGGTCGTGGAAAATTGCTGTCATGACCCGCTGGTATGTTGCCCCCGCATTCTTGAGCCCAAAAGGCATGACAATGTAGTAAAAATTACCCAACGGTGTTCGAAATGCCGTCTTCTCCGTGTCCTCTGAGGCCATCTTGATCTGGTTGTACCCGCTGAAGCCGTCCATGAAAGAGAACATCTGGTGACCGGAGGTAGCGTCCACCAATGTATCGATGTGTGGCAACGGGAACTCATCCTTTGGGCACGCTTTGTTGAGGTCGCGGAAGTCGACACAAACTCGAATTTGGCCATTCTTCTTCTTTACAGGGACAATGTTTGCCAGCCACTCCGGGTACTGGATCGGGCGAATGAAACCTGCTTTCCGCAGCTTCTCGACTTCCTCTTTGATCTGTCCTTCCAAATCGGGGTGGTATTTCCGCTGGGACTGTTTCGCGGGCTTAGAATTTGGGAAGGTATCCAAGTGATGTGTAACCAACTCTGGATCCAACCCGGGCATCTCCTCGTAATGCCACGCGAACACGTCTGAGTTAACACGTAGTAATGTTATCAGTTTCTCGCGGAACTCCCCGCTCAACTCCTTACTTATGAACAACGGCCTTTTGGGTCCTACCCCGTTGCTTAAATCAACTTCTTCTAAAGCCTCTTGCTGCGGCCTGGGTTGGTCCTGCATACATTCCGGAGCGGGCTCCGGCTTGTCTATTACCTCTTCTTCTTCTTCCGCTGCAGCACATGTACCGCCGGGGCCAGCGGCTTCATGATCACCTGCTGCCCCGGTGGACCGTCACAAATGGTACACTGTCTTGCCTCCCTCCTTTGTCTTAGTAATCTTCCTGGGGGTCGCGGCGTCTGTCGCGGCAGGGTCTCTCCGGCGCGTCTCCGGCTTTTCATCCTTGATATCTTCCCATCTCGGAATCTTGACTGCGCGAGGCTTGGCGGTGATCGCCTGAGACACCTCACCCAGCTCTGAGAAATAGACTGCGTCCGATAGGTGTGTCTCATTGGTATCAAATGGGTTTTCCGATGCGCGGACTGTGACCTTCTTTCCTGCCCAGATTCCTTTCAAACATTGATGGTAGCTGGAAGGTACAACCGCGTACTTGTGCATCCAACTTCTTCCGAGGATGATCTGGTAATTAGGATCCGCGTTGATTAGATGAAATTTAGTGGCCGAGCGGATTGCCCCCACTTCCAGGTCCACCACCACATATCCCAAAGACTGCTTCTTATCTCCTCCGAACCCCGTGATGGTTATCGGAGATTCCACGATCCTGTTGGGCTGTATTCCCACCTTCTTGAATGTTGACATCGGCATCAGATTGATGGAGGCTCCGCCATCTAAGAAAGTTCTCTTTAGCTCCATCCCGTTGACGCGGGATGTAACATACAGGGGGCGGTTATGGGGGTAAGGCACCCGTCGATCCACGTCCGAGAAGGTGACCGAGTTGGACTCATCGCGGATCGTTCGCGGGACTGACCCCTCCGCTGTCATGCATGACTCCTGATGTACTTCCGCGATGCTCACGATCGCCTTGGTAATTTCCAATCTTGCCGCCGGCGTGAACCCGAAACCGTCGAAGAATGCGCGGAACTTCGCACTGTTCTGTAATGTTTTAGCCGACGCGTTGGGGTCTGGTATCACCGCGGGGACTGGACCTTCCCCGAATTCTTCCGTTATTTCGTAGCACGAGACCATGTAGGCCCCTGCTTCTTCATCTTCCCCTCCCAAGTAGTAGTTGCTTTCGGCCTCGTCATCATCATTGTACATGAACGGGTAGCACTCCGCCATGTTGACCTCCCCGTTGTTTCCGTGAGCTGGATAAGGCTCGTCGCGGACGTCGCGTCGCCCTATCCTTAGCTCATTCGCGTTCTGCTTCCGCTTGAACAACCTCTTCAAAGACCAACAGTCACTCGTTGGATGCTTGGAATGCATGTGGAACATGCAGTACCTTGGGTGCTCGCGGTCCTCCCGCGTTGGTTCATACTCGACAGGGGGGAGTGCCAACTCTCCATCCTGCACCCATACGTTCACCAAGGCCCGTACCTCATCCATTGTACATGGGAAATCCGGCGCTGGCCCCATCTCGCGCTCTCTCCGCTTTCGTGTCCCCTCGGCCTGCTGAGTCCGCGGCACGTTCGCGACAGCCACGGTGGCGCTGGCGGCCTTACCCTTCCACACATCCTTTCTTGCCGGCTTGACCACATGGCGGATGTTGTACGCCGACTCCAACAGGGCAGAGAATGTTCCCAACTTCAAATTAATGAGCAGCATTTTAAACTCGTCCATCATCCCATCGATACAAATTTCCACCAGTTGTACCTCCTTCGCGGACTCAGTGCAGTCAACTGCACGATCCTGAAACCTCCTGATATAGTCTACTACGTCTTCCCCGCTAGACTGCGTCTCTTTCGTCAAGCTGATCACTGTCACCTTCTCGCGAACCTGGAAGAATTTGGCGTAGAAACTGTTCACCATTTCTTCCCAGGTGGTGATCGAATAAGGCTCCAGGTTGACGTACCAAGTATACGCGCGCGAGGTGAGGGACTTCGAGAATTCCCGTAGCCGCAAGTTATGATCGGACGCGTGGACCCCCAGAGACTCCATGAAACGTACCACGTGTTCCTGGGCACTTCCTTCCTTTCCGTCGAACTTCACAAATTTTGGTGGGGTATACCCTTCCGGGTATGGGAGTGACAGGATCGTCATGGGGTAAGGCGGGCGAATATCCGGGCTAGGGAGAGAGGGCAAGACCATCTTGGTCTTCTCCTTAGTGAGGAGGGCTTGTACGTCCGCCAGGGTGATGAACTGCCCCGCGGATGAGGCCCCAACTTCAGTAATGGCCGGCTCCTTCCTGCTCGCCTCGCTCGCCTTCTGCTGCGCCAGCAGGGCCTGAACTTCCACCATGGTAATATAGGGTCCCGCGGAGGGCGTGCTAGCACCGTCAGCGGCTGCTTCCTTCTGGCGGTCTCCAGTGTTATTTCCCACGATGCCTCCGACAAGTATAGGGCGTAAGTGGGGGGGCACCGTTGGGGGAAACTGGGGCTGCACTGTCTGGCTAGTGCTGCCTCCCGCTTGGTTTTGTGGCGGTTTGTCGTTTTGACCGACCGCGGCCTTTGGGAGCGCTGATGAGATGACTTCAGTGAGACCAGCAAAGGCTGCGAGCAGCTGTCGCTGCGTCTCGAGGAACTGCCGCTGGCCGTCCTGGAGAGCTCGTAGCGCCTGCGCGGCCATACCCGCGCTATTGGTTTCCTCGACCTCCTCGATAACTGGCGTGCCGTCGTGTTGTGCCGCCATTGCGTTACGGCGTGATAGCGGCCGCTCGATGTATTCCGTGGAACGGGTACTAACCATAAACCAAAAGACACCTCCCCAGCAGAGTCGCCTAAATGTGGGTGGAAGCGGGTTCTGTGAGGTCGCTTACGTGTACAAAAGTGAGCTGGAGAGGTTCGATTGGTCGATAATCAGTACCAAGGGGGAAAAGAGGAATAATCTCGTGGGGTGAGGGCTAGAGCAAGAGGTACGGAAAAGACAAAGGCAACGTGTCTCCTTTGTTCTCCGCGGGGGGGGTGAATGACGACTGCCCTTTCCAGAATCATATGAGTGAGGTCACCTTCTCTCCGGAGAAGAATGTTCTCCTTCCTCAGAATCAGTGCTCTCTCTCTCTTCTTTTCCAGAAAAGTCAGCCTCCTCCAATCATTGGGAATGTCAGGGGTATTTATAGGGCACATGGGCCTAGGTCAGGCCCAGGACGGCGCTCCTATAAGACCCCAACACGTGTCCCTCCCGTACCTCCAGGTCGCGGAAGACTCGTCTCTCTGCGGAAGACTTCCGCGGGACCCGAGCCTCCGCGACGTTACCTCCATCCCAAGCCACCAAGCCACAAGAGCTTCCCCAATTCCCGCAAGAGCGAGGTCGCGACCCGCGGCGATCGTCTGCCTTCCGCGGGATCCCTTCCGGGCTTGCCTCTTAGGCCCGAATATGATCCCGGGGTCTTCTTACAGCTTCTGTCTCGATTCCGGTATGTCTTTCAGTTTTCCCTGGCGGGGCCCGCGAGATCTTTACTTCCGCGGGCGTCTATCTTAATGTGCTACGTGTTTCCTTTCCATTGGTCAGTCAAACGTCTCCTTGGAATAAAGTTTGATTAAGATTGACTTTCCGCGTGGACCTGGTCGCCACGTGTCCACGGCCGATAGGCTAGTCAAAAGGTCTTCCCTGATGACACGTCAATAATTTTGACCGCGCCTACAACTAGACGTAATCAGTCGAATTAATTTCACTCTGACATGGTATTAGAGTAGGTCTTTGGTGGTCTCACCTTATGTGGTTGAGTCCCTACCTAGTCAATCGCCTCATTCATCAATCCATACCTCCATGTGCATCCGTGCTGCACATAAAGGCCGGGTAGTATTAGACTTTATCCATATCACTTACCTCGGTCATCTAAGCTAGTTTAATATAATTTGCAGGTTACTTCACCTATTGTCAATTGGTTCTAAGTTGAAAACCTCCACACACAAAAAATCTAACATGTTAGATTTGTAGCCTTCATGTCTTCTAGTGTGCTTGCTTTCATCATGTTTTTCATTTGATTGGTACAGTTTCTCTCTGTTTTTATTTTTACTTTTACTTTTACTTTTGACGTTTGGTATTAGAAAATTCAGATATGTGAAGGGGAAGGGAGAACAAATGAGTGTAAATTAAAGGAGAATAGCTAGTGACAACATATCTACAACAAATTAATAAAGAGAAAAGAAAGTAGAAACAAGAAAATAAATTGATGAAACTATCCTTCTACTTTTGAGACCACATATGTCAATTTGTGGCTGTAATTGGAGATGCAGAGAGAGCTTAGATTGAGACCAATTTAATAGTTATGGTTTTAAGTTGGAAGATTAGGTTACGCGCGTTTCGTAAAGTTGCAAGTTTTTTTTTGCTTTTCGTTTAATGGAAAACAAGAAATAAGATTTTTTTTAATTTTTTAAAAAATAAAAACAAAAAACATGTTTCGTGACCATAGTAGTTTTTGTTTATTTATTTTTTGGACTGTCGAAAGTGTTTTCAAAACAAATGAAGATGCAATTTTCGTGTTTCTATGAGTTTTGTAAACTAGTGGAATGAGTATGTATTTTGTAAACAAAAACAGTAACACAAACATGTTTATGGTGCCTGTTCCAAAAAATATCGAAAACAAAAATAAAAAACTGGAAATAATTTTCTTTTTTCCAATCAAAGCCTTAATATTCTTGGTTTAGTTTGCTATCAGGGTCGGAATCTATTGTTTCAATGTAATTCTTCTCTCACAAATTTTTTATTTTTTTGCAAAAAGTTGAGAGATCAAAAGATCCCCATGGGAAAAGGTTGGGAGTGTACAGATCAGACAATCCAACAGAAAGAGCGTATAAGCGCATAGATGTGCCCCTCTACGTAATGAGAAGAAACCCCCGAAAGGAGGACATTATTAAAACAAATAACAAAATAAAAGAAGCACCGCCGAGACATCCACCGCCTTTCGCAAACCTTGATAGACTCGTAACCACCACCTTTGCTTCACAAAATAGTAACACATCTTGTGAGGTCGTCACCTAGCAAACGTGGTAGACGGCGTTAGGTCACAGATCAGAGAAGATGGAGGCTGAGAATGGTGATGGACAACATCTTACCCACAACCACTGAAATCGAAGCCCCAGAACGTCGCCGGAAAACGATCTGGCTGAAAAGTTTCCAATGGACGCTTGAACTTTAGTAGCGGGATTGAGAGCGAAGATGGTTCGACGGTGAGGGAAAGATAACAAAGAGAGAGATATTGGATGGGAAGGACCCCTCCCCTCCCGCTGCTTGAGAAGGGGGGGAGGGGAAGGACTATTGACGGCTAGGGTTTGGAGATTTTTCTCCTCTCTCACACTTGAGTGTGGGGATTTTTGTCTCTGTCTTGTTTAATTTGTTATTTTATCTTTTTCTATAGTTAGGGAGAGACATTTATCAAACTCCCATAACTTGGATATCATCTCTCCTCCTCCTATTATTATTAATCTACAATGATCCATCTTACGAATCCCATCTCTCCTCCATCTTTTGGAACCTCCAACGAGTTATTACACTCTCCTCCTTCCCAATTTCTAATTTCCTTATGGCTTCTTGTGTTTTCACATGTCCCATATTTGCATTCACTACATTGGTTGAAAAGGGCTAAGCATCTGCAGACAATGCAAATTATTGCAATGACAGAAATGAGACTCTCTCAACCCATGCAGGTTATGTGATGCGTGAGGGTGTGACCATGTAAAAAACTTGAAAGTAGAATGCAAATCAAATGTCAATATTGCTCTCATAAATATTCACCTCTAAAAAGACCTTGTTAGTTAGGTCCTTTTTATTTGGGTATTCGAATTCAATTTCCAGAGAGACTAAGAGATCATTGGCCTCTACCTCATGAGGGTGGAGACCAGTGAAGAAGGATAGATCTTGACAAGTAGGAGAAAGCATAGCTCAGTAGAAATGGACGAAACAGTTTGTTGATATATACCAAAATTGGGCAATGGTGCAGATCAAGGGCGCATCTTTCTCGATTTTCCCAAGGCTCAGCATAATGGCTTCATAAATCTCAGCTTTTTTTCAAGTTTCAGCTTTGCTTCTCGTAACTCTGGTCAACCAGGTGTCATAGTTTGAAGTGGCTAGGACCTTCTGCCGCCTCTTTGCAGCGTCATCTGAGATCTTAATGAAAGAGTTTATGACATTCACGACAACCACCATTCTGACACAAACGCCTTTTATGATAATCCATCTATCCTGCCCTCCCACACTTGGGTTCATTTCCTTCTTTGATGGTGTTAGCAAAACAATATCCACCTTTCAGTACAAGTTTTGTGAAAAGCCTCTGAAATGTACACTGTAAAGTCTCCGATCAAAATAAGAGCCTTCTAAATTCAATTTTGAACTCAACACTTTTACTACGCCTAGAATTGAGGCAGAGTTTTTTGACTTGGAAAAAGAGGCTTCAATGTGTTTTACAGTGTACATTTTAGAGGCTTTTTGCACAACTTGTATTTGAAGGTGGATATTGTTTTGCTGACACCATGAAAGAAGGAAATGAACCCAGTGAAGAAGGACATGACAAATGGATTATCATAGAAAGACGTTTGTGCTGGAATGGTGGTTGTCATGCATGTCATAAACACTTTCATTAAGATCCTAGATGATGTTGCAAAGCGGCTGCGAAAAGTCCAAGCAACTTCAGATTATGATGCCTGGTTGATAGAAGCAAAGCTGAAACTTGGAAAAAGCTGGGATCTATGAAGCCATTGTGCTGAGCTATGGGAAAATCGAGAAACATGCACCCTTGATCTGCACCATTGCCCAATTTTGGTATATATCAATGAACTCTTTCCATTTCTCCTGCGGTATGCTTTCTCCTACCCGTCAAGATCTATCCTTCTTCACTGGTCTCTGCCGTCATGGGGTACAGGCCAATGATCTCTTAGGCCGTCCGAAAATTGAATTCGAATACCCTAATAAAAAGGACCTTACTAACAAGGTCTTTAGAGGTGAATGAATATTTATGAGAACATTATTGACGTTTGATTTGCATTCTACTTTCAAGTTTCTTACACAGTCACACCCTCACGCATCACATAATCTGCATGAGTTGAGAGAAGAGTCCTATTTTTGTCATTGCAATAATTTGCATTGCCTGCAGATGCTTAGCCCTTTTCAACCAAACCAATGTAGTGAATGCAAATATAGGACATATGAAGACGCAAGAAGCCGTAAGGAAATTGGGAATTGGGAAGGAGGAGAGTGTAATAAATCGTTGGAGGTTCCAAAAGATGGAGGAGAGATGAGATTCGTGAGAAGGATCATTGTAGATTAATAATAATAGGAGGAGGAGAGATGATCGATATCCAGGTTATGGGAGTTTGATTTATGGTTTTGTAACATTAGAACAGGTACAATTTATAGTTGTGAATGAATCAAGGATGAGAGAGAGAGAGAGAGAGAGAGAGAGAGAGAGAGAATTGTATTTTCAGTTTGTTTGATATGGTACCATGTAGGCTAGTGCGCAATTCAAGCCGTACGTCCGTCTCTGAAACTGTTGGTTCAAATTTCTCCTTTGCTCCTACAGATCCCTATTTTGGAGCGATACCATTATCACACCAAGGCGGCACATGTCATTTTAGGCCCCATTTCGTGGAAAAGAATTTTTCCTGCGAGATTTGGTTTCCCTTCCAGTACCCGAAAAAATAAGGAGCAAATCACCTCTAAACAGTGTCTTCATTTGGAGACCCTTTCAAACTCGATTTCTATAACTTCGTATAACTATGAAAATTGCATATCTTTCGTTCAAATGGACGATACATACTATAATTTTGAACTTACAACATATATTATGCACACAAATTCGATCGGCGATTTTCTCCCAAGACTATCTATGTACTGGTAAAGTTATTTTTTTTTTCTCGGCAAAAGAGAATTTCATTAAACTCGAAAGGTTACATCGAGAGGAAACGCTGGGGAGCAAACTAACTCAACTCAGCGAAAAGAAAAACAAAAACAAAACTCATCCAGCAGGAGATTGGATGAGGACTCCTCAAGGATTACATTTTTAGCAAACGAATACCATCTAAGAACCCTTTGAACTCCTCATCGAATACACCTTAATCTCAAATTTAACCTTCATCCACATGGCCACCCTGTATTTAATTAAATCCACTACCTCCTCTGAGCTGATCGTCGCGCTCTGAAATATAAGCTTATTCCGCATAATCCAAATTGACCATATTGTTGCATAGAAACAAGCTTCCCAAATGTGTTTTTCTAGATTGCGGAAACTAGAATCAAACCACCAACTCGCCATTCCGGCTATCGAGGATGGACAAACCCAGAAAAAATGCCACCAATCCAAAATTTGAGACCAAACAGACCAAGAGAACTTACAGTGGAGAAATAAATGATTAGGCGATTCTTGATGCAGCGCACACAACGGGCATGACTGATCGTTCAGCACAATGTTCTTGCTGAGTAGAACCGACCTCGTGGCCACCCTTTCCTGAATAACCATCCAAGCCAAAATTTCCACCTTAGGGGGGCATAAATTCTTCCAAACCGAACCCAGGAATAAGTTCCGATCCAGAGATAACGACTCCCACTGTTCATACACTGACCATACTGAAAACCTCTTGTCCTCCGTCCACTTCCACAGCAAAGAGTCAGGCTTGGACGGATCCATTGCATAGGATTGCAATCTTTGTATCAATGCCCCCAATTGCTGATTCTCCCTATCACGTAGCCTTCTTTTAAAATTCAGCCCCCAACTTCCATCCTCCAGCCCTCCCCAAATGTTGCTAATCACCTCATCTTTTTGAGAGGATAACAGGAACAATCTTGGGAACTCCTCTTTGAGAGTACAAGGTCCTAACCATCTATGGTTCCAAAAGTAAGTATTGTTGCCCGAATAAACTTTGATTTTGAAACCCTCTTTCACAATTCCACCAATACCCGAACTAGGATCACCCACCGCACATATATCACTCCAAACTGTTGAAACGGAGCCTCTCGTTGGGTATTCCGGAAACCAACTCCTTTGATCCAATTTGTATTTTGACCTCACCACCTTCACCCACAAAGATTCATTGTCCTTACTAAACCTCCACCACCATTTAGCAAGCAAAGCTAAATTTTGTTGTAATAGCCTTTTCACCCCTAAACCCCCAGCTTCCTTTTTCTTCGTTATACTCTCCCATTTTATCAGATGCAATCTCTTCTTGTCGATCGTATCCCCCCAAAAGAATTGTCGTTGCAGCTTCTCCAACTTTTTCGCCACTGCCACCGGCATCCTAAAGATTGACATAAAGTAAACAGGCAAATTGGACATATTGGAATTAAGCTGGTTTAGTCTACCTCCGGTAGACATGAATTTACTCCTCCAAATACTCAACTTCTTTTGAGAGCGCTCAATAACTGAATCCCATGTTTTGATATTCCTTGGGTTAGCTCCCAAGGGCAAACCAAGGTATTTAATGGGCAATTTTTCAACTTTGCAACCCATTACTTGGGCAAGAGCAGACACATCTAAATTGCTTACATTGATACCACCAAGAGAGCTCTTCGAGAAATTTATCCTCAAGCCAGACATCAATTGGAAAATCCTTAAGATCCTTTTGATGTTACACATCTCTTCCTTGTCATTATTACAAAACAGAATGGTGTCATCCGCAAACTGCAAGTGTGATAACACCAGCCCATTACGACCCATTACCACCCCTTTAAAAATGCTTTTCTCCTTTGCTCTTTCCAGCAAAATATTGAGAGCCTCAACCACAATATTAAAGAGAAAAGGAGATATGGGATCCCCTTGCCTTAGGCCTTTTTGTGTCTTAAATTCTTTCGTAGCTGACCCATTAATTAGAACAGACATGGATACTGACAAGCAACATTCCTTGATCCAACTACACCATTTATCCCCAAATCCCACCTTCTTGAGCATATCCAACATAAATCCCCAGTTAACACAATCATAAGCCCTTTCGAAATCCAGTTTCAGAATAAGACCACCTCTAGCTTTACTCTTCCAGCTGTGGATAGCTTCGTTAGCAACAAGAACACCGTCAAGAATTTGTTTACCCCCAATGAAGGCAGCTTGTGCCTCTCCTATGACAGTTGGAATGTGAACTCTTAACCTATTAGCTAACACTTTAGATAGGATTTTGTATATCCAACCCACCATGCTTATAGGCCGATATTCTCTAAAGGACGAAGGGCATTCAACCTTAGGAATCAAAGCAACAAAAGTAGAGTTGATACCTTTAGTAAGCTTTGCATTCTCATAAAATTCTGAAAAGAATTGTAAGATGACGGTATAAAAGTCCACCCCTTCTTAATGAATGAGAAATTAAAACCATCTGGACCTGGAGCCTTGAGATTGCTACACCCTTTCAAAGCTGCTACAATTCCCCCTCATCAAACTCTTTCTCAAGTTCAAGAGCTGCACTCCGAGACAAAGATCTTGGGAATTCACCCTCCAAAAATGCTCAATGAACTCTCTCTTCGAAAAAGTTACTGCTGAAATATTCAACAGCAGCTTCCTTGATGTCCAACGGATCCTCCAACACCCTTCCATTCACCGTAATCGAACCTACCATGTTCCTCTTGTACCTGTTATTAGCCATGCTTGGAAGAATCTGGTATTTTTGTCCCCCAATTTCAACCAATTTACCCTCGACTTTTGCCTCCACAATGACTCTGACAGTTTAGACAATCTCCAGAATTCAGACTTCGTTTTACACTTCGCTGCTTTTTCATCAAGGGTAAGTTGTCTTTCCTCGGCCAGAATATCAAAACGGTTCAACTCAGATTCAACCACTGTCAAAGCACAATTAATATCCCCAAATTCTTTCTTATTCCACATTTTTAGCCTATCTTTGATTGCCCTCATTTTCTGAAGAAGAATAAATCCCGCCCACCCAGACACCTGTACATTGTTCCAAGTTTCCTCTGCTACCTTCAAACAGTTGGGGTTAGACAACCAAATATCCAGAAATTTGAATGGTTTCGGACCCCAATTACGATTGTCATCCAATATCATAACAGGGCAGTGGTCAGAAATCAGTCGAGGTAAACCCCATTGAAGAATTTTATACCTCATAATCCAGTCTTGGGAGCATAAGAATCTGTCTAACCTACTTTGAACAGCTTGATTTTGAAAGTTAGACCACGTGAACTTTCTGCCAAGCATTGGCAGGTCAACAACTTCCATGGAATTGCAAAACTCAATAAAATCCTTTATACCCCTATCCATTTTCAAACACCCTACTCGTTCACCAATATCTTTAATTTCGTTAAAATCTCCCCCTATACACCAAGGCTCTTGGAAATTCGCTTTAAGCCCTACCAATTCGTCCCATAGCACTTTACGACTACCCACATCGTTTGGGGCATACACATTCACCAATATACAAGGAAAATTATCATACAACACCCCTTGAAGCAAAATATAAGACCGCTGGACAATAATATTCGTAGCTCGGAAAAAATCTTTTTTCCATAAAATAAGTAATCCCCCGGAAGCACCCACCGAACTAGAGTTAACAAACTCAATATTATTACCAGCCCAAATATTCTGAACAACTAATTTATCAATCGATTCCAATTTAGTCTCCTGCACCCACATCATGTCTGGCTTCCTCTTTTTAATAAGCTTAAATAGAAATCTTTTCTTAACAAAACTCCCCATTCCCCTAATATTCCATGAAATAATTTGCATTAAACTAAAAGCTCAACAACAAAACACCACATACCTATACCGCTACCTAGGGCTCACCTGTCCTCTCCTGCGAGCGACGATACTCCTCAACTTCCAGTTCAATCATCCGACCGAGAATTCTTTCATCTGCTTGAGAAAGATGAACACCAAGCTCACCACCTACCGCCATGGTCGCTTTAACCTCCCTTACAATAACTGAAGGGTTTCGGATGAAATCGGAATGGATAGATTCCTCCGAAGGCGAAGAAGACGAGCTCCCACTTCTAGCTTCCTTGTCCAGCTCCTCTTGAACACGACAGAGGTTCGAAAGCTGTGGACGTCTTCTCTTTCTACACTCTGCATCATTGAGATCGATCATAAGACTAATGCTAGGGATTTGAGAGGATCTCATCTCCCGCTGGTTATGAAGCCCACTACTAAGGCCCCCACTTTCCACCACTGCTAAGGAATTGTTATTACTGAAAGCAGAATCTTGGGCCAGCCCACAACCTAGAGGCCCACCAGATTTAATTTTTCGTAGAAAGAAATTGGATAAGACCAAATAAAATGTTATTAGCTTGTTGAGTGTTGGTTTATTTATGTCTAATACACCATATATGGATGATCCACACGTAATTATTTAGTTCATTTAACACCCACAAAAGTATATCTTTAATTCTTGTGGGATGTCTACTGTACTACGCATGCTACACAAATGCATAAAGTTTCATACGGTGGAAAACAAGGGAAAAATTCAAAAAAACCCCTGAACTTTGAACTCAATGTCAAATAGGCACCTGAACTTAAATAAACTTCAATTGAACACCTGAACTTTCACTCCGTTATCAATTTACCCCCTGCCGCCTCAATCCGTGACTTGTCGTTAACGGCACAGTTAAAAAAAAAATACTTACCACCAATTTGCAATCCTATGAAGCAGAAACGTGATTATGAGAGCTTTAGAGACAAAATTTGATTATGTCTCTTTAGAATAATATGATCAGAATAATAAAATCTTCACACCCGTTCAAACGGATTAAAAATTGGAGCACTTAATTTTTTAACCATATTTTTTAATATATAAACGGTCTCAAAAAATTAAGTGCTCAAATTTTCACTCCGTTCGAATCGGTGCAAAGATCTTTTTATTCTTATCATATTATTCTAAAGGGTCGTAATTCATTTTTATCTCTAAGGCTCTCATATTAAGTATGTGTTCTTTATTTAGGACCCTATAGAGCAGAAATGTGATTATGAGCACTTAATTTTCTGAGCACTTAATTTTTTATGAGCACTTAAATATCTTTGTACTGATTCAAAACGGAGTGAAAATTTGAGCACTTAATTTTTTATGACCGTTTATATATTAAAAATATGATTAAAAAATTAAGTGCTTCAATTTTTAATCCGTTTGAACGGGTGTGAAGATCTTATTATTCGATCATATTATTATAAAGAGACATAATCAAATTTTGTCTCTAAGGCTCTCATAATCATGTTTCTGCATTGCAAACTGGTGGTATGAATTTTTATTTAACCAAAACGTTGCCATTTTGGTGTGTGGGTAGGGGCTGATGTGCCTTTGGGTAATAAGTAGAGAGAGATAGAGAGAGAAATGTTGGAAGTAGGGGAATTTTTTTAAAATTCTTTTTGAAAATTTGAGCACTTAATTTTTTTTAGACCGTTTATATATTAAAAAATATGGTTAAAAAATTAAGTGCTCCAATTTTTAATCCGTTTGAACGGGTGTGAAGATCTTATTATTCTGATCATATTATTCTAAAGAGACATAATCAAATTTTGTCTCTAAGGCTCTCATAATCACGTTTCTGCTTCATAGGATTGCAAACTGGTGGTAAGTTTTTTTTTTTAACTGTGCCGTTAACGACAAGTCACGGATTGAGACGGCAGGGGGTAAATTGATAACGGAGTGAAAGTTCAGGTGTTCAATTGAAGTTTATTTAAGTTCAGGTGCCTATTTGACATTGAGTTCAAAGTTCAGGGGTTTTTTTGAATTTTTCCCGGAAAACAATAGTATTAGCTTGTGGGATTACAATATATCTTTAGTTCATTTCCCAAAAAATATATCTTTAATTCTTCTTTCTCTTATAATGGTCTCTCTCTCCGGTGACGATACTGAACTAAAGTCTAATGTGGGCCACTTTAATTAGACTCGTCAATAAAATATACAAATTTTGAGTGCCACTTTTATTTTGATACCCATTATACGAGTAAATAAAGAAAACTTGTTCATAATCAGATATAGGCAAATGAATATTTTGGGTTCCTTTATTCATGATATGAACAAGTTCAATTCCGCAAGCAATGAATGTTCGAAAATGCATTGTACTAAAACCGTAAAAAAGCTTTAAAACATGAAGTGGCTTACCATAAAATTCATTGTACAAGCATAATTAGTACTTATGCTAATAAAATTACAAGAAGTTTGGTATTTAAGTGATCCTCTTGAAATCTTTTAATGCTTGTTTTTCGTTGGATTGTGTTAGAGCTTGTGGCGCATATTATGAGAGGTACCGAGAAGTTCTACAATAAGGGTCAGTTGCGAGCGTATTAGAGTGGAGCGAGTGGAGTGAAGCACAACGAAGTGGAACATAATGGAGCGATCATCAGTAAAAAGATTGCTCTCTCGCTCTCGCACGTGGACGGTATACGGTGTTATAAGGGTAGGAATAGAGGAGGTATAAATATTCTGTATTGTAAAATCCTATGTACTATGATCATCAATAAAAAGACTGCTCTCTCGCTCCCATATGTTGGAGTTTTCAAAATAAATTGGATTTTAGTTTGGAATTTTTGGAAAGGTACTGAGTGAGAGTTTTGTGAAAGGTTGCTACACCTTTTCACATGAGTTGTGACTTTATGTAATTGGTTGAAACAACCATTAAATCAGGGTGTGTTCGTTTGGGAAATGATATGAAACATGTGGGTGCCTCCTAGATGCATGACCCTTATAATTAAATGTGTTATGAAAGGGTTCCTACCAATAGGCATGTTTCCTTCTAATTAAATGTCTTCAATAGACATGACATTTCCTAACTAGCTAGTGTCTTTAAAAGACATGACTATTCTAATGTGTGTTTCTTATAGAGACACAACCTTTCATACAAGTGTGCTTATAAATCTATAAATAGGCCATTTGTAAAGTCATTTAATGGACCGAAAAAATGTCATACTGAATTGCCCTCTTTTTCTCTACACATTCTCTTCCTAGAAATGGCAAACTGATTTTCTGTTATTTCTGAAAATAGAGTATCAGTTCTTGGTTCTTTTACATTTGCTTAGTGGATATTCTGTCTATCTTCGTTTGTGCAAACGCAGACAGAAAGAACCTAGAGTTCGGATTCGATTTATCTTAAAAGCGGATTTGCTGTAAACTGGTGCACACCTTTTAGTGGGGGCAAATACTGTCTTTAGGAAAGCGTTCTCCTAACGTGACTCGAATGCTTCTACCATAACAAGTTTGAAGAGACGACGCCATCACTTTCATCATATTGAAGACCGGATTTCCAACACCATTGACGTACCCGATTTTGGGGATCCAAGTATATTGCTGTGTCGATTTCTTTACTGTCTCGTGAATCGTGTGCGTGTGTGTTTTGATCCTAACAGATTGTTGATATTTGAGTAATGAGTAATGCTACTGAAATCTTATGTTGTTTGTTGTTTATATCAATCACGAAATACTGAAATCTTTCTTCTCTCAAATTTAACATGGTATCAGAGCTATAATTAAGGTTTGGGCACTGTAGATATTCGTTCCTAGCGGGCGGCCTAATTAAGCCTCGCTGCCGTCTGCCAGACACTTAGTTACTTTGTCAATCTCCTCCACGCTTTCCGATTGCTTTCACCCACCAGAACATCTCATCACCGGCAAGCCTTTTCACAACCAACGCTCGTGGCATTTCCATTCATGGCTTCTTCGTTTCTTTTCTTTCAAACTCAAGTTGGCAGACCTACTTGAGTTTGGCTTAGCTCGGTGTGGCATGGCGGCTCCTGGTTTAACAACTAAAGCTCGTGGCTTTTTGATTCATGGCTTCTTCGTTTCTTTTCTTTCAAACTCAAGTTGGTAGCCCTACTTGAGTTTGGCTTGGCTTGGCGTGGTGTGGCGTGGCAGCTCCTAGTTTATTTTTGCTTGGATGTTCCTAGTTTCTCTTGGCTTTTTCAAACTCAAGTTGGTAGACCTACTTGAATTTGAGGGGGATGTTAGAATAAATGCATATACAAAATAATATCACGATCAAATCGTGATCTTGATATTGTGATTTGATTGTAATTAGGATGATTTTATTCCATAGTTAATCCATATGATTTTCATTCCATAGTTAGGCTTTCTCCTCTTGTATAAATAGAGGCCTCATTGTATGATTTCAATAATCGAATTCAATATTTCTTCTCTCTTATTTAACAAATACAAACCTGGCGTCTCTCTCTCTCTATTCTTTCTAAAACTTTCCTCCCTCTTTAACGTCGACAAGTGCTAAGAACGCAATCAGTGGCCAACCTGCTATGAATATAATGTTGTTTGGGTTCTTTTGTAATATTATTTTAGGTTAAGGGTAGTTTAGTCATTATAGTTTTAGGGCTTTTTCCTTGTATTTATCTGGGTTCTCTTTCTTGTAAACCTACGGTAGTCATATTTTAAATGTTTCATGGTATCAGAGCCCAAACTGGGCTAATCGTACCTTCCCGCCAGGAGACCTCCAATCGCATCTTCTCCTCTCTCTTCTCTCCTCTCTAGGCTGCACACTCTCTTCTCCAGTCGATACCGTACTGCAACGGCTCACACTTTCTTCTCCAGTTGATAACGTACTGAGCCGGCGACCTCCTACACGACCAAACAACTAACGAAGATCATTTTCTGATCATTTTCTGGGTCTCTTGCTCTGTGCACGAAATCCCTCTCTCTTGAATGTTCAGGTATTTCGAACCCAAATTTATGTTTTTCTTTCAGCACTGATTGAGGAAGCTAGATCACTTTCATACCTTGTTCTATCGTCTTAAGTACTGGTTGAGAGATTTCTATCGCTTTTGATCCCTGGTTTATAGTTTCTGCACTGTTCTGTACTTGAATCTACTAGGTTACCACACTTGAGATCTGTACTCGAACCCACTTCGTTCGAGTCTGTCTAGATTAACACCTTTTAGTTTTCATTATTGTTTTGTTTTTGCACTGTCTGGTCGTGTACTAGTGCTCACTATGTCAGAAGATAAAGTAACTAATGTTTGGTTGAATGGTGGTAATTATTCGTATTGGGCAAGTGTGATGAAGAATTTTCTTGTAGATAAGGAAGTGTGGGGTCATATGACAGGCCTTATTGTGAAATCTCCTCCTGTGAATGTGATGATGATCCTACTTATGCGGCAAAACATGCAGAGTACGTCAAGAACTTTGGGAAATGGGAAGTTGAAAATGCACGAATTCTTACATGGTTTCATAATTCTTCCGAACCTAGCATCGGAATGAACTTTTCAAGGTATGAGACTGGCAAGGAAGTTTGGGATTACTTAAAAAGGATGTATCTTGAGTCCAACTTTGCAAAGCAATATGAACTTGAGGGCTCTATTCGACGGGCAACGTAGGGAGATAAATCCATTCAGGAATCCTACAATGAAATGACTCAATATTGGGATCAATTGATGCTAATGGAACCGGTAGAATTGCAATCTCTTGATTTCTATGTAGCATACCGTGAGAAACAACATCTCGTACAGTTTCTCATGGCCCTCTATGATCAATTTGAGCCTCTTCGGGGGACCATCCTTCATCGTTCTCCCCAACCTACAGTAGATGGTGTCATTTATGAGCTCATAGATGAGGAAACTAGGTACAAGGTTGGGTCTTCAATCTGCAGCTCCCTCTCAGTCTGTATTTGTTATGCCATCGTTTCAGCCTACTTTGTATATGGCACCTCTCTTGCCTACACCGTCTTCTCACTTGATTCAGGTTACAAGCAAGCCTAAACCTCATGTTGCTTTGGACGAGTGTAGCTTTTGTCACCAAAAAGGGCACTGGAAGCATGCATGTCCAAAGTTGTTACAGATGACTGGTAGCACTCCTTGTTCGAAGCCCACCTCCTCCAGGCCCACACAGCAACATTCTAGGCCTACACAGCAGTATGTTCGTCCTCCGGCTGCTTTCGTAGCTCCTGCAACTGATAGTATTCCACAATATCCCTCTTTTGAGCAGTATCAAGAGTATCGTGCGTATTTGGCCGCCACCCAAGGAGGTCATTTTCAAGCTTCTGCTATGACCACTACTCCGTCAGGTTTTCATGGTTCCTATACCACAGGTATCCTACCTACCACATGGATTTTTGATTCTGGTTGCTCCCACCATATGACTCCTGCATTGTCATTATTAAGCCATTGTATCTCTCCTGCTTCTCCCATTAGTATTTCCATTGCAAATGGCTCTCCTATGCATGTCGTCTCTATAGGTTCTATTGTCCCGTTTCCATCTTCCTCCCTGTCTATACCAAATGTGTTATATGTTCCTCATTTATCTCTTAGTCTTATTTCTATTAGTCAATTGTTTGATTCCGGCTTTGATGTCTTGTTCTCTTCTTATGGCTGTGTTGTGCAGGATCAGATGTCGAAGAAGCAGATTGGGACCGGGCGTAAAGTTGGCGATCTATATGTTTTGGAGACTTTGCATGATCCTATTGAGTCTACTACCACTGTTATGTCATCCTTTTGTTTAAAGCATGAGTCTTTCCCCTTTTATCTTTGGCACTCTCGCTTAGGGCATTATCTAGTGAATGTTTGAAACTTTTACTTAAGTCTGGCTGTTTGGGAAACATTTCTGCAAGCGATATCTCTGAATGTAGTGGTTGTAAGTTTGCCAAGATGTCTGCTTTACCTTTTAATAGAAGTACTTCTATTTCACTTCTCCGTTTCAGCTTGTTCATACAGATTTGTGGGGTCCTTCTTTCCCAATTGCTACTAAAGGTGGCTCTCGATATTATGTCTCCTTTGTTGATGATTATAGTAGGTTTACATGGGTTTATTTGTTGACACGCAAGTCAGATTTTTACCAAGTATATCACAATTTTCATTCCATGGTTCAAACTCAGTTTTCAACAGAAATCAAAGTTCTTCGCTCTGACATAGGCGGAGAATACTCTCTTGGTGAGTTCACACAATTCTTAGCTTCTCTTGGTACCATTCATCAATCTTCTTGTATCGACACTCCCGCTCAAAACGGGTGTGCTGAACGCAAGCATCGTCACCTTTTAAATACTGCACGGTCTCTTCTTCTTTCCTCTTCTGTGCCTGCTGCCTTTTGGGGCGAGGATGTACTCACTGCAGCTTATCATCTCAATCGGATGCCTACTCCGCTTCTCTCTAGTTCTTCCCCATATGAACAACTCTTTGGTCAGGTTCCTAACTATTCTCTTCTTTGTGTGTTTGGCTCCATTTGCTTTGCCCTTCTCCCTAAAAAGGACCACACTAAGCTTAGTGCTCTTAGTATCTTATGTGCCTTCTTGGGGTATGGAATCCAATAAAAAGGTTAACGTTGTTATGATCCCGTGACCTGAAAGTTGTACGTTTCTCGGCATGTTACTTTTCTTGAACTTCTCCCCTTCTTCTCTCTCCCATCCAAACCCGTTAGTGTCGTCAAAGAGGATCTTGTGCATATTGATCCATTCCCCAAGGATGTTCCTACAGATGAGTATGTTTGTACTCTCGAATTGTCTGATATTTCTATTGCCCCTCCTACTTCTTCTAGTTCCAATCGCATTCCTCCTCTTCCCAAGCATTATGTCCGTCGCGGTCGTATGACTCCTCGTCCTCCCTCTACTTCAGAAGACTCTGATCCACCAGAACACAAGTATCCCTCTCATGATCGTCGTCCATCGGTAAAACTTCTTGGCTTTACTAATACTTATTTTTCCTCTTCTTATCGCAATTTCTTATCTCTCATACATACTCATTTTAAACCTCGTTCTTACAAAGAAGCTTGTAATGATCCTAACTAGGTGATTGCCATGAATGACGAACTCACTGCTCCTGCTAATACTCAGACTTGGGACTTGGTTCCTCTCCCGGTTGGTAAGAATCTCATTGGATGCAAATGGGTTTACAAAGTAAAGACTTATTCTGATGGTTCTTTGGAGCGGTACAATGCCCGATTAGTTGCCAAAGGGTTCTCTCAGGAATTGGTATTGATTACGAGGAGACTTTTGCTCCTATTGCAAAAATGACATCTATTCGTCTTTTGATTTATGTGGCTGCTATGCACCAATGGCCTCTTTCAGTTGGATGTCACAAATGCCTTCCTCAATGGTCATCTATCTGAGGAAGTTTATATGCGTCCTCCTCCGGGCCTCCCTCATGTCACCGGTCTTGTTTGTCGCCTCCATCGTGCTCTGTATGGGCTCAAACAGTCCCCTCGTGCTTGGTACGCACGTTTTCATGATGTGGTTTTACAGATTGGTTTTCAGCCTAGCACTCATGAATCTGCTCTTTTTGTTCATCGCACTTCTAGTGGTTTGGTTCTCATATTGCTCTATGTTGACGACATGATCATCACTGGTCTGACTCTGCTGCTATTGATGAAGTGAAACATCACTTGTTTCACGAATTTGAGATGAAGGACTTGGGACTTCTTCGATATTTTCTTGGCATTGAGGTTGCCTCTTCTTCAAAAGGTTGTCTCTTGACTCAGACTAAGTATGTGACTGACATTCTTCATCGTGCTCAACTTACTGATGACAAAAACGTTGATACTCCCATTGAGTTACATGCCAAGTTCTCTGATTCAGATGGGGTTCCTCTTGCTGATCCTATCGAGTATCGTGAGCTTGTTGGTTGTCTTGTTTATCTCACCGTCACTCAGTCGAATATTGCCTATGCTGTGCATATTGTTAGTCAGTTTGTTTGTGCCCCTCGGTCTACTCATTGGGCTACCTTGCTTCATATCTTTCGTTATGTTCGTGGCACCATGTTTCAGTGTTTATTTCTCTCTTCGTAAAAGTTGATCAAAACATTAGGTTACAACCCTTTATATAGGTAGTAACCCGAAACCTTAAAAAACTAAGCCGAAAAATAAAAAGTCCCATAATTTGGGAAAACTCCTAAAGTTGAAAACAGGAAAGAAAAACAAGACTTTCCAAAAAAAAAAAACCAAATAATAAGGAATTACGGTTTAAGAGTTATTAATGAATTGAAACTTTCCTAAAATGACAAAAAAATGTAAATTGAAGGCCTAAACGACGGAATTGGGCCAAAAAACACCATGGCTCATGACTTAGGGTGGTGAGTCTTGACCAAAGTGCAAAGATAAGTCAGCCCACCAAGTTTTGGCCCGATTGGAGCTCGTCCAAAATATTCCAATCGGGTAATTTGCAATTAAACATCGTTTGGGCTTCCGAGGCTTCGATCATTCCAGTTAATCATGAAATTGGCCTTCCACATGTTCTACGTCACTAACACTCTATTGTATCCTACTAGTCAAGATGGGCTCATTGGCAAGGAAATCCCCAATAGTATTTCTATCGGACATATTTACTTACTGTACTGATATTGCAATTCCACAGAAGTACATATATAATATTGATTTTCTTGAAAACTATATTTTAACAGAAACTTGTAAGAGACGTTTGTGGTATGATAGAACCATATTATTTCTACCATGTTATGTAAAGTTGTATATCTTGCAGCCTCAGGTAGCAAATTCTCTACTGACAGGGCAGACTTGACGAACATGCTATTAAGATTCTAATAAAAAACAGATTCAATCGAACCTCGCCGAAGAGTTGATATTTTGATAGGTGCGCGGAATTCATGAATTTAAGCGCCTAAGTAGGGAAATTAGCGCGTTAGACGTGCAATTAATTCTCATTTTCCATTTAATGCGTGCACGTGGTTGGATTTTGTGTTTGTACTTAATTTGCAGGAAATTGAGTTGTTTTGGAGCCAATGAGTGGTATCCGGAAAGGCCGTGATGGAGCTTGAGAGCGAGAAAGGCTGTGGAGACTAAGTGTTGAAGTGAAATTCGCAAATTAAGTCATTGTAATCTTCGTGAGCGCTACAGAAAAAGGGTATAGCGCTCAGAAGTGGCATAGCAAGGAGCTCGAAGTGATCAGAGAGTTGGCGAGTGCTACACCATTTTTGGTGTAGCTAGAGCATAAGAGTCAACGGGCTTGCACCAGTCAACGGCCTATGCATCAGCGTAATGGGCTCGCTAGCGCTACACCTATATATGTATAGCGCTACCGAGGGCTTTAGTGGCTTGTAAACGGCGGCGTTTTGGTCATTCGGGGTTCCAATTCCTATTTGTTTTAGGATTTTAATTGTTTATTAAAAGGGAAAATATATAAACCCCGTTTTAGCTCAGAATTAGGGTAGCTTTTCATAACGACGTTTTATTTTTCATCGCTCTTAACTTTTGGCTGCTGTTCTCAGGGATTATTTTCAGATTCAAGTTTTAATCTTAAATCTTCAAGTTTTCCAGCTTTAAACTCCTATTCTCCTTTGGTAATCGAATCTATTCCGTAAGTCTGTGGTATCGTGTTCTTATTTCTATTTCAATTGTTTAAAGCATGTTTAGATCTAGGGTTTTAATTATTACTGCGTTTAATAAAATTATGAGTGAGTAGTTCTGTAGAGTGCAGCCACGGGGCAAAGGCGTCTCGTAGCTAGATTAATCAATGTTTTACCTCGGGTTCGAATTAATTTAATCTTTAAGCAGTTTTAGAAGACGAAAACTCTTCTAACAAACAAAACCCAGGCATCGCCGGAATTCGAATGCGCACGGATACTGGTGACAGGTGGTGCGCATTTGTTAGGGATCCTTTTTCCTATTCTAAAATCAACAAAGTGAATAATTGTGGCCCGAGTGAACATTGGTTAGACTAGTTGCGGACGCTGAGTTCCCACGGCTGTACTCTCCTTTTTAAATCTTTATTTAATTAATTTAGTTTGGTAATTTAGTTAGTAAATCAATCTCATTGAACAAGGGGTGGCTACCTAAGAGCCAGGTTAAACTAGAATTCAACACTTTTGAGTCAGCACCGTCCGTCCGTCTCTGTGGTTCGACTCCGGTACTTCGGGATATTGTGCTACACTGGTCGAGAGTCCTACGCTTGGGACGCGTCTTTATTTTAATTCACCCGACAGGTCAAGCATTTTTGGCGCCGTTGCCGGGGACGGTGACGTGTGTTCTAAAGTGTGAGTTTTTTTGTATTTTTTGTATTTTAGTTGAGTCACCATAGGTAGAGAGAAGAAGGTGTCCTTTAAACAGGACCCTCTTTATTATCGTGACCCGACACATCGTTTAGTTCGAAAAGAACTGGAGTCGAGTCAGCCTGTGTTTTCTAGTTCTTCATCTTCTAGTTTAGAGTCAGACTCAGCTGAGCACCAGTCAGAGTCTATTCCCACTAGTGATCTTTATATAGATTTGCCTTTTGAGTCAGTTAGTGTCAGTAATCCACTTTTCCAGTCAGTTTTAGAGTCAGAATCAGAATCCGTCGAGATGGGAGATAGGCAAGTAGCTATTCAGCCGTCCTTGAGACAGCACATGCATCCTGAGAGAACCACTCCTCTCGGACCCATTGTGTTCCCTCAAGAGACAAAAGAGGCACGCAATGCCTTTACAGTCAAACCTGGTGTCCTTAATAGTCTCCCTAGTTTCCACGGGAGAGAGTGCGATGATCCGTACGAGCATGTGCGGACATTCGAGGGATTGGTGCGCAACCTTGCGTCTAATACCCAATATGAGAATGCGTGCCTCAAGCTATTTGAGGCGACGTTGAAAGATGGCGCGCTTCTGTGGTTCCGAATGCAAAAGTCTCAGTCTTTCACCACTTGGGCACAAGTGCATGACGACTTTTATAGGAAGTATTTCTCTGAGGCTAAGACTAAGACTTTCAGGTGCCAAATTCAAGGCTTTAGGCAAGAGAAGGATGAGTCATTTCTCAAGGCATAGGAGCGCTTCAAGGAATTGTTCCTAAGGCTGCCACACCATGGCTTTGAGAGAATTCAGTTAATTGGTTTCTTTCATCTTGGTCTCAACGCTGAGTCAGTCCAGCACATAGAATATTCTTGCAAAGGGGACGATTTCTTGTCCAAAACAGCAGACCAGACTTGGGATTTCTTAGATGACCTAGCTGATAGGCAGAGGGCTTTAGAACCATCCGATTTTGAGCGATCCGGACCTTCTGGGTCCAATGTTGTCCCGGTTACCATTCGTGACCAGCGACTTCAGGCTCAGGTTGAGAAAATGGCTCAGAGATTAGAGGAGCTAGAGGTGAGGCAGGCTCGTCCAGTTAATGAGGTATCAATTGCGGAAGTATGCGTGTGGTGTGAATGTAAAGGGCACACCGCGACCGTTTGCCCTGGGTTTATTGTCGCCAAGGGGGCAAGTCATTTTAACCACGAGGAAGTTAATGCAGTTAGGACTTGGGATCCTTATTCTACTACGTATAATTCTGGATGGAGGGATCACCCCAATTTTGGGTGGTCGGACTCCAGACCCGTAGGTGGAGGCCAAGCTCAACCACTTGCGCTACCTCCGTCGCAGCAGTTTCAACAGGCCTAATCGTCCAGGCCTCCTCAGGGCCAGGTCATCCCATTTCACTTCCAGCCACAGGCAGGTAGGGGGCAGGACCATCCACTCGTGGTCCTCCCCCAGGTTATTCACAGATGACCGCGCGTGATCATAAGTTAGATGATACTGTCAATTCCCTGATGCAGTCACAGATGACATTTCATACGGAAACGAGACAGCAAATTGGGGCCCTTACAACCCAAATGTCACAACTCGCTGCGGTTATCGGTCAACTATAGCAGGAGAAAGGTAGGTTTCCGGCCCAGGGTAGTACAGCGGGGGCCCATTATTTGGAAAATTCTTCAGGTTCTAATGTTCATAACCCAAATTAGGATGAGGCTAAGTCGGTCACCATTCTCAGGAGTGGAAAGGAGATCGATAAGTCCATCCCGCCAAAGCAAAAACCAGCTCCACCCCCGGAGCCAGTTGATGCACCAAGAGCAACTCCTGATATTGTTGATGTCCCTAGGAAAGAGGTAAAGGATGATGAGGAGTCACCTGAGGTGGTGGTGCCTGCAGCTGCAGCTCCCACGACTCCAACACCGCCGGCTGTGCCAGTAGCTCCATTCCCCCAAAGGTTGGCAGTGAAACCTAAGCAGAATATGAACCATAAGATGTTTGAACTTTTCAAGAGGGTGCAATTCCCTATCACCCTGATGGAGGTGATTGAGTCTTTTCCCCAGTGCGCGAAGGTATTGAAAGACCTTTGCACGAAAAAGCACAAGAGTCAGAACAAGGTGGTTCTGACTGAGCAGGTGAGCTCCATTCTTTAAACTAAAATTCCTGTCAAGTGCAAGGATCCCGGGTGTCCCACCATTACCATAGATATAGCAGGCCAGACGTTCGATAAGGCATTGTTGGATTTAGGAGCAAGTGTTAACTTGCTCCCCTATTCAGTATACTTGAGGTTAGGCCTAGGGGATCTGAGAGCTACTCCTGTCACACTGCAGTTGGCAGACAGGAGTGTGAGAGTACCTAAGGGTGTGGTGGAGGATGTGATGATTCAGGTAGGGGAGTTCCAATTTCCTGCAGATTTCATTGTTCTAGACACTTGCCAAAACCCTGAGGTTCTAGAGAAGACTCCCATCATTCTAGGTCGTCCTTTCCTAGCCACCTCCAATGCCGTCATGAATTGCAAAACTGGCAGAGTCCAGTTGTCTGTTGGCGAAGAAATGATGGAGGTGGATGTCTATAATGTTAGCACTCTAGAGGAGGATGATGAGGAGGTAGAAGAGGTGAGTTTGATCAATGTGCTCGTTCAGGAGCATATAGATACATTGTTGTATAAGGATCCTCTGGAGATTGCTCTTACCGCCGAGGAGGCGTCATTTTTAGATTCTCCAGAGGTAGGAAGTTTGTTAGAAATATTAAATGTCGAGGATTTAGTGGAGGAAGTATGTGGGGTCTCTTATGACCCATTGTTCGAGCCTCTTGGCGACCCTCCGCCCAAGGTTCTTCCGTCTTCAGTTCAGCCGCCGAAACCAGAGTTAAAACCTCTGCCGGACACGCTCAAGTATGCCTTTTTAAAGGGCAGTGATACTTATCCGGTAGTGATCTCCTCATCCCTTGAGGAGAATCAAGAGAGAAAGTTGCTTGATTTGTTGAGAGAGCACATAGGCGCGCTTGGCTGGACTATAGCGGATTTGCATGGTATAAGCCCAACGGTGTGTACACACCGAATTGATCTTGAGGATAGTGTGAAGCCTTCTAGGCAGCCTCAGCGGCGCTTGAATCCCCACATGAAAGAGGTGGTTCGAGCTGAGGTTTTGAAGCTCTTAGATGCTGGTATCATTTACCCAATCGCCCATAGTGAGTGGGTGAGTCCAGTTCAGGTAGTGCCTAAGAAGACTGGGGTGACAGTTGTTACCAATGAGGGAGGTGAGTCCGTAGCAACCCGAGTTCCTACAGGATGGAGAGTTTGCATAGACTACCGGAAGCTCAATGCGAGCACCCGGAAAGATCACTTCCCTCTCTCTTTCATTGACCAAATTCTTGAGAGGGTGGCTGGTCGGGCTTTTTATTGTTTCCTGGATGGGTATTCGGGATACAATCAGATAGAGGTTGCGTTAGAAGACCAGGAAAAGACCACTTTCACGTGTCCGTATGGTACTTATGCTTACCGTCGCATGCCCTTTGGGTTGTGCAATGCACCTGGTACTTTTTCCAGGTGTATGATGGGGATTTTTAGTGACATGGTGGAGAGGATTGTGGAGGTGTTTATGGATGATTTTTCAGTCTTCGGGGACTCATTTGATGGGTGCCTCGAGAATTTAGGCAAGGTGTTGCAGAGATGTGAGGAGAAGCACTTGGTGCTGAATTGGGAAAAATGCCATTTTATGGTAACCCAAGGGATTGTGTTGGGACACATTGTGTCCTCCAAGGGTATCGAGGTGGACAAGGCTAAGATAGACTTAATTCGTAAACTTCCTACTCCCAAGTCTGTCAGGGATGTGCGTTCATTTCTTGGACACGCTGGTTTTTAACGACGGTTCATTAAAGATTTTAGTGCTATCTCCCGTCCGTTGTGTCAGTTGTTAGCAAAGGACGCACCCTTTGTGTGGTCCGATAAGTGTGAGGAGGCATTCCAAAAGTTGAAACGGAGTCTCACTACTCCGCCTATTGTGCAGTCTCCTGATTGGAGTCTTCCCTTTGAGTTGATGTGTGATGCATCTGACTATGCAGTCGGAGCTGTTTTAGGACAGAGGAGAGGGAAGGACCCATTTGTGATTTACTATGCGAGTAAGACACTTAATGAGGCACAGATAAATTACACCACTACCGAGAAAGAGTTGTTAGCGGTGGTGTTTGCCTTAGATAAGTTTTGATCCTATTTGGTGGGGTCGCAGATCACGGTATTCACCGATCATGCGGCCCTGAAGTACTTGATGACCAAGCGGGATGCGAAAGCTCGCCTTATTCGGTGGATTCTGTTGCTGCAAGAATTCCATCTCATTATTAAGGACAAGAAAGGGGTAGAGAATGTAGTAGCTGATCATCTGTCTCGTCTAGAGTTCGAGGATCCCACCTCGAATCTTCCCATTAGAGACTCTTTTCCAGATGAGCAGTTGTTTGCTGCTAACGAGTGCCCATGGTATGCTGATATTGCCAATTATTTGGTAACCGGGCAGATTCCTTCCCATTGGTCTACCCAGGAGAAGCAGCATTTTTTGAGGAGTGTCCGACAGTACATTTTCGATGACCCATATTTGTTCAAGTACTGTGCGGACCAAATTGTGCATAGATGTGTCCCCGAGTCTGATCAGCAGGGGGTCATAGAGTTTTGTCATGGGGAGGCGTGTGGGGGTCACTTCTCTTCGAAGAAGACCACCGCCAAGATTTTGCAGTGCGGGTTCTGGTGGCCCGATATGTTTAAGTATGTGCATGCGTTCTGTAGGTCATGTGACCGTTGCCAACGGCTTGGCAAACTATCTTCACGTCAAGAGATGCCCCTCTGACCCATTCTTGTGCTAGAAGTGTTTGATTGCTGGGGCATCGATTTTATGGGTCCATTTCCTATGTCTCATGGTTTCGAGTACATTCTGTTAGCGGTGGATTATGTGTCGAAGTGGGTGGAAGCAATTCCCACTAAGTCTTTGGAGTCTAAAGTCGTGCTAGAGTTTTAAGGCTAATATCTTGTCGAGGTTTGGCGTGCCACGCGCCATTATCTCGGATCAGGGCACGCATTTCACGAGTCGGTCATTTGGGAAATTGATGGGGGAATTTCAAATCACTCACAAGGTGTCCACTTCTTATCACCCCCAGACTAATGGGCAGGCCAAATTAGCTAACAGAGAGATTAAGAGGATTTTAGAGAAGACTGTAGGTGTGACGAGGAAAGATTGGTCCACCAGCTTAAACAATGCGTTGTGGGCCTACCGCACTGCTTATAAGACCGTGTTGGGTGCTTCACCCTATCGGCTTGTTTACGGTAAGGCCTGCCATCTGCCAATTGAGTTAGAAAAGAAGGCCTATTGAGCCATTCAGAAAATCAATTTAGTTTGAGTGAGGCGGGTGAGCATAGGAAGTTACAGTTGTGTGAGCTCGAGGAGCTTAGGAATGACGCGTATGAGAACGCTAGCATCTATAAGGCTAAGGTTAAGGCGTATCATGATAGGAATATCCAGCGCAAAACCTTTAAGATTGGTCAGAAAGTGTTGCTCTATAATTCACGTCTCCATTTGTTTCCAGGGAAGTTGAGGTCACGTTGGGACGGTCCCTATGTAGTGGTTCAGGTATATCCAAATGGTTCAGTCGACGTCCAAGATTCTAAGGATGATCATGTGTTTAAAGTTAATGGGCAGCGTCTCAAACCCTATTTGGAATTTCTAGAAGTAGGTGAACCCGATGAGGAGTTGGTCAATCCTGTCTATAAGGATGACCCGGTTGCATAGGCTTTATTAGCCATGTTTTTGACGGGTAGCTCACGCGTACCATGCTCTTCATTGAGTGTGGACCCGGCTCCTAGCGATAGGGGTACCCATCATTGACTTGGGTTTTATAGCTTCGCACGCCGCTATTAAAATAAGGATCGTGTGCCCAGCCCCGGTTAGTAAGGGCAATTCTAATCTCTAGTTTTTATTTTCTTTCTTTTTCGTTCCTTTCAAAATCCAAAAAGAGAAAGAAAAAAAATCATAAAACCAAAAGAAGAAAAAAAATTAATAAGATTAAAATTCCAAAAAGATTTTCTTTTTCGTTTGGGCTTTTGACTTTGTGGTCTTGTATAGCCACCCGTTTCTCGCTCATCTGCTTGACACGGGGAGAAAAGTATGACACGTGAGACTGCGTGAATGTCTGGTGGTGTTCTTTTATTTTCATTATTATTTCTTGTTATGGCCCGGCTTCTATTAGCGGGCGGTACTAATGTCATGTGTTGCCTAGTAGGTAGTTGGTTCTTAAAACTTTTGCAGGACGAGCATGCTACCACATCAGCCTTGGTAGTTTGGGCCTCTCCGCCAGTATGAGTGAGGCGTTCAGGAGCCTCGAGCAGGGGTGCCACTAAGTGTGGCGGTTGTAAGTCCGATAAAGCATTGGCGCGGCTCTATGTGACTAGCTGTGGACCTCGTGAGGTCCGAAGGAGCGGATTCTAGAAGCAGTTCTGATGACGAAACGCACCGGTGACAGCAAAATTCCTCGAACATCGGCCGAGGTCAAGGTGGTTGGCTGCCACCCCAGGTTCACTCTTTCCTTCTCTTTGCTCTTATTTTTCTGTGTCTCCATGCTTTGGGGACCAAGCGCATTTCAAGTTGGGGGAAGGGGTGTACTCTGTACACGTGTAACTTTGTTTTTGAGCGTTGTTAGTCGGTTTAGGTTCATTTTTTTTGAGAATTTGTGTATGGGGATACGATTGTTATGCTTGTTTGTATGAGTTAGGTGAGCATGATAGATTTTTTTGTCTCGTTGTTTGCCTATTTAACTCGTTTACATGCATATATCTGGCATCTCTGTTTGAATATTTTCGCAGCATAAGCAATGTTGAATAGGTATTCCCACTTAGTTCACAGTGTGTCCCTAAAAGCATTCCCATGCTTCTTTGTTCATCGATTTCCGCAATTGCATAAAATAGTAGGCGTTTGTACCACTCGTCGTAGTCTGAATATTTTGCATGCATGTTGAGAGAGTTGAAAACAGGCTTAGGGGATGAAACAAGGCAATTCTTGTGTAATTAAACCACTATATGAGTCCCGTTGATCCATTTTAGACCAGTCCGTGTCAGTCAATTCTGTGTCAAACTTAGGGAACCGGTGTTTGGATGGGATGTTAGTTCGGTAGTCCAGCTCTGTGCACATTTTAGAGGCCTCGAATATTGTTGTGATAAAGGAGCATCGTCATTTTGGGAGAATTAAAGTTTTGCTTTTGGGTGCGGTGTTTTGGTAAAAAAAATTGAAACAAAACCTAAGCCTTAATCCCAGCCAAAACCTCAACCCTTAAACCATTTTATCCCCACCAAAAACAAATTCCCTTCTAGAAGAGAGGGAGAGTTGAAAAGAAAAAGAGGAAGCAAAACGAAGTCAACTGGCCCCTTTTGACCAATTGACCATTTTCCAGCTTTAAAAAAAAAAAAAAAGAGTTAAGTCATTCGGGAGCGCTACACCACTTTGGGTGTAGCGCTAGGGTATAACGAAATTAAAAAAAAGAAAAGAAAAGCTGGACGGTCAAAGGGGAGGGGTCCACCCTACACCCCATCATTATCAGAAACCTCCCAATTCCCCCCATCCACGAAAATCTCTCTCTCTCTCTTCCATCACCATCATCTTCTTCACCTTTTCTCAACTATCCAGACCTTCACACCCTCCATTACCAGCCAAAACCCTAACTTCTAAAACTCCATACCTCCATCAAAACTTCACCAATCTTCACCAAAATCCATAAAAACACTCATCTCACCCTCCTCTACCATATTATCCAACCCAAAATTCCCCTAACTCCCTAAAATTTCCAGATCAGAAAACCCCAAAACCCATTTTTTTTTCAGCCCAAAACCCACCAAGTCTTGGCACCCAAAAAGTAAAATATTGGCAAGGGGAAGGCGGTGGCTGGAACCTCTGGCCCGCCGGAGGAAGTTCCAAAGAGCCGAGCTAAGCGTAGGGATCGGGAGCAGATTGAGAGGGATAATCAGAAGGGATGGGAGGCGTCCATTAAGGACCGGGGGGTAAAGAATGAGAGGCACATTGTTGATGACGGTTTATGGCCGGCGAACTTCTCTCCTTTTCTCGCCATTCGGGACCAAGGTCTGACGTATTGGTTTGAACCTAATCCTGGGTATAATAATGCTTTAGTTGAGGAATTTTATAAGAATATGGTTGTGCCGGAGCTGGGTCACTTTTTGGCTCCGGGTGCCCGGATTACTTCAAAAATAGGTAATACTCCGGTGTTTATTGATGCGGCTGAGATAGCCACTGCTTTGGAGTATCAGAGGCCCACGGAACCCGTAAATTACCCTAGCCCGGATGAGGCTTTTAATCAGAATGAGATGGCTAGATATATGTATGAGAACAGCAAGAATGCTATGATTCCCCATTGGCCTGGTAGATTCACGACAGCATATAGGTTTCTCAACCAAGTAGTTTGCTATAATTTGTATCCTAGGGGTCGGGAGGGCGCACCCCAGAAATCGGCTGGGAACTTGATGTTTGCATTCATGGGTGAAGACACGGTCTGTGATTGGGCCCTATATGTTTTTGGGCAGATGTGTGATTTTAGGGATGCTCCGACTACATTGAGGATACCTTTCCCGTGCCTGGTGACCAAAATTCTGAGGAGCAGAAACGTTCCGGGGAAGCGATTCTATAGCAATGATGATTTACTGCCGGGGGATTTGGACTCCTCATTTATTCAACGGAGTATGGCTCAGTTAAGAGGGATTGAAGGATCGTTACTTTCTCCACCGCCGGCTAGTGCTAGTACTAAGACTTGGCTGGAGAAGATATTTGGTTGTGTGATGGGCATTGCTAGGAGCTAGCGCAAGTTGAAGAGAGAGCAAAGGCAGTTAGCTAGGAATCAGGCGGATTTACTTGATGGGCAGCGTCATCTGGAGGCACAGATGTTTGGGCAAAATCCAGGGCCTTTCCGACCTAGACGGTGGCCAGTGTTGGAGGTGAGCGATGACTTTGCGGATGAACCTGAGGAGGAGGAGCATTCGGATGCTGGGGATGGTAATTGAGCATAGAGCTGGGCTAGTGGGGGTATTATTTTATGTTTCTTTGTCGAGTCATGTCAGTTTATGTGTTATTTCATGTGGTTTGTGAGTCGGTGGTTAGAGTCTTGTCATTTCAGATGTTATGTAATAACTCGTACTTTGTTATGTTTGTGACTGATGTTTTGTGTTGAGCACCGGTGTGGTGCAGGAGTCAAGGTGGCGGCCAGTCAGGGTAGACTATCCATGCGCTTCTATAGGCCGCCACCCTTTGCATGTTCCTCGTTCTTTCGTAACCACGGTCGTTAAAAGCCCAATGAAGCCCTTAGTTGACCCGATGCACGTTGTTAACTCTCTTGCATGCATGTTTTATATTTAGCTATGGATGTGCGGTATCTTAATTTCGTTGAGCTCTCATTGTTATAACTGGCGTTGTTTTGATTGGCACGTGGTGATTTTTGTTCCATCTCACGTTGGTCGCCAAGCGCCTCGCATGGGATGTTGAGTGTTCCGGTGAGTGAGAATGACATTGTAACTTTGTGGGGGCATTTTATCTCTAGTTTGTTTTGGTGCGGAATTATTCGAATTTTAGTTAGGGCATGCATGTGACTGAGTTAAGGGTGACAGTGAGAAGAAAATTTTGTGTTCACTTAATTTTTGTACAAGTTGCATAACCCTCGTATCCCTTGTTGAGTTTTATTTTCTTATTTTGTTATTTTTATTTTGTTCGTTGCTAGGGACTAGCAACGCTCAAGTTGGGGGATGTGATAGGCGCGCGGAATTCATGAATTTAAGCGCCTAAGTAGGGAAATTAGCGCGTTAGACGTGCAATTAATTCTCATTTTCCATTTAATGCGTGCACGTGGTTGGATTTTGTGTTTGTGCTTAATTTGCAGGAAATTGAGTTGTTTTGGCGCTAATGAATGGTATCCGGAAAGGCCGTGATGGAGCTTGAGAGCGAGAAAGGTTGTGGAGACAAAGTGTTAAAGTGAAATTCGCAAATTAAGTCATTGTAATCTTCGTGAGCGCTACAGAAAAAGGGTATAGCGCTCAGAAGTGGCATAGCAAGGAGCTCGAAGTGATCAGAGAGTTGGCGAGCGCTACACCATTTTTGGTGTAACGCTACCTAGAGCATAAGAGTCAACGGGCTTGCACCAGTCAACGGCCAAGGCATCAGCGTAATGGGCTCGCTAGCGCTACACCTATATATGTATAGTGCTACCGAGGGCTTTAGTGGCTTGTAAACGGCGGCGTTTTGGTCATTCGGGGTTCCAATTCCTATTTGTTTTAGGATTTTAATTGTTTATTAAAAGGGGAAAATATATAAACCCCGTTTTAGCTCAGAATTAGGGTAGCTTTTCATAACGACGTTTTATTTTTCATCGCTCTTAACTTTTGGCTGCTGTTCTCAGGGATTATTTTCAGATTCAAGTTTTAATCTTAAATCTTCAAGTTTTCTAGCTTTAAACTCCTGTTCTCCTTTGGTAATCGAATCTATTCCGTAAGTCTGTGGTATCGTGTTCTTATTTCTATTTCAATTGTTTAAAGCATGTTTAGATCTAGGGTTTTAATTATTATTGTGTTTAATAAAATTATGAGTGAGTAGTTCTGTAGAGTGCAGCCACGGGGCAAAGGCGTCTCGTAGCTAGATTAATCAATGTTTTACCTCGGGTTCGAATTAATTTAATCTTTAAGCAGTTTTAGAAGACGAAAACTCTTCTAACAAACAAAACCCAAGCATCGCCGGAATTCGAATGCGCACGGATACTGGTGACAGGTGGTGCGCATTTGTTAGGGATCCTTTTTCCTATTCTAAAATCAACAAAGTGAATAATTGTGGCCCGAGTGAACATTGGTTAGACTAGTTGCGGACGCTGAATTCCCACGGCTGTACTCTCCTTTTTAAATCTTTATTTAATTAATTTAGTTTGGTAATTTAATTAGTAAATCAATCTCATTGAACAAGGGGTGGCTACCTAAGAGCCAGGTTAAACTAGAATTCAACACTTTTGAGTCAGCACCGTCCGTCCGTCTCTGTGGTTCGACTCCGGTACTTCCGGATATTGTGCTACACTGGTCGAGAGTCCTACGCTTGGGACGCGTCTTTATTTTAATTCACCCGACAGGTCAAGCATATTTCAAAATTGAACATGGATTGTAGAATTACGGTAGCAATACGTTAGATCAAAAGACGTAATATCCAACAGTGCTGGAAACTGGAAAGTCTTCCACAATTTGTCTTCTTCATTGGCGCATTTGTGAACAAATTTGAGCCTTTTAGGTTGAATCCAATTATCCAACAGTGCTGGAAACTGGAAAGTCTTTGAAATTACAGCTCTGCTACCAATCGATCAAGATTACTCCACGTATTGTGCATGTGACAAACAAGTTTGCATCGCTTTACTATCTAAGTATGTGTGCCGTGTCATCATTGATTGTGAAATTTGAGCGTAGGCTAGTGAATATCTATAACATGTTAACCTGTCATATATATATATGTTCATAACAGATCCAGAAATAGAGCGTAGGCTGCCTATCTTTATGAGCCTAAACAATTACGTGCCAAGAGAGAGCGATTTACACTTTGTTGGATTTCTTGGCTTATGCACTGAAATTCATAGTTCAATTTGGTCCTGGATCATATAGAAGATTCAAAAGTAAATTTCAAGTATAAGGCAAGAGACGTAATACATTTATTTCAACAAATACATTTATTCAGAAATTGTTCATTTTGTAAATACCATCATTCAAACAAATCCCTATATTGCTTGGCAAAAAATAAAAACCCAATCTCGATATAAGATTCCGCAAACTCTCATAGTTCTCTTTAGTAGTATCCAACTCGGTTGAACCAACTCATGAGCAATCCATTGTGCTGCTTCCTTGTACTACATTTGTTTGAAAAAATCTCCCAATTTTCTAACAACTAAACAAATTCCTCTACCCCCTCTTTGATTTCAACCTTTTTGCAAGAGAAATGGCTGAAATCACTTGGCGTGGTATAGAAGATCAAAGTATACATTGCAAGTAGGAATATAATCTCTGTCGCCGCTCTTCCTACTTCTGTTGTTCAAGCAAACTGACTGGTCTTTTCGATGTTAAAACCATATCCTACAGCATTTATTAGGAAGAGTGCTGCCCACACACAAAACTCGTAAGCGGTGTAGCAACATTCAAACTTCATTTTCTCCTTGAAGTACCTGTCAACCAAAAGAATGAATTGCTAAGTACATAATGGAAAGGACAAGATGTACAATTTTAGACCCCAATAATTGGTTAAGACATTAGGGTTTGTGAATTCTGTGTCGATGTTTTTTAGACATGTCGATTTTAGCCATGTCTCTTGCAAAAAGGTTGAAATCAAAGAGGGGATAGAGGATTTGTAACAAAAGACGGGATAGAGGATCATTGTAGATTCGTAATAAAAAAAAGGAGAGATGATTTTTATGATTTTGTAACATGAGAATAAGTACTATATTTATAGTTGTGAATGAATCAAGGATGAGAGAGAGAGAGAGAGAGAGAGAGAGAGCCCCGTTTTTTCAGTTTGTTTGATAGGGTACCAAGTAGTGCTGTGCGCAATTTGAGTCGTTCATCTCGGAAACCATTGGTTCAAATTCCTCCTTGACTCTTACAGATCTCTATTTCGGCAATACCTTTATCATGCCAGGGTGACATGTCAATTTAGGACCTATTCCATGGGAAATAATTTTTCCTGCGAGAATTGGTTTCTCTCAGTACTAGAAAAAATAGGGAGCATATCGATCACCTTTAAACACTACTCCCTCCGTCCCTTTTTAAATGTCCTGCTTCGTAATTCCAACTTATTAAAAAGACATCATCATTATACCTTTCACATCAACTTTTTCCTCCACTTTCCCTACTTACCCATCATCATTACACTTTTACTCACTAACTTTTCAAAATGGAATCTACTTTTAGGGACAAAATAGACAATTCACCAACTTTTACCCACTAACTTTACAAAATGGACACTTATTAAGGGACAGCCCAAAATGGAATACTGGACTGTAATTAAGGGACGGAGGGAGTATCTTTGTTTGGAGACCCTTTCAAACTCAATGTCATAGATCACATCAGGTCTTCTAAAAATATTGATCTTAATTGTTCATTTCGTAAATTTAAAAATTATTTTGGTAAAAAAAATAGTACGGGACACTGATACATGTAAAAACAAATTAAGTATTATATTAAAGATCAGGTTAAGTTTAAAATCATATTTACCGTCTAACAAAGTATGAGTAATTCGATCATTTTTTTCATCTATCTCCGATCAAAACTACTTTTCTACCAGAATTGTATTTTCTGTGTGAAGTCTATGAATAGTGCGGTTGTGATCCATATATTTTTTCGACATAATTTCGGGCTGGTCCTACTTTTCAAGTTTATAGCTTGGAGGATCCTCCCCCAATAATTCCATGCCTTACTAGTTCCTCCTCCAAATAAGTCTCACGCGCATCTCTCCCTCTCTGACTACCATGTGCGCATTTTAATGCCTTCACACTCTCTCTCTCTCTCTCTCTCTCTCTCTCATTTTAAAGTTTAAAATGTTGCAATGTTTATAACTTTTATTGTTTCATGTCTATCCATTTTATAAAATCTATGTATTTGAAATCTAGCTATAGAGATCTACCTAAGGAGACCAATATTGAATATAAACTAGGAGACCAATATTAAGGACGAGATTGTTGAGATGAACAGTGATGGAAAATTGAGGAATAGATTTGTCCAACTAGTCAAGATGGGCTCACTAGAAAGGGAATTGGAATTCCCAATAGTATTTCTATCTGACATATACTTACGATATTGCAATTCCACATAAACACATATGAGATTGATTTTGGGAAATGACGGCCAATGATGTGTTTTGATAATTAATATCCGCTAAGGATATTTTCAGCATTAACAATGTTCTTAACTTACCATTGACGAGTATTAATTATCAAAACACGTCCTAGGCCGTCATTTTCCTATTGATTTTCTTGAAAATTACATTTTAATAGAATCTGTAGGAGACATTTGTGGTATGATAGAACCATATATAGCGTTTCTATGTTATGTAAAGTTGTATATCTTGCAGCCTCTCAGGGAGCGAATTTTCTACTAAAAGGGTGGACTTGACGAACATGCCTTTTAAGATTCTAATAAAAACACATTCATTTGAACCTAGTCGAAGAGTCGAAATTTCAAAACTGACCACAAATTGCAAGAATTTTTTTTATAGGCCAAATTGCAAGAATTATGACAGCAATACGTTAGTTCACAACACAAACAGCTTATCTTCTTCATTGGTCCGTTTGCAAACAAATTTGAGCCTTTTGGGTTGAATCCAGTTATCCAACAGTGTTAGAAACTAGAAAGTCATTGAAATTACAATTCTGCTACCAATCGGTCAAGATTACTCCACGTATTGTGTGGCAAAGAGGTCTGCATCGTTTTACTATCTAACTGATGCAAAACTCGGCTTGGATCAAGGATGGGCTCCTGCTCACAAAAGGGAATCCAATTTTTTTCTTCCAAAACCTTTCTTTTTTCAGTATGCCGCTCCGCCAGCAAGGAGAACTTTTCTATTGCATGTGATTTTTTTTGGGCCTTTGATTGCGTCATGTCCAAGACCGGCCCAGGCACAAGGGCCAAGAGGCCTAGGCCTTAGGCATCCCAAAAATCCCAAGCTTTAAGGGCACTCCAATATTTTTACTACTTCGATTTGAGTAGGACTCTTTTTAAGCCCAATTGGAGATAATGAGTTAGCCTAACCCACCATCCCCATAAGCCAAAGTGCCCAACCCACCATCCCATTCGTACATAATGATTAGTAGAACTTTATATTGGTTTAGCTTTCTCGTATTGTGATTGTTGCTGTAAAATTTGTTAAGTATTAACTCTGTAAGGACACACTTTTTGGCCTTGGGCACTAAAAACTCTTGGGCCGGCCCTAGTCGAGTCATCCTTGATTGTGAAATTTGAGAAAAGGAGCTTAGTGAGCGCTTGTTACATTTTCGTTTAGCAGTAAATAACCTACAACTATGCATAGCTTAAATCGTCATATAACATGTCTTATATGTTCAGAATTAACAGATCCTGAAACAGAGAGCAGGCTGGCTATTTTTATGAGCCTAAACAATTAGGTGCCAAGAGATGAGCGATTTAGACACTAAGTCGGATTTCTTGGCTTGTGCACTATAATTCATCATTCAATTCGGTCTTTTAGAAGAGACGTATCCAATTACATGATGCAAACGAGCTCCCAAACACCCGTAAGATTACATTCATGACTCGGGCTTTTTCCTTACAGTTTAATATTAATCCTTACTTGAATTAATCAAATACGAATGTATCATAATTCTGAATATTTCTTTTGCCACTTTCTGCCTATCAAGAAGAGAAAAATCAACGTGTTGCTCTCCTTCATCGTAGGAGATACAGTAAACCTGAAAAAGATTGTCAATTATGTAATGGCCCCATTTATTTATTACTTTGTTTTCCTTTATTTTTTTTCTTTTTCATACATTGCCATAGTATACTGCTCGTGGTAGTTAATATGGAGCAGTAGCATTGCTCACATGCAGTCAATATCATAAAACGTAGGTCTCCTCAGACAAAATGAAAGGTGCCTCGCCCGCTCCACATCGTCTTATTCTACTTCTGCATTGGTATCCGGTGCAGTGTAAATGTGCATTACAAACAGACTGTCTCGAGCCACCACTGCACACACCTCCACTACGACACTAAATGTCTGCCCATCGGAGTCCTTCTTCAAAATGCCAAAATAGATTCCGAACACATTGATTGTGACCAGGAGCAGTAGCATTGTACAGTTGTAGCACGTCCAGAACTCCTTCCAATTTGGCCTCCATATGAGGTTGAGCACAAATAGAATGGCCATGAGAATCCAGCAAGCAGATTCCTACTCAATCGCATGCCCGGTATTTTTGGTTCCCCAATATATGGCACCCAAATGGAGGATTATGAGCAGTCCAAGCATCACAAAGTTATAACAGCAACATATATATGGAAGCACAAGGTTCGAATCTTGATGCTGCCATTCGGCTTCTCCGTTACCTCAAAGGTAGTCCTGGCAAATGCATTTTGCTATCTTCCACAAGCTCTTTTCAACTTCGTGTCTTCGCCGATTCTGATTGGGCGAGTTGTCCAATGACATGGCATTCCACAAGTGGTTATTGCGCTCTCCTTGGCTCTAGCCCTCTCTCTTGGAAAACAAAGAAACAAAGTACAGTTTCTCGATCCTCTGCCGAGGCCGAGTACCGTGCCATGGCTCAAGCAGCTTGCGAAATTCAATGGCTTCTCACTTTATTGAACGATCTTGGTATTCCCCATTCCCAGCTAGCCAACAATTTTATATGTGATAATCAAGCAGCCCTCCACATCTCCGCCAATCCTGTATTTCATGAACGAATGAAGCACATCGAAATCGATTGTCACTTTGTTCGAGAGAAAATTCAACGAGGCCTAATTCGCACTACCTATCTTCCCTCATCAAATCAGCTAGCAGATATCTTCACCAAGCCTTTGGGTTGCAAATCGTTTCACAACCTATTATGCAAGTTAGGCTTAATTGACATTCATGCTCCAACTTGAGGGGAGTATTGGAGTGTATCTTAATTAGCTGATATCAAGGAGCTAATATGTACATAAAACAAGGATTTCATAATTGATTCCATATGCAGATTTCACCTTATTTCCTTAAGTGTAGATTCCGACATGTATATAATTGTTGTATCGGTGTTTCATTTCTAATCAATGTGAATTCATTCATATTTTCTCAATACCAATTTCTAACAGATCCAGATCGAAACAGAGAGCAACCTGCCTATTTTTATGAACCTAAACAATTAGGAGCCAAGAGATAAGTCGGATTTCTTGGCTTATGCACTATAATATTCATAGTTCAATTCAGTCTTGGATCATATAGAAGATTCAACAGTGAACTTCAATTTATTCAACAAATACATTTATCCAGAAATCCTTCACTTTGTAAATACAATATCACTAATACCATCATTCAAACAAGTCTCTATATAAGATTCCACAAACTCTCCAAGTCTCTTAAGTAGTATTCAACTCGGATGAACCAACTCATGAGCAATCCGTTTTCTTTAGTCAGTCGGTGATTTGTACTCCAAAGATTTTCTATCATGATGATGAAGATTCCGCAGACTCTCAAAGTCTCTTTAGTCATATTCAACTCGATTGAACCAACTCATCATGAGCAATTTGTAGTCTCTAGTCAGTCAGTGCTTACTCCAGAGATTTTCCATCATGATGATGAGAGTTTTTAGGCAAGTTTCTCAATCTGCTAGGGCTTCCTTACTGAGGAAGCATAGTCAATTTTGTTCCGTCTGAAGGCTACGCTGCTTCATTTCTTGGTGGTCGTGCATGTATTTCTTCCAAGTATTCATGTAGTGTAGTGTGTCGGACAACATGAATAAAATTCATTATTGTCAAGGCGCTAACATATGAGTGTGTGTTATGCCACTCGGTGAGTGTCAATGTCACGAATAACTCCTTCGTTCCTTTCTTTTTTGGGACTTTAGCCGCAAAGACCAGTTCTTTTGCCAATTTGTTGGCTGGTAAGAATATGAATGTTTCCGGTACATATTGAAAAAACAGTGCTGATGATTTTAGTCTTTCAAAATCAACTGTACCCTTGCAGCCACAAATTGGCTGAAATTGTCGGACAACCCATTGGCAAGGTTACATACCCTTGCATTTTTTCCTTCTTCAGCGACTTGACAACCCCGTCATTGAAAATCAAGGACCAAGTTATTAAGGAAGCTGTGAACCATAATACAATGGAAATAAGAGTTTTCCGAATCTTGTTTATGTAGTACAGGATGGTTGTACTGCAATATCGGATATCTTAATTATAAACACAATCATGTTTACAATTAATTTAGAAGTTAGACGTCCACAGAAAGTGGTCGCCAGGACAACCCATCTCGAAGCTCGTAAGGAGAGAAAGTTTTGAGCGCGGAACTGGGGATCGCCGTGGTACCAACAAAGATAATGAATGTGGCCACAAAAATGACGCCCTCCACAACCCTCTGGTTGAAAACATTGCTGCACCTGCGCCGATGTTGAACACAACCTGCCCCCCTCATGTTTGCACCACCTTGGAGGTTGAGAGAGACGAGGTATTGCGCTGGAGAGTTTATTGGCACGCTACTACCAACATTGTTTCGGAGGCCACGTGAGCAATATTGGATTGCAACCCATTTGACACAATTATCTGAAGATAAATGCATTTTGATATCATATTAAATTATATCCAATCAACGTAAATTTTGGTGTGGTCAATATTCTCGACGAGCTCTAAAAAGTGAACTATTCCGATTATTGTTGTGGGCTCTTACAAATTGTCCAGACTGGACAGGACTGGAGGATAGTCAAACTGGACAAGACCTCAACCCGTGGAACTACAGAGGTGTCCATGGGAGCACACCCATGTGGTACTCTAGTAACCTCTATCACCCCATATTCACGTTGAGCCAAGGACCAAGTGATGGTAGAGACTAGCACTGTGCTCCAGAAACACTGAATAATCACTCGGTGTCCAAGATTTGACAAACTGTACTAATCAGGAAGTCACAAGAAATATAGCCTGGTTTTGGGGTCAATTTATTCTTGGGAGATGGATTGCCGTATTCGGGGAATTTATTGTGGAGATGCTAATTTAGAGAGAGAGACTAGTTTTGCCTACAAAACAGAGAGGAAGAAAGGTATACTCGAATTCGTCGTATTTTTTCATTTTCCGGAAGCGAGCAAATGGTTTATATCAATAGTTGTAGGTTCCATAAAATGGAGGAGAGATCAGATTTGTGAGATGGATCATTGTAGAGTCGTTCGTAATAAAAGGAGGAGAAGAGATGAAATTCAGGTCATGGGAGTTTGATTTATGGTTTTGTGACACGAGAATAGGTAAGATTTATAGTTGTTAATGAATCAAGGATGAGAGAGAGAGAGAGAACCGTTTTTCAGTTTGTTTGATAGGGTACCACGTAGTGTGTAGTGCAAAATTTGAGCAATCTTTCTAGGAAACCATTGGTTCAAATTTCTCCTCAGCTCCTAGAGATTCGAGCAATGCACTACGGGTCCCTATTCTGGGGCGATACTGTTATCACACCAAGGTGACATGTCAATTTTAGGCCCTATTCCATGGGAAAGAATATTTCCTGAGGAGGTTGGTTTTCCTCAGTACTCAAAAAAATAGGGAGCAGATCACCTTTAAAACTATCTTCGTTTGGAGACCCTTTCAAACTCGATTTCGTAGATCACATCAGGGTCTAAAAATATTTATCTTACTTATTCATTTCGTAAATTTTAAAAAAAAATTGTAAACATTTTTTTGTGGGGCGTTAGATACTTGTAAAAACATACTGTATTAAATGTTATATTGAAAAATAGGTAGTTTAAGTCAAAAATCATATTTACCTTCTAACAAAATACGAGTGGTTTGTTTTTCCATTTATCTCCGATCAAAACTACTTTTTTTTTCAAGAATACTGTTTTTCTGTGCAGATTCTATGAACGATGCGGTTCTGATCAATATTGTTTAGGAATAAGTCCCATGTGCGTCTTTCCCTCTCTCACTATCATATGCGTATTTAATGTGTTCACGCACTAGTCTCTATTCTTCTCTCTCTTCCCCCTCTCTATTAAATACCATGTGCATATTTAATGCGTTCACACGCTAGTCTTTAATTTCTTACACCAAATTAAGGTACTCAATTAGCACTATTAGCACTTTAATTTGGTGTAAGAAAATAAAAAATTATAATATGTAGAAATATGTTTTTTTGGGTTAGAAAATGCATGGATTCACGCAGGGAACATTTAAAATGGGACGGCGGGAGTATCTTTAGTTCATTTCCCCAAAAAAATTTATCTTTAGTTCTTCTTTCTCTTTACCCATCAGCATAGATTGTGTGCTTTCAAGATATAACCTGGTCTCTCTCGCCGGTGCGGATCCTGAGCTTCAGTCTAAGGATCGACCGCTTTAGACTTCTCAATCAAATTTACAAATTTTGAGTGCCACTTCTATTTTTCCCCACCCCTCCTCTCTCTCTCTCTCTCTCTCTCTCTCTCTCCTCTGTAAAACTTTCCTCCCTCTTTATCGTCGACAAGTGCCAAGAACGCAATCAAATGGCCAACCTGGGTGGTATTTAGTGTTAGCCGAAGCCACTAAAGATAATGGAGTGTTTGTCCGCAACTAAGCTGCCAGCTTAGCATAACCGTTTTCAGGTTATTATTTAGTTAGAAATTAAAGAATCTTGATTAGCCAGGGGGATTAGCTTTATTGATTCTGTTGAGAGATGTAATTAGCAAAGGGCAGTTAGTAAATAAGCCCTCTGGTAACCTTTGTTCAGATCGATCAATCAAGTACTGAAAAGCTTCTCCATTTCTCTCTCTACATTCTTTCTTAGGGTGAGGAATCTCCACTGGCAGGCGAGATGCGAGAGGAGAGATTGTCATGTGGAGAATTTTATCTTTTGATCAGTTGTACAATATATGGGAGCGACAACATTTACAGAGCGAAAACCATATAAAGAATGGAGTATAACTAGACGTAATCAGTCGAATTTCAATCTGACGGTCCACCTATATTGTAGGTTGAAACTATCCAAAAATCTAACATGGTATTGGAGTTGGTCTTGGGTGGCCTCATCTTACGTGGTTGAGTCCCTACCTAGTCAATCGCCTCATTCATTAATCCATACCTCCACGTCCATCCGGGTTGCACAAAAAGGGCAGTATTAGACTTTATCCACGTCACTTACCTTGGTCATCTAAGCTAGTTTAATATAATTTCCAGGTTATTCCACCTATTGCCAACTGGCTCTAAGTTGAAAACCTCCAAATATATATATATATAACATGTTGGTTTGTACTAGCCTTCATGTCTTCCAGTGTGCTTGCTTTCATCAAGTTTTTCATTTGATTGGTTCAGTTTCTCTCTGTTTTTTATTTTTGTCACTGTGAATTTGAATGAAATTGAAAGCTGAAACTCGGAAATTGGACGTTTGATATGAGAAATTAATTCAGATATGTGAAGGGGAAGGGAGAGTAGGGAAAACAAATGAGTGTAAAAGGAGAATAGTGATGACAACATATCTACAACAAATTAATAAAGAGAAAAGAAAGTAGAAAAACAAGAAATGAGCAAGTTTTTTACTTTTTGTTTATGAAAAACAAGAAATGAGTTCTTTTATTTTTTTTTTTTTTAAAAACATGTATGGTGACCATAATAGTTTTTGTTTATTTGTTTTTTGGGTTGTCGAAAGTGTTTTCAAAACAAATGAAGACGCAACTTCTGTGTTTCTAGAATTTTCATAAACTAGTGGAGTTTTTTTTTTTTGCTCGGCAAAGGAAAATTTTATTAGACTCGAAGAGGGTACATCGAGTAAGAGGGAAAGGAGAACCAGAAAGTTCATCACAATCCCTAAGGAAAATAAAATAAAATAAACAAAGTTACACCCAAAAGTACACCTAAATCATGAGTCTTCTAACACCATCAAGGTTCCTTTTGAAGTCTTCCATCGAATACACCTTTGCATCAAATCTGACTTTGACCCACAGAGCTGCCCTTGTTTTGATTAATTCTACCACTTGGTTGAGATCAGCAGTTTTGTTGTTGAAGACAACATCATTCCTTGTAATCCAAATAGACCACAACGTTGCAAAAAAACAGCATTCCCAAAAATATTTTTCCAGATTTCTAAACCGAAGAGAAAACCACCAAGGAGATAATCCCAGCAAATTCGGAGGAATCACCCAATCTATATTCCACCACTTTGCTATTTCCGACCAGATTTGCCTAGAAAACGGGCACGTTAGTAGAACATGCTCTGGCGTTTCCACTTCCAGTAGACAAAATGGACATGCCAAAACTAGTGGAATTGATTATGTATTTTGTAAACTAAAACAGTAACACAAACATATTTATGGTGTCTGTTTCGAAAAATATCGAAAACAAAAACGAAACACTGGAAATAAAAATTTTTTCCAAACAGAGCCTTAATATTCTTGGTTTAGTTTGCTATCAAGGTCGAAATCTATTGTTTCAATGTAATTCTTCTCTCACACTTGTTTTTTTTTTTTTTTTTTCCAAAGGTTGAAAGGAAGTATTCATCAAAAGATGCCCATGGGGGAAGGTTGGGAGTACACAGATCGGACACTCCAACAGAAATAGCGTATAACCTCATAGATGCATCACTCTACAGAATGAAAAGAAACCCCCCAAATGAGGACAAAACGCCCCGAATGAGGACAAACCCCCTGAAGGAGGACAGATCCAGATTGAAACAGAGAGCAGGCTGCCTATTTTTAATCAATGTGAATTCATTCATATTTTCTCAATACCAATTTCTAACAGATCCAGATTGAAACAGATAGCAGGCTGCCTATTTTTATGAACCTAAACAATTAGGAGCCAAGAGATGAGCGAATTAGACACTAAGTCGGATTTCATGGCTTATGCACTATAATTCATAGTTCAATTCAGTCTTGGATCATATAGAAGATTCAACAGTGAACTTCAATTTATTCAACAAATACATTTATTCAAAAATCCTTCACTTTGTAAATACAATATCACTAATACCATCATTCAAACAAATCTCTACATAAGATTCCACAAACTCTCCAAGTCTCTTTAGTATTATTCAACTCGGTTGAACCAACTCATGAGCCATCCGTTTTCTTTAGTCAGTCGGTGATTTGTACTCCAAAGATTTTCTATCATGATGATGAAGATTCAGCAAACTCTCAAAGTCTCTTTAGTCATATTCAACTTGATTGAACCAACTCACCATGAGCAATTTGTTGTCTCTAGTCAGTCAGTGATTACTCCAGAGATTTTCCATCATGATGATGAGAGTTTTTAGGCAAGTTTCTCAATCTACTAGGGCTTCCTTACTGAGGAAGCATAGTCAATTTTGTTCCGTCTGAAGGCTACGCTGCTTCATTTCTTGGTGCTCGTGCATGTATTTCTTCCAAGTATTCATGTAGTGTAGTGTGTCGGACAACATGAATAAAATTCATTATTGTCAAGGCGCTAACATATGAGTGTGTGTTATGCCACTCAGTGAGTGTCAATGTCACGAATAACTCCTTCGTTCCTTTCTCTTATGGGACTTTAGCCGCAAAGACCAGTTCTTTTGCCAATTTGTTGGCCGGTAAGAATATGAATGTTTCCGGTACATATTGAAAAAACAGTGCTGATTTTAGTCTTTCAAAATAAATAGTACCCTTGCAGCCACAAATTGGCTGAAATTGTCAGACAACCCAATGGCAAGGTTACATACCCTTGCATTTTTTCCTTCTTCAGCGACTTGACAACCCCGTCATCGAAAATCAAGGACCAAGTTATTAAGGAAGCTGTGAACCATACAATGCAAATAAGAGTTTTCCGGATCTTGTTTATGTAGTACAGGATGGTTGTACTGCATATATCGGATATCTTAATTATAAACACAATCGTGTTTACAATTAATTTAGAAGTTAGACGTCCACAGAAAGTGGTCACCAGGACAACCCATCTCGAAGCTCGTAAGGAGAGAAAGTTTTGAGCGCGGAACTGAGGGATCGTCACGGTACCAACAAAGATAATGAATGTGGCCGCAAAAATGACGCCCTCCACAACCCTTTGGTTGAAAACATTGCTGCACCTGTGCCGATGTTGAACATAACCTGCCCCCCTCAGGTTTGCCCCACCTTCGAGGTTGGGAGAGACGAGGTACTGCGCTGGTGAGTAACATTGGCACGCTACTACCAACATTGTTTCGGAGGCTGCATAAGAAATATTGGATTGCAACCCATTTGACATATCAAGGTGAAGATAAATGCATTTCGATATCATATCAAATGATATCCAATCAACGTAATTTTTGGTGTGGTCAATATTCTCGACGAGCTCTAAAAAGTAAACCGTTCTGATTATTGTTGTGGGCTCTTACAAATGGTCCAGACTGGACTGGACTGGAGGATAGCCAAACTGGACAAGATCGACCTCAACCCGTGGAACTACAGAGGTGTCCATGGGAGCACAGCCATGTGGTAATCTAGTAACCTCTATCCATATTCACGATGAGCCAAGGACCACGTGATGGTAGAGACTGCTAGCACTGTGCTCCAAAAACACTGAATAATCACTCGGTGTCCAAGATTTGACAAACTGTACCAATCAAGAAGTCACAAGAAATATAGCCTGGTTTTGGGGTCAGTTTATTCTTGGGAGATGAATTGCCGTATTTGGGGAATTTACTGTGGAGATGTTAATTTAGAGAGAGAGACTAGTTTTGCCTACAAAACAGAGAGGAAGAAAGGTATACTCGAATTCGTCGTATTTTTTCATTTTTCGGAAGTGAGCGAGTGGCTTATATCAATAGTTGTAGGTTCCATAAAATGGAGGAGAGATGAGATTTATGAGATGGATCATTGTAGAGTCATTCGTAATAAAAGGAGGAGAAGAGATGATATTCAGGTCATTGGAGTTTGATTTATGGTTTTGTGACACGAGAATAGGTAAGATTTATAGTTGTGAATGAATCAAGGATGAGAGAGAGAGAGAGAGAGAGAGCCATTTTTCAGTTTGTTTGATAGAGTACCACGTAGTGTGTAGTGCAAAATTTGAGCAGTCTGTCTAGGAAACCATTGGTTCAAATTTCTCCTCGGCTCCTAGAGATTCGAGCAATGCACTACGAGTCCCTATTCCGGGGCGATACTGTTATCACACTCGGGTGACATGTCAATTTTAGGCCCTATTCCATGGGAAAGAATTTTTCCTGAGGTTGTTGGTTTCCCTCAGTACCCCGAAAAAATAGGGAGCAAATCACCTCTAAAAACTATCTTCGTTAGGAGACCCTTTCAAACTCGATTTCGTAGATCACATTTGGGTCTCAAAATATTAATCTTAATTATTCATTTCGTAAATTTCAAATTTATTTTGGTTAATTTTTTTTTGGGACATTGATATTTGTAAAAACAAATAAAATATTATATTGAAAAATTGGTAGTTTAAGTTTAAAATCGTATTTACCGTCTAACAAAGTACTAGTAGTTCATTTTCCATTTATCTCCAGTCAAAACTACTTTTTTTCAATAATACTGTTTTTTTGTGCGAAGTCTATGAACAGTGCGGTTGTGATCAATATTTTTTAGGTGCGTCTCTCCCTCTCTCACTACTGTAGACACCTCCCAAGCGGGGTATCGCCATACAGATTGATCGTTTGTTTGCTCGATTGGTTGCTTGCTTCATAAACCAAGATCGTGGACATTCCCATGGCTAGGAACATCGCCACACGATAGCGGTTATCATCAAAACAGAGTCGCCACCCAGTTTATTAAAACTGGGAAAATAGATAGAGATTCTGGGTACGGGAGCCAAGAGTACAGTAAGGGGGAAAGGGTTAGGCACCCCTCTCTGCCCAGTCGTGAGACTGGCCCATAGTCGTTTAACATAAGACATGTACATGCTTTATTTAATTCTAACACGTAATCTGTTTAATTAGCATTTAAACGGTGAATAAAGTGAGCCGAGATGATAAGTAAGTCATGCATCAGAAAGCTGAACAAAACAAAGCTGTCCTAGGAAATCGATTACTCGGCCGGTGAATGGATGTCACGGCCGAGTAATCACACTGGTTTTATGTACCGGCCGAGGGATCGAAGCCCCGGTCGGTGTTCTTCCTCACACCAGACAGAAAAGTTAGCAGATAACTAAAACGTTATGATTAAGTATGGAAACGCTAAATAAACAAACCAGAGACCGTTGGGCCTCACCACCTTGATCTCTCAGTTGCTTGATTGCTTCGGATTTGGGTGTGATTGACTGATTGCTTAATTGAAAACCCTAAGGTTAGGGTTTGAACTTCAGGGTTTGATCGTCGGATTGGTGGCTGCCTTCGGGAGGTTATGACTTTTGAAGAGAGGGCTTGAGAGAGTATTTTGGCAGAGTATCGGAGTTTGAGAGACTGATTTCACTTGTGAATTTTGTTGTTGTATTTTCGGAGTCCAAAGGCCCTTTATATAGGCAATTGGTGACTCACTCCGGTCAATCAAAACACACGATTGCAATTACAATTGCAATGCAATGCAAACTCTTCGTTGATATCTCCGAACGTGGCCCGAACGCATCGGGAAGGTAGTGTAGTTGGATCAAACGTCTGACAGAACGTTCCAGAGTCTGGAAAAAGGTCGATCTGGCGGCCAGGCAAAGGATGTCACGGCCGAGTAATGGATATTGCGGCCGAAGGATAGATCTTGCGGCCGTGGGTTTGATCTCTCAGGGAGATTTTGCTAGCAACAGGTTGCTCGGGTGAGGAAATGATGTTAAGGCCGTTAGATCGATGTTACGGCCGTCAGATGGATTCTCCTAGGCTTCTGTATTTTCTGTCTGAAAGGTTGTGTGGCTCTGATTGGGTCCTCTAAGTGGCTCAAAGTTCTTACCGAAAGTCCTAAGGTTCTCAAGTAGGCAATCAGCAATCACTGTATCCATTTCATCATCAGGATGGTCCCAAGGTGGGACTTGAAATAATCGTTAGGCCAAATTGGGGTGTCTACAGATGCCCCTCTTTGACTGAGCTCAGACGGATCGCGAGACATGTTTGAGTAAAAGTCAAAGCTGTAAAAAGCAACTCAATTTGGTCCAACCACTATTCCAAGGGTTTTCGAAAAAGGTTTTGTTATGGTCGGGCCGGGAGGCTGCCTACGTATTCCGCAAGGGAAATTCAGACCAACCGTAGTTCGGACAATAAAGAAAAAGAAAAAGTTTGGAGGGTTAGAGACAGAAGACGTACCTTAGGGCTTAAAAAGCCGTAGTGTGACGTACCTAGACTGGGCCAGGGTTTTGGAGGAAGATAGTTGAAGGAGCGCGGGGCTGCCAGGGGATTTTTTGCGGAGAGCTTCCTTAGTATATTGGGGTAGATCAGTACACGGCAGGTGCGTTTGCTTTTCTTGATCATCCTTACTTTGACTGAGGGGAGGTCGGTAGAGTAGCCTATCCTTGCGAATGAGCTGGAAGGAATTGATGTAATCGAGGTGGAATCCAATCCATCTGCTGGGGATGAATCGGACACCGTTTGTTTTTGAGATATGGGGAGGCGCAGGGCTAGTGACATGATGAGCACCCAACATTGTAGATATTTGGTGCGACTAGTCCCGTTCTATCTTGCTTTTACTTATGTTTATTTAGCTTTTATAGCGATATTGCACGTAAGGTGTGTTTTCATGTGTTTCAGGTAAAACGTGCAAATATGGCATAGTTTGACGCCATGAATGGCCCAAGTGCTTCCAAGTACTCGAAGACCCTGTCGGCCCCTTAAAATCTGTCTAAGTATGGAAAAATGACTTTCTGAAAAAGTATCGATTCTCGAGATTAAAAATGGCGGTAATTGATCCTTGAATTTTTCTAAGGGTAACTACAAAGTTACAAGGTTTTATTTAAAGAGCAGGGTCATGTTTTGAGCCATTTCGTCTTAAGAAAAATGTGCAGTTTTCCATTTTACACTAAAAGTGGGGGGTTGACATTTTGTTTTAATTGGAATCTTGAAATTCTGGTAATGCCATTGTTTCCAAATGGGGGGTACTTTCTTATTTTCATTAAATAAAATTAAAGTAAAGAAAAAGTAAAAGAAAGGTTTAAAATGTAGTCTTTACTTAAATTTAGAGAATGAAAATAAGTGCTGAGGAGTTGAGGGATAACACTGTGGTATCGATACGAGCATTTTGGCTGTATCGATACCAGTTGGATACAGAGCTTTTGGGAATTCCCCGTAGAGAACTGGTATCGATACGGGCTTTTTAGCCGTATCGATACGGCTTCTTTTCTACAGATTTTTTGCTGCTTTTTGGACTTTCCATTTATGGAATACTTGCCACTTTTGGCAAGTTCAGGGATATTTTGTGGAGAGGAATGGCTGAGTTGTTTAAATACCCCTCTCTCTCCCCCTTAGTCATTATCTACTTTTATGCTCTAGGTTAGTTTCCTTTCTAGTCTTTTTTTTCTCCATTGTTGTTCTTAGTTCAAGCTTCAATACTTGTAAGTTTAATTCCTAGTTTGATCTTTTCTCGTTCATTAATGTTATAGCTACGGTCTAGATTCTCCTTAATATCAAGTTTATTTTCGATTCTATCGGTTAATCATGTTTTCTTTGTTTACCATGCGTTCTAGTCGTTTTATCATGCGTGAGTAGTCGATAAGGCTTGGCCATGGGGTGAATAACACCTTGTGATTTAGGTTAATTTTGCTCTTCTCAACTTAAGACTTGAGGTTTGGTTTGTAAATGTGCGTGGTTCGCCTTTTATGTAACAAAACTTGTCGATGTTAATCTCTGGTGATCATATGCTCGCTCATATGGTTCCGTGAGCTATGTCTCGGCTCGTGTTTGCCAAAAGAACCAAAGAACTTGCTTGCTTTCCAAACTATACTTCTAGTTCTTGGCCTTGATATTTAGTTTGAATTCAAGTCTTGGCGTTGTTAATCTCCGGTGATCATGTGTTTGCTCACATGGTTCCGTGAGCGATGTCACGCCTTGTGTTTAGCTTGTTATTCAAACTCTATATCAAGTCTAACCATTTTCACCGCTAAATCTTCCGGTTGATAACCTATGCCGTGTGATTCAACCGTGTTTTCGTTGAGATAAGTTGATTGGCCTAAGTTACGGGCGTTATGAACTTCTATGCCTTGCCGCTTTTAATTCTTAGTTAAAACCAAGTTTCTAGTCTTTTTCATCCATTGTCAAAGCAAAACCGATAGTTGGCCGTCTTAACGCTGGAAACGCTTACATCTACAAATCCTAATTAGCTATAGAGATTATCTCTGTGGGTACGATCCCGGACTTTCCGGTATTTATGCTGACAACGACCTAGCCCTACGCTCGGGGAATTCAACCTCATTTCGAAGGCAAGGTTGGGAAGAAGCATGACATAGAGCACGGAGCTTTGGGATGAGTGGATCGAAGCACGGAGCCAGTTGTAGTTACGTGGCAAGAGCCTGGAGAGTGATTGTTTCTGACGTGGTGGAACCGAGGCACGGAGCCGGTTGTAGTCTATAAGGCGAAAGCCTAAGGTGATCCTGATAAAATCGAAGTGCGGAGCTGGTATTTGATCATAAGGCAAAAGCCTGAGGTGTCGGAGCTTAGAGCTTGATGGGACCGAAGCGCGGAGCTGGTATTGATCGTAAGGCTGAGGTGATAGAACTGAGGCGCGGAGCCTATTGTGGTTATGAGGCCTGAGGTGAGCTTAGAGCTTGAACCGAATCACGGAGCTGGTATAAGGCGAGAGCCTGAGGTGTCGGAGCTTAGAGCTTGACGGGACCGAAGCGCGGAGCTGGTTGTATTCTGATGGTCTGTGCACGGAGCTTTCTCATCATAAGTTTTGGCATGGAGCCAAAGGATCGAGGCGCTGGGCCGATCAATAAAACCGAGGCGTAGAGCCGGTTGACTGCAGGGTTGACCTGTTTCATGAAAGATATGCAGAGTGTATATGTGTGATGATGGTTGTTAGATGTGAACAGATATGATGATGCAGACTCGATGTGAAAATGTTGATGCATTTGATGCAATATGTGCACGGGCCCGTGCGTGTGTGTTTGATATAAGCGTAGAGCTTCTTTCAAGTTCTGGACATGAGCATTCAGAGCGTAGAGCTCGAGCATTCGAACGGCAGAATCCGAGCATTCAAAGTACAGGCTTTGAGCATCTAGTACGCAGTGGTTGGGCATCCAAGCGTAGAGCTTGAGCATTCAAGTGTAGAACTTGAGCATCCAGTACACAGTGGTTGGGCATTCGAAGAGCTTCGAGCATTCAAAATGTTAGATTTTGAGCATTCAGGCGTAGAGCCTGAGAATGATGTCTTGATTGTTGGGGCAGCGTAGAGCCTGTTGAGAAAGCTATGGCTTCGAGCCAGTTGAGATAACGGGCTTAGAGCCGCTGAGTTGATTACGGCTTCGAGCCAATTGAGATAATGGGCGCGGAGCCGCTGAGTTGTGATAGTGAGCGCAGAGCTGCTGAGTGATGGGCGTAGAGCCTGCTGAGATGACTGTTATGGCTTCGAGCCGCTGAGATAATGGGCGCGGAGCCGCTGAGATAATAGGCACGGAGCCGATGGTAATGGGCTTAGAGCTGCTGGGATGATGTGGGCATAGAGCCGCATAGGCTTCGAGCCTGTTGAGGTAGTGGGCCTGGAGCCGTTGAGTTGTTTGGCATGGCTTAGAGCCAATTGAGATAGTTGGCGAGTTGATTACGGCTTTGAGCCAATTGAGATAGTGGGCTTGGAGCCGCTGAGTTGTAGAGCCGCTGAGTTGAGGGCTCGTAGCCGCTGAGTTGGTTATTATGGCTTTGAGCCAGTTGAAATAGCAGACTTGGAGCTGCTTAAGTTGATGAGATGACGGGCTTGGAGCCCGTCGATAATGGGCTTCGAGCCGCTGAGATGACTGTTATGGCTTTGAGCCTGTTTGAGCGATTTGGTGAATTCGGTAATGGGCTTCGAGCCGCTGGATGATGGGCGCAGAGCCGCTGAGTGATACTGAGTATAGGCGCAGAGCCGCTATGTGAGTTTGATGGTTGTATGGCTGCTGGGGGTGACAAGATAGTGATCGGGCTTAAAGCCTGTTGAGTGTCTTGATTTGCTTTGGTCAGCAGTTTGTGGAGAGAGAACTTCCTTATGCTCGGATATGCCCCCAAGGCTAGTCCTGTTTGTATTGTATTTGCTTGGGAATGCCTCTAAGGCTGATTCTGATCACGTCGAATTTGCTCGGGGGATACCCCCAAGGTTAGTTTCCACATGCTTGGGATGCTTTCCAGGCTAGTTTTGAGTATGCTCGGGATTGCCCCAAATGCTAGATTCCACATGCTCGGGATTTTTTCCCAAGGCTAGTTCTTGACCATATTCCACTTTGTTAGGGAGATTTCCATTACCTCCACTGATGGGGTGATTCACACATGCGCTCTAGGAGAATTCCATCGCCTCCTTTGGCAAATTCAACTTGTTTTGGGAGATTTCCCATTACCTTCATTGCTGGGAGTGCCTTCCGGAGGGTGCGCTGGGCCAGAACTGCATGAATGAGCATTAGAGTGGGAGCCACAGGATTACTTCACCGGCCTAGAAGTGGTGAGGCTGCTTATCTTTAAGACGTGAGCTCGAGGTAGCTATAGAGTTGCTGAATGACTGAGATAGTAGGCACGGGGCTGTTGAGGTGAGCGCGGAGTGAAATGGGCACAGGGCTGCTAGATGAACACGGAGCTGCTGATAGTGAGCCTAAAGCTGCTAGGTGATAATGGGTATGGATCTTTTGAGTACAAGGATGAGCGTAGAACTGTTGAATGGCTTGAAAAGTGAGCACATGGTGCTGCTGAGTGACCTGATGGTGCAAGAAGTATGGTGCTTGCAGAGACGGTGTTTTCATGGGCGTTTGAGCCACTGAGTTGAATATTAGAGAGTTGCTGGGTTATGATGTTGTCTGAGATGGCAAACAAGGAGCACATGGTGTTGCCAGGTGGCTAGTTGGAGCTACTAAATGAGCTTGACTGTTGGAGTGATGAGCTTGAGGCCGCTAGGTGAGTGAGACTATTAAATGATTGTGGACATAGAACCGCTGAGTTGGTTGGCGTAGAGCCGCTGAGCAGCACTTGAGCGTCCTCAATGTTTCTGTAAGCTTCCGGCCTGCGAGTAGGTGGAATTCCTCTTCGGGTTGATCCCAAGCTTTGGGAGTGGACAGGGGCTCTGGAGTGGTCCTTTGGGCAAGGTGCCACCTCTTCACTCACGCGGTCATGTCGATGTCTCTTGGCTAAGCAAGACTTTTATGAAGGTTGATATCTTGACTCAGGTGAGTGTTGAGTAGTTGACACGGGCCTTTCTTCTCCACCTCCTTGGGCAAACGTTGTTTGTCAACAAGGATAGTTCAGTGCATAGGCAGTCTCTAGCCCCTTTGCAGTATTTGTAGGCTGTTTGGGAGCTTGATTGGGGAGCATCTGCCTTGGCCAACTGGTATGGCATCCTTTTCAGTTTCCTACTGACACTAGACATGCGGATGCGGACTGTGTTCCCCGCTACGAGCGATGGTCGGTGGGGCAACGGAAGCCACGGTCACCAGTTTTGAGCCTTCCTGAGTGGTGACGGGTTTTGGACCGATTGACCATCGACCAGGTACCTCTCTTCTCTTATGTCCCTTGTCTTCAGGTTTCCATGTGGCTGATTTTGACCTCGTTTTGTAGGTACGGTTCGACCCTTGGAGTGGTGTACCAGAGGATGCCTCTCTTGCAAGTTCCAGGGTTTTAGACCGTACTTGCAGTTTGCTTGAAGGTCCCTTTTGTCGAGCCTGGTATTTAGATGATCGGGTGGCCAGCCAGTGGCGTCCGCGTGCTGAGGCTATTCAGTTTGTTCCTCATCCGCCTCCGACGTTGATGAGATTCACTTCCTCAATGTCCAAAGTAGACTTGGAGAATGCTCAGATCAGAGACTGGGCGGGATTGCTTCTTTAGGCAGGTGACTGTATGTAGTACTGCCATTTTTCCTTGGTTCTGCCTGCTGTTCCTTCAGTTACTCCTGTTTGGCCACGGGCCCTTTCCTTTGTCTCCTTCCACTCTGATGACGGAGAAGAGGAGCGCTTGGCGCTTGCCCCTTGTTTTGTATTCTTTTCCTCGTAACTCGAGGCTGAGTGAGCACCAGTAGTCAGTGGGGAGGATAGCTAGCAATCCCCTTCTTCATCTTTAGGATTTTCTTTTTCCTTCCTGTTCATGGTTAGCAAAAAGAAAAGCAGAAACTGTATTTGTATGGTGAAAGCAACCACAGTGATGATTTTGTAGGCAAGCTTTTGTTCATGAAATGAGAAATGCTTTTTATGCCCCTAGATGTCTTGAGTTTGCATGCGATAGTCAGAACATGGCTTTTTGAACAAGTATTTGCTGATAGACAGTAATTTTTGTGAAACGGAGTATTGGCCGAAGAATCGATCAGCCGATGTATCAATTCTTCGACTGTTTTCCAAAAGTAGATTTTGCTTCGGCCAAGTGGCATTCTCTTTCCTCTTCCTTCTTATGCTTGGTTTTGATTTGCTTTTGCCATATTCCATAGTCTGATTGCCAAACTCAAGAGTTTTTGAGGTATCATGCTCATTGTGTTAATGACTTTTAGGTTAGAGGGGATGACCTATAGCTCTCATGTCTATTGCTGTTGCCAATTCTTCGAGAAAAGCATACTCATCTTTTGCGAGCTCAATACGCAGGGTTAACTATACCTATCATTGAGTACAAATCTGTTGATGTTTTTCCTTCTCTCCAAATGTTTGGGCCGCATCTCAATGTGAGATTGCCTACGTATCCCAATCAGGGAATCAGGCCTTTTACGTAGTTCCGAAATCATTACCTTTGAGGTTGGGTTTTTCACTCTTGGTTTTTCTTCTCACATGCTCTTGATTTTTCCTAGGTTACCTAATGGAGGTTGAGTCCCTAGCGAGCTTTTCTTTGAATGCCTTAACTTTTGCCTAGGCTGCGTTTTTGCATTTTCTTGCCCTAGCAGGCTTTGCTCTTACTTTTACTTGGGTTTTTAGGTTACCCCACGAGCACTTCTCTCAAGAGGGTTTCTGCGTTTCGGAGAGGAATTTGATGGAGATATTTTTCTAAATCTCCTTTGTATTTGTACCTTCATAATGGGCAAGCTAACCCTAAGTGTTCTCGCGGAGATAGTGTCTTCTTTCTAAATTTTGACAAAAACCTAGTTTCTTAAGCAACTAGAGTTCATCATTTCCTTCCTTTTTGTCAACGACACAAGGAACTTGATTCCTTGAAATTTCATTTGTTTGGCAAAAAGACTATAGTGTTTGGCAATTGCAATTTAGGAAGTAAATCATTGAATAAGCATAGTCTAGAAGATGAAACAGGAATTCACTTAGCAAAAATTAAATGCCCAAGCAGGGGCTCAAAACATGTTTTAGTTTGATAAAAGCAATGTTTAATGTTCTTTGCCATGTTGTGACTTCTTAGCTACCGTAGCATTTCGAGGTTGTTTTCAAAACCTTTGCCTTTCGCAACTTTATACTCTTTTCCACCATTTTCTTTGCCAAACAGGGCCTTTGAACTGGATCCATCTTCACTGCTTGCACGGTGGCTACCTCTTTGAGACATGAGTAGTCCCCAAATGGAAATATCAGTCTGGGTTTTCATTTCCTCTTTTTCCTCCTCGTTGATTATGCAGTCATAATAGAGATTATTTACTTCCACTTGGCCGAATAGTGATGTTAAGGAGAGTGGATCATCGTATTCTCCTTCCATTTCGTCAAAGTCACTTTCCTCTTTGCTTGTTCTTCTTCATTACTTTTGTCAGACATGTCGGGATCGATCACTTCCGATTGATCGGACTCATTGTTTTCTTCTTCCTCCATCATGAAACATCCATCCTTCTCTAGGAAGGTCGAGGTTGGTTTGGCTTGGGTGATTTGACCAATGTATTGGCTAGGATTGTATGTGGGGTTATGAGATAGGCTTATAAGATTGATATTTCGGGGTGGTGATTCAACATTGTGAGTAGGGAGTGGATTGATCAGGTTTTTGAGGTTTTATAGTTCGGCTATCAATGAGATCTTGAATGTCATGGCGGAGACGCATGCAATTATCTGTTTCATGCCTAGGGTGTTGGTGGTAGGTGCACTTTGCGACCGGGGTGATTTGAGCTTCGAGATGAGCTAATTTGAAAAGGGTCTTATGGTAAGGTTGAATTAAGGGTGTTGACGGAGGCAAGAGATGCACGGGTGGGGAAGGTTTTCTTGGGTGGAGGAATTTCTTCTTTCCCAATGAGGCCTAGCTTGATCCCCTCTTCAATCTGCAGCCTAGTAGCATGCAGGCGCTTGAAATCAGTGTAGCCTGAGTGTAAATGTGCGTGAGGTACTTGGCTGCAAACTCTTGACAACTATTCTCACTTGATCTTCCTTAGAGGGGCGGTTCTTCATCTTGACGGCTTTTTCTCTCTATCTAGCCACAAAGGTTGCAAAGTCCTTGTTTACTCCTGCTTAGTCATTTCCAAATCTCGAGTTGTTAACTCAATTTGGATGTTGTATGCATATTGCTTGACAAAAGCATTGGCAATTTCTGGCCATGTATGATAGTGCACAAACTCCAAAGTGAGAGACCAATCGAGAGCGCTTTCAGTAAGAGTCCTTTGAAATAACTGAACAATGAGCTCATCATTCATGGCGGACATGGCTAGTGGGATTGCCAGTTCTATTGAACTTCTAAGGTAGTTGAGAATCTGGAAAAAGGCATAGTCCTTCAAAATCCAGAATTTGGTCCCCTTGTGAACGGGCCAGAGCATGTTTGATCTCCTTGACTTGTTTGGCCAATTCAAGGCTTTCTGCCAATACCACTTCTTGAGGATTTTCTGCTTCTTCCTCTTCTTCAGCATCTCTTGTTGCTTTCTCGGCTAGTAAATAGTCAACTTTGGGCTCGGAGCTCAACAATAGTGGCATTGTTGTCTGCCATGAGGGTAGGAGGATTGCTTGATGAAGCTTAGGATTTGGTAGATGATTGAGTTTGTTGAGGAGATGACCGCGAAGTCCCTGAAAGTGATTGGGACCGTTGCAGTACAGGTGTTTTAGCCGGTGAGAGTGACAGATGGGACGGCTGCAAAGACCTCTGTTTGGCGTAACTTCAGGTGTTGTAAGAGTATAAAATTGGCTGTGGTTGCTTCTTTGTTTTACTTATTGTGTCTGCTTTGAAAAGTAGAGTACCTGTAAGTCAGTACTTGGCTTGTGTAGGGTTAGGATTTGGGTTGAAAATCTCAACCCTTCTGCACAGAAAGAGTTATTTACAACAACAGATGATACAAGGTGTGAGGAAGAACTTTTACAGTCAAATGCAAGTAGGTTCCTAGCCTGTACGTTCCTGTCTTAGTTTGATAAGTTCTATGGCTTTCTAGCACATGCAAGATTTTGATAGTCTCAGGGTGCTCCGTTGTCAAAGGGCACCAATCCCCTCACCAGCCCATCATAGGCGGTGATTGGGTGATTCCCCTTTTGATATACCACTAGGTACAAGTGACGGTGGAGTTTGCTGGAACCCCCAACATAGCCCGCATCATGCCGGGATATCAGGCGAACTCAACGGGTTGCCCGCTCGATGCATATGATAAATGATTAAACAAGGCATGGATTAGTTTTATGTTGAACTTTTTGGTTATGGCTCTCAATTCCCCAGCAGAATCGTCAAAAACTGTAGACACCTCCCAAGCGGGGTATCGCCATATAGATTGATCGTTTGTTTGCTCGATTGGTTGCTTGCTTCATAAACCAAGATCGTAGACATTCTCATGGCTAGGAACATCGCCACACGATAGCGGTTATCATCAAAACAGAGTCGCCACCCAGTTTATTAAAACTGGGAAAATAGATAGAGATTCTAGGTACGGGAGCCAAGAGTACAGTAAGGGGGAAAGGGTTAGGCACCCCTCTCTGCCCAGTCGTGAGACTGGCCCATAGTCGTTTAACATAAGACATGTAAATGCTTTATTTAATTCTAACACGTAATCTGTTTAATTAGCCTTTAAACGGTGAATAAAGTGAGCCGAGATGATAAGCAAGTCATGCATCAGAAAGCTGAACAAAACAAAGCTGTCCCAGGAAATCGATTACTCGGCCGGTGAATGGATGTCACGGCCGAGTAATCACACTGGTTTTATGTACCGGCCGAGGGATCGAAGCCCCGGTCGGTATTCTTCCTCACACCAGACAGAAAAGTTAGCAGATAACTAAAACGTTATGATTAAGTATGGAAACGATAAATAAACAAACCAGAGGCCGTTGGGCCTCACCACCTTGATCTCTCAGTTGCTTGATTGCTTCGGATTTGGGTGTGATTGACTGATTGCTTGATTGAAAACCCTAGGGTTAGGGTTTGAACTTCGGGGTTCGATCGTCGGATTGGTGGCTGCCTTCGGGAGGTTATGGCTTTTGAAGAGAGGGCTTGAGAGAGTATTTTGGCAGAGTATCGGAGTTTGAGAGACCGATTTCACTTGTGAATTTTGTTGTTGTATTTTCGGAGTCCAAAGGCCCTTTATATAGGCAATTGGTGACTCACTCCGGCCAATCAAAACACACGATTGCAATTACAATTGCAATGCAATGCAAACTCTTCGTTGATATCTCCGAACGTGGCCCGAACGCATCGGGAAGGTAGTGTAGTTGGATCAAACGTCTGACAGAACGTTCCAGAGTCTGGAAAAAGGTCGATCTGGCGGCCGGGCAAAGGATGTCACGGCCGAGTAATGGATATTGCGGCCGAAGGATTGATCTTGCGGCCGTGGGTTTGATCTCTCAGGGAGATTTTGCTAGCAACAGGTTGCTCGGGTGAGGAAATGATGTTAAGGCCGTTAGATCGATGTTACGGCCGTCAGATGGATTCTCCTAGGCTTCTGTATTTTCTGTCTGAAAGGCTGTATGGCTCTGATTGGATCCTCAAAGTTCTTACCGAAAGTCCTAAGGTTCTCAAGTAGGCAATCAGCAATCACTGTATCCATTTCATCATCGGAATGGTCTCAAGGTGGGACTTGAAATAATCGTTAGGCCAAATTGAGGTGTCTACAACTACCATGTGTATAATTAATGTGTTCACACACTACTCTCTCTCTCTCTCTCTCTCTCCTTTTTATTTTAAAGCTTAAAATGTTGCAATGTTTATAACTTTTATTGTTTCATGTCTATCTATTTTTAAATCTATATAATTGAAATCTAGCTATAGAGATCTACCTAAGGAGACCAATATTGAATATAAACTATGTAAAAATAGAATTTTTATTTTTCATTGTCTGCTATGTTTTAGGTTTCACTGAATTTTATGCTGTGAGTTTTTGCATTTTTTAACAGTTAATTTTTTACGTACAAATGTTTAATTATTTTCTATTCTAAACACAATTAATTTTTGTTGTAATGATAATAAATATTAATTTTTGTCTAAGTTCGCAAATAACAATTGAAGTCACTATTTATAGTAATTAATTAATAACAAATAATGTAATTTATAATTAACCTGTTAATTTAAAATATAAAAAGCGTTAAAAATTAACAGTCTAAAATCACAATTAAAGTGTTAAATTAACAATTCACAGTATTAAATTAACAATTAATAGTTACTCCCTTCGTCCCATTTTCATTGTCCATTATTCTGTTTGTCTCTTTTATGACTTTTGCCTATATCTTTTAGTATGAATCTTGAAAAATATGCAATATAGGTCTTGTTTAATAGATCTTGATTAGTTCTATAATACAAAAATTTTAAATTTACGAAAAATCTTATAGATTGAAAGATATATAAGCAATTCAAAAATAACACACAATTCAAAAATAGACCATAAAAATAGGATGGAGGAGGTATATTCACAATTAATAGTATTCAATTAACAATTCACAGCCTTAAATTACCAATTAATGGTCTAAATTAATAATTAATAGTGTTCATTTGATAATTAATAGTTCAAAATTAACAAGTAATTATCTAAATTTACAATTTATGATGAAAATTCTAAATTTACAGTGTTAGACTAACAATTCACAATGTAAATTAACAATTTCTAGGCTTAACTTGTATAATAAAAGTTATAGCATTTTAAAGTTTATAGTGCAGAAAAAAAAAAAATATATATATATATATATATAAAAGAGCTTACACCGAAATAATTATTTTGTTTCCGCACAAAAATTCACATGCAGTATTAGGTTTGTTTGATAAATCTCATCAAGTAGGTTTCAGATAATTTTTTGGGTGTTGGCTCGTCCATTTTTGAAGAAGTGAAATTAAATGGAGAGAGAGAGAGAGAGTGAACACACGGACTTCGTGGGAAAATACTTGTGCTCATGGAGCTGATGGGGCATAATGTACCCACATAGGATCTGCGTGAAAGAACCACATTTTTTTAGAACTCTATGACAAACTCACATTTGGAGGGATTTTGAGAGAAGGAAGTATGGAGGTGAGTTCCTTCCAAAAAAGTATTGGGTGGTCATGTTAGGGCCTCACACTAAAGGGTTGTTTGATAACCTAAATTCAACACTTAAAACTGAATCAATTAAGTAATAAGTGATTCAGTAGGTTTGATAACCAAATTTGACATTGCTTAACAAATTAAGTGTCACTTAAAATGTAAGATAAAAAGTTGAAAAAAATAAGTAGCTTTGAGTTACTTAATTCTGGCTGAATTTTATGTACTTGCATTCAACAATTATACCACTGTAGACACCCCAATTTGGCCTAACGATTATTTCAAGTCCCACCTTGGGACAATCCCGATGATGAAATGGATACAATGATTGCTGATTGCTTCCTTGAGGACCTTAGGACTTTCGGTGAGAACTTTGAACCACTTAGAGGACCCAATTCAAAGCCATACAGCCTTTCAGACAGAAATACGGAAGCCTGTGAGAATCCATCTGTCGGCCGTGACATCGATTCCACGGCCATAACATCAATCCCTCACCCGAGCAACCTGTTGCCAGCAAAATCTCCCTGAGAGATCAATTCCTCGGCCGCAAGATCTATCCTTCGGCCGAGACATCCATTCCTCGGCCGTGACATCCTTTACTCGGCCGCCAGATCGACCTTTTTCCAGACTCTCAAACGTTCTGTCAGACGTTTGGTTTGATCCAACTACACTACCTTTCCGATGGGTTCGGGCTACGCTCAGAGATCACGACGTAGAGTTAGAGATGCATTGCAATTGCAATTGCCATCTCGTGATTTGATTGGCCGGAGTGAGTCATCCCTATGCCTATATAAAGGAGCCTTTGGGCTTCGAAATAAACACGAAATTGATATACCTACACACTCAATCAAGCCACGAAACTCTGTCAAAATACTCTCTCAACCCCATACTCCAAAAGCCCTAACCTTCCGAAGGCAGTCGTCAATCCGGCGATCAAACCCCGAAGTTCAAACCCTAACTCTAGGGTTCTCGATCAAGCAATCAATCAATCACGCCTAATCCAAAGCAATCAAGCAACTGAGGGATCAAGGTGGTGAGGCCCAACGGCCTCTGGTTTGCCTTATTTACTGTCTCTTTTTACTAATCGTAACGTTTTGATTTTCTGTTAAATCTTTCTGTCTGGTGTGAGGAAGAACACCGACCGGGGCTTCGATCCCTCGGCCGGTATATCAAACCAGGGAGATCCCTCGGCCGTGACATCCATTCACCGGCCGCGAGATCTATCTCCCTGGGACATTTTGTTTGTTTTATCTGCTTTCTGATGCATGCTCATTTATCGCACTGGCTCGCTTTACTTACTGTTTAAAGGAATGAATAAACAGATTATGTGTTGGAATTAAACAAAGCACCTATACGTCTTATGTTGAATGATTATGGGCCAGTCTCACGACTGGGCAAAGAGGGGTGCCTAACACCTTCCCCTTATTGTACTTTTGGCTCCCGTATCCAGAATCTCTATCTGTTTTCCCAGTTTTAATAAACTGGGTGGCGACTCTATTTGATGATAACCGTTATCATGTGGCGATGTTCCTAGCCATGGGAATGTCCATGATTTTGGTTTATGAAGTGAGCAACCAATCGAACAAACAACGTGATCAATCTGTATGGCGATGCCCCACTTGGGAGGTGTCTACAGTTTTTGGCGACTCCGCTGGGGAATATGAGAGCCATAACCAGAAAGTTCAATATAAGACTAATACATGCCTTATTTAATTCATTTATCATATGCATCGAGCGGGCAACCCGTTGAGTTCACCTGATATCCCGGCATGACACGGGCTATGTTGGGGGTTCCAGCAAACTCCACAGTCACTCGTACCTAGTGGTATATCAAAAGGGGATTCACCCAATCACCGCCTATGATGGGCTGGAGAGAGGATTGGTGCCCTTTGACGACGGAGCACCCTGAGACTACCAAAACCTTGCATGTTCTAGAAAGCCATAGAACTTATCAAACTAAGACAGGAACCTACAGGCTAGGAGCCTACTTGCATTTTACTTGCAAAAGTTCTTCCTCACACCTTGTATATGTTGTTGTAATATCACTTTCTGTGCAGAAGGGTTGGGGCATGAACTAAGCACCCTAACTTTAAGTCTTCATAGCTAAGCACTAAGGCATAGCATTGCCTGCAAGGTACGTTTTTGGTAAGTTGAAAGCATCATTGCTTACTTAACATTCCCGCTTTACTTAAAGCACCGCAAAGCATGGATTTCTAGAACGAAATCAAACATTGACTGCCCCGCCGGCAATTGAACTAGGGGTTGCTCTAGCAATCTTTGCCTTGCGAGGCTAAAGGAAAGAGGGAGTGTAAAGTAGTAGAGCATATTATGGATGATTATATGCAAAGTCAAGGATATTATGGATAGGACTTGCAATACTTATTTCTCCATGGATGATTCAGCATGACAAGTGTAGGACTTTGGTTCCTATTTTCAAATCAGCCTAGAAACCCATCTTTCAAAATTCAAAATTTTGAGCATGCTTACCGCAACAAACCGGTAAGATTTAGGAGTTTGTCAATGTGCTAGCAAATAATCAAGTGGATTTCAATTACCTCAATCACGTTTTGAGAAAGAATCTTCCCTAACCAAGAATTGAAAGAATTTTCAAAACTTTTTGCAATGCTTAGTCTAATCCTCAAATGACAAGTTTTTCTGAAACATTCAAATAGCCGCTAGCACAGCGATGGACCCCGAGTCTACTTTTTGTTGTAGTCATATGCTCAACCTTTACGGTTTGTCTCATAATATGAATTGGCTTGGAAGTGGGATCTTAAGTGGCAGCAACAAGTCTTAAGAATCATCCATATCAAAAATGGCTGGCTATCTATAGTATCCGATCAACTCATGCATACAAACGAATTGCAATGCATGATTCATCCATAACCTGTGTCAGTAGCTGTGGTGTTATATATATACATATCATTTTGATTGCCTCTTTCTAACTATGCAGGGGCCAAACCAAAAGAGGAGTCCATCCCCCTCATTTCCTTTCTCTGTTCATCGCATGTTATTTGGTTGCACCACCACTAAGGGCAGTTTGCATATTAGAAAATGCGCCGCATGGACAATTAGTTTTGGATATCTCAACTTGAGCATGGTTAGGTTTCTCCTTCCCTTAGACTTGGAGTTTGATCTCAGACGTGATGGCAATCGCTGACAAAAAAAAAATGAAGTTTTCATCCAACCAAGTTTTGAGCAATGGTAGCCATGCCCATCACGTCTTGGTTTAGATTTTAAAACAATCCTTTCGTGGAAATCCTACCTAGCTAACTTTCGCCGCCATTTTGGCCCATGTTTTGCTTCTCTTGAAAAGTTGATATCATTTTGCTCATCATGGTTTCTGGCCAATGGTCACACTCAGCATGAAATGTGGATCTTAAATTCAAATCTCCTCGGACATGAACTACGAATGGCCTGATTCTCTGTTGGGATACGTAGGCACCTTTTGGTCGGCCACAATTTTGAAAATGTTTCCTCTTGTGCTAGTTTGCTGCCATAAGAATACTCATGATAACGTCAAACGTTGAAAACAATCCACAAGGGTTTCAAAGTAATCTTCTGGCATCTTTTGGAACACATCATAATCACTCGAATTGTCAAAAGCACAAAATGAGTTTTTCAAAGTCATGACCCACGTCATTTTTGTTGAGCTAAGAAGGAGTTGAAACATTTCTGCACCCTCCAGAGATCACCTGTAAGCAAATCATGCTGTTGAAGATGAAGAGTATGAAAAAAAGAGAGAGGAAAATGAAAAGAGGAAAAAAAATGAGCTCGCTAGATTGAAAACCCGCAAGGGCGGTTTAGGCAAAAGTTAGAGCACGAACAAAGTGAGAAATCAGCCATGTCTCCATGCATCTACTATGAGTCTCAAAGGATTGTCCTCAATCTTAGAAAATCCACTTAGCCCCTAATCTCTTGGTTAGGACCTCTGTCGCTCTGTCGTGTGTTTCAAAATGAAGAAAGGCATTCATTTCCCTATCCCAAACACTTATCCCTTGCTAGCCATGTTGAGCCTCTGGATAATTCCTTTGAAAAGCCTGCTAGGCAGCCATCCCCTACACTAGGGCAAACACAAAAAAATACAAGGAGAGATGAAAGAAAAATCAATGAAAGAATGAGCACCCCGTCATACAAGGGGCACTTTGAAGGAAACATTTCTTCCAATACATACAAAGGACATTTTCGAAGAAACCAACTCTTTCACACAAAGTGAGACAAGAGACAACAAGAGTTGATAAAAATGTTGAAGATGGCTGCTAGCTTTTTAAACCCAAGCGTGAGTAGAAATTAGGTTTGAGCCTTTGCATCCGCTTCTTTCTCAACTCAAAACCCCAAGCCTACATTATGGTCCATAACAAAGTCCTCTCAGATTGGGGAACACGACTTAGTAGCAAGGTCCTAAACACTAGGGGCATCACCAATGTGGGACTTAACACGAAGGGCAAGAATCTTGGAATTTGCATTTTCTTAGCAAAATCACACAACGTGGAGAGTAACGTGGGACAAGGGACATGGCTATGTTCCCCTTTATGCACTTCTCTCATATGGGTCTCAATAGGCGCTTATCAATCCAACTTAAGTCAGTCAGATCAAGCTCGTAGCAACAAACTCACCTAATTGGCTAAGGACATGGGTTTGCAAAATAATTCTGCGTCCTTTGATGATTGAATGACGTGAGTGTGGAACATATAGATGAAATGATATGATTTTGAAATCCTTAAGGAAAAACTTTCAAAATTGATCTTATCTCAAACAATCTTGACACAGCAAATACAAGCACAGTCACTTTTTGCAAATCTCTGAGGAAATAATATGGGTCTCTCATTTCATGAGGAGTGTAGCAATATGGTCCCTTGACCAAACAATGTTTTCAGTAGTGCCGCTAAGGCATTGCGGTCTTTCAAACACCTGGCTAGTAAATAAGTCATTATTGGTCTCCCCAAATCAAGGGGAAGCATTTGATCAAATACGCAAAAGTTGAGATGTCCAGAATACATTGCGAATTTGCATGCATATCGCTATCACCCTGTCTTTTGCACTAACTAACCTCTTGTCATGATTGCACAAGTTAACCCCAAATATGAGGTGTTTTTTATGATCAAACAAGGCAGAATCATCAAGGCATCATGGCCATCATCTCTATGCGAGGAGTAAAAGAGCAACAAAGGGACGCACTGTAAAATCTACCTCCCTGCCAACACACTCGGCCTTCAAAAAGCTCAGCCTAAGAAGCGTCATATCCTGGGAGAACACCTCAACTCTTTTTGGAAATGCTGTCACACAGTATTATCAGGGGCATGCCAAGATATCTGCCAAACAGAAAGATAAACATTGCACTTACATTCATTGCTGTTTACATCGCATGTTTCTATGCTGGGGGCAATTAGATCATTGTCATCATGCACATTTGAGCTAGGATCAAGCATTCATAGCCTAAACAGGGGGCTTGCATTTCTTTTTTACTCAAATGCATATATGTCGCGTTGCAAACCATGTTACCCGCAATCGTTCAAGCTCTTGAACTAGGGTTCTTTAAGTGTGGTGGTCCTGCCCCTAGCAGTCAGCATAAAAGGACTTTGGCCCGTGGTCGACTCCAAGCCTGTTGCATGTTGTTCACTCAGGCCTCGCCGTATAGCAGGTTCCTTCTTAATAGTGCAGTGCTTACTTTAGCTGCCCCGAGCTCACATCTTGAGGTTAAGTAGCCTCACCACTTCCAGGCCAGCGAAACAATCCTGCGGCTTCCACTTAATACATTGAGTGAACAACCAACAAGAAAAAGCACCTGTATAAAGCTTGCACACTCCAGCCCTTCAGAAGGCATCTATCCTCCAAAAAGGGCATCCGTGTTGATAAAGCCCTCCAGAAGGCGTTTATGTTGCTAGCTTCCAGAAAGCGTTTGTATAACCAGCTTCTAGAAAGCATTCAGCCTCCAGAAGGCACCCCGTTAATGGAGGCGATGGAAATCTCTGAAGTCATTAATGGCCGAAGCATTTAACAAACCTTATGGCACTTTGGGTCAACAAAGTCAAAGGAGAATATGGTCAAGAACTAGCCTTAGGGGCAATCCCGAGCATACTCAGAACCAGCCTTGGGAGGCATCCCAAGCATGTGGAAACTAGCCTTAAGGGCATCCCAAGCACGTGGAATCAATCCTCTGACTCCTGGCGTTCCCACGCTCGATAAATCAACCTCGCAGCTGCTGCATCCTTCTTCAAAATCTCCTCTTTCAAAGGCAATCGATCTGAATCCAGGCACCAACAAAGCATTCGTGGTATTCTGGGCCCGTGGCCAATAGAACTTATAATCAAATCCAGCCTTGGGAGCATTCCTGAGTGTGCATGATATCAAGCACCAGCGTCAGAATAAATCAAAAGCCTTGCATAGGCTGTCAAATGTCTGCCAGAAGCACTCAGTCTAAGACTCAAGATCATTCCGAGCATGAGGAAATTAGCCTTGGGAGCATTCCCAAGTTTAAGAAGAATCAAGCAATGACAAAAGCCTTGCAGGGGTTACCAAATGCACGCAATCTAGCCTTGGGGGCAATCCAGAGCAAGTGAAATATAGCCTTGGAGGCAATCACGAACATGAGGAATCTCAAGCACCAATGTTGGACCCGCTTCGGGACTTTTTCGGAGCTCTCTCTGAAGCAACAAGTTCGCAACTACTGGTCACTTGACCTTTGAGGATTATAGACTGTGAACTCTTGCTTGCAAAACCCAAAAGATCCTTCAGACTCTACACCCCAGTTACTGTACTCCGGAAGTACGACAGCAATCACCAAGCTCTATGCTCATCGTCACCCAGCAACTCCATGTTCACACCTACAGCAATCAAGACACTCGACGACTCTGCTATTCATCCCCATCAAGTCACTCAACAGCTACATGCTCGCTACTATCAAAGCCAGTCAATGGCTCTCCCGCCTCAACAGTACCCCGTGCTCAATGGCTCCATACTTAAGTCACTCAGCAAGCTATCCCAACATCTCCATATCCAACAGCTTCAGCGGCTCTATGCCCATACTCGCTAGCGCCCAGCAGTTTTAGGCTCACTATCAGCAGCTCTGAAGCTCACTCAGCGGCCCTATGCTCACCATCATGATCACTTAGCAGCTCCGTGTCCATTCAACAACTCTGCAACCAAGCCCCGAGCTCATTATCTCAACAGCCCTATGCTTACTATCAGCAACACCATGCTCCTTGCTTCAAACTCCGCAGCTTCAAGTTTGCCATCGCTCAACACAGGTTCTACGCCTGTAATCATTTTAGCAGCTCTATTCAACGGCTCCAAGCCCATCATTTCAACGGCTCCAAGCTTATCATCTCAGCAATACCGTGCTTCTTGCACCATCACCACTTCAGCAGCTCTAAGCTCGCTATCAAGCTATTCAATTGGCGCCACGCCCATCATCTCAGCGCATCGCCTAATATTGTAAGCTCAGCAGCTCTAAGCTCGCTACCACTCAGCTGTTACCAGCAACCCTATAGCTCCGTAGCTCCATCTGCTACAACAAGCTCCGAGCTCATCACTATCAAAGCAATCCAACGCTTACCTCAATGGCTCTGCACCTGTCAAATCGGCGGCTCCACGCCCATCTATCAAACAGGCTCCTCGCCTATCATCCCAGCAGCTCCACACAGGCTCCTCGCCTACCTTCTCGACGGCTCTACTCCCGTACCAATCATCTCAGCAGCTCCAAGCTCGCTACTCAGTGGTTCAACACCCGCACCCAACTATCTCAACGGCTCCGTGCCTATGGTCACTCACATCAACTCATACAGCAGCTCTATGCTCGCTATCACTCATCTCAGCGGCTCTAAGCCTACTATCTCAACTGGCTCGAAGCCGTAACAATCAATCTCAGCGGCTCGAAGCCCATTATCGACAGGCTCTACGCCCATATTCACTCATTCAGCGGCTCGAAGCCCATTACTTCAACAGGCTCGAAGCCTGTATCTACCATCTGAAATGGCTCAAAGCCATAACAAACAATCTCAGTGGCTCCAAGCCCATTATCTCAACTAGCTCGAAGCCGTAAACAAGCAACAGGCTCTAAGCCGCCCCAACAATCAAGACATCTATTCTCAGGCTCTACGCCTGAATGCTCAAAAATCTAACATTTTTGAATGCTCAAGCTCTACGCTTGGATGCCCAACCACTGTGTACTGGATGCTCAAGTTATACACTTGAATGCTCAAGCTCTACGCTTGGATGCCCAACCACTGTGTACTGGACGCTCAAAGCCTGTACTTTGAATGCTCGGATTCTGCCGTCCGAATGCTCGAGCTCTACGCTCTGAATGCTCAAGTCCGGAACTTGATAGAAGCTCTAAGCTTTAAAACAAACACACACGCACGGGCCCGTGCACATATTGCATTATCACATCGAGTCTGCATCATCATCTATGTTCACATCTAACCATCATCACACATATACACTCTGCATATCTCTCATGAAACAGGTCAATCCTGCCAATCAACCGGCTCTATGCCTCAGTTTTATTGATCGGCCCAACGCCTCGATCCTTTGGCTCCACGTCAACACTTATGATGAGAAAGCTCCGTGCACAGACCATCAGAATACAACCAGCTCTACGCTTCGGTTCATCACGTCAAGCTCAAAGCTCTGACACCTCAAGCTCTTGCCTTATACCAGCTCCGCGCTTCGGTTCATCACATCAAGCTCTAAGCTCACCTCAAGGCCTTCGTCTCATAACCGCAGCAGGCTCCACGCCTCAATCTAGTCACCTCAGGCTCTCGCCTTATAATCAACACCAGCTCCGCGCTTCGGTCCTGTCAATCACCTCAGGCTCTCGCCTTATAATCAACACCAGCTCCACGCTTCGGTCCTATCAACCACCTCAGGCTCTCGCCTTATAATCAACACCAGCTCCGCGCTTCGGTCCTATCAATCACCTCAGGCTCTCGCCTTATAATCAACACCAGCTCCGCGCTTCGGTCCTATCCAATCTCCTCATGCCTTCGCCTCAAGATTACAACAGGCTCCACGCCTCGATTCTGTCACACTCCTCAGGCTCTTGCCTCATGACTACAACCGGCTCCGTGCCTCGGTTCCCTCATCTCCAAAAGCTCCGTGCTCCAGTTACTGGCCCTGCGCCCCCCATCTCAAAAACAAACGGCGTCCAACTCATCCCAGCATATGGTTTGGATTCCACCCCAATTACATCAATTCCTTCCAGCTCATTCGCAAGGATAAGTTACTCTACCGAGCTCCTTTCAGTCAAAGTAAGGATGATCAAGAAAAGCAAACGCACCTGCAGTGTACTGATCTACCCCAAAATAACTAAGGAAGCTCTCCGCAAAAGCTCCCCCGGCAGCCCTGCGCTCCTTCAGCTACTCTTCGCCAAAACCCTGGCTCAGTCTAGGTACGTCACACTACGGCTTTTTAAGCCCTAAGGTACGTCTTCTGTCTCTAACCCTCCAAACTTTTTAGTTTTCTTTATTGCCCGAACTACGATTGGTCTGAATTTCCCTTGTGGAATACGTAGGCAGCCTCCCGGCCCGACCATAACAAAACCTTTTTCGAAAAACCCTTGGAATAGTGGTTGGACCAAATTGAGTTGTTTTTTACAGCTTTGACTCTTACTCAAACATGTCTCGCGATCCGTCTGAGTTCAGTCAAAGAGGGGCATCTGTAGACACCCCAATTTGGCCTTACGATTATTTCAAGTCCCACCTTGGGACAATCCCGATGATGAAATGGATACAATGATTGCTGATTGCTTCCTTGAGGACCTTAGGACTTTCGGTTAGAACTTTGAACCACTTAGAGGACCCAATTCAAAGCCATACAGCCTTTCAGACAGAAATACGGAAGCCTAATAGAATCCATCTGTCGGCCGTGACATTGATCCCACGGCCATAACATCAATCCCTCACCCGAGCAACCTGTTGCCAGCAAAATCTCCCTGAGAGATCAATTCCTCGGCCGCAAGATCTATCCTTCGGTCGAGACATCCATTCCTCGGCCGTGACATCCTTTACTCGGCCGCCAGATCGACCTTTTTCCAGACTCTCGAACGTTCTGTCAGACGTTTGGTTTGATCCAACTACACTACCTTTCCGATGCGTTCGGGCTACGCTCAGAGATCACGACGTAGAGTTAGAGATGCATTGCAATTGCCATCTCGTGATTTGATTGGCCGGAGTGAGTCATCCCTATGCCTATATAAAGGAGCCTTTGGGCTCCGAAATAAACAAGTGAAATTACTCACCCAAGCTCCGAAATTCTCAAAATACTCTCTCAACCCCATACTCCAAAAGCCCTAACCTTCCGAAGGCAGTCGTCAATCCGGCGATCAAACCCCGAAGTTCAAACCCTAACTCTAGGGTTCTCGATCAAGCAATCAATCAATCACGCCTAATCCAAAGCAATCAAGCAACTGAGGGATCAAGGTGGTGAGGCCCAACGGCCTCTGGTTTGCCTTATTTACTGTCTCTTTTTACTAATCGTAACGTTTTGATTTTCTGTTAAATCTTTCTGTCTGGTGTGAGGAAGAACATCGACCGGGGCTTCGATCCCTCGGCCGGTATATCAAACCAGGGAGATCCCTCGACCGTGACATCCATTCACCGGCCGCGAGATCTATCTCCCTGGGACATTTTGTTTGTTTTATCTGATTTCTGATGCATGCTCATTTATCGCACTGGCTCGCTTTACTTACTGTTTAAAGGAATGAATAAACAGATTATGTGTTGGAATTAAACAAAGCACCTATACGTCTTATGTTGAATGATTATGGGCCAGTCTCACGACTGGGCAAAGAGGGGTGCCTAACACCTTCCCCTTATTGTACTTTTGCCTCCCGTATCCAGAATCTCTATATGTTTTCCCAGTTTTAATAAACTGGGTGGCGACTCTATTTAATGATAACCGTTATCATGTGGCAATGTTCCTAGCCATGGGAATGTCCATGATTTTGATTTATGAAGTGAGCAACCAATCGAACAAACAACGTGATCAATCTGTATGGCGATGCCCCGCTTGGGAGGTGTCTACAACCACCACCACAACCACTCCTACCAACACCTCCACCACTCTACCACCACCACAACCACTCTCACCAACACTTCCACCACTCCACCACCACCACCACCACCACATCACCACCACCAGCTCCACCACTCCACTGATGTGAAATTGTAATGTACTCGCAAGCGCACGAATCGTATTGAAGTATAGGTATGCAAGTGCGAGGTCGAACCCACAGGGACTTGTGTATTTTTGTAGGAAAAATAAGTAACTTAAACCGATTAAACCCTAACCTAGTTGACAAAAGTTGTGATTGATTTTTAAACTAAAAGTGAAAAGTAAAAACAATGATCTAAATTATCAAAGACGAGAAAATTAAAGCTTTCTTTTTAACCAAAGGAGAAAATACTAGGGTTTCGGAATCCACACCCATTAACTCGTACCGTTATATATTCATGATCATTGACTTCACCCAAATTTCTTCATGATAATCTGAAAGCTAATTCTGTTACCATGGAAAATATCATCGTGAAAATTTATTAAAAAGTCTAATGTATGTTCCTCTCCGCTCGCAAGTATAAAACCAAATCATTAATTGTATCCGCTTTGAACAAATCACAATAAATATCCAGTTTTATAGTTAACAATGAAAAACCAGCAGTCAATGTTAAAGACAATTCCAAATCATGAGAAAAACATGATTGAACTCATATCCAGAATCTATCCATAACAATTGATTTGGAGTAAGAACAATTTAATCAAAATCAAACCAAATATTCGGGTAAAACCAATTCTCATGAATAAATAAATAATAGTCATTAACGGGGCTTCATCCTCAACCCTAGTTGAAGAGTTTAGCCGCTCATGGAGTCAAAACACATAATCAAATAATAATAGAACTCCATTAAAGAAAATAAGAAAAGATGTTCAACACTTAACCCTCCAGCCGAAACCTCTGATCTTCGAATTGCCGTCGTGCTGTGCTCTCTGTTTTTGCGTGAAAAAAAAGTGATCCTCTTCAAAGCCCCATTGCCTCATTAAATAGGTGCCGAGAATCCTCTTTAAAAGGAAAGAAAATTCCTTTTCCATCCACTTCTCGTCAATTACCGATTGCGTAGTATTTTTTTCCTTAAACAATACTTTCCTTAAGAGTTCTAGTATTAGATGTGCAAGCCACGTGCAGAGAACCAAATCTTTGCAATCCAAATCTTCTAAAATCAATTCCATCGTAGGAAAATTCCGTGAGCTTGATTTTGGGTTTTGCTCTTTTGGATCTTCTAATTTGAATTGGATTGAGCCCACTTGAATCAGACTTCAGCTCATAATTCTCGGAAGAAACGTTTTTGCGTGATAAAGCCCAAAATACCTACAAAACATAAATAAATGATAATACGACATAAATAATAATAAAGTCAAGACTAACAATGCAAGTATGGACGTCTTTTAAGTACTACATTTTATGCTCATCAAATACCCCCAAACCTACATTTTGCTAGTCCTCGAGCAAAAGAAATAAGATTAACAAAAGAAACAAAAATTACTAACTAATCCTTTTTCGGAGGAGTCCGATTGCATTTAGCATATGCAACAAGCCTTTAAACCCCTAGGTTGCCCTAGTGGACGAGTTATAGTCTCGTGGGGGTTTGCCGTGAATATACCCACAAAATTCTCAAGAAAGATGGAACTCAATCAGAATCCCGAATCGTACTTATTGGCCTCTCAAAATAACTAGTATGAGAATTACACAATTTAGAGGCAAGACATTTCATCCATTAACAAAGTTAAACAAGTGAACATTCTAATCCGAATTTGCACAAAAACTGTTCCTCCCACATATATATGGATAGAAAGAAATCACAAGGCATGCGTGTAAAGTGAAAAATCGCACAAAGATTTTCATTAACCTCGAAAACAATACACGCACCTTCAATACCTCAATACTCATCAAAATGCTCACATGAAAATATAGCCCCTCCCCTTGTTCCAATCTTCACTTCTTTTTTTTTTTTCTTTTTATATATATTTTTTTTCTTGTGGTTGTGCAATGCCTTGGTCCCTTAAGCTTTCTAATTGACCCTTGTAGCGAGTTTTAGGCCAGTGGCACCCAAACCAGATGGCTTTAGGACACTAGATGTAGAGAACATCCCAATGGACTTAATCACTCGAGTCAAAAAGGCTACGAACCCAAGCTAACCACACATGACAATCCCAGAACTCTCCACTGTTTGACGCGAACACTCACTGCTTACTGAGGCAAGAGGCCCGGTTACTAAGTCAAGAGCCTGAAAAGCATGTATTTTATTCTTCTTCTTTTCTTTTCTTCTTCTTCTTTTTTTTTTTTTTTTTTTTTGGGAAGGGCATTAAGTATTCTATTAAGACATCCAACTCGTACTGAGGCATCAAAAATATATGTACGGCCCTCGAGATCAAATCTAAGTCTAAGTGTGACGGTGCTCGAGCAAATTAAAGGCATGTATACAAGTGATTAATCGCTATCCAAACATAGGTGATTTGAACCAACTAAGTGCCTTTCATCGATGCCTATGTTCGCAAGTTTAATTCTATCAATAAAATCATATCAAGACTCCAACTTGAGCAATAATCAAACTAGTTCTAATCAAAAACCAACAGCCACGTCGAAAATCATAATCAAGTATCCAATTTTTTTTTATTTTATTTTTTTGAATTTTTACTCTTTTTTTTCATTTTTTTAAGACAAAAAGTTCAAGGCTTTAAGAATGATTACTGAATGCTTTACTTAGCAAAATGAAAACCTACAGTAGTTAATTTTATTGTTAAAAGCACTAACAAACGTAAATTATGATAAGCAAACAGTGAGTAGAATGAAAATCGTTTTTTTTTTTTTTAACACACTAACTTACTAAGTACTTGATAAAGAAAACAAAAACAGATCAATAGCAAAAGTAAATTAAGATTAATTAGAGACTAACCTGTGACTTGGTGCTTCTAACTCCAACCACCGTGGTGCACGGTAAATACAGTGGTTCCCAAAATTATTTCAATCAAGCACTTGTAGCCGACTTGGAAATCTCGGCCGATAAAAACAAATAAAAAGGCAGCTCTACTGTGTGACAGCAACCACAAAAATACTTTCTGACAAAAAGCAATTACTACTAATCAAAGATGCACGGTATAGCAAATGCACATGATGAAGGTTTTTTTTTTTTTTTTCAATGCTAACTAACTAGTAGAAGAGTGAAATCAATTCAAATCTCTAGATTTCCTAAAAAAAATAATTAAGTCCCCGGCAACGGCGCCAAAAACTTGATGTGAAATTTTAATGTACTCGCAAGCGCACGAATCGTATCGAAGTATAGGTATGCAAGTGAGAGGTCGAACCCACAGGGACTTGTGTATTTTTGTAGGAAAAATAAGTAACTTAAACCGATTAAACCCTAACCTAGTTGACAAAAGTTGTGATTGATTTTTAAACTAAAAGTGAAAAGTAAAAACAATGATCTAAATTATCAAAGACGAGAAAATTAAAGCTTTCTTTTTAACCAAAGGAGAAAATACTAGGGTTTCGGAATCCACACCCATTAACTTGTACCGTTATATATTCATGATCATTGACTTCACCCAAATTTCTTCATGATAATCTGAAAGCTAATTCTGTTACCATGGAAAATATCATCGTGAAAATTTATTAAAAAGTCTAATGTATGTTCCTCTCCGCTCGCAAGTATAAAACCAAATCATTAATTGTATCCGCTTTGAACAAATCACAATAAATATCCAGTTTTATAGTTAACAATGAAAAACCAGCAGTCAATGTTAAAGACAATTCCAAATCATGAGAAAAACATGATTGAACTCATATCCAGAATCTATCCATAACAATTGATTTGGAGTAAGAACAATTTAATCAAAATCAAACCAAATATTCGGGTAAAACCAATTCTCATGAATAAATAAATAATAGTCATTAACGGGGCTTCATCCTCAACCCTAATTGAAGAGTTTAGCCGCTCATGGAGTCAAAACACATAATCAAATAATAATAGAACTCCATTAAAGAAAATAAGAAAAGATGTTCAACACTTAACCCTCCAGCCGAAACCTCTGATCTTCGAATTGCCGTCGTGCTGTGCTCTCTGTTTTTGCGTGAAAAAAAAGTGATCCTCTTCAAAGCCCCATTGCCTCATTAAATAGGTGCCGAGAATCCTCTTTAAAAGGAAAGAAAATTCCTTTTCCATCCACTTCTCGTCAATTACCGATTGCGTAGTATTTTTTTCCTTAAACAATACTTTCCTTAAGAGTTCTAGTATTAGATGTGCAAGCCACGTGCAGAGAACCAAATCTTTGCAATCCAAATCTTCTAAAATCAATTCCATCGTAGGAAAATTCCGTGAGCTTGATTTTGGGTTTTGCTCTTTTGGATCTTCTAATTTGAATTGGATTGAGCCCACTTGAATCAGACTTCAGCTCATAATTCTCGGAAGAAACGTTTTTGCGTGATAAAGCCCAAAATACCTACAAAACATAAATAAATGATAATACGACATAAATAATAATAAAGTCAAGACTAACAATGCAAGTATGGACGTCTTTTAAGTACTACATTTTATGCTCATCATCCACCACCACCACTACTCCACCACCACCACCACTTCCACCATCACCACCACTCCATCACCACCACTCCTCCACCACCACATCACCACTTCCACCTCCACCACCACTTCCACCTCCACCACCACCACCATTCCACTACTACCACTCCACCACCACCACCACCGCATCTCCACCACCCTCCACCTCTACCACTCCACCATCACCACTACTCCACCACCATCACCACCACTCCACCACCACATTACCACCACCAGCTCCACCACCATTACCACCTCCACCACCACCACTACTCCACCACCACCACTCCACTACTACTACTCCACCACCACCATCACCGCCACTCTACCACCACCACCACTACTCCACCACCACCACCTCCACCATCACCACTACTCCACCACCATCACCACCACTCCACCACCACCACTCTACCCACCACCAGTACCATCACTACACCACCACCACTACTCCACCCACCACCACTCCACCCACCACCACTACCATCACTACATCACCACCACCACTCCACCATTATCATAAATATATTGTGACTATTAGTAAATTAAGAGAGAATTCGAACAAAATTAATTCATAATTTTTTTTATCATTACTTAATATATTTATCAAACAGCTTTTCAGCTTAAAAAATTCAGCATTCAGCTTTCAGTTTCAGTTTTATCAAACAGCCCCTAAGCCCATAACAAAAATTCACAATCGTTCACTTTTAAACCCCACATTAAATATTGTTTCTTTAGCTTTATATAACTTTGAATAATTCGCATCTATTTAATTTTTAACTTAATTACAATGTTCATTATGCGTACAAAAAATTTGATCGGTGATTTGCTCACAAGACTATCGATACTGGTGAAACTAAATTTTTGTAGAAAGAAATTGGATAATACCTAATAAAATGTTACTCCCTCCGTCCCATTTTTATTGTCCATTATTCCTTTTGTCACTTTTGTGTCTATTGCGTATATCTTTCAATTTATAATATTTTTCATGATTATGGGATCTTTGTATTATAAAACAAATTTAAATCTATCAAATAAGATCCATATTGCATATTTTTGGAGATTCACATTGGAAGATATAAGCAATTGAAAACTGACACGAACATCAAAAAAAGATAATGAAAATGAGACGGAGGGAGTGTTAACTTGTTGAGTGTTGGTTTATTTATGTCTAATGCACTATGGACAAAGGCGGACCCACAGTAAGACACATGGGGTCACGCGCATAAAAAACAGTATGTAGCTCAAGACCAATTCCCGACCAATTCTCTCTCTCTCTCTCTCTCTCTCTCTCTCTCTCTCTCTCTCTCTCTCTCTCTCTCTCTCTCTCTCCTTGGAGGGACCTGTAGGAGCAAAAGAGAATATGACCCAATCGTTTTCGAGACGAACAGCTCGAATTGCGCGGTACACTACATGGTACCCTATCAAACATACTAAAAAAAAGGCTCTCTCTCTCTCATCCTTGATTCATTCACAACTATAAATAGTACCTATTCTCATGTTACAAAACTATAAATCAAACTGCCATGACCCGAATATCATCTCTCCTCCTTTTATTACAAATCTACAATTATCAATCTCACGAATCTCATCTCTCCTCCAGTTTATATGGAACGTACAACAATTGATTACATGAATCTCGACTCTCCTCCTCCGCCCATTGTGCTTGAAATTAGTATATATTGTTGTTGTTGGAGCTAGATCATGATATATTTCATTAGTAATCGACTCGCCCGCTTCCCAAATATCAAACATACGATGAATTCGAGTAAACCTTTTTCCTCTGTTTTGTGGCCAAAAGTAGTCTCTCTTTTGTTCTATAGCCAAATCTACTATTTGGTACTGGTGTTTAAGTATTTTGTGCATCTAGCGAGCATCAATGGGCGACTAATCTTCTACATCATGGTAAGGGCTGGATTTGATGCCATCAGTAGCACTAGGAAGGAATGTAGCGGATACTAAACAAGCTCTGATACCAAATTTGTTGGGGACAGCGGAAGAGTGAGTGGATGTGTGATTGCAAGAAGAGTACGAAGAAAAATGAGAAAAGAGAAAGTAATTTAAGGTGTTGGATATTTCATTTAGTTGAGGACTGTGGTACAAAATCTGCTTAGGCTATTACAAGTAACCTTCCGCTACGGCACGAAGGCTTTGATCTAATTTTTAGATAGCTGGTCGATTGCCTATCTAGCTGCTCTCACTAAACCTTTATTTATACTTACAATTGGAAGCACCTAGAACAGTTCTATCCTTGACGGCTTGATCTTTACAATTACCAAGCTGATTAGGTTGATGGACCATTACAATGAACTTATCTCTTTGACTGACCATTCATGAACCCAACTTTTCAGATTATTCCACTCAAGTTATCTCTTAGGAAAAATACAAATTAACTTCCAACAGCTATAAAAGTCGACTGATGACGTCTAATTAATTATAACCCATTCTTTATCGGGAAAATGACAGCCCATGACGTGTTTTGATAGTTAATATCTGCCAAGATCATGCTGAGAACATTTGTTAATTTTGAAAATGTCCTTGACGGGTATTAATTATCAAAACACGTCCTTGGCCGTCATTTTTCCTTTCTTTATATGGTGTTCGCTTTGTAAATGTTGTCCGTACATATTTTAGATACAACAAATCAAAAATAGCATGAACTATGATTCAAACAGTATTACTACACATATTTGAGAAAAGAACGAGAGAAAATTAGAAAAGTGGAGAGCAACACAACACAAGTGATCTGCAGCTGGATTATTCGCAGAAAATTTGGGTTTTGGCGGCGGTGCTGGCAGTGGTTTGGCAGCGGTGTCTTGATTTTTCTTAGAAGAATCAAGTTAGGTTTTGGGTTTTCTTGGGTTGGGCTTTATTGTATGAGCTGGGCATTTTAGGCTCACAGGTGTTATGGGCTTTGTCTCTTAAGGTGTGTTTGAGTTTTCTTCTTCCCAATTGACTGTATTTCCTAACTTTGGTTAGAATCCCTTCCCCCTTCCCCTTTTAATAAAATGTTCATTTTGCGGGGGGTGGGGGAAACATACAAATGAAAACTATAGGTATCTCAAAAGATAAAATTCTCCACATGACAAGCTCTCCTCTCGCCTGCCAGTGGAGATTTCTCACCCCTTGTTCAAAAGTTTGAGCTAAATACCACGCAGCCGCAGGTTGGCCATTGATTGCATTCTTAGCACTTGTCGACGATGAAGAGAGAGAGAGAGAGAGCGCAATTGTGCTTGCTTTAAGTGAAAGGGAATCATGTGAACGGATAGAGAAATAAATTACCGTCTATTTGGACCAATGGTATAAGAGCTATCTTGTGCCACTCTTTGCCGCTTCCCTTTAAAATTCGTTCCTCTTGAATGCGACAATCCAATATAAACAGATCTTTTAAATTGGCAAGGTGCCGAATAGCTTCTCATTAGGAGGGCATGCAAACTCATCAGATTGGGACACCAGCAGAGATGCCCAGTGATTGAAGAGATGACAAGTTACGTACCCAGTCACTCTGCAGGCAGAGCTTCCGATTTTTTCCCACTTTAAAAGTTCCAATTATTTCAAGGCAATGAGGTGGTCAAGATTAGGCAGACCGTGCAGACATGTGCGGTTTTCCCAACCCACTAACTTTAGAGACTCCAGGGAAATGAAGAAGGTGCTCTGAGAATTCACCAATCTCCAAAATCTGAAGGGCTTGTCTGGCATGAGGCAGACCAGCCCCTTCTCGCAAAATCTTGATGCGTATTTAATACGTCCAGACACTAGTCTTTAATTTCTTACACCAAATTAAAGTACTCAATTAACACTTTAAGTTGGTGTAAGAAAATAAAAAAATAATATGCAACCGCTTTGGACTTCTCAATAAATTTACAAATTTTGAGTGCCACTTCTATTTTGATACCTGTTATAAAAGTAAAATAAACAGAAGTAGGGTTACCAGTCCCATTGAATTTCTCGATATTCAGCATTTTGAATTTCTCAGGCAGTTGGGAGTTCGGGAAGAGACAAAGTCCTTTAAAGTCTAGAATTTGATCTCCTTGTGAACGAGCTAGAACATGCTTGATTTCTTTGACTTGCTTAGCCAATTCGGGATTTTCTACCAATACCACTTTACAGGGATTCTCCTCTTTTTCTTCGTCTTCCTTGTCCTCAGCATCTCTTCATGCTTTCTCGGCTAGCAAAGCGGCAATTTGAGCTTGGAGTTCAACAACAGTGGTGTCATTGTTTGACATTTTTGAAATATGAGTGGGATAGGAGCTTAGAGAAATTCAGAGATTGGTAGACGATCAGGTTTTGCTGAGAGGATGATCGTGAAGACTCAGGAAGTAATAGAGACCTTTGCGATGGGGGTGTTCTGACAAGCGAAGATGACAGACGGGATGAGTGTAAAGACCTCTGTTTGGCGTGGCTTCGGGTGTTGTAAGAGTATAAAACTGGTTGTGGTTGCTTTCTTGGCTTACCTATCGTGCCTGCTTTAAAAATAGAATACCTGTGAGTCAGTACTTGGCTATATAGGGTTAGGATTTGGGCTGAAAATCCCAACCCTTCTGCATAGAAAGAAATGTTACAACAACAATTTATACAGGGTGTGAGGAAGAACTTCAAAGTAAAATGCAGGAAAAAGGCTGCCAAGGTTTTGAGCATTGGATTAAACGATTGACAGAACATTCCAGAATCTGGAAAAAGAATGATCTGGCGGCCGAGGAATGGATCTGATGGCCGAGGAATGGTTCTCGCAGGCGAGGGATCAATCTGTCAGGGAGATTTTCAAGCAACAAGTTTCACGGGTGAAAGAATTAAATAGAGGCCGTGAGATCAATCTTGCGGCCGACAGATGTATTTTCCTAGGATGCTGTATTTCTGTCTTAAAGGCTATATGGCTCTGAATTGGGTCTTCTAAGTGGCTAAAAGTATTCACCAAAAGTCTATGGGTTTACGAAAAGTCAATCAACAAATCACATTATCCATTCATCAACGGGATGATCCCCAAGGTGGGACTTGAAATAATCATTAGGCCAAATTGGGATGTCTACAGCAATACGTTCGATCACAACACAACAGCTTACCTTCTTCATTGGTCCGTTTGAGAACAAATTTGAGCCTTTTGAGTTGAATCCAATCATCCAATACTGTTGAAAACTAGAGAGTCATTGAAATTACAGTTCTACTGCAAATCAGTCAAGATTACTCCACGTATTGTGTGGCAAGTAGGTCTACATCGCTTTACTATCTAAGTATGTGTGTCGTGTACATCATAGATTGTGGAATTTTAGAAAAGAAGCTTATTGAGCGCTTGTTACATTTTCGTTTAGCAGTAAAATAACCTACAACTATGCATAGCTTAAATCGTCTTGTGAATCTCTATAGCATGTCATATAACCTGTGTTACATGTTCAGAACAGATCCAGATCGAAACAGATAGCAACCAGCTGCCTATTTTTATGAACCTAAACAATTAGGAGCCAAGAGATGAGCGATTTAGACACTAAGTCGAATTTCTTGCCTTCTGCTCTATAATTCATAGTTCAATTCGGTCTTGGATCATATAGAAGATTCAACAGTGAACCAAGAGACGTAATATATTTATTCAACAAATACATTTATTCAGAAATCCTTCACTTTGTAAATACAATATCACTAATATATATCATATTTCAAACAAATCTTTATATAAGATTCCACAAACTCTCTAAGTCTCTTTAGTTGTATTCAACTAGTAGTATTCAACTCGGTTAAACCAACTCATGAGCAACCGTTTTCTTTAGTCAGTCGGTGATTTGTACTCCAAAGATTTTCTATCATGATGATGAAGATTCCGCAAACTCTCAAAGTCTCTTTAGTCATATTCAACTCGATTGAACCAACTTATCATGAGCAATTCGTTGTCTCTAGTCAGTCAGTGAATACTCCAGAGATTTTCCATCACGATGATGAGAGTTTTTAGGCAAGTTTCTTGGTCACCCAGGGCTTCCTTACTAAGGAAACGTAGTCGATTTTGTACCGTCCGAAGGCTACATTGCTTCATTTCTTGCTCGTGCATGTATTTCTTCCAAGTATTCATGTAGTGTAGTGTGTCGGACAACGTGAATAAAATTTATTATTGTCAAGGCGCTAACATTTGAGTGTGTGGTATGCCACTCGGTGAGTGTCAATGGCACTAATAACTCCTTCGTTCCTTTCTTTTTTGGGACTTTAGCCTCAAAGACTAGTTCTTTTGCCAATATGTTGGCCGGTAAGAATATGAATGTTTCCAGTACATATTGAAAAAACAGTGCTGATGATTTTAGTCTTTCAGAATAAATAGTCAGTGTAAGTCATCCGAATGAAATATGTAAAAATCAACATGAATTTAGTCTATTTATCTGATGTAAGATTTAATACTCACACATATCCTAATAGTTCATTTGGTAGGTGCTTTTAATCCAGTAGGAATGCGAGTTTCTGACCGCTGTGACTGTGCAAAACATGGGCTAGCTAGCTTATTGGCGAAATATAAGCTAGCTTATTGGCGAGTAACCCCTCTTATGGGTATTTTGTGCCCTGGCCTCCAGGCCTAGCTAGCTTATTGGCGAGTAACCACTTTGGGTGACCTCCTTTCCAAACTATCATATCAGCTCGGCCCATTCTTGAACAGGCAAATGCGGCCCAACCAATTGACTCCGCCCACATCCGTAATTTTTCTAATATGTTTTTTATTTTCCTTGCAGCTGGAAGGGGAATGATGAAACATTTGCCCAAGTTTGGGCTTGTTCGCAGTTGGTATAAGTTTTTTATGCTACTCATCATTTATGGAGTTAATGTAGCTGCATTCGTGGCTGGTTTGGCAAAGGCCGCAGATGATGTGGATGAGACGCATAAAGAATTTTGGGCCAATATACAGGCTTTCTTGATGACTCTGTCTTACGTACCATCAGCCGCCAATTGCCTCCACGAACCAAATGAAAAGGAAAAAGCCAGGAATGTGTTCAAGTTTTTTAGCGCGGAACCGGGGGATCGCCATGGTACCAACAAAGATAATGAAGGTGGCCACAAAAAGAACGCCCTCCACAACCCTCTGGTTGAAAACATTGCTGCACCTGCGCCGATGTTGAACATAACCTGCCCCCCTCAGGTTTGCCCCACCTTGGAGGTTGAGAGAGACGAGGTATTGCGTTGGTGAGTAATATTGGGCTACTACCAACATTGTTTCGGAGGCCGCGTGAGTAATACTGGATTACAACTCATTTGACACAATTATCTGAAGATAAATGCATTTCAACATCATATCAAATGATATCCAATTAACGTGATTTTTGGTGTGGTCAACATTCTCAACGAGCTCTAAAGAGTGAATGGTTCCGATTATTGTTGTGGGCTCATACAAATGGTCCTGACTGGACTGGACTGAAGGATAGCCAAACTGGACAAGACCTCAACCCGTGGAACTACAGAGGTGTCCATGGGAACACAGCCATGTGGTACTCTAGTAACCTCTATCACCCTATATTCATGTGGGGCCAAGGACCACGTGGTGGTAGAGACTAGCACTGTGCTCTAGGAACACTGAATAATCACTCGGTGTCCAAGATTTGACAAACTGTACCAATCAGGAAGTCACAGGAGTTATAACCTTGTTTTGGGTCAGTTTATTCTTGGGAGATGAATTGCCGTATTCGGGGAATTTATTGCGGAGATACTAATTTAGAGAGGGAGAGACTAGTTTTGCCTACAAAACAGAGAGGAGGAAAGGTTTACTCGAATTCGTCGTATTTTTTCATTTTTCGGGAAGCGAGCGAGTGGCTTATATCAATAGTTGTAGGTTCCATAAAATGGAGGAGAGATGAGATAATTGTGAGTTGGATCATTGTAGAGTCGTTCGTAATAAAAGGAGGAGAAGAGATGATATTCAGGTCATGGGAGTTTGATTTATGGTTTTGTGACACGAGAATAAGTAAGATTTATAGTTGTGAATGAATCAAGGATGAGAGAGAGAGAGAGAGAGAGAGAGAACCGTTTTTTAGTTTGTTTGATAGGGTACCACGTAGTGTGTAGTGTAAAATTTGAGTAGTCTGTATAGGAAATCATTGGTTCAAATTTCTCCTCGGCTCCTATAGATTCGAGCAGTGCACTACGGGTCCCTATTCCAGGGCGATACTATTATCACACTAGGGTGACATGTCAATTTTAGGCCCTATTCCATGGGAAAGAATTTTTCCTGAGATTGTTGGTTTCCCTTAGTACCCCAAAAAATAGGGAGCAAATAACCTCTAAAAACTATCTTCATTAGGAGACCCATTCAAACTCGATTTTGTAGATCACATTTGGGTCTCAAAATAATGATCTTAATTATTCATTTCATAAATTTCAAATTTTTTTTTGGTTAATTTTTTTTGTGGGACATTGATACTTGTAAAAACAAATAAAATGTTATTTTGAAAAATAGGTAGTTTAAGTTTAAAATCGTATTTACCGTCTAACAAAGTAGGAGTAGTTCATTTTTCCATTTATCTCCAATCAAAACTACATTTTTTCAATAATACTATTTTTCTGTGAGAAGTCTATGAACAGTGCGGTTGTGATCAATATTTTTTAGGAGCATCTCTCCCTCTCTCACTACCATGTGTATATTTAATGTGGTCACACTACTCTCTCTCTCTCTCTCTCTCTCTCTCTCTCTCTCTCTCTCTCTCTCTCTCTCTCTCTCTCTCTCTCTCTCTCAAGCTTAAAATGTTGCAATGTGTATAACTTTTACTAGGTGATTCGCGCGTGCCAGCACGCGAAGTTTTGTGCCTGTGATGTTTGTGTCTGTCATGTTATAGTAGGATTTTATTTCGAGTGGAGTAATTTGTATGAGATAGGACTAAAAAGCCTGAAAGCTGATTACATAAAAGATGGAAATTATAGAGAGCAAAAGATTACATAAGCTGAAAGTTTGAAAGTCGGTCTAGGCAGTTGTAGTTTAGAGTACAGCATAGAGCTTTTGCTGCAAATCATACGAGCACATAATACTGTTTAAACGCATAGATTGCCGAAATGTTTTGAAAACCCTAAAAATTGGGAATCCTACCTAATCGGGAAATTTTGAACTTCATTCGCTGGATCATGAGGCAATCGAAGTCGTCAGAGACATTAACAACGCCAGCCGTTGCCGTTGCCGTTGCCGTCGCCGGATGATGTAAAGTGTAAAACTAAATAGTAACGCATCGCCTATACTGCTATAATGCACAAACGAGTTATGAAACAAAGCATCTAACCACTCTACCACCTGACTTTCCAGATTCCCAAGATGTTATAGTCACCCTAGAAGTTAGGCTTGGTAAATCGCATGATCCGTTCGTTGGTGCTCTGCTTGGGCAGCAATTGTTTTGTCACCTGCATGAGTAATAATGCTTATCATTCCAATGTCAAGGGTAACATTTGCTTTACATTCCTATGTTGCTTCATATCAATAAAAACAAAATACCGAAAGGAAGAAAAGTCTTAGCATAGTAACAATTCAAAGAACCACAATGTTGGGAAAACAATAATGAAAGTGTACCACACACCCATTCATTTTGTTCTACTTGCAAGGTTATAGGCCTTTTAAAGAGGTCAACGATATCAATTCCAATTAGTCCCACATTACTTTTTTTTGATAAGTCCAAATAGTGCCAGATTACCTTAACTTGGCAAAGGGCAGTCCAACAATGCATAGGACCATCATCGGTAACTTCACCGCAATATCAATACAGTAACACAGTCATAGCATTAGATCAATTCTACCATTAGAACGTGAAAATAAAGGTTGGATAGGCAATAAGTGAGGCCATTTCACTTACTCAAATAGTACAGCAACAACCCAATCAAATGGCCATGATGGTGCAATCGATCTGTGTCATCGAAAGCTTGATTGTTGTCGGTATGCCAAATTTCTCGACGAAAAAATTGTCGACATGATAGTGTAACCATTTTGCGGATTCCTCCAGCAAGCACTGACAAATGGCTTCCTGACCAACTCAAGAAGGGTTTGCAAGAAGGCTGAACGGTGTAGCAATAAACAGGCCTAAACTGCTAAAAAGACTAAACTGTCAAAACATCTCATATTCAACCTAGATACTAATGGTACAAAAACTAATTCAGTTGCTTCTATTGCCAAAAATTACAGGGCGATAATCTGCCCTCTGGCTTCTTGTTGTTTTTGGAAGTTGGAACAACCGGAATAGGTTCCTTTAGCGGTCCTTAACGCATAACGATCCATTGGAACAAAAAAAAAAAATTAACCACACTGATCTTTTGGCTCGGGCTTCCCCGCTTCGGAATGGCACTTTACAGCCCTCAATACTGAGCGGACTTCCAGTCCATCCACGGTTTGGGTTGGGTGAAAACCTCCCGAATTTGGCATGGTGATGCTTAATACTGATGGGGCTGGGATCTTATTTCATTTAGATGACAGAAAAACAATTATTTTTAGGGCTTTAACCTGGGGTGAGATCCTCTGGTCAAAAAAAGAACAAAACCCTAACCTAGAACCACGCGCTACACTTACCCCTATGTGAGAAAGAAAAATTGCAGACTGGGAGAAAGAAAGAGTCATAGCTTACCTATCTGTGCGAACACTACTGAATCGCCGGAGACATGGAAGAGGATCCAGTCCCTGAATCGCTGTATATCCACTCTGGAGAGAGAGAGAAATCACGAAGCACGTGGGAGAAATCACAGAGAGGTCAGAGCGCGATCTCTCTCTCTCTCTCTCCTCCCTCTCTATCTCTCTCTCTCTCTCTGTGTGTCTCCTATGGTGTAAGGACCGTAATTTACAGATATTATTTAAAAGTTTTACAAATGTTAGAAATCGAGGAAAATGTGAAAATTTATCGAATTATTTGATTTGGGGTCAATGTGGGAAGGTTGTTTGTAGAGGGGTGCATGTGCAATTTGTCATTGTGTGAGTATATATGTGTGTGGGTGTGAGTGTAGGGGAGAGAATTCCCCAAAACCCTTTCTCTCTCATCTCCCGATCTCTCTCTCGACTCCCTCTCGGCTCTTTCTCACTCTCTCCTTTCTCACACAAAAATCCACCAAAAACCCATACAAATTCACCTCCATTCCACCCCTCAATCATAGTCTTGAACTTGAAATTCGTGGGTTTCGCTCGGAGGAGGAGTATTCGGTTGATTTCGAAGTTTGGAGAGCTAGAACTTGCTCAAATCGCGTGGGTTTCGATTCTTGACTTGAGGTAGGGATTTCTTACTCTCTCTACATGTTTATGAGTTGATTGTGTGCCCATATCGTGCTCTAATTGGTTGTATTCGACGTTATGCTCTCTTTTGGTTTTTCTGAAAATCATGCTCTGCGATGTAGTGGTATCCATACCATTTTTTTTAGGTATCCATACCTTGGTCTCGGGTTGCTCACTGGAGTGGTTTGGTATCCATACCAACTTTTTGAGGTATGGATACCACTGACTCAGAAAATTATTTTTGAACTTGTTGATCATCCATCGATTCTGTTGATTCCCAATCACGTCTAACACTTTCCAATCACATACTAATCACCTCTAAGCATGATTGCTCCCGTTCCAACGGTTCGTTGTTCGCCCCCACTCATTTGGCTCCCGTTATAACGAAGAAAGGTGTAAAGCTAAATGAAAATGAAACTCGTTCGTTGTCTATGCACTCTCGGGTCGTTATGCGAGTATTGTGGCATGTTTTATGAATGAAATGGACTTGACACGAACTATGCTTTATGATTCGAGACTTGAGGAATGAAAAAAAAAATCACGACTTAGAACGATACGAAGGAAGCCACGGATCCACTATAAGGTGAGATGCCGGAATGGGACGCACGGGGTCCCAAATGCCCGGAAGTGCACAAGAAAGCCACGGATCCACCGCACAGTGTGATGCCGGAAGGAATACGGGACGCACGGGGTCCCAAATGCCCGGAAAGGAAATCTAGAACACTTGATATGATGAAAACGGAGAATTTAGAGATTCCTAAGTAATGTGAATTTGAACGGTGTTGATTGTTGAGTTTTATTCTCTTGCCCTTGTTCATGTGGGGAACTTTCTTGTATCTAAGTTCTTCTCGGTGCATTGTCTATCTCATATGCATATAGTTTGAGCAAAAATTTCTCTACTGGGCTAGTGTAGCTCAACCTATTATTATTTTCAGGTATATCTCAAGGGCATTGATATGGAGTGCTTGACGTGCATATGATTTCATTCTTTTGAAAGCTGACATTGAAGAAGTTACCTTAGCATCTCGTATAATTTTACTTTTGGAAGGTGTAATTGCAACTTTACATTTGTATTTATGAAATTTCTAAACTTATCATCTTTTGTTTAACTAAGGAATTTGGGGCCGGTGTGCCATTGTTGTAAACTTTGAGTATGTTTGTACTATTGGATGGACTATGAAAAAGCTTTTGGGGTATTATGACGTATCTTGACGATGATTTTTTTTCTTTGAAAGGCTATTATTATTATGTTGAAAATCGAGAGCGTGACAACTTGGTATCAAAGCATCTAGGTTTGAATACTTGGAGACCGTGGGGAGACTTAGTCTCATGGGTTCAAAAAAAAAATCATTGCATATTTTAACAAAACCTGTGTGAGCTTGCATGACTGAAGTGTGATCATCATTGAACTAGTATTGCATTTATGTCCACATGAAACAACGAAAAGCTGACGTTTGTGTCTGAGAAAAAGAGAAGTTTGACCTTCTTGTAGTAGCTATGGTTGCGATCGTTGTTGTTGTTATCGTTACTGTTGGTAGTTTTTGGACTTAAGCCAGATGTGGTAAAGTGCCCTTTTAGATGAGATGTTAGGCCGTAAAGAATCTGAAAGATTGAGATTGTTATAGTGCTTGTGCGTTGTGCTGAGGTCAATGTGTGAAAGCTGATATCTGTTAGTATGTAATTGAAGTGCTAGACTGTTAATAAGATTTATGAGCTAAGTGTTGGATGTGCTTTATTTGAATTGCGTGGGTTACATATCAGGCTTGAATTGCGTTGATTGAATCTTATGTGATGTAAGCCGCATCGAGTGTAAGTATACGAAGAGTAATATTTCTTTTGCGTCATAAGAACTGTAGTTCGTCTGGAAAGTGAGTGGGATGTGTCATAGCTAGTAGGTGAGTTAGCGTGTGCCTTGCATGTGTTGGAGAAGGGTATGACCTCTTGTGGTACTAATTGTGGTTAGTTGTTGTTACGGTAGTTATTGAGATAGTGACTATGAGTATAGGTAAGGCGGGTTGAGCCCACATAGGGAGCTATATATATCTAAGGTTGATTTAGGAAGATGAGAGTTATAGGTAGGGTGTCTAGATACAGTGTGTGTCTTCTGGACACCCAGGCGACTACCGATGAGATCCAGTTGGAAGAGGCGCTTGATCACCGCTTCTTCTATATGGAAGTCTCGGAAAGTCAATTGGACACCAGGATTGCATATAGAGGTTAGATCTCTAGGCTTGAGGTGGATGGCTCTACATAGGAATTTCGTAAAAAAAAACAAAGGGAAGTGTTATGGGGTCGTAGTCTTTATTGTTGAGGTGAATGTCATGGTGGTGTCATTATGACAGGTGGATAGAAGGTAGTGATAGCTTTGTGTGGTTAGAAAAAGAAGAAGAAGAAGGAAGACAAGACTTGAGGTGTACTATATCGATGTGACTTGAGGCGAGTGATTGATGTCAGTGCGTGGTGAGAGACTTGTTTGAAGTGAGGGCAATAGAAATGAGGACTGTTATGAGTTGAAAGATTTGAGTATAGAGATTGTGTATGAAGTGTAATTAGGGATGTGGACTACACTAATGACAGTATGAGATATGTTGAGGTATGTCGTTGGGATGACATGTTTGTTTGAGAGGATTAAGGGATAATAGTGATAGTGACAGCAGTGAGGGTGATGGGAATGAAAGTTGTTGATATTGAGATTGAGTGAAATGGTGGTGAGTGTTCTTGAGGAATAATGATGTCGATGAGACTGTTTAGTAAAAAAAAAGGGGTTATGAAACTTGTGGTGAGCGGAACTGTCAGAAGATATTGGTATGAGAGAATTGATTCCTAGGTGATGAAGTAATTGGAATATTGGAATGTGATGAGAAGTATAGACATGCTGGTTGCACCCCCAAATCTTGTTGGTATTTGGGAAGGAGTCTGTCAATTTGTTTGTACTTGTATTGGTGTTTAAAATTTTAGTATCGAGATAATCAATAGTTGTGGAAGTTCGTTAGTGCAACTAGTGCACACATTGTGTCGGTATTTGGGTGATGAAATACCGTGTGATTGTAAGGTTGATAGAGGAATGATTAATATTGATACAGTGTATTTGTTACATGATATTTGAGATTGTGAAAATGGGAAACATGTGACTTGAGTAGACTAATTGACGAGAGTAATCGAGGTTAATGGGTGAACAGAAAATGTGAAAGGTATTATGAAGTTGAAAAGAACGAGATTACCACTGGGCTTCTAGAGCCATAAAATGAGAAGTGTTGGATACTTTGTGAGTCTATGGATACTTTGTGAGTTGGTGAGTCTGTTGGATACTGAGTGAGTCTGTTAACGCGTGGATGTGACTGGTGTCGTGTAAACTATTAAATTGTACCGTGGGTTTGTTGAAATATTTCGTGAATGAAATGTGCTGTCGTTTAGCTTTAATCTACATGTGTGATTTGTTATGTAACCTCAATGCATGAAATTTACTTTGAGTATACAAGGTAGAATAAACAGTGATGCTTATGTGGGTAGTTGCTGCGAGTGTATACCTTTCTTGAGTAGCAGCAACGATGCTTGGGGAATTTGGTTTAAGGAAAATAGTGGATTGATAATTTACCAGAACGGTTTTAATGTGTGTTGTGAAGAGTTATGTAGAAGGGACGTGTTACAATAGAAGTGAGTTTGGATTTTCGAGAATAGAAACAGGAACCGATTCAGAGTGGGCTAGGGAATGTGAAGTAGTGTTGGATTCTTAGTTGTGTTTGAATGTTAAATGGACGAAAAAGCGTTTGAGGTTTGTGCAGAGATGATATAAGAGTTGTGTGGGTAAACAGAAGTGTGAGTTAGAGATAAAGGTTAACGATTTTTTTTGTTGGGTGTGTTTCGTTGTACCAAGAGAGGTGAACCATGCCTTTAAGAGGGGGAAGTGAGTAGCGAGGTGCGTGAAATAATTTGAGATTATTAAAGGGAATGGTGCAGCTGCCTATTATTTGTGGTATTGATAGAATTGAGGAATAGCCTACATAGAAAAGAAAGAATGATGTTATGATTATGAAATTGTAGTATTGGGCCTTGTATGAGAGGCCATGTAGATCACCCGTGTGTTGAACCGAGTGAGGCGAGGCTACATTAGTAGGGCTGGATATGATCGAGTAGACCCCTGAGAATATGAAAGCAATTTGCCAACGCCTTTTGAAAGCTCAAGAAAGAACAACGGAATAAGTCAAGGTGATTCGCTAAAGATTGTTGACCGCGCAAAGTAGGCAAAAGAATTATGCCGATCGTCGTCGCCGACCATTATCATTGGAAGAAGGGGATCACATTTTTCTTAAAGTATCGCCGCGTCGGGGTTTGTCTCATTTTGGGAAAAAGGGGAAGCTTTCACCACGTTATATCGGGCCGTTCCACATCATTGAGAAGATTGGGAAAGTAGCGTATCGCTTGGCTTTGCCACCGAAGCTTTCGGGAGTGCATGACGTGTTTCACGTGTCCATGTTGAGGAAATACGAACCGGATCCGTCTCACGTCTTAGAGTGGTCCGAACTTGAGTTAGAAGCCGACGCATCTTATGGGGAAGAACCGATACGTATCCTAGATTCGCGCAATCAAGTGTTAAGGGGGAAAACGACACCGTTAGTGCGAGTCTTGTGGAGTAACCAAGGTAAAGAAGAGTCGACTTGGGAACGAGAAGATGAGGTTAGGAAGAAGTATCCGCACTTGTTTCCGGCGTAGAAACCAATGTGAGTGTCTAAGTTTAAAATTAACTTTTAAGTCATTACCGTTATTGCATAATGATTGTTGTTGTGATTTGGTCATGTTTATACAATATGTAAATTGATTGAGCATGGTTATCAAATTTCGAGGACGAAATTTCTTTAAGGAGGGAAGGGTGTAAGGACCCGTAATTTTCAGATATTATTTAAAAGTTTTACAAATGTTAGAAATTGAGGAAAATGTGAAAATTTATCGAATTATTTGATTTGGGGTCAATGTGGGAAGGTTGTTTGTAGAGGGGTGCATGTGCAATTTGTCATTGTGTGAGTATATATGTGTGTGGGTGTGAGTGTAGGGGAGAGAATTCCCCAAAACCCTTTCTCTATCATCTCCCGATCTCTCTCTCGACTCCCTCTCGGCTCTTTCTCACTCTCTCCTTTCTCACACAAAAATCCACCAAAAACCCATACAAATTCACCTCCATTCCACCCCTCAATCATAGTCTTGAACTTGAAATTCGTGGGTTTCGCTCGGAGGAGGAGTATTCGGTTGATTTCGAAGTTTGGAGAGCTAGGGCTAGCTCAAATCGTGTGGGTTTCGATTCTTGACTTGAGGTAGGGATTTCTTACTCTCTCTACATGTTTATGAGTTGATTGTGTGCCCATATCGTGCTCTAATTGGTTATATTCGACGTTATGCTCTCTTTTGGTTTTTCTGAAAATCGTGCTCTGCGATGTAGTGGTATCCATACCATTTTTTTTAGGTATCCATACCTTGGTCTCGGGTTGCTCACTGGAGTGGTTTGGTATCCATACCAACTTTTTGAGGTATGGATACCACTGACTCAGAAAATTATTTTTGAACTTGTTGATCATCCATCGATTCTGTTGATTCCCAATCACGTCTAACACTTTCCAATCACATACTAATCACCTCTAAGCATGATTGCTCCCGTTCCAATGGTTCGTTGTTCGTCCCCACTCATCTGGCTCCCGTTATAACGAAGAAAGGTGTAAAGCTAAATGAAAATGAAACTCGTTCGTTGTCTATGCACTCTCGGGTCGTTATGCGAGTATTGTGGCATGTTTTATGAATGAAATGGACTTGACACGAACTATGCTTTATGATTCGAGACTTGTGGAATGAAAAAAAAAAATTCACGACTTAGAACGATACGAAGGAAGCCACGGATCCACTATAAGGTGAGATACCGGAATGGGACGCACGGGGTCCCAAATGCCCGGAAGTGCACAAGAAAGCCACGGATCCACCGCACAGTGTGATGCCGGAAGGAATACGGGACGCACGGGGTCCCAAATGCCCGGAAAGGAAATCGAGAACACTTGATATGATGAAAACGGAGAATTTAGAGATTCCTAAGTAATGTGAATTTGAACGGTGTTGATTGTTGAGTTTTACTCTCTTGCCCTTGTTCATGTGGGGAACTTTCTTGTATCTAAGTTCTTCTCGGTGCATTGTCTATCTCATATGCATATAGTTTGAGCAAAAATTTCTCTACTGGGCTAGTGTAGCTCAACCTATTATTATTTTCAGGTATATCTCAAGGGCATTGATATGGAGTGCTTGACATGCATATGATTTCATTCTTTTGAAAGCTGACATTGAAGAAGTTACCTTAGCATCTCGTATAACTTTACTTTTGGAAGGTGTAATTGCAACTTTACATTTGTATTTATGAAATTTCTAAACTTATCATCTTTTGTTTAACTAAGGAATTTGGGGCCGGTGTGCCATTGTTGTAAACTTTGAGTATGTTTGTACTATTGGATGGACTATGAAAAAGCTTTTGGGGTATTATGACGTATCTTGACGATGATTTTTTTTTCTTTGAAAGGCTATTATTATTATGTTGAAAATCGAGGGCGTGACATCTGGTCTAATCACAGACGAAGAAAACAAAGGAGGAGGCCAGGAGACGTGGTATCATGCCATTCACATCTTCCACAACGGCTGGAAAGACAGAATTACCCTTGTACTCAAAACCAACGGTGATCCAATTGAGGGGCACAATTGGAAAAATTGAACAAAAATGGCAAGCCGCTTCAACGTTCTTAGTATTTAAAGCTTAGATTATAGTACATTTCTATTTTTATAAAATCTACATATTTGAAATCTAGCCATAGAGATCTACCTAGTGAGACCCATATTGAATTTTCTATTTTTATAAAATCTACATATTTGAAATCTAGCCATAGAGATCTACCTAGTGAGACCCATATTGAATATAAACTATGTAAAAATAGTATTTCCATTTTTCAATGGCTGTTTTATTTTAGTTGTGACTGAATTTTTTATTTGTGAATTTTTGCATTTTTCGATTGTTAATTTTTGTTGTAATGATAAGATATGTTAATTTTTGTCTAAATTAACAAAGAACAATTAATGTCACTATTAACATGCAATATTAAATTAATAATAAACAATGTAATTTCACAATTAACATGTTTCATATGGTGCAAAACAATAGGACTGTATTAGCTTATGGGACTAAAATGTCTTTAGTTAATTGTTCAGTTCCCCCAAAAATACTATATCTTTAGTTCTTCTTTCTCTTTACCCATCAACTTAAGTTATGTGCTTTCAAGATATAACCTGGTCTCTCTCGCCAGTAGCGATCCTAAGCTAAAGTCTACGTACAGTGCGACCGATTTAGACTTCTCAATCAAATTTACAAATTTTGAGTGCCACTTCTATTTTAACATATCTTTAGTTCTTCTATTCTGTACTGAGCTATTGCAGTTCCACAGAAACACATATATGAGATTGATTTTCTAGAAAATTATATTTTAATAGACTCTGTAGAAGACCTTTGTGGTATGATTGAACCATAGTGTTTCTATGTTACTTACTGTACTGATATTGCAGTTCCACTGCAACACATATATGAGATTGAAAATTATATTTTAACAGAATTTGTGGGAAACATATATGCTATGATAGAACCATAGTATTTCTGTGTTATGTAAAGTTGTATATCTTGCAGTCTCGGGTAGCAAATTCTCTACTAATAGGGTAGATTTAATAAAAAAACAGATTCATTTGAACCAAGTCGAAGTGTCCAAAATTCGAAATTGAACATGAATTGCAGAATTAAGGCAACAATATGTTAGATCACAACATAACAGCTTGTCTTAAATCTTCATTGGCCCGTTTGCGAACAAATTGAAGCCTTTAGGGTTGAATCCAATTATCCAACAGTGTTGGAAACTATAAAGTCATTGAAATTATAGTTCTGCTACCAGTCGGTCAAGATTACTCCATGTATTGTGTGGCAACAGGTCTGCATCGCTTTACTATCTAAGTATGTGTGTCGTGTCATCATTGATTGTGAAATTTGAGAAAAGGAGCAAAATGATCGACTATTACGTTTCCGTTTAGCATTAAATTATTAATAATCTACAACTATGTGTAGCTTAAATCGCCTTAAAAAAACTGTCATGCAACATTTCTGGTATATCCATGACAAATTTAGAAACAGATAGCAGGCTGCCTATATTTATGAGCCTAAACAATTAGATGCCAATAGATGAGCGATTTGGAGACTAGGTCGGATTTGTTGGCTTGGATCATATAGAAGACTTAATAGTGCACTACAAGTTTTAAGGCAATAGATGTTATACATTTGTTCAACGAATACATTTATTCAGAAATCATTCATTGGATATACAGTACGACTAATAACAAATCTCTATATAAGATTTCGCAAACTCTCAACATCTCTTTAGTAGTATTCAACTCTTGTTGAACCAATCCATGAGCCATCTGTTTTCTTTAGTCAGTCCATGATTTGTACTCCAAAGATTTTCAAGATTCCACATCCTCTGCAAGCACTTGAATTTTCTTTGTCAGCAGAAGATAGTTTGGGTACTTAACGAACTCATTGTCTGAGTCCACAAAAATTGTATCCATAAGCTTTATCCGAATTTGAAATATCTTAAAACTCTCTCCAAATTGAGCTTATGTGCAGTGCAAACTATGAAAGTTTCTTTAGTCGTGTTGATCAACTCGATTGAACTAACTCTTGGGCAATTCGTTTTCTCTAGTCAATTGGTGATTACGCCACAGATTCCCCATCATAATGATGAGAGTTTCTGGCAAGTTTCTCAGTCAATTAGGGCTTCCTTGTACTGAAGAAGCCAAGTCAGACTTGTACCATATATTGGAAGGCTGCGCTGCTTCATTTCTTGGTGCAATGCCAGAGGTTGTGGGGATGTAAAGCATGAGGGAAAGAAAAAACCATATGGTCCTTTTGTCGCCGGATGCTTCTTGCTCCATTGTAGGAACTTCTTCCCCCTCCTTCTTGAAGAAGATGTATACAATTCTACCATCCTCTCTAAAATCCGCTACCAGCTTCAAGATGCCAAACGAGTTCCAATAGCCCTCTCGGGCACAAATTTTCCTAAAGCAGAGAAACCTCTCATCATTGTCCCAATAGGTATTAAGACCTCACTCAAACTACAGAGAATGGATGGCTTTTCAAAGCATATAAAGAAAAACATCAATGGTATATGAACAACTTTAAAACACATTTCCGGACACAACTTTATCTAGAACCATTGGATGCACTTTGACCCACATACATCTATCCTTCATTGAACCGTCTGATTTCTCTCTCTCTCTAGAAGGTAACAAATAACCTAGGGTTCTTCCGCCTGGGGGGGGAGGCGCCGCCTCCTCCCTCCTCCCCCCGGGCTCTCTCTTTCCCCTCCTTTATCTCCCCCTGCTGGTTCTCCTCGTCTGTCGTTTTTCCCGTCGCTGCAATCTATCCCACCGCGCCTCATCTCTGCTCCGATCATCCCGCCGATTGTCACACTTGGTGCAATCGGTTTTGCCAAACGGCGAGGTGTGATTGTGTGGCGATGTGGGGCGTGGATCGTGTGTTTCCCGACCGTTTCACTCCTGAGTGATTCCGGCTATGCTTAACGGTGTGGGACTCACGTCTGGAGCGTGGCTTGACGGGTTCCTCTCGATCTCTGGTTTGCAGCCCTCCTCTCCGGCCGTGCTCTCTGCGTTTCTGTCCTTCCCGGTGTGTTCTGGTGGAGGGCGCGAGCATGCTTCGCCGTCTCGGCGTTGGTGGCTGCTGATGGATTGGGGTTGTGGCTGTCGTGATGTTGGATGGTGGCGTGGAGTCGGTGCTTGGCTACATCTGGGGTTGGGTGTTTGGTTCCAGGGGTCTTTGGGGCGGTGTCGGTGGCGGCGGTTTGGGGTGAGTCTGCGATGGGGTAGTTTAGGTTTGTTTCTTCTGGTGTTTTTTTTGCAGGTGTGTTTGGGTTACTTTGTGGGGGTTCCGTGGAGGTGGGAGTGGATGTTGCGGTGTTGGGAGGCTAAGCGGTGGCCCTTGGCGCGAGAGTGCATCGCCGGTGTTCGGCTTTGGTGGCTGCTGTTGGTGGTGGGGGGGCGGCGGCGGCGGTGCTTCTTAGGTGGAGGTGGTGTTAGGTTTTAGGTTTCAGGCTTTGGGCTGGCCCCTTGGTTTTGGGCCGGTTTGTTTGGGCTCGGTGGCCCACTGTGGTCCTGCAGGTTTAGATCTCGCCAGGCGAAGGTGCTAATACATTTCTACTCCTGCTGGGCAATGGTTGGGTTTAGGGTTAGGTTGTGGTGTTTGGGCTGTATTGTATTGATCTGGGCTTTTAGGCCTATTTTAGGTGTGGGCTTGTCCCATTGGGTGTATCCTGATTTAGGTTCAGCCTGTTGGACCTATTTCAGTTCCTCCGTGTGGTTTGGAGAAGAGGGTCTTGGATGGTCAGGCCGGTGTATCCAAGTTCCTATTATCTCTGTAACTTCGTGTTTAAGAGTTAATGAAATTATTTTTTGCTGATCAAAAAAAAAGTATCCAACGTTTCCGAACGCGCCCGTACAGTTGTGTTTTGGGATTGTGTTCCTAGACTTTTTAAAAGAAAAAAACAGCAATGATACATGCTCAACTTTAAAATACAATTCCCGTCGGATGCATCATCATTTTTCGGGATGATGAAAAATTCCGGACACAACAGTTGCTAGACTTTTTGAAAGAAAAATCACTGTTAAAGGGCTCATACCCCAAATTTGTAATCAACATTTCCATACGACAATAGTATGGAACATATATATTTTTAGAAAAATCAAAATACAAAATCCTACTATACGACAATAGTATTTACAGAGCAAATACCATACAAAGAACAATGAATATAATGAAGAAGATTGATTAATCACCCATTGATGCTAGAAGCAATACATACTTAAACACTGGTACCAAATATTACTAGATTTGGCTATAGAACATAAGAGAGATACTAGTTTTGCCTAAAAAACAGAGAGGAAGAAAGATTTACTCGAATTTGTCGTAGTTTTTGTTTTCCAGGAAGTGAGTGAGTCGATTACTGATGAAATATGTCGTGATCTAGCTCCAACGACAAGAATTTATTCTAATTTCAAGCACAATTAATGGATGGGGGAGGAGAGTCGACATTCCTGTAATCAATCATTAATTGTAGGTTCCATAAAATGGAGAAGAGATGAGATTCGTAAGATGGATCATTGTAGATTCGTAATAAAAGGAGGAGGAGAGACGATATTCAGGTCATGGGAGTTTGATTTACACAAAATGCTACGCGCACAAGAATAGGTACTATTTGTAGTTGAGAGAGAGAGTGAGAGAACCATTTTTCAATTTGTTTGATAGGGTACCATGTAGTGTAGTGCGCAATTTGAGGCCGTCCATCTCGAAAACCATTGGTTCAATTTTCTCCTTGCAACAGGTCCCTGTTCCGAAGCTATACCGTTATCACGCCATGGTGACATGTCAATTTAGGCCCAATTCCATAGGAAAGGAATTTTTTCTGTGGGAATTGGTTTCTCTCATTATTCGAAAAAATAGGGAGCAAATGAACTCTAAACACTATCTTCGTTTGAAGACCCTTTGAAAATCGATTTTGTAGATCATCTCAGGGTCTAAATTTTTTTTATCTTAATTGTTCTTTCGTAAATTTAAAAATTACTTTGGTAAAAAAATATATTATGGGACATTGATACATGTAAAATCAAATTAAGTGTTATATTGAAGATCAGGTTAAGTTTAATTCATATTTACTGAAAGTAGTTTTTTTTTTCCATTTATCTTCAGTCAAAACTACTTTTTTACAAGAATAGTATTTTCTCTGTGCGAAATTTATGAATGGTGCGGTTGTGATCCACACCTTTTAGGCATAATTCCGGGCGGTCCAATTTTTTAAGTTTATACCAATAATTCCATGTCTTACAAGTTCCTCCTCCAAATAAGTCTCACACGCATCTCTCCCTCTCTCACTACCATGTGTGCATTTATTGCCTTCTCTCTCTCTCTCTCTCTCTCCTTTTTATTTTAAAGCTTAAAATGTTGCAATGTTTATAACTTTTATTGTTTCATGTCTATCTATTTTTAAATCTATATATTTGAAATTTAGCTATAGACATCTACCTAAGGAGACCAATATTGAATATAAACTATGTCAAAATAGAATTTTTATTTTTCATTGTTTGCTATGTTTTAGGTTTCACTGAATTTTTTGCTGTGAGTGTTTGCATTTTTCAACAGTTAATTTTTTACGTACAAATGTTTAATTTTTGTTGTAGTGATAATAAATATTAATTTTTGTCTAAGTTCACAAATAACAATTGAAGTCACTATTAATAGTATTTAATTAATAATAAATAATGTAATTATAATTAACCTATTAATTTAAAATATTAAAAGCGTTAAAAATTAACAGTCTAAATTCACAATTAAAGTATTAAATTAACAATTCACAGTATTAAATTAACAATTAATAGTCAGTCCCTTCATTCCATTTTCATTGTCCATTATTCTATTTGTCTCTTTTATGTCTTTTGTCTATATCTTTTAGTATGGATCTTGAAAAATATGCAATATAGGTCTTGTTTAATAGATCTCGATTAGTTTTATAATACAAAGTTTTTAAAATTATAAAAAATATTATAGATTGAAAGATATATAAGCAATTAAAAAATAATACGCAATTCAAAAATGGACCATAAAAATAGGATGGAGGAGGTATATTCACAATTAACAATTCATAGCCTTAAATTACCAATTAATGGTCTAAATTAGTAATTAATAGTGTTCATTTCATAATTAATAGTTTAAAATTAACAAGTAATTATCTAAATTTACAATTTATGCTGAAAATTCTAAATTTACAGTGTTAGACTAACAATTCACAATGTAAATTAACAATTTCTAGCCTTAACTTGTATAATAAAAGTTATAGCATTTTAAAGTTTATAGTGCAGAAAATATATAAAATAAAAAAAGAGCTTACACTGAAATAATTATTTTGTTTCCGCACAAAAATTCACATAGAGTATTAGGTTTGTTTGATATATCTCATCAAGTAGGTTTCAAATAATTTTTTGGGTGTTGGCTCTTCCATTTTTGAAGAAGTGAAATTAAATGGAGAGAGAGAGAGAGAGAGAGAGAGAGAGAGAGAGAGAGAGAGAGAGAGAGAGAGAGAGAGAGAGAGAGTGCGCACGTGGACTTCATGGGAAAATACTTGTGCTCATGGAGCTGATGGGGGAAAGAACCACATATTTTTAGAACTCTATGGCAAACTCACATTTGGAGGGATTTTGAGAGATGGAAGTATGGAGGTGAGTTCCTTCCAAAAAAAGTATTGGGTGGTCATGTTTGGGCCTCACTCTAAGCCCACAACAAAAATTCACAATCGTTCACTTTTAAACTCCACATTAAATATTGTTTCTTTAGCTTTATATAACTTTGAATAATTCGCATCTATTTCTCTTAAATGGATGACATATTTCATTTTGAACTTACAATGTTCATAAGACTATTGTTGCTGGTAAAATGTTATTAACTTGTTGAGTTTTGGTTTATTTATGTATTATGCACTATGGACAAAGGTAGACCCACAGTGAGACACATGGGGTCGTGTGCCCCTACTGACACTAGAATGTTTTTTCCCAACTGCCGTTATATCAAAAATAGTATGTAGCTCAAAACCAATTCCCTCCCTCCCTCCCTCTCTCTCTCTCTCTCTCTCTCTCTCTCTCTCTCTACATGTCGCCTTGGCTGATAACGGTATCACCCCGAAATAGGGACCTGTAGGAGCAAAGGAGAAATATGACCCAATGGTTTTCGAGACGGACGGCTCGAGTTGTCTCTCTCTCTCTCTCTCTCTCTCTCTCTCTCTCTCTCTCTCTCTCTCTCTCTCTCTCTCTCTCTCTCTCCACATGTCGCCTTGGCTGATAACGGTATCACCCCGAAATAGGGACCTGTAGGAGCAAAGGAGAAATATGACCCAATGGTTTTCGAGACGGACGGCTCGAGTTGTGCAGTACACTACATGATATATACGATTGATTACATGAATCTCGACTCTCCTCCTCCGTCCATTGTGCTTGAAATTAGTATATATTGTTGTCGTTGGAGCTAGATCGTGATATATTTCATCAGTAATCGACTCGCCCGCTTCCCAAATACCAAACATACGACGAATTCGAGTAAACCTTTTTCCTCTGTTTTGTGGGCAAAAGTAGTCTCTCTTTTGTTCTATAGCCAAATCTAGTATTTGGTACTGGTGTTTAAGTATTTTGTGCATCTAGCTAGCATCAATGGGCGACTAATCTTCTACATCATATTCCTTGTTCTCTGTAAGGCTTTTGCTCCTTAAATAGTAAGGTTTTGTATTTTGATTTTCCTGAAAATATGTTTTAATTTGAAAGAAACGGAGAGACTGGCAATGTAGATTAAAAATCTGGGGCATGAGCGTTTTAATGATGATGCAAATATGTTAGCTCATTGTCGTGAATTAACAGTGATTTTTCTTTCAAAAATAGCAATTGTGTCCAGAATTTTTCATCATCCTGAAACATGAAGATGCATCCAATGGGAATTGTGTTCTAAAGTTGTGCATGTATCATTGCTGTTTTTCTTTCAAAAAGTCTAGGAACACAACTTCGGATAGAACGTGTTTGGAACCGTCAGATACTTCGATGAGTGCAACCAACGGTTCCGGAAAAAGTTGTGTACAGAAATGTATTTTAAAATTGTGCATATATGGTGGATGTTTTTCTTTATATGCTTTGGAAAGCCATTCTCGGTAGTTCAAGTCGAGGTCTTAATACCTATTGGGACAATGATTGAAGGTTTCTCTGCTTCAGGAAAATTTGTGCCCGAGAGGGCAATAGGAACTCATTTAGCATCTTGATGCTGGTAGCGGGTTTTAGAAAGGATGGTGGAATTATACATCGTCTTCATGAAGGAGGGGAAAGATGTTCCGACAACGAAGAAAGAAGCATCCGGCGACGAAATGACCATATGGTTTTTTCTTTCCATCATGCTTTACATACCACAACCTCTAGCATCGCACCAAGAAATGAAGCAGCGCAGCCTTCTAACGGCACAAATTCAACCAGTAGTTGTATTGTATCCCAGAAATTCAAATTGGATTCGCAATGAAAGGAGCCTTCCGCAAGGCCATCGATAATGTCAAACAAGATTACGAGCGGGTAACCCAAAAGCTCGGCCTAGAGTTCTCATTCAGTTGGGTGACGTTCACCCTGGCCGTGATTGTACTCTGTTTGGAGGTCTCAACGTACGTGGAGTCCCTTCCACACTGGCTAGTACGAATCTCACCCGGGAACAGAAGGTACCATATATGTCAAGAAGCGCAAGACTTTATTGTACGCGATGCATGGATTTCTCATCCTCACGTGGATCGTCCAATTAACCCTGCCGCAAGTGCAAGGAAGCTGGAGATGTCGAGCAGCGAAAAGACGGTCATGCAGCAGGAGGAGCGCAGCAAAAGGAAGGTTCTGCAGCAGCTGAAGGAGGCCCTTCTGAAGCAGCAGGAGGAGAAGTTTGAAGTGAGCGTAGCGCGGAAATGAACATGCCGAAAATCGATCCTCGAATTTGTGTGTCACAACGAATTGCTCATGAGTTGGTTCAATCGAGTTGAATACAACTAAAGAGACTTTAAGAGTCTGCAGGATCTTCATCATCAAAAACATGACTTCTATTTCACCTGGTTAAGGAAAGTTGAGGTTTTAAGTCAGTGGCTGCGGACTTACCAAGCACCTTAGCTTATACGAGAAGAGTACGAGGCTATGTTACATGGACTCGGGTGCGAGTATCGGGTGTGGGTGCAAGTCCAAGCGTCGGACCTTCCTAAACTTAAATCTTAGGATACATGGATATGTGTCCCCAACTTGGGTACGGGTACGGGGACACGTCCTGAACTCTTGTTTGTATTATATATTGCATAATTTTCTCAGATTATGTACCGTAAACTATGTTTACAATTGTATTTAAACAAGAAATGGTTAAGAAAATTATGTTTTTGCTATTTCCCTATTTCCTGTCTATGTGAAATACTCGAATTCTCGCTTTTCTAGCTAATATAATATTCCTTTTCTGTAAGTATCTTAACAAGTAAAGGATCCGAGTGTCCAAAAGGATACGGGTGTCGGACACATCGACACGGGTACTTGAGCCAAAATGAAAGATCCATGTAACATAGGTACGAGGAACAAGCTAGTCTCCCACTCGGAGAGTCTTTAGTTGTAGTAATAACTGGAAATTGGATTGGCGTTGTACATTTCCTTGTACTTTTTATTTGATTCATGTCAGCCAGATGCTTAAAAGTCAACTGAAATTCGACTGATGACGTCTAATTATACTCCATTCTTTATATGGTGTTCGCTTAATTTGTAAATGTTGTCGCTAGCTCTCATATGTCGTACATATTTTAGATACCACAAAATCAAAAATAGCATGAACTATATATGATTCAAATAGTATTATTACACATATTTGAGAAAAGAAGGAGAGAAAATTAGAAAAGTGGAGAGCAACACAACACAAGTGATCTGCAGCTGGATTATTCTCAGAAGATTTGGGTTTTGGGGGCGGTGTCTTGATTATTCTAAGAAGAATCAGGTTAGGTTTTGGGTTTTATTGGGTTGAGTTTTATGGTATAATCTGGGCATTTTAGGCTCACAGATATGATGTTTTGGGCTTTGTCCCTTAAGGTGTGTTTAAGCTTTCATTGACTGTATTTTCCAAACTTTGGTTGGAATCCCCTCCCCCTTCCCCTTTTAATAAAATGTTACTTTTGTTTGGAAAAAAAAAAAACATACAAATGAAAACTATAGGTATCTCAAAAGATTAAATTCTCCACATGACAAGCTCTCCTCTCGCCTGCCATTGGAGATTTCTCACCCCTTGTTCAAAAGTTTGAGCTAAATACCACGCAGGTTCAGGGCCGGCCCTGGGCTAAAGCCCGAGGTGCGGTCGCTTTAGGCCCAAAAATTTAAGCAAAAATTAGGGCCTCATTTTCCCTAGAAGATATGTACATATATTATATACCTTTTGCTTCTCATGTACACACAATATCAGTCGTTGGTCTGGTGGTACACGCTTGTACTCTAGTTCTAGGTGACCCATGTTCGATACCCAGGAAGGCTACTTTTTTGGCCTTATTTGTTCTGTCTCATTTTGCCATTTGATTTTCTGCCTTTATTTTTTGGAGTGGAACTAGTATAGATAAAATATAACTTTTGCACCACTTGTATAAAAAATTAGGTAGTTTTAGTGGTAGTGGATAACGTTCATAAAAGCACACCATAAATATTTGGATAGGTTTTTATTTTATTTTATTTCTTTTCATTTTTTTAATCATATTTTTAATATTAACTGAATGAATAAATCACTATTGATAATAAATAAACCAAAATAATTCAACAAAAACTGATAAAAAAAGGTTAAGAATAAATAACTTTGTATTGCTAAAACAAGTCTTCTTACGAGAGTAAAGTTAATTACATGATTAGTTAGAAGAAAAAAATCCGTAGCATGAGCAGTGCTTCATTATGCTTGATTCATTTTTTATGGTATAATTTTTTAATATTATTTTTAGTTAAATTATAGAACTTAAAATACCATGTATAATCCTTCATCTTGTATTAGCCCCCTATCTTGATTTTTTTTTCTCATCATAAATCTAGGGCCTCAATTTTTATTTCGCTTTAGGCCTCACAAATGTCAGGGCCGGCCCTGCGCAGGTTGGCCATTGATTGCGTTCTTAGCACTTGTCGACGATGAAGAGAGAGAGAGAGAGAGCGCGCGCAATTGTGCTTGCTTTAAGTCCAAAGGAATCATGTGAACGGATAGAGAAATAAATTTACCGTCTATTTCGACCAATGGTGTAAGAGCTATCTTGTGCCACTCTTTGCCGCTTCCCTTTCAATTCATTCCACTAGAATGCAACAATCAAATATAAACAGATCTTGTGGTGGCTTCAGTTACTGGGCTTGGTAACCTTGCTAAGCCACTGTGAACCGAGGTCCCGTGGGGATCTAGTCCACGACTTGGTACAAGCTGTGGAAGATCCCGGTACGCTATTCGGTGGAGCGGTCGGGGTGAAGACCTCGGTGACGGCTCCGTTGGGGTCCAGCAGCACGGAGCGTATCTGTCCCGAAGCTCCCGAAGACGCTAATGGAAGTAGTCATTCCAGAGGAGACCCATTCGGATTGTGCAGTAAGCGTAATCATTGGGATCTGACATGGTCATGTGCTCCGTAACCGTCTTATCCCTTTCTTTATATATGACGTCACCCAAGGCGGTTACCCGAGCGTATTCTCCATGCGCTAACTTGGAGGCCAAGCAAACCTAGGTCTATAAATACAGAGGGATACTCACCTAGAGAGATATGTCATTCTACCCTAACCCTAGACCAATACACTTCTCCCTAGATCTGACTTGATCGTCGAAGGGTCACTGGGCAACCACAGCGCCTAGTGACTTGTTGCAGGTCCGAAGGAAGAAGCACGGAGCTGCGGAGGAAGGAATCTGATCCGAACCACGGTCAAGATCCCGTCAAATCGAACCCCTACAGATCTTGTAAATTGGCAAGGCGCTGAATAGCTTCTCACCAAGAGGGCATGCAAACTCATCAGATTCGGACACCAGCAGATGCCCAATGCAGTGATTGAAGAGATGACAAATTACCCAGTCACTCTGCAGGCAGAGCTTTCAATTTTATTCTTGTGGCGTAGCCCTCGTGGGTTATTTTGTGGTGCTTCTATATGTGATATGTTGTGAGTATTGCCAGCTGGTTACATAGGCTGATTGTTCCAGGAGTAGAAATATATTCATCATAATGCACAGTGCAAGCATTGAATTAATGGAATAATATTTTGGTGACAAATTTCGAGGACGAACTTTCGAAGGAGGGAATATTGTAATACCCGGCCGTTCCAAATATGGCCAATAGTTATTATAATATATCCCTTAATATGTAAATTTAAGGATAGAGCGATAAATTATGTGGTCTTTTTTTTCTTTTTTTTTTGGTACACGGGAAAAACAAAAAACAACTAGAATCTCTCAAAAGCAACACCTCGCATATCCGCTTCTAATAACGGAATGATGTCATCTAGTGGGATGACATGTGACACCATCTTGTCTTTCTGATTCACTCCAATGTTGGCTAATCTGTTTGCCACCTGATTTCCCTCCCGGAAGATGGGATTACCAAAGGTAAAAGGTAAGAAGAAAACGAAGTCTATAAACGGTGTGGTTGTAATCAATATTTTTTGGAATAATTCCGAGCCGGTCCTATTCTTTAAGTTTATGGCTGGGAGGATCCTCCCGCAATAATTCCATGTCTAACTAGCTCGATCTTATGGGCTCACAACAATACTAATCAAAATAGAACATCATGTAACGTGGATCTCGACATGTAGATATCTATGTACGTAAAAGATCAACTTGCTCTAACATCGATGGCTGCATAAGCCAAATGGATTTGTGCTAACAAAACTAGACGGACAAAAAATGATTTGGAATTTAAACTGTTATATTTTCTTGAACAACAAATTTGTTTTGTTCATGCAACTATTGATGTCTACACCAGGCTGAATTTTTATATGGATGGAATACTATGTGAGCTCTTCAAAATGACTGATTCTGATTATTTTAGAGGGCCAAGGACCCACGAAAACCATATCAAATATAAAAAATTGGTCTAGGGTCCACTATAGCATGTTTCTAACCCACTAGGTCCACTGATCAAGTTTCTAACCCACTAAGTCCACTAATATGTATTTGGTAAGGCATAAAGTCCATTGCATTTAAAAAGGAAAATAGTGCCTGACAGATTTACCCTTTCATTCAAATCCCATCCGTTTAGCCCATTATCCTCCATTATCCCTTATAAGTTTGAAATCACGCAAAATTCTCGGGAAATAACAGTTACGTTGGATCAGTTTCGTATCTAACGTTATTGTACTTATATAACGTTATATAACATTGTATATTCTGCTTTGTAGAGTTACATCTTGATCTCAACTGCTTTGTTGAATTTTTTTTGAGTTTCGCTGCACAAAAACTCTCGTATAACATTATATTTTTCATTTTATTGAATTGGTCCGCGCAGCGGCCTCAATGACTTGCTTCTAGTAACAATAATACACACACAAAAAACGTAATACATGTGACAAAAAATAATCATATAACCTTATAACGTTATGAATAAGATTTTGTCCTTTCTAACTCTAAAAAAAGAAAAAGAGGAGATCTCGTAACTTCTTTCCATTATATTTTCACTTTATTGAATTGGTCCGCGCAGCGGCCTCAATGACTTGCTTCTAGTAACAATAATACACACAAAAAAATGTTATACATGAGATTTTGTCCTTTCTAACTCTATAAAAATAAAAAGAGGAGATCTCGTAACTTCTTTCCCTTCGTCGCCGTCGCCTTCTTCACAGTCGACTTCACAGGTAACTTAATACTCTTCACCCCTTGAACAACTGCACAAATAACAGCCTTTAACAAAATTAGTATATAACCAACATTGATATAACCATATATACTATCAATCGAATCCCTAACTTAATTCAACCATACCATACCGGATCAAAGATTGATATAACCACATATACTCGCAATCAAAACCCTATCTTAACTAAACCAATACGTAACCGATTAGAGTTTGATATAACCATCTATACTCGCAATCGAAACCCTAACTTAATCTAGCCAAACCATTCATATAACCATATATACGAGGAGAAACATACGTAGTGTATCAATAGCAACGTAGGATCACACACAATTTACATTCGCAAACTACAACAAAATTCGAATATAACCAACCTTTATATAACCATATATACAAGCAATCAAATCCATAACTTAATTCAACCATACCCTAACGGATCAAAGATTGATATAAGCACATATACTCATAATCAAAACTCTATCTTAACTTAACCAATACCTAACTGATCAGAGTTTGATATAACCATATCTACTCGCAATCAAAACCCTAACTTAACTTAGACAAACCATTAATATAACCATATATACGATGGAAAACACAAACTGCTCAGAGCAGGGTCTGTGTACGAAACCCTCAATCACAGGGGCAAATAACTTAGGGATATAACCTTATATAACCCTCAATGACTTGCTTCTCCTTGAATTTCTTCTAAAAAAGAAAGCTCTAAACCAAACTATATAACCTAGTTGAGATTTGTGAGTAATCCACATGGCGTGTGAGTGCATGAAACATGTAACTGCAGAGAGTAGATACAATGTAACTATTATGCATTGGGTATCAACTATGTTACATGGATCCTCCTAATTGTATAAAGCACCCGTGTCGTAGACATTACTTTCAGATAAGGGTGTGGGGCTTATGTCTGACACATTTTGTTGGGACAGTGAATACACCTAGAAAGTGTACTTATGAATTTGAATTTACCACAAACTATGCCTGCAACTCCTATATCATACATCTCCTATATCATACATGAAATGAAATGCCCTATGGCACTTGGAAAATACTATTTATCTGGGAAAATAAATGAAACTTCTCTTTGGAACTGATTGGTGCTTGCAAATTGTACAACAGACTTGATGGTGGTCTTTCTGGGAAAAGCAGTGCCATTGTTTCAGCTTCTAGTTTATCTGTTCGCCTTTGTGTTTATTCTTGTCAAAGAACTGAGATGTGGGAAAGTAGCTTGCTTTATGCTATTTTACTTTTCTCACTTACGTCAATGCTTATACGCTTACTCTTCAAAAAGATGCAAGATTGACCATTCATCTTTTTCTTTTTTCCCTTCCTAATTTGGCTCAATCAGCCATCTACCGTGGCAAATAAAAAGAAGAATATATTTTCATAGAACTAATCTTCAATTGGTTATTTGCCTAGATATCCATATTCATTTTGTTTGGCAGATCGACATTAATCTTTCTTAGGTCAATCTCATTCTATCTGATATGGATGGGATTTTGTATTGAATTTTGAACTTCTTTGGGACTCTTCGCAAACTATAACAAAATTCGAATATAACTGATAAGTAGGATAAAATCTGGTATGGCCAGCTTAGTAAAAGGTCCGGACCTGGGGAGTAGGTATCAGCCTCGCCCAAGCTCCCCAGGAGAGCAATACCTACAGCAAGGTAAGAGGGCGCCAGCTACGCCTAAAGGGTAGAGCTGGAGCTAGGTCTGAGGACCAGCTATGACACGAAGCTGGTCCAGACCCACCGAGTATATCAAGCGACTAACCCAAATCCTACGGGATAAGGGAGAAGAACCAGTAAGATAAGCACATCATGCTTATCCTAATCACCAATAAACATCGGATAAGGATTCCATGCTAAAGCAGGGTGCTCGTGGAGTTCCAGCTAAGGCAGGACTCCACTCACCCCACCGAAGCGATCCAGATATCCCCGGAATGCAGTCTTACTAGGACTCAACCTCCCATCAAATGCTTATAAAAGTGACGGTAGAACTCCAATAAAGGTACGCTCTACTCACAACCGAGAATCTCAATTCTCCTACCACATAGCAAGTTCAATACTGACTTAGGCATCGGAGGGTGGTTGGCACGCCACCATACCGGTGACTTTTGCTTTAGATTTGTTTTGCAGGATCAGGTCTGTGCCGGATTCAAAACTGCTTCATCAGCTGGAGCCGTCTGTGGGAAACGACTTTTTCCTTACGGTGAACAGTTTTGTATGGTAGAGACTCGATCAAACAAGACGACGATGGCTTCAGACCCCCCGCAACCGGGCGTCGACGCCGCCGCCAAGACCGCCGCTGCAGCCAAAACTGCCAAGGCAGCCGAAACGGCCAAGGCCGCAAAAGCTGCCAAAGCCGCCCTAGCCGCCGATAAAGCCGCCAAGGCGGCGGAAGGAGCCAAGGCCGCCGCAGCACTTAGAAGTGGGGGTGATCAGATGACCCCCGAGGCATTTGCCCAAATGTAGGAGCAAATAAAGACGTTAACCCAAGAGCTGCAAACTGCGATGCAGGAAAACGCGGACTTGCGAAGGCAAATCTCCGAACCAAGCATCTTAAATTCACGACACAATCGACAAGACGAAGAGGATGACGAAGAAAAAGGCGAATCCAGCGAAAAGGAAAGCCAAAATCGAAGGAAGGGTGGTAAGCCACCCATGGAAAGGACCTCCTATGACCTAGAAGCTTTGAACAAGATGCAAGATCAGATTGACGGGTTAATGAAACATGTTAAAGCGCAAACTCCCGTCACGGTGGAAGAGTTGGTAAAAAACACGGATTCACCCTTCACACCTGACGTCATGGGGCTGCCACTTCCCAGGAAATTTAAGATGCCCCATCTAGAAACATTCAATGGTTCCACGGACCCATTGGATCATCTAGAGACATATAAATCCTTAATGCATTTACAAGCAGTACCAGACGAGGTGATGTGTCGGGCATTCCCTGTCACCCTTAAAGGAAGTGCTCGAGCATGGTTTAATAAACTCCCACCAGGAAGTATCAGTAGTTTCAAAAAGCTTAGCACAAGCTTCGTAAGCTACTTCATCGCTGGTCAACGCTATGGCAAACCAGCTACACATCTATTGACGGTGAAACAAGGAAGATGGGAATCCTTGAGAGAGTATACCACCAGATTCAACAAGGAGGTAGTCCAGATTGACGAAGCTGATGACAGCGTGAGCATAACAGCGTATATCGCTGGACTGTATTCAGGACAGTTTTTATACCTCTTATCACAAGAGCCACCCAAAACTTTGGCAGAACTTATGCTCAGAGCACAGAAACATATGAATGCAGAGGAGGCCGTTTACGCAAGACGCACACGTGATAGCTTTGATCCCCAAGCAGGGCCGTCATAGATCGGTGAATTTCCTCCTCCCGACAGGAAGAGGAGAGAACCCACTCGCAAAACCGGAGGGGAACCAAAGAGCAAGAAAGTAGACTCAAGATCTTCCCCGAAACGTGGAGGGGCAGGAGGACCACCTCAAGGCCGGTACAAGCAGTTCACACCGCTCATAGCTACGGCAGAGCAGATCCTTAGCAACCTACAGGATGACCCAGACCTCAAGTGGCCTGGAAAGTTGAGGACTGATCCCAACAGAAGAGCTAAGGACAAATACTGCAGATTCCACAAAGACCACAGTCACAATACCGACGATTGTATCGATTTAAAGCAGCAAATCGAAGACCTGATGATGAGCACCCAATATTGTAGATAATTGGTGCGACTAGTCCCGTTCTATCTTGCTTTTTCTTATGTTTATTTAGCTTTTATAGCGTTATTGCACGTAAGGTGTGTTTTCATGTGTTTCAGGTAAAACGTGCGAATAAGGCGTAGTTTGACGCCATGAACAGCTCAAGTGCTTCCAAGTACCCGAAGACCCTGTCGGCCCCTTAAAATCTGTCTAAGTATGGAAAAATGACTTTCTGAAAAAGTATCGATTCTCGAGATTAAAAATGGCGGTAATTGATCCTTGAATTTTTCTAAGAGTAACTACAAAGTTGCAAGGTTTTATTTGAAGAGCAAGGTCATGTTTTGAGTCTTTTCATCTTGAGAAAAATGTGCAGTTTTCCATTTTACACTAAAAGTGGGGGGGTTGGCATTTTGATTTAATTGGAATCTTGAAATTCTGGTAATGCCATTGTTTCCAAATGGGGGGTACTTTCTTATTTTCATTAAATAAAATTAAAGTAAAGAAAAGGTAAAAGAAAGGTTTAAAATGTAGTCTTTACTTAAATTTAGAGAATGAAAATAAGTGCTGAGGAGCTGGAAGTTGCTGGGAGCTGCCTGCTGAAGCTGGTTTGAAGATCTGGAGATAAGCTCCTGGTATCGATACAGCCTAAATCTGTATCGATACCAATTAGCTGGAAGTTTTGAAGGAAGGTATCGATACCATTGCCTTTGGTATCGATACCTGTTGTCTCCTGTAGATATTTTGTTGCTTTTTGGACTTTCCATTTATGGAATACTTGCCACTTTTGGCAAGTTCAGGGATATTTTGTGGAGAGGAATGGCTGAGTTGTATAAATACCCATCTCTCTCCCCCTTAGTCATAATCTACTTTTATGCTCTAGGTTAGTTTCCTTTCTAGTCTTTTTTCTCCATTGTTGTTCTTAGTTCAAGCTTCAATACTTGTAAGTTTAATTCCTAGTTTGATGTTTTCTTGTTTATTAATGTTATAGCTACTTGTTGGATCCTTCTATAAATCAAGTTTATTTCCGTTTCTTTCGGTTAATTATGTTTTCGTTTCCTAGCATGCTTTACTCTTGCTTAATGGTTGAGTAGTCTTCTAGGCTTGGTCATGGGGTGATCTCTCTCCCATGGCTTAGTTGTTTTAGTGGTTTTTCTATAACTTGATCATGATTTTAGTAAGGGAAAGGCTTGATCTCTAATTTTTGACCAAACCAAAGGGGCTAATACCTTCATTGATCATGTGTTGGCCGGGGCTAATACCTTCGTCTTACATATGAGGCTAGGAGCTTTTAACGCTACCGGCGTTTGATTTAAGTGATTCCAAATGAGATTAAGTCATTTCTGAGCTAATGCCATGGTTATGCTCGACATTTAGCGTTGAGTGCTCCAAGCTAAGTTTGTCTATGCCTTGGCATGGAGTTGTCAGAAAGAAACGACTGAATTAGCTAAGTCATCGGGCGGTTTGAGCCCCTAAACCATGCCGCCTGTTTTTACCAAGTACAAACCGTTTTTCTAGTCATTTCACTTTCGTTTTCCATTCTCTAAAGCAAAACCGACAGTTGGCTGTCTTAAACGCCGAAAACCTTACAAAATTCCTACAATCCAATTAAGCTATCTCTGAATCCCTGTGGTACGATCCCGGTCTTACCGGTTTATTGCTACCGACGATCAAGCCCTACGCTTGGGGTTTCCGACCTTATTCCGAAGGCAGAGGTTCATACGGGTTAAGCATTTGGCGCCGTTGCCGGAGATTTCTTATTTTAGCTTATTTGGAGGTTCGACAAACCATTGTAAGTATCCCGCTTTATTTTGTTTTGTGCAACTTATACATAGTCTAGCGGATACCTCTAACCGATCTTCATATCAAATTTGAGGTGTAACGAAGCTAGAGTACGTATCAATTGCCTTTTCTTTTTTTTGTCTATATAACGTGGTGGTGGCATAACCCCACGGAACTGTTTTGAGAGAGGTGGCGGCATAGCCCCTCTAGCCTGTTTAATTTATGTCTTATCTATCTAGTTTGAATGGAGGAGGAATATGGGAAATTTTTCCCCATGCGTATGCACGAAATTCAAACCTTTAACGAAGTAGATGATGAGCCATTTTATGCATGTTGGGAAAGATATAAAGGTTTGTTTTATGGAGTCCCACATCATGTCTATGACGATTTTCAACAAGCTTACTATTTTTATGAAGGACTTTCTCGAAAGAGTAAATACTTCGTAGACGTGATGTGCAATGGAGATTTTTTGGACAAAACGCCTGCTGAAGCATTGTATTACTTTGCTCATTTGGCTAAAGCTTCGCAAACTGGGGTTTATTTTTATACTGTTGAAAATGCAAGTGAGCGGCGTATCTTTCTTGACAATTCTGATTTGGATTCCGAAAACTCCTCAGCGTTTGGAGGGAATGATGAGTCCTCCCCTCCCATTGAGTCCTTACCTCTATGTGAGGATCCGTTGGAAAAACATCTCATAGTTGAAGAGATGAACGTGGATGAGACCGACAGTTGGTCTCCTATTTGTGAGGAACCGGCTCTTGTGGTGAGCACGATAGATCAAGTGTCCTTTCATTGTGGTATCTACCCATTGGGGAAATTACTCACTGTTAAGGAAATGGACGAGGAGGTGGATTATTTGTACTCTTTGTTAGGAGAGAGACCAAAAGATTAAGACCAACTGTTGGTCTCCTACTTGTGCGAAGCAAGACTTCGTTGGAGTCGAATTCATTGAGGAACCTTTTATGGACTCCTTGTGGGAAGAGCAAGATAATGCATATGAGACCAAGAGTAGGTCACCTACTCTTGAGAATTCAAATCTTGTTGGCGTAGAACAAATTGATTTTCTAGGTGTTGATAATTTTAATATGGTTTACCATCTATTTTTACAGAAACTCATCACCAACTTGAAGGTTAATCTGGTTTGGCATATACGTTTAGAGGAGCGTAAATTTTTTGAACGAATTCGGCAAATGCTTTCCTCTAAATATCTTTTCTTGTGGAATGGCCGAGTTCAATTTTTGGCAAAGCGCGCAGTGTGGCGTGCTTTGTTCATTTTATTAGTTCTTATTTGCATGATAAATGTTCAGAGCCCGCGGTTGGCTGAACGTACATAAACTCTTTCTTTCCCTCCCTCCCTCCCTCTCTCTTTTCTTTTTCTCTTTTGATGGTCTGGTATAGCCACCCGTTCCTTACTTGGGAAATGGGAAGAAAAGTATGACTCGTTCAATCGCGTGAAGAGTTAGTTGGAAGGTACGTTTCCTCCCTCTCTTGTATTTCATTTCTATTGTCTTCATGCTATGAGGACATAGCATCGTTTAAGTTGAGGGGAGGGTTATATATGCTATATATATGTTTTTGAGACTTGTCTCATTTTTCTGATTTTGGTTAAATTTTCAAACTTTTTTGTGCAATCCTCCCTTGTTAGTAGTAATTTCATATGCTAGATACTTTTAATATGCTCAATTGTATCAATGTGGCAAGAGTCATGTATCCCGTCGAATTCGGTTGTGTGTTTTAATCTATGTCATTTGCATATACATGAATTTTGATGAACAAGTTGAGCCTAAAAGTTGAGTCAAGTAGTGTGCATCGCTAGAGTGGAGATTCACTTTTGAAGCATCCCATGCTTCTTGCTTTCATTTCTCGCATTTGCGTAAATAATATCTTTTGTTCATGCTTGAGTAGTGTATATATCTTTCATGCATCTTGTTGGAGTTGCTAGCATACTTAGGAAATGATTCAAGGCATTTTTGCTTGATTAAACCACATAAGAGTCACCTCGTTCTTATTTTGAACCATAGTCCGAGTCTCTTCCATTGTTCAAACCTAGGTAACCGGATGTTTGGAGGGTTGCGTGAAAATGTTTCTCAATGTTTCAAGATGGTTTGGGGGTGGTGTGAATATGATAGAAGTGGTTGGGATGTAAAAAGGTGAAGAATTGGTATATGATTCCCTATCTCTCCTCTCCCACTACGAAAGCTTAAGCCCCAAATTTTCATCTCCCTCTCCAAAGCCTTCAAACTTGGACCCTCAATCTCTCTCAATACAAATCTCATCTCAAATGACCATATTCCTCAAAGAAAATCAAAGAAATGCTATAAAGAGCAAAAGCATATTCGAAAGAGGGTTGTATACTATGATGAGAGGATTGGTGTGATCTCCGGGCTAACATACATTCCGGATGAGAAAGAGTCCGATGGAAAGGGGGAGCTCGATGCTCAATACCAAGAGGACCCGGATGAGGATGTCGATTAGGTGTGGTGGAGTCGGTGGTAGTAGTTTTTCTTTATTCTTCGTAACTTTATTTGGTGTTTGGCCGATATGTGGCCATGCCTTGGGTAGGTTAGGGTCGGTAGTGGCCAAGGGGTAGTTGATCCGAGCTAGTATATGGCCACTACATTTTTGTAGTCCCTTTCTCTTTGTATCCAGGTCGTTGTAAGCTAATAAAGTCCTCCGTTGATCTTTAGTACGCTAATTAACTCCGTTTGATGCAAAGTTGATATTTATTGCTTCTTGAGTATGATTTGTCCTTTGTTGTGCATACTTGTGAATAATTAGCTTTCCTTTCGTTCTAAGCGCTCTTTTTATAGCGTGCATAGCTTTTTGTCTCTGGCTATTGCATTTACTCGCTAGCGCTTGTCATGGGATGTATTTGTATCTTAATGTGCGTAAAGTCGAATAAGAGCGTATCCTTGTGAGTTTTGGAGTTGAAACTCGTTGTGGTGCATGCATGCTTGGCTACTCTTATTTGGCATAGTTTGTTAATCCTAGTTCATGGCATGTTTGTGACTAGATTGCATGTGACTTAGTTTGAAGGGGTGTTTTGGACTCTTGCCAAGTTGTAGTTTTTGAGCATAGTTTTTGTATCTTGAATTTCGGGAAGGTTGCATAGCTTATGTTTTGGTTTAGTTTGCTAGGGACTAGCAAAGTTCAAGTTGGGGGGTGTGATGAGCACCCAATATTGTAGATAATTGGTGCGACTAGTCCCGTTCTATCTTGCTTTTTCTTATGTTTATTTAGCTTTTATAGCGTTATTGCACGTAAGGTGTGTTTTTATGTGTTTCAGGTAAAACGTGCGAATAAGGCGTAGTTTGACGCCATGAACAGCTCAAGTGCTTCCAAGTACCCTGTCGGCCCCTTAAAATCTGTCTAAGTATGGAAAAATGACTTTCTGAAAAAGTATCGATTCTCGAGATTAAAAATGGCGGTAATTGATCCTTGAATTTTTCTAAGAGTAACTACAAAGTTGCAAGGTTTTATTTGAAGAGCAAGGTCATGTTTTGAGTCTTTTCATCTTGAGAAAAATGTGCAGTTTTCCATTTTACACTAAAAGTGGGGGGGGGTTGGCATTTTGATTTAATTGGAATCTTGAAATTCTGGTAATGCCATTGTTTCCAAATGGGGGGTACTTTCTTATTTTCATTAAATAAAATTAAAGTAAAGAAAAGGTAAAAGAAAGGTTTAAAATGTAGTCTTTACTTAAATTTAGAGAATGAAAATAAGTGCTGAGGAGCTGGAAGTTGCTGGGAGCTGCCTGCTGAAGCTGAGGCCAGGATGCAGGGATAACACTGTGGTATCGATACGAGCATTTTGGCTGTATCGATACCAGTTGGATACAGAGCTTTTGGGAATTCCCCGTAGAGAACTGGTATCGATACGGGCTTTTTAGCCGTATCGATACGGCTTCTTTTCTGCAGATTTTTTTGCTGCTTTTTGGACTTTCCATTTATGGAATACTTGCCACTTTTGGCAAGTTCAGGGATATTTTGTGGAGAGGAATGGCTGAGTTGTATAAATACCCATCTCTCTCCCCCTTAGTCATAATCTACTTTTATGCTCTAGGTTAGTTTCCTTTCTAGTCTTTTTTCTCCATTGTTGTTCTTAGTTCAAGCTTCAATACTTGTAAGTTTAATTCCTAGTTTGATGTTTTCTTGTTTATTAATGTTATAGCTACTTGTTGGATCCTTCTATAAATCAAGTTTATTTCCGTTTCTTTCGGTTAATTATGTTTTCGTTTCCTAGCATGCTTTACTCTTGCTTAATGGTTGAGTAGTCTTCTAGGCTTGGTCATGGGGTGATCTCTCTCCCATGGCTTAGTTGTTTTAGTGGTTTTTCTATAACTTGATCATGATTTTAGTAAGGGAAAGGCTTGATCTCTAATTTTTGACCAAACCAAAGGGGCTAATACCTTCATTGATCATGTGTTGGCCGGGGCTAATACCTTCGTCTTACATATGAGGCTAGGAGCTTTTAACGCTACCGGCGTTTGATTTAAGTGATTCCAAATGAGATTAAGTCATTTCTGAGCTAATGCCATGGTTATGCTCGACTTTTAGCGTTGAGTGCTCCAAGCTAAGTTTGTCTATGCCTTGGCATGGAGTTGTTAGAAAGAAACGACTGAATTAGCTAAGTCATCGGGCGGTTTGAGCCCCTAAACCATGCCGCCTGTTTTTACCAAGCACAAACCGTTTTTCTAGTCATTTCACTTTCGTTTTCCATTCTCTAAAGCAAAACCGACAGTTGGCTGTCTTAAACGCCGAAAACCTTACAAAATTCCTACAATCCAATTAAGCTATCTCTGAATCCCTGTGGTACGATCCCGGTCTTACCGGTTTATTGCTACCGACGATCAAGCCCTACGCTTGGGGTTTCCGACCTTATTCCGAAGGCAGAGGTTCATACGGGTTAAGCACCTGATTCAGAGAGGGAGGCTTCAACGTTTTGTAACAAAGAAGCACCAAAAACCACCCAGAAGGGAAGATGCCAGCAAAGAAGGCAGAAATACCACAGCATCCCGATCAGGTCACATTAGAGAGATCAAGGTCATCCACGGAGGATTTGCGGGAGGTGGCGAATCTAGCAACGCTAGAAAAGTGCACCTCAGAAAACTAAGAACGGAGGAATACTTGGAGGTCAACACGGTTGGCCGTCCGAACAAGTTCCAGAAAAAGGAGGAAATACCCATTATTTTCTCAAAAGAAGACATCAAGGGCGTTCAGGTTCCTCACGATGACCCACTGGTTATCACCATTGTCATAGCAAATTACCTTACACGTAGGGTACTGATTGACAGTGGGAGCTCAGCTGACATCCTCTACCTCCACGCGTATGACCAACTGAAAGTAGGGCGAGAAATGCTAAGGCCCATGACGTCTCCACTAGTCAGATTTGCAGGTACGCCCGTTTATCCAGCTGGACAAATAGCCCTACCTATCACCATGGGAGAAGAAGGAAGTCAAATCACACGCATGGTGGATTTCATAGTGGTTGACTGCCCTTTAGCATACAATGCAATACTAGGGAGAACAACTTTGAATAAAATTGGAGCGATAATCTCCACACATCATTTGATGATAAAATTCCCAACACCAGAAGGAGTGGCTAGCGTTAGAGGAGATCAGAAGGCAGCACGGGAATGTTATGTCACCTCACTGAGGGGGGCGAACATAACCATGAACGTAGAAAGTCTGGATACTCGAGATGAGGAAAAGCTCCAACACGGAGAACCAGTAGAGGAACTAGTGGAGGAGCTCCTGGAGCCAGGAAAACCTGGGAAAACGGTAAGGATCGGAACAGGGTTGAGCTCAGTAGCAAGAACGGAACTGTTGCAATTCCTGAGGAAAAACAGAGACGTCTTTGCATGGTCCCACGAAGACATACCCGAGATTGACCCAAGGGTCGTATCTCACAAGCTCAACGTGGATCCCACCATTCGACCTGTCAAGCAGAAGAAGAGAATTTTCGCTCCAGACCGAAACGAGGCTGTGGCCAAAGAAGTTGAGGAGCTCGTACAAGCAAAATCCATCCGCGAAGTTCTCTACCCAGACTGGCTAGCCAACGTAGTTATGGTGAAAAAGGCCAATGGCAAGTGGAGAATGTGTGTAGACTTTACGGATCTCAATAAAGCGTGCCCAAAAGACAGCTTCCCTCTGCCTAGGATTGACTCCTTGGTGGATTCTACAGCTGGGCACGAGCTCCTCACCTTCATGGACGCGTTCTCAGGATATAACCAAATCCAGATGCATGAACAAGACCAAGAGAAGACTTCATTCATCACCGATCGAGGGCTATATTGCTACAAAGTGATGCCCTTTGGTCTCAAGAACGCAGGGGCAACGTACCAAAGGCTGGTCAACAAGATGTTCAAGCAACAGATTGGGCGCAACGTAGAGGTCTATGTGGATGACATGCTGGTCAAAAGTGCCAAGGCATGGGACCACATAGCAGATTTGGAAGAGACTTTCCATGTCCTTAGAAGATATAAGATGAAGCTCAACTCAACAAAATGTGCTTTCGGAATCTCCTCAGGGAAATTCTTGGGTTTTATGGTCTCTCAAAGAGGAATCGAAGCAAACCCCGAGAAGATTCAGGTCATACTTACCATGAAGTCACCCCAGAACATTAAGGAGGTCCAGAAACTAACCGGACGAGTTGCAGCCTTAAGCAGATTCATCTCCCGGGCAACCGACAAGTGCCAGACATTCTTTAAAGTCTTGAGAAAGGCCTTCAAGTGGACCTCTACGGAAGAAACAGCTTTTGACCAGCTAAAGGAATACTTGACATCTCCGCCCTTGCTCAGCAGGACCCAAGAAGGAGAGATCCTATTTCTATACCTTGCTGTCTCCCCCCACGCTGTCAGCGCAGTCTTACTAAGGGAGGAGCAGGGAACACAACTTCCGGTGTACTACATTAGCAGGGCCTTGCAAGGAGCAGAGCTGAGATACCCCAGAGCTGAAAAAATGGCTTTCGCCATGGTAATAGCTGCTAGAAGGTTGCGACCATATTTCCAAGCTCATTCAATCAAGGTACTAACAGATCAGCCACTCCGAAGGATTCTCCATTGCCCAGAAACTTCAGGCCGCCTAATTCAATGGTCGATAGAGCTTGGTGAGTTTGACATAGAATACAAACCCCGTATCGCCGTCAAAGCTCAGGTGCTTGCAGATTTCCTTGCGGAATATACGTATCCAGAACCAGAGGAGCTCCCCAAGGAAGAACCTAAACCGTGGATCCTACAGGTTGATGGATCAACAACCAGAGAAGCAAGCGGAGCTGGGTTAGTGCTAACCTCCCCAAAGGGGCAACGCCTAAGCTACGCGCTTAGGTTTGAATTCAAAGCAACTAACAACGAGGCCGAATACGAAGCCCTCGTGGTTGGATTGGATCTAGCTAAGGCCGTCGGTGCTAACCATGTGTTGGCAAAAAGTGATTCACAATTAGTAGTAGGACAAGTCTTGGGAGAATATGCTGTGAAGGAAGAAATAATGCAGAAGTACTTGGATAAAGTAAAAGCCCAAATTGCGAAGCTACAAAGCTTCAGCATTGTCCGAATCCCAAGGGAGGAGAACATCGAAGCTGACTACTTGTCAAAGCTGGCCACGGCCAAGGAGGGTGCTATCCCACCAAACGCATCGATACGATACTTGGAGTTACCTAGCATCTTTGCCATGGATGTACAGGTACAAGCTATCGACTACAGCAACTCATGGACAAGCCCCATTGCTGACTACATAGTGAATGGAACACTACCAAATGACAATGTCAAAGCTAGGCAACTGAAAATTAGAGCTGCGAAGTACCTGATGATAGGAGACGTGCTCTACAGAAGGAGCTTCTCACTACCATACCTTAGGTGCTTAATCCCACCAGAGTCTATAAGGGCTATGGAAGAAGTTCACCAAGGAATATGTGGGGATCACCAAGGTGGCCGCATGCTATCCTACAAACTCCTTAGGCTAGGATATTACTGGCCAAGTATGCAGAAGGACTACAAATCCATGGTCCAAAAATGTGAGAAGTGCCAGCGCTTTGCAAATATCATCCATGGGCCACCCACTGTCTTAACCCCTATGAGAGGACCCTGGCCGTTTGCCCAGTGGGGAGTAGACCTAATTGGCCCACTTCCAATGGCAGCAGGCCAGGTCCAGCATGCCATTGTAGCTGTCGATTACTTTACGAAGTGGGTCGAAGCCAAGGCACTGGCCACAATCACAGCAGAGGTTGCAATCGACTTCTTGTGGAAATTCATTATAAGCCGTTTTGGATTGCCACGGGTGATAGTCACAGATCGAGGAAAGCAGTTCGACAACGCCCAGCTCAAAGAGTATTGTGTTTCCAAGGGAATACATGTACACTACGCCTCTAAGGCTCACCCAAAGGCAAACGGCCAGGTGGAAGTTACGAATTGGACAATCAAGAAAGGAATCAAGAAAAGGCTTCGAGAGGCCAAGGGAGCTTGGCCAGACGAGCTCTACAATGTACTATGAGCATATCGCACAACACCCCGAACAGCCACTGGAGAAACCCCATATTCTCTTGCATTTGGGGCTGAAGTAGTAGTCCCAATTGAAGTCAAACTCCTCAACTACAGGACTGCAAGCCCAGACCCCCAGGATAACCAAGAAGCTCTCAGGGCAGAGTTAGACCTCCTGGAAGAAGCAAGGGAAACATCCATGGCCAAGCTGGCCCTTTACCAACAGAGAATGGTTAAATACCACGACGCACAGGTTAGGCCAAGGGATTTTCGAGCTGGTGATCTGGTCCTGAGAAAAGTTGATCCTACGGGGAAGAAAGTGGGCAAACTAGGCCTAAACTGGGAAGGACCCTACCAGGTTCTGCACCATATCAAAGCTGGTGCATATAGACTCGCAACCCTAAGGGGAAAAGAGCTACCAAACTCATGGAATGCAGAACATCTGAAGAAGTATTACAAGTAGGTACTTGCAGCCCGAATTTGTTTCAGTTTTAGGAAGTTTATTTCTGTTTTTAGGAAACTCTTTGTGTTCAATAAAACTTTAGCAAACCAGTTGTTTTAGTTAGAACCATGTGTTCTTTTCGTTTACCAGCCCAAGTGGCCAATAAAATTCCTCACGAGGGATATCGTTTCAAATTTCCATTAAACGTGATTTAATTTTCTCGTAAGCATGAAATAAGAGAGACGACAAAAAGATAAAATTATCAAAAAATTTATTAATAATCCACACCCCAAGGGATGTGGACAGCTTTTACATAAAAACTTTGTGGACCAACCCACAAAGTTGCAACCTAATCACTACCTCCCTACCTCGGAGGAGAAGGAACTGGTGGCGCCGGTTGCCCTCGGAAAGCCTCCAACTGGTCCCAATTGGCTATCAGCACCATGCGGACTGTCTTCTCCATGACAGAAATAGAATCCGCCATGGTCTCCATCTTTAAAGTCAGCCCGGTAATGGCTACCTTCAGGTTCTGCAGCTCCTGGCACAGTTCGGTGATACGATCATTACTTGCCATTAGCGATTCAAAGTCGATTTTGGAATGGGGAGTAATCCCTTACAATCCACTGATATTTATAGCCAAATCGAGCAGTTCATTAACCGCTTGCTGAACCAATCAGCACGATCGAAATCAAACTTGCAATTAAAACCGCAACCTCAACCGCTTGGGATAATGGGAAGTTACACACCCCATTACCTCGAGCAGTTGAAACGATAGCTAAACAATTAAATGCAGGCGGCTTGAACTCTGCAGCTTAATCTTTCATGACATGGGGAGTTATGATTTTCTAAAGGAAATAATCATTCGACCTAAGGGATACCCAGCAGAGTAACAAAGTAAGTGCATTAAATAACAGCTTAGAAAAATTTTCGAAGCTCAAACGACGTAGCACAGCTATGCATTGATATAACAGCTTAGAAATATTTTCGAAGCTCAAACGACGTAGCACAGCTACGCATTGAGATAACAGCTTAGAAATATTTACGAAGCTCAAACGACGTAGCACAGCTACGCATTGAGATAACAGCTTAGAAAAAAATTTGAAGCTTAAAAGACGTAGCACAGCTATGCATTAATAGCCACGCGTTATTTAATAAAGCAACTCACCCAAAAAAACCTAAGGGTAAACTTAAATAAGTGCCTTAATTGCTTGGACGCAAGCATTTAACCCACTTAGGGGAGTAAGAGACGTAGTGTAACTGCACTGCGACAAGTAAAGAAGGGAAAAGCTCCCAATTTAGACATTACATGTCTATCTAAATCAAACAAAAAGCTCAGAATAAAATTCTAGCTATGCAAATCGGTACAGCAAAAGGCATACCGCTTGCAAAAAAATACTAGCACTTAGCACAGCAATAACAAGGACAGGAACTGGCAAAATCAAAATGTCTATGTAAAGACTATTGGAAAATGCCACACCATAAGATGAAAGTATCTTTTATATTTTCAACCGAGTACCTGCACCTGTCATAACAAGCCTATAGGAGGCCCCAAGATATGATCTTTTAAAGATCATCCTCATCAATCATCAAAGAAAGTATTCAGGCCAAACCTAAGGCCACTCCCAAAAAACACCAGCCAAAAGTACGAAAGTATTTAAAAGTGTGTTACAGACCCAAACCAAATGAAATTAAAGTTTCAAAGAGTCATTCAAAAGCTCGGGGTGGAACTGTTAATAGCCTGCCCATCACCAGATGATGAGCCAGGAGGTGTTACCGCCAGAATTGGAGTTTCAAGAGGGAGAGAGACTTTTTCCAGAGTGTGGAGAAGGGATGCAATCGAAGAGCTCGGGATAGATGTATCTTTGGATACCACTTCGTCGCCTTCCTCTCCTCCCTTCTGTCCCCCGTCAAGGCATGAGGGCCCTTCTTCATCATCAACCTCAAACTTGGAGAAATCCAAGTTTGGGAAAGCCAAGGCTGCCTGGCTCCTCATAGCTTCAAACCCATCAAAATATTGTTGGGTAACATCTTGACGGTACTCAGGGGACTGAAGGAAGAGTTCAATGGCGTTTCTACGGGCATTCTTTACCTTCTCCAACATCCCCAAACTTGTGGTCTTACACTTTTCCATTTCCTTATCCCAATCAAGGATTTTCAGTTCCAAGCTTCGAGCAGTCGCCACAGCAGTATCTCTCTCCTCCTCCAAACCTCTCTTTGACTTCAGGGCATTGTCCCTCTCAGTTGTTAACTTCCGAAGCTTTGCAGTCATGGCAACACTTTGCTTGGGAAGCTTAATGTTGGTCTCATAAAGTGTAGCCATTTGTTTCCCCAAACCAAGGCTTTAGGAAACCAGAAAGCAGCCACGAGCCGTAGCCTGCAAAAAAAGAAGACAGAATTAAGTAAAGAAACACTTGGAAAAGCTAGCTGACAAAAAAGTAAAAGAATAGAAAAGCCCACCATGGCCAGCTCAACCAACATAAGCTCCCCCACAGCTTGGAGAGACATATTCGCCATTGAATCCTTGTCAGCTGCACAGAGCAACCCAGAAGCACGCTCCAAGGCTTCTTGGAAATTCGCCAAAGTGGAAGGACCAGCAACAGCTTTCATTTTCTTGGAAGCAGGGGTACCCTCCACGGCCGTACCCTTTGCCTTCCTCTTTGAAATTTCAGCACCATCCACCTCAAGCAGCTCAACCACTAAGTCAAGAGAAGGATCTCTTGAGAAGTCAGCATCCAAGAAACTCTCAACATTTAGCTCCTTCTGGAGACGTGAGTTCTTCCTTTTTGGAGCCCCACCTCCAGGCGACTGTTTCACCCTCTCAGCCTTTAGTTGAGCCAGCAAACTCTTGTCCATTTTTGGTGCCATCCCTGTATCTTCTTCTTCTTCCTCTGAAAAGGAATCAAGAGAGAATAATAAGAAAAGTCAGCAGGCAATTTAAATGCCTAAACAGAAACTGGGAATACCTCTCAAAAGAGCTAAAGCCTCACTAGATGTTTCAGGACCCAGCAGGTAGGTGGCCAAAGATTCCGGAGTCACAAGCAAACCCCAGCTATGAATCTCGTAGCTCCGGGCTAACTTTAGTTCTGCTTCTATAGCCGGGGTCGAACGATACGAGGCACGAACTGCATAAAAGCATAAAACAGAGACCTTTAAAAAATAAAGAAGTGCTAAAGCAAGGTTCAAGAAAATAAAAGAAAGCCATAGCTTACAACTGGCAATGGGCTCCCCCCATCTAGAGGGAGCATGCTGCGTATAGGACCCAATTTCCAAGTCCGAAACCTCCCATCCGTCTCCACCAACAAAGAAAAACTTATCCTTCCAGTTTCTATGGACGTTGGGAAGATCAGTGACCAATTCTCCTCCGCCAGGTCTTTTGGTAAAGTAATACCATCCCACACCCCCAGGAGCCTCCTTTACTTGGAACTGGTTTAGAAAGGGCCCCTTCGTCAACGGCGTAAGACCATCCGACATGGCTCCCCAAAGAGCAGCACAGCCGATCAGTAAACGCCAAGAGTTGGGAACAATCTGGCCAGGAGCCAAACCCAGGAAACTCAACACTTCCCTAACCACGGTAGGGAAGGGCAAACGAAGTCCCCCTTCTAAAGCCCCGACGTAAACACACGTCTCGTTCTCAACAACAGAACAGGCTCGCTCAGACCCTGAGGGTTTTCTGAGAGTTACGGAGGATGGAATCGAAAATCTAACCCTAACAACGGCTAACTCTTCGTTCGTAATCGTCGAAGGAATCAAAGAAGCTGAAAAATTTGGAACCCTACTGGAACCCTTCGACGACGAAGGAGGTGAAGAGGGCTTGACACTACCAAAATGACCCACATGTAAAGAGGCCCTACCTACATTGCTACGACGCAATGGGACCTCTTCATCAACCGACGACTCTTCCACTTGAAGAATCGAGGAGAAATCGAGGGCATCCCCCGACATTGGTCTTACAATAGATGATCGTGGGCGTAAAGGAGCCAATAGACTAAAAAGATCTCGGAAGACCCTGTTTTGGAGAACAACAGAGTATGGGGCAAAATCCTCTATAACAGCAGGACTAGGGTTAGAAGAGGCAAAATAGGCTAGTCTAGCATAAACAAACCTCCCTAGAACAGCCCGCCCTGGGCTCGGATTTTCTGTACCAAGAAAAGGGGAATCTAACATGAAAAGAAGACAAGAACAGCAAGGAAGAAAGAACGTACCTACGGGAGACGGGCTCTAGAAAAGACGATGAAGGAAGAGCGAAGAAGAAGGGTTTCGTGCAGAAAAATTGCCTGGGATGATCCGAATACAGACTGCAGAAATCTTGATCAGAGCTTTGAACCAGCTTAAGCATCACAGCGCCAATCCCGATAAACGCTCCTAGATCCTCGTCGTCCACCTCTAAACACCAGGATAGCAAGGATATCGACACCTGTCCCACGATGCAACATGCATTTAAAACCTCAAAGGGAGAGAAAAGCGGCAACCGCCATTCGGGTCTGAACTATGTTTCTAACCTCCAGCTGAGAGCTGGAGCTTGGAAACAGGGGAGTACCTGATAAGTAGGATAAAATCTGGTATGGCCAGCTTAGTAAAAGGTACGGACCTGGGGAGTAGGTATCAGCCTCGCCCATGCTCCCCAGGAGAGCAATACCTACAGCAAGGTAAGAGGGCGCCAGCTACGCCTAAAGGGTAGAGCTGGAGCTAGGTCTGAGGACCAGCTATGACACGAAGCTGGTCCAGACCCACCGAGTATATCAAGCGACTAACCCAAATCCTACGGGATAAGGGAGAAGAACCAGTAAGATAAGCACATCATGCTTATCCTAATCACCAATAAACATCGGATAAGGATTCCATGCTAAAGCAGGGTGCTCGTGAAGTTCCAGCTAAGGCAGGACTCCACTCACCCCACCGAAGCGATCCAGATATCCCCGGAATGCAGTCCTACTAGGACTCAACCTCCCATCAAATGCCTATAAAAGTGACGGTAGAACTCTAATAAAGGTACGCTCTACTCACAACCGAGAATCTCAATTCTCCTACCACATAGCAAGTTCAATACTGACTTAGGCATCGGAGGGTGGTTGGCACGCCAACATACCGGTGACTTTTGCTTCAGCTTTGTTTTGCAGGATCAGGTCTGTGCCGGATTCAAAACTGCTTCATCAATAACCAACCTTTATATAACCATATATACAAGCAATCAAATCCACTACTTAATTCAACCATACCCTAATGGATCAATGATTGATATAAGCACATATACTCACAATCAAAACTCTATCTTAACTTAACCAATACCTAACCGATCAGAGTTTGATATAACCATATCTACTCGCAATCAAAACCCTAACTTAACTTAGACAAACCATTTATATAACCATATATACGATGGAAAACACAAACTGCTCAGAGCAGGGTCTGTGTACGAAACCCTCAATCACAAGGGCAAATAACTTAGGGATATAACCTTATATACTTGCAATCAAAACCCTAAATAACTTAGCCAAACCATTCATATAACCATATATACGGAGAGAAACATACCTAGTGTATTGATTGCGACGTAGGATATGACGGCGATGGAGAAACGAAGGCGAAGAATGGCAACTAGCGCCACGGCGACGGCGTTCGACTGAAACAGGGGCGAATCAAAGGCGACTAGGGCGACGGAGATGAACGTTGGTGAACGGGTGCGACCGTTGGTACAGTTGGTGAACGAACGCGATTGACGCCGATGACGAAGAAGGTCGACGACGAAGAAGACGAAGAAGGGCCGACGACGACGAAGAAGGCCGACGATGAAGAAAGGCCGACGACGAGATCGTCTGAAGACGACGAAGAAGGGCCGATGACGAGATCATCGTCTCCGTTTTTTTCCTCTCAATCTGGTTTGCTTTGGAAACGGGGGGAGGGGGGAGGGGTTTTATAATGGGGACTGAATTTTTCAAATAGAGATTTTTTGAAATGACTAAAAAAACGGGGCAAAACAGTTTTGAAAAGCAGGGGTATATTAGACTAACCGGGGTTATTATATCTTTACTAATAGGATAGTGGACTTAGGGGGTTATAGAATTTAGAAGTGGACTTATGGGGTTTGGAAAGTGGTATAGTGGACTTATGAAAAATTCTCTCTATTAAATATGGCCTAGGATGGGAGCTTTGTCCAAAGATTGATATATACTACTCCTACCTTGTTTCCGAATACAAGATGATAAGTATTGATAACTACAAGATGGTAAAGAACTTACAAATTCATGGATCATGCATGTGTTATGTTTACAACCTAAGAACTGCTATATATGTAGACACCAAGGGGTTTTCCCAGTGGTAAAGGCGAATGACTGACTTTGGGAGAACTCTCCTTGGTCAGGGGTTTGATTTCTCATCGAGTGAGTACAGAGTACCCTGATAGTAAGTGGGGGGGCCATGACTGTTGTGGCTGCGCTAGTTCCCCCGAGGTTTGGATTGCGCAGTCGAGTCCAATTGTGGCTTGACTGGAGGGTTGTTCCTCGGTTATTTAATAAAAAAAACAAGAAGAAGAAGAAGAAGCTATATGCATGTCAATTTATAAATTGAGATAATTCTGGGCCGGTCTTAATATTGGATTTGATATCCCACCAAGTCCTATGAGGTAAAAGTGCAATGCCCACTAAGTCCTATGGGTATGATTTTACTTATTTATCCCACTTTAAATAGCAACAAATGAACACACCCCATCATTTAGGGTTTTAAATGAATGCGGCCTCTCTCTCTCTCTCCCTCCTCCAGTCACCATCGCCACCACCGGCTACTCATCCGCTAGTCTCGGCCCCGCCATCGGCCACTCCTCTGCCAGCCACTCCTCCGCCGATATCATCTCGTTCCTGTCTCGATCGTACATCTCGAACGCATCGCCGATCTCCTTGTTGTTGTTGTTGTTGCTCTCGCCTCCACCGTTGCGGGCCGCAAAGTCGGTGAACTCCTCGAGGCCGATCACGTCGTCGCCGTCCTCCTCCAATATCAGCTCGTTCCTTCCTGTTGATCTCTCCTCCGCCGCCGCGGGCTGCAAAGTTAACAGTGTTAATCATAAATTTAGACATAAGTTAACACTATTAATCATAAATTTAAACAGAATTTAGCACTGTTAATTGTAAATTTAAACAGAATTTAACACTGTTAATCATAAATTTAGACATAAGTTAACACTATCAATCGTAAAATTAGACAGAATTTAACACTGTTAATTGTGGTGGTGGCGATGGTAGCATGGTGGTGGTGATAGTGGAGGCATGGCGGTGGGGGTAGTCATTGTGGTGGCGATGGTGGTGGCCGGCAGCGCCGTTGTGGTGGTGGTGGTGGTAGTGAGGTGGCAGCGGTGGTGGTGGTGGCGACTGGTTCGTCTCATCGATGTCCCTCTCCAATTGCCTTTTTTTTTTTTGCAAGGGGTATTTTTATCAACAAAATAATGAAAAGGATCTACTGGGCTATAAGCTCTTTGAGCAAGATCTAGTGGGTTATTCTTCACCCATACAGGATCGGCCAGGAAGTTCCCCTTTAAATACCATGTAAAAAGAACTAATCCCAAGCGGCCGTGATTACGGGTCAAAAGAACCCCCAAAAAAAAATGCACAACGTTACGTGCTAGAAATGGACATGTTTTTGAGGGATTCATCTTTTAAAATTGTCACGACTTTCCAATAGGAATTCTTTACATTTCGCTAAAGGGTAATGATTTTCACTCTCTCTTTTTTTTTATATAAATACACTCATTTTATAGTCTTTTAGTACCAAAATTACACATAAAAATTTCACAAAAATACAAAAAAAGGGAGTGCTTTCATCAGAAAAGGAAATGTGAAAAAAAAAATTCCCTTCACTAAAACAAAATAATATTTGACTTTTCTAGACGGAGCTTCGGCAACAACTTGTAACAATTGAATATTGTCTCTAACGTCGTCATGTTTGTTAACGATTTCTCATCGATGTCTCTCTCCAATTGCCTTTTTTTTTTTTGCAAGGGGTATTTTTATCAACAAAATAATGAAAAGGATCTACTGGGCTATAAGCTCTTTGAGCAGGATCTAGTGGGTTATTCTTCACCCAAATAGGACCGGCCAGGAAGTTCCCCTTTAAATACCATGTAAAAAGAACTAATCCCAAGCGGCCGTGATTACGGGTCAAAAGAACCCCCAAAAAAAAATGCACAACGTTACGTGCTAGAAATGGACATGTTTTTGAGGGATTCATCTTTTAAAATTGTCACGACTTTCAAATAGGAATTCTTTACATTTCGCTAAAGGGTAATGATTTTCACTCTCTCTTTTTTTTTTTAAATACACTCATTTTATTGACTTTTAGTACAAAAATTACACATAAAAATTTCACAAAAATACAAAAAAAAAGGGAGTGCTTTCATCAGAAAATGAAATTTGAAAAAATAAATTCCCTTTGCTAAAACAAAATAATATTTCACTTTTCTAGACGGAGCTTCAGCAACAACTTGTAACAATTGAATATTGTCTCTAACGTCGTCATGTTTGTTAACGAGTGCTCATCGATGTCTCTCTCCAATTGCCTTTTTTTTTTTTGCAAGGGGTATTTTTATCAACAAAATAATGAAAAGGATCTACTGGGCTATAAGCTCTTTGAGCAGGATCTAGTGGGTTATTCTTCGCCCAGACAGGACCGGCCAGGAAGTTCCCCTTTAAATACCATGTAAAAAGAACTAATCCCAAGCGGCCGTGATTACGGGTCAAAAGAACCCCCAAAAAAAATGCACAACGTTACGTGCTAGAAATGGACATGTTTTTGAGGGATTCATCTTTTAAAATTGTCACGACTTTCCAATAGGAATTCTTTACATTTCGCTAAAGGGTAATGATTTTCACTCTCTCTCTTTTTTTTAAATACACTCATTTTATTGTCTTTTAGTACAAAAATTACACATAAAAATTTCACAAAAATACAAAAAAAAGGGAGTGCTTTCATTAGAAAAGGAAATTTGAAAAAATAAATTCCCTTTGCTAAAACAAAATAATATTTGACTTTTCTAGACGGAGCTTCAGCAACAACTTGTAACAATTGAATATTGTCTCTAACGTCGTCATGTTTGTTAACGATTTCTCATCGATGTCTCTCTCCAATTGCCTTTTTTTTTTTTGCAAGGGGTATTTTTATCAACAAAATAATGAAAAGGATCTACTGCGCTATAAGCTCTTTGAGCAGGATCTAGTGGGTTATTCTTCACCCAAATAGGACCGGCCAGGAAGTTCCCCTTTAAATACCATGTAAAAAGAACTAATCCCAAGCGGCCGTGATTACGGGTCAAAAGAACCCCCAAAAAAAATGCACAACGTTACGTGCTAGAAATGGACATGTTTTTGAGGGATTCATCTTTTAAAATTGTCACGACTTTCCAATAGGAATTCTTTACATTTCGCTAAAGGGTAATGATTTTCACTCTCTCTTTTTTTTTTTAAATACACTCATTTTATTGTCTTTTTGTACAAAAATTACACATAAAAATTTCACAAAAATACAAAAAAAAGGGAGTGCTTTCATCAGAAAAGGAAATTTGAAAAAATAAATTCCCTTTGCTAAAACAAAATAATATTTGACTTTTCTAGACGGAGCTTCAGCAACAACTTGTAACAATTGAATATTGTCTCTAACGTCGTCATGTTTGTTAACGATTTCTCATCGATGTCTCTCTCCAATTGCCTTTTTTTTTTTTGCAAGGGGTATTTTTATCAACAAAATAATGAAAAGGATCTACTGGGCTATAAGCTCTTTGAGCAGGATCTAGTGGGTTATTCTTCACCCAGACAGGACCGGCCAGGAAGTTCCCCTTTAAATACCATGTAAAAAGAACTAATCCCAAGCGGCCGTGATAACGGGTCAAAAGAACCCCCAAAAAAAAATGCACAACGTTACGTGCTAGAAATGGACATGTTTTTGAGGGATTCATCTTTTAAAATTGTCACGACTTTCCAATAGGAATTCTTTACATTTCGCTAAAGGGTAATGATTTTCACTCTCTCTCTTTTTTTTTTAAATACACTCATTTTATTGTCTTTTAGTACAAAAATTACACATAAAAATTTCACAAAAATACAAAAAAAAAAGGAGTGCTTTCATTAGAAAAGGAAATTTGAAAAAATAAATTCCCTTTGCTAAAACAAAATAATATTTGACTTTTCTAGACGGAGCTTCAGCAACAACTTGTAACAATTGAATATTGTCTCTAACGTCGTCATGTTTGTTAACGATTTCTCATCGATGTCTCTCTCCAATTGCCTTTTTTTTTTTTTGCAAGGGGTATTTTTATCAACAAAATAATGAAAAGGATCTACTGGGCTATAATCTCTTTGAGCAGGATCTAGTGGGTTATTCTTCACCCAAATAGGACCGGCCAGGAAGTTCCCCTTTAAATACCATGTAAAAAGAACTAATCCCAAGCGGCCGTGATTACGGGTCAAAAGAACCCCCAAAAAAAAATGCACAACGTTACGTGCTAGAAATGGACATGTTTTTGAGGGATTCATCTTTTAAAATTGTCACGACTTTCCAATAGGAATTCTTTACATTTCGCTAAAGGGTAATGATTTTCACTCTCTCTTTTTTTTTAAATACACTCATTTTATTGTCTTTTAGTGCAAAAATTACACATAAAAATTTCACAAAAATTTACAAAAAAAAGGGAGTGCTTTCATTAGAAAAGGAAATTTGAAAAAATAAATTCCCTTTGCTAAAACAAAATAATATTTGACTTTTCTAGACGGAGATTCAGCAACAACTTGTAACAATCTAATATTGTCTCTAACGTCGTCATGTTTGTTAACGATTTCTCATCGATGTCTCTCTCCAATTGCCTTTTTTTTTTTTTGCAAGGGGTATTTTTATCAACAAAATAATGAAAAGAATCTACTGGGCTATAAGCTCTTTGAGCAGGATCTAGTGGGTTATTCTTCACCCAAATAGGACCGGCCAGGAAGTTCCCCTTTAAATACCATGTAAAAAGAACTAATCCCAAGTGGCCGTGATTACGGGTCAAAAGAACCCCCAAAAAAAAATGCACAACGTTACGTGCTAGAAATGGACATGTTTTTGAGGGATTCATCTTTTAAAATTGTCACAACTTTCCAATAGGAATTCTTTACATTTCGCTAAAGGGTAATGATTTTCACTCTCTTTTTTTTTTTGATCAATACACTCATTTTATTGTCTTTTAGTACAAAAATTACACATAAAAATTTCACAAAAATACAAAAAAAGGGAGTGCTTTCATCAGAAAAGGAAATTTGAAAAAAAAAATTCCCTTCGCTAAAACAAAATAATATTTGACTTTTCTAGACAGAGCTTCAGCAACTTGTAACAATTGAATATTGTCTCTAACTTCGTCATGTTTGTTAACGATTTCTCATCGATGTCTCTCTCCAATTGCCTTTTTTTTTTTTTTGCAAGGGGTTATTTTATCAACAAAATAATGAAAAGGATCTACTGGGCTATAAGCTCTTTGAGCAAGATCTAGTGGGTTATTCTTCACCCAGACAGGACCGGCCAGGAAGTCCCCCTTTAAATACCATGTAAAAAGAACTAATCCCAAGCGGCCGTGATTACGGGTCAAAAGAACCCCCAAAAAAAATGCACAACTTTACGTGCTAGAAATGGACATGTTTTTGAGGGATTCATCTTTTAAAATTGTCACGACTTTCCAATAGGAATTCTTTACATTTCGCTAAAGAGTAATGATTTTCACTCTCTTTTGTTTTTTTTTGATCAATACACTCATTTTATTGTCTTTTAGTACAAAAATTACACATAAAAATTTCACAAAAATACAAAAAAAGGGAGTGTTTTCATCAGAAAAGGAAATGTGAAAAAAAAAAATTCCCTTCGCTAAAACAAAATAATATTTGACTTTTCTAGACGGAGCTTCAGCAACTTGTAACAATTGAATATTTTCTCTAACGTCGTCATGTTTCTCATCGTTGTCTCTCTCCAATTGCCTTTTTTTTTTTTTGCAAGGGGTATTTTTATCAACAAAATAATGAAAAGGATCTACTGGGCTATAAGCTCTTTGAGCAAGATCTAGTGGGTTATTCTTCACCTAGACAGGACCGGCCAGGAAGTTTCCCTTTAAATACCATGTAAAAAGAACTAATCCCAAGCGGCCGTGATTACGGGTCAAAAGAACCCCCCAAAAAAAATGCACAACTTTACGTGCTAGAAATGGACATGTTTTTGAGGGATTCATCTTTTAAAATTGTCACGACTTTCCAATAGGAATTCTTTACATTTCGCTAAAGGGTAATGATTTTCACTCTCTCTTTTTTTTGATAAATACACTCATTTTATTGTCTTTTAGTACAAAAATTACACATAAAAATTTCACAAAAATACAAAAAAGGGAGTGCTTTCATCAGAAAAGGAAATGTGAAAAAAAAAATTTCCTTCGCTAAAACAAAATAATATTTGACTTTTCTAGACGGAGCTTCAGCAACAACTTGTAACAATTGAATATTGTCTCTAACGTCGTCATGTTTGTTAACGGTCAAGTATGACACAATATGGCGTGACCTCGGATATGGCAACCCGGCCGGCTTCTGGGGTTTGCATGCATTTTGGCACCTTGATATAAACTCAGATACCAAAAAATAAAAATAAATTTAAAAAATTAACTCCGGACCAAAACTTATGCCACCACACTAGGAGTAATTATGGCCAATCTCCCCCATCCAAAACAGGTGTGCATCGTTGGGATGCTAATTTTTTGTTGTGATGTCGTATGCTCTAGCACTTTTATCGTTGTATGTCGTTCGTAGTTGTAACTCTATCTTGCTTGGTCTTTATTAATAATATGATCATTTTTGGCTATTCAAGAAAAACAATAATAACAAAAAGTTAGTTGGTATTTAAGAAATCCGTTGGAGTATCAAGGTAAGAAAACAGAAAAGCTATTATATTAACATTGACAAAATCTGAAAGCCGAGAAAAAAACAAAATTTGAGGAGTCTTTTAGAGTGCACTGAAAAATTAGATTTTGCCCGTCATTCCGGGTGGTAGCTATGGCTCAAACCGGACATTCCATGACGGGTAGGAAGTCCTTATAGTCACGCCTAGGAGGAGTTGCTACGTTGGTAGCTCCCTCTCACCCTTTTTTTACTACTAGTAAGATTGCACGTGCTTTGCACGTGGTATTCATCAAATGAAGTGAAATTTTTGTCTTCGTCAAAATTTGATTTGTCTTTCTTTACCTTTACAAATGACATTTGTATACGACTTCTCTTTCTTGATTTTATAATGGCAGTTTAGGTGCTCATCTTTTTAGGTGATTACAAGTTCCTGTGGACTATTACTTAATGATCGAGAAGATTTTTTGGCCATAGTTTCATTCTTAATAGCGAAGTATTAGTCAATCTATTTTCCCTCTCTACATTATGCATGCATCTTTGGGATCTCAATCACTTTGTTTGGTTTACCTTTTAGAGAGTTATTTTGAGAGTAATGAGGAATAATGAGTGGAGAGATAGAGGGAGAAATTTATTGAAAATTGAATGTAAGCAGCCAGGTAACTAATGCATCTATGTCTTCATGGAAAAGTTGACAAAAATTGGAATAATCAAATTACTACTACTACTCCCTCCGTCCCTTTTTAAATGTCCTTTTTTGATGTTCGTATCAGTTTTCAATCGCTTATATCTTTTAATGTGAATCTCCAAAAATATGCAATATGGATCTTATTTGATAGATTTCAATTTATTTTATAATACAAAGATGTCAAAATCATGAAAAATATTATAAATTGAAAGATATACGCAATAGACACAAAAGTGACAAAAAGAATAATAGAAAGTGAAAATGGGACGGATGGAGTATGTTAATAGGAAGTATGCATGACAGACACATACTACTAAATGAGAGAGTTGTTGAGTTTAACCTGAGGTAGGAATAAGCAAATCTAAGCCTCTGGAATACGGTTACATAATTCTGATATCACTCTATGAATGCATTTTAGTTGGTACCACCAACCATTTCATGTAACCTCAACTGTCATCTCATGTTGGAAACAACTCGCACAACGGAAAGAGACATGGAACGACATAAATAAACAGTATAAAAAACTTTATTTCTGCCACGATGTGCAATACTAACGTAAATATAAGAACAAAACTATAACACTGGCCAATAACCCACTGTTTTAGGATCATGAAAACAGAGGAAAATGAAAAGATGCAAAAACTCTCTGGTAGAAAATTTGTAAATTCAGTCATTCAAAATGGATGAATCAGAATTCGTGTGGAACCTTGAGTTTTTATTCATGGAATGGGTACAGTGACAGACATTTTGCGATTGCTACTCAGTGGATTTCAAAATCAGAATAGTGTTGCCGTATCCAAACATGAAACTGACCAAGAACATACACATAATCATCAACAATATTGGTATCCCTGCCATTTGAAAGCGAACATTTTCGAGACAGGATTTCCGCTGCTCTATTCAGCTATGAAACGCTTGAGATTTGCCTAAGATTTGTCCAATTTGGAACCAACGCTTGCAAATGTGCACCTTAGATTTATAATCGCCTCCTCAAGCACTCTATCCATCGTTGCAAAAAGTTCTTCCCTACTCGATTCCTCCCCATCATCATCAGCAACCCTATCAGCGTCCACGAAACCAACCCAAATCTAGGGCAAGGGACAACACACAAAAAATTCCAAAAATCAAATCAGTAAAATGAGAGCGATTGAAGAACCCACACCTGAGAGAACCAACTTTGATTTATTAGGTGAAATGATATTCATGGAGAGAGAGAATAACCACTACTTGAGCATCAAACTTTGTTTCTTTCCACTTGCCTATTGCTCATCCTTGAAAACAGGCTCACCACGCCAATTGTGGGATTTGTTACTTAGGAGGAATTTTCCATCACAGAGCTCGAGATTTTGTTTTTATCATCGGCCGATTCGGTTAAATCCGCAAGTTTCTCCTCTTGAAATTTTTCATGGTCCTCTTCACTATACGCGATTCAATGTGTCTCCCACCAAACAAAAAGACTAACAAGTGCTCGGCACCTCCCTTGGCCGGTTAGTAGGCTGAGAGACTAAGCTGTGTACATGTTTCCGAGAAATAAATTCCGGAACATGTGGGAAGTCCTAAAAGAGACCTCACCGTCGAAAGGGCTTTGAGAGGATTGCCTAGTTGTAACTCTACGCATACCTTGTCAGCAAGAATGCCTTCATCATCTGATTCTCTCTCCGACAGATCTCTTTGTCATCCGATACAGACCATTGGAAGGTGAGTTACGTACGAAAAGTCAATGCGTGCGTGTTTGTGGCTGTGTATTTGAGAACTCTGATTCTATTACGCCACATCCTGAATCGCAGGATCATCTGCCAGCCATCTGGTTTACAACCAACATCAATGTAAACGAAAAATAGAACTCAAACTTTAAGATACTAAGCGCTTGATAATGGTGGAGCTAGAATTGGTAGCAGTTAAAAACTTAAAAGCAAGCTATGTTGCCACTTAGTGCTAAAGAATAGACGATTTTAGTTGCATGGGCCGAATTGACTATAAGTAGAAGACAATCCAGTAAAAACAAGGGGACAAAGAAACTTAAAACAAAAGGGCAAAACTAAAGCTTTGTTACTTTAGAGACTTTGGAATCCTAAATGGTACACAACTTTTTTTTTAAAAGAAAAAAGTCACTCTAGATGGTGGCATGATGGAATCACAGGAAAACCCTCCTATAGGTTACAAATGAGGACACTGTAAAATAACAATCAAGAAGAGTATAATAGAAGAGATCTCTAAGGAATTCCAGTCTCCATGTTGACCTAATGAGCTAGCGAACCTTAGAGCACCTATTAGTAATCTGCTCCTAATGCAATCACTTCCTAAAAGTAAACGGAACACCTAAGAATGTCTCAATGTCCATATATTGGTGTGAATCATGTCCTTCTACTCACAGAAATACCATTGAAAATTGATTACTTTTTTCCTTTTCCTTTTTGTTTCATAGAAGTACCATCCTAGTCTATGAAACCCACAGTAGATCAGCTAATAAAATAAGCACATCTTAAGGTAAAGTTTGTAAAAGTAGTGAAAGAGAGCCCCATTGTGGTAAAGCATTTCCCTCTGCATTTTTCCTCAACATATAGCTATGTGGATTTTCTATATTGGTGGCCATGGGTTTATTTGCCCCATCACATTAATATTGACATTTGATTTGTCTCGGTTTTCAAGGTCTAACAAATTTACATTGGATTATTTTTGGCAAATGGCCTCTACCACGATGCATTTTGAAGGATTACCTCAGCATATGCATTAAATCCCTTTGCCTATGAAATCAAATTTCAAATATACCCATCAATCCATGCCAAGGACCCAATATAACTAACATAAATATATGACATAGACATCATCGGAGTTTAGCCCCACCATTCACCGCATGTTTTATGGTATCTGCCCTCCTCTTGCATATCCTTTTCATCCAATGGATGTGATGCCCATTTTCCAATTCATCCTCTCTATTGACATATACCAACAGAATTTGATTTTGATTGTAGGATTGGAAGGAAAAAACCAAATACGGGAAGTTTTTCTTTTAAAAATATTTAGGAATTGCAAATAGAAATGGTTCAATCAAGAACAGTAATTCTAATTCGTAGTTGCAAAATGAACAGGCCAAACGGTAATTGATGGGTGGTTGCCAGTTGTTTTACTTTTTTGCCAAATAGTCATCTAAGACAAAAACAATAAAAGTGTGAAAGATAAATGGCTATCCATACACGCTTATCTCACACATTTCGTCGAACATGTAAAATGCAAGTACAAATGGCAGCATATGGACATTCACAGAAGGACATGCAATTACGGATTTTTGTTCTCAACAAATGTTTCAAATAAGAATTTGATGGAAGTTTTGTAAAGGTCATATAGTTACCGATTCTGGCAAGAAAAATCGGTGCTGTGTTCGGAAGGTATTGCGGATTTTGGCTAGGGAAACCGGTGCGATGTTCGGAAGGTCTTGCATCTGACTTTTGAGTGTTTCAGAACATTTGAAGATTGGAATGTTGTGGGGTGCTGCGTCTGCAATATCTTTTATAGATGATTAAAGCAAAAATTAAATTTAGAAACATATTCAACGGGAAAACGGAAAAAGGGAAACAGAGGAAGAAATTGAACAAATGAAATCCAACAATCTTGATTACTTACAGAACTTCCTACATTAGTTTGGTGGATTGCAGAGGCTTTTGGATGCCATGTATCTGTTACCGATTCTACGGGAAAACACTCCGTAACTCCGTCCAACGGCTGAGAAAACGATTTATGGAAAGGAAAAACACACGGTTCATAGAGGAGATACGGCAGGGGAATGTGTTTTTTTTTTACAGATGCAACAGTTGGAATGTGGCGTATCGGGTTTTTCATACTGAACCTGCTGGTTAAGGTGGGCGTCGGTTGGGAGGGGCGGGTTGCGGGGACGGTGTAGGAGGCGAAGAGACAGGTGGTTTTTGTTTCCTGTTGGGTTGGGTGAGTAATTTGAAGTCTTTTTAAGGGGTATTTTAGGTAGCAAAAAGTGTGGGAAACACTTTACGGGCTTCACGTTTTTATAAGTAGAGTAGATAAAAATATATATATACAGAGTAAGGTAGCGAAATACCCTTTTGATATCATCAGATATTAAAATATGTTGTGACGTTTCCTGGCCAAAGAATTTGACTTGACAAGTGCCATATATTGGAATATTTCTCTCTCTCTCTCTCTCTCTCTCTCTCTCTCTCTCTCTCTCTCTCTCAACTATAATTTTCTCTTCTATATTTAATGTGGCTTCAAATATTTGGACCAAGACCCCATCCAATTTTCTCAGGTCTAATCTTGTTCAGTTTGAATTATTGTAGGCCTCTTATGGGCTCACAACAAAAATCAAAATCTATAAAACATCATGTAGCTCAACAAGTAGATCATCTATGTAAGAGATCAACTTGCTCTAACATCGATGGTTGCATAAACAAAATGGATTTGTGGTAACAAAACTAGACGGACAAAAAATGGTTTGGAATTAAACTGCTACATTTTCTTGAACAACAAATCTGCTTGAATAGGGATCTAAGGTCTCCGCCGCTAATAGCCGCCCGCCGAACCCTCAGTAAACTTAATCTGAAGGGGACTGACCCCAGCATGTTCATGTTTTTTCCTCCACGAGTATTTGGTTGTATTTTGAGTCAATGGTTGTCATGCTTTGTAGTGCTGATTCTATGTGTATTTATCATTCTGTTGAAAACTACCAATCTTTTTGCCTTGTTCTTTTCTCTCTTTTGTCTTAAGATTTTTCGTTTCAATATTATTTTGACTGGTGGATGGTTGGATATTTTGATGGATGAATGGAGAGAGAGAGAGAGATCTGGGTATAATGTTAATCACTAACACCAAATTTAACTAAATTCCACAAATTTAGGAACGTCCTACTCTTATAATTAAGGATATGTAAAATACAATAAAGATATTAACTAATAACCAAGGGCATAATGGGATAACATGATAATTTGAGAATGAGAACATAAATATTTAAATACAGTAAGATGGATACCTAAATAAGTCTTCCATCTAGGATGCCTATTTAATTTCTTTTTTTTGAATATACAGAGTAAGGTAGCGAAATCCCTTTTGATATCATCAGATATTAAAATATGTGGGGACGCTTTCCTGGCCAAAGAATTTGACTAATGAGAATTTGACTTGACAACTGCCATATATTGGAATATCTCTCTCTCTCTCTCTCAAACACACAACTATAATTTTCTATAATTTTCTCTTCTATATTTAATGTGGCATCAAATATTTGGACCAAGACCCTATCCAATTTTCTCAGGTCTAGTCTTGTTCAGTTTGGATTATTGTAGGCCTCTTATGGGCTCACAACAATAATCAAAATCTATAAAACGTTATGTAGCTCGACAAGTAGATCATCTATGTAAAAGATCAACTTGTTCTAACATCGATGGTTGCATAAACAAAATGGATTTGTGCTGCATAAACAATATGGATTTGTGCTTACAAAACTAGACGGACAAAAAGTGGTTTGGAATTTAAATTGCTACATTTTCTTGAACAACAAATCTGTTTTGTTCATGTAGCTATTCTGTCTACATCAGGCTGAATTTTTTTATGGATTGTATACTTCATGAGCTCTTCAAAATGACTGATTCTGATTATTGTAGAGGGCTGAGGACCCGCAAAAACCTAAATATGGCCTAGGATGGGAGCTTGGTCCAGAGATTGAAACTACCTTGTTTCCGAATATAAGATGATAAGTATCGATAACAGAGCCGGCCCTGAGCTAAAGCCCATGTTGCGGCCACTTTAGGCCTCTAAATTTTTTTTGAATTTCAGGACCCTTCTTACTTTTTTACCCCTTATATTAATAGTCCAACAAAAAGGTCTCATTTTTAATTTTTGCTTTAAGTCCCTGAAATATCAGGGCCGGCTCTAATCAATAACTACAAAATGACATGCATCATGTGTTATGTTTACAACCTAAAGAACTGCTATGTGTCAATTTAAATACCATGTAAAAAGAATTAATCCCAAGCAGCTGTGGTTATGGGTCAAAAGTACCAAAAATTTTGCATAATGCGTGCTAGAAATGGACATGTTTTTGAGGGATCATCTTTTAAAAAAATGATTTTTCATTCCATTTTTTTATAAATGCACTCATTTTATTGTCTTTTAGTATAAATTTTTTATTAAAATACAAGAAAGAGAGTGCATTCATCATAAAAGAGTGAGCGAAAATCATTTCCCTTCGCTAAAACAAAATAATATTTAACTTTTCTTGACGGAGCTCTAGCAACAACTTGTAACAATAGAATATTCTCTAACGTCATGTTTGTTGACGGTCAAATATGACCGGATATAGCGTGACCTCGGACATGGCAACCTAGATATAAATTCAGATACCAAAAAATAAAATAATAAATTTAAAAAATAAACTCAGGACAAAAACTTATGCCATCACACTTGGAGTAATTATGGCCAATCTCTAAGTGCTATAGAACTGTTTAGTTCAAGGATCGAATGAGCTTACCAATAGCCTTTTCATATCCGGATAGTTGTGTAGGCTTAGTGAGGAAGTGACCGCGTCGTTTCGTGTCAAAAATAAATTTATAAAACTGAGAATTAACTACTACTCCGTAGAATAGTGGTCAATACCGAGTATCGTTCCGACGGAGACAGTATGGCTGAGTTACGACAGATTCGATTAATTTTTAGATTAATTCGGGCAAAGGAAGTTTGGTTGTTTGAATTTGGAGAGTTTATTAAACTAAAAGAATAACTTAAATGGAAAGTTTGTAACGATTGGAGAGAAAATATCTAGGGTTTGGAATCCACTCCGACAGCATAACAACAATATGCGTAGGTTAGGTTTATTTATTCGAATCAAAAGGGATTATCGCTAGGACTTGCAAATCCTAACAATAATTGTCAAGAAAATAATTGGGTTATTAAAAGGCATAGACTATCCCATAGCACGGACCGTCTCTCAGTAGCACGGTTTGGCCACCTAACGGCACGATCCGTCTTACGAGCATAATCTATCTCAGAACTCCAACCACAATCAATGAAAACCATTGCAAGACTAGGTATTTGAAATCCGGAATACAAATACTCAATAGATAATAAAAAGTAAAATCAATCCGTTCAATTGAAACGAAAAGGGTTCTTAGTCTCACAATCGATTCGAATAACAAAACCAAAACCCTACACAAAAATATAGTTACTTTTTTTTTTTTTTTTTGATATTCAAAAGGGCTGGAAGGGGCAACCAGCGTAGCAACTCCCCTTGGGCGTGACCATAGGGGCTCCAAACCCGCCTGTGGAATGTCCGGTTCGAGCCATAGCTACCGTCCGGGAGGACGGGCCGTCACCACGGCACCACCTTAGTGCACAGTTGGCAAAGAAGCCCCCTCCCTGGTCCACAAAGCGGGTTCGAAATTAAGCCATGGGGCACCACTGGAAATTTGCACAAAGTGCCTCCGGGGCCTCGAACCTGGGCCTGCGTTGGGGAGAGGTGACGCCCTTTGCCACCTCGGCTACCACCTCGGTGGTATAAAAAAAATATAGTTACTTGATACGGAGTTTCATCTTCCCCCTAGATAAGGGGTTTAGCCGGCCATGGAGAAGAAAGATGCGATCGAGATTGAAGAAGACATGGAAGGCATGAACAAATCTCCCTCTCACGCCTCTTGCTGTCGTCTCCGGAAAAAGTAAAGTCTCCTGTGTGCTGGAAGAATAGATGGCAATCGGGGCGTTCGGGGCGGATATGGGGATTTCCGTACCCGATACCCGAAATCATTACCCACCCCGAATCCGCCCCGATAACCGAACGGGAAGAGAAGCGGTTACCCATACCCGAACCAAACGGATTTCGGGTAATCCCCGAACCGAATGGGTAACCGGAAGAGAGAGAGAGAGAGAGCAGCGGAGAGAGAAATCGCCAGAGTCAAAGTCAATCGAACAGATCTCAGCAACATGATCTTTCTCCAACATGATCTCAACAATCAAAGTTAATCAAAAAGAAAAACGGAATTAAGAAATAAAAAAGAAACAAACAAGGAAAATTGTAACAAGAGAACAACACGTTTCACAACTCATGGCCATCATTCTCAGATCTAAAAACAAATTGAAACTTATGACCAGTAAACATATGTAGAAGTCCACTGCTTTGAGCTTGTGCGTCGAAATCAGTGGAGGCGCCGATCTGCGAGAGACAACCCAGTTGCTAGATAGAGAGACAAACACAGCCGAAATTCTGCTAGAGAGCTTAATAGATCTACGAGAGAGAGAGAGAGGGAGAGGGAGAGGGAGGGGAGAGAGAGAGAGAGAGAGAGCCTCAAATCGCCTCACAGTGGAGGCGCCGATCTGGAAATGAGAAATGAGAAACAATTAACCCTAAAACTGGTATATGTACATATATATACGGGGTAATTTTGTAATTTCATAGTTTCGGGTATTTTCGGTTCGGACCGGTTCGGGGATCGGTTCGGGTAGCAGACAAACTATAACCGAACCGAACCCGTTCGGTTATCCCATGACCTCCACCATACCCATACCCACGGGGAAAATTTCGGTTATGGTTCGGGGAAAAACTTCGGTTACGGTTCGGGTACCCATCGGTTCGGTTCAAATTGCCATCCCTAATATAACGTGCCCTAAGTAATGAACTAAGGCATGCCTTTATAGTCTTGGCCCAAAATAAGACTTAAAAACGTAAATAATTCCTTTTGCTGCCCGCTGGTCCGGACCAGCGATTCCTTTGTCCGGACCAGAAAAACAGACCGTTCAGATTGTGCTCCAGACTTGGTTGTCCGGACCAGATTGTCAGCCTCTGCCGTTTCGCTCCTCTTCTTGCCGTGAACTCCACCGGAACATCCTTAATTCACGATTATTACTTCAAATCCTTTCCGAATGCTCTGTAAGCCCTAAAACATCACAAACCAATTAAATCTCATTAAATAACATTAGATAGGACCGACAAAGCCTAAGTTAATGGGAATAAACGGGTGCTTTTCAGCACCCATCAGGAAGATATTGGGGAGGGTCACACTAATCATGTACTAAAGATCGATGATGTGGTATGAGGTCTCTTGTGATTGTTTGTTTTGACTTGGTAGTCGATTGTTGTTATTGATTCCAATTGAATATGAGCATTGTTATTCTGTTGTATCATATATTTTTTGAATAATTAATTTTCAGGTGTGGAGCCGGATTAGTGAAAATTGAATATATCAGAGCATAAAATGGTTATTTGGAGAGTCTTGCAAGAGTTAACATTTTTGGAGTATGTAGAAGATTATTTAATTGGAGGTTTTTCCCTTTTATTTTTGAGATGTAAATTTGTATACGGAAAGAATGAAGCCTGGAAGTGTATAAAATACGGCGTATTTGGTGTTTTATCTTGAAAAAGGCGAGGCATTATACACACACGACAGAGTAAATGGCCAGAATACGCAAATGGAATAACTTGCCGAAGTAACTTGCCGGAATACCGGCCTCTAATATTCAGTACATATACGAAAGAATAACTCACCGGAGTAAACAGATCTGACTCGTCAGAGTAAATGGCCAGAGTAAACAAGATTTGACTCGTCATGGTAACTAGCCGGAGCAACTCGAACCAAAATAGATCTGATCGGAGTTATTAGTGCATTTAAAGATGTAACTCGAACCCTACAGAATACTCGCTAGAATCCGTTTGGTGTGTGTGTGTGTGTGTGAGAGAGAGAGAGAGAGAGAGAGAGAGGCGGAGTTATGTTGGGCCCCAAAGTCCCTCCCCCCGGCCCCGGCACTCCGAGCTCCCTAATTTTAAAAAATTTATTAATTTTGTATATACCTGATTTTTAATATTATTGGGTTTTTTTATCCGCAATATATATTATTGATAATTATTCGTGTATAACTACTTACTCTTAATAAATTTGGTTTGATTTGATAAAAAGCTGATTATTTTACATTCTCAATTCTTAATTTCTTTCACAAATGAAAAATAAGCACGTAATAGTTAAAATAGCATAAAGACAAAATACAAAATGATTAGTATACTTTAACTATATTATGATAGAATCATTTCAATGTACAAATGTACGTAGTGTATTAGAAAACAAAAACTTTATAATATAATAATTATACATTCTAATTAAATATATATACGCCTACTAAGCCCCCTTCAAAATCTTGGCTGGTCTTCTATCTCGTCGGGTGTTTATAGGTGCTAAAAAGCACCCATTTAATCCTTCTAATTTATGCCTTGTTGGTCTGTTTACATTGTTACTTGACGCGATTTAGTGTTTTACAGTGTTTGCAGGCCTTGAGACCGATAGGTGAGAAAACGTGCAGTTTGGAAGGTCTTACGGAGGGTTGCCGCAAAGATTAATTGGCTAGCATTTATTCGGTGGTGGAAAAAATAAAATAGCAATAGAGATGGGCCCTATAAATGCTCCTACTGTGCACGTGGTTGTGGAAGTGAAATTGGTTGCAAAACAATACGATTTATACTTGTATTGGTTGGCTCAGTGCATATACAAGGAAGGAATAAATTGGTTTGGAAAGGACTACCATAAAAGGGGGAGTTGGAAACTTGGAATAGGAAAAGGAGTCTTTCTTTTGACATGGAAATATAATCGGCAGCAGCATTATAAAAGGAAAAGGAGGGTTTCGTTATTGCGTACTGCTCGAAGAACAGAGAACAGAAGCTGTGCATAAACGGGACTTCGGCTCTCATGGCCGGCTAAACCCTCACTCATGCAGCGCAGCCTCCTTTTACGAAACTAAGTGCAAGAAGAGATCACGAACTTGCTTATGTTAAAGATTCTCTCTTTGAAACACAAACACGAATAGAGATAAACTCTCAATTTTTCATTAATTCAATATCAAAAGCTCCTTTCCCTAAGGCTTACAATGAAATATAAATAGGGCGATAGAACCCTAACAACTTAGGAAACAAAGGAAACAATTAGGGCTGAAAATCAAATACTAGAAAGAAATCTAAGGTTGCCAAAACAAGCGGCAACTAAAACAGAATTTCCTATCAAAAGTTATTAGCAATCTAAATAAAAATGATTTAGTTAATATTCACTAAATCTCCTCTCTCAAAAGGAAACAGGACATTAGTGAATATTAACTAATTTAGAATTAGTGAATATTCACTAGTGAAACCAGTGACGGTTGTCAAAAGGAAACAGGACATTAGTGAATATTAACTATTCTAGAATTAGTGAATATTCACTAATTTAGAACTAGTGAAACCAGTGAACATTCTGCCGTTGTCACCCCGCTCCAGTTTGGGTTGGGCTGTGCTCGGTCCAGTCGCTTGAGGAACGTGGACGTGACCCGCTCTACTCCATTCTGCATCATTCTCCCCGTCTTGAAGAAACTCGTCCTCGAGTTTATATAGTTGAGTACGCCGAACCTTGTCTGCATCAAGTTTGTTCTTCAAATTAATCTTCTCGAATCTGAATTTGAACGAGCAATCTTCAAAAATCGCTAGGACAATGTCCTTAGATAACTCTAATATTTGGTCTTCACTGAAAGACAAAATCATCCTGTCGTGCTCATGAATTTTGCAAAATAACTCTGCATTTATTTCAATTGTGGTGTCTAGGATGAGAGCTTCCATATATGATGGATTTATATTCTCACCAACCAAAATAGAAGATAGTTCTTTATTGCACCAAAAACTTGCACTAGCACAACTGGGTACGAGACCAACCATTGGTTCCGCTCGGGCAATCTTTCCAGCCACTGGGACAATATTTTCTTCAGCAATAATTTCTTTCATCGGTTCATCCTTCACATTCTCTTCCACTTCATGAATGACAACTTCCTCCTCATCCGGATACTCATCGAATTTTGGAGGTGACTCCCAATCAATTTCTAACTGAAACGGTGACAGATTAGTGTCCAAAAATATTTTATCGGACTCTTCCTCTAACATATCGTCGAGAAAGTCTCCTACGTCTCCCTCAACTAGAATTTCTTCTATGACTTTTTTTTCTCCTGCACTAACCTTTAAGATTTTTTCTGGTGTCATACCTCCCTGGAACTCAGAAAAGTTGATCTTCAAACCAGATTCCCAAAGTCGCGAATCATGATTAACAACCTTGACCGCCCTTGTCCTCCCCGTTGACTGCTGGCTACCCGGCAACGGTTTGGTGATAGAAACACCATCCGAAAAATTTACCTCCGTTGGAAGGCTAAGTTTAAACGGTTGGCGGCGAGGCAATCTCCCAACTTCTAAAGCCTCGAGGCGTTGCATAACTGATGCAACCCTCTGCTTTAGTCGTTGAAATCTTTCCTCTGCTCGAGCATCCCAAGCATCATCATCTCGCTCATAGACTTCATCAACATAAGCTGTACGACCTCCTCTTCCACCTCGACCTCCAGCACGTCCTTCGGCCATAGTCAGGATTGGAACGAGAGCTCTGATACCAACTGATGCAGCGCAGCCTCCTTTTACGAAACTAAGTGCAAGAAGAGATCACGAACTTGCTTATGTTAAAGATTCTCTCTTTGAAACACAAACACGAATAGAGATAAACTCTCAATTTTTCATTAATTCAATATCAAAAGCTCCTTTCCCTAAGGCTTACAATGAAATATAAATAGGGCGATAGAACCCTAACAACTTAGGAAACAAAGGAAACAATTAGGGCTGAAAATCAAATACTAGAAAGAAATCTAAGGTTGCCAAAACAAGCGGCAACTAAAACAGAATTTCCTATCAAAAGTTATTAGCAATCTAAATAAAAATGATTTAGTTAATATTCACTAAATCTCCTCTCTCAAAAGGAAACAGGACATTAGTGAATATTAACTAATTTAGAATTAGTGAATATTCACTAGTGAAACCAGTGACGGTTGTCAAAAGGAAACAGGACATTAGTGAATATTAACTATTCTAGAATTAGTGAATATTCACTAATTTAGAACTAGTGAAACCAGTGAACATTCTGCCGTTGTCACCCCGCTCCAGTTTGGGTTGGGCTGTGCTCGGTCCAGTCGCTTGAGGAACGTGGACGTGACCCGCTCTACTCCATTCTGCATCACTCACCTAGGGGGAGTGCCACGTAACTTTGTATATGTATAGGTTTAAGTTTTAATATTCGGATCGATTGTTTAATTAGAACTCGTTTCAGTTTTATGGAATGATTTTAATACTTTCAATCTGTTTCGTATTTATATTCGCGGTTTTCAAATACGGAGATAAACAATGGTATTTTTTTATTGTGGTTGGAGTTCTAAGATAGATTATACTCGTAAGACGGATCGTGCCGTTAGGTGGCCAGACCGGGCTAGTGAGACGGTCCGTGCTATGGGATAGTCTATGCCTTTTAACAACTCAATTATCTTCTTGACAATTATCGGAAGGGATTGCAAGCTCTAACGATAATCTTTAATGATTCGAATGTTAAACCTAGCCTATGCATATCGTTGTTACGTGATCGGGGTGGATTCGAAACCCTAGGTCTTTTTCTCATCAGTCTTCAAATCAAATAATTAGTAGCTTTCTTAATTAATTAGTTTTCTGAAATCAAACAACTCAAATCTTTTTCCTCCGAATTAATCTAGAAATCAATCGAAATTATAGTAACATAGCCATACTGTCCCTGTGGATCGACACTCGGTCTTGACCACTATTCTATGGTGTAGTAGTTAACTCCAAGGTTTTATAAATATATTTTTAAGACGGTACGACGCGGTCAGGTGTGGCAAGGTCTGTAGCAAAAATAGGAAATGGCAAGGCTGCTGGAAACCGGAAAAGGGCACCATCCATTAATCAGCTCACCACTTTATCCTCGCCGAAGGTTCCCCGAGGCTGCACGAGATGCTAGAATTTTGATGGAAAAGTTTACTAGCTAAAAATGCACTTATTAATTTGTTGTACGTGGCTGACTAGTACCGAAGGATACGTCGAGACAATCATTTCGCTCCTCTCCAAAGGAATAAGCACCAAAGGAATGAGTCTCGAGTTCGGCAGATTCCCTCTTTAGCTTTCTAATGGGTTTGGGGCTAGGAGGTGGTGTGTGGGGTGTTTTTGATTCTTTGGTGAGCAGGCTATGTGTGTGTGCTCATGTGTTTGTTGTTGGTGGTGATGGGTTTGTTTGGGTTAGATTTAGGTTTTGGATTTTATTTTTGGTTTCGGTTCTGGGGCTGGCTTAATATTTCAGATGTGGGCGTTTTGAGGCCTTTAGGTGTTCGGACTTTTGCCCATAAGGTGTTTTGACCTCGGTCCACTATCTTCCAACCTTGGTTGGATTCCCCTCTCCTCTCCCCAACTTGATGTACCCTTTGTCAAATCTTCTTAATAAAATTTCGTGCCTATCAAAAAAAAAAAAAAAGGATACGTCGAGTGGAGTCATAAACTAGTTCCCTTTAACATGTTATGTGACAGCCACAGGTGATGTGTATGGTAAGATATTATATTTGTATGTTACGTACGCACATTGTAGAGATAAATATATGTGTGTGTACGCGCGCGCGCACAAAATAGAAGTTACTCCTATTAAAATAATTCGGTCTTTTTTTATTCAGGTCAACATTCTTCGTTTACTACATTTGCCAATCCATATAAACTCTGTATTTCCATCTACCTTGTACATTTTTATTTATATCTGCACACTTATTCGAGTGAGAAAAGCAAAAAAAAAATATATGTATGTGTGTGAAAAGGCAAAACAAAAAATATGTGCGTGTGAAAAGGCAAAACAAAAAAAAAGTGGTCTTGGCTTGGAATTTAGGTGTTTGCTTTACCCTAATGTCTCAGGCTCGATTCTCCTTGCCAATAAATTTTGAGGCCACCTCATCTCCATGCGTAACTGCAGAGCCGGCTCTGAGCTAAAGCTAGTGTTGCGGTTGCTTTAGGCCTCCAAAAAATTCTAAATTGTAAGGGCTCATCCTACTTTTTTATCCCTTATTATAGTCGAACAAAAGAGGCCCTATTTTTAATTTTTGCTTTCAGCCCCCGAAAAGTCAGGGCCGGCTCTACGTGTAAGCGTTCGAAACGGCTGTGGGAGGGACTGTAGGAATTAGTCCGATGTGCGCACAAGCTGACCCGGGATTAGTCCGAAGTATGCAAGCTTGCCCGGGACACCCTACATTACCAAAAAAAACAAAAAAAATATGTGTGAAAAGGAAGAACAAAATAATGGGTGTGTGTTTGACTGTTTATGTGTGGGTGTGAGAGACATCAAAGTTGACTCCCTTGGATCTTATAATTGCAAAAATTCCCCTTATAGTTAAGTTTCACTCTCGCCTGGTACTTTTTCTAAATTGAATGAATCCAATACCCCCTCATGTGCGAGATTATCACATAATTCCCCTCATGTGTCGCAAATGAGGTCCCCTCCTCATTTTCATGATCCAACTGATCTACTTTGTAAGCTCGATGTATAAGTTACTCCCTCTGTCCCATTTTGGTTGTCTTTTTTTGATGTTCGTGTCAGTTTTCAATCGCTTATCTTCCAATGTGAATCTCCAAAAATATACAATATGGATCTTATTTGATAGATTTCAATTTGTTCAATTCTATAATACAAAATTGTCGAAATCATAAAAAATATTATAAATTGAAAGATATTGGCAATAGACACAAAAGTGACAAAAGGTATAATGGACAATGAAAATGTGACGGAGGGAGTATTTATGTAAAAGATTGAGTTAATTAATTAATCGGACATCAACATCTATCTGAACAAACCGAAGGTTGTGGACTGCAAATTTTTTGTTTTGTCTTTATTCAATATAAATTCGCATTTGTTAGTTTTGGACTACAAAGTTGTGGATGTACTGGTTTGTCTCGAAGAGATGAATCAAAAAAGTAAAAAATTATGACATTTACACATGAAAATTTGGAAATATCCAAGAAAAGGAAGAAAAAAAAAAAACCACATTTTTTTCTTTTTCTTGGATGTTTCCAAAAAAAATGCTAATATATTTGTTAAGCTTATTGACAAAAGTCTCTTTTGTATTTTCCTTATTGATAATCGTCTTTTTCTAAGTTACATAGTAGTAATTTATTCTTATGATCACCAAATTTGAGACATTTTCGTACGTACGTGAGGGGAATCTATATCAGTATATAAGGTAAGTTAGTGTAATTTAATGAACTAGAATAACTATCTCAGTACATATCACAAATCTCAAGGACGTCAATGTAATTAACCACAAAATATAATTATATTGTGTATTAACCAAGGCAGTAAAAACGTGGTGGCTTGTTCTCATGCACAGTCATTTGGATAAGGGTAGAATTCAAGAACTTTTTTTTTTTTTTTGCTGATAAAAAAAAAAGAACTAATTTTTCATTTTTTTATTTTTTAGTACTAATGAAATTCAAGAACTAATTACATTCAAACAATTAAGAGAGAGTTTGTGGAAATGGTCTGAGTCTTACAGTGGTCTTTATTTATTATATATATACAAAAGGGTGTTGAATGTTTCTTGGTCATGAAACTTTCTTAGGGTTAAGGCCTATAAATACCAACCCATCCTCTCCATAATTTCTCACACATTGCAACCATAGCCCTTGAGTTGATATTCTTATTTCTTTGCTTTTTTACCTGAATTTGGCCATAGTTTTTTTTTTTCCGGAGAAAAAAAGACTAAGGATGCTCCATCAAATTTGGGACGCGATCACTGGAGAACACGAGGGAAGGACGATCAAAGGAACGGTTATCTTAACGAAGAAAAACGTTTTGGACTTCAATGACTTCAACGCGTCGATTCTTGATAAGTTTCATGAGTTGTTTGGAAGAAAAGTTTCTCTGCAGCTAATTAGTGCTGTTAATGCTGACCCTGGTTAGTTCTTAATCTGGATTTTTTTTCCCCTTTTTTAGGCATATTTCGCATTTCAGTTTGGCGTTTAGCGAACTTGTTTTCCAATTTTTTTTTGAAAAATTTTTAGATTAATTATTTGTCTCGATGGAATGAATCGAAAAGTATAAAAGTATAGATAGAGGTTTTGAAAAGTTCAAATAATATGGTTATATTGCCTACTGTATTTGCACTAATTTGAAGGTTTCAAAGTTGCACTATTTTAACATTCAATATTTCAATCCATCAAATGAAAACATAGTGGCTGCTGTATTTCTCCATTGTTGATATAGGTTCGAATTAGTTGCCTAAAAACAGACCTACGTACTACTAACATCGTTATATTGCCTCAGGCACGTACCTTCAATAAATTACGAAATCGCTTCAATCGCCTTATAAAAATGCAAAAAAAGAAAAAGAAAAAGAAAAAGAAATTGGTATATTAAAAAGATATGCATATAAGTTTCTCCACACATCTGCCAAAGAATATTACCCTTAACCCAACTCTCTCTCTCTCTCTCTCTCTCTCTCTCTCTCTCTCTCTCTCTCTCTCTCTCTCTCTCTCTCTCTCTCTCTCTCTCTCTCTCTCTCTCTCTCTCTCTCAAGTGAAATGTAGAATCAATGGGTAAATGATCGCTTATTGAGAAAAATATTGAAGCAGCGTGCTCTATGCGAGGTTGATTTATTTTTAATTTTAATCGTGGATTCTCACCGAGGCCAATTATATTTTTAGAAAAATTCCGTACACGTTGAGCAGCCACTGCGATCAGCTGATGACATAAACTGCAAGTCTCACTACTTTTCCTAACGAAAATTTTCCATCTCCTTATTTTGTTCGACAACCAAACGCGACCTAAATGTTTACCGTATTTATAATGGAACCAGAATCTACTGGTCTTGAGTGAACCACATCGTGGGTAGATCGACTTGAACCACAAATCATGCAAGTACCCCCTTTTTTCCACGAATTAAATCTTCTTATCTCGGGCTATTCTATCATTTATCTTTGTTATGACTCTGCTATGGACCTTGCTTTTTTAGTTAATTGAATTTCCGACGTACTAAAAAAAAAAAAAAAGAATTAATCCTTTGTTGTTTGTTTTATACTTCTTTATTTTTCCTTAGGTTTTGAAATATTGATCAGTTGGCCGATCACCATAATGTTTTTTTGTCGTTCAAAAAAAAAAGTTGATATTTTTTAGAACCTGTTGTCCGAACACACACCTTGTCATCCACCTATCCGATCTAGGGGCCGCTCAAGTCAGTTTCACACATTAACTGTCAATCACTCATACCAGCCTACCGAGTTAATTAGCTAGTGATCCATACAATCGAATAGTAACTCAAGTTTGTTACAAAACCTAGTCACATAATCCTTTGAAATAGCTTTCGCTCTAGCTGTCAAACGTCACACTGCGCTCGCGCTCTAGTAAATCCTCTAGGTACTCATGAATTTTAATTGCCTGAGAGGTTTTTGAAAGACGTTTGCACGCTCGCGCTCCCGCACCCGCTTGCGCATTATGTGACCTAGGTACAAAGTACTAGACCCGATGCCGTTAAATCCTAGCTCCCGTTAGTCTTTGTAATAATTTCAAAGGTTAATAAAATTTATTTTTGACCTTTCAACGAAAAAGGTACAAAGTACCATATAGACATGTCCTACCGAACTATACATAGGAGTCTGATATCTTCCAACCCTTCTTGATCTAACCCTAGAGTTTGTGGGGGCTACATATATGTTAGGTTTTAGCATGGTGGAAAGTTTGCTGAAACCCCTTCAGCTGATCATGAAATTGGAAACTCTGGCTATAAACCTCTCAACAATGGGTCAATGAGTACCATCTTCCATTCAAGTAAAGGAACCATTTAATCACCAATTATTTTGCCCCAATGGTCATTTTTCTTAGTATTTTTATTGCTACCAAAAGATTATAACAATGATTAAGATTCACTCCGTTTGGTTCACCATTTTGAGAGTAACTTTTTACTCTCTGCACAGTTTCCAATAAATTTCTCTCTCTATCTCTCTCCACTCATTACCACTCAACTCTCAAAAATAACTTTCTAAAACCTCAACCAAACAAAGTTTTTTATTAATTTCTTCGTTTCCCTTCTTTTTATTGTGCACTTGCTATCGAAAAGTTTTAAAAAAAAAAATTGAGGTCATTGTGCTACATCATCAATGAGATGTAGCTATAGGCCGGGAGTAATACGAGACTTTTTTGGTTCAAAGAAAAGAAGATTTTATTAATCCGTGACATAGTAATATAAGGATTAAAGGGCATGATGGCATCATAACGAAGCACGTGCATCCCAACGAGTTGGCTGCTGCATGTTTTATAAGATTCCACTTGTTTGAACTACAAGGTCAATTATGATTAAATTTAAGTGGAATTTTTCATGTTTCTAGAGGATTAGGTACTCTTGCAAAATCAAAAGAACAAATGCAGTGTTAGGGATCCAACGGCTTAATTAATTGTCCCTTAACAAAGAGGAAGACTAATCGTCTCTCTTCATTAGCCTTCTTGGACGTAGAACAATTTTAATTTTAATAAAAATGCAACAATACAGACCTTATATTTGGGTGAATATTACATGCATCCTTAAATTATATAAAAAAAAATCAATATTTGAAATAGAATCATAATGTCAATTCTTAATTCTGTATTTTGTATAGAAATTCAAAATATTTATGCATAAATTTATCACCAAACTTGAATTCATAACAGTTATCTGCTTGTCATGAGTTTCTGTCTAAACATTGCTCCCTCTATTCCTAAATGATATATAGCTCATTATGAGAAGATGTGTAATTTTTAGACCAAAAATAAAGTACTTCCGTGCATATTTTTTTCAAATTTTTTGACACTAAATTAAAGATCTTAAGAAATTAAAGATCTCAACACCAAAAAAAAAAAAAAAGGTTAAAGATCTATCTCAACAGAAAAAAAAAAATTAAAAGTGTCAAAAAAATTTAAAAATATTTTTTTATATAAAAATTGCATATATTTTCGCAATGGACTATCTTGTAGAGTATAAAGTTTTCGACTATCTTTTCGACAAATATTATGAATTTTAAAAGGTGATTCAAGTAGGGCATAGTGCTCACACCTTAATACTACATATTGTGGCACTATAATAGTATAAGTGCTTTTTTTAAACAGCAAAAAAGAATTTATAACCGTTGGAAACAACTATATGACGAGATATATATTGACATATGGTACTCTAAAATTAGTTTGCAACAAATTAAAAAAAAAAACCATTTTTTACTTATTCATAGTAATCTGTTTGCTCTTTTATCTTGTCTCTCTAGGCTCTAGCCATGGGAAAGAAAGATGAAAGGAGCAGTCATTGCTACGAGTCTAAACAACTAGCTAGTCTTCATAATTGGCTACATTAAAAACGAAAAACACACACCATATTGGTTCACAGTATAAATGCACTTTGCACAAAAACTTTTTGGATACTATTTTGAAAACAAAAATCCGTGTTTACATAATAGTGGAGTGGGGATAATTTTCGAGATTAATTAAAAAGATATCTTCTGTTATTTAAATAATAATAAAAAGAAATCTGAAAACTGAATTTGAAAACTTTTCGTAAACAAATTTGTTGTGCCCTCGATAAATTATGATTTTCACACTCCCCTTTTTGATGAATGTCACTCCATTTCTTTTCTTTTAGTGCAAATTTGCCGGAAGAGGTTCAGTTGAGAGCTTTACGTTCTGTAACTTTGCCGGAAGCCCTAATGGAAGTTTAGCAGTAGTCCATTAATATTTGATTGAATAACAATATTAACCTATTAGTACTTACTTTTTTATTTGGCTGCTGATTTTGCCACTCCCTTTTTTGTTAACGCCACTCCCCCCAAAAATACACTTGCAGGGGAGTGGTGTTAACAAAAAAGGGAGTGGTAATCATTTCCCTTTTATTTTAGTCCATAACTTTAAGTAATTGTTGTCAGTATCCTTATTTTGTTTAAAAGGATTGCAATTAAACCTCATTAAGATCAATTTTAGTACAAAGTTGTTTTATAGCTCAAAAAATATTAAAGCTGCTACTATTAAATTTTTAAACAAAAAAAATGGAAGGAGCGGGCTATTTCTCTAGAGGGCCCTATTCCAAACACAGAAAATCATGATGGGCCAGGCCCAAAAGACAGCTAATCTTCAATAATACCGTCCCAATAGGAAGGTCCGAAAATCACATGGGTCCGAACTTTTTTTATTTTTATCAAATGAAATGTAATGCATTCATAAAATGTTTTTCGACTGTTACAAAGATATTCATCCAACAACAATGATAGGCAAACTTGAGTCACATAATGCGCGTGTGCAAGCGTAAAACTGACTTTAAGATATCCAAACCTACTTCAATTTACAAAAGAAAAGATTGAGAGCACAATTGCAGAGCGAAGAGGCGAGGATTGAGAGCAAAAGCAAATGGTGATTTGTGTCTGCCTATTTTGGCGAAATAATCCAAATTGATTATTTTTTTGTCATTATTCAAATATTTCTGAATTTGTTAGTTTTGCGTTAATTTTTGTAAATTGTGACAACACTTCAATTTTTTACCCAAAACTAACAAATGCGAAAAAAATAAAAATAAAAATAAAATAATACTAATCCATTTGAATTATTTGGCCAAAATAGGCATTACCATTGGGCTCCGAGCAAATCAGAACAATTACATAAAAAAACCCTGTAGTTTGGCATATTTACGAATTGCGCCCTAGATGACAACAGTTTCAACATTCCGTTAACGTCCGTTAATCAAGGGAAGAGAGAGAATTTGGTTTTCTTCTTCTCCTCTCTCTCTCTCTCTCTCTATCTCTCTCTCTCTCTCTCTCTCTCTCTCTCCTTACATCACTGCTGAAACCCCATAATCGATAGAAGTTTTGGGGAATCGTAAAGATTTCGTGTGTCATGGAGGATCAATAGGTATGTACTCCTACCATAACATGCATAGTTATATTGACATGTCATTGGGCCAAAACGTTGTGGATCTGGTTTTTCGTTGTGTTTAGTTGTTACGTAGCCTTCATGTCTTCCAGTGTGCTTGCTGCCATCAATTTTGCATTTTGATTGGTTCAGTTTCTAGGTGTGTTTTTTTGTTACTGAGAATTTGGAAGTTAAATTGAAATATTGATTGCTCTTTGGGAGCTACTTGTGGACAAAGTAGAGATTACGAAGTAGACATTTATTTGATAACTCAGGTGTCCAAGCCAGCTTACGCGCACCTCGACTAAGCGACTAGGGAGTAGACATAGAGGGACTTAATGGAAAATTTGGAGAATTGATGTATAACTTCAGATATTTTTTGTGCTTATTAACAATCTTAGGACAAATTCATGTGCAAAATGACCGGATCCATGGGCTAGGGTTTTATGACTATGCTTTCTGTAGTTGTTTGATAGACCCTTCTGAATTTATTGTTGCACTAGGCTTCAATGTGCTAATGCTTTTCGCTGCGACCTTTCCCTCCCCCGTGTGAATATACAAGCAAAAATGAACTGAAACTGTGGGTAATTGAACATTTGATATAAGAAGTTGAAGGAAAATAATGCATGGATACGTGAAGGGCAAGGAAGAAAAGAAAAAAAAATGAGTTCAAAGGGAGATAATGAATAACATTTCAACCTTAGAATCACAGACATGTCTAGCGGCCTCACGTATCTGTGTCAAACACGTGTCGGTCACGGAAACACTCTCCGGACACGTATTGGACATGCCTAAATACTTGTCCAGTGTTTTTATTATACTACTTCTTTAACTTAGACACATTGTGGATACTCTAGGACATGTTGGCAACACTCTTGGAACATGCTAACAACAAATTAAAATGGCTCCAACGTTTATATGAATTCATAACATACCTCTATAATACAAACACTTACATTTGACGTGTTTGCGTATCCGTGTCGTGTCCATATCCCGTATCCATGTCCGTGCTTCTTAGATTTCAACAACAAATGAATGAAGAGAAAACTAATAGAAAGGAGATTAGTGAAAGAAAGAAAAGGAAGAGAAGTTGTGTAGCAAGTTAATAAGAGAAGAAATGTTATTGCAGTCTTGCAGCAATAGGGAGAGGGCCAGTTTATATATGTGTTAAGTAGTACGGAGTAGCATTTAAGCTGCGAACATAGTCTAACCCACGAAAGCAGGCAACGTATGAAAGGAATTGCGTAGTTGTGGCATGAGCGGGAGGGAAGAAAGAAGACAGAAATCGATGAAACTTTCCTTCTACTTTTAGTGGCTGTAATTTGAGATGTTCGAATGGCTTAGACTGAGACCACCACTTTGATAGTGTAGGGTTTAAGTTGGAAGTTTCATATTCCAATTTTAGTTTGCCATTAGGGTCGGAATCTATTGTTTCTTCGCAATTCTCTCTTATTCATCAGTTTAACGACTTTTTGTCTGCTTTCCCCCCTTCTTTATCTATTTTAATCAGTAATAAAGTTGGAATGCTATATTTTGAATATGTTTTTTTTTTCAGAGCAAGCATTGAGAGGGAAACTTGGGAAGCCGGCATATTTGGAAAACTGGATTACCGAAGATACCCCTTTAATCACTGGTGATTCAGAATTCGGTGTCACATTTGATTGGGACGAGGAGGTAGGAGTTCCAGGGGCCTTCATAATAAGAAGCTTGCACGACAGTGAATTCTACCTTAAGTCTCTCACACTTGATGATGTTCCCGGTCATGGTCGTATTCACTTTGTTTGCAACTCTTGGGTTTACCCTGCTGACAAATACAAAACAAACCGCGTTTTCTTCACGAACCAGGTAAGATTTAGTTGTATTAATTTTTCGATCAAGGCATAAGTCATTCGATAGTATTTCCACCTCCAGATTTGTCGTCAAGGGTTGAGTGCCCATTTTGGTTCTTTAAGAGCTATGAAGCACCGACACCTCTAGAGGTCGAAGTATCATGGAGTCAGGACACGGGGACACGGCGGGACACCTCGGGGACACGTACGGGACACGCCACGTGGCGTGTCCCATAATTTAATATTAAATTTTGAGGGGGACACGGCGGGACACGGCTGGGGACACTGATGGGACACGGCAGGGGCCAAATTGTAATTTTTAAAAAAATTTGGGGGTCAAACTGTAATTTTTAAAAAATTTGGGGGTCAAACTGTAATTTTAAAAAAAATTGGGGCCAAATTGTAATTTTTTAAAATTTCTGGGTGTCAAACTAAAATTATTTATTTATTTATATATATAAATAAATATACACGTGGCGTGTCCCCCGCCGTGTCCGTGTCCCCATTTTTTTAGAATTCCCGTGTCCCCGTGTCCATGTCCGTGTCAGTGTGGTGTCGGTATCCGTGTCCGTGCATCATAGTTTAAGAGTTTGTTAGAAAGAAATTCTTTAAGAGTTTGTCGAGCAAGATACGTATTTGATTTTTGCTTTGTTTCATTTTCTGTTTTTGTGTTTTATTTTTCCGAAAACTAAGAAAATCTTGTTTGATCGTTTCACAAAAATGTTTTCAAGTGTTCTTTTTCGTTTCATTTTTGTATGAATCCTTAGTAGAAAATGATATTTTCGAACTTTCAAACTATATTTGCATGAAAAGGAATATGGTACTGCAAAAATAATGAGCTACAGCTTGTTTATAATAACATGATAAACGAAGAAAAAATAAACAATACCGAACTCTGAATCTTCTCTGAGCTTGTGTAACAGTAATTTCCGAATCAAGTGAACTCTTCAAAAAGTGATCATACTATGTATAGAATATATTTCAGTAAATAATTTCAAGCTACTCATGCCCTGCTACTATCCTATTCCTTTTGGAGTTTGCAGTGGGCAGACTGCCCTAAACTAGGTGAATTGCATGCTAAAAATGTACCGACTAATTAAAATATACTTGTGATGCAGACATTTCTTCCAAGTGAAACTCCAGCACCGCTAATTCCTTACAGGGAGGATGAATTAGTGACCTTGAGAGGCAATGGAGCTGGAGAACTTAAGGAATGGGACAGGGTTTATGACTATGCTTACTACAATGACTTGGGAGAACCTGATAAGGGTGCCAAAGATGTCCGCCCGGTTCTTGGAGGGTCTTCAGAATACCCTTATCCCCGTAGGGGAAGAACAGGCCGTCCCCCAACCAAGACAGGTTAGTCTTTTTTTCAAGTTTTAAATCAATTCACTCAGCTAGTCTACAATTGTGTTGATATTTGAATCGTCCAAGGTACCGGTACGGAAATCATATTATATAGGGGGGATAAAGATTAAGCCCTGTTTAGTCTCCATCACTGGGGCTAGGGAGAGGTAGGTTGGGCATGGGCCTAGCATTTAGCATTTTTTTCACAAAGTGGTGAACGTCAAGTTCAATTTACAACCTTAATGGCAGTAGGCAGTTTTCACTGCTAAACAGGTGTCCCCGCTAAAATAGAAATGAGAACCTTTGCCAAATAGTATGGATCATAACGAAAATTGGATGGATTTGGAGGATCCTCATAACTCTACCAGAAGTCAACTAACAGGGCAGATTCCCTATCAAACACCAATTACATGAGGAAATACAAAAAAAAAAAAAAAAAGAAGCTAAAAGGTACAAATGCTCTACTAAAAGTATGGATTCACTTGAGGAACATCCCACAAAATCTAAGTCAAAACAGATTCATTTGAACCTAGTCGAAGAGTAGAAATTCCAAAATTGAACCCGAATTGCAGTAATTAAGGCAGCAATACGTAAGCACAAAACAACAGCTGGTATTGTTATTGTTCATCGGACCATTTCCGAATAGATTTGGGCCTTGTGGGTAGAATCTAACAATATTGTAAACTGGAAAGTCATAGAAATTGCAGTTTTGCCACTAATCGATCAGTTTGCTCCACGTATTAAGTATGTGTGTCATGTCATTTGGGAATATGGGCTTGTTGAGCACCTATGATATTTACAGTTAGCACAAAATTGAATAACCTACAATTAGTGTAGCTTAAATCACCTCAGGTTTATCAAAAGTATGTCATATAATCTTTCTGCTATTTTCATCACAGATCCAGAAACAGAGAGCAGGCTGCCTCTCCTTATGAGCCTAAATATTTACGTGCCAAGAGATGAGCGATTTGGACATTTGAAGATGTCGGATTTCTTGGCTTATGGACTGAAATCTGTACTTCAATTCCTTGGCCCAGAGTTTAAAGCTCTGTGTGATGATACCCATAATGAGTTTGACTCATTTGCTGATACACTAAAACTCTATGAAGGAGGAATCAAGCTGCCTGAAGGCTCTGCTCTTGACGATATCAGGGAAAACATCCCCTTTGAACTGCTTAAGGAACTTTTTCAGACTGACGGTGAGGGGTTGTTCAAATTCCCTATGCCACAAGTAATAGCAGGTATTGTATGATTTTGAAACTCGACCAATTTTGTGCTTAGTTGAGAGGAAAGGAAAGAAAAGGAAATATACGCAGGCAATCTCCTTTTATACGGGGTTTCCCCCTTCAAAGTTTTCTTGAGGAATTTTTTTTTCCTCAAACTGTCTTTCTGTTGAAAGTATGAAGATCATCCATTGCATGGAAAAACACAATTTTCAACCAACTTTTTTTTCCCTTAGAGTCACTTCTACAAATTACTTTCTTGGACGGTATTCCGCTATGGTTTCTCAGTTACTTTCATTTAATCATGAAAAAGAAAGAAGAGGTTTCTTTTTTTCGTTTCGTATTAACAAGAGGGGATGAGAAGAATAAAGGAAAAAGTTGGTAGTTGTTTTTTGATGTACTATCTTCTTTTTACCTTGCGACTTCTTTTAATGATTTGTTAATTTTCCATTTAATCAAAACATTTTTCTTTTTGGAGCAGAGGATAAGACTGCATGGAGGACAGATCAGGAATTTGGAAGAGAAATGCTGGCTGGAGTGAATCCTGTCATAATCAAGCGTCTTCAAGTAAGCTAGAGCTTCCGTTATGAACTTTCTTATCATCCATCTGGTTTCAGAGAAAATGGATAAAATGGAAAGATATTATGGAAGATTTTTCTTTTTACATACCTTTACTTCATTATCAACTTTTGGTTTTACACTTGCAGGAGTTCCCTCCAACAAGCAACCTAGATCCTAAAGTCTATGGCAACCAAAACAGTGCAATAACTAGAGATCACATAGAGAATAACCTAGATGGGTGGACAATTGAAGAGGTATACTTCCTGTGTTTAGTATTTGTTATGCAAAAAACAGATTATAAATCAAAATTCCCAGAGAAAATGAAGTGTAGTCCATGTTTGAATCTAATATGTTGTTCTCAGACACACAACTCATTTTGTCTGCACTTTTGTTCTTATTTTGGTGTTTGTGTGCTCGCGCATTATAGAGTTGTTTTAGTAACTTTTATAGCATCCAACTCAACACAAATTGGCAGTGAGTGGAGATGTCGCCTAGGCTCATATTCTAGTTTTTGAGGTTATAATTAACCAATGTAGGACAAGTTCTAACAGTAACTAATAACCATTTTCTGTATAGGCACTCAGAAGCAACAAGCTCTTCATACTAGACCACCATGATGCTTTGATGCCATATGTGAGTCAGATTAATTCAACAACAACAAAGATTTATGCCACAAGGACTCTCCTCTTCCTGCAAAACAATGGAACTCTGAAGCCTCTGGCAATAGAATTGAGCTTGCCAAATCCAAAAGGTGATCAATTTGGGGCCATAAGCAAAGTTTACACACCAGCTGAAGATGGTGTTGAAGCTTCTGTTTGGCAGTTGGCTAAAGCATATGTTGCAGTAAATGACTCCGGCTACCATCAGCTCATCAGCCACTGGTATACATTTTAGATTCTGTGTTTCATGTTTCTTGTTTTATGTTTTTATATTGTTTCTGCAAACTTTCTTCTGGAATTTTTTAATGGAAAACTCCGCCTGGTCAGAAAACACAGATAAAAAAAACAATGTTCGCACGAAAATCAAAACATTACTTTTTCAACCTTTTCCATGTTATTGGTTAAACGCAAACTCGTAATGAAAACAAATGAAGTACAAAATAATAGTTAACAGATGTTTGCAGTTTTTTGGAAGGCTTCAAGTTATTATCTCCTATATGGATTGCAGGTTGAATACTCACGCCACGATTGAGCCATTTGTGATTGCGACAAATAGGCAGCTAAGTGTGCTTCACCCAATACACAAGCTTTTGCATCCCCATTTCCGCGACACGATGAACATAAATGCACTTGCCAGGCAAGCCCTCATCAATGCTGGAGGTCTTCTTGAGATCACAGTTTTTCCAGGAAAATACGCAATGGAAATGTCATCAGTTCTGTACAAGAACTGGGTTTTCCCTGAGCAAGGACTTCCTGCTGATCTCATCAAGAGGTAAAATCCTTAGTTCGTCTCACCATATTAAAATTTCCATATTAATTGTAGTCAAAATCGGAACTTAAAAGTTGTGGATGGGAAATCATGATCAATGTTACAGGGTATGGAACTATGGAATATTATGTATATACAAAACATAATGTAATATGATGTACCCAATCCTGTTTTCCAGAAGTGTTTAGAACTTTTCATGCTCATGTAGGAAAAATAAAGATGGTTTTTTTTTATTATAGTAACTAGAACCCCTTTACAGGTCTCTGTCACATAAATAACGCGACACCTACCACGTGCCTTTGGAGCACGTTCTATGATTCTGGAAGACCTTCATATACATATTCGATTTTTAACTATGTATCTCAGAGACAAATATTGAATTAAATTCAAGGTTTTTCCAGACTATATCTTGTACTTGTTCAAGATGGAGCATGCCCTTGTTTAGAATGTGTATTACTTCCACTCTGGATTTTATATTTTCTGAATCTGGAGTATTAGTATATTGAAATGGAGCCGACCCCAAGTGATTGGGACATAAGGCTCGGTTTGGTTTGGTTTGGTTTGGTTTGGTTTAGAGTATTATATTGAAATGGAAGCGAATTGATTCCTCAAAGTGTCTTATTTAGTCTTCTAAAATTTGGCTTTTATCCAGAGGTGTGGCCATCGAGGACGAAGATGCTCCGCACGGCCTCCGGTTGCTAATAAAAGACTACCCTTACGCCGTGGATGGACTCAAAATCTGGTCGGCAATCGAAACATGGGTCCACAACTACTGCCACTTCTACTACACGGACGACAGATCTGTTCAGGTGGACTCAGAGCTCCAATCTTGGTGGAAGGAACTCAGAGAGGAAGGACACGGCGACAAGAAAGACGAACCCTGGTGGCCTAAAATGCAAACTGTAAAGGATCTGATCGACAGTTGCACCACCATCATATGGGTGGGGTCCGCCCTCCATGCGGCTGTCAATTTCGGGCAGTACCCTTACGCTGGGTACTGCCCGAACCGCCCGACCATCAGCCGTCGGTTCATGCCCGAACCAGGCAGCAAAGAGTACGAGGAGCTTAAGGAGAATCCAGAAAAGGCTTTCTTGAAAACAATAACGGCTCAACTCCAGACCCTTATTGGAATTTCTTTAATAGAGATTCTGTCCAGGCATTCGACGGACGAGGTTTACCTTGGCCAGAGAGACACGCCAGAGTGGACGACGGACGCGAAACCATTGGAGGCCTTTGGGAGATTTGGAAAGGATCTGGGTGACATTGAGGATGAGATTGTTGAGATGAACGGTGATGAGAAATTGAGGAACAGGGTTGGGCCGGTTAAGATGCCTTACACTCTGCTGTTTCCTACTAGTCAAGGTGGGCTCACTGGCAAGGGAATTCCCAATAGCGTTTCTATATGAAGTTGTATTGCAGTTCCATAGGAGCTTACAGAAATGGGTTACATAAGTGTGTATTATGTGAACGGTGTTGGAATTTATCGCATGAATGGGTTTGTTTTCGGTGATTTCAAAACCTTCTAATTAAGCTTATACTTAAAGATTTTTTTATGTAAATAATGGGATGAGAGAGAGTATATCTAACTCAGTTTCCATAGCATTGTGGGTAGTCTTTCTTTTGCCAGTGGATCTTTAGCAGATTCTCCAAACGACTCTTCAAACTTTATGGGTTTATTATTTTTTTTCAACTTACTGCTATCTAAATACCGTACACTCTGATAGACTCTTCAAAAACCAAATTCCTGTTGTAGCATCATTGTGTATTTTAAGTTTATTTCTCAAATGTCAAATTTGGAGAGTGATTTCCTGTTTGAAGAGTTTGTTGGAGCACGTACGACCTTAGATTTTTTTATTTTTAACATTTGAAGCATCGATCTGCTAGGAGATGCTCTAGTAGGAATAATGTTCAGCGCGAGTCCATTCTTAGGTCCATCACCATTTGTGCGAGAGGATCCGGGAACACAGCCAAGCATTGGCTGCCAAGCACCCTGCCAAGCATTGAAACGGTAGCGTTTCGACCAATGAAGCAGCAGCCAAACCGAACAAGCATTGAAATGCATTGTTTTGAAAACTAGTATTGTATAAGTTCTTTGATTGGCAAACTTGTTATTTAATTTTTGATTTTTGTGGGGTCCATTACGGGTTCTACAAAGATGATTCAAAGGGTAAGTTATTCTTAAATTATTTTGTTTTAGTATTCGTAGAGCGCCCTATGAATTTTGAAACAACCTTACCAATATCGGATTGTGCTAATTTTTCCAGTATTCGTATGGAGCCTTACGAATTTTGAAAAAGTCCTTACTGACATCGGATTGAGCTAATTTTTTTCAGAAAGACATAAAAAATATTTTAAGAATAACTTGCGGTTTGAATCATCTTTATAAAATCCGTAATAGGCCCACAAAAATAAAAGATATCATTAAAGAAAGGAAATAGCTACGTCGTTTTGGATCCACGTTAAGGAAATCGATTCTTTAAGGATTTTTTGGTTTTTTGGAGCCATTACTGATCCTACAAGGATGATTCAAACTGCAAGTTATTCTTAAAATACTTTTTTATGGCTTTCTGGAAAAAAAATTGCACAATCCGATATTGGTAAGGGCCATTTCATTATTCATTGGGTGTTTCAGAATTCGTAAGGCGCTCTACGAATACTAAAACAAAATAGTTTAAGGATAATTTGCAGCTTGAATTATCTTTGTAGGACCCGTAATGGGCGGTGGCCCCCCCAAAAATCAAAAAATAAATAACAAAAAATATTTTAAGGATAATTGGCGGCTTGAATTATACAATACTAGTTTTTTTTTTATGATAATATACAATACTCCACAAGTTTTCAAAACGATGCATTTCAATGCTTGTTCGGTGTGGCTGCTGCTTTATTGGTCGAAACGCTGCCGTTTCAATGCTTGGCAGGGTGCTAGGCAGCCAATGCTTGGCTGTGTCCCCGGTTCCCATGCATGTGTGCCTAGCATTTCTTAGCTAATAGTATTAAGTGCTAAAAAAAAGTGAGCAATTTCAATAAGAAAACGTTGGAATATAGTCTTTGAAAGTGAATCACAAGATTCCAAATCTTAGAAGAGAATGGTATTGGAGTACTTTTTATGGACTACATGCCTTGGGGGCTGTTCGTCCACTTTGGAAAATGGACTGGAAACTTACCCCAAGTGTTGAACCATAAATTTTGAGCCTAACACCAAGAAAGTTTTCCTTTTTCGTTCACACCAACTCCAAGGCTGCTAGTTGGAAACAACCTAGAAAGAAGAGCCATGTATTAAGACTTCTCTTAGACTCTTGTACGAAAGAGCAATGCTATAGCGACCATTTTGGTGATGATCAAGTGACGTGTACAGTGGTGAAATATCACATGGTATTCAAAATATAATTACCAGAGATGATCACCAAAACATTAGTGAGTACAAAAGTACAAAAACACTTGTTTTACCAAACAACCTTTATCTCTTCCCACACAAACCCCAAAGTAAAGGACCAATACTACTACGTGCACGGAATTTATGTATACAGATTTAGATACGGATGTGTCTCAAATCATCTGATGCACGTAGAATTCTCGTTATTTTATATAGGTAACGGGCATCGGACAATTGCAAATATACATGCGTTTGAATTTGTGAACAAAAGTCGGGGCACAACTGCAGAAATTTTCAACAAGGTGTTCAAGAATTATATTAACTCTACTAGCTCTGTTAACCAATTATATATATACCAAAATACATATATTAATGTAAATAATGTGACCCAAAAAATACATAATATGCTACGGTGAATTTCTATATTTATAGTCAAGCAAGACTCAATCAACGTATAAATACACTGATATATTTTTTGTAGGAAATTGGGTAGTGAATAGATTCGCATAGATCTTTTTGGACATTTACTCTTCTTTTCGGAGATATAGAGTTGATTGTCGTCACAGAGGAGCCAGAGCACGATACTGATAACAATACATACTTTATCCTCTCTCTCTCTCTCTCTCTCTCTCTCTCTATTTTTTTAATTTTTGCCATTAAGTGTACGTGTATCTTATTTTGAGCTGATGTATTAGGTGTTCAGACGTGAATTGCCTAAATTAATGGGCGTTCATAGTTCATACTTCATGGAATAGAACTAAACCGCCTATGGGCACACAGACTTCGTGCAAAACCAAATGGGTTAGGCTGAGACTTGGAATAATTCTTTGTAGCACTGGAATTTTTTGTGATAGAGAATTGACTTGGTTGACTTGACTGACTTGGCAGACACACACTGTAGGTGGAAATGCGTGTTGTCAAGAATAGCCGGCCCTTGTGGGACCCACGTGGTAATTCTTTTTTTGCATATTTCTTGTTTGCGTTTTATTGGTAGAATTAAAATTTAAAATAAAATATTAGCATTCACACGGTTATCTACCATTCTCACTTGAACATTACATGACATGACATCTTCCAACCACCAATATTTTTATATTTTTCTTTATTACTACCTTTTTTGGTTTTGGGTCACTCTCAAGGAGTTTCAGTCATGCATGAAACCAAAAAAAATACTACCTCCGTCCCAAAAAATTACCCGGCCTGCAAAAATAAAATTTAAGAATAATAAATTTCTGTACAAGAAAAAAAAAAGAGTTGGTGGAATTTTATTTTTTTTTTCGCGCTAGTTATTAGATATTAGTAAGTTCTTTCAACTTATGGAAAATATTTAATTTTTTTTTATAGAAGTACGTTGTTCTAAAGTTCTCATTTTGCAGAACGCGTAATTTTTTTTGGGGACAAAAGAAGTATTACTCAATTAGGTGTGAATATGACTCTTACTGCTTTGAATTTAAGTAGAAAAATCATGGCACGAGCTAGGGGACCAAGTCAATGCTAAGAACATCTTAAGGATATGAAGTACTCCCACCGTGCGGATCAAAAAAAAAAAGTACTCCCACCGTCCCAAATTGTTGCTCCTGCTCTCAAAAAAAATTCTATATCTTTCAATTTATAATGTTTTTTATATCCAATATGGATCTTATTTCATAGATCTCAATTTGTTTTATTAAACAAAGTTTTCGAAATTGTAAGAAAAAATATAGATTGTGAAACATAGACAATTGTTTGAGTGACACGACTGCCCAAAATGGAACAACAATTTGGGATGGAGGGAGTATTTTTTAGAGTAAAAACTCTATTTGGCTTGGTACTCCATGAATTTTTTTAAAAAATGTTAATACTACTCCAGTGGTGTCAAAGCTATTTTTTTTTAATACAGGTCACAACCATTGGGTATCTTGTATGATGCATAAGCTAGAATTTTGGATCACGAAATCTTTACGAGGAGTTTTAATAAAAAATTATTGACGGGTTCGCAAGGTAAATTTGTTTTTTTTCCTTGCTAATCGATAGAGGTCTAGCCTAGTCCTAAGGGGATTGGGCAAGAGGAACCGCTAAACAACAAACGGGTGGGGCAAGGTCAAAGGCCATTAACCACCTCACCAAATACTCGCACTCTTGGAGAGAATTGGACCATCACCTTCAATTCCATGTGAAAGAAGTGAGGAAGTGTTACTGGGCTACAAACTCGTTGGTTTTCATAAGTGGTAAAAAATTATTTGTTGGGGCTTTGTCAATCGGCAAGCCATTGGAGTTGGATAGTGCCAAATAATGGTATTTATCGTTGAGAGAAACTTAATCACGGTTCAGCCGTGAACACTTTTGAATTGTTGCAATTGATTCCGTAAACAACTATTCACGGCTTCGCCATTAAAAAGATTTTCTCATTTATCGTTAATTAATGACATTGGAGATGCTAAGATTACTAGATTAGTGCTCAAACTCACTGGGGAGGGTTTTCAAGCTTGCCAATAATACCCCCTCCCATCCGTTGTTGATCTTCATGAAACCAAAAACGAATATAAGAAAAGGTTAGGAAACGGATCATCTTTACTTAACCACGAGAGGTTGGCCCGGTGGCCTTGGCCTGGAATATTTCAGGAGTTTGCTCCCTATGGTCTCAGGTTTTGATTTCTCTCTTGCCAGCAACTCGCATTTTGAAGAGACTGTTGGAGGGGTTATATATATAGTTTAGTCCGAAGCGCATGCGCGCAAGCTGGCACTAGACACCATGTTGAAGCTATCTTGGATCCTTTTAATCTTTGTAATTTGTTTCCAAAGATTAATAAATTTTTCGCCTTTCAAAAAAAATGTATTACCCGGGAAAAAAAATGGAGAGTAGAAAACGGAAAATTAAAATAAGAGTTGACCTTGAGGAACCCTAATATTTATGCATAGGTATATTCTGTAAGAACTTTGGGCAGTAATTGGACTAGAAGAACTGAACATTTGTGCAGAGAAAGAGACAATGGTGGGAATATTTTTGTGCAAAGGAAAAAGTTTTAAGGGGTATCATATTCTGATTTAATTATTGGTCTAGATATTCTTAAAAAAGAATCATTAATCCAAAAGAATATTAACTAAAACTAAACAAAAAAAAAATTCAACAACACTACCCCCTATCTTCAGAAGAAACTAATTTTGTCCAAGCACACACTAATTACTTCATATTGTTTAATTGGAATATGAAGAAGGACAAATTATTCTTGTTATGGTTGTTCCTCCAGACATAATTAAGTGTAGATTTGAGCAAAATTGATTATTTCCAAAGTGAGTTGGTAATTTGATGTTAGGTATAAAAAAAAAATTTTATTTTTTTGTCAAAGTTTATGGATTAATCATTCGAAGCTCAGCGAGACGAATCATAAAAGCATAAAAATATAAGCCGATTAAAAACAATTCAGAAAATACGAACAAACTTTCTTTTGAGGCCTTTTTCATTTTTTGTGAACTTTTCTTAAATTTTTTATCGTTAGTTTTTACTTTTAAGATTCTGCTCGTCAAAACCAATAATAAATTTGGAAAAAAAAATCTACAAAATAACTAAGAAGACAGTGGCAATAATTTTACCAAACTGTCTTTCAAGACTAAAGACAAAATTTGAAGAAATTATTTTGGTTATGTAAGAAATTCAAGAAATGCTTTGATAGCAATTTCAAGAACATAGTAGCAGTGTAATGTTTGATTCTATTTGTACGTAAGCATGTTCTTGGAGGTGTCTTTTCCCATGACACAATTCACGTTTATTTTTTATAAAAAGAGAAAAAGAATAAATTATAGTGAAAAATATACCCATCACTAAAGGGTCCACCTGAATAGACATATGTATGATCGAATTGGAATTTCGAACGTGGTGCGTTAATACGATGTAAATCCAACACGAAATTAGAGGAGTTGGGTAAACTTTTTTTTTTTTTGGTTGTATGAACCAAATACGACACGATTCGACAACCTAAAAATTAAGCGGGACGAATACATATTGAACTCACATAACTCGGAAAAAATAAGAATAAATGTTTAATTTTTCTTATTGACCTGTAAATCTGATATGACACGATCAAGCACGACATTACATTAGGCCTTTTATTTTAAGTCTAGCCTTTTAGTTTACAAATTATACTGAGATGTTTTTTTTTATTATTGCGGGTAAATTAAAAAATGGTGGAAAAGTAATTGTTATTGAGATATACGTCTAGTACAGGCCTGTCAATGGGCTGGATCCGATAGTAGTAATCCGAATCTGAATCCGAATTCGATCTGATTAATTTTTTTTTTTTAAATTCCAGAATTTTTTAAAAAAAGGAAAAAAATATATATATTCAATTGTAGAAGAAAAAAATACATAATTCCAGTTTAAAACAAGTAAAAACTTCAATACTTAATAATTTCCTATCTCGGCACAAAAAACAGTTACTTCAACATCTTTTTCTTTTCACTTCAGAGTCATTACCAGAGCATTCTCTAAATTTTCATGATTTGGCTATTGTTAGACTCTAGTACTTCTTCTGGCTTAAGGCATCTTTTTTAATGTCATGACTTGGCTATTGTTGGTTAAGTTTTTTTATTGGTTAGTAATATATAATGGCAGTATTGAAAATTACTTATGGATGAGCTTTTTGAATTCTCAATATAATTTCACTTTCTAAATCTAAAATAATTATAAATAAAAAAAAAAAAAACAGCTCCCGAGCATTCTCTAAATTTTCACCCAGATTATGTATGTAGGTTTTGCTACTTTATTGTCCTCCACTCAGCCAGACAATGGAAAGGGGAACCAAAGAATCACATTCCTACGATATATTTTAAAATAGAATGCAAAACAAAAATAAAAAGACAAAGAAGGAAAATTTCTTAAGTTTGTAAATTTTTCTCCTCCCAACTGGTTTGCCTACCCCTCGAGAATCAAATTCACACCTCTAGGTAAGGACAGCAATGGTGCGGTTCGGTTGGCTAATTAGCAAAACCAAAAGCAGAACATATACCTACAATCAAAATTGACAATTTTCATTTTATCTAAACATAACCAAAACCACGGTTATCAGTTCGATTCAATTTTTCACCAAAACTGGTGGCAAAAAACCAACACAAACCGATTAAACTTCACCTAATGCAACTGAAACCAGAACAAAACCAGCTGATTTTGTGAAATCAAAAACCAAAACCAAAATTACGGTTAAAAAATCGGTTAAGAACCGCACCAATCAGTTCGGTATGATTTGAGTAACCAACAGTTCAAGCGAAATCGCCGTCCCTACCTCCAAGGTGGGAGAACAAGCGAAATCGCCTTCCCTACCTCCAAGGTGGGAGAACACCCTGGCCTTTCACAGCTAAGTACCACAAAATAAACAATTTAAATTAGTGGTGTCCACGGTCCGAATCGGATCGGATTCGTATGAATCCAATCCTAATCCGTATCTCACGGTTTTTAGAAAATACAATCCAATCCTAATCCAAAAGTCTTACAGTTCGGTTTGGATTTTAAACCGTGAGTCACGGTTCGGTCCCGGTTTTATCCACGGATTTCCTTCCATAAACATTAAACTCTAAAAAATGCAAAATTACTTCAACTACTGTATTACATATCATTCCAAATTTCTAGTTCAAAATTCAATTCAGGTTTCATCAACTATTGTTACATCCACGGAGCAGTAGGAGGTTCTATTTACACAGTAGTAGTAGCTGACTACAAGTTATAAATCAGAGAGGAAAGACAGGTGAAGTAAAAGTAAGGAATTTCATATAGGAGCAGATTTCCTTCGGTCATTGTTATGAACTTAAAATTGTTAAAAAAAATTCATAACAAGTAATAGAATTATAATTATTTATAAATATTACACACACACACACATATATATATATATATTTTAATTTTTTTAATATCTCACGGTTCGGATCGGTTCGGTTAATCCACGGATTTGAAATAAAAATCCAATCCTAATCCGTATCTCACGGTTTTTTAATTTTCAAATCCGTATCCGGACCATTAATCCACGGACAAAATCCAAAAGGCACGGATTGGTTCGGTCCGGACCGGTTTCACGATTCTCGATTTTTCTTGGACAGCCCTAATTTAAATCATCACTTTAGCTCAAGGTGGGACCAAAAATCCCACAAAATTAAACTTCACCTATATATATATATATATATATATATATATATACGGAGTATATTTTAGAGATGCCTTGTCCTGCCGCTACAAATGGGGCCCGAATTTAATAATTGTCACATATCGACAGTGAACCCCATTAAAAATGAATGCAATGTCAGTCAACACAACACACAGAACCACTTGAAAATATTCTGGAAAAAAAAATAATAATTGTTTCGTAAAATCATAACTCGATTGGTCTGGTGGTCAAAACTTGAAATACAAGAGTTCAGTTCCTTCCTCCCCAATCTCAAATTCGAAACTTCCCAAGCGCTATCGATTTATGCGGGGCCAATTGATACAGGACACCGCTTTGGCTTCAAATGGCCCTCCAAAGACTACTTGAGATGCGCGTAAAATGATTCGAATGCCCAGAGTTATCGCAAGAAACAAAAAAGGAGAGGAGACTCCGTTAACTTATTTAACGAGGACATTGTCCAAAGTGAAAAAAAAATAATAACACCACCTTCCAGTGAGATGCAGTGGAGTTTCTCAGTACACCACCCTCGTTTAATCTTTGCCTATAAAATCCTACCAACCCTCCTCATTCCTTCACATCTATCAACTCCAAAAAGAAACAATCTTATCTTGATTCTCCCACATCAATATCTCTGTTTCAAACAAAAACAGGTTTCTCACATGGATCAACTCAGTGATGATAACGGCAATAAGAGGACCAAGCATGAAGTAGCAGAGATCAAGAAGATCAAGGGAACTGTGCTGCTGATGAAGAAGAACTTATTGGACGTCAACGACCCCAAGGCGACACTTGTTGACCAGTTCGATGAGTTTCGTGGACAGAAGGTCTCTCTTCAGCTCATCAGTGCTGTTAATGGTGACCCAGGTCAGCTCTCTGCTATGTTCATTTCCAAACTTCATAGGATTTGTATCCTTTTCCTCTTTGTATCTGCTGCTGCTGCTGTTTCCTGTAAATTGTTCACAAGTTATATGATTTAGCATGTTAATTTGCTTCGCAAGGGCAGAAAAGATTAGTATAACATTGCCAAACAGACCATAGCAAACCCCTTGTAGGTTTCTTTACTTGGTTGTGTTCCAAATGTGAATCCTCTGAAGTGACTCTCATGCGTCACAGAATGAGATTCACCACGGTCCCACTTGACGATCGAAGTAGTTCATTTTGTAAGCCTCATCATCATATATGCGAAGTATAAGATTATTCAGATATTAGGATCATCTGCCTGGACGAAGCATAATTGTCACGAGAGAAATGGCACGGTGAGTGTCTGACCGCTCATTTCAATGATTTTCGGAAGGGCATAACCAAAAGAAACCATAACAACGAATCATACTTAGCAATTAGTAGGGTTTGTATGAGAAACAGATTGCAGTTTCCTGCTTCGATTTGCAACTGAACCTAGTTTTCGGTAATCCATTCCACTGCATAGTCAATGGTACACTCACCCGTAAACTTTTTGTTCATCACTTTTTCTTTCAGGTGGAGTACAAAAAATCTCTTTAAAGTAATGATTCTCAAACTCTACCAGTCTTCTTTACTAGTTAACACTACAAAATGGCCACAATCCAATCCATCTGCAATTATCAAGCTTTTGGTAAATCTTGGATTTATAGAGGGAAAGCAAAAGCAAAAAGATAACGTGCTAAGGAAAAAACAAAGTAAGAAAAGAAACATTTGAACTTTTCTTTTTTGTTTGATTGGGTCATAAACAGGAGAATAAAAAGGGTAGGTAAATGACAAAAGTAATAATAATTAGAATGATAACTTTCCAGTAGGTTCCGCAAAAAAAGCATCAATAACTCTTCATAATGACATTTTTCTTTTCATCGGCGACCGGGGATCCAAACATAGCACTGATTGGGACAATTACGAGTGATAAATTGCCAAGAGGCCTTTGGCCGAACTGCAGGTGCTAGGAGAAAGGAGGTTAGGAGTTCAACCCCTCCTCCAAGGTGCTAATATAACTATACTAACAAATCTGTCTTTTGCTGAGAAAGAAAAATTTATGAGTAATCAATTAACCTGTAGCAGGACATCTACACAGCTAAGCTAGCAAATCTTGCGAACAAGTTCTAAAGCCAATATTAACTATAAAGATAAGGCCTCCTAGCTAGCTCTCATCAACATATACTTCACCTAACCAGTATTGTCTTCTAATACAGTAGCAAATTATCAATATATTTCTCATTTAAAGTTTTTCTGGCAGATGAACTACAGGATCTAATTTGAAGATTATGATACCTATGCAGGTATACTTGGAAAGCCAGCATATTTGGACTGGGATATGAAAATAACCCACATAGCAGCTGCAGATGAGACATTTAATGTTAATTTCGAATGGGAAGAGGAGGTAGGGGTACCTGGGGCTTTCATAGTAAAGAATTCCCACCACAATGAATTTTACCTCAAGACTGCCACCCTCGAAGATGTTCCCGGTCATGGCCGGATCCACTTTGTCTGCAACTCTTGGGTTTACCCAGCTGAGAACTACAAAAAAGACAGAGTATTCTTTACTAATCAGGTATGAACCAATATTTTCTAGAATAATGCAAGATGAATGTTGATAATGTTGTTAATGCTGTTAATGCAAGAAAGGCGGGAGCCAGGATTTCTAGAGAGGCTTGTTTAGTAATGGAGTAAGAAGGGCAAAGATAGTTTTTTTTTTACTCTCTACACGATTCTCAATAAGTTTTTGTCTCTATCTCTCTCCACTCATTACCTCAAAAATACTTCTCAAAACTTAAAACCAAACAAAGGCAGTAACTTTCATGTAGGTCATTGGGGCAACATTTTAGTACCTATGGCGTCAAATAGGTAAAATAAAAGCAAAACCTATACATATTCTTGAGAAATTTTGCTAGTAATTGAGGTGTTGCAACTAGGGTTGCAAACGAACCAAGCTATTTGCGAGCAGCTCAAGGCTCGACTCAGCTCGGTTCTTTTAATAAAAGAGCCGTGCTTGAACAGATTTCTTGGCTCGTTTAGTAAACTAGCCAAGCTCGAGCTACTGTAGCTGGGCTCATGTAGATAAGCTTGATTCCTGTGTAAGGGCTCGGCTTGTTTAATACTCGAACCGAGCTCGAGCTCTCAAATGCCAATCGAGCTCAAGCTCACCAAATTTAAAACAAACTGAGCTCAAACACCCTAAAGCACGGCTCACCTCGTTTGCACCCCTACTTGCTACACAGGCTCCACCCTTGAATTTGAGAAGTATGAAAAGCAGTGTTACAAAAACACAATGCATAGAGCAGTGTCGGATGGGGCCCACACACTGCATTATGTGTACTTTGCTAAATAAAATCTGTGGTTTGTTAGATATCTGCTCCTAAAACTGTCACAGAACTAAATACAAATTGAGGATGTCAGTCTTCGAGAAAAGGGTCCCATAATGGTCGGGCAGTTTTCCTACTTTAATTTACATTAGTAAAGGGTGCTTCTTTTGAATGCCATCTCTACAGAGACATAGAAGTACGCTTGGAAAAAAAATGATTTATAAACCTCTGAAAATATGCAGCAAGTATTTTGAAGTTCAACATTTAAACACGCTAGTAACTCTTGTTGTGTTTGAGAAAAGCATAACCAATGAACCTAAAGCCCTCATAATACAACCTTAATCAAACAATGATTTTCTCCTGTAGTATATCATTTTTGAATCCCAAAAATTTATCACCATGCTCAAAAATTTTGTTTATGATCAACATAGCAGTGCTGTTGAGTTAGCCTAAACAGGTCTATTCATCTGCTAAAGAAGACGAATCTTATTACTTTGATGCAGTCATATCTTCCAACCAAGACCCCACTTCCACTACGTCACTACAGAGAAGAAGAACTACAAACCCTTAGAGGTAATGGAACTGGAAAACTCGAGGAATGGGATCGTGTGTATGACTACGATGTATACAACGATTTGAGTGAACCAGAAATGGGCCCAAAGCACGCCCGCCCAATTCTTGGAGGGTCTTCCGAATACCCTTATCCTCGCAGGGGAAGAACAGGCCGACCACCAGCAGAAACAGGTCAGACATTAGTGTCCATTCTCAGCCACTACATGGATATAGTACTTTTACTAATACTTCCACCCCCCCCCCCATCATGTTCTAGTTGTAACTTCGTAACTAAGGCGCACTGATACTCCCAAAAAGTGCCCCGCACTTTTATCCAATATGTATCTGATATCGATACGCACCCCCATATGACCAGATACCTATCCGAAATGGCTGGAAACTGACCAGAAATTGCTTTTTGTATTTGCGATTTTGGGATACGGCAGGATACAGCAATGATACGTCTTGCGCCAACGGCCAAAACACAACCTCACTTTGCCCCCTGAAGTTTTGTGAAGGTTATATGTCGCCCAAAAAAAATCAAAAGTTGCACCTTCATCATTGTATGAAACGATTTTATCCAATTAGATTGCTTTGAGTTTTAGAATCAATGCCGCGTTTATACATCCAATTAGATTTTGTTTCCATATGTACCACAACATTAAAAGTTTATAGAGATATTCCTTACAGATGTACTGTTGTTGAAACAATATCCTAATTTTTAAGATAGTGCCATATCGCGCTTTTAATATCGTATGGCCCATATCCCTACCCTGCTTCCTAGTGGTATAAGGACTGAACAGAAATGACAAATACATTCAATTGGAAATCCTGTTACCGTTATTGCTCAGATCTCCTATATTCTGATTATATCTTTATAGAGAGATGCTAATCCCATCATATGTTTTCTGCTGTATTCTTTACAGATCCTAGACACGAGAGCAGGCTCCCTCTTCTTAAAAGCTTAAGCATTTATGTACCAAGAGACGAACGATTCAGCCACTTGAAGCTCTCAGATGTAATAGCTTATGGGTTGAAATCTGCAATTCAATTTCTTGCCCCCGAGGCCGAGGCTCAATTTGACAGGACCCCTAGTGAATTTGACAGCCTCAAAGACATACTAGAACTTTATGAAGGAGGAATCAAGCTACCCATCAAGCTACCCGACTTCCCTTTCCTAGAGAGCATTACGAAAGAGATCCCCTTTCCGATACTCAAGGAAATACTTCGAACAGATGGTGAACGACCATTCCATTTTCCAATGCCACAAGTAATCAAAGGCATGATAAAATTTCTAAGCAGTTATTTCCTGTTCAGAATAGACACTTGTCACACTTCTATGGACTAATGCTCAATTTGATTTTCCAGAGAACATCTTCCAGAAAAGATTTTCTGCATTTTTTCTAGTGTTTTACATGAAAACGGAATTCAAAAAAATATTGTTTCTGCAGAAATTTGTGTCTAACCATGATTTCCCAAAAACAGAGGACAAGTCTGCATGGAGTACAGACGAAGAATTTGCAAGAGAAATGCTGGCTGGATTAAACCCTGTTGTCATCCGTCTTCTCCAAGTAAACAAAAATTTTCTTGTTGTATGCATTTATGTTATCCATTATTCAACCGAAAAGTAACCAAAAAAAAAAACTCACAAACGTATTCGTAACTAGATTTTCTTTAGTTCGAGAACTCGTGTACAGCTTATCTAAGAGGATTTACACCCTTCACCTTCAATTATAACAACCAGAAAACATATTTGCAGGAGTTCCCTCCAAATAGCAAGCTAAATCCCAAGGCATACAACGATGAGGCCAGTTCAAAGACCAAGGATTGCATAGAGAAAAACCTAGAGGGGTTGACTTTAGAAGAGGTATTTTTCATAGAACTACCATAATGGTGAAAATTTTCAACCAAACAGTTCACAAATGGAACCCACAATATCATCTAACTGAAATAAAGCCATTTTCTTGAGATAGGCACTGAAGTGCAACAAGCTGTTCGCATTAGATTACCACGATGTTCTGATGCCATACCTGAGCCGGATAAACTCAACTTCCACCAAGACATATGCCACAAGGACACTCCTATTCTTGAAAAATGATGGAACTTTGAAGCCACTGGCAATCGAGCTGAGTCTCCCTCACCCTGACGGAGATCAATTAGGAGAAGTTAGTGAAGTGTACACTCCGGCAGAACATGGAGCTGAAGGCACTATTTGGCAGTTGGCTAAAGCTTATGTTGCAGTAAATGACTCTGGCTATCATCAACTCATTTGCCACTGGTATGTATCTTTCAAGGAATCCAGCTCCATTTGTTTCAGCGTACAAGTAAAACATTTTTCATGTAAAATGAGTTTGCAAATTGCAACTCACTTTTTTCCTTCTGTCTTCCATAGTTTGGTTGACCTACAGAAAAAAATAAGGAAAACAGTAAAAAAACAAATCAATCTCACTGAAAGCATTGTCGTGAGCAACAAAACATAAACCAGAACATCAGCATTACAAATTCAATACAACTGTTAATACATATACTTCTTTTCTTTCTTTCTTTTTGGGTAAATGTGATTGCAAATATATATACTTCCGTCAACACATAAACAGTAACATATGCGTGCATAAATATAGATAAACGAAAATCCTGATTGAACGTGATGGCTGCGAGCAATGTACTCTCAAAAATCTATTAAAGAGGGTCGGCGCCTCGGCAGTCAATGACCCTGAGTTAAATAATTGGTGAAATATTAATACTGGAAAGCATTTTATGTCAAAACAAAACGAGCCTTCATTTGTAAATTCCATGGTCTAGTTTGTAATGGTTACCATATCTTTGATTTTGTTCACAGGTTACACACCCATGCAGTAATTGAGCCATTTGTGATTGCAACAAACAGGCAGCTAAGTGTGCTTCACCCAATTCATAAGCTTTTGCATCCTCACTTCCGCGATACAATGAACATCAATGCACTCGCTAGACAGACTCTCATTAATTCTGGGGGACTACTTGAGAGAACAGTTTTCCCAGCAAAGTATGCCATGGAATGGTCAGCTGTCGCATATAAGAACTGGGTTTTCCCAGAGCAAGCACTCCCTGCTGATCTCATCAAGAGGTAGTCACATATAACGATAAATCACTTAGACATATATGTATGCTGTAAATCTGAAAAAGTTGAGATCCAAATCAATGCAAAAATTGTCCTGATTGATCTATGATCCTTAATTACATTATAGATTATGCTACGATTCATGCGAATCCACTGATATATAATTTGTATGAACTTGATGAAAAAGTAATCAAAGATCCATCACTCAACAGATTCAAAATTCAAAACTTTAAATCGAAGTGACATGAATTCAACACATTATCCATTCATATATACTGATTTTGCAAGTAGAAATGTGTTCCTAAAGTTGAATCGGTTGAACAGTTTATCAAACTGAATCGTATACATGGGTACGCTGAGTTTATCAACAAACACCCACCCCCATAGGAATCAATTGTTTGGTTATTCAACCGAATCATGAAATCACAGCTCTATGTGCCGGGTGTCAAAGGATTTTGACAATACAGATTCCAGAGTTCGGGAAACAAAACTCAGAACTTGGTGACTGATACAAATTTCGCATTCAGATATCCATCCTCATTGCTTACTAATTCTGCATTCTTACCTTTTTCATTGTGCAGAGGGGTGGCAGTTGAGGACCCAAAATATCCGAACGGCGTACGCCTGCTAATAAAGGACTACCCATATGCTGTTGATGGCCTGGAAATCTGGTCTGCAATCAAAAAATGGGTTGAGGAGTATTGCTCCTTGTACTATAGCTCAGATGACATGGTTGAAAAAGATTCTGAACTTCAATTGTGGTGGAATGAGATCCGGGAGAAAGGTCATGGTGACAAGAAAAATGCATCATGGTGGCCCGAAATGCAGAATCTCAAAGAGCTAGTGGAAACGTGTACTACTATCATATGGATCGCTTCTGCCCTCCATGCAGCAGTCAACTTTGGACAGTACCCTTACGGAGGGTACATTCCTAACCGACCCGCCATGAGCCGCCGGTTCATACCCAAACCGGGTTCTCTTGAATATGATGAGCTTGAGTCAAACCCAGACAAGGCTTTCTTGAAAACAGTTACCCCTCAGCTGCAAAGCATCCTTGGCATTTCCCTAATAGAGATTCTGTCAAGGCATACTTCAGATGAGGTTTTCCTCGGACAGAGAGATACTCCTGAATGGACAGCAGATAAAGAAACGTTAGATGCCTTTGGGAGATTTGGAATGAAGTTGGCAGAAATTGAGGAGGGAATTATAGCACTGAACAGTAATGAGAATTTGAAGAACAGGGCTGGACCAGCCAAGATGCCTTACACACTGCTATTTCCAAGTAGCGATGTTGGACTTACCGGCAAGGGGATTCCTAACAGTGTCTCGATCTGAGATTTTTTATTCGGGATGTTATCACTATGTTCTTACTTCTTAGCTGTAGTAGTTTTTACTATACCAATAAGTTAATAATGATAGAGAAGGTCATCAGAAAAAGTGTCAAAATTCACCATTAGTCCTCATTTATATCTCGTCATAGGATAACTGATTAAGGACCAAGCGCAAGAAAACATGTAAAAGGTAGTAGTTCTTTTACGAGTAATTGGTCAATAAATAGCCCTTCAAAATTTATGTTCGAAATAACCAGCAGTTGGAGTTGTAGGTTCAGCTACTCAAGCCTACCTGGTGAAAGAACTTTAGTAGATCCATTTACGTAGCTCACTGGAAGCTAAGAGTCTTATAGCCCACGGACCACTTTTCGCCGAGAGAGTCATTCCCACTGTTAAATTTGTTATTTCACAACTCTAAGCTCTCCCATGACAGCAAGATCAGAGAGATAGCAGGTAGGCAAATCTTCCCTAAAGTTTTAGGATAGGGATGATTCCAGATGGATAGCACCTGCCATTGCATCTTAAAAAGGTCGTGCACGTGAAGTTTATAGTTCATACTATTATTAAGCAGGCCATGCTGTGATGGGAATCAGGGATTGATGAGCACCTAAGCCAATGAGACATAAGTGCTATTTGGACCCGTTTGTTTGTCGGGATTAAAATGCTGGATTGGATCGTAAATCCAACCACACTCGTTTGGTTAGCGTTAAGTTACCAATTGTCCCAAAAGCTTAAGCAATTAGGAAATTGACCCAACAATGTATATAAAAGTGAAACAGAATACGCAGCAGAGAAGCAGACTGCAAACGCAGAGAAAATGCAAATCACGAGACTTGAATCCAAGATCTCTCCCAACCTGAGCTCTCTGTACCATGTTAAGTTACCAATTGTTTCAAAAGCTTAAGCTATTAGGAAAAAAATAACTTAACAATGTATACCAAGCTATTCAACAGTAAGAACTTTTGTGGTCATGATTGTATCCGTCAGATATAAAATCCCAAAAGGGGAATATACAATCTCATGGACATGGTAACATTGATCCCTTCAGTATTAGTCTGATGGTATTACTTATCTCATAGGATTATACAGTGTTCTAAAAGGCGGCCGCCTAGGCCGATTAGTCCCCGCCTAGGTGCTAGGCGGTGGTCTGATGCCTAGATTAGACAACCAACTAGTCGGGCGCCTAGTCCCCGCCTAGTAGCTAGGCGGCCGACTAGTCGTCACCTAAGCGCTAGGCACCCCTTTCCCGCCTGATTGGCGCCGAGCGATTTTTAGAACATTGGGATTATACACCCTCAACATTAGTCTAATCAAACAAACGGAAGCTTAGAATATTATTCATGTAAAGGGAAGCCTGAATAAGTCATAAAGAATTGACAGAAACCTTACTGCATAAAAGGGGGATGTACAATGAGGACACTGGAATCACTTCCCTTGCTTTTAAAATGGAACTTCAACCATTATTTTTATGGCAGGATATCAAGCAACATATAGAAAAGGAAGACCATTGAAACAAAGAACAACATCTAGAATGACCAGAAATATAACCATATGATTGAGAAACACCTAATCCAAATCCTGACTGTCGTAACCTTGAAAGTAATCACATAAATAGAAGTCAGATAACATACAACAATATAATAAGCACCAAAAGCAGATGGGAAATGGAACCATTAGGTATCCAGCAAGCCTCTTTCTCAATCCATGTTCTAATAAGATGAGTTGGGGCACCATCTCGGATCCATGCAATTATGCAACTTGGATACAAAGTAGAAAGAGCCTGCACTTGCTTCTGCACTTTCGACATCTCAAAGAACACCAAGCTTGCCACGCACAAACTCACTTCCAGAGGCCATTCCCTAGCTCCATGATGCTGACAAATCGAGAAGAGAATTAACTTATTAACCATCAAGTACATAGTTTAACTAAAAGCAACAATCTTCCCGAGAAGAAGTTCAAAAACATGTGTGCAGTCTACACCATAGGATATGCATGTGGAGAGAGAGAGAGTGATGGAAGCAGGAATTAGACCCGAAGGCATTGGGAAGGAATTCTTTGGCTAATAAAGCTTCAAGAATTATGAAAGGCATGAGGTCATTTGGGAAAAATTTGGCCAAATTGAGCAGTCCACAGAAAATTGCTCAATTCACCAGAATCAGCACAACTCAGTGTATATATGTTACAATTCAGTCATCAACACATGGAATCTAATGCAAAGTCTCACTCTGACTTCAGGATTTTTGAATTTCTGAATATTCTAACTGTCTTGGGACTTCTTTTGAACGTATCATAACTTTTCACAAAAGGTTTGCAGCTTAAAAACGTAGAAAATTAACTATGAACAAATGTTGTCCACAGTTCATGGGAGGACGTGGACATTACAATGAAAAAATAATATCCTAGACAAAGATAGCCAAAATGAAAGGATGAACTACCCTTGTAAACTGCTAAATCGAGGGTTCCATTATTGTTGATAGAAATGGACGTGTTTGATCTCTCATTCCATTGCCAAGTTCATCCGATGATTGTTGTTGCATAGCATTCTATGAGAAGTTTACCCACATAAAAAGGCTAAAGCCTGGAGAAATCCACCACATAGCAAGAACCAAGTGCCTGCTCTCATTTTCGAACATGCATTCTCACTTTTGACAGCCCAAGCATTTTTCCACTACAACAGCAACGGCCCCTATAGATAACCAAATTACAATTTAGAGGAAATACATCAAAAATACACTGATAGGAATTAAAACTGCATAACAATCCAATTTCTGTAAGAATACTAGTTTTTCCAAATCCATAGGTTCCATTAATAATTCATACTTTAGTGAGAGGAACTTTTCCTTCAAATATAATCTTCAGGCCGTCTTTACGTTGCAGTGATGCATATTGGTGTTAAAAGTTTATCAATTATATATATTGCCTTGGACTTTAGTCCAAACCAAGGGGATGCAATATAAGGTTTTGAACACAATGGTATAGCATTTTTTGCCTAACCACAAGGCTTAAACATACCCAAAGCAAAAGCAGAAAACTACCAGACCTACTAAAAATTCGTAAGGCTCTGAATCACTTGATCAGCAGAGAAGAGGGAAATTCTACCCGTCATGCTTTAGCCTTCCACTTATCACTTGCATTTACGAATGAGGTAGGATATTAATATATTCGAATGTCGCCTTAAATCATACTACCGGCACGCTGTTAACAAGGTATGTGACCAGTGACCCCTAATCCAGCAGCTGTATAGCCGTACGTTACAGTCTTGCTTAAATGGATGCTGCCTTTGCCTGGAAAAAAGCCAAGAAAAGTAAGGAACTCATGTAATCATAGTATCATACGCACTCATATCTGCAAACTATCCTTGACAAGATACTACAAAGTACAGGTTCCAACTTCTAATGGGCATAATGAGAAAAAATCAAATTACACCTTTAGGATTATTACTTACCAGTTACCACAGTAGTACAAACATGTTTTCTCTCTCGGTTGCAACATAAAGGCTAAAATATCAATATAAATTGGAAATTTTTCATCAATCAACAATTGTTTCTCTGTAAATATCAAGGAAACAGGAAATCAGAGTATATATTGATGTCAATATAATCGTACGGATACTACATTTTCTTTTCTTACAAGCTCTCTTCTTAGTAGCTCTTCTTTGTTTATTCAAAATGGATTTATATTAGAATTTCCATCCTATTTGGGAATGCCATTTTGACTCGATGGGAGCGGGAGTGTGGAGCGGTCTCCCAACATAATGTTCCTGCAACTAAGCTACTTACAAGAAATAAAATTGCATGTAAACGAGCAACAATGACTAATAGAACCTAGAACTGGGAAATCACAAGAGGTTATTCTCTACTTTCATAAGAACTATGGTGTGCGTATAAATCTTTCAGAGCCTACAAGAAGTCATTCATAAAATACAGGAGGGAAGCAAGCAGCATGTATGAGTGACCACATGACAACACACTGCAAAAGAACAAAAGCCAAGGGATGTAATAAAAAGGAATTAGGAGAAACGCACTCCCTATATTCCACACGAAGGTCATCCTGAAACCACTGAAACTGGGTCTGCCCCGAACTCTGAGGTTGCATTTTCATTGCTTTTTCGCTTTCCGTTTCATCGAGACGTTAGCCCCTAGTCTGCTTGGTCTTCCCTTTCCTGTCAGTGTAGATATCTTTTTTTTTTTTGGGTAAATTAGCTTGAAATTAAAAAAGGTTAACCGAATGTACAACCTACAAGGGGCATACCCCAGGAGGAAAAAAAAAAGATTGAAAAAAGTGCGATAACCCTTGCACAACCCACATGGAGAGTAGGGTAGATTAAGTAAGATAACAAAAGTGCCATGTGTGTTGAGATCATACCCCCGTTGCACTATCCATCTAAGCAGAAGGATAGTACAACGGGGTATGATATGTAGTGATACGAGTAGATTATCATGAAAGCTAACTACTACCTGGCACATCCCACCAGGCTACGTTACATGGACTCGGGTGCGAGTATCGGGTGCGGGTGCAAGTCCAAGCGTCGGACCTTCCTAAACTTAAATCTTAGGATACGTGGATATGTGTCCTCAACTTGGGTACGGGTATGGGGACACGTCCTGAACTCTTGTTTGTATTATATATTGCATAATTTTATCAGATTATGCACCATAAACTATGTTTACAAATGTATTTAAACAAGAAAGGGTGAAGAAAATTATATTTTTGCTATTTTTTAATTTCATGTCTATGTGAAATATTCGAAATATCGCTTTTCTAGCTAATTTGATATTCCTTTTCCGTAAGTATTTTAACAATTAAAGGATCCAAGTGTCCAAAAGGATACGGGTGTCGGACACATCGACACGGGTACTTGAACCAAAATGAAGGATCCATGTAACATAGCCACCAGGCTAGGAAATAAAATGAATAGTCACGGTCAGAAATGACCAAATGATAACCATCGCTGAGGACTAGCAGCAGCATAGCAAATCGGCATCAAGGGAAGGCTAAACAGCTACTACAGAGGAACAAGACACCAAGAAGAGACTCGAACCACAAATGTCAGCATCCGACAGGGGGCCCCACCCTACACACCATGCCCATTCCATCCGACAGTGTAGATATCTTTCCCCCAACTTTCCTTCGTTTTTTTTCAAGCCAGCCCATTATAAGGTCACGGAAGTTGATTCAATGCGGCTTCTTTCTTTTTTTTCCCCTTTTTGGGGTAGTTATTCATTCTTTCTCCCTCCAACTGAGTCATTTTTCATGGACTTCAGTATCAGTTGTTGTAAATTCTGGATGAGAGGGATTTTCTCAAAAAAGGGGATACTAAAGCGGCGGAGCCTCGCCGCATCTTCAAGGCCGAAGGGTGTGGTCTTTGCTAAACAAAAAGAGAACAGAAATGAGAAACCCAGCTTATTTCAGTCTATGCCTTTTTTCCCTACCATCAGATTATTTCCAATTATTTTCATTACACATAGCCAAGTTTCGAACAATATTCTCATTCTGAATAAATCTAAACTATCTTAGTCAAGCTGATGAAATAATTCATTAATTTTCATTTATGAAGAAACGTTGACTTATTTAGAAGAAGTGAGGCTGCACCTTGAGAAAAAACTTGCGGCAAAGGAGACCAGCTTCAACATTGCTTGCTCCAACATAATTCTAGCGGATAATACTTCCTCCTACGTATGGTAGTAACACTTTACAAACTGTATCACAGCATGGAATATACGTTACCCAAAGATCGCAGGTATGATCTAAACAACAGAATATTCTTAAAAATCAGTCAAAAGCAAGGGTAAGAACACAATAAAAACACATTTCTGAAGAGCAGAAGAACCAATGGAGAAACAGAAAACTTATTAAATGAATCAAACACGTTCACCTGGACAAAACCCACCCAGTAAACAGCAAAGTCAAACGACTTTTGGTATTAACCAGATGTAACAGTATTTATCGTCCTAACAAGACGTGAATTTTTTGTTTTAATCATTTCTTGGCACCCGTGCAAAGGTGAATTCCAGAGGCACTAAAACAGGAGGAACTACTTTCCTACCTTTTTTCCAAATTTCTCCTCTCAGTTGGGGGCGGAGGGGGCAGAAAATACACAATTTCTTTCCCCTGGTAAGTAAAGGGAGGAATATGGGTAAATGCCAAGTAGATTGCAGAGAAAATTACAATCTAGTAGAAATTCTGAGACCAACTGAGGGATGAGGCGCCTACATAGCAGGAGTTCACCACATACCCATAAGCTATAGGAGGTTCAGAACAATCTGGCCAGTTAAAAGATTTTTTGCCTAGAACCAGACAAAGATCAAAATATTTACTGCAAAGGCTGTTTGCCTTGTCAATAGTACCTAGTTTATCTAGGCTACCGACAATTCTTGTCCATTTGTCAGAGAGAATCCTTTTCCAGTCATAGCATCTTTTCAAGATGCACTCCAAACTAATTTAGCATCCCAGGTGATTCACATAATAAAGCACCCATGGTACAGCTATGGGACTATCTTTATGTTTACAAACAAACATGAGACTTTCTTCTCATCCAGCTCTTCCACGTGAAAGTATCAAAAAAGTATTTACTTACCAAACTCTCTTCGAATGCATATCCAAAACGCAACAAGCAGAACAATGTCTGTGTTCGAAGAGTGGTAGGTGAAGACAAGTTTTCAGTAGGCTCTAATCCAACCTAGAGGGGGGACAACTATTGTTAAGAGGGATTTGGACCTAGAGCAACAAACAACACGTGGCAGGAAATGTAGACAAATGAAAGGCATCAGAGAAAACATTGACAAATGACTTACTTGTGCTTAGCTTCAAAACATCCATCACTCAATGTCCTATAAGATATTCCATCAAGTCAATAATCCAGCTCCTTCATCTTCTCCAAAATTTCCTCTACTTCAGTAATTCTCCCCATTCTGCATAATCCATTAACCATCGTTTTGAATACTATCCTAGTCGCAAAGCCTCTAGCTAAAACATGTTTCCATAACATTAAAGCGCCTTCAGAGTTCTCCATCTTCAGAAACACATCCAATATAATACCATAGCTTACCTCATTTAGAGCCACACCTCTTTTCAGCAGCAAATGCCAAAGCTGCAGAGCATCAGCAAATGCACCTCTTCGACATAAACCTTTTAGGAGGGTATTATATGTTACAATAGATGGTTCAATATGTTCTTCTATCATTTTATCACAAATACTAAAAGCCTCGGTTGTATGGCCTTCTCTACAATAACCGTCAAGAAGAGTATTGTATGTATAAGAATCGGGCTTTAACTTCCAACTGGACATGCTTATCACCAGTCCCTCTGCCTCATGAACTTGACCTAGTTTGCAGTACCCGTTGATAATGGAATTGCAAATGAACAAATTCATCTCCAGTCCCAATCCCAGCATCTCATCCTTCATCCTCAAGGCCTCATCCATTCTACCATTTCGACAGTATGCATCAATTAAAACACCATAAGCACGCTCATCCATAGTAAACGATGGCACTTGTTTCATATCCTGAAGCACCTTCTCCGCCTCCTCCATCTTGCAAACTTTGCAATAACCCTTAATCACCAACGTATACGTAACAGCATTCATCGAAACTCCTCTGTGTTCCATCAACTCCAACACTCCCTCAACCCCTCGTACATCCCCTAGCTCGACATATCCATTGATCAAACAATGGTACGTCACTAGATTCGGTTCAAACCCCAAACCCTCCATTTCTTTCACAAGTTCAAAAGCTTTACCCACTCTCCCACACCGACAACACGCATCCACCATTATAGTAAACGTAAATACATCAGGAACAATCCCAACCCTAACCATCTGCTCATAAACAACGAAAACAGTGTACAACTCACCATTCCTAACCAAACTACTAAGCAAACTATTACAAGACTGTAAGCTCGGCACGCGGCCGCTCTTACTCATCTCATCAAACACATGCAAGGCACACCCCGTCAAACCCTCCTTTGCGTAAACCTTCATGATCATATCAAAAACAGTCGGCGAGAATGAGAATTCTCTATAAACCTTAACTAGTTCAACCCAGACTACCAAACCAAGTTTCTTGTTCTTCACAAATCCAACAAGCTCGTTCAAGTAAACCCTAGTTTCGTCGAACATTCGGCCCTTCGACAGTATATGGACTATCTTGCAGTATGATTTTATATCTGGTCTGTACTTTTGCTGTTTGGAAGCTAATTTAAAGAGCTCTAAACAGGCGTTAGGGTTCAACCTGAGTTTTACGAGGACTGCGTCGACGACGTCGTCCGAGAAGTCGAAGGAGAGGTTGGAGACGGCGTCATGGCGGCGGAGGACCAGGAGGCGGCAGATCCGGTCGACGAGGTCGGGCCGGGTCAGCTTGTACTCGTGTCGGGGTTTCCACTGGGAGAGGGGCGGTGACGTGTGGATTGATTGGTGGGTGAAGAAGAATGAGAGGGCTTTTGTTGAATTGATCGTTGTGGATTTCCTCATGGACTGAGAACGGCGGCGTTTGGTTGGCCGGAAAGATTTTCCGGACAAGATTTTGTTCTAGGTATTTCGCCGGGGAGCTCTGGCGTTGTCCGGGAAATTTGAAAAGATGTATTGGGCGGTGGTCTGCTGCTCTGTTAAGATCAATATATCCCATGTTTAGGGTATCTCCAATAACATATCCCATGTTACATCATCAAAATTGAATAGGGAAATGATTTTGGCAAAAAAGAGAGGGGCAAAATCAGCAGCCAATTGAATAATCTAATGCATCACAAATCATTTTTTAGTTATTCAATTCATAGTTGTTAAGATTAACAATGTGAAGTTGGGTCCATTAATAGTGATGAGAGGAGAGAGAAAAGAAAGAGTGTGATCCCATTAAATTTGGTTATCCACAAAAAAAATGCTGCTAGTTTTGGTTATTCAAATGCCAAAATTTAGTTATCGATTAAAGAGTTGCTAAGTTTGGTTGTACCAGTGTGAGCTATATTTTATACCAATATTGCTAATATTAGTAATGTCATTGGGGGCCCTTACCAAATTTTCACCACACGGGAATTTTTTTTTCTTTCTATAAACGAATGTTCGGACCAGCTTGTATGCACTTTGACCAAATTCGAGAACTTTGAAGTTAACGGTCACCACATCTCCAACGGCTCCAAGGTTTGAAAAGTTAAGCTTTCGTGGGATTCAAATTTGCGACTTCTTAAGGTGTTCACGAGAAACATATTACAAGACTTGAATATTACACCCATTCAAAAGTACCACCATCCAAAAATGAAATGTCTTATTTAGCTAATTTCCACCACAAGGAACGTATTAAAAGAGTCAAAGATCACAACCACCAAAAAAAACTACAGCCATTCGAAACTCATTCTTCCTCTTAATGACGCGCTCATAGGTGTCCAACAAAATCATTGCGGAGCTAATAATATGCATCAGATGATCGGATTGCAAGATTATGGTAGGGAAGTTAGCGGACAATAAATATGAATGTTGGCACTCATGATACTTCAATTGCCTCCTGCATCCTCGCAAAGAGTTGTTTTTTTTCTTTTCGTGTGGTTGAGAAATGGTTCGGACCACAGTTGCTCATTTTGGGTACCTACAATCCGCAATAGTACCCCTTGTTGTATTAATGCCTGTTGATGACATAATGGGCAAGAGGTGCACGAACGACACGATGATCAACAAAAGAGAGGAGATTGATTAAGCACGTTGATATTGTTGAATGACCCGAGCATGCCAAATCTACAAACTCATACAAGGCAACTACTTCAAGTACAATGCTGGGTTTTCGACTTATTCAGTGTAGAAACCATGGTAAGCAGTTGGATATTTCTTCCACTTCAATATGCTCGGAACCAGCTGAACAAAGGTATTGTGGCACGGGGAATTGATGTTCACTGTTTGGCGTGGTCGATAAAGGTACCTTCGCGAGTTACATCAGGGAACCCACGTCGTCTTCCCACATGTAGGAGCTTGGCAATATCTGCTTCATTTGTAGATCTCAAGTACTCTGCTTCGAAAAATTGGACGACTCATCTTCAAAAAAAATTAGGAGATTCCTATTGCTTTAATTTTGCTATTTTGACATACTCATCGATGCAATTAGCAGGCATCCTATATGTAAGCATCCACATTGTTGTAGTCGTCTTTTGGATACCAGAAAGACGTGGAGCTCCCGTAGTATCATTCTGTTAAACGAAATACTCGTCTTGTTGTAGAAGGGCACTCAAGATCCACTTAAACAAGGGTTGAGGCATTCGAAAACATTGGTGAAACAAATTTTAGGGATTTTGCACATAAGTAATGATCAGTATGGATTCGATCATTGGCGGCAACTCTATCACGGGGTCGGGATCCAAGTTCGGCCATTTGTAGAACCAACGCAACCCCCCTTGTTGGTTACATTTGCTTTTTTTTTTTTATTGTATTGGTTGGCCATCATCATTTGCGCCATTGTATCTTCACCAGAGGAAGATCCATTAAAATCTCCTTGCCATACCCTTTTGCTCAACTTGTTCATGATTAGGCCTGTCAATGGATCTGATCCGATCCGAAAAATCCGATCCGAATCCGAATCCGATAATAGAAATCCGTAATCCGGTAATCCGAATCCGATTATTACGGATCGGATTGGGATTTTTTCGGGTCGGATCGAATCCGAATCCGAACTTTATTTTTTTAAAAACTTTTTATAAATTTTTAAATTTTAAAAAAAAAAACAGTAAATTTTTTATTTTGAACAAAAAATGTTTTAGAAGTTGTATTTTTTTTTAATTTTTAAATTTTTTTATTGGAAAATAATTTTTTTTTGAAAAAAATTTGTATTTTTTTAAAAATATATATATATTTTTTGTTAAAATTTTTGAAGTAAAAAAGTTTTCGGATCGGATCCGGATTACCACTATCGGATTTGAGTCTTATCGGATTCGGATCCGATCCGATCCGACCCGTTGACAGGCCTATTCATGATGATAGTTTTGAAAGAGAATATAGTGATGGTATTGTATAATGAGAAAGAGATTAAATTCTTTCCACCGGCGATGGAAAATCCCACTTTTCCACCACCACCTTTTTCGGTCCTACCGTGTATTTATTGTTGATTTGAATCGTTCATTTTGTAGATCCCCACATAGTAGTGTATCCATGCAAAAAATAAACTTGATCGGACATCGATAGGAGTATCAAAAATTGAATTTTGCTTTGTAAAATGGATAGTTTATCTTTATTATTATTGACAGAAATCAGATCGTCCATTCTATAAACCAAAATTCAAATTTTGATATATCAATCGACTTCCGATTAAGCTGATTTTTTGCATGGCAATACTAAATTGTGAATCTTAAAATATAAACGGTTCAGATCACAACAATATACACTCGGTGGAACCCATAATAGACGGTGTTAGAAAGTGGAGTTTTACACTGGCATCGGATAAAATTTATTCTCATTGAGAAAATAGTGATGGTAGTGTCCAGAGAATGATGTCCTTATTTATAGAAAAAGAGGTTGAGAATGGGATTGAAAATGTAGGTTTTTAATTAGGATTGAGAAAGTAGGCAAAAATGAGATTGGAGTATTTGAAACTTTTTGGTTCTAAAATAAAACTAACCATTGGAGAGGGGTGCCAAAATTTGCCACAAAACCCCTTTTGGTGCCAAATTACAACAAAGCTATGAGTACATATGAGTTTTGTGCAGCCCACCTCGAATCCCACAAAAATGATTCGAACTGCCTATTATATTTAAAACATTGTTTTATAGAGCCTTATAAAAAATCAACTCAACCCGATATCAGTAATTTTTTTCCTGAATTTGTGGGGGCGAAACTACTTAACTACCCAGTTTTGCTCCTACAAATTCAAAAAAAATCCTTCGCGATATCGGATTGAGCTGATTTTTTACAGGACTCCATAAAAAAAATTGTTTTAAAAATAATGAACGGTTCGAATCATCTTTGTGGGGCCAAGGTGGGCCCCACAAAATCCATATGTATATGGTATGTACATTATATATGTACACATAGCAGTACGCCATATTACAAAAACAAAAACATTGTTGCACAAATCTGTGCACTGATTTTTTGTAGGGCCCACTTTTGGGTCAAACACAAATGATCCGATTCATTCGTTAATTTTCAAATGTGTTTTTGAGCAAGGCCGTAAAAAATCGCAATACTAGGATACATGTAAGTGCTTCATCTAATCTTGTAACTTTTCATTCAAAAGAAGTGTGAGACCAAAATGTTGCCCCCACAAAAAATGTGAAAATGTGAAAACAAGAACTGTAGGAGGCACTAGAATTCAACCCTGAAGTGAAAAGAAACCTAGGGCTACTGTTGGTATGTCGTTGGGTATTGAAAGTTTTTTTTTTTTCAATTTTCTTAATGCCTGTAAGTAGAAGTTGGAGTTAGAGAGAACTTGATTGAGTCCATATATAATCACTGTTATTATTATTATTCTATGAAAAAAGAGTACTTAATTTTAAGGCTGTTCACGGATCGGATTCCGATTTTTAAGAAATGCAATCCAAATCAAAAGTCCTACGATTTGGTTCCAATCCAATCCATAAGTCACAAATTGATTTCCGTTTTATCCATGGATTACCAAGAAATTTTTGCGGAATTAAGTTTGAGCATCTCTAATATTATATTAATAAACTCTATCACAGTTAATGTAAATATTAGATATATCACATTTAATGTAAAATGCTTACAAACATAAATATTTATCTCCCTTTTCCCCCACATTTACAAGCATAGGACACACATACACTTATACAAATGCTAAAATAGCCAGAGCCACACAATTGAGCTACTGCCCAACTTCCCAATTAAGTTTCCCAGCCAGAGCCACACTATATGGATACAAACACTTTACCCCCTTAGTTTTATATGGATACGCTAAACCATATTTAGGTAAAATAATCAAATACTAGTTAAAAGTATTTGTAACAATAGGTAAGACTATTTAGACACACACACACACATATCTGGTTTAGTTAATCCAAGGTTTCTAAATGAAAATCCGTGGACCAATCCGTATCTCATAGATAATTTTTGGATCCGTATCCGGATCATTAATCCGCAGATAAAATCCGAAACGTAGGGGATCGGTTCGGTTCGGATCATGTTCACAGGTCACCGGATATTTCGAGCAGCCCTACTTAATTTACAAAATACAAAAAAAGAAAGAAAACTAAACTGGCAATATAACCAGCAACCTCCCGACGGCACCCTTTGCACTTCTCCATTTTCATTGCATAACATGGAACTGAATGGAAGTAAAATAAAGGGAAAATTACCGGTCAGAGGCGTGGACCAGGCTTATTTACCGTCTGATGGTCTCCACTCTCCAAATCACCACTCTAATGACACAAGGAAAAATATTTACCAAGACATGGTGTGTCAAGTTGAATTGACAATTATACCCTCCCTTTTATACCAGTAAAAAGCCCTAATCCTCAATCGCTCCCAAATCCCTCCTCATCGTCTACTGCTTTCATCAACGATGGACTCTCCTCTCTCTCTCTCTCTCTCTCTCTGTAGAACTGGTATGTTCCTCTCTCTCTCTCTCTACGTCTCTCTCGTTCTCTCTCTCCTTCCTCTCTTCTCTTTGTCATTCTTTGCTTTATCCTCTCTCTCTGGGGTTCTGTGCTCTCTCAATCGTTCTCTCTACTGTTCGGCCATTTGAGACTATTTTTTGGTTGTTTTAACCAGATCGGAACAACGGAGTCACGATGAAAATCAGCAAAATCCATTACGATGTTTGTAAAATTGGAGTTTCAGGGGGTAAGGGTTACTATGAAACCCTAGGCGCAGTTTGAAGGTAAAATTGGCCAGTGTATGAACACTAACTTGTTCTTATAAGTTTGTGCCAGAGTGCTGTTTTCCTTTTTTGATGTAACTCGTACCAAAATAGAAATGGCTTGAACAAATTGAAAAGTAGATATGCTTAAGTTAATAATGCTTGTAGCCAGGTTGTTGCCTAGTCAAGCAAAGGTGCCTGTAATGCTAATAAGTGGGAATGGATTTTGAAGAAATAGATTGGTTTTTGATAGGTGGGATGAGAGCCCTTTTGGTGAGGAGCTGTTGGGTTACAGTATATTATGCACAATACCACAAAACTGTACCTAAGGTTGTTCTAAGCACCAGAACACATGTTCTACTTGGTTTGCTTATTTGTTACAGGGTTGTGATGAGACCTAAGTTTAGTAGTTTTAGATATTTTATGAAGATGCTCCCGCCCTTATGAAGGGATACACCTCTCCTCCCGTTCTCGATCCTCGCTCTATGGTCCCGCTCTCAATCTTTGCTCTAATGAATTTAAGTAATTTTAGATGTTTTCTAAAGACGCTTTCATAATGGCCTCCCGCTCCCGCACATGCGTTATGCGATTAAGGTTCAGACACCACAAGTCCTTGGTCCAATTGTCTTTCTAATCTTTATTTAACAGGTGATCATGGATGTGTTTTCAATCACACTACTGAAGGGAGTGAGAAAGGGACCCGCCATGTCATTTAGAGGTGTTGATAACAGTGTCTTCTATATGCTTGCACCCAAGGTATAACTTCAATTTCTTTTCACTCTCCTTTGCTATTTATATCAAAGAAGAATCCAAGTGGTGGTAGTTTTTAAAAGTTCGTGTAGGATAGTCCAGTTTGAAGTTTCTAGTCAATGACTTTGCGTTTCCATTGCCGCTAGTTTGCAAAGAAACAACTGGTGTATTGCCTTTGTAGGTAGTTTTAAATGTTAGAAGGGGATCTGTTTTTATCAGTGAAACAAATATATATTGTTTGCTGAAGGTTTTTTATCTGTGACCTTTTTCATTTCAATTGCCTTAGAAATTCATGTTAATAAGCCAGGTGAAGTTTAACGAGAATCTTGGCTTCTCTTCTGGTTAATGTCTGACCTTTTATCGTTTCCTATGACAAATAAAAAGGTATTGAGTTGGATGCTTTAACAAAAGGAAAATCGCAATCCTTTATACCACAACCTAGAGTAGAGAAACAAAGACTAAAAGCTTGGTTGTTAGTGCTATTATATTTTGATGTGGCTTTTTGGTCCAAATTGCACTTTCCAAGGTCCAGAGTAACCGGTTCATATACTGAAGAATTCTGTTGATCATTTCTGAGTTGTTAGTGCCATTATAAGTTCAAGGTTAAAAATAAAAAAATTGGAATACATAGTTAAATTTGTTGGCAGGGGGCAGAACCTATGTTTTAATTATCTAATTTACCCTGTTCATTTCTATTTAGGCATGGATTTTGTTTCAACTTGTTTTCCTTAATTTGTTCCTTCTCTATTTGGTGTTCTAACTCCCTTGAGAAAGTTTGCAAATGGAGTTGCTATTCGAGCCATATATAAGTTTAAATCTGCCCTCTCTTTTTTAAGTGGATATAATGTTTAATTGCTAAGTATAAGTAATTACCAAGCTCAGGGTTCCCAGAATACCATTTCCAAAAGCTGATGTTGTTTCTGTTCTATTGTTACTGATATGGTGACTACATGTAATACCCCTAGTCCTTAATTGTGCTTAAAGTTAATTATGTGTTGAGTTTTGAGTTAATTATGTGGTTATTGGCTTAATTTGCTAGTTAAGTATATTTGGAACACAAGTTAGAATATGTCACACTTGCATCTGATAACTTTCCTTAAGCCTAGTAAAACAAAATAGAAAAACTTCTACGTATTTCCTTTCCTACTCATATCTATCACGTAGAGAGAGAGAGAGAGAAACGGTGGAAAAGAAGAAGAAAGAAAGGAAAAAATTGGGAAAAAAACCTTGCTTGGCTTGGAATTGAAGATTTAACTTGGTAATCCATGTTTCTTTTACTTGATTCCATGATTTGTATGTTAAATTTCATATCTTAGGGACTGAATTCATGCTCTAGATGTTTGATTTAAGTTGAATTTGAGTTTTAGGGTTGAACTCTTGAAGAACTCAAGATCCTAACTTGAAATCCCTTGGATTGGATGTTTAAAATTTGTTTTGATGTTCTTGGAGTATTTCTTCTATATCTATGAGTTTGAGCATGATTAGTGAAGTTTTGGTGTGAAATAGAAGTATTTGGAAGGGTTTAAGAGCTGTAAATCACAGGAAGAACAAGCTGAAATTTTCTGGAAAATCTACATAATTGAGGAACCTTATATCTGACCTGTTTTTGGGGATTTTTTTGAGGCAGTTTCTAAACTCCAAAAATTATGAGATTTTTATTGAGAGTTCATCTATGAGTCTTTTGTCTATGGTAAAAATTTCGGGATTAGATTCGAAGTATTGAATTCTGTAAAAATTCGTAACCATGCAGTGTGCAATTTTGGACTGTGCTGACTGCACAGACACGTGTTGGGGAAACGGCTATAATTTTGAGCTCGAGCGACGAAATAGCGAACCGTTTACTGATTTTGAAACTAGACTCGTAGACCTAAAAAATGCATGAAGATTGTGTCTTGGTTACTCCCGTGCAAAGTCAGATTTTAAGTTGAAGTTAGAACTGCAGGATATGTTCTCTTAAGGCTAGCTATGTAACTTCATAATTTTACCCTAGAATTTTATGTTCATTAAAAATAGACTTGTTTGGCATCCTCTAATCATGTTTTGTTGCCTAATTGTCTTAGGAGGTTCGGGTGACACGTGGATACAAGGTGAGTGATTAATACCCAAAACACATGGTTTGTTATAAGCTTTTTGCTTCAATGATGTTTTATTTCTTGATATGAACTCCATGGAATATCAATGAAAGGTGGACATGTTTTATATCTATTAATGGCATCCTCCCACGTCCCAGCTTGCTAGGGGACACGTGCTAAAAGGCTAGCAAGATATGGCTATTATATCGGATAATGAAAAACGTCTTAACTTATCCACTACCGGGGACGCTTGGTAGACATGAAATGAATAGAGGATGTGCATTACTATGTTATGTTGCTATGAGATGTGATTCATTTTCAAATGGTTTTATCATTGTCCATGGAAAGCATGTGAATTGTGTATTAATAATTCATACGAGTTTTGGCTTATGAATTTTCCCACCTTTCAGGCAACGGGAAGTAGAGTGGTGGCGTGCAGCCATTCTTTTGGACGTGCTTTGTAGACATGGATTTGTAGATAGGGAGTTGCTCTTTGTGAATACTTTTGTCATGTAAATATGCACAGCTCTGGGTGGTTTGCCATGTAAAGATCCTTGTAAAGACTTCTAGTTTTGGCGTATGTAATAATATGGGGTTTTGCTTCCGCTATTTGTATTTGTGTCCCTTTTAGTCATTGCTTATAACAGGTTAACCAAGAGAAATGGCCTTAGTAATTAGATTACTGGCGCTTTGTTGTGGCTAGAGAGAGCCTTTAGGGGCAGGCTAGGGTCGTGACACTACATAAGAAGCATGGACACAAATACGGTATAATTAGGACACGGACACATGTTCGTAGAGTGTTGCGTGTCCGTAACCGACATGTGCGAAACAGATGTGGAGAGCTTCACATTTGGGGTTTAATTTTGATGTGGGAATACCAATGTCGTTTGAGGAATGGTTTGGAAGACGGATTTCAGAGGTGCAGAGTAAATCTTTGATTTGGGATTCCATTTTTATGTTATGGGTTATTTGGTGTGCTCGCAATGAGGCTCTTTTTCAACGGCACGTATGCTTTAACTCATTTTTCAGGAATTAGGAGCTTATGCAAGTTGCAACGAAAGGAGGGAATTCTAACTGATTCTGATTATGGTGGAGCTTGTGGATTGGTCAAGGGAGGGGAGGCTTTGAAGTATGTCTGGAGGAGGGAAGGTCATGCTTTGGATGGCTGCCAATTTTTTTTTGCAAATAGAGCTTGGGTTGCTGTTTCAAGATGTGGTGCGGCTACTTGGGTGTGTGGGTGATCATGGGTTAGAGGTGGCGGCGCAGGTAGACCTTTATTTTGCATCCTTCGCGGCTTTGGTTAAGATTCGAGCAGGCTTAGCAGCTCTTCAGTGGGCATCCGCACAGAGGATTCTTGAAGTTTGTATTCAAACGGATAGCTCTGTTTTTGTGCATGGTCTATGTAATCCTCAAGAAGCTGCAACTAGTTTGTAGTTGGCCCTTAAGGATTTTTGTTTTCTTTGCTCCCCTTTCAATTATGTTACGGTTGTAAAAGTTTCAAGACTTGTGGTCAAGGCAGCCCATAATAAAGCTCGGGCTGTCTTAATTCGTGTTTGTAATTAGTTTGCTTTTTAATGCTATGAGTTTGTTCGTCTAAAAAAAAAAACAACGGTTTGTAAAAGTGATTCTGCAACCAAAAATATGGTCGTAAAAGGCGTGACCATTTGCAACCAGAAATATGACGTGCTCTTTATGCAATAAACATATGGTCCACAAATATATAAAGTGTAACCTTTTAGTAATATGGACTTGTTCTTCGTCATGAAAGAACCGGCACCTAATTTTTCACATTTATCACTTGCCAAAAATATGACGTACTCTATATACAATAAACATATGCTCCACAAAGACATAGAGTTTAGTCTTTTGGCAATATGGACTTGGTCTTAGTCTTAAAAGAACCACCACCTAACTTTTCACACTTATCACTTGCCAAAAAATATGACGTGCTCTTTATAAAATAAACATATGGTCCACAAAGATATAGTGTAATCTTTTAGCAATTGACTTGGTCTTCGTCTTGAAAATATCACCGCCTAACTTTTCACACTTATCACTTACCAAAAAATATGACGTGCACTTTATACAAGAAACATATGATCCACAAAGACATAGAGTGTAGTCTTTTGACAATATGGACTTGGTCTTGGTCTTAAAAGAACCACCACCTAACTTTTCACACTTATCACTTGCAAAAAAATATGACATGCTCTTGTGGGCTCCCGCGCCCTGGCGCGTTCGAAGAGTCGCCACCCGGATTTTTGAGATGGATGATCCGAGAAATCGAGAGTTTGTTTTGAAAAGAAAGGCTTTTGATCTAGCAAAACCATTGAGATTTTAGATCCGGGGGCCACGTTACGAGCGGGGAAGATTTTGTTGAAAAAGCACCCCGCTCGCCCGGTGAAAACCGGTCTCTACTAAGCATTTTAAATGGGGGGATTTAATACCATTCGGAAAACCTTAAAAACACATACGGGAAAAGGGAAACAAGATAGAATATATCACATTGCTGTGCGAGTGGTGCTTACTGTACAGAAATGATAAAGGATGTTGTGATGATAACATAAATAAGAAAAACGTATAAACAAGCTATCTGGATCACCACCCACTGTCACACGGCACATCACTTTATGATGCGCGGCCTTATGATATGCCGTGCGTGGTTTTGACCTTGTCATCAAACTTTTGCCATTTTACAAAGCCTCGCACGGTATACCCAGTATGACGCACGGTGATATTTTTAAAACTTCAGAAAGCTCACAGCCATCAGATCATCTCAAAACTGTACCATTCTTCCAAACCACGAGTAGAAAACCATTTTTGATACATTTGTTCATTTTGAAAAGATCTATAGAGTTTAAAACATGGCTTGTAGATATGGTCTCATTTCGAGACTGCTTTTGGTGTACAGAAACAGATCCAGCAACAGACGATCGTGATCCAGACAGTTTGAACAAGAAAACAGTAGTTAGATAAAATACCGTGCGTGTGAGTCCACTACGCCGTGCGACACTTCAAAGCGCCGCGCGGCGTAGCGTACCCAGCACAGAAAACTAGTTTTATTTCGTAAAAATGATTTTTGGGTCAAATACTAACCAAAAGGGTTAGGCCTGAAGATAGAATAGTCCCCTCAGGGCCAGGATAGATCCTAGCCCAAGGAAACTTGGTTTTTACCTTTGATCTTGAGCTTGAATGAAGATTGATGATGGTGGATGGACGTCGGCAAGGTTGGAAAAGGAAAGAGAAGTATGGGTGTGTGTAGTAGATGGGTGTATTGGGTGGTTGTGGTCTCAAAGTTAATAAGGAACTAACTTTAATGGTGAGGAGAAAAAATATGTAAAAGGCCTAGAGAATGTCTTTTGGGAGCAACATTCTCAAGATTTGGAAATGGGAAATGGGTGTGAAAGCAAGAAGAGAGAGAAATGGTATAATGGTGATCAAGGGCCCTTTTCCCTTGAGTGGATGAGTGTATTTATAGGCAAGAGCCATGGATTTTGAATTTCAAATGTTGGAGGTATTTTCTGGGCGGGCCAAAAGTGTGCTTTCGGCTGAGCCGTATTGCAGCTGTTGCTCAAATAGGCGTGGCCGACAGCTTTCTGAGCCAGTCAGAACTTTACCCAAAATGTCGTGTGACTAACCTCATGATCGCGTGCGGCGTAATGACTTTTGATACGCCGTGCGGTGTAGAGATGTCACGCGCGGCATTATAGGTTCACTCCAGGGCTGTTAGGCTTTCTCTGGGCTTTTTGGGCTTTTGGGTTTGTTTAGGGCTGATGGTTTATCTGGGCTGAGGATCTGTTTAGGGCTGAAGGAATCCTTCATTCAAGCTCGCAAAGGTTCCGTTTCCTTTATTTCATCATCGGAGTGGACAAAGACCCTTCGAGGTCCGGATTGAGGTGTCTACAGCTCTTTATATAATAAACATATGGTCAACAAATACATAGAGTGTAGTCTTTTAGCAATATGAACTTGGTCTTGGTCTTGAAAGAATCACCACCTAATTTTTCATATTTATCACTTGCCAAAAAATATGACATGCTCTTTATACAAGAAACATATGGTCCACAAACACATAGAGTGTAATCTTTTGGAAATATGGACTTGGTCTTAGTCTTGAAAGAACTAACAACTTTCCACGCATACCACTTGCCCAAAAATATGACGTGGTCTTTGTACAATAAATATATGATCCACAATGACATATAATGTAGTCTTTTAGCAATATAGATTTGGTCTTGGTCTTGAAAGAACCACCACCTAACTTTTCACACTTATCACTTCCCAAAAAATATGACGTGCTCTTTATACAATAAACATGTGGTCCACATAAACATATAATGTAGCCTTTTGGCAATATGGACTTGGTCTTGAAAGAACCACCACCTAACTTTTCACACTTACCACTTCCCAAAAAATATGACGTGCTCTTTATACAATAAACATGTGGTCCACATAGACATATAATGTAGCCTTTTGAAAATATGGACTTGGTCTTGGTTTTGAAAAAACCACCACCTAACTTTTCACTTATCACTTGCCAAAAAATATGACTTGCTCTTTATACAATAAACATGTGGTCCCCACAGACAAAGAGTGTAGTCTTTTGGCAATATGGACTTGGTCTTGGTTTTGAAAGAATCACCACCTAACTTTTCACACTTATCACTTGCCAAAAAATATGACTTGCTCTTTATACAATAAACATGTGGTCCACATAGATATAGAGTGTAGCCTTTTGTCAATATGGACTTGGTCTTGGTCTTGAAAGAACCACCACCTAACTTTTCACACTTACCACCACCTAACTTTTCACACTTACCACTTCCCTAAAAATATGACGTGCTCTTTATACAATAAACATATGGTCCACATAGACATATAATGTAGCCTTTTGAAAATATAGACTTGGTTTTGGTTTTGAAAGAACCACCACCTAACTTTTCACTTATCACTTGCCAAAAAATATGACTTGCTTTTTATACAATAAACATGTGGTCCCCACAGACAAAGAGTGTAGTCTTTTGGCAATATGGACTTGGTCTTAATTTTGAAAGAACCACCACCTAACTTTTCACACTTATCACTTGCCAAAAAAGTATGACTTGCACTTTATACAATAAACACGTGGTCCACACAGACATAGAGTGTAGTCTTTAGACAATATGGACTTGGTCCTGGTCTTGAAAGAACTACCACCTAACTTTTCATTTATCACTTGCCAAAAAATATGATTTGCTCTTTATACAATAAACATGTGATCCACACAGACATAGAGTGTAGTTTTTTGGCAATATGGACTTGGTTTTGGTCTTGAAAGAACCACCACCTAACTTTTCACACTTATCACTTCCCAAAAAATATGACGTGCTCTTTATACAATAAACATGTGGTCCACATAGACATATAATGTAGCCTTTTGGAAATATGGACTTGGTCTTGGTTTTGAAAGAACTACCACCTAACTTTTCACTTATCACTTGTCAAAAAATATGATTTGCTCTTTATACAATAAATATGTGGTCCCCACAGATAAAGAGTGTAGTCTTTTGAAAATATGGACTTGGTCTTGATTTTGAAAGAATCACCACATAACTTTTCACACTTATCACTTGCCAAAAAATATGACTTGCTCTTTATACAATAAACATGTAGTCCACACAGATATAGAGTGTAGCCTTTTGGCAATATGGACTTGGTCTCGGGTAAATTAAAATTTGGTCGTTAAAGATAAAGTGTAGTCTTTAAGGAACCATAGACTGTCTTTCATGATGGTATAATAGAAAGTCTTTTCTATCTTTTTAGTTGCCCTTTTTTGCCCAAATAAACTTGGTTGAGGTTGAAAGGAGGATAGGTTCCATTGGGGAAACGTAAAAGGCCAACAAAATACATAATCACTCGAGCTAAAAATTATGTCCATTTCCCCAACATGTGTCGGTGCAGTCAACACAGTTCCGAAATTGAGTAATGCTATGCTAAGAATTTCTATAGAGTTCAATACTTCAAATTTGATCCTGAAATTGTTACTATAAACAAAAGACTCATAGAGGAACTCTCAATAAAATTCCTAGAAATTTCAGAACTTCCCAACTATCTCAATAAAATTTCCCAAAATCCGATTGGTACCCAAAACCAGGTACTAATGTCATTCCACTTCATACAACAAAAAGTAGGTTAATAGATGACATTAACCAACAGCTACTTATCCCATAACACTTTGTACTACAAATCCAGTTCAATGTATCCAAAAACCAACACCTACTATATGGACAAAACATGCACTGTCTTACTATAGTGCAAATTCAAACACCAAGTTACTCGACAAAACACAGTTTTAATAGCTTCAAGCTATACAACATTAGTTCTTAATTACTTGACAAAAAACTATGCAAAAGAAAGCCTTTCATCTGCCCCTGCACTACCATTTTACAACCAGTTCTGCTTCCATTTCTGTTTTGAACTGCACCACCTCCATTTTTCTCTGCACCACTTGCTTTCCTCTTCACCTGCACCAGAAATGCAAAGCAAGCAACTGTATATATTCAATTCATTACTTTAACTTCATAACTTCAAGCAACTATATTCAATCTAGAACAACAATAGATTGCACATGGTAAAATGGGATTCCATCACAAGAGGACAAAAATGAGGGGGTTTGGGAATCAAGAAACTAGTGGAGCACAATTGTGCTTTGCTTGCAAAATGGTGGTGGAGATACAATAAGGAGGACAATTCCCAATGGGTAAAGGTTCTCAAAAGCAACTATCGGTATGGAGAAGACAGTTGGCTACATGCATTGCCGCTCACTAAAAAACCATCCAGAATTTGGCATGATATACTATTAGTTGGTAATGAACAATCTGATCTTGGTAACATCATTCATGACGAATTATGTCACACCCCACTCCTGCAGGACTAAGGCCCACCCAAAGTGGCGTGACGCCTGACACAATCTGTGCAACTATTGAAACTAGCGCCTTGAAATAAATAAATAAAATAAACTACAACTTGCAGTAGAAACCAAACGAAAGATTTTATTACATCAAATCCAACAATTTGTACAACTATGTGCTAACCACAATTTTTTTTTTTTTTACAACTGAACAAGTCTAAAGTACTTGCCTTCCAATTCAACCACACCAACCTCACAAACCATAGTATACATAGCTCCAACAAAAAGATTTACAACAGCAACCTCTATATACACTTGACAGGTACTGTAGTGGATCGACCTCTAGCTCAACGGGAATCTGCAACCAATAAGGTTACAGGAGAATGTACTTTAGCAACATAATAAAAAGAAATGTAGTTAAATCTTTTAGATAGATCAATGTCAAAACATCCGGCCAACAATAATTTGATAAAATAGTAACCAAAACCCACACAAAGTACTATCTCCAACATTTCAAATAAACTTCCTCAATATGCAAATTCATTCCATCAACATATCCAAAGGACTGCAAGTAATCACATCTATCATTTCCACTCCAATATAGTAGTATGTCTTTTTACCAAATGTGCCAACGAGTCGTCTACCTCACGACCAAGAGTTAAGATGGTACCGTGACCTCAGTCACAGGCTCGCATATAGCGGCGGTGACGAGGGCCATTCTTTATTACCAATGGTAGGTGCTAGCAAGTTAGATTAGTAATCAACCGAAGGGTAAGCACCAACTAAGCTTACCAGCAAACAACAACCAAGTTTGCCAATCAACCAAAAGCAAGCAACAACCAAGCTTGCTAATAAGAACATTGGCACAAGAGGCATAAAAACAATTCCTTTCAACTCATCAAACAGTTTTGATCCATCTAAACAATTATTTATCTCCAAAACTTTTCTTGAAACGTGATAACACTTCTCAATTAATAGAAATAATACCACAATTGAGTAATCAGAAAAAGAGACATTCCAATTTATTATTGAAGCTGTACATTCTCACCTTACAAAACACTGACTCCACTACCGACTCTACTCTCTACGAGCAGGAGACGTCATAGTGACAGTCCTTATAGTATCTCCACCTAAAAAAAATGAATAACGCCCCACCCATAAGGTTCACTACCAAAGCTCATGCCCAAATGCAAATGAAATGCTCTATGAAATCCAGCCATGCTATGCTCCACGAATTTCTGAAATTTTTCAATGAATTCGTTTGCTACAAGATTTTTACCATAAAACTCAGACATATAAAGGAACACCATATTAAAATTTCAGAATTTTCTGACCTTGATAACTATTTTTAAACAGATACCAATCAGACCCAAAACTCGCAATAAATTCCAGAGAACAGATTTTTGGCCAAACTTCAAACTAAAATCTGTTATTACTCAGGCTCAACTAAGGCACGTGGATTACATATTTTTGAAGCTCTACGTGTCTAGTTTCCAACAAAACAAGCGGAATGTGTTTTCGAGTTTTCTAGGCTGAGATATAGTCGTTTCCGTGAAGTGCGATGGTGCTGTCAGCACAGTGAGTTCTACAACAGCAGCTCGGTGTCGAATTTTTTATAAATTTATGTACTTTGAATAAAATCCTAAAATTTTAGCACGTTAGATTAGACATGTATCTAAACCTACAGTTAAAATCTCATAGTATTTTGAGTTCGAAAACTGGAGTGGAAATTTCATCAAAGTTACCGCAGACTTGACTTCTTAGCACAGCTACTTATCCTAGTCGACACTAACTCGAATTTTTCTACAACGAACTTTCTTTTTCCTCAACTAATCATATAGTTAACCTTGCATAATATATCATTACTTAATAATATGCTGTCACAGTAACAAACTTACCAAATTAAGAATTATCAAAACTAGACACATGAAAGTAATTGTTTTACCTTTGCTTCCTCCTTGGTTCTTTATTCTCTCTCTCTCTCTCGGTGCAGCAACAGCAAGAGAGAACAATGAATTCTCTTGAATTGATTCAACTTAGACTCTTAAGCATGATGTGGAACTTAAGCATGATGTGGAAATAAAAGCATGAGGTGGCTTAATGCATGCACACCCAAATTTGTGCTTATAGATAGACATGCAAATACTCTTAGATGAGAACAAAAGAGCATCTAAATGGTTCTCAGCCCTTCTACGGACTTCTTTTTCTTTCTTTCTTTTTTTAAACTAATAACAAAGCACATCCATTTTAGTTCACCATAAAGCAAAGAGAGATGCACAATCACATGAGATGCAAAATGCCATGTCAGGTGCGATGCACGTGCAAATTCGGAACAGGTATTACAAATTATGCATAAAGCTTTGTGTTTACAGGAAATGTTGCTAGATTCTGGACTAATACATGGTCAAGTGAACAATCCCAGAGAGGAATTTCCTAAACTCTACTTGTTATCAACTCAAAAGAACGTCTTGATCAGTCGAGTGGCTAATTCCAACAACCATGGGGATTGGAATTTCATTCAACCATATTATCAAACACTGTATGGACAATATGTTACTTTCAACCATTAGCAATAATATTTTAGGGTTGTGAAAACTACATCAACAGAAATGTAGAAATCATGTTTTGTATACAAATTGATTATTCTTTCTGAAAATATTTTCCCAAAACATGCAGTGGATAGCACCACCCTGGTTATTGACAAGCATTCCAAAGCAATTGAGGATGCCGCATTATCGTTGGTCATATATATAATTGAAGAGAATTCAGTAAGCATAAATACTAATGGTTAGCTTTATAGGTTTTGGTCAGAACTCGTTAATACTAAAACTCACAAGTCCCAAGCATTGTATAGGTCCACTCTAATGAATACCAAGTCAAGCCAAAAAAGAGGAACACTGGAATAAGAAAGGAAAGTAGCCATCACTTACCAGAAAGAAGGCATCACAATTCACAACAAGGAGCAAGCAACCTTCACATAAACTAGAGAAAAAGAACAAAGTCTATCCTTCCTATACACACCTCAGTGACCCACAATGTGGCATAAACTGATACGTTCATTCAAAATCAGATGAGTGCTTATCTTTTGCATATTAAATTGTGGGATAAACACAAACCAAGACACAGATAGCTCCAATTTAGTCAGATAGATAGAGAGCACCAGTTGAAATAATAATAATACTATTTATTACCAGAATTAATTTGCCTAACCCCCCATGCAATTACATTACATGCAGTCTATTATTAAGTCCAAGTGGTAGTAGTAGTAGTACTAAAAAATCAATCAATCTCTCCCCAAGTCTGAGTTAGGAAAACCAAACATTTTAATGCTTTTACCATTTTGTTAACTAATTTTTTGACATATTCCAGTTGGGTTAGTAGAACTTTCACTAACCATGAATGACTTTTCTTTATCTAAACCAGTGAACATGACTAATTTATAAGAGAACAATCCAAGCTTAGCAACAAATAACCATAAATTTAAGTTTCTGATGCGATTAAGAGAACAAAAGTGCGCTTTTGTTGAAAGTCAATACCGAGATTATAGCGTTGAACTAAATTGAGGATAAAGGAACAAATACTGAACCAATTTTGTTATCAACATCAAAAACAGGGGTGGCCAAACCCCTTGAGCCACCAAAACAAATTGTATCAGTATTAAAACTACAAACCAACCCTAAAATCTGTAAACTACTAGGGATCGTGAGCCCTCCATTCCAAGACACAGTCAAATAAACCCTAGACTACAGACTGATCAAGGTAAAGATGATACATGTCCTCTGAATGTGAAGAGGACGGAGGCAGAGGGCAGCGTCCGATAATATTCGGCGGAGGGAATCGATTCAACTAACCTGATGAACTGGGGATGGCAATGTTGGAAGCTTGGACGATTGAAGGCAGCGTCTCCGGGGTAGAGGATTCAAACAGATGCAAAGGAGGGAGTTGGGGAACAAGGTTGGCTGTCGAAGGAGGGAGTAGGCAGCAATCTTCAGAGTGTGGGGAGCACAGAGGAGAGAACGGCAGGAGCGAAACCCTAGAGATGTGAGGATGTGGTTCGTCTGTGGGGAATGAGAAGAAGAAGAGAGAAGGAAAAAGGAAAGGGATTGGTAGATTGAATGGTGTCGTCTTAACAAAGGGCAAATTTGTCCAGCCTCATCATGTTTATTACCCCATACCATGTATTGGTGATATTGTTTGCAAGTGCCATGTCTTGGTAATTTGGAGACTTGACACCATGAAAGTGGTGAATAAGTCCGGTCCACACCGCCTGCCGGTAATTTTCCCTAAAATAAAAAGAAGACAATTGACACCAAATACACAAAATCTGCCTTCTAACTTACAAATAGATACAACAGTCAACAGATGGAACATGGCACCACCGATGGTGGTAGCCTGGATAGCAAAAGCCTCCTTTATTCCTAGGCAAGACTCAGGTTCGAGTCTTGTCAGTGGCAAGGGAATGAGGGATTTGTTCCCTTGCCATCTTGTATCTAAGTGGTGCTATGGTGATGACATGTCCTCACAGATAGTAGCTATGGCTTGAACCGAACATTCCACAGCGGGTAGGAAGCCTCTATGATCACGCCCAAGGGGGGTTGCTACGCTGATCGCCCCCTCCCACCCTTTTTTCCATTGGTGGCTGTGATTTTCTCTTGTCTGGTGTTTCCCCCGTTTCTATCGGTTATGTTTTGGTTATCTCTATTTGGGAGCCTGCCCCAGGCCGGGGCGGCTAGTGATAGATGGCTGGCCCTCATGTCTTGACCCTTTGTGGTGGTGAATCGTGTACAGGTCTACTCTCGAGTTGTCGCGATAGCTTTGTCGTTGCCCCTTTGTCACCGGTTATTATTTCTGTGATGGCCTGTTGTAGGTTTCCCTTTCATTGTACTCGGATGGATTTGTTGTTTTAGCCGTGTTTGACTGTTAATGAAATGAATTTCTGATCAAAAAATAGACATTCACAGAAACCATATATAATGTACAACAATAAGCCACCATAAGCAACGGGGGCAACAATCCTATATGCATCCAGAGGATTGCTGGAAAGTAAAGGACCCGTTTCTCAATTCATGTTACGATACGGTGCAGAGGGATACCATCGTAAACTCAGAACCACTCAACCATACATCTTGGATATAAACCTGCCTCTGTTGCGACGGTAGAAAGAGCCTGTAGTTCCTTCTGGACTTTCCGCCTCTCATAAAAGAGAGAGCATGCCAGTGATGTGCACTGCACCCCACTTTCCAGGGTCCAGTCTCCACCTCGACAATGCCGACAAATCTGCAAGTGAATTTAACCATCAATTCAATCTATTATATTGGACTTCACTCGGAGCAAGAAAATATGCAATGATGAAATTAAGCACAAGCACATTCACATGTAGACAGGCGCACCCTTGCGCACGCACAGCAACAGAAAAAAGAGACCAACAAAGCGGGGTATTTGAACTAGTATTAACAACACTACAAGATCTTAGTATTATTGTAGAATTATTGAAGGTGATCAAAGAATTCATCATAGAAGGGGATCATTGTAGTATTATTCGACCAAATTCAGAAGTTTCCAGACTTCTTTATTCACCAAACCATCCACAAATTACCACAACGAAGTCAAATGAAATACGTTGATGCCTTGCAAGTTCTTCAAAATTCACCATTTCACGAGTCCAAAATATCAATGGACGATCTCATCACCCTAGACATCATCTCGTGGACCCAATGGAAATCATAACTTTCTTGAGAGTTCTTCAAACTTCAATAGAATCTCATACCAAAATGTTTCCCGATAAAAAATCAAGGGAAAGTAAGGTACAACCTGGAATAAAAGGTTAACGTTGGATCTGGAGCGGCTGCACCCTTTAATGAGGTGCAAGCAAAAACAACAAAAAAGTGAAAAACATACTTTTGCATCAGAGATTAAAATGAACCCCTTGCGCTGTTCAAGTGAACCCTCTCGCAGCCCAAAAAAGTCCAACCCACACTTCATCAATACACAAAAAAAGCCCAATCCACTAGCTGGTACCCCACCCCCAAAGGGCCAAATTCTCTGCCTGCTCTTGCAAACTAATCTCTCACTCTGGTTACTTATAACAAGAAGTCCAAGTAAAATAGTGCTGATAATGAAGCTATTATACACGATTTCAGAATATGAAACTCATTGTGGTCAAGAGGTGTGAATGTGTTAAAATATTCCTTTTGCTTGTGTTTAAAAAAGTTCAATATCGTTAGCGGTTCTTTATTTCGTAAAATAGAATGCGTAGGATTAACTTCTTTTATGTCACTGCTGACTCAAATTCTTGGAACCCCCCGTGTATGGATCATATCTGATGCACACAGTCATGGAAATAAAGGTGATCAATCCCATGCTACAGTAGACGATTACAGTAATGATACTCACAGCAGCAAGATGTTGGATCTCTCGTTCCAATTTTGAAGTTCTTCCAATAATAGCTATCGCAACAGCAGCTTCATTCTTTAAACATTGACCACATAAGTGGGCTGAATCCAGAACCAACTCACCACAAAGGACACAATGCTTTGACAGATAGTAGTAATCAATTCTAGTTCGATGAGCATTCTGAGTATATGACTAATGTTTAGCAATAAATTCCCGTCCCAGGAGGGGCATTTCTGAATACCACTGGTTCAAATCCACTCCAACTAGTCCAAAAACTCTCTGCAATGCTGGTCTTATCTGTTTCGTTATGTAATAAATATCATTCAATCTAAAGGGGGAATCGATCACCAGAAAGTCCAGGGGGTCCACCACCATATCAACGAGGCGGGACCCAGGTTCTCCGTGGACTACGACATAAAGTACTCATCCTCCATACTGTGGTTCTGCCCTAGGGTCCGTCCTCATTGCTTTAGCCGCCACAATTGCAGCAGGTGGGGGTGATGAGGAAGCCCTCGTGCTGTAGGTACCTAATCGAACCTCCTTGGCAAACACAAAATCCTGAAGAGAAGCCCTGCCAGATAAAATCCATTTCCACTGACGAAGCAAGTATTCTTTAACCTGTGTACACACATATTCTTAAAAAACAAACCGATCTGTTTTCATCTTGTAAGAGACTGAAATGACACTACTGGAATAACAAAGCGTTTCAAACAAAAAGAAGCATCATATAGTGAGACACATCAGAAACTACATAGCAAAACAAAACTTGTATCAACTTGAACATGAAAATTATTTGACTATAGTTGACCATTTGCGTTTAATAATGTTTAACAGTTATACCATACTTGTTCCTTTTTACTCCCTCCGTCCTAATTCGTTTGTCCAATTTTGAGAATCCAACTTTTTAAGGGAACACAATGATTGCACCTAGACATATTCAACTATCCAACATGTACCCTCTTAACTTTTTTTAAAAGTTACTTTATTATTCAAAAGAAAGAGCAAAAAAGGAATCTGATCTATCGAAAAGTCAAAGGGTCAAATATTTTGGGATATGCAAAAGACTAAAAGTGGACAAACAAATTGCCACAGAGGGAGTACAAATTAGCAAATCTATATATAAATCTGTAAGGACTAAATTCTGGAGTCTTTTGTATTGATAATTCTGTATGACAAAACACATATTTTATATCAAGTTGTAATTTTATTATTTTTGATCTTCTTTTTAACCTGAATAAAAAGAAGACGGATCAATCAGGTTAACAATCGAAACCTTCTGTTTTGGTAAAAGAAAAGCAACGTGCAAAAGGGATCTACATATGGAATGTTATTTCCTTCCTAGGTTTGTGAGCACAGCCTTATAAAAACAAAAGCACGGCAAAAGAAAAAGAAGTTCACATATTATACAGCGTGAAGAATAGGGGTGCAGTGGCAGTAGAAGAACATATGGAAGCAACAGGTTCTTTGTGAGCCGTTTTCTGAAGGAAGATTTCCGTTAGTTATCGGAGGGCTTGTGGACTCAAGGCCAGTGGCGATCAACATCACTGGGTGCGGTGTACGTGTGACTCGGCAAGGGATACTTAGAACGTTGTGAGGATTTACTACGTTTGGATAGGTACATCTGTAACTGCACAATGATTATAGTGATTTGATTCCTTCCCGTGGTTTTTACCCATTCTGGGGTTTTCCACGTATATTTCTGCGTTATGTGATTGATTGCTTGCGTAGTTTTTTATTGATAGTATTAATTAAAGATTCGCTTTCATACTGTTAGGGTTTTAACGGATTGTTAGGGAACCCTGATTTTTCAAAATCTAACAAGCATGATTACCAATAACAATGCTTTTATGCACTTAGAGAAGTTCTCCTCCATGCGTCTAAACATGGGAGTAGAACATGTCAAAAGGTCACGCAGAGAGCTTAATATACCTTAATTTCATTTATTCCTTTTCTTATCAGGGTGATTCCTTTCCTATACTATTAACAGCAATGGTAGCTCCAAAGCCAAAAGCATTAGAGTTAGTCCAAATGAGGGAGCATCACTAGCAATGTTCCATCAGCTGAAGACAGTACTCGCGTGTTAAATACCGACTATTGTCCATAAAATGTTGCAAAATCTGGAGTGAGTGAGATCTATGTTAATCTAATTTATTACAGATTATATTTTCATTAAAAATAACCAAAAGGCCAGGAAGATGGTGACACTCTGAAAGTGCTTAACTCAACTGCCATGCTTAGCTAAGATGCCATGCGCTAACCTGGCCCCATAATGGCAACAGGTTCCCAGAAATAATATGCAAGGTATAGACTCACCAATACACAAATGAGCACAAAAATTTTGGACCACAAAGGGAATGCTTTTCTTATCTTGCCACATTTAGCTACATAAAAAGCAACACCTCAAGCAGAATCTTACCTTGCCACATTTAGCTACATAAAAAGCAACACTTCAAGCAGAATCAAACTCAGAATAATACGTTGTTGATACTAAGTATGTATCTCCTGCTGAACTACACAAACATGGGTAAGTAGATCTGAGGGCATGGTATGGCTTCGTTCTTGGTGTTGTTTAATAGATGTCGAGTGCCAAACAGTAAAGGTGACGTGCAGACTTCCGATTCTATTAGATATATACGAAAGTAAAGGCTCTAAGCTCTGAACGGTTAGGCAAGACTACGGCACCCCAGGTATAGGATTAGGATTAGATCGTACCCTAATTGGGTTACGTTGAAAGATTAATGGATGATCTTTCCCCTCAATATTATTAGTAAGATGGGGCGTAGAAGTAGAAAGGTGCGAAACTTCTACCTGATGGATTCGCAGACTCGAGCTATCCCTCTCCTCTCAAAACGTTCCACCACCGGATCCCATATCGCCTTCAACCGGTATTTAGCGGCCAACGGGAAACCAAGATAGAAGGATGGGAGGCAGCCCACCTTGCACCCCAAAGGATCCCATATCGCCTTCAACCGGTATTTAGCGCCCAACGGGAAACCAAGATAGAAGGATGGGAGGCAGCCCACCTTGCACCCCAAATCTGCTGCGAGTTCCTCTATGTTGATCACCTCTCCCACTGCAAAGATGAAACTTTTCATCAGGTTTACCCTGAGTCTTGAAAGCGCCTCAAAGCAACACAAGGTACATCTAAGCAAGGATCATCGTTTGGGCCAGAGGTTGAGAGCTTCTCTCTCTATACCTAGAGAGAGAATGCACTCCCTCAGTCCAAAATCCATCACAAATCTGGTTCAGAGGTACTTAGCTCAAATCGGTAACCTGTTTATTTCTTCAGCCCACCCCCGTGGACTGATTTCCTACCGGTTGAGGTTCACCAAGCAGGGGGACCTCCCGTTAAACCCACTTTTCTTCAACTGACTTTCACTTCAGCCATGGAGAATTTCAACACCATCTCACCAGCTGATCTTCCCGATCAACCCAGTCGGAGGGATTGGGAACCGGCGGTGACGAGTCTATGGAGGGATGTTCTGGTGCGGAGCATCCACGCCCAGGTTGTAGAGACCCGCATTTTCAGAAATCGTTTAAAGAATTTATTAATGTTAGAAATTAAGGAAAATGTGAAATTTGTTGAATTTATGTGATTAGGGGTTTATGTGATAGGATTGTGAGTTGAAGGGGTGCTAGAGTGATTTGTGTGTGAGCAAGTATATATAGGTGAGTGTGAGAGAGTAGGGAATTAAAAACCCATCTCCCTTTTCTCTCTCTCTCGGCTCCTCTCCCTCTCTAACTCCATCACTCAAAAACTCCACCCCAAACTCAAAACCCATGTCAATCAACCTCCAATCCATCATCTACGCGCGTAGTGGAGCTCATACTTCATTGGCTAGAGCTCGGTGGAGGTGTATGGCTCTCAGTGTCAATTTTGGAAGCTAGGGCTCAATCTCTCCTTGGGTTTCGTTCTTCAACGTGAGGTAGGGATTTCTAACTTTCTCTATATGTTTATGAGTTGATTCGGTGTTCAAAACTTGCCTTGGATTGTTGTTTGGAAGCCTTGTGTTTGCCCTTGAAAGCTGTCAATTCGTGCTGAAAAACCCAGGTGCTACATGTGCCACCCTGGCACATGTACCAAAACCCAGATTTTATATTCTGCTCGCTGGCTACATGTAGCACCCTTAACATGTACCAAACTGAAAATTTCTGAAAAGTTTCTCCTTCCATGGTTTGGACCCCCTATCACTTCTAATACCTCCTCGACACTTCCAAACCACTTCCTAACATTGTTAATTGTATCTCAATGATTGCTTGAGTCGCTCTCGTGTCCTCGGGTCCTTGTCATTGGGAATTCAAAATAGGAAGTTAACTTGAAATAATGTCAAATGGTGTTTATGCATTAGAGTGATTATGGGGAGCTTCAAGATATGCTTATATGATGATGCAAGTTTGATGTATACATTGCTTGGTGTGATATTGAGGTTTGTGAATTGAAGAATGTTATGGGATGACGAATTAGACGTTGTGGACTTATTAAACACCATGTGTGATGACAAGGTTGGTTGCTAAATAGAAAGTTGGATAAATCATGAACGAAATACGATAGGTTTACACTTGATGCCATGAAGTACGAGGGATCAATTTAGATAACGCGTTTGGGAACAATATGGAAGTATGAGTTAATATGTGAACCGTCCGCTTAACATCGATATCTCACTCTTATCTACATTCTTAAAATTAGAGTCTTGGAAATACATAGGATGAAAAGTGATACAAATGACGAGAAGTGGATGCACGGGGTCCCGAATGCTCGGACATGACTAAAAGGTTTCTAGTGGACGCACGGGGTCCCGAATGCCCGGACATGAATCAAAGGTTTCTTGTGGACGCACGGGGTCCCGAATGCCCGGACATGAATGAAAGGTTTCTTGTGGACGCACGAGGTCTCGAATGCCCGAAATAGTATTGAAAAGGAAAATGGCTAATACTTGAGAGATACTAGACTAATTGATTGTGCTCTAAAAGGAAATTCTGTGATATGTTCATATTGTTCTGTAGGGAGACATTCATTGTCATTAGCTCCTTCGGGTTCGTTGTACACATTTATTGTTGCTCTTATATTACGGTTGGTGCGTGTTTATCAAATATACTTATAGATTGAGATAAAATGGGTATCATACGGGAATCTAAATTTGCGTAGTGTTGGACAAGTGTTGGTTGAGGACAAGCTGTGGTTTAATTAGAATGACTCGAGTTGGTTCCTACCTCTAGCTGACATGTGCGTTATTGAGGATACTCTTATAAGATCTTGATTCTAAATTTTTTTTTGTAGAGTGCTCTTTCGTGGTGGAAGACTCTGATTTCTTGTGATATTTTGCTGTATTCATTCACCCTTGGTGCATGTTTCTCCTCATTTGCATATAGTTTGAGCATAGATTTCTCTACTGGGCGCGTGTTTGCTCAACCCTTCATTTTTCAGGTGTAAACCCAGAACAGTAGCATGGAGTGCAGTGCATGTATTGGGTGGAGATCTTTTGAAAGTCGATATGGGAGAGTTGCATTGACATCTTTGTAAACCTCTTGAAAGGTGTAATCGTAACTTATTTTGTTTGACAAATGGATAATTGTAAACTATATAATTTTCTCTTCATTCTCCGTGTTTAAGAAGCATTGGGCCAGTGTGTCATGAATGAAAACTCTTTTGGGTACGATGTATATTATTGTGAGGATTTTAATTATCTAAAGTGATTATTATTTATGTTGAAAATCGAGGTTGTGACAACTTGGTATCAGAGCATAGGTTTAGAATACCTAGAGACCGTGGGGAGGCTTTTAGTCTCATGGGTTCAGAATCCGCTGCATACCTTTTTACAAAACACACGTGTGCTTGCATGATTGAGTCGGTACGTCATTGAGGTGTTGCATTTTGTACTATGGCAGAGTGACATTTAGTTGTGGACCCGTGTTGAGAAGTTGGAAGCTTTGACCTCATTGTAATGATTGTGGTTGCGATTGTAGTTATTGATATCGTTACAGTTTGTGGTCTTGGTCTTGTACCATTTGTGGTAAGATGTCTTTTGTATGAGATGTTAGATGGGTATGTGTGGTGACGATATTGATGGGTGAAAGAGGATATTTGTTAGCATGTGAGAAAAGGGATCGAATGTTGATATGACTTACGAGATGAGTGTTAGATATGTTTAATTGAATTGCTCGGATTGTGTATTAAGTTTCAAATGTGTTAAGTTAAGCCTGTATGCGATAAGCTGTATAGGGTATAAGTATAAGGTGAGTAATATATGCGTTGGAAATTGAGTTAGCGCGTGTCTTGAATGTGTTTGGAAAGGTAAAGGCCTGTTGTGGTGATAATTGTGATTGATTGTGGTAGTGATAGTTATTGAGACAGTTATGGTAAGCATAGGTAGGGCAAATCGAGCCTACATAGGGAGATATATGTGTCTAAGGTTGATATAGGAAAATGAGAGTTATAGGTAGGGTGTCGGGATACTGTATGTGTCTTCTGGACACCCAGGCGACTACCGATGAGATCCAATTGGAAGAGGCTCACCGCACCTTCTGGATGGAAGTCTCGGAAAGTCAATTGGACATTAGGGTTATGTATAGGGGTTAGATCCCTAGGCTTGAGATAGACGGCTATATATAGGAATTTCGTAGAAGAAGAGAAGTGTCGTGGTGTTGTTGTCGTCATTGCTGAGGGGATTGTTGTGGTAGTGTCATTACGATAGGTTGGTAGAAAATAGTGATGGTATTGTTTGGAAAGAAGGAAAATAGGACTTGAGGTGGACCATATTGACATGACTTAAGTCGAGTGATTGATGTAAGTGTGGTGAGAAAATTGTTTGAAGTGAGGATGATATAGATGTGAACTATTGTGATTAATAATGAAGTGGAGTGTGATAAGTGTCCTGAGTTGAAATGGTAGGAACTTTGGAAGCGATAGGCCTGTGGAGAGACAGTACGTTGTGAGTTGAAAGGCTTGAGTGTAGAGATTATGTTTGGTGTTTGGGAATGTAGACTAGACTGATGATAATAGGGGATAGGTTGGAGTAAGTCGTTGGAATGATAGGTTTGTTTGAAAGGGATTAAGGGATAAGGGTGATAGTGATAGTAGTGGTGGTAATAGGGATAGTGTGGTTGTCATTATTGAGGTCGAGTGTAGATGCGGCGAATGTCTTTGAGGAATGTTGATGTCGTTATGATTATTTAGTGGAACCAAAAAAAAAATTGTGAGCGCTGAAATTCGTGGTGAGCGGGACCGTTAGAAGTTATTGGTGCAAGTAAAATTGATTCTTAAATGGCGAGGTAGTAAGGGTCTTAGGGTGTAATGAGAGGTATAAATATGTCGTTTGAAAACCCCTGGGTCTAGTGGGTATTCAGGGAGAAGTCTGTCGAATTGGATTGTAGCGGTGACTAGATTTTAGCGTAAGGATATTCAAGAAGTATTGGATGCTTATTGGTGTAGCCATTGCACATATTTTGTGTAGGTACTTGGGTGATGAGATATTGTTAGGTTATAATGCAGTCGAATCAAAGAAATAAATAATACCGAGGATATGTACGTTACGTTTGCAATAACGTGTAAGATTGTAAGTACATTGAGCACTTAGTTTGACTAGAATTACTGAATGAGAGTATTTGCAACTGATGGGTGTACAGAAAATGTGAAAAGTATTACAAGATTGAAATGAGATTGATTACTGTTGGGCTTTCTAGAGCCATGGATTATGAAATGAAGGATACTCTGTGAATCCGTGGGATACTGAGTGAGTCTGTTAATGCATATGTGTGTTCGATGTCATGTAAGTCGTTAATTTGTATGATTGATTTATTGGGATATTTTGCGTATGAAATGTGCTGCCAATTAGTTTAAATTTTACTTGTTTGACATGTTGTGTAGTCATAGTGTGTGAAATTTGTTCTTTGAATATGGTATTGAGTAGATACTAATGTGATATGTGGGTACTTGTCCCAAGTTAAATAGGTAATCAAAAAAAAAAAGAGAAAGATGTACTTGAGTAGATAGGCTCGAATCTTTTACTTAGACGTAACACTATGCGACGATTGAAATCTCTAGTCTCAACTCCTTACTTTGTTGTATCTTATGATTTGGTAATGACTTTGCATGTCCTTCAATTCTTAGACTATGGCTTTATTGAAATTACTGCTAGCTTGGTTGATCCTTTTTAAGGATGCTGATTAGGCGAGACTAGTTGGGATGTTGTAAGCACATGTCGAACATGAATTGAGTTCTTTACTTGGGAGTCGGGCGAGTATGTTGCGACATGTGGAGTGGTAAACTTTTGTTTTGAAAGTTAATATGGTGGTACCTATTTGAAACTCAAATCTTTCTAAAAATGAGTGATACTTTCTGAAGGTTGATTCTTTGTATGGTTCATTTTGAAAATAGAAATGGTACGGACCTGGAATCAGCTACTTTATAGTGGAGTCAACCCCATCGCTGGTTCTTTCTATGTTATCTAGATTGTCGTATTTTAAAATCATCATGTGAGGCGTTTATGAGTGATTATTGGAAATACCCTTCAAAAACAAACATTCCCTTGCAAATTTTTTTTTTTATATGAAGTTTCATCACGGATGGACCGATTTCAATGACTTTTGAACCGCTCAAACTTGAAGTTTCAATGTGTAAAAAGAAAAATTGTGTATTGAAGTCGTTTTCCTTATAAGAGTACGTGGATGATCTTATAAATCTTGAAATAGAGGAGTTAATCTTAGAACTTGTTAATTATGTATTGCTTAGCAATGTTATTAAGCTATGTTATGGAATTCCACTAGGTGATGGGCAGTATTTGGAGCCAGAAATGGTCAGTGGAAGGTAAGATGAATGGATACGGTTAATCAAACCGGAATTGGTTGGTAACATGATTACGGTTCATGTGGATATAATAACTTATTATTGGATATGTATTTATTAACATTATAGCTTGGTGATTGTTTCAATTTGGAGCTATGCTAGTCAACTGTGATATCATAGTGTTTTCTTGCGTTTTGGACACAGAAGTGGGTGGACACGAAGCGTTGTAAAGTGGACACGGGCTTTTGGACTAAAAATCCTTGATGATATGACCTCGTATGTTTGCTTAAATTTCGGGGACGAAATTCCTTTAAGGAGGGTAGGATGTAGAGACCCGCATTTTCAGAAATCGTTTAAAGAATTTATTAATGTTAGAAATTAAGGAAAATGTGAAATTTGTTGAATTTATGTGATTAGGGGTTTATGTGATAGGATCGTGAGTTGAAGGGGTGCTAGAGTGATTTGTGTGTGAGCAAGTATATATAGGTGAGTGTGAGAGAGTAGGGAATTAAAAACCCATCTCCCTTTTCTCTCTCTCCCTCCCGACGCTTTTCTCTCTCTCTCGGCTCCTCTCCCTCTCTAACTCCATCACTCAAAAACTCCACCCCAAACTCAAAACCCATGTCAATCAACCTCCAATCCATCATCTACGCGCGTAGTGGAGCTCATACTTCATTGGCTAGAGCTCGGTGGAGGTGTATGGCTCTCGGTGTCAGTTTTGGAAGCTAGGGCTCGATCTCTCCTTGGGTTTCGTTCTTCAACGTGAGGTAGGGATTTCTAACTTTCTCTATATGTTTATGAGTTGATTCGGTGTTCAAAACTTGCCTTGGATCGTTGTTTGGAAGCCTTGTGTTTGCCCTTGAAAGCTGTCAATTCGTGCTGAAAAACCCAGGTGCTACATGTGCCACCCTGGCACATGTACCAAAACCCAGATTTTATATTCTGCTCGCTGGCTACATGTAGCACCCTTAACCCTGCTACATGTACCAAACTGAAAATTTCTGAAAAGTTTCTCCTTCCATGGTTTGGACCCCCTATCACTTCTAATACCTCCTCGACACTTCCAAACCACTTCCTAACATTGTTAATTGTATCTCAATGATTGCTTGAGTCGCTCTCGTGTCCTCGGGTCCTTGTCATTGGGAATTCAAAATAGGAAGTTAACTTGAAATAATGTCAAATGGTGTTTATGCATTAGAGTGATTATGGGGAGCTTCGAGATATGCTTATATGATGATGCAAGTTTGATGTATACATTGCTTGGTGTGATATTGAAGTTTGTGAATTGAAGAATGTTATGGGATGACGAATTAGACGTTGTGGACTTATTAAACACCATGTGTGATGACAAGGTTGGTTGCTAAATAGAAAGTTGGATAAATCATGAACGAAATACGATAGGTTTACACTTGATGCCATGAAGTACGAGGGCTCAATTTAGATAACGCGTTTGGGAACAATATGGAAGTATGAGTTAATATGTGAACCGTCCGCTTAACATCGATATCTCACTCTTATCTACATTCTTGAAATTAGAGTCTTGGAAATACATAGGATGAAAAGTGATACAAATGACGAGAAGTGGATGCACGGGGTCCCGAATGCCCGGTCATGAATAAAAGGTTTCTAGTGAACGCACGGGGTCCCGAATGCCCGGACATAAATCAAAGGTTTCTTGTGGACGCACGGGGTCCCAAATGCCTGGACATGAATGAAAGGTTTCTTGTGGACGCACGGGGTCTCGAATGCCCAAAATAGTATTGAAAAGGAAAATGGCTAATACTTGAGAGATACTAGACTAATTGATTGTGCTCTAAAAGGAAATTCTGTGATATGTTCGTATTGTTCTGTAGGGAGACATATTCATTGTCATTAGCTCCTTTGGGTTCGTTGTACACATTTATTGTTGCTCTTATATTACGGTTGGTGCGTGTTTATCAAATATACTTATAGATTGAGATAGAATGGGTATCATACGGGAATCTAAATTTGCGTAGTGTTGGACAAGTGTTGGTTGAGGACAAGCTGTGGTTTAATTAGAATGACTCGAGTTGGTTCCTACCTCTAGTTGACGTGTGAGTTATTGAGGATACTCTTATAAGATCTTGATTCTTTTTCTTTTTTTTGTAGAGTGCTCTTTCGTGGTGGAAGACTCTGATTTCTTGTGATATTCTACTGTATTCATTCACCCTTGGTGCATGTTGTTGGAGTTTGTCCCACATCGGTTAATTATCTCCTCCAAAACTAGTATATGAGCCTGGACGGCCTCTCCACTATTTGCCAATTGGTTTGGAGTTGGATGCTTTAACATGGTATCAGAGCTAGGGTTTCCCCTTTGTCTGTGCCATAATTGCACTTTCTTTCACTGTGATCCGTGTGTTCCGGATCCTTTGTTTACCTCTCCACGTGCGAGTCAGGGGTCGCACGTGCGGGGGAGTGTTGGAGTTTGTCCCACATCGGTTAATTATCTCCTCCAAAACTAGTATATGAGCCTGGACGGCCTCTCCACTCTTTGCCAATTGGTTTGGAGTTGGATGCTTTAACACATGTTTCTCCTCATTTGCATATAGTTTGAGCATAGATTTCTCTACTGGGCGCGTGTTTGCTCAACCCTTCATTTTTCAGGTTTAAACCCAGAACAGTAGCATGGAGTGCAGTGCATGTATTGGGTGGAGATCTTTTGAAAGTTGATATGGGAGAGTTGCATTGACATCTTTGTAATCCTCTTGAAAGGTGTAATCGTAACTTATTTTGTTTGACAAATGGATAATTGTAAACTATATAATTTTCTTTTCATTCTCCGTGTTTAAGAAGCATTGGGCCAGTGTGCCATGAATGAAAACTCTTTTGGGTACGATGTATATTATTGTGAGGATTTTAATTATCTAAAGTGATTATTATTTATGTTGAAAATCGAGGTCGTGACACAGGTGATGGTCCAGAGAGAGAAAGGGAGATTCAGTCCCAAACCTAATCTCTCAACAGCAGATCTTCATTTGCTTCATCCTTGGGGTTCCGACCCAATACCAACTCACAAAACCCGATCTTCTGAACTGTGATGCCCAGCCGAATGGGTTTGGAGCGGACGGTGATGCGGACATGGGTTAACTACTAGTGCGGCTGTGGAATCCGAATCACAAAGTTATGATCTGTTGAGGTCGGAGGTTTGTTCCTTCGGTCTGGATCTGTGTATTGGAGCGGTGGATTTTCTGGTATGGGCTGTGGGTTCTGAGGTATTCACTACCTACCGGGATCCCATCCCAGTTATTGTTCCAATCTGCTGGAGTTCGGTCTCATTGTTACGTTGGAGATTTATCAGTCTCGGGAACCTACAAAAATTTGGTGGTGCTCTATTCCGGCCAGCCAAGGTACATCAGCGGTCGTCACTGTCCGTTTGCCGCCGTTCATTGTTGGATAATCCGGGCTTGGTTCAAACCGGACCTTACACCGGCAGGTATATCACTTAGCCTCGATCCGTATTGATAAACTCAATGGGCAGTCATCTGATTGGACTGAGATTGAGTTAATCTTCTGGATTTATCACATTAATCCTTGTTTTAGCTATGGTTGCCAGTTAGGGTATAAGCCGTAGATTGGTTTGCCAAAAACAGAATATTTATTGGATCCATCAGGTGCTGTTATGTCCACTCTAGGGCTGAGCAGCTTCTAGTCACTTTGGCCTTTGCAGGCTCATGCCAGTTTAGTTACTGGGCACATGGGGCTCAATTCGAAATTCAGTAGGGTGGTATTGTCCATTTTGGGACTAAAGCTTTAGCATCTATGCTGGCTTGTTCATTTACCAAGTTTCTTTGCTTCGCTGGCCTATTTCTTTAGTGTAGTATGGTGGGTCTGAGGTAATCTTCGACTAGATTGGTGGTTAAGCGCTAATTGAAAGAGGTTATTTCGCGAGTTGTCATCTATTAGATTGGGGTTTGCTCTGGTTGAAAGGGGTTGCTTGGCGAGTTGTCATTGATTAGATTGGGGTTACGCTCTAATCGAAAAGGGCAGCTTGGTCTCACTTGCGGTTCGAGTAGCCTTTTCGGTGGTTAAGCGCTAATTTGGGTTCTTGAGCTGTTCCGCTTCTTATTTTAGCGAGCCTAGGGGATTAGGTTGAGGGTGTAGTAGTCTGGATGAAATGGGCGTGGTGTGCAGGGTGCTTGGGAGAGTAACCTTGTCAGATGCCGTCATCTCCAGTTCAAGCCTCTTCTCGGTGCCTATCCCTCTGTAGTAGCTGTTCTTTAGAAGTGGGTATTATGCTTGTTTTCTGGGTTTGGTTTTTTTTTTTTTGTTGATCCGTTTTGGGTTTGGTTGGAGTATTAGTATCTTGGATTGTTTATCCCATCTCTGGAGTCTGTGGCCGTTGGTAGTTGGCTGAGAGTGGTTTGTTTTGGCGAGCCTTAGGCTTGGATGAGGGAGTATTAGGCCAAATGGAATGGGCGTGGTGTACAGGGTGGGCCCCCTGTCGGATGCCATCATCTCTAGTTCGGGCCTCTTCTTGGTGCCTTGTTCCTCTGTAGTAGCTGCTCAGCTTCTCTTGTTGCCGAATTGCTTTGTTGCTGCTAGTCCTCAGTGATGGTTATTATTTGGTCATTTGTGACCGCGACTATTTATTTTATTTCCTATCCTGGCGGGATGTGTCAAGCAGTAGTTCGCTTTCATGTTTTTACTGCTCGTATCACTACATATCATACCCCGTTGTACTATCCTTCCGCATAGATGGATAGCACTAAGGGGTTATGATCTCTACACACAAGCCACTTTTGTTATTTTACTTACTCTACCCTACTCTCCATGCGGGTTGTGCATGGGTTATCGCATTTTGTTCAATCTTCTTTTTTTCCTTTTCTTTTCCTCCTGGGGTATGCCCCTTATAGGCTGTACATTCGGTTAACTTTTTTTTAATTTCAAGCTAATTTACCACCCCCCCCAAAAAAAAAAAAAGAAGGAACATCTAAGCAGTCAGAGCTGCAAATGATTGGCTTCACATAGGAAAGCAAACTGAAAGATGAGAGGAGGTCAGGCTTCAGGCTAAGCGAGCCAGAAGTGGGCCAAGCTGGAGTTCTTGTTCGAGTGAGCGGGTAAGCAAGCAGCCAAGTTCTGTAATAGAACTACTAATAAGTCTTCTCATCTCTAAGCCAGCAAATTCCTAATAAGCTATGCACCATCTTGTACTTCCAGCCAAGTAAGGAAACGCTGTTGCTGTTGTTGAGTTAAACAAAGGGTAGTCCGATAATAGACGAATGGAGGGCCTATTCTGGACCAATTAGAAACTATAATCCCGCTGCGCTGACATTGTTATGAATGAGTTTATGTATTAAGAGAGCTGTTAGTTATGAGTTCTTATTTTTCTAGGAACGGAGCTGCCGGGTAAACGAGTGAGCTTAGCCCGTAGTCGGGTAGGGAACTTTTGTTGCTTAGGCCGGGTAAACTTAGGCTTAGGAAAGGTAGTTTACTTGCTTACTTTTTAGAGAAAGGCAGCTCAGCTGTAGCTAACTTGCTTGCTAAAGGTAGGGCTAACTAAGTAAGGTTTGCAGCTGCTAAGGTAAACTTGAGCTACGTACTTAGTAGTAAACAAGCACAAAGAGAGCGTGATGCATTAAAATAACTTGTCAGCCATGAAAAATATGGTTAAGAGTACCACGTGGAGGTGTGTGCATGTGAATTAGCATATGGGGTTGCAAAAGGATAAGGAAACATAAAGAGGAAAAAAACAAAAGGATGAGTCATGGACAAGCGTTAAAAGGGGAGGCTTAGTTTGGTGAGGAGGCATGCTCTTAAATAGGGAAAAAACAAAAGAAAAAGAGAGGAGGAGGTAACGTGGGGGAAAATGAGGAGCACAGAGAGATGAGAGAGTTGCGATGGAGAAGAGGGGGAGAGGGAGTCGTAGGAAAAACAGTTTGAGCTAGGGGCAGTGACCCTTGGACTACGGTGGTGGGTTTTAAGCAATATCATCACTGTAATTAAGCGTGGGAAACTTGGGAGTGGAGCTTGTGCATTGAATGGTTTAGATATTTAGATTGAGAGCTGCTTGAGGATATAGGTTGTTACAATTGGTATCAGCTACTGTATAACGTGAGGTTAACCTTTTGAGCCACGTGGTTAGAAAACAAAAATACTCCAAAAACAGCAATAACTACTGAAAATGTACTACTGAAAGGAACTTTTGCAAGACCTTAGGTTCACTTTCGGTGAACTGATAACTCAGTTTTACTAGTTACTGTTTTTACTTCCTATAGTATTTAAAGCTGTCAATATCATTTTGGACTGTCCTTTTTAAATCATAACAATTTCTCCCTTTCCAAATCCTTTTTCCAATTAAAATAATTCTCTCTCTATCAAATTCTAGGGAAAGAAGAAGATATTGTATTGTAATGCTTGAGTTTTAGTAATTGATATATACGATACACATACAAATTCCTTGTGTAGGCAGAACGATTACAACTTATTCATAAAAGATCTAAACATCATCAGTGGGTGCATGCTTAATGTCAAAATGTGTGTTGTATTCAGCTCGAGGTGATCAAAGCATGTAGAGTATTTAATAAAAAGATACATAATACCTGTAACACTCTCATTTAATAGCCTATTGACAGATATGGAGCTTGGCCTTTATAGCTGATGAAGGTAGTAGTCAATGATTCAACATGCAAAAGCTTTTGATAGAGGATTTTACAGACATCAAGTTAAAAAGTGCGTACTCACCTTATTTATATCTTTGTGTTCAAAAAAGATCCTCAGTGACTGCTCCATTATCTTGGCTACAGCCCCACATGTATCCCTGCGGACTGTCTCAATACCTTTAGCATCAAACACAAGTTTGACTCGGTCAGGGCTCTCATAACTACAACCCACGTAGCGCTTCTTCGTGAGGAGGAATCAAGAATGATAGACCTTCTCCATCTTCAACGTGACAGGATTTGGATTCGCCGCAGTTACTGCAGATGCAATCTCATGTCCTATTTCAAATGATTCTTCCACAGTGCGTCCTCTTAGGAGAACAAACATACTGCACCAAAGAACCCGTTTCTACTGATAAACCGTCAAAGTCAGAACAGGCAATGCAAAAACAGAAAAAAGATGGTCTACGTAACATAACCGTACCCAAGTTGGGGATACATATCCACGTATCCTAAGATCTAAGTTTAGGAAGGTCCGACGCTTGGACTTGCACCCGCACCTGAGTCCATGTAACATAGTCTACGTTTAATATTGGAATTTTAAATAGTTTCCATAAGCTTTCAGTCAGGAAATAGTTTTCATGGAATGGCTACTACTAGAGAAATCATAATCAGTATATTCTAGAACCACAAAGCAATCAGCACATTTGGCCAAGCATCAGAAATTGACAAGGTCAAGAAAAACATTGGAATACAGACTGAAATTCATCATGGCAAGTACAATGATGCAGATTGTTGTCAACAAGTGGCTCTATCATCAAAGCAAAAATAATCTACCATCACAGACCTGTTTCAATTGTATGGATCTCGAATCATGATCAATACCAAGGGACAATTGTATACCTGTCTCTGTCGCCGTAGACGACTTTAGCGTTCCATCTATCATGGGAATTTACAAATGATATAGCATTTTCCAGTGTTCTACGGCCACATTGAACGATACTATCTGCAAGTTCTGCACAAGGCACGCGTCCACTAAATCTGGCAGCCGTATAGCCGTATGTCACATGCACTATTAGCTTCAAAGCAAGCTGTCTAGCATTAAATATCTGGAAAAAATAACCAAATAAAAAAAAAAAAAGAGGAATGAACTCAAAAACTTATACGTGCCAAGAAAGATCAAAGGGCAGTTCTGACCAGCAATTCTACCTATATAATAGCGGATTCTACAACAACCCTTGAAGCTACATGCAAAACAAAAAGTACAACAAAAAAACTAGGGGAATTTTCACTTACACCTCGTGTAATTTGAGTGATTTTAAGACACCCCCTCAACTATATTTTTAAACACTTACACCCCTTGTACTATGGACTAAAGTGAGACTGTTAGTTTTTCGTTAGAATTGACGGAAAAGTAGATTTTTTTCACTAGTTTGTGTCATTTCTTTTAAAATTCCAATATTGACCTTAGAAACCATTTACAAGTTCAATAAATAGCATCTTAACTCTCTTTCTCATTCGTTTCTTTCTAACTCTCTTTCTCTCTCATTGTATCTATGATTTCCGACCAATATGAATGCCTTCTATTTTTTAAATTTAAAAGTTAATCAAATTAAAAGTTACCCCACATAATTTTGACCTAGAATATACATGGTATGATTAATCAATTTTGAGATTTAATGGCTTCAATTCTAATCGTTAATTTAATCGAATGTGAGAATTTCATTAAATTGGACTTAATGTTGCTTGTGATCAAATATCAATAGAAGTTGTGATAATATCCACTTTTATAGTGGTGCTATAATTCATTATCATCTCCTTTTTACTAACACATTAAAGTTTTGACTAATTTCTTGGGACTAAACTTATATGGGGTAAAATCTAAATCGATTTAATTTTAAGTTCACGAAACGAAATACATTTGTATTTGGGGGCGTTGCAACAAGAATGGGGAGAAAGAAAGGAAGAGAGTAAAAAAAGAAAAAGAAAAAGAAAAAAAAATAGGAAGCTCTATTTGTTGGTCAAGGAAGCTTTTTATGACATGTAAATGTCTTATAAGATCAATATATTAGAACCGTATTTGGAAGCGAAAATGCCACAAACTGTGAAAAAATCTATTTTTGCCGTCAATTCTAACGGAATAACGAACGGTTTTAAGTGTTTAAAAATATAATTGAGGCGGTGTCTCTGAAAATTGATCAAAGTACAGGGGGTGTAACTGAAAATTCCCAAAAAAACAGAAGAAGAAAGAAAGAAAGAAAAAGAATAGGTAGCTCACACAAGGATGGTAAAATGTCCCCTACAATAACCTAACGAGGAAGCCCCTTGTCTCACCAACGATTCTGTCTCCAATTGTCCAACACAGGCATCCATCCACATAATCTCTGGTGCAAGAGGTCAGCCCAAACACAATCTCTATTACAATAGGGTGTGGTCAAGACTTCCAGTCCCTTGAAACATCAAAATCTCTCCCCAGCCACATATTGGCACAGAAGGGTGGCAAGCCCATATTTAGTAATGTTTTGATCAACTTGACTTTATGGACATCCCCAACTGTTTTCTTTCCCGTCAGTTAAGATCAGATTCAGTATAGTATCACGCTAGCTAACTATTCCACTATCTTCCATTTCTTTGTGACCAGTCTTACTTGACTTTTCCAAGTTCCAACCACTCTAAGTTCTTCCGGTCCAACATGGAGTTTGTGCTTTGAACATTGTCACGCCCTCGATTTTCAACATAAGTAAATATAGTTTTGGATAATTAAATTCTCACGGTACTGTAAATAATATCCCAAAAGACATTACAGTTCCCAATTTCAGATAAATCTGATTAACAGTTACAACGTTCCAAAAAATACACGATATGGTGCAATACTGGTCATTTCACAAACATATAGATAACTCCTGAAAACAGCCTTTTAAACAAAGATGCCAGTCATGCACTTCATGTCGCTGCCCCTGAGTTGTACCTGAAATAATAATAGGTTTGAGCAAACACGCGCCCAGTAGAGGAAACTATACCCAAGCTATATGAAAATGAGATAAGATATGCACCATGAGTGAATGAGTACAGACAGATACGCCCAAAGTATGAGTGATTACCAACGAACTGCAAGCTTCGATCAAAGGATTCTAGACTTCATCGGAATGTCACTAACCGTTTACTCCTCAAACTAGATACCTCAATAAACACACATCACTCCACCTTAGTCTACAACCAATTTTAACTCATCTTGTTGTTCTTCATACGATACTACAATCTTTCTAGTGTCTACAGTCACCGTCATCAAATCCCTTCATTACAAAATCTTTCTTTTCTTTTAATCAGATATTTCCATCAATAAACATTAGGGTCACCTCGGGTCTATTTCCCTCGAGCGCAGGGTCACCCCGAGTCTATTCCCTTGATAATAATAACTTGGGTCACCTCGGGTCTATTTCCTCGAGTGTAGGATCACCCCGAGTCTATTCCCTAAATAACAAATCATTTGGGTCACCTCGGGTCTATTCCCTTGAGCGCAGGGTCACCCCGAGTCTATTCCCTCACTAATAATCACTGGTTAGCGGAAACGCACATCGCTTAACCGACCATTTCGTCATTTCATAACCAACTTCATCATCAATCTATCGATTGTACCACAAAACTTCAATCAATCATTCATAACTCCACAAATATACATGTTCATGCCTTTTCATTAATTCATAAATCCACATCCCACTTAATGTACTAAACCTCTATATACAACCTTACAATACTATATCCATTTGCTTCTATGCTTAAACCTTATAGGAAGAGTGCCAAAAGATTGAAAGGTTCGACGAGTCGAGAGGACGCACTCATTAGATCATCTTAACGTCGCTTGGACCACTAGACTCACTCATATCCACCCCTTACATTCCCCACAATGTCACCATACTCTAAGTAACTTACCAACTCATAGAAACGATATAATGTACTACCCGCATGTATCAATACTTAAACCATAGATGACGAATGCCATTGAAAACTAATAGTTCAATGAATCAATAGGACAAGGGATCATGCTAGACATACTCACGTCTACCCCCAATACTCACTACGGCACGTCACATAGTCCACGGTACTCCAAACTAGCTTCACGGTACAATCTTCCATTTACAACGAAACTAAGACAACACCTAACGATTGTTTAAAGAGTGAAAACGATCAACGAATCATCAAGGGACGAGTAACCAAACTCAGAGATGGTTTGACAGTGTTTCAGAGGTGTTAAAAGCGATCGGAGTCAAAATAGGGGAGTAGGGATCAACATCTGCAAAACTGTCAGAAAATAAGATGTTATCGATACCCTTGAATAAAGGTATCGATAACAATGGGTCGAGGTCAGTCAAAAACATAATGTTATCGATACCATGGAGGAAGGTATCGATAACATTGGGTCGAGTTCGGTCCAGACGTAAGGGTAGCGATAACAAAGGTCAAAGGTATCGATAACTGTTCAGTTCGAGAGATTTTCAGCAGATTTTCGAAACTATTCCTAACAACCAAACCAACAATTGCAAGCACGATCAAGGCATAAATTCAACTCATAGGCATATAGAAAGAGCAAGAAATCCCTACCTCGAAGTTGGAGAGCAAGCCCAAAGAGAGATCGAGCCCACGCAAGCCCTTGGCTCCGAAATCTCGAAATCGACCGAAATACTCCTCCTCCGGTCAAGACCCACGAAATTCAAGCTCAATAACGCGTGAGGAAGGTGGAATGGAGGTGGGTTTGTGTGGGTTTCAAGTGATTTTGGTGGGTTTTTGGTTGAGAGGAGGAGAGAGTGGGAGAGAGCCGAGTGAGAGAATTAGAGAGAGAGACAGCCGAAGAAAAGAAAAGGGAGGAAAATGGGGAAAGTTTCTCCCCTGGAGAAATTATAAAGATGGGAAAAATAATCCCATGCTCTCACACCACACAAATGTACATGCTCCTCTCGCCTAATGACTCTTATATTCTTTTACGAATACGCCCCACCGTAAATCCACACCATACATCTCGACAGGCCGAACATTGTTATTATTATTATCTTTAAAAAAAAATACGGGTCTCTACATCCTACCCTCCTTAAAGAAATTTCGTCCCGAAATTTGATAAAACCGATTCTAATCAAGGCAAGCAACATATAGGTACACAAGTCCACAACAACCAACACTATGCGACAATTCAATAATTCACAACAATCTACGTCATACTCACGTCAATTGACCAAAACAAATGCAGATATCTCTCTGTAACTTTCTCTTCCTCTTTTTCTCATTTTTTTTATTTTTACGTAGACTCGCATCAATGATATCGTCTTACCCCTCAAAACGTGATCACGTCGATCTAGGATACGTATCGGTTCCTCGCCATAGGACACATCGGCCTCTTACTCAAGTTTGGACCCTTCTAGCGCATGCAATGGATTCGGCTCACACCTCCCAATATCTATACAAAGAGCGCATAATGAATACCCGAAAATTTCGATGATAAGGCCAAACGGTACGCAATTTTCTAAGCATTCCTTTATCGCAAAATCTCTGTACACGATTATCTATCCAAGCACCAAGATCTTGCCTATGAACGTAACCCGACAATCCAATTGACTTTCCAAGATTTCCATTTAGAATGGGCGGTGATCAAGCGCCTCTTCCAAGTGGATTTCATCGGTAGTCGCTTGGCTATCCAAAACACACACCGTATCCGACACTTTAAACTATCCTTCTAGCGGTGAACGCTTCCTTTCTGCCCAAGACGAGACAAACTCCAACGCGGTGATGCTTTATGAAACCTACGATTCCCCCTCGAATGGCCATGGATGAAGATGGCAGTTGGCATGATCCCTTGGTCAACCTCGCGCGGTTAGCAATCTCTGGCGAATTACCTTAATCTGTTCAGTCATTCTCCCTCGAGCTTTCAAGTATCATTAGCAGATAGATTTCATCGTACTTCTCAATACTAAATCTAACGAGCCCAGAACGCTTACCAATTTTTTTTTTTTAAAAGTCGCACCAAATTCTCGCACCAGGTCAAGTAATTCTAAGATCATGAAAAGAATTCGTTTGACATCCCAAATGAAAAGAGCAGGCTCCAAAACTCTAACAGCGCCAATCAAAGGATTTCAAAGAACAATAACGAGGTACCCGAATTTCAAAGAACACAAGGAATCTTTAAAGCGGTTAGACAACAAACTCAATGCATAATCTCATGATGATCCAAAGGATCTTGGAATGATCACTCATAACCTTTCTATCGCTCTACAAGTCAACGGAGTCGGTGAACAACCTCTTGGCAACTAAACGATGTCGATACCACAAATAGCTACAAGGTAGTAAAACAGACCTCTGATAAACTAGTTGATACGAGATCAGAACTTGTCCAATGCCAGAAATGATAAGGCTTCTAATAGATTGAGGTTGAACGTTATAGAACGAGTCACATGCCTTTAGAGTTGAGGAACCATAACAAGTGAATTCAAATTGACCGACACCAACAGATGGATTTCAATGGACACGTCACCACAAGATTTGACACCATTTACAACACAAGAACTTATATTAGAGTAACAAGTTCTAGCAGATAGATTATTAGAGGTAACAAGGATGTCCAATCCTACCAAATAGATTTAGGCAAGCAAACAGATACGAAATGGATACAAGTCCAAATCACATGATTTCATAGTTAAAGAATCAGAACAAATGTTGACATCACTGTTGATAATGGTAGCAACAAAGTCTAAATTGGCAGTACCAACGAGTTCGTATGTCAAACAGTGTGTGACCATAGGTTGAGTTTGATAGGTTGAAGTCGCAAACTAAATACTCACGTGAAATAACGATTACAAGCAAACGATGAAAGTGATAACCGCATCAAGGGAATCTAAACTGACCAATGAGAACTTATCTCAAGCAGGATGATGTCAAAATACGACCTCGATTAGGGAACGAGGAACATTCGTCAATATCAATAGTAAAAGTATCACATGGTACTTCGCCACAAGATTTTGGATATTTCCAAGAAAAGCTAGGAATGGATAGCACGACAATTAACTTGAATATTAAGAATTTAGCGGATTTCACAGAAAGCAAAGTACGATACAATTCTAACGAGACTCAACTAGGCCAACGAACAAGGGTACTTAAAGAAACAACACTTAGGAAATCACATTTGGGACACCACCTACTATCATGAATACAATCAACCTCTTCTCAAATCACATCTATTCTAGCCGTGCTTAAGCTAAAGTAGTCAAAACAATACTTCCATATGGAACGATTAACCCCTAATCTCGGCAAATATGATCGATCGATATTTATCAACACGCGTGGACCAAGATTTCTTATTTTCGATTCCGAACATGAACAAGAATGGGGTTCTCAATAAATGAAATGCTTCCGAATCAAAAGTATTGGAGTGAATTAGTAGAATAACTAGGGAAGGATGATACCTCAAGCAAGTGACGTTTCTGAGAGCTAGAGAGTAGAAGGAAGTGGTTTAGCTACGGGGCTGCTTTGTTGTTTCTGTGTACATTCATGCTGCTCCATAGAGCTCGATTCACCATGTACTCCTGATTCCCGAGGACAATTCCTTGCCATGTGGCCAAGTTCGCCGAAAGTATAACAAGATCCCCCACGCCATGGGCATCGAGAACGTACGTGGCCAGATTGACGACATCGATAACACACAATCAGATGCTTGAGGAGAACTCCCGGTGCCCTAAAATGAGGAGGTGGCTTAAGGTCCTGCTGACCCTGAATCTCTGGCTTTGATATCCTAGGTTTCTTCTTTTCTGAACTCTCAACACTCTCTGAGAATGATCTCGTGCTAACGACTCTACGTCTAGTTTCCCCCGCATTCACACTGATCTGCGCACTCTCCAGAACCTCAACACCCTTCACGCACTCAACAATTTCAGGAAACATTACCTCATCCCTAGTATGCTGACTCGCCCCGTCCTCCTTGCACGCACTATGGCCCTGACAATCATGATCCTCGATTTCACCCCACCTAACTTCACATCTCGAATACATCTTACTACGAAAACATAAGAAAAAAGTCATCAACGTTAGCCACACCGCTATATTGAGCAAGTCTTCGACCTTTCCAGCATGGAAAACAACATTACGCCACTCTATCGTAATATAAACGCAATGCCATACCAGTGTACTAACTCATTCATGCAAGCACACATATAGTTTTGTAAAAAAAAAACATGCATCGATTTTTTTGAACCCATGAGACTGAAAGTCTCCCCACGGTCTCGAGGTGTTCTAAACTTATGCTCTGATACCAAGTTGTCACGCCCTCGATTTTCAACATAAGTAAATATAGTTTTGGATAATTAAATTCTCACGGTACTGTAAATAATATCCCAAAAGACATTACAGTTCCCAATTTCAGATAAATCTGATTAACAGTTACAACGTTCCAAAAAATACACGATATGGTGCAATACTGGTCATTTCACAAACATATAGATAACTCCTGAAAACAGCCTTTTAAACAAAGATGCCAGTCATGCACTTCATGTCGCTGCCCCTGAGTTGTACCTGAAATAATAATAGGTTTGAGCAAACACGCGCCCAGTAGAGGAAACTATACCCAAGCTATATGAAAATGAGATAAGCTATGCACCATGAGTGAATGAGTACAGACAGATACGCCCAAAGTATGAGTGATTACCAACGAACTGCACGCTTCGATCAAAGGATTCTAGACTTCATCGGAATGTCACTAACCGTTTACTCCTCAAACTAGATACCTCAATAAACACACATCACTCCACCTTAGTCTACAACCAATTTTAACTCATCTTGTTGTTCTTCATACGATACTACAATCTTTCTAGTGTCTACAGTCACCGTCATCAAATCCCTTCATTACAAAATCTTTCTTTTCTTTTAATCAGATATTTCCATCAATAAACATTAGGGTCACCTCGGGTCTATTTCCCTCGAGCGCAGGGTCACCCCGAGTCTATTCCCTTGATAATAATAACTTGGGTCACCTCGGGTCTATTTCCTCGAGTGTAGGATCACCCCGAGTCTATTCCCTAAATAACAAATCATTTGGGTCACCTCGGGTCTATTCCCTTGAGCGCAGGGTCACCCCGAGTCTATTCCCTCACTAATAATCACTGGTTAGCGGAAACGCACATCGCTTAACCGACCATTTCGTCATTTCATAACCAACTTCATCATCAATCTATCGATTGTACCACAAAACTTCAATCAATCATTCATAACTCCACAAATATACATGTTCATGCCTTTTCATTAATTCATAAATCCACATCCCACTTAATGTACTAAACCTCTATATACAACCTTACAATACTATATCCATTTGCTTCTATGCTTAAACCTTATAGGAAGAGTGCCAAAAGATTGAAAGGTTCGACGAGTCGAGAGGACGCACTCATTAGATCATCTTAACGTCGCTTGGACCACTAGACTCACTCATATCCACCCCTTACATTCCCCACAATGTCACCATACTCTAAGTAACTTACCAACTCATAGAAACGATATAATGTACTACCCGCATGTATCAATACTTAAACCATAGATGACGAATGCCATTGAAAACTAATAGTTCAATGAATCAATAGGACAAGGGATCATGCTAGACATACTCACGTCTACCCCCAATACTCACTACGGCACGTCACATAGTCCACGGTACTCCAAACTAGCTTCACGGTACAATCTTCCATTTACAACGAAACTAAGACAACACCTAACGATTGTTTAAAGAGTGAAAACGATCAACGAATCATCAAGGGACGAGTAACCAAACTCAGAGATGGTTTGACAGTGTTTCAGAGGTGTTAAAAGCGATCGGAGTCAAAATAGGGGAGTAGGGATCAACATCTGCAAAACTGTCAGAAAATAAGATGTTATCGATACCCTTGAATAAAGGTATCGATAACAATGGGTCGAGGTCAGTCAAAAACATAATGTTATCGATACCATGGAGGAAGGTATCGATAACATTGGGTCGAGTTCGGTCCAGACGTAAGGGTAGCGATAACAAAGGTCAAAGGTATCGATAACTGTTCAGTTCGAGAGATTTTCAGCAGATTTTTGAAACTATTCCTAACAACCAAACCAACAATTGCAAGCACGATCAAGGCATAAATTCAACTCATAGGCATATAGAAAGAGCAAGAAATCCCTACCTCGAAGTTGGAGAGCAAGCCCAAAGAGAGATCGAGCCCACGCAAGCCCTTGGCTCCGAAATCTCGAAATCGACCGAAATACTCCTCCTCCGGTCAAGACCCACGAAATTCAAGCTCAATAACGCGTGAGGAAGGTGGAATGGAGGTGGGTTTGTGTGGGTTTCAAGTGATTTTGGTGGGTTTTTGGTTGAGAGGAGGAGAGAGTGGGAGAGAGCCGAGTGAGAGAATTAGAGAGAGAGACAGCCGAAGAAAAGAAAAGGGAGGAAAATGGGGAAAGTTTCTCCCCTGGAGAAATTATAAAGATGGGAAAAATAATCCCATGCTCTCACACCACACAAATGTACATGCTCCTCTCGCCTAATGACTCTTATATTCTTTTACGAATACGCCCCACCGTAAATCCACACCATACATCTCGACAGGCCGAACATTGTTATTATTATTATCTTTAAAAAAAAATACGGGTCTCTACAAACATCGTAGTGCAAACATCTAAGATCACCTGAAAGAGCAAAAAGCTCAACCTCCTGAATTGTATATCCCCAGCCACCTGACTGGAAGGACTTTGAATTTGCATCTTTGACAGTATCCCTAATGACACAACTTGATGCCTAACCTTCCACCATTTTCACAAGGAATGGACTCTACTGTTGGGGACAGACAAAACTAGGGGATGCAAAAGAAACAAAAATTAGAACAAGAGAGGAAAAAAGGAGTTTATTTCACATTTTATGCATCTGTCTCTTTCATTTACACCATAATGGCTATAATCCTCCATAGACTTCTGTCCTTCAGTCAAAGCAAACAATATTTATCTTTTGAAGGAAAAATAAATAACATCTCAATAAAACATCTAAAGAAGGCATAAAGATAGATTGTCATACAAGTCTAGAATGCATGCAAAATTCAAAGTCAGATTTTAAGCGTTCTCGCACCCTGTGAAGAACTTGCTGTGATGGGGCCAACTTCTTCATAGCTTGTTTCACCATAATCCTAGTAGATAATATTTCCTCCAATAAGCGAGGTAGTATGCCTTTGCGAACCTATAAATAGAATGAAATGGAGGTTATTAAGAGAGAACCAGAATGAACGACACCATGAAAAAGCCTTAGATATAGAGGCCAGTGAAAACGAAGGATACTGGTAAAATAAACATCCCAAAAGTGTAAGAATAGAAAACCTACTTGTAGAAGCAAATGAACAAACCAAACATACACGTACGGGGGTGAACATCTTTTCCAAAATAAAACACATCTAATTTGACAAAAATTATAGTAGCACTATTGACAATGAGACATTAGAAGGTATAACTGAAGAAGGAACAGCATTCATCTCCAGGAACCCAGTAAGAACTGAACTTTATATTATGACATTGGCAATACTATCGCTTATCAACATTCTCTACACCCATACAACACTCCCATACAACACCAGTAAGCAACACTTCTACCCACTCAGAAAAGAAAGGGTGCGAAAGTAATTTCTCTAGTTTACTGCTGCCTGACCTTAGCTGGTATTTTTTTTCCCCCTTACATCTGTTTATGGAGGAACAGTATAATGCTTTGCAAGTGAAGGCTCACCAGAAAAATTAACTCCCAGGCAACACAACTTTTCAGTTCAAAAAGAAGGGGGTTTGGTATGGGGTGGGTGGGTAGGCTAAGGGTTTGAAGAAGGCTCAGGTACAGATATTGCATAAGCAATTTGCTACTTTTAGCATCAAACAAAGTGAACATAGAATCAACTCCAGTTATGATAGATACATAAAGATCAATGCACAAACCTATCAAATAGTACTCTGATTTGTATTCCAGATATGAAAACCAAAAAAGAACACAAACAAAAACATACTCCATTCCATGCATTTTCAAGGCACTGCGATCTCTATTAAACTGAAGAAAGTGATCCATATAACATACAGACAAGAATAATATAGAGCCTGTGACTGTGAAGGAGTACCACCTTTGAAGGAAAATACATAACACAATTTGGAGTGAGCAAAATTTCCTGCTTAAGATCTCGCAACACATGTAGATCTGGTGAAAATGAACTAACACCAAGTGTATTTGCCTTAGAAGGCTACATTTCCAAGGCACGTGCAGAAGCAGAGGTTATATGCAATTATCATTGAGGGATAAAGAGATTGAAAATCCAAAACAACAACTGAATCTGCATAAAAACCAGATTCTGGCTCCATTACAAGGGGTAAGCATTCCATTGCAGGTTGAGAAGCGACCTAATTAAGACAGAGCCAAATCAGTTTGAGGCCACTGACAAAAACACCTTTTGCATACTAAGAGGATTTACTGGCAAGATGAAGAATACGAAACATCAGCCTATGCTTCAAAAACCCACCAAAAGCCACTAAAAACATATAGCACAGACAGCATGCAAAATCAAATCAGCGAATTGAGCATCACCAAATAAAACCTTATTGTGGAACAAGTTATTCAACCTATCCAACAAAGCAAAAAGAAGCAGATTAAGGACGATCTTTTGTGAAACACGCTGCACACGTACTTTAGTTCCTATGTACATATATATCTAGTAAGGCTAGTTACACTACTTCTGTGCAACTCCACTTCCCAGGTATTGCTTATGCAGGCTAATTAGATTCAAGATCCTAACAAAATCTACCAGAACTGAACTACGTCTTGTCCGCAACTTAAACAATCTAACTAACAAGCAGAGAAGATTCCAATTAGGTTGCGTATTATTCCAGCCTAACCCCACCCCCAATGCTAACCCCAGCACAACCACCACTGGTCACCAGCTCCTATCTCTCCCACCGTCTCCCATTTTCAATCTACGAAGCACAGACAGTTTTAAGAAGGTAGTGTGTACGGGTCACTCCCTTTCTTTCCACAACCCACCATATGATGTCTCTAGGTACCCTATCATAAGTATTTTCTAAGTCTAAGAAAACCATATGAAGATCCTTCTTCTTTGCTCTATGTTTTTCTACCAATCTCCCTAATAGGTAGATAGCTTTCATGGTTGATCTTCCAGGCATGAACCCAAACTGTGACACCGTAGTCACCATCCTCAAACGATGCTCAATAACTCTTTCCCACAACTCCATCATATGACTCATCAATTTAATACCTCTATAGTTGTTGCAGCTTTGAATATCGCCTTTATTCTTATAGATAGGTACTAAGGTGCTCCTTCTCCAATTGTCGGGCATCTTCCGAGTCATAATAATCTTGTTGAACAACTTCGTCAACCAAGTCACCCCCAAGTCACCTAGACTTTTCCACACTTCAATTTCTCTCTCTCTAGGATACCCTCTGCCTTCTCTCTAAACCTTTCAGCCGCCTAGGGTTTTCTTGGGCGGGGGGGGCGCCCCCTCGCCGGCGCCGCGCCTCCTCCTCCCCTCCTCTGTTTCCCTCTCCTCCTCTCCCTCCCTGAACTCTTTCTCTCTGCCTTCCCTTCCTCTTCCACCATTCTTTTTCTGATCTCGGCTTTTTTCTGTTTATTCTCAAAATGATGGGCACCGGTAACGAGACGGCGTGAGGCGGCGATGCTGGTGGTTTTGACCGGAGTTATGGTTCTCGACACCCGTTTTTCCTTCTGATCGTTTGTGGGTACTAGTTTGGCGGCTACTCGGCGGTCGTTTCGAGGGATTTCGGTTGGCGACGAGGGCGGCACTGGTAAGGATCTCTAGTTTTCTTCAGATCTCTCTCTTCTCACTCTCTTTTTTCGACCCCCTAGCTGCTAGTTTCAGTACATCGTTTTCGGGTTACCCTCTGTTTCCCCCATTTCTCTTTCATCAAATCGTCTGTGTTGCTTTCCCCTTCGGTTTTCTGCTGGGTTCTCCGAGGGTGCCTAACGGCTTGGGTGGGCTCGCGGCGGTGGTGATGGTTGGCGTTGGTTGTCCGCCATATCACTGTTGGGTGATTTTGGCTTTTGCTTAACGGCTGGGATTCCTCCGCGGCAGTGTTTGTGGGTGACAGTTCTGTTTGCTTCCATGGGGTTTACCGGTGGTGGTGTGGCGGAGCATGGTGGCAGAGTTCTGTCAGCTGGTGGTTGCTGTCTGAAGCGGTGGGCGGCGGAGGGTGGCGGTGTTCGGATGTGCTCAAATTAGTGGGTTAGGTTTAGGGTTTTCTTTGTATTTGGGCTTAATTGTTTTGATCTGGGCTTTTGGCCTTTTGCGGTTTTGTGCTTGTATTTGTTTGATCTGGGCTTCTAGGCCCTTGGGTGTTCTGGGCTTTGTCCCTTTGAGGTTGGGCTTTGTCCCATTTGGCTGTATTTGTCCAACTTTTTGTTGGATTCCCTTCCCCTATCCCCTAATAAAATGTTACTATTGCCTATCCAAAAAAAAAAGGATACCATCTAGTCCTAAGGCCTTGCCTGGTTTCATCCTTTTCAAAGCTTTAACCACTTCGAACTTTTGTATTCACCCATAAAACTCATATTCTATATTCTCGCCAGGTACATATACTTCCTCCCCACCAAAGCCTTCTTCATGTTTCTCGTTTAACAACTTCTCGAAATACGACTTCCATCTATCCCTGATCGCTTCGTTTTTCACCAACACCACCGAATCAATATATTTTATACACTTAACTTGAGAAACGTCTCTAGCTTTCTTTTCTCGCAGCTTGGCAAGTTCTTCCTACAATCTATTTTTAATTTCCACAATTATATGGTCGGTCTATACATTTGTCATCACAATAGATTCCAACAATACAAGACATATTCCAAGCCAAGTTCCACTTTTGTTCGGTAAAACAAACCCAACCCTAGTAGACCTCATGGTTTTCTGTTGAAAACTCTAAGGTGACCCACCTTACATAGCATTAACACAACCAAGTTTTTGACACAAGGACTCAAATTTGAAGTCAATACCAGCCAAAAGAACAAAGGGAGGAAGAAATAAAACCTTTGATCCTGTTCAGTATTGCTTCGCAAAAGCACGAAAACATTTATCTTGGAATCATTATCTTCCTGAAAAGCAAGAACTACGACATTAATGGCATCAAAACAAGGGTCGGGTCGTAACTCTCCTCTAGATTCTGCTTGAACATGAAAACCAGAATTGCAACCCATTGAAAGCTCAAAATCTAGTTACCTCAAATGCACACAGATACTAAGAAAGCAAAGCTAGTTATTATCAAACAAAAAACATCTAACTCTAACAAAATTTCAAACCGATGATAAGAAACTACTAAAGAAGAGACAGGCAAGCAGAGTAAATATTATGTCAGAAGGCCTTTTTAGCAATTTAAATATCTCAGTAAGTCTGAAAGGTGTGTGAGAAATGAAAAGACAACATAAAATGAAATCCAGAGTATCTCAATATCATTTAATTCAAGATACATTATACTGCACTTTATTAGAGCACAAACACAATGGCAATAGGAAGAAGCTTTTTTCTAGTACCTCTACACTCAACAATGTTAGCTGCTGACCCCCACCAAAACTTGCTGGATCACGGAATCCAATTTGGCTTACAGGAGTTGGCTTTGATTTCCCATCTGGGCCAGAAATCTGAGACATATCCAGCAAGCAATCAGAGCATTCTTTTCCTTTCGTAGAATCGCTTTCACTACGATATGCTCCATTGAGATCTCCATGGGCCTGTTCTCCTGTCACTTCCTTAACAAAAGGATTCATCTCAACATTGAGATCTCCGCAGATTTGTTGTTTTAGTTTACCCAGAATAGGAGACTTGACAGATACTGAGCCGGGTTCTGTAACACGCTTCCCGCAGCTCTCTACCCAAGAACCTTGTGAATCGATCTGACTGCTAGAGGAGCCTGATAGGATACTTTGGAAGTCAGGAAAAATCTAAGGAGTTTTTCTTTCCACTCAAAGAAAGGAAAAACTTTACCTGTTGGGGATGATGGCTCCATAGCGGCAGCATTAGAGTTTTGTCCTGAATCACCTACTGTTAAACTACCAATTAGTTGAAAAATGCAAGAATAAAATGAATGACAAGCTTATTCACTAGTTTGAGAGAATACCTGAGTCAACGTGCAATAGCCATCTGGAAACACTGTCTGCAGACAGGGGTGAAACCAGAGGTGTCAACATGTACAAGTAAGAGCCATCATTTTGATAGTGGGTATGCACACCCACGACACGTTTGTGAGGATCTAAGTCATTATTTGTTGAGCCCTTCTACACCTCTCCATCTTTCAAGCAGTTGCTCTCAAAAAAAGGAAGGAATTCATCTCCAAGATTTCTCTGAACTGCCATTGTATGACAAATAAACATTGTCAGTTAATAAACACAGAAAGAAGAGGCTACAATGTCGACACCAATATCCTGTTTAGTGATGCAGTGGCTTCGAACAAAGTGTTTTTCAACAAAAGATCATTATAGAGGTTTGTTAGTAATTGTTACTGTTCATTTGAAGCTTCTTGTAACAACTTTCACTACCTCTCATCTAACAAAGCCCCACCTTACTGCTTGACACAAGGAGTTTATTGGTGATGGAATCAAACTCAGCATGATGCACTATGAGGGCATCAAACTCTTTCGAGTTGAACACACTGTGACACCATATATGGACTTCTAATAAAAATCAAAGCAACCTACTGAATAATGTTTTTGAAACTGTTTACAGTAAAAAAAGAAGCACCACATATCAATGCAAAAGTTCCAAATTTCATGCTGGGCAAAGAGACCAGCCACCTAAACAACATTGACAATTTCCCACCAATCTTCTTGCCCTTTTATAGATTTATATCCGCTACACAACAAATGAGAATACTGTAATAACATTGCTATCACAACATAATTCAGGGGAATAGTGAGGTACAATAAAAATTCTTGAGCGGATCAGTACATTAATGTATCTGTTGGATGCGCTAGTATTAGAGATGCATTTCCTTGTCTCGGCCTATCAACTAACACAAAAACTAAAAATTTAAAAACGTTAATGCCAAAGCACAAAGGACGAAGGACAAGAACGAGAGAATGTATCAAGGTAGAAGGTTCCAAAAGGCAAGAGAAAGGAGACATGGCTACCATCTTGAATACAAGCAATGCCTTGCTCTTCTCAGAATTTCAGTTACGCCATGGCCTCCTCTAGCGGACAGGAGTAACATTTGCAGGCTAAGGCGGGAGCTTTCAAGTACAATCGGAAGTCACCAAAAGATTGTAAGACAGGGTACTGTGAACTACCCATTTGAGAAGGGATTGTGCCATAGTGTTTATCTGTTCTCCACGTAATGAAAAAGAGGAAATAGTGACAATTATCCTTCGCGAGGGTAAGAGATGGTAGCCAGTTGCGTATCGACTTCTTATTTGACTTTGCTTTCTCTTCTATTATTCTAAAATAAGAGTCAGATGACCTTTTCATCTCTTTGAAACTGACATGTTATGGTAGCCAGTTAATGTAATAAATACCTTACAGCTAGACAACTAGATAGGAATCAGGAACCTTACGCAAAGGCTACCATGTCACACAACTGTTAAAAATAGTTTTGGTCTTAAGGAAAATGCTTATGGTAGTAGTTATGGTCTTTTGAGTTTTGACAATTATTATCACTGAATATGCGGTCAGTCTATCAAACAAGTGGAAAGAGTGTCTCCTTCCTTCCAAAATTATTGGTAAACCAAACACAGGGAAGGAGACACAATCCTCCCTTCCTGGTAAATCAAACAAGTGGAAAGAGTGTCTCCTTCCCTTCCCCTTCTAACACACTCTTCCCGAGGTCTATGTATATCGAAATATTTAAAAACATACCCTCACAACCAAAATCTATTGCAAAAGGAAAACTACCAATCTTGGGATACTGTTCACAGAACCAAACTAGCCAAAAATTCAGTTTTGACAGTTCCTGTATTAATTTTTTTTTTTTTGACAAGTCAGTCCTGAACCTTCCAATGTAAAGTTCTGATAAGCCAACAGTTCCTCTACCTTCTTTACCTTCAATTTCCCCACGAATCCAAAACTTGGCTGCAACCCAAACCCTCCCACACATTTCTCAGAAAATCCTGCAGGCTGGGTTTTCTTTATATCAAACCTTACTTCGGTAACTGGTTCTTCGTCGACAAACCTGCACCCTTTCATCTGTCAAGTAAACAAAAGCGTCCTATATGCCCTGAGATCTCCATCTAAAGTAACAACATTACAGGCGTATTAACCCCTATATCTGCTCACACCACCCTCAGTCACGGACACCTAGTATAGTTGTAGGTTGTAATGATACAACACTTTTATCTCATGAACTGGTCACATCAAGAATGGAGTAAGGTGTTTGCTATATTAACCAATCATCCTCTTCAATCCAATTTCTCTCTCTCCATAGGTTGCATTGATGTTGCCAAATTTTTGAATGCATTGTTCTAAACCATACAAAGGTGCCTTCATAAAGTCACAGGTGACAAAAACAGCGAGAGGAAAGCAACTTCTTGGGCAATCTTCTGCAGAGATCACATTCTCAATCTTAAAAAGGAGTCCCAGAATGTACAGTACTGAAAGTAACAAAAAGGATGAAGGAAAAATTACTATGTTTTCCCGTAGAGCCCACAAACAAGCGCTTTAGGATTCTTTATTCGGAGGATGTAACGACAAAAGAACAAAGAAGACAGGACAGTCTACCAACAAGCATGAAAAAACTACCCATTTGTTAGGTATTAGACACTTTGACTAACATAGTTTAGTGTAATTACTAACTGTTCAAGATTCTCTGTCGTATAAGCTTCGACAGCAATTGATACCGATGTGCAGCAAGATTGGTTCAAATCAGAAGATAAAATATGAATCATATTATTTTAACTACAACCGTTTTAGTAGTTCATCTAAACAAAGTAGATACAGGAAATCTTGTACGCTGAAATTAGCGAGATCAACTCAACAAAACAAGAGTTCATTCCAGCACCATGGTAGCCAGAGAAATCAACGATAAAATCATCTCTTCACAACCATATTTCTGGTTACATGCCCTTTTCCTTTTGGCCATGCTAAAGACAGTCCAACAGGGGGTTGTTAAGCCAGGAAAATGCCAAGAAAATATGGCAAAGTCGAACATTTCCCTTGTGGCTTTTTTCTTGCCATCAGTCAGTTTTTCTACCCACCTAATGAACAAATGTAAAGAAAAGATACATAGAGTCTCAAGGCACTTAACTTATAACAAAAGCACTTTCCTTCCGTACATTCCCAAGGACATTTCTCCCACCCATCGAGGCTAATAACCAACTGCCGGCTGTGATTAGCTTTCTCCTCTTTTATAGCTAATAACACACTTCTATTGGGTTTGTGAAGTATGTTTCGGTTTGGTTTGCACTTCACGAATTCTGACTAGGTTCCACCGAAACAAGGGTATTACGGTCATTGGTGACGTGAAACCTTAGGATATATATGCAGCAGCTGGTGTATCCTATGATCTCCTCTTTGTTCGATACATAGTGAAAGTTGGTGTGAGCCATGGATGTACGTGAACCCAATTGGGAAACCGAGCAAATCTTTGTGTCGTGCTTTCTTTGAGTGTTTTTGCTTGATTATGCTTCATTCAATTGTGTTGTGTGGTTTTGGGTCGAATCCACAACATCAACAATAAAAGGAATAAATGAATTTTCATAGTATACAACTACAAGTAAAATATAACAAAAAAAAGGTTGACAAATTAGGAAGTAGAACAAGACCCATCTGTTACTAATAAAGTTAAAATAGACAAGCAGAAGACCTTTTTTTCTTTTGGAGAAACACAGATTCAGACGATTGAGTGTTCTTAAAAACCAATCCCCTAGATACTATCATTAAAGCTTCGTATCTTACACCAGTAGTCAAAAAGGTAAGTTTATTGACTTCGAATTCCAGCGAGATGTTAGATACAATCAAAGACAGCATCATTATAACCCTCCACGTTCAGGTATCATGTTTACTGATGTCCACGGGTAGTGAGTGGGATTCCAGGTTGGATGGACATATTTGTTTCAACTGCTATAATAAGATTACATGGATGAGATTTATTGCTGAAAGCAGTAGAAAAATGACTTAAAGATAAGGCAGGGAACCTGATATTCCTCCGTAACTTCCCCCTCCCTCAAGCAAAATGCGTTGGATATTATTAAGGTCCACCATGGGGGGTTTCCTATGAAAGGTCATGCCAATGAGTTCCATTGGATTGGTTCCAAAGTCAATAGTAGAGGAAACCGAACTGATAGGCACAGATAAATCAGTAGCTTTTCCATGCTGTCCTCTACCACGATTCTCGAACTGTAAAATGGTTGAGTCAGATGTGGGCTCCATGACCCCAACGTTTGTAGACGGCGTTTTAGATAGCTTGGGTATCAAGGTTTTTCCATCCTGGGCATTCTTATATACACAATCATCTACACCTAAAATTTCCTTTTGGAAAGAAGCAGAAGACAAACAACTTGTACCGGTACTGTCTCCTAGCTTCAACCTCACATTATCACATAGTTTGTCATCATTATCAAAAATCTGCATCTGAACACACAAATCTGGTTGTCCAACGCATGCCTCAGAAGTTATGTGTTCCTTAAAATCAATACATTCCGAGTCTCCCATACTATCATTCTCACAACAGGCTACAGAAATACCCGATTTTTGATTTGCAGAATTAAAAAACTCTGATGGATTACTACGAAATGAGGTGGTAATTTCTGTAGAACCACCACATGCTTGAGCGGTAACATCATCAACGTGATAGCTATGTCTAACATCATGAGCTCTGGTTATTTCCGTTCTTAGAGAAAGTTCAGAGTTGGCAAACTCCCGAGGCATCTCATCCTGCCCATAATTCCGTATCGTGTGATCTAAGGGTTTTGGGTAGTGTTGTTCCTCATCCAAAGAAGCCTTTCTGACCCTTCGTTTTCTTCTCATCAAGTCGCATGGAGCATCCAACTAGTTTACTTACATCCTGCACGTCATAAACATCTCTGTCCGCCTGATTCCAGATCCAGAACCTGTAAGCTTACCTTCTACACATTTTTGTGCAGCATCTATTAAAAGGTTCGAGGTCATCATTAACCTTTTGAGTCAAGGAAAAGGGTAAAGAACCCCATAATGGCTTTCTTTTCTTGCTCTTACGGCTAAAGCTTGAGCCAGTTTCTTCCCGGTCATCGTCTTGAGGAAAACGCTCAATTTCATTGCTCATTTCTACTGTCGATGACTTACCAGCATTAGGAATTGAGATTTGATCATCAGCGGACCCATCCACTTGGGGAATTATTTTCTCCCGTGAAGGTTGTTGTAGATAGTAATTATGATCAGCAGAAGAAGATCCCCCCTTCAAGTCTTCAAAGTTATTTGAATGGTCAACAGAATCAAGAATATCTTCACACTCCTATTGGGATTCACTCTCAAAATCCATATTAGCTTTTTGTATCCATCGTTGGTGCAGGCAACAAGGGAGTAAAAATGGCTTCAGGTGCAAGCTCATCATCGGAGTTTATATCTTCTGCAGCCTGAGAGGAGGCAAGCCAACTTAGAAGCCTCAATGCTTCCTTCTCCATGACCTGAAGAAAAGAAATGAAAAAGACTTTCAGAGTGCTTGAAAATATTCCAATAACTCACTTTCCTTGCAAAAATAATGTTGAGGGGGGAAAAGTGAGCAACTTCTGGATAAACATGGATCAAATCAGATTAAAATAACCAATTCATCGAGAAAACTCTACAATGGTCAAAATTCAAAACAAAGTCTTGCAAATCAGTGACAGCATTAACTTGCTTTATTACCATAACCCTTGAACTCAATCACGCAAAAAAGAACACAATTCTAGTATCTCTTGCAATGCAAAACATTGTGAACATCGAAAGCAGGAGAAAGAAGCCATCTTTGGTAGAAAAGAAGTCAGGCATGCATGAAATAGTGCTTGTTCCATAGCACTACTTCCACTAAATGACACATTAATAAGGAGCAACAAAATATGTAAGCAGCAGATACTGGAGGATACCTGAACTCAGGTAGTTGTCATACAAGGCTTTGTTGGACATTGAGAGGCACAAGTAAGAAATCTACCACTACTAGCAACAAACAAAATAAACAAAAGCTGCAAAAAAAGGAAGAGGCATTACCACAGACCGCAAAGAGAATCTACTTCAAGTACCACGTGTCCAAAAAAACAACATACAATTTAAGAATTAGCTACTTCTCGAAGTAAATGATATAATGCTTGGTTCTAGAACGAAAACAACTAATTCATTGCAGACAAAGATATTCTTCATCAAAATCTAAATTTTCAGATGTATAGTGATTTGATTCATGAAAAAACAGCCCTTAGCAGATAATAGTTAGGCCCTGTGAGGCTCAAGCTAGCTCAAAAGGCAAAAAAGTAACAAAGTGCAATGCATTTGGGTACAAAATTTGCAAGCTGCCCGTTTCAATGGTTTAAATTTATTGTTTAGCAAAGCAAGTTTTTTCCTTTTGCATGTCAAACTACCATGTTGCCATCGTAAACATCATTTAACTTGGTTGCGTACCTGGCAAGTTTTAGGTTTTCTTATATTGAGGATAAGCTGGTTTGACCATCTCCCCTGGGCAGCGGACTGAAGGCCACCAACTTGGGGTGGAAAAGGTTGGATCTGTTTGTTTCCAGAATATAAGCCTCAGCTAAAGACCTTAAGGGATCATGCCTTCTGAAGTAAGAAGGCGTAAAAGCTAGCTTGAAGACTCTGATGCGAAATGTAGATGCCCTAGTCACGGGAGAAAGATGTTGATTCTAAACTCTTTTCTGTTAGAATTTTAGTGCTATAAATAAGAGCTTGTTTGTTGAACTGTTCAAAGTTTGATTAAATAAGATCGTGGCCATGTGTTAAGAGTTGTGGCCATTTGTGCTACCCTTCTTACCCCTTCACGTGCTGCATTGGCCTCCAACCAAATGGCGTCTTAAATCTCAGGCAACCAATACGACCACTCGAAAGACACCACAACATCTACAACGTCCTAAAAGACACTATGTCACACCCCAAAATGAGAAGTGACCGGCCGTGAACCACAAGGCTAACCCATAGGACATGCAGCCTAAAAAAAAGAAATTATCAAAATTCAAATGAACATTTTTCGTTATTAATAAAATCCAAAGCCAAATATGTCTCAATCATAAGCATTGGGAACAATCATCCCATGAACCAAACAAATAACATTTTACCACCACCAATAACTGGAAAACCCCACTTTTAACAATCATTTATATCCACTTAGTCGTCTAAGTATTTTTTTTTTTTTGGATTAAGAGACGAAACATCAGAATCCTGACCATCAACGAGTTCATAGGGTATTCATCTCCTAATAAAAATCACAGAATTCATTAAGTATTTCCTTAGATAAACAAAATTATTGATCCCTCCTAACATAACATAACATAACCAAATCTCTATTAAGATACTAAGGATAGGAACGAAGGACAAATCAAAGATCAACAAATCAAGAGTATCTGGGATATACCGAGCATTACAAATAGGAAAATCTAGCACACTCTCACTACAATTCAACTAGCCCATCATCAATACCAACTTGTCGCAGCCATCAAAGTTACATTCTTAAGTCTATCTCCAAGCGTACTACCACCAATACTAATTCTACAGATCAATAACAACCGTTGAGCATTAGGGTCACCGGCCTAACCTGGTCTCTTCCCCAATGGCCAAAGTCACCCGCACACATAGGATTAATTTCCCTAGACTTCCAAAATATGTTCCCAACAATATCTACAAAACTCTCACAAAAAGATTAATCGAAGAGTAAATGGTATCACTGATATAAACAATTATGTGTTTCCAATTTCAAACATAAATTTTCTAAAACAATAATTTAAGGGACACGGTGAAGTTTGAAAGTACGCGTTGACTGTATATATTTAAATTAGGAAGGGGAATATATTTAGGTAGCTAGTTTAGGAATCTATATATTTGATTGAAGTGTATTCCCCTATTCCTCCAATGTGAGATGACTAAAGCAATCTGAATTCATTCCACAGTACGTAACATGCTTAACCATTCACCATAGTCCAAAGGCAATACAACCAAGCAAATCAAAAAGAGGCTAACCTAAACAAAAAATAGAGAATACAAAATAACTAAATATTCAAGTTAAGCACTGACTCAATACCTAGGAATGCCAAATACTAATAAATTCCCCAACTCTAGCCAAAACCTAATTAAGTATAACAACAATAGCCACCAAAAATACTCCCTTAAAGAACTCTATTCCCATCCAGTGCACAATCACCCTACCAAAGACATTTATGTGCACAACACTTGGCATTATCACATGCACAGCCAATTCCAAAACCCAAAATCTCCCTCCAATTCTCCAAATCAATTCATAGATTATGACTCTTCAAACTCACACACACCACTATGCACAAATCCTGATACTCGATCCCACACCCACATCACACCAATCATCTCCAACACACACCAAACCACACACCATCACACACAAACTGCTCCAAGTAAATTAAATACCAAAAATATACCGTGCAAACAAACTAGCTGTGCCTCTCTAACTGGTACAAATCTAAAGTAATGGAAACATACACAAATAGTAAAGGTACATACCCAGTTGTAGAACGAGAACACCTCGAAAACCTCTGGCCCCTCTCTCTCTCTCTCTCAAATAAAAACACTATTAACGTTATAAATATCTATCTGTTAGGATCGTCACACACACGCTGCCACGCACACGATTTACGAGTATAAAACAGTAAAGAATCGACACAGCAATATACGTGGTTACCCAAAACCGGGTACGTCCACGGGAGCGGGAGCAGCTGCTGTTCTTTTATTATCACAGTACGAAATAGGGTTTACAACATAGAGTATTTATACTGATTCTATTCTAACCCTAACCTGGTATTTGGTCTATATCCCAAAAATACCCTTATACTAACCGTACCGTACCGCAGGGGATACGCCACCCGAACCCCCCAAATTACAGAATGCCTGGGCCTTAAGCCCAATCTACTTTCGTTATACTCCACTCGTTCCGCTCCACTCCGACATCTGGCCGTCTTTCTAAAACTCCTTAGTATCTCTTCTTACCTAACATATGAGCCACAATTCTAACACTATCTAAGTACTACTCTTGAAAACCACCCACTAGCCACGTTGCACCCTAAATTATAGCTAACTAGTTAATTAGAATTTAGATAGATAAGTAGAACAAAATTATTTATAATCCAAATCCAACCTAAGACAAATTTATAGAATTACCATCCAGTACCACTAATTTATCCAAAATCAATCTCTTACTCCAAAGATTACAATCGTGTCAATAATACCCATAACACACACAAAATAATTAGTTGGGACCCAACCATTACACCCAAATAATAAATGACAATATAATTAAATAAATAAATGCTAGGCTGTAACATCCTTCCCCCCTTGAAATAAATATTGTCCTCGAAATTACTGACTAACCTCATGCATACAAATGTGGGTACTTCTCGCGCATCTCATCACGCCCCCTTGTGGCTTCTTGAAAACCAATAGAATAGTTTTATTGCAAAGCACCTTCTCCTTCGTATCAAGAATCTCAACGGGTTGCTCATGATAGGTTAAATCATTCGAAGTGGCTTGTAATCAATAACATGAGACGGACTAGGCACATACCTCCTCAACATTGACACATGAAATATCATGAACTTTAGCCAAACTAGGTGGCAACGCCAACCGATAAGATACCTCACCAATCTTTTCCAAAACCTCAAACGGCCCAATATAGCGAGGACCCAACTTTCCCTTTTTGCCAAACCAAGCAATTCCTTTCCATGGGGACACCTTAAGAAAGACCATATCATCTATTGCAAACTCCAAATACCCTTCTATGAAAATCTGTATAACTTTTCTGTCAACTATGAATTGTTACAAGTCTTTCCCAAACACTGGTAATCTTATGACTCACATCCTCTACCAAGTTAGGTGCCAAAACTTGCCTTTCTCCTACCTCACCAACATATGGCAGATTTACACTTCCGCCCATACAAAGCCACGTATGGGGCAACTCCCAAACTCAAATGATAACTATTATTGTATACAAATTCCATCAACAAAAACTAATCATCCCGTTTTCAATTCCCCCCTAAGGTACATGCTCTCAATAAATCCTTCAAACTCTATATAGACCTCTTAGACCATCAGTTTGCGGGTGTTAAACCGAGCTAAAAAGTAAGCGAGTTTGCCTGTAAGGCACCCCAAAATTTAGATACAAAATGGGAATCACAATCTGCTCCAAAATTGAGGTACAAAACGAGAATCACAATTTGACACAATTGATAGAGGTGCACCATGAAGTCTAAAAATCTCCCTAAAAAACATCCGCACCAAACAATCCAATGTATATGTCATCTTAATAGCAACAAAATGCGTTGACTTAGTGAGCCGATCAATTAAAACCCCTAACTTGACATTCATGCAACCGTTCCAATCTCGTTACAACTCCATATCACTCACATCAAGATTTTAAAAAAAAAATGTAAGTAGTTATTTGAAACTCCGAAAAGAATCATGCCTCCATAAGATTAAACATCTCGAATATCCAACAACTCCAAAAATTTGCCAACCATTCAATAGTTACTGCCTCATTATGTTTGATATTAGTACATCCAAGTGCATCTAATCTTGTTCCAAGTGGACCACCAATACGTAAAGTCTTGCATCAATATAACAATTCATACAAAAGGATTATTGTAAGCAATGGCATCATATCTTCTAAAAATCCAAGATCGCAATGGTTCATCTCATTAATCCTCTTCATTACACACCAACATAGTTTTCAATAGGCAATCAAAGCATAGCATAAGACACTAATGAAATTTTTGAATAAGACCATCATAGCCAATTCTACCATATTCTCATAACTCCAAAATTAATATTTCAAACCATAGTGCATCCTCCTATCCAATGAACACCTAATAAAAGACTATGCCAAATCACATACAGAAATCCAAATCTTATTTTTCCATCTAGACGTTTACCACACTTAAGTCGAGCAAACTCAATGCACTCAGAACAACCAACCAAACGAATATATATTGCAACAAACATTTATGGCTATCACAAAAAACTACTAACTCAAACAGACACTAAATCCATAAAACTAAGTACATCATCAATGCCCAAAAGTATATTTGCTAAGTTCCATCCATAAAAAAAAATTCAAAAATCTTCTTTTTTTTTTTTTTAAACTAAAGTGATACGTCAAGGTTGAATCTTACATTTCTAGCTATCAAATTGTCTCTTTCCCCATCCAACTCCATAACAGTCAAGTTTCCAAAATATATGGGTCCTCCCAAGTTGAGTTTTAACTAAACCAACGACAAATCTACAAGATTATCTCCGAAATTACATTTTAACAAACCCTAAAATGACTGTCCGAAAATAACAAAGAAGATAATTAACCAAGCCATCAATACTCAAGTTAGAATTAGCAGTCACGGAAAGAATAAAAACAATTCCAGCCTAAGCCAAGCTCCAAGTATTCGACATCTACAATTGATTACTAATATCCGTACAACCTCAAAAATCCAAACTTCTACTATCCAACTTCTTAACCCTCAAAGATATTAAAATTTACCGAAGTATCACAAGTCCTATGGTAACAACACCGTCCAAACAACTTCATTGAACCATTCTCAAATAAGTCTTCACGACTCACGAGTCCAACAAATTATCAAATCTAGATTAAAATTTTAGGTAACAAACAAGGCTCCCGTATCTCATATCTATTCGACATATTCAACAATGGTGGCAAGAGCAAAATTAGGTCATTACACATATCCACAGCCTTTATCAATTACCCAAACTCAATGGTGTCTTCAAAACTAACAATCGTAATAATTAGCCGCTAGTCTCACTTCCCAAAATAACGTATAATATACATCATCGCCTAAAGATCCTAACATTCAACTTGCAACATGAAGACCAACTCCATGTACTAACCAAAACCTTGACACCACAAAATATTCCATTGTCATTTCAAAACCACAACTCTAAATTATCCCCAAAAGTAAGAGTTTTAACCTTTCACAACAAATAAACTAAGAACCTCAAAACTGCTAATGATCAAGTCGGTAATACTCCACATTTACTTCAAAAGGCACGATAACAACTCTAATCACATAAGTTTACCCACACAATTTTTTCTCTTTCCTTAACTTCACATAATTCCACAATAGCAATACCATAATGCATTAAACTTTCAAATCAGTGCACTCCAAAACTTCACTATCTAATCACCAAACAAACTGTAACAATCCCCTACCATAGACTCAAACCAACCAAAGCACTCATATGCTGATATAGCCATAGCCCGCTACATGCCAATACCAATCAAATGATAGTACCCTAGCCAAAGCCTATCTACTTTACTGTCAAATTATAACCAAAGAGCTACTACTACTACGTTTAGAAAAACCCACTTTTAACAATCATTTATATCCACTTGGTCGTCTAAGTTTTTTTTTTTTTGGATTGAAGAGACGAAACATCGGAATCCTGACCATCAACGAGTTCATAGGGTATTCGTCTCCTAATAAAAATCACAGAATTCATTAAGTATTTCCTTAGATAAACATAATTATTGATCCCTCCTAACATAACATAACATAACCAAATCTCTATTAAGATACTAAGGATGGGAACGAAGGACCAATCAAAGATCAACAATTCAAGAGTATCTGGGATATCCGAGCATTACAAATAGGAAAATCTAGAACACTCTCACTACAATTCAACTAGCCCATCATCAATACCAACTTGTCGCAGCCATCAAAGTTACATTATTAAGTCTATCTCCAAGCGTATTACCACCAATACTAATTCTACAGATCAATAACAATGATGCAGTAGGATTTAGGGGTATTGTTGTCATTTTATTGTCTTTAGTGTGTGTAGGGTTTCGAGTCTATAAATAGGTGTCTTGTGCCCTCAGGTAGCTTTTTTATTATTAAGAATATTGAATATATTGATTGAGACGTAGTTTCTCTCTCTACCCTTTGGGGTTTATCCCCTTGAATGGGATTTTGCACCTTTCTTTGAATCTTGGATTCCCTTTCATATTTTGGTTGCATCATCTGGTATTAGAGCTTCTAGGCTCGATCCCCACCGTTCATCTCGCCGGAGACTTCACCGGAAACCTAAACCTCGCCGGAAAATCTTGCTGGAACCCTCGCCGGAGTCTCACCGGAACCCTTACACAACTTCAAAGTCCATAGATCTGACCATTTCCAACCCATTTCAGCCTTCAAATCAACCATTCGGAGTCCTAATCTCCCATTCGCGACCTATTGGAACCTGTACGAAACCAAAATCAGCACACCCAGGGCTGTACGACCACACCCAGGGCTGTACGACCTCAGACGAAGCTCGAAACCCTGATTTCGACACCTGAAACTCACCAATCGACCCTTTTCGGAGCTGTTCTCTACGTTTCGAACAACCAAAACCTCTTTTTGGAGCTGCTACAGTGATTTCGGAGACTGCTACAGTGATTTTCGGAACTGCTACAGTGATTTCGGAGCTTGCTACAGTGATTTCAAGTCAGATCCGTGGGTTTTGAGGGTTTTCGGACTGATTTCAACCCATTTTTGCTGATTTCGGACCAGATCTAAGGTGGGTAAGTGTCGAACCCTTATTTTCTTTGCTGGGTTGTTGCTAGATTGCTCCGTAGTTGTCGATTTGAGTATGATTACTGTTGATTAGGTGTTTTTGGGGTTGTTCTGTTTAAATTGGTGACTGAGTTGACTGGGTTTTCAATATTTGGGCTGATTTGCTTGTTTGGAGTTGGTTGTTGATGTTGTAATGGCTTATCGGGCTAGAGGTAAAAAAGGTAGAGGCTTGGTGGTGAATAATGGTGATGGAATTGATAACTTTGGCAACCAAAATCGTTATAGGAATGAGATTAAAGAGTTGAGTAAAGAAGAGGCTACCTTAGTTGAAAAGGTGCGACGTTTGCAACTTCCGACCAAAGGTATGGATTCTTTTAAGTATAACCATCGTGTTGGTGCTCCGCATTGGCATAGAGCATGTTCAAACAACATTGTGGTTAAACTTCCCATGTTTGATGGAAGCCTCACTCCTAAGGAGTTTGTAGATTGGTTGAATACTCTTGAGAGAGTATTTGAATGTCATGTTATCTCGGATGAAATGAGAGTGAAGTTAGTTTCTAAACATCTTCGAGGAATAGCCTTTGATTGATGGGAACAATTACAAGATAGTAGAAAAAAGAGAGGTAAGGGAAAGATTAGAGAGTGGAAGAAGATGAAGAAAATGTTCGAGGAACGATTCTTATCTTTCTCTCACTTTGCCAATGTTGGTTCTTTGACTAATGTTGCTAAGTATAGGACTTGTGGGAAGTCTTTTGGAGTTGGAGTACGAAGCACAGTGGATATAGGTGCTGTCCCAATACAAAATCAACCTTTATTGGACACTTTGAAGGCTAGAAATTCTTCCACAAATGAGAAACTTGAACGCCTCAAGCAAGGAAAATCTAGTTTCAAGTTAGAGGTTGGTGAAAATGCTTATGAGAATCAAAGTAATGCCATTTTTGTTGAGGAGAAGATGAACTTCAACCCGGATGTGTTTGATGATGAGATGAAACATGGTTATTTCGATGACGCTCCCATCTTTGATGAATATCCTAATGAAGAACTTGAGGGAGTTCTTGAAGATGATTGTGTCTTTGAGATTAAAGATGTGCCCGTCTTTGATGAGTTTCCGAATGAGGAGTTTGGTGTTGATAATGAAGAGGGAATGCTAATTGATGAACTTTTGGCGGAAGGTTATGGAGAAGAAGGAAGTTGTGACCTTGAGATTGAAGATTGCTCTCAAGAATTGCGTTTCAAGTTGCCTTTGGTACAAGACACTCAAATTGAAAAGTATGGGAATGATTTGAAAGCTCCACTATTTGATGAAGAGTGGGTTGAACCAAAGGTCGAGGATTGCTTCCAAGTGTTGCCTCATGGGGTGCCCCAATTGCAAGATGTTCAAGTTTGTGGTAAATTGGTCCCCAAGTCAACACTTCTCTCCACACCCATCCCTTGGGCTTCACCAAAAGAAGCGGAAGCACTCATGGGACAATTTGAAGACCCCTTGGGTATGGTGTTCACTCGAGCGAGTCTTGGGTATGAGGTGGTGCACGCTCTTAAATCTTCGAATGATGATTGGTCTAAGTATATTTTGGGAGTATGTGTTCGGAGATCTTTTGATGGTGTTTTGTTGTACCGAAGACATGCCAAATGGATTGCTTATTCACACCTAAGTATGACTGCGGTGGATGTATACGAGAAGAAACTCATATTGAAGATTGGTTGTGATGAGGGAGATGTGATCGAGGAAGTGCAGCCACATGCCGAATCCGAAGCTGTTTAATAAAGACTTTGTTTTGTTCTTACTTAAGTAGTAGTCTTGAGTCTTGTTGTCCAACTTGGAGACAAGTTATTTTCTTTAGAGGGGGTGTATGATGCAGTAGGATTTAGGGGTATTGTTGTCATTTTATTGTCTTTAGTGTGTGTAGGGTTTTGAGTCTATAAATAGGTGTCTTGTGCCCTCATCAGGTAGCTTTTTGATTATTAAGAATATTGAATATATTGATTGAGACATAGTTTCTCTCTCTACCCTTTGGGGTTTATCCCCTTAAATGAGATTTTGCTCCTTTCTTTGAATTTTAGATTCCCTTTTATATTTTTGTTGCATCAAACAACCGATGAGCATTAGGGTCACCGGCCTAACCCAGTCTCTTCCCCAATGGCCAAAGTCACCCGCACACATAGGATTAATTTCCCTAGACTTCCAAAATATGTTCCCAACAATATCTACAAAATTCTCACAAAAAGATTAATCGAAGAGTAAATGGTATCACTGATATAAACAATTACTCCCTCCGTCCCATAATATTTGTCCGGTCCGCAAAACGGAGACGTAAAAATAATACTTTTTTTGTAAGAAAAGTTGGAAAAAAATTCAACAATTTACTGGATCTCGATAAGTTCTTTTAACTTATGAAAAAAATTTGAATTTTTTCTTGAAAGAAATGCATTATTTTGTAGTCCTCGTTTCGCGGACCGGACAAATATTATGGGACGGAGGGAGTATATGTTTCCAATTTCAAACATAAATTTTCTAAAACAATAATTTAAGGGACACGGTGAAGTTTGAAAGTACGCGTTGATTAATTTCCCTAGACTTCCAAAATATGTTCCCAACAATATCTACAAAATTCTCACAAAAAGATTAATCGAAGAGTAAATGGTATCACTGATATAAACAATTATATGTTTCCAATTTCAAACATAAATTTTCTAAAACAATAATTTAAGGGACACGGTGAAGTTTGAAAGTACGCGTTGATTGTATATATTTAAATTAGGAAGGGAAATATATATTTAGGTAGCTAGTTTAGGAATCTATATATTTGATTGAAGTGTATTCCCCTATTCCTCCAATGTGAGAAGACTAAATCAATCTGAATTCATTCCACATTACGTAACATGCTTAACCACTCACCTTAGTCCAAAGGCTATACAACCGAGCAAATCAAAAAGAGGCTAACCTAAACAAAAAAATAGAGAATACAAAATAACTAAATATTCAAGTTAAGCACTGACTCAATACCTAGGAATGCCAAATACTAATAAATTCCCCAACTCTAGACAAAACCTAATTAAGTATAACAACAGTAGCAACCAAAAATACTCCCTTAAAGAACTCTATTCCCATCCAGTGCACAATCACCCTACCAAAGACATTTATGTGCACAACACTTGGCATGAACCCATGCACAACAAATTCCAAAACCCAAAATCTCCCTCCAATTCTCCAAATCAATTCATAGATTATGACTCCCCAAACTCACACACACCACTATGCACAAATCCTGATACTCGATCCCACGCCCACATCACACCAATCATCTCCAACACACTCCAAACCACACACCATCACACAAACTGCTCCAAGTAAATCAAATACCAAAAATATACTGTGCAAACAAACTAACTGTGCCTCTCTAACTGGTACAAATCTAAAGTAATGGAAACATACACAAATAGTATAGGTACATACCCAATTATAGAACGAGAACACGAGCATGGAGAACACCTCGAAAACCTCTAGCCCCTCTCTCTCTCTCTCAAATAAAAACCTATTAACGTTATAAATATCTATCTGTTAGGATCGTCAAACACACGCTGCCACGCACACGATTTACGAGTATAAAACAGTAAAGAATCGACACAGCAATATACGTGGTTACCCAAAACCGCGTACCAGAGTACGTCCACGGGAGCAAGAGCGGCTGCCGTTCTTTTATTATCACAGTACAAAATAGGGTTTACAACATAGAGTATATATACAGACTCTATTCTAACCCTAACCTGGTATTTGGTCTGTATCCCAAAAATACCCTTGTACTAACCGTACCGTACCGCGAAGGCTACGCCGCCCGCACCCCCAAATTACATAACCCCTGGGCTTTCGGCCCAATTTACTTTCGCTATGTTCCACTCGTTCCGCTTCACTCCGACATCTGGCCTACTTTCTAGAACTCCTTAGTATCTCTTCTTACTTAACATATGAGCCACAATTCTAACACTATCTAAGTACTACTATTGAAAACCACCCACTACTGACGTTGCACCCTAAATTATAGCTAACTAGTTAATTAGAATTTAGATAGATAAGTAGAACAAAATTATTTATAATCCAAATCCAACCTAAGACAAATTTATAGAATTACCATCCAGTACCACTAATTTATCCAAAATCAATCTCTTACTCCAAAGATTACAATCGTGTCAATAATACCCATAACACACACAAAATAATTAGTTGGGACCCAACCATAACACCCAAATAATAAATGACAATATAATTAAATAAATAAATGCTAGGCTGTAACATCCTTCCCCCCTTAAAATAAATATTGTCCTCGAAATTACTTACTAACCTCATGCATACAAATGTGGGTACTTCTCGCGCATCTCATCACGCCCCCTTGTGGCTTCTTGAAAACCAATAGAATAGTTTTATTGCAAAGCACCTTCTCCTTCGTATCAAGAATCTCAACGGGTTGCTCATGATATGTTAAATCATTCGAAGTGGCTTGTAATTAATAACATGAGACGGACTATGCACACACCTCCTCAACATTGACACATGAAATATCATGAACATTAGCCAAACTAGGTGGCAACGCCAACCGATAAGATACCTCACCAATCTTTTCCAAAACCTCAAACGGCCCAATATAGCGAGGACCCAACTTTCCCTTTTTGACAAACCAAGCAATTCCTTTCCATGGGGACGCCTTAAGAAAGACCATATCATCTATTGCAAACTCCAAATACCCTTCTATGAAAATCCGTATAACTTTTCTGTATACTATGAATTGTTACAAGTCTTTCCCAAACACTGGTAATCTTATGACTCACATCGTCTACCAAGTTAGGTGCCAAAACTTGCCTTTCTCCTACCTCACCAACATATGGCAGATTTACACTTCCGCCCATACAAAGCCACGTATGGGGCAACTCCCAAACTCAAATGATAACTATTATTGTATACAAATTCCATCAACATAAACTAATCATCCCGTTTTCAATTCCCCCCTAAGGTACATGCTCTCAATAAATCCTTCAAACTCTATATAGACCTCTTAGACCATCAGTTTGCGGGTGTTAAGCCGAGCTAAAAAGTAAGCGAGTTTGCCTGTAAGGCACCCCAAAATTTAGATACAAAATGGGAATCAAAGTCTGCTCCAAAATTGAGGTACAAAACAGGAATCACAATTTTACACAATTGATAGAGGTGCACCATGAAGTCTAAAAATCTCCCTAAAATACATCCGCACCAAACAATCCAATGTATATGTCATCTTAATAGCAACAAAATGCGTTGACTTAGTGAGCCGATCAATTACAACCCCTAACTTGACATTCATGCAACCGTTCCAATCTCGTTACAACTCCATATCACTCACATCTAAGATTAAAAAAAATGTAAGTAGTTATTTGAAACTCCGAAAAGAATCATGCCTCCATAAGATTGAACATCTCGAATATCCAAGAACTCCAAAAATTTGCCAACCATTCAATAGTTACTGTCTCATTATGTTTGATATTAGTACATCCAAGTGGACCACCAATACGTAAAGTCTGGCATCAATATAACAATTCAAACAAAAGGATTATTGTAAGCAATGGCATCATATCTTCTAAAAATCCAAGATCGCAATGGTTCATCTCATTAATCCTCTTCATTACACACCACACTAATGAAATTTTGGAATAAGACCATCATAGCCAATTCTACCATATTCTCCTAACTCCAAAATTAATATTTCAAACCATAGTGCATCCTCCTATCCAATGAACACCTAATAAAAGACTGTGCCAAATCACATACAGAAATCCAAATCTTATTTTTCCACCTAGACGTTTACCACACTCGAGTCGAGCAAACTCAATGCACTCAAAACAACCAACCAAACGAATATATGTTAGCAACAAACATTTATGGATATCACAAAAAACTACTAACTCAAACAGACACTAAATCCATAAAACTAAGTACATCATCAATGCCCAAAAGTATATTTGCTAAGTTCCATCCTTAAAAAAAAATTCAAAAATCTTCCCCTCTTTTTTTTTAAACTAAAGTGATACGTCAAGGTTGAATATTCCATTTCTAGCTATCAAATTGTCTCTTTCCCCATCCAACTCCATAACAGTCAAGTTTCCAAAATATATGGGTCCTCCAAAGGTGAGTTTTAACTAAACCAACGACAAATCTACAAGATTATCTCCGAAATTACATTTTAACAAACCCTAAAATGACTGTCCGAAAATAACAAAGAAGATAATTAACCAAGCCATCAATACTCAAGTTAGAATTAGCAGTCACGGAAAGAATAAAAACAATTCCAGCCTAAGCCAAGCTCCAAGTATTCGACATCTACAATTGATTACTAATATCCGTACAACCTCAAAAATCCAAACTTCTACTATCCAACTTCTTAACCCTCAAAGATATTAAAATTTACCGAAGTATCAAAAGTCCTCCGGTAACCACATCGTCCAAACAGCTTCATTGAACCATTCTCAAATAAGTCTTCACGACTCACGAGTCCAACAAATTATCAAATCTAGATTAAAATTTTAGGTAACAAACAAGGCTCCCATATCTCATATCTATTCGACGTATTCAACAATGGTGGCAAGAGCAAAATTAGGTCATTACACATATCCACAGCCTTTATCAATTACCCAAACTCAATGGTGTCTTCAAAACTAATAATCTTAATAATTAGCCACTAGTCTCACTTCCCAAAATAACGTATAATATACATCATCGCCTAAAGATCCTAACATTCAACTTGCAACTTGAAGACCAACTCCATGTACTAACCAAAACCTTGACACCACATAATATTCCATTGTCATTTCAAAACCACATCTCTAAATTATCCACAAAAGTAAGAGTTTTAACCTTTCACAACAAATAAACTAAGAACCCCAAAACTACTAATGATCAAGTCGGTAATACTCCACATTTACTTCAAAAGGCACGATAACAACTCTAATCACATAAGTTTACCCACACAATTTTTTTCTCTTTCCTTAACATCACATAATTCCACAATAGCAATACCATAATGCATTAAACTTTCAAATCAGTGCACTCCATAACTTCACTATCTACTCACCAAACAAACTGTAACAATCCCCTCCCATAGACTCAAACCAACCAAAGCACTCATATGCTGATATAGACATAGCCCGCTACATGCCAATACCAATCAAATAGATCGTACCCTTGCCAAAGCCTATCTAATTTACGGTCAAATTATAACCAAAGAGCTACTACTACTACGTTTAGAAAAACCCACTTTTAACAATCATTTATATCCACTTGGTCGTCTAAGTTTTTTTTTTTTTTGGATTGAAGAGACGAAACATCGGAATCCTGACCATCAACGAGTTCATAGGGTATTTGTCTCCTAATAAAGATCGCAGAATTCATTAAGTATTTCCTTAGATAAACATAATTATTGATCCATCCTAACATAACATAACATAACCAAATCTCTATTAAGATACTAAGGATAGGAACGAAGGACTAATCAAAGATCAACAATTCAAGAGTATCTGGGATATACCGAGCATTACAAATAGGAAAATCTAGCACAATCTCACTACAATTCAACTAGCCCATCATCAATACCAACTTGTCGCAGCCATCAAAGTTACATTCTTAAGTCTATCTCCAAGCGTACTACCACCAATACTAATTCTACAGATCAATAACAACCGTTGAGCATTAGGGTCAACGGCCTAACCCGGTCTCTTCCCCAATGGCCAAAGTCACCCGCACACATAGGATTAATTTCCCTAGACTTCCAAAATATGTTCCCAACAATATCTACAAAGTTCTCACAAAAAGATTAATCGAAGAGTAAATGGTATCACTGATATAAACAATTATGTGTTTCCAATTTCAAACAAAAATTTTCTAAAACAATAATTTAAGGGACACAGTGAAGTTTGAAAGTACGCGTTGACTGTATATATTTAAATTAGGAAGAGGAATATATTTAGGTAGCTAGTTTAGGAATCTATATATTTGATTGAAGTTTATTCCCCTATTCCTCCAATGTGAGAAGACTAAATCAATCTAAATTCATTCCACAGTACGTAACAAGCTTAACCACTCACCTTAGTTCAAAGACAATACAACCGAGCAAATCAAAAAGAGGCTAACCTAAACAAAAAATAGAGAATACAAAATAACTAAATAACTAATTATTCAAGTTAAGCACTGACTCAATACCTAGGAATGCCAAATACTAATAAATTTCCCAACTCTAGACAAAACCTAATTAAGTATAACAACAGTAGCAACCAAAAATACTCCCTTAAAGAACACTATTCCCATCCAGTGCACAATCACCCTACCAAAGACATTTATGTGCACAACAGTTGGCATGAACTCATGCACAACAAATTCCAAAACCCAAAATCTCCCTCCAATTCTCCAAATCAATTCATAGATTATGACTCCCCAAACTCACACACACCACTATGCACAAATCCTGATACTCGATCCCACACCCACATCACACCAATCATCTCCAACACACTCCAAACCAAACACCATCACACACAAACTGCTCCAAGTAAATTAAATACCAAAAATATACCGTGCAAACAAACTAACTGTGCCTCTCTAACTGGTACAAATCTGAAGTAATGGAAACATTGACAAATAGTATAAGTACATACCCATTTGTAGAACGAGAAAACGAGCATGGAGAACACCTTGAAAACCTTTGGCCCCTCTCTCTCTCTCTCTCAAATAAAAACCCTATTAACGTTATAAATATCTATCTGATAGGATCGTCACACACACGCTGCCACGCACACGATTTACGAGTATAAAACAGTAAAGAATCGACACAGCAATATACGTGGTTCCCAAAACCGCGTACGTCCACAGGAGCAAGCCGTTCTTTTATTATCACAGTACAAAATAGGGTTTACAACATAGAGTATTTATACAGACTCTATTCTAACCGTAACCTGGTATTTGGTCTGTATCCCAAAAATACCCTTGTACTAACCGTACCGTACCACGAAGGCTACGCCGCCCGCACCCCCAAATTACATAACGCCTGGGCCTTCGGCCCAATTTACTTTCGCTATGTTCCACTCGTTCCGCTTCACTCCGACATCTGGCCTTCTTTCTAGAACTCCCAAAATAACATATAATATACATCATCGCCTAAAGATCCTAACATTCAACTTGCAACTTGAAGACCAACCCCATGAACTAACCAAAAACTTGACACCACATAATATTCCACTGTCATTTCAAAACCACATATCTAAATATCCCCAAAAGTATGAGTTTTAACCATTCAAAACAAAAAATTAAGAACCCCAAAACTACTAATGATCAAGTCGGTAATACTCCACATTTACTTCAAAAGGCACGATAACAACTCTAATCACATAAGTTTACCCACACAATTTTCTCTTTCCTCAACTTCACATAATTCCACAATAGCAATACCATAATGCATTAAACTTTCAAATCAGTGCACTCCATAACTTCACTATCTACTCACCAAACAAACTGTAACAATCCCCTCCCATAGACTCAAACCAACCAAAGCACTCATATGCTGATATAGCCATAGCCCGCTACATGCCAATACCAATCAAATGATCGTACCCTTGCCAAAGCCTATCTATTTTACTGTCAAATTATAACCAAAGAGCTACTACTACTACGTTTAGAAAAACCCACTTTTAACAATCATTTACATCCACTTGGTCATCTAAGGTTTTTTTTTTTTTGGATTGAAGAGACGAAACATCGGAATCCTGACCATCAACGAGTTCATAGGGTATTCGTCTCCTAATAAAAATCAGTATTTCCTTAGATAAACATAATTATTGATCCCTCCTAACATAACATAACCAAATCTCTATTAAGATACTAAGGATAGGAACGAAGGACCAATCAAAGATCAACAATTCAAGAGTATCTGGGATATACCGAGCATTACAAATAGGAAAATCCAGCACACTCTCACTACAATTCAACTAGCCCATCATCAATACTAACTTGTCCCAGCCATCAAAGTTACATTCTTAAGTCTATCTCCAAGCGTACTACCACCAATACTAATTCTACATATCAATAACAACCGTTGAGCATTAGGGTCACCGGCCTAACCCGGTCTCTTCCCCAAAGGCCAAAGTCACCCGCACACAAAGGATTAATTTCCCTAGACTTCCAAAATATGTTCCCAACAATATCTACAAAGTTCTCACAAAAAGATTAATCGAAGAGTAAATGGTATCACTGATAAAAAACAATTATGTGTTTCCAATTTCAAACATAAATTTCCTAAAACAATAATTTAAGGGACACGGTGAAGTTTGAAAGTACGCGTTGACTGTATATATTTAAATTAGGAAGGGGAATATATTTAGGTAGCTAGTTTAGGAATCTATATATTTGATTGAAGTGTATTCCCCTATTCCTCCAATGTGAGAAGACTAAATCAATCTGAATTCATTCCACAGTACGTAACATGCTTAACCACTCACCTTAGTCCAAAGGCAATACAACCGAGCAAATCAAAAAGAGGCTAACCTAAACAAAAAATAGAGAATACAAAATAACTAAATAACTAAATATTCAAGTTAAGCACTGACTCAATACCTAGGAATGCCAAATACTAATAAATTCCCCAACTCTAGCCAAAACCTAATTAAGTATAACAACATTAGCCACCAAAAATACTCCCTTAAAGAACTCTATTCCCATCCAGTGCGTAATCACCCTACCAAAGACATTTATGTGCACAACACTTGGCATTAACACATGCACAGCCAATTCCAAAACCCAAAATCTCCCTCCAATTTTCCAAATCAATTCATAGATTGACTCCCCAAACTCACACGCACCACTATGCACAAATCCTGATACTCGATCCCACACCCACATCACACCAATCATCGCCAACACACTCCAAACCGCACACCATCACACACAAACTGCTCCAAGTAAATTAAATACCAAAAATATACCGTGCAACCAAACTAACTGTGCCTCTCTAACTGGTACAAATCTAAAGTAATGGAAACATACACAAATAGTATTGGTACATACCAAGTTGTAGAACGAGAACACGAGCATGGAGAACACCTCGAAAACCTCTGGCCTCCCTCTCTCTCTCTCTCTCTCAAATAAAAACCATATTAACCTTATAAACATCTGTCTAAGTACTACTCTTGGAAACCACCCACTACTCACATTGCATCCTAAATTATAGCTAACTAGTTAATTAGAATTTAGATAGATAAGTAGAAAAACAAAATTATTTATAATCCAATCCAACCTAAGACAAATTTATAGAATTACCATCCAGTACCACTATTTTATCCAAAATAAATCTCGTACTCCATTGATTACAATCATGTCAACAATACCCATAGCACGCACAAAATAATTTGTTGGGACCCAACCATAACACCTACATAAAAAATGACAATAGAATTAAATAAATAAATGCTAGGCTGTAACACACTGAGTCAAGACAATGACTATAAAATGGTATTAAAAATTATTTCAAAAGCCAAGATCTACATCTTTGTGGCATAAGATTTTTCCAGTCATTCTCATCTTTTCCAGAAGGATGCGGAATTGATTTTGTACTTGTGGTCATCTTAGTATTTTAGCCATCAATCATCACCTAAGCATGCGGTAGGCATCAACATAATAACTTGGACTAACAGGGGATTATAGTTCTAGAGCTACTTTAAGAGTTAAAGTGAGTTAATCTGTATCGTCACTTAATTGTGTTCCTAAAGAGAACAATTTCAACAATCAAATGCCTCCTCATTTTTTTGAGTGGAACTTGAAGCACTTGGCAGAGCTGCCACCAATTTGGGTTGCACTTCTTTCTCCCTTCTGTCCCACTCTATTGTTTCTTGCCATTTCCGTAATCCCCTTGTATGTTCCCGCAGAATATATTTTATTGAATGGAATGAGGAAAATTAAAATCAAAATTTCTCAAGAACTTAATTCTAAGAGATGATGTCTATAAGACAACATTCACACTAAACCAACAAAAAAGACATTTTCTGGTATGTTAACAAAAAGTCTACGTCATAATAAAAAGGCAGCAAAACGGTAACATGGAACAATAAATCATGAAAACATGGAATAACTGGAAAGTTACCTTCGCATCTGTTCTTCAAAAAAAAAAACTACCTTTGCATCTGAACTTCCATTAGTCCGAGATGTTTGAATGTCATCTTCAAGCAACAGTTTGGGACATAAAGCTTTTCCATTTCCTGGTATGTTAACATTGTCATCTTTGCACGGTAACCCTTGTGGCGACATCATCACTGTTTCATTACCAACTATCAAACGCTTCAAAGCTCCGCTGCCTTCGTTCTTCGTGTCACAAAGTCCAAGTTCAACCTTCTTTTCCTCATTAGGTGAAGGTCTCATTAGCTCCGCATCTCTCGCATCATTCTCAAATGGAGTGCAAGATAAATCATTTTTTGATTCATTACACAATTCCATAAGCTTATTCTCAAATTCAAGCCGATGCGAAAGTGTCTTCAAGACATCTTCTGGAAGTGGTTTCCCAGGATCAGAGAGTAATGCCGCATCATGCATCCCAGTCCTTTCATATTCCTCCTCCCTATTACAAGAAAAGTAAATTTAACCCACAGACAACACTATGGACAAAACAACACATATAAGAGCCATGCACACCTCCCAAATTGGAATTAGCGACTGGACCATTTTCACGTCTGAATGGGTTTGAGAGAGAGATGAGTACATTTTGAACTGCTGATTAAGTATATCTGCAAGACCACATGTTAAATCATTTCAGCTTGGAATCCATGAAGGAACAAATGTGAAAATCTCAATGGCAAATTTGTGAAGCCAAACAAACCCTCAACAGTGGTGTCGCGCTCAAGTTCACAGGTACTTTGTCGTTTAACAAGATGAACATCCTGAAAGGATGAACCAAGGTGGCTAGGATACTCCCACATCCAGCCATCTGGAATTGTGGAGGATATCCAAATCGGTGAATGACATGATGAATTGCTGTTTGAATCTGCCAAATGAGAATTTTCCACATCAAAACACAGAAATATTCTGCATGCAAGGTTAATGGAGGCATAAAGATACCCTCCAGATGTTTCTAGAACTAGAAGAAATTAAACACAAAAAGAATAAACGAATTGAAACCTGGAGACACGTATGTGGATTTTTCTGACCCTGCTTCGTTTTCATTGTAAGCATCCTTCCTTTGGGAAACAACATCTGGTACCGGATGCTGGAACTTCATTTTTGATACATGTAGATATCCCATCCCGTATAAATTGTAGTCAACCTATTCTTGCAAGGAGAGGAAAAAGAAACACATAGTGACATGAGAACAACACAAAGTTCACAATTGCATTACAAAATAAACAAATAAGTCGTCATTTGTAACTTAGCATTTTAAGGTGGTTTTACCTGACCTAGATCTAATAGAGAAGCATAACTACAGATGATGGAAGAGAAGTATAACTTTCTTTTTAATTCCTTTTCCAAAATTCAGTCCGGTCCTTAAGTCCATCCACAAACAAAAAAAAAAGCCACAATATCAAGTTATCAACATTTACGGTGAAGGCCAATTACAAAAGCTATCAGCAGATTAGAGTAGGATGTTTAAGAGCATCATCACCTATGAATGTCGTTTTGCCATCGCCATTTTCATTTTTGGAAAACGAATAGTGTATGGCAAATCTCTCTCTCTCTCTCTCTCAAATTTGGCATTTTCCAAATTTGAGAGAATTTTGGCATTGAGGGTGCGGCACCCAATTTGCCATTTTTTAGAAAATGGCAAGGAACGCTGGAGAATATATCTTAATCCCTAACAAACCTATAAACAATTCCCTGCCACATACTAGGAAATATCTCAAGAGTTCTTCATAGAAACAAATAGTCATTCCGCATATACAACACCAATTTCATCCAAAGTAAAATGAGGACACATACTACATCACAATAGTTGAAATAAAAAGAATTGCTCAACGTTTGGCAAAATTCCATTGAATCTTTCTATGCTTATTTTAGACAGTAACCTTTAAGAACTCAAACTAAAGATTTAAAAGTCATAGAACTTCCTTGATACTGAAACTACGTTAAGTTTACAAGTCACACTTACAAAGCAACTTTATACAATTAGGACAGACCAAGATAATTTACGTGTATGACAACTTTTCCGGCTAAGAGGAAGTAACAATACGAAACACCTACTGCTGTCAGACACTCAATGACAACTGCTCAGCTAATTGGGAATCCTCTTGCTTGATGTGTTTCTACTCAATTTCCAGGGCTGCAATCGATATCCTTGATGTTAAAAGGCCATCTTGACTTTGCTGCATAATGGCATCATTGGCAGGATCAGCTTATCTGGCATTGTTGCAGCCACCTGGATCCAATATGAGTCACTTCCGCTCTCTTTATAAGTCTTAAGCAACTACCTTTTCTTTAGTGCTTATAGATCCCAGAGCTTCGCTTTCACTAGAGTGATGTACCAAAAGACAGTTTTTTCATGTGGGTGGAAGTTAGACCCTTATTCTCCCGATGTCTTAGCTAAAAGGGTCTTGCATCCCACACCTCATAAATTCGCTTTCCAACCAAGTCTCTATCTATCCATTTCTTTATCATGATCCTAAGACCTCAATTTAAACAATTTGATCCAGCTTTTGGAACATTGCTTATCATTAGGGTAGAAGAGAAATCAGTAAAGAGAATCACCTTATGATCAAATTGCCATGGTCGCCCAAGCAAGAGGTGAAAGGCAGCAGTGTGTTATAGGTACGACATCGCAACAAACAAAATGTGACAGTCCTTGGTTTACATTTTGACTTCTTTCTTGTCCGATTGGAAACAAAATGTGAGGCATAGCTCCAAATGAAAGAACTTTTTGACTTCTTTCTTGTTCGATTGGAAATACTCGTACAGACTTACCATTGAAAGGATTTGATTCTACACTCATCTTTGTAACTATTGTATATCACCCCAATTGTTATTCTGGTCATTTTAATTTCACAGTAGTAGGTCTTGACAGTCTTGTATTTTGCCTAAGCTAGCTGTTTTGGTATGGAGTAGGAATTTCTAGTGAATTTTCCAGAATACTGCGGGGATAAGGTTTGACTTAGCCTGATTTCATTTTCCCTAGTGAGACTATGAAAGTAACTATTGGATTCCACATAAATACTAAAATTGTAATTACCAGGAACTGGAGAAGAAAGGGAATATGTGATTCATGGGGTTGTAAACTCCTCTCTAGAACGTCACCTCCCTGCAAAACAATGGCTTAAACCCATGGGTCATGAGATCACATATTTATCTACTCCAATTGTTTGATTTTCAAAACACAGGCACACTTCACAAATTTAAATGGACCCACACGCATAACAAGAATGAAGAGAATTTCTCGAATGGATAATGGGAAAAAATAGTGAAAAAGCAACCCCATGCCTTCACCTTGACTTAGGTGTGCAGTGTAATGATCCAAAACCATACAAGGGAGGCCGTGTTTCCCCTAAATATCGTTTTTGTCGTCTATCATAAATTTTTGTTAGTGTTTCATCAAATCTCGTGGTTTAGTCATTCGTCTTGACAAAAGGATTCTAAAAAGTAAAAAATTATGACCAAAAGCAAAAAGTAAATTCACTAACGAAGAAAAAAGATTGGAAAATGAAGTTTTACAATCTTTTTGTTCTTTTTTCAACTTTTGGATCCTCTCATTTCAACAAATGATTAATCCCAAATATTTTGACGAAAAGCTACAAAAAAATTCACCTAACATCAAAATACCAACTGTCATTGAGAATAATCAAGCTACAGAGAAACTCCCCCTTAATTATAGGGACAACAAAAATTACGAACCAAACAATATAGTTTTATGATTATCTTATTAAACACAAGGATACCAAAAGCACTATACACTTGAGCCATACACAACATATACTCTACTGCTCATGCTAGTTACGTGGTGCAACTTTGAATTTGATTTCTATCCAGAGTAAGCATCTAGAACCCTAAGCCGAATGCATCATTATCGTGCAATGAAACAAATGAGAAGTGCAAGCTTTTGGGTACACTAACACTAATAAAATCACAATACGAGCTCAAATTATCAGAGGACATCAAGTTCCATTCTCAAGAGAAAATGCTCAAAATCATTGTGGAAGTACAAAACTGGTCCTTTTTATTGACGAAGAATTCTAACGTATAGATTCAATTCTCTTCAAACGACCTTAAAAAATCAAAACCTCCCCATCGAGAAGTGTATTGCAAGAGAACAAGAATAAACATACTCCACCCCCGAAACAGCTGAGAAGGAACAGGCATCCTTGCAAAATTGGACCACCCCTCTCAACTTTGAAAGGGACGGGAATACAAACAACATAAAACAGAACAAGCCCAAGATCCAAATAACACGGTAGGCTACAATATTACCTTCCAAAATGTTGGTAATGGAAGTTTACCTACGCGAATAGTTTAAGGATGAAAATCCTGAGGGCACAACCGACACAACTTTTTCAACGACCACCTCGGGAACGATAAAAGTTCAGTTTCTAATTATGAATAGGCAAGGAAAAACAAAAGCAAAGTCTTAATGAACAAAATCTCTAGGGTCCATTTCATTAGCGAGAAAAATATAACGGAAAGTGAAAATGAGAGAAAGTGAAGTAAAATAAAAGAAAAGGATGAAAGTTTTGCAAGAAAATAAAGAAGTCAAAGTAATTATTGTTCATTCTGGCAAGAAAATAAAATTTCTCTGCACTTTTTGTGAGAAAAATTAAAGCAATCTTTCTAGCTTTAGAGGGTTGTACAGAAAAGTTTGTTTTCTACCACTTTCTGGGACATCCTTGCTAAGTGAACACCAAAAAAGTACATTTTTTTCTCTTTCTTGCACTAATCAAACGGACCCCTAGAGTTAAAACACACACAGCAAGTGCTATTTTTTGAAAAGAATGAAACAGAAAACAAGGGCTCCCTTAAACAGTATACGACCAACAAAAAAATGTATTAACTCCAATAAATTCCAAAAAACTATTGAGCATTGGTGAAAGGCACGTTGAGCATACCAGGAGAAGATTTGCAGCACGAGAGACATCATGTGGATAATAGCTTAAATTTAGTCAAGGCGTTCCATCACATGTTTCAGAATATTGTTGATATCCTCGTCATATGATTCTAGGAAAAATGAAAGAAAAACAAGATACTCTCTGGAGCTTGCAGCCTTACAATGATATCTAAAAGTGATAAAAGTAACTTAAGTGAAAGAAAATAAGATTCTCCAGATATAGCCTGGAGCCCCACCAAAAGGAATTGAAATGCCATAATATGTCTAAGAGCTAAAATAACATCGTCAGGATATGCTACGAAAAAAGAACTAAATTTTTAGTCCACATAGGGAAGAATTATTGAATAACCTGGTAATAACATCAGACAAGTGTCTTGAGGTGGAGATCTATAAATTTGGTGATGTGTAAAGGAATACAATTATCTTCATCTTTATGGCAACAAAAAAATACTATCGAAAATGGGTTTTTAAAAAAGGTTCAGCAGAAGGGGGACAAGAAGTCCACCAAAGAAAATAACAAAAACGAAAGCATACAATATACCAAATCTTTGGATACAGTTGTATCTTTGCAAAAAGCTCCTCCGACGCATGATACCCATACAACTTCCTTGCTCGGACAAGACTACAGCCATGTACATGCTGTCGTTTTAAACCGGCTTTTACCTTCAAGCTGTAAGAGTTACATCCAAAGAACATTAACAACAATAGCAATTGTTAACATGGAAAAGACAACACTAGAGAGAGAGGGGGGGGAGGGAGGGGGTAGGGATGGCAATTTGAACCGAACCGATGGGTAACCGAACCGTAACCGAAAGATTTCCCCGAACCATAACCGAAATTTTCCCCGTGGGTATGGGTTTGGTTGAGACCTTGGATACCCGAACGGGTATCGGTTCGGGTATGGTTTAGCTGTTACCCGAACCGATACCCGAACCGAACCGAACCGAAATAATAAAATTACATAAATGCCCTTTATATATATATATGCACGTGTAGTGTAGGGTTTCTCCACAATCTTACTCTCTTCTCTCGCCGCCTCTAGAACTCTCCTTCTCTCCCTCTCTCTCTAGTCTCCACTCCACACAACATAGACAGTCTTCTACCAAGCCCCCACCGAGATCTCCACCATGATCCGCGAGTTCAATGGCAATGGCGACGGCCACATCGACGTCGACGAGTTCATCGAGCTCAATACCAAGGACGTCCGATTCTGCGTGCGAGCCTTGCCCTGAGAAATTTGCAGTCAATGGGACTCGATTTCCCCAAGGGCGTCAGTGTGCTAGCTGTATGTCCCAAAGAGATGGTATGTTCAAGGGAAGCAAAATGGTGCGGAAATCAATTTGAGTTTTGTAGTCCACCAGATCTCTCTCTCTGTCTCAGTATATGTATGTAATATATATATAGCTTGATATTTTCCAAGATTTGATAGAGAGAGTCTGGATCGACAACATATTTTGTGAGATTTTGATAGATTTTGAGCTACTAAATCAGGGCTTTCTCGATGACTGTATACTTGATGGTTCCTCTCCCTCTCCTTCTCTGTGTTTGGCTCGGTTATCCAATCGGTTAGGGGAATCCCCGAACCCCGTTTGGTTCGGTTATGGTTCACCACTCCCCTACCCGTTCGGGTTTCGGGGCGGATTTGGGCAGCCCTTCGGTTTCGGGGATCGGGTACGGATATGCCAATATCTGCCCCGAATGCCATCCCTAGGGGGGGGATGCCTTCAGTGCCTTCTCAAGAGAAAGAGAGATCAACTTTCAACATGCAGCACCTGAACAATTTAAAATAAAATGCACACTAATCATGGAAACAAAGGAGATTTAATTATAGCAAACATGCACTACAACCCAACCCTAAATTGTCGAACACCAAACACCTTGATACAAGTTGCAACCTGCAATTATATGAGATTTTTACCTCTAAGTACAGAAAAGTGACACTTAGTTTCAATTAAGGAGAGATGGAATACTTAATTACCACTAGATCCACTTTTACAAAAATACATTTACCATTAATGGAAGTGTCACCCTAGGGTTTTAGGGTATGCTAGGGTTTTATGGTACCCTAGTGGGTACCCTAGTACCCTTGGGTATCCTAAAATATTAGGGTACCCTAGGTTTTTAGGGTTTTAGGGTACCTTAAGATTTTAGGATACCCTAGGGTTTAGGGTACCCTAGGTTTAGGCGCTTTCATAGAGCCCTAGGGTTTAGGTTTAGGCACTTTCATAGGGGTTTTAAGGTGCAATTTCCTATTATAGGGTTTTAGCGGTTTATAGGGTTTTAGCGGTTTAGGCATTTTCATAGGGTACCTTAGGGATTTAGGCATTTTTATAGGGTACCCTAGGGTTTAGGCACTTTCATAAGGTGCCCTAGGGGTTAGGCACTTTCAGTGTTTAGGGTTTTAGGCACTTTCATAGGATTTTAGTGTTTCGTTAATTAGAGGAGACTTGGTGGGAATTACATTCTATTTTCTAGACCTAGAGGTAAAATGCCCCAATTATATCCATCATCAACTGTTTATGCATGAGATAAACAAGTCAAATGGATATTGAGCGGAAGTCAGATTTGGACACAAGAGAAAGTAAAGAATAAAATAACAATGACAATAAGAATGATAATGTTTTCTTCGATAAGTAAGTACATAAAAAGATAACTATGCTAATAACAATAACAGTAATACTAATGATGAAGATAATAATGACGACAATGATATGATGAAGAACAACACATAGAATCCTAGAGTTGAACAAGAAAACGGCCAAAGTACTATCTAGCAAAATATTCTCCGGCATCAGAATACAATCGCAAGAAAAATCAAGCGCAGGTTGCCCAAATAGATCATAAAATACACATGCACATGTCTCGTGACCACACAATAATCAGAGATTCAGAGTGGTTCACTAAAACCAAGTAAAAATAAATATAAGTTGCCTAACGGGTTACATCAAGGAGAACCGCTAACTTGAAAAACCTATGTATCTACATGAACAAGGCTGTAAGATTATAAACTTAGATCCCTTGTCATCAATTGGCACCTGAGATCTGTGATGATAATATTTTTCAAGAGATAGTGCTACAGTTAATGACTGAGGACACACAGAAAAAGCAATACTAAGCACAAGTGCGTTGTAAATAATTAGACATAGCATCTGCATGCAGATTTGCAACACAAATGTGCATCATTAAGATATAACTAAAAAATAGAAAAACATTGCCGTACCGTCTTGGTCAGGCTGAAGTAAATCTGCACACGGAATGTACAAATAAGGTAGAGCCTGCATCATATGACAAGGAAATCAAACAGAAATAATTTTCAGTGACAGCATGCTGGTGCATTAAATTATATAAGGGAAGAATAATCCAGATACATTTATTTTTTCCAAACTTGTCAAATATCGTTGTGTCATACACTACTGTCATATGCTAATTGACCACACTTTTGATTTATGCTTAGGTAATACTAGTACCTAATAACCAAACAAATGCGAGAAACAAGAGAACACATACGTTGACACATCAGATATGAGAAAAGACACAACACAGCAGGGAAGATGGAACAATCTAATCGCATTACATACATCTGTATAAGCAACATATAAGATTCTTCAATTTCCAAATTTCTATACTGCAACATTTATTATGGGAAAAGACAAACCTAAACAAGTCTAAATTACTTAGGTACCCAGTAACACCCACCCGGCACCACCGAATTAGAAAACCTCACACAATACCCATTAACACCGGATAATAGAACCTTCGTTAAATTATCACCCCAGCTCCCCCGACATTCATATTATTTTACTTTTTTATCCTCCTGTTCTTTGCTTCCCTCCCCTTCTAAGCTCTCATTTCTCTGCGACCTTGTTATCAAAACGCCTTCCTTTTCTTTAATCGTAACATTAGACCATTGAAGCTGGGCAAAATTCTTATTGTTCCAATAAAAGGATGATCCCAGGTTTGGGAACAATCAAGGTCACAGCATCTTACCTGCCGGTAGGCATCCAACCTCCCTGAAGGATCCATGAAAGCAAATGGATGCAACATTGATTTCGTAAAGTGATGAGAATTTCTTCATCAAATCAATGTTGTTTATAGATTAAAAACCAATACCTTGCTATATTACCAAACCAAAATCAATTATTGTGTGCAAATAACACACTCCTGCTAAAAAGAAAACCATAGCCACCAATTGGACAGTCTCATAGTTATAGCACAGCTCCCAATACTTTTGCTCCGAAGGCAAAAACTAAAGGCCAAAGTGGGATTTCTTACCAATCCCGAACTACCACATGCAAAATACCTGTCTTGGAACAAAGATTCAAACACATGAAACATAGACGGTTAAAAGGGAATTTGCCAAAGCAAATTTGTCACACAAAAAAAGGAGGTTAATCAAGGATGCAAAAACTCACTCCAAATTGACGGTGCCTGCAGGATTTGTAAAATTAATCCAATCTCTTTGAAGATTTGATAACCCTAAAGTAAAACCCAAACATTAACAACAGAGATTGTTCTATCTGTTTGAGATGGAGATGCAGGGCGTAAAGGGAGGAAGAGGAGGGAGATGCTTCGGGTATTGAAATAGCCAAGGAGAGAGAAGAGACCTTATTATTCGCCGCCATAGGAAAAAAGCAACAGAGAAGCCCCCTCTTCTCCATTCAGACGGCGCTGCACAACTCTCTCTCTCTCTCTCTCTAAAACCCGTCTTCCGTCGGTGAAGATACTTGAACGGAACGGAACGAAGAGATTTTGAACAGACAACTCTCTCTCTCTCTCTCTCTCTCTAAAACCCTTCTTAGAGATTTTGAACATAGAATTTCCCCCAACGCAATCTTTAATGGCATCTTTATAATCACACCCAGGCCCAGCTGTCATCACACGCAGCTTTCATCACACGGCTGAAAATTTGGAACCGTTTGTCTAATAACGGCTCAGATTTGTTAAGTTTTTTTTTTTTTTTGATATTCCTCAGATTTGTTAAGCTGACACGACGTTTTTGACCGGTGGTTTGACTAGCAAGAACCAATCCTGACCCTTGGATCTAATCCCAAGCCACATCCCAGCCATAGAAATCGTCAAAAAGAAATTTTGCAAATACGATTTCTTTACACAAATAATTTCAAACAAGTTCACACGAAATAAACTTGTGTATAAGCTCTACAGACTGCATGCTTTAATTAACTAGTCGATTGACAGGAACAAACCTACATATTGTATTTCTTATTGAAATTTTTTATGGTTTTACAAACTTTTTTCCCTTTTCTGCGGGCTGGTCCAAGACTTCAATTGCATATTTCATTCCCATAGCTAGGGCTGTTAGCCGAGACCGGAAAATCGATCGACACCGGAAAAACCGGACCGGACCGCATTTTTTAAACCGGTCAAATAATTTCGATCCGATTCAGGTTTATAAAATTTTATAAACCCGAAAAATAATTTCGATCCGGTTTATGTGTTTTAAAGACGGTCAAAATCGGACCGGTTATATATATGTATATTGGTCTAATAAATATATTTTTTATATAAAAACTGTTTTTATGAGTTTAATTATGTTTTTATGGGGGGTTTTTTATGTATTGGGCTCAAAATTAATCCTTTTTTGTTGGGCCCAAAAAAAAAGGGTTGAATTATGGGTTTTTGGTTGATATTTTTGTGGGTTGAATTGTGGATTCTTTGATCTGTTGGGCCCAAAAAATGGCCCATAAATGAAAACCGGACCGAAACCGGTTGAGCCGGTCGAAACCGGACCATATTATCTCAACCAGTTCCGGTTTCTAAAAATCTCAAACCGGATAACCGGTTTTGACCGAAAAATATGCCAAAACCGGTCGAAACCGGACTGGTATCACCCCTACCCATAGCTATATCTCAAAATCGTCCATTTCTTTTTGGTCCCTTCGGGGATATCCGATAAAATTGGAACGATACTTAGAATTTCCTTTTGGATATCTTTGAGTTGAGGTTATTTTAGGCCCCGTTCCAGTTTTTCCCCTTACAAAATAAGTACTTATTTACAATTTTTGAAGCTTAAAAATAGTAGGCTTACTAAAATCAAAAAATATGCAATATGGATCCTGTTTGGTAGATCAAGCCCTGCAAGAAAAATAAAAAATTATTTTCGTAAGCCCATTATTTTTAAGCTTAAAAATAGGTTCTTGTTTTTAAGTACTTATTTGAGAAAGCAAAATGAGGTCTTAGGTCCTCCTTTATTTAGAGCATCTCCAACCATACTATTTATTTTACCTAGCAAAATGTACAAAAAAAAAGTACATTTTTATTTTGCCTATTCACTTTTTCATCTCTGTATTCCAACTGTACTCTCTATCTTTACTATCTATTCAAACAAACCTAACCAATTTTGAGAATAAACAAAGACAAATCCACTTCATATATCCATCTCACTCAAAAAAATTCATTTCATATATCCATTTTATATATCCATCTCAAAAAAATTCATTTCATATATTTATTTCATTTTCTGAGTAATTAAAGACAAATCCTTTTCATATATAAACAATCTCAAAAAAATTAAATGCTCCAATTTTTAATCCGTTTGAACTGGTGCAAAAATCTTATTTTTCTGATCATTTTATCAGGTCATAATTAATTATTGCCGGAGGTAGTCATTGGATTTGGCGCCGATCACTAGAGGTGATGGCTAGACATGGCAATTGTAAGGAAAACTGGGATTTAAAAACATAAAAAGGCATTTTTGTCTCTCTAAAAATAAGAGATGAACCTTTGACCTTACAAAATATCACCAATGGACACGACACCTTACTAAACTAAAAGGTGGACTAGGGATTGGTCCAAGTTAATAGACCTAAGATTAATTTTTTAACTTTTATTAACGTGGATGTCAGACATATTAATGGACTTTTAGTTTGTTCTATAGAGAGGGTTTGTGTAACGCCCCGATTTTTCGGAAGCAAAATAAAATAATTTCTTAAGAAAATTTTGCTAAATAAGTATAATTTTTCAAAATAAAGATCTATTACAATCTCAAAATAAATTTACCGATTCAAAATACATTAACTTCAGAGCTGACTCTATGCTTGATACGAATCCCAAGCATACTCGATCTCTATAATTGCACCATCGTTGAATCCTCTCCATTGAATCCTGCGCCCTCTGGCAAATTGATCGCCGAAGCAATCGATTTACCATGATACAGACGTATCCGTGAGTGATAAATCACCCAGTAGAATAATCCAAACAGATTTATCACAATTCATATGAAAATAATAGAACGACAAGCATTAAATAAGTAAATCCATTAGCAAGCCTTTGAATCTCACATTTCATAATCATTCCTGCACCATAGTATCCATCACCTTACGAACTCAGTATTTCTTTGAACATATTTTAAACGTCCTGCTACCTTCAATATCACGAGGTACTAGTAGACTATTCTCATAATTCCAGGTCTTTCAGGCTACCCTCAAGGTTCTGCTAGGCTACCCCCGATTAACACGAGGTCCTGTCAGGCTACCCCTGAGGTCCTGCTAAGCCCGCAACCTTTCATCTATTTTCATTTTCCATTAACCATAACAACGTCTACATAATTTCTCATTGAAACCACCGAGCGAATCTAAGACTGATCCAACAAATACAACATTCATGAATCCATAATCAATAAACATGATACGTTTCTATGTGAAAGCCAACATAGCAATTGATATTGTGCGAGTAAGTAAAACAGAGATATTTCATATGAGTTGAGTTATTACTATCCATTATCCTATCGTGTAATCGAAGATCTCACCCACGAGATCTTTCCTTCCCAACCGCTAGCCATGCTCAGTCCCATGAGATCACTTCCCTTTGCTGTCGTAGATAACCTAAGTTACAATAACTACAACAAGGGGATAGCTTATCATGCCGGAATCACAACTAGGGTTCGCCTATCTTATATACCGCATCACAACCATTTCACAATCATCACTGGACACACGCCAGACTATCAATTCATCACTGGACACACGCCAGGCTATCAATTCATTAGGGTTCGCCTATCTTATGTACCACTTCACAATCATCACAATCATCACTGGACACACGCCAGTCTATCAATTCATCACTGGACACTCGCCAGTTTCAATCTCATCACATCTCAAATCACGCCTGCAGGCAATCTCTAAAAAAAGAAAACTTTCCAATTCATTCATTACTTAGCATCGTCTAGGTGGTTTCTATTTCGCATACCACCCCATGTCTCTAGGGTCCAATCTAGCATATCAATCAGAAGTTGAAATAATAAACAGACAATCAAAATAGTAATTGAAATAAACAATACGCGTAAAATCACGTAACCTTTTATGAATGGGCCGTTGCCCTTAGTCCTGTATGATCAATAAGTTATTAATAAAGTAAGGAACTTTTATTAAATAGAAGTTTTAAATAAAAGAATATAATCTAGGCTTGTATAAATTTTTAATTAGGAAAATACATTGATTAATGATCATAATAAGCATAATAAATAAATAATAACATTGGAAATAATTAGCATGACCTTTAAAAGATTCATATGATTCTATAAAGTGGGATTGAGTGTCAAAATCGAGTCCGGAGGGTCGTGAGATTATTTTAAAAATAAAAATGATTTTTAAAGTCGTCAAAAGTAGAATAAATGGGTAATAAATTATTTAATAAATAAAATATGTTGAGGCTAACAACATATCATCTTTGGAATGTAAAGAATCTAAAAAAAATAGTATGGGAATTTATAAAATGGTTTAGAAGGTCGTATGGATTTTTCGTTTGCAAAATTTTACATGAAATCAAATAAATATTTAATAAATAGATAATAAAAAAAAAATGACATTAACAAGTTATGATCTTTGAGGTGTTAGAAGTCTAGGAAAAATAGATTGGGGGTCGAAAACATTGTTCGGGATGTCGAAAAGTTGATTCGAACCAAAACAGTCCAAACCGCGAAGTTGGACCGGTCATAGTTCGCGGCCGCAAGGTTCGGGGGCCTGGTTCTTGCGGCTAGAGAACCCGAAGGTCGCGGCCGCAAGGTTCGCGACAGATTTCGTTTTTTCCGTTGTTTGGTCACGGTTTCGATGCATGGGACCACAAGGGCTATTGGGTTAAGTAATAAAACATCAAATATACTTAGAGGAGTGTTTGGATAGGATTATAATACCTCGAATCGGATCGAATTGAATTAAAAACGAAACTTGAATTTTTGAGAAGACGACTTCGGTTTGGGCGAACGGGGGACCTTGGGCTCGAATTGAATGATGTTTGGGGATGCTTGGAGTTGTAGAAGTCATTTGGAATGATCAATTCGGGTTTCGGTTGGTCGTGGCTACGAGACCCACTTTTCTCTCTCTTTCTTTCTCTCTCTAGAACTCCATGGATTGGAGTCCGATTTCTCTGCAATTTTCTCTCTCTGGACTGGTGGGACGTAGGAAGTGGCGTGGTGTGCCCTAGGGTCGGAGTTATGGGGTATATATAAGATAATTTTGATGAGGGTGAATAAATTGTATTCGAAAAGGTTTCAAACTCTAGGACTTTGAGATGGACGGGATTATGGACGAAAAATAGGATCAAGGAGGAAGTAGAGATTGAGTAGAAGTAGGAGAGGGGGAGATGGGAGGAGTTGTATGCTTGCATGTAATTTAAAAAGATAAAAAGAGATAAATAAGATAATATACTTATTTTTTTGTATTTATCTATTAAGGAAAAATTAATATTAATGGACTTTTAGTTTGTTCTATAGAGAGGGTTTGGCAATTGAAAGCTTGCATTATAATTGATTTGGTAGTATCAAGAATTTTGGGGCCCTCAATTATTGTAGCTTAACGTTGTTTGGCGAATTTTTTATTTGGTATGCATGATCGTCCGTTATGAATGTATTTTAATTAATTCATGCCTCCGCTTATCAATTTAAATATATTACAACGATTTTTGCAAAAGGGAGTTTAAAAGGCCTATGGTGATTTTATTTCACTGGTCGGTCATGTACCCTCCAAATTGGGTCGTGACATATAAGAAGTACAAAATCAAGGTAAGCTTTTTTCATGTAAAAGGGTTCAGTATTTTACTCTCTCTCTCTCTCTCTCTCTCTCTCTCTCTCTCTCTCTCTCAAGCAAACAAGTGTGAAGAATTCTCTTTTCCTTGTTCTGTTCCTCTACCTCTATAACTGTAATTGCTTCAACAAATCGATATTCTGTGACTCGAAACTAGAATAAAAATCAGATTAAATCCAAGTCCAGACTAATTTGAACAAGTCCTATCAAAAGTATGCATAATAGATCTACCATTGCAAATATATCCGAATAATTATATTTATTAAGTAGGATTTAAATAATCATTTACTGGTGAGAGGTCTTCATTCCAACCCTAAAAGTAAATTCTGAAGTGGTTAAAAATCTAACATAAGTTAGTAAATTTAACTTCATGATTACTTTAGATGTCCAATATAATCATATAAACTTGAAGGACAACTTGGTAATCGAATAAACCCCCTATTGATACAAATCAAAAACCAAAGAAGAAATTCAAACAATAAAAAGTATAGGACCGAAATAAAAATCTATAAAAAAATTATAGTTCTTAAAATAATAGATAAGCCTACAACGGAAGGTGGGGTAGTAATATATGGCAAGAAAAAAAAAAAGGGGTTAAATGTCCATCGAGGCGGTTTTACAGGAAAGGCAAGGTGAAAAATTAGCAATAGAAGATGACCCCAGAACCTTAGGGTATTTCCAATGGCATAACTAAAATTGGATAATCAAAACTCGCCACCTCATGTCTTGCCTATCCATTAAAAATATTGTTAAAATTAACAATGTGAAATATCACAATGGTCCATAATAAAAAAAATCTAATTTTAGTAGAGAGATAAAGTGGGTGGGTCCAATGATAGTGATGGAATGAGAGAGAGAGAGAGAGAGAGAGAGAGAGAGAGATCCCCAATTTGCACTACAAGAGAAAATACTTTTTTCGTCGATCTTTTTGCGTCGGCAAAAAATGTTGTCGCAAAAAAAATTTAATTTCGACGGCATCTCATCCCGACTCAAAAGTCGTCAATTTGCGTCCGCCACGTTGCCATTGCAAAAACCTAGTAGCAAATAGATTTTTTTTTGCGTCTGCAAGGTACACCCCGATGCAAATAGTAACTTTTTAGCGCTAAAAAAGTGTACGCGCGATCGGCGGGTAAGAAATGGCGGGGTGAAGGGGGCGAAAAGTTCTAAAATTTTTGGGAGAATTAAATTAATATTGTTTCCTTTTCCCCAAAACCCCAAATCAATATCTCTCCTAATTATTTTCCTGGGTGTGTTTCAATCGGTAAGAATCCTACCGAAATTCGTTTTCCCCAAAACCCCAAGTCGAACTCCTGCCTTACATCGGTGGGATCGGCTTAAGATCGAATCCTACCAAACCAAATTTATCTCGGTGTTTTCAAAGTCTTAATCAGTTGGGTGTGTTTCAATCGGCTAAGAATCCTTTCGAAACGAAATCGATCTCGGCAAAGAATCCTACCGAAATCAAGAGGATACACTGGTAAGTTTCTTAATCAGCTGGGTGTGTTTTAATGATTCTTCTTTTCTTGGTTCCGAAACCCTCTTGATTTTCTTGGTTCCAAAACCCTCTTTGTTTTAGGCTCCGTTCCGGAAACCTTCTTAAAAAATAAGTACTTATTTCACATACTCAAAATTCGAAAATAATAAGAGCCTCCACAAAATTCAAATACAAACTTCACTTCACATTTTCAAACTCAAAAATAATGTAAATGAAAAAAAAAATAAAATTCCGCACCGTATTAAAGATCTCAATGAGATCTATCAAATAAGATTCATAGTGATAGGAAAATTATTTGCGTAAACACATGATTTTTGAGCTTGAAGTTGCCGTATATAAAAAATAAGACTGTTGCTATTGTGTTGGGCGCCGGCGGAGGGAAATCATACCGGCGGCCGCGCCTGGCCGTCTCCGGCCACCGGACGACCGATTCGAGCCGTCAAAAAATTCTAAAAAAAAAAACCAAGGGGGCCTACGCGGGAATCAACGGCATCCGAGGTGTGTAGGGTGCTTGATCCGAGCACCATTTTTCCGTGTATATAGGACGGCCGATCCGAGCCGTCCAAAAATTCTATAAAAAAAAAAAATCAAGGGGGCCCACGGGGGAATCAACGGCATCCGAGGTGTGTAGGTTGCTTGATCCGAGCACCCCTTTTCCGTGTATATATATCACCTCTTTTCCGTGTATATATATACACACGGAAAATGGGTGCTCGGATCAAGCACCCTACACACCTCAGATGCCATTGATTCTCGCGAAGGCCCCCTTGGTTTTTTTTTTTAGAATTTTTGGACGGCTCGGATCAGCCGTCCGGTGGCCGGAGACGGTCCGGCGCGACTGCCGGTACGATTTCCCTCCCGCCGCCCATTGGTACTTAAGGGTGCTTCTTCCAAAATAAGAAGCACCCTTCTTATTTCCCGGAACACACCTTCTTATTGAACAAAAAATAAGTTCTTAATTGGTTTGTGGAACACAGCCTTAATCCTACCGAAACCCTCTTGATTTTATTTTTCTTTTGCAAAGATAACAGAGCACCTCAACAACGACCACACGGGGTTTCCGACAAGACAATGAAGACAATTTCTCTCACATACGTGATTCTACCAGGCAAACTCTCTAATGCTTCAATTTGAGGTTCAGGAGTCGATATTCCACCAAGCAAACTCTCTAATCCTCAACTCTCCCAAGAATATTTTCCAGGGCTGAACACTACGTATGTCTTCCCTGCTACCTCGTGATTCCACCATTGGTATGCACTAAGGGGACCTTTATTCTACTCGTTTATTTCCAATCTCTCACCAGTTGTGGTTGTGTGTATTTTGATTCTTTATTGCTATTTATCACATGTATGCTACTGTTATTGGAAACCCAATTCGATTGGGAGTTATTTTAATCAAACCTAGAGAAGCCCCCCATCCCCATGTGTGTGTGCATATATATTCATAAGAGTTTTTTAAGAATTTTTAGTATTTTAGTTTTGTTGTTGAGATTGAATAATCCACTTAGAAATAGAAAAATGCAAAATGTCAACATCGTAAGCATGTGGATAATCTGGAATGTGACGCGGCTGTGGGGTCGGAAATGTTGCTAGTTTTAGATAAAAAAAAATGGATAACCAAAAGTTATCCTATCAATTTTTGATTCTCCATTTAAAAGATTGTTAAGCTTAGCAATATAGAGATCCGCAATGGCATAGTCAAAATTAGGGCTCCGGATCCTCTGTCCAAATTTCTCTGTCCCAGTCCTCTAAACACGCCACGTGTCCACTCCTTCCTCCCCTCTAACAGCGTTAGTTTCCCAGTTAAACTCCAACTACCCCCTTCCTATTCCCTTTTACACTTCTGGCGCGAAAAATTGGGAGGCAAAAAAGTCTCTTTTTGTTTCTTTTAGGGTTTATTATTAACCCACCTTTGGCACTTCCGTATTGAGCGAAGAAATACAAAGAAGAGGGAGAAAACAGAGAGCAGGGAGAAAACAGAGCAAACACAGCATGGAGATTGAAATCAGTGGCTCTTCTTCCCCAATCTCATGTGAGGTAAGTCATATTTTTCAGAATTCTATCAGATTTCTTTTAGTTTGAGTCAAAGAAATTCACCATATTATTTCCCTAGCCTTGTGTTAGTGACCGAAGCAGAGGGCCATTAACCTTCCTACGTATGTTGCAAATGATTCATTGGGTTCATAAATTTGTGCATACCTTGGGCCTCAAGCATGGTACTTGCATGAGGAAGCAAGAAGACAGATTGGGAAGGACATAGGCTCGGCACATTTCGTAGCTATCATCGTCGCGTCCGTCAAATTCAGGCGTTGGATTCTGTGAGTGAGGGAGAAGAGGAAGAATCGAACTAAGAAGATTCGGAGTAATGAAAATCGAACTAAAAAGCAACTTACCAATCCAGCTGGCATTTTTCCCGAAAAAAAAAGAAAAGAGAAGAAATCCACCACATGTTTGATAGTTTCAAGCATCTTTCTTTCAAACATCCACCATGTGTTTGAATTTTGTTCTTACGTGATTGTAGGTTTTGGGCATTGACGATAATTATGCAAGACATGTAGACTTCCCCTATGAGAGGACTTCATTGAGTTCATTTTCACAAGTGTCACATGTATACCGTTCTTGAATTGGGCAATTTGTTTTCATTCTAATTTGTGAAACTCAGTTATAATATGCACTTTTGGTAGTCTAACTTCATTTTATTCTATACTTTGAAAAACTTAGCAATACGAGTCTTACAACTCCTCAACTAGCATGGGTGTTCCGGCTAATCACCTGATGTTTAACCAACCTTTCCAGTTAACCCAATCATCTCAAGCCGTGCCTACCAGCATGACTGAATTACTGCAGGTATTTGGGTAGCACTAACATGCTTCAAGTTTTTGTAATTCGAGATGTATTTAGGTAGCACTAACATGCTTCAAGTTTTTGTAGGCTCCATTATCACAACCACTGGATGAGGACATTTGGTTCAATAGCTAGTATGAAGGTCAACCAGAGAAGTAATCAAGTTGTAGATGGTGATATTTACTTCAAGTAAGGGCTGTCAAAAAAAAATTTTGTGATCGGCAGGAGTGTCAAAATTAGAAGTGAATGTTGTAGTTATGATCTTATTATGCTAATTACAAAAAGTGAGCAAACTGATGTTGTAGTTATGTTCTACATTTTCTGCTCATTTTTGTCCGTTTCCATCAGTTTTGTTTTTCCAGTCTCTAATTTAGATTTCGCACCATCCCGAGGCGGCTAGATGGACAGATTGTTGGCTTTTCATGTGTAATTTCTCTGTGATGGGTTGGTGTTGTTTTTCCTTGTCACTATTTTTGGATGGAATCGCTGTAAGTGCCGTTTGGCATATTAATGAAATATACTTCGATTAAAAAAAATGGACAGATTGTTGCTTTTCATGTGTTATTTCTCTGTGATGGGTTGGTGTTGTTTTTTCTTGTCACTATTTTTGGATGAAATCGCTGTAAGTGTCGTTCCGCATTTTAATAGAATATACTTCGATTAAAAAAAATATATAACTTATCACGTTGATTTTTCAAATTCTATGTTTTTTGGTCATAATGTGTTTATACTAGTATGTTTATAGTATGAGCAGTGCACACAAGAGAAAAACTTCGTGCAAAACAAAACAGAGGAGTGGGACAGGAGATTAGTATTTTGGACCGGAGAAGTGGGGGAATCTAAAAAGGAATAGGAAAGAATTTAGAGTAAAACTGGGGAAGTAACTCTGTTAGTTATACAGGGGAAGTGGACACGTGGCGCGTTTAGAGGACTGGGACAGGGGAGTGGGACAGAGAAATTTGGACAGGGGATCCGGAGCCCAAAATTAGATAATCAAAACTTGTCACATTACCTTTTTCAAATTACAAAATATTAAAAACTGTGAACATAGACAATAATTTTTCTAAAAGTAGTTTTGAAATTAATAAAAACTATTTGATCAAAATAGAAAATAGTTTTTGAATTTTTTCCAAAAAAACACATTTATTTTTTCAGGAAACAGTTTAAAAAAATGGTTTTGTTTAAATACAATTTTTGAAAAAATAGTTTTTATATAAGAAATGTTTTAAAAAAAATAGTTTCAAACAAAATAGTTTTTCAGAACAAAAATGCTACAGGTACAGATTTTCGGGTACAGCAGCGGGTACAGCAGCATTTTGCTCCCGTCTCGGGTCCCGCAAAGATGATCGGAGCCGCTCATTTTGTTCAAAATACGTCGTTTAGGGTCCCTGTAAAAAATCACCTCAATCCGATATCGGGAAAGGTGTTTACGAATCATCCAATTTTGCTTCAAAATCCCGCAAAGATGATCGGAGCCGCTCATTTTGTTCAAAATACGTCGTTTAGGGTCCCTGTAAAAAATCACCTCAATCCGATATCGGGAAAGGTGTTTACGAATCATCTAATTTTGCTTCAAAATTGGGCTAAATTTTGAAGCAAAATTGGATGATTCGTAAACACCTTTCCGACTCTTTTCAGAAAAAGAACAGTTTAAAATAAACAATTTTCGGGGGGAAATGTTTTTAATTTTGTTTTAAAACATTGTTGGAGAGAGAGAGAAGAGGTTTTTGTGTAATGATAGGTATATTTGATTGAGAATATGTGAGATCTACTAAATTTGGTTATTGACAAAAGATTTCTAATTTTGGTTATCCCAAACCTAAAATTTAATTATTTCTAAGAACGTTGTTAATTTTGATTATACCATTGTCAACCATATTTTGCACAAATATTGTTAACTTTAAAAACCTATTACTTTTGATTATGCCATTGTGGGTAATCTAAGGAGTTGTCAAGTTTGATTATACCATTGTGAGACATACTTTGGAGGCCAACATTGTTCGCTTAAGAATTTTTTAGTTTTGGTTATGCCATTGGAGATACTCTTAGAAAAAAGCAAAACCTAAATCCAGGCCAACCCTTGAGTTCTTTCGAGTTGAGTTTTGTTCACCCTCCACTTAAGAGGGTGAACATTATCCTCTTTCATATTGGTTGAAATGGTGTTGATCCCACCACAAAGTGATGTCATGCTTACCAAAAAGTGTATTGCATGGTAAGCATGACATCACTTTGTGATGAGATCCACACCATTTCAACCAATAAGAAGAAGGGTAACGTTCACCCTCTTTTAAGGAGAGTGGTGAACAAAATTGCACTCAGTTCTTTCCCATTGTATTCTAGGGGGCGACTATTCGCAATCCTTAAATTTTCTCCCGTAGCCCGTTAAAATTTTTTGAAAATTATATTTCAGTAACTACATGTCGAAAATATGTTCAACATTCGGTAAACAACTGCCGAACATACATTTCGGTAAATAGCTGTTGAAAATAAGATTATATTTCGGTAACTACATGTCGGAAATGCACAAGAAACATATATTTCGGTAATTGGATGCTGAAAATGTATCTCAATTTCGGTAACTAACTGTCGAAACATATGGAAATTTTTAACGGGTTACGGGAGAAAATTGAGGGGTGCGAATAGCAGCGCCCGTATTCTATTCCAACATTTCACATTAAAAATAGGGAAATTTATATAAATGGTCCTCCTAGTTTCATCCGAGTCTCATTTTCGTCCCCCAAGTATCAATTACAACTCTTTTGACCTTCAAGTTTAATTTTTGTACCAAATTAGTCCAATTGATAACTTTTGTCAGCCAAACTGAACAGAAAAAATCAGATTGATGGCAGTTTGGATGTTGCAGTTCGTACCAAGTTGGTCCAATTGATAAGGTCTGCCCTTAATTTGATTTTTTTCGGTCTAGTTTGGCTGACAAACGTTATCAATTGGACCAACATGGTACGGAAATGAAACTTGAAGGTCAAAAGAGTTGCAATTGATACTTGGAGGACGAAAATGAGATTCGGGTGAAACTAGGAGGACTATTTATATAAATTTCCCTTAAAAATATGTTGCATGCAGGTCACCACTATTTGAGAATCAGACCAGTACAACAAAATATTCAGATCGCGGTTTGTGAAGCCAAGATAATTGGACTTTCTCAACCATGCACGTAAACAACTCTTTTAAGTAAAAAATAAAACTCATGGCAAGATAGGCACAAGTGTAAAACTGCTTAATATACGTACGCTCATGGAAAAAAAGGGGCCCATTCCCAGTTAAAACTGGCTGTGACCCACACAAATCCATGGAGGCCCAAAAACAGACGGTGGCATTTTTGTAAATAAGAGATCTAAATGGTCCATTTAATTCAAACCTTTCTCTGAGTCTCTCACCATCTCACGTTTTGCCCAAAACCAAAAAAAAAAAACCGAAGAAAAGAAGAACGAAGGAAGAACAGAAGATTCTATTATATACGAATCTACTATAATATATACGTATCTATTAAGACGATTATATATATATATATATACTATACGTATCTATTAATCTATGTTTGCATCTGCAGCTTGTTGAATTTGAGGTATTTTTTTTCCTTTCAACAGTTGGTCATGTTAGGGCTTTTTTTTTTTAAATTTTCCACTTGATTTTTGTTTAAGGCTTTAAGCTTATTGGAAAATGAAAAGCCCTGGCTAGTGGTATTTAGTTTTGTGCTGATTTAGTTGACATTGGTTGGTGTGCTTAAATTTAAAAATATTCGATTACCGGTTTGTGCATCATTAATAATAATGTTATAAGCCATGCAATTGAAATGACTTGGTGAAAGAGGTGGTTTACACAAATTTAATTGATACTTTTGCTTCTAGAAATGTAAGACGAGTAATGTTCAAGAGATACTCATGCGTTCTTAAAATAATATGTATTTGCCTATTTTGAGACTTTGTAATTTGTGTTCGTATGTAATGATTAATACAACTGCTTAATATACGTACGCTCATGGAAAATAGGTCCTTGTTTTTCAAGTGTGAATTACAACGAAATGTTATCTCAACAGCATTCCTTGAAGCAACAGTTTCCTCTGCATGGACAGTAAGATGTACCCAAGTTTTTCAAATCACTACGCCCATGTTTGTTCCGAAGCTTTAAATTAAGTCAATCTCCGACTCTGTTTAGTAGTAACTATTTGCCATGAATTAAGCAAGAAATTTAGACATATAATAGGATAAGGATCGATTTGAATCGAATTTAAAGAAAATAACAGAATACAAGTAAAATTAGTTAGCCTCCAGTATTGTAACGCCTCGATTTATTGGAAACGTTAATTTAAATACATAAAAACCACGTCTAGTATTTATTTAAATAAAATCATAATTTAATCTTACAAACAGATAAATCTCAAATCGAATTACATTTATAAATAAATAAAAAAGGAGGGGTACTATGGTAAATCCTACTCTTCATGGCGTCTATATTCCTCTGCACAACCTGCTCCGCATAAAATTCTCCATGTTCATCACCTAGGCTTGGCATAATATGCCAAGGTCACAAAAGTAACACCGTGAGCTTTTAAGCTCAGTAGCTAACTCTTACCCCTATGTCCCTTACACTAGCAAAAATATCATATAATTTTGTAAAGTAAATTGCAGAAAATAGTTCATCACATAAAATCAAATCAACAAATGAAGTGTCAGTGTCTTATCAGAGTTTATCATCATCGATCGCAGCGTATCGTAATTCATGTTCTCATTTTTAAAGTATCGATTCCACTTTCCATCCCTTTTTTTTTTTTTCGAGCACTGGTTCCGCTGACCATCTTTCAGGACCTACCGGGCTCCCAGGCTAAATTCAGATTTTGCCACCCAAAGCACTGATTCCGCTGACCGTCTCTTTCAGGACCTACCGGGCTCTCAGTCTTTAATCATTTTCCATTTCATAACGCATACACGGCACTAGTTCCGCTGACCATCCTTTCAGGACCTACCGGGCTCCTAGGCCACACACGCACACCCAAGCCATGATTCCGCCGTCCATTCTTTCGGGACCTACCGGGCTCTCATGCTCACACACGCACACTTGAGCCATGATTCCGCTGACCATCTTCAATGGACCTACCGGGCTCCCATGCTCACACACGCACACCCGAGCCATGATTCCGCTGACCATCTTCAATGGACCTATCGGGCTCTCATGCTCACACAATCATCAACCCTTTTCACATTTCTTTTCATATTTCATTTCTCGTTTCTCGTGTCTCGTAAGCATGCATTATTTCCTTGCGTCCACATGATTCTTTCAAGGCTTCCTAAAAATCATGCGACAAAATCAATCCTAATTTTCTACTTTCAGTAGCATTACAAGTCATAACCTCGTCAATTAATTAAAACATTTCTAGTTGTGTCTTTGACAGTATAACAAAAACAAAAAAAAAATTCAACTTCCCAAAACGCGGAATTTCATCATTTTAATGTAAGTTTTGGTAAACAATAGGACCAAACCCCAAGTGTACATTTCCAGATCACCATTTCTTGTCAAATGTATTTAGAATTTCGTTATGCGAGATATTAAAATTCTAATTCTACTAATCAGATCCTAAGTCAGGCAAAGAAAACAGTACATCACTGGGCTAGCATTCTTTCCTTCATTTAACATGAAAGTTATTTCCAAGTTTCCAGTTAGCAACGTATTAATTTTTCTTTTTACACGCAATTAGCAAAAAGGCCGTTTTGCGATATCTAAATTAAATTATGACGGTTATATACTTAGGTGAGTAGGAAGGAGGTTTCTACGTACCTCGTGATCGATAATAACAGGACTCATCATTTAATCCCAAAAATTAATTTGAACACGCGCGTGATTATAAAAAAAATTCTAATTTCAATATCGGATAACACATCCATATTATACTTAGATGAGTAGGTAAGAGGTTTCTACGTACCTTGGTTCTAGGCAGTACGTAGTTGGTCGATACTAACGGCGTCGGATCGGGTGGTGGGCGGCACGTCCCCTTCGATCTTGAATTGATCAAAAATCCTAACTTCTCTTTCTTACAAAAATAAATACGGGATTTTGGTATAATAGATGGGGGTGGTGTTCGGTGGCTAAAAGTTGTGGGTGAAGGTGGCACAACTTCAATTGACATGCAAACTACCAAAATATATCTCTCTCTATAATTTTCCCCAATTAATTGGAGAGTGAAAACGAGGGGTGATGGTGTAGCATAAGGAGTGAGGAGGGCAGGCTATTTATAGGCACAAATCATCCTCTCTCAACTCTTCGGATAACCCCCTCTCTCTCTTTTTCTTGCCAACCAAGGCTAGCCTTTTTGAATGAGATAAGGTTGGTTTTTCTTGCCCACCAAGGATAACATTGATGAGGTGTAAGGGTAATAAATGGAATCTTATCCCAAGGTTAAAAAAAAAAGTGGATAAAAATTCACTCTAGCTCCCTCCTCTGCCGAAAATTTTAAAAAGAACAATGGGGAGATTGGATTAGTTTAACAGTATAATTAAAAAAAGAATTTGGTCAAAAATTCGGGTCGTTACAAGTATACAAAGATTGTAAGGACTGATGAGAGAGATAATCACAAAGAAAAGCCTGGCCTCTTCGAAAATAATTAGAGCATATATAGTTGCATAGGTACACTATGTTTGATCACAAACCCTATACTCCTAGTTTTTGCTGCACAATTTTGGAGGATATACAAGATAGCCTTTCCAACTCATGGGAGGTAAAAAGCATCTCCCCCAGAAAGCAACTACTTCCAAATGCTTGGCATGTGACTCGGCATGCATGCCCGCTCCAGCTTGAGTTTGTTTACGTTTATTAACTAAGGCTAGCTGATTCTTAAGTAAATGGACCCATACTTGATGAATGAAATGAGGGCACAATAATCTAGCGAGACACGTGCTATTAAGATCAGACCTTAGACAATGACAAATTCAGGGTCATGCTCTGTTGCGCTTTCATTGGCATTCCACAATAATTCAACAGATTCTGGACAGTGGCACAAACATATGAGGGTTTGCCTGACAAGCAGATTACATATTAAGTGACCAAATCACCAACGTTATGTTACTTGATAAAGAAGCCTCATGTGGTCACTGAAAACTGAGGTACTTTGGATTAAGTGATTTCAATCTGGTCCTTCACCAAATCCTTAACGGCTGCTTTGTGGCGGTGTTTGTCGTCGGAAGTACCCCGTTGTCGTTGTCGTCAACAACTCAAGCAAGGATACATCGCCAGAAGTGGGTTGTATTCGTCATCGTCAACCAATACACGACTTAAACCTGACTTGTTGCAGCTCCGGCGGCGTTGAGCAACAGAGAACGGTGGTTAGGGCTTCAAATCTGAGTCAAGGGCGAGATACTCTCATACCAAACCAAGCTTTTACCTAAATTCTCAATCAAATTTTAGTAAAAATTTGGGTAAGGAGTGGAGAATCTCTAATAATATCTATTTATGCCCGAATGACCCAGTGCCAACAATAGTAAGTAAAAATAAATTTATGCTTACAAAATACAAAAGTTTAATGCATTTTTTGAAACCAATTCACTTGAACCCCTCAATTACTAGTAAAGCCGACCCAATTAGGGCTCAATTAAAAGCCAGAGCAAAGCTCCGATCAAACGTGAGAAATACTTGGGTAAATACGCATGAGTGAGAGTGAACACATAAACTTTGCTAAATCTTACATGTTGACGAAATTGTTAGGGTTTTACGAGTGAACCTTGGAAACTACTATAACAGATGTCGAGATCTGGTTTCGGAGGGGCCATGTAGTGGTTGATGGAGACGATACGAACGCTGAAAATGTTCGAATCAGGCTGTGAAATCTCCTTTACGTACGGCGAATAACGTATCCTACACAGGAGAGAGAAACTGGAAGCGGAAAAGAAAAGAGGGGGAGAGAAGAGTTGAGATTTGGGGGAGCGGGGGAGCACCGTTTTAGAGGGGATTTTATAGTGGCCTCCAGAAGAGTTTTGAAACTTAGGGGGTGTTCCACTTTCCCTTCTTTTTTAAAAAGTACTTTTTCTTCAATTTTCAAATTCAAATATAATGAAAATGAAAAATAATTTTTTAATTTTTTTTGCACCGTATAAAAGATCTCAATGAAATCTATCAAACAAGATCCATATTGGTAGAAAAATTATTTGCGTAAACACATGATTTTTGGGCTTGAAATTACCTTCCTTTTCTTAAAAGTTCTTTTTTGAGAAACCGGAACGGACTCTTAGCCCGCAAGTTTGCATTCAAGGGTCGATTAAACAAGCCCAAAAAGTAGTAGCGTCGGCTCAGCGAGCTTGGCAAACAAGCTTTGTTTAGTTGGCATCTGATCAACTTTTTTATTAGTAAAAAACTCGAGAGGTTGAGAAGGTAGGTTAAGCTATGCGAGTTGTAACATTAGGAGAGTATTATACTTTTCAAAGCTATCTCAATGCATTTGTTTTCCTTACTGTAATGATTTTATTCTTTTATCTTTATGATCAGTGGCGGAGCTATGTATCGAAGTCGGAGATGGCCGAAATATTAATAAAATTTTGGTTCGATGATTTTTTCAAGACTCAATATTTCACTCATTCGAATTTCTGTGGGACGATTTCGATAAATTGAAGGATTAATCTCAAGTATTATTGTTATCATATCATTCGGCGAACGCATTATCATCATTGCATGGTATCATTTACCATAATTTAGTGCTCTCAAAATGAAAATTGATCTTACTTTTAATTATGTTTCTAAGTTTTTTAAGTTTTTATCAATATTTATAAGAAAAATATGTAAAATATACTCCAAAATATGAAATTGGATGGGGCCGGAGCCACCCCAACCCCTACATACCTCTGCCCTTGTTTATGATAATGAGATTTTCTGTCGTTCAAAAAACTAATATGTCCAAGAAGCTTAGTGGGCTTGATTACAAGACGAGTCAATCTCAAATGAGCTTTGACCAAGCCGATCTCGGATAGCTTGAACTTTTCATCCTCCACAAGTCGAACGAGCCGAGTAGTATATTGTTCGAACTTGAAACCCTAACAAGCTTAAAAATTTTGTTCAAGCTTAGTTTGTACAAGTAACGAACCGATCTTGAACAAACTTTGAACAAAAGTGAACACAGTATCAATTTTGAGTAGGTTTTTTTTAGACATGCTAGAAGTGCCCTCTGAAATTTTATCCCCTACAATAATTTTTTTTTTTTTTGGGTACACCTACTTAAAAAATGTTAGAGAAATTGGAAATTTTGGGTATAGGGCTTATTGTTTACTTTGTTTTCAACCAAATCAATAGACCACTTAAAAAAACAAATGCTTGTTTCAGATCGGGGCAAATAGCAAATTGATGAGCACCCAACATTGTAGATATTTGGTGCGCCTAGTCCCGTTTTGTGTTGTTTTATCTTATGTTTATTTAGTTTTTATAGTGATATTGCTCGTAAGGTGTGTTTTTGTGTGTTTTCAGATAAAGCGTGCAAATAAGGCGTAGTTTGACGCCATGGATGGCTCAAGTGCTTCCAAGTACCCGAAGACCCTGTCGGCCCCTTAAAATCTAAGTATGGAAAAATGACTTTCTGAAAAAGTATCGATTTTCGAGATAAAAAATGGCGGTAATTGATCCATGAATTTTTCTAAGGGTAACTACAAAGTTGCAAGGTTTTATTTAAAAAGCAAGGTCATGTTTCGAGCCTTTTTCTCTTGAGAAAATGGTGCAGTTTTCTGTTTTACACTAAAAGTGGGGGGTTGACATTTTGATTTAATTGGAATTTTGAAATTCTGGTAATGCCATTGTTTCTAAATGGGGGGTACTTTCTTATTTTCATTACATAAAATTAAAGTAAAGAAAAGGTAAAAAAAAGGTTTAAAATGTCATCTTTACTTAAATTTAGAGAATGAAAATAAGTGCTAAGGAGCTGGAAGTTGCTGGGAACTGTTTGCTGAAGCTGAAGCCTCAACCTGGAATCTGCATTTTCAGCCTTTGGTATCGATACCAAGGTGAAGGGTATCGATACCTTTCATCCCATTTTGGTCCAGAAGTTGTCCAGCCTTAAGGGTATCGATACCTTTGGCTTTTGGTATCGATACCAATTATTTACGGGGGAAGATTTGAAGGAGGGTATCGATACCATTCCTTGAGGTATCGATACCTGTTGCTCCCAGCATATATTTTTCTTACTTTTCAGACTTTTCACTTATGGAAAGTTTCTTTTAATGACTTGTTTTGTGGGATATTTTCAGACTTTGGAGGAGAGAGGAATGCCTTTGTGTATAAATAGGACCCTCTCTCTCCCTCTCAAATAGAGTTCATAGTTAGTTTTAAGTCTTTTTAAATTTTAGAACTCCATTAATGTCTTTCAAGCTTTCCTAGCATTTCCTTCAAGAACACTTGTAAGTTTAAGTTGTTTGTTAATTTTCCAAGTATTAATGTTGTAGCTACGGACTAGATTCTCCTTAATATCAAGTTTATTTTCGTTTCTATCGGTTAATCATGTTTACCTTTCCTAGCATAATTTCTAGTCTTTTCAATATGTATGAGTAGTTGTTTAGGCTTGGCCGTTGGATGAATATCGCCTTGCGACTTTTGTTTATCTTGCCTTTCTCAACTCTCGGCTCGAAGTTTAGTATGAAAAATAAGTAGGGTTCGCCTTTATGTAACAAAACTAGTCGATGTTAATCTCCGGTGATCATATGCTCGCTCATATGGTTCCGTGAGCGATGTCTCGCCTTGTGTTTGCCAAGAGTACGATAAGAGCTCACTTGTTTTTCATACTTCATTTCTAGTCTTTTAATGGTTTCATTGCTAAATCTTCCGGTTGATAGCCTAAGCCGTGCGAATCAACCGAGTTTTCGTTGAGAATGGTTCGAAGGCCTAAGTTGCGGGCGATAGTAGTTCCATTGCCATGCCGCTTGTTTAACTTAATCAAAACCAAGTTTCATAGAGTCTTTATCGCTTTTCCAAGCAAACCGATAGTTGGCCGTCTTAACGCCGGGAACACTTGCATCTAAAAATCCTAAGTAGCTATCGAGATTCTCTCTGTGGGAACGATTCCGGATTTCCGGTATCTATGCTGACAGTGACTTAGCCCTACGCTCGGAGAATTCAACCTCTTTCGAAGGCGAGGTTGTGGACGAAGCACAAATTGCTATAGTATTTTTTTTATCTTTTGCACTTATATTTTGAATACATTAGGCTACAAGCTATTCTGCCTATTAAAGAATACAATACTTAAATTTTTGTGCTCAGTATTTCTTCATTAAATTTTACTGTAATTTTTTTTTTAGTTTGTTGTGAAATGGTGCCCCCTCGGATTGGAATTCCTGGCTCTGCCACAGATTGGCTACTAGCTCACTTGCCAAAAAAAAAAAAAATTTGAGTAGCTTAGTTCGTCTAGTAACCAATTTGCTTTATCGTTTGACAAATAATGTTAAGGCACTCCTTTATCTTACCGCATAAAGTATTTGCATGGCGAAAGTACATAAACACCCCCTCAACTATCATTTTTTCTCACGAATACCCCCTCACATTTAAAAGCGCCCATACAGACCCCCTTAACTAATCTCCGTTACCCAAGTGACACCCTTCCGTCTCTAAACCGTTTGTGATGAACCCCCTCATCTATAAATCGGACAAAAATACCATTGTTGCATTACATACACCCCCTCTAACCATTCTCTTTCTTCCCTCTACAAACAGGCTCCAATCAAAACCTGAAATCAGCAAACAGATCTAAAACTTTGGTTCATATATATATATATAGGCCGGTTCCACCCACACAATTTTTTTAAAAAAATATGCTCCATCTCAACCATTAAAATCAATGATTGGATTAAAACTTAAAAGGATTGTATTCTCCTCCCCCCTCTCAATCACAGGTAATCTCTCCCTCTCCATCTAAGCTATTCTTTCTCTATACCCTAACCGACTAACCACTGGTTCAGGTGACCTTTTTTCCTCTCACCTCCAGTACATACACACCCTTGTCTTCTTCCCTTCTCATTTCTTATCAGCAAAAGAATCACCGTGGCACCTGCCGCAGTCGCGCCATGGTTTTCGCGCTATTTTTTTATGGTTATATACAGAAGGTTCTCTTTAAAATGATCGATGTAAGGAAAAAAGAAATTGTATAAAACGAAAAAAAACGATTAGAACAACGACTGATAGAATAAGGGTATAATATAATGGTTATGGGGTTTCTGTGGAACAAAGTGATAGTTGAGGAGATGTTTATGTACTTTCACCTTATAAAAAAAAAGGTATGTTAGTCATTTCCTCCATTCTGTTAACGGAGTTAGCATTTTTTTCGTTTTTAGTAGTTGAGGGGGTCTGTATGGGCGCTTTTAAATGTGAGGGGGTCTCCATGAGAAAAAGTGATAATTGAGGGAGTGTTTATGTACTTTCGCCTATTTGCATTAATGGTTGGGAAAAATTCAAAAAAATCCCTGAACTTTGAACCCAATGTCAAATAGGCACCTGAACTTAAATAAACTTCAATTGAACACCTGAACTTTCACTCCGTTATTCAATTTACCCCCTACCGTCTCAATCCGTGACTTTCCTAACGACAACCGTTGAGCTGGACACTAACAGACAGAACAAAACGTTAGAGGGAGAAATTGGAGGGAAACAATAGTGATTTGGCACCTTTTTAAGGCCACATTCGGCTAAATAAGCCTATTGGCTTACTTTTTGTCCTTATTCAATTTTTTTTTTCATATTTGTTAGTTTGTCGTCAATTTTTTGGGGATTATTGCATCGTCATAACGAGAGGAATCTAAAAAGTAAAAAATTATGATCGAAATCCATTTTTTTTAATAAAGACGAAAAAATTGGCTTATTGGCTTATTTTTGTCTTTATTTAAAAAAATTAGGTTTCGATCGTAATTTGTTACTTTTTAGATTCCTCTTGTCATGACGATGCAATAATCCCCAAAAAAATAACGAAAAACTTGCTATGTTTGGATTGGTGTTTGAATTTTTTTTTGAAAAATAGTAGGGTAATAAGTGAAGAGAGATAGAGAGTGAAATGTTGGAAGTATGGAGAATCTAGAGAGAATTTTTTGTAAAAATTCTTTTTGAATTGTAAAGAGAACAGGCATAACAAATACAAAAAATTTTGAATAAGAGCAAACAATAAGCCAGTAGGCTTATTTAGCCGAACGGGACCTTAAAAAGGTGTCAGATCACTGTTGTTTCCCTCCAATTTCTCCCTATAACGTTTTATTTTGTCTGTTAGTGTCCAGTTCAGCGGTTGCCGTTAGGAAAGTCACAGATTGAGACGGCAGGGGGTAAATTGAATAACGGAATGAAAGTTCAGGTGTTCAATTGAAATTTATTTAAGTTCAGGTGCCTATTTGACATTGGGTTCAAAGTTCAGGGGTTTTTTTGAATTTTCCCCTTAATGGTTGGCAATCCATGTAGAATACGAGGCCACCACATAATTTGCTAAAAAATCACGCAACCACAGTTACAATGCACAACTATTTTTCGAAAATAGATGGACAATTCAAACTTCTTTTACAAGATGGATTTGGATGAAACGGATCAGCTAAGTAATGTGTTTTTGGACTGATGCTAGGAGTAACGCGGCATTCAATAAGTTGGAGATGTAGTTTACCTTTGACACTACTTGGAGCAAGGGCAGAACCAGGAATTTAATCTACCTTGGGCTAACCCAAATTTATACTATGAGAAAATGAATAAAAAAGAGGCAAACTTGTAGTTTAATAGGAAAATGTTCAAAAAAAAACGACAAAAGAGCTTTTGCTCCCTTTTTTTCTTGTTGTTCCATCATAATTTAAAATACAATTATTTTTGAACACTATGAAATTATAGATTTCTTTTTACACTTAAATAATATATAAGTTAATTAATGTTGAAATCTTACATATTTAACAACAAAGAAGAGAATGCATTTTTTGATAAACTAAAGAATGCTAAAATCAATTCCCTATTATTTTGACAACTCTAACATGATGTATTTTCCTGTTGTCACAACCTATAGGTGGAGCACCTTTTGGGATGACAATTATTTGGAATATAATTGAGTACATGAATAATGAATTGACACTGTTGGGTACTTTTTAGTTGGTAAAATTGAAATAATTCCGACCTAAATAGTTTTTCAATATCATAGTGATGCAAAATTCTCAAACTTTACATGTAGCGATCAAATGATGTTGAATGCCTCTACAGTCTACCCCACCTGTGACCTTGAAGAAGACAGCCTCCAAAGTTGCGTCAGCAATACCGCATGCTTCAACAGTGAACTTGCTCTTTGCGGCATCAACTACATCGAACACATCTGCAATTCTAACCTCATTTTTCGGAAGCCCAAAGTTCTGGTTCATGATAGGTGGTATGACTCGTTAGCACTCGGAGAGAGACCACGAACCAACCTCTCCACTCCTAGCTCACTGTTGGATAATGTCGTGATGGCGAACACATAAAACAGAAGGTGGTTAAGTGTCAAACTCAAATACATGAAGGCGCGGTTAAGTGTTTGAGTTTACACTCTAAGGGGGGCAACTCGGAAAACGAGTTATAGTTTAGGGGGGGTTTGCAATTTACCCAGATAGATGGTTTTGATGTACCATATCCAGGGGGCCGACTATTCGCAACCCTGTTTTTTCTCCCTTAGCCCTTTAAAAATTGCCAACTAATTACAACATGACCCCCTAATGCAAAATGACCTACTTACCCTTATACTTATACGTGAAATGACCTATATGCCCTAATGACCAAAACCCCTAAATTATCCACTTCCCCCTTCCCCCTCAAAATCATCATTCACGTTTTTAAAAGAAAAAAACACACAGGTGTTCTTCGGCTGTGTACAGTAGTTCATCTTCTTCTCTTCTCCTCTCTCTTCATCATTTTCTTTTCTCCTCTCTCTCAAATTTCCAATGGAGGAGGAACAAGGACCAAATAATGTATCAATGAAAGGTTCAAGTCCTTCCATTGATCCATTTTTTGACCCACTGGTAGGTTTAGATTTTGAAATTGAATCAAATTCTATTGGTAACCATACGATGGCAGAGGAGAAGAAAGATACTGTGATGGACATTGTATGTTGGAAGCCGCGTGAGGAGGTAAGTTTTTCCATTTACAATGCCTCTCTTTTGTTGTTGTGGCGTGTGGGTTTTGTAAACCCAGTTTTTCGAGGTTTTTGTCGATGTTTCTGGTTCGAACAGAATGAACAGAATAAAGTAGGTAATTTCGGTAGCTAACCACTGTAAAATATTACCATACTCGACAGTTAGTTACCGAAATTTAGATACATTTTCAGCATTCAATTACCGAAATATAATCTTGTTTGCAACAGCTATTTACCGAAATGTATGTATGATTTTCCCTATATATATAGTTCGACAATTGTTTACCGAAGTATGAACATATTTTCGACGTGTAGTTACCGAAATATAAGTATTGTTTCAACAGCTATTTACCGAAAATAGTGGTTCAGCAGTTTTTTACCGAAATCTGAACATATTTTCGACGTGTAGTTACCGAAATATAATCTTGTTTTCAACAGCTATTTACCGAAATGTATATATATGAATTTTGTATATAGTGGTTTCGGCAGTTGTTTACCGAAATTTGAACATATTTTCGACGTGTAGTTACCGAAATATAATCTTGTTTTCAACAGCTATTTACCGAAATGTATGTATGATTTTCCCTATATATAAATAGTTCGACAATTGTTTACCGAAGTTTGAATATATTTTCGACGTGTAGTTACCGAAATATAATTATTGTTTCAACAGCTATTTACCGAAAATAGTGGTTCGGCAGTTGTTTACCGAAGTCTGAATATATTTTCGACGTGTAGTTACCGAAATATAATATTGTTTTCAACAGCTATTTACCGAAATGTATATATGATTTTTGTATATAGTGGTTCGGCAGTTATTTACCGAAGTCTGAACATATTTTTGACGTGTAGTTACCGAAATATAATATTTTTTTCAACAGCTATTTACCGAAATGTATATATGATTTTTGTATATAGTGGTTCGGGTTCAGCAGTTGTTTACCGAAGTTTGAACATATTTTCAACGTGTAGTTACCGAAATATAATTATTGTTTCAACACCTATTTACCAAAAATAGTGGTTCGGCAGTTTTTTACCGAAGTCTGATCATATTTTCGACGTGTATTTACCGAAATATAATCTTGTTTTCAATAGCTATTTACCGAAATGTTATGTATGATTTTCTTATACATAGTTCGGCAGTTGGTTATCAAATTTTGTACATATTTTCGACATGTTATTACCGAAAGTGATACTTATGTTCAACAGTTATATACCGAATTCTATGTATTTTCGACATTCACTTACCTAAACAGATCCAGAGAGGCCGAAAACTTGTTTTAATGGACTTTTGAATTTTTGATACTTTCCTCAGGGTGATACTTCAACGCACGGCAGCCACATAGGTCCAGTGACCGCACAGGAGTTTTTTAGCGTCGCAATATCGGGGTACTGAGCATTTGGTAATCAGTCTCAGGGTAACATTCTTCAGAATTTCATAGTTAATGGGCAGCCATTGGTGCCCAAGTGGTTTCCATGCTAACTTGACCACCAAAATAGATCCATCGCAAGACTTCACACACGTACAAAAAATTCTAATCTTAGCAATGGGAATGCAGACGTAGCTGCAGCCAACAAACGTGATGCTGGAGCGCTCGTTTGCTGATCCAGAGAAGGACGAGTTCTCCTCCTGCAATGTCATCCCGCGGATTGTTTTCCGGTCCCTGTCGGTAGTGGTCGCCACGCTTTTGGCTGCAATGTTGCCTTTCTTCGGAGACACGGTGGCTCTGTTGGGAGCGTTCGCGTGCATCCCTTTGGACTTTATTCTGCCCATGATCTTCTACAATGTCACCTTCAAGCCTTCCAAGAAGACCATAATTTTTTGGGGAAACACGTTTATTGCGTTCATCTCCACGGTTTTGTCGTTGGTCGGAGCTGTGGCATCAGTTAGGCAAATCGTTCTTGATGCAAAGACTTATCGTTTGTTTGCGAATGTCTAACCGAAATCATAGCCAGAAAAGAATAAAAGCATGCGTACCATTAGAGCTCGAATGATCAATATTTCATGACTAATCATTCGAGCTCAGTCAAAGACGATCCCCAGAAACAGTTGTTGTGTAATAATTGGGGTACGTATCTCTGATAATTGGTGACAGTCGCTTGTTTCTTTGTTTTGATTTGTTTCTGTTGGGACTTCTTGTGTGCATGGACCCATTGAGTGTACTGATTTTCAATGCATGGTACCCAAAATGTGATCACTACTACTGTTTTGCGCAGGTTTTCTGGCTTCAGTGTGTTGGTGCTTTGCCCTCATGTACTGCATTCATCTCGTAGGTCCATGAAAGAAGAACATACGTGCAAAATTTCAATTTGATCGGATACGAATGACTACATGAACAAATCTTTCAAAGTAAATAGTTTGACTCTAAAATCGATCATATCTACTAGACATTTCATAGAGTAGAATTCAAATTGTTCATGTATCAGATGCTCGATCAAGTTCATTTTTTTAAAACAAATTAGAAGAGCTTAACTCTTCTACATGCCCCCTTGCGATCAGTTAACCGAATTCTCTCCTGCCATAAAATTATTCCTGCTTTTTTGACAACTAATATGATAAACAATATATATGTACTCATGCCTTCGAAACGATAAAGAAAAAATCAGCTCAAACCATCAAATGAATACCAAAGGAGACAAGTAATAAGCCCGCGAAAACGTGAAAGTCTGCTATGTCCACTGAGAGGAGGTGGATAGATACCCGTTACATGAAATACCCCCTCCATGAAAACCATACTGGTAAATACTCCAAGCCGAAATCACGTGGATGAAATCAATTCACATCGGGATCAATATTAATGATCACAAATACAGTACCACAAGAATCCTCTAATAACACCCAGACATGCATTGCAAGACAACCTAATATTTGGACTGAGCTAACAATAAGAACTGATTTCTAAAAGCACAAATCTCTCCTGTACCTGTTCCCATGTGTTTTCAGCTGTTGGATCACGCAGAACTTTTAAAAACACTGGAATTTCAACACAAGATAGCTAAAACACATGGGAACGAACATGAGCGCAGAGGAAAAATGAGTAGAGGTGACCCGGTGCCACAAAATACCACCACGTCATGATCAGGCGATTGTACAGTGATTAGCAACCATTAAAGTAGACAAATTATAAAGGTACTTGAGCAAAGAATTAAACCAAATCTGTAAAGCCATTGGCAAGGACAAAGCCTGTTGTTCAGCCGCCAATCCCAAACTAAAGCAAGATTATACATTGCAAAAGTCGAAAGCACTGTAAAATGTGAGTCCATAATAATTTAAAGAAGAGACTAGTCATCAGCCGGAGATGGCTCGTCATCCGATGACTTCTTTTTGACCCTCCTTTCCTTCCATCTTGCAAATACCCAGTTCAAAACAAAGAACCCTCCAATAGCATAGACCTGAAACCAGCCACAACAGATATACAGGGAAGTCTATCTCTATATCCTCAAAGAAAACAATTTAATGGAAAACAAATTCAAATCGACAAGAACACAAACATAAGGAACAAGCGGAGGAAGGAGGAAAGTGTGAAATTAAAGAAGCGGCAAGCGCTTCTGACCAACAGCTGCAATTTATTTATACATATAACCACCAATAAGCCTTTAGTTTTCTTTCCTGAACTGTGTTTATGTAAAACTATTAGACTAACAATATCTTCCCCTAAAGTAGTTAAGATGAGACAAACAAGGGTGTAGACAAAGTTAAGATTCATCAGTTTCACCAACAAAACTTTGAGACTGTCTGCAAAGAGATACTTCACTAGACTCCGCATGATCCCTTTGAAGGAAGACAGCTATAGCTCGAATATATTGCATGATTAGAGTTCTTCCAAAACCCGTGTGCTCTATTGTACAGGGACCAATCTACCACTACAGCCGGATCGCGTCAATAATAAGGCATCAGAAAGCATATTATTGACCATTTACTATAGTTGTCTACCATCAATATCTACAGACAGAAAACTAGTCCTTTATACAACAGATGCTATAAATCCATTGGATTTCTCAAAAATTTGGCTCCCCAACCAGAAACGAATCTATGAGGTTTGTAATTGTAGGCCTTAAATCATAATCCCGACGCTTACTAGTGTTTCTAATTCTCTTGTTAAAAGCATGTCTTAATTGTGAACACTACAGAACAGACATGCCAGGTTAAATACTTGACATAATTGTGTGGAACCTTTTTTCATAAGCAATGAAATTCCTTCAACTAATGGTGAATGGTCCCCACAAACTAGTACCTTGCTATCAATAACAGAATTAGATGAATCATAGCTGCTTCTCGTTGTCGAGCTTGACATTTAATTGAGTCAAATGAGGTGAATTTAAAGTCCATCAAAATTCTTTCACTACCTGTGCCAAGACCCTGGTATGAGCACAAGTGAGAGTGTGTCCTTACGCATAGAGGACACTTGTACCTTGAATCCTATGGTATGGTGATATATCCAAAAGTTATGGGTTAAGTGAACACGTCCCCAACTTGTAAAGGTTATTATAGCGTGCATGTGTACACTGAACAGATATTGTTCTATAATCAACACACATTCCAGGGAAAAGCGTGTCCCATCACTCATCTGCAAGACCAACATGAAATTAATGGTCAATTGGTCATTAAATTCAACCAATGGACAATGGGTTATTATAGAGAGCATCTTGAGTTATCAGACAAGGATTTATTCATTCTGAACATGTTTTAGTGCAGGCATTTGTTGATAGAAGACTTCCATTTGGGCAGAAAAGAACTGAGCAATGATCTTGAAGAGGTGGTTCTCGGATAATAGGTTTTTTGTTTCAAATATTAGAAGTGTTGAGACAATTCATGATATTATGCCAGTGCCCCGTATCATTCTGCAGGTATATTAAATACTGTAAAACAGTGGCAACAGTGGTAAAACTTACCAAATGTGAATATAATAGTGCTGCTTTAAAGACCGTAAAGGTTCACAGTCCCTTCGGAGCTTTGAAACAAGCACGAATTGTTTATAATGCTAGTATAATGACAATCCTTCGTTTTTTATGACATATGCAACTCCTAAAACATAGAAACCTCGCGTCATTCAGTCTATGCTAAAAAAGAAAAAAAGAAATTGGATCTTCATCTTAGAATATGGAATAGCTGATTCAGCATCAGAACTGTATAACCCAATGCTAGGATAGGTAGTTAATCTGCCGCGTTCTAAAGCTATACTATAGCATCGAATCGCAACTGAAACGAAAGCACAATCAACCAAATGACCAATAGATCGAAACAGCTTCAATGCATTCAAATTCAAGAGACCAAAAAGTAAAAACAAAAACACACTTGGGCAACATAAATCTAAAAAGGGTACAGAGAAGGCAAAAAAAAACCCTAGCATCTCACATATAAACTTACAGATCTCAACATTCACTGTTTTTGGCTACCAATTTCGGGATCTAATTACCAAAATTTCTAAACAAATACGGGATCTATTTACCAAAATCTCTACACAAATATGGGATCTAATTACCAAAATCTCTACACAAATACATGTATGTAAATGGGTAAATGGGTGGGCTGGGGTGGCACTGTGGTGGTGGTGTGGCGTGTGGCGGTGGTGAACAGAGAGAGAGAGAGAGAGAGAGAGAGAAGAAGAACAGAGTCAAAGAGAGAGAGAACGACACCTTAGGAGGTGGTGTGGCGGTGGTGAACAGAGAGAGAGAGAGAGAGGAAGAAGAACAGAGTGAGAGAGAGAGAGAACGACACCTGAGGAGGTGGTGTGGCGGTGGTGCGGCGGCAGGAGTGGCGGTGCTGCGGTGGTGGCTATGGAGGTGGAGGAGGTGGGAGGCGGAAATGGCGTGGACCTGGTGGGACGAACGTAAATGGGGGTGGGGACTTAGGGTTTCTAATAGGATGGGTGGGTGGGTAAAAGTGGGTGGGTGGGTTGAAGTGTAATTTTTGAGAGGAAGGGTATAATGGGAAAATCAGGTTCATTTAATGGGTTCCCTGGAGAAAATTTTCTTTTCAAAAAAATTGGAAATGGACTACATGGAGTAAGGGGCTAAGGGAGAAAAAACGGGGCTGCGAATAGTCACCCCCATATCCAGAGGTAATTTTGTTTTACCAAATCCAAACTAACAAATAAATCAACAGTGTTAAAAAGATGCTTCAAAATTTAAAACGAGAACAGACACAAAAGAGAGGATCACCATTCACAAGCATTAAGGATTATCACCCAAACTGAAAATGGTGTATCCTTGTAAGACTTGCATTTTATTGCAGTAAATTTGTGGAGGGATTGAGATTGAACATAAAGAAATGAAAAATTTAGCGTAACCTTCAGAAATTATGGATACAATTTGCGTCTACACCTAGGATTTTTCGCAATTGGAGGAACATCTTTTTCACCAAGTTTCCTGTCCTCGGAAATAATAAATTTTGCAAACATGAGGTGGAGTGGGGCAATTTTAATGCGATACACTCCAATTAAATTGTGATGTCTTAGCGCAACTAAATGTAATTAGACCCGGCAATATTCCTGCAAGAATGTGAAGTGACTGACCTACTGCCTGCAAATCTGTTGAGCAGAGATGATGAACTTGAATTTCGCGGCAAACAACAGATCAAATATATTTGTCATGCAGTACATCAGGACTCGGGGATCCATGCATTTACCAGATAAGGTTCAGACACTAAAAAACGCCAACATTTTCCTTCTGCCGGCCTTCTTTCGCGAGAATGAATTTTCTCGAATTCCCATGTATATTCATTTCACTCATTTTCACAACCTGAAGGCCTGAAATGAGCCAAGCACCAGTAACAGCTCAACTTCATCGCACATTTATGCGCTGCCTCATGGGTCTACCATCATCAAAGTCCCTCCTGTTGTCCGACCGGTTGTAAGAATCATTAAGCCCTCCACGTCGCCTATTTCCAAAACTTCCCCTACTAGGTCCTCTAGAATTGCGCGAATCACTCTCTCTGTTATCCCCTCTACTACGCCCCCCAAGTTCATCCCTCTGAAAACCCCTGCTATTGCCATAATCATCCTTCCGAAATCCTCTACTATTACCACGAGACCCTTGTGACGATCTATTAAAACCATCATCCCTCTGAAATCCCCTGTTATTGCCACGAGGCCCTTGTGACGATCTATTAAAACCATCATCCATCTGAAATCCCCTGTTATTGCCACGAGGCCCTTGTGATGATCTATTAAAACCATCATCCCTCTGAAATCCCCCGTTATTGCCACGACCCCTTGAGTTGTTTCCTCTTTTATCCGGGCCTTCTTTCGTTCCCCCAAATCTATTTCTTGGAGAATATCGGTCTTCACTGTCAGATTCAGAAAAGGGTTCATCATCACTGTCATCAATTTGTCGTCTCCTAGAATGGCGGTCACTTAAAGCCCGTTTGTCCCCTTTAGTCCGCCGGGACCCAAAATCCGAATCTGCCAAGTCGTCGGTGTCAGAATCGATCCCATAGTCTTCATCTAAGCCAACACTTCCTGCTCCACTACCTCTAGTTCTCCGACTGGAGTCAGCACTATGACTAGATTTCCAGTTTGGATGGACCGGAAGCTCGTCATCCGAATCATAATCTTGTTCATCAACCTCAGAGCCAGAAAAAGTTGATTTTCCATGCATTATCTTAGATGGCTTATTGCGTTGTGGAGCAATCCTATTGTCACCGTCAAAGCCGTCAACATCTTCAGATTCAGAGTCACCTTCAACCTCTGAGAAATCGATCGAAGAACTCTTACGTAATTGATGACTATTTTGAGTGTCCAACTCATAACTATCAACATCATCTTCTTCTTCTTCATCATCAAAATCATCAAATCCTTTCCTAGACCTTTTGTGCTCACGATCATAGTATTCCCCATCATTTTCCCTAGGTGTTCTGTTGGGCCTATAGAATTCATTGTCGGGGACCTTAAAGTTTTCTCCTTGAGACTGAATGTGTGAGGGAAAATCTTCATCCAGCTTATGAGAATCTGCATACTCAAAAGCAGCAACGTCTGCCCCATCAGATTCGTTGTCATCGAAGTCAAAATTCCAGGCATTGGAAACCTCTCCCCTGCTGGGAACCTTCTCCAACCTCGTCTTAGGACCACGTTGCCGGTCTTGCAATTGATTCTCCGTAAAATCATCCGGTGGACGCTTGTGTTCACATTGAAAACATACCATATTTCGCCTATAATTCAAGAAATTGCACCTGCCAAATGATATCACCAGGAATGAACATGTTATAGTCCACATCATGTATAAATACTCTTACACCAGTACTGGCACCACATGATGGTGAAAATGAGCTGGTAAAAGAAATGCTAAAATGGAAAACGAGAAAGTGAGCTGGTAAATGATGCAATATAGGTACATATGTTGGTTAATCATCATATTCCAACAGCCCCTTATTTAATGAGGAAGACCCTAAATACGATGGTCAAAATCAGTGTAATCCCTCTACGTACGATGAAGGGGTCAAGCTATGTGTATAGACATGTGTGCCCACACATACCACCTGTAATTATCTTCAACAAATTAATAGAATCAGCAAAAGGCTATACATAACAGTTGAGAGTGGAAACATACTGTGGGCATTCCCATTCTCCCGGAAGCAGCTGTCTCTTGGGACGCTTGGCATCACATTGCAGGCACACTGTATTCTTGGCAAAATTCATGAAGTCACACCTGTACATAGAAATATCCTCAGATAAGTTGCACAGGAAATTAATTCTCATTGAAAAAAACAAGCAGACAGAACACAACCAAATCATTCAATATGAATGATGATAGAATTCCCACTGATGGTCTTAAAAACCGCTAGATGGTGGCCATCAATACATCCAACTAGGCAATTTGAGAATAAAAGATCCACCCATATTTACTGGTCTGATGTCCAGCAGTTATTTAGAGGGCACCGATCTATGGTTTATGTTCAGTACCTCCAACGCATAGCACAATATAGGGGCAAATGACAACTGTTAACAATCTTCATAGTACATATCTTCAGTTAATTCTGGTAATATTTCAATGAATGCAGCTGATACCGATGTCTTTCACAAGATACTACACTGTCCACCAGAAGAAAAAAGAACAAGTTGGATTGGAAAAAGATATTCTAAAAATGTTTACACTTGGATGGTTTTAACCATTCTTGGCAATATCAATGTCTTAAAATCAATCCAAAAGCAGAACAAATTGGGCGTAACAAAAAATACAAACTTTAGAAGAGAAGCATACTTGGGACATAGCCAATCCCCCTTTTTCATCTCAATGTCATCACGTCCAACCCGTTTCTTTGGAGGAGGGGGTGGTTGTTTCACCTTAGGTGGTGGTTTTTTTATTATAGGAGGAGGAAGATTTGGATCTATTGGAACTGCACTCAACTTGACAACCTCATGCAGTAGTTTGCGGACGACCGTCTTCAGTGATTTCATTTTCAGAAGGGACTCGTTAACAACTGATCCATTCACGGGATCAAAGCCATATGTCAATAGGACACGCATAACATCGATAGTTCGTGCCTCATCCTCTTTATTTGTGACAAGATATGCTCTTTCACAAGAACTTCTTAAACTGCAGGAACTACAAACCTGAAATTTAAACATTCCATAAATCAAAGAGAAACAGTTGATTGTGCTGATTATCCTATTCAATAAAGCAGTTTATAATTTTTACTTGCATTTTCTTAATAGAAGTGCCAAGATCTTGCTGGAAAAGAATGTGAGACTGCTAGTCACGTAACATGGAAGCTCGGTTAAACTGTTTATTAGCCCCATTAAAACTATAAGATATTGACTGATTTCACTCAATTACACTTCAAGATGAGCAAGTTAAGCATACATGCCCAAGTAAATCTATTACACTTCAAGATCAGCAAGTCAAGCATACATGCCCAAGTAAAACTCCAACATATATGTTAGGTACAAAGTCACCACTAACAGGGAGCTGCAATTTGTTTCTGAGTAACATGTGATTCAACAATATCTGGGAAAGAAACTAATTTGATCAATTGATCACCCAGGAGATATCTAGATAAAGCAATTATAATTTGATCAATAGCTCAATCTAAGTCCTTGGGTACTTTGGTTGCTGCCTTCTCTAATGCCTACCGCGTTGCAGCAAGGATTATAGCTGAAGTTAGAGCTCTTAAAGATAGCTTGAAGCTTTACTTGGGCCATCAAATAACCTTGGCCCGAATAAAATCAGACTCTAAGACTCTTGCTCCCGATTTACATACAGGATCAAAGCCTCCTTGGCGACTTTCTCATTGGCGGTATGCTATTTCGGATTTACTTCCCATTTCAGTTTGAATCCAGCCACGTATTGTAAAAGTAATTGCTGAGAAATAGGCTAAAGTGGGGACATCAAGTGGTGTTTAATCTTCCTATGTTTTTCCTCCGGATCTCCCAGCTTCTGTGGTTGCTTCTTTGCGTTTTGATAAATTTGGCTTCCCTTATGTCAGGGACTTAATCATCTTCTGATATTCCTTCTCCATTTTCTTGTTTGTGTTTGAGGAGTTTTGGCTAGAATTGGGCAAATCTAAGTGTGATGTTTTTCTCTTTGTTCTAATGTGATTTCCCTCATGCCATCTAGCTTCCCTTAACTTGTATTCAAGTACAAAAAAAACACACACACACACACACACAACAAAGTACTTTGACGAATGAGACAGAAAAACTATTTGAAATCCTAGAAGTAGAATTGCTGAACTTGTAAATCAGATATACATAATGGACACTATGATACTACAGAAACCTCAATGGTTTACAAATTACACACATTTTTCCTCGTTTAAAACACAAAAATAAAAGAGCAAACTTCACTTAGACCCCTTGTGGTTTGGTCGATGTGCGGAGTGACATCCTGACGTTCATTTATCACCACATAAATCCCTGTGGTTTGTGGACTAAAGTGCACCATGTGATTTTCCATCTAAATTATCAAAGTGAATCCCACACACCAATGTGGAGAATAAACCATTTTTCAAAACAAACATACCCTCTAGAAAGCTTCTAATTCCCAACATTTTACCATTTTATTCATTCTTTTTTCTCTGCTCCATCCCTATTATACCATGCCTCCAGAACCTCCCACCCCTGTCCCCACTAGCTCGGCACCCCACACATTTTCGTTTGAATTAGAAGTCACAAATTATGTATTTATGTATATTCAAATATCAACATATATATATACACACACACACAAACACCATTTCGCTCAACCAATCTTAGCCCCAACTTCTCAGCTAGTTTTACCTATTTTTCCAATAGAGAATTCAGCATCAACCAGTTTTAGCCAAGACTTCTCAGCTGGTTTTCCATTTTTCAATAAAAAAATCAAGCATTTCGCACACAAAATTGAACCCCAATTTCGAAAACCCCACTTGAATGTCAAACCAATCCAAAACTGCAATGGAAATCAAAAGTTTGACATTCTAATTTCAAGCCTATCAAAGAGACAATGACTACATTTACACGGTTTATTAGATAGGTTTGAAATCAGTTTTACCTGCCACTTCTGTGGTATAAATATCTAAGAACTCCTGAATTCTAACATCAAGTATAATTCCTAAGTACTTATAATATTCTTCTACACTTTTACCGAAACTCTGTGATTAACATTGACCTCCATTTTGATTGGCATTGAAGAACACAAGTTAGAGTTCCTGCAATCATGGCTTTGATTTAGATTACATTGCCTGATTGACATGTGGTTCCAATCCCATTCCAAATGCCCAATTTGTGAAAACCCAATTTTCACTCAATCCTGCTCTGCAAATAAGCATGTAATTCATTGTTTGAAAGCATTCAATTTTGTCATGCCATTCCACGTTGAAGGTTTTAGATTGGAGGTTGATTTGTGAGGAGTCTGGTGTCGAGTAAGCTCTCATGTGATTCTACAGTCAGTCCTTGTTATTGGTGTACATTTTACTATATGTCTGTATACGTGAGTGTTTAGTACTTTAGTTAAGATGAGGGGAAGAAGACGAGGACATTAAGGTCATTATATAAGCACCATCAAGTTGCATCAACAAATGTTAGTGGTGTACTTAGTCCACAAACTACAGAGAGTTACGCGGTGATAAATGAACATCAAGGGGTCAACCTACACATCGACCAAAACACAGGGGTCTAAGTGAAGTTTTTTCCCAAAGTAAAAATAACAAGCTAGAACAGCCAATGCTACAATGGCAACCCTAAGCCCAAAGAGAACCAATTGACAAAATTGTGCAGCATATTAATTGCCAATCAAATAAAGCTTACATCTCCTTCATCGAGGTGGACATGTTTCCTGAGTAACTTTGCGGAAAAAACCACCTTCTTGTCTGCACTAGGACACCCGTAGCCAACCAAAACTTGAATATCCTGTCTCGACAATGACCTGAAATCAATTGCCATTCTAAGCACATCTCAAGCAGCATTACTTGACAAAAAAAATGAGGGGTCAATGTTCTAAAAGTCGCTAGGCGCTAGTCGGGCGGTCGGCCACCTTTGAGCGATTAATCAGTGCATATTAATTAGTAATCGGCGATTAATCGTTAGTCGGACCTAATCGGATAGGCCCCGCCAGCGATTAATCGTCGATTAATTTCTTGTTTTAGAACACTGTGAGGGGTACATATTCCAGATCAAATTAGAAAATACACTCGAAAGGAAAGTCTCCAAAAACAGTTAAAAGCATGTGTGGACATTCACAAAAAAAAAAGTCAATAACCCAACAGCCTCATTCGAAGTAAAATTTTCTTTTGCTGTTTTACAGTAGCATGTAGTGACTTGGGTCAGAGAATGGGGATGTGAAGTAAAGGAAACATAGGCATTTCAAAAATTGGGCCCCGAAGCTTGAAGGGCTAATTTGATATAGAAGCTATGAATAGCATGTAATTTGCCTAGCCCAAGGTTTCCAAAAACGGCCGTTACGTAACGTAACGGGTTTTTGAAGGCCCGATACCCTTACGGGTGAAAATAACGGCGTTGCGAAAATTCATGTGCGTTTTGGTCATTACGCATCACGCAACAGCCATTACACCCTATAACGAGACCGTTACGCCTACAGAACACTGATAACAACTTTTCTACTATTTTTTTTACCTTTCTGAGATCTCCTTGTGATCCTACAGTGTATTCTTTGTAACTTTTTACGATGCCTTCACGTGCTAAAACATTATTTTGAGAACCAAACTCTCGTTAGATGAGAAAAAAAAATTCAATTTCATTCTTAAAACGCAACATTTGATCAAATTTTACTTAAAAATACTTGTAAAAGTAAAATACTGCTTTAAAACATTCAATTTAGTCATAAATAAGGTTAGAGCATGTGTATCAATGAAATTTTCAGCACTTGCTAGTGCTTGAAAAAAATTCACAAGTGCGGTGTCCGATTCCCGTTACACATTGACCAATACTCCTGATATCCGTTACTCACGATTGTGACTGTTACGCCGACCGATACCGCGATTTAAAACCGTGGTCTAGCCTTTATTCTTTGGATGGTTTATACTTGAGTACCTTTCTAAAGAACAAAAACCTTTGCACCTAATTTAGGTTGGTTTTCATTTATTCTTTTCAAAGGAAGGACAAAGAAGGGATGATATGTACTTATAAAAAAAGATAGTCTCCCATTATCAAACAAGGTGTCATTTATAGGATTGCGTGCAATTTTAACCACATATAGATTCAACTTTGCCAAAAAATAATAATTCATAGAAGCTTGGTTAGGCCAGTGTTTTAAAAGGCGCACTAAGTGTTGAGTGGAGTCGAGGCGCAGCCGCAGCCGAAACATCTCAAACACCTTGAGGCAAGGCGCAGCTCATGAAGCACAGTTGAGGTTCGCAAGCCACATGATGTGAGACCATGAGAGCCTCATATTTTTTTCACACCACTGTGCTTAGACTCCATGACAACTGCTGATTGATAAGGGCTGCAACATTGGACAAGCCGCTAGATAAAACCCTTCGAAGTAAAATGCCTCAAATGATAAATAGGAGTGCATGATTACATATTTGATTGCCATTATATATATTATTACGCTTCCAAAAACGTTAATTCGTTGGGCACAAATTGTAATTTGAACATTTTGAGATCTAATGCCTTATGATATATGGAATTCTAGATGCCTTCACTCATCTTAGAAATAAATTTCTATCCATAGAATTCTACTATTTGTTCTACCACTTGTGGATGGCTCTGACGAGGAGTATTTCTCTGGACAGATACGCTTATTGAAAGATACCAATGTCTATTTTCACGGATGGTAAGCACATTGAGAAAGCAAAAAAAAGAAAGGCACCAAAAGAAACAGACCTCACGATATCGAGATCAAATCATGTGATGATCTCTCATGTTTCCATCATATGACGCAAAATAAGACCACAATGATCTCATTAGACCATGCAAGTCGTTCATTTTGTAGGCCATTTTAATGTGTTAATCATCCATTCTAAACTAAAAACCAGGTGGTAGGATATCCACAAACGCCTAGTCAAATCATATTCGTCCGAAAAGAAACGCAACATTAGAATCGGTCCATGTCTCTAATCGTACATTTCTCGAGACAAATATGCTTATTGAAACGAATACCGATGTCTTTTTTCATGGATGATAGGCACGGATTTTACATGTTAAAGCAATCAATTCAAAATCAGTTGGCAATGAGTGGAGAGGCCACCCAGACTCATACTAGTTTCGGTTCATATATTAACCAAAATGGGAAAAGCTCTAACAAGACACAACAAAGGCACCAAAGAAACAGACCTCAGGATATCGAACCGATCGCGTCCGAAGTTGAGGCAGGCGGTCTGCACAGTGTTCCAATCCCTAGTGAAATCAAACCCTAATGAATCCTCAGCAACCTCCTCCATCTTAAACCCTAAATCCTCCACCATCTTGTCCTCATCCTTCCTTCTATGATCAAAGTAGTTCTGCTGCACCAACCTCTCCATCAATTCAATCCACTCCGGCCACGGGTGAACCACCTCCACCTTCCTATCAGCCAACCCCACCACTTCTCTCTCCTTCACCTCTCTCACCTCCAACTCACCCGATTCATTCGTCTCGCTCGGGGTAAACCCTTGGCCGTAGTTTTTTTCATCTGTTTTGGTCTTTTTGGACTCGCGCCAGGCGCGGATACGCTGGAGGGCGTCGTCCTTTTCGGAGCGGTCGCGCTCGATTGAGTCGATTTGGTCGAAGACAAAGCTCATGCGGGCTGAGAGAGAAGTAGGTTTGGGGGGGTCTGAGGAGTTTGACGATGTGGTGGTGGTTTGTGAGGAGGAGATGGAAGAGAAGCGGTGGTTGGGTGTGAGGTGGGGATGAGAGAGGAAGATGGGGCGGGTGGAGAGGCGGTGGAGAAGTAGGAGAGAGAGCAGGGTGGTCCGGGCCATGAGAGAGAGGGGGGGGGATTATGACTCCATGGAAGAGTGAGGGGTTTGGGAAGGAGAAGCTTAAACCCTGAACAGTAAAATGAGAGAGAGAGAGAGAGAGAGAGAGAGAGCGGGGAGGGGGGGGGGGGGGAATTCATTCAATGCCCCCGGCACCCCTACGTGAGGCCCCAACTCATTCTCCACTATATATTTGTGTGATCTCCATCGCAAAGTATGTGAGGTTTACACAAATGGTAGAGAAGTGTTTGAGATACCGCCACGTATGTATGGAGGAGTCGAAAATGGTTAGCTAAATTTCACTTTTATTCCCTCAATTATTCAATTTTTGTCTAATTCGTCTTTACTCAATTAATTGAAATTGAACATTTTGAGGCCCTGTTTTGCTTTTTAAATACTTATTTTCGATTTAACAAGATAAGTTATTCTCTCACAATAAATTGTCTTTAATTCAATAACATATGTATTTATTTAAAAAAAAATGAGATCAAATTATTTATATCACCGGTGTAAACAAAAGTTTCCTTCAAATCAATTAGATTATGCCACACCATCAAAACAGTGGTTCCAGGCATAATCTAATTGATTTTGAGGAAACTTTTATTTTACACCAGCGGTATATATAATTTAATCTCTTAAAAAATAAATACTTATTTCCCTTAGCGAAACGGGGACTGAGTCGTTAAACTATTCAAAGTTGATATCCACTTAGTTTAATTTTCGATTTCGCGTCTATTTGCTGGACCACAGCCGCTATTTTCTCAAATATATCAAAGAAATTGTTGTTTTGAATTAGAAACTACTATTGATAGTAAATTCCTATTTATTCTAGTGATAATATTTGGTTTTTTAAGTTAAGGAACAATGCTCTTCACCATAATATAGAAAGGAACAAAAGTACATTTTGTTTGATATTCTATACACAATTTATATGCACCTCACAATTGGTGGCAAAATTTTCTCATTAAACACCAGATTGAATAACGATAATGAGCATCAATGTCATTCCTAGTAGCGAACCGTTCACCGTCGTTCAGTAAATATGCGGAGAATCCAAAGTTAGACTAAATGAATACTATGAAGTTGGAATGTTTAAGGACTCAATAGGTTTGATCAATGGATTAAGGACAAAATATAAAATAATTAATGGCTAAGGGAACTAAACTGTAATTTTACCAAATTGGTTTGGGTCACTTGTGGTATGGGCCTCAGTAGTTACATAACTTACATTTCAACCCCCCAAAAAAAGTGAAAATGACGGCCAATGACGTGTTTTGATAATTAATACCCGCCAAGATATGTTGAAAATATTTGTTAATGCTGAAAATGTTTTTGGCGGGTATTAATTATCAAAACACGTCCTTGGCCGTCATTTCCCAAAAAAAAATTACATTCGGTGAAATGATGCCTTGGACGCCTGGGCCTCATATTCTTACAGAGAATTAGCTAAATTTACTATTTTTTTTTTTTTGGTAAGTCCTAAATTTACTAGTTAAAATCTCTAAATGCTTATTTTAGGGCATCGCTATCAGACCCAACAAAATTTAGACCATTAAAAGTTTAAAAGTCACTTTTTTATATTTAGTTGGTCACTATTTTAGCCTGTGAACCATGGCTCGTCACTTTTGACAAGTTAATGTAGCATACTCCTATATTAGCCGACATAATCAACAATTACAACAAGTTAACACTATGATGCAAAAGTTGGGTAGTTCCCTAGAGATCTATTAACCGTGGTAGCCTTTCAAAGCTTCGAGCATTTTTTTCCGTATAATTTGTTGTTGTTGAGAGACGTAGAAATGTTATGTGAAAGGAAAACATAGCTTTACATTAATGGAGAGACTTGCAAAATATGAAAACAAGTGGGAGGCATAATATACAAAGCCAGTGGTGGATATATATATAGAGAGAGAGTAAGCTTCTAATGCGGACCTCCGCATCCAAGCAAAGTGTGGACCACCCTATTTCTCCTCTTTTCCGATTGAATTTTGATGATCCGAGCCGTTCAATGTGTTCAAAACGTGATTTTAAGGGTACCCGCGAGAAATCGGATGCCGTTGATTCCCGCGGGGGGCCCCTCAGTTTTTTTTATAGAATTTTTGGACGGCTCGGATCGGCCGTCCAGTGACCGGAGACGGTCCGGCGCGGCCGGTCGATACGAATTCCCTACACTCTAGTCGGTACCTATATCATTTTCGAAAATATTTTTATGGAGAGGTTCTAGCCAGTAGAATCCGGAGTATTTCGAAAGAGTCCAAAAGTCTCTAATGCAATCCATAATGCTCTAGCAGCATCCGGAGACTTTCCAAGAGTCGATGATGATTCTCGCTTCCAACTTGAAAGTCCATGCATTGATTCCAACAGTTGTTTTATTTTGTATAGAGGTACATGCGTTTGTTTTTCTTATTTTCTAACTAAATTCATTCGGGCCTAGTCTAATTCGAACTACTTGCTCAAAAGCACCTCCCGCATTTGTATTATTTTCATTCTATCAAGTGTTGGTAAACTGCAAAAATAGTAAAATTATGTTCGATAGATTCCTGATTTGCGCCTTTTTTCAAATGATTTGAGAGCAATGTAGTAGAAGGTAATTTGTGTAGTCCAACAACCTAGGAGTGGAACTGTAAACTGAACCGTGTTTCGCGGATTGATTTAGTTCACTTTTAGTTCGGACATAGTCTTCCATTTCTTGGAACCGTGAGTAACTTCGGTCGTTGGCTTCCTACGGAACAGGATCATTTCAAACAGTGTGCACCCTAGGTCTAAGAAAGTGGTTAGTTGAGGTTTTCCAAATTGGAAAATGGGAAACCCACTCCAAGGACTCAATTGCTGCACGCGGAAAAACAATTTTACCCTTTGACAAAAGATTTTTTGATTTTTTTTTTCTCTAACCGCCCTTTGAAGAAAGATTTGCATATCCATTCCTGAACTACCATATACTTCGAAATTTAGTTATCAAAATTGTACTTTGATTTCATATCTCAGATGTTTTGGGTGAGCTTTTAAAGTGCAGTCGAATAAATTTTTTTTGGTAACTTTAAATGTTTTATTACTTTTTGTATTTTTCTAAACAAAAAAGTAATCTAATTTAAAATGCAATATTTACATTACAAGGTTTTTTGGTCACTTAATTGAGTTACAAACTTTATAAACTATGCCATCCTAATGACTTTGTCTTCCTGACCTATAGAAGTCATCCCCGTAAGTGATAAAAGCCGGTTCCACCACTGCATCTACGATTTCACATTGGAAAGTCTATTAACACAACAATATATCCAATAACTATGTGGCACCGTATCATTGGACAATGTAAAATAACATCTCGTCCATGGCCAATGATACAGTGTCACCTAAGCATATTGTGCAATCTGTTGGCAATCCGGACGCTTCATTTGAAATTCCCAACTTGTTGGCAGCAGGGCTCGAACAATTGACAAACAAGCAGAGGCAGCAAAAGAAACTTGCAAAAATGTTATAATCATCGAGTAAATCTGCAAATAATGGTATTCTATACGTCCACTTGGTATTTTCGTTGCAACAAATACAAAATGACAGATGAAAATCTGAACAGAAAAGTTTAATTACACAGCTGAAATTACAGACATGTATTGGTGTACAGGGCAGCATGTTTCCTTTAGCCGAGAGAGAAACTGAACATCTTATTACCGTATCTCAAAAGAACAGGGTTAAGACTTACCAATGAAATTACTTTAAGAACAAGGAAAAAAAATGGATCAATGGGTCCCAAAAATAGCACTTATCATGTATTTTGGGGTTCTATATTTTCAGTCATCGTCGGATTTTTGGCTTGGAGGGGCTCCGGCAAGCCAACCCCACACGCCGCCTGAGCTCTGCCTCTGTTTTGCATTTAAGGCAGCAGCTTGTTCGGAAGCAGCTTTCTGTCGTTGGAGAAGTTCAAGTTCTTTTTGTAATGTCTCCATTGTTTGCAGCTTTTGTCGTAGCTCTGCTACATCAACCTGGAAATTGAAAGCAATTAGGGTTGTTATCTATTTGTTTTGCACTGCTACCAACTTTTTCATTTTTGACATGGCATTTGGAAGTTTGTTTCATGTAGATTCTGCTACAGCTTCTGAGCTAAAAATAATAAGCAGAAGATGAAAAAGAAACTACTTATACCCTTCTGACTTTCAGACCATCAAGCTTTGAAAACAAGCAAAAGTTTTAAAAAAAAACTGTAGGAAAAAAAAAGGGAGGTTTTTGCAATCTCCTGACATATTGGCGGTTGCTTTTTGGAGTTGTATCAAAATATGTGTGGGAACAAATATCGCTAGCAATCGCATTTTACAACGAAACTCGCCAAATTTACAAAAATGTTTGGCTTTACCAGATCAATAGAACAATAGAATTTTGAAGTTTGAAGTTGAATCATCATTTGTCCAAAGAAGGGAAGAAAAAGTAAAAGAGGCATGGAAATGTAGAAGTATCTTCAAATACTTCAACTTATCATTTACTACTAGGTTGCAGAGAGAAGGAAAACAAACTGTAAAGTCAAAAAAGAATAATAATAATTTGAAACATGAATGCATACATCGTGGATTTTATACTCGCTTCACAGCGATCAAATTTGGTTCTCTATTTGCGGGTCTGGGAGATGCTGATCATTTGCGAAATTGTTTTTATGATTCTCTTTCACAGCAAAGAATTTTCTAGTTGTACTAGTCAAGCAATACTGCATCATTTGAAAATCAACACAAGCTTAATATTGTAAGCATGTACCTCGAGTTTGAAACATCTAGACTGCTCAGTAGCAAGCTGACCACGAACAGATTGGAGCTCCTGAAACAGAAATTTTGACATTTGTAGTAGGGAATCTAGGGGCATAACAAAGAGACCACCATTCGATACATTCGAGATGTCCAATATTCAGTAGAATCAAAGTAATTTGCACTGGTATATTTACCAAATCGGAAAGTCAATTTCTCGTCGAAAATTTTGTCATGATTTTCTCATGGAAAAGCAGTAAATATCATTTGCCAGTGTTTCTGGCCAAAGAAAAATTATCAAGAGCTCATCGAAATTTCTCTCATATGGTCAATTGTCCATCAATTTAGTGCAGCTTTTCATTCAATTTCTTCTAAGACAACAATCATCTTATAGCAATCACATCCCGAAAGAACTTATTGATTACTCACCCATAAGAGCTTACCTTATACAGATCTGTGTTTCGTGTCTCAGCTTCAGTTAACTCTTGCTTTAGCTGGAGCGACACCATCTTCTCCTTGTTGAGTGATGATTCTAATTCCTCCTTCTCTGACTTGAGTGCTGATAAAAGACTTTCTTCATTGGTTATCTGCATGATACAAAATAGATATCACCAGAAAGGAGCAGAAAGATAAGATCTACAAGATTCGGAGGTTAATACATCAGAAGATTCAGGACACTGTAGAATGTAAAAACAGCAGCAAGCCTAAATTATCGTCACAAACATAAAACAGAAAATTCATACCTAAGAACACTGGCATTCTTACCAAACTTATATGGTAAGAGCAAATTGAATTTTATAAGAGCAAATTGAATTTTATTCATAAAATACAGCTTACATTGGCATTCGAACTTGGATAAACAATAGATAGTCTAGAATAATTGGAAATGGTTTAAATACTAACAACTTCATGTAGAATTATAAGCGGTAGGGAAAGGGGAGGGCATAAATGTGGATTTCAACTTTTTAGGCACAACTTATAATCTGTCCGGTATTGTGCCTAAGAAAGATCGTACAAATGTTTCCAAGCAAACAAAAAAGCACTGTTCTCCAAAACATCTAATATTAGAATACTACTCAGTAATGGCATATCATAGACTCTTGCTTATGAAAACATCACAGATAAAAATGAATTAATTTCCTTTAACAAAGACAAATATGGAGTTAAGAGTTCATGTCCAACTGGACGCGTTGCATCACAACCATGGGAGTGGAACCCAATGAGAAGTTTGATAACATATCAAAACAATCAATACCTTGGGCTCTGAATCAACATTGTCCATGACGATCTCCCTTATTTTCCCTTCTTGGCCCTCCGACTCCATGTCTGTGGTGGCATTTGTTGCATTTTGAACAGCCAATACACTGTCAGGTACAGTCTCCAGCATCTTTGATTGCAAGGTTGATTTATGACTCGGTTTAAGGACATGAACCTGACAGCAGTAAATATAACCAAATTGAGAAGAGGAACAAAGCATGATAAGCTAAGCTAAAGCAGCAAAAGGTTACTCTTGACCTCGTTGTTGTAACGCCCGTTGTAACCTCCAAAAGATATAAGGATATCTTCACCATTGTACGAGCTCAAGACCAAACTCAAGCCCTGTAGGAACAATTTTAATGAGTTTCTTTTTAATATTTCTTATCCAAGATATGAGGGCAATGTAGGATAATATGAAAGAGAACACTCTAGCTTTGATAATTTTCTGCAACCAATCCTCTGCTCCTAGTCATGTGCAACGCCTGGCTACAATCCATCAATTATTGTACAAGACAAGGGAACCATGAAACCTTGCTAGAGTTTATGGTGTATCCAGGTCATCTAATATCTAGCTTGATGGTGATTTAATTATTAACCCCATGTATTATACAATTTTATCATGAGTAAAACTTTGGACGACAGTTCTTCATGGCTGCTTGATTCCCCACTACTGATATGTCCAGAAATTTGAAGAATGGAGCACCAACGTTCATGCAGTACAACATCAAAATGTACAAGACAATAAATTTCTTTCCCTTCGCCAGTGTTCCATAGCTCAGTAATGTAAATTACTTTGTCATGCAAGTTCATCAGTTTCGATCTCTTAGTTCATTAAGAAAATCTAAGTAGTTGTATTGATATACAGTACAAGTTATATGATGATTACTGACGAGTAATGCACATCAATCGGAAACAGAACAGAAACAACTGCATCTCTGACTATCCAGAGATGAAACTTTCAGAGAAAAACAACTCTTAATTAACATATCCTCAATAGAATTGTGATTACAGGTCAATGTTTTCTAATGGACCAGATAGTACGAACTGGTTGAAACCCTGAAAAGATATGTCCAATAGACCTAGACCGAACCATGCACCCGTGTAAAGGGGATTTGTTTATAGCTCCGAAATATGCACATGTAAAAGTTAAAGGGTAGATTACGACAAAGTGCAAACAAGCAACTCACTAAATGTGGACATGCATGTCTCAGAGCTCCAAGATCTTATGGGCTTGGTAAGTTTAGTCTACCGTGGTATTCATGACACCTTCGAGTATGATCCATTGAGAAGTTGGCAAATGCTTAAGAAGCTAATCAGAGAACAACGGATCCGTTTCTTGTGCATGACTGAAACTCACTGGTGCACATTTAGACCGTTCGGAAAGCGTAAGTTAACATGTCGTCGTCGTAAAGTTGTTATCAGGTTTAAGGATAAACTCAGCTTTGGCATCCTTACCAACACTTAAAATATTCGAAGACCTATTAACCAAATTGTCATTCCCATACACCTTACAAGTTTTTAGTTTCCACATTACAGATAGCTCATTTAAAAGAGACCCTCAAATCAAAATACCTCACTAGCAAGAGGAACGCGTCCTGGAATAGTAGTTACAACAGACCAAACGAGCGTAGACATGTTGAGGACGACGGTTTCTGAGGCTCCTGCAAGAAGTTTGAAAAAAGAAGAAGATGATCACTTGTTGTTTAGAGAGGGGAAAAGTGTTTAGGGTTTGTCAATTAGCCCTAACACATACATTATAGTTATATAACAGAGAATGAGCAAGTACAATGACAACTATACGTCTATACCCTCCTTGCCCATGGCTTTGGTACCATGTTGTTTAGAGAAGAGAAATGTGTTTATGTTGATTAACCCCAACACATACATTATATTTATCAAAGAGAGTGAGTGAGTACAAAGACAACTATACTCTCCTTACTAACACCTCTAACATAAGTCATAGTATTAATAGAGCATTTCCCCAAACAACCCACATCATTTTTCTTCTTTCACCAAGCCAATAATTTTGAAAGATGACCACGAATATCAAGCAAAATATTTTCGTGTACCATTAGAAATAGGTTAAGAATTCATGCAATGACAATCTTGCATAACCAAATTCAAAGCTCTACAAAGCACAAGTTCAGAGAGATGTCTTTTTCACCATCATGAAAGAAGAATATTGTTGCATGCATGCATCTGAACTCTCCAAGTAAATATTTTTTGTTCATCCCACCTCATCTGGCTTCTCAATCCAAATGGGTATTCAAGTGAATGAAATCAGGCATTCCTTTATTCTATTACAAACCAATGTCACTCCAGACAAGACAAGCTTGCGACATGATAGAGCAGAAAATCATGAAGTTTTTCTAGATCCCGCGGGCAAAGGCCTCTAATAGCAGTGCAATAGGAATATCCAGGGTGAACCCAATTAGAAGATTATACAATAAAAAGAAAGCATCACCTCACCTAGAAGATACTTCACATTTGTAATAAGAAAATATCAACTAGAAAACATTGATGAATTGATCGCAAAAGAAGTGATGATTGCAGCATTCCACTTTCAGCTTCCAGAATGAACCTTCCAATGTTATCTGATGCCAGCTCAACCCAGCATGCAGAATTAACATCAACCAGGGGGAATAACAATTAGTACCAAAAGTTTGGGCATGACCCAAGGAACGCTTGACCCTAATAGCTCCTAGAACACTCTGATGATCTTTCAAAGACTAAAATAGGTCTCAATATAAACATTCAGAAGTTTCTCACTTATTCGTATTCATAAAAAGAGTTCAACAACCATCAGCAATTACAAAAAGGAAGATCAGAACCAGATATAAATGTCGTGCAACCAAAGGGCAACAATAATGAGGTTCAGATCTCCATAATCAACGGCAGTGGAACGTGCCCCTCAACAAGTTTCAATTTCTAACTTAACTTACCCACATCCAATTCTGTTCTTCCGCTTTCTTGTTCACTAGGCACGACCAGATACACAAACACGAGATTTTTATAAAAACTAGGACATGGGCCCTTTGGACATAAAACAGATAATATAATACGAACATAAAATCAATAACTGTTCAAGGACTAAGCATCCATATTTCCATGGCAATTTGACTCCGGCCAAAGTTTCAGTACAATGGATTATGACCTCCTGATGTGTCTGAAATGTGTCCTAACCTATGTGATTAGAAAGTTTTAACAAAAACATGGAGCACGTATTCAAGCTGAGTCCAACACGTGTCCGGAGCGTGTAATGTCATATCCAGTCGGACTAAATGCATACTTGTGGCTGGTGGACGTGTCTGTACTCCTCAGCACGTCACTACCAGCATGTGCCAACACACTACTGAGATAGAAAGATTCCACACACCAATGTCTCACCGGAATACCAAGTTCTCAAATACATACCAGTTGTATTGTCACCACCACCAACAATAAACCAGTTCTCCCCAACTGTGACACCTGCATGGCCAGCCCGAGGACTTGGTATCTCACCCTGTTGTTTTGGTCTTGACCATTCCATCTTCAAAATCAAAATACAACATCGATATAAGTAACAGCCAAAGTATTACCATAAGAAACGACAAAGGAAAGTTATCCCACCGCTTGTAAATCAAGGACATGCAGATCATTGAAGCAAGTAGCATGTGAACCCCCACCAAAAATAAGAAGGTAACGTTCTGCATGTACTGCAGCAGAATGATCGGACCTTGGGGAAGGCGGCACCCCCCTACAAACAGTGAAAGACAATATTGCTGTAAAGACCACGAACAAAACCCACAACTATAGATTGAAAAAGTAATCAGAAGTTAAAAAATATAATTACGAGCAAAACTTCATACATTTTTTTTTTCACGTTTCAACTACATCTTTTTTCAACGATCAAAACAAAACATCTTTTTCCATATTGCTGTGCTGCAACAACATCGTGGCAAAATCACATTTGCAGGCTGCAGCACATGGAGGTTGAATGCAACGGCCAGAATCACCAGATTAACAACAATTGTGCGACGGCAGTAACTTTTTTACGTCTACAAAGAAAGGAAAACAGAAAACTACTGAAACGTCTCTTTTTTGAACTAGTGATACTTATATGAGCGGAAAAACATAACCCCAAAACCAAAAAGACTCTTCCATCACCCTATGTCAATATGGTAGCAAATGGTCATTACATGACCACCTCCGCCTTACATACCTCATTGTTCCCGTACGACACCAAACAACCAAGAATGTGAAATGGACACAAAAATTGCTTCGGAAATTTTAGAAAAAGCAACTTACACCGCATCTATTTCATCCCATGTCAAGGTTTCCAAGTCGAGAAGGTGCAGGTCATTCAGAAGGGATCTCTTTGCGTCTTGTCCACCAAATATGATTAAACTTGAGCTAACAACGGTCACAGATTGGCCTCCGCGTGAAACCTGACAAGCATTCATAGACATTAAAATCCATTAAGCAAGAGACAACATCATAAACACATTCCTTCTTAAAAAGAATAATAAAAAAGCAGGAAACTCAACCTATTTACGAATTTATGCCCTCAAATTATAAACCAAATAAAGCATAAGCCATTTCTGAAAAATTTCAACAACCTGCTATCTTTTTCATAAGTGTAAAATAGAAATTGTCATATCTTATTTCTGGGACAATATGACAGACTTATAGACTCATAGGATTACAAAGAAACCAGAAGCTCTTACTTCTAGTGGAAAAGAGAGATAAGCTTCTGACCATTTTACCATAAGCAAATTTATAGTATCTGATTCTACTTTAACCATCTCATTTCAACTGGAAATTGCTTTCAAGGGAGAACTCAATAGTCATCGGGAAGAAACAGATGTCCTTGTTAAGATGTAAATGAACAAATACCGGTGGCTTCCCGTAAGTCTTCAAGGTTGACCAAGTACCAGTTTGAAGATCGAAGACCTTTACTGTCACAAGAAAAAACAAGAATAGTATGTCAGATAAATTTTGTTGATAAGTTAGAAGCTCATATCATAGCATCAGAAAGCATCCACTAGGAAACACAAAGCAGATACCACATAAATAAAGTTTCACTTGCCAATCAATTATTGCAATTCTTTGGAATGGTTCTTAACATGCGTTTCTGACAAATTTCATCACTTATACTCCTATTACCCTTTCCACATTTAAGCCAATACCTTGATATCCAGGTCCAACAGTAATAACTAAACTGAGTTCAGGATCAAGCAGATCAAAAGGAGACACCAGATTCACCACCTCGTGAGTAGACTTGCAAGCGTTGGATTCTTGATGAAAATACTCAAGAACTTTTAACGTGATTTTTATATCGTATTAGATATTACACGAGATTGAAAGTTTTCAAAAATGATGTCTCATACAATGGAATTAGTTTCAACATCAGTTTATTGGTTTTTACCACTGCCAAGAGTGTCCATATGCAAAAGCTATCTTTACACATTTTCGCTGTTTTCTGCTGGGTGAATATGACCGATAGGTAATATTCAATGTTTCACTAATTTTTCCCAGCTAGTGACACTGTAAACCTTTTGTGCCCTATTCAACAACGAGAAAATAATCTCTAATCAAAACACAGTACATAGTATCTGATTCTTGCCTTGGATAGCTTCGGACTGATCTTTCGTATGTCCAGCTACTGAAAGAAGCTTATCTGTGCCCCACGGTATCTACGGACACCGAAATAATAAGATACAATAGCACACGTGCAATAGTCATTGCAGCCAACATCTAAAAAGTAAGAAACTAGTTCCACGCTCACCAGGGAATGGCCAGCACAGGGAGGCACTGTTAAGGGAGAAGGTGATTCTAGAGACTCCGCTCCAGATTTAACTTCTACCCTGGACCAAGTAAAACTTCTCAAATCTAGAACCTGCAATTTCCCAGATTAAAGAAAATTCATATCTGCAGCTACAAAGAAACAAAACCTAAGATGTAAGAACTTCATTATTTTCTGTACAAGCCTTGCTGTGCACTAGCCCAGCTAATGAAAGTGGAAAACATAGAAGGGAGGAGGGAAAGAACGCAAACACAAAAGGAGAAGCACAAAAAAGAAATAAATCAAGAGGATCACTAAAGCACTGAGTACAGTATCAAGATTTTCCAGGCCATACTTGGAGAAAATTGCAACCATACAAATGTAAAAGAGAGAAGCAAGTAGCCAAACAGTTCCATATGGCCATAGGAATAAAAAGCATTCAACCAGATGATTTGTCCACGGACCATATGCCCACCCGAAAATAGTTCCCATACCTGAAGATCATTAAGGTAACGTCCATTGTGATTTCCGCCAAATACATACATCTTGTCATCAATAACTGCAGCTCCATGCTGTCAATTCACAAACTCATGTTTACAGAAAGCAAGAAGAAGGGGGAGTGCAGATGGGATGCGAGTCTTAGGACCAACAGATCATTTAGAATTGGAAGCAAGGCAATACCTCGTATCGTGCTTTTGGGCGTGGACCATTCACTGGAGGTCCAACCCATTGATCATAGAGACTAATAGAACCAAGACAATCCAATGCAACACCTTTATCTTGACTTTGCAACATGCTTCCGTTTTCAATGGGAATAGTCTTTGTCTCAGGAATAGTCTTTGTCTCAGGATGAGCGTTTCCATTCTGCATAACTGGCTCAACTTTTGGATTGTGCTATACAATTTAAACCCAAAAAGAAACAAAGGTAAGGAAAAAGTGGTGCAGAAACTGATGGAATAATCCCATAAAAATCACAGAAAAAATTTGGCGATAAAGGCAATAACTGAATTTCTTGGGCCTCATCACAAACATTATTTGTTCAGTTTATCCCCTATTACTTCCTAGAGAAATTAAGATTCTAGAACTTATTAAGGACTTCGATCTCCATCTGGAGTTTCCAGCCAACATGGGCAGCCAAAAAGGAAGTACACAGAAAGCCATGCAAAATAAATTGTACACATGCTATCCATAAATTCGAAAAGACCCCCAAGGACTGATTATTATTCTTCCTACGCTATGGATGGATTTATGTGTCGTGCAATGCTAATAAACTGTTTAATAGGTCAAAACAAAAACTCAAAAGTGAAGAATTTACCATATCTTTCTTTCAAGACTTCCAGCGATAACGCATATAAATCACCATATGCCTTCAAAGTATTACATTCTAGACCAGAATATTCCTACTTCAAGAACAATTTTGCTTCTCTCCATAAAATTCCAATGCAGAAGATACACACCAACTATCAAATTAGGCATCAGAAAACATGTGTTTGCACTTGCGGAATATGAAATGGTGTCTCTACATATGCAAAGCGCCAAAGCCTATATAAGGTGAAACCCTCGCCTCCCAAACATAATTAATCCAAATTTTGATTTACTCAACACTTTGGATTTAAAAGGACAATAATAGTAAATTGATATGACTACACCACCAAGAACAACATACAACATCTGAACTCTGAAGTGCTGTGGATGACACCTGAAAATTTAAGTATTGAATGCTAAATTCTTTAAGCTGAAAAACTGTTTGATAGCATGGGAGAGATGAACTAAGACAACAAGACTAATACAAGTTACAATAGGGAACTTATCGAAATTAGTTTATGTTGTGGTGGTCATGTGGCAGTTGTGTATGGTCCATTCTGCCATAGCAAAAATCGAATCATCTGTCGCGTCAATGAAAGTGAATTCATCCTATCAAATCGTAAATCATAAGATTCACTTCATTGGTTAAAATATCTCGTCCTAAAAACTTATGAGTTGGAGATATACATACTTTGTACAATACAACAACATCAATGCAAATGAACTGTATATTTGTATGTACCATATATGTACTCAATGATAATTCAATAAAAATTAGGATTTCTTGGTTTCTCTAGATAGAAAGGTGAAAATGACATCTTTTTATGCATTAAGCAAACAGAAACACAAACAAAACTGAATCGGAGAATCAAATCGAACCGCAAGTTTCCCCTATTTCCAATTCAACAAGAAGATCCGAATTTGTTGAAACTGGAATTGAATAGAAATATAGAATCAAATCGTGAATCACATGATTCTAACAGCTATGGTGGTGGCAGTGCTGATTGCATTTGTGGTACGGTAGAGGTTGTCAAGGTTGGTGAAGGGATGATGGTGGTGGTAATGTTCCCGAGGTAATGGTGGAGGAGGAGCAATAGCGATGGTGGCAACACCGGAGGTAGGGTCATAGAAGTGCACATCGATGCTTGGATATAAAATAGTTACAATTTACCTAGTTAGTCAGCATTAGTACGAAATTCCCCCAGTTAGGTTAATATTTCTTAGCTTTCAGCCTACTTTTAACAGGCACTTCACTTAATTGTAGTTGACCATATCTTTTGCTACTATAGTACTATCTTTTGAATTGTTGTTTAAAAATGAACTTACTTTAATTTCATTTCGCACATTCGCACTCATATCAGGACAGAGTTCATAAAATATCGAGTGATTTCTGAGACACTCACATTTACTTCCACATCTAAAACAGGCTCTGCAACAAAATTCGATACCCTTGAATACCACCCTGGATCTTCTTCCTGTTTAGAAAAATGTAACATATATCAATAACTAGCTTCCAATAAATTTTACAAACATAACATTAACTGGAAAGATCAGTTTGCTCAAACCTCCAGTATCTTTACAAAGAGACGCATTGCTTCTGTGGAAGCCATGGTTCCAAGTCCCTGCCAGCTGCATAAAGAGTAATACCTTGTAAAACATCAAACTCAACTCTCAAAAGAGTAGGCATCAGATGCACAATAATTCAGACCTTGTATCAAATAGCAGTCAATTTTTAAGCAATTTTTGATGCATGAGGAGGGAAACACTCAAGGACGACGATCCCATAGGAGATTTGATTTTCACTCATTCTCTTCACTTGATTTAAGAATAGTCTGCCCCATCAAAGATGCAAACACTACTCCGTCAAACAAGGATCGAAGTGTCTAGAGCATATTGTCTATCTAACACACCCCCCCACCCATAAAAAAAAAAAAAAAAAAGGAAAAGAAGAAGAAGCATGTCCCAGTTATCTAGAATTATTAAAAACCATAACCGAAATGCAAATGTTACAACGAATCTATAGTATAAGACAAAATTTGATGAAGTTAGACAAATTTAGCAAACAGGTTAGATGAGACAATAGGGATACTATGAGAGTAGAAAACATGATGGCATAATCATGCACAACAAGAATAAATCTTGAAGCAAGGACAAAGAGTGAGGATACACAAAGTGAAATGCTAGAGTAAGGGGTAGCATATGCTACCACCAAAGCAGGTACCAACCGGATGCTTCGACAGGTTGGAGATTTTTGAGAAAATATTTTAATATGTTTAAGGCTCTAATTATATGTAACAAATTATGTACGCCTTTATTAACATTCGTCGTTACGTAATTCACCAAAGTGCTCCGACAGGAAAGATAGAAGATTAAGCTTTGATTAGAACCTACTAGTTGGGTGGAAACTCCCTTGGAATGTCCTCTGACTGTCCATAGAGTGTTCCACAAGAGTATCCTAACTTGTCCCAAGCGTATTCTAGAGGGTCCCCAAAGGTTTGGGATGATTATTAGATCCATTGGATTGGGTTGGGCAGAACTTTTAAGCTCGTTTAATAAATGGGATAGACTTGGGAATATTTCTTCAAACCCAATTCCACCTGGGCCTGCAAAAGTTATAGTATATGAATTTTATATTTGACAAAAGCAATTCAGAACTTAAGAAACAAAAGATTCTAGCTATTGATCTAGTCTCTAGGATTTTGTTAATGCCAAGTAAAAGCGGCAGTCTATGTGGTTGAGATTTCGGAAACTATATTTTGAGTCTTCTACAATAGCTAGGCTTTTAGCTAGCCATAAAAGAGGTTCTAGTACTAGTATCGAACTCAAAGTTCATCCATGGTAAGATAATTCAATCATAGAACTCAGTAATACAAACCTTGTCCATTTGCCTTGTTCGATAGGACTCCAACCTCTAGGTTTCGGTATCGTACAGGGGCCTAAAGTTGCCTGTAATCAATCAAAAGCCATTTATAAACAAAAGAATCATCTTTTTAACATAAAAGATGCAAAATACCAAGGTATATTGCATTTCAAGTATGATAGCATTTTTTTTTGTGAGCTATCAAGGAATATCAAACCCACATTACCACACAACAGAGGCAAAATCTTTTAGGAATTTCTCAATATTTGGAAACTAAATGAAAACACCGTCGAAAAAAGACCAAGACGACAAAAACCTAGTCTACTTAGAACATGAGTACCGAACCACTCTACAAGACAAACCCTGGCTGACTTCATAAGGTAGTTGAATCGAAGGACTGGGAAACAAATCTTGCCTTTCGATGTTCTGTGTCAAGCTTTTCGAATGTGATAGTTCCATCCTCAAATAATTCACCACCAAAATGGTGTTGCGTGTCAATGTACAACAGCTAAACCTAATCAAACATACATTTCACACTCTTCACATGCAAAAGATAACAAGCATTCCATATTAATCTCAAATCTTCCAACACCCGATCTTATATCATACACAAATATGACTACAAACTAACTCACACCACAATTTCAATCCCAACCCCATAATTTATTATTTATGACAACTCGACCTTGTTTGGTTACCCAAAACATAAAAAGGACCCAAAATCACAAAATAGAAACCAATACCTAGCACCCTTCAAACGTTCAAACAAAAAATACTGAAACAGTTCAAACGTTTCCAAATCACCATTCAACAAGAATCAAAACTCGAATAACTAGCCTTTCTTAATTTTTTTCTCAATCCCAAAACCTTAGATCCAATACAAATGAAGCGAAAACCCAAATATAAAAAATGCACAGTATGCAAAACAGCTCCTTGGTTGGACGTCATGCATGACGATGGCTGAATGCCATGCTGGTGGATGGCAAGTGGCCGTAACATGATTAGAGCCGTGGCTGATCCAGGTGATTATGGCTTCTCTTGCAGTACACGTCACCCTCCAGGGCGCATGGCCCGACCCGACGTCCTGCTCTGGGCCGCATAGGCCTTCCCCAGGTTTGGCCTATGAGGACAGACGGGACCCGCCATCCTTGGCCCACTACACACATCAATCTTCAAATTCCTCCAACACCGAATCCTAAACGACACACGACTAGGACTACTACAAACTAACTCGCAGACCACAATATCAATCCCAACCCGCAAATCGCATCATTGCGACTACTAGTCCTTGTTTGGTTACCCCATAAATTATAAGGAAACCCAAATCACAAAACATGAAACAAGTACTCAAACAGTCCAAACGTTCCCAAATCACCCTTTAACAAGAATCAAACCGTTCCCACAACCATAGATCTAATACAAATCTAAGCCAAAACCCAGATACCAAAATGCGCAAAGCGACGTCGTCGTTGGAGAAAACAGCTAGTACATCACAAATCAAGACCAAATCAAGAAATTGAGGAAAGCTGTGACCTGCTGGTAGAGGGCGTAGAGGAGCAAAGCGACGTCGTTGGAGAACTTGGAGGTGACGCTCTTGGAGGAAGGATTCGGAGATCCGCCGAAGCCGACGTAGGAGGCGGCGGCGTAGAACCTCTCCGGGTAGGCGAGGCCGGAGCTCGCCCGAGCCATCTCCTTCATTTCGCAGACCAGATCAGATCGGAGAGTTACCAATCAGATCGATAACCAATTGGAGTTAGGAGTTGTCCAATAAATTATGTTACTCGGAAAACGCAAAGGAAAACCAAAACGGAGGTTTTGAATTGAATTGAATGGTTGCCAAATGCCAAGCCCAAGTGGGCGACTATTTATAGATGCGTGTGTTCGTGTGTACTAGTAGTATTTTTTTACTACTCCGTAGTAGTAGACGACGAGAGTTGGGACTTACCCTAACTACTGTCCTATGTCGTTCTTCTTTCTTTTCTTTATTTAAAAAACTACGGAGTATTTCGCATTTGTTAGTTTTTACATTAATTTTTTTGAATTATTAGTTTGTCACAAATCGAAAAAAGTAAAATTTATGGTCCAAACTTAATACAGTCTTCTCTATGCAATCCAATTTGTTCATACAACATAAAACCACTTTATACTCACACAATTTACTACAAACAACCCAATAAATTTACCAAAACTTCCCAACATACCCCTCCTCTTAAATCCCCTCCACCACCAGCACGACCTCCATAACCACCACGGCATCCTCCTCCACCACCACATTCTCCACGACAACCACCAATAAAGGTGGGTCTTGCAAAGAACAGGTATGGGGTGTTGTTTCGGAGCATAGGAACCCTTCATCTCTCTCCCTTGTTTATGGTCGTCGTCTATCCATAAGGTCGAGAAAAATTTGAAAATCGGGAAACAAAAGAATTTGGTTTGTCTGTAATCCAGTTTTGGACTGTAGATGTGCGGTCAAAATGATCACAACTGTCGGATGGTATTTTTAATGGTCCAAATTTATTTTTTAATCTATTACCAGTAATAAAAAGACTTTTACCGGTAAAAGATTCAACAAATATGAACCATTGATTATCAAGATGAGCAATTTAGATTGAACCACACAACATTCTCTACAGTTGACTGCAAAGAAACCAGATCCAAACAAAATGAAGAACAACAATCGGAGATCCAGTCACGAAAACAATACAAATCGGAATTTAATATTCAAAATTATTGAACGAATTCAGAAGTTGAGTTTCGACAACTTTGACTTCTAAATTTGGAATTGTAAATCGAATTTCTAGTTTCGAAAACCGCTACCAAAATTGGAAGTTAACAAACGAAATAATCAAAAGAATGCAGAAGTTGAGTTTCAAAACTTTTTCCCTGATGTTAAGTTCTGAATTATAGGGTTGAAATCGGGAGTTAACTTCTGAATTATTAGGCTTTGCTCGAAATTTAATTTTCAAAACTATCTCTTGTCGATTTTCGTTTGTTGTTTTCTATGCTTAAAACGATGAAGATTTGTTCCAAATTGGAGATTTATTTTGTATTTTTTGCCACAACGATAACAGGTGATATTATAGATCCAAGAAACAGTACATCGAGAGGAAACTCTACCTCTAAACAAGAGACCAAGAAACCAAATAGGAGGGGACTCAGTTCAAAGACTATACCCAACTCCAACTAAACCAATCGCTCCAAACAGACGAAACACTGCAGAAAACAACCAAAACAACCCACATAGAGGTGATAGAAGCCCCACAAACAGGGAGAAATCCCACACAGGGGATACCAAAGAAAAGAACCAGAAAAAAAGAAGAGAAAAATCGATAACCGGAACCGGACGGAGTCCGCTGTACCGGAGCAGACTTCATCCACCCACCTAGATCTCCCACTCCAGTGGGAGGAGGACGCCTCCGGCAACCACGATTTGCAAGCCACTACATCCAAAAGCCGTCGGACTGCACGGCAGAAAAGGCGGAGGAAGGCCAGCGGATGGTGGTTTGGAGAGGAGGAGGATGGGGTGAAGAGGGAAAGAGAGAAAACCTTCAAGATCTATAATCGAGAGATTGAAAAATCCCACGAGGGGGAGAAATCCCTCCCCTCCCGTCACCCATTGGGGCATAAAACCCTGGGGGGGAGGGGAAGGAGAGAGATGGGGGCGGCGGCTTCTTTAGGGTGGGAGAGAGAGAGTAATTTCGAATAGGGAGTCTGATAATCCAAATTGGAGATTGATGCACTCAATTTTTGTTCCAAATATATTTGTTCGTTGTTTCCGTGGACTCAAATCACACCCATCTCTAGTTGAAGAAGGGTTTGAAGTATCAGGTAGTCGTGGAATGGGTTTGAGCATTTAGAGATGGGTTTCTCTCTCTCCCTCTTTAATCTCTACTATAGGCTGGAGCACACGAGATGCGTGTGCAAGTCGGATTTTCACAACGTTTTTGTAAAAATGCTTTTCACTTATTATTTGATCAATTTTTCACAAATGTTGTGAAAAATCGACTTGTACATGCATTGCGTGTGCCCCAACCTCTAGTTAACTTTAAGGGGCACACTTACGCATCACGGTCCTGCTTCGGGAGAATTACGAATCAATTTCTCTCCCCCGCAATAACTTTTAGCAGCAATTGGAAGACGGAAGTAGCAGATTTGAGAAGGAGAGATGGGTGGGGGGTGGGGAGCGGTTGAGAGAGAGAGACGTGGGGGAGTGGTGGTTGTGGAGAGAGAGAGAGAGAGAGGCCGGAAGGTAGCGTGAGAGGGGGAGAAGGTAGTGTGGATGAGAAGGGTTTTTTTTTTTAAGAAAAATTAGGAAGTGAAGGAGTAATAACTGTTTTAGGTGGGTTTTTTTTGTGCTTAAATGTCTAAAATATCCTCACAATTAACTGTTTTGTTTTGTGTTTAAAAAAACACTTATGGAAAGAAAAATACATGACAAATGGAAGAGACACCAAAGGGTGCTCTCCCTTTATATATTAGAATAGATTTTTAGCTATTGAAAGTTGATGGGGATGGAGGGGCTCTGGGGAGGGAGGCGATGAAAGATGATAATTTTTTTTTTGTACATGAGGGCATTTTTGTCATTACACATTGGGATATTTCTGTTTTGACCTTTTTTAATTTTAAATGGGTTAGCAAGTGGAGTGAAGTGCAGTTGGTGACTTCCTTATACTCCTATGCACATGGACATGGTCGATTCCCCTAAGCACCCATCCCCCTCACCAAGTCCCTTAGGCTCAATTTGGATGATCGGAATGAGATTCCTGGTCGGATGTGTCGTCAGGAATTACAATCCTATTAATGCCTCTCACAAACATGAGAATTTTGAAAGTGTGGTGATGAGGATATTTTTAGGCACTTACTGACGAGCGCTGTTCTCTTGACACGTGTCAAGGGGTGAGCTGCTCGGTCGGACAACTGTCGCTCGGTCGTACTCAAGTCGCTCGGTTAGACTTCTCCAACCTCGCTGGGACAACAGGATAAGCATTGACTTGGAATAGGCGGTTACACCCACCGGTATCCTCGGACGTGGAGGGGGTAACCCCACGTCCCCCCGATTCCTGGGCTACGGGGCCATGACCCCCACGTCCACCACTCACATCGTGTCCGACGGGAGTCCCCCCACTCCGAGGGACTCCAACCGTCGTCATAGTCCACGATCTACCACCTTCGGCCCCGGCCAGGGGCACGAACGGCCTCTTCTATAAATGGGTAATCCGTCCATGGGTAAAAGGTACGTACCGAACTCCATACACAGAGCACATAGAATTCTACCCTTACATACTCTTACTAACTTAGCCATCGGAGGGTCCCCGATTGGCGACACCCCCAGTCCACGGACGCTGTTTTGCAGGAACTCCTCGAAGACGGAGCGCGGATTGACCGTCCAATTTCAGACATCAACAGTTTGGCGCCGTCTGTGGGAACGACGAGTTTCCTACTTCATAAATTCAACTGTTTCAAAATCCCATAGAATGGTCAACACGAGAGCCGGAAGCCAACGAAACGGCCCAGATGGAGAAGACCGTGGTAACCTTCTCCAGGAGTAGGTTAATCAACTCACTCAGATGGTTAATCAGCTCCGGGAACAGAACGCAAAGCTTCTCCAACGCCTCCCTCAACCAACTCCCCCTAACGAAGAGCGGGAGGCGAACGGAGATTCGCCAGAGATTCAGGGCACCCACCACGGTGGGGACCCCTCCGACACAGCTGATCATCGCCAGTCCGCGGCGGCTGGCGATAATAGCTTCGTCGCCCTCCAGCACAGGAATGCTCCCAACTCTGGGTCATCATTGGCTCAGGGGGCTGCGTTCAAGGAACTGCAGGAGAAGATGGACCAGGTGCTGAAGCAGGTTAACGATCGAGGGGCCAGGACTGTGGAGAATCTGGTTCAGAAGACCAATCTCCCTTTCACGGCCGAAGTCACTATTTACCCACTCCCTCAAAAGTTCAGGCTCCCATCGCTTGAGCCTTTTGATGGATTGGGCGACCCGCTCGACCATCTGGAGACATACAAGGCCTGCATGACGTTGCACGCTTGTCCGGACCAGATCATGTGTCGAGCCTTCCCCACTACTTTGAAAGGCTCGGCCAGGGTTTGGTTTGGAAAGCTCAAGCCGGGCTCAATTGGGACGTTCAACGAATTGAGCAAGCTATTCATCGAGCATTTCTACAGCGGACGGCGTCAGCACAGACCAGCTACCTACCTTCTCAACGTCAAGCAGAAGGAAGGAGAATCGCTTCGCGATTACCTTAAGCGCTTCAACAACGAGGCGCTCCTAATTGACGAAGTAGACGACAAAGTGGCTCTCACCACCTTTATTGGTGGGCTCCAGCCTACCAAATTCTTTGAATCTGTCTCGGAGAAGCCGCCGTCTAGCATGGCGGAGTTAATGAACAAGGCTCAGAAGCACATCAATGCCGAAGAGGCAATGGCCGCTTGACGTCACTCGGACGAAGCATCGGGCAGTGGCAAACGGAGGCATGAAGCGGAGCAGTCCAAACCCCAGAAGGAGGCCAAGCCGGAGAAGAAGCCGAGAGGGGAGGATCGTTCACGTGCTCGAGGACGTTTCGAGCGGTTCACACCGCTAAACGCAACGCCCGAGCAGGTGCTGGTTCACTTGATCAACGATCCAGAGCTTCGTTGGCCCAAAGCAATGAAACCAGGGGTCCCTAGAGACCGAAGCAAGTATTGTCGCTTCCACAGGGATCATGGACACGACACCTCCGACTGCATTGAGCTAAAGAAACAAATTGAGAATCTGATCCAGCGTGGGCGCCTGCGGAGGTTCCTTCAAGACAAGCCTGAGCCATCCGCTCGGCCCCAGCACCAGGACAGGCGGGAAGACCGTAACCCTCGCGCTAATCCGGAACCCCGCAGAGCACTGGGAGAAATCCACACTATCTCTGGTGGGTATGCCGGGGGTGGCGAGTCCAATACTTCCAGACGTGCCCACGCCCGCAGGTTGCCATCAACAGAGACCCTCCACATTGAGAGGCCTTGGAAGGAAAGGAGAATGGAAGAGCAAACCATCAGTTTTCATGCCAGCGACTCCACAGGCGTCCAACACCCTCACGATAATCCGCTAGTGATCACCATCACTATTGGAAACTTCAAAACCAGCAGGGTCCTTATTGATAATGGAAGCTCTGCAGATATCCTTTTTTCTGGGGCCTTCCATCAAATGGGGATCCCAAAGGACAAACTGCAGCTTGTCCGGTCCCCGTTGGTGGGTTTCTCCGGCGAAAAGGTTCAACCCATGGGGACGATTGATCTCCCAGTCACCATGGGGGCTGAGCCTTGCCAGATCGTGAAAATGATCAAGTTCCTCGTTGTGGACTGCCCCTCTGCTTATAACGCAATTCTTGGGCGCACGGCCCTCAACGGCATGAAGGCGGTTACCTCCACGTACCATCTGGTGATCAAGTTCCCAACCGAGAACGGTGTGGGGATTTAAAAGGGAGATCAAGCCTCAGCACGAGAGTGCTACGTTGCCACCCTTAAAGAGAAATGATCACAAGAAACCTTCGTGGTAGATGCCCTCGAAGTACGCGATGAGAATGAGGAAATTCGCGCGGAACCAGTTGAAAAGCTGGACAAAGCAGACATAGGAGAAGGCCGGTGTCTTCAGATTGGCTCACTGCTCCCCTCTCAACTAAGGGAGCAGTTGGTCACTTTCCTGAAAGATAACAAGGACGTCTTCACCTGGTCTCATGCGGACCTGACAGGGATCGATCCCGAGATAATGACCCACCACCTGAATGTGGATCCTACCTTCAAGCCTGTAAAACAAAAATCGAGAATCTTCGGAAAAGAGAGGAGCGATGCCGTCCTTGAGGAAATCCAGAAGCTGATCGACGCTGAATTCGTCCAAGAGGTGCAATATCCTGACTGGCTGGCCAACGTGGTGCTAGTCAAAAAGGCGAATGGCAACTGGCGCATGTGTGTAGACTTTAAAGACCTGAACAAAGCTTGCCCGAAGGACAGCTACCCACTCCCCAGGATTGACCAGCTGGTTGATTCAACAGCGGGACATGAACTCTTGAGTTTCATGGATGCTTTCTCTGGGTACAATCAGATCCTGATGCACCCGGCCGACCGAGAAGGTACGTCTTTCATCACCGAGCGAGGGCTATTCTGTTACCGGGTTATGCCGTTCGGACTAAAGAATGCAGGAGCAACCTACCAGCGGTTGGTTAACCAGATGTTCGCCGGGCAAATTGGCTGGAATATGGAGGTATACGTAGATGACATGCTTACTAAGAGCAAGTCAGCCTGCGATCACCCAACCGACTTGGCTGAAACCTTCCAAATCCTCAGAAAATTTGGCATGAAGCTTAATCCAACCAAGTGCGCGTTCAGAGTAGGGGCAGGAAAATTCCTTGGATTCATGGTTAGCCAGAGAGGAATCGAAGCCAATCCCGAGAAGGTTCAAGCAGTGATCAACATGCAGGCACCAAGAACAATCAAAGAGGTTCAATGCCTTACCGGGCGAGTAGCAGCGCTCAACCGATTCGTCAGTCGATCTACGGACAAGTGCCTCCCCTTCTTCAAAACTCTGCGGAAAGCTTTCGAGTGGACCAACGAGTGCGAAGAAGCGTTTGCACACCTAAAATGCCTACCTCAGCTGTAGAGACCCGTAAAATTTTTGTTTTATTTTAATTATTGAAAAGTTTATTAATTGGCTAATTATGAGAATATAATTTGTTTGGTGGATATTTGAATTAGGGAGTGAAGTGAAAGGATAGAAGAATGAAGGGAGAATGTGTGATTAAGTTATTTGGTGGTATATAAGGTGTGTGTGCATTGTAGGGGATATTTTTTTATCTCCCATTCACTCCCTCTCTCATCCGGCTCCCTCTCCTCTCCACCGACCTTTCTCTCTCTCCTCTCCTCGCTCTCAAAACTCACCCAAATACCTCAAACACCTTAAGAACCCACCCTCATTTCACCTCCTCTACGCAACTCCGGGCTCGTATCGTGTTGGGTGAGGCTCGGGAGAAAGATCTCGGTTGATTTCCAAAGATTCGGAGCTAGGGCTCGTTCGAGTTTCTTGGGTCTCGTTCCTTGAATCGAGGTAGGAATTTCTTGCACTTGTTGTGTGTTTATATGTTGATTATGCACCTTGATCGTGCCTTAGAATGTTGGTTATTGTTGGGTTGTGTTTTCTGAAAATCTGCTCGAAACCTCTCCGTATCGATACGGGATTCTTGCCGTATCGATACCCAGTTAAAACATAATGGACTTGGCTGATTTGCATCCTGTATCGATACAGCTATTTTGGCTGTATCGATACCAGATGCTTATGGGCAGTTTCTCAGCATTTGTTTTGTACTTCATTCCTTTGGCCCCGATCACTTCCAAACCCGTTTGGACACCTCCAAACCTATTTCTAGCATGCCTAAACGAACTCCTTTGGTTTACTTAAGTTATCCTCGTCTCATTGGCTTTCCGTTGTTAGAGAAAGGGTAGTATCCTATTAGATAAAACTTAATCAAACGTATTTTGGGATTAGTGGTACTTAAGAGTCTATGTGGCCGGAGGTGAGGCATGCTATAGGTACGTTAGGTGCTATGACTAGACGTGGCAAATGGTAGGAAGAAAATGCATATTGTAGAGAGGTTATTGCGTATTGTAGGATATGAGGTATAATGTGGGGCGCTTGTGATCAATAGGGTAACCAATATCTTCGTGCTTCGTCTCGAATGTTCATCCTAGGTTCCTTTGGCATTAGTTCTTTAGGCTCTTGCTTAGAACCTAGCCGGTGGTGTGTTGTAGAGTTGTCATGGGTTCGGTACGAGGCGCAGGGCGTCGTAATAGGCTTAGAGGAATAACGTGAACTTAAGATATTTATTAACGTATAATTGAACATGGTTGTGAGTTGTAATACATTGAATGGTGGTGAATGAAAGATTGTGACTTGGGGAAAACATTGTCATCTTGTATTCGAATTGATAAGGTATATGTGATAGGTGAGTTGTGAATTTTGAACTGAGGGTCCTGCAACGCAAGGTGTGGTAATGCGAAGACTCTAGAGGGCCCGCAACGCAAGGTGTGGTAATGCGGAAACCCAGGATGAGAGAATTCACTGTAACGCAAGGTGTGGTAATACAGTTGAATGTCTCATATGATGAATGCAGTCGTAATTGACTTATTGAAGTTTAAGTTATTGTTTGGGCTATGAGCTACTTGAGATTGTAACTGTTGAAAAGAGGAAATAAACAATAGATTCAACCAAAGTTTTTGAAGAGAAAGGAACTTGGTTTTGGAAAAAGGATTTTTATGAAAAATCCTCCGGTATTCCTGAGTGAATCAACGGTTCCGGTATTTGGGCACAAATCAACGGATTCCGGTATTCAAGAGAATCAACGGAGCTCGACCCGCGGAGGTCGAGAGTATTTCTCAAAATTATTTTGGAAACCCCACGGGAGTGTTTTCTTTTCATGAAAAGAGGCTCGATGGCAATGGCATTGAATAATAAGACTGTTCGTGGCATTCGTTTAAGTAGTTATAAAAGGGTTGAGAAGTCGTCGTGGTTATTCAGAATGATATGAGCTTAATGTTGCTTCGAGATGACGTACGAATGGTTAGGGATGTCTTAAGAAGCATAGGATCCCATAGTCGTAGCTTGTTGATTCTTTATGGTGCCCCTGTGTATCTCTTGTTTGTTAGTGGAGATCATTCATTCTCATTGCATAAATCGTCACATTTTCATACAGCTTGTGCATAGAATTCTCTACTGGGCACGTGTTTGCTCAACCTACCATTTCAGGTTCATTGCAGGTCATGGTCATGGAAAGTTCGGAGTGCAGGCGGGCATTATCAAGTAAAGCTATTTTGATGAATACTTTGTTATTCTTGTAAAGTGAAAATCTTGTTATGGTTTTGTAATTTGGAAGATTGTATTTGTAGACCAGTTGAAGAATTGGAAACTGTAATGTATTTTGGGGTAATGTAAACACGATTGTGAGAGTTTTGTATTTCAAATGTTATTATTATTTATGTTCAAAATCGAGGGCGTGACATCAGCTCTCCTCCCTTACTCTCTCGGGCCATTTCAGGAGAGCAGCTTTACCTATACTTGGCAGTCTCCCCAAACGCAGTCAGCTCAGCCCTATTCAGAGAAGAGCGAGGTATTCAGACGCCAGTATTCTATGTTAGCAGAGCTTTCCGCGGCCCTGAAGTCAGGTATCCACTCATTGAACAACTAGCTTTTGCTTTGGTTATCTCGGCGAGACGCTTGCGCCCTTATTTTTGCTCACACACCATTGTGGTGCTGACCGACCGACCGCTCAAGCAAGTACTTCAAAAGCCTGAGTTGTCCGGCCGGCTCATCCAATGGTCTATCGAGCTCAGTGAGTTCGATATTGTATACCAACCGCGCAAGGCAAGGAAGGGACAAGTCATGGCAGACTTCCTGGCAGAATTCATTAACCCTTTACAGGATGAAGATGGTGTGGTCGAAACAAAGGGACAAGACGTGGTATGCTGGACAGTCTACGCAGACGGCTCGTCCAACAAATCCGCAAGCGGCGCTGGGATTGTGCTTATCTCCCCATTCGGTGAGTAGATGGATTATGCACTACGATTCGGGTTCAACGCAACCAACAACGAGGCCGAGTATGAGGCAGTCGCTGTCGGATTGCTGCTATGCTCACAGATGGGAGCTAAAGTGGTCAAAGTCCTCAGCGACTCCCAGTTAGTGATCCATCAGTCCAACGGGGAAGGCGAGGCCAAAAACGAGAAGATGAAGAAGTACTCGGAGCTAGTCGCCAAGATCAGAACAACCTTCGAGAAAGTGACGTTCTTACAGGTCCCACGTGAAGAAAACCAAAAGGCGGACTCCTTGGCTCGCCTGGCAAGTGCTCCTGACGAACACCTGGGGCCCATGACTGCTCTCCAGTACCTTGCAGAACCAAGTATCAATGACCAAAAACCCGAGGAAGTCCAGGTTATCCATTCCCATGCAGAATGGGCGGAATCCATCATTAAATTCCTCCAGGATGGGGAACTTCCCTCGGACAGAAGGGAAGCGAAGAAGCTCAGGTACCGATCAGCAAGATACCTCCTCCTGGATGGCACCCTCTACAAAAGAGGCTACACCTACTGTGAGAACCCTCACGTTAAAAATAGTATTAGTACATGATAATTCGTCACTACCTTTAATTATTGGTCACGGACACATTTTACAAGTCAATCGGTCAGGCATTACAAATCTATGTGTTCTGGATTTTTCCTTGAAATTCCGCGAATGGGGTTATTCTTAGAATAATTTATTTAGGGTACTGTGCGAATTTTATATTTTTCTGAGTCCGGAACCCGTACAGTTTTTCGAGCCGCACGCGAGTCGCGCTCCGGAACTAGCCATGCGTGCATGGCTAGGTGTCAAGACCAAGTCAACACTTGGCAACCCCATTAGTTTAGTTAGGTGCCAAGTGTACACTAGCATAAAAATATTATTCATATAATATATTATTACTATTGTATTTTGCAAGAAAGAAAAAGGAAACAAAAAGAAAAAAAGAAAGGGAGGAGGTGGGACGGCAAAAGAGAGAGAGAGAGAGAGAGAGAGAAGAAGAAGAAGAAGAAGCTAGGAATCTCCATGCTCTTGGACACCCAATTCCTCTATCAAGATCAACTAGGTAATTGTTTTCTCTAGCCATTTCTATGTGAATAATTTTGATTAGGAAGCTACAAACCTCTGATTTTGGACACCCATTATCATATTCTTAACAGATGTGTAAGGTTTTAAGGTGTTAGAAGTTGATTACCTCAAAAAGATTAGGCAAAACAACACCAATTTTTGGAGACAGATTACTGTCCTTTTGGAAATTCGTATTTTGAGAACCCTTCTGCTATGATTCAATTTTTGAAGTCTTCATAACTTTTAAAGTACGTTTAAAGACAAAGATTTTGATACCAAGAACATGCAAAACCGATCAACACAGAATTAGTTATGGATTTTTGAATACTGACTGTAATCTGTGTGTCCGAATCTGATTGTGTCTGTCTTCTTTTAAATTTATGGAAACTTTCACTACTTGCATGGCTATGGTTTTTTTTCAGGAATTAAACCTTTAAGTTGGAAACATTTTGGCTTTGGAATCAAATCATTTGGATAAATATACAATATTTGGTGAATTTTTAAAGTAGAGTTGTCTGACAGGGACATAAACTGTGGTCAATCTGTTTTCTTTTGTTTGCCAAGGACAATCCTTTATATTTATGAATCTGGTATTTTTACTGAGAATAATAATTTACGTTTTGCAACTTTGAGCGCTGGTTTCAACATTTTTGAAGTTGAAATGAATTAGTTATGAATTTTCTACTAAAACATGTTTGGCTGCCCTGTTTTTCTGTAGAACAGCTTGTTCTTTTGAAATCTGCAGAATATTTGGTTGATAACTAATCTTCCAATTTTTACAGTAGATACACATGGATGTTACGCAAGTTTGGGCGCTGGTTTGAGTATTTTTGGACCTTACATGAATAAGATATGATTTTTCAAAGAAAGGGTGACAGATTTTAGTAAATGAACAAAGTATTATTTTTATTTCTTAAAATACTTTGCATGCATAGGTTTTTGACAAAACTAAGTTTTTACCCAGAAATTTCATGTGATATTAAGGTGGAAATGTGTTTACCATTTTACCAATAGAGGTTGTTGAACCTCCGATCCATTGTGTTGCGTTTCTACGCCAAAAATAGACTTTGTATATAATTTTATTGATTTTTGTAAAAATTACAGGATTGTAATTTTTGAATAATTAGGATACTTAAATTTTACACTTCGTACTTAGAGATTTAAAATGACTATTTTGCCCTTGGGATTCAATGTGTGCTAAAATGACATTTTTAGTCATAAATGTTTTAAAACTGAGTTTTATACTTGAGTTCAGAATGAATTATGATTTTTGGATCAGATTTGATAAGATGAGAGATCTGAGTTCATAGCGCTTGGATAGATTGACCTTGTAACGTAAAATGACCATTTTACCCCTAGTAACAGATTGGCTCTAAGCTATGACTTAGACGACTAGAATTAGATTATTCGGACTTAGTACATTAATTGTACTCATACTTGGACGTTTATGATATTCTCATTAGGTCTGTGTGATCGTTAGTGTGAAATACGTGAAGACTCGAGTAGAGATTAGCTGCGTCTTCAGGAGCAAGGTGAGAACTTGTTAAATGACTTGATGAAATGTATATTTTTCTGTCGATGCATCTGAATAAGTGTCCGTGCTTGAGGACTTTAAACAGACAAAGTGGATTTGGAGTTATAAGGTTGGAGGATATTGACCAGGTATCCTGATGGTTTGACGTCATTCCCTTTTATGATATAGAGGTCGCTCCTCTAGATTCTGGTTGAAACTTGTTCATGAAAGATGTGCGAAATCGACGAGTATTATGAAATGTGATATTTTTAATATCATGATGGTTTTCTGCTTTATCCTGAAAAGTTGGATTTCATTCTGTGAATGAACTGATGAACCGATGACTTAGAATTATTGCTTTTAGCATAAGCCTATTGAAAGACTTGAATTCATTTTATTATGGACTTGAGATTTGATTACCTTTGAAAGAAGTACATTTTACATGTTCGATACTGAGGAGTATGACTACACTTTTTATAAGATGTTAGTTGTATCCATGATTTAACATGTTTACTGGATATGTCATGTTTCATACGAGCTTTAGCTTATGGAGTTTTCCAAAAACCATACTTTTCAGGTTAGCAGCATTAGATGGACTCGGCTTTGCTCTCAAGTCGAAATCTTTTTGGTGCTCAGTTCTTATGTGTATATAGTAGTACTGTTCTGATGTGAGTATAGAGCTATGAGGCCTTGTCTTGAAGACATTCGAATTTTGATAACCGGCTTGTTCCGGTCAGGTTATGCTATGGTTACTTGCAGGTATTGTTAAGCAATTATATTTATTTCCGCACGTAGAACTCTGGAATATGTTGGAATTATTGAAATCAGCTTACTGAATTTCTTAAGGTAATCTATTTTAATGAGAGGATTTTATGAATTCCCTAAACTGACTTATTAGGATAGGCCTAGGGTGACGTAGACTCACTGGCCGGTCATTAGACCTTTAACCCATGGGTTTGGGTCGTGACACCTACCCTTACCTCAGGTGTGTCTCAAATGTAGAGGGTCAATTCATTCTGAGGGAGATTCATGAAGGAATCTGCGGCAACCATTCCGGGGGCCGAGCGCTGGTATTCAAAGCACTCCGAGCGGGCTATTACTGGCCCACCATGAAGGCCGACTCCAACAACTTCGTGCGCCGATGCGACAAATGTCAACGTTTCGCCAACATTCCCCATCAGCCTCCAAAGCCACTCACACCCATCGATAACCCTTGGCCGTTCGCGCAATAGGGGATCGACATCATTGGCCCCTTCAAGTTGGGGCCAGGGCAGCACAAGTTTGCCATAGTCGCAATCGACTATTTCACTAAGTGGGTGGAGGCAAAGCCGCTCGCCAAAATCACTCAAGAGGCAGCAAGAGATTTCGTCTGGAAGCACATTGTTTGCAGGTTCGGGATTCCCCATGCCATCGTCTCGGACAACGGCAAGCAATTCGACAATGAGATGATGCGAGATTTCTGGGAGCAGTTCAACACCAAGTGCAAATACGCAACTCTTGGTCACCCTCAGGCCAATGGGCAGGCAGAAGTCACCAACCGCACCCTTCTTGGCATCATCAAAACCAGGCTGGACGATGCCAAAGTGTTATGGGCAGGAATGTTACCAAGCACCCTCTGGGCATACCACACCACTGTGCGCACCCCGACGGGACAAACTCCCTTCCAGATGGCCTTTGGCTCTGAAGCGGTCATCCCAGTTGAGGTCGCTATCCCAAGCTATAGGGTCCAACACTACAATGTAGAGCAGAACGACAGGGCCCTCAGCCTAAACCTAGACTTGCTCGAGGAAACCAGGCGAGCGGCCGCAGTCAGAGTGGCCGCATACCAACAGAAGGCAAAGCTTTACTTCGACAAGAAGGTCAAACATAGAGCTTTCCAAGTTGGTGATCTAGTCTTAAAAAAGGTGCTGGAGAAGAAGAAGCTAGGTAAGCTGAATCCGAAGTGGGAAGGCCCGTTCCAGGTCCAAAAAATCATCAGTTCCGGGGTATACCAACTGGTCACCATGTCTGGTTGGAAACTCCCTCACCCGTGGAACGCGGACAATCTGAAAATTTATTACCAGTAAATTCCAAGTTACTTTTCTTTAAATTTGTTTCTTGACCCTTGTACAGTTGGGTCTAGTGTTATTCTTTTTCTAGGCTATACGCCTCTATCCCTATCTCATTCGATGAGTTTCTAGACGATCGATTTGTAATCTCTCTTTTAATCATCAATGGGAATATCCTTGTCTTTCCTTTTCAAAAGATGGTCTTAACAACTTTTCAAACAGTGATTGTCCCGGAAAACCACGAGTTAGTATAACGATTTGAAGAGACTAACATGGCCCTCTTCGGTCGATCAGCGAGTTAACACGCTCTCCTGACAGGACGGCACTCGTCTATAAATAAAACGATTTGAAGAGACTAACATGGCCCTCTTCGGTCGGTCAGCGAGTTAACACGCTCTCCTGACAGGACGGCACTCGTCTATAAATAAAACGATTTGAAGAGACTAACATGGCCCTCTTCGGTCGGTCAGCGAGTTAACACGCTCTCCTGACAGGACGGCACTCGTCTATAAATAAAACGATTTGAAGAGACTAACATGGCCCTCTTTGGTCGGTCAGCGAGTTAACACGCTCTCCTGGCAGGACGGCACTCGTCTATAAATAAAGCTTTTTGAAGGACTAACATGGCCCTCTTCGGTCGGTCAGTGAGTTAACACGCTCTCCTAGCAGGACGGCGCTCGTCTATAAACAAATGATCTTGAGAAATAAACAGACTCTCCCCAAACAGGCGACGGAACTAAACGAGTTAATACACAGCAGTTTCTTGCAGCATTTCAAATTGTGAACGGTATCACTTCACTTTCGTTTAAGTTTTATGCACGAGTAACCATATTGCGTGAATCTAGGCCTACACCTTTTTTGTACAGTCATTCACAAAGAGGTTTCGGGATGAAAGGATAATTTTTCATTAAACTAAACCCCCTCTTTTAATTCGGGAGGAGGGGGAAGACTCCCGTTACAAAAAAAAAAAAAAAAACTGCCCCGAGGCCTACAGGGACAACGAGAAACCACTAGTGTGGCCCATCCTCGCGTCCTCTCTTGGCCTCATGGGAGGACGACGGCGACCCCTCAGGGGATGTCACCATCCCCCGTGGCGGGGATGGCGTCTCCGGCCGGGGGCCGTGAAGGGGGTTCCAGCCTGTTATCAGCAGCAACCGAACCACCTTCTCGGCATTCCGCACCGTATCCTCCATCACCTCCACCCTAGCCGAAAGCCCTTCTATGGCCCTCGTTAGTGCCTGCACCTGGTGGCAGAGGTTCTCTTGCATGTTGTTTCCACCATTCGACATTTTGCAGGTTTCCCTTTCCTTTCTCTCGTTCCCTCAAAAATGAAAAGTTTTGTGGGGGAGAAGGAGTACCAAGGGTCCGCTTTTATAGAAGGAGAGATCAACCAACTCTTTCGAAATTTGAATTAATTACTAACTGCCTTAATGGCAGTAGAAGTGGAAGTGTTGTTAAAGTTCCTTGGGAAACTAAACTACTTTGATGTCTAACCAAAATGCTCTCCTCGTTTGGCGAGATACACTTGCGCCAACTGCCAGAGCGTACACAATTACTCGCTCGACGGCGTAATTACTACCACTCATTTGTCTGGGCGTCAACCCAAGAGTACGGGATATCCTGCATTAATTAATTAAGTGCATCTCACATGATTACTTTCTTAGCTGTACAAAGCATGCATTTAATGATCAAATCTGCTTGATTCGGTGAGCCTCTCTTGCCCATCATTGAGATTATCCAGTGCTCCCGTTGGGAACCGCTCGGTCTGACAGACACGCTTGTTCAACACCTGTTTATTCGCTCGGCTCTCGACGGATCATTCAGTGTGACACTCCACCCAAAACTCTCTTGGGGCGGAATCAAAGACAAGTAACAGATAGAACAAGAAAACAGTGTTGTGCCTGATTATACTGTGGTGCAAGTTTCCCCTGATTATACGGTAGTACAGGTTTTTCAGTTGCGAAAATAAAGCAAACTACGTCAAGACAAAAACACAGGAAATTTGGGCATAGAGGGCAGCCAGGTTCAGCTCTGGGCGTCGTCATCTTCGTCATCACCTCCACCACCACCTATCTCGGTGTTCTCCACATCAGACGGAGGCTCAGGCTTCAGTTCGCTCAGGTCAAGGTCGGTATACTTGGCCTTCACACGCTTAATGGCTTGCTCGAAGCCACCAGAAAAGTACAGCATTTGCTCGCTAGTGCATTCGTCAGAAGCCTTGTACTCCTCTACCGCCTGGGCAGTAGCGGCCCTCGCTTGGCCGAGATCGCTTTGAAGCTTCAGGATCATGGTGGACTGCCGGGTGGTGGTATTCTCGGTTGCCTGCTTCAGTGCTCTCAACTCCTCCTCCCTTCCTGACAAGGCCTCCCTCAATTTCTTCAGGTCTGCCTCGGACTTCTCTTGAATTTCTTTGGCCGCTTGACGCAACCGCTTCGCCTCCTCCCTCGCTCGGTCGGCTTCCTCCACGGCTTGTCGCAGTACTGAAGGACAACCAGAATGAGTCTTCTCCAGCTGTTCCAAAGAGTTACGGCACTCCAGGGCTTGGCGCATGGCACCATGAAGCCTTAGCTCTCGGTCGGCCAACCTTCTAGCAACGACTACACCTTCAGCCATGGCCTGCAAGTACGAGGACAGTCATAAGGCGTTAAGGGACTTCATCAAGGGAGACGATACAAAAAGAAGCAACACTTACCCTGCTCAGGTGCAGCTCGAAATTTCTCAGCAGTTTCTCAGCCGGCAGCGAAGCGAAGCCGTCGTAGACAGGTTGGACAAAGGCGTTCAACGCTAGGTGGCTGGCAGACGGATCCGACAGGATGCTCCCTTTCACCGGGATTGTTGCGTAGTCGTTCGCCGCTGGGTATATTAGCCCAGCCATGCTCGCCATCTCTGTTTCTGTCCACGGGGCTGCAGGGGTAGAAGGGGATGTTTGGAATGCAACTTTCTTTAAAGAAGTCGGGTCCTTTACCGTTGGAGAGGGTGGCCGCTCTTTCTCGCTTTTCTTCTGTTCGGTCGGACCGGGGAGCTCACCTTCTTTCACGAGGGATTCTAACACCCGGCCGATCGAAATATCGGGGTCCGCCATCTCCGCGACAAGGGCCTCGTCCTTGTCGGTTATCTCCGCAACTCTCTTTCTCTTCTTCTTGCCCAGGGCCTTCAGGGCCGATCCACCGGCTGCTTCCAGCGTTTTTTCCAAAATCTCCTTACCAATCCTCAGGCGGGAGAGCCTGGTGGGAGCTGCTGGCGGAAGGTTCGTTGGAACGGCCGCTCGGGCCCTCATCTGGGTATAAGCCACCTTGTCAAATAGCTTGATATCTGGAGGTGAGAACACAATTAAAGCAATAGTCAGAAAATGGGAAGAACACGGTCAAAGACAGATAAGGAGAAGGGATTAAACGTTACCCGCAGGATTTGGCCCCAGTAGGTGGTCAAACAGCTTCCGAGGGTTCACCAACTCCTCAAAGGGGATTTTCTCTTTCCGCATGGCCGCAATCAGTCCGTCGATGTCTGGGTTGGGGTTCTCCACCCGCCGGAAGTCACTCGGCTCGGGGTCTCCCCACACTGTCTGGATCCCTGGGGTGTTGGGACCAACCACTTCATCACTTTGATACTCCCATCCCTCTCCAGAAATAAAGAAGAACTTCTCTTTCCATTTTTTGACAGACGACGGGTACCCAAACACTATCTGGCGACCGTCGAGTGCTTGGAAGTACCAGAAGCCAGCATCTCCCACCTTCGGAGTATAACAGTAAAAGAAATCGTCGATCGTCATAGGGCGGCCCTCTGCACCCAGCGCCTCGAACATCATGAATGCCCCAAAGAAGATGTTCCAAGCATTTGGCATAAGCTGCCCAGGGGCAAGCTTCATGCGGCCCAGCAGCTCTCGGACGATCCGTGGAAAAGGGACTCGCAGCCCAGCGAAAAAGGCGTGCTCATAGACGCATACCTCGCCCTCTGCGAAGGAGCAAGCCCTCTCTTCTGGACGGGCCGCTCGGAGGGTCACAGAATCCGGAATCTGGTAGGCCATCCTCATCGTCCCCAGGTCCTCCTCGTAAATCACGCTCACGAGCGTTTCAGCCCTAAAGGACGGGACCTTGACGACGGTCTCCACATCGATGACATTGACAGGGGTAGTCTCCTCCATCTCAGGAACAGGGGAATCGGAAGCAAGACGGGAAAGATCCCTCACAAAGTGCAAGAATGCCTCTTGGCCGGTGTACGAAGCGAGAAGGGGATTTAGGGCTTGTCGCTCAAAACGGAATCGCAGCAACTGGTTCCACACGCGAAGAGCACCAAATAATTCCTTTAATTTGTAATGAGGAAACAACGGGCTCGATCGCTTGAAGGGGAAAATCAACCCCGGGTATCGGGTCACCCGGATTGGCGTCTGTTTCTGGATCCAGCGTTGCAAATCGACTTGGGGGGCAGAAAACGAGGAGTGTTGGGGAAAAGCTGCATGATCATACTTATACCCTTCCTCGGGTGCGCGAATCAAGGAAAATCCTTGGACTCGTCGACCGTCCGATCATGAGCAAGCAGGATCTGCCGCCAGATCCCCAACCACAGCCGTCCTCGTATCTCGGGAATTTTGAAATTTGGAAAACCCAACTTCACGTGGGGTGTATATTTTGGCGGTTACTCATCATTATCCTCGGGTAAAGGGAGGCTTCTTTCCCTCGCATTAACCACCTCGAGCACCGCGTTCACAAGCAGAGCAATTATCCCCAGCGTCGAGGCTCGCTCTGCTCGACTTGGGAATGGGGGGCAACTGATGAGGATATTTTTAGGCACTTACTGACGAGCGCTGTTCTCTTGACACGTGTCAAGGGGTGAGCTGCTCGGTCGGACAACTGTCGCTCGGTCGTACTCAAGTCGCTCGGTTAGACTTCTCCAACCTCGCTGGGACAACAGGATAAGCATTGACTGGGAATAGGCGGTTACACCCACCGGTATCCTCGGACGTGGAGGGGGTAACCCCACGTCCCCCCGATTCCTGGGCTACGGGGCCATGACCCCCACGTCCACCACTCACATCGTGTCCGACGGGGGTCCCCCCACTCCGAGGGACTCCAACCGTCGTCATAGTCCACGATCTACCACCTTCGGCCCCGGCCAGGGGCACGAACGGCATCTTCTATAAATGGGTAATCCGTCCATGGGTAAAAGGTACGTACCGAACTTCATACACAGAGCACATAGAATTCTACCCTTACATACTCTTACTAACTTAGCCATCGGAGGGTCCCCGATTGGCGACACCCCCAGTCCACGGACGCTGTTTTGCAGGAACTCCTCGAAGACGGAGCTCGGATTGACCGTCCAATTTCAGACATCAACATGTGGCATCACATCATATTTCTGTTTCTTCCAAATGTCGGAATTACGAAATATGGTGTCACATTTCCATTCCTTCTCAAGATTTCTGCTATCCAAATTGAGCCTTAGAGTAGAGTAGAATTAACGAATGACACACAACAAAAAAGGGCTTATATGGAGAATATTGCGGGTTGCAAATAGTGGCCCCTGAAAATACTCCACCGAAATGAAGATGCTTTGGCTCTTCATTTTTGTACACAGAAAATCCACTTATGTACAAAGTGAAGCGTATACTGTAAAAAAAATAAAACGCAAAAATCAAATTTTAAACGAAAAATAAAGAAGCACAACGGTTGTTTTAAACACACAACGGTGGTGTAATACAACACATAACCAATTTCTAGCCATCCATTACTGCAATAAATGGCTAGATTCGCTCAAACTCTTCTTCGAAAAAGTACTTTCTCTTAAATAGAGCGTCCTAATATATATGTGGAAATCTAGACCGTCCCAATAAATATCTGAACGGTCAGAATTACGCGCACAACCAACACAACGATTGTGCGCAAACATTTTTGGCTTTGTTTGGTTGACATTTTAGTTTTGGTAGTGAACGGAGAGAGAAATAAGGTAATAATTGGAGAGAGATAGAAAGAGAAATGAAATTAATAATTGGAGATATAGGGTACTGATTAAGATATAGGGTAATGATTGGAGAAAAGATATAGGGTAATGATTGAAAAATAAAACAAAAACTAAAGTAAAATGGCAACCGAACAAAGCCGACGTCGTCTTTACGAGCACACAAATTGACTAGGGGCTTGATATTTGCAACCACAAATTTTCCAAATGTAGCCTGTTTTAAACAAAAATTCTAACAGCAGAGACAATTTACAGAGACCCACGCAGAGACAAACGCGTTTGGCTCCATTTCGGGTCCCAAAAAAATCTAGAAAAATATTCATAAATTTTTGAATATTATTTTATGGGATCCCGTAAAAAATCAGCTCTTGCGGAAATCGATAAGTATTACTTTTGAATTCGTAGGGACAGATGCGGATAGCAGAGCTGTGTTTTAAATTGCATGTGCATTGTTCACCGGTATAAAACAGGCTGCGTTCAGAAAATTTGTGGTCGTAAATAGCTCGCCCGATTGACTATCGGTTTTGAACTTGGGGAAAAAAGGGTTGCAGATTGTTGGCAACCTTCGACGTTCATTTTTACCTCTTCTCAGTTCTCCCCGTTTCCCATCTCTCTCTCTCTCTACCGCTTTCTCCCCCGAATTTATCCAAGAAACCCCAATCCGGCACCTCTCTGCGGAAGAAATCGAAGAATCGTTGCTGATTTTACTCATCAAAAATTGTGCAGGTTGGGTTTCATCTAACTGTATTACGTTTCTGTTTTTTATTGCTTGCGTTTGGTGTTTGTCTTTTTTTTTTTTATTGTGCAATTGAAGAACCTACTTTTGAACCTAACCCCATTCAAACCAATCGCAATGGGTATCAAACTACTCTCTATAAGGGTTGAACCCGCAACCTCACAGCATTTTAGTGCTGCTACATAACCACTACGCTAACTGGCCACGGATATCGAACTCCTCTCGTGTAGTAGTTTCTTCGTGTTCTTCCACGTTTTTTTTTTTTTGGATTCGGTGATAGTTGAATTTCATGGTAGCACCCCAGTCACATTCTTCGCACCAAAAGACATGCAATTTTTGGATAAAAAAATAAAGTACTTATGTGCATAATTTTTTGATTTTCTTTGCACCAAATTAAAGAACTAATCAGGATCTTTAATTTGGTGCGGAGATGCTCAAAAAATGTTGTACAAAAGCACTTTATTTTTTGATCCGAAAATCACAAGGGGACTCAAAATTGGACAGAGGGAGTACTAAAATACGTAAGGGCAAGGGTTGAGAGTGCGAGCGGAGGGAAGTTTGAAGGATTATGTGACTAAGCGTGGTACTATTATGTCCTATAGGGTTTAGTTGAACTGCATTTTCTTTTTTCATTCTGAAATTTATTTTCTTCTGGTGGTAGAAAGCTGCAGTGTTTTTGTGTACGGTTCTAGGGTTTACCACTTTATTGCTGATTGAAAGTGTGTTGGGTTTATTGAAGTGGTTTGCATGCATACATGATACATATATAATCAATCCCCGCATTCCATAACATTGGAATTTTTTGGGGCTCATCTTTTTCACATTCAATTTATATGGTCCTTCAGAATTTCTCTATCTTACTTTTAAGTTTCCTGCGGCTGAATTTAAAGAGAATAACATAAATTTTAAAATCCTTGGACTGAATTCATGAAGGACCTGCCACAAAATGGAAAACATTAATAAGATAACTTATCCTAGAAATTAGAATATCTTATTGGCGGCAAATTTTGAATTCTTTGCTATCGGATTATGGAGCCAAATTGGTTCCATGTAATCAGTAAGAGTTCTTTGAATTTAGATTAGTTAGAACCTGAGGTTGGAAGATTAAGTTGTAATACCATCAGATATACTTTCTATGGTTTTATGTTTAGATTAGTGAACATGCTGTCTAAAACTGAGATTATATGTTTGAGTTGCTGGAAATGTATGGTCAAAACCAAGGAATAATGCGCCAAATTGCTGAAAATCATTCCACATGTTGAAATTGACTATTGACTGCCGGAGTTAAGTGATTAGAAGCTGAAGTAGCTTCTCCTACAGCTGCATTTGATGTTTAGTTGCAGAAACTTATTGCTATTTAGAGCTGGAACCACGTCTTCAAATGGTGAGCTGTGAAGTTGAAACTTAAAACTTTATTTTTGTAAGGGGGTAAAGATGTTTAAAAGCGCATACATACATTTCAAGTTCTAAATTTCATTTATTTGCTGAAACTGAGAAGGAATTGTATGAAGGGGGAAATACTCTAGCAGCCCCTGTTTTGTATGGTCTTGGTTTTCTTAGATCATTTCATGCTGCCCTAATTCTAAATGGGGGACTCACATAGGGTTCTGGATGAAGGAATAGCTTGAACTAGATGAAGACTGGAACTAGAATTATAATGAGCATTTAATGCTTGAGTTCTTTTGCAAATATAATGACGTTCCAGCTACAAGGTTCAGAGACGAAAACATGTATGGCAGCTCCTTCTAGCAAAGAAACTGTGGTAAGACTTTCATTGGGCCCTGAAGTAATTGCTAATGCTGGAATTTAAAATCAGGGAGCCAGGGACTTGTTTCATAGTTTCAAGTGTGGTTTTACAAGCATTAAGTTATATTTTTAGTTGAGTGTGAGTTATTGAATGTGCTAATGGCTGCATTGTCATACATGGCCAAAAGGGTCGCACACAGCCACAAGGGTCCAAAATAGCGGTGGCCGTAGGGGTTGCTAATCTTCAGAAGGGTTGCTAATGGCCTCAAAGGGTCACGATAATATTATCTATTTGTAAACAAGATAGCAGCAGGTTTAAGAGGAATTGTAAGTGTATGGCTACGTAACAAGCGCTAAATCTAAAATTTTCTTCTTGAATGAACAGTTTCAAAGTGCTAATTTTTTTTCAGTTAGATGTAGTCCCGTCCCACCTATACCTGACAATTAGCAGGGTGTAAGCCTTGGGTGGCTCCGAGGGGTTGAATCTACCTCATTTGAATCTTCGAGTTGTAGACTTGACGTATGCTTCATTAGGTGCTTGTTGTTGCTTAACTTACCACTTGGCTAACCTATTGGTTTATTTGGCTTCATTGAATTGATAATGGCCCATGGGAAACTCCGCCTGGTTTGTGCTTAGAGCCTTATCTTTCTTTCCCAGCCGGTCTTAAGCTTGAATAAAGGAGGAGGGTTGTGCGTTAGGTAGCTGACAGCCAGCACGTAAAAAACTCGTCAGATCTTTATGACATGATTCCAAACATGATTACACAAGTCTAATGGGTTTGAGACTAAGTTACACGAAGCGGGAATGGGAACGGGAGCGGGGGAGTAGATGATCATAGAAGTGTGGGAGTGCCGTCGGGAGCGTTTAGGAAAAATTGTTAAAGTTATAAATATTTTTATGCATTTTACTATAGTTAAAGTTCAAAAAGAAAATATTATTTTACCATTTAAATTGCAAAACATAAAAATATTTATACTTTTAATATGTGATTCCACCTGTTCTCCATATCTTAGTTGCACGAAGCGAGGGCGGGATCGGTGACGGAGAATTATAGGAGTTGAAGTTCCTCTTTCGGGACGGGGAGCGTTTAGGAGTAATACATAAAAATATGCAATGCAAGAATATATTATTATGCGTCATTCATGTCATTGCAAAAGATTGTCTAAGTGACTTAGTAATATTATGGTTATATTAAGAAATTGAGCAAATTTAAGTTAAAATTTTTATAATATCTTATCATTACTTTGTCTTTTCTCTTGCTTGGTGTCTTTTGGGATTTATATGCTCTAATAGGTTCTATCCTAGTTGGGAGCGGGTTCCTTTCTCAATGGGAGCGAGGTTCCTAGGAAGGAGTGCGGGAGCAAGGTTCCGAGGTGGATTTGCCACCCACATAGGAGGTTCCTGCAACTAACTTTGAGTGAACAAATGGCCCTTGACAGAGCTCAATGGAGAAAAAAGATTCATGTAGCCGACCCCAATTGATTGGGACATAAGGCTCGGTTTGGTTTATTGAACAGATAAAGGGTAGCCTGCGCATGCAATTGAATTGCTATATGGGTTGATTAAGCTTATATTGTTATGTACATATTTATGCTGAAATCTCCTACTTGTGCGCTTGTTCCTTGGAGAATAGCAAGCAGTTTTTTTTTTTCTTTCCGGGGTTTTGCATTTTGATTTCTAAAGCACTTTCTAGTGGTCGATTATAACCTTCTTTTACGCATTACGGGCTATTAATGTTCGAGGGTTGCTTACTTGCAGGTTGATATTTGTGTATATTTTTGGATGTTTTAGACTACTGTCACTCATATGAATGGATCATTCTCGATCTACCTCTGGGGCTGGTGATGATAATGTTGGGATTCCTGATGATTTGCGCTGTAAAAGGTCGGATGGGAAACAATGGAGATGCACTGCAATGTCTATGCCGGACAAAACGGTGTGTGAGAAGCACTATGTCCAAGCAAAGAAGAGGGCTGCGAATTCAGCATTACGAGCCAGTCTGAAGAAAGCTAAGAGAAAAACTTTGGGTGAAAGTGATATCTTCTTGGAGAGTAAGAGTGACGATATGGATATGGATACACCAATCGCTGATGAACAAGTTGGCGATTACCCTGTTTCATCCTCGGGGAAAAAGTATAAGGAAAAACTTCACAAAAATAAGGTTCATTATTCGCCTGAAACACTTTCAATGAGGAGTTTGTCGACACGCAACCCACTTAAGCAAAATGATGATCTGCAAAGAGATGGCATGCAGTATGAGGAGAATCACAGGTCTTACAACCCGTCTAAAGATAGATTGCAAAAAGGCTTCGATCCTAGTGTTATGTCGGTGAGTTGAACCCTCTATCATCAGATTTCTGTTAGCAACCAGCAAGTGCTATAATTTCGTTACTAAATAAATACACCTTCATGTCCAGTATAAGTTATTCTGTCGAGAACAGGAGTGAAGTGCAAAGCTATCAAAGAACCAAGGGGCTCCTAGAAGAAAATTGCATTTAAGAAGAGCCATTTCTGGATGAATTTTTGCTAATGAGATTCGGTCACTTAGAAAACATTGTACTAGATTCTTATGTTCTTGGTGAGTTAGTGTTGCACTTGGGTAGACACTAGACACACACATCTTTTTACTGCATTTATCCTTCTCACAGTTTCTGTAGTTAGAGAAACTTGGAATAAGCTAAATTTCTTTCAATTCTGGGGTAGTTGTATTTCGTATTTTAGTTTCAGTTATCGAATGATAGTAAGATCTAATGTGCTAATAGACACACATGGGACATAAACATGATTTTGAGTTTTGGACAGGCTATACAGCAGATATGAAAAGAGTCAGACACCTGGATGTGCCGGTATATATATTTAAGTATTTATGTGTCAAGAAATATTCAATATATAAGATGGCAAGTTCTACAATTTACTTTTGATATTCAATGCACAAGAAAACAACATAATCTTATTTGTTTCTTGTATTTCTACAAAAAGTTGATTATTTGCGGCATATGGTTCACCAGATATCATTCAATAAAGAGCCTACACTTATTTCTTCCTTTCACTTAAGGTACTTGTTTTCGTTTATTTTTCCGTTTTTAATTAAAAGCCTTTTGTATGGCCTTTAATTTGTAGAAGTTGCATATAGTTTTCTTTATGTTGGTCTTACATGTGATGTAATTACTAGAGATGTCTCAATTCATTAGGTTGTGGAGTCTGATACGTTTTGATTTTTGAGTCGTTCTGTTCAACAGGTCAGGGCATCTGTACTTATTATAGAGAAATATCCAATCCTTGGATTGAATTACTGTGACCAATTAGATTGCTTCTAGTTTCAGCAAAATTTTTGTGGGTCTTGCATAGGTAATCTCCTCATCTGTTCGTGTTTGCTGCCTCCCAAATTGTTTGTTTCCCTTTCATTTCAGGATACCTCAGATGAAAGCTCAGATTCCTCTGATGATTCTGGTGGACAAACTTGCCATCAGTGTAGGCGGAATGACAGAGACGGAGTTATTTGGTGCCTCAGATGTGATAGGAGAGGATACTGTAGCAACTGCATCTCTACTTGGTGAGATTGACAATGCTGGCAAAAACATAATTCCCGAATTGCTTGTTTGGTGACCATGTGATTCTTTTGGCAGGTACTCCGATATTCCGTTAGAAGAGATCCAGAGGATTTGTCCTGCATGCCGTGGTACTTGTAATTGCAAGGTTTGCTTACGAGGAGATAATTTGGTCAAGGTATTCTTTTATTCTGCCATGGTCTTCGCTTAAATGCATTGCTAACCTCTTTAATGTTGTGAATATAAGCATTTCTAACTTGTTTGATGCATCCTTATAATTTTTTTTTGAAATAGCATCGTAAAATTGTGCTCTGTAACAGGCACGTATAAGGGAGATACCTGTCCAGGACAAGTTGCAATATCTTCATTGCCTTTTGTCATCGGTCCTTCCTGTTGTTAAGCAGATTCATCATCAACAGTGCTTTGAAGTAGAGCTGGAAAGAAAGCTTCGAGGTAAGAAGCTTTTGAATTTTTTGATGGCATATAAGAATTAACGGCCCGAATGTTTGCCTGGATTTGAGCATCAGATTGGAGTATTAATCCAAGCGAACTATCAGATTTTTGGTTGAGACTTTTGCGGCTAGGGTTAAATATGCATTGGGGTTTAGAACTCCTTGAAGAAAGGAATATCTATCTATTCTAATATATAAAGGGAGAACCACTTTTGTTGAGGACTCCCCTTTGAGGCTGGCTCACACTTTCATCTTCCTAACTTGCCACCCATAAAATAAATATTTTACATGTTAGTCAACTTCTCCACCTAAGTAACTATAAGGCCAAAAAAGTAAAATAGCTAGACACAATGCTCCACGTATATATGTTGTGCAGTTACACTGCTCTAATCAGTTTTCTGTCTTCTAGAGAGCAAACCACGCAAATCCATGGCTGCCAAAAGTTTTGTACATCCAGTCCAAAAAAAAATAATCCAAGAGATGATCGATTACCCCGAGTCTAACAAAAAAATCCAAGAGAATCTATTAGTACAATAATCCAAGTAAGCATTACCCTTTGTTCCCCTTCACGTTTTTCATACTGTGGCATTGATAGGCATTCAACATCCTGTCTATGTAGGCATCATCATTATATGTTCTTCTACACTTTCTCTTTTATTTTCCTCTCTTCTACCAAGTTTAATGACAGTAGTAAGAACAAATCTCTCTCTCCCTCTCTTTCTCTAAAACTAAGGTTGTGTCGTGGACCGTGGTATGTTGTGTTTTTGGAGATGAATTTTTTGTAATTTTTGTGAAGTGATTTTCGCACTCCCCAAATTGTTAACCGCAATATATTGCTTTTTGTACTCCCCTTGGGAGTGCGGTTAACAATTTGAGGAGTGCGAAAATCACTCCCCATTTTAAAACAACTTTGATTTTCCCCCCTGTAAGTTATAAGCCTTGCAATCCTAATTCACATAGGAGACTTGGATTTTTAAGAGTTATGAGAATTATTTTTCCCTTTCTACCAGTAACAGAGGAAGTCAAAATCAAATTGATACCAAAATCCCATGTCATGTGATGCACTGATATTAACCATCTCATGGATATATACTCCAAAATATCACTAATCCGCTTCCACAAAAAATGTATATTCGTTATTCATCCCACTATTTCTAAATCCGGAGTAAAAACAGTCCATCTATTTTTGTACAAATTGCAGAGCCCACACATCAGAACAAAAACTGGAAATTAAAACAAAAAGTCAATCTCAAAGATGTAGTTTACCGTCACAATTGAAACATATACTCCTAAAGTCACTCTCAAAGATTTTTTTTTCACCTAGCAAAAATTAGAAAGTAAGTAGAGATTTAGGCAAAACAGTTCTTTTTAACTATAACTAAAGGCTGGAGCACACGCAATAATTGACTTTTGATCGAATTCTGACAAAATTTGTAAAAATTCTATCAAACAATATGTGGGAAGCATTTGTGCAAATTTTGTCAAAATTTGACTTGCACACGATGCGTGTGTCCCGGCCTCTAGTATAATACTATGGAGAATGCATTATTATTAATTTCATCAATGTATAGTCCGGTGGGTTGCATATCATATGGGATTTTATATCCCTTCACTATTTCTCCAGTCAAACAAACGGGCCCTAAGGTTTTTAACATTTGAGATACATAGTTTACTCGCTTCTCCAGGAAATGAAATAGACCTTCCCCGGACCAAGTTGAATGCAGATGAACAGATGTGCTGGTACGCTTACTAATTTGTTTTTTTTATACAATCTGAATCTGAGACATGGTATGCGTGTTACCTATGGGCTCTTGGTTTTCCTGATCAATATGATCTTAAATTGTTTTGGTTTGGTTTCTTTTGATCTTGACTCTTCACGATGAATTAGCGTGAAAACATCCAACTCAAAACCAATTGGCAATGAGTGAAGAGGCCGTCCTGGCTCATATACTTGTAATTACTCAATGTGGGACAAGTTTTAACACTCCCATGCACGTGTGACCCTGTACCTGCACATAGAGACTTGAACAACGGACCCATGACATAGGGATCACTACAAACAACGAATCAAGGTGCACTTAAGGCACAAACAACGACAATCAATCGAGAGAGTTTTCTCCAAAGACTCTGAAAGACTAGCTTTGATACCATGTTAAAACATCCAACTCAAAACCAGTTGGCTATGAGTGGAGAGGCCGCCCAGGCTCATATACTAGTTTTGGAGTTATAATTACCCAATGTGGGACAAGTTCTAATAGTTAGGATCCGGTTGATTCATGCCTTGTTGGTGGGGCTTAGTTGTTAGAGGTATAGAACAACCATGTGCATTTATGATCTAATGTTTATACTAAGGGTCGGTTAGATTAGTGAGAAAATTATAGAAAGTTTGAGACAATTTTTTGGTTGTCATTTAGCAAGAAAGTAATTTTTCCTGAACAATCCTCTTAAGCGTTGTAACTTACTCCATGTCTCCATCCATTCAATATTGATTATCCATTTTCGACACACGTGCTCATCAAAAATTGTTTATATCTTACAATCTATAATGTTTTATATGATTTCGAAAATTTTGTCTAATAGAACTAATTGAGATCTATCAGGATGCATATTGCATATAAAAAACATAATAAATTAAATCATATAGGTAATTTTGTAAGAGGTCTCAAATAGGGAAAGTGGACCCTTAATATGGAACAGAGGGAGTAGCTTTTTTTGCCACAAAATATGCAGGGAAATTATTCTTTCCCGTGAAATGAGGAACTAATGAATGAGCTTCCATTTTTATCCGTGCTCCCTTCCTTTGGCATTTTTGTTCCTGTTGCATCCTTATTCTATTGGCCATTAAATCTATTGATTCCACAATTCCTTCCCTAGTTGTATTCGCCAAATCCCAGTTTGGATTAAGCTAAAACATTGTCAATTGTCACCCATCAAACCTATTGATAGAATCCTCGAAAACCTCAACAAGTATCTAGTAATGCAGGGATATTATGTAATTATGCTGCACAGTTACGTGCATTTGTTTCTTTGTTTCTTCTATCGAGTCTTCATTATTTCTACAATTTTGTTGTAATTAAACCAGGGCAATTTAGGTAAAATACACAAGTCTCTTGCGACTTTCATGCTTTTCAAACAAGAAAACTCAATTTTCCTATCCTGCTCTCGGAAATTTTTCATACAAAATTAAATGTTCAAAATAAAATAACTTTTGTTTTCTTTTTCCTTTCTTTCACTTTATTTCAATTTCTATAAACTTTTTCTTTCTAATCAAACGGACCCTGATGTTTTTTTTCTTTGTTTTTTCCAGTGATTGCTGTAGGGTATCCATTATTGATTATCATCGGCACTGTGCAAATTGTTCTTATGATTTGTGCCTCAGTTGCTGCAAAGATCTTAGGGAAGCATCTATTCTTGGTGTCAAAGGAGAGTCAGAAAATCATATTGATGGGGAAATTGATCAGAAAACAACCGTGACAGAGCAAGTTAAACCATCCAAACTTAAGTTGAAGTCATCAGATAAGTTTCCAAATTGGAAAGCCAACAGCAATGCCAGTATTCCTTGCCCGCCGAAGGAGTATGGCGGTTGCGGTTGCTTGTCGTTGACCTTAAAAAGAATCTTTAAAATGAATTGGGTTGCAAAACTGGTGAAAAATTCCGAGGAAATGGTTAGTGGATGTAAGGTTAATGATGATGTTGTTAGTCCACAAGAAACTACTGGGTTAAACTCTGGGCTATGCCAATATGCACATAGAGAGGACAGCGATGACAATTTCTTATACTGTTCAACGTCTGATGTTATAAAAGCCAAAGGGATTAGAGATTTTAGAAAGCATTGGAGCCAAGGAGAACCTGTTATTGTCAAGGAGGTTTGTGATGGCATGTCAGGGTGGGACCCTATGGTTATATGGAAAGGAATTCGAGAGACCACTGAAGAGAAAATGAAGGACGATAACCGAACTGTGAAGGCTATAGATTGCTTAGACCGGTCTGAGGTAGGGTTCTAGTTTGTTGTACGTTTTATATGGTTCATCAATTATTTGTGGTTCATATGCAGGCTCCGTTTGTTCTAACATAAATTTTTTTTCCTGAAAACAGTCGGCCTATTTCTTTGTGTTTGTTTGTGAATAACTTTACGAAATCGTTTTACATATAAATTGTTTTCAGCCAATCTAGGTGATTATTTCGGGAAGTTGTTTATTACCAACTTTTGTTGGTGTTAAAGCATCCAACTCAAAACCAATTGGTTATGAGTGGAGAGGCCGCTGAGGTTCATATACTAGTTTTTGAGGTGATAATTAACGAATATGGGACAAATTCCAACAGTTGCTGTTTAGATCTCTCCCACCTTCTAGCACTTTAATAGCTCAGATAGCATTTGGTTCCTGAGTCCGGCATTTGGTGTTGACCTGAGGACTTAAGGCAGAAAGCACTAGTAGAGAGAGAACGTGTTGTGTTGTGTTATGTGCATGTGCATGTGGCATGATAATAGAATGACTCTAAGTTTGTATCTGCTCTACTAGGGGGCGCGAGTGCAACCAATCGTCAGAAGCTACAATCTGCGAAATTTTCTTTTGGAAATTATTTTCCAAGCCAAACATTGAAAGTGAGAAGTATCTAATCATTTTCATGTATACAGAGTTCTGCATGGAGAATATTTTTCATCTTATTTTGTTTTACACAGAAATAAATGGTTCATCAGATTGGGTAGTGGTCAAGCGTTTGACAACCAAAAGCAGATATCTTGCCTTGCAAGAAGGGTCCACCTCCAGGCGGTTAGATGTTGGATAGACACCGGAAATCAATGGTTCTGGTGGGTTCCAAATCTATGGAACTAGTGGATGAGGGTTAAGGGGGCCGTTTTAGATTTGGGCTGGTAGAATGCAGCATAGGGGTTCTATGAGAGGGGTGGGTTTCAGAGATCGAGCTTCATTGGTTGTGCCTAATTCTTGAGGATGTGTCTTCAGGTTTCGAGAAGGATTTCGCTCAAAGTTACGGGGGTTTTGCTAGAAGATTGATGGTGCGCCGTCTTGTTCTTGTAGGGGGTTTCATGTTACAACTGGAGGTGAAGGGTAGTGGGAGGTTTAGGTATGTTTTGCTTCCAGAGTTGTGTGGAGCTGGTGGGTGGGTAGACATTTCTAGAAAATTTTGGGTGTTTTTGGTTGGAAACGTTCAGAGGGTTTCATTGATGGCAGATCCTTTTCAGACCTCGGGAGGTTTGCGGTAGGGCGATCCTTTCTCTCTGCTTCTTTTCATTTTAGTTATGGAGGTTCTTAGCAGGTTGATTTGAAATACAGTTCTAGGTGGATTCTTGCAAGGTTTCGAGGTGGGAAGGGGTGATGGTTTCTCACATACTTTATGCCGATGATACTTTATTGTTTTGCGATGCGGATCCAACGCAAGTGGGCTATCTTCGGTGTGTTCTTTTGTGCTTTGAAGCAGTGTCCAACCTCAAGGTGAACTTGGAAAAGTCCGAGATAATCCCGGTTGGGTGGATATGATAGCTTTGGGTAGCAATGCTACGGGGAGGGGTAGACCTAAATTGACATTAGATGCTGTGGTGCGCAAAGATATGAGTTTAGTAGGTTTGTGTGAACAAGTGGCCCTTGACAGAACTAAATGAAGGAAAAGGATTCATGTAGCCGACCCCAAGTGATTGGGACATAAGGCTCGGTTTGGTTTGGTTAGGGTGGCGTTGCTTCCGGCGATGTATTTGGGCCTACTGTTGGGCTCCTCTTGTAAATCAAAGGCAGTATGGGACCCAATTATGGAAAGATTTCAGAAAAGGTTGGCGGGTTGGAAGCGCCAACAGATTACTAAACGTGGTGGTTTGACTTTAATCAAAAGGTCGCTTTCTAATTTGCCCACTTACTTCATCCGAGTTCGGTGGCTAAGAGGTTAGAGAAAATCCAAAGAGAGTTTCTTTGGAAAGGATCGGGGGAAGAGTTCAAATACCATCTAGTCAACTGGGATACGATTTGTGTTCCCATTAGAAAAGGAGGCTTGGGTGTGAGGAGATTAAAATTGTTTAACCAAGTGTTGTTGCGGAAATGGCTTTGGAGATTCGCTTGTGAAAGGGAGAGATGATGGAGGAAGGTTACAGTAGCGAAGTATGGTTGCAGATGGGGCGGTTGGTCTTCCCTTCGTGTGAGATTGCCTTTTGGGGTGGCACTTTGGAGAGGTATCATGAATGGGTGGGATGTTTTTGTAAGGAACACTAGTATGGTGGTTGGCAATGGAAGAAGGGTTAAATTTTGGGAACACATCTTGCGTGGGGATGTGAGTTTGAGGGATGCTTTCCCAAATATCTATCGTTTGGCTTGTGACAAAGAGGCTAAAGTTCAGGATTACCTTTTACTCAGGAAGGGTTTTTGTTTGGGACATACGCTTGCAGAGGGAGGTACATGAGTGGGAAGAGGCGGCTTTGATGTCGCTGCTCTCTAAAGTTTATGGTGCTCGAGGGCTACGAGAAGGGGAGGATGAGATGCGTTGGAGTCTTTCTACTTCAGGTTCCTTTCAGGTGAAATCTTTCCATCCTTGGCAAACTATATGGAAAACTCGAATACCGATAAAAGTGAGCTTTTTTGTTTGGTGTGCCGTCAAGGCAAGATTCTTATTATTGATAAGTTGATTATTAGACGGAGAATCATTGTGAGTTGGTGTTGTATGTGCAAGAGGGATGCGGAGACGGTTGATCACCTCCTTATTCATTGCCCGTTTGCTTGGGAGTTGTGGTCTTTGGTGTTCTCTTGGTTTGGTATCAAGTGGGTGCTATCAAGGAGTGTGAGGGAACTCTTAATTGCTTGGAGAGGTACTAGAGTGGGAAAGAGAAGGAAGCAAGTCTGGGCCGTGATTCCTCTTTGCTTGATGTGGGTTATTTGGCGTGAAAGAAATTCTAGATGTTTTAAAGGGGTCGAAAAGCTTCTGTTTAAGATCAAAAGTTTTTTGGTGAATAGCTTGTATAGTTGGAACAAGAGAGACTATTGTCCCTCTTCTTCTTCTTCTTTTTTTTTTATCAGCAAAAGTAACATTTTATTAAAGGGGAAATGGGATTCCAACCAAAGGTTGAAAGTACAGCCAAATGGGACAAAGCCCAAACACCCTATAGGGACAAAGCCCATAACACCTGAGGGCCGTAAAACCCAGATCTTACAATAAACCCCTATCCCTCTCTTACCAATTTTTAGATTGGTTGGAGCTTTTCCACTCTTATGGAAGTGTATAGGGCCTTTTTATTTTGTGGCCTTTTATTTATTTATTTATTTATACGGGCGGCATTCCCTTTATGCCTTTTTGGTAATATATTTACTTATAAAAAAAAACAAAAACAAACGGAGCCTCAACGTCTTCTTTACTTATTGCCCTGATATCTGCCTATTGTGGTTTCATATGGCTGCAGATTAGTATTGAGCTAGGTCAGTTCATCAGAGGATACTCAGAGGGTCGATTTCATCAAAATGGTTGGCCACAAATGTTAAAGCTAAAAGATTGGCCTTCTCCCAGTGCTTCTGAAGAGTTTTTGTTGTACCAGAGACCTGACTTCAGTAGTAAATTGCCATTACTTGAGTACATTCATTCCAAGTGGGGTCTGCTGAATGTTGCTGCAAAACTGCCTCATTATTCCCTGCAGAATGATGTCGGCCCTAAGATTTTTATGTCTTATGGGATGTACGATGAACTTGGTAGAGGTGATTCAGTGAATCATCTCCATTTCAGCACGCGTGACATGGTGAGCTCATTGTCCTCCTTTCTAATGTGACCTATCTCCATCGTCCTTGAAGAAATATTTCCCCTTGATAATTGCATCATATAAACCAGTATGTTTGTTAGTTTCGAAATTATCCCGTTATGTTTGATTTGCTTCCTGATGGCAGTCTGCGTTTATTCTTCTGAGTTAATCAGTAAATTAAAGCAGTAGTAGTGCCACATATTGTTCAAGAGGATTCACAATTTTTAGGTAACCAGGAATGGGTTGCAAATGGAATGTCATGTATTTTTTTGGGGACCAAATTTGAATTCTATGATTTAACGGAACTACGGAAGTTTTATCCTAGCGATGGACTTCAAACTTACAAATTCTAACAGGAATCACTCCAAGGAGCTGAATTTTGTACTTGATGAACTATCTCCATTTTGCATATGAACTATGTATTGGAAAGAATTATTGTAGTGCTACCTTGGTGTGTTATCACACAACAAAATTGGAAGTTGTGTAGTGGGGATGCAACACTCTGAAAACGTGCCATATCTAACCAAGTACTCTAGAGTCCAGTTATGGAATGTTTGTCTACTTCGCCCTTTGATGTGGCATCTTGATATATGCTTTGGGAATAATTTCAATAACCATCGCTGCTGCTTTGATTAGGTATACCTGTTGGTGCATACATGTGAAGTAAAGCTAAAAGGTTGGCAGAGGGCTAAGATTGAGAAGACAGAGAAAGCCTTTGAGGATGTTGGGGCTAAAGAATCACCAGGAAATCCACAAATTGGCTTGGATAAAGCAAGGTCACCTGTACTATCACTTGGTGTTCGAGATAGAGAGAATGAATATGAGGCTAAGTTAGATGCAAGCGATGACGATGAAGGAATTAAAACTACTAAAACCCTTGTCGAGAAAACTATTGATTGTGAAGACTTGAACCAAGCTAGTGGAGATATCTTTGAAAAGACTCATCTAGGCGCTGTTTGGGATGTCTTCCGTCGACAGGATGTTCCAAAGCTGATTGAGTATTTGAAAGCTCACTGGAAGGACTTTGGGAAGAGTGAGACTTCAATAGATGAATTTGTGAGTTTGATTAACTTTTTCCATGATCATAAATTCTGGATTCTTCTCACTCTATGTTATAGACTTGAACCAAGCTGATTGTGCTCTTTGGACCCAGGCAACACGTTCTTTACATAATGCAGAAATATTCCTGACAAGGCATCATAAAAGGCAATTGAAGGAAGAATTCGGTAAGTGGAACTAGCGATTCTTGCATTTTCAGTAAGTTGAAGGGTTAATTTTCTGACCTGCTTTATTTAGGCAGCATGTATCCAATATTCTGTTGGGTCCTTTTTTTTTTGTTGGCAAAATTCTAGGTTTTGTTTAAAAGGTAGAATTTGGATATTCTTGATTCTTCATGTTGGACTGCTGTCTAGAAGTCTTAAGGGCATCGTATAGGTGTGACACTGAGAACTATGGGCCCTGAGATCTAGGCATTTATTACAAAAACTATGGATTGTTTGTTACTTCCTGTTGTGGTCCGTAAATAGTTAGTTCTGCAATTCTTTGGTCTCTTGTAAAAGATATTGAATTGAATGACATTAGCTAATTGATGTCCACATGGCCGAGGATCAGTGGATTAAATCAGAGATACTGGATTTTTACTGAAGATAATATAAATGTGATTCTTGGAATGTGTTTTTTGACGAGACAATATGAATTAAAGTTTGTCCTCTTTTTCAGGAGTAGAGCCATGGTCATTTGAACAGCATTTAGGGCAAGCTGTATTCATCCCTGCTGGATGTCCTTTTCAAGTTAGGAACCTTCAGGTGAGTTCAGTACTGTAGTGTAATGACATAGTAACTTCTATAGATGATTGTGAACTGAACCTTATGTTTGACATATTTAATTACTTTGGCGGGAGTTATATGCAGTAAATTCCTGGGGATTATTTATACATGCTAGGACTTGGGAGCACAGTATCATGGAATTTTACTGATTTTTTTTTCTTACACTTTGCTTGGAGGTTCCTTTTTTTGTTCTCTGTTTTCCTGGTATTAGAAAGACAAATGCTAGTGGATCATTTATGTGACAAGTAGTATTGGTTGGATTGATGGAAAAGGATGCCATATGCTGTCAACGCTATTCATGTAAAAGATCATGTTTCACAAAGAGTGCTTCTTGCTGCACATGGTATTCATATGAGTTATGACGTACCTGTGACACGTTACCCAGAACAGTCATGCTGGTCAGCATATGGGAGAGTCAGAGACATGGGGAAACCCCTACCTAATTACATCCAATCCCTCCCTTTCGTACGTTGAGCTGCAATAGGGGACCAATTCAGGCATTGTATCTAGTAGTCTGACATGTATAAGGCATTTCTATATGAGTCAAGAACTCAAAATGAGGTGCTATCTCAGTCCACATAGGGACTATGAGGGTCTCCCAAGGCACCAATGGAGGACATGATCTTCTACCTGCTACCAGGGTCAGTGGTTTGCACAGATCCCGACAATTGTGTACAGTAGGAGTCTGGTCCGTATTTTATGAAGCGCAGCGCTGTATCCTTAAAGTTAAAGGGACACCTTGACACTTTTGGGACTTCTCACTTACTTTCTCTTCCCATTGCCACTCTCTCTCACGCTGAGCTTCCTTCTTGCTCCATCCATCTTCCTAAAAACCCATGTCACCTGACAGTCTGACATGGTTCGCCACTTCGCTTTTAACCCGAACAGCAAATATACACTTGTCTACTTGAATGCACTTTTCAAGAAGGAAGGAGTTTTTACTCTCAAGGAACTTTTTCATACAACCTGAACCTAAATGCCAAGATGCCAGGATTGCTGTTAGACGGACCCTTCACTTAGATTTTAGGCTCCCTTTGTTTCAACGGAAATTTTTTCCTGGTGTAATATATTTTACGTGTAAATGTTTTACAGGAAAATACAATGCTTTTCAGCGGGTCCAATAATAAGTTTTGTTCCCCATCAGGCAATTACTTCTTGTCACTTGATTTCTTTTTTTTTTTTTACAAAGGGAGCCATTGAGTCTAGGTGGCTCCGTTGGTACAAATAGGAATTTTTGGCCTGTGGCCTTCACAGGATGTTGGATGGGAGATGGAAATGTTGTACATTGGGGCTGTGGAAGATTCTGAAGGAATTGTACACCTTGAATTCTTTTTTTCCAGGATATTTAGAGGGGGCTTCGTATACTAACGCTAGGATATTCCAGTTATTATCTGTCAAAAAACTAGAAGATTTTAGCGGGGCTTCAATTGCCCTTTACAATTGGTATTACTCTGACCTCCTCTGACATTTTTACGTTTAGGAAAGAAATCCATGGTTTGATGAATTGTAGGTACCTCCCTGCCCCTCTACATTATGTTGGGAAGATTTTAGTTTCACCGAGTTGACCAAGCAAAATGACAATATTTCCCTAAAAGCTGTCAATTAATGGTATGCTGGAAATACTGACCTCCAATATTGAGTTCGAATTATATAGATGCCCTCCTCTTCTCCAAGATGATGTCTCCTCTTTTTCTATATATTCGTCTCTACCGAACTTGTATAGTCTCCCTCTTACAGTTTTTCTCCACCATGATGGTACCACAGTGGTAAGAGAAAGAAATTTCATAGAACATACAAATCTATTCAAAGTAAAGAATTTGGGGGTTGTCGAATTATGGGTTTGGTTACCCCCGATGTTGCATCAGCCGACGATACAAAATTTCTCTCTTAAACTTGCTTGAAATTTGAATACAGGATGCAAGATGGCTCTTCAATTTGTGTATGCTGTACATGTATTTGCATATGAAATCCACACGCACGCATGCATATATGCTACGTGGAAGTTCACCAAACATTCTATAAGGGGTTGGCCTTGCGGAATTTGGAGTACGAAAAAGGAAGAGAGAATAAAAGCAATCCACGTCCATTAGTTTGTGTTAAACTTTATCCTTGTGGAAGGTAGTTCGTAGGTCTTTCTGTTAAATATTTCTGTGTCCTTTGAAATTTCAGTCCACAGTTCAGTTGGGGCTGGACTTCTTATCTCCTGAAAGTCTGGATGAGGCTGTAAGGCTAGCTGAAGAAATTCGCAGTTTTCCCAACGACCATGATGCGAAGCTTCAAATGTTGGAGGTCAGGCGAAGGAAATTTCCCTTAGAAGTACTCAGTGCCTTTTTTATTCTTTTTTTTTTTGTGGTTAAGCTCCATTCTTTTTTATTCTTCTTGCTAATGATTTTGCTTCCTCTATATCCCCTTTTCTTTCCTTCCATTTCTCCTGCATCGGTTGCCTTCACGGGTCTATTAATAGCAATGAATTTACTAAGTCTTTATGGTTTTTGATGCAGGTCGGAAAGATGTCACTCTACGCTGCAAGTTCAGCAATCAAGGAAGTACAGAAGTTAGTGCTCGATCCAAAGTAAGCAAATAAAACCTGTCTTTTTATTGGTAGGTGGAACGCCCTCGCCCCCGGGGGGGCGGTGTGGGGTTGATGGAGACTGTATAGGATAGGAGGTACAAAGAACTATAAAATTGTTCACTACCTTACAGTCAAACCTCTCAGAACTTCAATTCCATTGGAATACGGATGAGATCAAATAGGCCACACATAATTGTCCACCTATCCTATTATAAGGCTGACGAGTTCCACTGTTTCTTGAGCCGAGGCTACTCTGAACTCTTTGCTCGAAGTGGGTAGGCATCCTGTTTTCCGAACCCGTTACTCCTGCCGGGGTTCCACCTCCCATCCAGGCATGTTAAAGCTAGCCCTTTGCCCGTCATGCTATCGGTGTTATCAAGACTAGCACTTCATCTCTGTCCCCTTCATAGGGAGAAAAAAGTGGTTTTGGGTCAGCTTTCTCATTAAGGTGAGGTGACCAATTGCTTATAAAAACCACTCAAAGGTGAAAGAGACTAGGAATGACTTTGTTGGGTCGAGACTAAAGTGAAAAGTGTTCACTGCGAAAGGATAGCTAGGGCTCTAAACTTGGAGTGTAGTCTTGTGAAAAATTATGATTAGGCCATTCTCTTGGTTAGTTGATCTCTAGTGCATTCCATTTATTTACCTTTTAAGTTTTAAGTACACGACTTGTCGGGCCGTTGGAGCGGGACTTCTTTGGGAAAAAGAACTTGTATAAGATCCTCAAGTTTAGATTATTCAGGGGAATGAAACATGCAATTGGACCCGAAGTAAGGAGGAGGAGTATAGACACTTTTTGATTGGGTAGCAAATAAGGCCCTCAAGACTCTTAGATACTCCTGTTTGGGTGGGGGGGGGGGGGGGTGAAGTTCATTTGGTAAGGGAGATAGATTTCCTTCCGTTGAGCTACAACGGCTGCTGAATTAGAAAACTAATGCATGTTAATTTGAAGGGTATCTAACAATAAAGGATCATCATTGACATCATTTGATCGTTTTTTCTTATTTTTGTAACCCAACCGAGGAAGAGAAAAACCGGAGCTCAAATTCTCTATAGTCTATGCCCCTTTTATACTGATGTTCTGGTGCTATGCTGGCTGGTGGATCATGTGAGAATTTTTCATCTCTCATTTCTCACCCGGTCCATTGGTTAGAAATGCAAAAAAATAGGTACAGAGGATTTGAGGGAACATGTAATTTGATTAGATTTCTAACAGACACTTATTCTCTTCCTTCGAAATTATTTTTAATCATTTGTGAAGGTTAGTTTGTGGAGGTCAAAATACTTGTTTCACTTCTTAACGAGTACTAATAATTTGGGACATCCCAATATAGAATAGTTGATAGTTGATTACCAATATGGAGCATAGGGAGTACTACAACTGCTTTTCTGTTCCTAATTTTCCGCTTCCTTTTCTTCTCCCTTCACTAATCTCTTTCGGAATCCGAGGATCCAACGGAACATTATTTTTATGCTCTGTTCTTTTTCAAGATTTTTGTTGTTGATATGATTTATTGTACTTGAGACGTGAACATGTGAAATGGTCTTTTGACCACTGATCTCGCGTCCCAGTGACGGGGTTTAGGAGTCTAGCTTAAAGGCTAGAAAACCATTAGAACCATTAAGGATGTTTTAGGATCATGGATTTGTGAAGAGATTTATAGAGCGAATAGAAAAGGTAAACGACGCCCCCGAAAAGAAAAAAAAAAAGGGTGGATGAACTTGAGCACTGCACTTATAACTCTGGGTTTCCATCGGTTTCCTGTCCCTTGGTACGTACCTTAACAACTCGTTAATCCAACTACAGCGTTAAGGGATTCTTTCATTTTGCACTTTGCTTTTCTCTGTGTGAAGGATTGAAGTTGTTACAAAGACCAAACAAGTATTAGACGGCATCATATCCCTAAGGCTTCATTGTTAACATTTCTCTTGCAGGCTTGGTGCAGAGCTCGGGTTTGAAGATCCTAATTTGACTTCAATGGTTTCGGAGAACTTGGAGAAGATGGTTAAGCAAAGACATATTACTTGTGTTTGAGTTCTACGCTCCGTCGCGTGTAAACTATTTGTCTGTAAAATGTTTTTACTCATTTACGGTTGTTTTGTTGGACATAAAAAGTGTTTAAAACGTCTTCCAAGTAAAATGTTTTGCAGCGCAAGTCATTTATTTTTTCTTCCAAAGCTTTTCGTTAGTGGAAATTAGATCCATATGCAATTATTTTTGGGAAAATGACGGCCCAGGATGTGTTTTGATAATTAATACCCGCTAAGGACATGCTGAGAATATTTGTTAATGCTGAAAATGTCATTGGCAGGTATTAATTATCAAAACACGTCTTTGGCTGTCATTTTCCCATTATTTTTTCTATTTGCTAATCCAAAGTAACAGGAGTAACTAAATTAAGAAGTTGGCTAGAAACGGAAATGCTGGGGACACGCCTCTCGGCCACTCTCTAGACACTCCTCTCTCACAAGCAGTGGGCTCACTGCTTGTGAGAGAGGAGTGTCTGGGGAGTGGTTGAGAGGCGTGTCTGTAGCATGATTAGGCTAGAAAGTAGAAATAAGTTTGCTTTACATTTGGGCTCCACTGCTTGTAAGAGAGAGTGTTTGGGGAGTGGTTGAGAGGCGTGTCTATAGCATATGATTAGGCTAGAAAGTAGAAATAAGTTTGCTTTACATTTGTCCACTGCTTGTGAGAGAGGAGTGTCTGCGCAGAGTGGCCGAGAGGCGTGTCTGTAGCACGATTAGGCTAGAAAGTAGAAATAAGTTTAATTTACATTTGGTCCCAACTTATTTATATATATTTATAAAATATGCATAGTCTTTTTCGTAATGCCATTAACTCTCGAAGATAATAGAATGCTCGGAATATTTATGGGGTCTAACTACCAAAATTTTACTTCAAACCTATTATATTAACTTGTGAGAAATCTAAGTGGATGAGCTCAAGTTACCCCACTTGTACCTACTTCTCTTTGTCCCTGTGGTTGGTTGTTAGTAGTTACAATTGGAGTCGAGCACCTCCTCTATTAGGACTCCAACTCAAGAGCTCTCCCTTAAAAAGGGTGAGTAAGGAACCAACTATGCTAGGTGGTGGCGGGGCTCAACTTGTTAAATCCCTAACAACACTATTTCCCATAATTATCTATAAAATTTTGATTGAGAAACAAATAGCAGAAATGGGACTTAATTTTTTTCCCCTAATCAAAAGGCAAACGAAACCTATCGTTGAGAAGATGTAAATAAATGGAAATTTTTGCCAATATTGTATGAAGCAATTCACTAGATACCAAGAACAGAATCCATAGCTTGTTATTCAAAGCCATGTTTCTTCTAACATCGTTTCTTCTGGACGATAGCTCTGACCCGACCATCCTCTACAATCACTCACCTCCGAACGAACAGCCTGTCATCCGGCAAGAACCTGGATCTTTTGTGCCCTCCAGCATTTATATGCAGGAGGCTGAAATTGTTCGCAACGATGTATACGCTATTGCTTGGCCACCGCACCTCACTTTAGGAGCATCGAACGTGAACTCATAGGTAGTAGATGTCTCCCGGACACGAACATCGCCGCATGATGTTTCTTCGGTAGGGTAACCAGAATTACTACTGGTTGAGGCCCTCTTGGAGTCATTTCCTTCGGGCAGTTTCATAGATCTAGACCCCATTGGCTGTCTTTTTGTTTTCTGATTCAATACCAAGTCTTTTTTTTTATAATCCTTGGGGTATAATTGCATATTGGTTTAAGATCTTAAACCAATATTCTTTGGTTAATCAGCATAAATAATCACTCACACGCAACGAAAGTTATACTACAATGAGAAATACCATCCCCTTTACGAATATTCCAGATTTTTTCAAAGATTATACAAAGATTTCAGAGTTATATTACCACGAGAAATACCATCCCCTTTACGAAATTTATGCGAAGATTTTAGAGTTATTCTCCTTGTATAATTTAAGTCGGAAAAAAGTATTCATTACACACCCCCTTAACGAATTTTTTTGGTTCATTAGGATTTTTGAAAAAATCAAAACATGGGAAGTATTAACTATGAGTACCTCAAGTTACTGTTTCCCATACGCTGGCATTCCAAATTATAAATTCCTTTTGAAACTCCAAGGATAAGAACAACCACATCTTGCATTTGCTTCCTCTGTTCATTCTTTTAAGCTTCATGAAGCAATAAATCAATTTTTCCCCCTCTTCCCTCCAAAGCACATCGCTAATGGATCGGTTATAGCAGCTTTAAAGTTCTGAACAAGAGGATCTCCAACCTTGTTTTTGTTGCCATTCCAAGCTTCAACCACCCCAATTCTTTCCTTATCATGCACGATAGCAGTGCTGCCGCCAGGATTTGAGGTTAACCGGCTTTTATGAGCTCTACAGGAAGGTGGTGTCGACAGTGTGAGAGTTGGCTCACAATTGGACTTGATTTGGGTGTGCTTCCAGAAGGTCGGCGGTCTAGGAGCAGAGAAATCAGAAGCTCCGTTGCAGGCTTTGGTGAGGAGCCTTGGTTTGGATGTGTGCAGGCTCAGTTTCCCACACTAAACACATTTGTAAAGAAAAGTTACCAATCATCTTCAATTCTTCTGTTATTCTTGGCTGTTGCTCGAATCAATGTTTGGCTTATAAATTCAGCTGTGTATTACGCCTGTAGGTGTGGCAAACAAGGAGTGTGGTGAGAGAGAGAGAGAGAGAGAGAGAGAGAGAGAGAGAGAGAGAGAGAGAGAGAGAGAGAGAGAGAGAGAGAACAGAGAGTTGAGTCTTGAGCTCCGGTTTTGGAGCTCCTCATCGGGAGAGTTTTTTTTGTAATCTAGTAGTGTTCGATTCAGTAGTAGATGAAATTTTCTCTCGTGATTGATTCATGTGCGTGTGTGCGCATGTGTTTGGTTTGAGGTCCTGGTGTGCACAACAGATAGTTGTATACTCTGAATCTCATTCTGTGTCTTTTCGCTTTGGTTTAGTACGTAGGAGGAACCCACTCGCAAGAGCTTCCAATGCTCTTATGTAACTGTTAAAGAAAAGTTAAACAAGAGGAGCAAAGTGACATTAAAGAAGAAAAAAATATCAGTTTCCACCACCAGGATTTCAAAAATGAAGATTGATGCATACTTGATAACTAAGAAGCACAAAAAAAGACATGGGGACATGAACACGACCAGCAGATGAGGAGACGTCATAATTCAAAACATTAGGACCCGGACACAGTGGGGAAACGTACAAGTACTATAAGTTGTTGGCATACATATGAATTGATAGAAAACCAAAACCTTACTCCTATCACCAGTACATTTCTAGCGTGTCCCCCACATGTCCCCAGCTTGTCTGAGACTAATGTATAACCGAAAAACTACACACATATTTGGGCATCTCCGACACATGTTGAACATGGATACGTGACCCCCATGGACTTGTCCATGCTTCTTATTAGCTGGGTAAAGCAATCTTGTCTCGTCTACGTACTTTTACCTCAGAAGTGGTCAGCAAGTGCCAATTGTCTAACCGCTTCTGTAACAGGCAAGATCATGAAACGGAAAGCCACTTCCTACTTGGAAAAAAAGGTAGAAAAGGAAGGTGAAGACAGAGAAAAGGTAAAAGATACCTATGTTTCTTCAAAAATGGAGGTCAATTCTGCAATGTGATGCCTTAAAGTTGCAAAGGTTTGATGGAAAGATCATTGCGCTCCTGTGGAGTCAGCAAAAGCCTTGATCAGCCAACACCCTCTCGCATGCTGTGAGCCCTGCCATGAAGATAGGTGCTGCTTTAGAAACTCTTCATAGACAATACCGGAATTAAATCATCGACTAAAAAAATGGTGCAATCAGCACCTAACCAGAATGATAATTATCGGCACCATCCAAAGAAATCTCCCAAGTCTTGAATGCAATCACCGTTAGCTCTTCATTAGGGAACTGGGCGTTGACATCACTCGAGGGGAAGTTATAGGCAAGAAGGCAAATGACCCACATATTAGATATTAGACTTCCTTTGAAACGGCCCCCGGTTCTGGAGCTTGAGGAGCAGGCAGAGGTACGATCGGATTCTCACCCGGAGGCCGCTGCGCGAACTCCGCAATTCACGTCTTCCCCAGATTCATTATTTTAAAACGACTCCAGCAGCTGCCGATTTATGAACTCCTGGACGATGAGCAGCTTTGTAGTCCTCCACTAGCTCTTGGGCTTCTTTTCTTTCAATTTCAAGAAGAGGATCTCCAACCCTATTTTTGGTGCCATTCCAAATTTCATCCACCCCATTTCTTTCCTTATCACGAAGTTAAACTGGCTCTGATATGAGTTCTACTTGGAAGGTCTTGTTGATACTCGTTTACTTTGCATCTCACTATCTCTGCCTTTTCGCTTCTGTTTAGTACCTAGGAACCCACTTGCGTGAGCTTCCAATGCTCTTATGGTCAATGGCCGGTTTCTTGTGCTTTGCCGCCTGGGATTCACAACTGGCAGCTTTTCCGCAACATTGACATCAGTGGATTTACTCAAAACTTTAGGTTCCACAAGGTTGTATTTGTCAGAGGAAGTGACTAAAACATGTACATTAGGGTTTTGCAAGCTGTCGTTCAACTTCATCATGCGAAATTCGCCGTTTTCACCATCTACAGGAATCGGGGGCTCATTTAGATCGAACAAGGGCTGTGGTTGAGGTTTCTCACGTTTACTGGGAGACAAGTCTGTATCATCACTGCTCTCCTTTTTTGGACTGCATTGTGGTGAAGACCTAGCCAATTGTGCCTTCTCATGGACAGGAACAGCTTCTGACAAACATTGTGAATTTGACATGAAATTGGGCTTCACTTCTTTACATTCATTGGTCACTAGGAGCTTCTCTTTGTTTTGGCTTGATTTGTCCTCTATGCAAGAAGCTAGTTTCCGCCGCTTCATTAGAGGGGGGAACAAATTCGAACATCCGGGTTTCACTCTCCGGTTCAATTTATTTAACTGCTCAAAATTAGACAAATCAATGTCTTGATAATGGTGGTCTTGTATCCAATGTTTGGCATATTCGGTACCATTGATTGGCATGCTTTGGTTTGCATTGCTATACTCAACTATACACTTACCCTGATCGCTAAATTTTTGCTTGTGTCCCTTAGGTAACATATCAGCAGATTGTGGCTCGTCCATCGAAAAATTCCCTGAGCAATTACCCTCTGCTTCTTTTGAGTGAATATTCAAGCTCGAAGTGTTTTTAGCGTCATCAGGTATAATTAGCAACCCCGTCACCTTGAGTGATTTTACTGCACAGCTCAAACTTGTATCAACAATTGTATATGTTGCAGGATTTGAACTGCAAGTAGAAACTCTGGGTTTAAGGTAACAACGTGGTTGACGATCATCTGTGTTGTTTTCCACTATGGACTCTGTTTCAGCCTCAAGCTCTATAAGTACTGGATCTGATGCAACTTTGCTCAAAACATCACTCACGGAATCGAAGTAGTGGTCTCCTTTCACGAGTTTTCTTCTTGAGAATTTCTTAACACCAGGTGTAAGAAAAACCAGCTGATGTTTAGAACCATAGCAAAAATAATTCTTCGGCTGCTCAGAATGCCATCCTCTCCCTAGCAAACGAGGCCAAACGGCTTCCCAGAAGATGTCATTTGATCGAGCTTTGCTCAATCGGAAGTCTCCGGTTAGAAACTTAATTATGTCTCTAGAAGTTAGGGAGGACCATGCTTTGCCAGCTGGTATTTCAGGCTGGATGCTAAACAGTTGGTCGTTTCTAGTGGGCTCCATCGAAAGGTTTGTGAGATCTTCCTTCCCCTTCCCGATTCTTACAGCTTCTATGAGCGTGGGAGTACCCACAAGAGTCTTTAAAGTATGTATGTAATCTTCAAGTGAAATTCTTCCTTCTGCAAATGCCTTAGAGACCTGAGAATGAGCAATATGAAAACCAAAACAGCAGGCATAACACTGAAGTTAATACTTCTTCATAACACGTATCCATTTGCATGCATTAAATTGAGAATACTGTAGTTAGGGAGAACTTCATTTTCAAAAAAGGTCCAGAGACTTTAGTAGCTAGCATTGAATTAAATATAGTCTGGAAGGACTAAACTTCATCCTGAGAAAACAGCATATAATGGGTGTGTAGAAGGATTTGAACATTCAAAGTTGGTGCACCTTTATTTTCCTTCCTACGATAAAATGTGAGAGATATGTCAACGATTTTAGAAAAGAGATGGTACAGTACCTGAAAAGAGGAGTGATATGAGAAGTTAAACTTCATCTTCAGGAAAATACCATTCGTGGAAACCTAGGCTATGACAGAAATTTCTCCTTTTTCTTTTGAAATAGGCTACCGAAGTACATAAGAAGGGCGCTAAATGCTGGGCTGGGGATAATATAGCATCTGGGATGGGACGTGAGAACATTTGGAGTTTAGAATGACGAAGCAACATAAGAGTAGCAGAACATCCTTAGATAGCTAAATAAGAGTATAATGACACATTTTAGCATATAACATTAATGGCATTACATCCTTGTTCGGATCCCATAACAAACTAAACAGGACTGAATTCCAGCAAGGTATGGGAAACATACGCCAGCATTGATCAAATAAGCATAGTTCCAAATAGCTAAGATGTCACACGTGTAGCTTAAGCATAAAATACCTGCACCAAGTTACTTTTTGCCTCCTCAGAGACGTGGGGAAGCAAACGAGATAACAGCTCCTGTTGCCTCCATCCTGTACAAATTCTCTGCCCAATCTTGCACTTCCTGCTTTTCATCATCCTCCGACAACCTGAATATCTCTTATGTTCGTAAGATCCATAGAACTTCCCATAGTAGAAGGATAGGATGTCCCCCATCTCCTTTGTTTCCACAAATCTCTTCACCTGAACAAGATTCTTCTCAAATATGTAAATGGAAAGGAGGAAACCACCGACTTCAACGTCAGTCCATGATGCATCACCATGCAAACCAGGAACTAAACAGCAGCTTTTGCTTGCTGGCTGTCTTGTTTTACCATTGTCAGATGCAATATCCAATGGTTTGGATTTCAAACCCTTCTTATTTGGAATAAGTCGGCGCTTTTTCGCCCTTTTAGATCCCAATGACCCATTTGCACTGATGGAATCATCAGGTCTTCTAATAGCTCCAATTTTTCCATTTTCATGGGTATTTCCTTCATTATCAACCCACATAACTGGAATGGGTAGTCCCATTAGAAAATTATGAGAGACATCTAACTTCGTCTCAGCATCAGCTGGGTCCTGTAGAAGCCGAAGCCTCTCAGATTCTGTTAAAATGGGCGGAATTTCCACCTGGTAAGCAGAACCAACTCGCGGGAGCACCTGTGGATCTGCAAATTTGCCACTTATACCTGGATAATCTGGAGAGAATAAGTGCTTGGATGAAAATCCATCAACACACTTTCCAATGGGATCCAGCTGCCCGGAGTCCATCTGCCAAAAGAGAGAACTCCATATCAAAGACACGAGACAATGACAACAACTTATCCAAAATTAGGGTCATGAAGTTTCAACTTAATTACTTAATAACCAACAAATCTAGTCAAACTACAAATAAGGAAACAAGAAGTATATTGCATATTGACGTACAAGAAAAAGAGGAAACAAACTCGGTTTATTTTCTGATGGATGGAACCGCAAGCATTATTTCCATTGTCATCCCTATTATTCAAGATGGTTTCAATACATAAAAATATCTAGTTGGACCCGCAAAAAATTGTCAAGTATGATAAAAGGACTTGACGAAAAATAGAACGGCTCGCCCAAGAAAAAATATGCTAATTAAAGAGCAAAATTAGACAGAATTCTGCCAAATAAGAACCGAGAAGCTAAAAGAATACTGGGTATGGAAAGGCAGAGGTTCATGCTGCAACATTGGCAAACAATGGCGATCAGCAAACGACCTCCCCTTTGGGCATACGTGAATATGCCTACTCTTTTGATCATACACAAGATCTCATGACCTTAGTGAAAATGTAATATGGCACAACTCTAGAGCCTAGGTGTTGAATAATGTCAAGCTCTAGATATCACAAGAGGAGGGTACAGCTGTCCTAAAAACTACACCCATAATTTAAATACTGCCAACAACGTAATATATCTGTCTTAGCTGAGTGGGGATTCGGGGAATTAGCACTGACAGAGGTTTCGATCTCTACAAGACCTCAATGGTTATTTGAATTCCGAAGTCATTTGTTCTTTGCAGAGACACTCTTCTTCTTTCTCTGTACTGTTCTATTAGTATCCTTTGCAAGTAAAGTGCATCCTTAGTTCCTACATGAAACCTAACTGATTCTCTAACACTCTTATTACCATGATTAGACGATTCTCTCCCTCCCACAAATTCAATATACGAGTCATTAATTAAATACATCTATAGTGGTTATGGCTAGATATGTGCTTTATTATTATGTTAAAGCACAAACACATCTACCAGCCTCCCACACGCATGTTTGACCAGTGTCAAATGTAAAAAAGAAAACGTTCGGAAACGTTCTCCTTTTTGTTGTATTTTTTAATCCGAAAACCCGGGAACACATTAGGGGCTGTAAGGAGTAAAAAATGCAATGCTAAAACTTAGGATTAGGGTCAAAACTTTCGCGGATGCTTTGTTCTTGAATAAATAGTTTTGGACAATAATCAATAGATTGATTGCCACATTGTTTATGCTATTAGTGCACTTTGTTTAGTATTAGTCCATAAATTATGGACCCTTCGTTTATCTCTTCACATTTGAATTATGGGTCACATTTGAGAAGTTGTCCTGCATTGGTTAATTATAACTTTCAAAACTAGTGTATGAGCCTGGTCAATCTCTCTACTAATTGACAATTGGTTTTGAGTTGGATGCTTTAACAGATCCAGCGTCTCTTTACTCCTTGAAGGTTTTGAACAAGCCAAATATAAGTTCTAAATTATTTTTTTTTGGACAAAACTTTCTTATTTGGCGATAAAACTTGTACTAGGTAGTTTCACCAAGATTATTGTATTCCTCTCCTCCTCAGCTTTCTAAATGCTTTTCATCTAATAGTTTCTCAAAGAAATATTTCGACCTTTCATTTATATTCTCATCCTCTGCGACACCCCACAACCAAGCAAAGACTCAAAGATCACCAACCCAGAAACAAAGCCCACATGCCACCGTTGCGTGCAATACAGGATGAATGACAAACACATCCAAGCAAAGACTCAAAGATCACCAACCCAGAAACCAAGATCGACTACCACCTATGTGAAGCATGGTTGCATCAAAACCATGTCATACCCATACCAGGTACTTGTTGGGTACCTGGTACTTCTACGTATGTGCCTAATTGTTTTCCTAGTTAGTGCTGCTCCCTGGAGGCATTACCCAGAACATACCAAAGCAGAATGGAGCTTGTACAAGTTAGCTTGATGATACTTGCTTTTATGCTTATCATGCCTTTTGAATTAAGCTTTATTTTGTAGGTTCTTTACCTATTGACATTGTACCTTACTTGTAGCCTCCAACTGAGGTTAGTATGCTAGATCCTTATTCAAGCAAGCCATTTAATTAAATTTTCCTTTCAATGTTCTAATTGTAGTAAAAAATGCATGTTTCAAATAGCAAAAACTATTTCTTTTTAAGAGCGCACCTTGCTGTGTTATGCTCAACTTAATATTTTTTTGGCACCAAAGTACCCTTATCATACATGAAACTAATACCTGTGCTTCATAAATTGCCAAACGTGATATCACCACACACAACAAACAAAACAAAAGAAGAAGAAGAAGAAGAAGAATGAATGAATCAATCAAAGGAGAGGAACTTCATTCCTCACTCCTGCTTGAGGTTGAGAGGAACTTCATTCCTCACTCCTGCTTGAGGTTGCCATCCCAGGTGGAGGCCCTGTAATTACCTACGATATGAGACGAGAGACACAAGGTACGCGAGGGATTGTTGGCCAAATCCTGGACCTTGTCATAACAAGACAGAAAAGAAAATGAACTCGACTATGGGTACCAACCCACAATGTACCGATTGTGCACAGATGGGTGTATGAGGCCGCACACAAATGACCCAAGTCGTTCATATATTTTAAAATAATTTTTCGTGTAGCTTATGAAAAAAAACAGCTCAAACAGATAATGGTAAGTATTTGGTCCAGTCTTTCAATTTTCATTCAGAATCAAGGATCATAAATTCTAAATGAATTGTAAAGAGAAGTTAGACAATTAGATCAAGTACTTTCAATTGTACGACTATTACATAAACAACGATCATTAGTGTGGGGTCCGGGAGAGGGGCCCTGCCCATCTCTACACCATCGGTACGCTATGGGTCGGTACCCAAGTTTTTTTGAAAGAGAATAATCTAAACCAACTCACTCAATCAAGAATGCAGCGTATTTATCACCCAATTTTGCCCTATGATCATATCAAATTCGTAACTCAACGAATGCAGAGGAAAAGCAGGATACGAAAGCAGTGCAGGGGATGAGCTACAATACATTGAGTCATTTCACGTTCAAAACAAACAAATGCTACTAAATGAAATGGGGAATAAATAAAGAGTTGGCCAACCTCACCTCCAAAGAATCGCTCTAGAGAAACCAAACCCACGTCAAAGACAATTCCTGAACCTGAACATATGGGTTACCCTTGGTTATGACTATTCAATTCTCAATCTTTTTTGCTGTACAGTTCGGAAAACAAGAAGGAAAGAGAGAGAACCCAAGAGCATAATATGTAATATCAGAGAGAGAGAGAGAGAGAGAGCGCTTGTGAAACCGTGGTTACCGACTTACCGGGTTTACAAGAGTTAAAGAGTGCGGCTTCCTATGCTTAGAATGCTTGAATTCCGCGGGGCTTCAGAGAGAGAAAGAGTGAGAGAGACGAAGAGAAAATCAGAAAATCGAAAACAGAAGTCGCTTTTCTATAGAGAGAAAGAAAAGAAAGAGAGCAATGTCTTGTACTCTCATCTGGAAGTCTCATGTCATATGATTCAAGTCTTTAAAATTATTTAAAATATATTTTAAAAATTTTTGTAGTAAAAAATTAGTTTAATGTAATATTGGTAAAATTTTTATCAATTAATTTAATTTTTGGTTCTTGAACTCGCAAGGACAAAAAATCAAACTTTTACCAGTTATATATTGACATGACTTTTCACAAGGATCATTAAAAAATTTCCATAACCAAATTGAAACTTTGAGATGAATGCACACAATCCAGTATACAAAATATTTTATTTTTACAATATAGGAGGTATCCTGACATACAAACGAGATTAGACTAATCCACCTATGGTCAGCCACAAACGATCAACATCCACACAAAGCATTTGAAAGCAGTTAGGAGGAGAACCACTGGACACACCCATGAGGTTACAAACATGGACTTTCACCTCCCAGTTGATTGGCTTACCTCCAAGAATCGAACTCACACCTCTAGTGAGGGAGCAATCCTCCAACTAGTAAAGACAACCTCGTTGGCTAATCCTATGTACACTTATTTCAACAAAATGTGTATATATTTAGGATGAGGTGGGGTCCACTTCTTGTACTCCTTTCGTCTTAATTTTTTAGTCTTTCCTTAGAAGTTCGTGCCACTTTTTAATTAATTAAATCTTGTGATCTATAATATTTTAAGTAATTTTAAAAAATTTGTTTAAAATAACTAATTGAGATTTGTTAAACAAAATTCATATTGCATATAAAAATCCTTACCAATTGAAAAGCATTACCAATTAGACTGAAAAATGGGAACAAATGGAGTACATCCAAGCCATGGATGGCAGGTCAAACTAAATAAGGGCTGTCTAGGCATTTAGTTATGAATGAAGGGTATTTTTGTACAAAAGAATTCAGGACTGCTTGACGTGGAACTATATACGTGGTGGTTGTGTCATGAATGTAGGTATGTGTAACTGCATAGGATACTTTTCACATTTAAGTTCAAACAAAAGAAAAAAAAAAGTGGTTATTCACCTTTAAGTTGAGATAGGATAGGACCACAATTCACAAAGGTGTTTTAAGAGAAAAATTATTTCATGGTCTTGGGGCGTTGGTACATGATATTGTGCGGTGGATAAGAGTACTAGCTTGGGCATCACGACTCTGAAATATTACTCTCTTTAAGGCGAGTTCCTTGTTTTATTGTCTTCTTTTAATAATATCATTAAACTATCATATTGATGGCTTCCTCATAAAAAATTCTTGTGTGTTGATGAGGCACGGCAGCATGGTGTTCTAACACTCTTTTTTATCTTATATTTCTGTGGATACTGAGACAGAGTATAACGCAACTAGGGTTTGCCCGTGCCTGAAGGTACGACGAAACGTGAGATTTAATTAGTGGCAATTGTGCAATTAATATTGTTAGGGTTTGCCCGTGCCTGAAAGCACGACGCAACATGAGATCTAATTAATGGCAATTGTGCAATTAATATTGTTTGAGAGAGAGAGGGAGAGCCGTATGATTTATGGAGCAAATCAATGGTTAGGATTTATAGAAAGATAAGATTCAAAAACCGTTCTTCCTTATTATGTAGATGTCAACGCGTGATAAGAAAAGGTGTTGGGGCCGTTGGAGATGCTCTTACACTCCAAATCATGGGTTGTTTAGGCTTTTAGTTATGAATGAATCAAGAGTATTCTTGAGCAATAGAATTTCAGGGCCTTTGACGTGGAATTATATATATAAATGGAAGTTTGGTCATATAGAGTAGAGTTATTGCACTGGATTTTTTCCCCCACATTTTAGATACCTCAATGGTGGAGATGAGGATGGGACCACAAAGGTTTTTTTTTTTTCCCCTTAAAAACATGCAAGAAATGTTAGTTGTTAATGAGACTTGACCCTTGATTTTGTACATGTGGATATATGATGCCTTCCAACTTGAAAGTCAACCACTTGCTCACGAAGGGTTCCTTAATTGCCTTTTTGGGTTGTCATTTACTACTATTATAATTTAGCAAGAAGATTTAAAAGTACTTTTTTTTATAATCGAAAGTCCGGTCAGTTTGTGCGCACCTTAATTAATTTCGGGGCTTGGAAGTTAATGGTCGGCCAAATCTGGCAGTGATCCTAAGATTTGAAATGTTTGGCCTACGTAAAATTCGAACACTCGACCTCATGGAGGGAGAACAATTACTCCCTCCGTCCTATAATGTTTGTTCAGTCCGCAAAACGACAACATAAAAATAATATAATTTTTGCAAAAGAAACTCCAATTTTTTCAACAATTCATTAGATATCGTTGAGTTCTTTAAATTTATAAAAAAAATTGAATTTTTTTCTGAAAGAAATGCATTATTTTTTTAGTCCTCATTTTACGGACCAGACAAATATTTTGAGACGGAGAGAGTATTACTTTTCTAATACCTACTTGGCAAACCTCTCGGGGTTAAGTTTTACAATTACTTCTCCAATATGGTTGGACTAAGATTGTTATAATCTACTAGTAATCTGACATTATTTACGTACAAACTATTAAATCAATGGAAGTGAATAGGAGATAGAAAAGGTTGTCTTTTTTGTTTACCCAAAAAACGTCACTGTGTATTTTCTCAGCCGCATATTACGATTGAGTCGCATAAGGGCAACCCCAATGGGGTTGTAAAATAGAAGTGGTTGGATAGTTATTTTAGATGTAAAAAGTGGTTAAAAGTTAGTTGGATGTAAAATAGAACCCACCTCCATCCAATGGTGAGATGTAAAAAAGAGATGGATAATTAACTAACTTTTCCTCCTCCTTAATTTTCCCTAACTTTCTTAACCCTAATTCAAGTATTACTTCCGTTGAAAAATAATTTGCCGTATCCGGTAATCGAGGATTTAAAAAAAAAAATTATTCCGAAAAAAAATAAAATTCTGTTCTATTTTTTTTTTTTTTACTTCTCATCCACTTCAATTACACCACTTACTTCATCCATTTACTCTCATCAAACTCTCAACCACATCATTTACCTGATCCATTTACTCCCCTCTCAACTACACCATTTATTTCAGTCATCTACTCCCAACTACACCATTTAATTTAGTCATTTACTCTCACCCACTCTCAACTACAGCATTTACTCTCACCCACTCTCAACTACAGCATTTACTTACCATCTATATATAGACCTATCCTCCCCATTATTCATTCTCACACTCAAATATACATACAGTCTCTTCTTTCAAAAAAAAAATCGTCATGAGCAGTTTAACCCAAAGAATATTATTGGGAGAATTTGACGGATCTTCCTCCGATGATGATGAGATTGCAATGGCGCAACTGATCATGATGAGGCAGTACCGAAAATTTCAAAGAAAACGCCAACAAGGAGGTCATGTTGGTTCCACAAGCGGTCGAGCCTGGATCCCCCGTGACAGAGTTGGTGCCAACCAACGACTCAATGCTGATTACTTTTGTGAGTATCCGCTCTATGACGAAACGTTGTTTCAGCAACGTTTTCGAATGAGTCGACCCTTATTTCACAAGATCTTGGGTAAACTCCAAGAACATGACGTGACGTTTGTCCAAAGGAATGATGCGACGGGAGCTGCAGGTCTTTCTGGTATCCAAAAGATGACAGCAGCTCTGAGGATGATGGCATACGGGACGCCTGCTGATAGTCTTGATGAGTATCTCAAGATTGGGGAAACTACAGCAGTTGACTCTCTTCAAAGTTTCTGTAGATGCGTTATCTCCATTTTTGAAGCAGAATACCTGAGAAAACCAAATGAAGCAGATACTGCAAGGCTCCTACATGTGGGCAATCAACGTGGTTTTCCTGGAATGCTAGGCAGCTTGGATTGTATGCATTGGCAGTGGGACAAATGTCCAACTGCTTACCATGGCTTCTTCAGCGGCCGCTGCGGAAAACCAACTATCGTACTTGAAGTAGTTGCATCGTATGATTTGTGGATTTGGCATGCTTTCTTTGGCATGCCTGGGTCATTCAACGATATCAACGTACTTGATCAATCTCATCTCTTTGATGATCTCAGTGCCGGTCGTGCCCCTCCAGCCCATTTTGTTGTTAACGATAGACAGTACGACATGGGGTACTACCTTGCTGATGGTATCTATCCAAAATGGGCAACTCTCGTTCAAACCATTTCTCAACCACAAGGAAGAAAGAAGCAACTGCTGATGGTATCTATCCAAAATGGGCAACTCTCAAGTCTTGTACTTCATTATCGAGTCTTATATTTCATTTTCGAGTCTTGTACTTCATTAGCTAAATAAAATGCATTTTATCGAATAGTACCCAATTTATTACATCAAGTCATAATTGCTAAAGATTATTACATACGATAATAAAAATTTATTACAATCAATAATCGGGAAAAACAGGAAAATAACCGTTCGAACTTGAGCTAGCCGTCCATTTAGCCAAGATTTCACCCTTGCGATACTGGTAATAAGCCTTCATTTGGGGGTCTTGAACCAAATCCAAGTCCATTTGCATAATCCTATCTTCCATCTCTTTTTCCTTTATTGCTGCCTTCCTCTCCTCAAGCGCCACCCTTCTATCATTTGCCGTAGTCCTTTCCAAAGCCGTGACTCTTCTTGCTTCCATTTCAGCTCTCCTACCTTCCTTGTCAGATGTAGTTTGGTTGAATTTTTCCATCAAGTTGATCCATTCACGTTCCTCATTTCCTGTTTTTTTTGTCTTCAATAATTTTGCCTTTGATGCTTTACATCCAGGAGGCCTCTTTCTTGGAGATTGAACACTACCTCCACTCGTAGGATTGCTATCTTCCAATGTAGTCGCTGTGTTTGGAACTTGAGAGAAATCAGGAGACTCGTTTGGATTTTGAGAGAAATCAAGAGATAGAGGGACCGAACTCGTATCCATTTGTGAAGATCTTGGGTCGGACCGGGGTGGGGTTAAATCTGCCCACTTCATACTGTGTTCTAAGATTGCCCAGCAACAATCCAAATTGGCGAAAGGTTTTTTCTCAGTGTCTTTGTACTGTCTCTTCGCTAGATCAATCTATACACATGATAACAAAATTCTTTAATTAATAATCAAAATAAATTCTTATAAAAACAGAAACTTGATACAAGCAAAATAATACCTCATTTTGTTATGAAAAAAAATTCTTATCAAAATGAAATAATAATATTAACAAAATAATAATACCTCGTTTTGTTCTGTCATTCCACTTTGATGTTGCCTTTGAATTTGCCTTAAATATCCACGATATTTGTTGCAAGCTTGTTGGATGACTTGCCATCGAGATTTGATAGAAGCATTCGATCGTACATCGCCTCCTGTGAATTCGGTATATTTTTTTGCAACCCGATCCCATAATTTAGATCGTGGTTGGTTGGTACCGATAATCGGGTCTTGACTAACGCACAAGTAAGCATTACAAATTGCTTCATCTTGATCGGAGTTGAACGATTTTCCTCTCGCACTACGACTTCCTTTTGCCATAGTTGATACACTATTTTTTTTGGAGGGTATTTGTGGAGATTGAAGAAAATTTTTGTTGTCTCAAATCCTATTAACACACATTTATAGGTAGGAGAAAAAATTGTGCCGTTGCAAAAAAATTTCATCACCAAAAGACCCGTTGGGTCACCAACGGTCCGATCTTAAAAAAAAGAAAAAAAAAAAAGAGACCAACGGTCGGATTGGCTTTCAACCCAATCCAACCCAACACCCAACTTTACTCTTTCATCTGTTCTCTCTCTCTCTCTACGAAGAACAACAGAGAAACCCTCGGCCCCTCCTCTCAAAACCAGACGACACCTCTCTCTCTCTCAAGCAGACCCATCTCTCTCTCTCTCTCTCTCAAGCAGACCTCCCTCTCTCTCTGAACCGAAGGGAACTCACAGCCGAAAAGGCACAACCGGCGAGAGTTTCAGAAGGGCAGGCCGGCGGCATGCATCTGTGCCGTCCATGGATCGTCAAGAATCGGGGTAGGAGACGGCCATCTCCGGATTCCAGCATGTTCTACCAGATTCCGGCGAGTTCTTCCCATTTCCGACGACTTTCCGACGATACCAGGTAACCTCCGGCTGTCCAAAATTCTGGTATTTTCAGTTGGGTGTGACCTCTCCATTATAGCTGTAGTTAAATGGGGATGGAAATATCCATCCCCTTTTCCATCTATGCCATTTTACCACCTGATTTTTTCTATTTTACATCCCCATTGGAGGGGTTTTTTTGGGCATCTGGTGCTATTATAAGTATAGAACCAGGTTTTACATCCCCATTGGGGATGCTCTGGATGCTTCCAGAGCATCCCCAAAAAATCAGGTGGTAAAATGGCAGAGATGGAAATTTTCATCCCCATTTGACTACAGCTATAATGGACAGCTCATCACCTCAACTGAAAATACCAGAATTTTGGACAGCCGGAGTTACCTGATTTCGTCGGAAAGTCGTCGGAAATTGGAAGAACACGCCGGAATCTGGTACAACACGCCGGAATCCGGAGATGACTGTCTTCTACCCCGATTCTTGACGATCCATGGACGGCGCAGATGCATGCCGCAGGTTGTGCCCTTCTGGAACTCTCGCCGGCTGTGGCCTTCCGGCTTCGGTTCAGAGAGAGGAAGAGGAGGGCTGGGTTCTACGAACCAGAGAGAGAGAGAGAGGGTCTGCTTCAGAGAGAGAGAATGAGAGAGAGAGAGAGAGAGGAGGTCTGGTTTGAGAGGGAGAGCCGGTGGTCTGTTCGCAGAGAGAGAGAGAATGAATAGATGAGAAAGAGTAAAGTTGGGTTGGGTTGGGAGCCAATTCAACCGTTGGTTTGTTTTTTTTTTTTTTTTAGGATCCGACCGTTGGGTCACACCCAACGGCTGTTTTGGTGATGGAAAAAAATTGCAACGGTCCATTTTTTTTCCCTGCCTATAAATGTGTGTTAATAGGATTTGAGACAAAAAAAAAAAAATCGGAATATGAAGTGGATGAGAAGTAAAAAAATTATTTTTTTCAGAATAATTATTATTTTTAAGTCCTCGATTACCGGATACGGCAAATTATTTTTCAACGGAAGTAGTACTTGAATTAGGGTTAAGAAAGTTAGTTAATTATCCATCCTTCTTTTACATCTCACCATTGGATAGAGGTGGGTTCTATTTTATATCCAACTAACTTTTAACCACTTTTTACATTTAAAATAACTATCCATCCCCTTCTAAAATACATCCCCATTGGGGTTGCCCTAACAGTCGTGTTGGATGTGCGGCCGGACCCGGGTATGCTGGCGAGCAGGTGCAGAGCGGTTGATCCGGTCGTTAATCTCGACACGGATGACTCAAATCGAATGGAGCGCATACAAATTGCATACAAATATGAACCATCCATTGTTCAGTTAAGATCCGAACTGTCTATTGCCGAGATGAGCGGCCGAATCGGCCGATGTGTGCTGCTCTACAGGGAGACAACATCTCCCATTCCATGCGGCTTAATGGTCTCTCTCGTTTGATAACTGTTATAGATGGGGTATGATTTGTAATGAGATGAAATTAAGATGAGATTCGTAATGAGATGAGATTAATAGTGAGGTTTTTTTTTTTAAAAAAAAAAAAAACCTCACTAGCAACCTTTTTCAATAATCAAAATTTGTGGACTCCACACCACATAAGTTAACTAGTTCCAAAATTTGTATATACGTGTGTTTCAACTGATATTTTCTTTTTCTCTTCTTCGCTTACTCTATATCTTCTTCACTTCACCCATAAACTACATTTCTCTTTCTTTCCCTCCAAAAGTGAAACTCATATCTCTCGATCATCTACAATTCAACTGATTGTCGCTGGATTAAGGTATTTCACTATTCTTTCCCATTTTTATTTTTTCCCCCCAAAAAAATTCATAATAAAAAGAAAGAAAGTCACCGATTTTTCCCCAAATTTAAAAGAGGGAATCGATATATTTTTACAAAAAAAAAATGTAAATGGAGGGAAGAGAATGGAGAGAGAGAGAAATTGTAGTGGACCCCTTATTTTGGTTATGAACTAGAAGTGACCATTGTGAAGCTCAACATTGTTAAGCTTAGCAACCTCTTAAGAGAATAATTAAAAGCTGATGTGTCAACTTTTAGTTATCTTTTTTTTATTATACCGCTGTGAATCGCCTTATGTCCGGATTTTAGGACCTAAAGAAACAGAATACTTTTAAATTTCATATTATTTATCCAATTTCTTTAATCGAGACAAAGAAATACTTTAAAAAAAAAAAACTAGCATCAAATTAACAAGTGCTATTAAAAAAATCAAAAAAAATCGACTTAAATAAGTTATCCACCCCCTCATCCATTGTGGATGCGTTCAACGTGACATGTCAGTTCAAAATGAAAAACAAAAACGCTATGGACACATATACATTTGTACACAGATTCAAACACAGTAGCGTCATGTACAAGTGCACACATATACCAAAAAGTTTGGAAACACAACTTCAACTAAAACACAATTCCTGATTAAATTGGATGATTTGGATCAAGAATCATTTGACATATGTGAGCTCGGAGCATTGTTCCACATATATACAAATTTGTGCATGATTATAGAATGATTGATTTTTTATTTTTTATTTTTGTATATAATTAAAATGAAGAATGATAGATTCGAAGAAGAGAAAATCGTAGTAGTCAGTGGCTCATTGGCGTTATTTACGACTTTGATGGTCCCAAGTATCAAAATCACATAAACATGGTAAGTCCCTTTAAAATGACGAAAACATGAAATTCTCATATTGTTTCACCCTTTTAATTGGAACCGTTTCGCCCTTGAACCCGGGGTGGGTGCTGCGCAGCGTGCTGTGCGGCCTTACCGGCATCGGTCCGATGATCGGAGACGTCCACTGCGTAGAGCTCGTCGAGTACTACAGTTTTACCAAAAATCAACTCGATCAAATATCGTTAAGTGTCTCATCGTAATATATATAACTTGAAAAAAAAGATTCCTAATGGATACGAAACACTAGATCAAAACCACTGAATCCATTCTTTTCAAGTTATATGTGTTCCGATGAGACACTTAACGATATTTGATCGAGTTGATTTTTGATACAATTGTAGTACTCGACGGGCTCTACACAGTGGACGTTTCCGATCGTCGGACCGATGCCGTCAAGGCCGAAATTGTTCGGAATTGTTCATAATTTTAAATCACACTTCAATGATCGGAATTGTTCATAATTTTTAATGCACTAAGAGCATCAAGCATGCCAAAAATTATTTTGATCAATTATCGTTTGATATGATTTCGAAACAGATTTATATTGAAAAAAATCATATAGGGGTTTTGTTCCAGTGCTGTTGTATTTTGCAAGATAATGTGTTCCTAATATGTTTCAAAATCATATCTAATGATGTCCAATTAACTTGATTTTTGGCATACTTCATGTTTTCAACGAGCAAAATAAAATGAACTATTTCGATCATTGACATGAGATCGTAAGAAATTTTTATGGGCCGAGATTGGAGAGGAGCCGGACTCCTCCCCACCTATGTTTGATAATTCTCCCATTCCTTCCAAAATGCGTCTTTAACGGTCAATCCTTTCAAAAACCCGCCGCACTTCGTGCTGCCATGGAGAACCCAACCCACCACCATCCTCAGAGTCAACGCTTGCCTTGCATGTATATAATACAACTCCACTAGTGCTCCATTCTCGAGCTGTTTCTTGGTTTCCTTCACGAGGTTCTCGCCTTTCTCCGTCTCTTCAACTTGTTATCCCACTTGGGATTTCAGAAGTTTTTTGCAACGGGGATTCAAGTTCACGTTTTTCCAGCTCTAAAGCTTCATACTTTCAGCAGTTTCAAGCAAGGCCTCGTCACATTGTTAAGGTTTCAAATACCCATTTGGGATTTTCCAAGATTTCATATGTAAATCGAACCCTTGTTTTGAGCTTTATCAGTGGCTGATTTTGGAGTCCCAAATCATGATTTCAAGATATTGGGGGATTTTCTCAAATGGGTAAGCTTCAAATCTTCTACTACTTATCTTCAGAGTTGCTCGCATCTGTTGAATTGAATTACTTTAGATTCATACTGAATCTCTTATGTTGCTATATTTTCTTGGTGTGCATAAGTTGTGGGACCTACGTCTCTAACTTTTTCACTAAAATTATTTTTTCCCTATAAACTCATCCTGCAAAAAACACAAGATTTTGCAGGAATCTTGATTTTAAAATTACTTACCCAAAAAAAAAAAAAAAATCTCTCTATGTTGTGCAATTGTGCAGGTTGAGTGTTTTTGAGTCAAGAATCTAGAATTTTTACAAAAACTAGTGCAGGACGCCTATTGGTAGGAGCTCAAAAAGCAATCTTTCGATCATTCATATTGTGTAATCCCTATTTTGTATTACCTGCCTTATTGCTATCAGGGGGAAACCCATAAGAGTTTACTTTTATTGAGTTGAATCTCCAGGTTTATTGATATATAATATTAAATATAGAGTTGTTTTATGTTGTATTACTTCAGATTCAGCAAGAATTTCAATTTCGTGGGAATTGGGGCGACGTGAGCTGTTGTGAAGACTCTAGTAGAAATCTTTTACGATTTGTTTTGGGGAACCCGTGGGAGTTTGAGTTTGATTAAGTCGAAATCTTGAGGATTTGGAGAAAAAAAGAAGAGAAAATTGGGTAAGATTCAAGTTCTAAATGATGAGTCGTCCTCGTCCCATTGTCCCAAAAGGTAAATTAGGGAAGACGATGGGCTGCCTTCAGCTTGTGTTGGGAGTGCTTGTTATAATTGTAAGCACCTTGAGTCTCTTTAGATTCTACTCTGCGGGTTTTTTGTCAAACAACGGTGATATTTGCCGCCATTTTTATGGCATGAAGGATGTTAGTGGTTTTGATATAAATGCACTGTCTGCTCGGGTTGGGGAAGTACTTGATAAGATGGCTAATTTGCAAGAAAAGCTTGAATCAGTTGTGCGACAAATGGAAAAGAACAAGGATTTGGCTAAAACTAACATTCCTAGATCAGAGTACAAGAAGTTTCTAGAGGAGGAGGTGATTCAACCTCTTTACAGTGCTCATATTGGTCTTAGACAAATTCGGCTGCCTAAAGTTGAAGGAATTAGAAATTCGACACTTAAGGAGGAGCCTTTGATTAATTCTTTTGTGGTTGAGGAGATTCGGAAGTATATAACTCCAAAAGAGAACAAAAATGGGAATGTCAATATATATGGAATGGAAAGGGTATACAACACAATAGGGCATTCGTGCGTCTTGTTGAAGAAAGAATTGGAAGAGTACATGGACTACGATATTGGATCTTACTGTAAAGATGACTGGCCCCTTGCCCAGAAGCTTATGATTAACGGGTGTGATCCGGTGCCCAGAAGGCGGTGCTTGACCAGGGCTTCTAAGCTCTACAAAAAGCCTTACCCCATAAATGAGTCCTTATGGAAGCTTCCGGATGGAGGAAATGTCCGGTGGGCCAATTACAAATGTAGAAATTTCGAGTGCTTATCCAGTAAGAACCCAAAGAGGGGGTTTTCCAAGTGCACCGGATGTTTTGAAATGGATAAAGAAAAGCTCAAATGGGTGGGAAATTCTACCTTGCCAATTGATGTCCTAATCAAAGATGTTTTGGCAATTAAGCCTGGGGAGATAAGGATAGGGCTGGATTTTGGTATTGGAACGGGGACATTTGCTGCACGGATGAGAGAACAAAATGTTACAATCGTCTCAACCGCTCTAAACCTAGGGGCTCCTTTCAGTGAGACAATTGCGCTTAGAGGCTTGGTTCCTCTGTATATGACACTGAATCAACGTCTCCCGTTTTTTGACAACACACTGGACTTGATTCATACAACGGGGTTTATGGACGGGTGGATTGACTTGCAATTGATGGATTTTATCTTATTTGACTGGGACCGGGTTTTGAGGCCAGGAGGGTTGTTATGGGTTGACCGCTTCTTCTGCAGCAGAAAGGATTTAGATGATTACATGTACATGTTTCTGCAGTTCAGGTACAAGAAATACAAGTGGGCTCTTTCTCCTAAATCTAAGGATGAAGTCTTTCTTTCTGCAGTGTTGGAGAAACCTCCTAGATCTTTATGATCGCTGCATGTGGCCTATTTTGTTTAAATTCGATGCTGTTAACAATACATTAGCATGCCATGTTTGCTTGCTTGATGTGACAATTCCTGTGTTTCTCTTTTTCTGCATAAACTGATAAAGTGATATTCTTATGGCAAATGATTCAGTTAATGACCTGCCAATTCATAGTGCTTCCTTGAGAGTCTTTTCTTTTGTGGTGTTTATATTTTTTCACTGAAAAAGCATGTACTTGCGATGAATACTTAGAGGTGTTGTAGATTAGAAGTTAAGCTCATCTGGAAGAAGAAGAAAATCAAGGTCAATAGACTTATCGGTAGCAGAGTATGTACCAATATGTTGGATTTAAATTGGTCTTAAATCATATGAAAGAAATAGCAGAACATGTGCACAAACCCAAATTAAGAAGCATTCAGTATCGAGGTCTACCGGTTACAAAACCATTTTCTCCCTGAGAGCTTGGAATTTTCTTGATAAGATTTCCCATCAAGCGGAGAAAGCATTTTAGCAGAACATACAAAAATATCACTGATTTGAACTGATCTTGAATTATATAAATCATGGCTTAAAGAAATAGCAGAAAATATGCATGGACATATAGATATGTACAAGAATACCGTTCATGAAACCAGAATTAAGAATTCAGTGAAAATTCAAGTTCTACTGTTATCAGTGCTACTCAACAAGAAGTTTCTTCTTGAGAGCTTGCAGTTTACCTAAAAATATTTCCATAAAGTGGAGAAAACGTTGTAGATGGAATATTATGGAGTGATGTGTCATACTGTTTGCCTTTGAAGTGTTCAAGGTATTAGGTTAGGCAGTTAAGTGAGAGCACCCTTTAGGCTGTTGCAGTTAATCAGCTTGCTGGAGTTGAACAGGTTATGGTTGATCATTTGTAGCAGCGCACTGGAACTCGGTAGGGTCTGATTTGTTTTCCTTGACGTTTGACCTTTTCGAATTGTTACTTTGATTCAAAACAAAAAGGGTGTAGTAAGGGGTTTCACAAATTTTGGTTTTTTGACTTGTCTAATCGAACAAACATTTTGCTACATCAGAAAAATGAAAAAGAGGGTAGAGTTTTAGATGTACGGCGAAATGGGCTTGGTTCTGATACCATGGAGAAATGCTGTATTCAATCTAAAAGCTTACGACTATTAGGTGGAGAGTTGACATTAGATCAACGCGATAACCCAGTTGTTGCACCCAAGCAATGGGGGATTCTCTAGCAGTGTTGATGTTTGGTTACGGACTGCTGTTTAATGCTGATGATCTTTTTGGTTTTTGGGTTGCTAATATGATGCTATTGAAGCTGGTGATCCATAAATGTTGGTTTTCTGAATCGAATTTGCATAGTGGTTCTTTTCTAAGGTTCCGATTTCGAAGAAACAATCGAGAGTAGTTTCTAAGGTGGATAGGTGATGCTGTTCAGGCCGAAGTTAACTGGCTGCCATTTTTTCTGGCAGCTGAGTCCGAGTGTAAACCAACCTAAACCGAGTCTTATATCGCAATTGATTTCCCAACCTAAACCGAGTCTTATATCGCAATTGATTTCCCGCCATTATGCTTTGTGTTATTGTCTTTCATACATATAGGTTGTGAACGGCGAATATATAAGCTGTACAAGAAAGATAATCTCTTAGCTCTTTTTACTATTTTCATGCTCACCAGATAATGAATTTTTTTTGGTTTTCTTTCTCCTCCTTGCATTTTCTACCATTTTTCGCGCTGATCATAATCAGACAGACCCTCGAAGAATGAGCTGGACGGCATCTCCTCTCCTCCCTCGGAGATGATTTGTCCCATTCGATCCATCTGCATCTAAAACCAAAAGTGTCATAAATTTACAACTCTCTAAGTAAATCAATGGGTTCGGATTCTCTGGAGTCAGAAAACTTGGACCGGACGAAACAGTCCAAAACGTGACCATTCTTGTGAGAGTCTCTAAGTAAACCAAACCCATTAATTGCAACGGTGGATGATATAGATTTAGACTGTCTCTTCCGGTCCAAATTAAGGAACGGACAGGATCCAAATGTACTTGCTTACCTTTTCCCCTCGTGGATCATGTGTCAGTTGTTCTTGCTCTTTTTTGATAACATCATTCTGAAATAGGAAAGAAGACAGTGGAGAGGGGAAAGGATGTTAAAAAGGCCACGAGTTGGAAATGTTTTTCCTACTAATCCATCTATTTTTAAAGGAAAAATTACAAGATAAACTCCATCTATATAAGCCTTTGGAAACCTTTCCATGAAAACAGAGCAACTGTGGAGGCAGAGGAGAGTGAAGCAAACCCACATACCAATGCCCCAATGCCCTATTCGCGCACGTAGGATTTCAAAGTTGGGTGGGCGACCATTAAAAAATTGTAACTTATAAAAGAGGATATTCATTTTGCCAATATAAGTTGTAAAAATACTACCAAAACTATTAGTATTGTGTACACATGGGATTGTTCTTTTTGTTTTGGTTTTGGGCCTCACCGGCATTGACGTCTTCTTTGGAACGACGACACCTCTGTACCTTACGCAACAGGCCATGTACTTGCTCGTGTTTCTCCATCCTATCACTCTAATCTCACATAACGGGTATATACCCAATTCATGTAACGGGTATCTATTCCCCTTTTTTTTTTGTGTGAAAGGAAGAGATACGTACCCGTTACATTGGAGACTTTCACAAAGCCCAGATGAGAAAATTCGCAAGTCTAGTAGCAAGCCTACTTCAGACTGTTTCTCTCTGGATTTTATTGCTGGGATTGGGAATTCCTAGCTGCCCTTTTGCTTTTTAGTTTGTTAGACCATCCAAAGTGGTATAATCAAAAGCCAATTGTTTTTAAAGTTAACAATGTTGGTACAAAAAATGGCTCACAATGGTATAATCAAACTTAGCAACATCCTTAGAAATAATCAAATTTTGGGTTTTGAATAACCAAAACTAGCAACCTTTTTCAATAATCAAAATTTGTGGACTTTACACCACACAAGTTAACTAGTTCCAAAATTTGTATACATGCGTGTTTTAATTGGTATTTTTTTTCTTCTGTTCTTCGCCTACTCTATATTTTCTTCACTTCACCCACAGAATCTTGTAGTGGGCCCCACGCCATGATCTATGCACAAAATCTGTGTAGTTTTAGAAGTTCTCTAACAGCAACATACATATCCCCAATGGGATGACTAAAGTGTATTTTTCGACAAAAATGAGATTATTTAGATAATAGATTTTGACACTCTATTTTTTTTTTGATATCTACACTCCAATATTTGTCTTTTAGTGTTCAAAATACGCTTAACAAGAACACTAAAGGATAAATGTGAGAATGAGGTTACAAAAAGTGGAGTACCAAAATCATTGCTCTATAGTTATTGAGTTTTATTTAGTTGCTACGCGGTAGAGTAAAAGGAAGTTCCTATAAAATGGCGAAAAATGTGTGCTAAGTTAAAATGAGATCCACTTTAAATAGTAGTAACAATTGTATTGTAGTTTGAGAATTTACTTCCCTTTTATCCGTTTGCACTTCTCTTTTTCTCTTTATTCATATGAAATCACATAACTAATTAATATGTACATGAATACTGTTAAGGGCAGTGATAATCCCAAAATCGTTTTTGTTGGTGTAAAAACTCAAGTGCATAAAAGTCTTGTACGTATATTGCAAATGATACAAGCTTTTTGTGCAGTAGAGTTTTGGCACCAACAAAAATAGTTTTGGCACCAACAAAAACGGTTTTGGCATTATCATTTCCCGTTGGTTAAAAAAAGAGAGAGTGCAAGTGAATAACAAGGGATTCCCAAATGCCATTGTATTTTTCTTGTGATTGCTCATTAGCATGAAAGGCTTGTTAGTGATTGCGTACCTTTCGTTGTATGAGACGGTTCATCGTCTTCAACAGCGCCTTTTCGCATGACTCAAGTTCCTCCGCAGATGCATTTGAAATGTTGGGCTCATATATTCTTCACCAAACAATTAACTAAGTTGATGGTTCATTTCTTTTTTGCTTAATTGGAAATTGCTATAATCCACATTTATATGATATTCAGTTATTCACCCCAGAATCGCGCTATACGAATTCGTATTTTACATAAATTTAGAATATCAGTCTTCAATTCATATCTTTTGTACTATAAAAATTCATAACATTAGGAAGTACATTCATAAAATCAACTTTAAATTCATAACATTGGTGCATTATGAGATTTTGTGTTGATTTTTTGGAATTTTTAAACAGATGTAATGAAATTCTATGAAAATATTATGAATCTTTAAATAAATATTATAAAGCTTTTTATACAAAACATTATCAATTTCTACGTAAAACGTTACATGAAATCGAAATTAAATTAAGGGGTTATACACTTAAATAAGGGTGTATATTGAATTGGGGAATGGTGCTGTGCAATAGTGTGCTGCGCACCTCCGAGCCGTCGGATACACGATCCGACGGCTCGGATCTCATCTCGGCAATGAACGGCTCTCGATCGTTGGTTGTCGAGATGAGATCCGAGCCGTCGGATGCACGATCCGATGGCTCAGAGGTGCGCAGCACGGTGCTGTGCACCTTACTGCACAGCACCAACCTGAAGTCCGTGTATATTATAGCGTTTTCTTGAAAATTACTAGTAATATACTGTCTCTAACCTCAGTTGTTCCTGAGCCATTTGTATCTGTTGTTCCAAAGTAATGGTTTCCTCCTGGAGTTTCTGAAACACAAAATGGAGAAATAAATATAATCATCAACAAATTATTTCAAAAGGGTTGTTTAATTAAAAAATTGGTGGGAGGTCCACTATAGCATATTTGTAACCCACTAAGTCCACTTCTAAATTTCATAACCCCTCTAGTCCACTAATATCTATCTAATAAAACAGAAGGGTGTTTGTCCTACGTGGCACCTTTGTCCTATGTGGCACCCATTATGCACATGCACATACGTTCACACACGCTGATGCAATTCCAACCGGTGTGCGTAGTGCCGTAGGTACGGGCCAGCACTAGTAGTTATATAACCTAATAACTCCAATTTACTTAAAAAGAGATATTTTTCAAGACCAAAAAACCCTCCTATATAACACGTAGAGAGAGAAACCCTAGATCACAAAACAGATTTGAGCCTCCCCTCTCCCCCCTCTCTCTCTGCTCCCCTCCCCTCCCCTGATGAACCGTCCGCCTCCAAATTCACCATGCCGACGAGCTCTCCCTCACTCACCACGAACTAGATCGGGCCCGCGTTGTCGGTGCACCCTTCTTCCCCCCTTACCTGCTCGCTGCCGGTGCGCCCATCCTTCTCATCGGGATGCCCCTCGTCGCCGTCGTGGCTGAGTTCCAGTCCTCCATCGCCGCCACAACTGCCGCCCCAAGTACCCATCTTCCCGTCGCCGTCCCTCCGCCATTGTGTACATCAGTCGCCGTCACTGTCGCTTATAATCTAGAGTTTAGTATATTTCACAGCTTATTTTATTTGTTTATGAGGCTAGTGTTCACGTCATGGTTGGGTCTCCCTTTTTGATTTCTTAATCTAACAACTTTTCGCCTTGTTCTTGTCGTTATTCATGAATAATGGAGTAAATTAGTAACTACAAACTACCACTATTACGATTCATTTATTCGATCAATATTTTTAAATTATATTCATAAAATTATAAGGTTATATTTGTGTTTTTCATCAATCACTTATTGATTTGGTCCGCGCAGCGGCCTCTCCGACTTACTTTTGATATATTTGGATTTTTTTGAATAAATATATAAGGTTATATGTGTGTTTTTTTCTAGGGCTAAACATATAAGGTTGGAACAGGTTGTGTTTTTTGAAAAAATATACTTATAAGGTTATATGTGTGCTTTTTGTGTCACAAAAATTTTTTTTTTTTGTGTGTTCTTGTTGTTATGTAATGTAATTTTTTTAAAACATTCTCAGTTAGAGAGAGATATAATAATATATAACGTTATATTGTTATATATAATATACTAGATTAGAAATATTCTATGTTATTTAATAAAGAGAACTTATAACGTTATATATGACATTTTGTACCGTGTAACGTTATATCTCATTTTTGAGATATATTAATATTGTTTATGTTGTTTTGAATATGTATATATGTAGATATAGAGGTTATGGGAATGCTATTCGGAGGCAGAAAATCAAAATTTTGAAGGATCCGATGAAGGTTTTGATGAAGAAACAGTGAAAAAATGAAGCTCGACCCCCCTGTGGCCTCATCAACATTCAACTTGGGATTCAAGGCGCGACTGGAAACAATGATAATGGTGGCATGATATGTGATATGTGAACATATAATGTTATTTTTTGAGATATATAATATTGTTGGAAAGATATGATGTTGTTTTGAAAACATATAATTTTATGTCATGTTTTGTGAGACTTAGAGCTATAGAAGCTCAGATATAATGTTATATATTCTATTTTTTTGTGAGATTTAGAACTACAGAAACTCACATATAATGTTATATGTTCTGTTCTATTTTTTGTGAGATTCAGAATTGCAGAAGCTCAAATATAATGTTATATGTTCTGTTTTTTTTTTTTGCGATATTTAAATATTCAAAAGCTCACATATAATGTTATATATTTTGTATGGACCAGCATATAACGTTAAAGACTAAAAACAAGAAAAACCAAAAAGAAATGTTGCAAGTTTGAAAATTTTTGCCACACATATAATGTTGTATGTTAGGAAGTTTTTATCACTCATATACCGTTAAAAATCAATACAAGAAAAAAAGGAAAATATAAAAAGAGAAAATTGTCACATATATAACGTTAAATGTTAAGTGTAGCGGGTTCAATAAAAAAAATCGAAAAAAATGAAAAAATACGTTTTTTGTTACACATATAACGTTATATGTGGCGTGATGGCAGCGGCGGCGGCGGTGGCAGCGGCGGCGACGGCGGTGGCGGCTTGATTGCAACAAAAACGAAAAAAAATGAAAAAATATATATTTTCGTGTTAGCCAAACAAGGCCCTTGTTTATTAGGTGGGGTATTTTTGTCATTAAAATTATTAGTGGACTTAGTGGGTTATAGAATTTAGAAGTGGATTTAGGAGGTTTGGAAAGTGCTATAGTGGACTTATGAAAAATTCTCCCTTGTTTAATTTACGCCGTCATTAATCCAGTGGGCGAAATTGTTTTGTACCTTTGCAATGGAGTTAGAATCCGTTGGACTGTTGAATAGGGAAAAAGAGAATTAGTTAGTTAGAAACTAACTTCAACTTAGGGATTGACGCTTTACCAATGATGGGCGATCAGTCGAACCCGGGGACCCTGTTGTCCCTTAGAGACAACACGAGTGTTGTCCCCATCCGGACCGTCCAATTTCGACAGTGGACGGCTCGAATTTCATCTCGGCTATACATGGATGGACAACTGAAATCTGTTCGGTCGGGATGAAATCTGAGCCGCTGTCTATTGCCAAAATGGATGAATCGGATGGAGACAACAAGGTTGTTACGAACTCATGTGCAAATGTTATGAATTTGAAATTACTGTTAAGAATTCCAAAAAAAAATTGTCGTTCAAAAAAAAAAAAATTGCCGTTGAAAAAAAGAATTCTGAAATAAATATTCTGAATTCTTATTCAATATGTTTCGAATTCCAGGGAGAGAGAGAGAGAGAGGTACCTAAATGTTTTGAGGGCAATGTCATCTTCATTTCTTATTTCGTCTATCGTTCTTATCATATACTGCATAATTGTAAAGGGATAAACAAAATCCTATCATTTAATTCAAAAAATAATCATTTCAAGGGCAACTGCAATCATATATATACCTCGTGGTTTTCAAGAGCGCTGCAAACCAAAACAATGGACTAAATTAATTTATGTGTAAATGTGAAAATAACTAATTGTGCTATCAACACAGCTGAAGGAATATCAAAACCAACATAAAATCAAAAAGACCGTACCGCCCTTTGTCATGACCAAGAGATACGAAACGATAAAGAACATCTTCTATCCTGCAGAAAAATGGAGTAATTATCTTCAGCTTTATAATGTGAACCAAAACAAATTAGTATAATGAAAGAACCATTACGTTCCTAATCGGATTCATGTCATAATGAAAATTTTGGTGGGATGGTATGATGCGTAGCATCGATAGAAGATAAGATGGAATATAATATAGTAAAGAAATTTAGATTTGTCTATCGCAGGTCTGTCAATGCGGTAATCAAGAAGAGAATATACATCTACGTACCTATAGATGTGTATACATATACTTTTGTGTAGAGAGAGAGAGAGAGGAAGAGTCGTAAACCTGCTCTTGGCTGAGAAATGACTGAAATGGCCATCAGGAGAGTGGAAGACAAGAGCAACGTCAATGTTGCATAGAACTGATAGCTCGTAGGCCTTCTTGATGAGTCCATTTCTTCGTCTTGAGAAGGTTAGTTGCCTCTTGGCGTCGTTCTCAATCCTGACGACTTGACGTTTAACACGACCTGTTTTTCGTTTATTTACATCGTCTCCCATTCGATTGATAAAGGAATAAGGGGAGAGGGAGGGAGATTTTTTAGAAATGAAGAGTTGAGGGTTGGTGTTGGGGAGTTCTGGTATTTTTAGCTCCTGAAAGAGAGGAAAAGTTGGTTTTTAGAAGTGGTGAATGTGCAAGATTCTCTCTTCCCCCTTTCGCTTTGAAACATTACGCAATATTCTGGTTTTGGGGGAAAATTATTATTTGCTCCTAGAGTAACGCCATGTGGTGCTCCAGAAGCTTTTTTTGCCACACATTGGTATGAGCTTCACCACAACGTGTGTGGCTCACACGCCAATTTGTGGTGAAAAGACCTCTGGTGGTGCTCTAGGAGTACTGGGTAAATCTCTTTGGTTTGGGGTAAGTCTACTAAAACCAAGCTACTACAGTTCAAGCTCGTGTTCGTTCGTTGAAAGCTTGTTTAAGGTTCGTTACATAACAAGACAAGCTTGAACAATTTTAAAGCTTTCTATAGGGAGGTATTCCCGAACAACGGAATAAGTAAGGTAGGTCAAGTCGCCGAAGAAGGCGATGGTCGGCAATAAAAACCGGTGACATGAGTGGTCACTGGAGGAAGCAGTCTGTTCGGCAATGAGATAGCCGAACAGAGCAAGAACTCTTGGGAAATCAGCCTTGAATGCTAAAGCGGTAAGAACATTCTAGAAGGTTTCAGTACAGAGGTATTCCATTAAGAATGAGATCCCGAGAATGTAGAATCTAGGTGAGATACCCAACAAGAATGAGATGTTCGGCCTGCCATGGAAAGGAGTCCTAAAAGGACTAAGGAAGTAAATTGATAAGGGAACGAGAATCCAGGATAACTTGGGTTTCCTATACGAGATAGGAAACCTAGGGCAACAGGGATGCTTGGGCATCAAGTATACGCATATCTATAAATACGAGGTAAACCTAGAGGAAAAATGTACGCAATACACTGCAATCATATAATTCTCCTACTGATAATTAGGGTTTTCTCTAGTACGCGATACTAACTTAGGCATTGGAGGGCCTTTGCCACGAGAGGCAAAGGTGCGATCACCCCTTTTTTGTTTTGCAGATTTGGGTTCCGACGACAAACTAGGGTTCCGGTCAAGTGGCACGTGTAGTTGTTACATTCAACGTGCTATTACTGGCACCATCCGATTTTGTCCACTTACACTTTCCATTACCCTCTGATTTGAAGCTTTCCATAGTGTTGTTGTGCTCTAATGATCAAAACCAAACACACCAAAACACACACAAACACAGAGACACAAGTTTTTACATGGTTCTCCAAAAAATGGGTGCCAGAATATTCCAATATGAGAGGAGGTACAAAAATTTTGCTCACACTAAAACGTACAGGAAATTTTACAAAAAATTTGCTCACACTAATACAACTTAGGCATTAGAATCTCATTAGGTTGGTGATGCATCTCATCTAGAATTTGAGAGTGTTTGTTTCTCTAGATGCAGCAAAGATGATTTGTGCTTGATCTCTCCACTCTTTGGCATCTTAATTACTCGGAAAACACTTTGTTTGGTAGTTATGAAGAAGAAAAGAAAGGGAACGTTCAAAATTTGCTCTTCCATTGTTTGGTTTGGAGAGAAAAAGGAGAGAAAATAGCGAATTCAATATTTGTGCACATTACGTAGCATTTTGCATTTCTACCCATTTTCTTTTTGTTCTTTTCAGTCACTTTCCTTAAGTTTCAATCATAGTGCTAAGCTTTGTGTGAGCGCAACCGCCCGGCACTCGCGTGACCGCTGCACATGTGGGTAGACTTTACTGAAAACACAATGACTGACATAAAACACTGTCAAATACTTGCAATTAAACAAGTACTTGACAAAACTCAGAGTCGCCACTTGGTTTAGGTCCAAGAACCATGAATGACTCTTATGGAAAGGCTTGATCCTTGCATCACCACAGACAGGTCCAGGGGCTAAGGTATCGAGTGGGAAGGTGTTAGGCACCCACTCTGCCCAATCTGACGATTGGCCTCTACTCATCACCATTGGTTCAAATCATCTCTATCCTAAATGCACGAGACTCAAGCAAATAGATAGGTAGGTTTTAGTAAACACGTTTTTAAGAAAGGAGTCTTTTGCAAGAGGGGAAAATCATTTGAAAAACTACCTCCGTCGAATGCAGCACATGAAAAAGAAAACAAAAGCATACAACTTATGGATGAGGGCCTAGAGATGAACAACCCATTATCAACCCGTATCCACATGTGATGATCAATAGCCATCCTTAGGTCCTGATACAGTCCCTAGATCTAAACTAGCACACAAGAAAGATTAATTCGCCGTTGCAAATGCTGGAAGAGTCCTTACTTCTAGGGGAAGTTACTGTAGAGACCCGTATTTAAATTCCCTAGTTTTAATGTTTATAAATGAGAAAGAGATATATTATAATGTGAAAGATGTGTTTATGTGAGATTAGGGGTTTAAAGTGAAAGAATTGGAAGTTTTGGGGTGCTATGGCTAAGTATGTGAGGTATGTGTATATAAGTGTGTGGTGTGTGTGGCAGGGGAATAATTTCCCCCATTTCATTCTCTTTCTCTCTCCCATTCTCTCTCCCTTTCTCGGCTCTCTCCATTTCTCTCCCTCCTACTCTCAAATTTCACCTCCAACCTTAAAACCTATGAAGATTGACCTTCATTCCACCCTTCATACTTGATCTTGAGCTTGTATTCAGTTGGGTTTAGCTCGGAGAGGAATATTCAATTGATTTTGAGGTTTTGGAAGCTAGGGCTCGTTCAAATCGCTTGGGTTTCGCCTTCCGACTTGAGGTAGGGAATTCTACCTCTCTTTATATGTTATTTGAGTGTTTCCATGTCCCTTTTGAGCTTGTATTGGTTGTAATTGAGATTGGATCGAAATCTGAATATCTTGTCAAAATCGCTAGAAAGACACTCTCCTTACAGGTAGGAACTTTTCACCTACCGGTAGGACAAGTGAGAAATTGTTTCATAACCAGCTCAAACATACTCTAGCTGCTCAAAGATACTCATTCACCTACCGGTAAATCTTTTTCTTCTACCGGTAGGTCAAGTGTAAAAACATTTCCTGCAAAAGTTGGCCTTTCTGTTTCCATTTCCTATCGGTAGGAACTTCCACCTACTGGTAGGTTAAGTACATATTTCTTCTCTTCTACCGGTAGGAACTTTCACCTACCGGTAGGTCAAGTGCAGATTACTTCTCTTCTACCGGTAGGACTTGTTCACCTACTGGTAGGTACAGTGTCCATGAGCTATTTTTCCTACGTCTTCTAAATCATTTTTTGGAGCCTCTCATCGACTCTAATGGGTTTGTTTATACATCCTTTCAAGTGTTTGGAGAATATTACTTGTTCGCACTTAGAATGATAACCGGCGGATTTGTATGAGCTCGTTGAGTTAAGAAATGAGGAATGTAAGTTATTGCATGTTGAAACATGAACGATACACATGAGCATGCCTAGTGATCCAATAGGTAGAATTGCAATTCGTTTTCTCTCGATTTGTAGAATCTTTTTGATTCCTTTAGTGTATGATTTACGGACTCCAAGTATAGAAATTAGAAGATCGAGCAACGCAGAGTCTATTCGTGGGTTGATATGTGATATGTGATATGTGAAGGTACAGGGGTGTACTTAGAGGTACGGTGAGGATGTGTGTATTCGCTTATATGGGTTGCAATAGATTGTTGGTTTCGTAATATCATGTGATTAAATAAATGGCTTTGGACTGGATTGAATGATTTGATGTTTGTGAAATGGGAACATGGAATAAATGTGGATAACAAATGGACACAAAGAGAACTTTCAGGGCTCTTGAATGAGTAAATGTCTGGCAAGAGCTAAATGCTCATAACATATACTTTCAGGGCTCTTAAATGAGTATATGCCTGGCAGGAGCTACATGCTCATATCATATACTTTTAGGGCTCTTGAATGAGTAGATGCCTTGCAGGAACTAAATGCTTTTATCATATATTTTCAGGGCTCTTGAATGAGTAAATGCATGGCGGGAGCTAAATGCTCATATCATTTGTCTTTAGGGCTCGTTATCGAGTAAGTGCCTGGCAGGAGCATCGACTCAGACTCTTAACGACACGTAATTGGTTTATGAAGTTAATGAAAGGATTTTGGTTTTGGTTAAAGGATTTTGATGGAAATCCTCCGGTATTCTTGAGCGAATCAACGGAGCTTGGCCAACAATGGTCTTGAGTTTTCTTTAAATTGTTTGATATCAAAAGGAAAAGCTTCATGATGAAGGGTTCGACGACGAACGATGGGGGAAATGAGAAAGAATGTGGTATCGCACGAGAGGATGGATTGGCGATAGTTGGATACTTGATTATGATAGTTATGCTTATCTCTGTTGTCATTGGGTTTCTATTGTTTGTTCTTCTGTATTGCTCATTTGCATATAGAGTTTGCGTAGATTTTTCTACTGGGCTAGTGTAGCTAAAACCTTACATCATTTTCAGGTGCTAACCCGGAATAGTAGTTTACATGCCTGGAGTGTGGACATACCTTTTTGAAAGCTAACTAAAGGAGTTACTTATTCATCTTTGTAATTTCTTTTGAATGATGTATTTATAACTTAAGTTATAATTCTTTGACTAAGAAATATTTGTAAACTCTTAACTCCCATAATATTTGATACTTAAAGTAAATTTGGGCCGTTGAGCCGATGATGTAATATTTGGAAATCTAATGGACTTGGAACTATGATTATGAGAATGGAAATACTATAATCTTTTGGGTATCGTATGGAATATTGTGAGAATTTATTTGTGGAAGTCCTTTATATTTATGTTAAAAATCGAGGGCGTGACAGTTACACTAAAGCTAACGAGCATAGCAAAGGCCTGAATTAAATGGGTGCATGCAAATGTGATATTAAACTAGACATGCAACTAAATAGAAATAGGAAACATGTATGATATGATTGAACTACGTTGAATTAGTATGCAACATGAACACAATATAAAACTAGCTAAAACTGAAAACCTGATCGGATTAGGAAACTTTCTAAATTAAGAAATCGGGTCAAATTAGGAAAGTAACCTGATTAGGAAACCACATGCATCGACAAGTTACTCATGGATAGCCCATGACAGCTAATTAAACGAACATCATGCTAATATGCGACATGCAGGGGTAAAAGGTAATTCGGCATGCTGGGGTGAAATCGGCAGCATAACGGCTATTATCGAACAGAGTAACAACCATAATCGGGCATCATAACGGTATGGGCTAACAGATCAAGGTGCATGTGGACAACATAACGATAGAGGTAAAATAGTAAATGTGCATGCGGGCAGAGTAACGACTACATGGATGCACGTGCAGGTGGACATACAGACAGAGTAACAATAGGATAATCTATTAAAGAACTAAAACGTGCAAGTGCAACACTACGACTAAACATGCACGAAGGGCAAAATAGTCATTATGCATGAACTATCTAAACCCTAAATTATCATTCATGAAAGCTACGCTAGCATGCAATATTAAAACAAATTGAAAAGCCTAAACTTGCATAAACTAAGTAAGAACATAAAATAAACCCTAAACATGCGACTAGCTAATTAAACTAAGCAATAATTAACTAGCAGCTACACTAGACTAAACAATAAAGAAAATAAAAAAGATTGACATACCTTGACTCCACAAGACCAAGCGGACCGCCCTCAGAAACTGAACGGAAATGTGAACTAGATTGCCCGTAGGGGAGCAACCTTGATGCAAGAAACCTTCGGTAGCCTAACGAAGTAGGAAAGACTTTACTATGCCCAAATACTAGCTAAGAAACCTTAGCCTGCTCTCAAGCAGTGAATGAACTGAATGATTCTGAACTTTTTGAACGAGTTGAAACCTACGGAGGTAAGGGGTTTATATAGGCTTGTCCGCGGGAAAAAACGAGTTAAACTTTTGATGTGGGACTGTGAAAAACACTGAAAAACGTGAAAATTGAGGAAAAATAACAAAACGACACCGTGGCACCACACGAAGGTTGGCCCGGCCTTAGGGGAGAGCCGGCCCAGCCTTGGCCCATGCTTATGGGCTCGGGCAGGCCTCCCTTAGTTCGAGTCTGGTTTGGGTTCATTCCGATGCGTTTCAGGTTGATTTTTGGGTCAAAAATAGTGACGATTTGGGCTACAAATAAGGCTTTTATGGACTAAAATGAATTATTTTATGGATTAAAAAGACTCAACATTTTCAAAAGAATAATTTAAAATGGAACGCAACACTATTTAAAAGAAAGTTTGGAATTTTGATAAAAACATTTTGAAAGAAACGACGGAAGGCTATCTTCGAACACCAATGCATCAAGATCACTTCTCTAGGATAACCATAATTGAAAGTAACATTCTCATCATTGGGCGGCCGCTTGGCGGGGGCCTAAGCGTTATGGACTACCAAATGGGGTGTCTACACTTTGCGAGCGGGTTTAACCTCTTTAAATTGAAAACCCTCAGTTTGTTAATTATTCCCTCCGTCCCAAAATATTGGTTCATCTTTTCTTTTTTAGATGTCCTAAAATTATAATCCATTTTGACAAGTCAATGAGGAAAGATTGATCTCTTTTCTTTTTTGCCCTTTATTTCCCATATTCAAATTTAAACACAAAAGTGGAAGTGAAAATGTATCAGAGCCTAAAAAGCAGTCAGTGCATTTTAAAATGGAGGGTAAAAGTATCACAAAGAGGAATAATTGGTGAATGATTTGTTGTAGCTAGTCTTTCAGAGTGCATAGTATCTTTTGGGAGATTGTGACGCCCTGCCCCCGGGGAGTTCTAGGTAGTGGTCGACCGGCTTGAGGGTGGTTGGGACCCTTGTGGGGGCTGTCTGACTGAGGAATAGAGAGGTCAGCCGCGGGTGGTCCCATATCGCTTGGTAAAGTGTAAGTTGTGTGCTATAACTAATAAATCATCATCCTAACTTGTACAAGGCCTTTTAAAGCCGTGGGGGCACCAAAAATCATTGGAACTTCACAGTTAAATGTGCTCGCCCTGGAGTAATCCTGGGATGGGTGACCTTTTTGGGAAGTCTGATGGGGTTTGGCATTCAAAGTGGAGAATATTTACAGGGTAGGAGCATGTCGTTACATATGATATGAAGGACATAGTATCCTTTGCTGTAGTTACTCTTTCAATGCATCCCTTCTTTTTGGATTTCAAAGCTGGTCTTCAGTGCATCCCTTGTCCGTTTGAAGTTCTTGGTTTTATTAGTGAAGGATTTGTTATTTTTTCTAGAGGTCTTTGATTGCATCTTCATTGTTTTTTTTTTTTTTTGGGTTTCTTGTGTGTGAGGAAGCTTGTCTTTCAATTTATCCTTTTCACTTTGAAGCTCTTGGATTTGTTGCTGGAGCTCATTAATCACAACTTCATCATTGTCTGCAAGAAATCACGGAGTTCACCCATCTATTCGCGTTCTGCAATTATTCCCCCACTGAAATTCATATAATCCGAAGCAAGGTAGGTATTTGGAACCAGTGTCTCTCCTAATCCTGATTGTGATTCGAACGGTGTTTGTTGTTTAGGATAGGAGATTGGGAGACTGGGAGGTATTTGGTCTTGTTCATTTTGTTGTATGTCGTCGAGTCCTTTTACTGGCATTTTAGGTGACAGAGTTTGAGAAGTTGGTGGTATGCCTTAGAGACTGCAGCATATACACTAGAGTCACCTGGTCGTCTTCATCTACGACTTCAGGGTGTGTCATGTTGTAGACATTAGTCTTTTCACGTGTTTGTTGAAGTTCATCGTCATTTACATGGGAAAATGATTTGTTAGGAAATGTATATGTGACTTATATGTGAACTATCTATGTGAACTATGTGTTGGTCCATGTTAAGTCCTATGATTAGTGTTTTACGTTAAAATATTGATCTGGGTCAAATCTTGAACATCTTCCAATCTTGTTTCTAGCTTTGAGGTGTCCCAGTTTAGCAGCTTGGGTGTTGAAGCAAATTCGTGTGTTCACAGAGCTAGTACTACAAGAATAGTTAAGGAAATTATTAGAATAGAATATAGTACACATAATTCACTAGCTATAATTAATTTTAACTTACCATCAATGTCATCACACATCCTGTGTCATCTTTTGGTTGTTCGTGGAACTTGTGCATTGAGGCGTTCAAGGTATTTGTAATGACTTGTGCCCAGTCATAGTCTTTCATTTGTGATATGTTCTCCATGCATTGCACTTTTCAATGATACATTATGAATTTCTTCTTGGTATCAGAGGTTCGAATAGAGGAAAGTGATATAGTAATCATTTTGGTGTGAAATTCAAGAAGGATTCATTTGTTTGAGGTACATTTCTCAGCCTTTCTTATAACATATTGAAACCCGTATCTCTAGTTTCAGTAGCTTGAACGAGTACAATTGTTCATTCGCATACCTAATATCGGAAGAGGTTGAAGATAGATTGTTGCAAGTTCTTTGTCCTGTGAGTTTGGCAGAAGGCATTGAATATGCTATTATGAGGGATACTGTCATGATATTATAACAAATGCCATTGATGTGGAAGTAAGCATTCAGCCTAAGGATACTAGAGTGTCAATGGAAACTACAAGATTGATCTTCATTTCTTTGTAAAGAACATAAATCAAAGTACAAAAATTGAACAGAAATCAAGAACTAGTTAGAGAATAAGAACTAGAGAGACAAACTTTTCATTTCTGTTTTTCGTATTTTTAATGCTTGATTCCCAAATTACAATCACAACCTTTACATACATTGATCACTAACTAAAATCCACTACAGCTGAAGTTAGCTTACATCAACTACCTAACTAACTATCCACGTGCCTCAGTTGAGATGGATTGAGCTGAAGGTGCTCTTGAAGCTTCACTCCGGTGTGATGCACTTACACTTACATCCCCTCGCAAACTAATATGGATAGGGAAGGTCCAACCATTATTTTGGAGGTTAAGAATTGAAAATGATCAACAAAAAGAGGCTTGGTAAAGATATTAGCCACCTAAGCAACACTGCTAATGTAATGAATTGAAAGTTGTTTGCTCAAAACCTTCTCACGGACAAATTGATAATCCACCTCTATGTGTTTGGTGCGAGCATGATAAACTGAATTAGAGGCTAAGGCAATGGCTGATTAATTGACACACCATAACACATGAGGAAGAGACAAAGGAATTAACAAATTGAGAAGCAACTGATGCAGCCATGTAAGATCAGCTGATGTTTGGGCAAGAGCCCTATATTCATCTTTAGTTGAACTCCTTGTAATAGTGTGTTGCTTTTTAGCACAAGAAGATACTAAATTGGAACCAATAAAAACCCCATAACCTGTTGTAGAATGCCTGTTAAGTTGATCACCTGCCCAATTGGCATCAGAAAATGCAACCAAAGACAAAGGACAAGGTGTGAAATGAAACCCATAATGAACTGTGCCCTTAATATATCTCAAGATTCTTTTAATTGCCACAAAATGACTCAAATGTGGAGTATGCATGTGCTAGCACTCCTGATTAACAGGATAGGAAATCTCAGGTCTTGTTAGTGTCAAATACTGTAAATTTCCTACCAAAGTTCTAAACAAAGTCACATCTTGAAACAAAGGATCTGGATTCAGATGAGTAGGCTTGACAGATGATGGTGATGGACTAGGTTTGCACTTAGTCATCCCTACTTTGTGAAGAAGTTCAGTGGCATACTTGGTTTGTGTCAAGACCAAACCAGAGGCATCTCTTTGAACCTCAAGTCCAAGAAAGTAGTTAAGAGAGCCTAAATCCTTCATTGCAAATCTAGAGCTAAGAATCTTAATGAGAACAGTAAGTGACTCTGAATTATTTCTAGTAAGTATGATATCATCCACATAAACATGCAAGTAGATAACAATGGTGTCTTTGGATAGAATGAATAAGGAAGAATCTGCAAAGCTATTGGTAAAACCATTGCTAAGCAAGAAACTGGAGAGCATTGCAAACCAGGCCCTAGGTGTTTGTTTGAGACCATATAGAGCTTTGGTTAACTTGCATACATGATTTGGATATGCTAAATCTTTATACTCTTGTTTCATATACACTTCTTCATGGCTTATCTACTATTTTGGTCCTTATAAATATGATAAGGTTTCATTTTCGTCCCTACAATTTTAACGATGTCAATTTCGTCCTTTTAATATTGATGTTGGTTCAATGTTAACCTTACCGTTAATTGACTAAGAGAACTTGTAATTGACTAGCAGATCTTGCTGATGTGTAAAATAGGGGCATGACTTGGAGTTTACTTCTGCCACCTAAAACCAAATATACTGAACCCATATGCAAGGACATGACCCACCCGACTCAAACTCTCCCAGAATGTCTAACTAGCTCATCTTATTTGGCCCACCACTTCGTCAATTGTTTCTCCTATTAGGCATCCACTCTCCATCCAGTCCTCATCACACATACACACACACACACACACACACTCTCTCTCTCTCTCTCTCTCTCTCTCTCTTTCTCTTCATATTAAAATTATTCCCTACTTGACAAACAGTATTAGAAGACGACGACCATCTGATAGGCACGCGGTATCGTAGATATAAGTGCCTAAATAGGGTAGTTTTAACACGTTGTTATCTAATTTATTCCCTATTTTCCACTTTATGCGTTGCTTTGGTATGTTTTTGTGTTTTTGTTAATTTTCAAGAAAATAAGGCTGTTTTGGCGCCAAGATTGGATTGCAGAGACTTGAAGGCCGTGATGGAGCTTGAGAGCAAGGAGGGCCGTGGAGACTAAGTGTTGAAGCAGAATTCGCAAGGAAATCATCAGAATCTTCGTGAGCGCTACAGAAGAATGAGTATAGCGCTCAGAGATGGCATAGCATGGCGCACAAAGTGATCAGAGGGATTGCTAGCGCTACACCCTTTTTGGTGTAGCGCTACCGAGCACGATCGGCCAAAGCAATCAGTCAACGGAGTCAAAGCACCTTAAGGGAGCTCGGTAGCGCTATGGAAAAACTGATGTAGCGCTACCGATGAGCACGAGCACATGCTGACTTCAGTGATGGGTTTGCAACTAATTTAATTGGGTTATGACTTAATTGGGCTTGGACTAAAACGTGAATGAAGAAATTGAATTGGCAGCTTCTTTACTAGGTGGGCCCATGAGGTACACGGCTGAGAGTTAAAAAGAAAAGAAAGTAGGGTTTTTACAAGGTGAAGCACTTCACTTATTATAAAAGGACGGGAACAGGGCGACGACAGCAGTTCCGGAATTACTTTTGCAGCTTCAGATTTCTGTTGTTTCATTCAGAGTTATTTTTCCCTTCAAGTTCTCAGAGTTTTGTTCAATTACTCATCTTTCGGTAACTCGTATTAATTTTTGTTCTTTAATAAAGTTATTCTTTGATACTTTTTTAATTCGTATCTTTTGTTTATTTCGTATTCAGAAGCATGTTTCAATCTAGGGTTTTCTTCGTTTATTGCTTAAGCATGAGCGAGTAATTTCGTAGAGTGCGGCCGCGGGACGAAGGCGTCCCATGGCTAGTTTAATTAATGTTTTTACCTCGGGTTCGAATTAATTTAATCTTTAAGCAGTTTTAGAAGACGAAAACTCTTCTAACAAACAAAACCCAAGCATCGCCAGAATTCGAATGCGCAAGGGGACTGGTGACAGGTGGTGTGCATTTGTTAGGGATCATTTTTCCTATTCTAAAATCAACAAATTAAATAATTGTGGCCCGAGTAAATATTGGTTAGGCTAGTTGCGGACGCTGGGTTCCCACGGTTGTACTCTCCTTTTTAAAATCCATATTTAATTAATTCAGTTTGGAAAATCAGTTAGTAAATCAATCTCATTGAACAAGGGGTGGCTACCTAAGAGCCAAGATAAACTGTGAACCCGTCATCTTTGAGTCCTGCACACGTTCGTCCGTCTCTGTGGTTCGACTCCGGTACTTCCGGATATTATGCTACATCGGTCGAGAGTCCTACGCTTGGGACGCGTCTTTATTTTAATTCACCCGGTCAGTCAAGCATTTTTGCCCAATTCCCAAAAAAGTGTAGAACTTGATAATGTTTTGGTTTTCAATGCTGAGCAAATGAATTCACAGTAAGCCTCCCCGGATGTTGAGGGCTTTGAAGGAAGAGTTTAAATTGTATCCGGATCTGATGAGCTTGTCATAGTGGATTGTCTGGATACTCTTTTTTTTTTTTTTCATGAACGCTGTTTTACTCTATCTCTTTCCTCGGCTACACAATGTCAGAAAATAGGTCACTTCGCTCACCATCGAATCCTGCATAGTTTGTCTTTAAATTGAAGTATTCATAGTTCAAAAAGAGAATTACCAAGAGTTTCAAATTAACTTGGGGATGGTATGATGGACGTGAGACGACAAGTGGATGGGGTTTAGTGCAGAAGGTTGCGCTATGAACAATGGTTGTGGTATGGTTTAAGGGTTTGGACAGGGGTTTGGGTCATACTGAATCTTTTCCTTTCACATCATTCCTATTTTGTATTAAGTTAATTTTAGAGCATACACATCATCGCCACATCAACTTTCGTTACACATGTCACCTCATTCCGTCACTTTGTTAATGACAAGGTTAACATTGAACTAAAATTAATATTACAAGGACGAAATTGACATCATAAAATTTGTAGGGACGAAAATGAAACCTGGTCATATTTAGGAGGTGTTTGTGAGCCTACTTTTTGGCTTTTCATTTTTAGCTTTTTGGATTCTAGTCAGAATGTGTTTTGGAGAGTGAAGGAGTGTTTAAGAGATATGTGCAGAATGTATTTTGGAACAAGTTTGGTAGATGAATGTTGAAAATGAATTATGGATTGGTTTTGTACCAAGTTATCCTTGGCATTTATTATTGTGTTAAAAGGTGTACAAATATTTATTTCTTTTGCCTTTGGCCTTTACTATTGTGTTAAAATATGTAAAAATATTTTACATATTTTACACCCTTCTCCTCGTCTGGCTTTTTCCTTTCTCCTTGTCTAGCTTCTTCTTCTTCTTTTCTCTCTTTTTCTGTGTGTGTACTGCGTTTGGTGAAACAGGTGAGGACGTAGATAAGAAAAATTAAAGGTAGGGCAAAAGTGGTAAATAGGTAATAATAGTATGGGTATTTTGGTAATTACACGGAAAATGGAAAAATGGGAAACCATGAAAAGGAGCTCCGGAGCTCATTCTGGGTATTTGCTTCTTTTGTCAAAATCTAAGAATGGGTTTGTAAAATGAGTTTTCATAATTGGGTAGCCAAATAACCAAAATGTAAAAATGAGAATACAAAAATGCACTTACCAAACACCCCCTGATAAGGACTAGAATAGTAGATAAGCCTTTTTTCATCCAACAAACCATGAAGAAAGGCATTAGAGACATCAAGTTGTTTGAGAGGCCAATTATGATGAACATCAATACTTAAGACCATCCTAACTGTAGGTTGCTTAATCACTGGACCAAAAGTCTCAAAATAGTCAATTCCTTTAGATTGTTGATTCCCATTGGCTACTAATCTAGCCTTGTACCAGCCACGGTTCCATATGAGTTTCTTTTTATGTTATATATCCATTGACAACCAATCACATGACCATGTTCAGGTGAAAGAACAAGAGTCCATGTCCCTTAATCAACAAGAGCTTTGTATTCCTCTGCCATGACTTTCTGCGTGTTTTACTTCTTCAGCAAAGTGTTTAGGTTCAGTAGAAGGTAAAATTAGACGAGATAAAAGATGTCTTGGTTTGTAAATTCCAGACTTGGACTTGGTAGTCATGTGATGAGGAAGAGTACATGAAGTAGAAGTAGAAACAGAAGTAGGAACATGTGAATCTGTAGTTGGAATTGAAGTAGAAACTGGAACTGTAATAATAGAAGTAGAAGTAGAATGCTGAGGAAAAGAGAAAGGGACAGAAGGAAGTTGAACTATAATATATATAGGAGAAGTAAGAACATCAAAGATAGTGTCAAAATTAGATGATGGAGAAACTTGTTGGAGATGTGGGATGAAGAATGTTAAAGATAAACTTGTAAGGAGGCTGAAACAGATTACGAACTAGGAGAGGTGAATGGAACGTATAAACTTTATATTGAACACTCAAGCCTTTTCTTGATCTCAAACAAAATGACTAGACAACACTTCTATTTATACAACTCATATGAATGGTTCTAGAAGATATTTCATACAATGATTTTTTATTTTTTTGGTAATTCAACAAGTTACAAGTATCTAGACTCTTCCAAATAAAATATCTAGATATTTTGAACTACTCTTTAGTTCTTCTACACACAGATAATTTTAAAGTCTTCTAGAGATTATTCTAGAACAAGGGGTTGGACTTGAATATCTCCAAATGGGCTTTGTACATAGACTGGGCCAAAAAACTAAATGAAACTTATGCTTCAACAAAACTTATGTCAAGGAGATGGAGCTGTTACTAGAAGAGTTGGTCGCACCAACTTTGCCAACTGGAACAACTATCGAAGCGCTGAAGATATCGACTTCAAGACCTTTTCTGATATGTTGTTGAAGATGTTGAAATTGAATTGCATTGACAACTCTCATTTTGAACAAGCTTCGTGCTGGAATCAAGACTTACATTTTTTCATATTTATATTGCATTTTCTCGTATAAGTTTTGAACCTTGAAGTGAAGAAACTTGTTCTACTTGTATGATTTATCTGTTATGATCAATTTCTGTAACTATATACACTTGTCCATTTTCATTCTTTTCTAAAATTTTGGTCTAAGAACGACTACAGTTATAGATGTTGGATAACATAGCATTCTTATAAACGTTATCTGTAACTTTGCAGAGCATTCATTGCATGCTATATATAAAAGACGACATTTGTCCTAGTAGGAGTGGTCTCATGACGGCCCTAAGTTGAACCAAATTTAATGATAACAGATTGGACTTGACTGCAACCTGGTTCCAGTTCGGTCCACAACCAAACGCAAAAGGTATGGCATACAATTACCTGTTACGAATACTTGATAATGAAGAGTGGTCTCCGGGTCAGCTTGCGCGCACCATAGGACTAATCTCTCCACCCCCACCAGCCTTCGTTAACCCAAAGGGTTTTTTTTTTCTCCTGAATTTAGATGTTTTCTTAGAATTGTTCTTGTATAATACACAATTTCTCGAAAATCACCCTTACATTGCTCTATATTAGAAACCTTAAGAATATAGAGATTATTTTAACCATTAATGAATTGAGTAGTTCCTCCTCGTTCACTGTCAACTGTGCTGTCACTTGCAGCTGACAAAACACCATGGAAAGAAAAATGTGGGTCATTCAACTTTCTGTGTTTGAGATGTCTTAATTTTTTTTTGACCTTTTTTGAAACTTCTTGTTCATCTCTAGTGAGAGGTTCTTTTAGTATCTGGACAATATTTTAGGAGAATCCATTAGTTTTAATGAGAGAAACCCAGAATAAAAAAATTGATAATTTAATTTAAAAAGTACTCGAAGTACCAAATAAGCCAAAATAAGCTAGAAACTTGCATCAGTATTGTACTAATTTTAAAATGTACTTGTCATTGCGCTTTTTATTCTCTCACTGAGACGAATTATTCAAGTGAAATTTGACCAATATATCACAATGAAAAATTAAAAAAAAAGCCAACAAAAAAGTGAAAGATTTAGTGAAACCAATCGTTTTATAGCCTACATACTCTAAATTAATGGTCCGAAATTTCAGCTCTCTCTCTCTCTCTCTTTGTGTGTGTGCGCATATCTAGCAAATCTTCTTCATAGTTCCTTGGGCAAATCCGGTACTGTTTCTCTCTCTGCATTTTGTTGTTGTTGTGCTAGCTTGTGGGGAGATTGCCATGAGTACAACAACAATTCACGTCTAGGAAAAGAGAAAAAGACCGATCAACGATCCGCATCCAACTCCATTGAGGATCAAAGACGACTCCCATGTTATCAAAAAATCATTATTTTCCTCGAAAAAAAAATCTAGTCACCAAAGCTTTGCGGTCTAATCACTAACGCCCCTCCTCCCAAAATCATCCACGCCAATGCCCGGGAAATGAAGACCCTGGTTCAAAGATTGACCGGCCTTTCGCAGCCTAATGAAGTAATCGAAAATGGGAAAAGGCCTATGAATGACGTCGTTGATTACCGTTGTAAAGGGTCCTCCTCATCTTTTAATCCATATTTGGTTGACAGGCCCTATCCATATTTGGTTGACAGGCCCTATCCATATTTGGGTCATGACATACCAAATTATTTGACGGATTTGTCCTTGAGTCTTATACCAAATTCGACGTATTTGTCCTTATCTCCTCTGCCCGTGTATACATATGCTAAGACAATCTCTTTCTCCACATTGCCAAACATTGGAAGCTCGATATCGCTTGTTAGGAATGAATTTCTCGATATTGGAACGATAAATGGATTCGAACTTTGAACGACAGAGAGTGTTGGCCTGGTGTGTGTTCAAGGGTAAAAGATGGAATTTCCTCATTATGGTGGAAAAGATGAAGGGATTCAGAGATTGAAACAGGAAGAGTTGGTCCCCAGCTAATTTGATTTTATAATTTCCCTTATTTATTTTATGTTCATTAATTGTTTCGTTCCTTTTTATTTTATATTTTATTTTCTCTTTTGGTTATGTGTTTATTATTGTATAAGAAGATTGGTTTTATAACAATTTGACCAAAAATAGAGGAAATACTAGATGGTTGATTTGTTTTTCTCTTCTGTGGATGTGATTGTTTATTTAATTTTTTGTTGGTCAAACGGAATGGTAGATGTGATTGTTTATGCTTACCCTAGCTCCAATTGTTTATGCTTATCCTCACGTCTCGCCACACCCATTTTCAACCCACCAATCACCGTTTCAGAAAACCCCATTCTTGATTCTACTTCCCGGCCAAGAAGAAACTCACGACCGTTGGGCAAAGCTCTATTTCCCAGTTCAAAAGACTTTCAGTTGCCAAACTTGAGCCCTAATTTGAACATTTAAACACCCTGCATTCTTGATTCATTTAGAATTCCCAAAAAAAGTTACTCCTGTAAAGATTATCTCTTTCCAAAATCACCAAAAATTAAATTAAATTACCAAAAAAAACCAACAAAATCTTGCAAACCCTTTTCTCGCCTCTCTCTATTGGTCACAGAGAAACACCAATGGCTCCCCTCAAAGCAAAGAACCAAACCCAAAATCCTCACGTCTCACCATACCCATCTTCAACCCACCAATCACCGCTTCAGAAAACCCCATTCTTGTTTCTACTTCACGTTATGATGAACATCAATACTTAAGACCACCCTAACTGTAGGTTGCTTAACCACTGGACTAAAAGTCTCAAAATAGTCAATTCCTTCATATTATTGATTCCCATTGGCTACTAATCTAGCCTTGTACCTAGCCATGGTTCCATCTAAGTTTCTTTTTATTTTATATATCCATTGACAACCAATCACATGACCATATTCAGGTGGGAGAGGAAGAACAAGAGTCCATGTCCCTTGATCAACAAGAACTTTGTATTCCTCTACCATGGCTTTCTGCGTGTTTTACTACTTCAATAAAGTGTTTAGGTTCAGTAGAAGGTAAAATTAGAAGAGATAAAAGATGTCTTGGTTTGTAAATTCCAGACTAGGACTTGGTAGTCATGGGATGAGGAAAGTACAGGAAGTAGAAGTAGAAACAGAAGTAGAAACATGTGAACTGTAGTTGGAATTGACGTAGAAACTGTAACTATAATAGTAGAAGTAGAAGTAGAATTCTGAGGAAAAAAGAAAGAAACAGAAGGAAGTTGAACTATAATATATATAGGAGAAGTAAGAACATCAAAGATAGTGTCAAAATTAGATGATGGAGAAACTTGTTGGAGATGTTGGATGAAGAATGTTAAAGATAAACTTGTAAGGAGGCCGAAAGAGATTACGAAGTAGGAGAGGTGAATGGAACGTTGAAACTTTATATTGAACACTCAAGTCTTTTCTCTCAAACAAAATGACTAGGTAACATTTCTATTTATACAACTCATATGAATGGTCCTAGACTCAAGATATTTCATACAATGATTTTTTATTTTTTTGGTAATTCAACAAGTGACAAGTATCCAGACTCTTCCAAATAAAATATCTAGATATTTTAAACTATTCTTTAGTTCTTCTACACATAGATAATTTTAAAGTCTTCTAGAGATTATTATAGAACAAGGGGTTGGACTTGAATATCTCCAAATGGGCTTCGTACATGGACTGGGCCAAAAAACTAAATGAAACTTATGCTTCAACAAAACTTATGTCAAGGAGATGGAGCTGTTACTAGAAGAGTTGGTCGCACCAACTTTGTCAACTGGAACAACTATCGAAGCGCTGAAAATATCGACTTCAAGACCTTTTCTGATATGTTGTTGAAGATGTTGAAAGTGAATTGCATTGACAACTCTCATTTTGAACAAGCTTCGTGCTGGAATCAAGATTTACATTTTTCCGTATTTATATTCCATTTTCTCGTATAAGTTTTGAACCTTGAAGTGAAGAAACTTGTTCTACTTGTATGATTTATCTGTTATGAGATCAATTTCTGTAACTATACACACTTGTCCATTTTCATTTTTTTTCTAAAATGTTGGTCTAAGAATGGCTACAGTTATAGATGTTGGCTAACGTAGCATTCTTATAAACGTTATCTGTAACTTTGCAGAGCATTCATTTCATGGTACATATAAAAGACGACATTTGTCGTAGTAGGAATGGTCTCATGGCGGCCCCAAGTTGAACCAAATTTAATGATAACAGATTGGACTGGACTGGACTGGACCCTGGTTTCAGTTTGTTCCACAACCAAACGCAAAAGGTATGACATACAATTACCTGTTATGAATACTTGATAATAAAGAGTGGTCTCCGGGTCAGCTTGCGCGCACCAAAGGACTAACTTCTCCAGCCCCCACAAGCTTTCGCTAACCCAAAGGGTTTTTTTTTTTTTGAATTTAGATGTTTTCTTAATTAGAATTGTTCTTGTATAATACACAATTCCCCGAAAATCACCCGTACATTGCTCTATATTAGAGACCTTAAGAATATAGAGATTATTTTCACTATTGAGTAGTTCCTCCTCGTTCACTGCCAGCTGGCCAGCCCCGGGGTAACCCAAATATTAGGGCTGGCACAGTCTGTGCTGTCACTTGCAGCTGACAAAAAGCACCATGGAAAGAAAAATGCGGGCCATTCAACTTTCTGTGTTTGAGATGTCTTAATTTTTTTTGACCTTTTTTGAAACTTCTTGTTCATCTCTAGTGAGGTTCTTTTAGCATCTGGTCAATATTTTAGGAGAATCCATTAGTTTTAATGAGAGAAACCCAGAATAAAAAATTGATAACTTAATTTAAAAAGTTCTCGAAGTACCAAATAAGCCAAAATAAGCTAGAAACTTGCATCAGTATTGTACTAAATTTTAAAATGTACTTGTCATTGCGCTTTTTATTCTCTCACTGAGACGAATTATTCAAGTAAAATTTGACCCATATATCACAATGAAAAATTAAAAAAAAAAAAGCCAACAAAAAAGCCAAAGATTTAGTGAAACCAATCGTTTTATAGCCTACCATACTCTAAATTAACGGTCCGAAATTTCAGCTCTCTCTCTCTGTATTTGTGTGTTTGTGTGTGTGCATATCTAGCAAATCTTCTTCATGGTTTCTTGGGCAAATCCAATATTGTTTCTCTCTCTGCATTTTTGTTGTTGTGCTAGATTGTGGGGAGATTGCCATGACCACAACAACAATTCACGTCCAGGAAAAGAGAAAAAGACCGATCAACCGTCCGCTTCCAACTCCATTGAGGATCAAAGAGGACTCCCATGTTATAAAAAAACTATCATTTTCCTCGCAAAAAAAAACCCGGTTGCCAAAGCTTTGCGGCCTAATCACTAACACCCCTCCTCCCAAAATCATCCACGCCAATGCCCGGGAATTCAAGACCCTGGTTCAAAGATTGACCGGCCTTTCGCGGCCTAATGAAGTAATCGAAAATGGGAAAAGGCCCATGAACGATGTCGACGTTGATCACCGTTGTAAAGGGTCCTCCTCATCTTTCAATCCAATCCATGAGTGTTATTTGACTTCTCATCCATATTTGGTTGACATGCCCTATCCATATTTGGGTCATGACATACCAAATTATTTGACGGATTTGTCCTTGAGTCTTGTACCAAATTTGACGTATTTGTCCTTATCTCCTCTGCCTGTGTATACGTATGCCGAGACAATCTCTTTCTCCACATTGCCAAACATTGGAAGCTCGATATCGCCTGTTAGGAGTGAATTTCTCGATATTGGAACGATAAATAATGGATTCGGACTTTGAACGACAGAGAGTGTTGGCCTGGTGTGCTCAAGGGTAAAAGATGGAATCTCCATATTATGGAAGAGATGAAGGGATTCAGAGATTGAAACAGGAAGAGCTGGTCCCGAGATAATTTGATTTTATAATTTCCTTATTTATTTTATGTTCATTGTTTTGTTCCTTTTATTTTATATTTTATTTTCTCTTTTGGTTATGTGTTTATTATTATATAAGAAGATTGGTTTTACAACAATTTGAACAAAAATAGAGGAAACACTAGATGGTTATGTGTTTATTATTCTGTCGATGTGATTGTTTATGCTTACCCTAGCTCCAATCGTAGAGTGCAGTTTGGACTATCTTAGATTATATTCCTTTATTTACATTATTTTTAGCATTAATAATTATTTTTAAATGTTCATAAGGTGTTTTACTTTGCTAACTCCTCTTTACGAGACAAATTGGAAAATTAAGAAGATATGTACCAATTATGTACCAATTTTAAGGATGGTTTACAAAGACAAAAAAAAAAGAAGAAAAGAAGAAAAAAAAAGGTTGTTATCGTCTTTATTGATCATTTTCCAATTTTTTGTCAAGTATTAAATGTTTCAGTTTCCTCTCATCGAGACAAACCTTAAAAAGTTGAAAAGAGACAAAAACAAAACAAAGCAAAATCTGGTTTGTAACTACTCCGTATAAAAGATATCCAATAAAAATGGAGTAGAAAGGTAGTACATTGGCATGGTCCAATTAAAGATAGCCTCTTTGTTTTAGATTTTTAGTTTAGATGGTCCAAAATGTACATTGGCATGGTCCAAACATAAGTGGAATTGAGGAGTGTTGTTTCTACGTACAATAGATGTAAAAGTTGTACCAAAATGAAATATTTTCCTTTGTTTGAAGTTGTATAACCAAATCAGTTTTCACTTAAACCAAGGTTTTTAAATAGCGGCAGCGGACTGCATAGCGGAAGTGGTAATGGTAAAGTGAGAGCGGAAGTATCGAATGATACGTAGCGGGAATCGAGTGTAAAAATTGTGAATGTAATAAAATTTATTTTTGGAGCTAGAGCACCTGAAGCGGCTATAGTGGCCATGTTGCGACTGTCGCAGCTGTGAAGTGGGTAGCAGATCGGATTCCAAGAGATACAGATCGAGAATTGGGCGATACGGATATGAAGTTTTGGTAGCAGCGGTATTGGAGGACTGAAAACCTGCTATGTAGCCGCTGATCATATGTAAATATATTCTAGAAACCTCCAGATATCTCTCCAAATAGTTTTAGAGCCTTTCATTTTGCATTCTATTGACAAATCCAATCACAAAACATAGTCTAAAAGTTTGTTGGCGATGGCCATGCGATATGAAGGCAATTTGATTCTAAAGAGAGAAACAATCTCTGACCTAAAGAGTTTACCAATCCAACTACAGGTACCGACCATTGCAGCAACGATGGTGCACATAAAGCATGTGGACTCACTTTGAGGTCTCGCTAACATGATTTTTTTGCAGCCCAACAAAAAAAAAAATAAACGGTTCAAATCATTTGTGTGAGACCTCAAAATGGACTCGTACGCCGTCTGTGCATCATCGGTGCTGAAATGGTCGGTACCTGTAGCTTTTTGGTTCACCAATTGTATGCTTCGGAATTAGAGAAGTCGTTATGCAGGTCGTCTAGATTTGTTCTTGTTCCAACCAACTAAGAGCACCATAGCAAGGACATAAAATCATTTACAGAATCAAGATATAAGTACTCATAGAACATGTAATCTCATGGCCATGCACAACCCTCAATGCCCACATTTGTGACATTATATTTTTATTTATCAAATGTAAATTAAATCCGGCCCATAAATATTTTAACCAAACACCAATGATATAATTCCCTTTCCGATGCTCATATTTGCTCAAACAAATAAGCCGTCGGTGTATTATAAAAGAAAGCAAATTAACACGATGTAGATAATTGCAAGTGCCTATATGAAACCATGAGTCACCAGAGAAACACAGTTGAATTTCTACGCCAATAATTCCTTAATTTTGTAAAATGAATCGAGGTATACAAGCAATGAAAGGATTAAATACAACAATTTGAGCTAAATAATAATCAATCCACAAGGAAATGAATGTGATTTATATACTGACACCAATTGGTGAAAGGTGTGTTCATCTTACTCTCCATTGACCATAACAGACTGAAATGGAACTTTCTTAATCTCTACAAATGTGGAATGATCCTTACTCATTGGCTGTTTCCATGGCTCCCCATCCATCTGCAGAAACCCCTCTTTCCACTCCCCACCTCTGAACTCGAATTGTATCGCCGCACCCTATCAAATGCCCGATACAATCATAGAGCAGCAATATCAAAAATTTACTAGTTCTCAAGAAAATCATAAGCTTCTTTCCCCAAGTAGAAATCATAAGTATGTGCCTTTTTTTAAGATGAACACGGCTCGTTTGCAGTCCCTAATAGATACTTCACCTCAAGTTGAACCCTTTTGTGGTGCGGCCACAAAGCTTATCAAAACCATTCACTTTTTACATCTCGTAAAAAACATGAGCCATACCAAAAATATATCGATCAGATGTCAATTAACATAGTTTTAGAATCCATTTTTCTTGGGAAGAAATGACATACTGGATCAAACCCCATTTAACTTAAAGTAAATGGATTTGAGATATTGAAATGGGATCACGGTCCGCAACTACTACGTTCTATGGAAATGGTTTGATTTCTGTATTAATGGCCCATTTCATTTGTACCATAGATGGAAAAGTTTGAAGGCCTCAAGCCCCACACTTCAGTTAAGTGCTTATCAGAGTAGCTATGAAGGCTAATAGCCCAACCACTACAATATGTATCATGAAATTAGTTTCATTTCCATAGACTACAATCCTCACCCAGTATATACCGAAATTTGAGTTCTTTAATGAGTTTTTTTTAATTAATGCCATATAATTTTAATTTCTTCATATTGGAAAACATATAATTTATAACATCTTAACTTAGAGCTCTATGGTTTCTCTGGATTAAACATCATGCGCTTCAAATTCCAAAGTACTTCGGACGAAAGCTCAAAAGGCTAGTTCATTGAAGGATCAACACTATTCAATGAAACAGAATGAAGTAATAAAAAGGTAATAAGTTATAATTGTAGTACCTGGGCAATGTGTATACCAGAAATAAGTTCAGTCATGACCATGGAAGCATGCCATCCCTGTTTTAAGCCAAAAATTTCTAGGAGACCATCGTCAACACGAGCCTCAACAAAGCCTCTCTGCGAGGCAAGGAAAAAAAATAAATCAAAAACTCAAATTTTAGCTCGATTCAACATAGTTTCAGTTAAATACAAGAAAGCCAAGAGAGAAAAACCAGAAGAGAACAACAAACTGATGAATTTGTTTGAAAAGTCCTCAATGCATAAAAAATTGGGCAAAATTGAATTTTAAACTTGTTATTTGTCAGAGAATAAACAGGTGACAAAGCAGGTTGGCAAAATTTGGTTTTCCTTAATTTTCTGTTTTCTCTGTCACATGGGCAACGATATTTTTACACCATATATGACATTAAATCCATCTCAAGTGGACTATTCTAAAGATGCCTAGAATCATGAAAATAATACCTGAAATGGTAACCTGCTGAACGAGAGGAGGCAGAGGACAGAATTTCTAGGTTTTGAACACTTGACCTCAACTAAACCCACTGTACACTCTCACGAGTAACCAAATAACAATTCATTCCTCTATTTCTTCAAAGCAATATGAGCGCTTTTTATTAACTTCGAAAAGGGTAAGTGTCCATAATGCAAGTATTGCCAGAACACAACTGCAAAACTTACCTTCTCCAAATACTCTGGCTTCAGATTACCCCATGGATTTCTTCCACTCGCATAACTATTAAGATTCAAAACAACTATTGACCTGACACTGGAGAAAAAGTAACTGTCAGGGCAAATTAACTATAGATAAATAAGAAATATGGCAAGAAGAAAAGTACTACTAACAAGCTGAATGTGTCATGTTCAACAAACTATAGCAATATGCTTCGGCGATTAAGTTGACGAAATAATATTTGGACAATCCAATCTAGTACTCAAATTCAAAATTTTCTTGCAAGATGGAAAGCATTTACTTTCTTCAGTAACGGAACCTAGCAACAAATCATCAATCTTATTGGGATACATGTAACCGGACAAATAGAAACATAATGAAACTAACCATGAAGGGATTGAAACTTGTTCCCATTCTGAGTAGTTGGCCTTCTTAGTATACAACCTTACGATGTTCCTTAGTCCCCTGCATTTCATAACTTGTTGAGAAAGCTATGAACAATGACGGGGTAGGTATGAATGTAAAATGTTTCACCATGAAAACTCAACGTATAGTAAGAGTAAGGACAAAAGAAATGTGCCGATAAAATAAAGAAAAGGACAAAAGAAATGTGCCCATAAATTGAAGTAAGCTAGAAATAATAATCGATATATTGCAGACAAGATACTCTGTAGAGTTTTTTCTTCTTCTTTCAGTTTGTTCAACACTTTTACCTTCTTACAATCCTATGAATATTTCTGCATTAGGCTCAATCAAACCCCCAAACATCATGTTCTCCAAACTCTCAGCACCCTACCTTGGAAGAGAATCAAAAACCACGAAGGCTACTATTCACAACACTCCGAAAAAATGCAAATCAGGCTCTACAACAATTTGATTTCACCCCAGAAAACCCCATCCCGAATATTGGTGTTGAGCTCTATCTACACCAACCCATTCTCTGCACAAGGCCGGTACAAGTGATCGCCTTGTAGGCTTTCATGGTCCTCACTAATTAATATGCTTCACTTTGCCTATATATCATTTGCCAGTGTAGACATTCTTATCTCCCTCCGTCTTCCAATTTAAGTGCTTAACGGTTGATAAAAATTTGAAACAATCCTTTGGAGCAGAAAAGATATCATGTTAACATCAGTCACATTTCAAAATTTAATAATAGATGGAAAAATGTCAAAAGGCATATAACTTAGAAAAAGAAACACTAACAAACTCCTTTGCTTGGAGTGTTCTGACCTTAAACTTGGATCATTCATGCACGGTGTGAGGAACCAACCTTGTTTGCAACTGTAGCCAGAGTAAATCACCTGTAAAAACAGGACCACTAATGTTCTTACATGTATGGTCGAGTAAGTAAATGCTTTATTTGCACGACAAAACATGTATTGAAAGAGTATTAAATAAAAAAATTAACACTCAAACCAATCGAGAGCAGTTGTGGCCACACAAATATAGGTGACTTGAGACAATTTTTGCACTAGTGTAACTACTGAACTCGACCTAGAAAAATAGTATGAAACAACCCAAGGATATGGCAGAAACTGTCTCTTAGTACTTTGTTTATTAGATGCATTTACAACCTCCCTCAGTACTGTACTTACATTCCCAAATCATGGCATTTGAGGCCTCTGAAATCCGGTAATCATGTTTTCTTTATCTGAATTTTCTTATGGATAACACTCTAGCTTCTCTCGTGGTAATAGTTTACCTTAAACACATATTCAAATTTGGTGCAGAAGGAAATGCTAAAAATACGTTCGTTGCAGTTTTTTCCTCTATTTTTTCCAGCTTTACATATTTGTGACGGTCAATCGTTTTGGTTTGAAAGGAACAGGAAGATATCTTATTGGTAGTATGGGGTTGATAAGTGAAACTGGCATCTTGTGGACCCTGTCGGGCTTGTGCTCAAAGATTCCCCATGCTACCCGAAAACTAGTAAGATTGTCTAGTGGTAGTCTTCCAAAAAGCTCGCAAGCTAACAAACAAGAAGGTTCACGCATGTACCCTCTCGTACTTCAGTCACAATTTGCTGGAGGGACTGATAACTGGGATGAGTTGTTGGCTGTATATGACTAAAGCAGAGAAGAAAGAAAGAAAAAATTGATTTTGAAGTAAAGGGAGAAGGCGAAAAAATATTATTGCTTAAAAAGTCAAGTCATCTGCATATTATATCCAGAATCTTATATCAAATTCTCAGCAAATGCCATCGAAAACTGCCACTGTTGCATTACCTAATTCAAATTAGGAATGGTCAGGTTTACTAACACCACACGAAGATGTGCTATCAAGTCCATTTCCAAGAGGAAGAGAACCGATGGACTTCTACTCTTTGGATCATATCTATAATTGAGATGGACCCTACTAGTGTTTGTTTGTCAATTTCAGTTAACAAACAACTGAAGACGCATTGTTCTTTCATGTTACCACCTGCTAACTGGGCATGTACATGAGCCACACAGATTGATGAACAATCGTTAATACATCCTGGCACCAATTGCCCAAAAGCATGTTTTATACTATGAGAAGGATATGATGAAGTGATAAGGGGGATTGTAAACCGACTCAACTTGTTAAAGATATGCCAATGCATGTTAAATCAGAAGCCTAGGTACATCACAATAGCGGACCAAATCTTTAGGAAGGGGAGCTTCTTTCTCTTGTCTCATAAACGAAGTATGATATAATCATAGATATAGGTACTTAACTACAACCAAGGATTAAAGTTATGTCTTGTTATATATATATATATATATATATATATATATATATATATATCAGGGCGGTTCCGGGGATCCTTAAAAAAACCTCTAAAAAAACCCTCCAAATTTTAATCTCATAGTTCCCGACCAAATTTTGATGATCCGAGCCGCTCAATGTGTTCAGAATGTGATTTTAAGGGTGCACGCGAGAAAATGACAAAAAAAATAACCGAGAAGGGCTTGATTTGAGCAGTTTTTTATTGAACCGTTCAATAAAGTTCAATAAAAAAACTGTTCGGATGAAGCCCTTCCCGGTCATTTTTTTTTCTGATTTCTCGTGAGTACCCTTAAAATCATGTTCTGATTACATTGAGCGGCTCGGATTATCAAAATTCGATTGGGAACTTGGGGGGGTTTTTTTAGAGGTTTTTTTAAGGGTCCCCGGAACTGCCCCCGATATATATATATATATATATATATATATATATATATATATATAGAGAGAGAGAGAGAGAGAGAGAGAGAGAGAGAGAGAGAGAGAGAGAGAGAACCTTGTTTGAAATAGGACCTTGTGCGAGGTAAGGCTTCTCATTGCGTAAATTGTGAAAGCCATAAGCAACTTGTGCATCCATTCCTGCATCCAAAGATTCCAAACATTAGAGGTAAGAGACTGAACAACATATTAAGGATAGCAAGCCAATCACAAGAGGTTGCGTTAAAATCTACAGAGACAATCTTGCGATGGCAAACTTTCTCTTACTCATCACTTAACTATCTTCCGTCTTTTGTTTTTGCCATTTGTAAGAGTTGCTTCTTGCATAACAAAATTACAATTCAAAGATAGGAAAAGAAGCGGAAGACGCATTGATCCGAGCAGAAGCAGTTGAGTCTTTCGAAAAGGATGCACCGGCATGAAGAAAGGCCTTATGGAAGGAAATAGTAAGATAAGACCCTTTAACCAGAATTCTATTACACACGACAAGGAAGCTCTCGAATGGACAGATGGACTAAAATTTACATGGTAGGCAAACTTCTAACTGAACCTCTTCAGTGTTGGGTGTGTTTTGTTCAGTGAAAGCACAGATCTCCTGTTACGATTGAGTATATTACAGGAACTTATCTAAGCGTATATAGTACCCATGTTGGACAGTGAACACTAGGATAAAAGTATGGGAATAATGGGATGCATGCCCAACAATTGTAGTTGACTACTCACCCAAAAAAGACAAACTAGTGATTACTAATTATAGTTTACTATGAAAACATGTACAAGGACCCCATCTTATGCATGAAATACTCAATGGCACCTTATAAACACCGTTTTATCCTGGAAAACAGTAGTAGTATGTTAAAATACGAAACCTTAATGTTGGGAATAAGATAAATCGGACAGACAGACCCGACTTGCACCTGACACTCTTACCAGAGTCCATCTGACATAGTTGTAAAGAACAAGAAGATATGGGTCTATGAAGATGATAAGCAAACAAACATGAAATCCAAACCACTTGCAATAGCCAATGATTTGAAAATCATAAGCTTCATTTCGGTCACTTCCATAGAAAACTATTGGAATTTGTCCCACATCGGTTAATTATCATCTCGAAAACTAGTATATGAGCTTGGGTGGCCTCTCCACTCATTGCCAATTGGTTTTGAGTTGGATGCTTTAACATGGTATCAAAGCTAGGTTTTCGGAGTCTTTTCCCCTTTGTTTATGCCATAGTTGCACCTTATTTCATTGTGATCCGTATGTTTTGGATCCTTTATTGACCTCTCCACGTGCGAGTCGGGGGTTGCACGTGTGGGGAAGTGTTGGAATTTGTCCCGCATCGGTTAATTATCATCTTAAAAACTAGCATATGAGCGCATGGGCAGTCTCTCCACTTATTGCCAATTGGTTTTGAGTTGGATGCTTTAACAAAAACAAAAGGCTAAGGCTCACTATTTAAGGTTCAAGGTTTCACAACACCAAAACCAACAAGTTCAAAGGTCAAGACTTTTTATACATGAACTATATTAGGCAAACATGAAACAGGTGAAATGCATCATGCATCACTTCGTAAGATCAAAATTACATACCTATGCTGAAGTAATTATAAAAAACTCCTTCATAACAAGACCGGTTCTCAGGCAACTGCCCTTCTATTTCTCCTGCCTGCTCAATCCATCAATGTTCAAAACATTTGTTAGAATATTGTTTAGTTGTTGTACCACATCGGTTTGTTGGGTCTTGTTATGATATGTGTCATAATATAAATAATGTTTGTCTATGTTGTAGCACGACTTCATGCATCATCGGCAAGTAAAATGCTGTCTCCTTGCCCAAGGCTTAAGTCACAGATCCCCATAAAGATGGCAGGCACAAGCCAATTCCCATAGGTTGGCTCATGAGGTCTTAAGGTGGTGGCCTCGGTACTCCGTTCGGCTAGGACAATAACACAACGGGTTGACATGCAGGGTACCGAAAGCACATGCCAAGACACACTGTCCATGGGACTCCCAAACCCACATGGAGACTCTTAGACATCGTTCTAGATGCCCAAAGTCCTCCCCCGCATTGCCCTAAGGTAACACACTACATATCCAAGATCCTAAGTAGCACGGACACGGACACGGATACGGCAGGGGACACGGACACGGACACGGACACGGCAATTTCAAAAAAATGAAAATACGGACACGGCGGGGAACACGCCACGTGTACATATACATATATATATATATATATATATTTCCATGCTTACATTGCAAAATGTAAATAATGAACAACTTAACAGTTAACATTCATATTTCCCAATAAATACTAACCATTAGTAGTTTTAACATATATATACAGTCATGCAGGAGAGATGAGAGAGAGTCACTGAGTCAGTTATACATATATACACACACTAATATATATATATATATACACACATATATACAGTCATACAGAGACAGAGAGAGGGAGAGAGACAGAGCAGAGACGAGAGAGACAGAGCAGAGACGAGGGAGACAGATAGGGACAGAGAGGAACAAGAGAGAGAGGGAGAGAGAGAGAGAGAGAGAGACATACCCGAGAGAGAGAGGAGAGGAGAGGAGACTGAGAGCTGTCTTCGTCGTCTGTCTAGGGCTTGGAATTTGAATTTGAATTTGAAGAGTAAAATGAAAAAGAAACAGTCGGCCCCTAATATACTCTTTTAAAGAAAAAATTACAGTTTAACCCAAAAGTTTTAAATAATTTCATATTAGCCCCCAATATTTTTAAAAAGTTACATTTTGACTCCCAGCCGTGTCCCCAGCCGTGTCCCCGCCGTGTCCCCTATCAAAAAATAATATAAATTATTGGACACGCCACGTGGCGTGTCCAATACGTATTTAGGCGTGTCCCCGCCGTGTCCCCGTGTCCAATACGTGGGTACGGCGCCCTTTTGGAGTGTCGGTGCTTCATAGCCAAGATCAACACCAGGAAGGCTAGTAGTGTGCATGACTCGCCCCTTAATATAGCATTATAAGCAACATACAAAGTGACATGAGGAAACAAAATCTAGGCTTTGAGGAGTAATAATAGCCTTAGATAAGTCAATAGATATCCGAATCCCACACCGTTAGTACACATGAGCCTCCATGTGAGAGTACAGATGATTTACAAAAATACCACTGACTACTGTAAGTAAGCCAGCACCCTATAGCTTGCACAACGCCTCAGTCCATTCGCCACCCCCACTAACGAGAGTCACGAGAAAGACCATCGTCAAACTCGCAGCTCGTGAAAGTGTGGAACGTCTTCCTGGTACGATGAGTCGTGTCACCAGCTTGTTGGTGCCTCTAGGAAGTCACCAGATTCTTGTTTCAGAGGGGAGGCCATCAGATGTAACATTTTCTTGGGGAAGTGAAAAAGTGCACCAATTTATTCGTGAATATATTGGGAATTGAATGTGAACATTTTGAAGACATCTTCTTATGAATGTGTCTCATGAAGAGTAAAGGCAAAAGGTTGTTCAGAAAGAAGAGGCAAACAAAAATGCAATTGTTGCAAAAAATGTTATTTACCATCTCATTAGTGTGAAGCAAAATTCCACATTACCTGGTTACCAAAATAATATGATGTATATAAGCATGAGGACTAAGGACACTCTCACTTCAACAACTAGCTTTTGGGGTTGAGTTCTACCCAAGACCGTGTAACATGGTATCAAAGAGCTAAGTAGTGCGCGTCTCTGGCTTACATGCAGCAGGTGCTGCTGAGTGAACACGTCGCGCGTGAGGGAGCGTCTGGGTACTAAAGTAATATTAAGTATATAAGTGTGAGGGCACCCTCACTGCAATAGCTAGCTTTTGGGTTTTACCCAAGACCGTGTAACATGGTTTTAGAGCTAGGTACCAAAAATGGGTAGGGTGCATGTCTCTGGCCTGCATGCGGCAAGTGCTGCCACGTGAGGACGCTAGCTTTGTGTGAGGGAGGGTGTGAAGCGAAATCTCACATCCTGGGTACCAAGGTAATATGAAGTATATAAGCGTGAGGGCACCTCACTTCAACAGCTAGCTTTTGAGGTTGAGTTCTACTCTAGACCGCGTAACGATAAGATGTGATGATGTAAAGTAGAACCAAAAATGGACAACAGTCTCAAAATAAATAGTCTAGACATAACAGTTATTTATAGGAATCCTAGGGTCATTAAAAAATGAGCTCCTAGCCAACTCACAGAAGGTGTACTAACAGAGAACTCCATGCCAATGATCATGATGCTCACAAGGATACTCATGAACAAACCAAAAGCAGGCAAAAACAATCAACTGAAACAAGATGCAATTAGACATGCTCAATCGTTACCAGATCAAGGGAGCACCCCTCCACAGACTTCAGAGAATGGGGTGGATCCACAACTTCCAGTGCTGGCATGGATATTGAAACATTCCAACTGCAGAAAACAAAGTTATGTTCTGTAGAACTGCTAAGCATGTAAAAGAATTTGAGACCAGAAACAATCATGAATATTCAATAGGAGTATGTGGTTTACTAAATCTTCTAGAGATTGGTGATTGGCATGGGAACATGTTATATACCCACACAGAATGTATATACGTGAATCCAGATGCTTCCTGCCGGTAGCCAAGCATAATATTCACCATGAGAATGCTAATGTCTAGAAAGCATGTGATAATTGCAATTGTTGACAATCAGAAGGTGATTAAATCATTACGTTTATATACCTTACATGTTTGAACTAAGTGTACCAAGCTGAATCCAACATTGAAAATGAGAAAACCATGAGATGAGACCCATCTAGCGACTAGGCAATGCTATTAGCCATGTGCTACCCTTACTTAGAGTGATGCTCAAATGCCGACATGCAAATCCATATTAATTGGAAAAATACTAGTATATGATAGATATGGGAAAACAAAATTGTTGAGTATAAATCATCATTCTCAGAATAATCAACCACTTCAGCAATCCTCCCATTCTATCTTAATTACTTTCCTCTTTCGGCATCGACCTAAAAACTCTAAATACTTGTGCTTTTTCGGTTACCCATTGAGCAATATAGGGGAGTCCATCTGCGTAGAAACTTGGTAACAAGATTCATTTTTTTCCATGTTAAATTAATTCAACACTTAAGAACTCAAAAAACCAGCAATGTAGTAAAATTTTAGGACTAAATAAGAACTTGATGCACTAATAGTGATAAAGCAACGAGGTCATGGCTCAAACAAGAGCCTACAGGTTTTGGGTGTGGCCTTCATGCCACCTCAGATGTCCAACTGAGACTAGTAATGTTGATTTTTACCCAACAAGTATATGAAGATGTAACGATTGGATATCCAATATCTTTACACTGCCAATGTACATGATGGAAACGAATGACTATGAGAGAGAAGTCAGAGAACCCTTTAATTACTATATGGTTCCATAACCAGATGTTGTTGACATTACCAGCATCATCCAATGTGAACAAGAACCAGTAAATTTAACTCCAGGGAAAAGAATAGTCACCTATCTAGACGGCAAGTTGGAGCTGTGCTTGCCTTGTCAAGAGTTCTTTTGGTTGCTGATCTCCAGTTAAAAGGAAGGGAACCACCCTGGAAATAAATTAAGGAACCAGTCCTCAAAATGACCAGAAAGAAGTGGAAAAATTGAGAAGTTGCCCCCAAATAAACTGAGAATCTTACCCAACCAAAACTCCTAGACAAGTCATTTCCTGTCCCGAGGGGAATGATAGCTGTTGGAGGAATAGGCCCGCGCCCTTGTTTGTGAAGCTCTCCAAGGCTTCCTAGGAGCCAACCCACAGTGCCATCTCCTCCTGCAACCTGTCAAACCAAACTAGTAATCCAGAACATGCAGAATTCATGTTATTTTCAGTCACGCAAAATCTTTGCATGGATTTGATTATTTTGACTATTTTGCACTGTTCTGATTGGTAAGTGAGTTTCCCACTCGTCTTTACCAGTAGTCCCCTTTCTGTCTTTAGTCATGTGAGTTTACAACAATGTCCTCTTATCCGTGGAAAAATGAATGTAAACAGGCAATAATGTAAATCCACATGCATAAGGACCGAAAAAGGGCTGCAGATATAAAAACGGAATCAGAAATCACTACAACACTACCCTTTTCTAATTAATTCCATCTGCGGAGGAAATAAAATGGAAGATCAGTACTGCACAAGTATTTTTACGTAAACAAGAAACTGAGCATTTCATCTGCCCGTATGCGTACCACAACCCTCAGCTTTTCACGAGTCTCTTTGGCGCACGAGTCCCCAAGTTCAGCCAACTTTTCCAAGCATCCCAACCCATATTGAACAAATTGATGAGGCTTCACAGATTGAAGGTCAAAAACCTAGCATTAGAGAAGGCAAAAGAAATCAGAATTTGCAGTTATGATTGCATCACTCAAATAAAGTAAGAACTTCTGTATTTAATACTGTGACTTTTCACAGAATTGAGAAAATGTTTTCAAATAATAACAAATACATGACAATGGACATACAGGAAATTGTGTTTGATCCAAATAACCATCCAGAAGAAAAGATATCAAGGTCATCCAAGTAAATGTTACTAAGTCACATAATATTCCGCTCCCACTCTCAATCCTTGCTTATTCCGCACTTGTAGATTTTGGTAGTTTGAATATTCTTGAAGCATAGTTGTTAAAAACCTACAATACGTATCCTTCCCCTTCAAAAAAAACTATACCTCTCCCTTGACTCTTCTTCTCTTTCCTTGACCAAGGCAACAGAAAACCTCAATGTAATAGACAGACCTCACTTGCGAGAATTGATATTTTTCATATATAAAACATTATTTTTCCTATAACTAGCAGATTTTCTATTGTAATTAGGTATACTGACTCTCCATCATATAATACTAACTTTTGTCAATGTATCTTACGATACATTGTTCATATTTCAACACGATTCATAAAATACTGTAAAATAAAAACTATGCATGATTCGTCTCGAAACACTTCAAAAGAGATTTTCAAGATATGTTTAGATTGTAATTAGGTATAACTAACTTTTCATGGTATAGACTATCTCACTGAATCGTTACGGTTCACAACACGAATCCAATACCATTCGTTAAATGAAATTCCCCGATTTGAAAACACTTCCAAATACGCTTTCACGCTCGCCCTCTCATCCATGCATTTGGCGACTTATAATAAGGGAAATTAAATCAGGCACCTGCTCTTGGCCCATCAATTCCTGAAGCCTGGCCTTGAGCTCGGGTCCGTTCCGCCCGCCGCTCCTCGAGTTGATGAAAACCACGACGGGAGCCTCCTCCGGGGGGCGGGAGGATTCTCCGCCGTACTTGAAGGCGATGTACCGGTTTCCGGTGGCGACGACGTCGCTGGAGTCAATGGCGTCTCGCATGGCCATGCGCAGGTACTGAGGCATCGTGATCCTCCGCCTCAGATCGTCCCTCCGAATCCGACCCATCCCCCTCAGCGACTCCATCACCGACGACCGGCCCGACGACCCTGGCGAGTCCATCGATGTTCCTTTCCTTCTCTCTCCTACCTCCCTCTCTCTCTCTCTCTCTAAATTAATTAATTTGTGTATAACGTAATTAATGTATAAGTACAGAGAGGGATTTAAGAGGGAAAACCGATGTTTTGCCAATAGGGAGAGAAGGTTCAGACGAAGGTTTTAACGTGGGAAGAGGAAGGATCGGTATCCGAAGGGGAATTCTGTTGGCATAACCGTTTTTCCTGGGGAAATTTTCAAATGAATGGCGGATTGTCTCGCTTGGAGCCTCTAATGGAGTAAGTTTTATCTACTTTTATTTTTCTACTAATTATCTCTCCTTATACTCGTTAATCCAAAAACCTCTCTCGAAACTGAAACCAAACAAAGCTTAATACTTTGACGATCCAATTTAGGTACTACATTTTGGGTACCATGTAACCTGTCGCCAATGTATTGATAGAATCTGCTTCATATGTCATGTATAGATATACATTTTACTAATGCAATTGTGATAAACCACATAGTACCCAAATTGTGTTATTCAAATGTGGTCACTATAAGATTGATACAAAACCAAAACCAAAACGAGAACTTAGTAAACGTATTTTTATCAACAAAAATTTTAATTTTTTTTGGGTACATTAAGAGCAACTCCGTTCGTCCCAAATTGCTAACCTTTTTTTTTTGGGGGAATGTGTATTTTGCACGCAAAAAAAAAAAATTAGAATGAATTTTTTTACACCAATTTAAAGATCGCAAACCCTCAAGACAAAGTTGGCAACGAGCCAAAAACCAACACAGACCCTAGTACAGAAAATGGTGGAAACCAGGTAATGAGGCCAAATACACCAATGCACACCAAAACAAAGAGAAAAACATGAACATCAGCAGATCATCATAGGTATCCTTAGCACTAACAGCAGCAGCAGCATTTGAGCCAAAATACTCGTTAGTGGATATGTTTTACTTGTTAAGTGTGTTTTGTCATGTAAGTGCCAAAGGCAGGGGCTGAGCTATGTTGGGGCTTGGGGCCCCCGGCCTCCCGAGTGTTCAAGTTATAAATTTTTTATTTTGTATATACTTGATTTTGAATATTATTAACAATTATTCGAGTATAGCTACTTATAATCTTCATAATTTTGGTTTGATTTGATAAAATAAATTGGTTATTTTACATTCTCATTTCTCAATTTTTTTCATAAATAAAAAATAAACACGTGACAGTTAAAGTAGGCTAAAGAAAAAAAATTAAATGATTGGTATATTTTAACTGCATTAAGTTAGAATCATTTCAATGTACAAATGTAATGTATTAGAAAGCAACAACCTTATCATATAATAAGTATACGTTCCAATAAAATATATATGTCTATTAAACCGGCCCCTTAAGATCAAAATCTTGGCTCCACCATTGGCTGAAGCGGAAGGTTGTAGGGTACATAGGCCATGGCCTCTCATTATTTGCAAATTCCATGAAAATATACACAATTATTGGTATCTCTAATTATCCAGTTGTAATTTATTTATCATCTATTTTTAGAGCGTCTGTTTAGGAAGTATATCATTAATATTTTGTAACTTGTGATGTTGAGATTTTTAGGTGATTGGAGTGGAAGGAAATCAAGAATTTCAAGAGATTTCATGCATATATATAGCAGCCCCATAAGGAAAGAGAATCAAGAAATCAGGGGTGTGGAAGCATAGAAACGTTTATCAAAAAAAATTGTGCTAAACTCTAGTAAAGCTTTAAACATTGCTCAAGCATCATTTCCGTTTGTCTCTTGGAGTAAACATATGATCCGTTGATCATCAGGCTTTCAAAATATATAACTCCAAGAGCTCTTTTCAAACCTTGATCCTACTACTTGAAATGTTCTTCCGGTGAATTCTGGAAGTATCTCGGAGGACTTGAGGATTCAAGGCGTTCGGCAATCAACCACTTGGTGCGGTGTACGTAGATTCGGCACTTCGACCTATGGTCGGTCAGTCAGTGAGGAACACAATTGTTTTAGTTAAGATCGTTTTGTAACTGTACAATGATTATTTTTAGTGGTTTAATTTCCTCCTGTGGTTTTTATCCTTTTTAAGGAGCTTTCCACGTATGTTCATGTGTTCATTGGCTATTGATTTTAGTTTGCTTATTGAAGTATTTTGATAGCGAAAAAGGAATTTCAACATATTCACATTTCAAATTTTATTGATGGCGAAAAATTCACACATTGCGAGATTGTCTATCGACTTGGGGTTAAAGTCGATAAATTGACTCATAGAAACAAATTTGTCCCCGCTTCTTCCTTGTCTTCCGATCGATGACATCCGGAATAGGAACTCCATTTTCTTCAAGAATGCTTGTAAGACTTTGGTTATTGGACCTAGGCTGGGCATTAATATTAAGGGCCTCGAGAAGCTATTATTTAAAGAAATTTGTTGAAATGGAGGAAGAAGAATTTTCGGAAAGGATTAATGCTCTTGACGACTGGGAGGAAGATTTTTTCACAGAGGATGATGATCAATTCGAGGATGAGGCCTCTCTTTCACTAGAATTTTAATTCCGTGGTTTTCGGTGTGATTTTGCATGCTTCTCTTGTTTTTAGGTTTCGTTCTATCGGCTTGCTGGTTTTTTTGCAGTTGGGATTTTCTTTTGGCGTTAGATTCTTTTGGTGTTAGCGGGTTTTTGGCTTTCGTTTTGGTTTGTGGTGTTTTGGTTGGCATCTTGCCTTCGTGTGGTTTTGGTTCTCTGGTGGCGCCGTATGCTGTGATCCCTTTAATCTTTGTATTTCTTTTCAAAAATTAATAAAATTTCTTTTTGCCATTTCAAAAAGAAAAAAAAGAACATTGTAGCTTAATTGATTCATAAGCTACAGGGCCTTGGCTGTTTAAGTTGTGCACCCAAAACATCCCCAAAACGACGTCGTTTTGGGGCATAACACGGAGGACAACACAGTTGGGGTAGCACCGTCCCCGAGTCCTGTAAAATTATTCTTGCCACTGTCTTTTGACCCGAAACGAAGTCTTAATTTGACCTACCTAACTGATGTCATATTTGCAGACAGGGGATGCTACCGAGTGGCATCTCTGTAAAGAGATGCCAAGCGGCCGATTGGGCCATTCATCTAAGCACGGACGGCTCGGATTAAATCTGAGCACATACAAATCTAAGATGTCGATTGCTTGGCAAAGATCCGGGCCATCGATTGTCGAGATGATTAGCCGGATTGGCCGCTCTGCACCCGCTTTGCAGGCCCACTAGGCATAGGCCCACTAGGCGACCGCCTAGGGCCTCCAGTTTTGGGCCTAATAATTGGGTCCCGAAATAGACGGATATATTAAATATTATGTATGTGAAGCATTTTACAAGTAGGTTCACAGTGGTAAGATGTGCGGGCAGTAAGTGTAGAGTCGCGAGTTCAATTCTCAGCCTCTCCGTTTTTAAACGCCAGGAGTTTTAAAAATGGTTTCAAAATGTCAGTTTTGAGATTCGAACTTGCATACTAAGGTTCTAGAGGGATGGTACAACAACTTAGCCACAATATTCCGAAGTACCCAAAAAAAAACAAAAAAAACGTAGCCACTGAGCCACAATTCTATCTTGCTTCTTTTATTAACAACTAATTTATATATCAACATATAAAAGGTCCCATTTTCAACTACAGCCTAGGACCTCGTAAAACTCAGGGCCGGGTCTGTTGACAGCATCCCCATTCTATTTGGAGGGTGAATAAATCATGAAGAATACCATTTCTCGTGGTGGATACTTTGCAATTGTTTGAATGAGGTTTCTTTGTATTTTTTACTTGTACTTGATATCCATCAGACATTTAAACAAGTGTTTCGAAAAATTTGAGGTCATAACTTCTCCCATCTCCAAAAAATGTAAAATCGCATAAATAGTTTAGCCACCTCGCTGAGTTGCCGCTCTGTCCAGTCACCATAATACAATTTAAATAAGAGAGAATTTTTCCCAGGTCCACTATACCACTTTCCAAACCCACTAAGTCCACTTCTAAATTCTATAACCCCCTAAGTCCACTAACCTATTAGTAGGGATAGAATGACCCCGGTCTGACTAAAATACCCCTTTTAAAATAAAATAAAAAAGAAACCTAGAACGGGACATTTATTCCCCCATTTGGGGAGAAACCGTTCAGAAGAAGCGAGAGAGGATAAAACAACGTGAAAACCCTAGACCCACGTTCAACACCGGCTGCCTTTCATCACCATCGTCCACCACTTGCTTCCCGTCGTCAAACACTGTTGCCATCTTGGACCCACCAAACGCCGCTATTGGACATCGTCGTCGCCGTCTTTTTTCGTGGTTGTGGACCCATCAGTCGCCGCTAGTGCGATCCTTCGTTTCTCTCCACATCCTCCGTTGCCGACGATTACATCAGTATGTTTCTTATCCAACTAGGGAGAGAAATGGCATCAGGTTCTATAACTTAGAGGTTTTTTTTCTTCTCATTCGTCCGTAGTAGGATCTTCACGTTTTGTTCTTGACGGAGGACGGTGGTGGAATGGTCAATCATATGTTGGATTTTCATTGTCCTCTTTGTTAGTGTACATACTGGAGTATATTACGTATCCATATATTGGTTTTGATCCAATACTCATCAAGAAATTTCTGTTGTACTTTTCCCCTTCAATTAAATGTTTATTTTTCACTAAATATATTGATATTTAGTTATATGTCAATATTTATGCTATATATGTCCATATTTAGGGTTCATATTGGTTAGGGTTTGGTTATATATCAATATTTATGGTTCATATTTGTTAGGGTTATGTTTGTGTGCGAATATATGGTTATATGTCAATTGGTAGTGTTTGGTTAGTTTAGAGTTTTGTTTGTGAAAATATGAGGATATAGTGGTTATATGAGGACTGTCAACACATTATTATGGAATGCAACACACATGGTTAGGGTTTGTTCTGGTTTTCCTTTTATTCTGTGAATATATATAGTTATATATTCAGTTTTATTAGGCCGCTGCGCGGACCAATTCAATAATGTAAATGTATTAGTTTTCCCGTATATGAAAATCATGTCCATGTTGTTTGGATATGGAGTCTCTGAAATAAACAAGCCAAGCAATGTTAATACAAACCTCAAAGCACGAAAATAGTAGCAGAAAATAGTAAGTTAAAACAGAAAAAAATAAGTAAAAGAACTAGAGTTTGGCAATACTCGTGCGAGTACAGCAAGCTTGTTGCCATGAAGTCACTAAGAAAGCCAAACCCTGTTTTTTTTTTTTTTGAACGGCTTATATTTAAAACTTTTTTTGAACGACAATCAAACACGGATACCATCCAAAGATTGCAAACCAACCTGTGGGGGCGTGATTTACCCTTGAACCTCCTGAACCCTTTCTCGATGCCTGAACCGTAGAAATCTTGACCGGCGACGTTGTGTACCTGCAAACCGGAGGGTGGTGTTCCTCCGGGTAGAGGCTCCGACGATCTAATTAGAACCGGAGGGAGGAAGAAGAAGATGTTTTGGTGAAAGAAATAGTTTTTTGGGAGAGAGAATATCTGACCTCTGCATAGAAGAGGCACTCTGCTATTTATAGGCAGAGGTTTGGAGTGTTGAGCAAGATGGAAGTGTATTGCACGCGCGTTGCTACGCTCGGATGACGTCACGTGCCAGAGGCACTCAAGCAATTCTGCCCTTCGAGACCTGCAGACCCATGTGGACCCACGTGGGCCAATGTCAGATACGTCCCATCGGTTATCAGAGAGGTGAACGTGCCTATCTTTGCTTCTATCAGCAAAGATTTCTAGAATGTTCCATAACCGCCCTAGCCGAGGGACACTTACGAACAGGATCTGCCGAGTATGACACTTACTCGTCGATCCGTACGCTCGAGCCAGGAGGTTACCCATCCGAGTAAGTTGGGCCTATTCCGAACAAGGATGTTACGAGTTCACTCGGCGAGCCAATCTTTCTTCGGCGAACACCCGCAAGACTAACTGACGCTCGGCTGATGACTGGGATGACGTGTTAAGTTTGACTTCCCTTCATACAGACGAACTGAGGCAACTGGACCGTGGGCCCGGAGGGTTATCCCACTGAACCCTTTAAACCTTCGGATATTTTGGCCCACTACAATAGCCCCTCAACTCCTGCTTTGTACAATCCGAGGAAAGGAGGAGTTGACAGTAGTGGCCGAACAACGCTTCCCTGGTAAATAGGCGCCTTCGTTCGCTTCCCTCAATGCCGAACATTAGCCGCTCGCGCTACCCGAAGCAGACAAGCTCTGAACCCGCATTTAATGCTTCTGTAACTGCTGATTTCAAATGTTACACGTGTCATTAGTTCACTGGGTAATGAAACGGCGCTATACAACGGCCTCCACGTGTCAACCATCGCATGGAACATCAATCTCCCGCTCCAATCCAACGGCTGGGGGTCACGTGCCGTTTCGAATTCCCCCCTTGGTATAAAAGGGGATGAAGGAGAGAGAAAATCACTTTTTCTCTCCTTCTCTCAGACGTCTCAACTGCTTCATCATCAGTTTCTGCCCAAATATCGCCAGAAATCTGAAGTTCTCCACACCAAATCACAGATTTCTCTTGATATTCAGGTATGTTTTGATCTTCTCTGCGTTTCTCTGCATTTTCAGTTGCTTCTTGCATGTTTTTGACCATAAAAGATGGGATTTTCTTTTTATTCTGGCCGTTTTTCTTCTATGCACCGTAGAATAGGTTGAACACGTTCATGTGTTCTTCCGAACGCATGAACACCTTCAACCCGAGTTCTTCCGAACACAAACAAATCTCCGAAGAACATGAACCAAGAATTTTTCCGAACGTAGTTCCGGATAAGTAACCATCTCAATGGATTCCAAAGCATGACCGCGCTCGGAAGCCCATATGACACATAGTCGTTCGGGAATGATGTGCTTGCTCGGTTAAATTAGAACACCTGAATTTAGGCACCTTAGGAATAATGACCTTGCTGATCGCTAACGGTCTTGTCCCATGCACCTGTTTTAGGTATGGAGTCATCGCCAACTTTCTCGGGAGAGTCCTATCGCTCGGTGGATTCCGAAGCACCTGATTCTGGTGAGATGGACCCCAAAATTGCCGAAGCAATTAGGGCCGAAGCTCGGAAGTATCGCGTAGGGTCCGGATCGCCGTACGCCGGAATCGAGGGAATCGACTTTCCCTCGAACGTGACGCCTCTTCGGTCAATGGGCCCAGACATCGTCGAAATTAACGACGATGACTCCTCGGAGAAAGCGAGAGAAGACCCTGATGAAGAAGAGGACGCTGACGAGGAAGCAGCTGGCGAGGACGAAGAAGAACAATCCGAAAGGGACACGCCTGCTGCTTCTTCCAGTCTACCGGAGGAGGAAACGATCGCCCTCGGCGAGTCATCTTCCGCAGCTCCGAAGAAGAAAGTAAAGAGGAAGATCGTTCCTCTAGACCCAGACCTAATCCCTGACCGAAGGGGAAGGGACCCATGTCCCTACTGGGATTGTTTCGAGGACCAAAGGGGGATCGAACTCTTTCGGTGGGCCTACTCTATCCCGAACGACGTTGTGCTCACACCAGCGAAAGGACCCCGGATATTATTCAGCGACGAGCATGTCACCGTACCGTTAATGGCAATTACCGAGGGTGGGCTTCGATTCCCGATGCACAAAATTTTAAGACAGATCCTCCACCGCTTCGGTCTTACGCCTTGCCAACTTAGCGTAAACTCCTACCGTATAATCCATTCAATCATCAAGCTTGCCGAGGTAAAGATGTTCCCCCTTGAGTACCACCATATTTTCGAGAATTACATGATGTCGAGAAACGTCAGGCGTTCTCGGTATTACTTGTGTTCTCGGAGGAATATGGAAAAAATCATTCCCGAGGGAATGTATGACTCGGAGAAATGGGCCTCGGATTATGTCGAGGTCCGAGGCAACTTCCAATACCCTCCCGAAGAATACGGGCAATTTGAAGTTGCAGCTCATAGGGGCGATCCCTGTAAGTTTTTTTTTTTTTTTGCACTACTCTCTACATGCTTCACGTTCGGTTTTTCTTACAGTCTTTTACTTCACTTTTATCATGAATATATCGCTTCTAATTTCCCCATCTGTTTATCTTCGGCAGATACGAGCAAGATCAACAAGGACCTCCTCAGAGTAGCCAGAGGTTGTGGCTTGGCCGAGGCATTGTTAACGATCCCAAGCTCGGAAAGAGACGCGCCTACCATCCTCGGGTACGACCCAACATACGGTGGAAGGATCCGAGGGAAAGCAGCGGATAAAGAATTCGAAGGGAAGAAGGTCAAGCTGCCCAAGGAACTTCTTCCGAGCAAAGAGAAACCGCTCCGAGGGACAATACGCGTGCCAATCACCGAACTTTTCTCCGAAGACGAAACTATGCCTCCCCGAGGAATGAAGGCTGTGCTACAAAAGAGGCTTGATGATCAGCTAAAGCAGCTGGCCGAACAAAAGAAGGACGGCGCTCCCGGCGCTTCGGGCTCGGTTCCGAGCAAGAGCACCAGCACCGCGCCTCAAGCACAAAAGCGACCTTCCCCTTCCACTCACTCAACCGAGGATGCTCCCCCGGTCCCGAAGAGAACCAAATCCCATGCCAACAAAGCAACTGGGGCGGGCCTTCCGAGGGCCGGGGAAAAGGACAAGGAGACAGGGAAGAAGGCTGACGAGGGCGAAACGAGGATCTCCTCGGATACTGACGTCCCATGGGCTCCGAGCTTCGCCATTCCAGGTAAGAAACAGATCCTTAAATCTGATAGCCTCCAAGAGGACCCCTCCCTCGCCTTCACACTGCACTCGGGGCTCATGCTCCCGAGGGACATCGTTGCTCCTCAAACGCTGAAAACAAGCACTGAGCGACTACTATTTTCATGTTGGAAGAGTAAGTCCAAATTTCCCTTATTTCTTTCCTTTGCACATTTGTCGTTCCTGCATCTTGCGTAGCTTATATATTTTCTTCGTTTACAGGCGACCCAATCCATCATGAGTGCCCAGTTGCATCTCTCCGAGCATGACAAGCAGACAAAACTGCTGAAACAGAAGCTGGAGCTCGGGCAGATGACATTGGAGGAGCACAAGAAGAGCCTGGACCATTCCGAAGGTGTTCGCCGAGCACAGGAGGTCCAGATTAAAACTTTGAATGACTTGGTGAAAGGCCTTCAAGATGCTGCCGATCGAACGAGGGCCGAGGGCAAAGACGAGGGTTTAGAGGAGGGTCGTGCTCTGGGGAGGAGGGAGATGGAGGAAGAGATGAAGAAGTCGCTCCAGGAGGAGTTTGACAGGGGATATTATCAAGCTGAAGAGGATGCTGCGGACCAGGTCATGGCTATTCAGATTGAGATGAGGGAGAAGCAGCACCAGGTGAGCTTCAAGCTCGGATTTAACATGGGCTTCGACGAGGCTGGCGTCGAGGCTGATGATGAGCGCCGAAGCCTCATCGAATTACCTCCTCTCCCGGCCGAAGAATATGTGGCCGACGAATCGATCGTTGATGAAGCTGTGACTAGTCCAGCCGAGCAAGAGAATGCCGCAGCACCAATCTCGGATTCCACTGATATTCCCCCAGTCACCCCTACTCCCGAGGGATAGAGCTTGTTAATGTTATGTTTTTCCATTATGTTTTTCTAAATTTCATTTGGAACGGTCGGCACCGAACAATTGGTTTTAGCCGAACCGTATGTAATTAACACAGGTAGAGGATGGCCAAAAACGATTTACCATGGCCACTCTTCGGTAACGTTTCCCAGGGATGGCAACGAACGATGTACCACTCGCCTTGTCCTGGCAGTAATGTTTAGAAACGTTTAAGTTTTGGTGCTCGGTGGAAACACTTATGTTACGCAACGATTTATTTCCCAATTTGTCCAAGTATTTTTGCTCAACATATATTGTTTTAGTTTTGGCATGTTTAGCTGCCAACATCTCCTAGGTTTTTCACAAGTAAAATTGCTCGTTCATTACCCGAACGATAGATTCTTAACCGAACGAACGTTAGGAGCTCCGAACGATGGACGCCATCCACTTGGATGAATTTACTTTCAGGGGGTCCGAACGATGGAAGCCACCCCTCTAACTTTGCTTTCATGTAATGTTCACACATAGGATCTTTCAGGGGGTCCGAACGATGGAAGCCACCCATTTAACTTTGCTTTCTTGTAATGTTCACCCATAGGAGCTTTCAGGGGGTCCGAACGATGGAAGCCACCCATTTAACTTTGCTTTCTTGTAATGTTCACCCATAGGAGCCCCCCTGCCTTAGTGGATTACCCGCGTAAAAGCAGGAAGACACGAAGGCAGGAAAGTGGGTGAACCGAGGCTTAGAGAATTTCGCCCAAACCAAACAGCCGAACGAACGTTAGGTGGAAGTGCCAAGTCCCGAAGGGTGTGGGCGAGATAGTATACCCGATCAACCGAACGAATAATCCAAAGAAACAACCAATTGAAAAGCAAAAAAAAACATCCATTATATCAAATCCTCCTAGCGCCTTCGGCAGCCGTGGTCTTCACTAATGGACAAGCTTCAACCCATTTTGTGAACAGATCGGTGGCAGTAAGCATGTACTCGAATCCTCCTAGCGCCTTCGGCAGCTTTCCCACTATATCAAAGCCCCAGACAGCAAATGGACTGGTGATCATTTTAAGAGGAAACGCTGGCTGGTGGGGAATGAAGGCATGCTTCTGACACCGAACGCAACGTTTCACATATTCCTCGGATTGCTTGACCATTTTCGGCCACCAGTAGCCTTGTGTCAAAGCTCGTTGCGCCATCGTTCGGCCACCTGAGTGTCCACCACAGCTTCCCGAGTGAAGCTCATCAAAAATGCTTTCAACTTGATCCTCATGTACGACGCGCAGATCTGGCCCAGTGAAGGTTCGGCGGTATAGATTGTAGTTCGGATCAAGGAAGTAGTTAGCTGCTCGGCAACGAACCTTGTGGGCTTCCTTTTTGTTGTCAGGGAGGATTTGATGCTTTAAATAGGCGATGATGGGGTCCAACTGGCTCGGACCGAAGGTAATAACATTCACCGAGCATGGAACATCTTCAAAGCTCGGGGAATCCACTTCATCAAAAACGACAGTTCGAGTACCCGAGGTTCGGTACACGGAAGCTAGGCCAGCTAGAGCGTCGGCATGTGCATTGTGTTCCCGAGCGATCCACTCTATCTCGACGTGGCCGAACTGTTTGAAAAGGGCAAGGACATGACTGACGTAGGAGTTCATTCGCTCATCCCTGGCTTGATAGTCGTCGTTGAGATGCCCTACAACCAGCCGAGAGTCGCAAAAGACATGAACTGAGTCTGCCTCCAACCGAAGGGCAAGCTTCAAGCCAGCAATGAGAGCTTCATACTCGGCTTCATTGTTCGTGGCAGGGTATCCGATGGAGACTGAACTCTCATGGACTGTTCCAGCCGGAGAAACAAGGACAATGCCAGCCCCAGCCCCATGCATATTCGAGGCCCCATCAATCGTCATTTTCCAAGCATCCCCAGAGAATAGCTTCCACTCTTTCCTCGGCCTCTTCGTCCCCATAGTGAACCGTGCCCGACGAGGCTCGGGCGGAGGAGTACTCCATTCAACAAACTCCTTCTTCTTAGCGATCCGAGCCTCCTCCGCAGCTGTTGCCAAAGCGTTTTCTTCGTCTTTCAACCCAGGGGTCAGCTCGGCGAAGAAATCAGCCAACACTTGGGCCTTGATCGCGGTCCTCGGCTCAAACTGAATATCGTAGTTCGCAAGGTCTTGTGAGAATTTCAAGATTCTGCTGGAGGAGGTAGTTCGCCGAAGAAAGGCCTTGAGAGGAAACTCAGTGAGGACCACAATCCTATGGCATTGGAAGTAAGGCATAATGCTCGTTTTAGCTGAAACGAGCGCTAATGCCAACTTCTCCATAGGCAGATACCTCGTCTGAGAGTCCGTCATCGTTTTGCTTGAAAAGAATATCGGCAAGTGGTCCAGTCCTTCTTTCCGAACGAGCACAGCACTCGTTGCGTGGTCTGAAACAGCAAGGTAAAGCTATAAATCCTCGTCGGGCTCGGGAGTAACGAGGAGCGGAGCATGGGAAAGGTAATCCTTTAAAGACTGCAAAGCCCGCTCACACTCCTCGGTCCACTCAAACCTGCGCCGACTGGACTTGATGGCCTGGAAGAATGGTCTGCAAAGGTCGCTCGACCGCCGAATAAAACGGTTCAACGCTGCAACCATTCCTGTTAATCGCTGGACCTCTTTGATCGTAGTTGGAGCTCGGAGGTTTTGCACGGCAGTAAGTTGAGTCGGATCAGCTTCTATCCCTCGGCGGCTCACCATGTATCCGAGGAACTTGCCCGAGCCTACTCCGAACGCACATTTCTCAGCGTTGAGGCGAAGCCGGTATTCCTTGAGGATGTCAAAAATTTCCCCAAGATCCCGAAGATGGTCCACGCCGAACCTGCTCTTGCAAACCAAGTCGTCAATGTATGCTTCCAGAGTCTTGCCGAGCTTCAGAAGGAACATATTCGTGATTGTTCGTTGGAAGGTGGCCCCGGCATTCTTCAATCCGAAGGGAACGACGTTGTAACAGAACGTCCCTCGGGGAGAGATGAACGCCGTCTTCTCTTGATCATCCTTGGCCAGAGCGATCTGATGGTATCCCCTGTATGCGTCCATGAAACTTAAACGCTCATGGCCAGCTGTCGCATCTACCATCTGCTCAATTCGAGGAAGGGGGAATCGATCCATTGGGCAAGCGTCGTTAAGGTTGGTGTAATCGACACAGACCCTGAGCTTCCCATTCTTCTTTGGGACAACGACTGGGTTAGCAAGCCAGGTTGGATATAATACTTCCCGAATAGCTCCAGCTGCCAGCAGTTGATCTACCTCGGCCATGACTGCTTCCACATGTGAAGCCGCCGAACGACGAACCTTTTGTACGACGGGGCGTCTGTTTGGATCCACGTTTAATGAGTGGGAAGCAAAAGACGGATCCACCCCGGGCATTTCCTGAGGAGTCCAAGCAAATACTTCTATGTTCGCTTTAAGGAAGTTGAACATGTCCATACGCTCGGATTCACTCAAGGAACTGCCGACGAGGAAGTACCTGCTACCATCTTCGGTGATCGGCATTCGTATAAGTTCTTCGGTGGACCTTTGTTCGGCGGGCAACCCCACTTCTTCAGGCTCCGGAACATCGGCCCTGTCGACGCATTGAACTGCCAAGAAATTCCGCTCGTTAGTCACTGTACTGACATAACACTTCTTAGATTGGATTTGGTCCCCCCGAAGGCTCTCCTGCCTTCCATTCCAACCGATAAACTTCATAACCTGGTGGAGGGTAGAGGCGACCGCCTTCATTCCGTGAAGCCAGGTTCGACCGAGGATGATGTTGTAAGGGCTAGGAGAACTAACCACTACAAATTCGACATCAATCACTCGGGAGCCGGCTCGCACAGGAAGAGTGATCAATCCCTGAGGCCACACAGGTGCTCCGGTGAAGCTGACGAGGGGCGTGCTGGCCGTCCGAAGCTGGTCTGGCTTTAGACCGAGACTTTTGAAAGTTGAGTAGAACATCACTTCGGCCGAGCTGCCCTGATCTATAAGCACTCGCTGGATGGTCGAAGCGCCTACCTTGACCGAGACAACAAGGGCGTCGGCATGTGGCGTTTGAACCCCTTGCAAATCGTCAGACGTAAAGGTTATCGGGCCATCCAGATTAGGATCAACCCACTTCCTCTTCGGTGAGACTCCAACATTACAGACGGCCAAGGCGGCAACAGCTTTGTCGATTTCAGAGTAGAGCTCGGCTGCTCGTCCTTCGGAGACGATGCCTTGTATAACCCCAACAAGATTTCCAACTGGTGGAGGCGGAGGAGGGGGCAATGGATTCCGCCGAAGGTCAATCCATTGATTGAGATGCCCTGCGGCCGCAAGTTCCTCCAGGTGACGCTTGAAAGGTTGGCATTGGGTGGTGTAATGGCCTCGCTCCTTGTGGTACGAGCACATCCCAGGGCCGTTGCCTGCTGTTCCCAAGAATCCTGTCGGCCAAACGAAGAACGGCCTCTGCCCGATAATACTTAGCAATTTGTAGATTGGTTCGGTGAAGGCAGTTCGCTCGGCGACATACTCCTCCGGCCTTGGCTCCCTCTTCGTCTGCTGCCACTGAGCTTGTTGCTGCGGATGTTGGGGGGGTTTGTTTCGACTGTTCGGTTTACTGGACCCCGCTCCATTCTGACCCGATTGCCCTTGCCGAACGTTAGCCACTTGCTTCTTTGCAGCTATTGTCTTCGACGTTTCCGTCCCCTTCGGCACATTACGCTCGGCCACCGCTTCCTCGTGTACGCAATCCTTCTCAATAATCAGCATAAGTTCCCCCATTGTCTTCGGTGGGTTTCGGGACAAATCTCTGAACATTGCCGAGGTTGGATCCAATCCGTTCATAAAGGACTCGGCCGCCACGCTCTGATCACATTCGGGAATGAGGTTGTACACTTCCCAGTATCGCTCGGTGTATAACCGAAGGGTTTCGCCTGGTGTCCTCTTCATATTTACCAGCATTGAGAGCGTCTTCGGCTGGATGTTGCTCGTTACGAACCACTTGGTGAACTCTAACTCCAGTTCGTTGAAACATTTAATGGACTTCGGCTTGAGCTGGTTATACCACAACATTATAGGCTCACTTAAAGTAAGAGGAAATATCTTACACATAAGCGCGTCGGTGAAATTGTGGAGGCTCATCGTTTGTCGGAATCGGCAAACGAACGCGACTGCGTCCTCTTTGGCCTCGTAACGCTTGAGCTTCGGCAAGACAAATCGATCCGGAGGGCGCTCCTGTTGTATGGCGTCGATGAAGGGTGATGCCTTAGCTTTACCGAGCTTGGAGTTATCGACCAGCTCCGGGGTGCTCGGTACGATCGGCAGAGGAGCCTCAATGTGGCCGGTCCGGTTTTCCCGAGGTTCCCTTTGGTAATGTCGCTGCCGCTTATTCTGTTCTCGCTGCTGATGCCTAACGTCTTCCGAACGTTCTAGTTGCTCGGTCCTCGGATCCTCGAGATGAGTTTGCCGAGGATTGGAGTTTTCGCCAACCGGCTGGTATACCGTTGGCATCCCTGTAAACTGGTTGTACAGGACAATGGTGTTATCCTGCCTCTGTCGTTCCCCACTCTCCGCTCGGCGGTGGCTAGACGAGCCAGTTGGGCGCCTTCCACCCGGATAATGTTGCGTGCGAGACCTTGATTGCTCGGATTTCCCGGGCCGTTCAAGGGTTCGAGCATGCCGAGGCGAATCATTAAGGTCCAAGGGCCTCTTTCCATCTGCATGGTCTCGATGCCGCCGAGAGGCAACATGTGTTCTCCCCGAAGGCCCCGCTCTGCGCGTCCCCGCCATGGAACTTGTTGCCGAGGAACGCGTGCTTTCGTTACGGACTATGCTCTCTAACCGATGGCGAGAAGCCGTAGGTTGGACTCTAGGAGCATGTTCGAGCCGATCGAAAATGGTACGTCGCTCGGCAGGTGCACTCTCTGAGGCGTGCTCCAGGCGCGACTTCCTACTGCGCTTGTGAGGTTTCTTCGGTCGACTGGGTTCGGCAGGGTGGCCATGCACCGGAGTAGTGGCCACACCTCCGTCCCGTTCTTCTAGACGTTGCTGGAGGAGTGCAATGACTGCGGCTTGACGCTTTTGCTCCGCCAGAGCAATCTCAAGTTCGGTTGGGGGATAAGAGAGTTGCCGAGCAACTGGCAAGGTTGTTCTTGTGGTTTGGCTGGGATCAGCGTTTATCGAACCAAACCCAGCTAAACCGAGGGTGAAGTTCTCCGGGCCAGGAGGGGGAAGGCGTTGAGTCATAATCAGAATGGTCGGTGGTGCACGGTGGAGAGAAGAGGAGGTCTAAGATGGATCACTGCCCATGCTAGGGAAAAGATCTTGTCCCCAGCAGAGTCGCCAATTGTGGGGGCGTGATTTACCCTTGAACCTCCTGAACCCTTTCTCGATGCCTGAACCGTAGAAATCTTGACCGGCGACGTTGTGTACCTGCAAACCGGAGGGTGGTGTTCCTCCGGGTAGAGGCTCCGACAATCTAATTAGAACCGGAGGGAGGAAGAAGAAGATGTTTTGGTGAAAGAAATAGTTTTTTGGGAGAGAGAATATCTGACCTCTGCATAGAAGAGGCACTCTGCTATTTATAGGCAGAGGTTTGGAGTGTTGAGCAAGATGGAAGTGTATTGCACGCGCGTTGCTACGCTCGGATGACGTCACGTGCCAGAGAGGCACTCAAGCAATTCTGCCCTTCGAGACCTGCAGACCCATGTGGACCCACGTGGGCCAATGTCAGATACGTCCCATCGGTTATCAGAGAGGTGAACGTGCCTATCTTTGCTTCTATCAGCAAAGATTTCTAGAATGTTCCATAACCGCCCTAGCCGAGGGACACTTACGAACAGGATCTGCCGAGTATGACACTTACTCGTCGATCCGTACGCCCGAGCCAGGAGGTTACCCATCCGAGTAAGTTGGGCCTATTCCGAACAAGGATGTTACGAGTTCACTCGGCGAGCCAATCTTTCTTCGGCGAACACCCGCAAGACTAACTGACGCTCGGCTGATGACTGGGATGACGTGTTAAGTTTGACTTCCCTTCATACAGACGAACTGAGGCAACTGGACCGTGGGCCCGGAGGGTTATCCCACTGAACCCTTTAAACCTTCGGATATTTTGGCCCACTACACAACCCTCACCAAGTATCAACAGGATGTTCAATTTCAGGTAAAATGCGATGACATTCCCAAAAGTCATAGATAATCTCTTCACAAAATCGTATTAATTTATTAATTTTATTTGTACATATAACCATATTTCTAAAATATGGTCTGTTTTCTGTATATGAGACACATATGGTTATATATCCAAATATGTACCCTGTATCATGCCATCATTTTTAACATACATGGTTATATGTGATTTTCTGTTATAGTGTATCATGAGACATATAACGTTTAGATTTTCGTTTGACGTCTGATATCATGAAACATATATGGTAATATACGAATCCTTGAATACTTTTTTTAACATATAAAACTATATGTTTCCTTTTGTTTAACTTTTTTCTTATATGTGCAGAAATGGGGATATATGGTTATATGTCAATTGGTAGTGTTTATAGTGATTAGTGTTTGGTTAGTTTAGAGTTTTGTTTGTGAAAATACGAGGATATAGTGGTTATATGTGGACTGTCAACACATTATTCTGGAATGTAACACACATGCTTAGGGTTTGTTCTGGTTTTTCTTCTGTTCTGTGAATATATATGGTTATATATTCAGATCTATAGGTCGCTGCGCAGACCAATTTAATAATGTAAAATTATTAGTTTTCACATATGTTATATGTTTGCATCTGGATAACTATTTTTGTATATATGTAGAAATAACAAATCAACAAAAGATAGACTAGTGTTCTTTTTTTGTTGGGAGGTACACATGGTCAGCAGCTCCTATATAATGTTATACTCTATGTTTTAATTTTTTTTTGGAGTTTCACAACACAAAAACTCACATATAACGGTATATGTTCTACTTTATTGAATTGGTCAGCGCAGTGGTCTCACTGACTTACTCTGATAACCATATATGTTTATAACAGAGTTAAGTTCTTCACAGATAACCATATTTTTCAGTTAAGGTGGTATAATGTTATTTGGTTTGTTATTATTTGTGCAGTTGTTCAAGGGGTGAAAAATATTAAGTTACCTGTGAAGTCGACTGTGAAGAAGGCGACGACGACGAAGGGAAAGAAGTTACAAGATCTCTTTCTTTTTTTTGGAGTTAGTAAGGACAAGATTTCATGTATAACATTATAAGGTTACGAGATTTCTTTTTTTTGACAAAAGTAATACATATAAGGTTCTTTGTTTGTTTTTGCATTGTAAACATATAAAATTAACATATAATAGATTATGTTATATGTTCTTGCATTGTAATAAAAAAGATTTCAGAAGCTCATACATAATACATATATATGAGTCTAGATATAAACGTGTAATGTTATATATTCTTGTGTTGTAATAAGCTCATATAACGTTATCTGTGAAAAACTGGGCTTTGTTATAAACGTATATGGTTATCACAAGCAAGTCAATGAGGCCGCTGCGCGGACCAATTCAATAACAAATATAATGTTATCTGTGCAGCGACAGAGCGTGTGAGATCTGAAATGTAGAGAGAGAGAGAGAGCTGTCAAAATTCTAAAAACAAAAGAAAAAAAGCCAGCAAGGGCATTTTTGTCTTGTATTAATTCCTTTTTGGCTTGACAATGGTCCAGTTTGGCAACACAAAAAATGAAAGAGAATAAAAATATATTTTTTTGTCTAAGCCAAACAAGGCCCTTGTCTGAGTGGACCTAGTGTGTTACAAACTTGAGAGGTGGACTTAGTGGGTTATAAATATGCTATAGTGGACCTTAGACCAATTTTTTATTTAAGTAATAAGACCGACACAATTATTTTCCAATTATCATAATGATTGTAAAGTTCGTACATATATGAACCATTCATTCCAATGAGGCATACAAATATGTCGTTCCTCGCAAATTTTAGCCTCCAGAAATCAAGAATCATGGCAGCAAATTAAATAAGATGAATTAGAGTCAGAACAACAAGACTCATGCAGGGTAAGAACAATGTCGGTACTTCTGCCTTCAACGCACCCGATTTCTTTCCTTTTGCGCCTCCTCCTCCTCCTCCGCCTCCGCTGCCACTCATTTTCATAGACGTGCCTCCGCTAAAGCCGCCTCCGCCTCCACGGCCGCCCTTGAGAAACCTAAAGTGTTCTCTCAACTTACGTGCATGAGATAGATACCATTGATCAGCTTTTCCCTCTTGCTCTACTAGGCCTTCATTCACAGAAGCACCGGAGAAGGTTATCCTTCCGTTGAATGAACTTTCGTCGGCTAAACTTATGAAGAGTTGAGCGGCAACCAAAATGATTACGAGAAAGAAAACCTTTTCAAATTTGATTCCCATTCTTAATTTTGGTGTAAATTTCATAGAATTTTCGCTAGTTCTTAATTATAGGCCAAATGGTTTCTTGTTTCACGGAGAACCATCCAATTTTATGACTATATTTTGTACCTACAGGCAAGATGTTGCAATATTGCCATGTTATATTTCAATGGAGGTTGACCCAAGGGGCGACTGCCAGCTTAAACAGGTAGAGAATATCCTTTTAGAACCTTTTTTATTTATTTATGCGAAGCAGAATTCCATTCGCGGAAAAGTCATCCGGCGCTCTTACAATGATATCCATCTGAATACAGAGATAAGAAACATCAGCCAAGCCCGAAAAAACTCACGATATATAAGAAAACACAGAGAGACGAAAACTAATGTCTAGATCCTAATTAGGCACGGGCCTCACGCTCTCTTCACACCGCCAACGAGGATCGGTAACGTGGAGTTAGAGACCCAGAGTACACTAAGTCGCCTCAGGAAGGCGTAGATCCCTGCCAAAGCTAACAATAGAACACCGATGGGCATCAAGATGAGATCCTTTTATAGCTTGTGTGAATGTAAATTAAGTCCCAAGCGGATAAACAGAATAAAGTATGGGTTTTAGTATAATATGGATGTCTCATTACTTACAAACTTAAGATTTAATGTTGGTCTGATTTTATTCAATTTAGATTAGGCTCAAGTGATGTGATGGACTCTCTGTCACATGCTCCAAGAGTGGCATGAATCATCAATTAGTAGCAGCAGCATCCTCACATCAGTAGCAGTAGCTAGCATCTCAACTAAGTAACATTATGTAACAACATGCATGGCAGAAATTCCAGCAGCAGAAGACCATGACCACGCCACCTCGATAGGAACGCAAGGAGCTAGACCTAAAGCAGATTACTGCATAAATCTTCAACATCAGCAACAACTGCCCAAATTTTGTAGGAACGCAAGGAGCCACTCTCCATTTTCCAAATTTGTTCTTAACAATTGAGCTGTTCTCCATTCTCTTTAACTTGTAACATCTATTCAAGTTACTAAAACTGATTTTTCTTATACTAAAGCTGATAGATTTCGATATGTGCTAGTGAAAGCTTCATAGCGGCATATTCGCATTTCAAATTATATTGATGCCAACAAATTCACACAGGATTGCGAGATTGTATCTAACAATATGAACATTTGTAGCTATTGAATCAATTAAAGGTCTTAAAATTATTCTTGCCAGTGTCTTTTCAACCGAAACAAAGTCTTAATTTAACCTACCTAACTGATGTCATATTTGCGGACAAGGGGATGCTGCCGAGCGGCATCCCTGCAAAGCGGTGCCAACTGGCCGATTCGGCCGTTCATCTTGGCACGGATGGCTCGGATTGAATCTGAGTCATTGACCGTCGGTTGTCGAGATGAACAGCCGGATCAGCCGCTCTGCACCTGCTTTGTAGAGGGCTGCTAGGCAGAATCCCCCATTCTATTTGGAGGTTGAACAAATCATGAAAGAATACAATTTCTACTGGTGGTTACTTTTCAATTGTTTGAACGTTTCCCCATAATATTCACCTTTGATGGTGAAACAGTGAAAAGCTTTTGAAGACCAATGGAAATGGGTTTTTGGAAGGAGTTTCTAATTCTAAGCCCAACATTCCTTGCTAGGCTAGAACGTCATTCTCTCCGAAAATAAACTCCCTATAAATAGGAGGCTCTGTTTGAATCATGGATTTTGAAACGAATTAATGGAGGAAGACTGAGAACTATGTTTTCTCTTACAATTAATTCTTTCGCCTTTACTTGTTTACAAATCCACGATCCAAACACAACATATATGCTACATTGCTACCCTTCTGTTCTTGAAGGGTAAACGATCGAGAAGAATACTATGAGAGTATCCACGTTGCTATAATCAAAAGTAAAATATTTTTAAAGTTAACAATGTTGGTGCAAAATATGGCTCATAATGCTATAATCAAACTTAACAACCTCCTTAGAAATAATCAAATATTGAAATTTGGATAACTAAAACTAGCAACCTTTTGATAATAACTTAATTTAATAGACCCTACATATTCTCAATCAAATACACTAATTATTATACAAAAATGTTCTATCTCTCTGCCATTTTCCTCTAAAATAGTTTTTTTTTTCAAAAAAAAGTTCTATTTTCTATTTCAAATAAATAGTTTTATTAGTTTCAAATCTATTTTTAGAAAAACTATGTTCTACTGTTCACAGTTTTTAATTTTTTGTAATTTGAAAAGATGATGTGACAAGTTTTGGTTATCCAATTTTGATTATGTCATTGTAGACATCTACATTGCTAACCTTAGCAATCTCTTAAATGAATACGGAGTAATTAAAAGCTTATGTGACAACTTTTGACTATCAATTTTTTATTATAGCAAGCGGATACCCTAACAAAATGAGAGGTAGCTAATCAACTTCTAGGAGAGATGTAATTGATTGAGTTAAGCTCGGTAGCTACGCCACCCACATGGCCACATATTATAACAAACTAAAACGAGCATGGTTCATATTTTCTGTGGACCGCCGTTCTTGCCAAGTTCTATGTTTATGTTTCATAATCCCAAAAATGTTACTCCTTAATTGTAAATGAGGTTTCTATTAAGTTGCATTTGTTTGGTTGTCAGTTCTGAGATATATTTAAGATATATTTTTGAGATAAAAATGCTTTAATATAGGTTTGCGTGTATTTTTACGTCTTTAGTCAATTTTTTTAACATTTTAATAAACTTTTTTATTTTTCGAATAAGAGTACGCTATATACATCCAAATAGTAAAAAGTAAATAGAAAATTTGATTAAAAAAATCACTAAAAGTGAAAAAACACAGATGGAGAAACAGTCAAAATTTTGGAGAGAATATTTCTGAGATAGAAACCAGTCATAATTTTTTATTTGTACTTGATATCCATCGGACATTTAAACAAGTGTTTCAAAAAAATTGAGCTCATAACTTCTCCCATCTCCAAAAAAATGTAAAATCGCATCTATATAGTTAACCCACCTTGCTGAGTTGCCGCTCTATCCAGTACTCACCATAATACAATTTAAATTGTTAACATAATATTAGAAAATATTTATGTTACCATATTTTCTAGGTTTCAATATTATATTTCCAGTTTAGGCTAGATTAATATTTATATTTCCTCGCTATTCATGTTTCCTTGTTGGTTAGTTTCTTAGTCACCAAGTCCTGTAGCCTATATAAAGACATGTTACGGTTATGATTACAATCGATAATACATTATTTTGCTTTTTCTTCACATAAATCATCTGACCAACACATTTATTTTCCAATTATCATACAGATTGTAAACTTTGTAAATATATGAACCATTCATTCCAATGAGGCATGCAAATTCATATGTCGTTCCTTGCGAATTTCAGCCTCCAGAGTTCTTATAAATAAATAAAAAGAAATTATAAAAAGAAGAAGATGAATTAGAGTAGGCCTAACTACCTAAATGGTCCTTACAAAATACAAGTTGTGTCAATTTCGTCCCTGCAAAATTTTTTGTTTCAATTTCATCCTTACGTTTTTAGAATCGATTCAATGTTGTCCTTGCCGTCAAATCCCTAACGGTAGAACCCCTCCGTCCACCACCCCTACCTGGCCCACACACTTTTCCCCCCGAAACCCACCCACTTCCCCATCGGTTTCCCCTTAAATTGAACGATTAGGGCTTCCCCCAGGTCGTCTTCCCCATTTCAATCCCTAAATGCGATCCCCAGAAACCATAATCGAACTTACAAAAAACCCTCTCCATCACCTAGCAAGCGCATCATCGACCTCAGTAATGACTACTTCGTCATCAAACAGCACTGCAAGAAGTCGAAGGAAAAAGGTTTGCAAGTGTGGCGAGACACCAGTGCTGTCGACTTCATGGACGGACGATAACCCGTCTAGGAGGTTCTTTGGCTGCGTTAACTATTACGTAAGCAATGGTTTGAGAGAAAAAAACAGTATTTATTTGGCCTATTTATTTTATACATTGTTATCCCTTACGTTTTGTTTGAATTGTTATTGTAGGATGGTCAACCATGTAACTATTTTCGATGGCTTGATGATGAGATATGTGATCGTGGTAAGATTATTATTCCCCAATTGAGGAACGAGAATTTGAAGATGAAGGAAGACTTTTTGGGGATGAAGGAGGAACTGTTGAAGATGAAGGAGGAATTGTTGAATTTGGGAGAGCAGAATATGAGTTTGGTGGCTGAGAATAGGAAGTTGGCAGATGATGAGTTAGAGCTGAAAGTCCAACAGGTGGAGATGAATAACGACTACCTGAAGTTAATGGATGAGAAGCAGAAGCTACATTCAAACTTGAAAATGATAGCTGGAAGGGGAAAATTGTTGTATGTGACATTGGTATGGGCTTTTGTGGCTACTGCCATTGCTGTGTATTTGTATGCTACTAGGGGATATGGTAATGTATGTCAAGTTGGATTAAGGGGATTACCACCTAAATAGGGGAAGGTGGGTGTAATGAAGGCAGCACAGTTGTTGGATGCTGTAGGTGGATGTTAAAATAGCTTAAGTAGTAGGCCTGTTTATGTATGGTTGTGGAAGCTTTTGTAATGGGAGTTGGTCCCTTATTTTGTAATGGAATCCCCTATTTTGCAATGTGATGCAAGGAAGCGTATAAGAAATTGAAGTATAACAAAGCATGTCACTGTCATTCCATTAAAAACTAACATCCAAAAAGCATCAGTCATGCCTTACAAAAATAACCATTCAAGCATGGCTTACAAAAACAACCAGTCATGCCACTATAATTCCAGGTTGCCTATAGCTGGCCCATAAACAGTGGTTTGTTACAAAAAGAACCCATGTCCTTGTTACAAAAATAACCATTCAAGCATGGCTTACAAAAACAACCATGTCATTCCATTCATTTTCCTATAGCTGGCCCATGCACTGATTCTTGACTAGGGATGTTGAAGTTTGAGTAGTCCCACATTTGTAAGAGTGGCCTGTTACTGACCATTGCCTTTACTCGGCCTCTTCCTCCACCTCTGCTTCCATCTTTGCCTCCTGCTCTACCTCCATCTCTGCCTCCAGCTCTTCCTCCAGCTCTGCCTCCAGCTCTTCCTCCAGCTCTTCCTCCAGCTCTGCCTCTAGCTCTGCCTCCATCTCTTACTCCAGCTCTGCCACTAGATCCACCACTTGGTTCAGCTGTCACTACAGTTGCTCTAGCACTTGGTCCTCTGCCTCTTCCCCCACCTCTTACTACAGCAATCTTCTCTTTGCCCTTGCCTGTTATTGGAATGCTACTAGCTGTCACTACACTTGGTCCAGCACTTGGTTCATTAATGGTGATGCCTCCACAACTAAGTATTGGTTGTTCATAGCTAAGGGTTGGTGCCTACAACATTGAATGCATAAGTCAAATCCTCAAATTAATAATCAACAACCATCTTACAACTCCTTTAATATGAGAATATAAGAAAAAACAAAACTTCTCCATAAGTCAGTTAGATGCTTTTACCTTCCTTTTGTTGACCCTAGATGGACCTGCAGTTGCATTAATTTTGTCCAACTCTTTGTTTCCACCAACCAATCCCTTGCAAGTCCTCCTGTTGTGTCCAGTCCTGCCACACCTTTTGCAGGCCACAGTTGTGCCTCTCCTTACAAGTTTTGTTCCCTTTTTTGGCTCATTTGCCTCCCTTCTTCTTTGTTTTTTGGGTCTTCCAGTGGGCCTCCTGCGTGGTGGAGGCTGTATTGGTGGGAGGCCAGTTTTAGCCCACATGTTAGGCCCATTAACAGGGTATATCAATGGTGCATAGCATCTCTTGTAGGTGGATACTCTAAAATAATCACTTACATACTTTGTGACATCCTCCTTATTGAAAGTGATGCATGAGATAGCATGGGAACAAGGTATCCCAGTGAGTGTCCACTTCCTACAAGTACACTCCCTTGTTGATAAGTCAACAGAAAATGATTCATTTGATATTATACTTTTCACTTCATATTTTAACTCACCAGACCATTTAGGTATCCAATTAGCACTATATCTTTGCTCCCTGGTCAATCTTTTCTTTATTACAGGGCATAAGTCCCCTTCAACCTTTTCTATATTCTCTCTATTCTTTCTAAACCTGTTCATGAGATACAACCTTATTTCCTCCATCATACTCACAATTGGCTTCTCTCTAGCCTCCAATATGGTACTATTGAAACCTTCACATAGGTTGTTTAGCAGTGTGTCTGTCTTGGCATGGCCACTGAAGGCATGTCTGCACCACTTGTGCCTTGGTACCTCATCAACCCATTTAAAGGCTTCAACATCACAACCCTTAAGTTCATCCATAACCCTTTCATGTGCATGAAGGTATGTTGCTGCTGCTGCCTTCCAAAACAGTTCATGTATAAGGGCCCCAGGATGCTTCTTCCTCAAATTGTTATACAGGTGTCTACAACAAAACCTATGTTCTGCACCTGGTTGAAGCTCTTGGATAATTTCACCCAAACCCTACAATATTCAAGTGAACATAGTAAATGACAATGTGATTGAATAGAGAGTAAATGAAAATATGAAATGTGGTACAATACAATCATCTAAAATGTAACCTAACCTTTTGCTGATCAGAAGTGAAAGTGAGGTGTCTTTGTGTGTCCAAATCTGACAACAACAATCTCAAAAACCATTCCCATGCATCCTTGTTTTCAGCCTCTACAGCAGCCACTGCAATTGGAAAATATTCTTCATTTGGATCCCTTCCCACAGCTGCAAGCAAAATACCACCATATGGCCCCTTCAAGTGACATCCATCTATACCTATGACTGGCCTACAAGCTTCCACAAACCCCTTCTTGCATGCTTCAAAACAAATGTACAGCCTCTTGAAAATTGGCTTTATTGAATGCCCTGCAATCTCTGCTGATGCATCACCCTCATTGTAGCCATTCACATTCATTTTGATAGTGCTCCCTATGTTTGATCTCCTCAGTTCATGACAATAATCCCAGAGTGATGCATATTGCTCTGCATGTGAACCCTCAACCTTGTCCAGAGCTCTCCTTTTTGCCCTATATGCCTTGCTCCTTGAAATGTGAACCACATATTTCTTTTGTACCCGCTCTTGAATTCTACTGAGCTTAATGTTTGGTTGGTCTTTCACTTTGTTAATCAACTTGTTAGATAAGAATTTGGAATTCAATCTCACATTCTTGTATGACCTTGTACAGTTATGCTCCATGACACATGTCTTTATCTGAAAAGTTATTTGCCTTGGTACCTTAGACACTAGTAAAGTAAAAGGGCATTCTGTCTCCTTGTCACATATAGCCCTAACTCTCTCCTTGTCATTTTTGGCAAACTTAATCCCATAACCCCCTGCAACAGCATACTCTGTAACTGCCTCTTTAAATTGTGCAAGGGAAGTGAAGACCATACCTTCCTTAAATTTAATGTTCTCTGCCCTTTTAACAGGCCTATACATTGTGTGTGGAGGCACTCTCTCACCCTCATTCTCATTCTCTGACTCAGATGATCCAACCCCACTCAGTAGTTCTTCACTTTCATAGTCACATTTAATACCCTTTTCATCAGGTACTTGAGTATTTTCCTGCTCTGCATCACTACCCCATAAGTAATCTGAATTATCAAAATCATCCCCATCCTCAGGTTCTCCATCCACTCCAAAGTCTGTGTATCTATCAAACAAGTCATCATCATCCAAGTCATCATCCTCTTCTATAGGGACATCTACATCAACAACACTGTCATCACTATCACTAATATTGTAATAAACCCCATCACCATTGTCATTTTGGCACTCGTCCAGTACAAGTACCTCATGTATGTCCAAACCATCTCCAGAAAGTAGTGGCAGTACTTCATCTTGCACAACAAGTGGTTCTTCTATAGTATGTTCAACATACACCTCTATATTACCAATGTTCTTAGCATATGAGGCCATATCCATTGCATCACTATCTCTAAACATCACCCTTAGTCCTCCACCACCCATCTCCATCCCAGGAACCCTATACCAAATGTTTTTCCATTGGGTATACCCAAGATTCACAATAATCTCTTCCATTTCCAGCTTGGACCACTTATCTGAGTCAAGGTCATTAACGTGGTTAACTACCCCACGCACGTACCTAGTTGGATTTTCAACAAACAGGCCCCCATGGTGTATTTCAACTGTAAAAAAATGCCCCATCTGACAGAACATGCAACAATAATGGCAAAAGTTATGTAATTTATAAACAAGCAGGGGACCGCATCACTGGTAATGGGGCCTCTGTGTCCCCAATGCATAAAAAAGAGATTCTTTAACCTCCACTACAGAATATGTGCAATATATATATATATATATATATATACACACACACACACACACACATGCACACATTCACACGCACCTGCTAATGTGTGTGATGAAGAGAAAGAAACAACACGCACCTGTTTGTCGTCAAGGCTTCACGACAAATCAACTTCCTCAATCAATAGATGGAGCCTTTGTTTCTCCAATATCTCTGCAGACTTTTTTGGTACAAGACTTCATGACAAAGCACTTCATGACAAAGCCCTAGTCATCCAATTTGGAGGGAAACCGATGGGGAAGTGGGTGGGTTTCGGGGGGAAAAGTGTGTGGGCCAGGTAGGGGTGGACGGAGGGGTTCTACCGTTAGGGATTTGACGGCAAGGACAACATTGAATCGATTCTAAAAACGTAAGGATGAAATTGAAACAAAAAATTTTGCAGGGACGAAATTGACACAACTTGTATTTTGTAAGGACCATTTAGGTAGTTAGGCCATTAGAGTAAGAACAACAAGAATCATGCAGAGTAAGAACAATGTCGGTTCTTCTGCCTTGGACGCAGCCGATTTCTTTCCTCCTCCCGCGTCGCCTCCTCCTCCGCCTCCGCTGCCACTCATTTTCATTCCTGCTCCGCTGAAGCTGCGTCCTCCCCCTCCGAGGCTGCCGCCCCTGATAAGCCTAAAGTGTTCTCTGAACTTATGCGAATGAGATAGATACCATTGATCAGTTTTTCCCTCTTGCTCTACTAGGCTTTCATTCACAGAAGCACCGGAGAAGGTTTTCCCGTCCAACGAGCTTTCATCGGCTACACTTATGAAGAGTTGAGCGGCAACCACAACGATTACGAGAAAGAAAACTTTTTCAAATTTGATTCCCATTCTTAATTTTGGTGGAAATTTCATAGAATTTTCGCTAGTTCTTATAGGCCAAATGCTTTCTTGTTTCGCGGAGAACCATCCATTTTAATGACTATATTTTGTACCTACTGGCAAGATGTTGCGATATTGCCATGTTATATTTCAACGGAGGTTAAACAAGGGGCGACTGCCAGCTTAAACAGTTAGAGAATATCCTTTTAGATCGAACAACCTTTTTTTTTAATCCGAAGCAGAATTCCTTTCATGGAAATGTCATCCGGCGCACGTACAATGATATCCATTTGAATACAGAGATAAGAAACAACAGCCAGGCCCGAAAAAAACTCACCATATACAAGAAAACACAGAGAGGAAAAAGCTAATGTCTAGATCCTAATTAATTACGAGCGTCACGCTCTCTTCACACCGTCAACAAGGATCGGTAACGTGGAGTTAGAAACCCAGACACTAAGTTGCCTCAGGAAGGCGTAGATCCCTACCAAAGCTAACAATAGAACACCGATGGACATCGCGAGATCCTTTTAGAGCTTGTGTGAATGTTAATTGAGTCCCAAGCGGATAAACAGATTAAAGTTTCATTTTAGTATAATTATGTATGTCTCATTACTTACAAACTTAAGCTTTAACGTAGGTTTGATTTCATTCAATTTAGATTAGGCTCAAGTGATGTGATGGAATCTTTGTAGTTACTCCCTATGGGATTCAACTTTGTGCGCGCAAGGGCGTATCAATGCATGAAACAAACTCCCAACATATCCTTCATTCTAATTAATGTTGCAATTTTCAATTTTCTGATGTAACTTTTAGCCTTGCGTTGCGTGGACATGCCACATGGTAGTTTGGAATTATTGAATAATTACTCTTCAACGAAGCGGAAAAAATACTCATTCCTTGGAGGCAAATTTTTCAAACTATATTCGCCATATATATTGACCATAGTTAACTTAAGCTCCAGCGTCCATCCTTGATCATTAGGGCATTAGAAAATTACCCGGATTCTTTTTTTTTTTTCTGATCGATGAAAGTTAGTATTGTTAATATCACTGGTGGAGGTGTGAAGGGGCTCCTCAGGCCCCGGCCACCTCCTAGTTTTAGAATTTTATTAATATCATATATAATTTAGTTAGTATACAAATCTCTGAAAGTGGAGAAAAAAATTGATATGAAAGATATAATGATGAGGTCTTTTTAATAAGTTGGAGTTACAATCGAGCAGGACATTTAAAAAGGGATGGAGTGAGTATTTATTCCACATTGTCATGTAAAATTTTCTCACTTTTTTTTTTGATAGGCAACAAAATTTTATTAAAACTCAACAAATGGTACATCGAGGGGAGACCAATTACGGACCACAGAGAATGAGGTACCATAATAGGCCTACAAAAAGAAAAGAAAAGAAGAAAAATTGCATTCAATAGATATTGAATGAGCCTGGGAATAAGAGGCCCAAGATTCAGCATTTCGATCCATTTGAAGATTCAATACCAGCAGCACAACTCAAAAACAGAGGAATCTTTCAGCTTTAGATCATCTTCTTAACGTCCCCAAATCATATCAGCCCCGTTGGAACAAATCACACATGTGTGTTGCAATTGTCGATGGAAAAAAAAACAATGTCGTATACAATATAGTACTGCTAATGTAATGTAGTACAAAAGCTACACGATATGTTGAGCATATTTCTAAATGAAAATACTTTATCAAGTCTGCCCCCTCAATCTAAATTCCTAACTCCGCCACTGGTTAATTAGTATAGTTATAACAGCAGATGGGAACAAGAGTTAAACTCCTGATCTCTTTTCTCTCGGCAGTTAAGTACTGTACGGTGATGCCGCAAAGCCAAAGGTCTCTCGGCGATATGACCGGATTCTAAAGCTATAAATATGAGAACATAAACATGATACGATACGACACATTACTGAAGACGTCATAGTTAAGGGTTACATGATACACAGAGATCAGAAGATAGATGTTTAGATGATATTCTGAAAACTTTCGTAATTTTTTTTGTCGGCAAACGAAACATTTTATATATAACTCGAAAGGGGTACGTCGAGGGAAAAAACAGAGATGTTTCATGTTATATTTTATTTGTTCAAAACGTTGCCAGTTTTAGGTTCTGTGCTAAGATTGGTTTCTTCTTCTTCATTATCTTCCACAGACATTCGGAATAGAAGCTCTTTGTTATTCAAGAATGCTCGCAAAATGTTGGATACAGGTGCTGTGCTGGGAATTGAACTTGTAGGGGGAGGACATTTACTAGTATAAATTAAAGCGTTTGATTGAGATGGAAGAAGAGGAGATTGCTGATAGGGAGGAAGCTTTGAAGAATTGCGTTGAGGTAGAAGAGGGTGAAATTTCTGATGGGGAAGATAATGCTTCCCTTTCGCTGGAGTTTTAGGTTTCGTTTTTTATTTGCCTTGTGGGTTTTGCTTAGGTTTTTTGTGATTTGGTGTTTGGCTTTCCTGTTTGTCCGGTTTTTCTTTTTGGTGTGTTGGTTTTTGGTGTCACTGCTGGGGTTTACTTTTTGGTCTTTGGGTTAGTTCGGTGCATTGGGTTATGTTGTCATTTTGGTCTTGTTAGGCGTTTTGTTTGTGCTGTCGCTTCGGGGTTTTGGTTGGCATCTTACCTTCCTTTCGGTCTCGGATGGCTTCGTGCCGGTGTGCCCTTGATCCATTTAATCTTTGTAATTTTTTTTGCAAGAAAAAAAAAAAAAAAAAAACGTCGCCTGTTTCCCTGGATTTTTCTTGGTTTGTAGTGAAGATTATGATGGTGAGGGTGAAGATGAAGATGAAGATGAGCAAACATCAATTTTTATAGCGGGAAACAAAATTTGTTATAATAGAGCCACTCTCCTCTCCATTCTCCAAATTTCTGTAGCTACGCCACCCACATAATATAACAAACTAAAACGAGCATGGTTCATCTTTTATGTGGACTGCCGTTCTAGTCAAGTTCTACGTTGTTTTTCGTCCTACGTACTCAGGTCCAAACCATTTGGACCCCTGAGAGGTTCTTACCGCGGAGCTAGAGCTGGGCAACAGACACGAAACACGATAATACGACATGAATCGGACACGAAGTTAGCGGATTAGGGTTTAACATTTCTAACACGAAACACGAAAATGACACGACTCGAGAACACAAATTCTAAATGGGTTGGGTTCGGGTTGAACACACGAAACACGAAATTGACACGATTAACACGGTTACTAATCTGTGTCACCCATTAACACGAACATATATATATATATATATATATAATATGGTATATCTGTAATTCTATACAACGGACACGATAACACGACACGAACCGGACAAGAAGTTAACGGGTTAGGGTTGAGCATTTCTGACACGAAACACGAAAATGACACGACTCGAGAAACACGAATTCTAAATGGGTCGGGTTCAGGTTGGGTGGTTTGTGACATGAACCCGACTGACACGACACGAACACGACCCGACACGACCTGTTACCCAGGTCTACGCGGAGCACTCCAACCCAAAAAAAAAAAAAAAAAACATTGTTTCGCCTCAAAATGTGAATTCTCCAATTGGCGATCGTATTAGACAGTTTCCTTTTTTTTGCACCAAAGGTATGTTTCATAATCCCAAAAAATGTTACTCCTTCTTAATTGTGAATGAGGTTTCTTTGTATTTTTTACTTGTACTTGATATACATCAGACATTTAAACAAGTGTTTCGAAAAATTTGAGGTCATAACTTCTCCAATATCCAAAAAATGTATGTATAATCGTATCGCATAAATATATTTAACCCACCTCGCTGAGTTGCCGCTCTGTTCAATCACCATAATACAATTTAAATCATAAGACCAGCACATTTATTTTCCAATTATCATATCAGTTGTAAACTTCATATATACGTATATGAACCAACCATTCCAATGAGGCATACAAATCTGTCGTTCCTCGTGAAATTTAGCCTCCAGAAATCAAGAATCATGGCAGCAAATTAAATAAGATGAATTAGAGTCAGAACAACAAGACTCATGCACGGTAAGAACAATGTCGGTACTTCTGCCTTGAACGCAGCCGATTGCTTTCCTCCTGCGCCTCCTCCTCCTCCGCCTCCGCTGCCACTCATTTTCATAGACGTGCCTCCGCTGAAGCTGCCTCCGCCTCCACGGCCGCCCTTGAGAAACCTAAAGTGTTCTCTCAACTTACGTGCATGAGATAGATACCATTGATCAGCTTTTCCCTCTTGCTCTACTAGGCCTTCATTCACAGAAGCACCGGAGAAGGTTATCCTTCCGTTGAATGAACTTTCGTCGGCTAAACTTATGAAGAGTTGAGCGGCAACCAAAACGATTACGAAAAAGAAAACCTTTTCAAATTTGATTCCCATTCTTAATCTTGGTGGAAATTTCATAGAATTTCGCTAGTTCTTATAGGCCAAATGTTTTCTTGATTCACGGAGAACCATCCAAATTTTATGACTATATTTTGTACTTACAGGCAAGATGTTGCGATATTGCCATGTTATATTTCAACGGAGGTTGACCCAAGGGGCGACTGCCAGCTTCAACACTTAGAGAATATCCTTTTAGAACTATTTCTTTTTTCTTTTCTTTTTTTTTTTTATCCGAAGCAGAATTCCAAAGTCATCCGGCGCACTTACAATGTTATCCATCTGAATACAGAGATAAGAAACAAAAGCCAATCCCGAAAATGCTCACGATATAGAAGGAAACACAATGAGATGAAAGCTAATGCTTAGATCCTAATTAAGCACAAGCGTCATGCTCTCTTCACACCGTCAACAAGGATAGGTAAGGTCAAGTTAAAAACCCAGACACTAAGTCGCCTCAGGAAGGCGTAGATCCCTATCAAAGCTAACAATAGAACACCGATGGACATCAAGACGAGATCCTTTTGGAGCTTGTGCATATGAATGTTAATTAAGTCCCAAGCAGATAAACAGAATAAAAATACTCATTCCTATGGACGCAAATTTTTCAAACTACATTCGCCATATATATCCACCATAGTTAACTTAAAGCTCCAGCGTCCATACTTGATCATTAGGGCATTAGAAAATTGCCCGTATTCATGTTTTTTTTTTTTATCGATGCAAGTTAGTATTGTTAATGTCAGTGGTGGAGGCGTAAAGGGGCACGAGGGGCCCTGCCACCCCCAATTTTAGAATTTTGTTAATACTATTATATTGTATAATTTAATTAGTATTTACTCTGTATATAATTAGTATACAAATCTCTGAAAATTTAAATAATTTTGATGTGATCTTATCAAAAATTATATTTATTCTACATTGCCATGTAAAATTTTCTCACTTTTTTTAATAGATGAAAATAATCACACATGAGTGTTGCAATTGTCGACATAAAAAAAAAAAAAAACAATGTCGTATACAATATAGTACTGCTAATGTAATGTAGTACAAAAACTACACGATATGCTAAGCATATTCTGAATGAAAATACTTTCTTAAGTCTGCCCCCCTCGATCTAAATTCTTGACTCCGCCACTGGTTAATTAGTATTTATGACAGCATATTGGAACAAGAGTTAAACTCCTGATCTCCTTTCTCTAAGCACTTAAGTATTGTACGGTGATGTCGCTGAGCCAAAGGTCTCTCGGTGATGTGACCGGATTCTAAAGCAACAAACACATATGAGAACATAAACATAACACGACACGACACATTGCTGAAGACGTCATAGTTAAGGGTTACATGATACACACAGATCACAAGATAGATATGTTTAGATGATATTCTAAAAACTTTTGTAATTTTTTTTCTCAACAAACGAAACATTTTATATAATTGAAAGGGATTCATCAAGGGTAAAAGTAGAGATGTTTCGTGTTATATTTTATTTGTTTAAAGCGTCGCCAGTTTTAGGTTCCGTGCTAAGATGGTTTCTTCTCCTTCATTCCACCGACATTCAGAATAGAAGCTTTTTGTTATTCAGAAAGCTCGCAAAATGTTGAATACAGGGGCTGTGCTAGGAATTGAACTTGTAGGGGGGGAGGACATTTAATTTAAAGCGCTTGGTTGACATGGAAGAAGAGGAGATTGCTGATAGGGAGAAAGCTTTGAAGAATTGCGCTAAGGTAGAAGAGGGAGAAATTTCTGATGATGAAGATGGTGCTTCCCTCTCGCTGGAGTTTTAGGTTCCGTTTTTTGTTTGCCTTGTAAGTTTTGCTTAGGTTTTTTGTGATTTGGTGTTTGGCTTACCAGTTTGTCCGGTTTTTCTTTCTGGTGTTTTTGGTGTCGCTGCCGGGGTTTACTTTTTGCTCTTTGAGTTAGTTTTGTGCTTTGGGTTATGTTGTCTTTTTGGGTCTTGTTAGGCGTTTTGTTTGTGTTGTCTCTTTGGGATTTTGGTATTTCGGTTGGCGTCTTTCCTTCCTTTCGGTCTCGGGTGACTTCGTGCCGGTGTGCCCTTGATCCGTTTAATCTTTGTAATCTTTTATAAAGATTAATAAATCATTTTTGCTGAGGAAAAAAAAATGTCGCCAGTTTCCTTGGATTTTTCTTGGTTTGTAGTGAAGATTATGATGGTGAGGGTGAAGATGAAGATGAGCAAACATCAATTTTTAAAGCGGGAGACAAAATTTTTATAATAGAGCCACTCTCCATTCTCCAAATTTCTGTCGCTACGCCACCCACATCTATATCTATATTACAATACACAACGATTTGCAAAATGTCTCTCTCACAACTGTCCTACGTGGCACATTGAAAGGCTCTGATTAAATAAAGGGTTTGAGGGTTAAAATTCAATCCATCCAAGGGTTATCATTTGTCTGGGTTCAAAATTTGAAAACCCATTATTTTTCTCCCTTAATTTCCGATTCTTCCCTTTTTCTGTGGCAAAAAATATAGAAATTTGTTTTCTTTCTTACTTCCCCCTCTCCTCTCCTTTTCTTCTCCTCTCTTCTATCATTGATTTCTCAACAACAACAGAGGTTGCTGTAATATTGGTATATACACCTGTTAACTTGAATCAGCACAAAATTTCAACTACAAAAAAACAATAACTCAAGTATATTCACCGGTTAATTTGAATCAGCACAAAATAGCTATTGTTTTTTTGTAGTTGGAATTTTGCGAATGGGGCGTTGGCCTTCAAGAATCTAGATAGACAAAACTGGTGAGCCGTGCATTTAGGCACAAGCATGCACTAGTAATATAACAAAGTAAAATTTTTTGTAAGCTTCTATCACTTTTTGTAAGCTTCCTTTTGAGGTTAGGATTGTGTACTCTTTGGTGAAGCTTCTATCACTTTTTGTAAGCTTCCTTTTGAGGTTTATATTGTAATTCGCTGGGATTGATTTCTTGTCAATCGTTGGGTAAGAATAGCATATGATTGTCGTGGGGTAGGGTGCCAACCTTGTTGGGATGTTACTCACACGTTGTGATGCTATCCTTTCTTGCCCTTAAATCTTGTTGTACTACTTCATTGTGATCAATAAAATTCTTTTTTCGCCGTTCAAAAAAATATAACAAAGTAAAACGAGCATGGTTCATATTTTCTGTGGACTGCCGTTCTAGTCAAGTTCTACGTTGTTTTCCGTTCTGCGTACTCAGGTCCAATCCATTTGGACCCCTGACAGGTTCTTACTGTGGAGCACTCCAACCCTCCCAAAAAAAACATTGGCGATCTTATTAGATTTTTTTTTTTTTTTGATCCTGCGATCTTATTAGATAGTTTCCTTTTTTTTTGCACCAAACATCTAAGGTATGTTTCATAATCCCAAAAAATGTTGCTCCTTCTTAATTGTGAATGAGGTTTCTTTGTATATTTTACTTGTACTTGATATCCATCAGACATTTAAACAAGTGTTTCGAAAAAGTGAAATCGCGTAAAAATGTAAAATCACATAAATAGTTGAGTTGCTGCTCTGTTGACCAATCACCATAATACAATTTAAATCATAAGACCAACACATTTATTTTCGAATTATCATATCGATTATAAACTTCATACATATATGAACCATTCCAATGAGGCATACAAATATGTCGTTCCTCGCAAATTTTAGCCTCGAGAAATCAAGAATCATGGCAGCAAATTAAATAAGACGAATTAGAGTCAGAACAACAAGACTCATGCAGGGTAAGAACAATGTCAATGTCGGTACTTCTGCCTTTAACGCAGCCGATTGCTTTCCTCCTGCGCCTCCTCCTCCTCCTCCGCCTCCGCCTCCGCCTCCGCCTCCGCTGCCACTCATTTTCATAGACGTGCCTCCGCTGAAGCCTCCTCCGCCTCCGCGGCCGCCCTTGAGAAACCTAAAGTGTTCTCTCAACTTACGTGCATGAGATAGATACCATTGATCAGCTTTTCCCTCTTGCTCTACAAGGCCTTCATTCACAGAAGCACCGGATCGGAGAAGGTTATTCTTCCGTTGAACGAGCTTTCGTCGGCTAAACATATGAAGAGTTGAGCGGCAACCAAAACGATTACGAGAAAGAAAACCTTTTCAAATTTGATTCCCATTCTTAATTTTGGTGTAAATTTCATAGAATTTTCGCTAGTTCTTATAGGCCAAATGCTTTCTTGTTTCAGGGAGAACCATCCAATTTTATGACTATATTTTGTACCTACAGGCAAGATGTTGCGATGTTGCCATATTATTTTTCAACGGAGGTTGATCCAAGGGGGCGACTGCCAACTTAAACTGTTTGAGAATATCCTTTTAGAGCATGTACACAAGTCTAAGCTATACCTGCTCTTTTAGCAACTTTGGCTAGGAAAGGCACAAAAGTGGGCTTGCACCAGCCTAGGTAAACCCACATGTATTTTACATTTGGGGAAAAACCTCTCCAAATTTACCGAGGTACTTTTCATCGGTACCCAATTTTTTATTCTTTTTCTCCTCTCTCTCTCTCTCTCTCTCTCTCTCTCTCCAACGAAGAACGCCTCTACTGTTCTGCACGAAGAACACCTCTGCTGCTCTGCACGAACGATCTTGACGGCAACGGCGGAGGTCTACAACGGAGGTCTTCAAGAAAGGCTAGGGTCCGGCGACAACGGCGATCTCGATCTCGACGGCGACTCGATCTTGAAGGCGATCTCGACCTCACCAGGTGACCTCGATCTTGACGGCGATCTCAACCTCACCGGCGACCTCGATCTTGACGGCAACCCTCGACCTCAATCTCAACCAGCAACCATGGAGGTGTGCAATATACATGTTATATACAGTACATATGAACGTATTTATATATATACACACATACATATATATATATATATATATATATATATGTAAATATATACTGCAATTTTATTTTTTTTCTATAATTTAATGGATAGAGAGAAAATTATGAAGAGGCTGCTGTGGTGTGGAAGAAAAAATGGATAGGTAAAGTAGAAATTGTAGCTTTTTTAGTAGGTATTTTACCTATGCTTGATGTACATGCTCTTAGAGCTTTTTCTTTTTTCTCGCCACTGTCTTTTCAACCGAAACAAAGTCTTAATTTGACCTACGTACCTAACTGATGTCACATTTGCAGGTTGAACAAATCATGAAGAATATCATTTCTTATGGTGATTACTTTTCAATTGTTTGAACGTTTCCCCATAATATTCACCTTTGATGGTGAAACAGTGAGAAGCTTTTGAAGACCAATGGAAATGGGTTTTGGAAGGAGTTTCTAATTCTAAGCCCAACATTCCTAGCTAGGCTAGAACGTCATTCTCTCCGAAAATGAACTCCCTATAAATAGGAGGCTCTGTTTGAATCATAGATTTGTAAACGAATTAATGGAGGAAGACAGAGAACTATGGTTTCTCTTACAATTCCTTCGCCTTTACTCGTTTACAAATCCAGGATCTAAACACGACCTATATGCTACATCGCTACCCTTCTGTTCTTGAAGGGTAAACGAGAAGAATACTACAACAAAATGAGAGGTAGCTAACCAACTTCCAGGAGAGACGTAATTGATTGAGTTAAGCTCGGTAGCTACGCCACCCACGTACTATAACAAACTAAAAACGAGCATGGTTCATATTTTCTGTGGACTGCCGTTCTTGCCAAGTTCTATGTTGTTTTTTCATCCTGCTCGCATACTCAGGTCCAATCCATTTGGACCCCTTAGAGGTTTTTACTGCGGAGCACTCGAACTCACCAAAAAAACATTGTTTCGACTTTCGCCTCATAATATAAATTCTCCAATTGGCGATTGGATTAGATAGTTTCCTTTTTTTTACACGAATCATCTAAGGTACTCCTATGTTTCATAATCCCAAAAATGTTACTCCTTCTTAATTGTAAATGAGGTTTCTATTAAGTTGCCTTTGTTTTGGATGTCAGTTCTGAGATATATTTAAGAAATATTTTTGAGATAAAAATGCTTTAATATAGGCTTACGTGTATTTTTACGATTTTTATTTTTCAAATAGGAGTACGCTATATATACATCCAAAAGTAAAAATTAAATAGAAAATTTGATTTAAAAAAATCACTAAAAGCGAAAAAACACAAATGGCGAAACACTCAAAAAATTTGGAGAGAATATTTCTGAGACAGAAACCAGTCATAATTTTTTATTTTTACTTGATATCCGAATACAAAAATAAGAAACTACAGCCAATTAGCCAGAAAAAACTCACGATATACAAGAAAACACTGAGAGACAAAAGGCAATGTCTAGATCCTAATTAAGCAAGAGCCTCACGCTCTCTTCACACCGTCTACGAGGATCAGTAATTAAAGTGGAGTTAGAAACCCAGACACTAAGTCGCCTCAAGAAGGCGTAGATCCCTATCAAAGCTAACAATTGAACATCGATGGACATCAAGACGAGATCCTTTTAGAGTGAAAAATCCTAGCTCGCCTAGGAATATAAATATTTGCTATTTTTTAATCTCTCCAATTAATTAACCCACCAACAGGTAAGAAAATCAATCTCGCAAACGGAAAGCAATAAACAGAGAACGCCAAGATATACGTGGAAAACCCTAAACGGGAAAAAACCACGGGAAGGAATCAAAACACTATACTCATTGTACGGTTACAAACACTACTACAATAATAGATATGCGTCACACTAAGGAGATTTACAAAGATCACGGTTTTCAGTGAAAGCGTGATAAAAAGTGGTGCTTAAAATTTTTTATCACAGTTTAAGTCCAAAACTGAGATAAAAAGTGGGTTTTAGCGCAGAATAAAAGGCCTCGCTCTTGCGGCGAGATAAAAGAAAAACAACCTCACCCTTGCGGTGTGATAAAAGATTTTAGGGCGAAAAAAAATGAGATAAAAGATCTCGCTCTTGTGGCGAGATAAAAGAGAAAAGACCTCACCCTTGTAGCGTGATAAAAAAGAGAAAAGACCTCACACTTGTGGCGTGATAAAAGATTTTAGGGCGGAAAAGAATGAGATAAAAGATCTCGCTCTTATGCCGAGATAAAAGAGAAAAGACCTCACCCTTGTAGTGTGATAAAAAAATTTAGCACAGAAAAAAGCGAGATAAATGATCTCACTCTTGCGGCGAGATAAAAAGCCTACCCATTTTAGGCGCGCTGTCTGAATTTTCACGTGGGCAGATTGGTACTCATTTAGGTGGGTTTTGAAAAGTTATGTGATGAAAATGATGTCGTTAAAGGACTTTGAAAAGTTCTTTTTTTTTTACAAATTAAAGGTAAGAAGATAAGCCCTAATTACACTCACCCCTAAGGATTTTCACGTTTCAACTTCTTCACACCCAAAAAAGATCGATCGAGAGAGAGAGAGAGAGAGAGAGAGAGAGAGAGAGAGAGAGCAAATTTCATGACTAGATTCCATCAATGCCCACTTGTTTCTTAAAACGACGGGCGGGCTATTCCACTAGTGCCCGATTTTTACGTGGGTGAGTTGTGATCTTTATGGCTTATTGTAGTAGTAAAATTTAGTTATTTCGGATGTCTTTCAAGTATTTGACACATTAGGTAAAAAAATAATTATATTATTATGGTTTAGCCTTGTCTAAAAAGGATTAAAATCTAATTGGGAAGCCACCATTGAAATTGAAATTCAATATTAACACAAAATTCATGTGAAATGGTTAGTTTATAAAAAAAAATGTAAAGTTTGTCCGTAATGTTACAATATACAGGTTGTAATAATTTTCATAAAGTTTGTCTATATCATGTTAATTGCATTTCCAAAAATTCAGCAAATTTTAAGGGAAAAAAAAATTCTCACTTTAAGAAGTAAGTATAAATATTTTTGTTTTCCTATTGTAACAGAAGTTCTTGGCTAGCTTAGTGGTAAGGGCTTGGGAAATCAACTAAGGGTGCATGGGTTCGAAACTTGGCAATGACAAGAAAAGAAAGTCTAATAGATACAAAGAAAAGATCACGCGCAATGATTTTCCATCTCAGTATATGGTGTGATTATTTTGAACTTTCAATCACAATTATAGACCGTGATCTAAAGTGACATACAATCAAACCCAAAAAGAGAAACGATCACGCCCAAGAAAAACAATCACAGCTTATAACTATGATAAAAGAGAAACGATCACGCTTTTTGGCCGTGATTGTTTCTCTCTTTCAATCACGGTTTATAACTGTGATAAAAGAAAGTGACTTACAATCACACCCAAATCTATCACGGTAGCAAAAGCGTGATGAAAAACTTACAATCACGGCCAATAGCTGTGATCTTTATGGTTTATTGTAGTAGTGAAACAAACCTATACTTACAACCTAGAATCGCTCTCGGTTGACCAAGGTTGATTGCCGAATCACTCGTTCACCGCACCCAGTGCTTGACCGCCGCTGCCTTGAATCGCTCAAGCCTTCCGGATACTCTCAGAAATCCACTGAAAGTTTACTCACGAAATCGAATATGAGTTTGTAGAAACTTCTTGGAGTGATTATATATGTTGCTCACTGACTTGTCAAAATCACTTGAACTCCAAGACCCAAAGCAGACATACTTCTCCGGTTTTTTAATTGCCGCTCTAATGGTATTTTCTCGCTATGCTCCACTATGTATTGACTGCTATATACCACGTGCTTGCCCTAGCTTCCAATATAAGTCTTCTATTTATAATAGATACCACATCACAAATCGAGCAATACACTGAGTCCCAAATTCTGTCTTAATTACACATTAGCTCCCGATGGATATCCAATTGATATCCCGATCAATCCGTCCTAATTTAGCTCCTTCCATTTGCGAAGTCGTTCGGCCTATAGTCATTCGATTCACTCTCTCTAAAATACAAATAAAGATTTCCTTTCACTTCCTAAACAGACACTCTATAAACAAAAATAAAATACAACTCGATAAATGGGGATACAAATAAATATGTATTTTGTTGTGGAATTTGCCAACATAGATAAACCATGGTATATGGTCCTAACAATCTCCCCCTTTGGCACTTCCATGACAAAACACATTAACATAGAAATACTATCCCCTAACAGAATGTGATCACCTGCAAAGCTGTAACTCAACAACACTTAAAAGCACAATCTGTTAGAACCAATAAACTACTCCCCCTTTTTGTCATGGAATGACAAAGGTAGAAGAGGAAATCAAATGCCAACTAAACGCATCATGAACCAAACATATCAACAGCCAAGTATATAGAACTATCAATGGCATAACCAAACATATTCATGTATTGCAAAAAACCAAGAATTGAGCTAGCTAGGAGAATGAAAAAATTATAAACTCATGAAACAATAGCCGAAAAAGAAGAGCCGCAATTATAGCCCATAAAACAAATAACCAATACTACAAGAACTGAAAACCTACATAGATAAGCCAAAAATAAATAATGACCAACAAAAATAATGCAACAAGGGAGCACACCAATGGAGGACAAGTTTTTGAATACAAGACTCAAGGAATATGAATAGTTTTTTTTTTTTTTAAATGCATGAGCAAATTTTCATGAGAATCAATCATGGATTAATCTAGAAGTAATTGTAACATGCGACATGAGTCCGTGATAAGGTGAGTGTGTGACACGTCTCAAGAAATTAAGATTATCAGTCAAGGATTTGAGAATTCTCATGTAAACTCTGGATTGTCAAACACTCTCCTCCTTACGAAGTCAAACCATGCATATCGACACGAATTATGCCCCAAGAATTAGATACAACTCCCCTTCAAAGAATGAATACTCTCCCCCTTAATCAATTAATCCTTTTTTTATATTGCTTCTCATGATAACAAGAATGTATTCTCTATTACCCCAGTCGTTTGACGCGAATATTGAGAGTAAGAATACCTCATACCCAATACCCGGTTACTAGCAAGTGGCACTACTACAATAATCGTAAAAGATGACAGTTTAAAACTGTCATTAAACGTGAAAGATGACAGTTTTGAAACTGTCATCTATGGAGCTGTCATTAAAAGTCTGAATCTTAAGATAACAGTTAGAAACTGACATTAATATCTATAAAGATGACGCTTTTTAAACGTCATTGAAAGTAAAAGATGACATTTATAAAATGTCATTAAAGTGCTTTAAAACTGTCATCTTTCGAAAAAATGACAGTTTGAAACTGACATTAATATCTATAAAGATGTCGCTTTTTAAACGTCATTGAAAGTAAAAAGATGACATCTCTATTATAAAACAGAAGGGTGTGGGGACAAGTTGTTGGAACGGCTTAGATTCATTTGATCCAAAGGCTGTAGTGCATCCTCTCACTTCCCGGTTAAGTGCCCATGATTTTCACCTAAATCACACAACTGCCATCCCATTCCAACCAGGATGCGTAGTGCCATAGGCACGGGCTAGCACTAAAACTGTCATCTTTCGAAAAAATGACAGTTTGAAACTGACATTAATATCTATAAAGATGACGCTTTTTAACCGTCATTTCGAAAAGATGACGTTGTTTAAGTGTAATTAAAAAGTGAAAGATGACAGTTATAAAACGTCATTGAAGGTGTAATATTACATTGACAAACCGTAATTAAAAGTGGTCTAAAACTGTCATCTTTTATGTCATGCCACTTTTCTGTATTATCTAAAAAATATGAAAATGAGATAATCAACCATTCTTGTTCCAAGACAAGATCATATTAAGACAATAAAAAAATAAAATCATCCACTAACAGAAAAAAGTCTATATATTAATAATTAAAACATAAAATCATTCTCTAGTACACAAAGTTCCCAGTCATCTTTCAAAAACGAATTGCTAATTAAAAATGTAAGGAATACAAATAAATAATGACTAGCTAGCTAGCTACTGTTAAAATAAATCAGCTCTGCATTCTTCAATCCAAAAAGTTGTGTTGTTCACCGTGTATCCTGCATTAAATACGATATACAACTCGTAAAACACAATATCTTAAACAAAAGATAACAACCCTCATTCAATACTCTCACCCACAACACCCTCAAAACAACAGCATAATATAAGGATCAGACAGATGTTCTTGTTCCTCAATTGACCAAACTAATATAGCAGCAGATGTTCCTTTTGCATTAACCAAGATATTCCTTGTTTAACTAAGATGAATATTGCCAAAAAGATAGAGTATATTAGCCATCATAAGTGCAGAAACTAGCGCATCCAAACGTGGTATCCTGTCATTGAAAAGGTAGAAAAGTCTCTAAAGGCATGGAGGTGTAGACGTATGTCTACAGCTGGCAGGCTAACATTATTGATCTCGAACATGAGTAACCTTCCTATCTACTATATGTCCTTGTTCAAGATGCCAGCAACAGTTGCAAACAAGATTGAAAGACTGCAAAGGAGATTTCTATGGGGAGGATCAGAAGAGAAAAGGAAACTTCATCTGATAAAATGGGAAAAGCTCTCAAGAAACAAGAAGTATGGAGGATTGGGGATCAAAAGGCTGTTAGAACATAATGTGGCATTGCTCTCCAAGTGGTGGTGGAGGTTTAATAAAGAAATGGACGCTCTTTGGGTTAAAGTCATTCTCAGCAAGTATAAACTGAATAATCAAACTTGGTTACCTCAACTTCCTACCAGGGGTAAGGCCTCTATTATCTGGAAGGATTTATGCTCAGTTGGAAGTTTATGTGCTGACATGGGGGACTGCGTAATCCAGGGCTTCACCTTCAAGGTAAACTCAGGAACTAAGATCAGATTTTGGGAAGATAAGTGGTTGGGAGAGGAGCCTCTAAGGGCTGTATTTCCAAGACTATACATGATATCAAATCAGAAACAAGCTGTGATTGCTGACATTGTAGATAAACAGAACCAAGACAACTGGGACTCCCACTTTACAAGAGAACTACGGGATTGGGAAAAGAATCAACTTGGGATCCTTGTACATTTGGTGAGTGTGGTGCAATTTCAAGAATCGCAAGAGGATTGTATTCAATGGAAATGGAGTAAAAGCCTCACCTTTTCAGTCAAATCGGTGTACTCAAAATGGGAAGAACAGAAATTTAGAGAGGATAAGGAGTTGTTTGCTGTCTGGAAAAATATTTGCCCGCCAAAAGTAGAACTGTTTGCTTGGATGGCTGTGCAGGAGTGCATCTCAACCAGATCAGCTTTGGTAAGAAGAGGGATTCTGAATTTGGAGCATGGTTCTTGTCCATTCTGTAATTTAGAGGAGGAAACACCGAGTCACATACTAATTATGTGTGATGTAGCAAGGAGGAAATGGAATGGAGTGTTGGTATGGTGGAAGCTAGTCTGGGTAAGTCCTGCAACTGTGAAAAATCTATTCCTTTTCTGGAATGGTTTCAATTTTAAAAACCTGGAAAAAGCATGCTGGCAAGCCACTTTCTTTGCAACCTTATGGACTTTATGGCTATGTAGAAATGATAAAGTTTTTAACAATAAGACGTGGGAGGTGGATGATATCCTGGATTTGGTAAAAACCAGAGTAGCTCTATGGATAAAGGGTAGTTTCAATCTACATCACTACTCTGTGCAAGATTTTAAGTGGAACCTAGAGGGGATCAGAAAAGTGAAGGTGTAAGCTTTGTTGGTCTGCTGGCAGCCTCATGTTTTGATCGGGGGCTCTTGCTTTGGGTTGTTTGTGGGGTTTGAGTCTGGGGTTTTTTTTGTCTTTTTGTTTCTTCTTCTTTTCCCTTTGTCTGTCTGGGGTTTTTTTTTGTGATTTTTGGGTGGTGGCTGACTCTTTTGTCTTGGGCTGTTGTGGGGTCTTGAGTCCGGGGTTTTTGGGTTTCTTGTGGCCTTGGGGTTCTTGCGTCTTTGTGTCTTTGCTGTGGTCTTCTTGTTTCTTGTTTCTGTGTCTGAGTTCGGTGGTCGGTCATTGTTTTCTTTTTCCCTTTTTTCGTTTTCCCCCTCTCCTGTTTGTGTCTTTTTCTTGATGTCTGGTTGGTGTGTTTGGTCTTGTGAATCTTCTTCCTAGTTAGGAGAGGGCATAAGTTATGTAGTTGCTGTCAACTGTAAAGTCGTTCCATCAGATCCTTTTCACTCTTTCAACTCCACTTCCGTGGAGGGCTAAGAGTATGTTTTGGGCAGTCTTATACGAAGTTGCTCTGGGCAGTCTTATTGAGAATTAACTTTCTATTTCTGTTTGGTGTAAATGAAGATGGATATTGGTTCAGATGAGGTGTGTCTCTTTTCAATTCCCATTTCTGGGGAGGGCTAAGAGGTCTTGAAGAGATAGCAAACAATCCTAGCTACTGGTATGATGGTGAGTATACCTAACAATCCCGGCTGCTGGTATGATGACTGAGTGTGTCAACTTAGGGTGCTTTTCTCTCTGAAATACCTGATGAATTGATGAGTGTGTCTCTTTCCAACTCCCAACTCTGGGGAGGGCTAAGAGAGTGTGGAGAAATAGCAGTCAACTTTCTGCTGCGGATACTATTGGATGAATATTTCAGCTTTGGATGGTCTTAATGCTCTCGTGTTTGATGACTTCTCGCGTTTATCACTCTCTTTTCTCAACTCCCAACTCCTGGGAGGGCTAAGAGTTTTCTTTTGATCGCCGATGATTTATCTTTACTAGTTTCTCCGTGGTTTAACAGATAGTTTACTCTATGCACTGATATCTGAGGGAATCCCATGAGCAAAGGGGATTTTCTGCTGCTTTTGATACTTTTGACCTTATACTGAGTTTTGAGCTTTTATTTGCTGCGATGGATCCATTTTACGGTCTACCTATGCTGGTTATCTCGTCTCCAATGGATGCTAGTATGGATGCAATTGGGCTCCATTATCTCCAAATGGTACGGCTCATGTCACTGGGGTCTTCAATTAACTTGTATGGATGATGTGGTAAAGCTGGATATCTTATACGAATGATATTATCCTAAGCTAGAGTTTCTGCAGCTGGTCTTGCCTTCCCATAAGGCTTTGTGAGCTGGTGTGGGCCTCTTTACTCCTAGGCTCTTTCAATTACTGTTGAATGTAATCTCTTCTTTTCTTTCTTTTGGAGGCTAATTATGGTACCTCATTCTCTGTGGTCCGTATTTGGTCCCCTCTCGATGTACCCTTTGTCGAGCTTTAATAAAATCTTGTTGCCTATCAAAAAAAAAAATAGAAATTAGCCCATCATCCACATCATAAGCTGAACACTCCATCAACACACACACCCTCACTAGTGCAGATAATATTAACCAAGCTTTTTAATCCACATCATATGCTGCACGTACCATATTTGCAAGTTTGCAACCAATTCTCAAAGTTGCTTCTTGATACAAAGACTATATGCTATATATAAGAGTGTACTTCTATAGTAATTCGTGTAATATTTTTCAATTCATGTGTGAGTGTGCATATAGCTAGATACACCAACTAAAACTGGAATGCAAGAATATGATGCTTGAAAACACTTTGAGAGACTTACAGGTAATAAGGGGTACTCCGTGTAGCTTAAAAGAATTGCTGCTCATATTTTGTCATGACGAAGTTTATCCACTCGACTCGCACTTCATCAATTTCAGCTTTCGTAAATGTGTTCCTTCCATTGAACTTCATAACACATAATTATGAGTTACGCATATAAAAGTTGGTCCCAAAAAGCAATAGAAAGCAAAATAGAAAGCTAAAAATATATCTTACATTATTTTTGCTTAAGATGCCCTGATCTTTAATCAAGTCTCGCATGAACATCATTACTTAGAACCCGCATTCCACATATGTCAGTTGTTTTGGGCACTATACACAAGTACACAATTTTCAAAAGAAGAGGCGTATAAGCAACATCACTGGCAACACCCCCAAAAAATTGAGCCCCATCAATACCTGAACTAATTTCCAGTGTAGAGTTCTCCTCCTATTTCCCTTGTTTCCTTCATAAATTATGAATGCACTTCACAAAGGGAATCAATACTTGTAATTAGCACCAATGTACATAATAAAAAATAGTCAAATTATACTACACAATTTAAAATACTTACGTGCTAATTAGGATTTTAATGTTCAAAGGGACTTTACTGTTGATTGAATCAAGATAGTATACAGTTGAAGTAGACTCTTCAATGACTAACAACACCCAGTGGGCCCTATATATAATCATATAGTAAGTACCAGCATATTAAGCCATTTCACAAATGGATGTGGAAAATAATACAAATATTAAACCAAGACAAAATTACCCAATATTACAAGGAGCGAAAACCAATTCACCGGACTTTGCATCCTCTAGTCTACGTGCAAGCAATGCTTCATGTGAGTCATCACCGGGCTTATTTTTTACACTTGTAACATATGGGTTGACAAAGAAAAAACTTCTATGCATGTTTGAGGCCTTCATAACTTCATATAGATAGCTGACCAAATAGAGTTGTTAGCAATATTACATGTAAACATATATCTACTTACATGACATAACTTGCTAGTCTTACCTCATATACAACACAATGCATTGAATGGATAGCTCTGTAAGTTCACATATGTACCCCATGTCTACCTTTTGTAGATGATAATCAACATCCACGCCAAATAAATCCTTCTCGACTTTCATTTCTATGGCTTTAAGGGGTAAGAGATGCTTGACAAGTGAAGTGAACGATCGAATGGACTCCAGATTTTTTTCACAAGCAACATTTTTTGAAGTAGCCTAAGTTCAAAAATGTCAAGGGTTAACAATTTTCAGTCACATGTATCCTATTTTGGTTAATCTCCCGAAACGTAATTAACTCAATGGAACTAAACCCGTATACTTGTGGAGAATCAGTTGAGTGCAGATTCAGAGGAATCCCAACAAGCCCTAAACAGAAATTCAAAATACCTAATATCAAGAAAATTCACACACACAAGTCAATCCTACTTCAAATCCACTTCAGAAACCTTATCAATTCAAGGCAAATAAACCACATACTTGTTGCAAATTAATTTGACTGCACAGATTCACAGGAAGCCCAACATGCCCATACAGCGACTCCCCTACTCAATTGACTCTTCATTCTCTTCTTAATTCTCACGCATCACTGGTAGGAAAATTTTAGAGGCATAAGGTGGCAAATTACTATTGGGAGTGTCTTTAGACATGACCAATCCACTAGTCATGTTATATTTCTGAACAAGTCTTGAAAGACACAATGTCACCACTCAAGTACGAATACATTTGAAAAGATTTGCAAAAAAAACAGCAAGTTAGACAAAAATAACAAAGAAAAATAGTTGTGCTTACCCAAGAAGTGTATTTGGATCGAATGGAGCTCTTCAACAACAGTGAGCACCTGGATTTCTCTTCCAACTAACACAACAAAGACAGAAAAAAGTTATTCACTAATCGCTACTTCAGGAAAATTAAAGTTGAATCGGTTAACTTGGTTCAGTCAAAACAGAAATAACTGATTAACTATTATAACCAATATCTTTACCGACAATGTGGAACTAGCCCGGCCCGGTCGGTCGCGTTGTCCGGACTTAGTGAGCTCCAGACCAACTCTCCAACTTAGTAAATTGAACACAGCGAATTTCAGCATAGGAGAACTCAGCTATATTAAGCTTGGCTTGTTCTACAGTTATGAACATCTAGTATTACAGTATTACTATTCATTAAATCCCACCACATTTCTAAATCCTTCTAACTTTTCATGAACTACAACCTTCTCAATATCCTATCTTATTGGGCACATAATCCATAAAGCAACCACTTAAGAATCATTCATCTCAACAAATCTCTTCATTTCATATTTGAGAGTAGATCCATCGAGTTCTAAAAAACTAATTGACGGAACGGATACGACACCAACAAAACAGGAATAATAGCTTAAACTCATCCGAAATCAAAACTTGAATAATAGCCTTAACATTCACAGCCTTGTTTCTTTAACAAATGAATTCAGATTAACAAAACAGGAACACATTAAATAAAGCAATCGAATCGATAACTTATGTTCCGTTTCATTCGATTGGAAGAACTACAAAATGACTTGTGGCTTAACGTGGTTTGGCTATGTACATAGAATTTGGGGAACTTGGGTTCAAATCCTAGTCCCATCCTAATTTTACTAGTTACCAAAAAAAAAAAAAGACATAGATTGACACGAGCATATTATCAAACACCTGTAATGCGAGCAACTCAATCAACACTGAAACAAGTTTTGAACCATGTAAATAGCACCCATAAATCCAACAATGAAAAAATTAGACAAAAAGTTGTGTTAACTGTCTAAACAAAGGCATGGGTCTGTATACCTGTTTGATTTCGAGTCAATCGGTGACCAAAGCAATAGCGGAGCAAGTGGCTGGTGACCAAGATCAATTAATCAACGGCAAATATCACAGCTTCCTCCGCCGCCACACGATGTCAAACCCCTCCTTGACTACTACGAAAGATATCGGCCTTGTCTTGCGGAAGTAACGTGATCTGTTCTGATAAGGAGGCTGAGAGTGAGAGCAAGCTAGTACCAGATCGGGGAGAGAGAGAGAGAGAGAGAGAGAGAGATCGTGGATGGGAAGAGGTTTCATCGCGCGGGATTAATTAGATTGAGGTATTAATTTGGGCGGGATTAATTAGGTTAAGGTACCGCGCTCCGCATATGGCGCCGTCTCCCAAAAAAACAAATTTTCGTTTTTCAATGTCACTTATATGTCACTTATAAGTGACATATAAGAAAAATGTCACTTATATGGAGAAACTGACATTAAAATGAAAGAATAACTATGTCAGTTTTTTAGAAAGTGACATCATAAATATATTAGATCACACTTTAGGAGAAACTGACATTAAAAAGAAATAATAACCATGTCAGTTTTTTAGAAAGTGACATCATAAATATATTAGATCACACTTTAAGAGAAACTGACATTAAAAAGAAATAATAACCATGTCAGTTTTTTAGAAAGTGACATCATAAATATATTAGATTACAGTTTTTTGGATGACTGACATTATTTACTTATTGTAATCTTTTTCATTACAGTTTTTTCAAAAAGCGACATCTTTTCACTTTTCCAGGCGTCATCTTTTACGATTATTGTAGTAGTGTGGTCCAACACGGATGCCTTCACAAGATCTATCCACTATATGACGCGAACTCTCAGAGGGAGAATATGTCACGCCCTCGATTTTTAACATAAACAATAATCTATTTTAAATAAAAGTCTCTCGCATACAATACATAATACCCAAAAGAGTCTTCTGCCTGATTAATTTACAAACAAGTCCCCAAGATTAAAACAAATACAATTTGGCACTCCGGCCCCAAAATTAAACTTAAGTACAAATACGAACAAGTTATTGAATTACAAACGGTTTGGTCAAGAAAATTCGTCACAATGATGATTAACTAACAAACGAAGTTGGCTTCCAAAAAGGTCATTCACTTTGAGCACCCGATACAATGGAAGCAACCGCCCAGCTTTTGAACCTGAAAAGAAGGATTTTGCTGAGCTACACTAGCCCAGTAGAAAATTCTATACTCATGTTATATGAAAATGTGCTGAGGTATGCCACTAGAATGAGTGAGTTTCAATAAACGGATAAGGGATACAAAGGGGACCACAATGACCGACAAACTATGACAACGGAACTTTCACGTCTTAAAGAAGTCCCTAACCACTTGTACATCAAACTAGAAACAACAATAAACCCACATCAATCTAAATAACATACGACAATTTCTCAAGCCATATAAAGACTCCCCAATGAACTTCGCAACCAACTTCCTCATGTCTTACCATTCGATATTGAGCCCCTTTTTTTGAGGGAAAAACATTCCCCTTTTTTTTTATTACCAAAACAATTTCGAGAAAACTCTCGACCTTCACGGGTCAAGCTCCGTTGATTCGAGCTTGAATAGCCGGAGTCCGTTGATTTGTGCCCAAATACCGGAAACCGTTGATTCGCTCAATAATAGCCGGAGGATTTTCATAAAAATCCTTTTCCAAAACCAAATTCATTCCTTTTCAAAACTTTGAAGAAATCAATCGTTTATTCCCTTTTCAACAGTTACAATCTCAGGCATACCACAGCCCAAACAACAACATGAACTTCCATAATCAATCATAACTTCTTTCATCAGGAGAGACATTCAACTGTGCTACCTCCCCTCGCTTCACATTGAATTCTCTGCACCTGGGTTTCCGCACTTCCACCCCTTGCGTTGCGGGCCCTCTAGAGTCTCCGCATTACCACACCTTGCGTTGCAGGACCCTCAATTCAAAATTCACAACTCACATGCACACGTGCAATACCAATCCATACCCAAAAGACAACGTCTCCCAATTCTCACATGCTATCAATTATTGACATTCAAATGATTTCAAGCTAATAAAACATACTCCATAGTACATAGACACACAGCTTAAGTTCACGTTATCCCTCTAGGTCTGTCACGACGCCCTATGCCACATACCGGACCCACATGACTCCACGATACATCACCGCTTTACCCCTTGTTATCCTTGGTACTCCTATCAACCCCGTGGTATGTTCTCCAACCAACGACCCTAATGTTGTACTTAAACGAGTGCTAAAAGACACGATCGAACAACGAGCCAATAGGTCACAAGCATACATACTCAAGAGTGACTTAAACATATTCTAATCATGTAGGGAGTCATAGCATGGAACGAAAACAACTTAGAATAGCCGACAGACATTGGTAGACTGACACACCTCTACTCGAATGGCCAAAACTTTCAGTGTACTAAGAGTTATAAGGTGATTCCGCGGCAAACGAAAGCTAACTTCAAGACCTTCGAATTGACATAAAATTTGCATAAAACGGACGCCAAACGAAACAGTTATGGTCGTCCGAAGTTGGCTGAAGCCTAGAAAACGAGACAGATCCGAGACCTGATTTCTAAAATCCACCATTTATTCAATTCTCAACGGTTTTGGGTGATTCAAGCGGCATTAGAACGGGTTCTAAGTCTACTCTACTTCATATGAAGGAACCAAAATTTATTTCTAAGTTTAGGATGACGAAAATGCCCCATAAACAGGGACCTGTTCTGCAGAAATTCGGGAATGGAAGAAACAATCTCAAACGACGAAACAAGGCACGATCTAGGTACATAAACATCACACAAACGCATAACAAGAGTAAGAAATCCCTACCTCATGGGTTTTGAGCAAAACCCGAACCTTTGACCAAGTCAACCGAGCTCCCACGCGGTCCGATCATGATTTTTCTTGGATATTCGGAAAGCCCGTGCTCCGTATAGCAACTTTAATTCTTGGACTTCGTCCGGAATCACGCTCTAAGGTGTTGAGATCGAAGAGAGAAGTTGAGGGGGAGTTGAGAGAGAGTTTTGAGATCTAATTTCGTGGCCCAAGGGTGTGAGAAATGACATAAAGGGGTTTTTATAGAAGTCCAAAAAGCGTGCTGAAAAAGTGCAGAAAACAGACCATGTACCGGTACGGGTAAAAGCTGTACCGGTTCATGAACCTTCAAACTGTCAGAAGACATAACTTCTGGACACTATGTACCGGTACGGGGAAAAGCTGTACCGGTTCATGCAGGGCCGAAAAAGGAATTTTATTCCACGGACCCCGAAACAAACCCGACTTGGTACCAACACTACCAAACATCAATATAACCTCAAAACTAACATTATACTATTTTCCGAAAGTCCGATACACACCTGGATACGTATCTCCGTACACTCCCACAACATACGAGCGATTTTACCAGCAATACAATTACTTAACGGAATAAACGATTTTCGAAATTAAGACCAATTTGCGAGTCTCTACAGAATATCTCACCCCAATTGCCCGGTTACTCAGTGAACGTCCGGATAAGCATTATTATCTCTAGCAAACCATCCATGATCTCCTCTCCTTTTTTTTACGAACCTTTAGAATGTAGAATCTCGTATCCATAAACAAAATATGCCTGAATTAGTCAATCGTCGAGGAAAAGCATGTGACATACCCAAGTACATGAGAATCAACTTGCCTCCAAAAAAAATCTCACTAACTTTGACGTGTAGAGGTGGGGATCACAGAATCATGGAACATGCCACATTTAACTTCCAAATACTTCGCATGAAAGTAATCATGAAAAGATTTCATGCATTGTAAAAAAAAACGCTCATATGAATAAATCTCATAGCCAACAACTTAAAACCTCAAAGGCATGCCCATAGCAAAAAAAAATTAAAAATCTTTTTTTTTAAAGTAAATTCGCCAGACTAATAATTCCGGAAAAGAAAAAAAATTCTGTTTTTTTTTAAAATAACTAAATGAAACATGCTAAGAATGTAATCAACACAAGTAAATAATCCAACAGAAACCATAGCTCTAGGTACAAGAATTGCAAGAAAACCAACCTAGACTATGGATGCAAGACCAAGCCTTTAAAAGATGAGGCCAACTCCTCCGAACGATCCAGTGGCATCTAGAGGATTGGAAGGAAAATCTACACAAGTTCTCAAGTCCATTTTCCTCACCCAAATAGATCTAACCTTGACCTTTTTAAAATTTTCAACAACTTTAGGCGCATGTTTAGGCATCACATTTGTATTCTTTTCATGAGAAATCACCCTACACCTAGGTTTTTGGGTTCTATCACAATCATAATCAAAATAATTGTCCCTACCCTCATTGTTATTAATACGACGATAATTGAGAGGAGCAAGGGTACCCATGGAGTTTAAAGCAATTTGGCCGAATATGACCTTTCATCCCACAAAAATGACAAGTGGGAACAAATTGGGCATGTTTACACAAATTCATTTTTTCAGGAGCATTTGAAATACAAGAAGCATGTAATTTCTTGCAATGTGGTCTTATATGTCCAATCATTCCACAATTATGACAAGTAGGCTTAAATTTAGAAGAGCTTACCTCACCACGCTTGGTGGTGAATTTACCATTGACGCCTCTTTGAATCCTCGCATCGGTGGGAGTGGGTTGTTTGAACACATTGGTATTACCAATTTTCTTGATGGTAGTTTTGGCTATATCTTTTGGCGAGGCAATTTGTTTTTCAGTGGGCTTTACAATCTTGCCTTCCGCCTTTGACTTTGAAAATACTTTTACTTCATATCCAAGTCCACTTCTATCCGATGCCACCTTTTGAGATAACAAAATTTGATCTAAAACTTGTGAACCTGCATTTGATTTCTTGAAAGTAGCATTGGCCTTGTCAAGTTCAACTTGCAAATTTGCTACCTTTGATTCAAGAAGCTTGTTAGTCTTAATAAGGCTATCCATATCATTTTCAACATTCATATGTTTTCACTTAATCACATCAAGTTCATGCAACGCATCAATTTTCTCTTTCTCACATTGTTTTAGCTTTGTGGCTAATCCTAAATCAGGTTTTTTCTTAAAAGAACGTTTAAAACTTTTCATAACCAAAGCCATAGCTTCCGTATCATAGTTATCTTCTCCATCGCTAGTTCGGTTAGTCTCAACCTCACAAAAAATATTACTGGTACTCTCACTGTCAGATAGAACACTATTACTACCAGGAAACATAGTTGTAGCACATGCTACATATTTGGAGCTGTAAAAAATCGAAGGTTTGATAATAAATTTTCTTTCTCTTGGTGAATCCATAATAGCAAATTAAAAAAAATAAAGATCCGCTCTAGGAATAAACCTAATATTACGAGCGACCCGCTTTGATACCAATTGAAAAATCCTAGCTCGCCTAGGAATATAAATATTTGCTATTTTTTAATCTCTCCAATTAATTAACCCACCAACAGATAAGAAAATCAATCTCGCAAACGGAAAGCAATAAACAGAGAACGCCAAGATATACGTGGAAAACCCTAAACGGGAAGGAATCAAAACACTATACTCATTGTACGGTTACAAACAAACCTATACTTACAACCTAGAATCGCTCTCGGTTGACCAAGGTTGATTGCCGAATCACTCGTTCACCGCACCCAGTGCTTGACCGCCGCTGCCTTGAATCGCTCAAACCTTCCGGATACTCTCAGAAATCCACTGAAAGTTTACTCACGAAATCGAATATGAGTTTGTAGAAACTTCTTGGAGTGATTATATATGTTGCTCACTGACTTGTCAAAATCACTTGAACTCCAAGACCCAAAGCAGACATACTTATCCGGTTTTTTAATTGCCGCTCTAATGGTATTTTCTCGCTATGCTCCACTATGTATTGACTGCTATATACCACGTGCTTGCCCTAGCTTCCAATATAAGTCTTCTATTTATAATAGATACCACATCACAAATCGAGCAATACACTGAGTCCCAAATTCTGTCTTAATTACACATTAGCTCCCGATGGATATCCAATTGATATCCCGATCAATCCGTCCTAATTTAGCTCCTTCCATTTGCGAAGTCGTTCGGCCTATAGTCATTCGATTCACTCTCTCTAAAATACAAATAAAGATTTCCTTCCACTTCCTAAACAGACACTCTATAAACAAAAATAAAATATAACTCGATAAATGGGGATACAAATAAATATGTATTTTGTTGTGGAATTTGCCAACATAGATAAACCATGGTATATGGTCCTAACATAGAGCTTGTGTGAATGTTAATTAAGTCCCAAGCGGAAAAACAGAATAAAAATACTCATTCCTATGGACGCAAATTTTTCAAACTATATTCCCCAGACCCATCCACTAGAAAATAGATCCAACCCAACTCATTTATTAATTGGGTTAGAATGGGTCTGACTCATCTAACCCATTTATTAATTGGGTCTTAGTTGGGTCTTAATTGGGTCAACCTTAAATGACCCAATAAGTCATGAATATGACCCAGCTAATTTGAACCCTCCTCAGTCGATTAGTCAATCTCCTATTAATGTGCACTGACTTTCCTCGTCATCTGCTCCACACACACTCTCTCTCTCTCTCTCTCTCTCTCTCTCTCTCTCTCTCTCTCTCTCTCTCTCTCTCTCTCTCTCTCTCTCTCTCTCTCATAGTATAGAACAAATCATTACTTGCTCTTCTGGTTTTCCAATTCTTTCTCTCTTTGGTTTTCTACAAATTATTTTCCGTTTTTGGGTTTTTTCTTGGGTAATTGAAAGAAATTTATACAATCAAAGAAGTTTCCAAATTTTATACGAGTCCCAAATTTTTCTCTGTACCTGCACCTTGAAATAATGGAAAGCTGGCTCGTTCGTGGCTTTTTTTTTTCCTTATTCAATTTTTTTTCGCATTTATTTATTTTTCGTTAATTTTTTTTGTAGATTATTGCTTTGTCATGACAGGAGGAATCTAAAAGGTAAAAAAATTATGTTCGAAACCTAAATTTTTTTAATGAAGATAAAAATAAGCCAGTTTTTTCATCTTTATTCAAAAAAATATGAATTTCGATTGTAATTTTTTACATTTTAGATTTCTCTCGTCATGGCAAAGCAATAATCCTAAAGAAAGGAATATTTAAATATCCATCCTCTTTATTCATGCCATGTAAGAATTCATCCTGCCCTTTTTTCATGCTTATGTTTTCATCCTTTTAGTGTGTGAATTATCTTTCTTACCCTTTTCACTATTATATGATTATATTGTTTTCCTAATTTAGTGGGATTGGATTGGATTGTTTTCCCAATTTAGTGGGATTTGGTAAATTTCAATATGATTGATTACTTTTTATTTTATTTTATCATGGAATGTATTTGAAGAATCGATATTTTTAGGAATATAACATGATAAGTTGACCACATCTTTGCATTTTTTTTTCATTCTTCAAGTTGGCCAACCAAACAACAAAAAGTCATATTTTTCATTGATCTTATTATATGGAACATGGCTAAATTACCATAAAAAATATATAACATAACATACTCAAATCGTTACATGGTTAAATTACCTTGACGATTACAACGTGGACACGATAAATATCCCATGATTCACCACTTTCATGGGTTTTTCATGGTAAATGAAACAAATAATTTACCATGAAAACTAAAATTATTACAATTACAATGGTGGGAAAACCCCATCTACTAAGACGTGATACACCATGAATCGACCTTAATACACCATTTGCAATGGTGGAAACAAGAAAGAATTGATCTCAGTTAAGAACATGGTTACAAAAGTATTAAATTTAATAACATAGTAAACATGCAAAACAAAAGAATCACCGAATAATTTATTTTTTCCATGGACCTGCTACATTCAAAGGAAGCACTGAATAATTTCTCTCAAGGAAGCATTGAACCATTCACTTTTCCATAGACCTCTTAGCATGACAGTCCGACGAACAGGGCATCGTGGGCAAAGGTAGGAGTGGGTGACGGCGTTCATGGATATCGCGTGCAGAGATCTTTGCTGGTGATTGATCTACAGCCATCACTCTTTGTCTCTTCCCTTCCCCTCACCATCAGCGATCCCCATCTATCGCCGCTCACCGTCTATCCGTCCGTTTGGGTTAGGAAAACTTGGGGATTTTCTTCGTCGATAACTTCAGAATCAGAAAACCCCCATTTGGATCCCCAGGATCATCTTCTGGACGGAGTAGTCCTTTCCCGGCGGTGCGTGTTGATTTTGGCAAAGGCGAAGTTGAACGATAATGGCGACGGAGCATCGTTCTTCTGCGACAACCGAGATTTGAGTGTTCTGGGCAAATCACAGCGATGGAGAGCCGTTCGATCGCTGACGAGACCATCCTGGTGCTGAAACCGCATCCTCCGGCGTTCGATCTTGATGTTGATTGGTCTGACGACTGTCGATGGAAGGAAGCCAGCAACGGCCAAGGCCAGGGTAAGCGCGGCGGGACGAGGACGGGACTGCAAATGACGAAGAGCGGGGTGGTGAGGGCGAGGCCGCCGAGGGTGCCGGCAAGGAGGCCAGAAAGGATAGTTTGATCGGGTCACCGGGATGCAGAGGACGTCGACGAGGATGCGCGGTGGGTATGGGGACGGATTTGTGGCAGTGATGGGCGATGAGGTGTCCGAACTCATGTCCATTTATGGATTCCAAAACCCATTTCAGAAATATTCAAATTTCTAATGGGGTTTCCATTTTGTGGGGATCAGATAAGGATGGGAGGAGTAATTTATGGACCTAATTTATTGCTGGGATTTGAAATCTTATGATTTCATCCCACTTTCGGTTATATATTGGGAGGAGTAATTGGCGAAATCAGGGGGATCAACATATATATATATATATATAAGGGTACTTTTGGGATTAAAAAAGATAGAGGATGAAAACATATGTGTTCAAAATGGACAGGATGAAAACATAAGTCAGTTGGGTTTTGAGGATGAATATTTAAGTCTCCCCTAAAGAAATTGACAAAAAATAACAAATGCGAAAAATATTTGAATAAAGACAAAAAAATAAGCTACTTAGATACGTTGTGATTCGGTAACTAAGAGCGACCAATATGGTAATTAAGTGTACAAGGGTAATTTGGTCATTTTTTAGTCGAGGGATGGTATGGTAATTTTAGTGTACATGGTATTTTAGTCCTTTAAATTTACAAAGGTAATACGGTTATTTTAGTGTACATATGTATTTTAGTCATTTTAGTATAGTAGTATGTAATTGGGCTAATGGGCGGGTTGGGTTTGCTTTTAAATAAATGGGTTGGGTTGGGTTGGGTATGGGTAATTAGACTTACAATTAATGGGTCTAAATGGGTCAATGACCCATTAAATACCCAACCCACTTGTAACTTATCCATTTTGGCCCAAACCCGCCCATTTGTCATCCCTATATCCACCATAGTTAACTTAAGCTCCACCGTCCATCCTTGATCATTAGGGCATTAGAGATTTGCCCGGATTCATTTTGGTTTTTTTTTTTTTTTTTCCCCTGATCGATGAAAGTAAGTATTGTTAGGAGAAACTTTTATGTATCCCGGGGATACCAAGGGGTTGGTATCCCCTTCCGGTCCGTTTCTCATTTTCCGATCACATTTGGATGATCGGCTCCGTTCATTTTGTCGAGTTCGACGAGAACCTTAATCGTACCAAAAATCGTGTTCATCGAACTTTATTTGATACATGATCGGCACACGTGAAAATGGGAAAAAACCAAAACTGTCCAAAAAACACACTGAATCAGAACCCAGTTTTGGTTTTTTTTCCATTTTCACGTGTGCCGATCATGTATCAAATAAAGTCCGATGAATACGATTTTTGATATGATTAAGGTTCTCGTCGAACTCGACAAAATGAACGGAGCCGATCATCCAAATGTGATCGGAAAATGGCCGAAAAATAATAAACGGACCGGAAAGGGATACCAACCCCTTGGTATCCCCGGGATACATAAAAGTTTCTCGTATTGTTAGTATCAGTGGCAGAGGTGTGAATGGGCCCGAGGGGGCCTCGGCCTTGGCATACTCAGGTCCAATCCAATTGGACCCCTTAGAGGTTTTTACCGCGGAGCACTCAAACTCACCAAAAAAACATTGTTTCGACTTTCGCCTCAAAATATAAGGTACTCCTATGTTTCATAATCCCAAAAATGTTACTCCTTCTTAATTGTAAATGAGGTTTCTATTAAGTCGCCTTTGTTTTGGATGTCAGTTCTGAGATATATTTAAGAAATATTTTTGAGATAAAAATGCTTTAATATAGGCTTACGTGTATTTTTACGATTTTTAGTCAAATTTTTTTTTACTTTTTAACAAAAATTTTTATTTTTCAAATAGGAGTACGCTATATATACATCCAAAAGTAAAAATTAAATAGAAAATTTGATTAAAAAATCACTGAAAGCGAAAAAGCACAGATGGCGAAACACTCAAAAAATTTGGAGAGAATATTTCTAAGACAGAAACCAGTCATAATTTTTTATTTTTACTTGATATCCGAATACAGAAATAAGAAACTACAGCCAATTAGCCAGAAAAAACTCACGATATACAAGAAAACACAGAGAGACAAAAGCCAATGTCTAGATCCTAATTAAGCATGAGCCTCACGCTCTCTTCACACTGTCAACAAGGATCAGTAATTAAAGTGGAGTTAGAAATCCAGACACTAAGTCGCCTTAGGAAGGTGTAGATTCCTATCAAAGCTAACAATTGAACATCGATGGACATCAAGACGAGATCCTTTTAGAGCTTGTGTGAATGTTAATTAAGTCCCAAGCGGAAAAACAGAATAAAATTACTCATTCCTATGGACGCAAAATTTTCAAACTATATTCCCCATATATATCCACCATAGTTAACTTATTAAGCTCCAGCGTCCATCCTTTATCATTAGGGCATTAGAGATTTGCCCGGATTCATTTTGGTTTTTTTTTTTCCCCCTGATCGATGAAAGTAAATATTGTTAATATCAGTGGCAGAGGTGTGAATGGGCCCGATCGAGGGGGCCTTGGCCATTCCCCAATTTTAGAGCTTTGTTAATATTATATATAATTTAATTAGTATTTACTATATAATTAGAATACAAATCTCTGAAAATTGAAATAATTTTGATGTGATCTTATCAAAAATTATATTTATTCTACATTGCCATGTAAAATTTTCTCACTTTTTTTAATACATGAAAATAATCACACATGAGTGTTGCAAATGTCAACCCCAAAAAAAAAAAAACAATGTCGTATACAATATAGTACTGCAAATGTAATGTACTAGTACAAAAGCTACACGATATGCTGAGCATATTTTGAATAAAAATACTTTCTTAAGTCTACCCCACTCGATCTAAATTCTTGACTCCGCCACTGGTTAATTAGTATCGTTATAACAGCATATTGGAACAAGAGTTAAACTCCTCATCTCCTTTCTCTCGGCCCTTAAGTACTGTGAGGTGATGCCGCTGAGCCAAAGGTCTCTCGGCAATGTGACCGGATTCTAAAGCTACAAACACAAAAAGGAATTCAATGATATTCTCCTCCAGGAGGAAATTTTGTGGTTTCAAAAGTCCAGGAGTAGATTGATCGCGCTAGGGGAAAAAAACACTAGATATTTCCACCTCTCAACCATTATTAAAAGGAGAAGGTCTAAAATCACCATGCTTAAGGATGATTCTAATCAATGGATGGAAAGCCCTGATCTCATCGAAGATCATGTTCAACAGTTTTTTATTAATCTGTTTAAAGATCAGAACCCTAACCAAGGTTGTAGCCAGGTTTACTATCCCCACCCCACTCTTTCTAGGGAGGATAATATATGATAGACTCAGCTTACCTATAACTGATGAAGAGATCTGGAACAGTGTCAAGAGTATTAATGCTTATAAATCCCCTGGACCTGATGGCATTCAAGCTATTTTTTATCAAAAATTCTGGCACATTGTTGGACCAGAAGTCAGAAAGTTTGTTCGTAACTGTTTTTTCTCTAGTTCCATTCCTAAAGATATGAATAGAACTTTCATAGCTTTGATTCCTAAAAACGATAATCCTGACAATATCAAATTGTTTAGACCTATTAGTCTTTGCAATGTTGCTTATAAAATTATCACTAAAATTCTTGTGGCTAGAATAAGACCTCTGCTGTAAAAAATCATCAGCCCTTTCCAGAGCAGTTTCATACCTGGAAGATCTACTAACGATAACATTATAATTACCCAGGAGGTTCTGCACACCCTCCGTGGTAAGAAAGGGAAAAAAAGTGGATTGATTTTCAAAATAGACTTGGAAAAAGCTTATGATAAAGTCTCTTGGAAATTCTTGTTTGATACCCTAACTTACTTCCAATTTAATGCTAGTTGGATTGCCTTGATAATGAATTGTGTCTCCAGTGTTAAGTCATCTATATTCTATACTTTGGAATGGAGAACCTTTAACTGAATTTAAACCCAGTCGCGGGCTTAGGTAAGGAGATCCCCTCTCTCCCTACCTTTTTGTGCTTTTTATGGAACGTTTGTCTATTCTCATAAATAACAAGAGAGAGGAAGGGGATTGGAAAGGAATCAAAGTCTCAAGAAACTCCACACCTTTAACCCATTTATTTTTTGCTGATGACTTAATTCTCTTTGGTCAAGACAATATGAATACTGTTAAAGCTATGATGGATGTCTTAAATGAATTCTGCATGATGTCTAGTCAAACCATTAGCTTGGAGAAATCAAAAATTTTTGTCTCCCCTAATGTCCAAAGAAACAAGGCTAGGAGAATAAGCGACTATTGTGGCATTAAACTCACGAGAGATTTGGGGAAATATCTGGGAGTCCCTATGTTGCACAAGAGAGTGACGAAACAAGATTTTATCCATATCATTAACAAGGTCCAGAATAGACTAGCTGGATGGGTGTCTAACACACTCATGCTAGCTGGCAGAAGCACTCTTATTCGACATGTTTCTTCTACCATCCCCTGTTATACTATGCAAACCATGCATTTGCCATCCTCTGTTTGTGAAAGACTGGACAGAATGAACAGGAATTTCTTATGGGGGGATACCCCTGGCAGTAAAAAAATGCATCTTGTCAAGTGGGATAAAGTTTGTAAGAGTAAGGAGGGTGGTGGTCTAGGGCTCAAAAAAGCCAAAGACCAAAATCTAGCCTTCCTTACGAAGCTGGCCTGGAAAGTTTCTAATGCTGAGGAAGAGAGCCTTTGGGTATCAATACTTAGAGATAAGTATTTGAGTAACCAATCCATCTCTTCCTGGCCGAGGAGGAGGCCTGCTTCTCATCTCTGGAGAAGTATTCTGGACACCAAAAATGTCATTGATAAGGGAGTGAAATGGGTTATTGGTGATGGTAAATCTGTTAATATCTGGCATGACTGGTGGTGTGGGGATAAACCACTAGCCCTGTCTCACCCTGGAGACCATACCATATCTTCTCAAAAGGTTGAAAGTTTGATATTGGATCGTAATTGGGCTTTGGATGAGATAGCCCAGTTCCTGGATGCCAATATATACTTTGGAGGCGATAAATTCCATTCCCCTACCTATTTACACTCAAGGGCCTGACCACCGTAGTTGGGTGGGATCTGGTAATGGAAAGTTCTCTATATCTGCTGCGTATCAGCTCATAAACAAAAGCAACTCGGATATGAAGGGTTGGAAATGGTTTTGGAAACTTAAAATTCTTGAAAAACTCAAAACTTTTATCTGGCTTATTCTCCACAATAGCATTCCAACCAATCATCTGCGAGCTAGAAGAGGGATTGAAACCTCTGAAATATGTCCTAGATGTAGTACCTGCACTGAAAATATTTTTCATCTGTTCAAGGAATGTATCAAAGCAAAGGAGCTTTGGAGCAACATTCCATTGAGCCACTTAATGAGAGGGAACTGGGATACTCCCATTTACGAATGGATATCCCTTAACTTAAGATGCAACGAGATCCCTGGTAATGGCTTTGATATACCTTGGCACATCCTTTTTATCACCTATTTATGGCAAATTTGGAAGGACAGAAATAAAAAGAGTTTTGAGAACATGGAGATACCTAGCTACATTAGTGCCAGGAATATCATTGCCTATTCCCATGAAATTGTTGAAGCTTTCAAGTCCCCTCTCATTATGGGCTCTCAACAGGCATGTCTAACATCTTGGCTTAATCCATCTGCAGGTAACATCAAACTCAATACGGATGGCTGCTGGTACGAGATGAATGGGAGAAGAGGTTTTGGAGGATTGTTCAGGGACCACAAGGGCGACTGGATTATGGGCTACTACAGAATGAGAATTTTTTCGTCAAGCTTAGAGGCGGAGATCTGGAGCATCCACAAAGGGTTGGAAATTATTTTGGAAAGGAAGCTGAGAAATGTATCAATTGAGTCTGACTCACTCACGACTGTTAATCTGATTAAGGAAGGCAATCCAAGTAATCACCCGCAAAGTGTGCTTATTAACGAAGCTCACTATATCATGGCCAGGACCAACACTCCAATTGAGCACACTTACCGATCAGCCAACCAATGTGCTGATCACCTCGCAAGAATGGGAGTAGAACAGACGGAAGGGCTCATTTTTGTTACGGATATGTCCATAGCTATGAGAGAGTTTGTGCTTAGAGATAGCCTGAATATCAGGCAAGTGCTAGATTAACTATAGGTTCTTTGTTTAAACTCTAGTCCTAATGACTTTGTGTGTAACCCTTATGCGGTACTCGTTCTCGTAATCTATCTTAAATTTCTGTTTGACCGGAAAAAAAAAGGACATAAACATGACACGATACGACACATTACTGAAGACGCGTCATAGTTAAGGGTTACATGATACACAAAGATCACAAGATAGATGTTTAGATGATATTCTAAAAACTTTCGTAATTTTTTTTCTCGACAAACGAAACATTTTATATAATCGAAAGGGGTATATCGATCGAGGGAAAAAGCAAAGATGTTTCGTCTTATATTTTATTTGTTTAAAACGTCGCCAGTTTTAGGTTTTGTGCTAAGATGGTTTCTTCTTCTTAGTTATCTTCCACCGACATTCGGAATAGAAGCTCTTTGTTATTCAAGAATGCTCGCAAAATGTTGGATACAGGTGCTGTGCTGGGAATTGAACTCGTAGGGGGAGGACATTTACATTTAATTTAAAGCGCTTGGTTGAGATGGAAGACGAGGAGATTGCTGATAGGGAGGAAGCTTTGAAGAATTGCGCTGAGGTAGAAGAGTGTGAAATTTCTAATGGGAAAGATGATGCTTCCCTTTCGTTGGAGTTTTAGGTCCTTTTTTTTTTTTTTTTGGCCTTGCAGGTTTTGCTTAGGTTTTTTGTGGTTTGGTGTTTGGCTTTCTGGTTTGTTCGGTTTTTCTTTCTGGTGTTTTGGTTTTTGGTGTTGCTGCTGGAGGTTTGCTTTTTGGTCTTTGGGTTAGTTTGGTGCTTTGGGTTATGTTGTCTTTTTGGGTCTTGTTAGGCATTTTGTTTGTGTTGTCTCTATGGGATTTTGTTGTTTTGGTTGGTGTCTTGCCTTTCTTTCGGTCTCAGGTGGTTTCGTGCCGGTGTCCCCTTGATCCGTTTAATCTTTGTATTATTTTATAAAGATTATTAATAAATCTTTTTTGCTGAGGAAAAAAAAAAACACGTCGCCAGTTTCCCTTGATTTTTTTTGGGTTTGTGGTGAACATTATGATGGTGAGGGTGAAGATGAGCAAATATCAATTTTTCAAAAGCGGGAGACAAAATTTGTTATAATAGAGCCACTCTCCTCTCCATTCTCCAAATTTCTGTAGCTACGCCACCCACATAATATAACAAACTAAAACAAGCTAGCATGGTTCATAAGCATAATCATCACCATATGACAAAGGGGGAATTAGGTTTCAGTGGGAGGTGGGGTAAAAAATTCCCAATGGACAAGTTTTTATGAAATTGTATAAAAATGAAACGGACAAAAAGAAATATTTCATACATGAAACAAAATTTAATTATGACCATTTAGAATAAAATGATCAAAATAATAAGATTTTCGCACTGGTTCAAACAGATTGAAAATTAGAGCACTTAATTTTTTTAGACCGTTTATATATTAAAAAAATATGGTTAAGAACTTAAGTGTTCCAATTTTCAATCCGATTGAACCGGTGCAAAGATCTTTTTATTCTGATCATATTATTCTAAAGGGTCATAATTAAATTTTGTCTCTAAAGCTCTTATAATCAAGTTTATGCTCCATAGGGTTCCAAATAAAGAACAAATACTTAATTATGAGAGTTTTAGAGACAAAATAAAATTACGATATTTGCACGGGTTTCATAAGATTGAAAATCGAAACAATTAAATTTTAATCATATTTTTAATATACTCATATAAATAGTCTAAAAGAATTAGGCTCCGTTCCGGAACCTTAAATAAGTTCTTATTTTTTAATAAGGCAATTTCAAGCTCAAAAATAATGTATTTACGTAAATAATTTTCCTACCAATATGGATCTAGTTTGATAGATCTCATCAAGTTCTTTAATACGGTGCAAAAAAAATCAAAAAATTATTTTTCATTTACATTATTTTTGAGTTTAAAAATATGAAATAAACTGCTTATTTTTTAAGAAAATTTCTGGAACGGAGCCTTAAACTACTGTAATTGAGTGTGAGAAAGTGACGAGAGAGAGAGAGAGAGAGAGAGAAATTGAACGGGCTGGATGAGCTAATTGATGACGTGGCATTCATCTATGCTTTTCCGTACAACCATTGTACACGGTGGGGCCGTGTCTACAATTTAATCTCAAACGAAAATACATAAATAATTAAAAAATAACACGAACATTAAAAAAAAAAAATCAACAAACAAATTTTTTTTTGATCCGCCAACAAACAAATTGGAATTGAAAGATTTGTTCACAGTTCTTACCACTTCATTTCAGGCATCGTTGTCAGCGAATTGCTCCCGATCTCCAGCCTCCCCAATTCTCTACCCCAATCCCAAGAAATCACCATGGAAGCTCTACTCTGCAAGAAAATCGGCGACCCAACAGTAGTACCCCCGACCTCATCAGACGACTCCTCCCCACTAACCCTCTCAACCTCCCACCCAATCCCCCAACTCAACTCCCCAACCGCGATCAGGGTCCGAGTCAAAGCCACCAGCTTGAATTACTTGAATTACCTCCAGATCCTCGGCAAGTACCAAGAAAAGCCCCCCTTACCCTTCATCCCCGGCTCCGATTACTCCGGCCTCGTCGAATCGGTTGGTCCCGGCGTTTCCAAGTTCAGGGTCGGCGACCCAGTTTGCTCTGTCGCCGCCCTCGGGTCTTTCGCGCAGTTTATCGTCGCCGATGAGAGTGAATTGTGAGTCATACGGATATACAGCGTGAAATTCTACGGCATTTGATCTGCAATTTTTGTGGGAGCTTATTTATTTTTTATAGGCAACGCGTTTGTTTTGCTTGTGTTTCATAAAATCTGAGTTGGGGAACAACGTGGGAAAAGTTTTACAGTAATTTGCTTGCTTGTGCGTTATGGATTGGTTGTCTTTTATCTACTCAGTTTACTAACTGTGTTTTATGTACTTGGGACATGGTGAATGGTGCTGCCAATTATTCTACACACACTTTGCAAACACACTCACATCTTTTTTGTGGGTCCTACACACTGGAGGTGTGGTGTGTGTGGGTCCCAATGTGAATGTAAGTTGTACGTATATGGCGTGCATTTCTACGGCATTAGAATGGCACATTTTTGGGTGCTTCGTTTTTTTAGGGGCATGTGTTTGCTGTTCTTGTGTTTCTGAAACTTCTATGCCTTGAAAATTTGGAGGCCCCTGTAGCATTATTCCAGCAACAACAAATAATTTTTCATTTTTTCATGGCATAAAATCATTACACCTTATTATTTCTCTCTCAATTCTGGACTTGTGTTGAGAAAATAAAGGTTTCGGGTACCTGATGGATGTGATCTAGTTGCTGCTGGTGCATTAGCTGTTGCTTATGGAACATCACATGTTGCCTTAGTTCATAGAGCTCAATTGACCTCTGGCCAGGTATCAGTAGTCCCCTGTTCTTGTTCCCTTGTCCTTGGCTATGTCCTATGCCCTTCTACTTATTATTGTCTAATTTCTCTAGATCATGGGTGATGATGGAATCTTAGGTGTTGCTGGTTCTTGGGGCAGCTGGAGGGGTTGGGGTTTCGGCTGTACAAATTGGAAAGCTTTGTGGTGCCATTGTTATTGCTGTTGCCAGGTACTTCCAGAGTTCCACTAAAGCAGAAGTTGTGTTCTCTGCATTATGTTATCATGTTGTTGTATACCAAAGGTTTGTGGTGTTACACTTAGGCCTGAGTGATGGTTTTAATTACAGGGGAGCAGAAAAGGTGCAGTTTTTGGAGTCTTTAGGTGTTGATCATGTTGTTGACTCGACCAAAGGAAGTGTGACGGAAAGTGTCAAGGGTTTCTTAAAGGCGAGAAAACTCAAAGGGGTGGACGTATTGTATGACCCGGTTGGAGGCAAGCTTACTAAGGAAACCATGAAGTTATTGAGCTGGGGAGCAAAAATTCTGGTTATAGGGTTTGCTAGCGGAGAAATCCCTGTCATCCCTGCAAACATCGCTCTTGTTAAGGTACCCTACAGATCCTCCAATGTTTCAGAACCATCCAATATCCTAGTCAGTCGGGTTTGAACCGATTTGCTTATGAGGATCATATATCTATGGTTACAATACTATATTTTTCTTTTCCTTCTTTGTGAAACTTGTCTGATGTTACAAGTTGTCAACTGTCTCAAACTTCTGTGTGTGTGTGTGTGAGATAGGTTCTTAATAAATCATTTCAGTTTGGAGGATTGAACTCTAGCGTGGTTTGGATAACCCATGTAGATCTGTCTATGCATTTGGTTTTGAGTTGAAACAGGCTTCGATTTTTCATGGATGCCCAGGGAAATAGTGGTTACTGTAGTTGGTAGACTGATTAACCTACTGTTGCACTAATCTCTTCTAACGTCAAAATGAAGAAAAAGGTTGTACTGTAACTTAAGTTGTATTTCATTGCATGTTAAAGCAGAATTTGCTAGCATTTAGGACAAAAACACTTCTCAAAATGATGGTTGAACTTGCGAGAGATGTCCTTCTCTAAGTCTTTGATCCAACTGCCCAGATAATTCTGGTCTTTTTCTTTAATATCTTGTCAATTTTGTGTGAGTAATTTTTGCTTGTCAGTTTATAATGTTTCTCAGCTTTAATTACTTTGAATTCCTGATTTTATATATGCAGAACTGGACAATTCATGGACTGTACTGGGGAAGCTATAAAATTCATAAACCAGCTGTACTGGAAGATTCTCTGAAGGAACTATTATCCTGGTTGACAAGGGGCTTAATTACCATCCACATTTCTCATACTTACAGCCTCCCAGAGGTTAGAATCTCCATCTTTGCTTTCGACTTCTTTAGTCTCTCTCTCTTTTTTTAATCAGCTCAACTTCTTTAGTTGGAGAATTGCCCAATGGGATTTATAAGAAGAATTTAATCTATGGTTCTAACTCAAGTTGTGCATTTTGATATGACAGCTCATGTGTCCGAACCGACTCCGAAGTAGCCCATGAAGCTAATGGATAGCTTTTATGGACCAGACACATTACACTTTTTAAGTTCTAACATCTAACACAGTTTGTCACATGGACCATAATCAAGTTGAAGGGACTGAGAATTCCAACCATTTGTTGTTCTATTTTTAAGTCTTAGTCTTCAGCTCAAAAGATTCACCTTCGCGACTTACTAATCTACGTGGCCTGGGATTGATTGGGCAGAGCAGTGTTAAGACTCATTCTCTGGATATGTGAGACTCGTGTTCTACTGAATATGTGAAACTCAGGTAGCAGGTTCTAAACTCTCTAAAAGGAATCGTCAAAGTGCCCCTCTCTGCTGCCACCCACCACCAGTTAGAAAACCTTATCGTCTTTCTGTGAAGTCACGATTCAGCTTTTTTGAATGGGTTATGTATGTTGCTCTTGTTCGTCTTCTGAATTTATCTTCTTCCTTTATTCATGTTCTCCAGAAGTCATTTGCCAAAACAATTTTTCTGCAATTATCACTTAATTAGTTACCATCTTGCCAATGCTATCATCCAATTCCTTATCCCATGTCTTGCTTCTGTTTTCACTTTTCACTTTAAGGCATATAATAAGAATATAAGATAAGAACAAATTACTTAACGCTGAGGAATCCAACCGTGAAAGAATCCATTGGTTCAATATTAATAATTCATTCACTATCAAAATATATGTTCTCATTGCATCTCCCGTTATTGTTCATTTGGGTCCACACTGATGGTTTATTTTTCTAATATTGGCTGTAGTGTTACTGATATCTGATGTCAACAATCGTTTGTTCTTGACAGGCCAACCTTGCATTTTCTGCCCTGAAAGACAGGAAAGTGATTGGGAAGGTGATGATTACATTTGACGATGGGAGTAGTGCAAGATCCAAACTTTAATCTGGTCAGTATTCAGGATGAATTAAGTGGTCTGAGTGTCGTAATTCAATGTAAATTACCGACGGGATGTTACAGGATTATGGATATAGGGATGAACAAATAAGAAAATTGCTGCTCGGTGTTTCAAATATCATGTTATGAATCAAATGAAACGCAGAACTTATTGGTTATTTCGCTTTATTTGATTGGGTTTGTTCATTCTTCCCTGTCCTTGATAAGAATATGCTGCTGTTAGGCTTTTTGTGGAAATAAGTCTGCAGCCTTGATTGCCTGCGCCAATTTGTGCTCTCTCTCCCCTTTTTGTTTATTTAGTATGTGATTCGGGTTATTTCACCGGTTGGTATTTCCAAACTGTAGGCGTAGAATGTTATATATAAGGCTTAGAATGTAAACCATTTTACAATAGAATAAAATGAATTTGCTAAAAAGATTGTTTTTATTTTCCAGTGTTTGGTCAATAGTTAAAGAATAATTTCCAAAAACATTTGTGTATAAATATCCGGTGAAATATAAACATACCTATATATGTACATGTATATATAGTCAAGTTCTACGTTGTTTTTTGTTCTGCGTACTCAAGTCCAATCCATTTGGATCCCTGACAGGTTCTTACTACGGAGCACTCCAACCCCAAAAAAAAATACTATCATTTCGCTTTAAAATATATATAAACTAGTGATAGCCCGTGCCTACGGCATTACGCATCCCGGTTGGAAGGGGATGGTAGTTGTGTGATTTAGGTGAAAATCATAGGCACTTAACCGGGAAGTGGGAGGATGCACTGCAATCTTTGGATCAAACAAATCTGAGCCGTTGCAACAACTTGTCCCCACACCCTTCTGTTTTATAATAGAGATTCTCTAATTGGCGATCGCATTAGATAGTTTCCTTTTTTTTGCACCAAACATCTAAGGTATGTTTCATAATCTCAAAAATGTTACTCCTTAATTGTGATTGATGTTTCTTTGTATTTTTTACTTGTACTTGATATCCATCAGACATCTAAACAAGTGTTTCGAAAAATTTGAGGCCATAACTTCTCCCATCTCCAAAAAATGTAAAATCGCATAAATAGTTAAGCCACATCTCTGAGTTGCGCTCCGTCCAGTCACCATAATTCAATTTAAATCATAAGACCAACACATTTATTTTCGAATTATCATATCGATTATAAACTTCGTACATCATAACCATTTCAATGAGGCATACAAATATGTCGTTCCTCGCAAATTTTAGCCTTGAGAAATCAAGAATCATGGCAGCAAATTAAATAAGACGAATTAGAGTCAGAACAACAAGACTCATGCAGGGTAAGAACAATGTCAATGTCGGTACTTCTGCCTTGAACGCAGCCGATTGCTTTCCTCTTGCGCCTCCTCCTCCTCCACCACCTCCGCTGCCACTCATTTTCATAGACGTGCCTCCGCTGAAGCTACCTCCGCCTCCGCGGCCGCCCTTGAGAAACCTAAAGTGTTCTCTCAACTTACGTGCATGAGATAGATACCATTGATCAGCTTTTCCCTCTTGCTCTACTAGGCCTTCATTCACAGAAGCACCGGGGAAGGTTATCCTTCCATCGAACAAGCTGTCGTCGGCTAAACTTATGAAGAGTTGAGTGGCAACCAAAACGATTACGAGAAAGAAAACTTTTTCGAATTTGATTCCCATTCTTAATTTTGGTGTAGATTTCATAGAATTTCGCTAGTTCTTATAGGCAACATGCTTCCTTGATTCGTGGAGAACCATCCATTTTAATGACTATTTTTTGGACCTACAGGCAAGATGTTGCAATATTTCCATCTTATATTTTAGAACTTTTTTTTTTAATCCGAATTAAGCAGAATTCCATTCATGAAAAAAGTATCTAGCACTTACAATGATATCCATCCGAATAGAGATAAGGAACTACAGCCAAGCCCGAAAAAACTCACAATATACAAGAAAACACAAAGAGAAAAAAGCTAATGTCTAGATCGTAAGCACGAGCCTCACGCTCACTGTCAACAAGGATTGGTAACGTGGAGTTAGAAATCAAACACTAATTCGCCTCAGGAAGCATAGATCTCTATCAAAGCTAACAATAGAACACCAATGGACATCAATACCTAACAGACAGGATTAAAAAAGAAAAGATAAAGTGGAACTATAAAAAGAAATTGATTCGACAGAATATTGAAATTAATGAGGATAAGCGATCCCACTGAAGCAGTAATCCCACTTCCTACTACATGCCCGGGTCTTGGCAGCTGGTGGATTTTTAAAGAATCATACAAGCGGTTGATTTCCACGCGAAACATTTTGTAGCGAAAGGGTTTTGTTAACTCTAAGAAACCTTCCTTTTTGATTGGAACCCTTTCCATTTCCATATCGAAGATGTCAACCAATATTGGGTTATTTACACAGAGGGATTTAGAGCTTGTGTGAATGTTAAGTAAGTCCCAAGCAGATAAACAGAATAAAGTTTTAATATAATATGGATGTGTAATTGCTTACAAGCTTAAGCTTTAACTTGGATCGGATTTCATTCAATTTAGATTAGGCGCCCTAAGTAATAAGCTTTAACTTGGATCGGATTTCATTCAATTTAGATTAGGCGCCCTAAGTAATGTACGTGATGGACTCTTTGTAGTTACTCCATATGGGATTCAGCCTTGTGCGCGCAAGGGGCGTATCAATGCATGAAACAAACTCCCAAGATATTCTTCATTGTAATTAATGTTGCAATTTTCATACATGACAAGATATATATGACACATTACTGTATAACATAAACATGACACGTTTTGACACATTAGCATGTAGACGTACGTCATAGTTAATGGTTACATGATACACGTAGATCACTAAATGTTGAGATGATATTATGATAGCTTTTGTAGTTTTCTAAGATCACGAGATGCCTTCTCGGTGTGTCGGAGGCATGCATATCAATGATCCTTCTGCTCAAAATAAAAGGTCTCATTGAATCCATTACTTTTTAACAGAAAGATGGGAATAATCTTGCTCATGGTGGGAGATAACAGAGCAAAGAATGGGTACGTTCAACGGAAGATGGATTTAATCTAGCTCATGGTGGGAGATAACAGAGCGAAGGATGGATTCACATGCAGTACTGTGAATCTAGACCATTTATTTCTTTTACTGGACAGTTTCATGACTGTTTTTCATGTATCCTGAGCAAGTTTAGAGCAAGTATATCAGAGGAGCTAGAATGCCAAAAAAGCTATTTTACAGAAGCAAAACAGGAAAAACAACTTGCAGCAGCTGAGGTAAAAGGGAAAGCTAAAATACATATGATGAAAGGGTTAGGTATTAATACCGATCCACTGTTCCTGAGCAATGCATTAAACAATTAGTTTCTCTCTCCTCCTCCTCTCTTTCTCTCTCTCTCTCTCCTCCAACCAAGAAAGACTTCAAACTAAAAAATGTATATTTTAATAGGTGTTAGGTAAAATAGATAGTGTTGGTGTAGTTGTGAAAGAAAAAGTTGATAGCTAAAATAGAATTGGGAACTGTTCACATGGTAGTTTACCTTTGCACTGGTAAACTTGCTCTTATCAGTCGGTAGCTATACTACCTCATGAACAGTTCACAATTCTATTTTACCTATCAACTTTTTCTTTCACAACTACACCAATACTATTTATTTTACCTAACACCAATTAAAATATACATTTTTTTTCCCTCCTTTCACCAAAACCCAAATTGCAAATTGGGAGAGAGAGAGAGAGAGAAGGGGAGGAAAAAGAATAGAAAATTGGAAACCTGATGAACAGTGCCACGGTAAAGGTACCGACGAACTGTTCATGGATGTATTTTTCCGCCCCTTTTAGAGAATCTGGTGCAGCTCCCTTTTAGACCTTTTCTTAGTCAAAGTAGCTAATTTTGCATTTTGCCTGTGCAGGTGTTGATGCTCTAACATTTCCGTCAGAAGAGACTCTCTACCCATCTTTAGTTAGCTGCAAGAAAGAAAAACAAAAGCTGATAATTTCTTACACAAATGCACTCTCTATAGAGTCCAGTAGAGATGCTCTTAGGGCCCAATGCTTGGGTCGGAATTAGCTGATCGAGCAGAATGCATTTGGGCTTAATTAATCAAGGAGAGCTACTATGAAGGCCTGGTTGGACACAGTGACCTATATATTTGGTGGTTTCGGTTGTTTTCTTGGATATCTTTAATTTGTTCGGCCGTAGGTATATTCTGTCCAACCCTTTTTTGGATTCATGTGGGCAACCCCAGTTATTCTTGACGTATTAATTACTAATCAATCCGAGTCTTGTGTCTCAATCCATGAGGGTCGCCCACATGAACTCTATTTTTTTCTTGAGTTCTGTACGTCCTGGACTACCTGTTCGCTTAGAGATATTGTAGCATTGATTACGCAAATGTTATAGTAGATGCTACAAATGATCACTGCTGCTAAAAATACACAACTCGGGGCATTTCTCTAATTGGGCCATGCTTTTCTATGGGCTCATTCATTATCTTCTATTGGAAGCGTTTTTTTTTTTTTTTTACAACAAAAAATGAATTTTATTAATCTTTGAAAACAAATAAAAAAGATTAAAAGGATTCAATGCACGAGGCACCAGAAACCAGAAGAAAAAAATAACCACCCTTAGATGACAACTATATATGCTAGCTGCAACCTGCCAACCTCATCGAACATTTTTGAACTCTGCTGCAATCGTTTGGATCCACATACAACTGAGGATTGGTGTCTTGTTCAACTTCAAGCATCATAGTTTTCTGGGCAAGATTCATGCAGGGAATACTTCTCAATGGGCTGTGACTATTAATTGCTGTTAGATATGTATCTTTTTTTCCTTTTCCTATGATCCCTTGGTCTGTAGTGCTTTTGTTATCTTTGTGATTGGGCTGCTAGGTGGATTGCTGATCAACCTTCTAGCTTTTCTTTTGTTTCTGAATTCTGGGGTCATGATCGAGCAGGCATATAATTCTCGATGATTAGGGTGTTAACTTAGTTGAGATGCTAATTTTTCATTATGATGCCGTATGCTCTAGCCCTTCTACCGTCGTACGTATCTAGTACCTTTGTAACTTTCTTTTGGTTTGTTTAATAATATAGTCGCTTTTTTCGCTGTTCAAAAAAAATAAATTACTCAAAGTAGTAAATTTATTTTCTAATAAAAAAAAAGGTTAAATCGTAAAACACGATTCGGGAATGCTAATAAAACTTGAATTTTGTTGGGATGCTTAAAATTCACCCTTTTTTATGGTCCTTTTTTTCCCCTGCATTTGACTTGTTTTTTGAAAAGGGATCCCAGACTAAAAAGACTCAATTGTGTGGACTGTATAATTTACCTGCTTTTTCCTCAAATAACTAAACAACAATTATTTAGATTCTAACAAAAAAAAAAAAAAACCGTTTAAATTAACCGTGTCTCTCCCTCCCCTTTCTTGGGTCTTGGAGAGAGAGAGAGAGATTATCTCAATTTGGCTGTTGGAGAGAGAGATTAATTATCTCAATTTGGCACCCAACAGCCATGACTCAAATTTCTGTTCAACGCCTTGAGCGTTGCGTCTCCTTCCTCTCTTTTCTCTCCTCTCGCCCTTCACGCCCTCCTCAAACCTATTTCGCCATTGATTAAAAAAAAAAACCCTCCTCTCCTCAACATTACCTTCAAAATTCGTCACAGACAAATCTCGCCATCGAAATCAAAATGTACTCGGACGACCGTGCATGCATGCACCCTATACATGCATGCACGATTTGATGAATACATGAAAATCCCTTCTTCATTAGTCGTCCGACGCGATTAATTCCAAAACCTATTAATCGCGATGAGCCGACGACGCTATTGCGTCGGCATTGCCGTTCTAACCCTTTTCACCATTATCATCGCAGGCTCCGTCATCTACCTAACAAGTGGCCACCACCCTGCCGCCCCCGCGCCGCAACCACCACCCAAAAAGACGCAACCCATCTTCGGGCCTACATCGGTGTCCATCGAGCAAGCATGCCAAGCAACAACGGATCCATACGGATGCGGAGCCACATTATCCTCCCCGCGAAGTTACCCTTCTGATCCCCCGATCTACTACGCCCCGACCGAAATCCTCGAACTCGCCACCCGTATCTGTATCCGAAACGTCAAGGTGGCCCAATCCGTGATCGCCGATATCCTAAAAAACGCCACAAACGATCAGAAGGTCTCTCTGCTTTTCTTTTCCTATTGTAATACTTTCATTTTTTGTCGTAAGGTTTTGGCTGCAATTTTTTGTTTTGGTTAGTTTGGTTGGTTTCTTACCAACTGTTGGGTCTCGAATGATAGATTATTTTCGTAAGTCTTGCGTCGTGCCATCTTCGTTGGAACGCTAGATTTTCGTTTTGATTGTAGCATGCCCGTACACCTTTTAATCTCTGTAATTCTCTATTCAAAGATTAATAAAATCTTTTTTGCTGTTCAAAAAAAAGTTACATTTTTCATCTTTACGTTAACGAATTTTCTTTCGCCTATTAAAAAAAAAAGGTCTCGAAGGCAGCGAAAACGTGCATGGAGGTGCTACGTAACGCCGAGTACCGGCAGCAGTCGACGGCCGACGCTCTGCCGCGTGGCGAGTTCAAGGACGCCCGGGCGTGGATGAGCGCGTCCTTGGTTTACGAGTCCATGTGCCTGAACGGGTTGAACAAGACGGGCAGTAATTTACGGTCGGTCACAGGGGTCGTGGCGTACATGCAAACCGTGGTGAACGTGACCGGCGAGGCGTTGAGCTTGATCCGGTCGTACGATATCTATGGTAAAGATACCGGGTCGTGGACCCCGCCCCAAACAGAGCGGGACGGGGCCTGGGAGCACGTGGGCGGGTCGGACAACGTGCGGGCCTTGGAGTCCAACGGCGGGTTCCCGTCAGGCTTGACTGCGAACGCAACCGTGTGCCGGAGCGGGAGCGGTGGCCGGAGTTGCGATTACACGACCGTGCAGGACGCGGTGGACGCGGCGCCGAGCAACGAGACGGAGAGGAGGTTCGTGATTCGGATAAAGGAAGGGGTTTACAATGAGACGGTTAGGGTTCCGTTGGAGAAGAAGAATGTGGTGTTTCTGGGCGATGGGATGGGTAAAACTGTCATTTCAGGGTCATTGAATGTGGGCCAGCCTGGGATGACCACCTATGATTCAGCTACAGTAGGTAATGTCCTATCCTTTTTTTAATTTATTTTTGTTCTTAATTTACATTATTGTATCTTTATTTAGTGTTAACAATTCTCATTATTGTACTTATTTCTCGTTTTTATGAAATAGATTATTTCCTCACAATACATCACATTTAATTTTAAAAATAAATAATTTTTTTTATCGGCAAAAAAAAAAGTACTTATTATGTTCTTTAGCGAAATGGGGCCAAATGGAACCGAAATAAACCTCACTGAAATTGCACAAGGTTATATAGAATGGTGAATAAATTTACACGCACTTGAAATGAATGATGAATCCACGACTCTAATTAGTGAAGTCTGAAACGCAAGAGGAAGTATTTTATGATCGTCAATTGTTAGACTTCCGCGGGAACCTACTACTAACTCTTACCAATTCCTCTGTGATCAGATCATACGGGTTCTGTCCTGTTTTTTTTAATTGGATCCTATTAGTGGATTATGGATTTGGTTTTCCAGAGTGGATCGAGGTGCGTTTAAACTGGTTTGAACATCTTAGTTTAGAAGAAAAATATGGTTAGGGTTCCGTTGGAGAAGAAGAATTCCAAGGAAAACAACGTTCTTATTGGCCAACACATATGAGACACCTAGATTTATCGAGGTTAGTTGAGATACGATGTAACCTAATCTGGACACCTGGTTGTAGAATACGAAAATAGATACAATAATTGGAGAATATATATGTGTGTGTGTGTGACAAGTTTGGCAGTGGGCCGTAAACTTGTCTTCAAACCAAACAACGAACACTCTGTTTTCCTCTGCTCTAAGACTGGCACTCAATTTCAATTTTAAACCACAACTTGAGAGACACATAATCCCAAGTTGGAATAATCCACAGATTTCAAATACTCTGTCCTTTTCGGTTATTCCCGTTTTCAGAATAATCCCTTGAAAAATTGATCGAGATTAAGGCTTCGATCTTTGCACGCGGAGGTGATACCGAGGACCTATGGTTCTGCATATCCAGGATGGGCCATGAGTTTCATTTCTGCACACCGAAATGAATTCATCCTTGTCCTGGGACCTGGTAATCTTTCTTTTTTTTAAGACGAAAGGGTATGAGAGTAATTCCACCTACCATAGTTATTTCGCATGGAAATGTACGTCTTCAGCAAGTGCATATGCTCCGTATGCTATTTTCGGTCTCGCTAAGAACTTCAGAATCTTTCAACCCCAAATGACACTCTTCGATGGTATGGCCTGCATGCGTACCTGTGAAATGGACATTACTTTTTAATAGTCGAAACAAACGCGAAAAAAAAAATTTTTGAATAAGAATAAAATAAGGAAAGTCCAAAAATCGTAACGGAACTTAGCCTTGGTTCTTTTGGCACTTATTTGGGCAATAAACATGATTCTTGCAAATCTGGATTTTGAACTATTATAGCACCCATGTAAATTCATTGGTAAGTAAGCTGCTTAATTAACTAATATGGCATGCATCATAATGTTGCACACAGGAGTACTTGGTGATGGATTCATGGCCAAGGACCTCACAATTGAGAACACAGCAGGCCCCCGAGCCAACCAGGCGGTCGCCTTCCGATCAGACAGCGATAGATCCGTCATCGAAAGCTGCGAATTCATCGGGAACCAGGACACCCTCTGTGCCAACACCCTCCGCCAGTTCTACAACTCGTGCCGTATCCGAGGCAACGTGGACTTCATTTTCGGCTTCTCCGCCTCGGTCTTCCAGAACTGCCTCATCCTCATCTCTCCCCGCGGCTTCACCTCCGATCAAAATGTCATCACCGCCCACGGAAGGTTCGTTAGATTTTTTTTTTTTTGAAGTTTCAAAATCTTAAGGTTATTTATTGCACTGTTTAATTTACAGCACTTTGTTGGGCATCTCTTTTTCACAGCAAACTACATAACTAAAGGGCATGACAATGCAGAACAGGGTATCTCCCCTTAAAGTGGACCCTATAGGATAGATTCGGGCCGTCTATATCGACAATCAATGGTTTATATATGTTTGATAACTTTTATTAACTTTGACAATCAAAGTTAATAAATATATCTGAACTATTGATTGCCGAGATGAACAGTCTGGTTCTGCCCTACAGGCATAGTTTTAAATCTCGGTATCGGTCGCCGTCGCGGTATCGGTCGCGGTGTATCGGTATCGGGACGTATTGGTGATACGTCGCGGGAATAGGGTGTCGCGGTCGTGAATTTTTAAAAATCATCAGCAACATGTATAAAACTTGAAAAATATACTTTTGCCCCCAACATTGGCTTAAATTATCACATTTTAATTAATTTTAGACATGTAATAGCCCATTCTCTTCATGTGAAATATCTGATAATTTATCAAAACCCGCAAGTCAATAAGATTTTACAAATATGAGAAAAATGCAACATTATGAGTTTCGATATAATTGACATAAACAGCAAAAGTAAGATGATTTTAAGTCATAAAAAAATGCAACATAGAGGTTTTACATTACATAATCGCTAGCCACAAAAGAAGATGTGCCTGCTGCCTATCAGAAAAAAGAAGAAGAAGATGCTCTGTTTTTTTTTTTTTTTGCCGAACCGGTACGTATCGAGAACCGAATCGGTTACGGACCGATACGTATCGGGTATCGGCCAATACGGCTGTGAATTTCAATCTTTCCGTTATATCGGTCCGTATCCGAATCGGGGACCTCAAATCCCGGTACGAACCGGCCGATACGGTACGTCTTGGCCGATTTTTACAACTATGCCTACAGGGAAGCGCCCTGCAGGATTTCCGATTCCTGTTTTCTCAAATCCATGATATTTTTCATCAACCTATGGCTAACTTTTACTTTCAATTTTCATGATTCGTGCATTTGATAAATTATTCAGTATCTTTTCACTATCATTGTGTATCAATATCATTTTGTCACTGTAACAATCCTCAACAGGTTCGACCCCGCGCAATCCACCGGCTTCGTCTTCCTGAACTGCACAGTTAACGGTACCGCGACGTACATGGAAAAATACGAGAAGAAGTCGTCGGATTCGACGAAGAATTTCTTGGGGAGACCGTGGAAGCCTTACTCGAGAACTGTTTTCATAAATTGTAGCTTGGGGCCTATCATCTCACCAGAAGGGTGGATGCCTTGGGACCGCGATTTCGGGCTATCCACGCTTTACTACGGAGAATACGGTAACTCCGGGCCCGGTTCGGCTTTATCGCAGAGAGTGGAATGGAGTAGCAGAATTCCAGCCAGTTACATTGAAGGTTTTTCAGTGCAGAATTTTATCCAAGGTGATAAGTGGATACCGTTATCTTCTGGATAATGACTCATGGGGATAACGAAGTAATTATGGAATTAATGATCAATACGTTGGTTACAGAAATTCTCTGAATTCTAATACAATTTTTTTAGGAAATTAATTTTGGCACTCTCATTGGCACTTCATTTTTGTCTCTTTTTTGAAAAAAAAAATTACAACAATACCCTTTAAAGTGGATGAACACTAACAAAATAAAAGGTAATTTGGTAATTTCACATAGGATAAAGACAAAAAAAAAATGGAGTGCCAATAGCTAAATATGGAGTGCCAAAATCACTTTCTTTTTTCTAGTTCTAATGCTATGACTTGTAGATTTCAGCTCAACCTGTAAAGTGTTATTGTTGTGCTAATAAAAAAATTTATTTCCACCGAGTATTATGAGCATCCAAACTGAGCCTTATGGTTTCCATGCGTGGACCACTTCATGTATTCAAATGTATTTTAACATTAATTATAAAAAATAAGTAAGTGAAACAGGACGTACAAATCTTAACTAATTGGGCCTGCCAAAAACATTCCAGAAAGTGGATTAATGTATGACGTCCAAAACATAAACTACTTTGGCAATGGGTGTATGTCCTATTTGGTCGCAATCTAATTGGCTATAATAATCTAATTGGCTTATTCAAACGGGCCCATCTATCCCTCCCATCTCCTTAAGTTAGACTTTATTCAACTTAGGTCATTTGGCTATAATAACCTAATTGGCTTATTTTTTTCGTCTTTATTCAATTTTTTTTTGTATTTATGAGTTTCACGTCAAATTTATGTGAATTATTAGTTCGACTCGACGACAGGACTCCGAAAAATAAAAAAACTATGGTCCAAATCAGGCTTTTTAGTTGATTTTTGTCTTTATTCAAAAAAAATTTAGGTTTGGACCATAATTTTTTACTTTTCTAATTTCTCAAGTCGAGTCGAACCAATAATCCACAAAAATTTAACGCAAAACTATCAAATGCAAAAAAAATTAATGAAGACAGTAAGATAAGCCAATTGACTTATTTAGCCAAAAGACCAATTAGTCAGCTTTATTCGCTTAAAAAAGCTAATGAAGAGTTTTTGTTTTTGTTTGTTTTGCCAATATTGTATATATTGGCGGGGTAAGTGAGGAGTTAGTAGGTTAGTTCATAGGAAGTTTCAGATGTTATCTATAGACTTGAATTCCAAACACCTACAACGGGGCTCGAAATCTAGCTTTCCATGCACATAGAGAGATCCAGAAGATGCCAACTGGGCTAGGGCCCATTGGCGAAGAGTTTTTGTTAGCAATGGTAGTTTTTTTTTTGTGATAGGCAAAAAGATTTTATTAAAACTCGACAAATGGTACATCGAGATACTTAGTATTTGATTAAAAAATAAGATTATTTTAACCTTTAATTTGTATTTTTTTTTACTTAGTATTTAAATCTAGAAAAGTTATGGGTGTACGAAAAATATTTTATTTTAACGTACATATGAGTAATCATTAAGGATATTTTAGACATTCATTAAAAAATAAGCTATTCTGCAACATATTTAACCAAACAGTTTGAACTTCTATCTGAACTACTAATAAAAAGCTACACAAAACATATTTAGAACTTAATAGTCATCATTTAAGGAAAAAAAAAAACCTAACTCATAAGTGATAGCACACGACGCCATAATAGATGTGTAGATATACACTTTTTTTTTTTGCTCGGCAAACGAAACTTTTTATTAACCCGAAGAGGGTACATCGAGATAACAAGAACACGAAAAAAGAAAGAGAAAACCGTCCAACAGAAAGTTGGACATTACACCACCAGAGTCACAATTAAATCCTTAGCTTTCGAATTCCATCTAGATAACCCTTAAACTCCTCGACCGTATATAGTCTAATCTCAAACTTGGACTTCATCCACATAGCCACTCTGGTCTTCACAAGCTCACCCACCTCCCCAATACTTGTCGTAGCGTTGTTAAAAACGTAGTCATTTCTTGCTAACCACAAGGACCAAAGAGTTGCATAAAAGGTAGCTTCCCACAAATGTTTCTCCAAATTCCTAAACCTGCTATCAAACCACCATAGTGCCAAATCTGCCAAAGAATGAGGGCATACCCACATTACATGCCACCAGTCCAGAATGAGAGACCATAAGTCCCACGAAAATTGACAGTGTAAAAACAGATGATTGGGAGTTTCCGGGTACACCGAACACAGCGGGCAAAGTTGTTGGTGATCCTCAAGAATCAGATTCCTACTAAAAAGTTCTGATCTTGTAGCTATCCTGCTCTGAATTGCCATCCATGCAAAGATTTCTACCTTTGGGGGACTGAGGTTCTTCCAAACTGATCCCAAGACTTGATTCCGAGCATGACTTTGCTGCTCCCATTGGTAGTATAATGATTTGACTGTGAAACAGTTGTCCGAAGCCCATTTCCATTGTAAATTATCACTCTTGGACTGATCCAATGTCACAGCTTGCAATCTTTGCTTCAACTCCTCCTCAATTGGTTTCTCCCAATCGCGTAACACCCTTCGAAATTGTAGATTCCACCTCTCACTTCCCGGACCATTCTTCACTGAACTAATCACCTCCTCTTTTTGAGTAGAAAGAAGATATAGTCCATGGTAAGACTCTTTGAGAGTGTTGTCTCCAAGCCACAAATCGTTCCAGAAAGAAGTTTCCTGCCCAGAGTTAACCTGAATTCTGAATACATCTGCGATTATCGAATTAAAACAAGAGGAGTCTCCTAATGAGCAAATATCCCTCCAAATATTAGTAACACGTCCTGACGACGGCTACCCATCTTGTACTTAGCTCTGATAACCTTGACCCAAAGCGAATCTTTATCCTTATTGAATCTCCACCACCACTTAGCAAGAAGTGCCAGGTTTTGTTGTTTCAATCTTCTCACTCCAAGTCCACCCTCTTTTTCTCAATTGAATCCCATTTCACCAAATGTAGCTTTTTCTTTTCCACTGTATCACCCCAAAAAAATTGTCTCTGTAATTTCTCCATCGCCTTTGCAACAGTCAATGGCAGTTTGAAGATAGACATGTAGTATGTTGGCAGATTAGAGAGAGAAGAATTGATAAGAGTAAGTTTGCCACCGGAGAAATTGTTCCTCCTCCTCCACACACTTAGCCTTTTCTCCATCCTGTCCAAAACAGGTTCCCAAGTCTTGAATCTGTTAGGATTGGCACCAAGAGGCAGTCCCAAGTATTTGATTGGTAAGGATTCAATTCTGCATCCCATTACTTGAGCAAGGGATTCCACGTCCTGTTGTTGGATATTGATGCCACATAACGAGCTCTTGGAAAAATTAATTTTCAGTCCAGACATGAGCTGAAAACATCTCAAAATTCTTTTGATATTAGCCATCTCCTCTCTATCATTGTTGCAAAATATTAAAGTATCATCCGCAAATTGAAGATGGGACACCGATACCCCAGAGGATCCAATCTTCATCCCTCTTATTATATTTAACTCCTTTGCTCTTTCCAACAAAATATTAAGGGCTTCCACAACTATATTGAAAAGAAAAGGGGATAGAGGATCCCCTTGTCTGAGGCCTTTCTGTATTCTAAATTCATTAGACGCAGAGCCGTTGATCAAAACTGACATGGTAACAGATGAGCAACATTCCTTAATCCAGCTACACCATTTCTCCCCAAAACCCATTTTTGCAAGTAAATCAAGTAGAAATCCCCAATTAACACAATCATAAGCTCTTTCAAAATCAATTTTCAGAAGTAAACCGCCATGATTACTATTCTTCTAACTATGAATGACCTCATTAGCTATGAGAACCCCATCCAAAATTTGTTTACCTCCAATAAAAGCAGCTTGAGATTCACCAATAATTGAAGGTAACTGAATTTTGATTCTACTAGCCAACACTTTAGCTAACACCTTATAAATCCATCCCACCATGCTAATAGGTCTATAATCTTTAAAAGACAAAGGGCAGTCCACCTTAGGAATTAATACCTATTAGGGAAATGATTTCCGCACTCCCTTTTTTTTATGAGTGCCCTGTATTTCCTGTCTTTTAGTAAAGCTTTTGTGTAGAAATCATTAGGAAACTGAGTGCATTTATCAAAAAAGTGAGTGCAAAAATCATTACCTTATATTAGGTCTATATGTTAACTCTTTCCTAATTAATCTAAACAATCAAACGTGACCAGATGGAGTATTATTTTTCTTATTAGGGCCGGTACTCCTAAAAAGCTTTCAACCTAGCTTCTGGTGTATTCCAAGGTCTCTTTTTGGATTTGCAGATCTGTTTCTTTGTGGCATTTTTTAAATGGTTAGAGGTGGGGGAACCCTAATAAAGTTCCAAAACCCTAGATGTGTCAATAAGATAAGCTTTGAACCATATACTCTTTTATTACATTTTAGTGCAATTCCCCAACAACATTCTAGGTCAAGCATATGATCACATGCATATATAATATATATATTCATTTACAATATCCAAATCCCCAAATGGAATTCAAATTTACGAACCATAAGAATGTTTTGTTTCCCAAACGAGTGAATTTCCCTTTGTTTACTTGTCTAGACAGATTTTTCCACATGTCTCAGGTATACTCAGGCCCCGTTCCGCTAGGGAAATAAATATTTTTTGAATTAAAGGTGATGTATTGTGAGAGAATAACATATCTCGTGAAGCGAGAAATAAGTAATTAAAAATAAGAACCATACCGGAACGGAACCTTTTTCAGAACAAAGCTGTCTACATACTTATAGAAAGGAATGGTTTTAATCCTAAGACAAAGTTTTTCCTAGTTTGAGACAATTTCATTATATAAAGGGGCATTTAGCATTGGGTCCTAAAATTATGAAAACAGTATAAATTAATCCTATGTCAATAGTCTGTTTTTTTCTTAGATCCTCAAATTCAAAGTATTCCCGTATGGTCATTATTAGATATGAGTATCAGTCTATATCGATTATACTGAATCAAGATTCAATTAAACGATCTTAATTATACTAATATTAATTAATATCAGTAATATGACATTAATTAATGGCACATTACCCAAATGCGAACAAAAAAATTTACTAGCAAAAAAAAACTCGGTGAGATTTACATTAGTCTCTACAATAAAAAATAAAAAAAAGAGGTAACATAAAAAATAAAAATAAAAAAACATAAGGTAATTTTTGGGGCAGCGAAAATCACCAAAAACGTAAGTATCTATAGTAAAAGGTGTTAATTTATATATTTGGTCATTCTACTAGAAAAGATAAATTCTTTCGGCCGTTTATCAAAAAAACAAAAAACAAAAGGGCTATGATCTAATCAAACACATGATAACTAATTTTATTCATCTAGACCCTCTTGTCCAACTTCATGGGTTTCTTTCCAGTGATGCAGTGGCCTCTATATGTGCTATATATAGCAAGTGATAAGTGAGTTGTGAAAGAGGCATTGAGGAACGTACGTTCCTTGAAACGAAAGATGAAAAACTCACGAGGCCAGGAGAAGAAGTCATGATAGCTCATTGAAGGACCATTCGATATCTTCGAGCGACATTCGTCACAGAAATGAGGTCATTCTGAAGGATCCATAGAACAAGCATGCTTGAAGATGATTGCGGATGATCAAGTTATTTTTAGCCACTTGGGTGCTGGGTTTCGTTTTCATTTTCTCCGGTTGAGTTTTATGAAATGATCTCTAGCTAGCTATGGTTGAGGTGGTTGTTGCATGCTTTCGGTGTATTGGTGTTGCATTGCCTTGTTCATCCTTTGGTGTTTAATTTTAACTATGTTCGAATTGGATCTCTAGAACTAATTCCTCTCTCTGCTCGTTTTCTCTCCAATTATTACTCTCTCTTTTTTTATCGGAATTATTACTCTTATTTCTCTATTCTTCTCTCCATGCACTCAAAACCCTGGTACTGTCTCTGGGTTGGCATCTTGTCAACTTTAGTTGTTGGTTTTGCTGAGGTTGGGTGGCGTGTTTCCAGCGGGCATGTATATATACCTTCTTCTTTTTTTATCGGCAAAAGTGACATTTTATTAAAACTCGATAAGGGTACATGCATCAAGCATCCAATAAAAAATTGGATGAAACACCTAATAAACCAAGCCCAAACCTCAAAACAACACCTAAAGGGCCAAGCCTGATCCCCCAAAAAACTAAACAATCAAACCTTAGCCACCGCAACCCCAAACCCCAATCCGCCGACCACAGACTAACGGCCACCATCACCACCTCCAGAAACCTGCCAGAGAAGATCTCCATCAGAGACCCAAGCCCAAGCCTAAGCCCAAGCCTAAGCCTAAGCATCTAATATTCATCGGTAGCATCAACACCAAACCTCCATCGCAGTCAACATCCTTTGCCTTCATCCATTTATCCTGATGCGATTTATATTCCGAGTCAATAAAATTTTCTTTTGCCGATAAAAAACTGAAAAGAAAATAAAGCAATGACGGTTTGAAGACACTTTTCAATGGTTATTCGTCTGCTTTTTTACTTGCATCATTTCTTTCTAGTCCAATTTGGGAACCAAACAAGAAAAGATATCAAAGAAGAAAATTTCTTCTCTTCCTCCTTTCCGTCCTTGAGTTCCAAACCCTACCTAAAAGTTCAAGTGCATTCCAAAGTACTGAGATAGCATCTAACCTAAAAAAGTGTTATATTGGTCTATCAAGGTCTGAAGGATATGGATGGCCATGGCTATAGAAGAAAGAAGATGTTGCTTTCAGTTGTATTGTCTGCTGCTGTTTTCAAGTTTGTGTTTTTTTTTTTTGATAGGCAACAAAAGTTTTAGGCCCCAAAATATAAAAACCTAGAAGTTACATGGGCCTGGCCCAACTCAAGATCCAAAACAAGCCCTAAGCCCAATCCAATTCTATCAAGGTCTGAAGGATATGGATGGCCATGGCTATAGAAGAAAGAAGATGTTGCTTTCAGTTGTATTGTCTGCTGCTGTTTTCAAGTTTGTGTTGTCTGCTCTTGTGATTGGTTTGTCGCCAATTTTGAAGTTTGTGGCTTGCATTGTGATGCTATGCCCTATACTCTTACTCATTAGTGTAATTCTTCTTATTAATTAATTATATCGGTCTAGCTAACCTTCGCCTACCAGGCGGAGGATAATATGCCCAGTAACACCAAACAACTTTTATCAAAATGACCCTATTTCTTGGATATCAATGCATTTTTTTTACCTATTATCTACACTATTTGGGCGGAGGTTAGAATGATCCTAATTATATTTCTTCCTTTTATCAAAAAACAAAAGAAGAAGAGTAAAGTAGTTAAGTATGAGGTAATCTAGAACTAGGGTTTCTAATCACTTCTTTTCCAGCTGTGATATCTCTTTGGATCAATCCCAAAACATACTAACGTGTACAAATCAAGTCCATTAGCATATAATCCTAATTTAATTAAATCTAGACATGTTGGGAACATTAAAAGTAAAGTTGGAGTTGGGAATAGTAGGGAATTAAAGTTATCTGGGGGGACCATTTTTTACTGATTTTGAAATTGAGCCTTTTTTATAGGACTTGAAATTTTCAATTGGGTGAGCTTGCAAAAATCAGTCAAGTGGGTTTGGTCAGATTCCACAGGGGAGTACGATTCGTGTAGAGATTGTAGTGCGCCTCGGTAAGACCCTCGAAATATCATCATCACGATTTGAACCTGTCTCGAGCAGAGTTTGTCGAGCACTTTATTTACACTAAAAATCAAGACGATTGGATATCAACGGTCACATAATGTCAACATATATTTTTTAGAAAATATACGGTTATTGTAATTCAGATAATGAACTATAACATATATTTGACTAACATGAGCTTTTAAAGTGCTCGACAAACAATTTTTTTTTTTTTTGCTAAGCTACTCGACAAACTGTTCGGATCGTGATGATAATGATATCTCGAATGCAGGGCCGGCTTTGAGCTAAGCCGAACGAGGCTGTCGACTTAAGCCCCCGAACTTTCGTTCAAAATTAGAGCCCCACATAGAAATAGCAAGATATATATATTCAATATAGCGCTTATATAACAAATGACCTAGCTAGCCTAGTAGAAAACCTTAGTATTGTTATCCAATAGGTACGTGGTTCAATCCCATTGTACATTCAGTACTGCACTATAGAAACGAATATATATACCACGATGCATTCATAGACACTTTTATTCGGAAAGAAAATTATGTTAATTTGTTTTGGTTTATTCTGCCACTAGTTTATTTCTACTTTCGGGAGTACTTCATCATCGTACTTGAAGATTTTCTAGGTTTCATTCTGACTTAAACCCTTTTCTCATTGTGTTCATGGCATGCCAAAAACGAAAGCCCTAGTACTCCTCTGAATGTCCATGTTCCCATGTTGTCCCACCAGTTGTCGCTGCCCACGTGGGCAGTGGCGGACGCAAGATTTATACTTAGCGGATGTCTAAATCACATGCATATCTTCATTAACAACAAGCAATATAGTTCATACTAACATATATATTGCTACTTGCTAAGTCTGAGAAGAAAACAAGTTTGGATGTATATACATAAATTCCATTTTTTGTACTCACGATCAAAAAACGGTTGATAACTTGAAATTTTGTGGGTTTTTCCACACAGGTATAGGAACCTTATAAGAGCATGTACATCAAAGATATGTATTTTAGTGCACTTTTTTTACTTTACCTACTCAAAATTTTCTCAATCCACACCAATCCTCTCTATTTTTATAAAATAATATAAAGTATACTATGAACAGTAAACTAGAGAGAAAGAAAGAGAGAGAGAGAGAGAACAATAAACTAATGTATAGCTATGAACAGTACCTCGGTAGTTTTCCCGAGCAATTCCACCAAAGGTATTTTACCTTCCAGTTTTGCTATTCTACTGCAATTGATTTTTGTGGGTTTGGTTAGGTATTTTACCTAATTTATCAGGTATAGCTACATTGATGTACATGTTCTAAACCTTCTAATTAACTCTAGAGACTTACAGAGATCGATCCTATAAATTTTATCAAATGAAAATGAAAAACTAGTATAATTAGTGGGAAGTATTTAAAATTGTGCAGGGGCCAAGCGCACCAATGGGTCTGCCCCTGCACGTGGGCATGCATCATCATGGCATGCCATATATTCTCATTGTGCACATCCACATGGGCATGCATGCACATAATCACAGCAAAAATACAACCAACCACGTGCGATGTACATGAGCATGCGCATGTGCATGTACATACATGCCCATGCCGGCCTCTCCATGTACCTATATAGAAACAAGTCTTGCCAGTGGTCAAGAGCTACGTGTCAGTGTCCAAACAGATCAAGCCCTTTGAAGAAAAAAAGAAGAAAAAACCAGACATGGTTGAGGAGATCAATGACAAGCTGCTTCCCATAGCCAACGTGGGCCGGATCATGAAGCAGATCCTGCCACCCAGTGCCAAGATCTCCAAGCAGGCCAAGGAGACAATGCAAGAATGCGCATCGGAGTTCATAAGCTTCGTGACCGGAGAGGCGTCCGACAAGTGCCACAAGGAGAATCGGAAGACGGTTAACGGAGACGACATCTGCTGGGCTCTCAGCTCGCTAGGGTTTGATAACTACGCCGAGGGAATGGGAAGGTACTTGCACATGTACAGGGAGTTTGAGAGAGAGAGAGCCAGCCAAAACAAAGCCAATTGCGGCATTGCTGTAGGAGAGGAGAGAGAGGAGGCTGATGAGCAAATTGGTCACAGTCCAACTGCATTAGAGCTTAGGGTTTTTGAAAAGGGTGGAAGCTCTCTCACAAAGCCATCTTGATATAGAGAAAGGAGTGCTGGCTTTCCCTGGTATGAGCTTCTACAATTGTTAGGTCACCGGTTTGTTCAAATAAGTCGCGTTTTCCGTGGTTTTCCCATGTTACAACTCCTGTACGAATTCGATCCAAACCAAAATAATGGAGAGGATAAACCAAACAAGATTGTGGAAAGAGATCGATGCTCTTGCTATGTATTTATGTGCCTTGAGTTGGGAAAAATTTTGTGAACCAATTCATGAGTACTTGCAAGTTTTTTTAAGGTAACTTTGATCTGTCTCCATGGCTCTTTTGTTATTTTTTTGGATCTTTTTAGTTGTAGATCGATTTTGTTCTAGGGTGTATTTAAGCTTGTATCTATGATGAGATTCGTCAGAAAATGAAAAGGAATTTGTGGGATTAAATTTTCACTCCTTTTTCTTTTGATTCCTTTTCTTCACAAATATTGATCTCCAGAAAGCTAAGATCGGAACGCAAACGTTATAATAGAAGGATGTTGTGTAAAATGAGATGAAAAGTTTATGCTATGGTTTGTGATTTTTCGAGTTTACTGTAAGCCTGTTGCTATAGATGAAGGATTTGTGGATCGATCGGGTCGACTAATTGGAGGAAAGGTAGATCGAGGAAAAATACCATCAATTTGCAAAGGAAAATCGCCGACATTCATTTCTTTCTCGCGCCTATAATTGTATTCTTGATCCAAACACAACCTATATTAGTTGTTATGAATCTGTATCAAATACTCCTTAAATTCCCAGTAAGAAGCCTGGATTAGGTTTGGTGCAATGTAGAGCCAAAGCCCTCAACAACTATACCATCCTCAGATACCAAACTCCATAATATCAATTACACCTCATAATATCAAACTCCATAATTTTCCATCAAAAAAAAGGGGAAAAAAAAAAACTCAATAGTGTCCGTTCGTTATTCAGAGCGTATAACCAACGTACATTGTTGAGTTTCTTGTCAATCGCACAATAAAATATCAAACTCCATAATTTTCCATCAACAGAAAAACTTCGTAATCGCTCTTTTTCTCCTTTTTGTCAGGGGAAGAAGTAGGGTAGCCGGCAGGGGCTGCGGCACCCCAAAATTTTATAATGAGTATCATATTGTACTAGAGATTATTCTTCGTTGTCGAAAGCAGGCCTGGACACCCTCAATTGTCAAAAAGAGTACCAATTCAAAAGGGTGTAATATAAAATTAAAAAAAAAAGGGCTGATAAATATTTTTAAAGGAAATACTACAATACACACCCCTATGGAAATGTATACTCTACGCACCTTTGAATCGCCTTAAATACATACTAATATTTTGCATATAAATCCGTGATCTCAGTCTTAAAATCATAACTTCCGTACAACGATTCCTAACAATTAGACATAAATTTATAAATCTTGAACTCATAACATATGTTGGTGTTATGAATTCTTAAACAAATGTTATGAATTCAAAGGGTGCATACCGTAAACACTCATATAGGGGTTGTAGGCTTATGGAATTTTCTTCATGCATATATATACATACAGTCAGGACCTCTTAAGGTCAGGACAGTCAGGACCTCTTAAGGTCAGGACAGTCAGAACCTCCTCTTTCCCGATCAAATTTCGATGATCCGAGCCACTCAATGTGTTTAGAACGTGATTTTAAGGGTATTCGCGAAAAATTGGCAAAAAAATGACCAGAAAGGGCTTGAGTTGAGCAGTTTTTTATTGAACCGTTCAATAAAAAACTGTTAGGATGAAGCTCTTCCTAGTCTTTTTTTTTTTTTGCAAATTTCCCCCGAGTACCCTTAAAATCACGTTTTGATCACATTGAGCGGTTCGGATCATCGAAATTTGATCGAGAAATGGAAGGTCTTGACAGTCCTGACCATAAAAGGTCCTGACTTGAACCGGAATGACATATATATATGATGGCCATGACCATGTCCATGATCAGCTCATAGAATTAGGGGTGAGCAAAAAATCCGTCAAACCGTGAATCCAGTCCAAACCAATCCAAACCGAAAGATTTGGTTCGGTTTTTTAGTAGTATGGTTTGGTCATGGTTTAAAAAAATTAGAAACCGCGTTATATGGTTTGGTTTGTGGATTTACGTTCATGGTTATGGTTCCAAACCGATCCGAACCCTATAATACATACGATTCACCAAATAAATATGAGAGCTTTAGTCAAAGACTCTCCTAATTTATTGATCCTATTAAATCCACCACAATATTTAGTATTCCTTCACTGTCAGATATTTTAGACTAAACTTCTACTATATATCAAACTCATTCCTAATTTTCAGTATTTCATTTTATTAGTTTAAGACTTGAGGCAATTGTTGGTATTCTACTCTTAATTAGTTGGTCCATGTTAGTGTATTTTGGTAATTTGATTGAAACTGGTTTTAATATAAGTTTTCTTTTAATTTATCTTTATAATTTTAAGTACTTTAAATATTTTTTTGAAGATGATAGTTTAGTTCAAAGCAAACCGTGGTTTAAAACCGAAACCGAACCGTATTTTAATGGTTTGGATTGGTTTGGTTAAATGTCTTTTGTGAATTGATTTGGTTCTCCAAATTCATAATCCGTAGACATTGGTTTGGTTCTTGGTTTAATATAAAACCGAACCAATCCAGACCATGCTCACCCCCACATAGAATGGTCAAAAGAGACCAAAGATCTTTGATTTGTACTTTGGTAAAGGTATCTTGTGAAACCCTAAAACCGGGGACCATTTATCAGGTGGATTATTTAGAAAACATGAATTTACAGTACACCCAAAAAAGGGATGAAGAATTTATTTAAGAGTTGGGGCGTGCTTATATTTTAGTACTCCTACTAGAGATAACAGAGGAATTTAGGGCAATCTTCCCATTAAAAAATGGAGTTAGGACACTGACTGAAATCAGCATGCCAAAAGTTCTCTCAAAGTGTTGGGCTCTGATTATTTATTAAAAACCTAAAGTTTTAGGGTTTTTGAGATCTACTTAGGGACCACTTCTCCATTGTCTTGAGTCTTGATCGACCTTCTCCAGCATGGAGCTGCGGCAATTGGAAACTTTCTTGAACACCTGAAAGATTTCACGCGTATCGGTGACGGTTACGGTACTGTAACAATATCGGGAATATCAAAGGATACATAACGTGAATCGACCGTAGCAATCGTGAATTTTTAAAAGGTATTTTTGAGGGGGAAACTTTTTTGAACACCTGAAAGATTTCACGCGTATCGGTGACAGTCGCGGTACTGTAACAATATCGGGAATATCAAATGATACATAACGTGAATCGACCGTAGCAATCGTGAATTTTTAAAAGGTATTTTTGAGGGGGAAACCTTTTTAAGTGCCTAAATTAGCTGTAGCGGTCAAGTGTCGGCCGCAACTAATTGAAAGCCCCACAAGTGGACGGTGGGATTGGTACCCCAGTATCATCAAGGAGATCACAATAGCAAAATGGTCAAACGAACATTAGACTTTATCAAACATTGTTCATCTAAGCCACCCAAGCTTGATTAATATATTATAGAGGCCACTCCACTTATTGCCAAATTGGCTTTTAAGTTTTTCTTTTTTTTTTTGATTGGCAAAAGAATTTTATTAATCTCCGAACCAAAAGTTACAAAGATTAAAAGGGAACGGGAAGGAAAACGGCATCACAAAAATTGGCTTTATGTTGGAAACCTCCAAGAAATTTTAACAACGAAAACCAAATTTATTCTACCAAATATACAGTCAAGAAGAAGCTACATTTGGTTAAGTGGGAGAGCATAGCAAAGAAGAAAGAAGCGGGTGGCTTAGGGGTGAAGAGACTTTTGCAACAAAACCTAGCATTGCTTGCTAAGTGGTGGTGGAGATTCAACAAAGACAACAACTCTTTATGGGTGAGAGTGGTGCGAGATAAATATAAGCTGGATCAGAGGAGTTGGCTGATGGCTTGTCCCGTGAGAGGTTCAGTTTCTAATCTTTGGAAAGACATTTGTTCGATTGGTGATAATGGGTCAAGTGTTGGAGAAATTGTGAAAGAGGGCTTTGAAATCCACGTATTTTCGGGTCAGAACACGTATTTTTGGCACCATAGATGGCTAGGTTCTCAAACTTTCAAAGAAGCTTTTCCCATACTGTTTTTGATAGCCACTCAACAGGAGGAGGTGGTTGGTAACATTTGGGATGGGATGGGAAACGGAAATTGGGGACTGGAGATTAGGAGAGACTTGTGTGAAAGGGAGAATTTGATGCTAAGAAACCTAAAATTAAGATTGCAATCGTACCACTTGGATCCGTCCAAACCTGACTCGCTGCAATGGAGATGGACGGCAAACAAGAATTTTACGGTTAGGTCTATATACGAGCAGTGGGAAGTGCAGACACAGGATAGAAATCCAATCCTAGGTTCCTTGTGGAAAAACTTATGCCCCCTAAGGTGGAAATTCAGGCGTGGAAGGCATTGCAGGAGAGGTTGGCCACAAGGTCAGTCCTGATGAGCAGAAATATTGTTTTATATGATTTATTGTGCCCATTTTGCTCTTTGTTTCTGGAAACCCCTAACCACTTGCTACTTCACTGTCATTTTTCTTGGTGCGTTTGGTCTCAAATTTTGGATTGGTGGCATACTAATTGGGTCTGTCCCTCTTTGGTAGCGGACCTCATGTGTTGGTGGTTCGACAACAGCTTCTGTAACTTGGAAAAACACATTTGGGAAGTTTGCTTTTATGCAACAATTTGGTCCATTTGGATGATCCGGAATGGTTGTATTTTTAAGAACACGACTGCAAGCTCAGAGAAGGTGGTGGATATTATTAAGTTTAGGGTGGCGATGTGGATTAAAGTCAAATTCAATGTTAGGATGTACACTGTGGAGGATTTCAAAAGATTTTTAGATGGTATTCGTTTGCTTAAATTGTAATATGTTTTGACGTTTATCATTCAACTTCTTGCTGGATGATTCTCGTCTTTCTATTCCCTGGTTGAGTTGAGCATGTGTGCTCCTCAACCTTCCCCCTTGATGTATCCTTTCGAGTTTTATGAAATTTCTTTTGCCGAGCAAAATATATATATATACAGTCAAACACTACCCTGTTGCAAAATTAACATTGCTAGTCAAAAAAGAAATTCCTTTTAGTATAACTCATAGTTAATATTCTACAATCGAGAGTTTCTATGGTCAACTCCTTTTAGTTGTTTGGAATGTTATGCAGGAAAGTTTATGCCTTGTTCTGTTGGTAACTTGGAAAAAAATTTCCAACTCTCCAAAAATACTCATTACCCCTACTTCTAATTATTACTCTTATTTCTCTCCCCACTCATTACCCCTATCTTCAATCATTTCTCTCTCTATCTCTCTTCACTCATTACTCATATCTCTAATTATTACTCTAATTTCTCTCTTCATTCATTATCCCAAAAACCAAACCCAAAAATTTTTAAGTTACCAACCGAACAAGACTTAGTCTTGAGAAAAGTGAATTGAAGTAAATGGAAAAGAAATCAATTTTCCTACCAATGTTCATTTGACAAAAGAATTCTGTTTATATTCTACAATCGAGAGTCTCTAAGGTTGGCTCCTTTTAATTGTTCGGAATGTTGTGCAAGAAAGTTAGTCTTGGAAAAAGTTAATTGAAGTAAAGGGAAAAAGAAATCAATTTTCCTACCAATGTTCATTTGAAAGAATTCTGTAGGAAAATTGAAATTTAGTTGTTCATTTGCCATGAAAAAGAAATTTACGAAAAACTTCTTTTATCGGATCCTTATTCAATGGCTATTTTGAATTTAAGTAATTTTGGAAGCTAATTATCTGGCCACCATATTTTCATGAAAATTCATACATACAAATTGCTACCTCTAAATAATCATGCAACTCTAAAATTAGCCATTTTAGAAAAATAAAAATACAAAGTATTGCGATCAATCACCATGTGTGATACTATATATGGAAGCTTAATTACAAATAAACAGATAAGACAAATAAATTCAATGTTAACCAACAGTGATTAATTAGTTGTTACAAACAAAACAAAAGACTGATCGATAACAAGATACTAAAAAAATACTTTCAAAAAAAAAAACCAACATATTAACTAAGCAGCCTAAATTTGCAGTAGAAACAGAGAAAAATTGGAGATTCGCATGAAATAAAGAAGAGGGAGAATGTTGATGCCAAATATTTGACATCAAAAAAAAAATCATTTTCCTAGGTTCCTTCATTTTCCTAGTACCTGAACACTGTAAAAATATGTGGAAAATTTAACTTTCTCGTTCTTTCTTCACATCTGAACAGGGCCGAAAAAGGAAAATTAAGTTACCCCCAAATAAGTAAACCTGTCCAAACCCCAAAATGAGGGATTTAATTCTAACGAAAAAGGAAAATTAAGTAACCCCCAAATAAGTAAACCTGTCCAAACCCCAAAATGAGGGATTTAATTCTAACTACATCATCCATATTTCTTCCTCTTCTTCTTCTTCTTCTTCTTCTTCTTCTTCTTCTTCTTTTGTTTTTTGTTTTTTCTGTTTTCAAAAGTCGTCTTTAGCCAGGTTTGGCTTAAGAAGTCATTTGAATTATTGTCTTTATTCCAATACTTTTTGCTTTTGTAGTTTTTCGTCAAATTTTTCTGGATTATTGATTGTTCTAGACAAGAAGTATCTAAAAAGTACAAAATTATATTCAAAAATAAAAGAAATTTGAATAAAGACAAAAATATCATCCAATGCAGGCAGAAAAAATATTCCAAATGATTATTGTTTTTGAACGTACTCATCTACGAAAAAATCGAAGCAAAAGTAACAAATGCGAAAAAAATAAAAATAGAGACAAAAATAATAATAATTCAAATGGCATATAAAGCCAAACCTAGCCTTAATCGTTCAAAACATAATATATTACGAATATATTTTCGTGAACAACTTCACCGATCAAAAGAACCTTAAACTGAAAAATAATTTGTTCACGAATATACATTTTTTTAATAATTATATATATAAAAGACATGAGTACCGAAATCGAACCACTAAAACAGAGGGAGAGAGACATTCTTCAAGGGAAGACCCTTTTCTCGTGGGCTTTCTGTAATGCCAATGGGCCACTGACACTGCCCTTATTGGATTCTACATTTGGAAACAAAGTCCAAACCAAAAAAGAGTCCTTTATGGTAGTACACTAGTACTCAGCCTCAATGTTTTGAAAACCAGACCGGCCAGCCGAAAAAAGGAATCAGACGGATGGATTAGTGGTTCAATCGTGGTCGAACTGGAATTGAACCATAATACGAAGTACAAGTGGAGTGGAGTGATAAAAATAACATCAGCGATATATTTTGAAGCTTAAACGGCAATAGGATTAGAAAATGGTTAACGTACTCTATCTGTTTGAAGCTTCAATTTAACAAGTATATCATTTTGTTGCAAATGCCACTACATTTCAGCCCAAGCAAGGGCAACTTCATTTTATTCCGAAAAATCAAATAATATTTTTTAATTGAAAATTGGGCACAGAAAATTTAATGAGTACATAACGAAGTGACTAAATCTATAAGGTGAGTTATTGAGTGAAAAAGTTTACAGACCAATTTATCTAGTCCATTGGAGTTAATTTGTGCACATTCACTCGCTAAAATCTTAGCAATTCACACTATTCAGTGTTTTATATGGTCCATTGTCATTGCTTTAGGTCACCACTTTTTCTTGTAGATATATAAGTTCTCCATTTCACCCCTTTTTTTTGTTAGATTGCACCTTCTACCGGAGACCAATTAGTAGGAGATTAATCCATTTTTGCCTCGAGGAAGAATTTCGCAAACAAAGGGCATATGAAATGGTAAGTTTTCAAAAATTTGAATTGATGATTGCCCTAATGTGGTGATGACTGCGGATTTATAGGAAAACCACATCATGTGGCATTTTAGTGTGGTATGCATAGAAATTAATTTGGATCTCTGATGCCTTTCGGCTTTGATTTGGGGGCATGGTTCCACATCAAAACGTCCCTTTAGCTCCTTGGTTCTTCGAGGTATAGAGGAGCCACTGTTTTAGTGGTATTCTGAGGGCAGTCATTTTGTGCATATATTGCCAAAGGTTAGATTTGTCTCTACTCCTCCCCCACCCATACCCCCAATGATTGGAGACTAGATCGGTTCTGTCATTGTCGCTGTTACTCTTTATAATTTCAATCGACATAGCAGAAGCTATGCAATTATAGCTATGCAGCAGCTATACTTACCCGACCAAATTCCAGAATATCTCGTGGCTTAACATAACAGCCTACCATCTAAAGAGTTGGGGTAATTATTCAATAATTCTGCAGTACCATGTGACATTGCCTACGTGGTGCTCTCGGTAAATCACGTCGAGACAAATTTTACTGCTGGACATGATGACATACTTTACTGGCCAGCTTCTGATCACCAAATCTCCACTTGGATAGCGCCACAATCCCTTCACATCTTTACGGCACATCAGCAAATTATAACAGAAGTAACCTGCCTAAACCTATACCCAAGACAACTAAACGAAAAGAAAGATGAAAAAAAATTATGGACACAGACACACTAGAAGGCAAGAGGAGAAACCCTAGCACTCACACTAATCCAGGTTGTGCACTAAACCACTTCTAGGAAAGAGCCTTCAATAAAATTAGCTAATATTAAATGTCCAAGAGGGCTCATCTTGAGATTTTTTCCAACCGATCATTTCACGATCAGAAGTACTTCTCTACCCCTTATTTGATATATCACTGGTTTAAACCTCACGGAACTCTTCCAAACCGTGAAGCTCTAATAGCAGTGAATGAAGAAACAAAAGGAAAACAGAAAGAACTTTATTTCTCTTAAGGAGTGGGTGAAACAGATCAAAGGGCAAATGAAATGGGACAAGTTTCCAGAAACATAGCAGCAGCTATGCATTTAAGCTATAACGAGAAAACAAGACATAAATCGAATTTCAGAATATGGTGTGGCTTAACAGCCCACCATATCAAAAGTTGGGGTACTTGTTCAATATTCCCCGGTACCATGTGACATTGTCTATGTGGTGCTCTTGGCAAATCACGTAGAGACAAATTTTACTGGTGGACATAAACCCTAGCACTCACACTAATCCAGGTTGTGCACTAAACTACTTCTAGGAAAGAGCCTTCAATAAAATTAGTTAATATTAAATGTCCAAGAGGGCTCATCTTGAGATTTTTTCCAACCGATCATTTCACAATCAGAAGTACTTCTCTACCCCTTATTTGATATATCACTGGTTTAAACCTCACGGAACTCTTCCAAACCGTGAAGCTCTAATAGCAGTGAATGAAGAAACAAAAGTAAAACAGAAAGAACTTTATTTCTCTTAAGGAGTGGGTGAAACAGATCAAAGGGCAAATGAAATGGGACAAGTTTCCAGAAACATAGCAGCAGCTATGCATTTAAGCTATAACGAGAAAACAAGACATAAATCGAATTTCAGAATATGGTGTGGCTTAACAGCCCACCATATCAAAAGTTGGGGAACTTGTTCAATATTCCCCGGTACCATGTGGCATTGTCTATGTGGCGCTCTTGGCAAATCACGTAGACATGATGACATGCTTTTTGTTAGGTGAATATGACACAAGGGTGACCCATACTCCGTGTAGCCGGAAATCTAATAGTTTTCTCAAAACTTGTGCTCAGTCTACTTGGCAAACGTTCTAGTTTCTGCTTATGAGCCAAAAATAAATAGAAAAGACTGAAAAAAAATAAAGTTCTGTTTTACTCTTTTTCTGCTTCTGCTAAAAACACCCACAATGTAATGCTAATATTGAGGTCTAATTGTCTAAGGTCCAGGCCTCTGCTGAATTCTAGAGGAAGACCACCTCAGAGCTAGCTCGACCAGCTATTTTTTGCTAACAAAATTAGAATAGGTAAGAGGGGCCGACCGTCGTGTAATTCAGTAATTAATCGTTGTTGTTTGAAGGTCAATGTATTCACTCCAATACTCGATTCAAATGGTTCTCACTTGAGCAACAAAGGAGCTCCTACCTGCTGGAGAGCTGAATAAAAGGTGTCTAGCCGGACCCTGCAATATGGGGACACCAAGCACGGGAATCTGTAGATTCACCTCAAGACAGGCTTGAGGCGAAAGGCCCCAACTATCTTAAAGAAAAAATTAAAACAAAATGGGGCATTGTTTTCATGTTTGGCCTGAAACTTCAAAAAACCTTAGTGCCGACTGGTCCTCTGCAAGTTGATAAAACATAGAAGGGTGGCACCATCATTGGATGTGTTATCTCCCAGCCTACATTGCTTAAATGGGTATCTCAGAAATGTACTCTTCTGTCTATTTGTTAGAAACACAAGCTCAACTGAGGTTGACCATTTTGTTGACCAAGTTCAACTAAGCTCCGGTGAGCGCTATAATCCCCAAAATATAGAAGTATTCCAGACATACTTTTCCTATAAACAGAACTTAACTGGACTCTTTTCTCAAACTAGAACCGATGTCGTCTTCAACCTTCCTAGTTTCAACAATCGGCAGAGTTGAATAAAGGAAGCAGAAGCTACAACTTGCGGCAGCGTGATTCGGACTCGGGAAACACACATGGTAGAGGGAACGTTACCAAAGCATCTCATAAACACTTTCCAGGCGCACCCAAGACTTTCTTAAGATGACTATCAAGCATATCCCAAACTCAATATACAGATGTGTATAATGCTGATCTACTAAGGTTAACCCTCAATGGGAGGAAGCCAAGCGAAAGCAATTCAGACATGACCAAGAATCAAAATATTTGGTTTATAAAAGCTTCTACATAACCCCATCCATCTTCGATATCTGGTCCCACCCAAAAACCTGAGATTACAGCAGGAGAACTAGAACTTACATTAAAAGGATGAGAACCAGATCCACAAACATGTCTGCTGATCTTCATTTTATGGCGATTACAGCTCCTATCTACCAAAGACATGCATTGCGGAGCAACAAGCGCGATTGCTGCAAATATTAGACAATTATTCAGTTTGGTAAGAACGGGCATCATTGTTGAAGCCTATCAACTGCACTTATCATAGCATACAAACTATCTATGCCATTTCGTACACGACATGAAAAAAATGGATTTAAGTGGTAATTCAAAGCAATGTCACTAGTAAAACTTAAAGGAGACAAATGATTAACATTCATCATTATTGTGTTTAATTGCAGTCTTGCCGAAAAAATTCAACCATCAATGGGCCATCACAAAAAATTCAGTGAAGCAAGAAAAATCGCAATGATCGCATTCACGATCTCTCCAAATGGGGTCCTTTATTACTTCGATCTTTTCACATCTAAATTGTTTTAACTTGTTTCCAAATCCATGAGGATTTAGTTAGTTGATGAGCTCAAACTTGTTATCTACATCCTTGCCTCATTCATGTAGCAAAACACAAATACAATATGTATCACAATTTCAATGATTTAGATGCACTTTGTGTTTAAGAAAAAAAAATCCACCACAAAGATGATCAAAAAGAAGAAAAAAGTTAGGGCAGCCTTAGGGAGTTGATAACCACTAACCTAAAATTATCATTTGTTTAACCGTTTCATTCTTTCTTCTCTCACCAAGCTTTAACTTTTTTCAGGTGAAGCAGCAAAACATCTATAGCAAACCTCTGCTTTTGGACAAGAACTATAACTGTTGCTATCAAGAAGCTAGCTTGGGCTACCATTATGTATCCTACGAGAACAAGTCATCCTAGAGCTTTTACCATTTAGAGGGCTCCATAGATCCCCTGACCCAATCATGAAGCTTACCAGCCATGATGTTAGAATTAAAGTTACTCAATTTAGGAATGTTAAGGTGTCTAGCCTTTATTCTTTGCTCTGTAGGAATTTGTCTGTCACCAAAAAAAAAAACTGAACTGCTAAGTTATTGTCCAGAAAACACTGTTCAAAGTTTCATCTCCACATCCAGAGTACCTTAACATGAACATGAATCTAGAATTTCTCCAACCAAGAAAGACAAAATTGTCTTTTCACACCATATTTCAGAAGATGCAGACCATTTGTCTATTTAGGTCAGGTTAACCTTAGTAATATTAGGCCTAAAAAAAATACCTGTTTTGCTGGTTGCTTGTCTTGATAGCCTTCCAAGAGCCGATCTCCTTAGACGCATTTCCTGAAGGCAAGCCCATTAAACATCAAGTACATTCTAACTGAAAATCTATGCAGAGGTTCAAGCCAAAAATAGCACATAGACAAATTGGTCATCTTCATAAGTTGCGTGAGGGCATTAAGGAGATACAGCAACACCGACCATAGGCAGACTCAGTTAGCCATTAGGGTAAATGAACTATGAATCTACAGTAACAACCTCTTTAATTACATCTGATGCAGATTAGATTTTGGAAAAAAATAAACGTTTATTAGTATTTTATTTTACTATTTTAGTTTTAGTATTTTGTTGGGAATCTTATAATTTGGGATTACTAACATAGAGTTATTTAGTTTCTTAATTTAGGTTGAGTCAATTTTCTATTCTATGTTTTCTTGTTTTACAAGATTTAGGATTGCTTCCTAACATTTTTGTTTCCTTTTAAACTCTAGGATTTCTACTACTATATATAATAAGCTTGTAAGCCTTAGGGCTATTAAGTTTTTGATAATTAATGAAATTATAAAGAGTGTTCTCTTTTATGCCAACTTTTGGGTATTCTATGTGAATCAACCAATTGTTGTTGCCTTTATTCCTGGGTATTCTCAAACTAAACAAGTTTAAGGAAGAGTTGTCGCGATCTTGTCGCCCGATCTCCTTTTTCAACACGCCTCCCTGCATCAGTTGGTATCAGAGCTTGCGCTCGATTCCGGATCATGGTGCAACAAGAAGTTCGTGATGGTCGTTATGCTGTTGCCAAAGATGTGAACGAAGGTGATGAGGCTGCACGGGGTGCACAACTAGGGGTATGGTTTCAACGGATTGAGGATACGCATGAAGCGTTGGTCAAGAGGGCCGCCTTGATCATTGATAATCAACCCCACTACTACCCATTGAATTCGTGCTCCTTCATGGAGGAGGCTACAGTTCGGTGGCCTTTCACATCCAAAGTTATTCCAAATCCAGTTGTGGATTGGAATAAACCACCACTTTTCGACGAAGAAATTGAAATCCTTCAAGTAAAAGAAGCACTTAAGCCTTGTGTTTCCAACATTAGTCGGCCTAGCGAAGAGCCCGGGGTAAGAATTGATTTTGGCAATTCTAAAATTCTCACAAAGGAATCAGAGTGGGATGGATTCTTAGTCATTAATGATGCATACAAGGGAACCCCCAATCGTGTGTTGTTCGTTGGATGCAATAATGGAGATATGGCAACATTGCTTGAAGGCAACATTGTTAATATGCCTGGAAAGGAAGTTGTTCCCTTAATTTTTGAAGACTCGTCTTTAACGTTCAGGTTCGAAAAAATTAATTTGAAGTACAAAATTGATGTGGACAAGTTTCAGCAAATTCAACTATACAAACTCGAGGACAAGTTTCTTCAAGCTGGAGAGAATGATGCAGATTAGATTTTGGAAAAAAATAGAAGTTTATTAGTTTTTTATTTTACTATTTTAGTTTTAGTATTTTGTTGGGGATCTTATAATTTGGGATTACTAACATAGAGTTATTTAGTTTCTTATCTATTCTATGTTTTCTTGTTTTACAAGATTTAGGATTGCTTCCTACTCCCTCCGTCCCTTTTTAAGTGTCTTGCTTCGTAATTCCAACTTATTAAAAAGACATCATCATTATACCTTTCACATCAACTTTTTCCTCCACTTTCCCTACTTACCCATCATCATTACACTTTTACTCACTAACTTTTTAAAATAGAATCTACTTTTAGGGACAAAATAGACAATGCACCAACTTTTACCCACTAACTTTACAAAATAGACACTTATTAAGGGACAGCCCAAAATGGAATACTGGACTCAAAAAAAGGGACGGAGGGAGTAATATTTTTGTTTCCTTTTAAGCTCTAGGATTTCTACTACTATATATAATAAGCTTGTAAGCCTTAGGGCTATTTAGTTTTTGACGATTAATGAAATTATAAAAAGTGTTCTCTTTTATGCCAACTTTTGGATATTCTGTGTGAATCAACCAATTGTTGTTGCCTTTATTCCTGGGTATTCTCAGACTAAACAGGTTTAAGGAAGAGTTGTCGCGATCTTGTCGTCCGATCTCCTTTTTCAACACGCCTCCCTGCATCACATCCCACCATCACTGACTTCACAAGGGATATCCTTGATGTTCCATTAACAGGACAAAACAAATGCACAGAAAACCACCATTGCTTCTCTATGGAGATTGAGGTAATAATATTCAGAATTTCTCGAAAGGATGAATCCCTATCGTGTAGTAGTGTATCCATGTGTACCATAATAAATTGATTGGCCATTGGCTCGTACAACGCCTAAATCCTAAATTAATTTCTCACCATTCTCGAACTTGATATACACAACAACTGATATTTTTACGAACACATCACCTAACACCTGTGTCCCGTATCCATATCCATGACTCATGGTTAAATTCCAGTACACAAACTCAAAGCTAGATTAACACCCATGGCCAGTCATACGAGTCATAGTGCATAGTTTAGTAATGTTTGTCTCTGAACAATCACTTATGTGCTCCCATAAAATGGAATCCGTTGATGCCAAAACATTCTCAAGTCAAACATTTGTCATAAACAGACAAACCCAACTGCCTTCAAAATAAATGGACTCCAACCTTGACTTCAAATGTGGGGTATTTTTTCCAAGGCTTATGTGGCAATTGGACATGTTAGAATTCGGCATCTCTACGACCAACTCCAACCAATATGCCTAATTTCATATTTAAGTAGGTTTTCACTTTCATTTTAAGTTTTGGGGAGTAAAGTGATTAAAGAAAACATTTGACATCACCGTCAAATTTGACATGAGAAAGGAGATGTTAAATAACACCTAAGCAATTGACATCTTGATTGGAGTTGGTTCAAATGTCAATTCATCCCCTTGGCATGCCATGTCAAATTTGACATCCTTGGTTGGAGTCTTGGAGATGCTCTAAATGGTATTCCTAAATGGAAAATGCTAACCATAGCAGTGCATCGATTTTGGATAAGTGTATTGATATCCATGAAAAGGTATTGATATCCGTGGAATGTGTATTGAAATTCAATTGTTTGGCTTAGTTGCATATTATTCACTGCCTAGTGGGTGGTGGTTCACAAGACCCTTCCTAAAAAAACAAAGAAACCTCCACGAAGTCAATAAGAATGTGGAATTCTCTTTACGATCTCTTTTTCCCCCATTGATCATCACAGTTGGACACAAACAATCTGAAAATGGGATTAACTAGCAATCAATAAATTAAACCGACTACTGAGATGAACAAATCGGTCAAATATTTATAAGAAAAGGCTACTTAAAAGCAAATTGTGGTTTTATACCAGTAAATCTGTAAATGCCCAGTCCATCAGGGTATTTTTTGTTGTCCTACTTAACATATATGAAACGATCAAATTCAGGATCCGATGGAGTACATTGAAAATGTTCTGCTTGATCCATGCATGTTCGTAATATTGTTCAGCACTGCTAAGTCATGCTCCACTTATGAAGCCAGTTCACTGAACCCCAGAGCTAAAGGCTCTGACCCTAGGTCATTTTTCTGTGATTCACAATTTCAACAAAAGAAACTATTTTCTTGTTATCATTCATACCCAGCCTTTTAGAAGACTCTCCACGCACTTCGCCAACATCGGACAGCACTCGAACATACAAACTTCATATTTCAAAACTCAAAGTCTCGAATGCTCGGATTAAATAGAGATGTTTACCGACGTAAAGGCTAATGGGATTCAAGACTCTGAACTCCAGAGGTTAAAAGTGAAAAACTAGGCCTATTAACCTTGAGTTGTGAATAGTTTGAAATATCTGTATCGGTCTCCATAACAGTATTGATTGCGATGTCACGGTTTTGGGGCATATCATTTGTAGACCGGAGTTGTGAATTTTTTAAAATCTTGCACAACATATCACCGATACCACCATACCTATCGGCCGTAATGTTGACCGTATCTGCCCATATTGCCCGTAACGGACTGATACCACCTTTACGTATCAACCGATACCGATACGTATGCGATTTTCCTTCACAACGCAGTATCGGCCGTATTAGGGACTCGATACCTAACGATACGGATACATATCACCGATATTTCAAACCAAACCCAAGAACATGGCACGTAGCGGCGTAGCGCATTTTGCATCCAACCTATCCCTCTCAAACCAGCATTTTACACTTACTCTATTCACAACGATAGCTTTTCAAATTACCAAATTCGTCTAATCCGTTTAGATTGCAGAACAAAGCCAGGGCTTTCCTCCAGCGCACTGCCCCAGGCGCAGCTCAATTCAGAAATAGAATCCTTCTCCGTAGAAAGCAAAGTGAAAGAACTCTATTAAATGTTCTCGATTTCCCACCGCGTGTAATATTTCCCTTTGTGGTAGGGCTAATTGCAGTACAAACAGAAAATGAGACAATAACAGAACTTCAAATTACAGGGTTCGATTTATAAGGAGAAAGAAAGACCAGTGGCAGTGGAATTAACCCAACTGCACAGTAGAGAACGAACCACAAAATAAACATATGAAATGAAATCAATGCTACTAGTAATCTACCATCGTAAGCATCATTTGTGTCAGGTAACAGACAAATTTCCTGGTTGGAATTTCTCGGCAATTTAACGAGGGGAAAAAAAGAGGAGTTACCTTGCCTAGGGTTTGGGAAGCGGGAAGGTGCATTGGAATAGTGAAGGAGATTACACACGCCATTGAAGAAGGGAAGCTTTTCTCCTTTTCCTTCTTTCTTGGCGCTACCTCTGGTATGGCGATTTTACAGTCACAGAAGCGACGGAGAGAACACGGAAAGTGCTATTGCGAATAGGGGATGGTAAAAGGAGGAAGAGTGCACAACAAATGGAATGAAATTTCTCTTGAGTTTGAACTGTTTGATAGGAGTATTATTGGAAGCAGCTCGAGGCTCGGCTTATTAAAAGCTCCGCTCAGTTAGACCCATTTGGTAATCAAATCAAGTTCCAGCTCGAGTTCTAGACTTGTGTAGTAAACAAGCTGAGCTTTAAACTCGGCTCGTTTGCTCGGGTAACATTTCGAGTTTTAAGCTCGTTTAGAGGATTTTTGTGGCTTTCAAATATCAAAATAATTTTGCTCCAACCACATACAAACACTTACACAAATCCACTCACATCACATATGAGTTTTCACATGCACCGGAATGTATAGTGTGTGTGAAACCCACGTATACTGCGAGTGAATTTGTATAAGCGTTTGTATGTAATTGTAGAACTATTGATATAAAAAAACGCATAAAAAGCCTACGGATACAATATTTTGCACAACATGCCTATGCAGAAGTATTTCATTGGAAAGGAAATGGATTGATAGTTTACAATGGTAAGACACTGCCACATAAATATGTTGTGTATATTCTTTTGGGTAAAGTTTTTAGCTGCTTATCAGTGGGCTTATTAGCTTATTTTTCTTTTGGGTTTTACTAAATGAGGTAGTCCAGTGACACTTCCGACAATGACATGTTTTGATAATTAATACCCGTCTGAAAATGTCTTTGGCGGGTATTAATTATCAAACCACGTCCTGAGCGTTATTTTCCCTTTCTTTTATAGACCTACTTGGAATATAATTGGGCCAAAGCCCATCTCCTAAATCCGTTAATCGTTTTATCTATGATTCGTTGGAACAAAAGGGCCCGGCTAGTTACTAATCATACAGTATCCACCATTTCAAATGTATTATTTGGACATCTTCTAGATAACTTATTTGACAAGCATGGGTATGTATGTTTATTGATTTGTTATTTCAATTAATGAGTCACTTAGTATAATTTATATGTGAATTTGAATTGCGAAACGTGAACAAGTTGAAACAACGATAGAGTAACAACGTTTTACGGCCAAAAAACGTTTTCCGGCATTCAATGTTAACGCCCCGAAAAGAAACTACTTAAGTATACACGACGTTATATATGTCAGACAACTACAATTAAACGTCGTGTATTCATGCGTTTACCATGATCGCCGCGAATAAATTAGTATTACCAACACTTGTGGGATAAGCATTTAAAGAAAATCTAGGTCAAATAGCCTCTAGATTTAACAAAATAGGAAACACTTTTAGTGTCATAATCCCAACTCTCCATGGTAAACTAAATGCTCTAAATGACTCTAAAAAGGCAACATTCCAACAACCCATGTCATTATTCTTGCCATCGATCTGCATCCAAATTTTGTTCAACGGTCGGGAATGTTTCTATTCATTTCATCGAGGGATCGATAAACAGTGGCCAAAATAAATTTTCTTATCAAGCATATCGAAACACAATGATTTAACACAAGTACGAAAGTATCGAACAATGTTGTTGAAAATGAGAAAAATAGGTTTTACTAAACGTGTCAAGAAAAAACACGATATAAAGAAAATTCGTCAAGAAAAAGATATTTTGGAGTACGAAATTGTGGATTTCACCATTGAAGATTATATGCAACTCCATCACTTTTACTTCTACAAAGCAGCTAACATAAAATTGGCGATCGACTAAATGAGAATATTGCAAACCTTACATCTCAATATCTTCGAAAATAATCCATATTTCTTGAAACTAACACGAGTAAGCTTCATGGTTTGAAAAATACATGAAACCAGAAGAAAATACGTGTGAATATTTTCACGAAAAGCTTAAGCATACCTAAAAAAACAATTTTTTTACGTAAAACTCGTAAGATTGTACGCATGCATACACTTCCATATCCATCCCACATATTTTATTTACGTCAAAGTGACTCCCAGAACGGTACATCTGCGCGCATACACTTCCATATCCATCTCACATATTTTATTTACGTCGAAAGTGACTCCCAACGGCCCAGCAGAGTGCTTTCGCGGTTGGTATTCTTTCCGATCTCTACGCATTTCACCGCTATGCTGTATGTATGTATACATATTTTCTCTCTCTTCTAAAAAAAGAAGAAGATGATGAAATTAGCCATACTCATGTCATATGTCATGCCAATCACACAAGTATAAACATGGTAGCCCCACTACACGAGGCAGATTCTGGGGGCCCCAATTGAGGAAATTCATGTGGTTTAATTAAATTCATTTTTGGGGATTACTATAATCAAACCCTAAACCCAACCTATAGATACATGGTCCATGGATAATAAGTAAGTAGACCCTGGTTGATAAGGAGATAGTACTTAAAGGACTCTCTCTCTCTCTCTCTCTCTCTCTCATCCAATTACCACCAGGTGTGCTTTATAGACATTGACAAATCGCTGACTCAAAACACTCACCTGGCGTAATCCTCGAGGGCCCTGTAAGTACCCCTCTCTATCTCTCTGTGTATATATATCTGTCTATCTCTCGATCTCTCTCTCATCCCATCAGTTTTCTTCTTCTCCTTCTCTCTCTAGATCTCTCTCACTCTCTCTTTTCCAGCAGCAATGCAGCCTGAGCAAACAGTTTCCAACATGGAAAACACACCGAACAGGGAGCAATTGGGTGAGATTGAGACACCCCTCTTCTTATTCATCATCTGATATAGAGGGGTTTTTTGTTGTTGTTTTTCTGCACTTGGGTTTTCTTTCTTATTCTGATTAATTGTAGATGTCAATGCTCTCTCTCTCTCTCTCTCTCTCTCTCTCTCTCTCTCTCTCTCTCTCTCTCTCTCTCTCTCTCTCTCTCTCTCTCTCTCTGAATGTGTGTTTTTTCCTCATATAAGAAAAGATCAAGTAGGTATATGATGATACATATGTATCTAGGGTTTTCAGTTGATTTATTTGATGTTTGATTGTTTTTTTCAACCCAAAAAAAAAAACATTTGATTGTTGTTCATATTTTTTTTATTATTTTTTATGAATCACTTCATCATGCACCAACTTTTTTGATTCATTTGACTTCTTTGGGTTTTTTTTGGAAAAATCAACTCCAAATTAAGGGAAAAAGATCAAACGATTATACATGTTTACAAGGGTAGTAGATCTTTGTTGTTGATAAATTTGTGAGAAAAAAAAAATTCTTTTCTAAGTAAACCAAGGAATAATTTACTAGATCTCGATGTACTCTTTGTTGAGTTTCTAATAAAAAAAATTTGCCGATCAAAAAAACTGAACAATTTACTAGATCTACCTCTCGTTTGATTTTCCTCTTCTGATTTTGATTTTGTTTGTTCCTTTACCCGTCTTTGGTTTTCAAGAAAAAAAATTGAATTTTTTTGTGGTTGTGTGTTGCAGTGCATGATCGGATCGGATTGGACTCTTTTGATTAATTGATAGAAAAAAGGAGAAGAAATTTCATTTAAAATACAGTTTCTTTTTTTAAGATGTACCATAAAATTTGCATGGAACAATTTTAATGAGAAATTCATGGACCTTTCAACATTTTTTTAAAGGAAGAGCTTGTTTCCTGCTTGGTCATGAAAGAATTTGTCAGATCTATGTTTTTGTTGGACTCTCTCTCTCTCTCTCTCTCTCTCTCTCTCTCTCTCTCTCTCTCTCTCTCTCTCTCTCTCTCTCTCTCTCTCTCTCTCTCTCTCTCTCTCATTTGGGTCTATCCTATTCATACTTTTGTATCAATCTTGTAATGTTTGATTCTTCTGATAAAATAACCAAAAAAATTGTGTTGAAATTTGCATGACATTAATTAGTTTTCAAATATATTTAGATCAAATCCAATTGTAGGGATATGCCACTTGGGATTGTCCTTTCGAAATTTGTAAACTTATTTCTATTCTTAGACATCTCAAACACAGTAATTATGTCATGTGTTATTGATAATTGCGTAGTCAAAATTAATGATAATGCAACGTGATTCTGTTTCTTCATACGTCTATCGTGTCTTGCCTCTCGTTGTTATCTTAGTACAACAAAATAGAAATTCGTGATTTTCCTAATTCATTGTTGTGTTCTTCTATGTGGGATCTCACAATGAGAACGAACGAATTTCCATTGGTGATTCTCTAAAATGAATAAATATCTGCGTGCTTTGTTTCTTCTGATTAGTTTCTTGGCTCTGTGGGAAACTTAGAATGCTCGTGCTTTACCGAGGACGATTGCAAGCAACACGATTTGACTCCAACCAAAAGGTTCACCATCATGGAGGAGGCTATCGAGAAGGTCAAAAGGCTTGCGAATGGCACAGACCAGACCCCGTTTACCTCGGAAGAGTACATGATGTATTTCTCGTATCCTAAAGGAAAGTGTAATTATCGTTTGGTTTTGTTATTTAATTTGATTGCATATTAATTAAATTAAACCCCTCATAGCAATAATATCAAATTATGATAAATCATGTTTCTGTGTAAGATTTTTCCTTCAACTATTTTCGTAGCTGTGCGTTCTTCTTCTCCAGCATCCGCTTCTATGGCAGCTATACCGGCATCCTTTATGAGAAGTTCATTGCTGCTTTACATGACAACATCCTTGGAGTGGTGAGTTAAATACCAATTACTACTCCATAATCTATAATTCAAGTCATATGTATGCAAATGTGTATATTCTATATATAATTCAAGTCATATGTATATTCTTTTCTTTCTTTTTTTTGTACGTCGGAAATTCAATTAACTAAAAAAGCAAGGTCCACACCAGGGACATAACAAAGATAAAGGATAGAACAGCCCGAGATAAGTCCAAAGAGCACTAATATAAAGCATGCCTAAGAAGAAGGCTATCTTAGCCCGAGTATATTCAATTTTACTTTTACTCGCTAGGAATGATGTTTGATGTTAAATGAGTATAGAAATGCTATAATACACAGCCCGCAGTTGGGTGCAAAAACCCTAGCGCATTGTATTAAAAAACTAGAACAATTGGATACAAAAGTGCTAACATCTGCATGAAACATGAAATTTGCACTTACGTTTATACGAACAATAAGTTTCAAGTTTTTGTCTTGACGTTATGTACTTTATGCAAATGTTTTGGATTCCTACGCAAATGCTATGCATTTTAAGGCAATTCAAGAATGTGAATAGCACGCTCGTTAAGATAGAAATGCGTATTGCGACACTTCCATGTCAAAATGATGTATATCTTGATGTGTTTGAAACTGTATACCCCTCTCTTAACCTAGTTTTTTTTTTTTTTTTTTGCTTGGTAAATGAAAGAATTTATTAAAACCTCAAAAAGGTACATCGATCAAAAGACGGTCGATAAAGCATCACTCTTAGAATATATGACCAAACAAAATCAAATCCATTGCTAAGAAGCTCAAATGCTTGACAAACAACCTCAAAAGATAGAGAAAAAAAATCCAATGCTTAAAGGAAAGCCACTAAATTAGAATCCTCCTAATTCTTGCTAAACACCCTTTTGAAGTCTTCAATGGAATACTGCTTATGTTAGAATTTGCCTTTAATATTCCAAGAAGCCATCCTTAAGTTAGAATTTTCCTTTCTCTTAACCTAATTGGATATGGAATCCCTCACAATGATGTTTAACTAAGTTGGAGAAGAAGCATCGTACATAGTTATGAAAGGAAAATACAACTATAATCCCTTTATATCCGGAAACATTGCCCTCGACTTTTCCTCGATGTACTCTTATCGAGCTTTCAATATAATCTCATTTCTTTGCTGATTAAAAAAATGTTCCCCTCGACTCGTCTTTGTGCATTTATGCTTTTGTGTTATTTTTAGTAGGACATTTAAAGGTTTAGAATAGTAAGAGATCAAAGAAAGTGGATGATTAAAGGTCTACCAAATTCAGAGAGACTGAGTCTAACTTTCAGTCCTAAGTTCTGAAATCTTGCTGGTCAAATCATGTTTACTCTTGAGAACAAAATGTTTGGTTCGCAAAAACATGTTTTAGCAACGGATTTGATCATGACGGATGATTTTTTTTTTTTTTGGTGACATTTGGAGAAGAAAAGTGATAGATAACAAATAGATAAAGAGTACGTAGCACATAAATGGCGCCATTGAGTACAAACGCATAGTCGAGAAAGGGGTTTTTTTTTTTGATAGGCAACAAGATTTTATTAGAACTCGACAAAGGGTACATCGAGGGAAGACCAATTACGGACCACAGAGGATGAGATAGATAACGTAAGGTTGCCAGTTTACATATTTGGATTCTATATATAGCTATATATTTTTTAATCCGCAAAGAAATATTTTATTTATAAAACTCACTAAGGGTATACCGAGAGGGTAAAGCAAGCATCATTGAGAGGGGAGAGGCCCCATCCCCATCCAATCATGTGCAACCTTAAGTAACACTATCAAATTTGGAAAGATAATATATAGCTATAATAGTACTATTACCTAGCATTTTTATTTTTTTTTGGGTACTTCGGAATATATTAAAACTAAACGAACGAAATGTTATGCAGCAGATCGATGTGCGATCATAAGAGTTACATCCATATTACCTAGCAATTTAATGTAAAGTGAAGTGGGTAGAAAAATGACAGAAATTATAAAGATTTTTCTTCACCTTTAATCTTGTTCAAGTGTGTGAATTATTACTATTGCATTCTTGCCCAGATCTAACAGCCTTTTCATATGAAAAACCTGAAGATAATAAAAAAACAAACCTCAAATTCGACTTTTGAATATTTAGAAATACAAAACGTATTTATTATCGTCTTTATGTTCTTTTTTATGATATTATTCTCGATTTAGTTGATTAAATCATTAGAAATTATATAGCTTATGTACGTATAGTACTGCTGTATTGATGTGTACAACTGATCAGTGAATCATATATAAAAACAATTTTGTGATATTTTGTGTTCTTCCCATCCCTGCAGATACTGCCTGCTCTAGATGGCAAAGAGGATGTTCCATTGCTGATGGAGATCATGGACCTGTGGTCAAAATACAAAATACTCGCTCATTGGCTTCTGAGATTTTTCGAGCCTCTGAGGCCTTTCTGTTCTATAACTAGAGGCGCTAACATAAGTGATGTTCCGTACAAGCTCATCTGCGACGGGGTACGTTTTCTACATAAATATAGGGCGTGCGGCTTGCGATAGTTGCGGATACAGAGTTTAGATTTTTGGCTTCAGATTCTGCTACAGATTTTTCGAGCTTATGAGACCTTTCTGTTCTATAACTAGACTATTTTTTAGAAGCTAGCTAGAATCTAAAATCTGTTGAAATAATTATTCGCAAACACCCACATAAACTATAGAAATATTTAAAAGGTTTTTAACTTCTGTATTTGAATCTCAGGTCTTTGATCCAATGTGGAGCAGATTCAGAGGCGCAGTGATGCGTTTGGTTTGTTCCATTCTTTTTTATGGATGTTATTATTAGGGAACTGATTTTTGCGGTCCAAAATTTACTGCAGGCGCTCCGCCTTTTTGTTTTTATACTCACAGTATATTTTGTTTTTACACTGTAATGTTGCCAACAACATCATAGTGTAAAAACAAAAAGGTGGAGCGCCTGCAGTAAATCTTGGAGCGCGAATATCAATTCCCTATTATTATTTAATTTATTTCCCCCATTTTTATGAGATACAAACAATTAGGAGTATATCTATAGGGGATGGTTCCACTCACACCCATTTTGACACCTATTTTGACACCTCACCCTTTCGGGTCTCACTGTGCAATTCTGAACCGTTGATCTTGTTTAAATGAGTAAAATAGAGGGCCTTGCAAAAATTTAGCTCATTTTGATATCGGTAAGGGCTTGATCCAAACAGTTTTGTAAACACCAGTTCCTGTCACAGTTTCTGTAAAACTGTTTGGATTAAGCACTTACGGATATCAAAATGAGCTGAATTTTTGCAGGGCCCCATATTTTACTAATTTAAACAAGATCAACGGTTCAAACCATCACAATGGGGCCCAAAACAAAAGCGGGTGTCAAAAAGGGTGTCAAAATGGGGTATGAGCGGAACCGGCCCCATATATATATGTACAAGTTTGACTAGTTTTTTTTTTTTTTTTCCCGGTACAGATCAATCAAGAACGCGCCGGGATCATGGTCGACAGGGACATAATTAAGGCCGCGATTCGACTGTTTGTGGAAGTTGACGATAAGGGGAAGAGATTCTACTACAGGAACTTCGAGCAAGTGCTGCTGACAGATATCGATGCACGATATACCAAATTAGCTCAAGAATGGATCTCGGATTGTTCGTTTGACGAATACATCGGACAGGTTTTTCTTTTTCTTTTTTCGCTCGGCAAATACATTAAAAAGTTTACATGTTTGGTGGCTCAAGAAATGGATCTCGGATTTTTCGTTTGACGAATGTAAATTTTTTTTATTTTTCTTAAAAATGTTTCAGGCTCTGGATTGCATAGACATGGAAGAAACAAGAATGGTGTACTACTTACCTCGGAACACAATGGCAAATGTGGTAGAGGTAACACTTTTCCACCTTCCTTTTACTACACCAAGAAGGAATTTTATTGGAAATAGTTCATTGAATTCTGTTTTTCTGTTGTAATAATGTATTAAAAACGCGTGAAAAATGGCCGGTCAAAAAAAAATGTGCGAAAAAATGATCGTAGTGAGTTATTTTTTGTATTTGAAATAACTTAGGTAGTCATGATCTCTCCCATCTCAATGTGGGGTTCCAGTTTGGGATGGGAAAGGAAACATGTGTTACAACAATATTTCACTGTCTACGTCGCAACGATTTATATGCATCGTTTAGATTGTCTAGAAATTTATATCTTTCAACCAAAATTCGTACAACACCAATTCAAATCCATAGGATTTGTATAAAAAAAAATAATTACATTTCAACAAAATTCATAGCATCAACTTTGAATTTATTTGTTTTTGCTCAGCAAAAGAAAGGATATTATTGATCAAGGAATGAGCGTAGACAAACAAAGATTAAGGATACAATGGCATCACAACCAACGAAACCAAACCAGCTTCACAACAATATCCCTCCTCACTTAGAAGTAAGCAGCAACATCATCAAACTTAGTAGCAGCTAGTAGTAGCATCACCAGTTTTAGTAGCAGATGTAGCATCAACCTTAGGGATTTAAGGCTCGGTTTGGTGCAGGTCATGAAGTACGAATTTCTGGAGAAACAAACCAGGAGCGTCGTGGAATTGCTCTTCCGGGGCGGTCCCCGCAGTCGCTAAGTTGCCCGACGAGTGAGCAAGCTGCATGCATGTTGTTTGTTGTAGTACTTATATCTATAGAGTGCTGTAACTAAATAGAGTCTAATAAATCAAGACAATGTTGTGTGTTTGCTGTTGTTGTACTTAAAAAGGGAAATGCTTTTTCCTGAGGTCTGGTTCGCCGAAAAACTTAAGCTTTTGGGACAATCGGCGACTTAATAGTACCGTACCCGTATCCGTAATGGACTAGTTTAAATTTGGCAGCTAATTAAAAGCCATAATAATAATTGCAGCTTGCTTTTTTACATTTGGCAATTCTTGCATCACTTGAAGCCCTATTGAATAGGTGGAAATTGATGTCTAGATGTTGTTGGTATTTATATCGTTGATGTTCCATTGTTTGCCAGATCTTTGCTTTCATTATAATGCTTTAGATTACTTGCTAAAACAACTCTCTCTCTCTCTCTCTCTCTCTCTCTCTCTCTCTCTCTCTCTCTCTCTCTCTCTCTCTCTCTCTCTCTCTCTCTCTCTCTCTCTCTCTCTCTCTCTCTCTCTCTCTCTCTCTCTCTCTCTCTCTCTCTCTCTCTCTCTCTCTCTCTCTCTCTCTCTCTCTCTCTCTCTCTGTATATACACATGTACATACACATTATAAGATCAAATGCGTGTTATTTGCTTAATTGGCGTATTGTTGTTGAAGTGTAGTCAATGGCGAAGCTAGAATTATAGAACGTCGAGGGCAATATTTCACCTCGTGCATAGGTAAATGGGAACGGTAAACGAGAACGGACAAATTCAAACTAGGATTCTAGGGCACAAAAATCTTGTTATAAAAACAGTTCTATGCTCTTAATCACTTCAAATCAGAAGAATTCTTCCCCTTTTTGGACGGCAAACAAAAATTTTACTGATAAGGCAAATTTTTGCACTCAAATGTCGTCTTTTGATTGCACCTATTAAAGCAATTAAAAGAAATATTGAAACAACTAAAAGAGCTCAAATACGAGAAATTTCGAGTCAAGAGAGATAAACGTCTCATTACACTAATTGGGGGTGTTTGTCGCGACGGGGGACTTGAATACCAAGAAGCGAGTTTTAATTATACCAAGCATTCTTCTTTGAGTTCTCTTGAAAAAGAATCTTCAAGTTTTTTTTTTAAATGGCCTCTACCATTGAATGCATTACTCCCTTTTGTTAAGTGCCTATTCGATCTAATCCTGATTAGGCCGGTGACCCCACTGACCATCGTCGCTCAAACGTCATCTTAATGCACAATATGGCATTTGTTAATTACCTGCTGCGCGTAAAGGTAAACATGAATTTCTGCTGAACCAAACTCGTTCCTTTAAACTCTTACTATTATGACAAAAATCCATTTTAATTTGCCTATCATAAGCCAATATGAACTTTCAAAACCTTCGTACTTTGAAACAAAACCCAATTTAAGTCTTGAATCAAAACTCTTTTTCTCAAGCTCTATGCAAAATCTCCATTGTTGATCTGTACTTGCAACTTTCATGTTATTTATTTTTTGCCGGCCGGACGAATATTACTAGTTAAGTTAATTACTACAAGGGTATCGACGTTGTTCCATCAACTTAAACCCGCAAAGTACTGCTGAACCAACTAAGCTTGAAGCCATGGTCTGCAACTTTCAACTTAAAACTTACATGTCTAGCCCAAAACTATCTCAGCAAAAGAAAGGATCAGAGTTTGCTCAGGGGCTTCAACAAGGTTTTTGGGACCAGCTTTGGATCGGGGAAGTACCACTTAAACAAGAATTTCCTAGGCTGTTCTTATTATCATTACAGGAAAATTCCTTGATATTGTAAAAGACATGCTACAAGAGGGAGAAGAACCTGCTTGGAATCCGCTTTTCAGAAGACGTTTGCATGTGTGTGAGGAAGAGCAAAAACAGAGGCTTCTTCAGAAACTTCAAAGATACCAGATGGATAGGTCTAGAGATGATATTATGGAATGGAGGTGGAATGCCAACAGAATTTTCTCAGTAAGCTCAGCTTATGCAGAATGGGAAAACCAAATACAAAACCAAAATGGGCGGCTTAGTGTGATTTGGAGGAACTTATGTCCCCCAAAAATTGAAGTTTTCTCTTGGCAGGCCGTCCAAAATAGAATAGCAACAATATCCATTTTGTGCAGCAGAGGAATCCTTGCTTCAGGTAATGATCTGTGCCCTTTTTGCTCTCTGCATATCGAGTCACCAGTGCATTTGCTCCTGTTTTGCAAATTTTCATGGCAACTTTGGTCCTCAATTATTAGGTGGTGGGACACAACATGGGTTTGCCCTGGTTCTTTACCTTTGCTCATGAACCGGTGGTTTTCTCACAGATTTAAGAATTTAGAAAAATTCTACTGGGAGACATGTTTTTTTGCAGTCTTGTGGACTCTTTGGAAAGTAAGGAATGATTTTATTTTCAACAATGTCTCAAAAGATGTGGAAGAGCTTAGTGACTTGGTCAAGACTAGAATGGGTTTTTGGATAAAAGGAAAGTTTGACACCAAATATCATTCCATTGAGGATTTCAAGAGGAGCATAGATGGAATCAGGAGGATCAAAATTTAGTGTATGGATCTTATATTGTGATTGTAGTTTTTGGGGTACGTCCAATATTTTATTGGATGTCTTTCTTCTTTTTTTTATTTTCCTCCGAGTTTGTGGTATGCACATGATAGTGTTAGGACATAGGTGTCAACCTCATTGAGATGTATGTTTCTAGTAGTGATGCATTCTTTCTCTTTCCATTGATCGATGTACCCTTTCGAGTTTTGAATAAAATCTCTCTTTTGCCGTGCCGACCAAAAAAAAAAGAAGGAGGATTTTCATGAATACTCGATTACAGGAAAAGATAAACGATAAAAGTAGGCAAATGATAATGCCAAAACCAAAAATGTTACTGCCAAAACTCATTCCTGTGAATTTACTTCTTTGCCCTCCTCCCAATCTCACCCTACTTTAGTACTCTCTCTCCTGAACAAACCCAAACCCAGTTTCTCCACACTACCGCCAGCCAAGTCGACTAGCAAATCGCCCTTCCCTTCAACGCCAACAAACCGCGGCGTCTCCACACGGCGCCCACCTCGCCGCCGCCTCTCATAGACCTTTCCACCACCGCTTTCTCTGGAGTCGACGAGGAGATTGATTTTCGAGCATATTCCTGGAGTTGAATCTCATGGATTCCATCACAGAGCTTGTTCGTACTGGAGCTCTCGAGCTATCTCGAAAAACGACAACGGCGATGGAAACTCCGGCGACCGAGACCTCGAGCTCGGCAAAATTGAAGAAGCGGGTTGGATCAGGTTTGTAGAAATTATCACTTTGATCCCATCCGCATTCTCAAACCCAAAACCCCAATCACTCTCACGGTTAGTCAAAAAAAAAAACAAAAAACAAATCCCACCCACCAGATTTGCTCGCCCCATGAGCCTCCGGCAGCGCCCGCCGCCGGTCCAACCCCAAACCCCCGGCCCAACCCGCCTACCGGAAGAAGACACCCTGTACAACATCGCCCCGTGACGGAAGATGATCCACGTGTATATCAATGGAAGATGAGTTTTTCCACAGCCTATCCATTATTGTGTTTTAGCCTACAATAATGAGATCATTTGGTGGTGGAGAAACTGGGTTTGGGTTTGGGTTTGTTCAGGAGAGAGAGAGAGTAAAGTAGGGTGAGATTGGGAGGAGGGCAGAGACGTAAATTCACAAGGATGAGTTTTGGCAGTAACATTTTTGGTTTTGGCATTATCATTTGCCTTATTGTAACTATGTACAAAAATTCCAACTATGTTGACATTGATAATCTAGATAATCATATGCAAGAAAAACAAAAATAGAAAATATCCTATGCGGTGTAATTTGTTTCCTTTTGGGTTTTCGGTGGTATATGATTGTCCTTGGTGCCCACCTAGCTGGGAATGAGATCTTGACCCTTGATTGTGATGTCATTGTGCTCGCTTGTCAACCTTTGTAACCATAATTCAAAGATTGTTCAAGTCTTTTCTTTAGTTTCTCTCTTTTGCTGAGCCAAAAAAAAAAACCTTTGGCTGGTCCATTTTTTAGTTTTACATAGAACAAGAATCAATTACATGCTTTTTTAGACTCTTTTCTATCATCCTTGTTGTAAAAAATATTACTCCCGTCCAAGCTTTGAACTAGATGAGACAATCCAAATCTTGACTGCCCATTGGTGCAAACAATGGTTCAAATTTGTTCTGATCTAAACCATTGATTATCCACTGTATGGTCTAGATTTGGATTGTTTCCTCCGGTTCAAAACTTGAACCGGATAGGAATTTATCCCTATATATATTGTATGACTTTAGATAACTACATAGCTGTCGTACTATTAGTTTTCCCAGATAATATTACAGTTTTTGTTCACTTGTATGAAAAGGTTATTGTAATTAGCCTAATTATCTTTTTTGGTTCTTCTGTAGCCTATGAACTTTACTTGCATTATTATAAGATGACCTCAATCATACTCCCTCCATCCCAAAATTTGTCCCTTTTTAAAATCAAACTTTATAAGAAGACATAATCATTATTCAAAATATGTGGATTTTTGAAAGTACCCTCTTTTTTAAAATGCAATGAGTACCTTCTAGACTCTAATGCATTTTTTTTCCCTCCACTTTTGTGTTTGAATTTGAATACGGAATGCAAGGTAAAAATGGAAATAGTTCAATTTTTCTTATTACAAGTCAAAATGGACAAGGAATGTGAGGCATTCAAAAAAAAAAAGATTGACCAAAATTTTAGAATAAAGGGAGTATCAAAATGTGATCTATTACAAATCCGAGGCCTTAATAAGTGCAGTTCTATACTCAAAGGTGTAAAGCTAGAGCATCTCCGAAGGAGGTAGCAAAATCAAAAAAAAACCCATATTTGAAGTGTCATGTCAGCAAAACACTGTCCAACTGAGAATAAACTTGCTACACTATGGTGTCAAGAAATGACTCTTCAAATTGCTACGTACCATTGTGTCATTTCTCAACACCTTGGACCGCACAAGTTGCAAGTGGCTCTTAAACTTACACTTGTATTTCCAAATATATACTCCGTAATCGGTATAGAAATTTTCTACCTCCCTTGGAGATGCTCTTAGAACAAGGGTACCAAGGTACTAGGACATCGACCCAAAAACAGTCACTTAACATCAACACCCCAAGCAGGGCAACTCCATTGTGAACAAAAAGGAGAATGTACAAAAATACTTAGAGCCACGGAACGTGAAGGTAGTCTAAACTTCTAGACCTACAATAGCGATTGGCATTATAGTTCTTGCAAGGTCCCGTACCTCAGTTGCATTTTTCTGGATACCGTTTTCATTGTAACATTGGTGATGCTGATGTTCCATCTCCGAGGCTCATGCTGCTGTATCTGGACAATAGCTCCTGCAAGATACCTAAAAATTAGGCACGACATCCAGCTACACCATCGGATCTTCTTCTCAGCCAACAACTTCTTAAGAAGTTGATTCCGAGAATACACCAGTTTTTTTGCTATTGGATTCTGCTTTGAAGAAACAGCTTTTACAATCTATTTTGACAAACACCCTTAACAAGCCCCTGGCCCATCCCACAAATTAATAATGGTAGACCAATTATGAAGTGTTTTGAACACTTAAATAGACTCGAGTAAGTGTTGGGTACAGGTGTAGATCTAAGCACTTCATGTAGCAGAGATTCTCAAAGAGAGTACCTCCAACTATATTCCATTTTTAACCAAGGCGGACCAATCGGACAAGCTTCTAAGATTTGCTTAAAAAGTGTTTGGTAATATGTGAGCTGAGGCTGGACAAAGTTGAATGCATTTTGGCGGTGTTCAAGAAAATCGAAGAAACCGGTACGGTAAACCTATTCCAACCAGAACTAATTGTCCTATTTGACATGATTCTAGTGGTCTAGTTATGGTTTTGAAAACAAATAAGAACAAATAATTTGAGACTGGTAATCGGTTTGATACTTTGGAAAAAAGGAAAGAACCGGACCTCCTGTTTGATATCGCTCTATATGAATTTATCTGGGATTATTGAGTTGCCTTATTCGAACCAATAATCCAGTTTGGATCCTACAGTTATGAAATTAGTTGGATAAAGCTAGCTTTCATCACAATAGTCCAGAATTCTGTCATAAAAATCATGTGTAGTTTTAGTCTATTTTTGTGAGTTGCTTTAGTGGAGGGAGATTATTAACTATTTTGTGAACTAATTTAGATTTTGAGTGCTAATGAAATTCCTATTAACTTTTTGGGCCAAATCTATGAAATACTCAGTGAATAAGGTGAAGAATACCTGATATGCTGGTAAATCTTGGTTCTCAGCCTTCTGCTTTTCGATCAGCTTGCTTGCAGTTTGGCCCATCAATTGCCATTGCAGAACCTGCAAGTTAATCAGAGTGAACTGAGGACATTAATGGACTTTGTCTCGTGTTAAATGCTACAAATAAGTGGGAAGAAATTAAACTGCTTATAACATCTCTATCACATTAAAACCATTGACTATTTTTCCAGGAGAAAGTGATCAAAGAGAAGAAAAAAGCAACAATGGATTGCGAGCAGCTTACTTGCACAAGAAAATAGGGCAAGTAGATTGGCGAAGTATCCATCCAGGAAAAAAAATGGAAATTAAAATGGGACTAAAAACCATGGATAGTAAGGGCATGTTTGGGAGCCAAATTGTGCATTTTCCTACTTTTTCCATTTGGAAGCCAGATTGTGAGAATGGTTTCTCTCAAAATGCATTATGAAAACTACACTTTAGAGACACAATCTGAGAATCGGCTCCTGGAGGAGCTTTTCCATTCCCAAATTCACAATCTATTTTGAGCAGTTATCTCCTGGGTATTATCCTCAAAATACCCATTCATAATCTTATTCTGAGCATTATCTCCCAAACACTACTCTGTTGCAAAATCTATTATGCACATATCTCCCAAACATTCTACCAGATTCATAATATATTCTTCTACCAGATTCATAATCTATTCTTAATCTATTCTGGCCACAATCCTAAACCAATAACTTACAATCCAAAATGCAATAATAATTAGACTCCCAAACGGGCCCTAATGGTTAATAGAAACGAATAAGGAAATAGGTTCTGGACTATAAAACCTCTAGGTGGCGAGAAAGTGAACCGAATTGGTTCTAGTTTTTGTTTGTACCTTCCTCTTACTTCTTTCTTCCACAATCAGATTCAGAGTATAAGCCCCACAGGCTCCCCACCCCTCAAAAATAGCAATAAGTTAAACATGATGCTGCCGTCATGAACCTCAAGGGAACCTCAGTTAAGTGATGCCTTGATTCAAAAGAGCATTCATGCAGTTAAACTGTACCTAGAGTTGGATTTTTTTTATTCACCTAGACTAGATTTGGATTACCCAACCTTGATTTGAATTGATATAGAAGGGTCTAAAAGAACTGGGAGATCTCTGGATACTATCTATGAGAGTAACGGATGCCTTGAAATCAAATGTGGACACCCAAAACCTAGAGTCCTAAGACACATAAGTTAGCAAAAAGGAGGCAGCACCAAAGCATTTTATGAGCTTGTTAAGTACTTACATGTCATTTTTATTAGTTACCCCTAAAATCCATACTCTCATTAGGGTGTAAAAGAAAAATCAGTACTCAGTGGCGGCTCCATAACTTTTTGTCAGGGTTAGTCATTGAACACTTATAGCCTACATTAAGTATGAGAAAGCTCTTGAACTTAAGAAAAAGCACAGCCAGCACAGATAAGATTGCAGCATTAAGTCAAAGGAGCACAACTTGCAAGAACACTCAGAAAAACAAATGCTAAATAAGCGAAACGATACCTGCATCAGCTTCTCCACAGTAGACTGCTCTAAATACTCACTCACTCTTTGTATCTCCTTCTTTAAGCACCACTCAGCCTAGAACATTCAGGAAAAATCTTTTAAACGTGTGATTTTGCTGGTACATCTTTTGTCAATGCACAACTGATGCAGTAACAACCTCCTTAATGTAGTCGACACATGAATAGAGAGCAAGCCACTCTGAAGCTAATCTTGAGTAGTAACTAGAAGTATCTGCAAGTATCGCCCTCTCATAGTCGTCATAATAGTAAGTGTCTTTTCCAATTCCCATTTCAACAAAAAAGGTTGAGATACACTTTAGCAGGCTCCTATCAGTCGGATTCTCAGTGCGATCCTGATTGATCTGTACACAAAAACGCAGATAAATATAGCAAGGAGCCAAGGACAGAGTGGACGAAACTCAAAGTCAACTGAACATACAAGTGCAATTGCAGCGTCCTGAAGCTTTGGGTAGTGTGTATTGCAAACCTGAAACATGAAATCAGATAAAATAAAAAACAGTATACAGAGAGGGAAAAAAAAAAGTAAAAGAAAAGAGGAGTTGCAAGTTGACAAGATGAAAATAGACATTGGAAAGATACCCCACGAATGTTATGATGATATGTTTACCAGATCGCGGAAGCAACGAAACGAGACATCACGGAGTGATGTAGCAGTCCTATAAGGCCGATCAAGGTATAAAAAGAATCCTCCCAGACACTTAGCCATCGATTTATAATTAGCCCACATGCTTGTAAGTTCTTTCAACAGAGAGGCACCATTTTTGCCCTGTAAGGACGGCAGAACCTGAAAGCATAATCAGAAGAGAACATGTAATTAGGATAAATGCTTGAAAGTCGGATACTTGCAAGTACAACCAAGATAATCAATGAGCATATGATGCATAAGCAATAGAGCATATGGAATTTCACTCCATGGGTTTCCCGGGATCAGCTAGTGTAACCTGAAAATCACAGGCTGCATCCCATGATGAGGAGATGCTTGAACGCGCTAGGCCTCTAATTTTGGGTCTGAATCTGAATACAAGTTGGCATGATCCAAATAGAACAACAAACAATAACAGTAACCTTGTAATCCCCAATGGATTGGGGTAGGGTGGGGAGGACTAAAGACAGACTTAACCTTCGGCAATATATACACAAAGTGGGTGCTCTCAAAAAGTTTTTACCCCTGAAATAGCTGCCCCCCATACCTCAAAAAGCAAGGAACTCAAGGGACGTTATGCCATAGATCCATGCCCCCAAATCAAAGCTTGAAGGCATCAGAGAGGACAGACCCATAAACCCAATTCAATTTTTGTGCTCATTACATTACTTCCTTCATTCAAAATCCAGAGCATTAGATTTGTGCAAACCCCATGACTAATTCCCACAGAGAGTAAGCACAAGTACAGTGGTACTCCTCCCCTCTGTATGCGTGTACTGTTTGATTGTGACAGAACCGGGAACCCCAAGTAATCCTAACCAAAGGGTCCATTTATTCAATTGATTACTGTGTTCAGGTGTTGATTCAAGTAATCCTAAACCAGGAATTGAGTTATCAAATTGCTTATCGTGTTGGTTCTTGACTATAATAAGGCTATAGTTTTAAGACTCCAATCTCTTGAAACAATTCTCTTGCATCACAGAAATGGTTTCTAATTTGTCATTCAAAATTTTCGAACTACTGCAGTCAACCAGCAAATTGGATTAACCTGAATGGCCTTAAGGCGTCTCCCTGGTGCAAATCAGCAGCCTTGTCAAGCAACATAGACCTAGGGAGATGCAGTTTCTGATTTCGACAGCCATTTCGATATTTCCGACAATTAAAATAATATTGTAATCGCCCTAGTCAATCAACGAATCCCCTGTCCAAAATAATCTAGTTGACCACGTGAATCCCTTTGCCATTACACTTTACGCAAGCCATAACCTTGGTAAACCATGTGCAGCCACTTATTTTCTCACCACTTTATATAGAGTTCTCTTTGGTCCTTTCAATAGCTTAAATATGAAGTAAGAACAAGACACTTGGAAAGAAACAATAACTCAAATCGCTCAAATTCTTAGTACAAGCAAAAATACTTCTTTCCTTTAACAACCAAAAAAAAACATTTGCAGCTGACACAATTATTAATTGACATGTCTACTAGGAGTGACATAAATGTAAAATTTGGAGTACTTATATTCGTATGTACCTACATACATACACACATATTACACACACTATATATATGCTACTTCAGAGGCTCCCAACGTGAGATTCTTCATATCCTCTCGTTCACCAGCATGCGCTCCCACTTCTTGCAACTAATGACAGCACATCAATTCCCAAGCAGGGGCACCCAAGGGTTGTTACAAACATCTTTCAATATAGGACCACCAACCATATGTAAGTTAAAGGGGAGTACAATAGTGAACCATTCACACAAATTACAAGAGTAGCACATATTAATCCCTTGAGAAGCACGACAACGTAGTTTGTCAATGATAACCTCAGCAATGAACTAAGACAAAAATGCCAAGAGTTAAAAACTTAAAAACAACCTCAACAGTGAATTAGTATAAAAATGGCAACATGTTATTAACCGTTTGTCTCACAATACTACTATACAATATCATGATAATTAAATATTCTTACCCTTGAAGAAATGCTCTCCTCTAAAGCCCTTGTAAATCTTTGAGAAAGATGCAAAGATTGGTCACACAATTGGTGCTGAATACACATGTAGTAAACACAGCTGTAAGGAGAATTAAGGATAAAATTTCCATTGAAATCTAGTAACAGGGATTCTATTTCACAAAAGCATGGGTGTGTGAAGTTTTCCTTGCACATCAATTAACAGAAAATAAACAAGAAAAGAAATAGTTTGAATTAATTATCCCAATCTTATTGAGCAGTTTACATGGGTATCTATCTTTCCTGATATGTTTGGGTAGATGGATCACTAGAAATGTTCAAAGGGATGGCACTCTTGTATGTGCAGTAATAGCCAGTTTGTTTTCTACATTCGAATTGTATCAATTTCAATATATTCCACCAACTTCATGATGCTATTCTAATGTTCCTTCGAGTAGACCAAAGGAGTAAAAGAAAGAAAGAAAAAGGGGGGGGATTCTACCTTAGGGTTCACTTCGCATTGTACTTTCAGTTTCCTTAACCAGCATGGCAAGACTAAATTTTCTAGACATAAAATCAGTTGTTAAAGTCTTTCTTAAATACCAAAATATATATTTTTTAAAACAGAACTAGCAGCTTTTTTGTATTCTAGACTTCTAGTTCACCAGTCACTGCCGCAAAGTTGGAATCAAACTCAACAGATCCACTATTAACAAATCAGCTTTAGTGATTCCAAGCACCGAAGGGAAGGTTAATTGCATTTAGCTCAAAGATACATAAAGGATACCTCTCCCTAGCTCTCTCAATACAGGAATTTAAGTAGATTACCCAGGCACAAGCGGAAACCAAGATAGAAATTAAATCGGACATAAACATTACCTACCTGTTAAAAAAGTGAAAACATAAGAAATACAGAAGGAATACTCTTCAGCTACTGTGTTAATAATCGTGATGTTAACATACTAAGAGAAAAGTGCACATTGTCATAACTCATAACACATCACCAAAGCGTGGAAAAGATAATGTAGGACAAAATGGCCAATTTATAAATCCAGGACTAACAAGTGGACAGAAATAAAGGATTCAGAAATTACCAAATCCATTGTAATCACTAATCAATAGGTTTGTTTTGAATATATCGCAAATGTTGGAGCATATGGAATAACACACAAATCAAAGATAACACAATTCAGTTATTCGAAAAGGATACTCATAAAACTTCATATATTCTTCGGCAGTAAAGAGTGCACTAGAGGGATATCCATCAAGAATCATCTTTGCCCTCACAATCCCCTCTTCCAATATACTCATTCCCTCCTCCAGTGTTATCGGCCTCCCCATCATAGTACTTTATCTATTTCTCAATATCCAAACATTCACATAGTACGGCCATTGTTACCAACAAATTGAACAGAAAATTTCGAAAAACAATTTAACATCGCAAGCATAGACCTCGTGGTAAATTATTAAAGTACACAAGCACTTATATTCGGAGATTTCACATGAATATGACATAATCGGTATACGGAAGACAATTCTTCCACAACTTTCACTAGACTTCAATATGCACGCCTATGCATATTCATACATACACGTGCATTTATCTATCTCAATGTCGAAACATTCAGATAGTTTAGCCATTGTATGCCGAATACTGGACAGAACCAACCCAATTTCAGAACAATAACAAACAGAACAAAAATACGGAAATCAATTCAACATTGCACGCTTAGACCTTACAGTGAAGTATACATATTGCGTAGATATCCCCTATTAATGAGTATTTATATATATACATTTACACACACACACATATATATATATATGTATATACACGCGTGTATCTATAGCATGTGAGGAAAGACGATAACGAATTTGAGGAAACTATGGGAGTGAACGCTTGGGAGTAAGGAAAATGGAAAACGAAGTGGGGTTAGGGTTTCAGAATTTACTTTCTCTAGGGTTTATTCGGAGGTTTGGAACAAATGTAATTGTAGCAGTCTCTCTCTCTCCCTCTCCCTCTCTCTCTCTCTCTCTTGTCTGATCACAGCATTGTAGGAGGGAAATGGGGAAACGGAGGGGGAGAACGTATTTATTACAGTAGAATAGTACATAGGAGTAGGTGGGGTTTGTTTGGTGCGGAATGCGTACGTGGAGGGATAAATTAGTTTTTTTTTTTAAATAGGGGTGATAAACTAAGAAGCAAGTTTCACTGCCTAGTGCAGTTGGCAACCTTGCCTCTCCTCCATCCAGAAGGCAGAGGTTTGAGCCCCCTTGAGGACGGTTGGGATCCAGAGCTGTGGATAGCTACTGGACTCCCCTGGTGCTAATCTAACTACTCTGTTGACTATAAAATATGCTAAAAAAAAAAAAACTAAATAAGCAAGTAGTTGATAGCTTAATTTGAAAATTTAACGAGCTTTTAAAATATATTCGGGCTTTGTTATGCCTTGTTCTCTTTGCAATTCAAAAAGAATTTTTCAAAAAATTCCTTCTACTTTCAACATGTCTCTCTCTATTTCTCTCCACTTAATACCCCTATTATTTTTCAAAAAAAATTTCAAAATCCAAACACAGCATTAACTTGTGAAACGAACCGATCTCAAACGAGTTTTAATCAAGTCAAATACGAGTCAATCCCGAGAAGCTTGAATATTTTATACATAATAATCTGAACGAGCCAAGTAGTAGTTTGATCAAGCTTTGTTTGAATTCTTAACGAGCTTCAAAATAATATTTAGGCTTGGTTTATTTATGCAACAAATTTGCCTTAAACAAGCTTTCAACGAATAAACGCGAGCCCAAAATCCTCTTCTTCTTCTTCTTTTTTTTTTATTATTGCAAACCAAGCCCGCGGGCTGGAAGCCCATGTTCGATTTCAAGCAAACAAATGTAACACAATGTTCTGAGAGTAAAAGGATAAGAGGCTATTATGCCCAAAGTCCAAGCCCAGATCGATACTGCAAATCACAGCCGCGACCACGTGTATGTGGTAAATGGGCCTCCCCCTATAACTTCTTTGGATCATACTCATTTTAAGAGACAATTTCTCGTTCATCTTTTAATGAATTTGTTCATTTGTTCATTATTCATTTTTTCAATGATTATACCATTTACTTAAGAGTGTCTAAACTCAATTAGTCCCACCTCAAAATATGTTTGAGTTCCACTTTATTTCTAGTTCAAAATCACAAAAACTCTTAGACAAAATGTCTATTTCCTAACATACATTTATATTTTGTTGGGGGCATACGCAAATAAGCGGTGAACCAGGGCTCCGTTTGTTTCATCATAAAAAAATATATTACAATGTCAAATATTTTTCTTGTAAAACTTTCGACGCAAAAAAATTCTCCATACTTCTCTTTTCCTGTGTTTGGCTAGAAAACATTTTCCGAAAAGAAAGGAATTGAAATATGCATCAAGTACCTATTGCAATCATATGCCTGAACGAGGATTTCATATAGTGCAAATGAAGAGGAATCATAAAAGTAAAACTATAGACAAAATGTTACTAAGTCGTAAAAGAATTAAAAAAAGGACAAGACTGATTAAGCCTCATTTCGCTAACTAAAATAAGTATTTATTTTTTATATTAAAGATGATGTATTGTGAGAGAATGACATACCTCATAAAACAGGAAAATAGTCTTCCTAGTTTCACCCAAGTCTCATTTTCATCCTCCAAGTATCAATTACAACTCTTTTAACCTTCAAGTTTGGTTTTTGTACCAAGTTGGTGTAATTGATAACATCTGTCAGCCAAACTTGACAGAAAAAATCAAATTGAGGACATACATTATCAATTGGACCAACTTGGTACAAATTGCAACGTCTAAACTGCCATCAATCTGATTCTTTTCGTCCAATTTGGCTGACCGAAGATATCAATAGGACCAATTTGGTACGGAAACCAAACTTGAAGGTCAAAAGAGTTGTAATTTATACTTAAAGGACAAAAATGAGACTCGGATGAAATTAGAAAGACCATTTATATAAATTTTCTTAAAAAATAAGTACCTTCGCAAGAACGGAGCCAATAAGCTACAAAGCGATAAAGTTTCGTGTTTAGCAAACTTTTTTTAATATATGGGTACGTAGGGTTTTATTTATTTATTTTTAATTACCGTCACCGAGACAATTTTAGAAAGTAGAAGTGAAGATATTTTGATGATGCAATGCTTAATTAAAATAGTTTAGAAAGACAAAGAAAAGTCAACCATGATCATAGTTTTAATTAAGTTAGCCTAAACTCGTGCTTTTAAACAACAAAATCTTTTAACCTTTCCTTTTAACTTCCAAACACTCCAATCACAAGATTGGCTTTTTTTTCTAGTTTTCTAACGTGCACTTATGTCAGCTCATACATGCACTCAAAGGCCAAAAATTCAACTCAGAATGACTCAGCAGGTGGAAATTAAAAACTTGATTAAGCAAAGTGTGGTGTCTAATCAGCTGGAGAGAATCTTGTATTAATAAGGGATTGACCAATATATCTCAACCTGTCCTCCGGGCAAGAAAAAATTGTATGAGTACTCCTGAGACTGATCACGTGACGACTCAGATAGAGCGCGAACGATGGGAAAATGAGAAGGGACAAGGAAGACACATGGGGTACAGCAAAGAAGATTTTCGCTTGCGCTTGAAGCTCAACGTCAACTAATCCCGCTCGGGTACGCGGGAATCCTATCGCTCTTACTGGATAGTCTCGACTGCAACAGTTTTTGAATTGGTCATTATATAGACTTTAGGATAGACTTTTTCAAGCTTTTTAGCTGTGGTTTTGTTTTTCAATTTCATGGAATATTGTTTGTTGTTTTTTCTTGTACCAATATAACTGGGTTTTCTTGCTCCACAAAAAAAAAAAAAAAAAAACCTTGCATCAACAAAAGCTTCGTTTGTTATGGCTAAGTTTTTTTTTTTTTTTTTTTCTCGTTAAGATTTTATTGTTATTGCAAATATTATGGTACAAAACATTTTTCGTGTGAAACAAATGGACGAAAACGAATTTCCTATTTACTGTTGTGCAAATATCACTATTAGGTGGTAGCACAAGAAGTTTCCACATAAAAACACTATTTCATTTAATGCTTCCTAATAGTACTATTATTTTTTACAAATTAGATGGCTATTTTTCTATTTGCATTTCCATAACAAAAACAAACAATTCTTGTGATGTATTGTGATAAGAGAATGACCCATTTGGCCGTCTCATAAAACGGGAAATAAGTACTTAAGAAATAAGAACCTTAGCACAACGGGCATCATGGTCTTTGAGAATGGTGTTTAATAAATATTAAAGAAAAAAAAAAGGAAAAGAGGGTGATGCTTTTTTTGAAAGTAAAGAGAATAATCATTCCTTAATATTGATCATTAGGATTGTAAGCACAATAGTCCCCATGGTACTGTAAATTTGCCCTCTAATATGGACAACTTACTAAAACGACAAAACAGGAATAATGGCAATTATTCCATAATGTGTCCCGATAATAATGTGTTAAAAACCAAAATAAAAATAAAAATTATTAACCACATCCCAATAAAAAGTACTACTGCTTTTTTGGAAGGAAAAATAATTAAACATAAACAGTAATAAAAATGCGAAAAGCATATTGAATATGTCATAAATACATGAAAGTTATGTAAAAAAAAATTACTCTTTGCGTCCCACAAATATTATCCACGTTCACGGCATACTCCCATAAATTTATTCATATTTTCTAATTTGTATCATTTCCATATGCAACATTGATTATATTAGATAGAGTTTTTATAATCACGTTAAAATAATATGAATTGAGAAATATATACAATTTTTTTAAAAAAACTGATGGTGAAACTGAACATTCTTTAGGGACGACGGAAGAATTAAGGAAAAAGAGTTTTGCTCTACACTTGTTTTTTTTTTAAATTCTTCCTGAAACATGTCTTTTTTTACTTCAAAATACACATAATTATAATGTTCAAAGAGCATTTAAAGATAAATTGTAGAGCACATTCATAAAAAAAAAATAGAGTGCAAAAATCATTTTCTTTTCGGTTATACTGAACTACAATGAACAAAACAGACAGACAAACCCGGATTTGGCGAAATGAAAATAAGAAAATCAATAAGTGTTTGTCTTTCATGAGGGTTGCAGTTCAAATTTCACAAAGGCCAAAGTATTTCAAACCCTGGGGCCACTGATTTTTTTTTCCGGTCATTAACTTCAAGATTCCATAATTAATTGAGGTGCGTGTAGTTGACCTGAACACCGGATATTAATAAAGAAGAAAATGGTCACTGAAGATAAATTATGAGCGTACTAAAAAAGCTCACTCATGTTCCTTCTTTCTTATGAACGGAGTATTAAATTCCGATAGAGAATTGATATTCACACATTCTTTTTTTCTTTGTTATTGACATGCCCTTTTTTATTTTTTAGTGTCGAAACTCGAAAGTGTATATATTTTTTTTTCTAAAAAAAAACAAAAAAAAAGTGTGAATATCAATTCTCATATTGGTTAAACCCAAAAAAGGGCATCTCTTCTCCTTTTTTTCTCTCTCCCTTGACCCACCAATCATTACCCGTACTCATCTATTCCCCCACCACCACACACCTCTACCACCGTCCGATCTACCACCCCCAACCCATCCTCTACGTTTCTTTAATGATTTATCTCTCTACAACTACTCCTTAATACACACATCAAAGAATAGAATATAAAATCACGTACACCCAATAGATACAGAATTAGCATGAACCCTGGGACCCACATGTCTCACTCTACAGATCCAACGGTCCCACCACCCCTACCCCTCCCCCCCCTCCACAGCCGTGGGATTCAATTCTCTCTCTCTCTCTCTCTCTATCCTCTCTCTCTCTCTAGGGAAAAGGAAAAAAAGAAAAGAAAAGAAAAGGCGGAATCTGATGTGTACGTGTAACATAGGTTCGTGCGTAGGAGTACTAGTGTAGGCTTAATTACATATTGCCCTCTAAACTATTACATTTTTCAAATTTCCTCTCTGAACTACAAAACTGACACTTGATCACCTTAATTATCTAAACCTTTTGGTTTTGTTCACATTAACACCTCTTTATACTCGTATTAATCAAGATGGTAAATAGCTCTTCATGTAAAAAAAAACAACAAACTAGTACCTTGATTTGGTCGATATGCAAGTTTACGTATATCATTCCTGACATTCTCATGAGATTTGGACAAGAAAATATTTGAAAGCTATTTTCGGATCTTTTACCATCAAATTATGAGAGTAATTATTGGGTGGTCTTGGGGCACTGTCACGTAATGTCCTAATTAGGACTGCATCAAAAATTCGGTGAACCGTGAAATTTGTCTAGACCGAACTGATCCGTACTTTTGGATTTTGTCTGTGGATTAATGATTCGGACACGGATTCGAAAATTAAAAACTCGTGAGATATGGATTATGATTGAATTTTCATTTGAAAATCGTGGATTATCCGAACCGAACCGTGAGATATTTTAAAATAATAATAATAATATATATGTAACATATAGTAAATAATTATACTTTTACACATGTTTTTATAAATTATTTGTAACTATTTGACGATATGGTATATATCAATATAAACTGTTTATCATGTCTGATTCGTAAAGTGGGAAGACAATAACTTATATAGAGGTTATAAGAGCATCCGCAATGTAATAATCAAACGTGAATAATCAAAACTTGCCACGTCAACTTTTGATTATTCATTTAGAGGATTGCTAAAATTAGCAATGTAAAGTCTCACATTGTTACTTTTGATTATTCAAATGCCCAAATTTGATTATTGGTTATGAGGTTGCTAATTTTGATTATTACAATGTGAGCACTTTTTTAAGCACACATTGCTAACTTTAGCCATCTTTTAATTTTGATTATTACATTGCGGATGCTCTAAGAGCATCCATAGTGGAATAATCAAAACCATAAAGTTGCTAAAGTTAGCAATGTTCCCTCAAAAAAGTATTCACAATGGCATAACCAAACTTAACAACCTTTTAGCAGCTCATCAAATTTTGCCTCTTGGATAATCAAAACTAGCAACCTTTTGTCAATAACCAAAACCTTATATCTCTCTCTCAACAATATTTCTAAGAAAAATATTTTTAAAAACAGTTTTTTTTTTTTTTTTGCAAAACAGTTAAACTGTTTATCAAAAACTATTATTAAAAACTGGTTTTTTAAAACTGTCTTTTTTTTTAAAAAAAACTTTTTCGGAAAAGTGTTTTTTCAAGATAAAAGTTTTCAAAAAATTATAATCTATTTCTAATAACCTATTTTTATTAGTTTGAAAACTATTTTTAAAAAATTGTTTTATATGGTGACAATTTTTAGATTTTTACAGGTTGAAAATGTGATGTGGCAAATTTTAATTATTCAATGTTGATTATCCCACTGTGGACATTCACATTGCTAATCTTAGCAACCTCTTAAATGGATAATCAAAAGGTGATGTGGCAACTTTTGATTATCCAATTTTAATTAACGAAAATGATAGCTGTACCGACGGCCACCCCACCGAAATCGTACCGATGGCCCTGGCGGGCCATCTTCGGCCATCGAACGGCCGATCCGAACCGTCCAAAAATTCTAAAAAAAAAAACCGATGGGACCCTGCGCGAGAATCAACGGGATTCGATGTGTGTAGGTGCTTGGATCAAGCACCCTATTTTTCGTGTATATTCATATATACACGAAAAATAGTCATATATACACGAAAAATAGGATACTTGATCCAAGCATCTACACACATCGGATGCAGTTGATTCTCACATAGGCCCCCTTGTTTTTTTTTTTTGAGCCGACGGTACGATTTCGGTGGGGAGGCCGTCGGTACGGCTAGCAGTACTCTTTAATTAGTCTACTATGGATGCTCTAATAATTTAATTATGGATGTATTGCCAAATAGGTTATACATACTATAAATATAAATTATTGACAATAACCTATAATCAGTTAAATTATACATACTATCATACCATAGGTTATATATGCATGCGTATATACGTTTTACATTTTTCTTAGCATAGAATTATGTATTTACAAGCAATGAAGTTCTTGGTTGATCAATTCGTGGACAAAACTGGGACCGACCGTGAGTCATGGCTTGGATTGGAACCAAATCGGACTTTTGGTCCGGACATGGATTTCATTTTCGAAAAATCATGTGTGGGCTCCCACGCCCGGCGCGTTCGAAGAGTCGCCATCCGGATTTTTGAAGTGGATGATCCGAGAAACCGAGAGTTTGTTTGAGGAAAAGGCTTTTGATCTAGCGACAATGTTGAGATTTTGGGTCCGGGAGCCACGTTACGAACGAGAAAGGTTTTGTTGATAAACACCCCGCTCGCCTCGGCAAAAATCGGTTTTTACTAAGCATTTTTTATGGGGGATTTAATATCATTTGAAAAACTTCAAAAAACACATACGGGAAAGGGGAGCAAGACGGAATATATCACATTGGCGTGCACGTGGTGCTCACTGTACAGTGATGATAAAAGATGATGCGACAAAAATATAGATAAGGAAAGCTATTTACCAAACTATCTGGATCACTGCCTTCTGCAGCACGGCATACTTGGATATGGCGCGCGGTCATACAATATGCCGTGTGTGGTTATAATATTGTTTTCTGACTGTCAATAGTTTTCAGAACATCGTGCAGCGTACATAGTACGACGCACGGCGTTACTTCAAAATACCAGAAAACTCGCAGCCGTCAAATCACCCCAGAATAGTATCACTCCTCTAAGCCACAAGTAGAAAACCACTTTTAATGCATTCGTTTATTCAGAAAAATTGAGAAAGTTTATTCGAGGTAATAAAACATGGCTTGTAGATATGGTCTTGTTCCGAGGCTACTATTGATAGATAGAAACAGATCCAACGAAGAACGATCATGATCCAGGCAGTCTAGATAAGAAAACAGCAGTTAGCTAAAATGCCGCGCGTGTAAGTCCACTACGTCGTGCGACGCATCAAAGCGCCGCGCGGCGTAACTTACCCAACATAGGGGCTTTTTTGCTTTGTAAAAATGATTTTTTAGACCAGATCTTAACCAAAAGGGGTTAAGCCTGACAACAGAAGAGCCCCCTCAGGGCCATGACAGAGTCTAGCCCAAGGAAACTTTTTTTACCTTTGATCTTGAGCTTGAACGAGGTTGGATGATGATGGAAGAACTTGGATGAGATTGGGTGAGGGGAAAGAGGCATGATGGTGTGTAATAAATGGATATATTAGGTAGTTGGGGTATCAAAGTTAGTAAGGGACTAATTTTAATGGTGAGGAGAAAAATGGAGCAAAAGATCTAGAAAATGTCTTTTGAAAGCAACATTCTCAAGACTTGAAAGTGGGGAATGGATGTGAAAGCAAGAAAAGAGAGAAAGGGTGTAATGGTGATCGAGGGCCATTTTCTCTTGAGTTGAGGGGTGTATTTATAGGCAAGAGCCATGGATTTTGAATTTCAAATAGTGGAGGTATTTTCTGGGCAGGCCAGAAGTGTATTTTCGGCTGAGCTATTTTGCAGTTGTGGCTCAAATGACAGCTTTCTGAGCTAGTCAGTACTATACATGAAATGTCGTGCTGCTAACCCCATGATCGCGTGCGGCGTTGTAACTTTCGATATGCCATGCGACGTAGGGGTGTCCCGTGCGGCGTTCCAGGTCCGATCCAGGACTTTTGGGTTTTCTCTGGGCTTTTGGTTTTATTTGGGCTGAGGATTTGTTTAGGCTGAGGGAATCCTTCATTCAAGCTCACTAAGGTACCGTTTCCTTTATTTCATTATCGGGGTGGACAAAGACCCTTTGAGATTCAGATTGGGATGTCTACACCATGACTCGCAGATTATGATTGAATCCAATGCGATCTGGATCGTGCGCATCGCAAGTCCCAATAATTTATCCACCACCAATATATTACTTCTTTATCCGTAATCATGAATGTTGTGACTTATCCATTATGGAACAAATAGTGTATCTAGTGTACATATACTTCATAATTAATTATACACATTCTTTGAATTTTTACTCGTGCCGTAATGTGTCCGTGCTTTTCCGTGCCCATGTCATGTGTCCCAAAATAACGGCCAAGCATGACCTATTCTAGAGATCGTGTAGTATCGTGTTGTGCCTGAGCCGAGCGTTGCTTGTACTAGCCCAACCCGTTTGACACCCGCAAAGGGTAAAGAAATTAGGAGTGAGCAAAAAATTCGTCAAACTACGAATCCAGTCCAAACCAATCCAAACCGTTAGGTTTGGTTCGGATTTTTAGTAATACAGTTTGGTCATGGTTTAAAAAAATTAGAAACTGTGTTATATGGTTTGGTTTGTGGATTTAAGTTCATGGTTATGGTTCCAAACCGATCCGAACCGTATAATACATACATATGTATATACATATAATTTAATTATGATTCACCAAATAAATATTGGAGCCTTAGTCAACTATTTTTCTAATTTATTGATTCTATTAAATTCACCGCAATATTTAGTTTTTCTTCTCTGTCAATATAATTTAGACTAAACTTCTATATATCACAACTCGTTCCTAATTTCCTATGATTATTAATTTATCATACACAAAAAACACATGGTATCACCAGATCAGTCAATTTACACTGCCCAATTCCTAAATTTCTTTAAATTCAATTCTTATAATTCCTTCACTACCAAGTCTTGAGGCAATTGTGGTATTCCACTCTTAATTAGTTGGTTGATATTAGTGTGTTTTAATAATTTGAATGAAATTGATTTTAATATAAATTTTCTTTTAATTTATCTTCGTAACTTTAAGTACTTTAAATATTTTATAAAAATAATAGCTTAATTCAAAGCAAACCGTGGTTTAAAACAGAAACCAAACCGTACTTTAATGGTTTGGATTAGTTTGGTTCTATGCCTTTTGTGGATTGGTTTGGTTCTCTAAATTCATAATCCGTAATTATTGATTTGGTTCTCGGTTTATTATAAAACCGAACCAATCCAGACCATGCTTACCCCTAAAAGGAAGGAAACAACTTTCAACATTTAAGGGTTAATCTTCACACCAAATTATAAGAATAACTATTGGGTGATATTGGGGCACCGCTACGTGGTGTCCTAAAACTACTCGTACACCTGAGTTGACCCCATACAATTTGTGGGGCCGTGATTTATCCTTGAACCTCCTGAACCCCTTCTTGTTGCTTGAACCGTGATGACTTTGACCGGCGACGCCGTGTACCTGCAAACCGGAGGGTGGTGTTCCTCCGGGTAGAAGCTCCGACGATCTAGTTAGAATCGGAGGGAGGAAGAAGAAGAAGTTTGGTAGGAAAAGTATGCTTAGGGGAGAAGAAGTCTAATCCCTTTCCCCAGAAGGGGTACTTTGCTATTTATAGGCGGAGGTCTGGAGTGTAGAACAAGGAGGGAGTGCACTACACGCGCGTTTCTACGCTCGGATGACAACATGTGTCAGAAGCACTCGATGGATACCGCCCTTCTAGATTTGCAGACCCATGTGGACCCACGTGGGCCAGTGTCAGAGATGTCCCATCGGTTATCAGAAAGGTGAACGTGCTTATCTTCGCCTCTATCAGCAGAAGCTTCCAGAACGTTCTACCGTCGCCTTAATAAGCCGAGGAACCCATCCGAGCAGAGGATCTGCTGAGCACAAGACCTGCTCGCCAAACCATTCCCTCGAACAGGGAGGACGCCCATCCGAGTAAACAAGACTGATGCCGAACAAGGGCGTTGTGATTTCGTTCGGAGAACCAGCTTACGTTCGGCGGACATCCGTAAGACTGACTAACGTTCGGTGGACAACTGGGATGACGTGTTATGTTTGACTTTTCCTCATACAGACGAACTGAGACAACTGGGCCGTGGGCCCACAAGGTCCATCTGTTGACCCCTTTAAACCCTCAGATATTTCGGCCCATTACACAATTTGTTGAGGTACGTGTAAGCTAACGTAATAGTGAAATCTTTTAGGTTCAAGAAGAGGTTATATCGTTATTTATGCAAGTCCAAATTTGTACTTAACATAATAGAGGCAAAGCGGTGTCGAATGAGCCGTGCCGTGCCGGTTCAGCCCGTTCAATTTTGTGCCAAACATGTTTTGTGTTGTGCCTAGCCTGACCCATGTATTGGCCATGCTGTGCTGCCTCATTTGAGAAATATGCTCAGTTTGGCCTGGCCCACGAGCACTCCTAACTCCGTGCCTGTGCCCCCAATTGGACTTTTTTTTATTAGGCATTGTAAAGATGAAAAAAATTCTCTTAAAAAATAGCTTAAAAAATTATTTTCTTTATAATTGACCGAAAATAGTATCAAATAGTAATTAAAATAAAATTATAAATGCACAGACATTTTATTGAGAATAGTAATTCTGTAATACCAATAAATGTATAATAAGTGTAAATAGGTAAAAGTTGCATTACTATAGTTTGAGTACATCGTAACTAGGTTACCACCTACTAAATTATCAATCATTTACAATTCTTAAACCTTAATTAATATAATACTTTTCTATCCGTAATCATGAACATTGTGATTCATCAATTATGAAACAAAGAGTGTATCTGGTGTACATCTACTTTGTAATTAATTATTTTACATTTTTGAATATTTACTCATGTGCCGCGCTTGTGCTTTTCCGTGCCCGTGTCACGTGTCCCAAAATAATGGCCCAACATGGGTCGATGTAAAGATAGTGTCGTATCGTGTCGTGTTGTGCCCTAGCCAAGCCGTATTCCCAACTCGTTTGACACCCGCAGAGGGTAGAGGAACGAAACAACTTCAGCAGCATTTAACCCGTTAATCTTCGTACCAAATTATAAGAATAATTATTGAGTGGTCTTGGAGCACTACTACATGGTGTCCCAACACTCTTATCCACACCAATTCTAGTAGAACCAACCCCTCTCTTTGCGCATAGTTCCCAATAAATTTTTTGTCCAATTATTATTTTTATTTCTCTTTTTATCTCTGTCTCTACTCATTACCCGAAAAGCTCCCGAAAAGCCCAAATCAAACAGATCCAAAGGTATAAATAGTTTTAAGGCGGTCAAGCATAAAAGTTTTTACTTTAGGGTGTAATTTGGAAAAGTCTGATAGTTTAAGTAGGCAACATGTAATGAACCCGCAGAGGGTAGAGGAACGAAACAACTTCAACAGCATTTAACCCGTTAATCTTCGTACCAAATTATAAGAATAATTATTGAGTGGTCTTGGAGCACTACTACGTGGTGTCCAAACACTCTTATCCACACCAATTCTAGTAGAACCAACCCTTCTCTCTGCGCATAGTTTCCAATAAATTTTTTGTCCAATTATTATTTTTATTTCTCTTTTTATCTCTGTCTCTACTCATTACCCGAAAAGCTCCCTCAAAGCCCAAATCAAACAGATCCAAAGGTATAAATAGTTTTAAGTCGGTCAAGCATAAAAGTTTTTACTTTAGGGTGTAATTTGGAAAAGTCTGATAGTTTAAGTAGGCAACATGTAATGAACCCTTGGAGTATATTTTCAGGCAATTATTAATGTGTCCTCATTATTAGTACTATTTTTATTAATATAATAATTATTCGTCTCGTTTGCTTCTACTTCTTCTTCCTTTCCCCAGAGAAGATTCTCTCTCACTCGCGACATCGCACCAGAGATTTCGAAGATCCAACAATGCCGACGCTCCCTCAGATTTCTCCCCGGAATTAGGGTTTCCCCCCGCCACTTCTGTCGCCCGGCCGGCCAATTTTTTCCCGTGGATTTCGCCGGTACCATTTCCATTTCCCCTTGTTTTCCCCTAAAGGCGCCCAATTTTAGGGCTTCCGATTGGATTTATGCGTTAATTCCCCGCCTCGGTTTGGATCAGCAATCGAACCGCGCGGTTTCGATCGTATTTATCGGTGCCGATTCGAGCGGTTTTCTTTGAGCAGAAGTAGCTAAGATTGACGGTTTGAAGCTTTCGAGGGTATTGTTTCGTCTGAGAATTGGTGTTGTTTTTGTCAAGGAGATCTAGCGGGGCTTTTACGTGCTGGCTGTCAGCTAGGCTAACACAGCCCTCCTCCTTTATCTGGGCTTGGGACGGACTGTAAAAAAGATAAAGACTCTAAGCACGGCACAGACAGGGTTGTTATTTTGCTCTTTCTTTCTAGAATTTTAGGTATTGGAATTTGTGGGTCTTGGAGGGCTTGAGAAGAGTTGAATTTCTGTGATTTCGCAGTGTGTGTGGTTCTGATTTGGTGGCTCCGAATGTGTAACTCTTAAGGGGTCCTCTGCTGTGGAGGATCCCTCGACTGTAATTTGGCGTTGGTCGTCTCGTTGCTTTCGATGCTTATTGTTGGTTTGTAATTTACAAAGGCGGAGTAGGAGAGTTGTTTGATTGGTTTTGGGGGGGATAGGAAATCAATTTCGGAGGAGATGTTTAGTTCTGGTTCAGATACTGGGCATGATAACAGCGGGGTATCGGGTCCTGTATTGATACCCATGCGATTTGTGTGGCCTTATGGGGGCAGAAGGGTGTTTCTTAGTGGCACCTTCACCAGGTGAGTGAGTTTAATGATTCCATTACGATGTTGGTACTACTTTTTTCATGCTTTGATCTTCTTAGTTTTGAGTTAAAGCTTTTGTTTAGTTGATGAAATTCGTGCATGGGTATTGTTTTCTGTGAATCCGCAGGTGGACAGACCATATACCGATGTCTCCGATGGAGGGGTTGCCGTCTGTGTTTCAGGTTATCTACAGCGTATCACCCGGATATCACCAGGTTAGTATGCGATGATCATGATGTTACAATTATAGTTGCTTCTTTGCTTTTATAAGCATATAGCCATATGTATGGCTTTGATAACCCTAATCGTATATAGGCTTTATGGTGGGTCATCAGGTATGTTGCATGACTCAAGTATGAGAAAAACTATGTTTGATTTTTTTGACTTGGTGCCTTCACTTGCTCTTGTTTCTCAGAAACGTGACTACTTTATTGCTGTTTCATTTTGAAAAAGAATCAATGCCTTGTGTTGGATTTATTGATGAATTCTCTTTATCTATTAGACCTCCTCTAATGCATTCACCCAAGTAATTATAGTTTATATGGTAAAATAAATAAGGGGTTCGTCGTTGTCCTATGTTTCATGGTCTGGGATGATTTAGGGGTCTGTTTACTTTTGTATGGAATCTCGTCTTGCGTGTGTAGATGCGAACATCTATACATACAAAGATGAAGAATGCTAGCGGAGAACAGCGGAGAACAAATGCTTGTAGAGAGGCTTGAATCCAAGACCTCTTTAAAACAAAATCTTTGATACGATGTTAGATCACCAATAGTTCTATAAACTAAAGATGTTACAAGGAGTTATGGCTAGGATCATTATAATTGTATGTAGTCTTGATAGTTCTTCTTCAGGCATGTTGTGTGTCAATCATGGAAAAACTTACTTTTTTGGTAGGAATTGTATTAATCTTGGATGGTCATGTGCGTGTTATGACTTCGTGTCAGCACCTTTTGCTGGGAAATGTGTCTACAATCTACGTTGGTGATTCATTGGAGTAAAAGTCATATGATTGTGTCTACTGTGTTGGTTAGACGTCATGCATTGTCCGAACTAGTTAAGATATACGTAAGTGCTTGATATTTACGTAAGTACTAAATTATGAACATTTACTAATTTAAACTTCGCAGTAAGGTTTATTTTTGTATGATGGACATGAACTCACAATTGATCATGGTCAGAAACGACAATGAGAGATACCAAGAAATCCACATTTCCAAAAGTCATTGGACATGCATCGCTGAAATATATCCAAAGAAACTGGCATGCACCTTTACAAGTTGATACATGGGGATGGAAATTGTCGGGCTAAGAATGCTTCGACACCAGCAATATAAGTCTCTTTTTTTTTTCCCTGAGGGTATGTTTTGCGTTTGTCGAAAAAATCAACCAGGTCAAATAATAGCTAAGAATGCTTCAACACCAGCAATATAAGTCTCTGTTTTTTTTGGCTGATAGGTACAAGTAACATAATTTCTTTGAATAGGCCTGCCAAATGATCAAGACTCCATGACTGAGACAGGAAGAAACCTCTGAAAGGTTATTAGTTCAAAGTAGCTTAATGTTTTGGTTTCTCCAATAATTATCGATTTGGATAGGGTATTGGGAAATTGTTCGGTGAATGCCCCTTTGGCATCCGTTTAAAGATATTTGTTTTACCTGTATAGAATAATGTAGCTGTTGTACTTGTCAAATATGCTTAGCAACTGCTATGTTGTGTTTCCGATGAGCTTGGCTCCTCTCCAATCATTGGAGAGAAAACTCTCTCCAATCCTAGCCCGTAAAAATTTCTTATGATCTCACTCCAATGATCGAAACAGTTCATTTTGTTTTGCTCGTTGAGAACATGAAGTATGCCAAAAATAAAGTTTATTGGACATCATTAGATATGATTTTGGAACACATTTGGAACACGTTATCTTGCAAAATATAAGATTGCAACACTGGACAAAACCCCTTTCTAAATTTTTTGCAATATAAATCTGTTTTGAAATCATATCAAACGATAATTGATCAAACTAATTTTTGGCATGCTTGATGCTCTCAGGTTTTTAAAAATTATGAACGGTCCCGATCATTGAAGTGTGATTGAAAAAGTTTTTTCCGAGCCGGGATTGGTTAGGGTGTTCTCTCCAATCCATTTAAAGTGATTGAAGAGGAGCCGGACTCACCACGCATATCCTATTTCCAACATTGACATCCTCGCAAAAGAGTACGGTAGAAATAATATGGACAAATAATTGAAACCATGTAGTCAACTGTTTGTATTTGAGATGTGTTGTGCACAATCACTAAGCTGATCAAGAAATTCACGCACTTTTGTCCAAGAGATGAGTTTATGTACATCAACCATTCAAGAAGTGTACCTCTGACTTTGAGCTTGATGCAAATATATCTCATGGTTGAATTGTCTAATTCTTTTCTTTGTGGTACATATTATTCAACCGGTTGACAAAGATTGGACGGTTCTGTTGTCTTGTATCTAGATGCTTGTAATGGATTTAGCCATTTAGGGGCTTTGGCTGCAATAGGAGATTGTGAGTTCTTTGTTGTAGTGGAGTTTGTTCAGTTTTTAAAATTAAGTGGACGGAGAGAAAAGTGTTTTTGAGAACAAATTCAAATGTTGGGGTGATTTATCGGAAAACCGTTTTTAGTAGCTTGTTTTGGAGGAATTCATTTACTTCATTCTCGAGTATAAAAGCTTGTAAAGCCCTGTGGTTTTTGCCAGTTTTACATTTTTAGCCTTTCCTTGTCTCTTTGGGTGGTTTTCCCTTTATACTCATTCATAATTACCTTTTCTATTGCCTGAGTTTACTTGCTGTGGAATTAATTAATTTTTATTTGCATGGCACAGTTCAAGTTTTTTGTGGATGGAGAATGGCGGCATGATGAGCGCCAACCATTTGAAACTGGAAACTATGGGGTGGTGAATACTGTCTACTTAGCTACAGAAAATGATGAGATCCCTGGCATTTATAATCCAGAGACGCCTGGTAGATGTAATATGGAGGTGGATAACGATATGTTTCATCGTTTGGTAAGAACAGTTTGTAATATCAACCATGAACCACCTATTTGTTTATTCATCTTTTCATTAGATGCTTTTTTTTTATGTGGGGGGGGGGGGGGTGGGGTGTTAGTCTGTGTGTTTCGCATGGAGATTTACATAATACACCACAGAGTTATGCGAATGAAGAAGACAGAAAGCCTAAAAGAAAGACCCAATCCGTAAACATCTAGTCCAGAAATGTGTTCTGTAGACATATTCACCATGCTCGCTGAACTCAACCTGGCCTCTATGGCTACCTTTATGGTGTGTCTAAAGTTACTCTGAAATGGTGAATGAGGCATGAGTACCTGCGTAGGTCTTCTGGAACTTGGTACTAATGAAGAAAGGAAGTTAATCTCCTAACTTCATGAAGAAAAAGTTAATTTGCTTCCTCCAGCTCTGTAAGAAACATAGTATGGCACCTTATAGCGAATGGGTTTTCCGATAGCAATAAAAGGTTGACAAACAAGGATATATCATTGTAATAATTCACTTCGCGCAATGCCGAAAAAGGCTAGTTGATTTGAGTATTGGTGTCTTGCAGGAACCAGTGCCAAGGATATCTGAGGCTGATATAAACATTTCTCGGCACCGTATATCTGTATTCCTGTCAACTCATACTGCGTACGAGTTACTTCCCGAATCTGGCAAGGTTTGGATGCAAGCATACAGGATATCTTTCAGTAATTGTTGGTTCATTTGATTGATTTGGGTTTTTATGACTTTCCTGAAATGCATCTAACGTTGCAGATTGTTGCCTTGGATGTGAATTTACCAGTGAAGCAAGCATTCCATATTCTTTATGAGCAGGTATGTGACAATCTTATTTTCCTGTTTAATTACTTTGTTTTGTCAGCTAAGGTATTTCTTAAGTGTTCAATTCAAAAATATGAAGTGTTCAAATAGAGCTTTTAGTCCTATGTGTGAGTGTTTAAGATCAATTAGGAAAATCGCTATACATGGATGTCGAAAAACAGATCATTTATAGTTTTGCTTGCATTACATGTGCATTACTTGGTTTAATGTACGGTCGATTCATCTTGAGAGAGGTGATTTATTCCCTCACTTTTGCAGCTGTCTTCTTTGGCATTGATTTTACTGGTTTTGTAGTCCATTGTTGAGGTTATTTGCCTTTTTCAACAGTTTGTTGGATTTACTTTGTGCACTTGGCGTTATCATGCCCTTGGGTCCTTATGCCACCATTCCTCGTGTTCCTTTTGTTTTCAAGCGTTAGAATTTCTGTTGGTATTATTATTTGTGAGTTAATAGCCTGGATAAAATCATGAGATTAATTATTTTCAGGGAATTCCTGTGGCTCCTCTTTGGGATTTTTGCAAGGCTCAGTTTGTTGGAGTTCTTAGTGCATTGGATTTCATTTTAATTTTGAAAGAGGTATTCCTTTTATAAATTACTTGTCCCATTAGCTTTCCTTTCAGGTCAGTACTTTTTACTATAGTTGTTTTGGTTAGATCTTGTTTTCATGGTTGGAATTTATTATTGCTTCTAAATGGTCAATGTGCCTCAAACACTCCTTTGTGCTTTGTTATGGTCCTTGTGGATGAGTTTTGAGGAACTCTATTATTCGGTGTTTTTGCACTTATCACCATATGGGGCCCGATGGAGAGAAAGACCAATCACCAATGCTTAAGTTCTGTTTTTGAGGAATCAAAATAGAACATTGTAAATTGTTGCGCTAAAGAAAAGATGACGAGTAAGAAATAACTACTTATTATTGTTGTCTTTTGTCCTTTACTCCTTTAGAAATACAAGTAAGCTAGCTAGTAGCCTAGTACTCCTGAGGAAGCCTGATTCAACTACCTGATTGATGTAAGTGTAGTTAGGGTTATTCCAGAATACGCTCGAGGCTTAACTATGGCTTTTGCTTTGTGGCTAAATCGGCCAAAAAAAAAACAGAAGCCATGTTTTGTTTGAGGCATTTACACGGGCTTTTTTCAATGGTTTTATTGGCTGGCCAAAGAAGTACGCTTGTATTTTTGGTCGGGCTTATAAGCCCTGAAACAAACACACCATTTTGATTTGCAGGCTTTTGTGATTAAAATGCCAATAAGTGCAGCTTTAAGCCTCTAGCTTATGAAGCGGTATTTCTTTGTATATATGGAAGAACTATAAAATATAAATAGAAAAAGTGTCAAGGAGAGTAAGAATACATAGAAAAGGGAAAGTGATCCTTGAATACTTAAAACCTCACATCTTCCCGGACTAGGTATATCTAATTTAGCAGAAACTTCTCCTCATCCTTATTGGCGGCGAAGATACAGAGAAATTGCGAGGGACTTTCCATGGGAGGCCTTGGTGGAGAATTTGCATATTACTGGGTGGGTGCGTCCTCACTTGGTGGTGAAGAATTTGCATAATTTGCATATCACTTGGTGTGTGTCTTTATTAACGCGTTGGATTTCAATTAAGCTCTTCTGAAAAATTTGTCATCGAAATATGGCCGTATCAGCAGTACCGTTGTGTTTCTAGATATAGCGATTTAAACCCCTGTTTTGGAGAAAGGTGGTTATGTTAAAGATGGTATGATACGTAGTTAGTGGATTTCTTTGGAGGTATTGTCAGCATACAGAAGACGTCTCAGGACATGATTGATAAGAGTTGTGGTAAACTTCGACTTTATGCTGTATTAATGCTGGGAGCAAGGAGGAGGAGGTTTGGGTAAACATAGATGGAGTGAAGAGGCATTAGAGGTAGTATTGCTGGCTCAACCTTGCAAACCTTGTTTGAGGCAGGATTCAGCCTCTACCAAACCTACCTTACAAGAGCAGAGCAGAATAGATTACCCATCAGCTAATCTGGCATTGCCTTTGAAGAATAAGAGGATCATTAAAGATGCCACCGTTGTTTTCACTCAGCCTTGCAAAAGACGATGGTCTCACCTGCATTAGGAACACGTGAGAGTGACAAATATCTCGTCATGCTCATAAAGTCACTCCAACTGCTGCATCATCCAATGGTCAGCTAAATATCGATGTCAGCACTAGGAAAAAAATTGAAGGCAGAAGATGAAAAAGAAAACGGAAAAGAATAAGTGCGGCAGAATGTCGTTCATTACGCATTGAGCTATGAAGGAAACCCAATGGGGAGCTGATGATTGATGAAAAAGAAAACGAAAAAGAATAACTGAGGAGAATGTCGTTCATTACGCGTTGAGCTATGAAGAAATCCAATGAGGAGTTGATGAAATTTTTTTTTTTTGCTTTTTTTTTTTTTGAATAGGGACCCCATTGGTGAGGATAGAGAACATGACGTAGATGTACTTAAAACAAATTCCTCCCAAGTAACTCATCGACGTCATTGTATCTGGCTGAGCTCCAATCTGCATGATCAGACATTAGACATGCTCTATCCAACCCTTCCCTGCTCTAACCAAAAGGAACATGCTGAAGAAAAAAGGAGATAAGAGATAAGCTCTGTGGCTCCTACACCTTGGAGGTTACCATACCCGTGTCAGACATGCCAAATACGTACAAGAAGCCACGTGGCATGTCCATTAGATGTTAATGTTTTCTATGTTGGTACACGCCCAAGACACGGGGGGATACGTTGGGGACACCCATGGAGACACAACAGGGTGACTTTCTGTCAATTTCAAATTTTTTTTTGGGGATGTGTATCAATATCTTCTAAAGGTTTGGAAAAAAATGTAATATGAAATATAAATTCACATACATTCCTTGGCACATATCGATAGAAGCCCTTGCTGACTGACAAAACTTCGAAGGCCTAACCCCTTCCTTGCTTCTGTGACCATTGACAATAGCTCCGGCAATGGTTGATCCGGCGATCATAACAAGTTATGTCGTCTTTCTCTATCTCTCTTTTCTCCCTATCGTGTTCGTCTTTCTCTGTACCTGTGTTTCTGGGTCTTTATATTTATATGTTCGATGTCTCTTTCTTTCTCTCTCTGTGAACAAACCCCCAACTATGTGAATAACACTTTATCAGTATATCATAGTTATGAAGTGTTTTCAGCAATTAGAGGTGTTAGAATCTGTTTAACTATGCTGTGAATACATAGTAAATATGGAACTGCAGGCTCTAATGCCAAATTTGGTGTACCCCCTCCTCTCAGTGTTATCCTCAACTTTAACCTTATCACTTCTCCTAACTACCGCATCGGTCAATCTACGATAGACATGTCCAAACCACTTTAATCTATTTTCTCTTCTATAAGTGCTACCCCTACCATTCCGCAAATATTTTTGTGTCTAATAACTTCAGCTCGTTTAAGTTATATATTCTTTACTGCTGCTTGTTTTGCTGTTTCCTTTGATCACACAAAGCCCAGGCTCTTATTGATTGGCACAAATAGTAAATGACATGGCTCTTTCTTAATTCCCCTCCCAGGCACGCTGATACATATATAGTTAAAAATAAGTTGATTTTATTTATTAGCATCTGTTTGGACTTTGTTGAAGATTTCAATTTCACAAATATTAGAGCTGTTACAGTCCATAAATATCGTTTGGGACGAAGGGATTTCTAACTGAACACGTGCACGGTAATCTTGATGGTTGCTACCTATTTCTATTTTCTGTATGTGGGCTTCCATGAGCTGTGACATCTTTTTTTTTCTCGAGTCTGCTTGCACATCTGAGATGCATTTGGAGTCTTTGACAAACATACATTATTTTATTTTCAGCTTGGCAATCATGGATCAAACTTGACGGAGGAAGAGCTTGAGACGCATTCCATATTAGCTTGGAAAGAGGGGAAGTTGCATCTTAATAGACAAATCGAGAGCAGTTGCAGAACATATCCAAGAAGTCTTATACAAGTAAGTGATTTTTTTGGTGATGTGCCTACTTGTGCAGCATGGAGATGGTTGATTTTCCTTTGCATTTGAGTATCTGTCATCTGATGCACAATGAGGGAAAGGCTAGTACATCTTCGTGGGTAATTTCAGGGGCTCTATTGCTAGAAATTAGGATTAACAGTTTAATTTGTATCTCCATGGGCAAATGACATCATGGGCAATATTGCTTGGATTAACAGTTTATTTTGTTATACATAGAGATGCATATAAGCATCTGATATGAAGGAGTGGAATACAATTTGCTTACAATGAAATTTGCAAAAGAAAATCATAGATTGTACCTGTGGACTTTGTCAAGCGATGCAAGTTGGTGTTGTGCAGGGTATTTGGCAGAATCATATTTTCCTATTCTCCTAAGTCCTAATCACTAGTATATGAGACTCTACTGAAGTGTCAAAAAAGTTAGATACCAAGGGACAGTGAAAAGAACATTGGAATACCATGTTTTCTTCAGCCCACTGAACTAAATAAGTGAGGCAAATATTGTCATTGACTTGAAACTTGAGTGAACGTTTCTGTAAAATCCCTAACATATTTACTTCTTTTCTTTTCATTGGAGAGGTTGTGAATGCACATTTGAAGGTATAGTTGATTCTTTTTCATTTTGATCATCGTTTTTCTTTTGAATAGAGTAAGAACGGCCCAGATACCAAGTATGGATATTATGCTGAAAACCATAAGTTGTACTTGTGTACTGGTGTGGACATGGTATCTGGAGACACAGCAAATGGACCATTGGACGGCCATTTTTCTTCTACACACTAGACAATATAAGTCAAGCAAACATTACTTTATTGTTTTGTTATACTCCCTCCATTCCAATTTGATAGTCCATCTTTCCATTTTTGGGTGTTCCAAAATAAAGGTCCACTTTGACAAATCAACACAAAAAAGGGGCCAACTTTCCCTTTTTACCCTTCTTCAAAAAGGACAAAATTGTGTGTGTAGAGTTGTATTCAAAATTAAATTCTTGAACTGACTTTTGGACTTTGCTGCCTTAAAAACCTCTGATTTGTTTTCTTCTTGTACGGAAACAACCAGTTTCCATTTAAATTGTACTAAAGGTATTCAAAAAATGAGGGGCAAAACTGGAAAGTTAAAAATTTGTGCAAGTAATAATTACACTTCTTAAAAAGTTGGAATCCCGGATCGGGACTCACAAATTGGAACGGAGGGAGTAGTACAATTAAGACTTTTGCACTTTAGTATACTTAATGTGCTTTCATTTCGATCACTGTCTTGAGGTTTTGGGAACAAATGTTATAGTACCATTAAAACATTACGTTATGTTACTGATTCCAGGGTCTAAGAAACTAGATTTCGCATATGTTTTGGGGAATGAAACAGTTGCAATTTGAGGTTTTGGGAACAAATGTAGGAAGCTTCGTGGAACTACCCCATAGTCCTACCCATCGCGGATTCCTTGATCACATGGCAATGGCATTTAATTTTTTCACTTGTCTTTTCTCTGGTTATTTGTCTTTTTGTCCCTTTTCCCTTTCTTTCTTTTCGCTTTTGTATTTTGGGTGCCTGGCGGATGGTGTAGTTTTCGTTGGCAGCAGAATTGTTTCCCTGGTCTTTTATGAGGTATCATTCCTCTTTTGCATGTTTATTCCATCTTTTGATGCAGACTTGCAGTTGCTCATTTATAATGCAAAGATGGGAAGTGTGTTCCATTAACATTTGCCTACTGTCAATAGGCGAGGACTGGAAATTGAGTGATACCACACCTTGACTTCACTTAAGATTCTTCTAAAAGCCTTGCTGTTCATTTTGTTTTTATTGTCCAATTATTTAATAAAGGAAGTTCATTATGTAACAAAGTGTCATGCTGGTCATGCTTAGATACATATACTACAGCCTTAGTGTTACATCTAGTGTCTCCTTGCGGGAAGCCCAAGCAAGTAATAAAAGCCTTGCTTGTTGGCTTGCGGTGTGTGAATTCCGGTTGTTCCATAGTTTGAGTTTGAATTCTATCTGCTAGTGTGTTTTCATCTAATCAATGTTCCCTCATTCTGAAATGTTTTAGCTCTGTTATTGATATGCATGACTACTGCAATGCAGGCTGGCCCTTATGATACTCTAAAAGATGTTGCTTCAAAAATTTTGCAAAACAAGGTGGCAACAGTTCCTGTCATCCACTCTTCTTCACAGGATGCTTCATTTCCGCAGCTACTACATCTGGCTTCCCTTTCAGGGATTTTGAAATGTGAGCTTTTCTCCTGGTGTGTTGGTTGAGGACATGCATTACATAACTAATATGTGGACCTACTTTTCAGGTATTTGCAGACATTTTAGACATTCATCTGGCTCTTTGCCAATTCTTCAACAACCAATTTGTTCTCTTTCTCTGGGTTCATGGGTTCCGAAAATTGGGGAGTCAAACGGACAACCATTTGCAATGCTGAGACCGAATGCCTCTCTTAGTGCTGCTCTATCTTTGTTAGTTGAAGGTGACTTTCCTCTCTTTTCTGAAGAAATTTTGGGTTGGCGATTATGTTTCTGTGATCAGGTTTTTGGATGACTTAGTGCATCTCTAAAGGACAACATGAGAGACCCAACACAGAAGAAATAAAAAAAGAAATGAGAGATTTAGAAAATTCCATTAACTTGAGCGTAGCACCGACTTGAAACCTCCGTTTAATCAAAAAATAGTTGTGGCTTAGTCTTTAATTTATCATTTTCTAAAGTCGAGTTGCCATATAGTTAGTATTCATATTTTTCCTTTTTTTTTGGTTCTGGTCCGTGTGTCATTTTTCTAAACAAAGGTAACTAAGTCGTCGCTTCCTATACATCGTCACAACTTGGTTGTTAACGTGTTGTCTATACTTGTGAGCTTCCAACTGGTATGCTAATAACCTCGTCTAGTAACTTCTTCATGTTCTTTAGCATTAATGTACTTGGACGAGTAACCTCGTCAAGGCATAAAAGCTTCTTGTTTTTTAGCTTTGGTGACCTCAACGATCGTAAGTAGACTTCAGTAATTCTTCCAGCTGGTGATTTTTCCAGCTTTCATCATTCGCAATTCTGGTTTGCGAAGTCTATAAATTGTCCTTTAGCTCATTATTATAGGAAAATCTTTTCTAGCCAATGGATACCATGGATAATTGGTCATGGTGAATGTCCCCTGAGGAAAAGCATCCTAGTCTTGACTTGAAGCAACCCACTTTCTCTTCCGATCGTACTTTGTTCCAGGATGTACAAATTAACGGTTTCTAGTCTCTTTTTCGATTCCTTTATTGGTTGGAAGTATCCTAACATAATATGAGGAGGCATTCTGTCTGTGATTGTTCATAATGAGCCCCTGGTTCGTGGTCTATGATAAATCAAGCATCGGTGCATATACTCTCTTGTTCATTAAGGTTGTGTATGTGTGGCGGTTTTTGTTCTTTACAACTTTTGGTTACCTGTCTCATTATCCTGTTCCCATAACATATGGAAACATAATCTGGAAAGAATTCTCAGGCATTGTCATCTACTCTTTTGTAATTGCACCTTCTAATGCAGCTGATGTTAGTTCAATACCTATAGTGGACGATAATGACTCATTGCTGGATATATATTGTCGAAGGTAATATTCTCTTTTACTGCTTTGTTTGGTTATATATCGGGTACTTAACTCTATGGAAGTAAACTTTTTACTTTCTTAATTTAAGGCCATATTTGCTTCTCATATTTTGTTGACAGTGATATCACTGCTTTGGCAAAAGACAGGGCATATGCTCAGATTCGGCTTGAAGAAATGAGTATTAATCAGGTAAGTGTTCCACAACCCTCGTCTATAAAAACAACATACATCTGAATTTCAAGCTTGTTTATGCATGAGGAAAACTGAATTTATGCTGCGGAAATTTGAGACTTACAAGGTCATGCAGTTTGAAGTACCAAAGGTAGAGCGATGAAATGTTGTTGCATTTCTTCTAGGATGAATAGAAGTACTAGAAAACTGATTATGAACACATCTAACAAAAGTTTCATGCTGTCCTTTTTCTTCCAAGTTTGGAGTAGTGCTTTGTCTAAACTATAAGGCTTTTTGTGCAATTCCTCCGTGGCTAATTTTTTATGCTGAGGGCAAGTGGTAAATTGTTTTGTGATCTATGTTGCTCAACAAATAGGTACATAGAGGAAGACGCCAGTACATTTAGAAAAACACCCAAAAAAAATTGAAAGGGAAGGTGTATACAAAAACATCTCTAAACCCTATGAACCCTCCCCATGCTTTTACTCTCCTATGAAAACTAGCAAAAAAGAAGAAGAAAATCCTACTTATGCCGAAACTGAACTGATCTAAGAAAGGGCCGCGTAAGCCTGTATGTAGCCATCTTTCCATCTGAAACAATCCATGTACTGTTGAATTTTCTGGAGCATGAAATTTACTTTTGAAAACTGCATACGAAAAAGAAATTGCAAGTTGAAATGAACATGATTCTCTATTTTGTCTTAGTGAATATGATTCTCACTTCATCTCTACTACGCATTGGACGAGTTAGCGTGCTTGTTTGTTTTATTTTATGTCGAACATGCAGGCTTTGCAATTGGGGCAAGATGTTAGTTCTCCTTTTGGCTTCTTTAGTGGACAAAGATGTCAGATGTGTTTGCGATCAGATTCTTTGCACAAAGTAATGGAGCGTCTGGCAAATCCTGGTAATTTTTTTCTTCATTTCTATTTAATTACCCCCCAAAAGGGTTTTCTACTTTAGTTTCTCATCTCTTGTTTGACTTTTGCAAATTGAAGTTCCAATGGCAATTTAAATATTGTTCAAGATGCTTTTTGCGAAGCTTTGCATTCTTTTTTTTTTTTTTTGGGGGAATAGAAGTTTTCACTTGTTTGAGCGCTTCTCTGGCATTACATCAGGGGTGAGGAGGCTTGTAATTGTGGAGGCTGGAAGCAAGCGCGTAGAGGGCATTGTTTCACTAAGTGACGTGTTCAAGTTCTTGTTGGGTTAGATGAAATTATTTGCAACACAAGGCACCAAAAGGTCTCACGGTGGCTCCTGAAGATGGTTATCTCTACAACGCCTCTCAGATTCCTCGCCCCTCTTATTGGGTTAGTCTTGATATATTCTTAAGAGGGTTAAGTCTTGATCTATTCTTCCGCCTCTTTGATTGGATGGGCCTTGATTTTCTGAGCCCGACCTATTTTTAGGGAGTTTTTGAAAGGGTCAGAAAAGAATCTGTAAATCGAGAAAAATTCAATTTTTCCGTTCTTATCTTTATAACCACATTATTGTCAACTGTGTTCATGCTCCCGGAACAGTTGCTGTGTCTGTCTCCTTGCTGCTTACAGAAACAGGCGGTGCAAGATCTGGAGAAGTTTGTAGCACCTCATTCAGTACTAGTTGTGACTGATCTCCACTAATCTCATTTTTGTTTATATATCAGTTGCTTTCGTATTTTGCTAATCGCTTGAGCAAACCCACGGTTTAGGTTATGCGAAGCTTTTTGTTTATTTGAAGCTTTTTGTTTATTTAAATTAGATGGCTTGTTCATGTCCCTCTTGAAATTTCTTTGCCTAGTTCAAATGTAGTTACATGGTAGTGTAGAAGTCCCTAAGAGCATCCAGATTACTCTTTAAAGGACATTTTTGTTGGCAACTTCAAAGGCTTCTTATGGGGTGTCAAAGGCTTTTTCCCCCCAATATTTTGTGTTTTGAGTTTGTTAGGATTTGTTTCTTAGTTGAAAGAGTAAATGTGTTCTATTGGAATGGATAAAACGTGTTCCAAGTGAAAAAGGATTTAGGAAACTCTTTACTTTTGCTACTAACAATGAGGAGCAATATCAATGAAATACTAATTTGACCTAGCTAACAATCCTTAGCAATAGCTCTAACAATGCCGATAGAGATGTTCCAACCCGTCGAACGATTTGTGAGTCGTTAATACTTGGATTCAGCATCTATTCTTCACTAGGGCTGTAAATAAATCTAGCCATTTGGGAACTGGTTGAGGCTCAACTTAGTAAAGGCTCATTCAAGTTTGATTCATCTATTAGATGTTCTGATTTTTTGCTCGATTTTAAGTTCGTTTATAAATGACCTGAGTCCGAACCAAACAGTATTCAGCTTGGTTAGGCTCTCGAACCGGGACTATGAATGTATATGCATATCATGCAGAATTTCGTGTATAAACATGAATATATATAAATGTCTATATTTTTTTGTACCGGTAAATATGTATCAACTTGCTAATGTGCATATTGAAAATTTTACTTATTTGAAGCTCTAGATCTATATGCGAGCATAAACCAATGATATATATTTTTGGCTTGTTTAGGCTCGTAGATGAGCTTGAGCTCGACTCAAGTTGAGGCCAGCTCAGCTCAAGCTTGGCTTGTCAAATTTTCTTTAGCTCGAGCTCGTGTTCACTAAAAACTTGACAAGCAAACTTTGATCATTCTAAAATTCAGCTTGAATAATAGCTATTTTGCTTCAATTTCTTCTCTACAAATAAAAAATTGAAGATTTAGTTATGATTAGAAATCTACTTTTCTATCTTCATCCATGGATCCTTGACCTATTCAATTGGAAGTATTAATCCTATTCCAAAATTTTGTTTCGCAATTTTATAATCGAATTTATCAAATTCTAATTGACCTTTGGATAGAAATCAAGAGAATCTATGTTTTTCCTCGATTCGGTCATTGAAGGGTAAATGATTTAATCCTTTAAAGAAAAAAAGTTTTTGATCGAAATATGAATTAAATTGAAAGACCCTTTAACTATTAAAGGGGGTTAATAGAACTAATTACACTTTTACCGCTAAACTATACCCGCTATAATGTGATTATTATATAATCATAGATCTTTTGTCAAACACGACACATTGTTTTAGCTCGGTGGAAACAAAGTCCTTTTCCTTCGGATTCTTTCGAATAGAACTAGAGAACGAAAGAGTTAGAAAGATTGTTAGAAGCCTCTTCTTCTAAATGGATCATCTAGAAAGCGAGTCGTTTGAATGTATTCAGACAAAAAAGCTAACATAGGGCCATTTGCAGCCGTATTGGTTCAAGTCAAATCAGGTTATAACTAGGTCATGATGAGTTGATTTATTGACTGCTTTTTTTTTTTGAACGCCTAAAAGAGATTTTGTAAATCTTTTTCTAATGCAAACCAATTATTACTGTAGCAAAAAAAAAGAGAAGGTAATGTCTCGCAATTATACATATATTTATTTATATCTACTCCATATTGCATTTTAAAAGATACGGGTCCTTACATTTAATGCATGACCTATTTATCCTTCATATGTATGACCAATACTAAAACGAAAAAAATAATTAAGGCATGTTTGACTAGATAATTATTGTATCCACAAGTGATAATCCTTAATCATATATATACTACAAAAAATATATATACTATTATATTGTCTATTGTTCTTTATTTTACATGCCATTAATTGATAGTTTACCTATCAATTACTTATCGGAAGTACTAATTAAGGGGAGGCCGGAGTATACGCTTAATTACGGGGTTAGCCTAATGAATAAACTCGAGATCTCCAGTAAGGAGGTCACGGTGCATGGTGGCTTCAATACCAAGGACCCATCCACTTTCGTCCATTTTTCTTGAAAGTTTTTTTGGCATGAAAAACTAATTCCGTATATTTAACCATAAAAACGGCCACGGGAAAAAACAACACAAACAAATATTTGTAATCAATTTTTTTGGGAAATGATTTTGCCACTCCCTTTTTTGTTAATACCACTCCTCTGCAACTATATTTTTGGTGCAAAAATACACTTGTAAGGGAGTGTCGTTAACAAAAAATACACTTGCAGGGGAGTGACGTTAACAAAAAAAGGGAGTGCCAAAATCAGCCGCCATTTTTTTCCCTGGTAGAATACTGGAGTGTCTTTAGGGATATTTCAGGTTTTCTTCTTTAATGGAAAGAATAGGGAAATGATTTTGTCACTCCCTTTTTTGTTAACGTCACTCCTCTGTAAGTGTATTTTTGTATTAAAAATACACTACAAAAATACACTTGCAGGGGAGTGGCGTTAACAAAAAAAAAAGAGTGGCAAAATCAGCATCCAAAGAATATTATTGTATTTAATTTTATAAATAAATTGTTCATGTGTGGAAGAAACCCAGAGAGAGAAGCAGAGGGATTTGTGGATTTATACGTTTCTACGTAACTATTTGTCAAAACAGAAAATTGGTGTAAAGTCCAAAGATAGGGTTCCACTGGGCCATTAGCCCAGGCTATGTTTTTATAAGGTTTCGGGTCCATTGACTTAGAAGTTTTATTGTTTAAAGTCCATGTATGGACAAAAATACCCTGGTGCTTTCTTTCTCTCCAGGAGAACTCTCCCTCTCTCTCTCTCCTCACTTTATCAGTGGTTCCCAACTCCTTTGCCGACTTCAACTGAGGTCACAAAAAATCTTCTGAAAACTCAGCTCCGGCAAACGACCGCCAACGATCGCAAAAACCTCAGCTCCGGCGGACACTATAACAAAAAATGCTCCGGCTAAGGCTGGTTCGTTTCCCAATCCCTCCGCCACCAGCACCACCCACTCTGGGAGGATAATGGTGGTAGGTGGTCTCCCCCTCCGCTGCCTCGAAAATTGTTATCCGTATGGCGTTGGTAGTTGATGGGCCCATTAATTGGAGAGAGAGAGAGAGAGAGAGAGAGAGAGAGAGAGAGAGAGAGAGAGAGAGAGAGAGAGAGAGAGAGAGAGAGAGAGAGAGAGAGAGAGAGAGAGAGAGAGAGAGAGAGTCGTAGTGTTGGCAGAGAGGGGAATTGATGGATATAGAGGGGTCTGAGTTGGGTTGGACTCCTATTTGTGTTTTTCTCTTTTTCATTTGTTTTGCTGGCAAGTGGCACAAAACTTCTTCATTTTCACTTTGCACCTTGTGTTTTGTTCTTTGTCTGCTATTTTAATTTTGAGAGGGTGTAAATGGAAAAAGAGGAAATGATAGTATGATGTTGGGAATGTGAGATGTTGGCTCCTTTTATTACTGGAGTATGTAAATATTGGAAGATGAAAATATCACGAAAATGATATTTGTCTTGAAAAAAAAATTTGAACAGATAAGCTTATCTGTTATCAAAAAAATTATTATCAATTTTTTTTGAATAAAGACAAAAATAAGACACTTTGATCAATGAAGACGAAAAATTAACGCAAAACTAACAAATGCGAAACAAAATCAACTCGTAAAAAAAACTCAATCGGACATTGTAAGTATTTAATCTTTTTTTTTAATTAAGAATTCATGAGAACTTTGACGAAAAGTTTAGAAAATTGGATTAAACACTTACATTTATTTGATTGAAACATTTTTCCTTTGGAGAGCTCAAAAAATATTTTAAAACTAATAAAATGTCTCGAATTATTTTTCTGCGATCTCATAGAGGGCCCCACTCACTCATCGGTACACTATCCGTACCCATATCATTTTTCTTACACGTATGGTCGATAACCTTATCTGTTGATATTTTTGAAAAAAAAAGGTACAAATTTGGACAGATTACCATACCTATTGACTTTATTGCGATTATACATAGCACATACTTTGCAAATCAGTTAACCTTAGCTCTTAGTCTTTTTGGAATAATACAAAAAAGTATAGACAGATAATCACATATGTTTATTTTACTGCAATTATATAGATTGCATATTTCACGAAGATAACAATATATGTTGGTCAAGTATGGGAGGAAGAGTTTTTACACATTTGGCAATAATAGCATATACTCCCTCCGTCCCTTTTTTTGAGTCCAGTATTCCATTTTGGGCTGTCCCTTAATAAGTGTCCATTTTGTAAAGTTAGTGGGTAAAAATTGGTGTATTGTCTATTTTGTCCCTAAAAGTAGATTCCATTTTGAAAAGTTAGTGAGTAAAAGTGTAATGATGATGGGTAAGTAGGGAAAGTAGAGGATAAAGTTGATGTGAAAGGTATAATGATGATGTCTTTTTAATAAGTTGGAGTTACGAAGCAGGACACTTAAAAAGGGACGGAGGGAGTACATAGGAATGACTTTCATTAATAGCATTTAGCATCTGTCTTACCTAGCTCAAGTGTGGGATGTGTGTAAATCTATTTTTCCTATCAACAAAAAATGTACCTCCTTACAACACCACAAAATTGGGCTAATGTCAAAAAATGAAATACATGTGTTGGTTTGGACAGATAACCTTATTTGTTAGTAAAATTGAGATTGTACAGAGCACATATTTCGCAGAAATAACATTATCTGTTTATCTTTTTGAAATAATATAGAGTATAAACTTGGATATATAACCATATCTGTTAATTTTGTTGCAATTATACATAACACATTTGTTCTGAGATGACCTTATATGTTAGTCTTTTTTGATTAACACAAAGTATAAATTTGAGGAGATAACTACATCTATTGATTTTATTAAGATTATATAGAGTACATATCAGAGATAACCTAATCTTTTGGTCTTTTAAGATAATAATACTCCATCCGTCCCACTTTAAATGTCTGCTATTGAAATTCGTGCATTTTCAAATATATCATTTATTTTTATTTTATTTTTTTTATACGAAATTAAAGTATTCAATGATTACTTTAATTTGGTGTAAAAAAAACAAAATAATAATATTTGGAAATATATTTTTGGGAGTTTAAAAATGCATGAATTTTCGTATGGGACAGGGAGAGTACATAGTATGAATTTGTTGGTTTTATTGCAATTATAAAGAGCACATATCTCACACAGTTGACCTTATTATATGTTGGTCTTTTGGGATAATAATCAATCTTTTGATTTTATAGAGTTGGGCAAATAATACAGAGTATAGATTCGGAGAGATAACCACATCTATTGGTCTTATTGCCATTATAAAGAGCACAAATTTTACATAGATAACCTTATTTGTTGGTCTTTTAGGTATAATACAGAATATAGATTTGAAAAGATTACCATATCTGACGGTTTTATTGCGATTTCACAGAATATAGAAACTATAAAGTTTTAGAAGAAAAATGGTACAGATTCAGGTATGTTTTGGTTGGTATACAAAATGACATGGTATACAAAATGACGTGTCAATCATTTAGAAACTCCAAAACTTGTAACTTTTCCCATCAAGCCACATGTCATTCATTTAAAAGATCCAATACTTCTTACTTTGTAGAGACAATACCACCTGATAATTAAGCCAATATCATCTTCTCCGTCCCTCCTCTTCTCTCTCACCTCACATTCCAGTATTATCTTCTCTGCCAAAAATCCCAAACCCGTCCAAATGGAAACATTTCCGACGGAGTTCTTCCTCAATCGATCGCCGCCAACACCGGAGATCCTCCTCAATCGACCACCGACAACATCGGAGATCCTCCACATTGTTGTCCTACAGCCGCCCGCTCCTCGTGAACACATCCAGCAGCGCCTCCAATTCCTCCGATAAGCTTGTCGACGCCATGTGAGACACCGGCCACCACTGCCGGATCTGGGAGCGGAGACCAGTGAGTGAGGAGAAGTTTCACATCAATTTCTAAGATATCACCGCCGGCGACAAATATTAGGCGCACGCTGCAGGAGGGTATTTTTGTCACCTATTGCCCAATTTGTCTCGAAGACTATAGGGGGAAATGTTGATGGACTAATTATGGCATTGAACCCTATACTATGTCATCCTAACCAATTTTCCCTTGTCAAATACTCGAATACTGGATTTGGGCTCGACAAGTCAAATGATGACTACAAGGTGGTTCTCATCCGTTGCAGTGATTATCGGGTAAAAGACATGCCAATGGTTAACGATGTTTGCGTTCATGTGTACTCCCTGAGTACCAATACTTGGAGATGTCTCGACGGCCTCGATTATCCGTCGCCTGAATATCTGCGGTGTTGTAGGTCTGTGATCGGAGCGTAATCGGATGGAGTTTATTACTGGTGGGCCGGTGGTGGGGTCCTCGCATTCGACATGGGCAACGAGCTAGGTTTTCCGAGCGATATCTGCTCCTTTTGTTCTTCTTCCATCGGAGGTTGATGAATGTGTTGTAAGACAGTGCAATGGTGACGGCCGGATTGCTCTGTATCGATTCAAAGGTTTCCCTGAGAGTGCTGGAGTACTTGACAAATGTTGTGACATCTGGGTGATGGAGGAGGGCAGTTGGATCAAACGGTTTAGCGTCGGACCGATTACTTGTGGAGCTTTCCAACAGGGGTTCTGGAAGAACGGCGAGCTCCTTTTCCTCCGGCTTATTCAGGGTTCTCGCAACTGCTACCCTCGTCTTTGTTTTTCAGCTGGTTTTGTACAATCCATGTACTCGAGAACTCAGGTATCTTGGTCCTAAGGGGGATTTCTGGGGATATCGAGCTCTTGTTTACCACGAAAGTCTAGTATCCGTTAACGGCGGAATGCACCAAACCAAGGGCAAATTGTGTGATTCACTCACAGCAGCGCAATACTTGTTCAGTTGGCCGCCCAGTATCCGGCGCTTTGATCCATGACCTGATATGAAAACGTAAATTGCTTTTCCCACCCCTCCTGACACCACACCCCCCCTCCAACAACACTTCCGCCCTTTTAATTTCTTTATTTTATTTTATTTATTTATTTGAAAAATTGAAAAATAACTCTTAATTTAAAAAATTTAGCCATTTGTATATGTTTGACCTTATTCAAATTGAATGTTTTACCCTCCATTTTATTAAATGTTGCTCCACCATCATCAGATAAAATATATTTCGGAGTGAACTTCTGTTCCGATTAAAAAACATACGGAGTAATATTTATAATTATATCATGATTTTACTTTTAGATTTTCCATGACAAGTGTAAGGCTTACCCTTTCCAGTTCAGTTACGTGCATACAACCCCCCTATCCTAACAATAGCACTTGAAGATAGCCTGAAAAGATGATGGTAAGAACAGCTTTTAAGGACTATATAAAGGTGAAAAAAGATGAAGTTTTTTACAACTTATATGTCTTTTTAACCCCTTCTGTTTTGAACCTCTGAAGAAACAACGACATATATCTACATTGTACTATCCGATAATCCATTAGGTATAATCATGGTGTTTATTTATTTCCAATATTATATACCTTGTTTCCCATGCACCATTCTTCAAATAAGTAGCTATTCTTTATTTGAATTATATATGCTTACAATGAGAAAAAATGTTATCCAAATGTTCCAAGTGTTTTTATTTTTAAAAGATTTCAATGTTGTGATATTTTTATTTTTTAAGAACAACAACTTGTTTGTTGGTTAAATTTTCATGGATTTGATTGAACCATTTGTACGGTAAAATTATTTTTGTTTGTGTACCTTGCATTATTATGCAATTTACTTAGTTTTTATATGGTAAACATGCGTAAAAAAAAGAATCCATAGTAATTATAATATAATAACCGAATAAAACATTGCATGTTTAAATTGTAGATGTTACAAAGATATTTCTTATTGCCGAGTTTGTGTTATTAATTCCATGAAAAAAAAGAAATTACCTCAAACAACGTCTTTGCTATCTTGCTTCTAAAATTAACAAATTGCTATCTTATAATTGCTGATTTTACTAAAACATGATTTTGTTTTCATATTTGGACAGATAAAATGGTAAGTGCAATACCATTCTTGCGTTGGATAATTGGTGAACCAGAATTTAAACTATTCGAAAATGGAGAGCATTTTTTCCTTCAAAACGATATGGGTGAGAATGTACTTGCAGCAATAGCAATCCAAAGAGGAAGATCAATGTTTTCATATCGGGCATCTCCGGATTTTGTGGCAACATATAATTTAGATTTTCATATTGGGCCTGTGCAAAAATGGGATGAAAGAATTGATGTAATTGCATGGTTGGAAACAATGATTTACAATTCGTTTCTTCACTACAGTACCAGAGGTAAATTTAACATTCAATTCCCTTATAACAGTAATAAATATATATTCCACCATGTGTGATAAATTAATGTATATGTTTTGAGTAATTACTTTATTCCACAGCATAGAAGGATAATAAAATATTAATTTTTATTAATAACTTCTATTTTTATTGTCAGACGTCGATCGATGCTGGGTTATCAATAGTATAACCGAGGCTTCACGCATAACAAAATTTGTAAATAAATTTACATGATCATTCGATGTTATTTATACTAATATATTATTACTGAAATACCTTTGTGCTAATGATTGCTACAATTTTGGCTAGTCAATACCAAATGGATTCGGGTCATTTTTTCCGGGGGTCGGAAGAAATATATGGATATTATTGAAACACGGATCTAGAGCATGGCCTGTAAAGGTTGTGAATAATAAATTGTGAGATGGTTGGCGCGAATTTATAAACGAACATATGCTACAATCTCATTGCAAGATGATCTGGAGATGCGAAAGAAAATGGGTCTTTGAGGTTTTCATATTCGATAATCGTGGTTGCCATGTGCTATATGATTGGTCTTACGTAAATCCCATCTGGATGAATTTTCATCCATTTGCATGTAAGTAATGAATTACCGTTATTATTTAGGTTAAATTATGTTGTCACGTTAAATTAAATTGTATTAAGATGTTAGCAAAAGTAGGAATATCACGTTAAATTAATTATATTGTCACTTACCATGTTTTTTTTCTCTCCTTCTATTGTCAGTTCACTTGAGATCTGCATACTTACCTTCAATCATGGCAAGCCAAATCCATGAGCCTAAATTCGGCTGCTATTATGGAGGAAGAGTTAACATACTGAAGGTATAAATCAATAGTTTATGTATATGTTATGAAAGATGCACTTTGTTTAGCTTAAGTAGTATCTAACTACACTTGTGCAGTGTTTGCAAGACAATACCAGCCCAATAATTCATCCACAAATGTCTTCGAATGTAATAATGTTGATGAACCAACGTCGATGGGTTATTTCGATATACCATGGGAAACTTTGCATCTTCGCGTTGAAGATGTTTGTAGACGATCTACATTTGCAACAGATGGAATATGTTCTTGTCTAGCTTTTGGAGTTAATCAATTTCACATTATAGTGTTCGATGTTGATCAAGTTGAAAAACTCGAGTGAATAGCTTGCGGACACCCTGAATAACAAGAAGGCAGTATATGTATGTTTCTTAATGAAGATATTATCTTGGAATATTAGAGGTCTTGGAAGCAATTTAAAAAAGACATTCGTCAAAAAGTTAATAAAAAATAAAAAAAACCTGATATGATGTTTGTTCAAGAGACAAAATTGGAGATAATGAACACAGATGTGGTGGAGAGGGTGTGAGGTAACAATAATGTGGATTTTATGTTTGCAAAGGCAGAGGGTGCCTCGGGAGGGTTGATTACAATGTGGAATAGGGACTGTTTTTCTGTTATAAATTCTATTGTCAAGAAAAATTATATTTTCCTTCATGGTTCATTGAATAATGTTGAATGCGTTTTGGTTAACATCTATGCACCTAATGATGCTCATTCAAGGAGAGAGGTGTGGGATGAGGTGTGTACCCTAAGAAGCCAGAGTCAAATCCCATGGTGTGTTGGAGGGGATTTCAATGAAATCAGTGTAATTGGTGAGAGATCGGGTTGTACAAGACTTGACAGGGGTATGAGAGATTTCATACAATTCATAGATAATTTGGAGGTGGTGGATAGTCCCATGATTGGCAGACGCTTCACCTGGTCCAACTTTCAGGATTTAGCTATCCATAGTAGGCTTGATAGGTTCCTTATGTCCTTGGATTTCCTACACCACTTTAAGATGATTCAATGGGGACTACACCGACCTATTTCGGATCATTGCCCAATCATGATCTCAGATGACAATCGTGATTGGGGACCTAAACCTTTCAGATTTATGGATATGTGGCTTACTGACCCTAAATGTATGAAACTGGCTGAGGAAACATGCAATGTTGGTAATGTGCAAGGGTGGGCTGGTTTTAGGGTGGTCCGCAAGTTACAAAAGGTTAAGAAAGCTTTAAGGGCTTGGAACAAGGAAGAATTTGGGGATGTGAACAGGAAGATTCAAGATTTTGAATCTAGACTTGAGCAACTAGACCTTCTGTGGGAAAGTAGAAATCAATCCAATGCAGAGAAAGAGGAAAGAAGTCATGTCAGAGCAGAATTTTGGAAGTGGTCAAGATTAGCTGAAACGTTGTGGAGACAAAAATCAAGGGTGAAATGGCTCAAACTGGGTGACAAAAATACCAGGTTCTTTCATTCAATTGCAAACCACAGATTTCACAAGAACATCATTGGAGCAATCAGAGATGATGAGAGTTGGGTAGAAGAACCAAAACTGATCAAAGAAGCAGTAGTGTAATACTTCAACTCCATCTTTAAAGAGGGAGAAGAAATCAGACCTACTCTAAAGGGTGTCTTCCATAGAAGACTACATGGAGACTTGTCTATAGAGTTGGAAACTCATTTTGAGGAAGCTGAAATTTTATTGGCCCTAAAGAGTTGCAGCTCGCTCAAAGCGCCTGGGCCAGATGGTTTTAATTTCTCTTTCTTTAAGAAAGCATGGCCCTTCATGAAAAAGGATGTCTTGGATTTTTTTGCGGAGTTCCATTCCAATGCAAAACTAGTTTCTGGTATTAACTCCACTTTCCTTGCTCTTATACCTAAGGTGGATGGACCTATAAAGTTTCAGGAATTTAGACCAATAAGTATGGTGGGAGGTTTATACAAATTGTTGTCGAAGGTTTTAGCAAACAGGCTAAAGAAGACTCTGCCAGCTTTGATTGGGGAAGCTCAAACAATGTTCGTCAATGGTAGACAAATCCTCGATGGGGTCTTGATAGCAAACGAGATAGTTCACCACTGGAAGCATAGTCAAACGAGATAGTTCACCACTGGAAGCATAGTCACCAAGGTGGTCTGATCCTAAAACTTGATTTCGAAAAGGCTTACGATACTATAAATTGGGAGTTTCTTTTGGATATGCTGCACAATGTGGGTTGTGGTGTCAAATGGTGCTCATGGGTGAAAGAATGTATCTTAACTGTCTCCTTTTCTGTGCTCATAAATGGCTCTGCTACTAATGAGTTTACATCCCAAAGAGGTATAAGACAGGGAGACCCATTATCCCTTTTCCTTTTTACCATAGTTGCTGAGGCCTTAAATGTTCTACTGGAGAGGGCAAATGAAGTGGGTTTGATCAGTGGTGTTAGTATTGGGAATCAGGGTCTTGTTTTAACACATCTTCAATATGCAGACGACACAATCATTTTTTGCAAGAACAACATAGAAGAGATCAGCAATATCAAAAGAATTCTGCGATGTTTCCAGATGCTGTCAGGGCTTAAAATTAACTTCTCGAAGAGTGTAATGTGTGGCATAGGCATTCCAGCAACTACTCTTACCCAAATGGCCAACAGAATGGGTGTAGAGTGGACAAACTTCCCCTGAAGTACCTTGGACTTCCTCTAGGTGCAAACCCAAGAAGAATTAGTACGTGGCAGCCTATTGTGGATAGGATCAAGAAGAAACTATCAAAGTGGAAAGGGAGACGCACGACCAAAGGGGGTAAATTAACTCAGATTAATTCATCTCTCAGCAACTTACCTATCTACTATATGTCTTTGTTCAAAATGCCTATCACTGTGGCCAAGTCCATTGAGAAAATTCAAAGGAATTTCTTTTGGGGAGACACATTGGAGAAAAAGAAGTTACATTTGGTGAAGTGGAGTTGTCTGACGAAAAGCAGGAAATTGGGTGGTTTGGGTATCAAGAAACTACTAGATCATAACCTATCTCTCCTTGCAAAATGGTGGTGGAGATTCTACAAGGAGAAAGGATCTTTATGGCATAAGGTGATCTCTATGAAGTATGGGTTGGACAACAGTGAATGGTTACCATAGCTCCTAGTGCCTACGAGAACGTCAAATGTTTGGAAAGATATTTGTTCAGTGGGCGATATCTCTTCGGAATTTGGTAGGTACCTTCATGACGGCTTCAAGATTGAGGTCAAATCGGGCAACCTAACAAAATTCTGGGAACACAAGTGGCTTGGGGAGACTCCTCTTAGAAGCCAACTCCCTAGACTTTATGCGGCATCATTACAACAAGAAACCAGAATTGCTGACATAGGAGAGAGATCAACACTTGGCTGGTGGCCACTTAATTTCAGAAGGAATTTACACGATTAGGAGAACGTGAGTTACATTCAGTTACAACACAAGCTGGCGGAGATCAACTTAGTAAGGGATCAAGACGACATTTTATTGTGGACCAAGGACAAGAGCAATTCTTTCTCTGTAAGATCTGCATACACCAAATGGGAGGAACTTAATTATAATGCTGATTCAAACCTTCACCGTATTTGGAAGAACCTCTCCCCACCCAAGGTGGAGGTGTTTGTTTGGATGGCAGCTCAAGACAAAATTGCTTCAAGGTCAGTTTTGGTAAGCAGAGGACTGATTTCAGATGAAGGGGCGCAAGAATGCCCCCTTTGTGCAGAGGCCTGTGAAACTCCAAGACACCTACTTCTCCATTGCAGATTCTCATGGGAAGTGTGGACGGGTATTTTGAGGTGGTAGGGTGTACTCTGGATCTGTCCTCCAACAATCATGGACTTCATAGCTATGTGGTTTAATAATTCCTTCAAAAACCTGGAAAAGAAATGTTGGGAATCAATTCTGTTTGCAGGTTTATGGTCAATTTGGATTGCCAGAAATGAGGTTATATTCAATAACAAGCATCTGGAGGTAGATGAAGTGGTGGACTTAATCAAAACTAGGGTAGCATTTTGGATCAAGGCAAAGCATAATGTCACGGAATACTCAGTGGAAGAATTCAAAAGGGGAATAGAGGTGATCAGGCGCATGAGGATATAACTGAAATTATAGAATTTTGGAGTTAGTGCTTTCTGAGTTTTTTTGGACTTCCAATCGACTTGCTGGAAGTCCCTCCTCTGTTTTTCTTTCTAGTCTGTTTTCATTTCACCATTTGGTCTCTTGCTCCATTTTTTGGGGCGGGACATAAGTGGCCTCTTTTCTCGATGTACCCTTGTCGAGCTAAATAAAATTTCCCTTTTACCGAGCAAAAAAAAAACACTAAGTCAGTGTAGTATGTCTGTTCAAGACTAAGTCAAATTTTTTTACATTTTTTTGTTTAAGTTCATTCTGAGATGTATTTTAATGTAACCAAGTTTATTACAACCTTGTTATTTTGCTTAAAAATTATGCATGGTGTGATTGTATCAATGATAAACTAATGTATTATTGTACAAATCGCATGGATTTTGCTACAATTAACAAAAAAAAACTATCAATTTCTATTCAATTCGTTTCTTTGTTAATTTGAAAACACTTGGTTTTCAACTTGTATTCCGGACAGTAGTTACCTAGGTAACTTTATAATGGCAAATAATAAGTATTATTTCCACAAAACAAATACTCATTGTTATTTTCTCACAAATGACGCAAATAGAATGCGAGTAGGTTTTCCCGTATATATATGGAATTTTAGTTAAATGCATGCGTTGCCAACTTGGTATATCTGAATTTTATGTGTTCCTATCTTACAACAAGGGGAAAGGAAAATATGAATAACTCACAATTTAATATAAGTATTTTTTATTACATCCAAGCTCAATTTACATAAGTGTAAAATAAAATACAATTAATACACATATCTCTAAGCAACATTCACAATAACGCCGAATAAGATCGGGCTATTGTAATTATTAACTTTATAATATAACCACACATGATAATCGAGATACACCTAATGCATTAAAAAAAGTACATAAATTTCCGCTGAATAATTACACTGTTTGAGTTTTACGAAAGAGACGCTGAACGAGTAGAGTTTAGGTTGTTTATCCAAACCCTTTGGATGCAACTTTTTATTTTCTTTCTTATCTGTGCGTTGCTTACAATGAGAATACCACCATGGTTTGGGTGGAATGTAAATTTGAATTCTCTGTGGTATTGGATTGGCATTGTGGCTATTGTTATAGCAGCTATTATTCGCGAATACGAAAATCAAAGACGACTAGCACTCAATATAGTGTGATACAGGGCAAGAGAGATATTGTAATGTAACCGTATCTATATTTTGTTCCCTCTCTGAATTTATTTGTTTTTGATGATGCTTCAGAGCGAGAAAAAAAAAAGTTCAATTTGATTTAAATTTTGTTATTTAACAAGCGCATGGAGTATATCGGTTCCTTCACTTCGTTCTCGGTGTTTGGATATGAAGAACGTGAATTGGATTCGAGTCTGTCATTTTTAAGTGCTTTGTATTTTTTTTTGAAAGGTTAGTTTAGTATATATATTTACCCAGTTTGCAGTTTGGTACATTTTGTTTTTTTTTTAGAGTCGTGATACACCCACCGAAGGGTGTTCCACCACACCGCCCACCGCACGCCTGCCGGGCCCATTCTGGCCACCGGACGGCCGATTCGAACCGTTCAAAAATTCTATAAAAAAAAACCGAGTGGGCCTTCACGAGAATAAACGGCATCCGACGTGTTTAGGTGCTCGATCCGAACTTTCAAAAATCAGATGATCCGAGCCGTTAAAACATGTAAGATTGGTTCGAGCACCTACACACGTCGGATGCCGTTTATTCTCGCGTTGGCCCACTCTGTTTTTTTTTAAAGAATTTTTGGACGATTTGGATCGGCCGTCCGGTGGCCGAAGTGGACCCGGCGGGCGTGCGGTGGGCGGTGCGGTGGAACACCTTCGGTGGGTGTATCATTTCCCTTTTTTTTATTACCGCACTGTTTGGCTGTCACTTAAGTGGAAAAATCGGGTTGAGAATTCTATCGGTCAAACATCTCAGCGCAATAATGGATGTAGCAGGGCAAGTGTCAGGAATACAATTTTTTTTGAAATGATCAGAAAAATAACATCTCTGTACTGGTTCAATTGGATTGAAAATTGAAACACTTATTTTTTTACACTGTTTATATATTTAAAAATATAGTTAAAAATTAATCCGACTGTTTTTTTCCCTTTTTTTTCTATATATATATATATATATATATTAAAAAATATAGTTAAAAAATAAGTCTTTCAATTTTCAATCCGTTTGAACCGGTGTAAAGATATATATTTTTGATCATTTCATCCTAAATGGTCTTAATAAATTTTTTGTTCCAAGGCCTTTCAATGGACACTATAAGAGAGCCCTGAAACTAAATAATGAGTCTTAGGATACTCGTTGAAAGGAAACAAATAAAGAAAAGAATTGAAAATTAGAAAATAAAGAATAAAAGAAAAAAAAATAAAAATAAAAATAAAATGTAAAACTGGAAAAGGAAAGGGGAGGTGCTGGGGTTAAAATGGGAAAAGGGGGGGGGGGGGGAGAAGCACCTCTCTATGAAAACATAGAAACTTTTGAGCTTTTGGTAATTATATGCTCAAAACCGAGAACCAGTTAGCAGATGCTTTAGCAAGACTAGCCACAATGGTCCGTTAGTATTGTTTGATTCCCATTTGAATATCGGCTTCACAATCAGTTCCAATTTCCAAGTTATGATTCGGATTCCTAGTATGAAAGATTGTATGGCTGATTGTGTTTCTAGGCATTAATTACTGCATTAGTTGTTTCTTAAATCTAAACCTTGCAACAATGATTGAGTGATGGCTAACATTAAAAGAATTTTGAGATGTTTTCAGCTCATGTTTGGGGTGAAAATCAATTTCTCTAAGAGTTTGTTATGTGGTGTCAATGTCCAACAATAGGATGTGGAATCCCTTGCTCAAGTAATGGGGTGCAAATAAAAATAGGACAAGGCTAGAGTAAACACCCCCTCCTCGCTCTGCTCTCTCTCTCTCTCTAAAAACTTGAAACCCTAGCCACCGCTGCCGTCGCAGGGGAGGAGGCCTCTGCCTCCCTCTCCTCCTCCTCCCCCCTTTCCGTCCCCCCCCCCCTCCTCGCCTCGCTGTTTCCCGCCGTTCGGTTCCCGTGCTCACGTTTTGGGGCGCTCGTTTCGTTGGTCTGGCTTGGTTCCCCCTTGCGACGGCTCTGTCCAGCAACTGGTGGTGTCCCACAGCCCGATGGCCCACGCGGCGGTTCCAGATCTGTTCTGCTCGGGGCTGTCGTCGTGGTAATAAGGTGTGCGGTTGGGCCGGGGTGGGTTTCTTTTCTTCTGGTCTTAGTTTGCCGGCGTCTCTCCGGTTGTCTTCCGGTCTAGGTTCCTCTAGATCCGGCCTGTGCTGGTCTGGGTTTCCCCCAGGTCCGGCGGTTTGGGTGGTGGGTGTAATAAGGTAGTTAGGGTTTGGTGGATGGTCGGTATAAGGACTGCGGTGGTCGACGGCGGTGTCAGTGGTGCTTCTTGGAGGTTTCCGACAGTGGTAGCAGTGATGCCGTTGTTGGGGTTTTCCGGTAGCTGCTCGGGCCTGTTTTTGTTCGATGGCGTTGTTTCCTTGTTCTGGGCCGTCAACGGCAGGTTCAGGAGCGAAGCAGTGTTTGGTCTCCGGGCACGGGATTAGATTTCTTCTTCCGCTTGTGATCTGTTGTTTTTTATTACATCTGTTTTTATTGTTTACTGGTTTGTACTGGGATTTCTTTTCTCTCTGCCTAGTCCCGGATGAGATTCTTATATCGGCACCTAGTGTTGATTTGCTTTTGCAGGGTGTTCTATAATCCCGGATTAGGTAGTTTGGTGCACTCCTGTATCTTGCGATGTAATCTTTGCCTTCGGGCTTGAAATGATATGACTGATTCAAAAAAAAAAAAGTAATGGGGTGCAAAATTGAATCATTACCAATCAAATGCTTGGGACTGCCTCTTGGAGCCAATCCCAGTAGAATCAAAACTTGGAACCAGTTTAGGACAGAATGGAGAAAAGGTTAAATGTGTGGAGAAGGAGGAACAATTCCATTGGTGGCAAACTTACTCTCATCAATTCTTCACTTACTAATCTGCCAACATATTACATGTCCATCTTCAAATTGCCAATGACTGCAGCAAAGGCTATGTAGAAATTACAGAGACAATTTTTTTGGGGTGATATAGTAGAAAAGAAAAATCTACATCTAGTGAAGTGGGATACAATTGCGAAGGAGGAGTTTGGTGGGCTTGGAGTGAAAATATTGATGCAACAAAACCTTGCACTTCTTGCTAAGTGGTGGTGGAGATTCAATTAGGATAAAGATTCGCTTTGGGTCAAGGTTATCAGAGGAAAGTACAATCTGGAACAGGCAGCATGGCTACCTCATTTGCCATTGTTAGGTTGTGTTACCAATATATGGAGATATATATGCTCTGTAGGGGATTCCTTTTCATGTGTTGGTTCGATAATCACGGAACAGGTTAACTTGGGCAGGAAACTTCCTTCTGGAACCATTTATGGCTTGGAGATAATACTCTCAAAGAGTCTTTCCCTGGACTATATCTACTTTCTACTCAAAAAGAGGAATTGATTAGTTCAGTGAAGAATGGATTTGGGAATAAGAGGTGGAATCTACAATTTAGAAGGTTGTTGCGCGATTGGGAGAAGCCACTAGCAGAGGCGTTAAATCAGAGATTGCAGTCTGTGACATTGGATCAATCCAAGAGTGATATTTTGCAATGGAAATGGACTTCAGACAAATGTTTCACAGTAAATCAGTCTATTACCAATGGAAGCAGCAAGGTCAGTCTAGGAATCAGGTTTTGGGATCAATTTTGGAAGAACCTTAGCCCCCTTAAGGTGGAAATTTTTGCATGGATGGCAATTCAGAGTAGAATAGCTACTATATCAGAGCTTTTCAGCAGGAATTTGATTCAGGAGGAACACCCGTTACTTTGCCTGTTGTGTTCTATGCATCTGGAAACTCCCCAACATCTGTTTTACACTGTCAGTTCTCTTGGGATATATGGTCTCTCATTTTGGACCGGTGGCATGTAGTGTGGGTATGTCCTCCTTCCTTGGCAGATCTGGCACTATGGTGGTTTGATAGAAGGTTTGGAAATTTGGAAAAACATATGTGGGAAGCTATCTTTTATGCAACTCTCTGGTCTTTGTGGTTAGTAAGGAATGACTTTGTGTTTAACAATGCTACAAGTATTGGGGCGGTGAGTGAGCTTGTGAAGACTAGAGTGGCTATGTGGATCGAAGAAGTCAAAGTTTGAGATTAGATTCTATACGGTGGAGGAGTTTAAGGGTTATTTGGATGGAATTCGAAAGCTAAGGATCGGATTTAGTATAGGTTCAGGTGGTGTAACGTCCAACTTTTTGTTGGATGGTTTTGTTTTTGTTTTTTCGTGTACTTGTTCCCTCAATGTACCCTCTTCGAGTTTATAAATTTTTTTTTTGCCGAGCAAAAAAATAAAATAATTGAGTGATGGGGAAGATGCAAAGAAATAAATTGCTCATGTGGAATAACAACAATTTACCTATCTTTAGACTTTAGCGGGCTAGAGTTTCGTGCTTGTTCACGGAGGAGCTGTGAATAAGTTTTACGGAACTCAATTTCGGCAGTCAAAAAGTGTTTTGGACGGTCCAGATTAAAAATAATATATTACCGATAATAGATAACTTATTCACGGCTCCTTCGTGAATAAATTATTCTCACAGAATAATATTAAATGATATTGCAAAAAATAAACAAACATTGAACACAAAAGATATACAGAGAAGATAATTACTTCAGTGACTACCAAGAACAAGATCGATCTTCCGATCCATTACATGTAGATCAGATTTTATGTATCGGGGCAGTTCCGGGGACATCTATAAAAACATCTACAAAAAACATCCAAATTTCAATCTCATAATTTTCGATCAAATTTTTACGATCCGAACCGTTCAATTTGTGGAGAATGTGATTTTAAGGGTGCTCGCGAGAAATTAGCAAAAAATATGATGGGAAAGTGCTTGTTTTGAGCAGTTTTTAATTGAACCGTTCATCAAATCTGAGCTAAAAACTGTTTAGATCAAGCCCTTCCCAGTCATTTTTTTTGCTGATTTCTCGCGAGTACCCTTAAAATCACTTTCTGATCACATTGAGCTGCTCGGATCATCAAAATTTGATCAGAAATTATGAGATATTTTTATAGATGTCCCTAAAACCGCCCCGTGTATGTAACTATGTATACTACCTCTTCCCTACTTTTCTTTTCCTCTCATCATTTAGTGTCATCATGGAGGGCCTCCGCTTCAACTTATTCGTAGAAATAACATTAGGCATTAATTGAATCACTTTTTATTGTTTGTTTATAAATTCTAGGCAAGTCCGAGCATATGAGTGTTTTTTTTTTTTGCTCGGCAAAAAAATATTATTAATCTTTGAAAAGAATACAAAGATTAAAGAGACAAGGGCCAGCAGAACTAACCTGAAACCCAAAGATAAAATGTTGGCAAGAAATCAACAAAAAAAAAGAAGAAGACAAACACTCCAAAAAAACAACCACACCAACGAAAAAAAACAGCCAACAACACCAACAAACAGACCATGGCCTAACACGAAAAGACAACAACAACCACCTAACACCATCAAAACCAAGAGAACAAGGATAGCACAGACAGCGAGATAAACATCTGATACACCAACCCACAATCCGCAGCATAGAAACCAAGACACCAAAACAAAACCGCCAACCAACAGCAAGGAAAGCAGCATGAGCAGCAATGGGTTTTTGGCTTGATAGGCTTGTGAACAATGGGTTATTTTGTAAAAATTGCAAAGAGTAAATTATTAAATATTCCAAATATGTGAGATTTTCCCTTGCATCTTTTCACGAATCACCAGTACATTCAATTTTTTTTGTGTGTGGAATTTTCGTTTGACCGAAAAAAAATAAAATTGTGCAGGTGTATAGCTTTTCCCCCCAAACTTTTACTGTATTATTTTGGAACGCCGTGAGCTTAACCTCAAGCTTGATAGCTCGAAATTTCATGAGTTTAAGCTCAGACTTAAAAGCTCAAGATTGACTTGCATATTTTACGAGCTAAGCCAAGCTTATCACGATTTTCCCAAAGTTCTAAAGCTCAAGCCAAGCTTGAACACGTGTGATAAGGAGTTGAGCCAAGCCTAAGCAATACTGTGGTTGGCTTGATTAGCACCCTAGTTCCGGCGTGAACGGTCTGCCTTTGATCGGGCTGAAGAAAGAATTACTCGAGGTGCACAAGTTGGCCGGACACCCGAGAGGTGCTACAGGCACATCAGGTGTGGCACACCTCAACCACACCCCTCTCACATACAGGTGGGATCCGTTCCAGTGGGACCCATCTGAATGTGAGAGGGGTGTGGCTGAGGTGTGCCACACCGATGTGTCTCTAGCATTTCTGCCGGACACCCTTGACCGTTGAAATAAAAGTGGAGTAATGGATTTACAATTTAGCTATTCGATTAAAGATATTTGGTATTTCTTTTTTTTTTTTTTCATATTTTTGAATTTTTGTTCGATTCATCTCATATTTTAATTTCCAGACTTCAATTAGTCTAAAAAATTATCACCAGAAATAAAAATTTAATAAAATGAATAAAGTACCAAACAACTTGTATTTTTGTCTAGTGTCGTCTGACATGATTTTTTTTTTACTTTAATTTTTTTTTAATTTCTATCTTCGACTTAATTTATGATTTCTCATTCCCATTCGAAACACACCAAATAACAATATTTGGTTTCTACTATTAGAAACACAAGGCCTAGTGCAATATATGAAAAGTTAAAAGTGAATCTAGACCGTCCAGTACTGTTTCATGTTTTCTTTTCTGTAGAAACACTCCAAAAAAAAACCTAGTCCTTAGCTAGCTTGGATCAAAAGAAAACCCCGGCCAATACGAATGAAAACAACCTTTGTTTCCTAGTCCATCTATGTTAAGGACACAAATAGATGGTTTCCAAAATCCTATACTATTTCCTTATTTGAACAACTTGGGTTATATATAAGCTTCCTAGTGTATTTCAAGCAATAACAAAACACACATCAATTTGCAACAATGGACAAACTCCCTCTCGACATCTTCTTCGACATCCTCTCAAGAATCCCCGTAAAATCGCTACTCCAATCACGGTCCGTCTCCAAATCCTGGCTCCGCGTCATCGACCACCCATTCCTCGCCGCCATGCACGCATCGCGATGCGCAGCCGAAGAACCAAATACCCTACTGAAGATCCCTCACTGCGCCGCCCACAACCAGAAACCGTTAACTTTCCATGAAGTGAGAGAACACCGCCGGAGTTTAAGAGCAACCGATATTCCGATCGCAACGTTTTCGGACTGGAGCCGTTGCACTCCGATGGGTTCCTGTAACGGGTTGCTCTGCTTCGCATGCCACAAGGACAAACAATGTCTCGTCCTCTCCAATCCTCTTCGGAACGTATTTTTCGTGCTGCCAAAGGCAGCGATAGACGATTCCGAAGAGGATTATTTGGTGAGCTGCGGCTTGGGTTTCGATGCTAGCACTAGTAGCTACAAAGTCGTTCGCATTCTTTGCTCGTTAGCGGGTCCGGACACGTCGAGAGTCGAGGTACACAGAGTCGGAACGAGTTCATGGGAAGAGATAACCGAAGTTCCTCCTTACCCGGTGCACGGGAAGGCGGTGTTCGCTCACGGAGTTCTGCACTGGCTGGTTAGCCCTTTCGTGCAAGACTTCTCGGCGTGCACCACGGATTCGATAGTTGCTTTCGACGTCGGGGAGGAGAGATTCCGATTAACCCCTCCTCACCCGACGTACCAATCCAGGAACACGACGCTGTTCCAGTTGCTTGATCTGAAGGGTGATCTGGGAATGGCTGATCTTTCTTCTCAAGAAAGGATTGATGTGTGGGTGATGATGGAGGATTTTGGAAAGAATTTAGAGTGGGTGAGAGAGTACAGGATAGAGATGCAGGCGCCGTGGGGGAGGGTTAACAATGGGCATGTTCAAGTGATTGGGCTGTGGGGGGAGAATGGGGAAATAATGATGAAGACTGATGAAGGGTTTTTCATTTACAGTGCAAAGACTGGGGGGTTGAGGTATGATCAGAGTTTGGGTCTGGAATCTGATTCAGCTCTGGTTTATAGTCTCAGGGGGAGCTTAATTGATTTGACAACCAAATGTTTTTAAGACTTTGGTATTTCAATTGGAAATTATGGTTTGGAGATTTTTTCCCCCTTAAATTTTGAGATCTAGCTTTTCAAAATTAGTTCGGAGTGTTTGACAAAAATTCTAAATAATGGATTCTCGGATTCTATATGTATTGTCACGCCCTCGATTTTAAACTTAAATAATAATAACATTTGAAATACAAAACCCTCACAATCGTGTTTACATTACCCCAAAATACATTACAGTTTCCAATTCTTCAAACTGTTCTACAAATACAATCTTCCAAATTACAAAACCATAACAAACTGTTCACTTTACAAGAATAACTAAGTACTCTTCAAAATAGCTTTATTTGATAATGCCCGCATGCACTCTGAACTTTCCAAGACCATGACCTGCAATAAACCTGAAATGGTAGGTTGAGCAAACACGTGCCCAGTAGAGAATTCTATGCAGAAGCTATATGAAAATGTGACGATTTATGCAATGAGAATGAATGATCTCCACTAACGAACAAGGGATACACAGGGGCACCATAAAGATCCAACAAGCTACAACTATGGGATCCTATGCTTCTTAAGACGTCCCTAACCATTCGTACGTCATCTCGAAGCAACATTAAGCTCATATCATTCCGAATAACCACGACGACTTCTCAACCCTTTTATAACTACTTAAACGAATGCCACAAACAATCTCATTACTCAATGCCATAGCCATCGAGCCTCTTTTCATAAAACAAAAACATTCCCGTTAGATTTCCAAAATAATTTTGAGAAATACTCTCGACCTCCGCGGGTCGAGCTCCGTTGATTCTCTTGAATACCGGAATCCGTTGATTTGTGCCCAAATACCGGAACCGTTGATTCGCTCAGGAATACCGGAGGATTTTTCATAAAAATCCCTTTTTCAAAACCAAGTTCCTTTCTTTTCAAAAACTTTGATGGAATCCATTGTTTATCTTCTCTTTTCAACAAATACAATATCAAGTAGCTCAAAGCCCAAACAACAACTTAAACTTCAATAAGTCAATTATAACCTCATTCATCATATGAGACATTCAGCTGTATTACCACACCTTGCGTTACAGTGAATTCTCTCCACCTGGGTTTCCGTATTACCACACCTTGCGTTACGGGCCCTCTAGAGTCCCCGCATTACTACACCTTGCGTTGCAGGACCCTCAGTTCAACATTCACAACTCACACAACACATATACATTATCAGTTCGAAGGTGGAATAATAACACTTTCCCCAAGTCACAATCATTCATTCATCGTCATTCGAGGCATTACAACTTATAACTATGTCTCATTGTACATTAATAAACACCTTAAGTTCACATTATTCCTCTATGTCTATTTCAACGCCCTACATCACGTATTGAACCCGTAACAACTCTACGACACACCACCGGCTAGGTTCTAAGCAACAATCTATAGAACGAGTGCCCAAGGAACCTATGATGATTAATCGAGACGAAGCACAAAGACATGGGTCACCCTATTCTCTTCCGGACCACTAGGCAAAACCCCTATCGTTCAACGAAACGCCCCACGTCAAACCTTATGTCCAACGATACATAATAACCTCTCTACGATACGCATTTTCATCCTACCATTCGCCATGTCTAGCCTTAGCACCTAAAACACTTATAGCATTCACCAACTCATGTCACAATGACCCTCAAGTATCACCAATCCCATAAGTACACTTCAAGTTAAGTTTTATCTAATGAACCACTACTCTTTTCCCAAGACGGACAGCCAACGAGACGAGGATAACGTAAGTAAACCAAAGGAATCCAATAAAGCATACTTGAAATAGGTTTGGAGGTGTTCAAAAGGTATTAGAAGTGATCGGGGGTCAAAACAATGGAGTCGGAGCAAAACAGTGAAAACTGGAAATAAGCTCACCGTATCGATACGGACAAAATCCGTATCAATACGGATAGGCTTCGAGGCAGATCAGTGAGAACTGTATCGATACGGTTTTTGGGCCGTATCGATACGGGATGCTTTCGAGCAGATTTTCTGCAGATTTTCAAGAATGAAACCCAAACTACAACCAATAATCATAAGCACGATTAAGGTGCAAATTCAACACATAAACATATAACAAGTGCAAGAAATCCCTACCTCGAAGTCGGAGAGCAAACACGCAAAGAGATCGGGCCACGCGAACCCTTGAACTCAAACTTTGAAATACTCCCAAAATACTCCGCTCCGAGCCAAACCGGACGAGCTACGAACTCAAGAGCACGTGAGGAAGATGGAGAGAAGGTTGGGTTCTTTGGGTTTCGACCTTTGGTGGAGGAATGAGGGAGAGAGAGAGAGAGAGAGAGAGAGCCGGAGGAGAGGGAGTCGGACGGGAGAGAGGGAGGAGGGGGATTAATTCTCTCCTACTTTGCACACACACACCTTATATAGTCCCATATCTAGAAATCACACACACACTCCCTCAAGTCTCTATTCTTTCACTTAAATCCCTAATTCAAATATCCACCAAATAAACCATATTCTCGTAATTATCCAATTAATAAACTCTTCAATAATTAAAATAAAATAAAAATTTTACGGGTCTCTACAATCTACCCTCCTTAAAGAAATTTCGTCCTCGAAATTAGCAAACCAAGTCCAACCATACCAATCAACACACAATTGTACTCCAACCGTAGAGCTATCCACCATACAACGATTTGATAACCATCAAAAGTTATGTCAAAAGATTCATATCATTCAACCACAACAAACACGAGTGTATCTTTCTAATTTCGTCTTCTCTTTCTCATGTAAACTCGCACTAAAGACATCGACTTACATCTCAACACTTGATTACGCAAAATTAGGACACGTATCGGATTCTCACCATGGACACGTCGACTTCTAACTCAAATTCAGACCTTTCTAACTCATGTATGGATTCGGTTCGTACATCCTTAATAACCGTATGTACAATGCATCAAAAAATGTTCAAAAGTCTGCGGCGACACTTCCAAACGGTACTTATTTCTACATACGACCACCTATCTCGGCACTTAGATCATACCTTCAAATACGACCCGATATCCCAATTGACTTCCCGAGACCTCCATCTAGAAGGAGCGGTGATCAAGCGCCTCTTCTAATTGGATTTCATCGGTTGTCGCCTGGTTATCTGAATGACACATACCGTATCCGATACCTAACCTCTCTTTCTAGCGATGCACGCTTCGTTTTCTTCCCGAGACGAGACTAGCTTCAATGCGGCGATACTCTACGAAATACGTGAATCTTCCCACCTCGAGTGACTACAAGTGACGACAATGGTCAACATAATCTTGATTATCTCAAACGAGACAAGCGAACTCTAAAACTCAAACAGAGTTAATCAAGTATACGCGAACGGTAGTAAGGTACCCGAATCTAAAGGACACAAGAGATCTTTAGAATGGTTAGATAACAAACTCATTGAACAACTCATGATAATCTGAGGAAATCTTAAAACAATCGATCATAATTCCACTGGAAATGAACACAAAATGATGAGATAGATCTCTAGTAATCAAACTTATACAAGGTTGAAAATTTGTTCAATACCAGATTCAAGCAATACTTAGAACGAAGTGAAACTGAGTGTCACAGATTTAAAACATCATATGCCTTTCGAGTTGAGGAACCACTACAGAATCGAATAGCACCGAAGACAACTATCACCAGTGGTTTCAAACTGAACAGAACCAATAAATGGATTTCGAGAGATATGCCACCACAAGATTTGGCTCAAATTTTGACATAAGAATTTGCGTAGGATGATCCATTCCGACAAGTAAACTGGTAGCTGCAACAAGGAAAACTCAAACCAACTAAATAGCTCTAGGCTAACGAACAGATACAAGGCGGATACGGGCAACAATAGTAACAAGTCTGAGTTTAACGATTCCAACAAATTTGCATGCCATAAGGTATGCGACCAGAGATTGAGCTTAATAGACCAAAATAGCAATACGAGAACTTGCGCAGACCAATTATGACGGACGATCAAACTGATAGTGCAACAGAGGGATCTCAACCGACCAAATAAAACTTATATCAAGCAGAGTAATGTCAGAATAAAACTTCGTATGGAATACTGGAAACAGTCACCAATAGCAAAAGCAAACATGTCATGGGGTGTTTCGCCACAAGATTTCGAATATTCCCAAGAAAAGCTAGAAATGGATTATGTGATAATCAACTTAAGTGTCAAGAACTATAATAGTTTAATGGTACGACAAACTTCACGGAAAACTAATTATGATGCAACTCTAACAAAATTTCAATTTGGTCAACGAGATAGGGTACCTAAAGAAACAACGCTTACGAAATTGCTTTCGGAATACCATCTACTATTATGGATACAATCAGCCTCTTCCCAAATCACATCTATCCTCGCCATGCTTAAATTAAAGAAGTCAAAGACAACACTTTCATAAAGAACGATTAACCCCTAATCTTAGCAAATATAATCTACCATTGTTTCTCAACACGAGAGGACTAAGATTTCTTATTTTCAATTCCAAACATGAGCAAGAATGGGGTTCCCAATGGGTGAAATGCTTCCGAATCAAAGGTATTGCAACAAATAAGTAGAACAATTTGGAAAAAAAGGATACCTCAAACAAGCGACGTTTCTAAGAGCTAGAGAGTAGTAGGAGGTGGTGGTTTAACTACGGAACTGCATCTGTTGTCGATTTGGTGTACGCTTGTACGGCTGCATGGAACTCGACTCACCATGTACTCTAGATCCCCGAGGACAATTTCTCGCAAAGTGGCCAGGCTTACGGCAAATATAACAAATTAAACTTATCAAGCTGTGAGACTCTCTGATTCCCGAATAAAGTAGGCGGTCCAAGATTTATCTGGTTTTGAGAAGGTTGATTTGGTTCCCTTTGCCTTTTTCTCCCTTGACTTTCGACATCTCCTGGCGACGTACTTACGCTAACGGTTGGTTGTCTTGGTGCATTCTGGGGTTGTGGCTGAATAACGATTTGTCGAATTCCTGGCTGCTGTACTAAGCCTAACTCTTCTTGCATTCTCTTCTTCTGAGGACAATTCCTCGCGAAATGGCCAAATTCCCCGCAAGTAAAACAAGATCTTTCTTGGCGTCCCTGACATTTAGAACGAATATGACCAGACTGACCACATCGGTGACACACAATCTGACTCTTAAGGAGAACTCTAGAAGCTTCTAAATGAGATGGTAATGTGAGGCCTCACTGGCCCTGCATAAACTGATCTGGTTCTTCCGGTTTCTTGCTTCCTAAACTTTCAACACTCTTAAAAGATGATCTCGCGCTAACGACTCGATGCCTAGCTTCCCCCACATTCACACCGCCTGGTGCACCCTCCGGAATCTCAACACCCTTCGCGCACTCAACGATCTCAGGAAACATTATCTCATCCCTAGTATACTGACTCGCCTCATTCTCCCCGCACACACTATAATCCTGGCGATCAAGATCTCCGGTCTTACCCCACCTTATTCCACGGCTCGAAGACATTCTACAGTAAAAGTACAAGAGACGAAATCATCAACATTAGTCACATCACTACAAGATACAAGTCTCCGACACCTCTAACATAGATTAACAACTCTGCGTCATTCTACTCTGATACATATGCAATGTCACTCATACAACCACGCACATGGTTTGAAAACAAATGCAACAACAAAATTTTTTGAACCCATGAGACAAGAGTCTCCCCACGGTCTCAAAGTATTCAAACCTAGACGCTCTGATACCAATTAGTCACGCCCTCGATTTTAAACTTAAATAATAATAACATTTGAAATACAAAACCCTCACAATCGTGTTTACATTACCCCAAAATACATTACAGTTTCCAATTCTTCAAACTGTTCTACAAATACAATCTTCCAAATTACAAAACCATAACAAACTGTTCACTTTACAAGAATAACTAAGTACTCTTCAAAATAGCTTTATTTGATAATGCCCGCATGCACTCTGAACTTTCCAAGACCATGACCTGCAATAAACCTGAAATGGTAGGTTGAGCAAACACGTGCCCAGTAGAGAATTCTATGCAGAAGCTATATGAAAATGTGACGATTTATGCAATGAGAATGAATGATCTCCACTAACGAACAAGGGATACACAGGGGCACCATAAAGATCCAACAAGCTACAACTATGGGATCCTATGCTTCTTAAGACGTCCCTAACCATTCGTACGTCATCTCGAAGCAACATTAAGCTCATATCATTCCGAATAACCACGACGACTTCTCAACCCTTTTATAACTACTTAAACGAATGCCACAAACAATCTCATTACTCAATGCCATAGCCATCGAGCCTCTTTTCATAAAACAAAAACATTCCCGTTAGATTTCCAAAATAATTTTGAGAAATACTCTCGACCTCCGCGGGTCGAGCTCCGTTGATTCTCTTGAATACCGGAATCCGTTGATTTGTGCCCAAATACCGGAACCGTTGATTCGCTCAGAATACCGGAGGATTTTTCATAAAAATCCCTTTTTCAAAACCAAGTTCCTTTCTTTTCAAAAACTTTGATGGAATCCATTGTTTATCTTCTCTTTTCAACAAATACAATATCAAGTAGCTCAAAGCCCAAACAACAACTTAAACTTCAATAAGTCAATTATAACCTCATTCATCATATGAGACATTCAGCTGTATTACCACACCTTGCGTTACAGTGAATTCTCTCCACCTGGGTTTCCGTATTACCACACCTTGCGTTACGGGCCCTCTAGAGTCCCCGCATTACCACACCTTGCGTTGCAGGACCCTCAGTTCAACATTCACAACTCACACAACACATATACATTATCAGTTCGAAGGTGGAATAATAACACTTTCCCCAAGTCACAATCATTCATTCATCGTCATTCGAGGCATTACAACTTATAACTATGTCTCATTGTACATTAATAAACACCTTAAGTTCACATTATTCCTCTATGTCTATTTCAACGCCCTACATCACGTATTGAACCCGTAACAACTCTACGACACACCACCGGCTAGGTTTTTAAGCAACAATCTATAGAACGAGTGCCCAAGGAACCTATGATGATTAATCGAGACGAAGCACAAAGACATGGGTCACCCTATTCTCTTCCGGACCACTAGGCAAAACCCCTATCGTTCAACGAAACGCCCCACGTCAAACCTTATGTCCAACGATACATAATAACCTCTCTACGATACGCATTTTCATCCTACCATTCGCCACGTCTAGCCTTAGCACCTAAAACACTTATAGCATTCACCAACTCATGTCACAATGACCCTCAAGTATCACCAATCCCATAAGTACACTTCAAGTTAAGTTTTATCTAATGAACCACTACTCTTTTCCCAACGACGGACAGCCAACGAGACGAGGATAACGTAAGTAAACCAAAGGAATCCAATAAAGCATACTTGAAATAGGTTTGGAGGTGTTCAAAAGGTATTAGAAGTGATCGGGGGTCAAAACAATGGAGTCGGAGCAAAACAGTGAAAACTGGAAATAAGCTCACCGTATCGATACGGGCAAAATCCGTATCGATACGGATAGGCTTCGAGGCAGATCAGTGAGAACTGTATCGATACGGTTTTTGGGCCGTATCGATACGGGATGCTTTCGAGTAGATTTTCTGCAGATTTTCAAGAATGAAACCCAAACTACAACCAATAATCATAAGCACGATTAAGGTGCAAATTCAACACATAAACATATAACAAGTGCAAGAAATCCCTACCTCGAAGTCGGAGAGCAAACACGCAAAGAGATCGGGCCACGCGAACCCTTGAACTCAAACTTTGAAATACTCCCAAAATACTCCGCTCCGAGCCAAACCGGACGAGCTACGAACTCAAGAGCACGTGAGGAAGATGGAGAGAAGGTTGGGTTCTTTGGGTTTCGACCTTTGGTGGAGGAATGAGGGAGAGAGAGAGAGAGAGAGAGAGCCGGAGGAGAGGGAGTCGGACGGGAGAGAGGGAGGAGGGGGATTAATTCTCTCCTACTTTGCACACACACACCTTATATAGTCCCATATCTAGAAATCACACACACACTCCCTCAAGTCTCTATTCTTTCACTTAAATCCCTAATTCAAATATCCACCAAATAAACCATATTCTCGTAATTATCCAATTAATAAACTCTTCAATAATTAAAATAAAACAAAAATTTTACGGGTCTCTACATGTATTCTGAAATTCTAGATGATGGATTCTCGGATTTCCAATTATTATTGTTGGAATAGATTATGGGTTTGTATTTGATGTTTTAAGTTTTTTTTTTTCCCCCTATATTGCCCTAGGTCAGTAATTTTAAGACAGGAAATTTTATAAGAACATTGGGGTTCTGTGGACAAAATGAGAAAACAACACCTCCTTTTGGGGTGATTCTCAAATTGTGTTTTCATTATTTAGTTTTCGAGTAAGACTGCTAAACGAACCAAACAGCTGGAGCTCGGCTCAAGCTTGACTTGACTTTTGGTTCGTTCGAACTCGTTCAAACAAAGTATATGTCAATCTCAATCACTTTAATTTATTGTTTGTTTATAAATTCAAGTCAAGCCTAACCTTTTGAATGCTTGACTTGATAAGCTCGTGAATATGGGATTATTTGTAAATATTGCAAAGATGGTGATAAAATCAATAAATGTTCCAAAAATGTCAGATCTTTCCTTCTATTTACGTCTTTGCACCAATCAGAGGTAGGGGTGCTAATCAAGCCAAACAAGATTACACTTGTTCAAGCTCGGTATGAGTTTGAAAGTTTTTTAAGACTAATTGTTCAAGCTTGACTTCCATTTGAAGTTATGTGATTGTAATAAGCTTGGCTTGACTTGTGAAATATACAAGTTAATCTCGAGCTTTCAAACCTAGGTAGAATTGGTGAAATTTTGAGCTATCAAGTTTGAGCTTAAGCTTGTGACGTTCTAAAATGACAAAAGTTGGGGAAAAAAAGGCTATACACTTGCATAGGGTAAACGAGCCGAGCTTTGTCGAGTTTGAGTTCGGCTCGTTTAGTAAACGAGCCAAAAACTTGAGCTCGAGCCTTAATGAGCTGAGCTTAGTCATTTACTAAAAAAACCTCTTTAATCGAGACAAGCCACTCTTAAGGAGCCGAGCTTATGTAAACGAGTGTAGCTCGGCTCGTTTAGTAAACGAGTCATCGAGCTTTATTAAAGAGTAAACGAGCTGAGCCGAGCGTTAGTGAATCGAGCCGAGCTCGCGATCTGCTCTGTAAAATATTGCTCCCTTTGTCCCACTTTAAATGCCCCTATGCGAATCCGTGTACAACCTGCCATGATTTTCTATGTTGATTAGCCATCTCATACATAACATAATTCTCATAGTGAAGTTGGTATCTGTCTTGCATCTCATTTACTGTTTCTACCTGCATGCTTTTCGTCCATGTAAATCCTTACTGCCAAAGCAGTTGAAAGCACCAGAGAGGGAAGGAACAAGTTTTAACCCAAGGATTGACCTAGTGGTCAAAGCCTAAAACTACGGGTTTGCTCTCTTTTAAGATCTCAGGTTCGAAACTTCTCAGGTGTTATCAACTCTTTTGAGGTCAGTCCATATGGAGTATTGCTCTGGCTTTAATTAGGCTTCCCACTAGTGGGTGGTGAAATTGAACTCCTAAGTTATCAAAAAAGAAGAAGAAACAAGCTTTGAACACTTTTAGTTCTTTCTAAGCATATAATCTTGCTTTTCACGAATTTAGAAGGGATATATATGAAGGGTGTAACTATTTCTTGCAGAGACAACAAACCATTCTTATTTACCACTATGATGATCAGTAGAACTATGCACACAAAAAATCTCACTAGTAGAGGTGTATATCCTATTGGATAGCCGAAATATAAATAAGAAACGAAGGAAAAAAGAATGAAAATTTTCTGGAAAATTGAAGGGGCATGAAACCAAGTGTCAACAAGATATTTACATTTATTTCGAGATCAAAAAAAGTAGCAGTCAAGAGTTTAAGTTGGTACAAGAGCTCGAATCTGGGTTTTGATCTTTCCCATGCACATTTGTATCTCCCTGTAGATGGGAAGGTTTTGAGGGCAGCAAGGGTGCAAGCTCCTAACGGAAGAATCCAGTATCTGTGCCACGTCGGCTAGCGGATGTCGTTCAGTAAATGTCTGCATATTTCAAGAAAAGACATTGATATGAAAAACATTGAATAGGAATATAAATCTACTTTTGTCAGGTGGGAAAATTGAGAGAAGATGAAACAATTTCCAATTCCGGGATGCAGTATGCGCCGTATTATGATTTTTCTCATTGAAGCGGACAGTTAATGCTTGTAAACATTTTGCAAATATCAGATACTGCAAGAGAAAAATACAGATGGTGGGGCATTCGCTGTGGACTAGTGTGGAACCTAATGTTATTAAGTAGAAAGGTGAAGTTATAAGAGGGAAGGCAGACGTGTCAGCCTACGGCATAACCCTAAACCCTAAACATTGTAAAAGTGCAAGCTTGTTAGCAGATACTGTGCACCCACCAGAGAATGGGATTCGAGAAGTGGCGTTGAAATTCATTTCAAGGCATGTGCTAAGAAAGAAGCAGTACCAGCCATAAAGAAAGGGAAGTGTTGACTATCGAACGAAAGTGAAAGCTAGAAGAGCCAAAAATGAAAAACAACAAATATGAGGGGTAATTGAAGAACAACGAGGGAAGAACAGATTGAGACGACATGGTTTGAGTTCAAAAAGTTGTCGCTAGCCAGAAAACAAAAAAAAAAGAGAGCATAAATAAAGATAAAGTTGCAAACCATACTGATGATGGTTGAGGAGTGAAGGAAAAGACATCTGGCTCATGATTATGACCGCTTATTAGTAAAGCCAAGTGACAAAAATTTCGAAGATAGATTCTGTTAAGGTTGAATCGTACACTTCTCCGGTCAACCCTTCAATGCAATCACTGTTAGACCATCTATCGCACCTCTTACTATTTCAAACTTAGCTAATACTGATTTAGCAAGCTACAATGCAAAAATTCTACATTTTGACATACACTCTCCAACAGTGTATGTGCTATTTATAGGATAGCATGATCACTTTATGATTCGGTTTTCACAGCCATGATGCATACCTACTTATATGTATCTTGATTTCTCTAGAACTACTAAGGAAAATGATTTATGTAGTCTCCTTTTCTACATATACATTTCCCTTCACAAGCTTTATTACGTGACAGCACAAAGATGACCCTTCACTTATTAATTCAATTTATAATTCACTTTAGATTGTCTCCTCTCTTACCTGCACCATGAGCAGAGTAGCAACACAGGTAGTGATGAGCTCCAACGGGATTTCTTCTTCAATTTTCTCATTATCATTATGCAACTTGGTAGCAGATGCATAACCTTTCTGCAGCGTCTCTGGGGTAGAAGAAGACAACTTGTGCTCACCAATATCACCATTAACTGCTAATCCAGAATTTGGCGTCAATTTTCCCTTGTCAAAAGCATCTAATGCCTCTCCAATCCTCTCAAAAGCATCTTCCCCTTCCTTTATCAAAGACATTGCCTGAAATCATGCACGAGACATTAAGTTAAATTAGACTACAGGATAAGCACTTGAGAAACTTCTATGCCCTGAAGGATAATAAAATATGAATATTCACCTCCTACTACAGTTAGCAGCTTAAGACCGTGTTAATTGCAAATCTTGGCAGAGTGGCGATTGATACTTTACAAAGTGTAGTCGTGTAGAGCTTTTACAATGATCATCCAAATTAACAAATGATTCAAGTTTCACAGCAATACAACTGATTTGATGAGAACCTTGTTGATATAGGATTTTAGTGCCGATCAAATCATATCATAGGTCAGTAATAACGGAATCAATCAGTGTTCAACCAGTTTGCATTTGCAAAAAGTATACAAGTTATGCCTAAAAAAACTTCCAATATATCTGCAATATTGTATTCCCGAAACGAAACACAATAAGATGAATTGAAAACAAGAAGATCTGCATACAAAAAGAAAATAAAGTTTTTGGATTGTGGTCACGAAAAATTATAGCCATAACAGTTAATTTTCCCACTATTTGAACTGCAGAGTGCAGACACAGTCAAGAAGAAACCCCGTCCCGATTTGGTTGGCATAAAATATGAAAACAAAAAACAGAATGCAGAGATTTACTGGCATGACTCATGAGGAGTGAAACAATTCACAGGGTAAAATGCACTTCAATTTTAAAATTACAGAAACAACACAACATAACCAGTGGGTAATTATCCAAGCTCAAACACAACCACACAGATTCCAGGATTCTGTTCCAAACCTGCATAGCAGTATCCACCATTGTCTGTGCTTTAAATCTCGAATCTTGGACAATCTCAACAACATCAGATCCCAATTCTGAATCTAGATCACTAATTAAATGATGTTCCATAGAACTTGTGGGGCCACTAACGCCACCTGATGTGGCCGAAGGCTTCATCCTTGGAGACAAGGAGTTCCCAGGGTATGTGTTGCATGGCCTCAAATTAAGCACAGCAGAAGAGACCTGCAAGAGAAAAATGATCCATCAAAAGATTGTGGCAGGATTGAAACTATTAATGGAAGCCACTGGCTCCGATTAACTAGATGGTACCAAGGCATATTGCTCCTTGAAATGTTCCATCCTTTAGAAAGAAACCTCCATTACTTTGGCTTTTCTTACATTTCTTCATTTAGCGTAAACTACATCCATATTTCCTCATAAAAGGAACAAAACATATCAGCTGATTAATGCTGCCAATCTCGACACGTTTACTAAAGAGGAATACATGCACTTAATTTTGCATACCAACAGCCATAACTGGGAAAGATCATAGGCCTGTTGCATAGGTTGATACACATTGTTGGGCCTATTTCTTAACAGTTAAACTTTTGAGAAAATTGGTAACTTAACATGGTATCAAAGCTTAGGTAGGGAGAGGCCTTGGGTTCAAGTCTCTCCGTTAGCATTTGTTCCAGTTTGCATTCTTCTTCTCCCCTTAGTATTGTGTTTTGCTAATTTGCTCTATCTACGGATATTTGCACCTCCACGTGCAAGATGGGGTTGCACAGGAGAGGATGTGAAGAGGTTGATGTACACTGTTGGGCCCATTTCCTAACAACTTAAGCTTTTGGGATATTGGTAACTTAACAAGACCGTGCTCAGCAAATATGGCACTAAAATAATAGACCCAACTACAGAAGTAACAAAGCAAGTTCAAATATTTCACCTGCTTAGCCACTCCCCGAGAATTGTGCAAACTGCGAGAAACCATGGCCTCCAGAAAAGAAGGAACAATTTGCATTCCACCGAATGGAAAACTTGAATTGAAATAACAATGAAACCTAAATAGAGAGATACCTAAAGAGATCTCACATGCATTATTTGCACTTAGGGTCCATCTCGATAAAAATGAAGTTCTGCAATAACTCATAACATCTAGATTTGGCATTGGAATCATGGATTGACAATGATGTTTACAGAATGACATTGATTTGTTAAATTTTTTGAAAGAAAAGGTGCGCATGATAATTTGGACCGTTTGCAGTTATTTTTGTACTTGTGCTATAGATAAAGCAAATTCACTCCGAATTTCACTCTTGAACATCAATCTCCACTAGGCATAAAGGAATCGCTAATTTACCAATCTTCCAGACCTGAATAAATATAACAGCTAGCATAACTTGTTGCTGTTAGTCAACATATTCACAAACTTATCCGAAATGATGGGTTATAATGTGATACATCGAAGTTTATGGTACCAGGTTTCCTACCATTTATGTCAGTTTTATCTACTCCAATTTTTATTTTTTATTTTTTTTCTGTTTTTGGGTTTGACTGGAATCTGATACAGCAACAACTGTGTTAGCACTTAGCAGCCATGGGTGAAGGCATTCAACTTATGAGCTAGGAGGTGTTTAGCTTCTGAACAAGATGCATGCAAGTATCACTCATACAATAGAAAATCACAACAATATAAGCCAGAATAGTGAATGACTATCATGAGTATGATGAAAAATAACAATACTTATGATTTAATTTTTTAATGTTGGTGCAGAGTGCCCATCTCCCATGATTCGTATGGGAATATAGACATCCAAATAGCAGAATACTTTCAACTAAAAAAAGAAAAGTGAACAAAAAGCCATGTTATTGAGACTTGGCATATGGGCAAAAAATCAGCATGCATTCGCATGTGAAAGAAAATAAAAGACAAGGCATAAAAACAGAAAGAAAGACGTAAAATTGTCAAGTCAATATTGGAACTTGGAAGTGATTATCGTGTTTCTTAAAAATAGCAGTTGTTCCATAACTGTCATAAAGAAAGCTTTGCTTTAAGAATATAGTATCTAAACTACACAGGCACAGGAATTGCATTCTGAAAATCCAGGTGTTTAGTCAGCTAACTTCCTCTAATTTGTGATCTTTCATAAGGAAGATCCACATTAGTTGATTGATAATTTATTAATGTCTTGCCATTCCTATGGGCTATGAACATGTCTCCACCATTAACATCATCTCTAAGTGAGTAATCGTGCAGATAGTATACAAGGTTGGTGAACCTTAATAGTGAACATTGTAAAGATTAGTCTTGAAAGGAGAAAATGTAAATGTTCAGTGTGTCCCATTTGCCAATCTTCATTCAGTAGCCAATGGTCTGTCTAATCCTATGAAAGCTGCTACATTATCAGAGCCAGAAAAATAAAAGAACAGACTATAGAGTTAGAAACATGGAGAAATACAAAACAACAGGTAAAAGCATACTGAGATGATTATGTAGTTACTCTGCCATAATATTATCTATAGCTACCGTAGAAAGTTAACGTGACTTAAAAACAATGTGTCAAGGAGTAAACAGTTGAATATAATCTCAAGTTCCAAACCAACGGGATGGTATGGCTAACATTTATCCAAGACTCCAAGCAATAGCTTCCAAACCATTGTTTTCGTAAATGACTAAATGAGAACATACAAGCATAACCATCTAGATTTGATGCATATTGTCATTATTAATTGCATGAATCCAACTGTAACTTCGTCAAAATTCTGCATTTATTTGCAGGTATATAACAACAAAGCGGATAACAGACAGTATGACCTTTTTGTTTGGAGCATGATCCTGCTTGGTTAGAGCCCGCGTATCTGCTTCCCTTGCTTGTTTGTGCACCTCCATAAGAGGATGACCACAAGCTGCTTGCGGAGCATTAACAATATCGACTGGTGTTGCTTTAGCTTTTGAAACAGCACAAGTCACATCACCCTGCCAAAAAAAATGGGGTTCATACTGAATTAACATACAATTTAAGCTCCAGTTGTGGTTTGGTTTTGTAGGTTATCCAGGGTGGCAACACAAAGGTCATCTCATGGTTATATAACTCAAACTGAGACACACTGGAGACAGTTATTTCTTGATTCTGATCTAGTATGATACCTATGCAAAAAGAAGGAATCTGATTTTTGGATCAGAAGCATAAGTGACCATGTCAGACAGACTCAAGTCTCAACCATCTACAACTTCCCAATTTGGGACAAGGAAAAAAATAACAGATTCCCAAAGTAGAGGTTCTTTCACTGCCAAGGGCATTGCAAAGGACTTTCGGTGTTAGGAGTATCCTGATCCCGCAGAAATAAAAGGAAACTTAAGAGTGAGTGCTCAATCGTGTATAGATTCGGACAGTTGTCAAGATTATGGAGCTTGATCTCTTGATTCTAACAAGCAAACATTCCTACAAGCCTATTCTGCATGCTCTTTGTAGGAACATTGTTAATGGGTGGAGCCAACTTAACAAATAAGATGGGTTTCAAACTTCGCCAGTAAAATCCATCAACTGGATAACAGCAATGAAAAGAGCCCACCTATGACTTAGGGCATCCTAGTGCAAGATAAGGGCTGCGTTTGCTCAGAAATGAACTGACACAACTCAGTAAACAAGGGGAATACATTTCCCACTCCAATTGGTTTGTTAATTAGTGGAGGAAAATAGTGTGTTAACCAAGGTGCAAAGACAGAGAAAGAGGTAGAGGGGAAGAGAGAGAAATTGTACGTCATATCGAACTAGATTACACTACATAGCACTGACAAGGACACGCAGCATGATGCGGAAACAAAACCGACCATCCGATGCACAAATTTCGAGTAGATGACATAATAAGTTGAGGCACGTTAAAAAAGCACTTTTGCAGTTTAATTTTTTTCTATGTACAGGACTTCTAACTAAATGTTACTTTTTACTAGTCACTTTAGTCTTACTTCACTTCTTCCTAGTCTAGTCTTGTGTCATTTCTTACTCAAACTTTGGACAAGGGGGAGGGAAATATTATTAACAAAATTAAAAAGACGACTAATCTCTAGTCGGCGACTAGTCGGCCTAGGTGTTAGGCTCCCCTCTCCCACCAGATTAGCCTAGAGACTTTCAGAACATTGGCCCGAGCATGTTCAAGAGTGTCCCAGTAAAAAACAATAATGAGCAAAATATGACACTTCCAATATGAGTGTCAACTCGTGCACATGTCCGTACAAGTGGCCAACAAATGGTACGTGACCCGGTGAGGTGTACATGCCTCATAGGTTTAGAAGTGGATGTTAATAAACATTAAATTACTCCAAATCACATTAGTTATACCATTAAAACACCCATTCAGTCCCTAAATTAACACATGCTTGACACACCATGTTGGGTCCGGTTTTTGCACGTTTTGTCATATAATACACGCTTTAACGCAGCTTTAGCACTACGCCAGATAGTTAGAGATGCTCTTATACTAGAGAAGTTAATACAACTACATGTTTGCTGACATGATTCTTGAGTATATCCAGGAAGCAAATCGCAAAGATCTACCTCACTCTAATGACTTCTCTTCTTTTACTGTCACGTCACCCTTTACAAATGACAGAATGAGATAGTAGGTCCTCAAGCCTATGATCCCTGCTTTTGGAGGTCCGAAGATTGATCACTTGAACCAACAACAATAAGAAACTCTGAAAAGTATATCACGGAAGAGCTAATAAGCTCCTACAGTTTTGTCAATTTTTTTTTAAAACAAAGTGGTAGTCAAAGTACTAATGTTTTGACAGAGTGACCTCCAAAATCAAGAGTTACCAAGAAGCGAGCGTTAAGTATCTTGGCTCAATTGTTAGCAAGGATGGAGAGATTGAGGAGGATGTAAGCGCATAGAGTTCAAGTTGGAGGAGTCAAGTGGAGGAGTGCTTCAAACAAGCACTATAGTCGTCCACATACCACTTGGTCCAAGAACAAGATAGTGTGCCTCTACCTACGTCCAATTAAAATGTGAAGCATTCTTATTTATCATAAATTAAACAGTGAAAGCAGGGTATACTGCCAAAATTTTGTACAACCAACCATGCTATCGAAACAACACATACATCAAAGTAGGAACACCTACATATATAATGGGAAAACAAGGTTATGGAATGAAGTCATATTAGAAAATTCAGAAATTAATTACATAAAGCTGCATGCTGGCACTTGCCTGATTCACCAGAATGTGGATGGGACTGCATGCATTCTCCGGATGTTCATTTGGAGAAAGTACCACAGACTCCCCAGTATTCGATTGTCTGGTTCTTGGTTCGCAAGAATTCATAGAAATTTTATCAACTCCAATATTCTGCCGTCTTAGATCTTCTGGCATATTTTCCAGTGAATTTGAAGGCATGCAATCAATATCCTACAATGAAGATCATTTAACTCCTTTCATTTCAACTCTCTCCATTTCTAAACTTGGAATTTCTATTTGTTACCAGAAGCATCACAAAATCAAGTAAAATTACTAACAATCTCCAAACCCCAAGAACCACTGATTTGGTAATACAACAGAAGCAATGAGGATAAGGGAATACAATCATCTGCGGCACGCTGACAGCAAAATAGATAACCAGTATACAGAACAGAAGAAAATGTAAAGAAAAATAACTTGAATAGTGCCTGTAATATTTATTTTCCATACCTAAATGGAGGCTCTGATAGATTATTCGATCCTTAAACTGTTTAAGGTTCTGCTAAGCTATAACCCTTGAATGGTGGAGAAGATGAAATTAAACCTCACAATGCCAAAGAAGTGCCTTGGATATGGAAATTAAAGTAACCATCCAATACAAATGGCTTCACAACTTCAAGTTTCAACCAATAAAATATTCTAAGTAATTTACAAGTCACACCCGCACAATGAAATCCAGATAATTGCACACTGAAAATTGAGAAAGATGTGAGGAAGGAAAGGAGAACAGAAGGTTTAATTTTTTCATGTTTCTTTCAACAAGGATATGGATTCAAAATTAATACAGTAAAACATTATCTAGGAATTTTAAGATCAACATAGTATGGCTTCTGTTATGACTAACTGTGATAGATCAAACCATTGTCTTGCCAGAAATAGTAATAGAAGGAATTACCATAACAAATTCAACCCCAAGATCAGGGCGGTCAAACTGAATCCTGCACTTGTCATGGTCAACTGTGAGCACACTTCCATCATGAACTTCCCTTGATTTCGGATGAAGAGCAACTACTCGCTGTCCAACCGATAAGGGGCAGGCCAAATCTTTGGGTAGTCCATCCTGGATACCAGCACGAAGTTCAGTGTAGTGTTTCCTAACAGATTGTCGGTACTGCTTAAGCTTTTCCTTCTCTTCATGCAGGAAGAGTTTGGAGAACCTCCGGGGTTTACCTAGGGAACTAAATCAAGTACAAAATCATCATAAGCAATCCATTGCAGCCCTTTGCAACAAGTTAGATATACCAGCAAAAACTTAATTTACCTTCTTATGACACCCCACTCAACACGACTTAGCCTCGGAATGTGGCCCAGACCCACATGATTTAAGTACTCCACAAACTCCCTTTTAGCAAACCAAGGGTACTCGATAGCACTATAAAACCACTCAAATGTGCACCATCGACGTGTCAATGAGGATGATAGGCAACAAGAAAGATTATCCTGCAAAGTCAGTAAAAATATTATAACCCTGCATCCAAGAAAAGCTGTGTTCTGAACATAAATGTGAAGATCCGAACAACCTTTAAAGGTACCCCTTGAACTGTAGAGTGTTTATTAGCCTCATATAAAGTGTTCCCTGGAAACTTCATCGGTTTCTGACTTATTGATCTTCCTGGCACCATCTTGCGCTTACTTTGTTTGATTGGTAAAGTAGCATGGGTCTCAACAGGAACCTCTGCAGTTGATACTGCTGAATCATTCCGAAGACTTGTTTTATCACTACTTGAAGAACACTCTGCAGGCTTGATAGACTCCCCATGTTTTAAAGGAGAAAGCATTTTACCAGTACATCCACTTTTAATCACAAGTTTTTCATCTTCTTTGGCTGAGACCTAGGAGATATTTGTGTAGACAGCAAAGAAAAGCTCAGTGAAGCAATGTAAAGAAAATGCCAAAGAAGTAATGATCCTTAATCTGATTGCCATAAGGAAAAGTTTTAAACGATCATTTGTAGAACTAATAAATTAAACATAAGCAACCTCCAGTGCATTCGTTGCATCATGTATCCATGAAATTATCAGTATAAACACGTTGCAAAAACCTTCATAAATTGTGCGTCGTGATTTTTGCTGTTGCACCAGTGTTCCATAGAGAATGCTGATAAAAGTTGCAAGTGAAGAAACATTGGTTTATAGAGAAAAGAAAAGAAAATCACAAGTTGACAAAAAACTTTGAACGAAGAGACTCCTTGGACCTTTCCTCATTACATTTCTCCTTTATTCATTTATAACTGTGTATATATAATATGTAACTGCATATATTATGCCAAAGTGTGTTTGTGGACAAGAATACCCCTGCTTAAGAGTAAAATACACGTGTTAATTTTGTTGACAAGAAAAATTTACACAATACGGAGCAAGATTAACTAGGATGCAGATTGTTCTAGTACGAAGAACTGAAACAGGTACGTGGTACAACACACATCCTAAAGGTTGATATGATAAGGATAGGTTGCTATATATATACTATAATAGGAAAGTATACTTCCCGCAAAAGATAAACATGCAATAAATTAACAGATTATTTTTCAAATTATTCATGTCAAACACATCTGTAAGATTATTTTGACCAATTTATTACATTTTTGTTCTAGCCAAAGCTTCACTCTCTCTAGATTTTAATGGAAATAAATTGGAAAACAAAATTGGGCTCTGGATCGGTAAATTCATCACCTCGAAACAGAATTATATATTTATATCATGTTTTGGAACGAGAATTCCAATACTTAAATCGCAAGGGTATTAGTATTTCTGGTAACACATGTACAAAAGGGTCCATCTACCAAAAAAATGACATATTAGCATTCCTTTTCGAGCCCTTAATTTGCCTAAAAATCTGTAAGGTCATAAACAGAAGAGTTAAGGCTTGAATAACTGGAGCTAAATTTAGGAATGATTTTGCAAAAGTTCACCAAGAGATAATGGTGACGAATGGGATGGTAAGTGCTGGTTAGGTGACAAACTGGTCATGGCGTGAAGGGCATGCTGGTGATGGGTGGTAGTGCTGATTTTGGGAGAGCAGGAAAACGAAAATGTGGTGGAGTATGGTGTATAGTGACCTGGTGATGGCCGTGGTGTGATGGATTCTTGAATAGGCATGGAAGAGATTGGATGGTAGTTGCCTGGGTGGTCATGGTTTTGGTATAAAAAAAAAACCGAGAGTTAGGAAAATGACGGTGGTGGTGGTGAGTTTACCAGAGAGAGGATAACATACAGTGGGTAGTAGGGAGGAGTTTTGATAGGAAAGCTGGAAGAGATGGTGGCATTGCCAATTTCAGTAGAAAGAATGAAAAGTTTGTTTCTATGGTGGTGGGTTTTTGGTGAAGGGTGGTGGTTGGTTGAGTGGTGAATCTGCAGATGCAATTTGGTGGAAGAAAGGCTGATAAGATGGTGAGCTGCATTAGCTCTCTTACTGGTTAAGAATCCTCAAATAGTCAAATGGTTTACAAAGCAAAGGAAACCATAAAATAGTACCAGTACAGTACTAGCAATAAACAAACAAAATGAAATATCGAAGTTCACATAGTGTAAAACTTATATATGCACTCACCTTTAATGATGAGAGTTTGCGTTTCCTTTTCCATGGTTTATTGGTCGACAGGGACTGCTGCTCTCCTTCGGAGATAGCATTAGCCCGGCTTGCTAAGTCACCGCCAAGTTTGGATCTTTCAGTAATTGAAGCCTCTTCACCAGAAAATCCATGTTGCACTTTCTCCTTGGCACCATTTTTCTTTCGTTTAGGCACAGCCGCATGTCCACTTGACCCAATAGCTAAATCAAAAGCTTGTTTTTCCTCCAACTGCACAAAGGATTCTGACCGAACCAAAGCGGAGAGGGGAAAGTAAACAAATAAACAGAATTAAAAATACAGTCCAAAACATATGCCCACACCCACAGCAAAAGCAAAGTAACGGACTTGACAATAGCATGTTAAACACATGACAGTTACAGTTCTAATAGTTACATACATATAGCATTTTCTAGATGGGGTTTTTCTTCTTTCTTTTCTTTTCTATTTTTTTTTCTAGGCAGCAAGGGGGTTGAAGTTTGGATAACGATAAACTGAAATGATAAAATCAAGGTATTTCCGTTTAACCAAAAAAAAAAAGAAAAAAGAAATGATAAAATCAAAGGTTATGAATTACCAGGCAAGACTAGTTACAAATTAAAACAAACTGGAGATTCACAATTCGTGTCTTACAATTCAACGCATTCAGTGGGTCATCAAAACGAATAGGTTGCATGCATCAGAAATAGCTGTGAATCATGGGAGAATCGCTGAATCGCTGTTTATCTCTTTTTTGGCAAAGTACTTTTTAAGGTTTTACAGATCATTATATGACATCTTCTGCCCCTTCTCCCTATTTACTCTAAATATATATTTTTCTGTGTGTAAGGTATTCTAGGTAAAAAGAGAGGAAAATTTATATCGGAAGTTAATTGGAAAATACAAAGACAAGATGATATACGATAATCCTGAAGAACTTCGAAAGGTTCATTTGAACTTGTAAATTTCAACTCTTTTCCACAAATACAGCCTAATTAGGATTCACAAATCCACATCTCCTGCACGTTGCAGAAGAGACAATTGTCTTTAACTATCAGACAAAGTAATTATCAATCATTTAAAACTACTAATTTTTTTCATTGAAAGAGGCCCAAAACTTTGATTCATATAGTATGTATTTTTGTCATCCAAAATGCGTAAACATGTTTTTCCATGTACCTTAAAATAACATGACCGAATTTGAGCGATACACGATTCGGTAAAATACAATTTTGATTATAGATTCACGATTTGACAACCTTGAGTTAACATTGACCTAGATACCCAAATAGATAAAGTGAGGCAAATGGTTAGGGTGCTAGGTAGAGGTCGGTGGCAGGGGTGGAGCAGGGGAAAGAGGAACTGATACTCTTATTCGGTAACAGCGGTGGTGGGTTCGTTGCAGTTGCGTGGTGATGGCCGGAGGTGCTGTATAAGACACAGAGAGATAAGGGAACGCTCGCGTTGGAGATAAGTTGTGTGCTAAGGTGTCAAAATAACGTTGTTTGACTAGAGTTAAATGGCAAAAATTCATCTCTAACCAGAAATGCTGACCTTGATTCCCCTTTCTCATAAGTAGTTGCAGTCAAACGGTATTCAGAATGATTGTCCTCCATTGGCAAATTCATAATTAAATATTACTTGTCAAAGTATATACACACATGACATAACAAAACCATTAAAAGTTGTAATCATAGCAGTTCTAAGGATCATTCCCTAGCCCTGAAAAAAATCAACTGTACATAGCAAAATCCTGACTATACATAATAAGACATGAAACACTGAAAGCAAGGTAGACCAAGCATATGGAGTTCTTGGACCAACACTGAACTTTAACACGAGATGGTTTGTGAAACTTTTGCATGAGGTCATCTATCTCGGAGAGAGAGAAAGAGAGAACAAGGACTCCAACACTAAGTAGCAAACTAGAAAAATACATAGATGGGTTAGGACATTAAAATGGTAATTCAAAGGAACAAAGACAGGAAAAGAATCATTTACCAGATTCCATTGTTGAAGCTGGCATCATTGAAGACAAATCTGCCAATGTTTGCAGGGCATCCAAGTCTGGGTTTTCATCTAAATGAAAAGGAAAGAGTTAAGACCACATAATCACAGAAAATTAGATCAAGTGATTGGAATCTTTGTGAGGGAATCTGCATGAATGGAGAACAATATTGCATTCATGGACTCTGAGAGACCCATTTAATCAACCTATCCAGGTTAAAATGATGACTGGACTTGAACGTGCCTATTCTCCAATTGCACTGTCATTTTATGTTTCCCGTTATATCTCCCTCATCTCTGCTCTAGGATTATTATTGCTGAAGGAAAACAAATACGAATGTATACCACTAGGAGAAAGGTTTTATCATTTTATTCTAACAGAAAACGATACATCCCACACAGAGAGTTTCAGAAACAAAACAGTCTTTCACAGAAATTGCGAGACGAGACCAAAACTTTAATAGTGGCCATAACTAGCAACAAGACGAGACCAAAAAAAACAGTTAAAAATAGTAATAAGTAAGAGCAAAAAGAACCCTAGCAACATGACAAGACCAAACAACCACGAATAACAATGCTTTAATTGTGACATACCTCCAAAGAAAAGTTTCTTGTTTCTCTTCGTCTTACATTTACCCAAAGAGGACTGCTCTAATCTTGGATTTGAAACTTCAATGTCAACGTCTTCCTTCATATCAGTATCATTAAGACCATTTCCCATGGGGCTACATGATTTCCAATCATCACCAAAGTGGTCAATTCTGATATTATCAGATTTTCTCCTTTTGCAATAAACTTTTTTCCCCTTTTTATAAAGTTTTAACACGCCAAAACTTTTTTTATCCCTCAAAGCACTTATTTCCCTGGTATAGCCTCCATTCTCTTCCACCCTGAAGCCTAAACTACCTTCCAAAGAGTCTTTATCAATTGCAGGACCAAGAATCTTGGACTTATCCATCTCTGATTGTGAGAGCTATATTACATGAACAGGAAAGATTAGTTTAGTTGGTATTCTGACATCATAAAACAAGGGGAAAGAAGCACAAACCAGAATATTGAAATGATTACCATACTTACCCGGCTTTGGAAAGGTGAGGATGTCATGTGATCTTTCTTGAATGGCAATTGAGACACATGGGGCGAGCCTCCCCTCTGACAAGCCTTTGTTAATACTGATGCTACCGCATTTTCGACATCATCAGCCCAATCCGTCTTTCGACCACTTCTATTTGGTGAAACATGGCTGTCTTTGTCATCTTTTCGGGATGAGCATGCAACTTGGAAGCGAGGTGTCCTTTTCCGCTTAACCCACCCTTTTAACCACAAAAAAGAATAATATAAACAATCCAAAGTAGAAGACAAGCCTCAGAAGACATTATAACCTACTCAACCAATGTTCTGTAGCCTTCACCACGACAATTGAAGAAAAAGATACATATCACCACACGCTATAAGTTTGACGCAAGTATCAATACAACACCATGCATAAAATCATCACATAGAAAGTCCATTAATGGTTGGGGTATAAAAAATATCAACTCTGCCTAGAATAGGTAAATACGAAAAAACAATGTAGCAAAATCTTAGGTGAAAAACTCCACAAAAATAATAGTTGCTACTCTATACATCAACTATCGAAATGAACAGTGAAAATAACAAGTTATTGTTGATATGAAAATACACAACCATCTGTTGTTTAGAAGAGGATCTGAAATCATGGAATCTCATCTTCCCCATTCATGTCGAGAGGGGAAAGTTGAGATTCTAGTATTAAAGGGATTACAACACCCACTTTACAAAAACTTCAATAAGATGGCTCAAACCCAAGAACTTACACAGTGTACAACAAAAACAATGAAGTGGATCTTTCTAGAGATTATATATATCCTGGGAACCAACAGCATTCCCATTTAAGGCTTACGAAGCCTGAAACAACTAAATGGGGTTTTGTTATTCTCTTCACGAAGGCAAGGAAACGCACCATTTTTCCTTAGGCATTAGGTGCTGTATCACATTGCCCAACTTATTCTAGGCCATAAAGGTATCAAAACAAACCCCATCAGTGCACAATATCAGTAAATTGAAGAAAAAAAGTCCTTTAGCATTCACAACCCAATGTAAGAGGTGATTCCCTGTAAGTCTCTTATATAAGGTTCTCTTACGTCTTCTTCATTCCAACATTATCGATTCTTTTTTTTTTTCCATAGCATTTGCTTCAAACAGCCGAAATTTCCATAATTAACCAATTATAATCCTTGCACCACTATTTCTTCTCCTCTCTTCCCCTCCTTTTGCAAATGTTATGTCCCTTTTTGACACCTTCTACCTCTTTATTATGTTCCTTCCTAAAACGATTAAACATTGCACTTCCATCAGAAGTAGTTTTACCAAATAAACAAATAAGTAATGACTTACAAAATATATAAAGCTATTTCCAAATTCCTTAATATAGACCGCTGTAAATATCCCCAAGTCTAATAAGTAAGAAGAGAACAGTACATGAGAACTTTTACAAAGGAAAACGTGAATAGAACGAGCAATAATTTATACGTTGAAAGGAAGACGAATAGTTTTACCATCAGAGAGCTGCTTCCACAGGGGCAAACATCCATCATTTATTGAGGCAACTGGTGGAGATAATAAAGGATCTTCTTTTGATGCAATATACTGAACTTTTCCTTGCTCACGTTTCTGAGGCGTCATGGATATCTGAGAAGCATCATTGCTCTCCTCGTTACCGACACATTCTTCCTGTCATTCAACAATCCATCAGACTCCAGCTGAGAAAGTGTTGAAATACAAATTCAAGACACCATACCACAAATGGCTCCAAATCCTAGGCCCCAATTCATCCCATTGTACATTTGGTTGTGCATGGAATAAGGAAGGAACAAGGAGTGGGGTCCACTGTCGTGAAGCTAAATAGGTCACAGGATTAAAAAACTCGCAACTCCCTTGGGATTTCAAAAGTCCCTCGTACGGTTATAACGTTGGTCAGGGGGAATACAATCCCAGAACCGGGGTTGCACACCAAACGCGGGGAATTAATCCAGTTACACACCACACGCGGGGAAAGGCAGGACTAATTCAAAATAGTCAAATACATGGCCTCTATATCCAAGCATGGCCTTAGGGCTATATTTCAAAACAATAGTTGTATGATAGCATCTCCCTTGACTTACGAACTAAGTGCTTAGCTCACCAGGACATTATAGTGATCAGTCACCATTGCAATCAAGCCAGCCACAGAAGTTGTCCCCTCTGGCAAAGATAGATATGCCTGGAAATCAGAAGCATCTTATATGGTTAATATTCAAAAATTAAAGGTCACATAAGGAAAGGATACCCAAGTTCCCAACTTAGGTCACAAACTCATAATCCACAAAAAAGAATACAAAAGTATGCAAGTAACTAAAACATCAACAACAGAACCCATATAGTCCCCAATCATTGGGGGTATGGGCGGGGGAGGATTGGAGACAGACCTAACCTCAGGCAATATGCACAAAGTGGCTGCTCTCAGAATACCACTGAAACAGTGGCCCCCCTATACATGCTTTGCTGCCGAACTATGCCCTCAAATCAAAGCCAAATGGCATCAGAGAGGGCAAGCTTAGAGACCCAATTCAATTTTTGCGCATATTACCATGCTTCCTTCATTTATAGTCCAGAGCATTGGTATGAGGGCATCATGCAAGTAACTAAAACATATGATTCGAAAATTACATATCGTTCTTTTGCCCGTTTTAAGAATATGAAAGTATATGCAACTAACTAAACATCAAAGTTCCTAGAATGAATCAACCAATTATTGGTTTGGAAACTACATGTCATTGTTTTGAAAAACTATAAGTGCTCCTCTTCCTTTTCTAAGAAGATAAGAACGATACAAGAGAGTACGGAGGACAAGAATCTACCAAAAAGGAAATAAAAAGAGGATTTAAAAAGTTATGCATTATGCACTACTCCTCGGTCTCTACTAATAAAAAATGAGGACATCCCCATAAAAGAGGAGTCACGATGCCCAACTTAAAGCACATACACCCAATCCAATAGTGCCTCCAACCTTTCAAACTTATCTCCAGACCCTTCATTTTTTCCCAACCAAACCACACAATTCCTGTTGGGAGTTTGTCCGAGACCCGCCACTGTGTGCTCAAGGCCCAATTTGTATGGGAGTAACGAGAGAGAGTCCACCACATCACTTGGGCCCAATATACATTAAATGACCCATATCCACTTAAAAGGCTAAGCCTTGTAAGTGGTGAGCCATCCAATTGTATATTAAGGTCCAACTATTTTTTTTATTTATCCGATGTGGGACTTAACGTTCACACATGTTCTAACACATTAGCCTCAAGATCAATACAATATCTGGAAAAAGACAGATTATAACTCCAAGAATTTGGAGCAGAATTAGAACAAGCCATGGGAGCGATAGAGGCATTATCGTATTGAGAAAACTGATATATCAAAGGAAAAACTCAACTGGCCTCACCCAAACAAATCTCCTCTCAGAACAGAATACCCTCCCATTACGCAAGATGAAACTAGTAAATCGTGAAAAACAAGGTAGACACTCAAAAACACATTTCCCTGGAACAAGAAACTTTCACCAGCTAACCAAATTGGAAGTATCACCCATTTTCCTGAATCCCATATTTGCTACAATGCAATTCCAAAGTTCTCTCACCATTTCCCAAAGCAAGACCCCAGTATTTTCCAGAAAAAAACAACATCCCAGAAACATACACACTACAGAAACAAGTCAAAGTTTCACACCAAACAATTACTATCATAATAGCGAGCATATCTAGTGACGAAGCCAGCACTAGAGCCAAACATACCTTGTTCATATTGTAAAGGGCCTCAACCATTTCAAGAGATCTACTGGGTAGCACATTAGCCACCTGAACACAGAGTAACAAAACTCAAATGGCAAAATGACATGCATTCTCCAAATAAGACAAACAAAAAGCCAAAAGCAGTTGTAAAGTAAAGTGTGCATAGTGCTTAAAAGGAACTTCATCTTCCACGCGCCATTCTATGTTACTGAAGTTGTCCTTTTATCTTCTCATCCAAAGGATGACCAAGTTTGATTAATGGCTCAAGTAGATACTTAACATACTAAAGGAAGTTCTTTGCAAACATTATTGCTGCAAAGTGCATATGCAAGAATCATCTCTATATAACGTCATTGCTGCATACATTTCAACATTTTATTGCACCATGGTGTTTGGTTATGAATACGTCTGTATGCTGCTTCGCAAATTAAAAAAGGGAACAAAAGAAAGAAAAGACAAAGCAAAATGACAATGATACATCCCAAGAGGCAGCAACAAAAAACTCAAATGAGAACAACAGCTCACATGCTTCCAATAATGTCAAAATTTCCTAAAAAGGGCAAACTCAATAGTGATGACAAAAAGGGATACCTTCTTCCAATCTTTCCCGTACTTCCTATAGGCTCCATAGAAACGCTCAAGCTCTTCCTTGCTCCATTGAGATCCTAACAAGTCGGACAACTTCCTCTTCTGTACAAGTATGACATCAACGAATTCAATATCTCCACAAGGTCAAAGTTTTAAGATTCTGAAATTTCCTTCCCTCTTTGGTGGGGTCTTCTTGTGGAATAACTCCATAAAAACAAGTTATTCAAATACACTAATAAACTGAATGAAAGCTTCAGTATCCAGTTATACACCTTTCTCATGAAAAAAGTAATAGACGTTGTTCTGCTATTCAAAGAAAGGCCACATACAACTCATGACACTAGTGGACACATACAAAATACTGACCTAGAAAAGCACAAGCTAGCAGCCAAAATGAAGGAATACACTGAAGAGAGGAATAGAAGACAAGTTCCAATATGACAATTCCAAGTGTTTTACCGATATCGTGTGATGTGAAAGAGATAAAAGATGATTGATCAACCAACTATGTGGAAATACAGAGGTTCCTTCATATATACGAAACAAGTTGGAAGGCACTTAACGAATGAAACAAAGTGACGATACCCCAACTATCCAACATAATAAGCACCTGTCATTGACAGCTTAAAATGAGAGTACTATCCACTAATCTAGTATAGGTACATAAAATGATGATCAAATATCACCTGTTATCAAAAAGCATGAAAAACTCCAATAACTGAGTTAGGAGTCCAGTGAGAACATAAAATCCACGTAAATAATGCCATACTCACCCGTTGCCGGGATTTGATTGGGTTTCCATTGTTTTTATCTGGAGACACCTCAGAATGATTTGAAAACTGCTTGTTCACACTCCTAGATTTCCTTGTAGGGGCCATGACCAACCTTTCTTCTCTCTGGCAAACATCACTAGAATTAATACGAATCAAATCATCAATTCCAGTAAAAATCATCTTCACTCCAAATCCGTGATGTAAAATTAGGCATAGAATAAAGATGCTAAAAATGTAAACAATACCTTGAAAATGTATAAGGAATATTGTTTTCCCGAAGAATAGCTTTTAAATTCCATGAAAAAAGTGAGAAGACACAAGCTTGGGGGAAATAAGATCAACAAGGTCTAGAACCACAAACACTCACATAATTGTGTGGGGCCACACACACACTGGCAGTGTAGTGTGTGTGAGTGTGTGTGAGCCCCACACATTTATTTGCGTGTTTGTGTAACTGCATGTGTATTTTGTTTGTGGTTCTAGACTTTTTGTAAGAAGATTTACTTTTCTACTCTTTCTTGGGACAGCACATGTGATCATACCAAAAAAGAGCACGAAATTCATAGTTTTAAATAGAGGCAGCGTACAGGCGTAGTGGTAGTGGGAGTATCGAATGATACGTAGCGGGAATCAGGTGAAGCGGTCATGAATTTTGTAAAATCGTTTTGGCACCAAAGCACCTGTAGCGGCCGTAGCGATCGTGTAGCAGGCAAAAAAATCAGATACGAAGCGGGAACCGGCTGATACCGGCGTGAATGCGCATACTTTCAGCAAAGGGAAAGTTGAAATCCACTTGATTATTGTTCGAACAGGATATTGATAGGCAAAAAACAAGCTCGTATTTTATCTTCGGTACCTTTTCTTAATCTTCTCGATTGCTCGTTCGATGGGTAGCACCGATATAGCGGGGTGTGGCTGTACCGAGGTCCATAAAGCCGCTTCGCTACGTATAGGTCGGTTTTTAAAACTATGACCAGATTAGACCAGCCCATCATTCCCTTTGGTTTGCACAATAGAATTCTTCCGGATAAAACGAGAATCGCTTTTGAATTCTCTTATTAAGTACGATTTTCAATGCAGTTAAAGCGATACGTTCAATCCAAATCAAAAGTAGCAGAAACCGAGATCAATCAGTTCAAAGTAAGGGCGTTAATACAAACTTATCTGCTTACCAGTATATCAAACAAAAAAGAGATCCAGATTCTCTAATTACGAGGGAGAGAAACTTTTTTCAATTGATTACCAAAAAAAACCGCAAGTAACAATAACAATACGCGACAATGTGAAACGAAGAAATTCAAAATTTTCGTGTTTGTACCCTAAATATCAAGATCAAATTGAGATGACGGTGCTGTACTTACAAGTTCTGGGATTTAAGACGGCCGGAGAGGGAGAGTAACGAATTCGGTAGGGATTTAGAGAGATAGATAGTGAGAAAATCAAGCAGATCCGTGTAGGAATGAGGAGTTTAGAGAGAGAGATAGAGAGAGAGGGGCAGACGTTTGCCGCGAAACTTGAATATAAGGGTTTGATATTGTGAATGCGGAAAAATAATTCAGTGCTCCTGGATACCGTGATGACCTAAGGCCTAGTTTGGCAAAAATAAGTAAAATGACTTTAACTTTTTTTTGTCTTTGTTCAAAACAATTTAGACAATTTCTCATTTGTTAGCTTTACGTTAAACTTTTGCAAATTATTTCTTTGTCTCGATGGGAGAAATCGAAAAAATAAAAGTTATGATCCAACCTCATAATTTTTTAAATAAAATCTTTTGACTTTTTTTTGTCTTCATCATTCAAATTTTTTTGAGCTTGGATCAAAATTTTTTACTTTTTCAATTTCTCTTGTCGAGATAAATCAATAATTCCCAATAATTTGACGTAAAACTAATAAATATAATTTTTTTAATAAAGACAAAAAAAATAAGCCAAGTGACTTATTTTTGCCCAACCAACCCTAATCACATAACTTTGAGTGCGCTTACTTGAGCAGGAACTCGAGCGCGAGTGTTAAAACATCTCAAGCTACTACAAGAAACTTCAAGACCGATGATTAAGAGTGAACCAAGTACAAAAATTGAGAACGAGAGCACAAAATGTTTTTTTTTAATTTTCAAAACAATTGGTCTATCCACACTGACAAATCATACGCAAATTGTGCACTGACAAATCTGTGTGCGCGATTTATATGTGTAGTTAGCAGCATTGTTTTCAAAACATCTCGTGAATGCAGGGAAGCTTTGTTCCTCTTGAGAAAAATCTGAGTCCGACACGGTGGTATCTTCCTATTCAAATTTAGGTGATAATGACCGTACAAGTGGCATGTTTAAGATTGCACAAGGCTTGTCTGCCGTCTATGTTTGGACTGCAGAGGTGCAGTTAGAGTGTTCGCAACCGTTGGATAGTGTTTTTAACGGTCGAGATTTAAAAAAAACTTTTCCGGGAAAAAGTTTCCAAGAATAGTTTTTTAAAATCTGGACAGTTGAATACAAAGATGAACAGTTGTGATACAATTACATGGGCTCTCTACAGTTGGACTGCAGAGAAGCCGAGTCCTTTTAAGATTTGGGCGTATCAAAGACTAGCTTTCACAGAGCCTCTTCTCGGAGCCCGGTCCTCTGCAATATCTGTTCCTTAGAAGTGGGTGCTATGCTTGTTATTACTGTGCTAGGTTGGAGTATTGAAATCTTGATCTGCTTTATTCTATCTCTGGAGACTAGTGGCTTTGGGTTTTGGCTGAGAGCGGGTTGTTTCTGGCGTTCTTTGGACTTTGGATGAGAGTGTATTAGACTGGATGGAATGGGCGTGGTGTGCAGGGTTGAGCCCTCTGTCGGATGCCGTCATCTCAGGATCGACCCTCTTCTCGGTGCCTAGTTCCTCTGTTGTTGCAGTTCAACCCCACCCCCCCGATGCCGAGGTGTTATGTAGCTGCAATTATTCAGTGATGGTTATCATTTAGTCATTTCTGACCGTGTTATTACTGCTCGTATCACTACATATCATACCCCGTTGTACTATCCTTCCGCTTAGATGGATAGTGCAACGTTGATCTCAACACATATGGCAATTCTGTTATCTTATTTACTCTACCACACTCTCCATGCGGGTTGTGCATGAGTTATCGCATTTTTTTCAATCTTGTTTATTTTTTCCTTTTCTTTTCCTCCTGGGGTATGCTCCTTGTAGGCTGTACATTCGGTTAATCTTTTTTTAATTTCAAGCTAATTTACCCAACAACAAAAAAAAAACTAGCTTTCTTTCGGAGTAAAATAGTGGGGTCTTGAGACCCATTGGTACGGCCCAAACCTCAGCCCTATATTTCCCCAGTAGGGCATAAAACAAGCCTAATTCAACTATTACTTCTGTTCAAAAATAATTATCGTGTCTGCCGAATGAGAACTTTAAAAAAATTATTTGTTCTAAAAAAATTATGTTTTATTTTTAATTTCCGTCCAAAAAATTTGTGTGAAGTAATTCCTACGCACTATCATATTAATGCAGAGGATCACTTAAATTATAGTCATTGCAAAAAATTAGAGCTGTTCAACACCCCCCATTCCTCCCAGGTTTATATACCCAACGATAATATTCCTCCCAAAGCATTAGTTAAAAAAATTCAATATATCCCACAATCGAACCCTCGTTCCACAATCGATAAGCTCCGACAAGGTTGAACGGCCATGTAATTGGGAGTCAGTGATCCCTCTATCCTCTCTCAATCTAACCATCGGTATGCTCTGACAAGGTTGAACTTAGCAAGTCCGGGACCTGTTTTCTAGATTTCTGGCAAGTTTCAAGCTTTCTGACTATTTTCCAACGACTATCAGGTAACTCCGGTGATATTTCTGATAGATGATAATTGGATTTGGTTGTGGTGGTAAAGATAGCTATAGTCATTTGAGGATGGAAATATACAACCCCAATGGTTGGTGCCATTTGTGGGTGCTAAAGCATAATTTGGCTATTTGCTACAACACTTGTTTGCCATAATTTGGCCAAACTGTGGTGGTGGAGGAGCCAAAATTTGGCCCCCCTCTTCCAACTACCCTTTTCTTAACTAACTTTTGAAATAGGGAAAAAAATCGAAATGGTCCTTGTAGTTTAGTGTTTGTGTGAACTTGGTCCCTGTAGTTTGAATTGGCTCGATTTACACTCTGTAGTTTTCATTTTGTTCCAACTTGGTCCAATTACTAATTACTGTTAGACTCCATTAACCCCAGACAAGAATAGGCCCCTTTTCTAGGGTTAAAACCGTAATCTGTCGTTCTCCTCTTGCCCTAATATACCTCTGAACCAAAACACATAGACTCATTGTTTCATTCTCCATTTTTTTTCACGGCTTCCATTCTCCATTTGCCGCTCCCGATATTTTACCTTCGACTGAAACGTGTCTCGTTCGCTTTCGGGGGGAAGGAGCGAGAGGGATTATGGCCTGGATAAGTGATCTGATTCCTATGGATTGTGATCCGCACCCAAGATTGTATAATCTTGGGGGCTTTTATCGTATTATTTGTAGCGTTTCGTCCCTATTTATCCCGTTTTATCGCATTTTGCTCGTGAGGTTTTGTTTTTATGTTTTCAGGTAAAACAGGGTTAATTCGTGTTTTTAACGTCAAGAATTCCTCAAGGAAGGATTCCACCAACCAAGGCCACGTGGCATTGTCAAGTCAAGCCTCGCCGGGTGGTTTTGCCCGAGCAAATGAAGCGTCGGGTCGTTGTCGAGCCGTTTTGTCAAGCGAAGCAGAGGAAGAAACCATGACTGCCAGGCATGAACCGGTACGATCAAATCATGAACCGGTTCATGCAAGGCAGAATTTGAAGTTTGAACCTTGGTCGAGGCCATGAATCGGTACGGGCTTCTCTCCAACCGGTTCATGCTGTATCCGAATTCAGCTTTTTGCTTTTTGGATATTTTGGTTTGTCTCACCTTTTGGGATATTTTTAGGATATTTGTGGAGAGAGAAGGGGACCTATTAAGACTTGTTTTTGTCACTCTCTCCTCCATAACTCCCTTTTGTCTCTCTCTCTCTCTCTTCAATTAGCTAGAGTTTGTCTTTCCTCCATTAGAGAGTGTTTCAAGCTTTTGTCTTCCATTAACCTTGTAAGTTAATTCTCGTATTTCATTTTCTCGTTTATTAAAGTTGTAGCTACGGTTAAGATTCTCCTTTATATCAAGTTTGTTTTCATTTTCATCGGTTTAAAGTTATGTCTCGTTTTTATGCTTTAGTTTATGCTTTAGCTATGTGTGAGTAGTTTTCTGGCTAAGTCTCGGGATAATCTTTCCCGAGGACTTAGGTTGTTATTTGGTTCTCGAGCCATCGGGCTTTAAATCATGGTTTTCCGGAATAGAGCCTAACTTGCATTTTCTGTCTAACTAGGGGTGTTAACCCCTTGGTAAGGAGTTTAGTCAAGCGGTCTTGGCTAATGACTTACCGAGGCCTAGTGGCCTCCTATGTATTCGATAAATGTTAAAAACAAGTTGGCTCGCCTCCGGAAAATCATTTTTTTTGTTAAACGTAGTCTTTTAAAGTTAAATCCTCCGGGAGTGAGCACGCGGTCGTGACTCTCGCCTGAGTTATAATCGAGAACCAGTAATGGCCTTTGTCAAGGGTTAGAAGACCCCGAGACTTGCCTCTTTAAGTTTATCAAGCGTTAATCTAGTTTTCATTTTAAGTTAATCCGTTTAAAGCAAAACCATAGTTGGTCGTCTTAAACGCCGAAATCCGTTACTTACAAAACCTACAATCCGAATCAAGCTAAAATTGAATTCTCTGTGGGAACGATCCCGGATTTCCAGATATTATGCGTACAACGACCTAGCCCTACGCTTCGGGTATCTATCAACCTTATTGGAAAGCAAGGTTAGATCGTAAGCATTTTTGGCGCCGTTGCCGGGGACTTTCTTTTTCTAGCTTATTTGGAGGATACGACAAACCGCTGTAAGTATCCCATTTAATTTCTCTTTTGTGCACCGTATACTCAAGTTAGCGGATACCTCTAACCGATCTTCATATCAAATTTGAGGTTTGACGAAGCTAGTTTGCGTATCCTTGTCTTTTCTTTTCTTGTTATTGCTTCGCATATTGGGAACTCCTTGTATGTTGTGAACTCAAGTTAGCGGATACCTCTAACCGAGCCACCAATTCGACCTGAGGTTTAACGAAGCTAAATTGAGCGTCATTTTCTTTTTGTCTTTATTTTATTGTCTCTATTCTCTAGCCGTGGTGGTGGCATAACCCCACGAGACTGTTTGTGAACGAGGTGGCGGCATAGCCCCTCTAGTCTGGTAGTTAAGTCTTGTGCAGGTTATATGCTCAACGTTTATCGTAGCCCTTTTTCCAATCGGCTACACCGTTCTGCTTCTCCACCAAGGGTTCGTCAAGCCTATTCTCCACCGCGTCAGTTATCTCCACCATTAAGGCATATGGCAGAACAACCAGCAGCCCGAACATTGCGAGATTATTTGACTCCGGAAAGAGGACCGCATGTTTCACCGATTGCTATTCCAAATTGCACCGCCGCCAATGCTTTTGCTTTTAAGCCGGAATATCATCGGGTTATACCGGAATTTCGGGGGTGTGAACTAGAGGATCCGTATTGTCATATTCGGGAATTCGAGACTATCGTGAGCACTTTTGTGACAACTCCGGAGCAATTGGATCAAGCAAGGTTGAAGTTGTTTCCGTTTTCGCTCAAGGATAAGGCCAAGCAATGGTTCCATTCGTTGAAGCCACAGTCGTTGCGTACTTGGAGGGAAGTGCAGGATGTGTTCACTCAGAAGTATTTTCCGGTCAGCCGAACCAAACTCCTTATGGATCAAATCGCAAATTTCAAACAAAAGGATGGGGAAATCTTTTACAAGTATTGGGAACGTTACAAGGATTTGCTAGCGGCTGTACCACACCACAATTATCCAATGTACTTGGTGATCAACTACTTCTATGTCGGATGCAATCAACAAGCCAAGCAACTTCTTGATACCATGGGGAGCGGTGACTTTTTAGGGAAGGATCCAGATGCCGCATGGGAATTTTTGGATGCATTGGCCGAACGAGCTCAAACGTGGGAATTCATCGACCCGAGCGATCAAGCAATGAGAAATCAAGGACCCGGAGGTTCCGGTAAGTTTTCAGTGAGTGAGCATACGATGTTCGAATCTAAGTTGGAGGAATTGTCAAGTAAGTTGGATAAAATGAAGTTTGATGCAATTCAAGTAAAACCGGTAAAGGATGTGAAGGAGGTTCGTCAAGTTGAAGAAGTATGTGTTATTTGTGAAACCGTGGGCCATTCGACGGATAATTGCCCTACCATTCCCGCCCTTCGGCTCCATTATAGTCAACTACCTCAGGAAGAAGTGTGTGCACTTAACCAACGGTGGGATCCATACTCGAACACGTATAATCCGGGGTTGAGGTCTAATCCAGCTTTCCGTTGGAATAATCAGAATGAAGCAGGGTCTTCTACAGCTACACAAGCTCCACCTCCGGCTCCAAATCAAAATTGGCGACAATCTTAGTTCCAGGGTCCACCTCGTTTTCCGTTAAGCCAAGGACCGCCAGGGTTTATTCCATCGGGCCAATTCCAAGGTCAGGGTCAGAATCAGTTTCAGCCGCAAGCACCACCACCTCGGCGATCATTGGAAGATACCATGAACACCTTTTGTCAGATGCAGATTACGACTAATGAGCAAACCACTCAGGCCATGAATGATATAAGGATTTAGATGGGGAAATTGACAACGGCTATCGGTCTATTGCAACAAGAGAAAGGGAAGCTTCCCACTCAACCTTTGCCGAATCCACAAGGACAACAGTCGGTTGGTAGCTCTTCGGTGCCTTTCCCTGAGCATGCCAAGGCCATTATTTCTTTGCGAAGTGGGAAGACGGTGGACAACGCTCAAGTCGAACCACCGGTGATACCTTTATTGGTTCCCGTTTCAACCCTGCCTAAGCCGACACCGCCAAGTGAGGAATCGCCTAAGCAAGCATCTATCGAGAAGGAGAAAGAAAGGAAAAGGAAAGTGATATTCCGCCAACCCTTACCGTTCCGGCCCCTTTTCCCAATCGGTTGAGAGCGCCGACCAAGCCTAACCTAAAGTCGGATATCTATGAAGTACTCAAGCAAGTAACGGTCAATCTTCCTTTGCTCGATGCCATTAAGCAGATTCCGTCCTATGCTAAGTTCTTGAAAGACCTTTGTACTCATAAGCGCAAGTTGCAAGTTCAAAAGAAGGTTTTCCTAACCGAGCAAGTTAGTTCACTTTTCCAATCGGTCCTTCCACCCAAGTATAACGATCCGGGGTGTCCCACAATAGCCATTACCATTGGGGGGAAAGTTGTTGAGAAGGCACTTCTTGATTTGGGTGCAAGTGTTAACCTTTTACCTTATTCCGTTTATCAACAATTGGGTTTGGGTGAAATGAAGCCTACCAGGGTGACGTTGCAATTGGCAGATCGTAGTATTCGTGTTCCGAAGGGGATGGTTGAAGACGTTCTGGTTCAGGTTGATCAATTCGTTTATCCTGTTGATTTCGTGGTCCTTGATACATGTCCAGTGCCAGCAGCTCAGGCTTCCGTGCCAATTATTCTCGGGCAACCCTTCTTGGCGACATCAGATGCTGTGATTCATTGCCGGGATGGCCGGCTCAATATGAGTTTTGGGAATATGTAGATGCAGGTCAACATGTTCAGTATTGGTAGTCAAATGGGGGACGATGAAGATGTGTGCGGGGTTAGTATGATCGATTCATTTGTGCAGGATCATGTCGACGAGTTTCTTTGCAAGGATGAATTGGAGTTAGCGCTTACGTCAGCCAAAGCCGACTTTCTTAACGCTCCCGAGGTTGCCTACTTATGCTCATTGTTAGATGAGGGGGATTTGTGTGGAATTAATCCGTGGGTTCCAAAGTTTGAGGAATTACCCCCTATCGACAAGCGAGCCGTTCCGTCGTGCGACGAGCCACCAACACTTGAGCTCAAGCCGCTACCGGATAAACTTAAGTATGCCTACCTTGGTGAAGATCAAACGTACCCGGTGGTGATTTCTTCCTCTTTAAGTGAGTCACAAGAATTGAAATTGCTAGCTTTGCTACGGGAGCATTCGAAGGCCATCGGGTGGTCCATCACCGACATCAAAGGTATCGACCCCTCTCTTTGTTCTCACCGTATTTATATGGAAGAGGATGTCAAACCGTCCCGCCAACCTCAAAGGCGTTTGAATTCGATTATGAAGGATGTAGTTCGAGCGGAAGTTCTTAAGTTGTTGGATGTTGGCATAATCTACCCGATAGCGGATTCCAAATGGGTGAGCCCGATTCAAGTGGTGCCTAAGAAATTCGGGGTTACGGTGGTTCGAAACGAAAAGGATGAGCTTATCCCAACAAGAGTGCATACCGGTTGGAGGGTGTGTATTGATTATCGAAAGTTGAACGCGAGTACCAGGAAGGATCATTTTCCACTCCCCTTTATCGATCAAATTTTGGAAAGGGTCGCCGGTCATGAGTTTTACTATTTCCTCGACGGGTATTCCGGGTACAATCAAATTGAAGTGGCTTTGGGGGATCAGGAGAAGACTACATTCACTTGCCCATTTGGAACCTTTGCGTATCGTCGTATGCCGTTCGGGCTTTGCAACGCCCCCGGTACTTTTTCGAGGTGCATTATGGGATTGTTTAGCGACATGGTGGAAAAGATCATGGAAGTATTTATGGATGATTTTTCGGTTTTTGGGGATTCGTTTGGGGCTTGTTTGACCAATTTGGGACTTGTGCTAGCTCGTTGCGAGGAGAAGAATCTCGTTTTGAATTGGGAAAAGTGCCATTTCATGGTGACAGAAGGAATTGTGCTTGGTCATATCGTTTCTTCGAAAGGGATTGAAGTTGATCGAGCAAAGATTGATTTGATTGGCAACCTTCCAATGCCAAAGTGTTTAAAGGATGTGCGGTCGTTTTTAGGGCATGCCGGCTTCTATAGGCGTTTCATTAAGGATTTTAGTTCTATTGCCCGGCCGTTGTGTCACTTGCTTGCGAAAGATGTGCCATTTGAGTGGTCTCCGGCTTGTGAAGCTGCCTTTGCCAAGCTCAAGGCCAGCCTCACCTCCCCACCCATAGTTCGGACGCCAAATTGGGATTTGCCTTTTGAGCTTATGTGCGACGCCAGTGACTACGCCGTCGGGGCCGTTTTGGGTCAACGCTAGGGCAAGGAGCCGTATGTGATTTATTATGCAAGTAAGACGTTGAACGAAGCTCAGATGAATTATTCAACAACCGAAAAGGAATTGTTGGCAGTAGTCTTTGCTTTAGACAAATTTCGATCCTATCTGGTGGGTACTCCGATCACAGTTTATACAGATCATTCGGCACTTAAGTACCTTTTTACCAAGCAGGACGCCAAGGCAAGATTGATTCGTTGGATTTTACTATTACAAGAGTTTGATCTTACAATAAAGGACAAGAAGGGGGTTGAAAATGTAGTAGCAGACCATTTGTCTCGTTTGGAGTTCGACGATCACACGGCTCATATTCCGATTCGGGATTCCTTTCCCGATGAACAGTTGTTTGGGATCTCTACGGCTCCATGGTATGCGGATATTGTCAACTATTTGGTCACCGGGATGTTGCCAGGCCACTGGAATGTTCAAGAGCGCCGCCGGTTCTTAGCAGAAGTGAAACGTTTCACCTTCGATGACCCGTATCTTTCAAGTATTGTGCCGATCAATTGGTTCGACGTTGTGTGCCCGATTCTGAACAACAGAATGTCATTAAGTTTTGTCACACTGAAGCTTGTGGGGGTCACTTTTCGTTTCGGAAAACAGCAGCGAAGATTTTGCAATGTGGGTTCTATTGGCCAAAACTGCACAAGGATACGTTTGCCTTTTGTCGGGATTGTGCTCGGTGTCAACTTTTGGGATGTGTCACGCAGAGGAATGAAATGCCACTCTCGCCTATACTGATTATTGAAGTTTTTGACTGCTGGGGTATCGATTTCATGGGGCCTTTTCCTACGTCTTTCGGGTACCTTTACATCTTGTTGGCGGTTGATTACGTGAGTAAATGGGTTGAAGCTATTCCTACTCGTACCAATGACGCCGCGGTTGTGGTTGAATTTCTGCGGGAGTATATCTTGGCACGCTTTGGGATGCCACGGGCTATTATCAGTGATCAAGGCTCTCACTTTTGCAACCGGTCATTTGCTGCTTTGATGAGGAAGTATTTTATCGTGCATAAAGTTTCCACGGCCTATCACCCTCAAACCAATGGTCAAGCGGAGCTGGCGAACCGGGAGATTAAGAATATCTTGGAGAAGACGGTTAATCCTACCCGCAAGGATTGGTCAACTCGGTTGGTCGATGCATTGTGGGCTTACCGTACTGCGTACAAGACTATCTTGGGAATGTCTCCATATCGACTTGTTTATGGAAAAGCTTGCCATTTGCCGGTGGAACTCGAGCACAAAGCTTATTGGGCAATCAAGAAGCTCAATTTCAACATGGCCAAGGCCGGTGCTCGCCGCAAGTTGCAATTGACGGAGGTTGAGGAATTGAGGTCCAATGCTTACGATTATTCTAGTTCTTATAAATCTAAGGTCAAAGCCAAGCATGATAAGAAAATTGTGATTAAAAACTTTGTGCCCGGTGAAAAGGTGTTGTTGTATAATTCACGTTTGCATCTCCATCCCGGTAAATTGCGGTCCCGTTGGGCCGGACCTTATCTAGTTCGAACTGTTTTCCCTCATGGGGCAATTGAAATTGAGAGTATGCAAAATGGGTCCACATTTAAGGTTAACGGTCAGAGGCTTAAGCCTTTTCTTGGTAATTTTGAAGTTGGTGAACCTGACGAGGATTTGGCCGATCCTGCTTACGCGGATGGCCCGTCGGCTTAGAGTTGTTTCGATTGAATTTGCACGGGGAGCGCAAGCGTAACCGCTGAACTTAACTATTTGTCGGACCCGGCCCCATGACTTAATTGTATGGGGTACCTTCCATTGACTTGGGTATATGTAGCTTCGCACGCCGCTACTAAAATAAGGATCGTGTGCCCAACTCCGGTTCGAAGGGCAATTCTTGTTAATATCAGTGACATAGGGCTTTCATTAGTCTTTCTGATAGGAGTAATTCACAGTGAAACGCTCACGTTCACCAGATTAGCCCCAACGGGGGCGGTATAGATCATAGGTTAGGCCTTGATATTCCCGTGCTCCATAACCGCACTCGGCTCTGTCTTGTGCCTGCCTAGTTCGATCTTAGGGGACGCTGGACTTAATTGTTTGGCGGAGTCTAGCTGTGACTTGGACGCTCCGAGTTCTGATATTAACCTTGTTTACTCTTGTACATATTGCACATGTTGTATACTTTGTATATAGTTTTGTTTTTGTTTAGTTTGTTTCTTTTTATTTCGAGCTTTTTCATTCAAAGATATCACCAACGCATCATTGTTTCGAGCTTTAATTAGCCCTTCCTTGTGATAGTTTACCGTTAATGATCCGTGCTCTCCGAAATCGTCCCTATCGGTGGCAACTTAGGTCTTTGGGTGAGTTTTGCTTTTGACCTTTTGTCTCACTTTGTTTCGACCAAGGGAACGCTGGGCTTAATTGCTTGGCGAGGTCAGGCGGTAAATTTTATTGCGGGCGTGATGTAACAAACTTTAACGGTCTAGTATAGCCACCCGAGTTTTGTCTCTTCGGTGAGACTCGGGAAGATTGCGTGAAAATCGGGTGGTGTCCTCTGTTGTTTTTCTGTATATATTTTTGTTTGTTGGTGCCCGGATAACACGAGCCTGGCGGTTCTAATGTCATTTGTCTCTTAGTAGGTAGTTCGGGCTTAAGTCTTTTACAGGGTGAACATGCTACCACGCCAGCCTTGGTGGATTGGGTCTAAAGCCGGAGTGATTGAGGCATTCAGGAGCCCTAAGCATGGGTGCGATTACGTGTCGCGGTTGTTAGTCCGACGCGCTTTGGCCATGCCCCTGCGTGACTAGCTGTGGTTCGAGTGGAAGAGCCGAAAGAGTGAGCCTTGGGAGCCGTTCGGATGACGAAAAGAGACGGTGACGAAAAAGCCTCCAACTTAGTCGAGGTATTCGGGGGTTGACATTCCCCCGTGGGTAATCTCTTCCCTTTCCCTCTCAATACTGTTGTTCTCCATGCTATGAGGGCATAGCATATCTTAAGTTGGGGGGAGGGGATATATCTGTGATATATGTGTCGTCGTTTTTCTGTTTCAGTACAAATGATATATGTGTCGTCGTTTTTCTGTTTCTGTACAAATGATATATGTGTCGTCGTTTTTCTGTTTCTCTACAAATTTTTCGTTTTTCTTTGTTTTTAGGTTGGTAATCCTTCCGTTATTACAAATTTAGTGGATTAAAGCAACTTGGCACATGCTTACTATTTCTTATTTGGCAAGAGTTCGGTGTACATGTTTTGTGTAGTGTGTCCATTTTAACGCATTGGCATGTTAAGGATGAGCAATTAGGTGTTAAGTGTGTTTTGAGCAAGTTTGACCCATATCCCGGTCTATTTCTTCTTTCGTTTAGGTTGTTCATCTTATGTCATGCCTAAACGTGCTTAATATCAGTATTGAATCGTTTCGGAATCTATAACGTACTTAGGGGATGATACAAGGCCCTATTTCTTTGATTAAACCACAAAGTGTCCCTTTTGTCCTATTTCGTATCCTAGTCCGTGTCATACCGTTTATTCAACGAACTTAGGGAACCGGAGTAAGGAGGGATGTGTGGGATGTTATTCTGATGCTTTGAGGTGTTCGGAGGGTGCTTGAAAGGTGTTGGATACGTTCGGGGACCAAAAGGATGACGGTTGAAAAATTTTCAGAGTTTTGGGCCATGAACCGGTACGGCATATTCATCAACCGGTTCATGGAGGGCAGATTTTTGAATTTCCAGATTTTGGCTCATGAACCGGTATGATGGACTTTTCAACCGGTTCATGGAGCCCCGAATTGAAAAAAAAAAAAACGTTTTTTCTTCTCTCTCTCTCCTACCCCACTTTATAACCTCCAAACCCCTTTCCTCCACCATAACCGCCGACCCCAAACTCCTTCCTCCCCTGCCTCTTCGATTTCACCACCAAATCACCCCAAAACCTCCATCAATCTTTATAAATCCTTGGTTTCTTCAAGATTCAAGAGGAAATTTCAAGGGTTCAAGAGTGAGTTTCTTTCTCCATCCGAAATTTTCAAAGGTAACTCGAAATTACCCCCTTCTCTCATGAGTTCTTGGGTTGTTCTTGAATTCAACCATTAGGTGAAGGGTTTTTCAAGATGCATTGTTAGATTTTGCAAGGATTTGAATCCTAGATCCCCAAAAACAAAGGGGATCCGAAATTTTCACCTTCTTACCCCAAAAGTCCGAAAATTCCATAACCCTAACCTTAATCTCTGAAACCCCTTGTTGCAAGGATTGTATTTGGGACTCTGTTTGAGATTTTTGGGTTGCTACTGCATTGTTTTCGACTGAACTGTAGGTGGTTGTTGTAGTTTAGAGGGGTTGTGCTCTGTTTTCCTCTGTTTTACTCTATAGTGTGAGTTTTGATTTGACAATGGGAAGAACGAAAAAAGTTTTGGGAGATGCTATGAATTCGACGGACGCAATGGCATCGGTTGATGCAAGAACGGGAAAAACGACGTATCATAAACGCCCGGACCTGGTAGAACAGGCCGAGCGGGCCGATAGACAGGAGGAGGAAAATAGGAAGAGGAAAAGAGAAAAGAAAGAAGAAGCGAAAAAGAAATGGGAAAAAGAATTGAAAGGGCGTAACTATATTTGCGAGCGTCAAGTAGATCGAGCAAAAATTGGAAAGCACCTTATCATTGACATTATCAATCAGCGAGGTCTTCGGTTTTTCTTTAAACCAATTCCGGGGTATAAGCCAAAGATGGTGTTTGATTTTTATGCAAATATAGAGATAGATGAGAAGGATCAGAAGATTACGTCGTTAATGGGAAAGAAATCCGTTCTCATAACCCCTAATATCATTGCGAAATACCTGGATGACTACCAGCGGCCCCGTTTTGGTGCTACAACCTATCCCGCCCTGAATTGGTCTAAACCCGAGGAGGAAATCCGTGATGCTTTGACCGATAAACCATTGAAAGTGGATCGGTTTGTTAATGGGAAGCTTTTTGAGAAATACCGGGTGATTAACAAGGTGGTTCATTATAACATATGCCCTCACGGTTCGGAAAAGAACCCGAGGAAGGAGGATGCGGAGGTATTATACGTGTTTGGGTCTAGTAATGAAGTGGTGGATTGGGCGTTGATGATTTGGAACTCCATGGTGACGTTTAGGAAGCGTTCGGGTCCGTATAAGCCGAATTTTCCGTTTTCGGCATTGGTGACTGCCATTTGTGGTGCGCAGGGGGTGATTTCTCCGGAGAGACTCTTTCCCGGATCGCCCGGTCCAATTACGGGTGGTTCCGTGGAGAAGAGTAAGGCTTTGTCGCAACCTCCATTGCCCGAACCTTCTGGTTTTCCTACTTCTACTGCTAAGACGCCAACGGGAAGGATAGAAGAGTATGTAAGGGGCATGACTGCCCAGATTCAGACTATGGAAGCACGTCAACTGAGGCAAGAAACTCAATTGCGTCGTACGAGGAGGGATTTGTCCGTTGTTAAGAAGTTGGCCTTATGGATTGCAGCGAGATGTAGCAAGGAGGGTGACGTTTATGTGCCCGATGAGGCGGACTTGCGAGAGTCGACCCCCGAAGTGTCTGTGGATGAGCCGGGAGTTGGTACTAGCGTTGGTGGTGAGCCTAGCGCGAGGAGAAAGGGTAAGGAACATGTGATTGGTGAGGATGATGAGGATGAGGAGGACGATAGTGAAGAGTAATGTCGGTGGTGTTAGTTTTTGTAAAACCCTCTACTTGGTCGGGGTGCAAGGTGGTTGACAGCCCACCTAGTTATCTTGTTTTCAGTTTTTAGTGTCGCTTTGTACATAGTTTTAGGAAGTTTTTGTTGTGGCCGGCATGTGGCCTTTTGCCTTGACTTGGTAGTTAGTGTTGGTGGCGACCAAGGGTAGTTAAACCAAGCTTGGTAATGGTCGCCATCGTTTTGTTAACCGTTCTTTCTTAACCAAGGTCATTATAAGCCGAGAAAGTCCTTAGTTGACCGTTCGTACGTTTTGATTCCGGTTTGATTCAATTCTTGTTTGTTGGCATGTTTAGTTTGTGGCATACTTATTTTTGGTTAATATTTGGTTTAGCTTAGCTTTCTTTCATTGGTGCTCTCCATATATAGGCTTGGAATTTTTGTTCACCGAGCCTAGTTTCGAGCACTTTTTGTGGGATGTGGCTACCTTTGTTTGAAACGTGAATGGCCGTGTCGTATCCCCTTTTTGATCTTGGATACGCACGTTGGATGCTTGTTGTTTACATGTTTAGTGTTTAGTTGCTCAGCTATTAACATGGTACAAGTTGTTATGGATAACAATGGTTCGTTTTGAACTCTTGTAAACTAGGTTTGCCCGAGCATGTGCCGTAGTTGTTTTTCCGGAAGGCTTACGTTGTTTTTCTTTTTGCTGGTTGTTTTCGGTTGCTAGGGGCTAGCAAGTTGGGGGGCGTGATCCGCACCAAAGATTGTATAATCTTGGGGGCTTTTATCGTATTATTTGTAGCGTTTCGTCCCTATTTATCCCGTTTTATCGCATTTTGCTCGTGAGGTTTTGTTTTTATGTTTTCAGGTAAAACAGGGTTAATTCGTGTTTTTAACGTCAAGAATTCCTCAAGGAAGGATTCCACCAACCAAGGCCATGTGGCATTGTCAAGTCAAGCCTCGCCGGGTGGTTTTGCCCGAGCAAATGAAGCGTCGGGTCGTTGTCGGGCCGTTTTGCCAAGCGAAGCAGAGGAAGAAACCATGATTGCCAGGCATGAACCGGTACGATCAAATCATGAATCGGTTCATGCAAGGCAGAATTTGAAGTTTGAACCTTGGTCGAGGCCATGAACCGGTACGGGCTTCTCTCCAACCGGTTCATGCTGTATCCGAATTCAGCTTTTTGCTTTTTGGATATTTTGGTTTGTCTCACCTTTTGGGATATTTTTAGGATATTTGTGGAGAGAGAAGGGGACCTATTAAGACTTGTTTTTGTCACTCTCTCCTCCATAACTCCATTTTGTCTCTCTCTCTCTCTCTCTTCAATTAGCTAGAGTTTGTCTTTCCTCCATTAGAGAGTGTTTCAAGCTTTTGTCTTCCATTAACCTTGTAAGTTAATTCTCGTATTTCATTTTCTCGTTTATTAAAGTTGTAGCTACGGTTAAGATTCTCCTTTATATCAAGTTTGTTTTCATTTTCATCGGTTTAAAGTTATGTCTCGTTTTTATGCTTTAGTTTATGCTTTAGTTATGTGTGAGTAGTTTTCTAGCTAAGTCTCGGGATAATCTTTCCCGAGGACTTAGGTTGTTATTTGGTTCTCGAGCCATCGGGCTTTAAATCATGGTTTTCCGGAATAGAGCCTAACTTGCATTTTCGGTCTAACTAGGGGTGTTAACCCCTTGGTAAGAAGTTTAGTCAAGCGGTCTTGGCTAATGACTTACCGAGGCCTAGTGGCCTCCTATGTATTCGATAAATGTTAAAAACAAGTTGGCTCGCCTCCGGAAAATCATATCTTTTGTTAAACGTAGTCTTTTAAAGTTAAATCCTCCGGGAGTGAGCACGCGGTCGTGACTCTCGCCTGAGTTATAATCGAGAACCAGTAATGGCCTTTGTCAAGGGTTAGAAGACCCCGAGACTTGCCTCTTTAAGTTTATCAAGCATTAATCTAGTTTTCATTTTAAGTTAATCCGTTTAAAGCAAAACCATAGTTGGCCGTCTTAAACGCCGAAATCCGTTACTTACAAAACCTACAATCCGAATCAAGCTAAAATCGAATTCTCTGTGGGAACGATCCCGGATTTTCGGATATTATGCGTACAACGACCTAGCCCTACGCTTCGGGTATCTATCAACCTTATTGGAAAGCAAGGTTAGATTGTAAGCAGATTGCGATGTGGTTCTTGAAAAGAAATGAAAAATGAGGAGTTTTGTGTTCTATAAAAGAGGTTCGGATATTTTTGAAAAATGTTTGAATTTTAAAAAATGAAGTGGATTTTATTTTAAAAAGGGACCGAGCTTTCATCAAGCTGCCTACATATCTCCGAGTAGAGGAGAATCAGGTTTGGCTGTGGTTCGGGCCACAAAAGGGGTTTAGAAAAAAACTCAGAGTCTCCACCGGGCATAGAGTTTAGGTGTTCCTAGTCACCTCTTGAATATCGGAAGAATAGTTCAAATATTTTAGTAAAAAGAACACGGGCCAGAGAACCCGGCTTTTAGAAAAGATTGACTCCGTTTTGCTTTTTAGGAAAAGGTTTTAGGTCTGCGAGGTTAGAGAAGAAAAGGTTCGGTAATTCACTAGAAAATGAACCCATTTGTGTCTGGGGTTAACGGAGGCTAACAACAGTTAGTAATTTGACCAAATTGGAACAAAATGTAAACTACAGAGTGTAAATCGAGCCAATTAAAACTATAGGGACCAAGTTGATACAAATACTAAACTACATGGACCATTTTGGTTTTTTTCTCTTTGAAATATGAATTAATTACCTCTAACTAATTTCTAACCACCTTCTAAGCGCGATTTTAGAATTTTACCTAATTTTTATATCTACCCCCCCTACTTAATTTAAACTAGATCCTTGGATTGGAACATTGTGGTTCCTAAGAACGAGACCACTAGATTAATTTCTTCTCCACTTTGGAAATACCGTGGAAGATCAGTACTAGATTAATCCAAGAACAACGATTTTCTTGTTTCGGCACGATTTTCTACCTCCCCCTCTCTCTCACTCTAAAACTTTTCGGAAGCATGAAAAAATGATTTTCAAGAAACAACGAAAAAAAATTGAAACCATCACACTGATACGAGAAACAAGATATACGAGGTTGGACACACGCGATAGTATGCATGCATCTACGGAGAGAAGGAAGAGAAGCTTAATTAATTACAGTTGTGAAATAAGGATCGTAACACTCCACGCACTATTACGAGAAACAAGATATACGAGGTTGGACACACGCGATAGTATGCATGCATCTACGGAGAGAAGGAAGAGAAGCTTAATTAATTACAGTTGTGAAATAAGGATAGTAACACTCCACGCACTATTTAGTTTCAAATTGTATCTCCATGTTGCCGAGTTCATGAGCTAGAAAATCCTAACTCAACCGATGGAGAATGTTTCCAAAGCTCCAACCTTCCAGTGACACTGAGATCTCCGTTAAATTACAAGACATCTCACAACAACAAGATGATCGATCCTCAACATCATCCCTCTTCCGGGTGTGTTTCAAGACGTATTGTATAAATCGCTTATGCTATATATTATTGATTTAGTGCAACTTAACAAGAAGAAATCAATAACATGACATGAAATGGATTTTACAATTATTCCACGGGGGAGTGGTTCAAAGACGAATTCCAGACAAGAAAAGATGGAAATCAAATAATACAACAGTAGCTGATTTTTGGAGGGTATCAAAGCAGTGCTCGAGGAGGAGGAGCATTGTTCTTGGAGCACATAATTATAACTTTTCCCTCCCGGCCGCCAACACAAACGCTTGTCTTAGGTCTTTATCCAGTCGAGATTGGGGCGTCCCCTTATTCTGTCCACCAAGTGCCCCCTCATAGGCCTAAAGAGCGATCGCCTGCCACTTGCAGCTGCAGCTGCAGCGGTAGTACAACATACTTGTGTCAAAAAGTGATGGAAGCTAGCAATAAGGAAAATAATTTAACACTCTCATTTTATCCACACTAGCAGTTGGGCAAACACATACATGTTTGTACGGGGGGAGAGAGAGAGAGAGAGAGAGAGAGAGAGAGAGAGAGAGAGAGAGAGAGAGAGAGAGAGAGAGAGAGAGAGGAGGAGGAGGAGGAGGAGGAGGAGGAGGAGACACGGTGGGGAGAGAGGATCATATGTGCATGCGGTTGCTGGTTTGGTAACTGCCATATTAATTTACATATTTGCCTATGAATTTTTAAACATTTTGTTCACACATTTGATGGGTATTTTTGGAAATGAAAAAAAAAAAAAAAAACTAGTGCTCTCCCTTTATATATTAGAATAGATTCTTCTTGTCCCTCTTTATTTATGTCAAATAATGATTTTTTTTTCCCTCCTTGGTGAAAAAGATGGATTAAGTAGGGATGGTTTGATAATTTTTCCCGAATAAGAACACCAAAGAGCGTGTACGTAGGGGGATAAAAGCCATCCCCTCATTTCTGTCCATTTGACGTGTGCAATCATGCGAAAGAATGTCAAAAAAGTGAACACTGAGAAACACTATTAACCATTTACTAAGGCTCCGTTACTTATTTTTTGAATTAAATATGATATATTGTGAGAGAATGATCTGTTTCGTAAAAACGAGATTCGAGAACCTTAGCGAAACGAAACCTTAGTCTGAACGAAATCGAAGACATACATACAACATTTTAAATTTCTTATCTTATCTTTTTATTTACATTGGACGTACATACATGAATGCTTTATTAATTGTCACCAGTTTCGATTACAATTTTATTTTCACCACACAATTTAGCAAAACGTTCTTCATCTTGATTCTCTATATCTAAAGTTATTTGTTCTATAAACACAAAATCAATTACGATCATCCCACCAAGCAGCGACAAAAAATATTTACAAAAGTTCTAATCTTAATTAGGATCATAATTCATGATGATCTAGCTAGCAAACAAGACAAAATTTCTCTCTCTCTCTCTCTCTCTCTCTCTATATATATATATATATGTATATATATATATACACACATACATGATTAAAGGTAGTACTTACCATTTGGATCACAAAGGTGGTTGCATGTGGTTGTGCATGAAAAAGGGTTAGAGTTAATCTTCGAACATTGCTCTTTGCAGGTCTCCAAACAATCCTTGCGATGATCAGCGTTAGCTTTAGGCAGCTGAATTGAAGCAACAAGAATCAGGGATACGACCACCAACGTTGTAACTCTGATCATAGCCATCTCTCTCTCTCTCTCTAAATGTCCGGAGGAGGGAAAGAGAAAAGCATTTATAGGGAAGAAAAACAGGAACTTGAGTGGCGACCCTTGAAGATTGGAACTTTTATGAAGTTTTCAAGAGGTTGAATCCTATTTTTTCGGGTTTGCATTAATTTGAGGATAAGAGTTGAGGGGATACTCTCACGTGATCTTTCATATGACGCAAAAAAATGCAGTCTTATATGCCAATCTGATCACGAGTTGTTGATTTTCTAAGCTTCGATACACCAGATATCAATAAAGATTTGGGTGAATCATGATTCTCTTAAAAGGCTCTGTTTGAATGACTGGGATCTTTAGTAAGAATAAGAATATGATTGCGAGAAATCAAAGTCAACATTTTTTTTTATTGATTGCGCCAAGAATCTAAGATTACCATGGGTTAAGAGAGAGATCAGATTCCCACTCAATCTGAAAATATGATTTCTAGTTGGATGTGTCATCAAGAATCACATTTCTATTTCTGTATCTTATCATGGAAGTATAACTATCACATTTCCAATGCTTTCATTGCCGAACATCGGAATTATAGAAGTATTCATCCAAGAGATTACCACCATTCAAACTGGGCAGAGGATCCCCTGTCCGGCTCGCCTGTCCCACTCTCTCGGCCGTTGATCTCGCAAATCAACGGCTGAGATGAGCCGAGCACTTTGTGCTCCAAAATGACGTCGTTTTGGAGCAAAAAGTGCTCGGCTCATCTCAACCGTTGATTTGCGAGATCAACGGCCGAGAGAGACTCGGACAGGCGCCTGTCCGAATGTGAGTCGGACAGGGGATCTGCTCTCTTCAAACTGAGCTGTCAGACTTTGAGCCTCCCATAAAGAAATGCCACATTATCTCTGACCCCTATATGATTTCCTCAATTGGGACCCCGCTTGTTTAAGGATTTTGGATTTTGAATTCTAATTATTATCCTATTTCTCTCAAATTATTACTCTCATTTTTCTCTTTATCTCTCTCCAATCATTATACCTATTTTTAATCATTGCTCTATTTCTCTCTACACTCATTACCTACAAATCCAAAATCTCAAAACGAACGGGGTCTACATATCCACATTTTTTTATTCCTCCCATTCCTCGCTTTTCGGAATCCCCCATTGATATGTACGGAGAAATTTCTGGTTGTAAATCAGGTGTACCACGTGGTACTTGTGAGTGCATCCCAGTCGTCTAACTTGAGCAACCAACAATCCGGATCGAAATAACCTTTTCATTTTCTTTTTCCTTTTTTTTTTAATCCATTTGGTACATTTTGCATCTGGATTGTCGGTTGCATTTTTTTACGGTCCGAATGCGCTGCATGAGTACCACGTCAAGAATATTCTATTTGCACCAAAAAAATTCTCCATATGTACGTGTGTGAGAAGTGCGAGAGAGAGGAGTGAGGTGAATTGTAATTGTAATTGTAATTTTGTGAGATTAATAAAAGCAGAGTTGGTCCAGTTGGATGCAGTGGCGACCCCATAGCCAAGGTTGCGGGGCGCCCTCATGGAATTTTTTTTTATTACTACCATATTGAAATTTTCTAAAAATTAGTAATAGATTGACCTCATGGATATTTACGACGACACCGTACAAGATAATTTTCCCTTTATGGTCGATACAAAATCAGAGGCAACACTGTAAAAAACGAAAAACAAAACGTATTCACCCCCTCTGTTATCTTTGAGTCTTCGATTCGACCGATCTCCAATGAATAATTTTACAAGCTTTGCCCTTTGAAATTTGTATATACTCAAGCTTGATATAATGATATGGGTTGTTTTTAAGGGATACTTAAATATTCATCCTCAATTCTCATCTCACGTAAGAATTCATCCCGGTCATTTTGAACAGTTATGTTTTCATCCTTTCAGATGGTGAATTACCTATCTTACCCTTTTAATAATATATTCATATATGTTTTATTAAATTGACTTCCTAAATTAGTGGGATTCAACCATTTTTTAATTTAGTAGGATTCAACTGTTTCCTAATTTAGTGGAATTCAATCTCAATAATTACGGTAGATAATTACTAAAGATGATTTCAAAACTTAAAAGATTCGTAATAACCAAATTTCACCGATTTACATTCGAAACCATATTTTTTTACCCATTTATACCATGTAATATCATGAAACCTTTTGGAACATGGTGGATTGACCATGTTTTTATTTTTTGCAAAATTATCATAAAAAATATTATGATGTAAACATAAGTATTTAGGATGTAAACATATGTATTTTACATCCCAAAATTCTTGGCCTATATAGACAAGAATTTTGGGATGTAATCATAAGTATTTAGGATGTAAACATAAGTATTTTACATCCCAAAATTCTATCCTATAAAGGCCAAGAATTTTAGGATGTAAACATAAGTATTTTACATCCCAAAATTCTTGGCCTATATAGACAAGAATTTTAGGATGTAATCATAAGTATTTTACATCCCAAAATTCTTGGCCTATAGAGACAAGAATTTTAGGATGTAATCATAAGTATTTTACATCCCAAAATTCTTGGCCTATAGAGACAAGAATTTTAGGATGTAATTATAAGTAATTAGAATGTAAACATAAGTATTTTACATCCCAAAATTCTTGTCTATATAGGCCAAGAATTTTAGGGTGTAATCATAAGTAATTTACATCCCAAAATTCTTGTCTATATAGGCCAAGAATTTTAGGGTGTAATTATAAGTTATTTACATCCCAAAATTCTTGTCTATATAGGCCGAGAATTTTAGGATGTAATTATAAGTAATTAACTATGAAATGTCATGGTAATTTAACCATGTAATGTCATGGTTAAATTGGTAATGTCATGGTAATTTAACCATGTAACGGTTTGAGGATGTCATATTATATATTTTTTATGGTAATTTAGCCATGTTCCGTTGGCCAACTCGAAGAATGAACAAAAAATGCAAAGATGTGGTCAACTTATCATGTTATATTTCCAAAAATATCGATTCCTCAAATATATTCCATGATAAATAAATAAAAAGAAGTAATCAATCATATTGAAATTTACCAAATCCCATTGAATTTAGAAAACAATCTAATCCCACTAAATGTGGAAATCAAAATAACATAACATATGTATATCATAGTGAAAAGGGTAAGAAAGGTAATTCACACACTAAAAGGATGAAAACATAAGCATGAAAAAAGGGCGGGATGAATTCTTACATGACATGGATAAAGAGGATGGATATTTAAATATTCCTTGATTTTTTGGCAAAGTCTATATAGAATATGAGTTGTTGATTTTTTAGGAAAATAATTATATAGACTTTGACGCTGTTGACATAGCATGCAACAATTTCAAAATATGAAATCGCATTGAATGCAATGGTAGAAACTCGTGTAGCTTTTTTTTTTAATCGAGAACTTATTAGAAAGATTATCAGTATATGCATTTTGATATCTTTTGTGTTCAAGTTGAAACGCTTATTGAGCTTTAAATGTGATTTTTGTTGGAAGTAAGTTATTAATTGTTATAATTATGTTATATTTTTTCGGTCTTACAATTGGTAAAAGTATTGACTTTTATGGATAACCTCATGCTCCGAAATTTCTGGAGTCGCCACTGGTTGGATGTTTGATCGTGTGAATTCTTTTCTTGATTCCTACCACCGTCTACAATCCCCAGAACAAGTGCACCCATGTAAGTTTAAAATATTCTACGAACAGTGGAGTATATATAATTCCGAAGTAAAAGAGAAATAATTACCATATTAGTTCCTTATGATAAATACAAAAATACAAAAGTATGGATCGAAGTTGAAAAACCCTCATATAAGATGCACTAAAGACAAAAACAATAGCTAGTTGATACTTTTTTCGTCTTTAGTGAATTATTTTTTGCTTTCGCTCATTATTTTTTTATACTTTTTAAACTTTTCGTGTCGAGACAGATAATTAACTCAAAAAACATAAAGTGAACTTAACAAAAAAATTTAAAAGACGAACCAAAAGTTGTAGTACTACTTGGTTTTTTTTTTTATTAAAAAAAAATCGCTTTTATTAGTTTCATGCCAAATTTTTTATGGATTATTGGTTTGTTTCAACGAGAGGAATCAGAAAAGTAAAAATTTATGACATTTGTCCAAAAAATTTTAAACATATCCAAGAAAACCCCGGAAAAACCAGTTTTTTAAAAACTTTTTCTTGCATATCTTCAATTTTTTTCTTAAATAAAGATGGAAAAACAAATCAAATACTTACTACAACTTTTAAATTAAGATATGTTCTACTAACTAAAATTACTTGAAGGTGATTTATTGTGAGAGAATAATCAGTCTCATAAAATAAAAAATAAATATTTAAAAAATAAGAACTTTAGCAGAACGGGATATTAGTGGAAAGAAGCTTTACAAAGTTTTTAAAAACAGAGATTCTATAATAGTAATCTCAAAACCATTCGTTTTGGGATTTTGGATTTGAAATTGTAGATAACGAGTGTAGAGAAAAATATAATAATGATTGGAGAGATATAGAAAGAAAAAATAAAAATAAAAAATAAAAAGAAATAAGATAATACGTAATTAGAAGGGAAATGATTTTGCCACTTTCTTTTTTATTAACGCCACTTCTCTGTAGATGTATTTTACACAAAAAATATACTTGCAGATGAGTGACATTAAAAAAAAAAGAGCGGCAAAATCAAAAGTCAATTAGAATCCAAAATCCGGAGAAGGTTGAGTTTACAGCCACTGAAGATAATACTCATAAGATAATAGACCCAGTGATGAGTGCCCCACATACAAAAGTACTTTCTGGAAATGCTGGAGCCTCTTGCAATTGACAAAAGGCTGTGTCGGCGTCTCCATTGTCATTTTGCCCAACATCTTCTCAGCCGCTTCACGCTCGCGCCGTCGTCGCTCTCAACCTAAAACGAAAGGTATGCCTCCGGAAACCCACGCCTTCAACTGCTACGGCTCCATTTTTTCCCCCCTAGGGTTTTGAATTAGTTTCAGTTCGTGAAAAAATGGTTTCAGTGATGAACGGCAACGATTTCGCCCGTAAACCGGACGCGATTGAAGCCGTAGCTCAATCGAAAGCTACGGTTTCCGATGACGTTAATGGTATTGAGAATGTTAATGGTATTGAGAATACTAGGTTGTCAGAAGATACTAGGGTTTCAGGGGCAAAGTCTGTAAATACTGTGGGGTCTGAAGAGGTTAGGGTTTCTCCGGAGCTGGGTAACCGAGCTCCCGAGGGTTTTTTTGAGGGTAGGGTTTCTGTAGGAGGTGTTAGTAGTATGGAGAATGGTAGATGTGAGGAAACTAGGGTTGAGGAGGAAACGAAGGATGGAGATGGTGATATGGTAAGTGGTATGAAAAGTAATGAAGTCGAGACATATACGGTGAATGGCAATAGATTCAGCGATCTGGATAGTGTGACCGAGCAATGGAACGGTGGAGGTAGGGTTTCGGAGTCTGGGTTTGGAAAGGGACATGTAGAAGTGGGAAAGCCTTGTGTTTCTGAGTACGATGCTTTGATTTCGATGTTTGATGAGTATGCCGCGAATGACAAGGGTAAGGCCGTGGGATCTGCTGGGGACTCTAGTTCTGTGGGTTATGGTTATGAGATAGGGGATATGGTTTGGGGGAGGGTGAAATCTCATCCGTGGTGGCCAGGACATATATATGATGAAGCATTTGCAATGCCTTCGGTTCGTCGGACAAAGAGAGAGGGTCATGTGTTGGTTGCTTTCTTTGGTGATAGTAGTTATGGGTGGTTTGACCTGGCTGAGCTCGTCCCATTTGATTCTAATTACGCTGAGAAGTCGAGGCAGACGAATATGAGAACTTTCGTAAAGGCTGTTGAAGAGGCAGTTGATGAGGGAAGCAGGAGGTGCGCTCTGGCTTTGGGTTGCCGTTGCAGAAACCCATATAATTTTCGACCTAGTGACATTCAAGGCTACTTTGCGGTTGATGTGGGTGACAATGAACCTGCAGTGGTTTACTCCATGACCCAGATTAGGAAGTCAAGAGAGAGTTTCCGGCCAAGAGATGTTATTGCTTTTGCGAAGCAGTTGGCGTTGACCCCTAGAGGTGATGGGCATGGTAGTATTGAATTTATCAAAAATAAGGCTACTATTATGGCTTATCGGAAAGCAGTGTTTGAGGAGTTCGATGAGACCTATGCTCAAGCATTTGGGACGCAGCCAGAGCGCCCTAATCGTGAACCAATGCAAGCAGTCACTCAACCTGCTAGAGGTATTGTACTGAGTAATTTTCTCTGTGTTTTGGTGGTTGCTTTTTTATTCTTACTGTCCTGAATTTTTTAATGCCACGTTACATTCTGATTGATAAGAATATGAGTTCTATCATGTCATATGCTAATTGATCCGATGGAACTAAGGCATCTAAAAAGTTATTCTCCCGTAGTAGTAAATGAGGATATCACTTGTGATTGTAGCATTCCCAGTAATGATTTTGAGGTGATTGTGCAAGTGTATTATGTTATATGACATGTCTTTTCTATGGTCTTTTTACTTCGTTAATGCTCTCTCTAGTGACTTAATTATCTGCCATCATCAGGTATTATTGTAGGCAATTTATTTAATTTCCGAATGAAGTAATAAATGGAAAGTCAAAGGGTTTTCGAGTTTCAAGTGATTGAATCCTTTTGGTTTGTTTTATTGCCCTTCAAAAATTGAATTAAAAGGAAGAAAGTGATGTTAAGTAGGGATTTTTCTCCCGTTGCTCTTAATTTACTCCATTTTCTACATTTTTCTTGTCCATGAAAAATATTTTCCGGTTTCTTCAATGTCATCATGCCACCGTTGATTTTGCTTCTCTGGAATGTCAACATGCCAAACACTGGAAAATCGAGAAAATGTTTCCTCAAAGGATTTTAGCCAAAACAAATGGAGTGCTAGTTTAAGTTCTCATTACAGCGTAAAGTAGTCTATTGTTACTTTTTTTTTTTCATGTGCATTCATGTTTATTTATAAGATGCATTTCAACTCTCGAGGGAACTGAAATAAATGGTGATTATGAGTGAAATAACCATAATGAGTGAAGAAACAAGCATAATTGATATGCATTGTTTCAGTCTGATTTTTTTCTATAAGATTGTCAAATTGATTTTGGGGGTGTTAGGGATTCAGATAGGTTTAAAAGAGATCCTCCTTTAGTTCAGTTGTACTATTGGAATTTGAACTTTCACTTCTCTTATAATGATTGCGAACAGTTGAAGTGGTTTTCATGTCTACCATAATTATATTATCAAGTGTTGCATTCATTCCTTGCTTTTTTAAGGACATAAATGTTTAGTGTGTCCTGGGTTGTGTGTCACATGTTTGTTTTGGAGACAATTTTAACAAGGAAAAAGTTCAGTAAATTTATCACGATGTACTGTAAGAGTTTCTTAGTATTGTGCATTGCAAGATAATAGTTGTGATGTTGGTATCTTATGCATTCTTGAGTTGCATTCTGTTTGCTTTTGATCTTATCCTTGTAGTTGGTCAAGCTCCGAGTTTGCTGACTTCCTCTGTTCTGTCAATTCATGTTCTTGAACTATCTAAGGCTTTTATTGATTACGCTCGGTGGCTCACAGAGGAAGTTCAATATTAAGTTATTAGTGCATGCATTTGAATTGGAACCAACGCAACATCCGTAAATGTGCTAAGAAAAGTTGCATTGCAATTAGTTGTTATTGTGGTCATTTAATTAGGTACCTGTCTTTAGCTCGATTTGATTGGGTGATTCCAAAATCATGAGCTAATCCTTATTTGGAATTTGTCTTCTTGCAATATATGTACGTCGATTACCTTCTTAATCTGGCTATGATATAAATCCTGTTGACAGACATTTTGAAGTTTTTGCATATTGCCGACAGATCCATGGAGCTTTGTTATTTTGGTTGCTTGGTTGGAAGTACTTTTGGGGTTTGGTTTCTTAGTAGTTTTGAGTGTCAAATTTGTGAGCAGTGTGATATCTAATTACATCTGTTATGGACTGTTTCCAGTGTACTGTAGAACAAGTGCACTGTAGCTTTTATTGATCCAAGATAAGATTTGTAACTTTGGAGAAATTTTATGACATCATCTGAAAACATTTTACTCTGTTTAGTTGCTTAGATCTTTTAGTTTTTGGAAATGAAGTGCAAATCTGGTCGCAGCTAGGGCAAAATAGGAAATTCATGTACAATCCCCACCGGAACAAACACCGGATTTCTTTCCCTCCACCATTTCTATGTCCTAAGGAATTCTATATCCCATCCATTTATCTCCGGGAAAACAAATGAGCCCTTAAGTTGTGAGTTATGGGTGGAAGTCCCCTTCAACTCTCAACCCCAGAGCAGAGGTATGTGCACTGGGGACTGGCTTATATAGGTGAAGTGGACATGAAAAGATGCAATTTCCCTTTACTAAGGCCATCAGTATCATTAAGAGTGGAGCCGAACAAGATCTTTGTTTTTTCTTTTATCTGGTTTACTTGTGCTTCCTTATTGGGAGAGAAGTGGAACATTTAAAATAAAAAAAAAACATCTGGGCACTGTTCATCGTCCTTGATCTAGCTTCGAACTTTTGAATGGTCAAATACATGACATATGACCAATATTCTTCCCCCTGCTCCTTGTAGCCAAATTTGGTTGTTATGCTTGTAACGCTTGTTACTTAAAATTGCCATTGCTTCTCTAGCTAATCAGGCTCTCTCATACATGTGGTTCTTTTTTAAATTTTCGTTATAGATTGATTTGAAGAACATCACATCAGTACAATTATTGGGGGAGGGGCTCAAATCTGCCACAGGATGAGCAGCGCACGAATAGCCGGACCACTGGGCTAGGAGCTTGCTCTGTTTAGTGTCTCTGTAATGAACTTGTGTTTCAAATTAAACATGTTGCTCCTCTCTCCAGGATGTTGGTAGCATAATCTTAAGTAGAACCCTTAATCCTCCCGAGCCCAAGTTTCTTGAGCTTCACTTCTTGCTGTGTGAAATAATTCATGGACAAGATGGTTTTCTTTTCTTAAATCCAACTTGCATCATGTTCATTTACTTTTGGGGGAAGGGGGAACTTGCATTATGTATTCTCTTGGGATGTAAATCATCTAATTCATGAAACATTTCCTAATCGGATGTATTGGTTGTCTTCGGAATTGTGGCAGCTCCCCTGAGTGGCCCAATGGTGTTTGCAGAAGTTATGGGTAAGAAGAAGAACTCTACAAAGCATAACAAAGCAAAGGACCAACCAGACAACGATAGATACCTTTTCAAGCGGAGGGATGAGCCAAACGAGTTGAAAATTCCACAAACAGGGCAAAAAACTTCCTCTTTGCGGCCGTCTCTTGTAGATGCGTCTCTAGAATTAGCAACCGGGGATTATGTGTTGCAAAAGCGAGCTCCAGCACTCTCTCCAAAGCAGCAGATCCCAGCGAAACATGAGCAGATGTTCACAACAGAAATGAACAGCCCTTCAACCTCAGGTCGAGTTACAACTATAGAGGACAAACCAGTCACTCCCAGATTTACTGTGATTGACCACACCAGTCCTCTCTTAGAACCTAACTCATCTAAATTGGTTGATGGCTTTCAGCAACCTCCAAATTTTGCAGCTAAAGTTGAGCAAACACATGGACTTGATGTCAAGTTTGAGGGTCAAGATTCAAGATTTCGCACGGAAACTGGGGGAAAGAAGACCAAGCTTGTTAAACGTCCTGCAGGGGAATCTGTTGCTGAGAAATCTTCCTTAGGGGAGAAGAAAAAGAAGAGAAAGAAGGAATTGGGCATGGAAATGAGTATGCAGAAAAAGGCTTTCACTGGAAATGCTCGTCCGCCTCCTAGGGAGGATATTCGAATAGAGCATCAAAAGAAAGATAATGGAGGTAGTTCATTGTTCCGTGATTCCCTTGGACCGCCGCCAGGAACAATTGGTTTGGGGAAACTTGAGCTTAAGCTTCCACAATTGCTGGATGGTTTACAAGCTCTTGCCCTGAATCCCTTCTGCGGTATGGAAAGCAATAGTCCGGCGATTATTCGGCAAGCTTTTTTGAACTTCCGGTCCCTTGTTTACCAGAAAAGCTTGGCCATGTCATCCTCATCCGAGATGCAGTCACATGAAGTTCCTCCCCCTGAGAATGTCAAAGATCTTCCAACTGTGAGACCACAAAAACCTCTAGTGAGGCCAGCTGATACGACAAAAGGTGGCCATAAAAGGGTCCCATCCGATCGTCTGGAAGAAATGAGTGCCAAGAGGGTGAAGAAGATTAATGACATAAAGTCTCTGGCTATTGAGAAAAAGGCTACTGAAAGAAATCTAGAATCCCGAAGAGATGCTAAAGAAACAATGGATTCAAGACGAGCAAAATGGTTCAAACCAGACCCTGTGAAGAAAAAGGAGTCATTAGCAAAGGTGCGTGAACCCACTACATTAGTGATGAAGTTCCCTCCCAACACAACGCTCCCAGCTGGATTTGAGCTGAAGGCTAGGTTGGCTCGCTTTGGACCGTTGGACCATTCTCGCACCCGTACTTTGTGGAAATCGTCACAAGTACATGTAGTCTTTATTCACAGAGCTGATGCTGAGGCAGCACACAGGCATCTTATGGGACGTAATACGTTATTTGGCAATGTGGATATGAGATGCAGCATCCGGCCTTTGGAAGCGACAGCACCTGAATCAGAAACCAAGGTCCAGAGAGAAGACGGTCCCATGGAAACCCCGCACTTGAGGGACTCTAGAGCAGAACAACAACCGACATCAGCCATGCAGCTGAAGTCGTGTCTGAAGAAACAGGTGGGTGATGAGGCAGCAGCGGTAGCAGCAAGTGGCAGCAATGGTGTTGGCGGCAGAGGGGCCCCGCGTGTTAAATTTGTGCTGGGTGTGGCAGAAGGTAGTAGCGGGGGAGAAGAAATGATGGCAAGTAATAACCACTTCAATAGTAATGAGGCGGCGGCAACAGGTGGCAGTAGAGTGTTCCCTCGTGTAAAATTCATGTCGGGTGCGGAAGAAAATTTGATGGATACTAGTAAGAACATCTTGAACAATGCTAGTTTTGGTGATGGTGCATCTTCTTCTATTTCTCACGGAATGGATTTTAGTAGTCAGAATTTTCAGAAGGGCAATTTGCCGCCTCTTCTTCCTCTTCCTCCTCAATTCCAAAATGCCCCAACTAATTTGCGTTACGCCGAAACAACCCATAGAACAACTACTCACAATTTGAATGCCAGGCCGAGCTCGAATTACGTTGACATTGCACCCGAGATGCTTAGCCTTCTTGCAAAGTGCAACGACGTTGTGACCAACTTAGTGTGCAATCTGGGCTTTTTGCCTTACCATCCCCTCTGATGTGGTATTTTGTTCGGGGCTGAGGCCCAAATTGGACCGACTGAAAAGATCGAATTCAGGGTGGTTATCTCGTGCTGGTAGTTTCATGGCATCTCTGCTGGGGGAGACTCCATTACTGCAAATCGAAAGCCGTGGCGTGGTGGTCCCGTTGCGTTAATTGGGTAAATTTTTTTTTGGGTATGAACGATCTGTTTCTGAATACCATGTACACGGATAGCGGGGTACTCCAAATGTAATGGTGATAGTGAAAATGGTCCTCTTTATTTCATCTTTTGAGGGCTTTTTAGTAATTTTTAGTTTAGACCTGTGTGTTTGGTAGGCTTGTTTGATTTAGTTACATGACAAAAATGTATGTTGTGCTGTGGTTAAGATTATTGCTTCCTAAATGTTTTATTTCTGATTCATTTTGAACTCTATGAATTACTAGTAGCGTTTAGTTGCGTATGCTCACAGTAATGGTTTGTGGGCTCTTTCATGTGTGATTGTGATGAAAACAAGTATATTTAACATTTGAGTTTAAATTCTTTCTCCCCGTAATAGAAATTAGGGGTGAGCATGAACCAGATTGGTCTAGTTTTATAGAAAATCAAGAACCAAAGAATTATATACGGATCATGAATTTTGAGAACAAACCAATTCATAAAATTCGTAGCACCAAACCATTAAAGTATGTTTCGGGTTTGGTTTTGAACCTCGGTTCGCTTGACATTGAGATGTCATGTCCATAAACTACTTAAAATTGCATAAATAAACAAAAACTTATGTTAAACTAGTTCTATTAAAATTAGCAAAACTTACTAATATCAACCAACTAAAGAAGAGTAGATATGAATGTATAGTGCAATGGAATAGAGTATTAGATTAGGATATTATTTACTCATTAACATCAACCAACTAAAGAAGAATAGATATGAATAGGGTCATGGAATAAAGTACTATTAAATTAGGATATTAGTTACAAATAAAAAGATTTAGGCAATTATTTGACTAAACCCAAACGTGTATGTTTAGTATATTGTACTTGTAAGAATATGTTAGTACTCCATCCGTTTCTTTTTAAGTGTCCCAGTTTGACTTTCATGCAGTTTTAGGAGTCAACATAATTGTACTTCCAAAATATTACGTATTTTCCATACTCACCTTCTATAGAGATATCATCATTACACTTTCTCATCAACTTTTCAAAAGAGAATCTACTTTTAGGGTAAAATAGAAAATATACTAATTTTTACCCACTAACTTTACAAAATGACACTTATTTAGAGACAACCTAAAATGGAATACACGACACTTAAAAAGGAATAGAGGGAGTATCATATACAGAAGTTCAAGGAATTAATATTGAAAGTGAAAAAAAATAAGGTTTTGGAATAGCATATTAACTTGGAAATTAATTGACTATGGAAAAAAAGTTTATTCATTGTATGATAGTGCTCGGACCGGTTTGGAATCAGAACTATTAATGTAAATCCAAAGGGCAAACCATTTAACATGGTTTTAAAAATTTTAAAATGGGGACCAAATCACATCACTAAAAAACCAAACCAAACGATTCCATTTGGATTGATTTTGACTGGATTCGTGGTTCGACGGTTATTTTGCTCACCCCTAACCTTTCCTGCATTGGCATTACTTGAGAACAATATTTTTGGGCCAACACAGGAAAGATGAGCACACTTCAGGGTGCAAATCGTATATTTCATTCAGAACACTATGACCAATGTTCGTTTTGGGACTCAAGTCTCTGGGCACACGGTCCCTAATAAATTTTCTCTCAATTATTACTCTAATTTCTCAATCTATCTCTCCCCACGAGGTTACCCAAAATCCAAAATCTCAAAACGAACATGGTCCATGAACTCCATGCAAATCGTAAACAATATTACTGTAAGTGGCCGTGCCTAGATGTAGACCGATACAGCCATACAGGGTTCTCTCTCTTCTCGTGGATGTGAGGGTTTGGTAGCGAGGATGATAGGTGGGAAGGTACATCGGAAGAAGACCAGGAAGGGCAACGGAAATAGAAACAGAAACGGCAACGGCAACGGAGAGCCAGGGGCTAAGAAGAAGAATGAGAAGGATATTATGAGTATATGCCTGCTATATGAAACAACGTTGAGCCGGAGAGTGGTGGCTATCGGTACAGATATGACAGCCGCAGATGGCGGATTTAAAATGGCCGTGGCACAGCCTCTTCAGAAACAACCCGGTGCAGCGATCGGAGCTGGTTTTGCCTCACTGGGGACCAAAACTTACGTGCTCGGGGGCGATGACCCGAAAGCAAGTACGTACCCGAAACAAGTATACGTTTTGGATCTTAACACCGATGAGAATCCAGAATTACAGTGGGAGGAGGGCCCTTCGCTGAAGGGTGCTAAGCCGAATCCCGTTGTTTTTACCGTGAACGAAAAGATATGTTACCAAACTAGGGAAGCAGCTAGATGTGCATGGTGGACTGCTGTTCTAAAAGAACTTCTCTTAGAGATTGCTGGATGCTCGAATCCTTTTATTACACTTCACTGATATCATTATGGATTATGCAATAGTAGAGTAAATTGACACGCTGTGCTAAGATGGGATTATATATGTCGACCCACCCTATACCAGTAGCCTAAAATGCAACCAAACTGACCAAGCAGACATTGGGGGACGAGTAAAAAATCTGGTCCCTAGGAAATAACAAATCCCACCAATCCTTTGTGCTCCTCTATTTACCATGAACGAAGAGAGCCTAAGGGGCCAAAAACTGATAGGCATTATCTGTGGCAAATTCTAGGTAATACAAGCTCATCTAGCACTTGTTACTGGAGTCGCATAGTTCCATTTTGCGCACATTTTCTTGTATTTTGTTATTTTGTTTCGGCTTAGTTTTGTAGCAGACATCCTCAATTAAACTTATCACACTTAGTTTTTTCCTTCTTGAGACATGTAATTGCTTGCCCTATGTCTCGGACAATTTATCTGATACATATGTTTAATTCTTCTTGTTTTTGTTTATTTGGTTTGGAGGGATCAACAGCTATGCCTGTATTGAAGCTTCTGGCCTTAGGCTTGGCTTGTTCCTACTCCCTTGATGGCCAATGCTAAGTTATAACCTTGGGGCCTGACCTTGAGCGCAACCTAGATTTTAGATGACTTCCATCGTAGAAACTGATGTTAAACGACAGTTGTTCCAAGGGTGTAGACACGGAGGAGCGCACCACTAGAACACTTGTCCGTGAAATCAGACATTGTGGTGGTTTGATGGTTAGAGTGGCAGGAGTTAGGTCTAGTTATGCTTATATGAATGAGTACTGAGGGGAAGAATCTGACCTATTTATGCTTATATTCTGTCTCAGAGTTGTTGACGTCGTTCCTCTTCATCATTTCTGCTAGGATCAAGCAGTAGCCTTCTTAGGGATAAAAGAAGCATAAGAGAGTGCATTGTGGTTGAAAAACGGTTTGTGGGGGTGAATTATCTTTCTGAATAATACTATTGGTTTTGACATTTGCTTATTTAGAATTTGGATCTTGGGCTGGTGCCACGGAAGAAGTCCCTCATAATAGGCAGGGATCAGATTCGTAGCCTGAGAAGAGGGAAGGATTAACGAGGGAGGAATGCTTTACCGAGGCCTAGGCCAGATTTAACCGATGACCAGGTTTGGCCCTTTGGGCTAGGCTGTATTTTTTGCACATCGTTATCTCTTTTTCCCTTTCAGATTCAGATTCATATCGAGTAGTAAAAGATACTAAGAAGAATCATTATGTTTTCTTCACAATGGCTAAAATGTGATACAAAACATGACTCTTATAGAATATGAGTTGTATGAAGTTCGTCATTATGTTATTTCGGCTTTGCTTTCGCAGAATCACATCAAAGAGATTTAAAGGGAAGAAAGTAGTAGCGAAGATGTCACGGCAGGTGTTAGATTGTATCAGCAACATGTAATGAGACATGTCTCATTTGGTCAGTTTGTATTAGCTAGGGTGCTATTTGTTAAATTCTTTGTACATAAGGGCACTTTAGTCATTTGTATTGTAGGGCTGTATATATTCCCTTTTCTCTGTTAATGAAAGTAAGAAGAGGAATTCTCACGCTCAATTCTCTCTCTCTCTAAATTCGTTCATGGTATCAGAGCATCACGATCTAGGGCACCAGATCTTTTCCCACCTGGACTCTCGCCGACTACCGGCGACCTCCGGCGAACTTCGGCGAACCCAGGTTGTTCTCGTTTGAGGTCTTTCTACCTCCGGTTGGACTCGTTTTGGGTGTTTTCTGGTGCCGATTGGGTATTTTTTCTGCTGCCTATTGCTTCCAAGATCTGGTATGTGCTCGTTTTTTATGTTTGTTGCTGTTGATCATCTCTGTAAGCTTCCGCTACCGCCTCTTTGCTTCTGAAAGTGACTGGGCCTGGTTATCCGAGGTCCCTTTTTCATGTGTTTCGAAGCCTGTGGTTAGTTTACTCGTAACCCACTATTTAGGGGGTGTTTTATTGCCATTTTCGATCAGTTTGGTGTTGCTTTTGCTGAGCTGTTTGAGTAGTAGTTCGCTGGGCTCTTTTGATTGCCCGTGAGTCGACTTTTTTTGAACATACAAGAGGATTTTTGGACTTCATCTATAACTTGCAATATAGTCTGAAGGGTTTGTGCCTCTATGTATTCGGGGTTTGCAGTTTATTGTTAGGGCAATTTCGTAGTCCCTGTTTGGGAGCTGTTTGGATTGTATTTGCCTTCCTCTGCCACTGTTGGGTACCGTTCTGCACTATACGTACGGGATTGTTTCGAGCTATTTGGCAATTGACGGTATGTCGGAGGATCACAAGAATATTCCTGTTGGTACTCTTTCTCAGGGGGAGTTACAAACTCTCAGGTGCCTACTGGCTAAGCTTGATACTCTGTTTTCCAGAGCTCCTATTTCCACTACCTCCTTTGCTCACACAGGTATCCAACCTAGTGCATATACCGCCACTTCTTCTCTTCCTTGGATAATAGATTCCGGTGCTACGGATCATATGACAGGTTGCTCATCCTTCTTTGACTCCTACTCTACATGCTCTGGTAAGGACAAAGTTCGAGTGGCTGATGGATCCCTGTCTGCTATTTCAGGGAAAGGTTCCATTCACTACTCACCTACCTTACCTCTTTCTTCCGTTCTCCATGTTCCAAATTTTACTACTAATCTTATATCTGTTAGTAGTCTCACACAATCTTTGAATTGTTCGGTAACATTTTTTCCCACTCATTGTGTCTTTCAGGAACTGGGAACAGGAAAGACGATTGGTACTGGTAGAGCTCAGGATGGCCTGTATTTTTTGGAGTCTGTGCCTTGTTCATCTCTTACACCCTCACCCTTGGGTCATGCCCTTGAGGCGGATACGGGTTCAGCTCTTCCTCTATTGCATCAGTGGCACCGTAGACTTGGCCACCCTTCTTTTGGTATTTTAGAGAAACTTTTTCCTACTTTAACTAAACGGTGTTCTAGAAGTAGGTTCTTTTGTGAAGCCTGTGAACTTGCAAAACATAGACGTTCTTTCTATGCTCCTGTTCATCAGAGGAGTGCTTCTCCTTTTATGGTTGTCCATACTGATGTCTGGGGTCCCCCATTACCTCTATTTCTGGTTATCGCTATTTTGTTACCTTTATTGATTGTCATTCTCGTATAACTTGGGTGTATCTACTCCGAGCAAAAAATGAAGTTTTCTCATGCTTTCAGTCTTTTCATAAGATGGTGCACACACAATTTGATACCAACATCAAGATACTTCGTTGTGACAATGGGACTGAATATATGAACGGTCCCTTTAAGTCATATCTTGATGGCAATGGCATTCTTTTCCAAACTACTTGTGTGGGTACACCGCAACAAAATGGAGTTGCGGAAAGGAAGAACCGGCATCTTGCTGAGGTGGCTCGTTCTCTTATGTTTACTATGAATGTTCCTAAACATTTTTGGGGCGAGGCTATCCTTACAGCTTCTTATCTTATTAATCGAATGCCCTCCAGTGTTCTTCAATTCCGGACTCCCTTGGATTTCCTTCCTGGTAACTTTCGGGTCTCTACTCTTCCTCCTAAGGTTTTTGGTTGTGTTTGTTATGTGCATGCTCCTCATCACCCCGGTGGAAAGTTAGATCCTAAAGCTCGTAAATGCATTTTCCTTGGCTACTCTCCCACTCAAAAGGGGTATCATTGCTATGACCCTCTTTCTCGAAAGAAATTTGTTTCAATGGATGTCACCTTTTGGGAACACCAACCCTTCTACCCTCTCTCGTCCCCATCTCTTCAGGGGGAGAGTTCTAGAGGGGAAGAGATGTTGACTAGAGGGGAAGAGATGTTGACACCTTGTGATTTTGATTTGTGGTACTCTCCCCCAACTGTTGGTGAGAGGGAGAATGTTGTTACAGGGGAGAACATTGGTGAGGGGGAGGAGGCATCTCCCAGCCTTAGTAATCCTGAAGGGGAGAGAGAGGAACCCGAATCAGGAGAAAGAGTAATGCCGGATGCAAGAGAAAGATTTCACTCGCAAGAAAAAGGGCCAACCTGGTGCATTACCACAGTACCAATCATCATCACCAGTCCCAGTTCCTGACGCTTCAGCTGAGTCTTCTGGTAATTCTCCTTCCTCTATATCTCTTCCTTTTGATGATCTTGATGTGCCTATTGCTCATAGGAAGCCAGTTCGAACACATAAAGTGCCGGCTCGATTATGTACCCAACATTCCATTTCGCAATTTGTTTCATATTCCCGTCTGTCACCTTCGTACTCTACCTTTCTGTCTTCTCTTTCTTCTATACCTATTCCACAGGGTTGGAAGGAAGCTTTTGAAACTCTTAAGTGGAAAGAGGCTATGGTAGAGGAGATGAAAGCCTTGAAGAAAAATGGCACCTGGGAGTTAGTGTCTCTTCCTCCGGGAAAGAATGCAGTGGGATGTAAATGGGTGTTCACGGTTAAGCATAAAGCTGATGGCACTGTTGAGAGGTACAAGGCAAGATTGGTTGCCAAAGGCTATACTCAGACATATGGCATTGACTATGAAGAAACCTTTGCTCCAGTGGCCAAGATGAACTCTATCCGCACCTTGTTGTCTTGTGCTGCTACTCGAAACCCACTTTAACAGTTTGATGTGAAGAATGCTTTTCTTCATGGTGATTTGGAAGAAGAGGTGTATATGGATATACCATCTGGTTTTTCTTCCCCTACCACTAAGGGCAAGGTGTGTAGGTTGAAGAAGGCTCTCTATGGCTTGAAACAATCACCTAGAGCGTGGTTTGATAGATTTCTCAAGGCCATGTTGAGATTTGGGTACACGCAGAGTCATGCTGATCATACTATGTTCACCAAGAGGAGTGATGGTAAGATTGCCATCCTTATAGTTTATGTGGATGACATAATTATGACAGGTGATGATGTGAATGAGCTTCAGATGCTTAAAGTTCTTCTTGCCAAGGAATTTGAAATTAAGGAGCTGGGGGCGATGCAATACTTTCTTGGCATGGAGGTGGCTAGATCTGAGAAAGGGATCTTCATTTCCCAAAGGAAATATATTCTTGACCTCTTGGAGGAGACTGGGGTGCAAGCCCGCTGACACTCCTATTGAGGTCAATCATCATCTTGGCAGCGTGGGAGAGCATGCGGATAAGGAAAGATATCAGAGACTTGTGGGTCGTCTGATATATTTATCTCACACACGTCCAGATATTTCTTATGCGGTGGGAGTTGTCAGTCAATTTATGCATGACCCTCGTTCTTCTCACCTTGATGCTGTTTATCGTATCTTGAGGTACCTAAAATCCTCTCCAGGCAAAGGTATTTTGTTTTCAAACCATGGTCATTTGAGGTTGGAATCCTTCACTGATGCAGACTGGGCAGGATCTATTGATGATAGACGTTCTACCTCTAGCTATTGCACTTTCCTTGGTGGGAATTTAGTTACGTGGAGAAGCAAAAAGCAATCTGTGGTAGCGAGGTCAAGTGCAGAAGCTGAGTACAGAGCCATGGCACATGGTGTTTGTGAGCTTTTATGGCTTCAAACCTTTTTGCATGATTTGGGAATTGTTGATCACTGTCCTATGAAGCTGTACTGTGATAACAAGGCTGCTATCAATATCGCTCATAACCCTGTTCAACATGATCGGACAAAGCATATAGAGATTGATAGACACTTTATCAAAGAGAAGCTGAGCAGTGGTGTAATATGCATGCCTTATGTGAGATCCGAGGACCAATTAGCTGATGTGTTTACTAAAGGTCTTAGTAATAAGGTGTTCCACCATATCCTCTTCAAGTTGGGCATGATTAATATCTATGCACCAACTTGAGGGGGAATGTTAGATTGTATCAGCAACATGTAATGAGACATGTCTCATTTGGTCAGTTTGTATTAGCTAGGGTGCTATTTGTTAAATTCTTTGTACATAAGGGCACTTTAGTCATTTGTATTGTAGGGCTGTATATATTCCCTTTTCTCTGTTAATGAAAGTAAGAAGAGGAATTCTCACGCTCAATTCTCTCTCTCTCTAAATTCGTTCAGCAGGTAATCTTTGCCTTTCCATTTCTGTTTCCATACAGATACTGCATCTTCAGAGAGGGAGGGAGGGAGGGAATTATGATTTTCTTGCTTCAGTTGCTTGTGTGAAATTGAAATTGGTTTGCATTTGGTGATTATATACATTGCTGGGGATTTGTGTTAAAGGTATACTATCCTGTTTTTCTATGTATCCGATAACGCACAACTGAGATCGATAATAAATCGTAAGAGACAGCTTGTTCTGGAGGTGAATCGGTAAGTAGTTTCTGATATTTTTTTCCTTTTGAAATGGCTACCAGGAAGCTATAGACACATACAAAGAGAGAGAGGTCAAGAGGCTATGTTAGGGTTTCGGTACTTTCAGGATTAGTTCAATATTCGATTCGAAAGAGACAGGTTGTGAAGTTCAATAACCTAATTTAAGCCGACTATTTGAAGACCGAATTGAGACCGTGTTCGAGTAGAAAGAGAGGTTAGGGTTCGAATCCACCCTAGCTTGTTAACTATGGTAGTTCACTTGTTTAGAGATTTCAATGATTGATTCAAGATTGATTCGCCATGGCTACAAGCGCCAAGCGGCGTTTTCATTAAGAATGTTGCAATTCAAAGTTGGCTGCAGGGACTATCGTAGAATGGCATGGGTCATCTTTCTACGAGTTCACCACAACCCGTCTTATATGATCCTAACATATCTCAGGTTTTAAATCAACCACAAACAAAGGTATTGCACGATTGCGTATGCGAAATCACGAAAAACAAATGCAATTTGCTAGACAAAGAAAAACTACTGTGTCCTGAGTGGTTGGGCAAAATTTGGATTTCTTTTTGAATTGCCATTTGTGGGTCTCATGACGAGAGGAGTAGTAACAAAGGGGCATGCTAAAATATAGCAATAGCTATACCTCCTGCCATATTTGGCATATATCTATAGCAATGCATACAACATGCATGCTGTTGGAGATGCTCTTATGAGAAGTTAACACTACTTATTAGTGGTCCTTTTAAGGGAAGAGTAGGACGTACACTATTTTGGAAGAGGTTTTTTTGAAATCCGGAACATTGATTATCGAGGCTGACGGCGAGATTGGAGGAGTGATAAAAGTGAGCGGTGGGAGTAGCATGGCAAACTCCAAACACCACAAACCTGACCAAATCTTTGACTAAAACTGCCGAACGAACTGAAATCAAAGCGAAAGCAACAACTTCATTCACCAAGAATATTGGATGACAAATAGTGACGCCCAATGCAGTGGTTAGAACTTATTTTTCTTAATTATAGATGAAAAAACTGTTATTAGGGAAAAAATAAAAAAAAGAAACTCAAGTAGGCAAACGAATATATAAAAGGCTGAGACAAATCACAGCCTACAATGTTTCACCGCTTCCCTGATCTCACCGTTCGTCTCGACAATCAATGATCCGGATTTGAGAGGATCGAGAGGATCCCCCAAACTGCAAGGGTTCTGGAGGGGAAATTACTCAGTACTATTATCTCTTGTCTCACGGTCATGCATAACAGGGGCGGAACTAGGATTTTATAAATGCGAGGGTCGAACAATGAATAAGATTTTGAAATTTCAAGATTTGGGAATCTAATAGTTCGTTTGGTTTAGATTTTGAGGGAGGTTTTTTGGATAGTAAAGTGGAGAGAGATAAAAAAAAATGAGATTAATAATTGAAGGAAAAACTTATGGGAGACCATGTACAGATAGAAAAATTGGGGTTTAAGACCCGAAACGAACACATTCTTAAAGTATTTAAATGTCTAAATAACACCCAATACAAAATACAATATACTTAGGTGTTCTCAACAAACAAAAAAACTACAACTAATATTAATATTATTTTTTTTTTAAAAAAAAAACCCCGAAACCGCGCGGAGGCCTTGGCCCCATATGCCCACACTTAAATTCGTCTCTGATGCATAGCATTTGTTAGTTGTGTCGTCATAACAAAGAAACAACAAATAAAATACTTCCACTGTTTCTAAATGGTAGGTCACTATTACGCGTAATTTTCAAACCAAAATATACGGTACTTTTGTGCATGATTTTTTAAATTTCTTGAGATTTTTAAATTGGTGTCAAGAAATTTAAAAAATTATGCATGAAAGTACCTTATATTTTAGTTCGATAAATGCACATGAAACCATAAAACCATGGTGGACAGCCATTTAAAAACGGAGGGAGTAGTAAAACAGTAATGGTAGATTTTTTCTAGAGCCAATAGAAAAATAATTTTTATATGAATCACTCTTCTCTGAAAAGCAATGGCAGTTAGCGTCCGGCCATGCATTGGCGCATTGCATGTATTATATACTGTAAGAAGATTCAGCAGCCATCCGCAAAACCTTCTTAAAAAATAAGTAATGCTTATTTGTAATTTTTAAACTTAAAAATGATAGACTTAAATAATTTTTTTCCCGTGCAATATGAATTTTGTTTGATATAGATCTCAATGAGATCGATCTTTTGAACAGTGCGAAACAAATCAAAAAATTATTTTTGCAAATATAGTACAGTATTTTTAAGTTAATTGCCAATAAGTGCCGTACTTATTTTTTAATAAGGCTTAACGGAACTAGAGGTGGCAATCTCAACCCACATTTCTTAACCCGCCCAAATCCGCCCACTTATAACCCAACCCAACCCGCCCATATTATATAATGGGTTGATATGGGTTCAACCCATATCAACCCATATTTTTATGGGTTTAGATGGGTTGAGAGTGGGTTTAATATGGGCTAAAAGTAAAAATGGTACAACATCCCTTTTTCTCAATTGCCCGCACTCTCTCCCGACTTCTCTGATTACTGCCAACAATTCAATCCAATTCACCCACATCTCTCTCTCTCTCTCTCTCTCTCTAACTGTTTCGGCACTCTCTCTCTCTCCAATTCACCAATCAATCTCTCTCTCTTATCTGTTTAGGCAACAAAAAGACAAAAATAATATAACTATAAGACCAATCCCTTGAGCTCCTCTCCCTCTTTTGGGCTTTTTTTTTTTGGTTCTTATTCAAATTTTTTTCCGCGTTTATCGTTTTGCGACAAGTATTTTACGATTTTTGGTTTGCTCCAATCAAAAAAGTAAAAAATTATAACTTTTATCCAAATATTTTTGAAAACATCCAAGATAAAGCCTAAAAAACATTGTTGGGATAAAAAGTTACTTTTTCGATTCTCTCATCGAGACGAACTAATAGGAATAAATAGTTTGTCGCAAAACAAACAAATACAAAAAAAAATTGAAAAGCAACGTTTCGTCTCGATCGATGCCGAACTTATTCCTTTTCAATTCCAAGTCTTTTACTAATATTTCAGATGGGTTAAGGTATGATTCTTACAAAAAAAATAAACAAAAAAAAACAAGCATTTCACGGGCCTTACTGTTCTTGGTCGAAATAATAATAAAAATAAACAGAGTACTACTAGGCCGGCTGAGTGGTCGGCCGGTTCATGCTTTTGGATCGATTTTCTCCATTATTGAAACGTTACTTATCAATACACCAACACTTAATTTTAATACAAAAGTTTGTCACTTGACTTTTTAATCCAAACCTAAGCGATGGTTTCGGCGAACGCAACGAAGACCGAAACTGTACAATCGGTGCAATCATCGCCTTCCAGACAATTCTCTAAAGCGGCAAATCAAAGAAGGGGGGAGAAGAGAGAGGGGGGGGGAAGAGGAAAAAAAAAAAATGATGAAAACGGGTCAGGTCGGGCGGGTTTGGGTTTGGCTTGACCCATATTCGACCCGACCCGTTTCAACCCGTTTACTTTTTGACCCATATTTGACCCGCCCATATTTGACCCACGACCCGTTTCAACCCGCACAAACCCACCCAGACCCGCCCGTTCGCCACCTCTAAACGGAACGTAGCCAATCAAGCCCTTAGAACGTTTGATCATACTACAGTTTTATATGGATGACTTGACATCAATATCGACAAAATAAACCGTTCAACTTATATCATAGTGAATCACGTATATCATATCACACGAAAAATCATTTCATGCGAGGATCCTTACAATCATAACACCGAATCATTTCTACAATTCTGTGAAGATATACTAAGACCATTTCTTCATTTTTGTCACCACCACATGGTGCTTAGACTCCTTTTCCACTACTCGTTGTGGTGGGGGCCCAAGACAAAGTACATGAACCCGTCACAATATACGGTGGAAAATGGAGAAAGGTCCAGGATACCATGTGGCTGCGGCCGAAAAGCTCTGAATTATCACTCTTTTGTTTTTTGGCTGGTTAGTTTGTTCTGCACCTTCTCAAATAACCGCCATTCAAGCTTATCAAAAAAAAATAACCGCCATTAATTCAATCCTTCCGATTCTCTCTCCTCCCCCTCTCTCTCTCTCTCGAAATTGAATTCTCTGTACCGAAAACCTCTGTTTTTCTCTATTCCGAGGATCTCCGTACCGTTGGATCGCATAAAATTTTTACAAAACAAAATACAGTAATTCTCACACAATCCAGCAGTCCTCCATTTCTCGGCACAGAGAAACGCGAGTTTTTCGGGTACAGAGGATCTCCCGTGCTCTCTTTCTCTCTCCAAAAAATACATGCATCGATCTCAATCGACACCAACAGAAACCAGAACCCCCAACCATGGAGTACCGTCCGCTGGAAATCACGGTCATGTCCGCCGACGACCTGAGAAACGTGAACATGATAACCAAAATGGACGTCTACGTCGTGGTTTCCATCCCCACCGCCAAGCGCCAGAGGACCCACGTCGACAACCGCGGCGGGAGGTCTCCCAGCTGGAACCACCGCCTCACGTTCTCCGTCGCTGAGTCCGTTCTCTCTCCTGATCACCACCCCACCAACCTCACCTTCAAGATCAAGTCCCAGCGCCTCCTCGGCGACCGGGAGGTTGGCGAGGTCGTCGTCCCCGTCAAACAGCTCCTCCACGATACCACGTCGTCCTCGGCCCCCGGCAGCGGTGATTGCCCTTCCGATCGCATCGTTGATTATCAGGTCCGATCGACTTCTGGAAAGCCCAAAGGTACGAGAAAAATTCGTGGTTCATTTTTTTATATAATAATAATAATAAGTCCGTTTCAATTTACGCGCACATTAATAAAACAAATTCATCGTCCATTGCATTTGGTCATATCGTGTAATCACCGAGGTTTTGAAAGATGAGCCCACAATGTACCTTCTCCGCACCATGTAACTTGTATCAAAGTATATACCCTCTGTACTTTTGCGCAATTCTTCGACTAAAATTGCACGGGAGAAGAGGTTTTGGTTTCCGTTTTTCTTTGGTTTAAGCGCAAAAAGGTTTACGCTCACCTTAGTTAATCTCCATTCTTGAACTTTTGGGTCTTAAAGTGAGTTCATAACATCGGAACCTAGATTTTATATAGTATTCCCTTTTTTTTTTTTTTTAATTACTAAAGGTAAGAGAATAAAAGTATCATTAAACTGGAAACAAGTCTATGGTGAATAAAAGCCTAACCCAACTAATAGAGAGAGAAATAATCCTGACAATGAACAAATGCAAATTAATAATATCTCTACAAGAAGTAGTTAGTTAATTTAAGGGCAAGGATTATAGAAAATACGTGTAAGAATGTATAAACGTGAACAGTGCTGTGATAAGTATGAATTTTGCATCGAAAAAAGGCATGTCGGCAAAGAATTCACAAGAGAAACTCTGGCGCCAAAGTTCAAAAGACTTTGCCTTCGGCGGGAGTCAGATCGATGAAGGACATGTGTTCTTTAAAACACTTGATTCCAGCCTTAATTTTCTACCGTTTGAGCAAATCATTTAATTTCTATGTTTCTGGTTTTGACTTCATGAAATCGTAACATTTTGATACACTGGTGGAGTAAAATTGCGTGCGTATTGTTAGTTGTTCATTCCTAACTTGTTCTGGGTTCGTACGTATTGATTGTCTAGTTCATGACCGATATGTACAACACTCGGTCGCAACGGGCCGGTGACTTAGCTAAGCCTTTTTGACACTTCTTTTTTGCCGTCCATAACTTTGAAAAATCCACAAACGTGCCACTTGATTCTCACTACGTATCGATACTATTACACCGGTGGCCTGACGGCGGAGATAGGTAAGAAACAGTGGAGGCCAAGGACTCCATTAGATTTTTTGGGTTTTTTTTTCCCACTTATAAATAATGCATTGTTAATTTTAGTACAACATTTCCTTAAAAAAGGAAAAAAAAATTATGGAATACTCTGGACACCGTCACATAATGTCCATACACCCTTCTCGACCATATATTCATATTGGATTCAGGACTAAAACCGTACAAAGTCCTGCCTAACCATGTGATGGGGAAGGATGTTGAGGCACAACGTGCATGTGGTGCCCCAGGACTATTGGACAATTAATTATTCGCAAGCAAGCCTCCAATTCACTGTAGTACTTCTATTTTGTTTAAGCTTTTCATTGTAGCTACTGTCAAAGAGATAATGTGATATTACCTTCTCAAATTAACTACTTGATCATCCCAACTCATCATATGAAAAGTATACTTGGATGGTGATTCATTGTTATAAGGTAATACCAGATACTTCATCCAACTCATTTCATCCTTCCTTGCGATGAACTAATTACATAATCATATTGTTGCAATGGTTTTCTTTCAAAGGTACGTTCAAATTCTCCTACAAATTCGGAGAAAAGATCACAGCGCAGACCGTGACCAAAAATCCAAACAAGGTCGATATGCCTGTCACGGCCTACCCGCCGCCACCGGGAATCGGGTACGCCATCATGCCACCACCTCCTACGGCACCACACTACGGGAACCCGGCCGCGTATCCTCCTCAACAGCCAGGGTACGGATACCCACCGCCGGGGTACGGAGGCGGGTACCCTCCTGCGCCCGCATACGGGTACCCGCCTCAGCCGCAGGCGGTGTACGGTTCGTACGGATACGGGGCGCCGGTGGGGCAGCAGGGGAAGAAGAAGAAGATGGGTGGTGGGAAGATGGGGATGGGGATGGGGCTGGGAGCAGGGTTGCTGGGAGGGATGTTGCTGGGTGATATGATGTCTGATGCAGGAGAAATGGGGGCTTATGATGCCGGGTTTGATTCTGGGTTTTGAGTTTTTATTATAGAAGTGATTCGAGTGGTACAGAGCACCACGTCGACTTGGATTACTAAATAATTACTCCTAATTATCTTGGTGAATGTGTTCATATTGGGTGTAAGGGATTTGATTGGTTATTAATGCATAATGAGTTTCTGTGATAGATGCGCGATAGTTAATTTGTAGGGCTACTTTGGTTATGCATACGGCGGGGATCGTTTAAAATTTTCAACAATTTTCATACGTTTGAAACAACATTAATAAATTGAAAGGTCTGAGGTCCATGTAGAATTCGGGTTGGTACTGTGCAGTGAGGTGTACAACACCATGCTGCGCACCTCCACGATCCGACAGCTCAGAGCTGCACGATACTATGCACACCACCATCCCAAATTCCTCCCATACTAATAGCCATTTTACTTGGCACAAGTATGGAAAAACAGTTTAGGTGGCAAAGAATCTTTTTGCTTCTTTATTTCAAATTTTTTTTTTTTTACACCAGATTGTTGTACTCTTCCCCTTAAAGCAAATTTTTTCTTTAATTTTATAAAAGCCAAACTTTCTTCATGGTACTCATCAGGGTTTTGATAGATTTCTATATAAGGATCGAGTAGCAGTACAGTAATTTTGCATATTTCGACAAAGTTGGATCAAACGATAAGCAAGAACCTACCTATTGGCATATTTTGTCAAAATTTGACTTGCACATACATCGCGTGTGCAGTCATTGACGAGGAAAATTCTTTTTTCGTCGTGAGGGGTCTTCCGCGTGAAACAAAGATCGACGAAAGGGACGACAAATTTTTTTCGTCGGCAACAACTTTGGCGACGAAAAGCATGCAATTGGCGAGGAATTTGTTTCGTCGTCTTAGACCTTTTTTGTTGTAGTGATTGCCGCCTCTAAAATTCTGGGGTAAGATGGAGGAGACACTAACGGACAATAAAACGGGAAACACTCCACGGAATCCCATTTTCCCCCAAAACCTACTTGCTATATTGGAAGCCCTTGATTAGGTTTGTGGACCATAACTTGGATGTTGTATGCAACCGTATTAGCCTACACTGCAAGGAGAAGATATTCAATGCCCTGGGGTAATGTTGAACACGAATTGTCCAAATTTGTGCTCAACCTTGTCCCATGGGCATTGAATAATTCACACTGTAGGATCTTTTCAAAAAACTTAGAAAGTGCTAATTTGGAGCAAGGCGAGGAACCTCCCATAGGTGTTTTTAGCAGATTTGGGGGTGCTGTAGTACACCTTTGTGTAGTGCATGTATAAGGCGATACACAATCGTCGATCTCATCAATCAACGGTCCAGATTAAAAATCAATTATGACCGGTAATAAATGATTCTTATCGGTCACAATTAAAAATCATATCTCAACCATTTATTATCAAGATCAATGGCCCGTGTGCGCCTTACAGGGTGCCTTGTAGGGCTTTACACTACAGGATTTTCCAATCCGTTTTTAGCATCAAACTTGAGGTTGTTGATGGATAGAAGTGTATATACTTTAGACTTGGCTATGGATCTCTACACCCAACCCTTTATCTGAGCGCACGGTCTCCAATAAGTTCTCTTCAATTATTATTTTTATTAGGAATTTCATGTTCATGATAAATAATTTTTATTTATTTATTTATTTATTTTGTGTAAGTCATGTTCATTATAATTACCTACTCCTCTGTTTGGACAGCAGAGAGACGATAACTAGCCATTTTACTAGCAAAGGTAGATTTTTTTTTTCGACGAACAAGATCATTCCATATATTAAATAAAAACATGGTACAAAAAAATGGACACTACCGGTCCGAAAGTACAAAAAACAACAAACCAAAAACAAAATACAACAAACAAAAGAAAAGAAAAGCCGCCTGGAACCAAGACGTCAGAGTCAGATCCGTCGATCATACTTGTGAAGGGGGTTGGAGTGGCCAAGACTAAAGTGGCTAGGTATGGACACAGAGAAACTCTCCTGGATGACCCGCCACACCAATTTGAGCTCGTTCCCGCTGCAGACTAAAGGCTGAAGCCGCTGCAGACGCCGCCACCGTCGCCGTTGAACTAGTTCCAAGAAACCAGATTTAGAACTCTAGATTTGACCCCAGAGTCCAAAAATGATGAGGTGAGTGGGAGATCTCAACTCCCAAAGGAAAGAGTCTCAACCACCTCATAACCATGGTAGGAGAGGAGAGATGAGAGAAAGACCGGAGAAGAGAGAGAGACCGGAGGAGAGGGGGACTGAGCGGTTGAGAGGCAGGAAGAAAAGCAAAAAGAGGGAACACAGAAGAGGGGAAAGAGGGGAATGGGGAGGCGGAAAGGGGAGGTGGAGGAACCCTCCCCCAGGGCGCGCGCTCTCTCTCTCTCTCTCTCGTTTTCAAAGTAATTAGCAAAGGTAGATTTTACATACGTAGGTTCTTCCATAATTGCACCAAAAAAAAAAAAATTTAATTTTTTTTTACCGTAGTGGTTCAGCCTGGACCATAGTAATATTCGAATGCGTTAATAAATCTTTTACCCCAGGAAAAGATGACGAGCTCAATGATGGTATACCTATTCTTGATTTCCCATCTTTCCCGTCTAAACAAGTCAAAAAATTACAATCTGATAATTAGGCCCGTTCCGCTAACTAAAATACTTATCTTCTGAATTAAAGGTGATGTATTGTGAGAGAATGACGTGTCTCGTAAAACGGAAAATAAGTACTTTTTTTTTTTTGAACATGGAAAAATAAGTACTTAAAAAATAGGAATTTTAGCATGGGTTCGGCTGACCCCACTAGTTTGGCTACGGCGTCGCCAGTGAGGACGGGTTAACCGATGTATATAACGACCTCCCTTGGGCATGACCATAGAGGTTTCAATACTTAGCGTGGAATGTTCGATTGGGAGGTGCTCTTGCAAGGTCGTCACTGAACACTTGTCATTACAGTACCACCAGAACGTGTTTTACACCCACAAGAATCAAATAAAAAATTGTTGGACTTCCTATGTTTTGGGAAAAGGGAAATTGAAAACGAAATCCTCCATCCGACGCATGCAGGCCATTGAGGCTGGCAGGCAAGTTTCCAAAGTTTCATTTTTTGAACAAGAAACGTACTCTCCTACAGTCTGGAAAATTGGCGCCAATTTTCGTCGAAATTCAAAAAAAATTGGATTTCGACCAAAAATTTTTACTTTTTAGATTCCTCTCGTCATAACGAAGCAATAATCCCCAAAAAATTGACAATAAGCCACAAAATGCAAAAAATTTTTGAATAAGGACAAAAAATAAGCCACTTTGGCTTATTTATCCGAACAACCTCTAATTCCCTTTTGGGAGTCTGCGTCATTTTTAAATGTTTATATCTTTCAATAGGGATTTCAAAAAATATACAATATAGATCTTGTTTAATAGATTTTAATTAGTTTTATTATTCTATGTTTTCAAAATTATGAAAAACATTATAAATTGGAAGATAAAATGGTTTAAAAATGGCACGCATTTCCAAAATGAACCAACGAAGGTGGACGGAGAAAGTACTATTATAAATCCCGACAAATTCATGAAAAAAATGTAACCGATTAACTGAGAAACTTTTGTGTATCCCGGGGCTTGGTATCCCCTCCGGTCCGTTTCTCATTTTTTCAGCCATTTTTCGATCACATTTTGATGATTGGCTCCGTTCATTTTGTAGAATTCAGTGAGAACCTTATTCATACCAAAAATAGCGTTCATTGGACTTTATTTGATACTACATGATCAACACACGTGAATATTGAAGAAAACCAAAACTGGGTCCAAAAACACATTGAATCGGAACCCAATTTTGTTTTTTGTTTTTTTTGCGATATTCACGTGTTCCAACTATGTATCAAATAAAGTCCGATGAACTCAATTTTTGGTATGAATAAGGTTCTCACCAAACTTTACAAAATGAACGGAGCCGATCACCAAAATGTGATCGATCGGAAAATGGCCGAAAAATGAGAAATGGACCGAAGGGATACCAAGAGGCTTGGTTACCCCAGGATACACAAAAGTTTCTCAAAAGAACCAACCAACAAATCAGTACTTTGCATATCATGGTCACCGTCACCGCCACCACCACCCTGCACTGCAACTATCATTCCACCACCACCACAATGCCGGCGACGTTACCATTACTACCGGTCTACCATCACCTCTATCATTATCGCCACAACTACCACCACCATCACCTCTACTCCATTGTTGCCACTACCATCACCCACCACCACCACATCCGCCGCCACTGCAACCTCCACCAAAACCACTACTCCACCGCCACGTCCAACATCAACACTCCACCACCGCACCACCACCGTCACTACTCCATCGCCGCCACCACCATCACCACTTCCACATAGCCATGAGAAGGAGAACCTCCCATGGCTGACATTAAGGGGTATTTAGAATAAATAATCCATTTAAAAGTATTTTTTTTTGTTTTTATTCAATTTTTTTTAGCATTTGTTTATTTTTCGTCAATTTTTTTTGTAGATTATTGCTTCGTCATAACAAGAAAAATCTAAAAAGTAAAAAATTACGATCGAAGCCCAATTTTTTGATAAAGACAAAAATAAGCCAATAAGTCAATTTTTTAATCTTTATTCAAAAAAATTTAGGTTTCGATGTTAATTTTTTACTTTTTAGATTCCTCTCGTCATAATCATACAATAATTCATAAAAAATCGACACAAAACTACAAATGCAAAAAAAAATTTAAATATGGACAAAAAAATAAGTCGCTTTGCCTATTTAGCCAAAATAGGCCTAAAATACGAAAACCAAAACCAATGAGAAGAGTTTGGAAGCTGTGGAAAGATGTGGAAGGGAAATGAAAATTTTAGAATTTTCTCCACCATTGTTTGGTTCTTATAAAAAGAGAGGAAATTTTTTAAATCCTAACTCAACTTTCCTCTCAATTTCTCTTTAATACTCCCTCTCATTTTCTCTTCATTATTTTCCTTTATTTTTCATTTCTTTCCCTAACTTCCAAACAGAACCTAATAGATGAGAGAGAAACGAATATCAAAGCATGAGAAACTCCGTTGTTCTTCTTTCTCGGGGTTACATTTGAGAGAGAAAAAGGAAAATGCTTTTGATGTTAGGGTTTTGAATTAGAAACTGAATCCAGACTTGTGAGGTTGGGAAAACTTCAAATTCAACACTAGAATTTCTTATACTATCATTTAATCTCGGGAGCCAAAGCAGGTTCAAAGGCCGTTCAAACAAAAAGCAGGTTCTGTATTGAGTTACATCCAATCAGTGTCTGGAGGTTCCCACCCAATAAGGATTTGCTTCTAGACTTTTTCGAAACTGGTGGACATAAGAAATTCCCATTCTACAAAAGAATGATGCCTAGGGGGAGGTATGTAGGGGCCCGCTCCGGCCCCCCGAGTGTCCAAGTTTTAAAATTTTATTTTATATATATTTGATTTTAAATATTATTGATAATTATTCGTGTATAGTTACTTATAATCTTAATCATTTTGCTTCGATTTGATAAAAAACTTGTTATTTTACATTCACATTTCTCAATGGGTCCATCTACTGTTGGCCCTGTGGGTTGACTATATTGCATGGCACGCGCTAAAAATTTCCCTCCACGCGCAATTACTTTTGTAGTCGCTTAATGTCCTTCTATGACAATGTCAGCCCACACGATTTGATTGATTGTTTTCAGTCACAAATGACCGAATTAACCCTAGCTCTTTTGAAGAAGTAAAAAAAAGGTGGACCGTGGACGCATGCAAAACTGTGCCTTCTCTCATTTATCTTCTATCCAACAATGCTACACCCACACACAAATACAAAATGGGAGGGGCTGTAGTGCACCCACCGCACAGCTGATTCTGTCGTCCATCTTGGCACGGACGACTCGGATTTAATTCGAGCTTTTACAAATCCTAGCCGTCCATTGTTGGGATGAAAATCCGAGCCGTCCATTGCCGAGATGGACGGCCGGATTGGCCGCACTACACGTGTAGCCACCCTCAGTGTGAATGTGTGTGGTGTAATTGGTCATGTATCTTCATTAAATGATTATTTCAATTTTCAAAAGCACCTTACTTAAATGTCTACTTTTTTCACAAACACCTCCACCAGCTACTCATAGTTTCACTTTTAAATTTGCAAATGAAATTTATTGGCAACCAAATGATGCAATGTCGTCCACTATGAAAAAACGTATAATTTCTAAATAAAAAGGACTTATGCATATCATTTCATTTTTGTTGGTAGACTATAATTTTGAAAATGACAAAAGCAGTCTACATCCTTTTTCTTTTTGATTGGGGTAGCCTTCATTCTCTTAAACACATTTTTTATTTGATGCACCGATGTCTGTTCGGAACTTCCCATAGAACGACAATAAAAAAAATTATGCTTATTTGAAATTTAGAATAAATTGGGTCCGGGTTGGCCGAATAAAAAAGTTGAATTATTTTATTATGTTTATTTAAATTTTTCTGATTTTTTTATCGAGACAAATCAATAATCTACAAAATTTTGTTGCAAAATTAACAAACAGGGAAAAAAATTTGAAGGAGATCAAAATGAAAAAACCCAAGAAACCAAAAAACTCCTTGGCAGAATTTACCGGGGTGTTTGCGGTAGTGAAAAATTTGTAGATTTTTATTTGTATTCGAGAAGTTGTTAGGTGTTTCTGGTAGTGAATAAGTTGTTGATGGATTATGAGTACAATTACTGTAGCAATTGTAATATCTGGGTTTTTTAGACTCATAGGGGTGTTTGCGCTTCGGCTCAAAGGGTGTCCTTGATTGGCTTCTTGCCAATCGTAAGTTTTGGGTCTTGGATGGGGCAGATGATTGTTCCTTGAGCATGATGTTATTTCCTTGCTCCTATTAATCTTGTAACAATTTCAAGATTAATGAAATTTTTTTGCTATTAAAAGAAAAGAGTTACTGTTGCAAAAACAGTGTTTGTTGACAACTTTTTTATTTGTGAAAATGAGATGGTAATATGCTGAATTTTTTTTGTTAGTAAAAACGAGATGATAAATGTGTTAAGCTTTTAATATTTTTTATTAGTGAAAATGGGGCCTTATTTTTAAAAAAGAAAAAAGAGGGAAAGTTGCTTTGGGAAAGTGGTCGTCCTTTAGTTTTGTCATTAAAGGGAGGGGAGGGGTTATTTTCGTCATTTTCATTCATACAATCTATGTACCTTTTACCGCCACATTTTCAGAGGACGCGTACAGAATTTTAAAGCTGCCGGGCCCACTTATAATAAGCCCTAAGGGCGGATAGTAGAATTTGCCTTTCTCAATTTCTTTCATAAATAAAAAATAAGCACGTGACAGTTTAAATAGTCTAAAGAATAAATTTAATGTACAAATCATGTAATGAACTGAAAAGCAAAAATCTTATGATATAATAATTATACGTTCCGATAAAAAATATCTGTTAAGCCGCCCCCCAGTGGCTCTGTTTTGGCTTCGGCGACTGTTAGATCTGTGGTGGTGGTGGTTTGATAGTGGAGGGCGGTGGGGTTGTTTTCTCTGGGTGACGACGGCGTCATCCAACAATACCTGCAAAAAAAATCCTCGAAGATAAAGGCCGAATCAGGGATCCAACAAAGGCTACGACAAGGCCCAAAACGGAGTCGATGAACTTCAGATCATGGAAACCCACCACCGTATGTGTGGTAAGATATAGAGAGATAAAATTAGGAAAAGGAAAACTTCGTGGGTTGATAGGAGTAGCAACGATGAAAGATAAGATGTGAGAGATTGAATTGATTAAAGGTGATTTGGACTTGTCTATCGTAGATTAGTAGATGCGGTAGTTAGGAGGTGTAATATGGCTATAGAGCTTACGATAGAGGATACCATTGAGGAGAGAGTTAGATGGAACTTAATTATAGAGGCAGTGGTTCAATCAGATCGTATATCTTCTTTTGGGACTAGTCCATATTAAGCATTTGCTTTGACTTCAAGTGAGGGTCCTGCTCTTAGGCGATGGATTTATGGTTCCTAGCATTAGTTGAGGTGCGCTCAAGCGGTCCCGGACACGTAGTTATAAAGAAAAATTGTTTAGTTTTTTTTTCATCTTTAGTCAATTTTTTTTTTAAACTTTAACAATTTTATTGCCGACCCAAAAAAAAAACTTTAACATTTTTATTACTTGTTGAATAGAGGTACGCTATATTTCATCCAAATATTAAAAAAAAAGAAGTAAAAATTTGATTAAAAAATCACTAAAGACAAAAAAAAAAAACATGGATGACGAAACAATAAATTTTTGTGAAGAGAAATATTTTTGAGAGGAGAACCAATTGGACATTTTTCATAGCCTAAACTTGTTTAACTATTGGCGTGCAGAAATTATAATGTATGAATAATAATAAAAAATTAGCTGTTAGAGGGTGTTATTGAAAAATTAAGTACAAGTATAATCCATTAATTCCAACGGTCGAATCAAACGCTTGAATATGAACTTATCATTTTTTTTTTTCTTTACAACATTTCCACACAAACCAAACACGTCAATACGATTATTCATGTATCACATTACCGGGAATGATATTCCCATGAATAAGACCCCATTAATTCCTGATCTTTGATTCCTGCCATCCAAATCGAGCCTAACTCCAAGAAGTCTCTTCGAAATCAACAATAAAAATTGAAGTAATCCTAATTCCAATATATACAGGAGTCCAACCGGTAGTTATATAAATCCGTATTTAACCTAAATACACTCATTAGATAAGCTTTACAAGAGTCCAATGAGGCTTTGGTTTTCAAATTCCATTCTCCTCATCAACCCAAACTCTTCTTCTCTTTTATAAACCTTCGATCCATATTTTTTAACCTTTTGAAGTTAAGCATGACTTCTGTTATACCTTTAGAAATATCGGTAGTCTCCGCCGATGTTTTCAAGAAACCCAAGTTCTTCAACAGACCCCGCGCTTACGTCGTCGTTACACTCGCCGGCGACTCCGTCGTCTCGAGGCAGAGGACGCCGGTGGACGAACGCAACGGCGGGAAGCCGCATTGGAATTTCACGATGAGGTTCGAAGTGGAACGATCGAAGTTGCAGCGGAACTCGGCCGTGCTTGTGTTTCAGCTCCGCCGCCGGAGGACTATCGGAGACAAGGATATTGGGTCGGTTTACGTCCCGGTTAAAGAGCTTTTCGATGACGCCGGAGGCACGGACTGCAGCCGGGCGGTGGCTTTTCCGGTGAGTTCGAGGTCGGGGAAGCCGAAAGGGGTGGTTTATTTATCGTACGTGTTTATTTTGGGGCAGAAGATCCCTAGGCCAGTTCGTCAAACGACGGTTGTCGGCGGTGGAGAGGGATTTGGTATTGCGGGGCAGAAGATTCCTAGGCCAGTTCGTGAAACGGCGGTTGTGGGCGGTGGAGAGAGAGTACTAGTACTGCCTTCCGCGCCGCCACGTCCGGTGCCTTCTGCGCCGCCATTTCCGGCACCTTCGGCACCATATTTGCCGATCGGTGGGTATTTCCCGGTGGACGGTCCTTGTCCTTCTGCTCCCTATATCGGACAAGATTTTGGGTCGTTGATATAGGGGTGAATAAGGTAGGATTTTTGGCTGACTTTGATGTAGAATCTAATAATCTATTGTGTTGTTCAATCTTTTTCAGAGTTTGAGAGTGATTCTATACCTGGAGTAATTTTATTCCGATTTGAATTTGTTCAGTAATCTTCTCCAAGAATCATTTATTTTGAATTTTTTTCAAAGTAACACTAATTTTGTATGAATTGAGGATTACCATAGGGCGGGAGGGATCAAATTTGTACTTAATTTGAGAGTGTGATTCCTGGTTGAATATATCATAAGAAATGACATTTGAATCCTATAAAACATCATGCTAGTGTAAATGGATGTTTACATCTCACGCATTACATTTTAATATAGTAGTACTAGCGTTTTACTCGTTTTAATGCACGAGCGAGATTAACACATACCCAACACATGTATATAGCACAATAGGCTGCATGTGTACACAAATCATATATACCGGCATAATATATTTAACATAACATGGAATGACTTAGGTGTCTCCGGTCATTTTGGGGACACTGTAACTTTTGGCATAACAAAACTACTATTATGAGTATAACCAAAACCTATTACAAGCATAACAGAATCATAACAAAGCATAACTTATTTGTTATGCCTTATTTGGGTTTGGTTATGTCTTGGTTGGTTTTTTGGATATTCCTTGGTTATGCCTTGTTTGGGTTCTGTTATGCTTGTAATGGATTTTAATTATGTTTATAATGGTGAAGTTATGCCAAAAATTACGGTGTCCCCAAAATGATCAAGGACACCATAGCATTATCCCTAACATAAAAGTAGCAAATTACAGTAACATTTTTTTTAGCCTGAGAATATTAAAACACAATTTATAGCATCCTTATGGAGATAACTGATAATCCGAACGAAAATAAACCCTTTCTTGAACGCTGCACCTTGCTTGAATCAAAACCTGTTAGAAGATTAATGAGAGTTAGAAGATTAATGATCAAGGATCCAACATACATAGAAGAAACAAAGAATAGAGGGAAAATGATCCAATATTTCTTAATAAAATATTGTTTTTGCTGATAAAAAAGACAAAAAAAGGATCCAATTCTACCTGTCTCGTCGAGGGTACATTGTGAAGTAGGCCTGAAGGAAAGTGAAGACGAGAAGAGAAGTCCCGGCAAGGAAAGCGATGAATGTCCACGGACTGCTAAAATATTTGTGCAGCAATTCGGCAATCCATGCCTTCCACTTGCTATGATAATACATTTGGATTTGCTCTTCCACCTCGTCGTATAGCTTAAAGTCCTCTGCCACGGAAGTGATGATACCATTGAAATGTTCAACCACTTGCTCATCACTGCTGAAGGTGGTGAATAGGATAGACTTTGAACGCAACTCTTTCACATCATCCGGGCGATTAATGAGCGATTTCATGAAATTCACGTAAGCCATCGTGGGCAGGTTGTCACGATCGTTTAGACCTAACTCGTATGCAACAAAGTTTGAACACCTTATGATCCACTCTGGAGTGAAAAACAGAGGGGGAAGTTTGAGCAATCCAAAGAAGAAGAAAGATGTGAACTCGACGGCCTTCCTAGAGTGAACACCACTAGGCCTAACATGGATCCCCTTGCTCTTAAGCTCACTGACAGAACGAAAAGAGTAAATGAATTTGTTGATACTTCGCTTGGCTGAAGTTCCAGCAGTACCCCGCGATTTGAGGGTATTATTAGGTTGGCATAACGCACGCTCTCGCAACCAGAAGTATTCGAAGAGATGAAGGGGTTGCTTCTTACATATCTCACTAGCTTTGGCATTCTTGGTGTAATCCTCGACCCCAAAACTCATCAGCTTGTCACAAAACATATCAAGCACATCCATCCATTCGTCGCCCTGGTATTTTAAGCTCATCACTGTCTCTAGAACAAAAAAAGGGATTTGATTCTCGAGTAAGGTAAATATATCAGTGCCTGAAGCAAGTAGTGCCTGCATGCCTAAGCATGTTACAATTTCATGTAAAATTCTCAGATCCTGATAAGCTGGAGCCTCAATGAAGGCAAGAACGAGACAGGCGTCAAGGAGCATCATTTCAGCAAATTTCTCTTTCGAATATTTATCTGTTGAACCATCGACGTAGCAGCTTCTAGCATCATCGGCCTTCTCCAAAACTTTCTGACGGAATTCGTCCATATTATGGCTAGTGCAACGTGAAACTAACATTTCTGCTATCAGAGGCTTGAGGTTCTCGGCCTTCTGGAGTTTTTTCTTGCCATGGTGGTATGGACCCACTGAAACCACCTTAGGATCGTAGCACCCTTTGTTCCGTTTATCGCTTCGCAGTATCAGATGAACTTTCTCTATACGACGTCGTTTTATAATTCCATCACTTCCACTTGACTCCTCCCCAGACTGGGTTATTACTTCAATCTTGTCAATTCCATCACTTCCACTTGACTCCTTCCCAGAATGGGTTATTACTTCAATCCTGTCAATTCCATCACTTCCACTTGACTCCTCCCCAGAATGGGTTATTACTTCAATCTTGGTTGTATTACTACTACTAGGCCCCATTTCAAAGCGCTCCATTGAAATCACCTTCTTACTTTCACCTGTTGTTAAAAATGCAGTTCTAAAACACTTGAAAATTAACAAGCTACAGCTTGGCTGGATAATAATCTTGAGAGAGGAGCATGAGAATTGATCCCTCTTGCCGGATTTATCCTTTGTTAATTTCCTAGCTTTGAGTGTCTTCAATGGCATAACCAAAACTAAAATATTTCTAAAGTTCACAGTTTTTTCCAAAATATGACTAATGTCACAATGGGGGGATAAACAGACTTAGCAACCCCTTAACAATGAATGAATGTGAGATAGAGATAGATATATCTTAACAATGAATGAATGAATGAAAAGGCAGCAATTTCCTTACAGCCGCAGTTTCCACTGATTCTTCTTCAGCTTCTGGTAAATCAAAAGGTAATAATCTCTCACACTCGGCTTCTAAGAGACTGCCTTAGTTAGCTCCAGCAACGACCTTAATCAAATTTGGATATTTCATAGCTTTTTTTTCATATTGATAAATTTCATACTCTCCTTTTGTCCAAACACACTTCTTTCTTCTCTCTGTTGATTATAAGTTAACTAGGTATATAATTACCTATAAATGTTGTAATAATTTACAACATAAATATCTTTTTCGTAAGTTCACCTAGAAAAGGTAATAAGAATATAAGAACTCAAGCGAAATTAACTATCTTTATTTAGAATACAGGTAAGGTACCGACCAATAGCATAGTGAAAAGGCACCGACGGCCACCGGGCGGACGATCCGAGCCATCCAAATTTTTTTTAGGAATTCCTGGAGAGAGAAGCTATCGAGAACCTCCTCTCTCTCCCAATATGGAAAGAGAAAATTTTGTTTACAGAGCTGCTGTAAACAAGTGTTTACGGAGGTTAATCTCGGTCGTTCAAAAGTATTTTGGACTATCCAGATTAAAAATAATCTATTAACGGTAAGTAGATTGTTTTTAATCCGGGCCGTCTAATGCTGAAACGGACGACTGAGATCGCTCAGTTCCGTAAAGAGCTGCTCTCACTAAATTAGTTTCTCTCATACGGCAAATGGCTTAAGACATCGAAACACATGTAAAGTTTTGTTCAAGAATGGGTAGAGTTTAGTTACCTCAGAAATAGATGACTCCCAGTACTCACTCGTCTGCCTTCCTCTGTTTCCTTTTGCGCCTGTCACATGAAATTGTTCTTTAACTCCTTTCTTTTATTTTTCTCCCCAAGCCCTTCACACAGTCCTCATCACATTTTCCAGAGCGGCGGCCCACCCCCCCCGGCCCCACCTCCCTTTTTCCGGACTACCCCCCTCTCTCTCTCTCTCTTTCTCTTTCTCTCTCCCTTTTCTTTCTTTCTTTTATAAAAGTAAACCGGAAAGGAAAGAAAAAAAAAAAAGAAAAGATGCAAACTGTAAAAAAAGTAAATTGGAAAGAGAAAAAAAAAACAGAAGAGAAGCAAACTGTAAAGAAAGAAAGAAAGGGAGAGAGAGAGAGAGAGGCGGGGGTAGTCCGGGAAAAGGGAGGTGGGGCCGGGGGGTTGTTGGGATCCACCCTAGTGGTGGATGTGTGATTAGTTTTGTTATTAAGGGCGTTTTCGTCCGTGTGATATTTTTTGTACCCTAGGGCTCTCATTTATATATATTGTGGTGAGAAGAGGGTTAGTGGATGGATGAGAGTGTTTTGTGTGAGGTTTGAGAGGTTTAGAGGGTTTTTGTAACTATATTGAGTGTTTAATATAGTGAAATTTTTCCTAAAAATCTTGTGTGTGTTTCTTGCTCATCCATGGCTAGCTTGAGTGTGTGTTTGTACTTCGTTGGTGAGATCTTGGGCGTGCTCCAACCCCCCCCCCCCCGGCCCCCCCTCCCTTTTTCCGGACTACCCCTCTCTCTCTCTCCCTTTTCTTTCTTTCATAAAAGTAAACTGGAAAGAAAAGGAAAAAAAAAAGAAAAGAAGCAAACTGTAAAAAAAGTAAACTAGAAAGAAAAGAAAAGAAAAACAGAAAAAAAGCAAACTGTAAAGAAAGAAAGAAAGGGGGATAGAGAGAGAGAGGTGGGGTAGTCCGGGAAGGGGGGGGGGGGGGGGGTCGTGTGTGTGTGTGTATCGGGGGGAAAGCAATTTGCGGGTTGGAGTCAGATTCTGAAGTAGATAAGCTACCATTTTGGCTTTGGGTAGTCCCCTCTACTATTCTGCTCATGTATACTCCTACTTGGTAATATATCAGTCTAAGGCTGTGTTGACCTCAACCCATTTTTCACGACTTGGAGGGCTGCTGTCCCTTAGGTACAGAAGCATTCAGCAGCGCATCCCCTCACTTGGGGGTTGCTGTCCCTTAGGAACAGAAGCGCTTAATCTTACTGCACGTCTTGACAATCAATGATCTAGATTTTAAATTTAGAAAGAGTTCTTTTAAAATCCAGACTATCCAAAACACTTTTGAACGATGAGATTAAGCGTTACTAATGCTCCCCCAGTCGCATTTTCCATCATGTTGAACACCCAATCAACTCTACTCCCAAAATTTGTTGCTGTGGTTTTTGATATTTTTTTTGAAAAATAGTAGGGATAATTAGTGGAAAGAGATAGAGAGAGAGAGAAATGTTGAAAGTAGAGAGAATCTATTGGGAATTTTTTGAAAAATTCTTTTTGAAAACTAAAGAGAACAAGGCATTGAACACTCAACTCATGTCCCATTTTCCACTACGTTGAACACCCAATCAACTCTATTCCCAAAATTTGAAACACCCAACTCAAGTCCACGTGTTCATAGTTTTGTGTGTATGTTGTGCTTCACCTAATTTGATTAAATGTACACACACACACAAAAAAAAACTTAATCTTAATAGATGTAGACAAAAAAGAAGAAGCTTAATTTGATAAATTTATGAAATTATCGACAATTTTTTTTTTTAAAGAAAGTTGAACTACGTTCTATACCAACCTACTTGCCTCAACTTCCCTTGGGATGATATTTGTGAACTGATGCGCCCGTTTAATACTTCTTGGCTCAAAATGTGAAAACTCGTGTGGGCATTTGTAATGCTATGTTTTTTTTTTTTTTATTGCACTATACGTACTAGTATATGAGCTACAGAGCTACAGAAAACTCGTGCAGGCATTTGTATTTTTTTGTGTGTTTTTTATTGCACTATACATAAGTACATGAAATTATGGTTAACAGAGTTACTAAAATTAAGTAATTTTTGAAAACACCCTCCTATAAAATTAATCCTAGAACCGGCGCCACTGACAATTTCACCGCACGTGATATACACGTCCCATCTTTATTCCCTTTCCCACTTTATGTCTACTAGTGAGATGCCGACGCGCTACGCGCGTCGGTTTGTCACTAACAAAAACAGAGGAATGCATTGCCAATAGCAACTGAGAAATAACACGTGAAACTTAAAGCATTGTGTAGAAGGCATTTGATAGATCTACATAAACAATTTAATGATGCACCATTGTTATTCTCTGGGAGCATGTCCAAACGAACAACATGTTGAGTGTGTCTGATATCTTCTCAAGTATAGCAACTAATGATAGTACAGAGATGGCGTGAAGGGATTTTCGCGAATTAATTGGCGAGAAGTTATGGATCAACGCAACCAGATAGTGTCTATTGAATCAGAACAACCATAGTAGGCCTCATAAGGCGAAGTGAGTCATTTACAAAACATCACGTTTGCAAGAAAGTTACAGCAAGACACTAAATTATTGTGCACTTTTTATTACAGTACCAAACATATTGACATATTTTGATAAGACCATCAGTACCATGGATAGATCTGTTCCACGTTTTTAGAACCAAAGATAAGAACATGCAAGTGGGCACCGTCCATGTCGAAAAAGAACACGATGGTTTTGCCAACATCCAGCGAGTGAGCGTTTAGGAATTCAATCCAATTCGGCCCTTCTAATTTCCCTGTTTTGCAATTAATAGGCCATGTCCTTGTTCCAGAAGTGAGCTGGAGCTCTTCAATACCATAGTACACCAGCTTGTCATATAAACAATAGGGAAGGTACTGCAAACATATACAATGAGGTGAGAAGTTGATTGATAATGCACAATAGGATCAGAATGGTCATAGTAGTTTTAAGAATCTTGAGCTAACCATTCCGTGAAAGTCAAATGGCACCAATTGCTTGTAGAATCGAAAGGTAAGATCAACATCCCGCAGGCTCATTGGGTTAATGGATGTTTGAATTATATCTGTAGCAGAAAGAATTATGCTCAAATTAATCATGTATATGTGTAATGTGTGCATAATAGCAGAATGAGATACTTACAAGAATCCACTTCGCACAACTTCGGCATTGGATTGTCTAGCTATTTTGTGTGGCATTGGATTGTCTAGCTATTTTGTGTGGCATACCAGCGAAGGCAAGCTGAGTAGGAGCATTAGCATTCTAATAGACAATTTAGGTGTATGATGTAGATTAGTTATAGTACGATAGCTTAATTGCATGTCATTGAGCGGCTATAGCAAGGAAGCTGTGGGTTTCTATAAAAGCAAAGGGTTGCGATTTGTTGTTGATTTTGGGTTTTATGGTTAGCAGAAGGCTAACACACACATACACCCACACATATACACACAGACATATTTGTGGGGCTAACGGAAATCTATGAAGTGTAAAACCATAAACGAGAACAACAACGAACGTATTGAAGATCATACTAAGCATCGGCTTGGAAATTACCTGGAGAGCTTGTGACGCAGGACCTTTGGCGTGTTGAAGACGAAACCCTCGTTGCAGATTTCTAATCTTCCTCTTGGTTGGTGCCTCTATTTTGGGTTCTGTTATTGGTTTGGGTTGGTTCCTCTGGTTCTCCGTGTGTACTTTGGATTTATAGAATGTAGATGCTAAGTATTTGATGCGCTATTGGTAGCTATTCAGTTACTTTCTAATGGGCGCGAAATCGAAGTCCGAGGGGAATCAACTGTTGGAACTTGATATTTGGGTTAAAAATACGACAATGCCCAATGAGGCTATATTCAAATACATTTTCTTTCAAAGTCAAAGTTTGTTTTGGGTTTACAAGATAAGTTAGTTTCATTTGCTATATTAATTTTACATGTCCAAAGAAGGAAACATGGAGAAAGTCAAAAAACCCATTAAAGCGAAAAGAAATTCACCACCATCTACACACCTAAATCCGCTGGATCCATCACTTAGAGCATACAAATCAACCAAAACATGATAAATTACAAGATTTTATTATAAATTGGGACGGATGGAGTATTTTTTGGTTAACTTTTGAGGATCATTGCTTTGTTATAGTAGGAGAGATCTAAAGAGTTGAACTTACAGTTGAGACAGGGTGATTTTTCATAAACTTAAACAAAATTAAGTTGGTTTTTATTATTTTATTTTTTGGCATTTCATAGTTTTGCACCATACTTTTGTAGATTATTGATTCATCTGGAAGAGAGGAATTGGGAAATTTTAAAAAAATACTTTTTCCAAGTGTTTTGTGAAAATAACCACTTTTAAGTAAAAGAAGTCAACTTATTTCACCTATTTTGCTAAAAAGTGGTTATTTCTTAAAATACTTAGGTAAAAGTAACAAAATTTTAATATTTCGATTTCTCTCGTCGAGATGAATTAATAATCCACAAAAATTGGGCTTTAAATTCTCCGATTTCTCCTATCGCGATGAATTAATAATTCACAAAAATTAGCCGCAAAACTAACAAATACTAAAAAAAAATTGAAAAAGGACAAACCAACCTCTTTTTTGTTTTTTGTTTTTAAGTTTAGGAGAACTCATAGTTAAGTTCTTAGGCCTACGGACTTATTTCTGTTATTTTTTTCTTCCGGAATTAGGTTTGTCTGTAGTTTGGGTTTTTTTACAATCCCTTTCGTTACGATGAAACATCTATACCTATAAAGATGCCCAAACAATAATCAACGCGAATAAGTCTTAAGTAACAATTAAAATGGTGCATTATTATATTTAAATGTTTTCTTCTCACACACACACACACACGTGGCGTGGGGAAAACTTCAAGCTATAGTTGTTTGTCAGCTACACACCCAATGTGTGTGGGTCCCATTTTTGTTGTGAGTGAGGATGTGTGAATGAGTGTGTAAATGAGTGTGGTGGTAGAATTATTGTAGTTGAGTTGTTTTGCAAATTTTTAGTTTCAGTGTCCCACTTTTTTCCTCCATCTCTCTCTAACTTTACTCTTTAAACCCCATCTTTCTCCATTTCCATTCCCTGAGAAATACTGTACCATCTTGAGGAATACAATAGCTATTCTGCTTGGCTGTATCCATCTCCGGAGTCGCCATTACCAGTGCGGCTACGTGACGGCCGTGGCTGCACAACGAACCTCTCTTTGTCGTACCTTGCGATATTCATCAGCACTCCAAGCGACATCCACAAAGCCGGCGCCTGTGTGACATCCACCGTTGTTGTAGTCCAACTGACTCCTTCTTTTCATGTTAGCATTTCAGACTCTAGTATTAATTTTCTTGATTAACATTGATGCGGCCCCAATGGTTGTCGCTCAGTTCAGTCGAACTCATGCAGTGTATCTGTTTTTTTTTTTTTTTTGATAGGCATGTATCTGTTATTATTGATTCTAATTCCATCTCCTTATTAGCCACATCGTATGGTTGCATTTAATTGCTTTTCCCTCTGGCTATGAGTTTGTTTGAATATTCACCTACATGACGATTTGATTTTAAGTCTGAATTTTGGTTGAATATTAGCATTCTTCCTGAGCCATTCGTTGTACCCTCTCGGCTGGCGTTGGGTAGCTTGTGTAGTCGGAAATGATGATATTATTTTCTTGTAGTTGCTACACGATAAAGATTCCTAGTGGAATGTGTTAGTTCGATTAATAGGTGGAATAGAAACCCATCAACATGTGATTTAATTAGCTTTGGCCAGATTTTACTAAGCTTTTAACTTGATGTTCCTAGATATTTGATTTCTTGTATTTATTAAAATGGTTTTCATCCCTTATTACTTTTTGGGTTATCTCTGTAGCTATTTTTAAAATGCCAAGTTGAAAAAATTGTTGATACATTTTGGATCATGTTCAATAAAACCTGATTAATTTAATTATTCCGAATTACTTGAGCGTTATAAATAGCTAAAAAATATCAACAATTTGAGACAGAAAAAGTATTTTGCAAAGTTATACATGCTAGACTATATCATATTTGCAAGTAGGTTATAGGTTATGCAAGTGGGCTGTCATTGAGTTGGTAAATGACATCAATTGTACTTGAACCCAGCCCTTGTGATTCCGTGCAGACCATTTGTGTAGCTTTCTTGGATTGCATAAATTGATGATCAAAATCTTGGTGTACTCGGGCACTAATTGCCATGATTTATGAACAATTAAACCCTGCCTGAGTATGATCTCTTTAGCAAGCTACCAATTATCGCCACCATTGTTGATCGATTTGGAGAAACCAGGATTTGGTTTCGTTGCTTTAGCAGCTTTACGCTCTATGAAATACTGGGTTCGAGCTCAACTACAAGCCTTTTTTGCCCTTAGCATCATGGTTACATTTTAGACTATTTTGTGATAACTATGATAATATATTAAGGTTGGAATTAGTTTACGGAATCAGATGGCAACTAAGTGCTGGTTCTAACTAAAGGAGATCAAAGCTTTGAGGTGAGCGCCATAGATGGATTTTAGACTATTTTGCGCTAAGCATAATAATATATTAAGTTTGGAATTAGTGTAAAAAATCAATTGGCAACTAATTCTAAGTTCCTACTTAAGAAGATCAACACATAATTTCAAAGTGAGATTATAATCTTAGTGAAAGATTACGAGCTTGAACTATAGCTATTTAAAGTACTATGGGCCAAGAAGGATTAGATGAAGGTACCATGGTTTTCCTATGAATGATAGGTGTATCTTCCAAGTACAAACACCACTATGCTCTGGATTTGGCCAGTAAATATGTAGCATTGTAGCACCTCCGTCCAAAATTGTTTGTCCAGTCTACAAAACGAGGACTACAAAACGAGGCATTTCTTTCAAGGATAAATTCAACTTTTTTCTTAAATTTAAAAAACTCATCGATATCCAATGAATTGTTGGAAAAATCTTAAAATTTTCTTGTAAAAATTGTATTATTTTTACGTGCTGGTTTAGCGGCATGGGCAAACCTTATGGGACGGAGGGAATAGTTGTTTGGTTTGGTTTCTATATGCAAGTCATCCTTTTTCTGCTCTGTATGTTCTCAATAGCGTGTTCTATTTATCCCTCTTCACTCATTACGTTGCATTACATTGAGAATTATTTTCCAAAGCAGGGAACCGAGCAGATGCCTAGTTTTATTATTTGCTCGTCTGTTTTCAAGGTTTCTCATGACAGTTTCTGCCCTGGCTGTGTTCTTTAACCCCTTTTTTGTGTTAGGAAGCAGAAAAGTATCTACATACAATCAACATATATGAGTGGATATCTGTGGTCCAATTTGTGGTCAGGAAAGAATGATAGGGATGTTATGAGTAAGGTTTGTTCGGCTAAATAAGCTATTTGGTCTTTTTTTGGGAACTTATTCAATTTTTTTCAGCATTTCTTCGTTTTTCGTCAAATTTTCGAGGATTGTTGCTTATTCATGACAAACGGTATAAAAAAAGTAGCAAATTACAATCGCAATCTATGTTTTTTCTTAATAAAGGCCAAAAATCTGGCATATTGGCTTATTTGGGTCTTTATTTCAAGGATTTGGATTCCTTTTTTCTTTAAACACTTAAGATTTTTTTGACGAATCAATAATCCTCCAATAATTGACCCAAAAATAACAAATTTTTTTTTGAATAAGGCCCAAAAAATAAGCAAAATGGCCTGTTTAGTCGAATAAGCGCTAATTCCAAGATGTGCGATGGAAGTAGTGTATTTTCTCGCAGGCTTTATGTAGCCTGAATTGTTTTAGTAGTCTGCGAGATACATAACTAATGAGAGCATTCATTGTTCCACCAAGTTGGATTTCAGTTGGTAAATCCAACCTATCTATGTACTGCTGACTCTGAGGTAATTCTCCCTGAAATTTTGTGTGCTCAGTGTACTTGTAGATTTCATCTCATGTATACTATGCCTTACCTTTTAAGTTGGATGAGGTGAGCACACAATATGGACCTTGATATGATTGATGCTTGCATCAGGTTTTAAAGGCAAATCTTTTAAGTACTTCCAGTGTGGCAGGTGGATCATGGAAAGAACATCCTCTTGGTGCAGTGCTACAGCCTTCAATTTATTATATTGAAGGTACGCGAATAGGAATGACTGCGTTTACATTTATAGCTCTAAATTATTGTAGTTCGATTACTTGTACTATTAGTTTGTGAAAATTGTTAAATGGAGGCAATCCACTTGCATACACATTCAACGTATTCTGCGTTTTGGCATTCCAAATACAGCTAGTAATTGAGTGTTGTTAGTTGAACTGGTTCATTTGTACTCCAATTATTTGCATTGGTGCGTATGAAATTGATATAGGCCTGTAGAAGCAGAACGTATTGCAAATGAGCGAGCTTAGAATTTCAACTTTCAGTGTATTTGAAACTGGGTTTCATCCATGCCTGCGTTGTGTTTGATTAATTGCCTCAAAGACATGCAAGCTGTAAAACTATTCCATTCGTCGGGTTTATGTGTATCTATAACATAATTTGATAATTCATATATTTTTAGGATCAATTTAATAAGGAAACAACTGTCCAATCATAGATACATATCTTCGCTTTAAATTGTCAATATAAATATATATAGACACAATTTTCCATATAGTATCTTGAAGATGTGGAATTTTTCAGTGTCGAGCGGGTATATCCCACGTGGTTCTCGCTTGGCATTCTTGAGCCGTCCGATGCACTTTTCGATGGCTCAGATTAAAACCATCTCTCTCCTCTTACCCCTCTTCTCTCTATCTTTTTGTCTCCAAATCTAAGTCGTTAAAAAGCGCATCAGACGGCTTAGATGTGCCAAGCGGGCACCACGTGTTACCCACGCGGCACTGAAAATTTTCTCCTTAAAGATGATCACGCATATTGATATTGCAGGGCTACTTTGTGGTAGATATTAGGTTAGCTGTATATAACAATCATTACACAGATTCTTGTGAGAGATGAAGCGGTACATGGCGTCATTGATGGTATGGGCTATCCATGTACAAAAGGTCAGCTATTAGTGTATTGAATAGTGCCAATATATATAATACAAACTAAAGAGGGAGTTTTGAGCTATGAATTGTGGACCACTATTTTTTTATGTGGATTTTTTTAGGAGCTGGACACGATTTGTAGAATGTTGAAAACCTAAACTAATTTTGGTAAAATAACGAGAAGATAAGACCTTATTTGCTTGCACTATAGACGCAAGAATTGCACTTATACAAAAGATCTAAATTGACCATCATACAACATTGGATAGTATCTTTTGTTGATTGAGTACCAAATTGCACCATAACTGCTTAGCTCCATTATTTCTTAATAGGTTGCTAGATATAACTGCAGTGAGTTTGACGAAATAGGTCAATAGGTGGTTACATTAGTTAGGTATACGTAACTGCTGCTGTGGCAGTTAATCTTGCTACAAAGTTGGCTTGCATGCTTGAAGTTACTCTTTCTTCTTCGTCCGGAAAGCAACTGCAAGTGGAAGATCATCCTCATTTGTAGAGGCATTGGACTGTTCATTCAAAAATAGTTGTCGGCGTGCTTTTTTGCGTGGCTTTTCAATCTTTGAAGTTGACCCACCAGCGTTTTCAGCAGTTTTACCTCGCTTGGTCTTGCTAGGGAGATCGTACTGATGGATTGAATACAAACATTTTTGGAGCCTATATTTTGTATAGTTGTATGCTTTGACTCGCACATCATATTCCACATCTTGACACAGCTTTTCAATTGCTGATGCAGATAGCTCACCCTATATTTGGATTCAAAGTTTAGCAATTATGGACACAAATATGTTTTAATTCTCATCAACATTTGTGATGCGAGTTACCTGTTTTATGTTTTCTTTCATGTATTCAGCGGTGATGCCAAACATTCCTTCGGCATCTCGTGGAAACACAGTAGCAACAATGGAACCTGTTTGGTCTGATAATTCCACGTTGAATTTAAGGCTGTCAAATATTTCAGAGGCAATCATACAATTAGTCTTTCCTAGTTATGATATAAAACGTTGGTTAATGTATTCAACGGAAAGAAATTGTAGGAGTAAGAACTAACTTTGCTACTGGCGACACGCGCTGTTTACAATGGTTGCACCAAAATGGACCATCACTCATTGCATTTGTGGCATGGTTGCATTTTGAGCATGTCAAGTACCAGAATTGCTGTGTCAAATCCACGACCTTGCAAATGGCTTGAACCCAATGGAATTCTTGCTGCACATAGTTTTACGTTACTTTTTGTGCTTTTGTAACACCATATTGGATAATGTATTTAACATTTTACAGTTGTACGGAGTACCTTGTCAACAATGGTTGGAAGCTGATTAACATGTTTGAACTCCTTTTTGTTTGGTGTCTCATTCCGTAGTGGTGTCACATTCATATTCCTTTCTGGCATTGGCAATTTGTGAATTGCCTTGGCATTGGCCATACACCTACAATAGTTGTTAGATTTGGTTTTAGAGCTTACACTACACGATGCCTGAAAATAAACGTTCTTACCAAGCACGTAGTTTTTTAGCTGCTGGAATTGGCGGATTGAAGCTGAAGGTAGAAGAACCTTTTGTCGCAAGCTGGAAACCTGTCAACATAATGGTATTTTCGAATCCTAGTAACCTTAAATTCGCTATAGATGGGTCAACATTTTTAGCAAGCGTAGAGAATATAAATTACCTTGAAAGGTGCTAACTTTCATTCTTGTTGCTTGCACAATGGGGAATGGCCCTTCAAGTGTACCCATTATTTCTCCCTCATGTTCTGCGAACTGATCCCATAGCACAAGCGTTGTTGGAACATTGCTGCACAATTTTTATAGGTTTGCATGGGTTCAATTCCAGAGAATTGTTGGTGGTAACATGCATGATATAGATTGGATGTTTTATCGTAGCAGTAGATATATCTATGATGGTAATAGGATGTAGGACACACTGTACCTTGCATCAATAATAATTATGTTCTGTATGGTGCTGTTATCCTTTGTAGTGCGTTTAGTACCAACATGAAGTACGGTGAAGAGAACATCTGTTACATCACAAAGCTAGGTATATTAATTTCTTCTTGGATTGGTGAAAAAGTGTCATGATGTCTGAGTACCTATACGAACATACCAAAGCCTCGATTGTTGTGGACATATTCACCCAAATCTTGAAGTGGCACAAATTGGTATTTGACGTATCTAATATCATAAACAGCGTCTGAGATTTCTTCGATTGGTGTTCGGCAAGAGAGAGTCCATTGCAGAGGATTGTCAAAAAGTTGGAAATCTGGTGGGGTCATGTCAACCTTTGCATTGCTTATTGAGTAACTATGATATAGTTCGAGGGTGTCTTCCAGTACTTGTATATCAGCATTCCAGATGGTGCACTGGATTTGAGTGCCCTACATGTGACATTATCTAATTGTTTAAAATCATAAATCTGAAGGTGCTCTTCTTAGACAGAGGCATCGGAGGAATTATACTAACCTCGGAATCTATGAGTACGAGTTTCTGGTAAGTTTGATCTCCTGAAGTTACTCTGGGGTAACCTCTTTCAATCACCATTGCTTGAACTGTCCAGTTGGTCATCCGCTCTTTCACGCTCTTAATCATGCACAAATTGTCTGCCATAGCTCAGGCAACAACGCTAACCTGTAATTGCAAAGTTGTCAATAACAGCTATGATAAAGTGCACATATTTCTTTGTTGACTCCTGCTTGTAATCATTTTAGCTTCAGGTGTTATTTTAGTTCACAATCGGTCACGTGAATGAATATGAGTTAACCATGCATGGGTCCTTCAACTATTAAGTTTGGCCCCCCTAAACTTCTATATTCAGTAAGGCTGCTCTTTAGATATTCCAATGAATTCCCCTCCACCCCCACCCAACGACTCTACTGAATTGAGAATTTATGAATGTTTGGCACATGTGCCCCTGACAAGCAGAAGCCCATATATCACGTTCACCATAGCCATAGGAATTGTTGTCACCTTGCAAATGGCAAAAGTTACTTGGATACAAAATCTTTCGACATACTTAACAATATTTTCAAAGGCTAAGCTAAGGCTCACCTCAGGGCTGGGCCATTAAAACCGTCTCAAAAGGGGTTCAAATTTGTACCTTACCCTCCAGAAGCCTATGATTTGTCTATTGAGTGTTTGCACAAGGTGCATCTTTTGCACAATTTTATACATTTCATAGGAGGCCCACACTTTTTCAGAACAACATGGCTTATAAATCTTTGCACTCCCACCCTCTGTCAGCGTGTCAAGTGAGAGAGTACCTATTTGAGTATGCATTTTCATAAATTGGTGTCCACTTATACTCTTATTCACCAATTAGGATTGTTATCCCTTGTCATTCTGGATTTTTTTTCCCCATAAATATATATTATCTAAAAACTTGAGATTAAACTTCTAATGCCTACTCCTCAACAGGTCAAGTCATGAGCAATAAATCACCTCTCATTGCGCAATCGCTTTTTAAAAACATTGCGGTGCAATTTTTAGTTTTACTATATGGTGATGCCTCTACAGATGATCTGATGCTTCAATTTATAGGATGTACTGTTGTGCTCACCTTATGTCAACTATCTCATCATAAACGAAATAGAGTATTACACGATATTTGAGCCTTGAAGCTTGTTTGAAGTTTAGGCAGACTGTTGCTGTTGAATAATTTATCTCACTTTGTATGGGTTTTTTTCCCCTCTCTTTAGTTGACAGGGCTATGTAGATTTGTGTCCAGAACTATTTTCGATTACCTACAGATCTTTATTTTGTCCAAGAAGTTGTAATAAGGTTTTTTTTTTAAATGTATAAAAGTGGTTCCTAATATGTTTCAGTGTCACAACGAACTCCTATACTATCATCTTGCCTTTGTATTATCTATTAGGCGGGCGAAAACGTCAGTTTTGAACCTGGCAGTGGAAAGGATGGATTATTTTGTACCAAGCTGATAACTGTAACAAACTGAATGTCCTCTATCACAAGTCCTAAGGTACGAAATACTAAATAAAAACCTGCTGATGCGCCACAAAACACAAGTATGGTACAAAACAATTGCCTAAGGGAATTAGGCATTTGATAACCACACGCTTCTTCTAAGCACTTTTCGTTACCTTTATCATCAACAAGCAATCCATGAGCAAGTGCTGCTTCTCTATATGTACTATATGTTTTACCTCCTACTGTCCTCAGGTAAGAATACGAGGTTGGACATGGGATGTGATTCAATAATAATCTCAAATAGTACAACTCACCCTGGGATGGATTTATAGTTATGATACGACCTATTACATTCTTGTGTTGTCGTTCAGTCCAATATCTGGTTTGAGTTGACCAAACAAATTCCGTCGGGAAATCTTTATATAAGTATTTCCCCTTTTTGGCTTTCTTATTGTGCATGTTCATAGAGAAAAACTGTGTTAACATTGTTCTTGAGAAGAATTCTGAATCAGCAACGCTGTCCAAGTTGGTCGTTTTTCTAAAGCCTACAACTTGACAGTTTTCTAGATGCAGCTGGAGAGCTATGACTGATGGTTGCATGTCAAACAAGTTGAATTTGTAAATCCGCCACATTGCCTCCGGAGGCGTGACCCATCTGGCTGTCTGAAATTGTGTGATTTCATCAACAACTTCATTGCTTTGTGCAATGATTTTGAAGATGATTTTGTCATGTCCTTTATAGATATACTTGTACAAATATTTAACAGCCTTTACAGTTGAGCAAAGCTCAACGTTCACATGACAATCCAACATAGCTAACAGATATGGATTGTAAGGCACCACCCATCTGTTATCTAGCATTTGTCGGCGCACCTGTACTTGCTTGTTATCGTTCCTTCGTCGGTAAATTGGATAACCATCCGCCGCAACAGTTGTGGTCTCAATGAATTTTTTGGGATAATGGTTCTTGCATTTACCGTTTTTCATGCAGACATTACTTGGGTTAAGCTTTCCACAAGGACCATGCATCATGTGTCTCAACACAGCTCCATAGAGATGTGGATTTTCATTCTCATCAGGTATTTCAGCTGATATAAATTGGTCAAAATGCTCGGGTGCTGTAAGTTTGTGGCCTTTTTTTAATATCAGCAGCAAGTGCACATGCGGCAAACCTCTTTTCTGGAACTCAATCACGTAAGTGTATGCTTGAACAGGACCGAATAATTTCTTCTTTATGACCTCTTTTTTCATATGTTCTAATTTGCCCTTGAAGACTCTAGTAACAAGATCAGGCCTATTTTGCACATCTTCGTGTGACTTGAGTTCATTTGTAATTTCTATCCATTTTGGATTACAGGTCATAGTTAAGAATATATCTGGTTTCCCATATCTTTCCACTAATGCCATTGCGTCCATATATCTTTTGTGCATGTCCCGCGGCCCCCCTATGAACGATCCTGGGAGGATTATAGGTGCTCCAATTTTGGACCCCCTTGATTCTCCCCGTGCCACGCTATCTATAATTCCTTGGTACAAATCTGATCTTATTTCATCTTGGTGATGTCTGAAGTAATCCAACCTTGAAGTTTCAATCTTCACATACATATCTACGGCATATTGTTGGAGGAGCCTACCTGATTCTAAGATAATAGAATCAATTTTTGGCCGTATTTGAAACTGGTATGCGTAGAATTCACGGGCTGAAACCATAGTTTGTTTTCGGGAAGTCTCCTCATAATCTGAGGATGAAAGGCAGTGTTAATAAGTATATGTTTATATGAATTTTGGAAATAAATAGCCTACTAAATACTATAACTTACATTGGGATTCTGTATTGAGTAGTTGTTCGACAGTTGTAGATGCGTTGGGTCTAGCTAACGGGTGAGTAGGCAACTGATTAGCACGTTTATTGGAGCTGTTTCTCTTAATGCCGCGATGCCATCCAGGCTCTCCATACGGGAATAACAGTGGATACTGCAGAGGGTCATAACATCCGTAATAATGCTTGATTGTCACACTATGACCATCATGCTTCTCAACCAATATATCACGTTCTCTTAGTTCTGAATCATCTTCGTTATCCTTCCAGATGAGTGCAACTTGTGACGCTGTTGGCGCATTAAAGGTCTTATCATCCACAATTGGATCAGCTCTAAGCCTTATTTGGTACGAATCTATATTTGGTGTTGTTGCTAGAGATCGGAAAAATTTGGAATACGGATTGGGCTTTAAGATATCTATAAGTTGAGTAATGGTGTCTGAATCTAAATCGTCAAGACAATTTGATCTGTGCTCAACTTCCTTAGCAGTGTCATAGAAGTATAACTGAAGGTAGGAAGGCTTCCCATTTGCAGGGTATAGGCTGTGCATGAAGTGGTAGATTTGACCCTGCGCACGAAAAGTGTAGATTCCTTGATGGTTTTTGGTGTACCGTGGATCAAGGGTTACACCAAATGAAGTGAAAGCAAACATGTTATTGTAGGGGCGAATATGGGTGCGAAAATCTTTGCATAATTTCGAAGAACCTCGGAATAGCTCTAGTAGTTTAGCTGGAGTGCGCAAAGGATAGACAGAAACTTGACCCTTAGAGCAACAGAAACCATCAGGTTCAGAGGCGAAGCGTTTCGCATCACAATGTATGCATTGAAGTACGATGGGCAACACAAATGCTTCATTTGGTATTGGACGGCTACGTACAGGTACAGGTTGGCCACGTGTAGCCCTTTTACCTATAGTTCCAAAATACAAGAGAACAAAACTATTAGCTGTAGTGCGAATAATTTCCTATTATGAAGCGATACCTGAGCTTGAGTTTGACAACTATACTTAGTCTTTTTGCAATCGCAACTGCCATGCGCGAGCTTGAACCTAATATTATAGCATATAATTAGTAAGTTCGTCATTTAGTTTGGAGTTGACGGCCACAATTTGGAACGCCTTACATGTTTTCTGACTATATTGTAAGGAATATCTAATCTAAACCAGAGCTTACCTATCTCGTGTGTGCTTGTAGTACAAGCATGGATGGAGGACCGAGAAACCTCTCGGACAGTTCCGCACACATAGGGTTGCGTGCGATCCCCATCCTTTGGTATTGCTTCAGCTGGTACTGCATCAATTACAACTTCTGAGTTGGTTGGATGAGCGGATTGGGCGAGTACCATGTTAGGTACTATTTCTTGGCATGCATTTTCAGACAAGTCTGGAGTGCAAAATGATTGTGTTGATTCTTCATGGGTCTTTTCTTTTTCTAAGCGCAATTGTTTACGACGGTCATTGTGTTTATTTTTGATAGATTCTGGAATAGTAGCATATATATTTTGGAGATCAGTGTACGGCAGTCTATGCCGTTCATTGCGGTTCACCCTGGATACATCTGTAAGGGAGGACGAAGAAACCTCTCTGATGACACGAGCCACAGGGGTTTGTGTGCCATTCTGATCCGTTGGTATTGTTCCAGCTGATACTGCCTCAATTACGACTTCTAAGTTGGTTGGATGGCCGGTTTGTGCGGGTACCATGGTACGTACCATTTCTTGACATTCATTTCCGTACGAAACTGGATTGCAAACTGATTGTATTGATTCTTCGTGGTTCTTATCTTTTTCTAATCGTAATTGTCTACGGCGTTCATTCTTCTTATCTTTGATAGATTCTGGAAGATTACCATATATATTGGGGAGGTTAGCGTACGAAAGCCTTCGCCGTTCATTGCGCTTCGCTCTGGATACCTCTGTAAGATTACCATCTAATTCTCTACGGCGATGATTCCGCTTATCTTTCGTCTCCTGAGGCAGTTGAGCGTAGGAAGTTCGTGGTTTCTTGTTCGCAAGCATGATAGCTAACCAGTCCAGGTACTGCAAAACCCAATAATATTATTCATGTTCTGTCAGTTAACATTCTATTATTCGGGGGTGTAAAAGCAGCTATTCAACACGGCTGCTATATTAACTCTACGCAACAACTAATATCACTCGTGCATGGCAGGTTAAGCAAGCTCAAACAATTTGATTCCCTACGCCCAAACCCACCATACTCCTAGACTTTGCTGTCCAAATAAGGTCGACGTATACGAACAACAAAGCTTATTATCAAGCAAAAGCAGAGCTAATGTTCAGCAGTAATACAACAACCAGGTATCCCTAATTCATGTTGTTTCACCCACAACTTATAAAAGGTTCAATAGTTATCATAGTTCTACTGAAGAATGAGACTAAGAGTTATTAAAGTACATACCTTTTGGATGCCTGTTAATCTTGCTTGACAACAAACAGTAGGAACTATGCAGCTATAGCCACAACTTTTGTCTGGGAGCAAGAAAAGGATAACAGAAAGATTCAATCCATGGTCTTATACCGGTTCCTTTTTTTTTCCCTCCCCTTTTTGCTTCTTTCTGATTTGTTCAGTGTACTACGATTTGCATTTTTGGCAGAACAATAACCCAAGATACTATTGTACTTCTAATACACATCATTAAGATACTATTGTACTTCTAATACTCATCATTTTCTTCGGGCATTTATGGCATATCAATAGCTAAGATACTATGGAAAATTACATCAGTGGCTTCTCTTCTTAGATTTTCTCATAGGCTACAATCCCGTACACATTAGTCTACGTGTGCCATCCAGGTACCATTACTCATGAACTGTGTCGGCTAAAACTTGGATTTCTTAAACTGATTTTACCTATACCCAGTGGTCTAAAATTAACCATTCTCTACGAATATAATTTAAATAACTTTAAAACTTTAAATATGCCAAAGATGTTAATCACGCCACCACCTGTAAGTTTAGCATAACCCAAGGGTTACGGTATAAGTAGGAGATTTCATTCATGATTCAATGACACATGGCAACTCATGCCAACCCAAGGAAGTACACAGATTATGGTGTAATAATGTATAAGATGCCATGGACATCACTATAAGATTTGCTAAGTACACCCGAGCAATCAATGCAAGATTTCTTCCCATATTTGCTTAACATTCCCTCTGACAACCCATGGCAGCTCAGTTCCAATTATTCCCGTGCCAGCTCATGTGCAGTAAAAAATTCAACAAAGAATGGAGCAAGGGCAAAATGCAAAGAAAGGAATACAAAGCATTCCTGATCGCATCAACCGCAATTCATTATCAAGCTTGATGAAGAACACAGCAAGAAAGGACAGAGCAAACATCAAATTTTTTCCCCCTTCCCTTTTTGCTTCTTTCTGATTTGTTCATTGTATTGCAATTTGCATTTATGCCAGAACAATAACCCAAGATACTATTGTACTTCTAATACACATCATTTTCTTCGGGCATTTATGGCAAATCAATAGCTAAGATACTATGGAAAATCACATCAGTGGCTTCTCTTAGATTTTCTCATAGGCTACAATTCCGTACACATTAGTCTACGTGTGCCATCCAGGTACCATTACTCATGAACTGTTTTGGCTAAAACTTGGATTTCTTAAACTGATTTTACCTGTACCTAGTGGTATAAAATTAACCATTCTCTACGAATATAATTGAAATAACTTGAAAACTTTAAATAGGCCAAAGATGTTAATCACGCCACCACTTGTAAGTTTAGCATAACCCAAGGGCTATGGTATAAGTAGGAGATTTCATTCACGATTCAATGGCACATGGCAACCCATGTTTCTAGTGTTTGAGTTGCCAGAGGTATGCCTGTGTTTTTTTTTTTGTAGCTCTTTGCTTTTTCGGTGAAATAAATTTTACTTACCACCAAAAAAAAAAAAAAGTCCCTAATCTTACAAAAATACAACACCAAAAATAATTTCTTCATTGCAGTCCAATGACTTGTAAGGACTAAAATTGAAGCTATTCCTACGAGCATTACATCATCTTTTATATCATTGCTTTTGCAGATAAATTACATTATGGTGTAATAATGTATAGATCACTATAAGATTTGGTAAGTACACCCGAGCAATCAATGCAAGATTTCTTCCCATGTTGGCTTACAAAAATGATACTCACACAACAATCCAAACACAACACCAAACACAATCTTTCACATACATGTGGGCTCCACACACACTATTATGAGTGGGTCCCACATGTATGTGAGAGGTGTGTAATTTGTTGTGTTTGAATTGTTGTGTGAGTAGCATTGTTGGTTTACTTAACATTCCCTCTGACAACCCTTGACAGCTCAGTTCCAATTATTCCCATGCCAGCTCATGTACAGTAAAAATTCAACAAAGAATGGAGCAAGGGCAAAACGCAGAGAAAGGAATACAGAGCATTCATGATCGCGTCAACCACAATTCATTATTAAGCTTGATGAAGAACCCAGCAAGTTAGGAGAGCAAACATCCTTGAGCTGAGCTAAGAAAATTCAGAGCACATATCATCGCCTCCGCACAAAACGATAACTCAATTTCCAGAGAATTATTTTCATTCCTTATCTAAGCAAACAGATTTTCCGTGGATTCTCTCCACCCCTCTTGGACAGTCTGGAAAACAGAGCAACGTACAAGCTCTGAACCAAGAACAGAACAAGAATCAATGAACAAACTGTCGAAATTCAGAACACACCTCATCAAATCCGCGCAAGATTATAAATCAATTTTCAGTGAATTCTATTCAGTGAATTCTATTCAGTCCTGACTCCTGACCCAAGCAAACAGATTCCCTGTGGATTTTCTCCACCCCAAAACAGAGAAAGTCAGAAGCTCTGAACTCAAAACAGAGCACGAATTAATGAACAAGCTGTCCAATTCAGATCCTGCAATTACTCTTCCTGAACCAACAGATTCTGCTTTGGGAAGGCGAAACAAATCCACGAGCAACATTACCAAATAACCCCCGCCCACAAACTCAGAGCATAATCCAAAGCAAGAAAAAGAGGACATGGACGGAAAACCTGAAAAGTCTGAAAACCCATTAAAGTAAAATGAAAATAACCACAATCTAGACACCCCAATCCGTGGGAGCCACCACTGATTGGCTGCAGAACGACCAAAACAACCCTTAACAAAATGGTACAACCTCACAAACACGCCAGGGCATTCTGGATAATTCGCTGGCTTCGTCGCTTACACGTACGGACGTTGTCAATCCTCCTTTAGGAAGCCAAGGAGGGATTCTGTGTCCAGCTCTTGTTTGTTTGGACAAAACCAGATTGATTATTAGAAGTTCGGATCAAAAAAAAAAGGAAAAAAAGATTGATTATTAGAAGTTGTCCGAAGCTGGAATGTATGGGTGCTCTAAGCGCCTCCCACAATCACACATTCATGTGAGGTTCAGGACTAAGTGCATGAATTCTACGTGAATGTGTGGCGAAGAGTGTTAGTGTGGCGAAGAGTGTTAGGACACCATGTGACAATGTCCCCAGACTGCTGAATAATACATGTTCAAGACTAAGTGTAGGAATCCCGAATGAATATGTGTTGGTGAAGAATACTTGAATACCATGTGACAGTGTCCATAATTGCTCCCTAAAATGGTTACATTGTGCTCTAAAACCCTTAATAATCTCACAACCATATAGGATTCACACACTTAGCCGGGTCATGGAAAACAGTTGTTAAGGGAGGCCATTCGATGTACGTGGATTTCTCTGCATCGAACGGCTACGGACATAATTGTATATGAAATTATGTTTTAAAGTTGTATTTCTAGCATTGTTCCACAATGAAAGGCTTTGACAAGTAGTAATTGGGAGATGTAGAAATTGTGTGCCACTCTTTCATGGCGGCCAAAAAACTAAAAGGACTTTCGGTTTTGGCTTGGCCTTTTCAACTCGAATCCGTACGGGAGAATTATTCAGTATTGACTCGTTGAATGCATTCATGTGGAAAAACAAGACAAGGAAAAATCAGCTTTGAAGGGATCCTTGTTAATGGGGTAATTTTTGTTTTTGCCACAAAATAAATGGAGTAATTATTTAGTGATCCTGGAGCATCGGGTCCCACGTTAGACCAGCTAATTTCGGGTTTCCATGAAATCAGGAGTGGGGTGACGGAAGAGTACTGTTTGAGAGAATTGGAAGCTTAATTACCAAACTGAATCAAACATCAAGTTTTAATCAATCCAAGTATATGAATTAGTTATCTCCATTGAGCATAGAGTACTTAATCAATTAAAGTCGGTTACATGAATTTGTTGTCTCCATCGAGCATAATTAATCGTCGTTTTTTTATCTTATCAGTTTACGAAAGTTAAGAGTTGAAAAGAGAAAAGTGGTAGTGAGGTGAATGAAACATCATATGGTTAATAGTAGCTTTTAGTTGATCATGAGGAGGAAATTGCAATGAACTTTTTTTGAACAAACCTAACAGAACTTTGGGCCGGCGACTTGAAAGAGTTCAACGTTGATGAGGAGGTAGTTTGGTGGTTTAAGGTTTTAGGTGACGTGATTCTGGGTGGTAAAAAGGAGGGGTTGAAAGAGTTTTTTTTTTTTTTTTTGATCGGCAAAAGTGAAATTTTATTAAAAATAGGGATAGGGAAAGGGAATCCAACAAAAAGTTGGATGAAACATCACAGGGGCACAGCCTAAACCACCCAAGGGTCTACAAGGGTCCAAGACAATAAAACAATAAAGATAAACCCAACACCCGAATAATACAAAATAAAGTCCAAACACCCTTGTAGAGTTCGACGTTGATGAGGAGGTAGCTTGGTGGTTTAAGGTTTTAGGTGACGTGATTCTAGGTGGTAAAAAGGAGGGGTATTTCATGTAACCGGTATAAATCCTCCTCTCACGATGCAGTGACCACTCATTGTGAGAAGAGCCATATGTACCCATTACATTGAAAACTTCACGGTAAAGAGTGACTTACTGGTGGTTTTGATGGAAACTTTTGTCAGGGTGGCGGTCTGATTGGCGAAAGCCATGGATGCAGCTAGCTTTAGTATTCAATGAAAGCTATAATTCGACTTTGTTCACTTGAATGACATGAAGTTCCACCAAAGCCCCTCACGTGACAGGTTTCTGTTAGTTATTTGAACTGACAAGCAACAGAAGGAGCAAAGTGACCTTATACTGAAATCTATTTTTGAGCTGCACATCTGAGTCTTTGGAAATCCTTGAATTGATCGAATTCCATGAGGTCACCTTATACTGAAATCTATCACTCTCTATCCCAATTCTGCCAATCACCATCGTTCTGGTTTTCTTCTGGTGAAGGCTAGATCCAAGAAATAAACACTTGCACCTTTTCTGACAATTTTCTACTCTGTGTAACAAAAAATATCACAATGCATGTGCAAAGGAGAATCAATGCGAACTACATATCTGGGTTTGCCTCCTCAGGTATCACAGTCAAAGTAGCTGAACTATCGTTTGCTCTTTTAACAACGGCCTTCAAAGGTTTCCCTACTTTGTCCCCCATAATTTCAATTACCTGCAAGAATCCAACTCCAATCATTTAACGTAAAAATAAGAAAACGCAATAACGTCAACAGTAATCAGGGTACCTATATGAAAACCAGACTTGGGGGAAAGCTTGGGTTTCTAGACCCGGAAAACCATAGATGAAACTTATGGGTGAGCAGTTGAGCATGGACCGGATTGCTCTGGTTTTATAGTAATCCAATAACCAAACCACTACTTACGGATTATGAATTTACGTCCCGGTTAAAGAGCTTTTCGATGACGCCGGAGGCACAGACTGCAGCCGGGCTGTGGCTTTTCCGGTTAGTTCGAGGTCGGGGAAGCCGAAAGGGGTGGTTTATTTATCGTACGTGTTTATTTTGGGGCAGAAGATCCCTAAGCCAGTTCGTCAAACGACGGTTGTCGGCGGTGGAGAGGGAGTAGGTATTGCGGGGCAGAAGATCCCTAGGCTCCCTAGGCCAGTTCGTGAAACGGCGGTTGTGAGCGGTGGAGAGAGAGTACTAGTACTGCCTCCCGCGCCGCCACGTCCGGTGCCTTCTGCGCCGCCATTTTCGACACCATATTTGCCGATCGGTGGGTATTTCCCGGTGAACGGTCCTTGTCCTTCTGCTCCCTATATCGGACAAGATTTTGGGTCGTTGATATAGGGGTGAATAAGGTAGGATTTTTGGCTGACTTTGATGTAGAATCTAATAATCTATTGTGTTGTTCAATCTTTTTCAGAGTTTGAGAGTGATTCTATACCTGGAGTAATTTTATTCCGATTTGAATTTGTTCAGTAATCTTCTCCCAGAATCATTTATTTTGAATTTCTTTTCAAAGTAACACTATTTTTGTATGAATTGAGGATTACCATAGGGCGGGAGGGATCAAATTTGTAGTACTTAGTTTGAGAGTGTGATTCTTGGTAGAATATATCATAAGAAATTATGATATTTGAATCCTATAAAACATCATGCTAGTGTAAATGGATGTTTACATCTCACGCATTACACTTCAATACAGATAGTACTAGCGTTTTACTCGTTATATGCACGAGCAAGATTAACATACACCCAACACATGTATACAGCACAATAGGCTGCATGTGTACACAAATCATACCGGCATAATATCTCTAACATAACATAAAAGTAGCAAATTACAGTAACATTTTTTTAGCCTGCGAATATTAAACACAATTTGTAGCACCCTTGTGGAGATAACTGATAATCCAAACGAAAATAAACCCTTTCTTGAACGCTGCACCTTGCTTGAATCAAAACCTGTTAGAAGATTAATGAGAGTTAGAAGATTAATGATCAAGGATCCAACATACATAGAAGAACCAAAGAACAGAAGGAAAATGATTCAATATTCCTTAATAAAATGTTGCTTTTGTCGATAAAATTAAAAGAAAAAAAAAGGATCCAATACTACCTAGCTTTCTCGTCGAGGGTACATTGTGAAGTAGGTCTGAAGGAAAGTGAAGACGAGAAGAGAAGTCCCGGCAAGGAAAGCAACGAATGTCCACGGACTAGTAAAATAATTGTGCAGCAATTCGGCAATCCATGCCTTCCACTTGCTGTGATAATACATCTGGATTTGCTCTCCCACCTCGTCGTATAACTTAAAGTCCTCTGCCACGGAAGTGATGATACCATTGAAATGCTCAACCACTTGCTCATCACTGCTGAAGGTGGTGAGTAGGATAGACTTTGAACGCAACTCTTTCACATCATCCGGGCGATTAATGAGCGATTTCATGAAATTCACGTAAGCCATCGTGAGCAGGTTGTCAGGATCGTTTAGACCTAACTCGTATGCAACAAAGTTTGAACACTCTATGATCCAATCTGGAGTGAAAAACAGAGGGGGAAGTTTGAGCGATCCATAGAAGAAGGAAGATGTGAACTCGATGGCCTTCCTAGAGTGAACACCACTAGGCTTAACATAGATCCCCTTGCTCTTGAGCTCACTGACAGAACGAAAAGAGTAAATGAATTTGTTGATACTTTGCTTGGTTGAAGTTCCAGCAGTACCCCACGATTTGAGGGTATTATTAGGTTGGTAGAACGCATGTTCTCGCAACCAGAAGTATTCGAGGAGATGAAGGGGTTTCTTCTCACATATCCCACGAGATATGGCATTCTGGGTGTAATCCTCCTTGACCACGAAAATCATCCGCCTTTCGCAAAATGTATCGAGCACCACCTCCATCCATAGATCACCCCCGTATTTTAAGGTCATCACTGTCTCTAGAACAAGAAAAGGGATTTGATTCTCGAGTAAGTTAAATACATCAGTGCCTGAAGCATGTAGTGCCTGCATGCCTAAGCATGTTGCAATTTCATTTAAGATTCTCCGATCTTCATAAACTGGAGCCTCAATAAAGGCAAGAACGAGACAGGCGTCAAGGAGCATCATTTCAGCAAATTCCTCTTTCGAATATTCATCTGTTGAACCATCAATGTAGCAGCTTCTAGCATCATCGGCCTTCTCCAAAACTTTCTGACGGAATTCATCCATATTATGGCTAGTGCAATTTGAAACTAACATTTCCGCTACCCGAGGCTTGAGGTTCTCGGCCTTCTGGAGTTTTTCCTTGCCATGGTGGTATGGACCCACTGAAACCACCTCAGGATCGTAGCACCCTTTGTTCCGTCTATCGCTTCGCAGCATCGGATTAACTTTCTCTATTCGTTTTAGAATTCCATCACTTCCACTTGACACCTCCCCAGACTGGGTTATTACTTCAATCTTGTCAAAATTGTTGCTGCTTGCCCCATTGGTTGTATTACTACTACTACTAGGCCCATTTGCAAAGCGCTCCATTGAAATCTCCTTCTTACTCTCACCTGTTGTTAAAAATGCAGTTCTAAAACACTCGAAAACAAGCTACAGCTTAGCTGGATTATAGTCTTGAGAGGAGCATGAGAATTGATCCCTCTTGCCGGATTTATCCTTCATTAATTTCCTAGCTTTGAGTGTCTTCAATGGCATAGCCAAAACTAAAATATTTCTAAAGTTCACAGTTTTTTTCCAAAATATGACTCACTGTCACAATGGAGGGATAAACAGACTTAGCAACCCCTTAACAATGAATGAATGAATGAAAAGGCAGCAATTTCCTTACAGCCTCAGTTTCCACTGATTCTTCTTCTGCTTCTGGTAAATCAAAAGGTAATAATCTCTCACACTCGGCTTCTAAGAGACTGCCTTAGTTACTACAGCAACGACCTTAATCAAATTTGGATATTTCATAGCTTCTTTTTTTTTTGGTAGTGATAATGCCAAAACTGTTTTTGTTGGTGCCAAAATTTCAATGCATAAAAAAGACTTGTACACTTGACATGATACAAACCTTTTATGCATTGGAGTTTTGGCACCAACAAAAACAGTTTTGGCATTATCATTTCCCTCTTTTCTTTTTTCTTTTTCTTTTTTTTCATATTTGATAAATTCATACTCTTTTTTTGTCCAAACACACTTCTTTCTTCTCTCTGTTGACTATAAGGTAAGTTCACCTAGAAAAGGTAATAAGAATATAAGAACTCAAGCGAAATTCACTAGTATCTTTATTTAATATGTGTTTCTTAGGACGACCTCGATCTGGGTATGTGTTGCAGATCGAACTTCAAAAAGTGATACTTAAACTCGGCTGAAGATATATATACTCAACCAAACTCTATACCTAGCTAACCAAAAATTCAAGTCCAAAAACAAAAAAAAATCCTTCCACATTAAAGAGTGATGTGAAATTAGTTGTAAAGCAAATTATAAGCGAATTTCATTGAGGAAAAAATAAAAATAATGATTAATATGTTCATTTAAAATTTATAGATCGGCATCTGGGTATGGGTTTTTAGATCGAAATTCAAAAATTGATACTTATACTTGGCCTAAGAAATATTTATTAAACAAAACTCTATCACCAAACCAAAGTTTTTAAGTCCGAAGAAAAGACAAGTGGAAACTTTTCTTGCACCTAGTGATGTAAAATTATTGCAACTCGATCAAAACTCTTATCTATGTTTTATGAGAAAGAAGTTCTACGGCAATATGATTCATATTTGTGCCTCCAAATTTATAGGTCGGCCTCTTGAATATGGGTTGCCGATCAAAGTTCAAAAGTTTATCAATAAACTCCCAGTGGAGAAATTTTGGGTGCAAATTGGATATGGCCTATGTGGTACTGACTATCGAGCAGCTCATCCAAGTCGTACAAATGTGTTTTGGATAGCACAGATCCGAGTAGTGGGAAACATGGGACTGTTTAATAAAACTGAAACTGAAAGCTGAAAAATTAAGTACTGATAAAAAAATTATGAATTAATTTTGTTCCAATTCTCTCTTAATTTACTAATAGTCACAATATATTTATGGTAATGGTGGAGTGGTGGTGGTGGTGTAGTGATGGTAGTGGTGGTGATGGTCGTGGTGATGTAGTGATGGTGGTGGTGGTGGTGGTACCGGTGGTGGGTGGTGGTGGAGTAGTGGTGATGGTGGAGTGGTGGAGCTGGTGGTGGTGGTGGAGTAGTGGTGGTGGAGTGGTAGTAGTGGAGTGGTGGTGGTGGAGGTGGTAATGGTGGTGGAGCTGGTGGTGGTGGAGTTGTGGTGATGGTGGAAGTGGTGGTGGTGGTGGTGGAAGTGGTAGTGGTAGTGGTGGTAGAGTGGTGGAGCTGGTGGTGGTGGTGGAGTGGTGTAGATGGTGGAAGTGGTGGCGGTGGTGTAGTGATGGTAGTGGTGGTGGTAATGGAGTGGTGGAGGTGGAGGTGGTGGTAGTGGTGGGGTGGAGTACTGGTGGGAGTGGGAGTGGTTGTGGTGGTGGTGGAGTGGTGGAGGTGTAGTGGTTGAATGCAAGTACACAAAATTCAGTCAGAATTAAGTAGCTCAAAGCTACTTAATTTTTTTCAACTTTTTAGCTTACATTTTAAGTAACACTTAATTTGTTAAGCAATGTCAAATGTGGTTATCAAACCTACTGAATCACTTATTACTTAATTGACTCAGTTTTAAGTGCTGAATTTAGGTTATCAAACAACAAAAGAAAACAAGGTACAAGAATAGACACTACTGGTTTGAAAATACAAAAATTATAAAACAAAACAAAAACAAAAAGCCGCTCAGCTCCGATGTAGGACCCAACACTCCACTCGTGCATCATGACGCCTTCAGCATTGCCGTTGGAGAGCTCAGGAACACCATCTCCCGATCGATTAAAGAGCCAGAACCCAAATCTAGAACTTCATATCTGGGTCTCCGCAAATAGAATGGAGAGAGTGAGAATCTATCCTCCCGAAGGACAGAATCTCAACCATCTCACAACCATGGATGAAAGAGAGGATGAGGAGGGAAGTAGACGGAGAGGTAAGACGTGGGAGGGCCACCTGGGGAGAGGGGAGCAAGGGAAAAAGGGGAAGAGAGCTTTCTCTTTCTAGGAATTCCCAAGAGAGAAGCTATCGAGAACCTCCTCTCTCTCCAAATATGGGAAGAGAAAATTTTGTTTACAGAGCTGCTGTAAACAAGTGTTTACGGAGGTCAATCTCGGCCGTTCAAAAGTGTTTTGGACGATCCAGATTAAAAATAATCTATTAACGGTAGGTAGATTGTTTTTAATCCGGGCCGTCTAATGCCGAAACGAACGACTGAGATCGCTCAGTTCCGTAAAGAGCTGCTCTCCGTAAATTAGTTTCTCTCATACTTCAAATGGCTTAAGACATCGAAACACATGTAAAGTTTTGTTCCACCTTTTAAGAATAGGTAGAGTTTAGTTACCTCAGAAATAGATGACTCCCAGTACTCGTCTGCCTTCCTCTGTTTCCTTTTGCCTCTGTCACATGAAATTGTTCTTTAACTCCTTTCTTTTATTCTGCTCATGTATACTTGGTAATATATCAGTCTAAGGCTGTGTTGACCTCAACCCATTTTTCACGACTTGGGGGGACTTGGGAGCTGTTGTCCCTTAGGGACAGAAACATTCAGCAGCGCGTCCCCTCTTCTATTCTGCTCATGTATAATTGGCAATAGTATATTAGTCTATGGTTGTGTTGACCTCAACCCATTCTCCACGACTTGGGGGTTCTGTCCCTTAGGGACAGAATCGCTCAATCTTATTGTCCGTCTTGACAATCAATGGTCCAAAATTTAAATTTAAAAAGAGTTCTTTTAAAATCCAGACTGTCCAAAACTCTTTTGAACGATGAGATTGAGAGTTGCTAAATGCTCCCCCAGTCGCATTTTCCACCATGTTGAACACCCAATCAACGGGATCCGAGGTAGGTGCTGCACAGCGTGCTGTGCACGGCAAATCGCTGCCGCTCCGTAGCGTGCTGTGAGATTGTTAAGGGAGGCCAAAATGGAAAACAGTTGTTAAGGGAGGCCATTCGATGTACATGGATTTCTCTGTATCAAGCGGCTACGGACATAATTGTATCTGAAATTATGTTTTAAAGTTGTATTTTCTAGCATTTCTTGATTAAGAAAGGCTTTGACAAGTAGCAATTGGGAGATGCAAAAATTGTGAGCCACTCGTTCTTGGCGTCCAAAACAAACGACTTTTCGCTTGACCTAGCCTTTTCTACTCGAATCCGTACGGGAGAATTATTCAGTAGTGACTAGTGAAATGTTTACAGATTCATGTGGAGAAACCAAGGCAAATGAAAAATCAGCTTTGAAAGGATCCTTGTTAATGGAGTAATTTTTGTTTTTTTAATTTAGTAATCTTAGGGCACCGCCAAGTAGTCCCACGTTAGACAAGTTATTTTTAGGTTTCCATGAAATCAGGAGTGGGGTGACGGAAGAGTATCGTTTGAGAGAATTGGAAGCTTAATTATCAAACTGAATCGAACATTAAGTTTTAATCAACCCAAATATATGAATTAGTTATCTCCATTGAGCATAGAGTACTTAATCAATTAAAGTCGGTTACATGAATTTGTTATCTCCATCAAGCATAATTACTCGTCGTTTTTTATCTTGTTAGTTTACAAAAGGTAAGAAAGTTGAAAAGAGAAGCGGCCATGAGGAGGAAATTGCAACGAACTTTTTGAACAAAATCTAACAGAACTTTGGGCTGGCGACTTGAAAGAGTTCGGGTTGATGAGGAGGTAGCTTGGTGGTTTAAGGTTTTAGGCGACGTGATTCTGGGTGATAAAAAAGGAGGGGTATTTCATGTAACGGGGAGATATCCTCCTCCTCTCACGATGCAGTGACCTCTCATTATCAGAGGAGGGGGGTACGTACCCATTACATTGAAAACTTTCACCCTAAAGAAGGACTTACTGGTGGTTGACTGGTTGTGATGGAAACTTTTGTCAGGGCGGCGGTCCGATTGGTGGAAGCCATGGATGCAGCTTTAGTATTCAATGAAAGCTATAATTCGACTTTGCTCACCGAAGCCCCTCGCGTGACAGGTTTCTGTTAGTTATTTGAACCGAAAAGCAACAGAAGGAGCAAAGTGACCCGATGACTAAAAGTAGCAAGGGTTCGACGGTACCAATTTATTTTACAATGTAGGGGTGCAAAGTACATATATAGATTTTTGAGCTGCACAACTGAGTCTTTGGAAATCCTTGAACTGAATTCCATTAGGTCACCTTGTACTGAATTATATCACTCTCTACCCCAATTCTGCCAATCACCATTGTTCTGGTTTTCTTCGGGTGAAGGCTAGATCCAAGAAATAAACACTTGCACCTTTTCTGACAATTTTCTACTCTGAACAACTGCATAACAAAAAAAATATCACAATACATGTGCAAAGGAGAATCAATGCGAACTACATATCTGGGTTTGCCTCCTCAGGTATCACAGTCAAAGTCGCTGAACTATCGTTTGCTCTTTTAACAACGGCCTTCAAGGGTTTCCCTACTTCGTCCCCCATAATTTCAATTACCTGCAAGAATGCAACTCCAATCATTTAACGTAAAATAAGAAAACGCAATAACGTCAACAGTAATCAGGGTACCTATATGAAACCAGACTTGGGGGAAAGTTTGGGTTTCTAGACAAGGAAAACCATAGATGAAAATGCGTACGCAAGGCTATAATACTCTGTTAGGCTCATATACACAATCATGCCAAGTGATTGGTATCGCAACCCAAACGTGAGATCAACGGCAGACCCAGAAATTGTGGGGGAACATATAATGGTTTATTTATTTCTCATAAAAGGTAGTAGTAAATTTCTTTCGTTACGTTTTTGGTTGATATTTGAGTTTGTCTTTTTAAAGGTGAGGTTTCAAATAGAATCTTATGTTTATAATTCCTTGCCTCAATACTTATAGGTGATCCAGTGTAACTTTATCATGAACAAAAACGAATGTATTAAGAGAGGAGGATGAGTAATTTACCACTTAAAAAAAAAAAACCCTCCACTACAACAAATTTACTGTTCTTTTCTGGGGAACTATCACAATTTTACATGGTATATTGCGGTAAAACATCGGTACAGAAAAAACACACGTAGGCCCCTCATTATGTCTGCCTGGGAGAGACGTATGCATATAATGAACTAATGAGGGTAGCCCAACTTAAGTTACCACTAAAAAAACCTCTAGCAAGTGGCAATCGTTCGTATTGTCATTTTCTTTCCTTTGGAAGTAGGGATAGCAACCGGTCAGTTTGGTCCGAGTTTTTCAGTGTTTACTTGCACCCAAATCCGAACTAGTGACCCGATGTGTGTGATTTTCAATAAACCATAATCGAACTGTAGGGGGTTCGATTTTCACCAGAACTCCATCAATTCCGTTAATGAACAGATGAAGAAAAGGAACACGCCAAAAGTCCAAAAAACCAACCTACCATTAAGATCTGTTACCGTTAACTGTTCAACATAATGAATCTGATAAGACAGTTTAACTTTCATAAAATGTTTTAATCCACATCAGCTATATTCAAGATATTCAACAAGGGGGGAAAAAAGAATATTACCAGCAATATCATGCCTCATCCAACATCACCACCACCTTTGGTTTATACTATAAAAAAACTACAATGTTATGTACGAATATGTGCATCAGTTTAGTTGGATTGGTTTCGGGTTCGATTTCCGTGAGGGTACTTCCTTGTACTAAACCAGAACCAAAACCCACCACGGTATTCCGATTTTAACACGAAAACTGCCTTACGAGTAGGGAAAGTTCAGAAAAAACACATCCATAAGATCAGATTGGTTGTAGGTACCGGTCAGCTTTGGGTGAAATTGCCATCCCTATTTGGCAGCCAATTGTATTTGGTTGCTATGGGGATAGATATGCTAATCGCAACCTCAAGTTGGAGGGGAAAGACCAATGCTCTTTTTCCTTATTTTGGAGCAGTGGGGGGGGGGGGTGTTTGGGGGGGAGGGATAGAAAGAAAAGTTTTAAGATACCTCTTTAATGCTCCCGACAGGCCTACCGTCGAATTCAACGACAACATCACCAGGATGGAATCCAGCACGGTCAGCAGGTGACCCTGGGGTAACCTGGCAAATCAAAAGTCAACCATTAGAGATATGAGGCCATCCTATTTTATAAGCATGAACAAGATTATCTTGGTGCATATCGAATGTATGCTGCGATGTATTAAAATATGTCCATCAACTACGTATAACAAAATCACAGCATATAAAAAGTTACAAAAAATACAAACAAAAAACACCAAAGTCAAATAGAGAACTGTTCTTGAACAATAAGTTCTTTCCACACATTTCCACTTTGTAAAATGCCATGACGTGATACTAAAATAAACCATGGACTACTGCACAAATCTCCCATGAGGTATCTAACAATTGCAGGGACTCCCTGTTAAAGTTGTTCGGCAGAAGCTAGTAATGAATAACTTGATTTTACATTTTACCCTTTAACAGAAAATATTTTCCTACTTTATATTCGCACCTAACGAGCACTGATCCTATAACCAAACAACCAGCCACTTCATCACACCTCTAATAGCCATGACCACCACCACCGTCGAAAGCCCCACCTCAATCACTGCCATCTTCTCTCTCAATCACTCCGTTTATCTTTCTCTGCACAAAATCAGAACCCATCACAACAATTTTCACTGCCTCAGTTGGCCATTTCCCTCCACCACCTGGCGCCACTGCTTCCCCCATCACCCAATCTCTTCGCCATCACCTTCACCTTGTGCTGCCTTGCGTACTCCATCCAACATCTCACCCCTTGCCATTCAATCACCACCACTTAAGTATTGAACCCGAGAACACGCAATCTCCCAGGCCAAATTGACCGATTGAGGTCAAATTTCAACCAACTCCAAAGTCCAAAGCAACTTGACGGAGAATTAACCGACTTAGAATCAAACATCTGTACATGCACTCACTAATCGTACTTGCATATATGAAGGTTCATGTGGTAAAAGCGATTAAGAAAAAACAAGGGGGCAGAGGTGGCGATATAGAAGGAAGGGGGGCGTGCGTGGGTGGGGGTGTTGTGGGGGGTTGCTGTTGGGAACATGTAGAGCTGTGTTAAAGTGATGAAGGGTGGGGAGGTTATACAGAGAAATCACAAAACATACCATTGGTACAAGAATTCCTTTGTTGACATTAGGGAAGGTATCATCCTTCTCCCGAAGCTGAGCAACAATCATAGGATTAAGATCAAGCATTTTCAATCCAAGCCAAGGTCGAACAACTCTCCTGCATCAATCAAATTATAACTTCAAGCTCAAAAGCAACAGATGTCTTGAAGAGCATTTAAAGATTGGTATTTCCACTAAAGCAACTATTCCAGCCTGAGCAAGTTTAACCACCTCTCAAGCGAAGGAAGCAACATAATTGGACCTTTTTCCTCTTGGTTTTCTTCTTGGGTAGGGGAAGAATCTCAAATATTATGCCCTTGTTTTTTTCATCATGCTCTGAGCGCACTCACTCAGTCACTCATGGCACCAAAACTTTAAACCAATGGACACAAGCGAATAGATTTAAGATATTCTGATATCCTTTGAGGAATAACAACGCATGCTTACATTTTGGGTAGTACATGGAGAAACAGATTCATATTAATAAACTAACATTTCCTCTATGGCGTGTGCATGAGAGAGAGGGAGAGAGAGAGAGAGAGAGAGAATTTTATATCACTGACAGAAGGAAAAAATTGATGATTCCAAACTAAAGTTGTCCGTAATCCATGTAATCCAATGTTCGAACTAAATTAGTTGCGCACAAACTATAGAACATACCCGTTTTTCTTGAAGTGCTCTACGATTGTGGAAACTGAATCAATTGGTACAGCAAAGCTCAATCCATCAGCCGCAGCCACTTTCATAACATTAATACCAACAACTTCACCATCAATATTAGCAAGGGGCCCACCAGAATTACCCTATCCCAAGAATTTGAAAAAGATAAAAATACAAACTAGTAAATGAACAAGACGTCAACGATCTCATCAACAATACCAAGCAACGATAAATCCTTTATCCCCCTTGTCTTAATAAGTAGCAAAAACAGTAAATCTAAACAAGAAAGCCAAGTACATGAGATTTCAGTTTAACTGGATGAACATGTCAATCTGCTAATTTCTAAGTGAAAAACTGAATTTCTATTACCCCTTTTTACTGTAGGGATTAATTTGATCCCACGAGCAACGGAAGCGGTAACAAAAATAAACACACAAAGAAGACAATATTTACATGGTTCGGCCTGTATGCCTACTCCACAAGAGAGAGAACAATTGTCCACTAATATTGAATGAGTACAATGAGACAAGTATACCCAACCCAAGCTCTCAAGCACTTTTGTATTTTTATCTCTCTCACTCTCACAATATTCTCACTCTATTTTCTCTCAACCACGAACTATTTTTGTATTCCTGTCTTTTTTTCTCTCACAGCACTCTAGCACACATGCACCCCTTTAAATACATGACAAGGCAGAACTCCTCTTCAAGCAAAAAACACTTGAAATACCTAGAAGGCTCTGAAGCCAACAAGCACCACAAATGCTCTTCGGGTCTAGGAACATGCACAGCCGGCAAACCTTGAGCTGCCCAATGCTTGACAATGGGCACAATACCCTTTCCAAAAAAACCACTTCATAAACACATTTGAAAAAGCAATAAATCAATTTCATTTACCTTTCAATGCATTAACGCATGGGCAAAACCCCAACATTTACCTTGTAGTTACATTACATTGGGCTATTACTTGGAACACAATTGTACCGGTACGAGAAACATGAACCGGAGCATCACACACACATGACAACCCGCAAATACTTCTTTGTACTCAACCGGCATTTGTTTTCATAGTTACATGTTCCACTCATTCCTTCCTATCCACCCAATTCATTAGTAAATTATCTAAACCAGCTGAAAAACTTGAACTTGATCGGCTCGTGTCGCAACATATGGGTGGGATTGTACCATGCTCTACATTACTCAACTAATGCGATATTCTGCTGGGGAAATGAATGTGACCATTAATCTCATTCCGCAATAACTGAATCACTTTGACATAATCCAAGGAATAGCTTGGTAATTTTTGAAGTAAACTACAATATTGTAAGGCCAAATTACCACAAAAAGATCATAAAAATCCATGCAGATTTCGGGGGGTTTGTCACCGTGTTAACTGCAACACCCATTTGGGACCTCCCTCGCTCTGAGTATCTTTAGTGCCACGTGACATTACTTTAACCTCCTTAATGTGAGTGATTTATACCTTTCTTCGTGCCTTTTTGTATAGTATTGCGTAGGTAGCTAACTTATGTTCTAAAATTATATTTTGCTGATTAGTCTCTAGCAGTACGAGACCATAAGCAACTAACGTTCATGGAGAGATGTCTCATGGATACTTTGTATGGTTTTCTGGTCCCTTAAAGTGTATTGGTATGGTGGTCTGCGTACTTATTTTGTTTGTTCCATACATTTGTTTTTTTTTAAACATTAGGGATCACTTTAGTTCGATAATTTACCGTTTCGGAAGAAGGTGTATCACATATTGGAATATGTTTCCAAACTGTAGTCTACCAGGGGTATAAGCGTTCCTTTGTAACACATAAATGGACCGGGGATGCAGGTATGCGTGACTTAACCAAGGATTCCTCTACTTCTCATGTTACATGACAAGTACTCGAATTGTATGATACTTCACTTATTTTCGAGAATAAAAAGGTGTATAATTTTCTTAGGTCCTTAACTTGGTGAATGCCCTACACAGTACATGCCAGATACATCTGATATCATTATGTACCTTAGTCATAACACATAAGTAACCATACCGTTACGCCAACAAAACCAAAAACAAAACAAAAAAGGGGGTAAGAATTTATCTTACACCATTAATCGCGCAATCTGTTTGAAGATACTCCCTCCTCATTCCTCCAAGACCCAAATCACTACTGTTGCGATCAACACAGCTACAAGCAAAAGGAAGGGGCAAAGGCGATTAAAAAAAAAAAAAAAAACCCACCAGGTACTAATATATCAATTTTATCATGAATCTTAGTCATAATCACACAATACGATAAAGCATATTAACCTATTATCCATACAGAAAGGTTGAGACACTAAAAATCAGTTTCTACGGAAACTGCAAAATGGACTAAAAAAGGATGGATTTTTTAAAAATAAGCAGAAAGAAAAGAAAAATCTTTTCACAATAATATATGTAGCGTACCTAACTATACCAGCTGTAACTGTATTCTGAAGGGAAAGAGGACAGCCCATGGCTACCACCCAATCTCCTGGACGAAGCTTACTTGAAGACCCAAGTTGTGCCATTGGAAGTGGAGTCTTAGAGTTGATCTTCACAATAGCAATATCAGAATGTAAGTCAGCATTCAACACTGTACCCTCAAATGTCCGACCATCTTGCAAAGTCACATCAACCTGCAACATAATGAGCCATTCTAAAGCTCTGGGAGAGTGGTTTCCATTTATAATAACAAAATCCTCAATTGCATTACATCAAAGTCATTGTACGGAACGGTATAGTTATGGAGTTGAAACAAAGGTGAGGGGTCCTATTCCTCGGGTTTGAACACAGGCAAGAGAAACACCGGAGGAAAAGAAGACGACAATATGTCTTGTGTATAGATCCACCTCCAAGTAAAGCGGACAGTCTAGCCTAACTAGTCTCATTCATGGGTGTAAAAAATGAAGAGATAGTTCCTGGAATCAAGTACAACACTGCAAGAATAATGCTCTAGCAAAAACTTGAGTTTCTTGGGGAACGTGATTGGTTAAATATACAGTATGGTAATCATTACTTACTTGAACAAGATACATAACGCAAAAACAAGCTTCTACCACTCCACATTGATAACCATAAATACCATTTTACATCGCGATCCCTCACTTCACAAACATTCAAAAGCAACGAAAATATGTGCAACAAATCAACTGACTATTGTGGACAACTCGAGATATACTCCCCAAACATTCGGCAAATAAAGTCAAAAGTCAAGTGATGTGTCGTTACATAAGCATACATACTCATGAGATTTTGCATCCCCCATCTAATTCTGGTACTTTACATTTAAACTCATGCTTTGGTGATACCTCTAAAGAAAAGTATCTGACATTGATCTAGCCATTATGATGAAATAATAGCAAGCAATTAAGGTCTGATCATTAAGGCACTAACCTTCCCCTCTGATGGAGAATGTAGACCTTTGAAATCAACAACCACATGAGCACAAGTCAAGATAGTGCCATCCGAATCTATGATAGTTCCAGAGCCAACACTCTTTCCCATGGTCAGTCCATAAATATCTGACAACAGAAAGTACACCAATCTAAAATCTTGATTTCTCAGCAAACACCTTAAACGTTGCATAATAAATTCAACATAGTGTACCCCGCGGAACTGATAGATTGACCACAGCAGGACCAACCCTTGCAGCAGCATTGGCAATGCTGTCTCTACCCAAACATCCACGACTAGTATTTGCTCCATCTCCGACCTCCCCTGAAACTCCCTTGCTTATGTCTTCTGACGGCACGGAGCCAATTCTAGAAAACAATAACGGAATTTTTCCTACAATTAAATAGTATGGAAATGGGGTGCAATGCTAACATGATCAATAAAGAAAGAAGGAAAAATAAGAACGACAGACCATATTGCATAGGATCCAGTGAGACATATGAAGGACGGGCAATCATCTCCCGTAAAGTTCTCCATGGCCACGATAAGGATTCAAGCAACGGTGAAGGAATTGCAAGCGATATACTTGTCCCTAAAATTCATGTAAACTGTCATCAGATGATTACTCCAAACAAATAATGCACCGTTTAAGTTGTGAAGAAAATGTAAGTTGGGAACAAACTTCTCTTCCTGGTTTTCATGACTTGTGAACCCTCCAAGCATCATAAATACCAAGTAAATTACTGGAATTCTCATATAACTACCATCATTAACAAGAAAAATCCAAGTCTAACTTATTGAATGACACTCCGAAACTAGCATGATAAAGCGCTCATAGTTGCAAACTCCATTTCAAATTCAAATACAAGCCATCAAATCTCATTTTAGCAATTCTCGTCTAAAATTGGGGCAAGCCACTTGATTTAAACTCCAAATTTCCCACGTTTTCCGAGAAACCCCAAACAGAGGGAAATAAATAAGTTTATAAATTTCCATCTCCAAATAAAATTAAGTTCTTACTTAAATCAGTGTCAATACTGGAATACAAGAGCCCCGATCCTGCAGTAGCCAGAGCCACTGAACGAATGAGGGTGTGCTTGTTGAAGACTGGAAACTTTCTCTGCAAGTACAGACCCGAATCTGAAAATGAGAAAATTAATCCAACCAAGTATATCTCTACGCATAATTCACGTCCATTTCTGTTATAATTCAGGTGTCCGTGCCAACTTACACATACCTCGTCTAATCTTGAGGGACCAATCCCACCGTTCACTAGCCGGGGCCCAACTAAAGCAAGAGCAAAGCTCCGTGGGAAATTGATAGCACCTCAAATGTTTTGAACTTGAGACCTTAGGAGTTAGGAGGGACTGTAGGGCTGTAAACGAGCCGAATCGAGCCGAATATTAGAATGTTCAGATTCGTTCATTAAGTTTTTTAGCGAACTCGAGCTCGAGCCGAACTCAATAAAAACTATGACCAGCCAAACTCGAACTGAGCTTGCTTAGGTTTGGGTTGAACTCAAGCTTGTTCATGAGCCTCAACGATCAAATAATATCATATTTTTATGCTCTTATACAGGTCTAAAACTGGAAATAAATTTTTCATTAAGTACATAAATATGTTCATATACATATAAAATGATAAAAACATATACATAAGTAAATTTTTAGTAATTGTAAACGTTTAGACTTGTACAAGTTTTAAAATTTTCACTATATAACGACATAAAATCTCCATGATACACATATACTCCAGGTTCGCGAGCCTAATCGATCCGAATACTGATGCGTTCATGTTAGGCTCATTTATGAAACGAGCCTAAAATTGAGGTTCAAGTTCGGTTCATTTAGTAGACGAATCGAACTCGAACGAGCCTTTACCGAGTCAAGCCTCGAACAGTTCACGAACGGCTCAGTTCATTTACAGCCCTAGGAGGGAGCAAGGCTCCGTATAATCTGCGTCTAATTGGTGGACATAGTAACAGAACATGAGATTCTACATCGATTATGACCTTTATCCGATTAGGAGCGCAGGAAAACACCTCAGGTCCCCCGTACCGAAATATGCCCGTACCTCTGTTTCCGTGCAATTTATGCCGCAGGATTCCACAAACAACTCTCGCCGGCTGTTGAAATTGCACCGTAACAGAAGCACAGGGACAATTCCGGTACCGAAGAGTTCGCAGGAAAGGAAAAGCTGTTCGAAATTAAATTATCTAGGGAAACAAACAGAGAAGTTGGATCGTAATTAACACCATTTGGGAAGTGACGAATACCAGAAGATGTCTCATTGGTAGAGGCAGTTGTCGAAGCTTTCACCGTTTGCTTGAATTCTCCGTGCGATTGTTGGTTTCTCTGCTATTGACGCTTAAACCCTAACAAAACCCCTCTCTCTCTCTCTCTCTCTCTCTCTCTGCGTTGTGGAGGATTCACTGGTCTTGGAGCACCCTCACTAGTGCGGCAGTGCCTCAACAACCGTCACTAGTACCAGATCGTGTGGTGTTGCAATACAAAAAGTCTAGAGTCACCGCACCAAAATGCGGTGGATGGCCACCGCACACCGTGTGGGACATATTCCGGACCCTACACGAATTATTCGAGCTGTTCAATAATTTTTTTTAAAAAAATAGGCCTGTAAAAATAGAAAGATTGGATCAAGCACCTACGCATCAAATTGAGCTGATTTTTCACGAGTCCACTCGATTTTGTTTTTTAAAATTATTGAACGGCTTGGATCATCCGTGTGGGGCTGCAAGGCATGCGGTGGCCGTCCACCATACACCCGGTGCGATCATTGTAGGTTGCAATACCCTCATCTACTAAACTGTTGCTGTGTTCTTTTTACAACTCAAAAAAAAATTTCCAAAAATTCCTCCTAGATTCTCCCTACTTTCAACATTTCTCTCTCTATCTCTCTCCACTTATTACCCCTACTATTTTTTAAAAAAAAATTCAAATACCAATCCAAACACGAAATGAGCCGAAGAGGGGAAGTAAAATTTATTTTCCTGTGTGAAATTCAAATCTTTCTTTTGGTAGGATCTAATTGTAGAAAAGTTGAAATTATGAGGCCCACAATTTTTTTGGACAGAAAATTTCGGGAAAGTCAATTTTATATACTATCTTTTTTCATCCTTTTCGTTCATGTGAACCGAGCCTAGGTCACATAATTTGTGTGAGCGCTATGCAGGAATTAAAAACCAGAACAAAGATTATGTGAAGATTCCACCAAACAAAACAGAACATAGCTTCTACTTTTTCTTTTTCTTTTTTTTATTGTTTCGGAAGGAAAAACTGAACAGTCCTTGCACTATTTGGTAGCAATAATGTTTAGACTTGAGAGCAAGTCTAATGGTTAGGCCATTTTGGCTTGAGCCATTTCCGTAAAATGACCATGAAAATGGCATTTGGCCAAAAAAATGGCAGCGGTAGGAGCAATTGTGCATTACCATTTGCAGGGCCATTTTTTATTTTTTTTTTTTAACAATTCTCCTTGTATATTTTTCCTAACTAGCTTTCACCAACTACCTCCATTTACTATTCTCCACCTACCATCTTTATCTCTACAAATAAAGAACTCCAAAACATGTTTCTTCTGAATATACTATCAGCATTCTCTTATTCTCTACAATGAATAAGTTCAAATAAATTATTCTCGTAGAAGAAATTTTTGCGTCTTCACCATCATCTTCATCCGATAAAGATGAGACGCTATATACCATCAAAGGCACTGGAGACTGGAGTATCATAACATGATGCAAGAAAATCAGAAACAAGCTAAACATGTTGGTTCAAGTACTGGCAGTCGACGCTATATACCATCAAAAGAGAGCCGCCGGCGACGAGCAGCTAAGGAAGGACTTGCTCTAACGTGAGGTAAGGGCGGGCCATTTTTGGTACATAACAAAAGCAAATGAACTTAAACTGGAGTAACAAAGTTTAGAGGTGGAAACGGAAATTGAGTGTGGAAAACAAAGGACAACTATACGGAAATAAAACGAGGTATTGGACCAAAATGATCTTTCAAGTTTTTGGCTCTTGCATTTTAGGCCAAGGATCTAATCTAAGTAACAAATTAAGGCCTCAAGGGCAGAGTACTTGGCAGTCCATAATTGGGTATAAACAGATCTCAAAGAGCAGGGCACTCGCACTGGCTGGTGAATAAAAAAATTAGCTGGTAAATAAAAAAATTATTGGGTGGTCTTGGGGCACCACCGCATGGTGCCCTGACACCCTTATCCACCACAAACTCCTGCGGGCCAAGTACAAAGTGTATGAACCATAAATGTGTGGTAAGTAGGAATGTTAGGGCACCACGTGGTAGTACACCAAGACCAGTAATTATCCGGTAAACGTCCTCAACAATATCATTTTGTTTGAACTGCACGTGGCTGATAGCCCAAAGGAAACTAACCTCTAACTAAGAAAAGAGAGAACCTATAGGAACCATGGCCTCTGATATCTTCCATAGTGCTACATCAAAAGATAGTATAGGAGAAATAACAAATACTAGCAGTTGTGTCATACAACCTTGCCCTTTCCTACCAGGGAGATCATTGGTGTCTTCTTGGCATATCACCAAACCAAAGCTAACATGGATTCCACACCAGACCATCACTTTGTTTAAGACATGTTACAATTGAACCATGTGATACTACTCCAGTACTTGACTTTGGCTCCAGAGAAACATTGAAATCACTGTGAGGATGGAGGCCCAGGGAATGGGTGTTGGATTCCATCAGCAGAAGCATTTTCCTTCAACTAATCTACCACATAATTTGGCCACAGCTAGAATCTTGTCGTTCCCCGTCTGCCTTTGCTTCTGCTTGCGTACCATCATCCACCACTATCAAATGCCCATACATTACCAAACACTGCATTTTTTCATGTATTTTTTTGGCATTTTTTCATGTATTTTTTTGGGTTACGAATGATTCAGGCTTATAAGTGCAAAGAAATAAGCGATAAATTCAATCTGAAATATCAAGTAACCTTTTAGGGTTTACCTCTATGACAGCTGCTGCCACCTTCGTGGAAAAGTGTTGTTAGTTTTCTCATTCTGTTGACTCACACACCATTCTATCAAGTCCCTCCGTCTCTTTCCAGCCAGCCCAGTCCCTGCATACATGAAGCAGCCTTAAGGCATTGATCAAATACCATGAACTTTGTTGATAAAAACAAGCAAAAATACAAAAATAAAAGCAAAGAGTTGTACTCGGTATTGATTTGATGGGGTGAATCAAAGCTTAAACTACGAGGACATGTTGCCAGTGGCGGACTCAGGAATTCCATATACTAGGGGTACCTATTATTATTCACAATTTTAAAAAATATTTCTTTGTATGTATATCACTAAATTATCGTTCAACCATTGAATATTGATCACTCATTTTATTCCGCAACCAATTTTTCTCAATCTTAGTGACAAACATAAAGTTGTTACTATAGTCTTAGGTTTTGTGCGTATTTGTAGAAAGAAGTGGGAAAAAAGAGAAAATTTAAAAAGAGAATCTCTCAATTCAACTTTCTTCTTAATTTTTCTTCCAGATTTTCTCTAATTTCCTTCAAAACAATTATTTCTATTCTTTCCCAAGGTTCCAAACAAAGCCTTAGTTTCTGAGAGAAGGTTAAAAAAAAAAAAAAAAAGTTCCAATGTTAGACACAAGAGTTGAACCCATGTTCCTCAAGCCTTAAAACATGTGCTCTTCCCAACTAACCAACAAGGCAACAACATCCATCTTGCAAGATTTTCCAAAAAGTATATGCATCTATTTATCGTCAACAGAATAACAGAACATATATGCTTCCACCAAAACTCAAACCGCTGTCGCCACGCTTTAAGAAAATGCTATTGACCAGCGAACCCAAAGCAGCCTTCACATGAAATCTTCATCAAAATATGCATATATCTAAAAATTTATTAATTTTTTTTATAAAAAAAAGGCATGGGGCATGTGACCCCACGTGGGTCCGCCTCTGAATTTAACTTGTCTTAATTATACGGTAGCTGTACTTTAGGACCTGAAAACACTTAAGACACTTGAGGGACAAATTCATTCATTCAACAGATGTCCAATATATTGCATATTTGAAGAAAGTAAATATGAGAAATTGAAACAAAGTGGAACTTTTTGCTAGGTAAACAATGCCGAATCCCTAATAGTTCCTCCTCTTCTACATTTATACCTCGAAATCCGGGTCTACAACTTTTAAGAATCATTGTGGAATTGAACTTCTAGGTAAGGACTGCGCATTTTGATTCAAAAAAGATCCCAACAAATTATGTACATTCATACACAAAACAATAGATGACAAGGGTTCATGTGTTTCACCTTCCCTGGATACAGTTTCTTTGTGCTGTCTACGTCGCATGAAGAGGGCTTCAACGACCCTCTGAACATATTCATCACTTAAAAGCTTCCCTCCTAGACGATTTGCAGGCTCTACTCCACTTTCTGCATTACTAGCAGTTGCATCTCCCGTGGTTCAGCCTCTGCCTTGGCGTCCAAGTGTACCCCTGCCACCTCTCAGTCGATGCCTAGATTTCTACAAAAATAAGCATAACCATTAGCACTTAACTTTAACATTTTTCAGAACTAAAACTCAGAAAATGCGCAAAAATCTTACATATGCCCGTAACTCAAGATGATGGATATTCCTCCAATTTGTTTAAAATTAATGGTCATTTCGGCGAAAATCTCAAAATATGCCCGTACCTCTGTCCCCGTGCAATTTTTGCCGCAGGATTCCACAAAAAACTCTCGCTTGCTGTTGAAATTGCACGGGAACGGAAGCTCAGAGACAATTCCGGTACCGAAGATTTGAGTTCGCAGGAAAGGAAAGGAAAGGAAAGGAAAAGCTGTTCGAAATTATTATATCTAAGGTAACAAACAGAGAATTAGAGAGAAAATTGGATCGTAATTAACACCATTTGGGAAAATTGAATCGTAATTAACACCATTTGGATCGTAATTATTATATATGTCTCATTGGTAGAGGCAGTTGTCGAAGCTTTCACCTTTTGCTTGAATTCTCCGTGCGATTGTTGGTTTCTCTGTGATCAGTTGCTATTGACGCTTCCCTAACAAACCACACCCCACCCCCCCCCTCCTCTCTCTCTCTCTCTCCGTTGTGGAGGAATAATTATTCACTGGTCTTGGAGCACCGTCACTGGTGCCTCAACTCTCAAGTATACCAGACCGAGTTTCTACTAGACTGTCTCGTGATTCAAAAAGTGAAATGAGCCGAAGGGGGAAGTAAAATTTATTTTCCAGTGTGAAATTTAAATCCTTCTTTCGGCAGGACTTGATTTGCAAGAAAGTGTTTTTGGGTAGGAAAGTTGGAGCTATGAGTCCCGCAATTTTCGTAGACAAAAAATTACGGGGAAGTCGATATTTTCATCGTTTCCGTTCATGTGAACAGAGCCTAAGTCACGTAATTTGCGTGAGCGCTATGCAAGAATTAAAAACAAGAACAAAGATAATGTGAAGATTCCACCAAATGAAACCGAACATAGCTTTTTGCGTTTTTATTGCTTCGGAAGGAAAAACTGAACAGTTCTTGCACTGTTTGGTAGCATAAAATGTTAATATATAATTGGATGACTCTCCACTTACAAGTCCTAACCTTTTAAGTGTATATGGATCATTCAATATATGTTGGGCCCAAGTGACGTGGTGTACTCTCTGCCCTTACTCCCATACAAATTGGACAAGCACGCAGTGACGGATTGATACATCGGATATTAGAGCCGGTGGTTGATGATCTATGGAAAGACTCTCAGCGCACCATTGAATGGGCTTTAAAGAGCAAGTCTTGTGGTTAGGCCATTTTGGCTTGAGCCATTTTTATAAAATAACCATGAAAATGGCATTTGGCCAAAAAATGACAATGGTAAGACCAATGGGGCATTGCCATTTGCGGGGCCATTTTTTTAATAATTTCCCTTGTATTCTTTTTCTAACTAACTTTCGCCAGCTACCTCCATCTATCATTCTCCATTCATCTACCATTCTCAACCTACTATCTTTATCTCTATAAATAAATAAAACTCCAAACATGTTTCTTCTGAATATACTATTAGCATTCTCTACAATGAATAAGTTCAAAAAAATTATTCTCACAGAAGAAATTTATGTGTCTTCATCTTCATTCGATGAAGATGACCCAAATTATGGCACGGGAGTATCACAACATGATGCAAGAAAATCAACAACAAGCTAAACATGTTGGTTCAAGTAGTGCCAGACGACACTAACATGGAAAGAGAGCCGCCGGCGACGAGCAACTAAGGAAGAACTTGCTCTAACGTGATCAGGTAAGTGCGTGCATTTTTGGTACATAACAAAAGAAAATGAACTTAAACTGGAGTAACAAAGTTTGGAGGTGGAAACGGAAATTGAGTGTGGAAAACAAAGGACAACTATAAGGAAATAAAGAGAGGTATTGGCCCAAAATGATAAATAGAGTGCTGAACTCAAAACTCTCGTCCATAACTGGGTATAAACAGATCTCAAGAGCAGGGCACTTGCAGTGGCTGGTACATAGAAAATTTATTTGGTGGTCTTGGGGCACTGCCACATGATGCCCCTACATTCTTTCCACCACACTTTTGCAGGCCACGCACAAAGTGTATGAAACCATAAATGTGTGATAAATAGGGATGTTGGGACACCACGTGGCGGTGCCCCAAGACCAGTAATTATCAGGTAAAAAAAAATGTAGGAGTATCTTTTAATCCTCATTCAACCTTTTTGTCTCCGGTTATAAAAAAAAGGGGGCGACTATTCGCAGCCTCGTATTTTCTCTCATAGCCCGTTAAAAATTTCCGAAGATTATATTTCAGTAACTACATATCGAAAATATGTTCAATCTTCGGTAAACAATTGCCGAACATACATTTCGGTAAATAGCTGTTGAAAATAAGATTATATTTCGGTAACTACATGTCGGAAATACACAAGAAACATATATTTCGGTAATTGGATGCTGAAAATGTATTTCAATTTCGGTAACTAACTGTCGAAAATGTATTTCAATTTCGGTAACTAACTATCAAAACATATTTCGGTAGTTGAAAACTTTTAATGGACTAAGGGAGAAAATACGGGACTGCGAATAGTCCGACCCTAAAAAAATGCTCTATCTATGCCTCTGAAAAATTGCATTATCTCCCTGAAAACACGCAGGGAAAATTACAAAATCACCCCTCCCTGGTTTGGCCGCCCTTTGGGAAAAGGTGCTTTATGAACAAAAAGAGAGCATATATTTGTAGCAAACCAAATGACATCCAGCGAGGGGAAGCAGCTTCACAAAAAACGCAAGGCAATCAACCAATATAGGAAACCAAGATTGACGTTAAAACGCTAGTTGACACTAAAATGCCAATTAGGATTCCATCCCAGCGGCAACTTCAGCTGCCCAGCCCAAGTGACCGATCGAGGTTTTGCACACCTTTATGTCATGGGGCGTGGGCGTTCAATTCAGTCAGGTTGAATCAATCAGTAAACCCTATAGGTTAATCTGTCTTTTGGCACGCAACTCCTTTGTCACTGCCTATTTCAACCTTCACCACAATCCCCGTATGGAACTATCTACTCATATAGACTGCAGTTTTAAGTGTGAGTCGTTACGGCTTTACAGGAGGATCATGCTAAATCAACTCCAGAAATATGACTTCTTCCTTGCTGGTAAAGCCTAGTTCATTCAGAGTAAGGGCGGTCTCTCCGTCACTAAAAGCACACTGAGTGTATGGTCTCACCTGGAATTTAAGTAAAAGGAGAACAGTTAGAGAAGGCAAACATTGTTCCGTGTGTTCTTTCATTACTACATCTAGAATGGACTCATGAACGTAAGATAAAGGCATATCCAGAAATTCAAACTCTCCCTGCGTTAAAAATTCCAAGACTATTAGAATACATGATTATACTCTGAAGTAAACCCTCTTGAAAGCACGCAAACTTGAAGAAACATGGAGATAGAACTAAACCAAAATGAATTTCTTACAGATTTTAAGGTAAGCAATGTATTAGTAACAGCTACAAAAATCACTTAAAATTTTCTGTCTTTTCTGAAAAATAGTTAATTGCTGGGTAACTCTAAATTCATTAAAAGCATCAATAGGAATGCTAAGGTCTTCATCACTTAAGCCTTAGTTTTTTGGCTTTCTCACGCTTGGTGACTTTCCAGTGACCATTAATAGACCTCCATAGTTTTTAGACAACTCAAGTTGACTTGGAGATTTCTGAACGTTCTATATTTCTTGAGTGCCAATTCAGAGCAAAATATCCATTTGACCATATGAAACGAATAGCTAATGCAATATAGTAGGGGATACTCTTTAAAAGTATTACAACAGAATATAACTTACCAATCTGTAAGAGCCGGGCTTGACCCAAACGTCAATGAAGTCAAAGATGGACTGCAATGCAAATCTCTCAAGTTAAGCTACAAGAATGTGCAAAGGAGGTAACCGCTCAATCAATGTGAATCAACTCTTCTTTAAAAACTAAACCTGTAACTTGTCTGACTTTAGAAATCGACGATCATTACAGCTACCGTTTGGCATCCGCACTTCAATTGTTATTTGATTTTCATCATCCGATGTTGGTTCCTGAGGAAGAGAAAGTTGACAGTCAGAAGTCCTGATGTAGAAGACACACCAATGCCATTTGATCGTTTGAAGAATAGGAACAAAAAAGCACTAAATATTACGGCAGAAATATCAAACAATATCCACAAGGACAAAAAAAGAGCATTGTAATTACCAACACTACCGGTTTTCACTATTCAAATCCATGATAAAAATTACTGGAGGCAAGTCTGTAGCAACTAACTGTAGACTTTACATCGAGAGTCTATGTTACATAGACTCCTCTGAGTATATAGACGAGATGCCTACCCACTAGAAAGCAATAAAGACCAAAGCTTTTCTTTTAATTTAACATTTTTTTATTTTTATACTCATAAATCATAATAGAACTTTTCTGGATCACCATTACCACATAGACACGACCGAGTAACCTTTTAGGGTTTACCTCTATGACACCTCTGACTTTTGAAACTTCAGCTGCTGCCTCCTCTGTGGAAGTGTTGTAATTTTCCTCTTTCAGTTGACTCACATACCATTCTATCAAGTCCTTCTGTCTCATTCCAGCCAGCCCAGTCCCTGCATACATGAAACAACCCAAGAGTTGTACTCTTTATTGATTTGAGGTTATTAGTTTGGTGTGAATCAAAGCTTCAACTATGAGGACATGCTGCAAGACTTGTCAAACAAGCGTCCAAATATGTTTATTAACTTGTCCTAACTATACAGTAGCGGTGCTTTAGGACTTGAAAACACTTAAACACTTGGGGGACAGATTCACCGATTCAACAGATGTCCAATATGTTGCATGTTCGAAGAAAGTAAATATGAGGAGTTGATAGAGAGTGAAACTTTTTGCTAGGTAAACAATGCCAAACCCTATTAGTTCCTCCTCTTCTACATTTCTTCCTTGAAATCCGAGTCTAAAACTTCTAAGACCCATCAAGGAATTGAACTTCTAGTTAAGGACTGAGTCTATTGATGAAACAAAGATCCCAACAAGTTAGATACACTTATACACAAAACGATAGATGACAAGGCTTTAGGTGTTTTACCGTCTCTGGATACAGTTTCTTCGTGCTGTCTAAGTCGCATGACGAGGGCTGCAGCGACGCTCTCCAAATATTCAGCGCTTAGTACACAAGGATTTCCTAGTAAATTTGTCTTCAGGGCTAGAATCCTATCTTGCCTAGCATTGTTGTCACCGTCTTCCTCTGTTGTTGCTTGTGTACCATCATTGACCACTATCAAGAGCCCTCCCCATACCAAAACCTGCATTTTTTCACGTATTTTTCTTTGTTACAAATGATTCGGGCTTATAAGTTCAAAGAAGTAAGCGATAAATTCAATCCGAAATGTCGAGTTACCTCTATGACAGATATGACTTTTGAAGCTTCATCCGCTATGGCCCCACCTCGATGCCTAGATTTCTACAATAATAAGAATAACCCTTAGCACTTAGCTTTAACATTTTCAGAACTAAAACTCATAAAATGCAAAAAAATCTTAGAACTAAAACTCATAAAATGCACAAAATTCTTACAACTGTGTCAAGTTTTTTCTCTGTGTCGATCAACTTCTCTCTTATGCAATACAACTTAGTCACTTCAAACCTTCAATTTGAATATAAATATCAAATATAAAGATTAGAAATGTAGAAAAAAGTGAATTAAATACTGGGGAAGAAGAGATAACTTACGGTACTTGTCCCCGAGGCAAAAGATAAAGTTCGTCTTCATATTGTCCTTTGATCTCCCATGAACCAAGTCTTTCTCCTTCTATAAGTTGTCTTAGAACAATATTAAAACTAGGAACACTACTTAGAGGTATAAACCATTTACCCACTATCCGATCTTCAAACAAACCCACCATCCGATCTTCATACAACTTTTCCATAGATTCTTTCTTCATTGCCGAGCCTAAAAGAGGTAGCTTGTCGATGAAGATGCTCAACATGACGTTTTCCCCAATTGCCTCTCGGAGAGAACAGCTGTAAAGAAATGATTTTGAAGTATTTTCTAAAAACTTAAGCTTGGAAATATCATCCACCAACTTTCTCTCATCATCTGGTAGTGGTGGGTGAATTGAGGGAGAAAATGAATCAAGTGGCTGGGAGTTGGCTGTATAAGAAGGTGGAGATTCTGGTGGTCCAAATGAGGTAGGTTGTTCAACGCTTGAAATTGATAAAGTATGTTGGTTGCGTGGTTTTGATCTTGGGCGGGTCACTTTGTAGCCACTTGGGCTTGCGGAATACTTGCATCTCAAATTTACTTTTTTGTTGAGCCAAGCTGCATAGAATACCAAAGATTAGAATGAGTAGAAGCACGTTCTTGCATCTTATTTACTATGTAGTGCATGCTAACTAGGCTCTAGTCTGTATTAGAGCCTAACTAGAGCCTAATGTAGGGAGGTACTCCCGAGTAGGTGCGAGTAACACCCGAACACATGATACGCGGAACCACGAGATAAGTGGGCTGGATCTCACCTTCGACAAAAACGGAGGTCGGCGGTAAGAACAAACGGCACGAAAGGCCAGTAGAAGATCATGGTCTGTTTGGCAACGAGATTGCCGAACAGAAGGAGAGTCTAGTCTTATAATGCCTTAAGTGATAAGGCGGCATAGGAAGTCTAGAAGATTACAGTACAATCGTACTCCGTGATAGAGTGGGATCCCAAAAATAAGGGGATCTGCTTGAGTTTCCTAATGAGGATGGGATGCTTAGTTACCATGGGAAGAAGTCCCATAAGGGCAGGGAAAGCAGCTAGTTAAGGGAACGGAATCCATATATTCTGGGTTTCCTATACGAGGAAGGAAACCTAAGGCAACACGGATGCTTGGGCATTAAGCATATGAACGCCTATATAAACGAGTTAAACCTAGAGGTGAAAGGTACGCAATACATAGCAATACAATTACTTTCCTACTGATAATTAGGGTTTTCTCTAGTATGTGATACTAACTTAGGCATCGGAAGGCCTTTGCCGACGAGAGGCAAAGGTGCGCTTACCCTTGTCTGTTTTGCAGCTAGGGTTCCGGCGACGTCTAGGGTTCGGGCAAGGAAGCATGTGAGGCTGTCCATCCCAAAAGCTTCTACAAGCACTAAGTGGATTTTTCCCACTTACACCTAACTAGTAAATGCGCACGTGCTTTGCATGTGGAGTACAATCAGAAGGGATTTTACTTTGTGAGACAAATCCTGAAACTATTCTTTAGGGTGGATGTGATCAAAATCTTACTACCAAATAGCATTAGAAACTATGCAATGACAGTGTCAAAGGCGTACCGACTTCATGGTTTGGTTTGACATGTCTTAGAAGCATGTTCATTGCTTCAAGGATGCACTTCCTCTCTTCCAAAGGTATGTCTTTAACCAATGCTGTAGCCTCCGGTATTTCCCTGAAAGAAAAGTCACATGGCAAAAATAAAAGCATTACCAAAATAGTTTAGTAAGCATTTACATAAGCCTGAGCGTATTTCATACCTATTACCAGGTTGATCCCTTGTTTGTGAACGCGTAACCACCATCCTGCATCAAATCAATCGACTTTACCAAATTCCGATCAAACGACACTTCTACCTAACTATAGACTTACAAACGCCATTCCTGTAGATGCCATATCTCACTCTTCCTTTCCTTGTGTAAAACCCACCCCGCAATGAAATTATAATCAAATAGAACAATAATACTACAAGCAATTGAAGAAAAACAAGGGTAAAACCGAAAGCAACCACCACTACTAAGCTACCGGAGAGGAACAAACATAATTCAACCATAGACGTCCAGAAGACCAAACCATAATGTTCTCAGTAAAAGTTTTGTCAGAACCTAACTCATACCTATACCGAGTACCAGGAAACTCAAGCATCAAAGTTTTATCAGAACCAAACTCATACCTATACCGAGCACCGGGAAACTCATAGACAACGGTGATAGCTATTGAGATATTGGATGGCATGTTTGTCAAAATAGACTCATTAACATCTTGCAACAAGTCCATATAACTGTATATATCACGGTCAACATTACTAGACCCACCCACTTTCCCTTTGTAGTGGGAAGACCAAGTCAAAATATGAATGAGTAAACATGACTGAAACAAAGAAAAAAATCCATAATCAATGATTATAGCATGCATGAACAAGAGTACTGTGGACATAGCATGCATGAACAAGGGTACTGTGGACAGTAAGAAAAACCCATACTCAGTAAATTAAATAAATTGCCAATTTCTTAAAAATCCCCAATTTCACAAAACCCTACAACCCGTAAGTGCAAAACACCAATATCGAATGCATGAAAAACACCCCACGATCAGGTTTGCAGCAAATCAATAGTCCATATATGGTAATTTTTCTTGATAAGTAAATGATTATATTACCAAAAAGGCATTAAGGGTATGCCACCCATATAACAGTCCATATATGGTAATCTATGTTACACGGACACGGGTACGCGAATCGGATTTGGGTACATATCTAAGGGTCAGACACGTCAAAGCTAAAAAAAGAGGATTCGGGGATATGTATCCGAATTTGGATACGGGTGCGGGGATCCGCTGAATATTTATATATGTATAAAAATATTTATATTTTCTATATAAATATACGAAAATTATCTCATAAAAAATATATTTTCTTTGCAAAAAAAAAGAGTAATTTCCTCAAATTATAGGGTTAAATTGTATTATTCTTACAATTTAGGGGCCATACTGTATTATTATTAAAGTAGAAGGGTTATACTGTAATTACAGTTTATTTTTTATAATACGGTTTCTAACCTAATCTCAAAAATCGGAAGACCTTCTGCTGCTGCTGCCGCCTGCCGTAGCTCTCTCTCTCATACGATGAAGACCAAGACGACGTCGGTACCCCTCTCTCTCTCTCTTTCTTCTTCTTCTTCTTCTTCTTCTTCTTGTTCTTGTTGCAGCAGCTGCTGCTACCACCGGCGACGACAAAAAATGCTCCTTCTCCGACGAGGCGACGACCACGAAGAAGATCGTCTACGTCTTTGTGAATCTCAGATCGACAGGTTCTCCCTCTCTCCTCTCTCTCCCCTTCTTCTTCTTCTGGCTAACGTGTCCAGATTTTTTGGGCGAATCCGGTAAGGGATCCCGTACCCGTGTCCGTGTCCGTGTCGTGTCGACACGGGTACGTCGGCCAAAATCACGGATCCGTGTAACACAGATGGTAATAAAACCCTAATCATACAAATCAAAGGAAAAAAATAGGGTAAATATCACGGAGGGGTTTTGTTGCAAAAAGAAATCAAAACTAGGGTTCAAATACAGTCGTATATATCAATCCAAATGAAAATTGTGGTATTGTTATCAAACAAACGAAGGGTTTTTGTAGCAACAAAAAAGAAATCAAAACTGGGGTCTAAAAACAGTCGTATATAGAGTATATATCAAACCAAATCGAAACTGAAACTAGGGTTTAAAAACTAGTGATAAAGACTGATAGTTTAGGGCAGAAAATTAATAATCTACGAAATTACTGAAACTAGGTTTTCATCAGTACCTTTGAGCGTTTCAATCGAAGATATGATTTACAGCGTGAAGTTCATGGAGACAAGCAAGAGAGAGATGACAGACGAGAGAGACGAGATATATATATGTAATATATATACTGTATATACACAGTATGCAATATATATATATATATATACACACACACACACACACACTGTACATACCACGACAGAGATGAGAGGCGAGAGAGGATAGAGACTCTTACAGGTGAGACCGAGAGAGAGATTAGATACGATAGAGAGGAATCGCCTTCTTTCTTCCTGTCTTTTTCTTTCGTTTTTTCTTTCTGATTGATAGGGATAGGGAGAACCAGAAGAAACATATCTAGCCCTAATTGCAGTTTAACCCATATATTTTAAGAAATAACATATTTACCCCGCACGTTTCCGAAACATATCCAAACATATCCGGAACGTATCCAAAGCGTATCCGAATACCAAAAAATAAAATAAAAACAGGATACTCTAAAAAAACGTATCGGATACGTATCCGAGTGTATCTGTATCCGATATGCGTATGGTACGCGACACGGAGGCCAAAATAGAGTATCCGTCCTTCATAGCCAGCACGAGGTGCCTCATGCCTGGTATTGGTAGGAAGTGTTGATTGCGTGTTTGCCGTACTGGAACTGTAAGAGCACAATTTATTTTGGAAGCAGTCTTTATATATTTACAACACGTTGACATGATATGAAATAAGTAAATTGTCATTAGTGGAGGGTAGGGATGTGTGTGGGCGAAAGTTATTTACAGGGATTCAGAAGTACTTGATAATTCGAAATCTTAAAAAGCATCTTCTCTTTTTTTTTGATCAAACATAAACTGCATATATAGATAAAACACGACCACATATTTTCCGGAGCAGAGTAACATTCAAGCTGAATCCAGCTGCTTACACAAACAATTAGCAAACAAAAATTCATCACAAAATGCAGCCAAATCCAACTGCTTCTAAGAACTCATCACTAAATCAAGCATTAGGAAGAAGTACTAAGATAGAATAATAAGCTCAAATATGGCTAACATCAGAATAAAATTAGCAGGAGTGAGTTGTTTTACATTCACGCATAGAAGAAGCATTAGGTACCATTGTCTTCTAACACAATAAAGTACAATCATATTTAAGATTTTACACAAAGCTTGCCCACTATCATGTTCAAAGATTGCCCATTAGCAGTAAAAGTTTCTTGTTGCCAACTATCATGTTCAAATAGATAATATAACTCCTTAAATACATACAAATCTGCTTAGTGTTGATACATCATCAGATCAAAGTAAGAGCTTCATTGTTTTCCCAAAAAATTCTAACATTAGCTCTTAGACAAGAACTCAAACATAGCAGCAAATGACAATGAACACAATTTACAAAGGGCAAAAACAATAGATGAAACCACAAGATTAACATTCAAAGACAGCTTCTATAACTAATCTTCTTATCAACAACTAATTCCATCCCTGCATGTGTGTAAATTAGGAAGTCTCAAACAGCAAACTCCAAACTGATGCGTTGTCAAGGCATCCAACCGAACATATGGGAAAAGTTTCCAAAAAACATAGTTGTTGTGCAACGTAAAGAAAATGGCAGCATAATAGTATTAAGACGGGTTAGGTGATTGGAAAATCAAGAGTCAAACTGTCCAAAATGAGAGTTGATTGTCTAGTTGTCTCCATTGTCAAATTCCCAGGGCATTTGAAAACTGCCAGGAGAATTGTCCGCGCAATTTTCTCAGTTTCATAACACAACGTGTTATTGTAGGACGATTTTGGGAAAGTGAAAAATCTTCAAAGCTTCATTTTGAAGCAAACTCCAAATGGGTATTCCTTTAACCTAGTAGTTGGATGTATGTCGCCAAGTTGGAGAGTTCCACTGGAAAGCATCCATGGGACAATAGTTGAATCCCAACAGATGGAAAACAAATTAATCATAGGCAAGTTCTTTACTACCATATAGCATAAAAGAACTCTCAAACTCGGCCATATAGCAGAAAAGAACACTTTACTACCCCGAACAAAGACATTCTCTCAGGTAAAGCAAACGAACTTCCCACTTCAGACACAAAGAGGAAGGAGGTGGGATCCCTCAATAGAATAAATGCGGTATTACAGATGCACAATTCATGATAACGGCAGAAATTTAACAAATTATTAACTTAGATATTTGAAAATTTAACTTCTTTTGTCAACAAATGTTGCAGTCCAAGGCAATCACTCTCTGTACATATATAACGCCATAAGCTAGGTCTTGCCAGAGAAAGTTTTGCCCAAATTCACAACCTAGAGATGGGCAAGCATAGGTAAAATGGTTTTTCCAAGAAGAGACACTGAATTGAAAAAGACTGGGCAAGCTATCATGAATGTGAAATTCTCACGAAGCGCCTTTTACCCAAATACCTTTTCAGAAAGGTACAGGCCAAAAGATATAAAGAACAACCCACCGAAACTACATTCCATGAGCTAAAGAGCATTGTAAAGCGAGCATGTACAGATTATTCCAAGGATAATAGAAACAGAACTTCAGACAACGTCAAGAACAAAGGAGGAATAAGACCTTTATAGCTCCTAACCCAAACATCCAAAACGCAAGGAATGATAGTGCACGTCTTTTCTACCTGCTTTTTTTCAACAGGGACAATGCGCACTCTAAAAAATCATTAAATCGGGCTTTTTTTCTCCATCAATCATGCCTTAAAAGTGATAAATTCACTTATATTTGACACAATTCTTCTTATTTCTAAGGGTCTAAATCTTTGTTTATCAATTTTTTAGGGCTCAACCATGGAAACAATGGGTCTGTCTGCCAGCAGGGGTATTCAAACCCAGGATGTCAGAGTTCACGGTCATTTTACCAATAGGCTGCATGTTCGATCTGGCCTCGTTTTGTGGTTGTTATGCTTGTGGATTTTTTCGTTGAAGTTTGGGATGTTCTTACAAGTTTTTTTGTCCAATTGTATGTGGTAATCAAAATATTAAATTAGACATTGGGATAACTATGATAGAACAAAGTCATTGGTGCCAAGTTGCTGAAAAACAGGTGCAAAAGCAAACGCAACATCCATAAAATTACCAACACTCATCTACATATAAACAGGAGGAGTTAGTTAATTACTTGGGCATAATGATAAATCTTAATGTAACCAGAATTGGCCATCACAGCACAGTGGCTTAAATTCCTGACCGATACAATAAGTTATGCCAGTGTTGCGCAAACGAAACAAATTGGCCATGTATCATGGAAATGAGCCGCCAACCAAAATGACAATTAGATGCAACCAAACAAAAGGGACAAAATGTGCACTCTAAAAATACATAAAACCAGTATAAAAAAAACCACGCCAGAATTTACCTTATGCCGTGATGAAAGCCTTGATCTCAGTTACCCAAGCTACAACCGACTTTATGCGACAAAGAAGCTAAGAGGACCTCCAATAACTGCGACCACACAAAGTACACCCCAATTACAGCTCACTCTATTCAACCAACAGAGCGGAAAAGCAGTTACTCAACCACATTGCCAAAAAGTCCAAAGCACTCAAGGAAGGCATGAGAAAACTATACTTGCATAATTACCCCCCCAAAAAAAATTAGAACCTGTACAAATGAGGTTCTATCGTTACAACTGAAACAACACGGAACCTGTACACAATAGGCCACACAGACGGGGAATATAAATACTATTACGCCCAAAAAATTGCACGCAGTATCCCGCAAAATATCCACGAGCACCTAAGAACGCCGTAAGAAAACTACACATATCAATAATTAGTCTGCCAAAAAGATCTAAATGCCAAATTTGACCAGGAAATAGACATTCTTACGTGTTTACTAGAAGACATCACAATGGGCCACAAGCATAAACATCTGGAAAACTGGGACAAATTCACTCAGACAAGAATTGGAACCCTACAGAAGCTGCACACAATAAGTCTAAGTCTACACAAATAGCACTTCGAAATACTAATACCCCCCTCCTCCAGAAACTCATACGCACTACCCCGGAAACCGTCCGTGAGCAGCTAAAATTAGAAACACCATAACAAGAAACCCACACCTCCATACTCCGGTCACATGCACACGAGAAATTGGACGGCAAAATCACAATAATCAATCTACAAATCTACAAACTGGACAGGGGGAAAACGACGTTAACCCTAAAGGGAAAGAATCTGACCTGGTGCGACCACCTGAACCGCCAACAACGGGCGAGAGGCGAGAGACGCGATAGATATACAAGCAGCAAGAGAGCACGACGTCAGCAAGCTCCTAGGCCTCAAGACGGAATTGCCCCAAGAGCAAAGCCAGCACTCAGCAGCACCTCAATTGAGGGCACAATTGAAAAAATTGGTCAAAATTTGACAAGCTGTGCAATTGGCTTTTACTCTCTTTAGTTTCAAAGCTTTATCAAACCAAATCGAAATTAAAACTACGGTTTAAAAACTAGTGATAAGACTGATAGTTTGGGGTAGAAAATTAATTAATCTACGAAATTACTAATACTAAAACTAGGTTTTCATCAGTACCTTTAAGCGTTTCAATCGAAGATATGATTTGCAGCGTGAAGTTCGCGGAGACAAGCGATGCTTCTCGATTCTTTGTAGTGTGAAGTTCGTTGAGAGAAAGTTCGTCGAGAGATACGGTTTCAATCGAAATTATGATCCATTCTGGGTTGATGATTGGAGTGGGGAGAGAAGATTGATTTTGAGGGAGTTCGCGAGTTCATAATACGGTTTCGTGCTAGCGTAAAAGGCCAGCCAGCCAGCCAGCCAGCCAGGGGCAATTTCCTATTGACTCTTGCCCTCCGTTTCCCCTAGTTAACAGAAATCAATTAAATTAAACCATAGATGGACTCTGTTCGCGGTTCGGTTTTTGGGCGGATCAATTCGGTTCCTCGGCGGATGCAAATCTGCCAAATTGTTGTTTTCTCCGTCTGCAATCGACCGTGAGTGTTTCACGGTTCGGTAGGTTTGGTTTGCGGTTTGTGGTTTGTGGTTTAGGCGGTTCGGCTTGGTCGGTTTGGACGGATTTGAAACAACCTAAGTACTTCGAAAAAATCTAAAAAGCTTCCAAAACTTCGCATCTATAAAAATGTTACATTACTCAAGTAACATTTCTTAAAATAAAGGATGTTCATATTTGATCTAAAAAGATCTTTGAACCCCAAAAATCAAAGGGCAAAACACACACATTTAAACTTACCTCATCCACCACCCGTCTGTAAGCGTTATTCGGTCGGATCGGTTTGGATGCGGTTTGGGCGGATTTAAGCCTGCAATTTTCTTTTTATAAATACCAAAAATTTAAAAAATAGTATCACAATAAAACATCCTACCACTTCGTATTGCCCCAAGACTAGCAAATAATTTTTCGTATTGACATAACATTGAAATTCTATGTCAATAACATGGAGTACTGTCGAACTTACCAGTACTATTTTGGTGGGGCTAATAGTTTATTGTGGAGAGCTTAACTCTTTCTCATATTTTTTAAATTTTTACTTTGGGCAGATTGGGTGGATCCGATCCGCTTGCGGTGGATTGTTATTTTTTTCATCCACTTCCATCCGTCACATACCTCGGTTTGGGTTTGGTTCACTGACGGATTGGTTTGCAAATGTTTGCAATATTATGTTTGCAAATTTTTTCCATATTATGTTTGCAAATGTTTTCAAAATTTCAATGTGTTAATTAATAGGAGTATTATAATTTTGGAGAAAGCTATGGTACACAGCGTATACCATATGTCTAAATTATGACAATTTGTGATTTTCATTATGCCGATTTTTGATTTTCTAATGCATATTTATGATTCTAGTTACGACTTGTACTTTAAAATTTACCTGTTGAACGGGTTATTAGCAGGTTACCCATAATTAAAAAATATTGTTATTATGTAACCATAATTATTCGTACCAGAATCCATAAACTTGTACCCTAACCAAATATATGCGTACAATATCAAAAATTAAATAATGCTACCAACAAATGTTATAACAATACTATAAATTGGCATTATCTTACCACAATGAGTCGTATAAAAAATTCTTTGATTTGTATGATATTCCGTAACAAAATCAAAATATGTCGTACCAGAATCAACAATTATTATACCCAACCCAAAAATATTTGTAAAATATCACAAATTTTATAAAATAACCACAATTGTTATGACAACACTTAAAATTGTCATTTTCTTACCACAACGTGTCGTATCAAAAGAAAACATATGTAAATACCACAAATTATATAACAAATTACAATTGTTATGACAATACCATAAATTGACGTTTTCTTACCACAATGTGTCGTACCAAAAGAAATTGATTAAAATATTTCGTAATAAGACATATCTAAAATACCACAAATTCAATAATATAACCAAATTTGTTATGACAACACCATAAATTAACGTTTTCACCCACAACGTGTCGTATAAAAAAAATTCAATCAGAATATTCAGTTAACGATAGTTATAATTGGCAAAATACTATACCATAATTAAATAATATAACCACAATTGTAATAATAAAAATCATAAAGTGGCGTTACCTTACCACAACCTGTCGTATTTTTTTTTTGTGATGATATATTCCATTACAAAATGAAAATATGTCATTAAAAAATGTACAATAGTTATACCAGAGCAAAATATATACGTAAATTAAATACCACATATTGAATCAAATAATCACAAATATTATAACAATGCCATAGATTGTCGTTACCTTAGCACAATGTATTGTACGAAACTTAACCTAATTATTTTCAATTCCCGCCACATAATTTTTTCAAAATTTAAAATTTCCACCATACAAGTGTAAAATATCACAAATTAAATAATATAACCACAATTTTTATAAGAAAATTATAAAGCAATGTTACCTGTTCACAACGTGCCATACAAATTTTCTCAAATTCTTACCCCAAAAATGGGGCCCCCACATATGATGGAGTGTTATATAATTAATAGCCTTTAAAATTACAAATTTTCAATTGTGTAGTTACGGTAAGGTGTTGTAGTTCTGACATTTGCTTACAAGATCAGGAGTTCAAGTCTCGTACCCTTCATTTACTCTTTTTTTTTTAAAAATACCTCATTATAAAATTTCACCTATTGAGATTCAAACCCAGTTAAAAAATAAGTTCCGATGGCATTTGTACCACAAGACCACCACACACAACACAATACATAGTATATAAGTTAATACTTATACTTTTCACACAAATACAGATGTATTTTTTATTCCATCCATTTCGTAAATATTTTACCCTTATGTTTCATTTAAGATTTTTTACAATATTTGATTAGCTAAAACTAACAAGAATTATTCATGATTTGGCTTCAGATTTAATAATTATAATAGAAAAGGTCCATGTAACTTGTACGCTTAGGGCTTCCAAAAGTATAGGGCTGACTTTGTACATATAATAGGCTCCTAATATTGTATTTGTCAAATATGTCAAATAAAATATATTTCATTAAAATGTTAAACAAGAAAGATATGGCTTGGTAGTGTGTGTCTTGTTTGATGTGTAATATGTCTTTAATTTGATCGTTTGTCTTTATTTATTTCTATTTTTTATTTTTTAGTATAAATTACGTACATAATTAGTCTTTGAAGTTTGCAAATTCAGTTGTTCAAGTTCAATACAACATTAGAATGTATTAATTAGGGCTGTCCACGGTCCGGATCGGATCGGATTCGTATGAATCCAATCCCTTAATTTGTATCTCACGGTTTTTAGAAAATGCAATCCAATCCTAATCCAAAAGTCTCACGTTTCGGATTCCGAACAGTAAATCACGGTTCGGTCCCGATTTTATCAACGGATTTCCTTCCAGAAAAATAAAATGATGCTACTACCATAACATATTCCAAATAAAAATGCAAACACTAATTTCCATAAACATTGTTGAAATTGTAAAAGCAACAAAGACAGTAAAAGCATTAAGGCAATAAACATAGTAAAGGCAGAAACCAAATAAAACTAAGCATTGTTCAAAATACACAAATTCTGGTCAAGCATGATCTACTTATTACATCCCATAAAAACCAAACAAAAAATAGCAAATTAGTTTCTCAAAACAAACAAGCAAATTAGTAAAAATTATAATTATTTATATATATTACACACACATATCTATATTTTTTATTTTTTTAAATATCTCACGGTCCGGTTCGGTTAATCCACGGTTTTGAAATGAAAATCCAATCCCAATCCGTATCTCTCGGTTTTTTAATTTTCAAATCCATGTCCGGACCATTAATCCACGGACAAAATCCAAAAAGCACGGATCGGATTGGTCCGGACTGGTTTCACGGTTCTCGGTTTTTCTTGGACAGCCCTAGTATTAATGCACCATTCGAGCCCCACCCAAGGTATTTTTTTTATAAGAACAGTCTATCTTTTACACAATATCTATTAGATTATTCGTACCAATAACGAATTTGATCTCTTATAGCTAGACACTTAATCGGATGACATTTAACGTGTCTTAGAAGCACGTTCATTACTTCAAGGATGCGCTTCCTCTCTTCCACAGGTCTGTCTTTAACCAATGCTGTAGCCTCCGGAATTTCCCTAAAAGAAAAGTCACAAGGCAAAAATAAAAGCATTACCAAAATAGTTTAGTAAGCATTTACATAAGCCTGAGCGTATTTCATACCTATTACCAGGTTGATTCCTTGTTTGTGAACGCATAACCACCATCCTGCATCAAATCAATCGACTTTACCAAATTCTGATTAAACGACACTTCTACCTAACTATAGACTTACAAACGCCATTCCTGTAGAAGCCATATCTCACTCTTCCTTTCCTTGGGTAAAACCCACCCCGCGATGAAATTATAATCAAATAGAAAGATAATACTACAAGCAATTGAAGAAAAACAAGGGTAAAATCGAAAGCAACCACCACTACTAAGCTACCGGAGAGGAATAAACATAATTCAACCATAGACGTCCAAAAGACCAAACCATAATGTTCTCAGTAAAAGTTTTGTCAGAACCTAACTCATACCTATACCGAGTACCAGGAAACTCAAGCATCAAAGTTTTATCAGAACCAAACTCATACCTATACCGAGCACCGGGAAACTCATAGACAACGGTGATAGCTATTGAGATATTGGATGGCATGTTTGTCAAAATAGACTCATTAACATCTTGCAACAAGTCCATATAACGGTATATATCCCGGTCAACATTACTAGACCCACCCACTTTCCCTTTGTAGTGGGGAGACCAAGTCAAAATATGGATGAGTAAACATAACTGAAACAAAGAAAAAAATCCATAATCAATTATTATAGCATGCATGAACAAGAGTACTGTGGACATAGCATGCATGAACAAGGGTACTGTGGACAGTAAGAAAAACCCATAATCAGTAAATTAAATAAATTGTCCAATTTCTTAAAAATCCCCAATTTCACAAAACCCTACAACCCGTAAGTGCAAAACACCAATATCGAATGCATGAAAAACACCCCACTATTAGGTTTGCAGCAAATCAATAGTCCATATATGGTAATAAAACCCTAATCATACAAATCAAAGGAAAAAATAGGGTAAATATCACGGAGGGGTTTTGTTGCAAAAAGAAATCAAAACTAGGGTTCAAATACAGTCGTATATATCAATCCAAATGAAAATTGTGGTATTGTTATCAAACAAACGAAGGGTTTTTGTAGCTACAAAAAAGAAATTAAAACTAGGGTCTAAAATCAGTCGTATATAGAGTATAGGGTAAAGTACAGATTACCTCATCAAGGTTTGACGGTTTGGCAAATGACCTCCATATTATTTGAAAATGACCAACTTGCCTCCTCATGGTTTTGGAGAGGAGTAAAGTGGTACCGTTAACTCTGTTAACTTTAGGTATAAAATCACCTTATGTCCCTATTTTTCTTGGTTTTTATTCTCCTCCTCCAATCTATATGCGTTATTAATTATTATATACTCGTACATGCTCTTGAATACCCAATCAGGGTTAAAGCCACATATTAGTAACTAATCCCTTATTTTGGCATAAATTTCTTAAATGTATTTGGTTTTTTAACTTCTTTCTCTGGAAAAGTAAAATAGAAGAGCACAAACCATGCACACAACCCCCCGTCTAATTTTCCTGAAAAAGGGTTACTCAATTGAACTTATAATCATTTTCAAAAAAATTAATGAACTTACAATGATACAATCAAAATTTAGTTATAAAATAATTTTTCCAAAATATAACTAAAAAATGTAGTATTTTGGTCGAATCAACCAGAAGAGAGAGGGCCATTCTCCTCAAAAAAAAAAATATCCAGAGGAAAGAGCAGGGTGGAAAGAAAGACAAGTACTGAGTAGTACAGTAAACTCTCCCTTCGGCTCTATACATGGACACTCCTCATCGGATCATAAATTCTCCTTCTAGGTCTCTCTCTCTCTTTGTGCGTGTGTGTGTATAGACACCCCATTACTTCAAATTTCTGGGGTTATATTTGATCCGTGTCCATTCAAAATGAAATCAGGAGCAATTTCTAAGATATTCGTTGTGTAGCCAATTTCTCGAACGACGGCCATAGCCAATTTCTAGGATATTCGTCGGTGAAAGCCAACAGAGTAGGGGTTTGAGAAACAGAAACATGGGGAATGCTAGTTACAAAGAAAAATTACCCGAAAGTACCCTGAAAAAAGTAATGCATGATTGAGAATCACTTTGATGATTTGGTCACACACATCAAAGTGAATTTCAACCACTAGTTGCTCTTTTAGGGGTACTTTCGGGGTAAGTTTTCTTTGTCTTTAGCATTTTCCAAATGTATTACTCCCTCTATCCCTTTATTACAGTCCAGTATTCCATTTTAGGCTGTCCCTAAATAAGTGTCCATTTTGTAAAATTAGTGGGTAAAAGTTGGTGAATTGTCCATTTTGTCCCTAAAAGTAGATTCCATTTTGAAAAGTTAGTGAATAAAAATGTAATGATGATGGGTAAGTAGAGAAAGTGGAGGAAAAAGTTGATGTGAAAGGTATAATGATGAAGTCTTTTTAATAAGTTAGAGTTACTGAAGCAGGACATTTAAAAATGGACGGAAGGAGTATATATAGTGGGCCCTATTGATAGGCACATGATGTGGATCTTAAAATGATGGATATATTTTAACTCATGAGTTGTGAGGTTTCTAAAGAAGTTAAAGCTTTTTATTCAATTATAACTTTATAAGGTGTTGATTAGATCATCATGGTTTCCACATGCTATCTGTTAATGACATTAAAGTGGATCACTAATCTTAAAATATAACTAATCTAACTAAAGATATTTTTGAAATTTTTTGGGTCAAAGTAATAATTTATAATAATGCACAAAAGGTAGGCACAAAATTAACCAACGCGAATTTTTTTGAATAAGGACAAAACAAGAAAAAAAACCCCAAAAAGCTTGTTACAGCTCACAACTATTGACTATTTATGCAGTGAGCCGTATACATTGTTGAAACTATTTAAAGATGTTTTCTGTAGAACTAGTGCTGTACTATCAATGAGCCAACCAATTGATGATAAAAAAAAAAAAGAAAAGAAAGGCAAATTTATAGAAATGGTCCTTCTAATTTCATCTGAGTCTCATTTTCGTCCTCCAAGTATCATTTATAACTCTTTTGACCTTCAAGTTTAGTTTTTGTACCAAATTGGTCCAATTGATAACTTCTGTCTGTCAAACTGGACGAAAAAAATCAGATTGAGGGCAGTTTGGACGTTGCAGTTCGTATCAAGTTGGTCCAATTGATAATATCTGCCCTCAATAAGATCTTTTTCGTCCAATTTGGCTAACATAAGTTATCAATTGGACTACAAAAACCAAATTTGAAGGTCGAAAGAGTTGTAATTGATATTTGGAGGACGAAAATGAGATTCGGATAAAATTAGGAGGACCATTTATATAAATTTTCAAAAAAAATGAGCCAACCAATTATACGTCTTCAGAAGAGAATGCTAAACGGAAATACAACTTTGTTTAGTTCCTTCTGATTTGATTATTTTCGACAGAGAGACTAGAACTAGGGGACGACGGTTAAGGTAATTAAACCAACGCTAGAAACTAGGAAGCCGCTAAAACGACCCCCACTTTTCTGCCTACTCTTTGGGCTTTATGCAGGGCTCCTGGTCCTCGACAGTCTCCTCTTCACTGCACGTTATATATGTGGGGTTCAAAACAAATTATGGACGAATCAAAATGTGGAGTGGAAATCATAATGACGCCGTTCGTTTAAGGATTTTGAATTTTGGATTCTAATCATTATTTTATTTTTTTCCAATTATTACTTTCATTTTTTTTTCTCTAGCTCTCTTCAATCATTACCCCTATTTTCAATCATTACTTTATTTCAAACTACACTCATTACCTATAAATCCAAATCCAAAATCCCAAAACGAACGGGGTCAATGTGTGATGGAAAATGAAACTGGCCACATGGTGCCCCAAACCCCTTTTCTGCCATACATTGTGAGGTGGAGAAGGAGCACCACGTGGCGGTGCCTCGAGGGCATAGAATAATTTTCATTAAGGATTCAAAAAGTCTACTCCCATCGCTTTGTTTCACAGTTCTTAAACTCACCATCCAAAAGTGTATTGGATAGTCCAGAACCATTTATTGGCAAGACGGACGGTGAGATTGAGCGCTACGGTGGAAGGAGCGATGAAATAGGGCGGTGGGAGGACTGAGGAGCCCGCACTGCAGGGCTATAGGGTGGCCGATTCGGTCGTTCATTTCGGCGATGGATAGCTCAAATTTGAATATGAAGAATGGATGGCTTGGATCAATACCGAGCTCCTATTGATCCGAGCCATTGGCATCAAAATGGACGGACAAATCAGCAATCCTTTAGCCCCTGCAGTGCGAGCTAGATTTCCCGTCCGCGTCTGAACACACTCTTAGTTGTTGACCCTTCCGTTATGTATTGATTCCAACTCAAAAAACAAACAGAGAAGAAAGTCCCCACCCCACTGTAGACACTCCAATCTGGGTTTCCCATTGATTTACTTCATTTTTTGGTTTCTTGTTTCCCCAATGATGTATCAGATCAAAAATAGTCTTGAGAGTGGAAAATGATTGAACTTGGTGTGATTGGAATCCCATAACTCTAAGTCAAAACCCTAAGTCAAAACCCTAACCAAGGTTTGACCAGCGTGCGTTGCTATGACTCTTACGCGCGTCAGTAAGCTTGCCAGGTGTTGGTCAAAGTCAAAGTTTTGACTGTTGACCAGTGCGCGAGTGCAAGCACACACGCGCGAGGGACCCACACCCACGCACGCATGTCAACACCTGTCCCTATCACCTTTTTCCAGCTGGATTTTGTAATCATCAAGGGGTCTACAGGGCTGTAGAACCTCGTTTTCTTCGCTAGCACAGCTGTTGCAAGTGCTTGGGGTGCACCACCCTCACAACCACTCCCATCACCTTGTTGGAACCCTTCTCCACCAAGTAAGGCCAACCAGCCTTGTTGACTGGTTGTTCCACCAAGTTTGCCACCAACTTTACACCTTCCAACCTCCTATATATACCCCATTGGTCTTTCAAGTCCAAGGTTACAAAAAATCAAGCAAAAAAGGCTATCAAACCCTAATACCCTTGATACTTCATCACTCAAGTCACTTCCATAAACTCATTTTCCAAACTCTACCACCTTATTCAATCCATTTCCAAACCACTTAAGCAAAGGTATAAGCTTGCTGCTTGTTTACTATTTTGATCCCTGAGGGGGGCTGGCAGGGCCAAGGCTGGTTATCAATACCAGTTCTAACCCTAAAGTCAGTAGGGTTACAAGAACTGTGAGACTTGCAATCCCACGCGCTGGACCCACATACACGCGCATTGGACCCACATACTCGCGCGCTTGAAATAGGTTGCACACGATGGTCCACGTGGGGTTGGGATGCTAGTTATTTTCTGTTTATATTGTATTATAAATCACTGTGATGCATGATTAAAACTGATATGCTGTTTTGCATGTAAAAAATTCATAGTTTAGCTTAGATTGCTTAATCATTTGCTTTGGAATGCCCCTAGGTTGCTTCTGAACATGTCTCAAAGCCCAAGCATGCAGAGACAATTCCTGGAAGTCCAGTCAGTACAGGCGTGCGTCTATCCCGGACCCACGCGCGCTGGTCAGCATATTTCCAGTAGCTGGTTTTGCATGGGCAACTTGGCCCTTGGCATTTGTTTTAATACCCCCACTGTTTAGGGGTTGTGCTTCAATTTCATTCATTTTGTTAGTAATTATTAATTACTTTCTGTATATATAAACTGCCTGATTTGCCCCCTAGGTGAGCACTGGTCCTTCTAGAGCCCAGAAGAGGATAAATTTCAATATGTGTTGGAGTATTGACACACACGCGTGTGTATGGTTTTGGCGCGCGTTGGTGGACTTGCATGCAAGTTGGGCCACTATTCACGTCAAATTCATACAAAGCACTGTTTTGATATTTGATAACAGTGTTGGGTTTTATCCCATTTATTTTTTAACATTTCATCCATCCATGCTATTTTGATCACATCCTGCAAATTGTTACAGTTTTAAATCCCCGATTAACTGCTCCCCGCCCTAATTGGCTAAAAATCGATTAATAAAAAAAGAATCACAAATATTTTCACAAAATGCCTAAGTAGAGACCGATCTCCCAATTGGGCGAAAGGGGTGCCTTAAAACCCTTCCCCTCTCGTAACCTGGCTCCCAAACCCAGATATGGTTATGACGGACTGGTTCCTTTTTTTTTTCAAATCAAACAGCGCGACAGGTGCTTCGAAATACGGTTCCTTGGGTGTCGGACCTTCAAACCCGAGTGGCGACTCTGTATTCCGAGCGCTTGCCATCTGCGCTCGCGCTCCCTCGATTATAGCTACCACGCCTTTTCTGGGAAAACGGAATTTTCTAAGGGCATGCTGCCCATAGTGGCGACTCTGCTGGGGATAATCGAACCAATAGTAATCCATACTTAGAGTTTAATACATTCGTGAACAATTTCTTAAAAGTCTGTCAAAATGGTGAGCTTCGCACTGCCGAAGGTTGGAATGGTGATTTAACAGGACCTCGTGTCCGACCAATCTGATCTGGGACTTTTTCAATTGTTCACTTGTGTAGTTTCCTCTAAAGATGGACTAAATAAAGTGAGCCAAATTTGAAAAGGCATTTTGTGATTTTGTGATTCTTCTTCTTCTTAATCAATTTCTAGCATTTGTCATTTGCATCGATGTGGGATAGCCTCGTTGGAGCGTTTTGGCAATCCGGCACGGTTTATCGGAGACCGGGGACCCCGAATGCCCAACAACCTTCGACGATGATGTGTCATTCTACCGTTCGACTGTTGCTATACGGTTACGCGGGCAGCAGGAGGTATATCTTGGCCTTAGTCCGAGAAACCTGTTACAAACCAAAACCGGCCTTTGCATATACAAAGCACTAGAACTCTCCAAACTAGGACAGGTACCTACAGGGTAGGATCTATTTGCATCTAACCCCCATATACTGTCTACGTGTTACTGCTTTCCCTATCGCATACACTGTACATACATTTCGTCTTGCGTAGGAGCATGTTTAGGGCGGCTTCTAGGTTCTCAATCTCTCGAGTCTGTCTTAAGCTTATTAGAACACTGCTTTGGCCCGATGAAGAGTCGTGCATCTCGATAGTGCATGTTTTCAATTTCTGAGTCCTTAGAACAGTGAAATTTTAAGAAATCAAAAGCTTTCTACCCCCTTGTCTATATGCCTGATTAAGGTTTCAAACAGAAAACGAGGAACAACGGAGAGAGTGCCATGATGTTTACACCAGTTAGGTAACAAGTGCCTTGTCACTTACACCGCCCGGCTAATAGCGTTGTGCCGCTCACGCCATTTTAGTTATAGTATCATGACTTTCATACCGAGTTGTTCCAACTTCAAAGTTGAAACTCTAACAACGGCATAGTCAAAGGTTCAGGTTTCTTTTGACATCCTTTAGCGCCATTTGTTTCAAACAAGAATACACCTTCGAAAAGAGTTCCGAGGATTCTGGCAGTGTCCGAACATCTTGAGATAGACTCTTCTTCTAGTTCTAGAGTCTAGGGCGACACTGACGACGCTGGCTGCATTTGTACTTTAGTCTTTTATTTAGATTAAAGTTGCTGCAGGACCCCTATTGAGCCTTCTTTTACTTTGCTGCAAGTTCTAAACCATTGCACCGCCGAGGAAAGTATTGAAACAAGTTGGCCAACCTGCTTGGGAACGTCCGCGTCAGAATTCGATTCGAAGACTTGTCAGGCTTGAATCCCAATCAGTCACAATGGAGGACTCTCCGCGTTCTCTGTTGGCCGCTCTACAGTCAGGCTCATCTTCAATTCTAGAGGAAACTGTGCAGCCAGCATCTCCATCAGCTTCTTCAACATCAAGCACCTCCGAGACACCTGTCATGGCAGATCAGCCACAACCACTCAACTTGGAGACCGTGCTCTTGAACCTTCAGAATAGTATCACTGCTATGCAGCAGAGAGCTACTCAGATAGATGCCAGCATCACTCGTCTCAATGACCTTATCAACACTCACCTTCCACCAGCACTCGAAGAGGAAGGTGGGGTCGATGAGGATGTCCGTGAACAACCTATCATGATCGAAGATTCGAATCACGCTGGGCGTCTCATTGTTCAGTCCAACCCCAGAGAGGTTCGTACACCTGCGGCGAACCCAAATCCAGTGGTTGGCAGGCCTGCCCCGAATCCTGACATGGCTGCTCTTATGGCCAAGATGGCCAAACTAGAGGAATCAGTCTCCAAATCTGAAAAGATCAGCGCTGGGGGAATTGACTTGGATCGCCTTTGCCTGTATCCTAATGCCAGGCTTCCCGACAAGTTCAAAATGCCAGACTTGGCCAGGTTCGATGGGAGTGGTGACCCTAAGACTCATCTTTACAGATACCATGCCGCCATGAAACTACTGTCAGTCAAACCTGAAGCCATGTCACAGCTGTTCCCTCAGACTCTCTATGGCCCTGCTTTCCATTGATTTTTGTCATTCAACATCGCCAAGAGAAGGACTTGGGAGGACATTGGGGCTGCATTTATTTCGCAGTATAGCTACAACTCTCAGCTGAAGATGACAACACGGGAGCTTGAAGCCACCAAGATGGAAGCTAAAGAGTCCTTTGCGGACTTTGTCAAAAGGTGGAGGGCTAAAGCCGCTCTAATGACTGAACGCCCCAGCGAGAGGGATCAACTCCGCATCATCTCCCGCAATCTCCAACCGGACTATGCCAGGCACCTTGTGCTTGTTCAAGCGTCCACCAACTTTGAAACCTTCTTCGAATCTGGCTTGGCCATCAAGGACGCTTTACAGAGTGGCATTCTGTCAAAAGGGGAATCGTCCAATCCTCCGAAATCAAAGCCTCGGGCATATTCTAGGAACACCAATGCACTCTTTGGAGGTGTACTTACTCCAATACAGCAACCAGTGGCACCAACGCCTCTTCCTCCAATATTGCCAACCACATCGATGATGCCAATCAAGTGCAAACGTCGCAGAACAATCAGCCTCGCACGCAACCCCGCAGCTTTTCTGCTATTGAGGCACCACTGTCCTCGGTCTTGGAGAAGTTGATCAAGTCTGGGCATCTCAAGCCCCTTGATCCAACCCCGCTACCCAAAAATCCATCACCCAACTTCAAACCTAACCTCTACTGTGCCTACCACCAAGGGGCTAGTCATCTCACTGACTCTTGCTTTCGCCTCCGTCATGCAATTCAAGACCTCATTGATGATGGCACGCTGGCACCACCTCCGCCACCTCAAAAACCCAACGTCATCTCAAACTCCATGCCAAAACACAACGTTGTCCCGCATATCAGCCAGATATCACTCAGCTCCACTCATATCGACCCCAGCTCCACTATATTCGACCCCACCGACCATATCGTCATTGTTAAGCAACCCAAACCAATTGTGTCCATACCGCTGGAACCTCAGGTTGAGCTCATGTACATTGGAGAGCCCTCTTATCCCAATCCGACTCCTCAGCTTTTACAAATGGGTTTGGATTTCTTCAACGAGGTCATCAGCGATATCCATGATGACCCTATTCAGCCCGTACAATTCGGTCCTACCTCAACCCGTCGTGATCCAGTCTTCGTCATGACCAATCTTAACCCTTTTCAGAGTTTCAAAAATCAGTTCAGGTCCACGATGTCAGCTCAACCTGAACCAGACCCAGAAGTCGACATGCAAGCAGTGGGGTGGGCAATAGCTGACAACGATGACTATGCCGCTTCTAGAATTCAAGAGTTGTACCAACTTGAGTTAGAAGGTTTCCCGTTGCATCCAGAGTATGTTCCAGTTCTGGTCAATCAAGCTTGGGATGGGGAATGGTTAGCTAGACATAATCAGGTGATGATCGATCCCTTGGATGGTATCTCCTTATACATGCTCTTTCAACAGCCTGAACCCTTGGTCCCCAAAGAGGAATACTATTAGGACCCTGAGCCAGCTTGGCAATTTCCCATGGGCTTTGACCCTAACCCTCTTCAAAGTTATGCCTTGTCAGATCACATGACCCACTTCGTGGAGGATGACCTAGTTCAAGAGGAACCTCGTATCTTGGGAGAATGCTTTTTCCCCTCCATCATCAATAGGCTCGTCAACTCAGTGACTGATTCCGAGTATGATCCTACGCTTAACATTATTGACGAGGGACTTCCACGTCCCGTAGTTCCTTATCTGGAGGAGGAGGATTGTAGTATCATGGTCACGGACTTGGTTCAACCTCTTGATCTATGGGATGTCGACGAGATAGTTGATGTTCAAGTAGGGACAGAAGTCTGGGCAATCAATTGCTCTTTGGCGGATGGCGGCCATTGGGATGTTCCTTTTATCACGGATCCGGAGCCCGTTGCAGAGGTTGCAGCGGTCAAAGATTTGAGTTTCTGGGACTCACTTTTGTTGCAAGACTTGGCCCACGATTTGGGGTTGGACACGGAAGTGCCTGTGACTTCACCAACTATTGACAAGGGAATGCGCAAGCTGGTACAGGTTCCTGCTGATCTTTGGGACACAAATGAAGACCCTCAGATTGTGCCCTATTTGGGGAATGTTCACAACGTTACGAGGAGTGGACGAATTTTCCAGCCTGCTAATCTGCAAGCTGGGAGTTCGTCCAACCCTTCTAACCAAAGGAATGAACCCTCTGCTCTCCCAAGGTCTGCATCGCTTGAGGTACCGACTGATTCTCCAAATGCTGACATGATCCAGAGACAACTTGAGCAGATTCTCGCTGCCATATCTATCTGGGGACTAATCTGTTCCTCCCATGAGCACCGTCAGAAACTGTGCCACACACTCTCTCGCTTAGAGGTTCAAGTTGATGTCACGCCTGAGGCAATGGTATCTCTCATCCTCCCTCCTACTTCCAAACACACAGTGGTCTTTACTGATAAGGACCTGCCAGTCGAAGGGGTCAACCACAACCGCCCCTTGCATATCACTGTCAAATGCCGAGGACTCTGGGTTCCGACCCTCCTCATAGATAACGGCTCAGCGATCAACGTTTGCCCTTTGAGGGTGGATTATCGTTTGGGACTAGCTAAGAAGGACTTTGCGCCTTCGAATTTAGCTGTTAAGGCATACGACGACACTCGTTGTGTGGTCGAGGGCACTCTAATGCTCAAGCTCGATGCTGAGGACTTCGAGATGGACATTGAGCTCCATGCCGTCGACATTCCCGCTACCTTCAATCTACTCCTGGGCAGGCCATGGCTCCATCAATCAGACATCATGGTCATGCCGTCTACTCTCCACCAAAAAGTCATTCTGGGACTTCCTACCGGCACACTTACAATCTGCGGGGACTCTGGGATTCGCCCACTCAAGGAAGATGGAACTTCTATTCTGGGGATCATGCACGGTGAAGAAGACGTTGATCTCGGGGGTTTCTCGTTTGACACTTCCGACTCTGTTTTGGCCATCAACATGGATGGGGACTTCATTATAAGCTCAGTCACACTGGACATTATGAGGAGAATGTCCTATCTACCTCGCATGGGATTAGGGATTCACCAACAAGGGATCCCAGAGTTCCCTACCTTTCCTTCCTGTGAGGGCCGCTTTGGTTTGGGGTACATCGCTGATAGGTGCGTAAATACGCCTATTTATGCCCTCTAACTTAGGCTTATTATGTCCATTTAGCGCGCTATTGTAGACACTCTATTTTGAACTTTCCAAATTAGTTTACTTACGGTATTTGATTCCCCGATGATGAAACGAATCAAGAACACCCCGGAAATGTTAGTATGTTTGAGCTTCGAGCATTCCAAAACCCTTTCAGATCCCTTTCAAACCCTTTAAGCCAAAGCCAAAAAGCCTCAGCAAAACCCAACTTGCATACGCCAGTACTCAACTGGCGTGCGCTGGTCCTCTGCCACGTGTCAGTCATCGGTCAACTTTAACCGTTAACCAGTCATCTACTGGCGTACGCCAGTCAAACCTCTGGTCAAACTTGTGTTTTTCAGCATCCAGAAGCCATGGGTAGGGGTCTATAGCACATGAGAACCTTCCAATTCATCAAAAAAACAGTCTCCGCCGGGGGACATCTCTTACACACCCATCCCATCACCTTTTCCCTCTCATCTAATGGGAGGCAAGGCTTAAGGGCTAAGGAACCAGCCCCAACCAGCCTTGCCTTAAACCCCTCTCTCTCCCTCTCCCTCTATATATACTCCCCTCTCCCACTCTTGCAAAGGGTTACAAAAAAAGTCATAAGGACTCCAAGTTTCTTTCACTCTCTTCCTTTGGCTTCTTGTTTGCTCTTCTTCAATCCATTAAAAGAGTAAGCAAGCACCCCTTTCTGTACACTTATCATCAACCATTCAACCCTCAAGTTCAAAGCTCAAACATCTCTCAAGCCTCAAAACCAAGGGTATAACACCTTTGTACTGTCTTTCTGTTCTGATCCCTGAGGGGGGCTGGCAGGGTCAAGGCTGTTAATCAATACCAGTCCTGGCCCTAAAGCTAGCAAGATTGCAAAAAAACCGTTTTCTGACTAGAATTTGCGTGCGCCGGTGATAAGCACGCGTACGCCGGTCCTTGGCAGTACGTACAGTTTTTTAACTTGGCCTGTCTGGAATCTGTCTGGAACTGGCGTACGCCAGTTATTTACTGGCGTACTCCAGTTGTGAATCCTTCAGAACTGGCGTACTCCAGTTGTGAACTAGGGTCAGATCCTTGTTTATGCTTTATTTCTTGTCTATTCATCACTGTGAGCATGCCTAATAACTAGTTTACTGTTTTCCAAGTTAAAGTTGCTAGTTTCACTTTCTTAAATACTCATTTCTGCTGCTTTGGAATGCCTCTGGGATCTTTCTGGTCATATTCCAGAACCCAGAAAATGCAAAGCCAAGCACTGGACAAAAGGTGTCCCTAGCGTACGGCTTCCGTTGACTGGCGTACGGCAGTGAGATCAAGCCCAGTGGTTGGCTCTTGCATGGCAACTAGGCTCCGGCCTCTATTTTATCCTCCCTTCACTGTTTAAGTGGTCTTCTGTTTATTTAGTGGCTTTCGAGCCCTTTATCTGTCTGTAACTATATATTCTGCTATGTATCAACTGCGTGGTTTGTCCTGGGTGTGCACTGGTCCATTCCAGAGCCCAGAGGGTTGATTACAAAAGCTGTGGGGTTTAGGCTTACCGGGACACGCCACTGATGGAATGGCGCACGCAGGTCATGCCTGCGTGCAGTGGCACTGCCAGTGCATGCAGTCTTGTTTCTGTATGTATCATTCCATGATCTGGGTGTTCCAGTCTGTTTAAATGCTCACAGCAGCTTGTTCTCAATCTATTACTCATCATTCCGTCAAGCATCCATCATTTTGTCACATAAATGCAACGTGTTACAGTTTAAATCCCCCATTAACTGTTCCCCCGCCCTAAATGGCTAAAAAATGATCAAAAAGAGAGAAATGCAAACGTTCTTACAAAAATGCCCGAGTAGAGACCGATCTTCGGATTGGGTGAGAGGGGTGCCATAAAACCCTTCCCCTCCCATAACCTGGCTCCCGAACCTCAGATATCGAAGGTGACGACGGTCCAGTCTACAAGCCTTTTCAAAATCAAAACGTAACAAAGCGTTTCAAGTTCGGTTCCTTGGGTGTTTTCCGCAAAACCCGAGTGGCAACTCTGAATCGAAGCGTTTCGCTACGCTTTTCCAAAAAAAAGGGCACCCCGTTTTACAAGCAAAATCACAGAATTTTGAGGCGTGTGCCCATAGCTATTTGGGGTTTGATAGTTGTTAATTGCGTTTCAAGACTCTCAGAGCACATGAATAACATTTGGAGTTAAAGCGCAAAATCATATTACGGAAATTTGGAGCAATAGAATTGTATAAAATCAAGTATATAAAAAGTCATGGGCCAGGCAATAAACCTTGTCGTTTTGCACGTGAAATATGAGGCCCAGTAGTTACAAGTGAAACCCCTCTTTATCTCATGGGTTTTCAGCACTTATAAAAGAGAACAAAAGGGTTTCGAGGAGAAGAAGGACGGAAGACAGCAACAGAGAATAGGTGATTCCGACGAACGAAACAGGAGCACGCACAGCCTCTGCCGAGACTTTTGTCCACGAGAGTTTTCTTCCGATTTTTCTTCTAGAAGGGAGAGCTGATTGTGATGCTTGATATCCATAGCAGTCTGTTTGTTTTGTACCTACCCTAAGGGGGTTGTCCCTAGGGATGTTTAAGCCTTTCTTGGGGGCTTGTCCCTAGCCTCTTCTCTTCTCTTTTATACTTTGGGTTTCATTTTGGTTACTGAATGTAACTGTTATTGTCCCTAAGTCTCAGCTACTTAAGCTACTGCTGCACATGATTTCTGGTATGGCAGCAACTGACCAGCAATTCTGTTTTGCTACTAATGACCAGAAATTCTGTATTCTGCTACTGTTCTTTGCTGCCGTAATGCAGTTGTTGCTCTTGTTCTAAATCTGCTCAGTTTCAAGTTTGGCGTCAGACAGTTTTCTGCTGGGAAGTTTTCTGTTGGACAATTTGTTTTGCTGCTATCTTGCTGACGTTCTCTATTGGCTGCTGATATGGCTGCTATTTTGGCTGCTGCTACTGCTATCTGTTATAGCTGCATCATTTGCTACGGCTGTTGTTGCACCATTTGCTGCTATCTGTTATAGGGCTATCCCTAGTTATAGGGCTATCTGTTGTAGGGCTATCCCTGTTATAGCTCTTTGTTCTATTCTGTATCTCTATTGTCTTGTGTTTTCGGTTGTTTCCCCTCCCTCTTGGTAGATGGATGGAAAACAGCGTGTCTCATTTTCCTTATGTAGCCATTTGGCATAAGCTAATTTTTGATTGTTTTCTTTTCTTTTCCTCCTGGGGTATGCCCTGTGTAGGCTGTATATTCGGTTATCCTATTTTATTTTCAAGCTGATTTACCCAAAAAAAAACAAAAAAAACAAAAAAAAGTTTTTAAGTTTTGTTCAATTACTCGCACTCCGGTAACTCATTTTAATTTATGTTCTTAATAAAAGTTATTCGCTGATATTTGATTAGTTGTTATCTTTTGTTTATTTTTTCATCTCGAGTACTAGAAGTATGATTCAAATTAGGGTTTCTCGTATTTCATGCATAATGATTAGTGAGTAGTCGTATAGGTAAGGTCGCGGGGTGATTAGTACACCGTCGCCAGTTCGGACACTGCTCCTATTTTCAAGCAATGAAAAACGATTTTAGATTGGAAAATACTTTCCGTGGACGAACCCGGGCATTGTCGGAGCCCGTGTGAACGGGGGAATGGGAGTCCAAAACCCATTCTCCGCTGCGCATGGGTAAACGGCAACCATAGGGTCTCGCATCTTGCGGGGTATCTTTTTCAATCTAAAATTGAATGTTTTCAGGAACGCCGAATGGAGCAGGTTAATCCGGACTGGTTATGAGTGCTATGAACTCTACGATCGTACCTCCTTTTAATTATTTGAAAAGAATAGTTATTTCCTTAAGTTTTAGTTAATCTCAATCAAACCGATAAGGGGTGGCTACCTAAAGAGCCAATTTAAATAAGTAACAACCCGAGTTTTTAGTCAGCATACATCACCGTCTCTGTGGATTTGACTCCGGACTTACCGGATATTGTGTTGCGTCGGTCTCCGCCCTACGCTTGGGGCAACCCATTAATTTAGGACTAGGAAATCGTCAAGCATTTTTGGCGCTGTTGCCGGGGACGATAACGTGTGTTAAGAATTTGGGTAGTTATTTTTATTTTGTTTTCTTTTTAGTTTCTTTAGTTGTTTCGAGTAAACATAGGTAGAGGTAAGCAATCCTCCATCGTAGGAAAGCAATCACCTCTAAAGCCTAAGTACTACCGAGACAATACCAGGCGTCTCGTAGCCATTGACAGAGAGCCGAGAGTAGTCGTGGAGGAAGAGTCTTTTAGTGGTGAGTCGTTTGATATCGATGGCCTGTTCGTTGAGTAATAATCGAAGCACCGATGGCAGAGCCACCAAGGTTGATGCGTGAGCACATGCATCCTGAGAGGATTACTCCTCTCGGACCAATAGTTCTCCCGACCGAGATGGTGGAGGCACGTAATGCCTTCACCATTAAGCCTGGTACGCAAAATGCCCTTCCCCTCTTCTACGGGAAGGAAAATGAGGATTCGTATGACCATGTCCGCTATTTCGAGTGGTTGGTGTGCACCCTTGCCACCACTGCTCAGTGGGAGAATGCTTGCCTTAAGCTTTTCCCATCCTCACTTAAGGATAGTGCGGATAAGTGGTTGCGAATGCAAAAAACCCAGTCTCTCACAACGTGGGCTGCTGTCCGAGATCTCTTTTATAAGAGATATTTCTCAAAGAATAAATCAAAGCACCTGACTCGCCAAATACAGTCTTTTAAGCAGAAGGAGGGCGAGTCGTTCTTAAGGTGTTGGGAGCATTTCAAGGACTTGCTGTTGTCTTTACCGCACCATGGGTTTGCAAGGCACCAATTGGTGTCGTTTTTCTATTTGGGCCTGAATGTTGCGATGGCCCAGTAGATTGAGTACCTCTGTAAGGAAGAGGATTTTCTAGATAAGTCCCCTGACGAAGCGCAGGACTTCCTCGACAAGTTGTCCAAGAAACACTGAAATTGGGAACCTTCCGACCTTGGTGATAGGGCCATGGCTGCATAGGGACCCAGTGGGTCTGGCATCTTTCCTTCAACTGTGTGAGAGCATAATGTCCAATCTCAACTGGATAAGATGTCTAAGCAGTTAGAGGACTTAAAACTTAAGCAAGTGAACGAGGTGAGAGTCGAGGAGGTGTGTGCGTTATGTGATTTTTCGGGGCATCCAGTCATTGCTTGCCCCGCTTTTCCTATGATAAAAGAGGCTTACCAGAGCAATCAGGTTGAGGTGAACGCGATTGATCAGCGTTGGGACCCATATTCAAATACCTACAATCCAGGGTGGGCCCAAAACCCACTTCAGGGTTGGAGGGATCAACAAGCCCCGATGCAACCCCAGGCACCACCTCAGCAGCAAGCCTAGCAATTTCGGCCTCTTCAAGGCCAAATGACCCAGTTCTGTTACCCACCTCAGCAGCAGTAGGGGTTCGATCCTTCATCTTTTGGACCACCCCTAGCATTAACCATCCCCCGCGGGATAAGCAGACTGATGAGATGATGAAGACTCTCATCCAGTCTCAAATTAGCTTTACTGAGCAGACCAAGCAGGCAATTGGTGACATTAGCACCTAATTGACCCAGTTGACGGTGGCAGTTGGACAAGTCCAGCAGGAGAAGGGAAGGTTTCCTTCTCAACCTCAAGTCAATGCCGCCGGTACTCATTTTATGGGCGATTCTTCTGGCCCAAGTAATCCGAATCTCAGTTTGGAAGAGGCTAAGGCGATCACCACTATCAGAAGTGGGAAGGTGATCAACAAGGACTTACCTCCCAAGCAAAAATCGGTGCCACCTCCGGTGCCGGTAACTGCACCAGCAGTCATCCCAGACTTGGGAAGTGTCCCTGAGGAAGGGGAAAAGTCGGAGTCTCCTGAACGACTCCGTCGCCACTCGATGCTCCATATCCAAATCGCTTGGTGACGAAACCTAAGGTCAATGTGAACTTTCAAATGCTTGAATTATTCAAGAAAGTTTAGTTTCCTATCTCTTTGATGGAAGCCATTGACGCAATTCATCAGTTTGCAAAGGTCTTGAAGGATCTGTGCACGTCAAAGCGGAGAACTAAAAGTCAGGACAAAGTGTTTCTGACAGAGCAAGTGAGCTCCATTCTTCAAGTCGAGATCCCCACCAAGTGTAAAGACCCTGGTTGTCCCACCATCCCTATAGCTATCGCGGGCCAAAAGTTTGATAAGGCTTTGCTGGGCTCTCATCTGTGAGGCAACGCTCACCAGGCTAGGGCTAACCCTTCCGTTAGCAGGAATCAGCATATAGGCGGCCAACGTGCAAATTGAAAGTACAAAGCGCCTGTGAGCCTGCCCAACATAGTCCCCCAGGGCTCCCTCCGAACCGTACAGCTCAATGAGGCGAGCTATGTTGAGTTTGCCATCTTGAATTTTGCTTGTTGACAACTCTTCGGATATGTTGAGCGTCATCCGTAAGAGGTGCTCCATGTTCTCTTGGAGAGGAAGAACGGCAAGGACATGAGAGTTAGTAAAGCCTCGGAGGTATGCTAGAAATTCCTCCACGGTTGGACACATCTAGTCATCATAGAACCGGAAGACGTGCATGACTGGGTCCCAGTAGACCATGGCAGCTTTGAGAAGCTCGGGGCGTGATCCTACATATCGGAGATCATGGATTGAGGCTAGGCCTTGTGATCGGGGACTCACCCAATCAACGGTTTCAAACCTCAGTAGCCAAGGATCGAGTATGGCCGCTAATGGACTTTCCATTTCCAGTAATGGGAGAGTTTTGTGCTTAAAAGGGGAGAGTATACCCTACAATGCTGCAAGTACTTCCCATTTATAGGCAAATTCTCAGAAAATATTGGCCTCGGTTCCCGCGCCGAGGGATAAGTTCAAGGCATAGGTGTCCTACCACCTTGCATGCAAAGGACACCTCTCCTTTAGCTTCAAGACTGTTTGCAGGCCGTTTGGGGGGATGACAAGGCTTCTTGTGCCTTAAAGGAGTGATTTGGTCAAACAAACGCAGCCTGGCAGAGCTGACACTCGCGTGCCTATCCCACTTCATCGCGTGAGAGAAACCTCAATCGCGCGACTATCCCAGTCCCCCCCGCGCGTCTGCAATCTGTAATTGGACAGTTTGCAGCAGCTACTGTCCAAATTTTGTTATTTTTCGTTCCAAGGGTCTTTCTTGCAACTTTGGTGGTTCCAGCAAGTCATTACAAGCATACGTGACTGTATCCAAGCATCGGATTCGAAATATCGCGCTTTCTTGCAACTTTGGTGGTTCCAGCAAGTCATTACAAGCATACGTGACTGTATCCAAGCATCGGATTCGAAATATCGCGCTTAACGAAGATTTTGGTCCCTCGGTGGCTCATTTCAAGTTCAAATCAAGGTGTCGGAAAGTCGAAATTCGGTCTAATGGTTTTTGCCAAGTTCTATCATGCCGTGCAGGTCATATGGACCTAATGTGACTGTACGAAGGTGTCAGTTTCAGTCCGGGACATAATCGAGTCATATTTTGCGTCTTATGTCCATTTTTAGCATTTTTCGGTCTAAATCTTATTCCGGGACATTTTTCTTAGTTATGTCGATTTGTACAGGTCATGTTGTTCGTGTTTGATCTTACAGCAGTGTCGGTTTTGTCTAAATCGAAGTATTTTGAATTTTGGCTTATTAATGCCCAAAATTTCATTATATTCCCCATATCCCCGTATCCTGATCGTATCCTAGGATACATTTCCCATTTTCTTTCGGGCTAGTCACACCTGTACATGCATATGTGTCTATGAGCAGTGTTAGTACGTTATCAATGCAAGTTTTGGTATTAGCGGTTGGTTTTTGTTTTCTCTTATCCATTATAAGAGTCAATAAACCATAAAATGTAAATTTTATAACTAAACCATGGCATATCCATATCAAACGGTGAAAACTACTGTACGTGTGGCATTTCGGCCAATAAAAAAAAACTATCATGTCAACTAGGGCACATCCGCCCACCAATCAAAAGGGCACGCAGGCCCCAAAAACCAGTATCAGTATCAACTAGGGCACGCCGGCCCTCCAACCATCTATCTACTTGGACACACAGGCCCGAAAGCAAAAGTCAAAATGCAGAAAGTAAATGAGGCTAGGCGGTAGCCCTCAGCCCTCTGCAAGCCAGTTGCCATCGTCGTCGTCGTCGTCATCTCTCTCCCTGGGATCCTTCTTGTATGCTGGATCATCAATAGTATCGTCAAAGCCGCTGCTGGTAGACAAGCGCTCCTCATCCTCTTCTTCTTCCTCCTCTTCCTCCGGAGCCTCAGGCACGATATCCTTTCTCTTCTTGTAAGTCTGCTCCTCCTGGGACTACTTCTCACGCATCTTCCTTTAGTACTGTTCCTCTACTCGTGCCACGGCCTTTCTCGCCGCCTCCTGGCTTGCAGCTATCGGTTGGCTACTTCTAGTTTGTCGCGGGGTAGTGGTCGGAGTTGCAGGAGTCCTTGTTGCTATTTCCTTCTGAGGAGGCGACCGTGTCCTCTTCCCCCTAGGAGCCGCCCTGCCTGGTGCCTGCATTGTCATGTCATTTTAAAGCATTAGTAGACATTTCGCATATTGTATATCAAATGTTTGAAAGTAGGTACAATCTATTAGCTATCAAAGGCTATCAAAGCATATACGTATCGAAAGCAGGTGCGTATCGCAAGTATCGAAAGCAGGAATGTATCATTTTGTATACCTGAGTCCTCGAAACAGCTGCTGGCTGAGCCGATGGTGGGGTCGATGCTGGATAGTGCAACTCCAGTGGCATGTCGCTTGCCGCCCTTTTGATCACGTTCTCCATCGCAAGCATGTGACAGACAGCTTCTTTCACCCATTCACTTGGCACCTGCAAATACAATTTGGGATTGTCAAACAGTTCAATCATAATTCAAGTGTATTGAAATACAAAAATGGAAGCTAAGTCTTACCGAGACAGTCACTGGTGCAGGCTCAACTTTGGCAGGTGCAAGGTGTACCTCCGCTGGATTCCCCTGATTGTCCACCACTGAGATCTTCCATAACAACTTTGGTGGCCCTCCTCTCATCGGTCCACTCAGGCTCTGCCTCACGCGGCCCTCACCACCTCTTTGTCTCTCCGCAGTAGCTCTCCTCTCCTCAGCAGCTCCACGAGCCTGACTCCGCATCTCTCTAAAAGCTCGAATGCCAAGTGGCCCCACCATGCGCTCTCTTTGGTATGTGGCATAGTCCATTTCAGGACGCAAGTAACGTGTCAAGTCAGTGTCAGGCTGCGTGAACGTCTCCAGCTCGGCCCTTGTGTACTCGCCTGTGTGTGAAGTGCGTGGTGGAAGTGGCCCTGGCACCGGGAACTCAGTAAAACCAAGTGACTGATGTGTCACTCGATCTCCCAAGTACCACTGCTAGCCAAAGGCCGACTCCAGCAACACCCTGCTAGCTGTGACAGCTCTACTCCTAGCCAAGTACTCAGGCTCTAACCCTGCTACTCTCCAAGGGTCCCAATTGATCTGCAAATAAGACAAACAGGCAATGCACTCAATTGATTAGCGACAACATTAAAGCGATAAAAGGAATGCATGATTAACTATTGGGGTTTACCATATACCTGTAAGGCCTTGAGCTCGTTCAAGTACAACCTGAAGGCGTTAAGATCGCCTCTTCCTTCTTTTGTCCCCATGTTCTCCTTGCTCCAGATGAGCGCGCGGGGAAGGGTACTCAGGTCGGGATGCTTGCACATCGACGGGTACATTCGCAGCACCTCATAGGCCCAGAGCTGTACAATGTTCAAACATTCAAAAGCATCAGTCACAGGGTATACAATTATCCAAATAAACGGTCAAGCAGGCTATGCAATCAAATGAACAAGTATGATGGAAATCATGCTTTGCAATATTAAAATTTATACCTCCCAGATCCTCCAATAGCCAGCAGCTCCCTGCTCTGTCCTCGACGAGTCACCCAGAAAGCCGTTGGCTGCACCAAGCGCTGCTCCACCCTAGTCGAAGCACGAGGCCATCCTTAGGTCCCTCAACGCTGGTAGGTACGACAAGTGCACCTTGCTTCGCCTGCTCGAGTACAGGGAAGCACTGAAGAGGTACAATAGGTATGCCCGGGCCATCTACTCCTCCTTTTGCTCAGTCGTCACCTTCTTCTTGAGGTACTTCTTGAATTGCTTGTACCTCACCATCCCCTCCTCAATCCGAGGCACACCTCCCAAGAACCATTTCAGCGCCGCCGGGTCATTGTGGATGCCCGAGTCAAAAGGGATGGGTTCTCCTCCAACCCTCAGCCCAGTGATCGCCGCAAAGTCAGTAGGCATCACTGTCATCTCCCCAGGTGGTAGGTGGAAGGTATTGGTGGTATCCCTTCACCTCTCTGCAAGTGCCACTAAAACAGCATGGTCATTTCTGACCGGGGAAAGAGTCCGTATGAACTCACCAAATCCCGCCTCATCCACTAACTGCCTCACTCTCGACGGCAGGCTCTCGTACAGCTTCAAGGAACTACTCGCGCCTCCGAAGCCGCGAATGTCCCTTTGTCTCGCTCTCGCCTGTTTCAAACACAAAGACAAGCAATAGGGGGATATGTCAGCATGCAGAGTTTCATTTTCAAGTTCTAGGTAATCATGTAGCCTAACAACAGATGGTTGGTTCAAGTTATACATGCATGCCATGCGTTTCAAGGATTCTTCTGTGTTATACTCAGTTCAAATACGTACAAGCAAAAGTAAAATTGAATTACAAAGGGGGTTTCCAAGAATGTACCTTTGTCCAGGTGCTCGAGATGTGAGTCTCAGGGTCTCGTAAAATGAGCTCGGCGTCATACTCTGTTTGCCGCGGCTTGTAGGCCTGAAAACCCGACGTCACAACCATGTGTGGTGTGGGAGGCACGTACGCCTCCGCTGAAAAGGGTGGACGTGTCAAGTTCTCCGCCTCCTCCACCGCTGTCACCCTAGGCACCACCGCCTCAGCACCGGCCCTCTCCTCGGCCTCCATATCTCTCAAGGGCTCCTCTCTCTCCTTTCTCTCCCTCTCGGCTCTCTCTCTCTCGGCCCTCTCCACCATCTCCGAGGCTGCTATTGCTTTCGCTTGTTCTTCCTTAGCCTCCAAGACTACGATCCCAATCGCAGGGTTCTTCTCGAGGAGCCTCGCTAAAGCCTCGTCGCTCAAGTACTCGGCGACGTCATGTTTGGTGACCGGCCTATGGCTACACGACCCTTCTGTTGACTGAAACAACACATCCTCCTCTCGATACTCTACAAGAACCCCCGTGGTCTCCTCCTTCCCGGTAACAACACCTTTGCCCTTCGCCGAGTCCCTCGGCGAGGACCCGCTCGGCCTGACATCATCACCCTCGGCTCCACTGCCGCCGGCCCTGTTAGAACTTCCACCAACAGCCACCGAGCCCTCTACCGCTGTACTCGAGCCCGATGGCTCAGCACTGGGCCCCATGGCCCCTGTCTCCTCCGACTCGCAAGGAACTCCCTCCGGCGTATGCCGATAGGCCCCTCCACCAACCTCCGACTCACGGCCTTGATCGCCATCACCGCCGCTTGTAGCCACTGCACCTGCACCCTCGATGTCCCCTGCAGGTCGTTACTCCTCTATTTCGACTTCCATTGTCCCTCCCCGGTCCTCCGGATGATCAACAACTTCTCCCTCTCCACTACCGTTACCGTGGTCCGCCATGGATCGAAGTATGCGCGTGGGTTTGTTGGTTTTGTGAAGAAATCAAGGGCTTGGGAGAGATTGAGAGAGTTGAAAGGTGTTTGAAACTCTTGGAACCGACTGCAAACTGCTTTTGGAACGTCCTCGAGAAGTTTAAAGGCGTGAAACAGGTTTGAGCCAGGTCTGGGCCTGTTCCAGATCCAAGCACTAACAAGCCTCCAGCGCTCGCGGGAGTGGGTCCGTCGTGCACGATCATTTTGGGCCTCAGGCCCAATCCAGCCTTTGGCCGGGTCCAATCTTATTTCTCTCTTACAACAGCCCATGGGTTATTATTATGGCTCTTCCGAACAATTTTGGGGTCATTTTGAGATGACATTTCCCATCCAAAGCATTTTTATATCCTCAGCAGTGGTCCACCCGCGTACTCTCCAATCAGCGACGATCTATCCGTCCAATTATCAATCAGCAACGATCCATCCGTTCAATTATCAATTAGCGTCGATCTATCCGTCCAATTATCAATTAGCGACGATCTATCCATCCAATTATCAATCAGCGACATCCATCCGTCCAATTATCAATCAGGGACGATCCATCTGTCCAATTATCAATCAGCGACGATCCATCCGTCCAATTATCAATTAGCGACGATCCATCCGTCCAATTATCAATCGACGATCCATCCGTCCAATTACCAATCAGTGACGATCCATCCGTCCAATTATCAGTCAGCGACGATCTATCCGTTCGATCATCAATCAGCGATGATCCATCTGTCCTATCATCAATCAGCAATGATCTATCCGTCCGATCTCATTATTCCCCCCTAGGAGAGTTTGCATCAACAATCGAACCACTCTCCAATCCTTTGGTGCACGGTATTTTTACATACTCGGCTGCATTTTTCATTTAATTGGCTTTTGGGCAGATTCGATGGGTGTCTAGAAATATTTGACGTTACCCGTACCAAGTCAATGGTGCTCCGCATGCCGTCAAAGAGGGACTACTGTAGACACCCCAATCTGGGTCTCCCAATTGATTTACTTCATTTTTTGGTTTATTATTTCCCCAATGATGAATCAAATAAAAAACAGTCTTGAGAGTGGAAAAGGATTGAACTTGGTGTGATTGGAACCCCATTTAACCCATTTGAACCCCAAAATCCTAAGTCAAAACCCTAACCTAGGTTTGACCAACGTGCGTTGCTATGACTCTCACGCGCGTCAGTATGCTTGCCAGGTGTTGGTCAAAGTCAAAGCTTTGACTGTTGACCAGTGCGCGAGTGCAAGCATACACGCGCGAGGGACCCACACCCACGCGCGCATGTCAACACCTGTCCCTATCACCTTTTTCCAGTTGGATTTTGTAATAATCAGGGGGTCTACAGGGCTGTAGAACCCCATTTTCTTCGCCTGCATAGCTGTTGCAGGTGCTTGGGGTGCACCACCCTCACAACCACTCCCATCACCTTGTTGGAACCCTTCTCCACCAAGTAAGGCCAACCACCCTTGTTGGCTGGTTGTTCCACCAAGTTTGCCACCAACCTTACACCTTCCAACCTCTTATATATACCCCATTGGTCTTTCAAGTCCAAGGTTACAAAAAATCAAGCAAAAAACGCTATCAAACCCTAATACCCTTGATACTTCATCACTCAAGTCACTTCCATATACTCATTTTCTAAACTCTACCACCTTATTCAATCCATTTCCAAACCACTTAAGCAAAGGTATAAGCTTACTGCCTGTTTACTATTTTGATTCCTGAGGAGGGCTGGCAGGGCTAAGGCTGGTAATCAATACCAGTTCTGGCCCTAAAGTCAGCAGGGTTACAAGAAACTGTGAGACTTGTACTCCCACGCACGCTGGACCCACATATACGCGCGCCTAAAATAGGTTGCACGCGATAGTTCACGTGAGGTTGGGATGCTAGTTATTTTCTGTTTATATTGTATTTTAAATCACTGTGATGCATGATTAAAACTGATCTACTATTTTGCATGTAAAAAATTCATAGTTTAGCTTAAATTGCTTAATCATTTGCTTTAGAATGCCTTTGGATTGCTTCTGAACATGTCTCAGAACCCAGGCATGCAAAGATAATTCCTGGAAGTCCAGTCAATACAGGCGAGCGTCTATCCCGGACCCACGCGCATTGGTCAGCCTATTTCCAGTAGCTGGCTTTGTATGGGCAACTTGGCCTCTGTTTTAATACCCCCACGGTTTAGGAGTTGTGGTTTAATTTCATTCATTTTGTTTGTAATTATTAATTACTTTCTGTATATATAAACTGCCTGGTTTGCCCCTGTGTGAGCACTGGTCCTTCCAGAGCTCAGAAGGGGATAAAATTCAATTTGTGTTGGAGTATTGACACACGCGCGTGTGTATGATTTTGGCCCGCGTTGGTGGACTTGCATGCACGTAGATCCATGCATGCAAGTTGGGCCACTGTTCACGTCAAATTCATAAAAAGTACTGTTTTGATATCTGATCACAGTGTTGGGTTTTATCCCATTTATTTTTTAACATTTCATCCATCTATGCTATTTTGATCACATCCTGCAAATTGTTACAGTTTTAAATCCCCGATTAACTCCTCCCCGCCCTAATTGGCTAAAAATCGATTAATAAAAAAAGAATCACAAATATTTTCACAAAATGCCTAAGTAGACACCGATCTCCACATTGGGCGAGAGAGGTGCCTTAAAATCCTTCCCTTCTCATAACTTCGCTCCCAAATCTAGATATGATTATGACGGACTGATTCCCTTCACTTTTTCAAATCAAACAGCGCGGCAGGTGCTTCAAAATACGGTTCTTTGGGTGTCGGACCTTTAAATCCGAGTGATGACTCTGTATTCTGGACGCTTTTCATCTGCGCTCGCGCTCTCTCGATTATGGGCTCCCGTGGCTTTTCTGGAAAAACAGAATTTCCTAAGGACATGCTGCCCACGCCCGCCGATCAAAATCATTTCGAATCACACACTCCGGCCGCGAGCCCTCAGCCGACCTTTACAGAACACCACTTCAAATCAAATCCCCCCGCTCACAATTCCCTTTTGTTACCTCACCTCCCAACACTGTTTCAAACCCCCTCCAAAAAACCAACATACCCTTCACACACACTATATACCCCTACTACTCCTATACGTATGAGAGAGAGAGAGAGAGAGAGAGAGAGAGAGATATGCTTAATAATTCTCGTGGGCGAGTGGCGGAGGAAGACGGAAATCAAGAAGAGGCAGAGCTGAGCGAGAAGCAGAAGAAAGAGATCGCCAAATGGTTCCTCCTCAACGCCCCCGCCGGCGAAATACAATACGTAGCCAAAGGTCTCTCTCTCTCTGGACTGCTGTGAATTGTACCTACATTGTATGTTCCGATCGTCACCATCTCTCTCTCTCTCTAAGAAATTGTTTGCTTCTGGATTGATTTTCATTTGTTTTGAACTATTGTTGTATTTTGGGGGTTTATTTTTTACCAGACGTTAGATCGGTTTTGGATGACGACAATGTGTACAACGGGCGGCTTCGGAGGCATTTCCTTTGCACAACAAGTCTCACTTGATATCTCTCAAATTGCCTGGCAAGAGTGAAGATGTAATAATTCTTTCATTATCCGCTTCTCTTTTGAGTTCTGATTCATCGCTTTCAATGCATTTTTTTTGATATTATAAAAGTATTAGTTCTTTAAGCTTTTTGCAACACACGCACATCAACTTCTATTTACATTTAGGATATGTTTGGTTCGATAAAATCAACGTTGGAATGGAATGGTCATTCCATGGAATACTTATTCCCATGTGGTTCACCATTAAATGATAGAATGATCATTCCAAATGGAATAACTATTCACCTTAGTAAAGGAAATGTCATTCCACTAAAAAAACTAAGGAATTGTCATTCCATTTCTTTGCCACACCAAAATTATTAGTGCCACTCCAAGATTCACTATTGCCACACCGGAAATTATTATTGCCACCCCGAAAATTACTATTGCCACACCAAAAATTACTATTGCCACTCCAAAAACTACTATTGTCACACCATTTCATTGCGGATGAGAATGGCTATTCCTAAGCACAACCAAACTTGGGAATGGAAAGGATATTCCAATCTCATTTCCTCCAATTCCATTCCAACCTCAATTCCATTCTATCGAACCAAACATACCCTTAAGAGTGTACAATGTTGCATTGCATTGTGAGTAATTGACCCGGGGCTAGCTCAATTTGGCCACCCTCGTACGCTTCCATAGGATTTCTCTTAATTGGTTTTCAGTTGGGCTTTGTATGACTGTGTGCTTATGTCATGTCCCGTTTGCTGTAGTTCAGAGACTAGTATTCTTCTAGAACTTGTAATAAGAAGAAAAATGTTGCCTTGTAAGTGTTAACTGCTAAACTAACTAACTTACTAACTCTCTCTCTCTCTCTCATATGTGTTGTTTGCAGGTTCTAATTACGTCCTTTGGTGCGATAGATGAGAACGAATATATTGAGCCTAGGACTGCCCAAGTTGCTAGAGTTGACCATGTCAAGCAAGTAAGTCATTTCATTGCTCTACTTTGAGGTCACCACTTCTGGAGTATTTTGCACATACTAAGTGTTGTATTCGTGTTTGGCAGGTAGTGTCAACTACATTTATGTGTGTGTGTATATATATCCATAATATAACAATATGGTGACATTTGAAACTTAAAATCCTATAATCCTGGAAAAAATTAACACACTTACCAATGTTAAGCACATATTTACAATAAATTGACAAACTAATTTAGGTTTATGGACTCTTAAAGAGAGAGATTTCTGATATCCAGACACCAATTCAGAATTTTAGACCTTCTTGGCCTGGTAATAAGTTGGTGAGTAAATTGAAACACAGATGATAATAATAATAATAATAATAATAGAAGATAAGAACTAAAAGAAAGTAGTAGTACCCATGAGTACACGCAAGTAATGAGCCAGAGAGAAGTTTGCCCTTCGGTTTCTTTTGCTTTTTCCTTGTAGCACCTGTTTTAGAAAAAGTTCAAGCACTGATGATTAAGAAAGAGTCTGGGTGGGTGAGAGAGAGAGAGAGGAGCCAGAGTTGGAGTTGATTGAGCGAGGGGGTATCTTTAAGAATAAACTGCTAGTATTTTGTGAAAATGAAAAGGGAGAATCTTTTCTTGTTCCTATATGGCGGGGGAATCTTTTGGAATAAGCTTATTTGAGAAAATGAAAGGGAAGAAAATTTTCTTGTTCCTATAGGGTTCCAATAGAGGATCAGATTGTCATCTTTCTAATGTTGAACCAAGCATCCCAACACTGGAGTTTGAATCCCTCTCTGTGGTTACGACTATATTTCTAATGTTGAACCAAGCATCCCGACACCGGAGTTTGAATCCTTCTCTGTGGTTACGTCTATATTTCATAATTCCCTTGTGAAATTCATTCATTGTATCAAACAAAAACATTTTAGTGCATTTGTCCAGTGTCCCCATTGTAGATTGGTGTAAGACTTCGATACTCGTCATTAGATGCTTTGACACAGGTTAGATACCCATTCAAAAAGCGTGCTTCTTTCATTAATGTTTTGCGGAATTGCACACGTTTTGCACTTAGAGGGCACATATCTATTTGTTGGAACAAAGAGATCCAGATATATGGCTTAGCGAGATTGCGACACTTGGACTTGTGATTCTATATCATGTGGCCGAGGTGAGATTAAATATGTTTCATATAGATTGGCGACAAGCATGCTGGCATTGAACAGCCGCGTCGGTTATTAGTTGCCCAGGATCTGTAAATACCTCTGGAACCATCAGTGTTGCTGATGTGCAAGAGAGCTGCAGACATGTGAGTGCTGTGGGATTTGTTGTCAGAGATGAGAAAATGTGTATAGGGTGTTAACTAACCCTAACACAGAGATTCATTATTTATATTACGAGATAACTTGATACAAGACTTGTTTATCCAATGTGGGACAAGACTCATAACTACTCAAATATTCCAACACTCCCCCTCAAGCTAGAGAATAGATATCACAAAGTCCCAGCTTGTTACATAACAACTCTAATCGGGGCTTGAACAATGGCTTAGTAAACATGTCAGCTAACTGAGCACTTGTAGACACAAAGGGAGTAGCTATTACACCACCAGCTAACTTCTCACGCATCAGATGACAATCAACTTCAATATGCTTAGTCCTCTCATGAAATACCGGATTGGATGCAATGTGAATTGCTGCCTGATTATCACAATACAAATTCATTGGCAATTACACACTAAATCCTATCTCCACAAGAAAAGATTGCACCCATACAATCTCACATGTTGTGTGGGCCATGGCTCTATACTCTGCACTAGACCGTGCAACTACTGTTTGTTTCTTACTCTTCCAGTTGACAAGGTTTCCACCGAGAAAAACACAATATCCTGTAGTGGATCTCCTGTCAGAGGGTCCTCCTGCCCAATCAGAGTCAGTAAAAGCCTCAATACGTAAGTGATTATTAGCTCGATAAAACAAACCACGTCCTGGATGAGCCTTGAGATACTTTACAATTCTAAGAACAGCCTCCCAATGTGGAAGACGAGGAGCAGACATAAACTGACTCACAATACTAATTGCGAACGAGATATCTGGACATGTAATAGTAAGATAGTTCAATTTACCAACCAAGCGACGATATTGGTCAGGGCTAGAAAGCAGCTCTCCCTGATCAACACACAGTTTGACATTAGGGTCCATAGGAGTATCGACAGGCTTCGACCCTAATAAACCAATATCATCTCGAATATCTAGCACATATTTTCTTTGCGATAAACTAATGCCATTTTTAGATCGTGCAACCTCAATACCCAAAAAATATCGCAACCTTCCCAGATCTTTGGTATAAAACTTACTCAGCAGAAATTTCTTCAACTCATCAATACCTTCTTGATCATCGCCCGTAATAATAATATCATCCACATAAACAATCAATAATACTTTCCCTCGGTCAGATATGAGAGAGAAAACCGAATGATCAGACTGACAGCGACTCATCCCAAATTTCAAAATTACATCACTGAACTTACCAAACCAGGCCCGAGGAAACTGCTTAAGACCATATAGTGTTTTGCGAAGACGACATACCTGATTACGCCCCCCCTAGCAACAAACCCAGGTGGTTGCTCCATATAAACTTCCTCCTGGAGATCCCCATGAAGAAAAACATTTTTAACATCCAACTGGAATAAAGGCCAACCAAGATTGGCTGCAAGGGAGATAAGAAGGCGGACAGAACCAAGTTTGGCAACTGGAGAAAAAGTCTCAGCATAATCAACACCATAAGTCTGAGTATATCCCTTAGCAACAAGACGAGCTTTGTAACACTCAACAGACCCATCGAGATGATATTTGACCGTAAATACCCATCGACAACCAACAGTAGACTTTCCTGACGGAAGAGGAACCAACTCCCAAGTGTCATTGTCATGAAGAGCAGACATCTCAGCCTCCATAGCTGTCCTCTACTCAGAAATAGATAAGGCCTCCTGAACAGTGTTAGGAACAAAAATGGACGAAACAGAAGTAGTAAAAGCACGAAGGGACGGAGACAGGTGAGCATAGGAAACAAACCGATCAATAGGATGAGAAGTGCAAGACCGAATACCTTTGCGAAGAGCTATAGGAAGGCTAAGTGAAGATAGAGGTGGAGGTGGTGGTGGTGGTGGTGGCGGTGGTTGTGGAACTAGATCTTGAGACGGAGGAGGCGCGGCGGTAGGCACTGGTGGGGCTGTTAATACTTTCTGCCGACGAACATACACCTGCAAGGGTGGCACAGATGGAACACAAATAGGAAACACAGACTCAGTCTCAGGAAGGTCAACTGGAGTACGGTGACCCGAGTAAAAGGGTAATGACTCATTAAACGTGACATCAGCACAAACAAAATGACGACGTAGAGACGGTGAGTAACACTTATACCCTTTCTGAGTGCGCGATTATCCCAAGAAAATATACCGAATTGACCGTGGATCAAGTTTGTCTCGGTCAGGATCAAGAGAATGAACATAACAGGTGCACTCGAACACTCGTAAGGGTAATGAGTGGAGAGGCCGACCGGGAAATAAAACCGTATGGGGTATCTGACCGCCTAGGACTCTAGATGGCATACGATTGATCAAATAACATGCTGTAAGAACAGCATAACTCTAGTAAGACTTAGGAACTTGCATTTGGAATAACAGAGCACGCATAACCTCTGATAAATGCCTAATCTTGTGTTCGGCAACTCCATTTTGTTGTGGAGTCCGAGCACAAGAAGATTGGTGAATTATACTATGATCATCAAAAAACTTAGAAAGAGAATTATGAAAATATTCACCCGCATTGTCAGAACGAAATATACGAATGCAAGTATCAAACTAAGTTTTGATCTCCGTATAAAATGATTTAAAAATAGAAGACAGCTCTGACCTCTCTTTCATGAGATAAAGATAAGTGACACGAGAGTAATCATCGACAAAGATAACATAATATTGGAAGCCAAAAACATTAGGGACACGCATTGGACCCCAAATATCAGAATGAACTAATTGAAAAAGACGGGACACACGACTCTCAACCCTAGGATAAAAAGACACTTTATGATGTTTACTAAACTCACAGACTTCACAGGGCAAAACATCAACACGGCTACATGAAGGTACTAGCCGTTTAAGGTTCTGAAGGGATGGATGACCAAGACGACAATGATGTTGATAGGGTGATACCGAAGACTGTAGGGCAACAGATTACTGGAGCTAACTTACCCGATGAACAGACATTTTACCGGTACCAGACTCAGAATCCTTCTTCTGCTCAGACATTTTACTGGTCAACGGAGAGGCAATAACCAATAACTAGCAAATAACCAGTACGCAACCAAATCAATACCAACCAAGCGGAATATCAATAACTACTGATCAACAACATCAATTAATATACTAACACCGTCACCAAACTGCATCGGTACCCAACATCAGCAACTCCAACATAACAGATTTGTCATAACTAATAACTGCAGACTCCGTAAATCAAAGCGAACAACAGCTGAACCCAATTGCATGAATAGCAACAAATAACATCCAAAAGACGATGACGCATGAAAAGGTGAGCAAATAAGCAGTCAAAGACACATTACCAGAGGCAAAACAGCAACAGAACAAGAACAACAAGGTGGTGAACAGTACTCGGTGAACAGTGTGCGAGAACTTTACTCGGTGGGCTAGGATTAGGGTTAGGGTTAAGGCAGAGACTGGGATTAGGATTGTGATTTTAGGAATTATGTACAGAGGCTAGGGTTTAGGCTAGGGTTGTGGTGGTTTAGGATTACGGTTAAGATCCCGCTCTAATACCAACATGGCAAGATCGACGCCAACAGATGCCGCAATGAACAGTGTCGCGTGACCAGTACCCGATGAACAGTGCGTGAACAGTGCTGCGATGAACAGTGTCGTTCCCAAAGGGTTTGGGTAGGTTGTTTTAGGGTTTTTTTGTTTTTTGTTTTTGGTGTCAAGATGATGGCGGAGGTAGCGGTGGTGGTGGGTGGCGTAGGGCTGCAGTGGCTATGGTGGTAGGTTAGGGTTAAGCTCTGATACCATGTTGTCAGAGATGAGAAAAAGTGTATAGGATGTTAACTAACCCTAACACAGAGATTCATTATTTATATTACGAGATAACTTGGTACAAGACTTGTTTAACCAATGTGGGACAAGACTCATAACTACTCAAATATTCCAACAGGATTGTCTCCTTGAACCAAGGAGGGATGATTCCTCTAGATTTGTCCTTTGCGAAAGCAGAGTAATGTGTCTTGGATAAGTGCTGGACCATGGGAGAGGGGTTATGCTGCGTGCGGGTAACCTACGAGGGTCTAAGTATTCACAAAAGAGTGATCAATTCCCTTGGCACACCCCTATGTTGAGGATAAGAGAATACAACTTTCTCGAACCTGGACAAGATGGTGCCATATATAGGTTGAGACCTTAACCTGGACATTGAGCTTCGCTTTGGTAAACTGGTATGACCCAAGGGATCCCTTGAGGCTTGGTTTTGGTATTGGCAATACATCCTCTCTGGGGAACGCTGGGGCTCTCGTGGTTTGGTGGCTAAAGAGCAAGGGCTTACAATGACCACCAGGGTAATCATCACGGGAACACCAGGTGGATGGCAATTGTCACTGCTGGACCATTAAGAAAGGGATCATCCATGCAGGTGATACAGGGGAATATTTCTAGACTTGGAGTTAGTAGGTTCTCTGGGGTCCCAAGGCAGACCCAATGGTCTATGATTTGAAGAGGGTAAAGAACCAAGAGTGAGAAACCACCAGAGGCCATTCAACAGAATGGAGAGACCTTTCAAAGAGAGAAATTGTGACTCTTAGAGAAAAATACTGATGTTAGATTCTTGATAAGTATAGGTTTGAAGAGGGAGATTATATGGGCAGATTGACACTTTGCCATTGTTCCCTTGTTTTCTGTCTGCCTCACTCTTTCACTTGTGATATTTACCACCATTCCCGTTGACTTTTACCACTTCTTACCTCACGGAAGCATTAGCAAGTAGTATTCTGTGTTTTACATTAAATCAAGTTTCGAAAATGATTAATCAATAATCATCACAAGGTCCGCTCCTTTGAACATCTATGCAGCCCAATTTTCGGAAAACACTAAGTCGTGCAAATTTCATTGTATATTTAGCACTACCGCAGCAAAGGGGCTCGGATTTAGTCCTAAATCATCTTGCAATCCAAAATTGGACTCCGTGTGCTGCTTTTGAATTCAGATCCTGGTATAGCTAGGGACGCCTTGATCATGCATCAGCATTGCACAATCTTCACGTTATTTGAAAGTTGTTATAGCTCACTGTGTGTAGACTGTAGCGGCTCCTTTTTTTGTCCATTTCTTTGTTTGATCAGTATTTATCTGTTCCTCCTTAATTTACGCGAGGAAATGCTAAATTGGCTCAGGTTTGTACAGAAGTGAGACCAGCGACTGATGAAGAACTGCCATCCCCCTATGTTGAGGATTATCGGTATGCTTTGTGAATTTGTCAACATTCTTATGGTATTTTTATTTTCCCTTGCAAAAACACCCATATAAGGTTATGCCAATCATATCTCAACTTTGAACACTTTTAACATAGGTTTTTGTGGTATTTAATCATATTCTTTCTAGTAATAATGGATTTCTCCATGAGATGTCTGTGGTACTTACTGCTTGGATTTATGTACTGTATTTTACTACTGTGTCTTAACATGTAATTATATATTATGCTCATAATAATTGTAACTTTGTCATGAGCTAATGACCTTTATTTCTTATTGAGGGCAAAATGTTGATAATACTGAATCCCAATATCAAAGATTTGGAATTGGAACTAAAGAAACTGGAAAGACATTAGGGCCTGAAAATTTATGGAGAAATCAATCTTCAGATGGTCTACTGCATTAAAGTCTGGTTTGTCTTGGGCCTGCTAAAGGTTGGAAAGGCCACCAGGACTGCTTTGTGAACATGCATAAATTTCACTTGTAAGACTAGAGACAGGGCTATATCTATCAGAGTTTGTGAGTCTGTTATGTGCACTGTATCATATTCATTTGCTTTTGGGCTTACCAGTTTATGGACTAATGAACAGCAACAATATAAAGAAATTTACTAAAATGAGTAATAACTATTCATTTATGTGTACAAAGAGGCGAACATAAGTGGAAGCGCACTCTATATGTACAGGTGTCTTACCATTCTTTCGACTATCGTTGATAAGTGTGAAGTTTTGGGGAAAAAGGAGAGCCACCAAAATTAGGTTTCTCTCTCTCACACTTTGCATTTATATTGACAAGAGTAAAAGTACAAATATACCCCTAAGTAACAAATACATAACAAAGTAAACCCTAACTTAACACTCTCCCTCAAGTTGGTGCAAAGACATCTATCAAGCCCAACTTGAACACAATGGGGTGGAAAACCTTACTACTAAGCCCTTTTGTAAATATATCAGCTAACTGGTCCTCAGACCTTACAAACGGCATACATATCAAACCCTTGCTCAACTTTTCCTTTATGAAATGCCTATCAATCTCGATATGCTTCGTTCTGTCATGCTGCACAGGATTATGAGCAATATTTATAGCCGCTTTGTTGTCACAGTAAAGTTTCATAGGACTATCATTGGAAAATCCCAAATCCTTCAATAAGGTTTGGAGCCACAAAAGCTCACATATGCCATGAGCCATAGCCCTATATTCGGCTTCTGCACTAGATCTAGCTACCACTGATTGCTTCTTACTTCGCCAAGTAACCAAATTCCCACCAAAAAAGGTGCAGTAGCCTGAAGTGGAGCGCCTATCATCCACTGAACCAGCCCAATCTGCATAAGTAAATGCTTCCAACCTCAAGTGACCATGATTGGAAAACAAAATTCCTTTACCTGGAGCTGATTTGAGATATCTCAAAATACGATAGACTGCATCCAGATGCACTATACGTGGCTCATGCATAAATTGGCTGACAACTCCAACGGCATATGTAATATCTGGTCTAGTGTGAGATAAGTATATCAGCCGGCCCACAAGCCTCTGATATCTTTCCTTATCTGTATGCTCCCCAATAGCTCCACTGAGATGATGATTAGCCTCAATAGGTGAGTCTGCAGGTTTGCACCCTAACATCCCCGTTTCATCCAAGAGATCAAGAATATACTTCCTTTGAGAGACAAAGATACCTTTATCAGATCTTGCCACCTCCATTCCAAGAAAGTATCTCAATGACCCCAAATCCTTAATCTCAAATTCTTGAGCAAGACAAGCCTTAAGATGGAGTATTTCTTCTGCATCATTGCCAGTCATAATTATGTCATCCACATAAACAATGAGGATAGCAATCTTGCCCTTACCTCCCTTGATGAACATAGTATGATCTGCCTGACTCTGGCGGTAACCAAATCTCAACATTGCTTTAAGAAATCTGTCAAACCAAGCTCTCGGTGACTGCTTCAATCCATAGAGGGCCTTTCTCAATCTACACACCTTCCCTTCGGTTGCAAAGGAAGAGAAACCTGGTGGTATATCCATGTACACTTCTTCTTCTAAATCACCGTGAAGAAATGCATTTTTAACATCAAATTGTTGAAGAGGCCAATTCAAAATAGCAGCACAGGAGAGTAAGGTTCGAATATAGTTCATCTTTGCTACCGGAGCAAAGGTTTCCTCATAGTCAATTCCGTATGTCTGAGTGTAGCCCTTGGCAACAAGTCTCGCCTTGTACCTCTCAACTGTCCCATCTGCCTTATGTTTCACTGTGAACACCCATTTACAACCCACTGATTTCTTTCCCTCCGGAGGAGACACTAGTTCCCAGGTGCCATTCTTTTTCAAAGCCGTCATCTCTTCTACCCTAGCTTCTTCCCACTTAGGTATTATGAATGCTTCATTCCAACTCTGTGGGATAGATATGGAAGAGAGAGAGGAAACAAATGCACGATACGAAGGAGATAAACAATCATATGAAACAAACTGTGAGATGGGATGTTGAGTACACTGTCTAACTCCTTTTCTATGAGCAATAGGAGCATCAAGATTATCAGAAACAAGAAGAGATGGTTCATTGCCAGATGAGTCAGCCGAAGAGTCAGAAACTGGACTTGGAACCGGAGTAGGAGATAGTGATTGACAAGGTGGTATCGCACAGGCCGGTTGTCCCTTTTTCCGTCGAGAAAACTTTTGCAAGTTAGGCAACCTATGCGGATAAAGTCTACCATCGTCAACATCTTGGCCACTAATGTCATGTTCCGCTCTTGCTTCAGATATGGGCTTTTTCCCAGAGTTTTCCTTCTCCCCCTCACCATAACAAGGTATAGGGAAGTAAGACCATGACTCCTGAGTATGGGATGTCAACATCTCTTCCTCCATATGATTCTCCCCCTGAAGAGATGTAGTGGAGAGGGGGTAAAAAGAAGTTGTTTCCCAAAACGTGACATCCATAGAAACAAAATGTTTACGGGAGTGAGGGTCATAGCATTTATATCCCTTCTGGGTAGGGGAATAGCCAAGGAAAACGCATTTACGAGCCTTAGGATCTAACTTGCCACCAGGATGTTTAGGAGCATGGACAAAACACACACAACCAAAAACCCTGGGTGGAAGGGAAGAAACCGAAGAACTACGTGGAAGAAACTCAAGAGGAATTTTAAATTGAAGAACACTGGATGGCATGCGATTGATAAGATAAGCTGCCGTAAGAACAACTTCGCCCCAATAAAATTTTGGGACATTCATGGTGAACAAGAGAGAACGGGCTACCTCAGCAAGATGACGATTTTTACGTTCAGCAACCCCATTCTGCTGTGGAGTGCCAACACAAGTTGTTTGAAAAAGAATGCCATACTCACTAAGATATGCCCGAAATTGCCCATCAAGGTACTCAGTCCCATTATCACTACGAAGGATTTTAATGTTGGTGTCAAATTGAGTACGAACCATCTGGTGAAAAGATTTAAAGCATGAAAACACTTCATTTTTGGACCGAAGTAAATACACCCAAGTGACACGAGAATAACAGTCAATAAAAGTAACAAACCATCGATAACCAGAGATAGAAGTAACCGGGGAAGGACCCCAAACATCAGAATGAATAACCGTAAAAGGAGAATCACTTCTTTGATTAACAGGAGCATAAAAGGAGCGTTTGTGTTTAGCCAGCTCACACGCTTCACAAAAAAACTGACTCCTACTACAATGCTTAGTTAAAGTAGGAAAAAGTTTTTCTAAAATCCCAAAAGATGGGTGACCTAATCTACGATGCCACTGATGCAATAAGGGAAGAGCTGAACTCGTATCCGTTGCAAGAGCTTGACCCAACGATAAGGGTGTAAAAGATGGACGAGGTGCAGACTCCAAAAAATATAGACCACCATGAGCTTTACCACTGCCAATCATTCTCCCCGTATCCAGCTCCTGAAAGACACAATGTGTAGGAAAAAAAGTCACGGAGCAATTCAATGAGTGGGTAAGACTACTAACAGAAAGAAGGTTAGTCGAAAATTTTGGAACATGGAGAACTGAAGAAAGAGAAATAGTTGGAGAATAGCGGATGGAACCTTTCCCTGAAATAGCAGATAGGGAACCATCAGCGACTCTAACTTTATCCTTACCAGAACATGTAGAGTAGGAGTCAAAAAAGGATGAACAACCTGTCATGTGATCGGTGGCACCTGAATCTATTATCCAAGGAAGAGAGGAAGAAGCAGTAGATGCACTAGCGGGGATACCTGTGTGAGCAAAGTAAGAGGATGTAGTGGAAGCAGAAGCCGTGGCAGATGGAGAGTCAAGCTTAGCCATTAGGCGCCTGAGAGTCTGTAACTCCCCCTGAGAAAGAGAACCACCACTTTGGGAAGGACCGGGCATGGAAGCTTGCAAATGAGTGCCAATAGGGTCAGACAACATGTCGCCAGTAGACTCCAGAACATGGGCATGAGAACGCACAGGGCCACCACCTTTCCCACTACCTTTCCCACTGCCTTTCCCGCTAGAGGGACGGCCATGTAACTTCCAACAAAATTCTCTCGTATGCCTGGTTTTATTGAAATAGTCACAGCGGAGCAATTCTTTATCAACAAAACCACTTTTATCACCAAGCTGACCCTGAGAAGACTTACCATCCCGTGGAGGAGGAATAGCAATCAAGGCAGAGCGAACCGGAATAGAAGGATGGACCATCGCACTCCTTCTACTCTCCTCCTGTTGAACACACGCATAGGCCTCCCCCAGAGTAGGAAAAGGAACCCGGCCAAGCACCTGCACTCGAATTGGAAGAAAATCATAGATGCGCTCCTTCTCCAACATCTGGTGGAATGTAGTGGCATCAGCAGCGCAAACAGCCTGAAAGGCCCGATAGTAATCAAGCTCTTGCCACACTGCACACAACTCAGCATAATACTCAGCAAGGGACCGATTGTGTTGATCCAATCCCCTAAGTTTCTTCCTTAACTCAAAGGCTTGAGCATCATTACCCTTTCGGGAGTAGGTTTGTGCCACAGTAGTCCAAACCGTATATGGAGTGTCCAAGAGTAAGAAGGTATGACGAATAGTAGGTAACATAGAGTTGAATAACCATGTCATAGCCAAAGCATTTTGTGACTTCCAAATTTCAAGCTCTGGTCCAGCATCTGTTGGTTGTGTACCATGGCCTGCAATGAATTTCGACATGCCACGGGCTGTAATGGCCAAGGTAAAAGAGCGAGACCAAAGCAAATAGTTGGAACCATCCAACTTAATTTGACAAATATCAAGGGGAGTGTTATCTAATATCCCAACACGACTAGCGGAAGCAGATTTGGGATCCCCCGACATATCTACAGAAACAATGAAAGGCTACAACACCCACAAGTTGATGATCAGAACTTAGCTACCAGATCAGATGCTGAACAGGAGATAAGGTAACTCTAACAAAGGCTCCAATAACTTCAATTAGTTCAAGATGCACTGACCCAGAACCCAAACAGTTCAAAACTTCAAGTCAGGAGCCGAAATACCTGAAAAAAAGGCTGACCCAGTAAAAAAACTTCTGCAAACAGTGTCGCCGGAGGTCCAACAGAGTCGCCGGAGGTTGGGTCAACCTCGTCGGAGGTCGGAAAGCTCAGACGAGAGTAGGCGAGTGCTGGGTCGACCTCGTTGGTGATGGACAAGGCTTGGGCCGAACTGGGTTGACCTTGAGTGGGCTGTTGGAGGTCCGGCGAGTCTCTGGTGAGACCAGACCACGTCGGAAAAGGCCGGCAAAACTCCGGCGAGTATGGGTAAAGTCGGAAGTGGGTCAGAACGCCAGATCTGAGGTCGGAGGAGGAGCTCCTAACTGTACGGCGTCGGTAGAAGGTCGCCGGAGGTCAGAGAAGGTCGCCGGAGGTCAGTTGCCGTCCGGCGACAGCCCTGAGATGGCCGGAGTTCCCAGGTACAGGATATGCTCTGATACCATGTGAAGTTTTGGGGAAAAAGGAGAGCCACCAAAATTAGGTTTCTCTCTCTCACACTTTGCATTTATATTGACAAGAGTAAAAGTACAAATATACCCCTAAGTAACAAATACATAACAAAGTAAACCCTAACTTAACAATAAGAGTCTCACAAAGGCTGAGCTAAGATAGTTTTATTAGTGGATGATTGAGATGTTTTAAACATGGGGCACTTGGTTGGTGTTGTCATGGCAAACTTGTCTTGGTTTTTTGCCTTATCTTTTTCATGAACAGAAATCATTATGTTCAATGATGGTTCGGTTGACCATGATGCTTGTAGATAACATTCCTTTTCGTACTATTTGGTTTTGTGATTGTGTCAGATGTGCGCTAGATGTTGAAATTATGAAATATGTTGGTGAAGCTTATCCAAAAGGTGTATGTTCAGTTTACTGTGCTTGAGGAAAAGATGTGGAAGAACCAGGATCTGATTTTGAGCTTCTTGTTGTAATTTCAGCTGCTCGACATAGCCCGCAGAATTTCTGGTGAGTGAATTGGCTTCACTTCCTATTCCTTACTCTTTTTGCTTTATTAATCTCGAACCGTTAGTTGTTCCACATCTAAGCCTTTTGTGATAATTGCTTTGAGGTTTCGCTTCATTTAATCGTGTCTTAAATGATTTGTTGGCATTAACACACATTTATTGGCCAATTAAGGGATTGAACTGCAGTATTTTTCTTGACTGCATGCAAGACATTACTAACTGATTGAAGATTGCTATGAGGCTGTTCTTCAAAAATTTAGAAAACTATTTGCTGAACAAATTCGGTTTGGTTTTGTCAACAAAGTGGATGGTAATAAAGGCCCATCAGACAAACTTTAGATTGGTAAGTAGCACGGAACGTAGATATAAGTTTGCATGTCGTGGGAAATGGCTAGAGATGGGTTCCAGTAACTCCATGAACTTGCGATGCAGTCACAACAAACGGAAGGTTTTATGTAATACGACCTGACGTTTTTTTTATTCGCTCTCCTCTTTCTCCGATGGATTTTCACGGAGAGAGACTTCTCTTATCTTCTTTTCTTCGTCTTACTCTTCCTAATATGCTTATTGGCGTAGATGATCCTTGTTTGCATTTGGTAGTTCTAGACCAAGTTTGGTTGCAAATTACTATTTAGTTGGTTGCAAATTACTATTTAGTTGTTGAATTGATCATCATTTGCATATAAAGCATATGTGTGGGCCCAAACTATGCTTTGCTGCTTTTATGCCTTGCATTATTGGAATTTATTTGCTAATGCTTTCAGTGCACTATTGCTTTGTGTTGGAAAAATTACAGAAGTTCAATAATAGCAGTATAATAAGTACTAGCTGCGTTCAACTGAATTTGGTCGACTCAGTATGTGATAATATTTACTACTACTTGCCTGACCTTGTATTCCTACATTCTGTTTCCCTTGAAGATGAAATTGTTTTTGTCTTTTGACAGATTTTCAACTGTTGTATTTTTGTTTCCGCATAATGTTATGTAGCAATGGAAGCTGGCGCTCTATATGGAATGTGGAGTTTAAAGATGACGTACAGATAGTGGAAGTGAGAGGCAGAATGCAGGTATATTTGCAGTTCATTGAATGCAGTAATGCATAGCATGTGTTTTAGTGTTGAATTATAAGACCTCTTTTTGTACTATGCCTAGCTAAGGAGCGGACCTACATGCATGGTTTAATTTAAACAAGATTGATTCACTTGTTATTTCCCTTTCATTCAGGTAGGTGCCCACTACTTTGAAGAGGGAAATGTCCAGTTAGATGCTAAACATGAATTCCAGGATTCAACGTTGTTCCAGGTGGTTGTTGGAAACTAACACACACGTGATCTTTTTCTTGTTCCTTTCCTAATATTGTGGCTTGCTAAGTTATGGGTTGCCACTTGCCATTATGTGTATTTCCATAGCTGCTCAACGTCATGTGATTTGGGATTCCCCTTGTTCATACCCCTGTATGCTGTAAACATCATGACGATGTTAGTAAGCATGTCACTGAACAACCACATTGGTCGAACTGACTTTCAGATCTGTCAGGCAGTTGTATCATTAGCTCACTAGTTTCGTTAGGCACATCTAGCAGTTTCAATTAATATCCCCTCACACAGGTGGGTGATGGATTCTGTATGTTATCTTCCTTCTTTTTTGTATTCTGTCTACCAATAATTCTGATTAAAGTGTACCAAAAATAAGTCGAAATAAGTAAAATGTAAGGAATATTTTTCTGTCCTTTTCAGTGGTGTTCAAAAGTATTTTCTCTAACTTTTAAGTTTTATTTTTCCCTTTCTTTTTAAGATGTGTTGTCTGGCTTTTTGATAATTTTATACTTGTTTCAGTCTCCTAATGACTTAGCCGTTTCTTTGACCAACATTATTCGTCATCACGAGACAGAGTACCTTGCTTCTCTTCAGGTACTCTATATGCTTGTTCGATCACCAAATACGTGTATGTTCGATCACCAATTTCTTTCTTTCAGAATGAGAGTTAATTGTTGTTTCAAGCTTTGTTCCCAATAATCAGGTCCAGCCCAAACTACTTTGTACCAACATTGAAAATTCAAAGATGAGACCCTATTAAAACTTATGTACACAGTAGTATTGATCATCTAAATTCATGTCAAAATTTTTCTGCTCATAGCATTTTGAATCATCCAATTTCATAATAAACCCGACCTTAACTTTGAAGCCTCCAAAACTAAGCCCAGAACAATTTGAAGATTCCAATTGTGCTATCGGATTACCATACACCAAAACTTCAATTTTGGATTCGCCACAGCGGCCAATCGCCATTCATGCATGACTCTGTTTTTTCTCATTTTCAGTCATTTAATGACAACCGATTCCCCGAGTCCCAGTATCTGCTAGAATAAGCTATTTAAAGAACTCCTAATTCCTTTCTTATCAATACAATGAGCACGATCTGACGTGCTCCGCACGTCGACCTTCCACTAGTACTCTATAATGGATCATGGCAGGGTTCAGCACATACTGGTCCAGCATTGACACCAGCTGAAGTTTTGGTTGCTATCCATGGCATGAATCCTGAGAAAGACAGGCTTTCAGTTAAAAAGGCATGTATCTGTATTGGAAGCATTTGTTTTCAATCTGCTTAAAAAGCAATGTTGAACAAAACACACATCTGTAGCTTTCTAAGTGGAGATTTACATTGCTAAATTTCACTTCATCATAGTCATATCATTTGTCATGTGAGATCTCTTACCGATAAATTCTGAAGTATTCCATACATAGAAGTCAAGCTTCGATGGTTGTACTTATAAAAAAATGCTTCGCTGGTTTAGACATTTTAGTGCACTTCATGTTGGAACTTAAACAAATTATTCAAAGCCTTACATCAGTCGCTTTGGGGGCTTGCCTACTTGAAACATCTTGTTTCTGGTAGTGCACATTTGTGTCTCATTTAGCAGTGGCCATGATAGTTATTAATAGGCCCCTTTAGGGCTCAATCCCTACAAAGTTGAGTGCGGTTTGCCATTGAAGTGGTTGTTAATGTTTCAATATGTTCTCCTTTTTTCAGATTACTGTTGTTTCCTCAGCTTGCTTTGAGCAGCGCACAGTTAATTTTCACACAGCAGCTCCTGGCAAAGGCCTTGAACCAAATGGGACGCCAAAGTCATGCTTGCACAAATTGGAAGCTTCTGGACATTATTTCAAGTTACACATTTTAATTGTTTTTCTTTTTGTTCTCAGGTTGACCAAACCCCTTTACCTCTTCTCTTCATGAGGACAGTAATTCAAGCAATTGACGCTTTTCCTTCAATGGTAATTATTACCGATTTTTGGTGGTTAAAGTCTTTCTTAGTTAGCTTCTCTGTGTATGCACGAGTTTATGTTGGTTTATAGTCTGATGACTCTGATTGATGAACAACTTTCTTCAGAGCTCATGTATAGTAAGTTGAGGTCACACGGACAGTACCTTAGGATAGTAATTCATCCCCTTTTAGTACCTAGTTGGGAGGATACTCACACACATACTTTTTTCCCTTTTTTTTTTTTTTTGGGTATTCCAAATTAACTCTATGTTGCTAGCCTTGTGCCAATAATGTGATTCTTTGCTGCCTTCGTAATAAGGCATGAGCAAGGTTGGTATGTCAGAGCATCACCATGCATTTATTGGACTTCGATTTGCCTCTAGCCAAACCCTCTGGAAGGGGGAATATTGATTGAAAATGATTGGATTGTAATTTTTTCTGTTTGTTGAATTCATTTGAAGAAAGGAACGAAACAAGTTAATGGCTCTTTTATAGCGTGGTCTTGTGGCTGCTGCTGACAAACTATGACTTGATGTTTGATAAAAATCCGACTACCAAAATTTATAATTTTATACAAGTCTCTTATGTACAGGAGCTGGGGCTATTTAGTGGTAGTTAAAAACGTCTGTTTTGTCAAAACATTGAGTTTGAACTAAGGAGTAAGGAATACTATGCTTAAATGGATTAACAGAATCTTACTGCTGGAATAACTAAAAGAGTTTTTATAAACGGTGAGTCCCAATTTATATCGTAATCCAATACTAACCAAGACACCTACATTTCTCAGTAGTTTTCATAAAATAACAGTTTGCAACTTGAGATTGACGCCTTTCCCCTTTTAATCGACAGCTAAGAAGGGGAATAGTAGATTTATTGATTTCCATGGTTTGATGCTCTAAAACTGTCTACTACTGTAATGCAAAGTAGCCTCCTTTTACGAAACTAGTTGCAAGAAGAGATCAGTTGTTACTTTTGTGCTTGTAGATGCCATTTTTTTGGAAATGATATACTATAAGAAGCTGCTGTTGAACTCTGTATATAAAGTTAAGGACTCAAGGCTTACAACAAAATGACAATCTCATTTTTTCAGTGTGGCCAAGGTTATTTTTATGGTTGCCTATATGTGTGTGGTTATATCTATAGTCATAGAATTAGAGAGCTATTGCAGAGGTATTCATTGCAGTCATAGTTTATGACAGTCGTGCTGCTTTGTTGCCAGGTTGATTTTGTCATGGAAATACTTTCCAAGCTTGTTAATATAAGTATAACAGGTATGGCATTCGGCTTGCTCTTTTTCTTCCGTAGAATATGTATATCTTGTGGTTTCACAAGCAGTGATACTGATTGCAAGTAGTTTTGAGAAAAGAACTGATTCTATTTACGTAAAACTGGTGCAGATTTGGAGAATGCCACAATTATGGGTTGGGACCGTTGGGTTTCTAAAATGTGTCACACAACCACATTCTTTTCAAGTCCTGTTACAGGTATACACATTTGGCTCGTACATGCTTCACATTCCTTTGTTCGTTTTTATAAATATTACAACAGCTTTCCTCCTTATTTTTGGCCTATACACTAATGAATGTCATGAATTTTCATTGCAGTTACCTCCACCACAGCTTGAAAGTGCTCTCAACAAATATGCCTAAGAGGTTCCCTTGCTGCTTATGCAAGACAACCTAGTATAAGGACGTCCCAGCCTAGGTTTAGTTCTCTTGGACTTGTCCACCACTCATTCTGTGATATCTTATTAGTGATGATCAATTGTGGAAGTTGTTTCCAGCCGGCATTCTGACTTTATAGAAGTGAGGATAAGGACGTGGATATGCATGCAGACCAAGATACGGATGTGGGACTCGGAAATCACCAAAAAAAAAATTTCTTGAATAATTTATTTTGCAAGTATTCATATTTTTGGAACAAACAATCAAGTTCAATGAAACCTAATGCCAATTTTGCATAATGAATTGAAAAGTTGACATGGAGCCATGGAGGGTACATTCTGACATTCATGGAGCTAATTGATGAAGAAACTTTGCATATACCCGTAAATAGTTAATTGTTTGAACAGATTTGAGCCAATATTTAGTTTATACAGTTCTAAAATTAATTCAGAACTTCATCCTAAATAGATAACAGATATGATTATTATGAGGAGGATCCACATGGTGTTCTTCCAAGTAAACTCGATTGCCATTCCCTTGTAGTAATAATACATCGCTCCATTTGATCTCATTCATTGTGATTTGTGGGGTGATTATCATACACCTTGTTTGAATGGTGCTCACTATTTCTTAAGTGTGGTTGACGATTTTAGTAGATGTGCTTGGGTATTTCTAATGCGTGCTAAATTTGAGGCAAAACAATTTTTATGTGATTCCACTACGGAACTATGGTCAGAATCAAATTCAACAAAACAGTGAAATTCATTTGTTTAGACAATGGTTCAGAAGTCATTTTCAATGACGTCCAACAAATCCTTCAGGGAAATAGCATTCTTCATCAACGTAGTTGCATTGGAACACCTCAAAACAGTGTGGTTGACCGCAAAAATAGGCATTTATTTGAAGTCGCTTGATCCTAGCAATTTCAAGCAAATTTACCACTCAAGTTTTGGGGTGATTGTGTTCTAACAGCTACCTACTTGATAAAGTGGATTCTTACACTGGTCTTGTTTGAAAAATCTCCTTATGAAGTTTTTTTTTTTTTTTAACGGCAAAGAAATTTTATTAGTCTTTGAAAAAGTATTACAAAAAGTATTATGAAGTTCTGTTGGGCACTATGCCCAAATACTCTCATCTTCGTGTATTTGGTTGCTTATGCTTTGCTCACAATATTCATTATCGTTACAAGTTTGATGCCCATGCTCGAAAATGTATCTTCATTGGATATCCATTTGGACAAAAGTGTTATCGCTTATACAATTATAAAAATGGAAAAACCTTTAAAAGTTGGAATTAATGTCACATTTCATGAAAACTGTTTTCCCATTTTATAATCAATCAACACCTTCCAAACCCCATCCAGTCATTCCTAATTCTTGAAACCATTGATTCTCCGGTGCCATCTATAGCCACTCCAAATTCCAATGGTTCAGCCATGTTGACCAATCAGTGCCCCCACATATCAATATACCTCCACAAAATTCTAGCCTCTTTATGCATGTGATTATAAATGCTCTACAGCCATGCTGCCACCTCTCCAAGAAAGTCCAGTGTACAGTTATCACCTGGTTCTCCTATTCCTTTATCAAATTATCTCTGCTACCTGAACATGCGTCCTTCATAGCAGCCCTTTCTTTAGAAGAGAAAACCTACTTCTTTTACCATGGCTATGGAACATGTTCATTGGGGGGTTGTTATGGCAGCTGAAATTACAGCCTTGGAGGATAACAATACCTGGTATTTACTGATCTTAATTCCTCAAGGTAAAACACCAATTGGGTGTGAATGGGGATTCAAGATGAAATGTCACTCTGAGGGAACCATAGAGCTTTATAAGGCTCGGTTTGTTGCCAAAGGTTACACCCAACAAGAAGGCCTGGATTACAATGATACTTTCGCTCCGATGGTTAACAACCCTCCATTGCTTACTCACTGTGGCTGCTATCAAGCATTGGTCTTTGCGTCAATTTGTTGTGCACAATGCATTTTTACATGGTGACCTTAACGAAGAAATTCTTATGAGCTTATCACAAGGCTTTCATCGAAGGGGGAGACTCGAGTTTGTCGCCTTAATAAATCTCTGTATGATTTAAAGCAAGCTTCACGTCAATGGTTTGCAAATATTTCCTCTACCCTCCATGAGGGTGGATATTAGCAGTCAAAGGCAGATTACTCTCTTTTTTTGACCAAACAAGGTGATCACTGCACTTTTTGTCTTGGTTTATGTATGAGACGATATTTTCATAGCATGAAATGATGATAAAGCCATATCAAGTCTCAAAGATTTCCTATACCAGCGTTTTCGTATAATAGATATTGGCCAATTGAAGTGTTTCTTGGCATCGAAAACAATCGGTCACAATCTGGAATTTTTCTCAATCAAAGCAAACCTATCTACTCTAGCCTAATCTAAGGGGTAGGGAATGGGATCCTTGGTGAGAATCAAATCGAAGATCTTATCTTGATGAAGGGAGCACCTTACCACTTGGGCTACTGCCCTTTGTTCACTAAATTTTGCAAAACTTCTAGTCTTCTACCATGCTCCTTAGTCTTATGAGAGTACTAGCGAATGCCCGTGCCTGAAGGCACGGCGCAACGCGTTTTGAATTCAACTAAGCTACTGGTCGAACAATGAGCAAAGGGAGGATCAAACTAAACGTTGGTATATGTGCAGGACAAATTGAGGTGCAAATAATATTCAAGTTTTACACAAAATTCCAAAATCCATAAATCCCCCAACACACGTAATAAAAATTAACTACTGTCAAACCAAATATATTTTTGTAAAACTTAACCTAACAATTAAGATGTCATTTTGAAATTTTCAATGTCTTAACAAAACTCCTATCACGACGACCCCGTTATCTCTTTGTCAGTCCTCGACTTTCCTACATAAATAAGAGTAAAAATTATTAAATTCATCGCAAATAAATATGAACTGGAAATGAAATAAAAAAGGCAACTTATCACCCTACAATAATTTTAATCGTTTATTACCTTTGAAAATATGCCAACACTCTTCTGACCAATCAACTTTTAATACAAAAGTCACCACAAGGGCACAATGGTCAAGGCATCCAAATTTTGGAGCAGGAATAATAAACACGTATGGGCATTCATAAAATTGAGAAATATAGTCTTTGAGCATTTGCACCCCATTATCCTGGCAATTTTTTTGTAATGGTCAGACCTAATTAGTAAATTTTGCACTTTGCTAGAGCATCAGAAGAGTGGTTTGCATTGGGCCTCAATATTATTAGTTGTGGAGGACTGCCATATTAGTTCGGTTCATGCAACATCATTTAATTTAGCAACTTAAATAAAGAGATTGCTCTGTCTCACAAAGCAGCTGTTTGCTACAAAGTCTAGAAAACCAAAAGAAGTGGTTCCAACTCATGTCATAGAAGCACAGAAAAAATTGTAAACCTTCGGGCACGGCAATTTCAAAACACAAACTCTAAAGAGTGAAGGTACTGCAATCCCATAAAACTAAGCAGGCATTTTTTTAAAAATGCCAATACTGTATCTGCCAAGAAAACCAAACGAAGTGGTTCCAAATCATGTCATAGAAATACATGTCACATAGCCTCCTATTTTGAGCTATCAGGCGGTGGTCATGCAACCATGCCTTTAGCTCTGACAATGAGCAAAGAGAAAGTACCAAATGATAAAAAGATAACGCTAACAGCCAAATGATAAAAAGACTACAACTGGTGGTTGCATGAACACCGCCACCGGCCGAGGCACCGTCATCCTACTCAATCTCAACTGGTGGGAAGTGGGTCATTGGCATTTCATCACCAATGTCAGCATCTTCCTCGCAGCATCATTTTTTTCACGCACAGCTCTGACAATAAAACCAAATCCAATGTCATAAAATAAATAAAAGTTCAATGGGGGAGTTCCATTCTAAAAAATAAATGCTTTGAGAGAATTTAATCAACACGACAGGTCCACAATCTAATATCGAGAAAGGGGTAATACCACAGCTCAGAAAGGGATAAACCATACCCTCGCTCCATTGGCCACATGTGTTGGATTCCGTTTGCTAGCCATTGTCTCTAGTTAGTCGTACCTTGATAAGAATCAAAACACATGATCGTTTCAAACAAAAGCACCCTCGCTCTGCCCACTTGACATCCTAACAAATTTGAAATTATGGGCAATACTACTGCAACAAATAGCGTCAAGATGAACAATGTATGATGAAGCAATGTATGTTAACCTTTTCCATACTATATCAACAAACTGCAACATAAAAAGTATTCAAAATTTCATACCTAAGGCTAAAGGAACTCAAAATGCAGGTACCAAGCGGCACCAAAGAATGGTGCTCTGTGCGTGTGTGTGTGTGTGAGAGAGAGAGAGAGAGTACTCAAAATGCAGGTACCAAGCGGTAGCTACGGCACCAAAGAATAGCTAGAAGCCAAAAGAAAAAATAGGAAAGCAAGAACAAAAGGGAATATCCACAACAAACTTAGAGGAGTCCATGAGAGATATCAAAAAATTAACTCATTTTTTATTGGTGAAATTACAACAACAAAAATGCCATTGCAGCTCCAATTATGCAACAGGCTACTTATTGCAATCCAAATATAAAAAAAAATACACAATGGAAAATCAAGAGTAGTTTGTGATTCAAAACATACAGATGGAATGCAATAATCAGCCATAAAAATGACAGAGTCCACATTTCCTAATCATTCAATTCCATTTGTATGAGGCATTTTTACAAACATATGGAATTCAATAAAAGCTGGATAAGGAATTGTGGAGAATCAACCTGTTATCACTTGTGCGCCACTTGAGACTGGTGGTTACCAAAGTGAGCCTGAAGAGGAAGAAGATACATTACTCATCAATAATCCATCTGGTGGAAATGCCATTTTGAAGAAAAAGGAAAGCATCAAAGAAACTCCAGAGCCCGGAGTACGTTTTATGACAGAATCTTCTAATTGTATTCTTGTGATATGTACAACATAAGTGCAGTAGTTTCGAGACTCTATTTTCAATTTTATGAGGCATTTTTACAAACACATGGAATGCAATAAAAATCTTGGTTGGGATTGCTTACGCGAAAAGGAGAGAATGAAGTCCAATAAATCAAGCCTTGATTGACTGAGAGCAACGGAAGTGGTCGACGGTGGTGGAATCGATGGTTCGTTGAACACCCCTATAGAGAGTCCATTACCCGAAAGGGAGGACCAGAGGAGAGTCTAGGAGTGTTTTGCACGTAGGAGCTGCGACGGTGGTCGACGGGGATGGTGGTGGTTGATCGCAGTTGAGGAAGAGAAGAGGGTAGTAGAGGTCTGTTCAGAAAGAGAGAGAGAGAGAGAGTCATGTAAAAGGGGAGCTAGGGTTTCAAGATTCACACCTTTTTTGTGAGGGATAAGAGATCGCCGGGGCCGAATCCTACCAGTTGTCGCCGGAAACTCAATCATCGTGAGGTTGTCTGTGAGAGAGAGATAGAGAAGAGGGAGAAGGGGAAAGTAAGAGAGAGGAGTATATTACGTGTTTTCAAATTTTGAACGAACATTATCTGCTCTATTTTTGTCATAAAAAAGCCAAGTATTTACAAAAATGCCATTGTAGAATCAAGGGTGGAGAATATGCGAGAGACAATTCTGGACCGTTGGTTGTCTTTTGGATTCAAACACAGTCCTATCTTATTATATAGATAATGCTCCCATTAAATATGGACCCTTAGATTGAAAAGTAGATAAATTATAGCCCTTAATCAAAACTACTCCCAAAAGGTTGGGTGGATTTGTAAAAATGAGATGGTTTAAAGAAATTTTGACCAAAAAAACGTAGTATTACTTACTACAAAAACAGGTTTTATATACTATTTCTTAAGGCAACACTTACTATGTTATATGGCTACACTTCCTAAAAAACACTCGCTATACTTGTTGACTACACTTACCACATTACTGACAACACTTACCATCGAATAAGGAAAAATGGCTTGGGAGCATGATGCTCCCAAACCACTTGGGAGCATGATGCTCCCAAACCACTTGGGAGCATCATAGTTGGAGCCTTAAATTTTGTTGTTTTATACTTCCTCTTCTTCCTCAAGCGACATAATGGCTATTGAGTAATGTAGGTCTTGTAATTTGGGAAGCTCCTAGCTATGCAAGTAATTATAACTAAGCTTTATTATCCTTTGATGTGCCAAATAAAGATACATTCGCATTTTGGATGGAGGGAATTTTAAGGAGAAATGAAAATATGATTTTATACTTTCATGATTCTGACGTTTAGAAGAGACAATAGTATGAACGTGATTCTATATTTCCATGATTTCGAGGTTTGAAATAGACAAGAATAAAAATGTGATTCCTGATGACACATCTAATTAGGAATCACATTCCTAGAATGGGTGAGAATTTGATACCTCCCTCATAGATTCCTGGTTGAATCATTGAAAAAGAAAAATGTTGACTTTGATGAATTTCCATAATAATTATTAACGATCCCAACTCGAACTCCATTGTCCAGGCTTGAATCGAACCCGAGCCGAACTCAAGCCCCCCTTATGGAACTGATCTCGAATATCACAAGGTCGGCTCAATTTGGCTCGTTTACACCCCTACTGCTGGCTTTGCTCTTGGGGGCAATTCCGTCTTTAGGCCTAGGAGCTTGCTGACGTCGTGCTCTCTTGCTGCTTGTACATCTTTTGCGTCTCTCGCCTCCCTCCCGTAACAGATGCTTCCGGACAGTCAGAGAGAACAGCGATTGTGGGTTTGCTGCGGGAGCAAGCCGATCGATTATTCCGGTGGTGTTGGCGGTTCAGGGTGGTCGCACCAGGTCGGATTCTTTCCCTTTAGGGTTAACGTCGTTTCCCCCCTGTCCAGTTTGTCTTCTCCTTTTGTCTTGCGCACATGGTGTGAATAGATTTGTAGATCGATCACGTTTTGTAGACGGTGTGAACAGATTTGTAGATCGATTATTGTGATTTCGTCGTCCAATTTCTCGTGTGCATGTGACCGGAGTGAGTATGGAGGTGTGGTTTTCTTGTTATGGTGTTTCTAATTTTAGCTGCTCACGGACGGTTTCCGGGGTAGTGCGTATGAGTTTTTGGAGGAGGGGGGTATTAGTATTTCGAAGTGCTATTTGTGTAGACTTATTGTATGCAGCTTCTGTAGCCTGTAGGGTTCCAATTCTTGTCTGCGTGAATTTGTCCCGGTTTTCCAGATGTTTATGCTTGTGGCCCATTGTGATGTCTTCTAGTAAACACGTAAAAATGTCTATTTCCTGGTCAAATTTGGCATTCAGATCTTTTGGCAGACTAATTATTAAGATGTGTAGTTTTCTTACGGCGTTCTTAGGTGCTCGTGGACATTATGCGGGATACTGCGTGCAATTTTTTGGGCGTAATAGTATTTCTATTCCTCGTCTGTGTGGCCTATTTTGTACAGGTTCCGTGTTGTTTCAGTTGTAACGATAGAACCCCATTTGTACAGGTTCTCATTTTTTTTTGGGGGGGTAATTATGCAAGTATGGTTTTCTCATGCCTTCCTTAAGTGCTTTGGACTTTTTGACGATGTGGTTGAGTAACTGCTTTTCCGCTCTGTTGGTTGAATAGAGTGAGCTGTAATTGGGGTGTACTTTGTGTGGTCGCAGTTGTTGGAGGTCCTTTTAGCTTCTTTGTCGCATAAAGTCGGTTGTAGCTTGGGTAACTGAGATCAAGGCTTTCGTCACGGCATAAGGTAAATTCTTCCGTGGTTTTTTTTTACACTGGTTTTATGTTTTTTTAGAGTGCACATTTTGTCCCTTTTGTTTGGTTGCATCTAATTGTCGTTTTGGTTGGCAGCTCATTTCCATGATACGTGGCCAATTTGTTTCGTTTGCGCAACACTGGCATAACTTATTGTATCGGTTAGGAATTTAACCCACTGTGCTGTGATGGCCAATTCTGGTTACGTTAAGATTTATCATTATGCCCAAGTAATTAACTAACTCCTCCTGTTTATATGTAGATGAGTGTTGGTAATTTTATGGATGTAGCGTTTGCTTTTGCACCTATTTTTCAGCAACTTGGCACCAATGACTTTGTTCTATCATAGTTATCCCAATGTCTAATTTAGTATTTTGATTACCACATACAATTGGACAAAAAAACTTGTAAGAACATCTCAAACTTCGACGAAAAATCCACAAGCGTAACAACCACAAAACGAGGCCCGATCGAACATGCAGCCTATTGGTAAAATGACCGTGAACTCTGACACCTGGGTTTGGATACCCCTGCTGGCAGACAGACCCATTGTTTCCATGGTTGAGCCCTAAAAAATTAATAAACAAAGATCTAGACCCTTAGAAATAAGAAGAATTGTGTTAAATATAAATGAATTTATCACTTTTAAGGCATGATTGATGGAGAAACAAAGCCCGATTTTATGATTTTTTAGAGTGCACATTGTCTCTGTTGAAAAAAAGCTGGTAGAAAAGATGTGCACTATCATTCCATGCGTTTTGTATGTTTGGGTTAGGAGCTATAAAGGTCTTATTCCTCCTTTGTTCTTGACGTTGTCTGAAGTTCTGTTTCTATTATCCTTGGAACAATCTGTACATGCTCGCTTTACAATGCTCTGTAGCTCATGGAATGTAGTTTCGATGGGTTGATCTTTATATCTTTTGGCCTGTACCTTCCTGAAAAGGTATTTGGGTAAAGGCGCTTCATGAGAATTTCACATTCATGATAGCTTGCCTAGTCTTTTTCAATTCAGTGTCTCTTCTTGGAAAAACCATTTTACCTTTGCTTGCCCATCTCTAGGTTGTGGACTTGGGCAAAACTTTCTCCGGGGGGAAAAAGTTCCACAGCCAATTGTTAATTGCCATTAGGGTTCTTGGTCTGGCAAGACCTAGCTTATGGCGTTATATATGTACAGAGAGTGATTGACTTAGACTGCAACATTTGTTGACAAAAGAAGTTAAATTTTCAAATATCTAAATAATAATTTGTTAAATTTCTGCCGTAATTATGAATTGTGCATCCGTAATACCGCATTTATTCTATTGAGGGATCTCACCTCCTTCCTCTTTCTATCTGAAGTGGGAAGTTCGTTTGCTTTATCTGAGAGAATGTCTTTGTTCGGGGTAGTAAAGTGTTCTTTTCTGCTATATGGCCGAGTTTGAGAGTTCTTTTATGCTATATGGTAGTAAAGAACTTGCCTGTGATTAATTTGTTTTCCATCTGTTGGGATTCAACTATTGTCCCATGGATGCTTTCCAGTGGAACTCTCCAACTTGGCGACATACATCCAACTACTAGGTTAAGGGAATACCCATTTGGAGTTTGCTTCAAAATGAAGCTTTGAAGATTTTTCACTTTCCAAAATCGTCCTACAATAACACGTTGTGTTATGAAACTGAGAAAATTGCGCGGACAATTCTCCTGGCAGTTTTCAAATGCCCTGGGAATTTGACAATGGAGACAACTAGACAATCAACTCTCATTTTGGACAGTTTGACTCTTGATTTTCCAATCACCTAACCCGTCTTAATACTATTATGCTGCCATTTTCTTTACGTTGCACAACAACTATGTTTTTTGGAAACTTTTCCCATATGTTTGGTTGGATGCCTTGACAACGCATCAGTATGGAGTTCGCTGTTTGAGACTTCCTAATTTACACACATGCAGGGATGGAATTAGTTGTTGATAAGAAGATTAGTTATAGAAGCTGTCTTTGAATGTTAATCTTGTGGTTTCATCTATTGTTTTTGCCCTTTGTAAATTGTGTTCATTGTCATTTGCTGCTATGTTTGAGTTCTTGTCTAAGAGCTAATGTTAGAATTTTTTGGGAAAACAATGAAGCTCTTACTTTGATCTGATGATGTATCAACACTAAGCAGATTTGTATGTATTTAAGGAGTTATATTATCTATTTGAACATGATAGTTGGCAACAAGAAACTTTTACTGCTAATGGGCAATCTTTGAACATGATAGTGGGCAAGCTTTGTGTAAAATCTTAAATATGATTGTACTTTATTGTGTTAGAAGACAATGGTACCTAATGCTTCTTCTATGCGTGAATGTAAAACAACTCACTCCTGCTAATCTTATTCTGATGTTAGCCATATTTGAGCTTATTATTCTATCTTAGTAATTCTTCCTAATGCTTGATTTAGTGATGAATTCTTAGAAGCAGTTGGATTTGGCTGTATTTAGTGATGAATTTTTGTTTGCTAATTGTTTTGTAAGCAGTTGGATTCAGCTTGAATGTTACTCTGCTCCGGAAAATATGTGGTCGTGTTTTATCTCTATATGCAGTTTATGTTTGATCAAAAAAAATAAAAAAAAGATGCTTGTAAGATTTCTAATTATCAAGTACTTCTGAATTCTGAATCCCTGTAAATAACTTTCACCCACATCCCTGCCCTCCACTAATGACAATTTACTTATTTCATACCATGTCAACGTGTTGTAAATATATGAAGACTGCTTCCAAAATAAATTGTGCTCTTCCAGTTCCAGTACGGCAAACACGCAATCAACACCTCCCACCAATACCAGGCACGAGGCACCTCGTGCTGGCTATGAAGCACAGATACTCTATTTTGGCCTCCGTATCGCGCGTACTGTACGCGTATCGGATACGGATATGCTCCGATACGTTTTGGATACGTATCCGATACGTTTATTTTAGAGTATCCTGTTTTTATTTTAGTTTTTGGTATTCGGATATGCTCCGGATTCGTTCAGATAGTTTCGGAAATGCGCAGGGTAAATATGTTATTTCTTAAAATATATGGGTTAAACTGCAATTAGGGCTAGATATATGTTTCTTCAGGTTCTCCCTATCGATCAGAAAGAAAAAACGAAAGAAAAGGACAGGAAGAAAGAAGGCGATTCCGGCGATTCCTCTCTATCGTCTCTAATCTCTCTCTCGGTCTCACCTGTAAGTCTCTCTCTCCTCTCTCGTCTCTCTCTATCGTCTCTCTCGCCTCTCATCTGTCGTTGCATGTACAGTGTATATATATATGTATATTACATATATATATATATATATCTCGTCTCTCTCTCTCTCTCTCGTCTGTCATCTCTCCATGAACTTCGCGCTGCAAATCATATCTTCGATTGAAACGCTCAAAGGTACTGATGAAAACCTAGTTTCAGTAATTTCGTAGATTAATTAATTTTCTGCCCTAAACTATCAGTCTTTATCACTAGTTTTTAAACCCTAGTTTCAGTTTCGATTTGGTTTGATATATATTCTATATACAACTGTTTTTATACCCCTGTTTTGATTTCTTTTTGGTTGCTACAAAAACCCTTCGTTTTTTGATAACAATACCAATTTTCATTTGGATTGATATATACGACTGTATTTGAACCCTAGTTTTGATTTCTTTTTGCAACAAAACCCCTCTGTGATATTTACCCTATTTTTTCCCTTTGATTTGTATGATTAGGGTTTTATTTCCATATATGGACTGTTGATTTGCTGCAAACCTGATAGTGGGGTGTTTTTCATGCATTCGATATTGGTGTTTTGCACTTACGGGTTGTAGGGTTTTGGGAAATTAGGGATTTTTAAGAAATTGGGCAATTTATTTAATTTACTGAGTATGGGTTTTTCTTACTGTCCACAGTACCCTGTTCATGCATGCTATGTCCACAGTACTCTTGTTCATGCATGCTATAATCATTGATTATGGATTTTTTTTCTTTGTTTCATTCATGTTTACTCATTCATATTTTGACTTGGTCTTCCCACTACAAAGGGAAAGTAGGTGGGTCTAGTAATGTTGACCGTGATATATACAGTTATATGGACTTGTTGCAAGATGTTAATGAGTCTATTTTGACAAACATGCCATCCAATATCTCAATAGCTATCAGCCTATCACTGTTGTCTATGAGTTTCCCGGTGCTCGGTATAGGTATGAGTTTGGTTCTGACAGAACTTTGATGCTTGAGTTTCCTGGTATTCGGTATAGGTATGAATTAGGTTCTAACAAAACTTTTACTGAGAACATTATGGTTTGGTCTTCTGGACCGCTGGACGTCTATGGTTGAATTATGTTTGTTCCTCCCCGGTAGCTTAGTAGTGGTGGTTGCTTTCGGTTTTACCCTTGTTTTTCTTCAATTGCTTGTAGTATTATCGCTCTATTTGATTATAATTTCATTGCGGGGTGGGTTTTACACAAGGAAAGGAAGAGTGAGATATGGCTTCTACAGGAATGGCATTTGTAAGTCTATAGTTAGGTAGAAGTGTTGTTTGATCGGAATTTAGTAAAGTCGATTGCTTTGATGCAGGATGGTGGTTACGCGTTCACAAACGAGGGATCAACCTGGTAATAGGTATGAAATACGCTCAGGCTTATGTAAATGCTTACTAAACTATTTTGGTAATGCTTTTATTTTTGCCATTTGACTTTTCTTTCAGGGAAATACCGGAGGCTACAACATTGGTTAAAGACAAACCTGTGGAAGAGAGGAAGCGCATCCTTGAAGCAATGAACATGCTTCTGAGACATGTCAAACCAAACTATGAAGTCGGTACGCCTTTGACACTGTCATTGCATAGTTTCTAATGCTATTTGGTAGTAAGATTTTGATCACATCCACCCTAAAGAATAGTTTCAGGATTTGTCTCACGAAGTAAAATCCCTTCTGATTGTACTCCACGTGCAAAGCACGTGCGCATTTACTAGTTAGGTGTAAGTGGGAAAAATCTACTTACTGCTTGTAGAAGCTTTTTGGGATGGACAGCCTCACATGCTTCCTTGCCTGAACCCTAGACGTCGCCGGAACCCTAGCTGCAAAACAGACAAGGGTGAGCGCACCTTTGCCTCTCGTCGGCAAAGGCCCTCCAATGCCTAAGTTAGTATCATGTACTGGAGAAAACCCCGAATTATCAGTAGAAAAGTAATTGTATTGCTATGTATTGCGTACCTTTCACCTCTAGGTTTAACTCGTTTATATAGGTGTTCATATGCTTAATGCCCAAGCATCCGTGTTGCCTTAGGTTTCCTACCTCGTATAGGAAACCCAGAATATATGGATTCCGTTCCCTTATCTGGCTGCTTTCCCTGCCCTTATGGGACTTCTTCCCATGGTAACTGAGCATCCCATCCTCATTAGGAAACTCAAGCAGATCCCCTTATTTTCAGGATCCTACTCTATCACGGAGTACGATTGTACTGGAATCTTCCAGACTTCCTATGCCGCCTTATCACCTAAGGCATTATAAGACTAGACTCTCCTTCTGTTCGACAATCTCGTTGTCGGACAGACCATGATCTTCTACTGGCCTTTCATGTTGTTTGTTCTTATTGCCGACCTCCGTTCTCGTCGGAGGTGAGATCCAGCCCACTTATCTCGTGGTTCCGCGTATCACGTGTTCGGGTATTACTTGTACCTACTCTGGAGTACCTCCCTACATTAGGCTCTAGTCAGGCTCTAATACAGACTAGAGCCTAGTTAGCATGCACTACATTGGTATTCTAATCATTGGTATTCTATGCAGCTTGGCTCAACAAAAAAATAAATTTGCAATGCAAATATTCTGCAAGCCCAAGTAGCTACAAAGTGAACCGCCGATCGGTGACCCGCCCAAGATCAAAACCACAAAACCAACATACTTTATCAATTCCAAGCTTTGAACAACCTACCTCATTTGGACCACCAGAATCTCCACCTCCTTATACAACCTACCCCCAGCCACTTGATTCATTTTCTTCCTCAATTCACCCACCACTACCAGATGATGAGAGAAAGTTGGTGGATGATATTTCCACGCTTAAGTTTTTAGAAAATATTTCAAAATCAATTCTTTACGTCAATTATTTCCGAGAGCCAATTGGGGAAACCGTCATGTCAAGCATCTTCATCGACAAACTACCTCTTTTAGGCTCGGCAATGAAGAAAGAAGCTATGAAAAAGTTGTTTGAAGATTGGATAGTGGGTAAATGGTGGATACCTCAGAGTGGAGTTCCTAATTTTGATAATGGTCTAAGTCAACTTATAGAAGGAGAAAGACTTGGTACATGGGAGATCAAAGGAAAAGATGAAGACGAACTTTATCTTTTGCCTCTGGGAGTAGTATCGTAAGTTATCTCTTCTTACCCAATATTTAATTCACTTTTTTCTACATTTCTAATCTTTGTATTTGATATTTATATTCAAATTGAAGGTTTGAAGAGACTAAATTGAATTCCACAAGAAAGAAGTTGATCGACGCAGAGAAAAAACTTGACACAGTTGTAAGATTTTTGTGCATTTTATGAGTTTTAGTTATGAAAATGTTAAAGCTAAGTGCTAAGGGTTATTCTTATTATTGTAGAAATCTAGGCATCGAGGCGGGGCCATAGCAGATGAAGCTTCAAAAGTCATATCTGTCATAGAGGTAAACCCTAAAAGGTTACTCGACATTTCGGATTGAATTTATCGCTTACTTCTTTGAACTTATAAGCCCGAATTATTTGTAACAAAAAAAAATACGTGAAAAAATGCAGGTTTTGGTAGGGGGAGGGCTTTTGATAGTGGTCAATGATGGTACACAAGCAACAGCAGAGGAAGACGGTGACAACAATGCTAGGCAAGATAGGATTCTAGCTCTAAAGCCAAATTTACTAGGAAATCCTTGTGTACTAAGCACTGAATATTTGGAGAGCGTCGCTGCAGCCCTCGTCATGCGACTTAGACAGCATGAAGAAACTGTATCCAGAGACGGTAAAACACCTGAAGCCTTGTCATCTATCGTTTTGTGTATAAGTGTATCTAACTTGTTGGGATCTTTGTTTCATCAAAAGACTCGGTCCTTAACTAGAAGTTCAATTCCATGACGGGTCTTAGAAGTTTTAGACTCGGATTTCAAGGAAGAAATGTAGAAGAGGAGGAACTAATAGGGTTTGGCATTGTTTACCTAGCAAAAAGTTCCACTCTCTATCAACTTCTCATACTTACTTTCTTTGAACATGCAGCATGTTGGACATATGTTGAATCGGTGAATCTGTCCCCAAGTGTCTCAAGTGTTTTCAAGTCCTAAAGTACCGCTACCGTATAATTAGGACAAGTTAATAAACATATTTGGACGCTTGTTTGACAAGTCTTGCAGCATGTCCTCATAGTTGAAGCTTTGATTCACACCAAACTAATAACCTCAAATCAATAAAGAGTACAACTTTTAGGCTGCTTCATGTATGCAGGGACTGAGCTGGCTGGAATGAGACAGAAGGACTTGATAGAATGGTATGTGAGTCAACTGAAAGAGAAAAATAACAACACTTCCACAGAGGAGGCAGCAGCTGAAGTTTCAAAAGGCAGAGGTGTCATAGAGGTAAACCCTAAAAGGTTACTCAGTCGAGTCGTGTCTATGTGGTAATGGTGATCCAAAAATGTTCTATTATGATTTATGAGTATCAAAAAAAATTATGTTAAATTAAAAGAAAAACTTTGGTCTTTATTGCTTTCTAGTGGGTAGGCATCTCGTCTATATACTCAGAGGAGTCTATGTAACATAGACCCTCGATGTAAAGTCTACAGTCAGTTGTTACAGACTTGCCTCCAGTAATTTTTATCATGGATTTGAATAGTGAAAACCGGTAGTGTTGGTAATTACAATGCTCTTTTTTTGTCCTTATGGATATTGTTTGATATTTCTGCTGTAATATTTAGTGCTTTTTTTGTTCCTATTCTTCGAACGATCAAATGGCATTGGTGTGTCTTCTACATCAGGACTTCTGACTGTCAAGTTTCTCTTCCTCAGGAACCAACATCGGATGATGAAAATCAAATAACAATTCATATGCGGATGGCAAACGGTAGCCGTGATAGTCATCGATTTCTAAAGTCAGACAAGTTACAGGTTTAGTTTTTAAAGAAGAGTTGATTCACATTGATTGAGCGGTTACCTCCTTTGCACATTCTTGTAGCTTAACTTGAGAGATTTGTATTGCAGTCCATCTTTGACCGCATTGATTTTTCGGTCAAGCCCGGCTCTTACAGATTGGTAAGTTATATTCTGTTGTAAAACTTTTAAAGAGTATCCCCTACTATATTGCATTAGCTATTTGGTTCACATGGTCAAATGGATATTTTGCTCTGAATTGGCACTCAAGAAATATATAACGTTCAGAAATCTCCAAGTCAACTTGAGTTGTCTAAAAACTATGGAGGTCTATTAATGGTCACTGGAAAGTCACCAAGCGTGAGAAAGCCAAAACTAAGGCTCAAGTGATGAAGACCTTCTTAGCATTCCTATTGATGCTTTTAATGAATTTAGAGTTCCCCAGCAATTAACTATTTTTCAGAAAAGACAGAAAATTTTAAGTGATTTTTGTAGCTGTTACTAATACATTGCTTACCGTAAAATCTGTAAGAAATTCATTTTGGTTTAGTTCCATCTCCATGTTTCTTCAAGTTTGTGTGCTTTCAAGAGGGTTTACTTCAGAGTATAATCATGTATTCTAATAGTCTTGAAATTTTTAACGCAGGGAGAGTTTGAATTTCTGGATATGCCTTTATCTTATGTTCATGAGTCCATTCTAGATGTAGTAATGAAAGAACACGCGGAACAATGTTTGCCTTCTCTAACCGTTCTCCTTTTACTTAAATTCCAGATGCGGCCATACACTCAGCTTGCTTTTAGTGACGGAGAGACCGCCCTTACTCTGAATGAACTAGGCTTTACCAGCAAGGAAGAAGTCATATTTGTGGAGTTGATTTAGCATGATCCTCCTGTAAAGCTGTAACGACTCACACTTAAAACTGCAGTCTATACGAGTAGATAGTTCCATACGGGGATTGTGGTGAAGGTTGAAATAGGCAGTGACAAAGGAGTTAAGCCTGGCTCTTACAGATTGGTAAGTTATATTCTGTTGTAAAACTTTTAAAGAGTATCCCCTACTATATTGCATTAGCTATTTGGTTCACATGGTCAAATGGATATTTTGCTCTGAATTGGCACTCAAGAAATATACAACGTTCAGAAATCTCCAAGTCAACTTGAGTTGTCTAAAAACTATGGAGGTCTATTAATGGTCACTGGAAAGTCACCAAGCGTGAGAAAGCCAAAACTAAGGCTTAAGTGATGAAGTCCTTCTTAGCATTCCTATTGATGCTTTTAATGAATTTAGAGTTCCCCAGCAATTAACTATTTTTCAGAAAAGACAGAAAATTTTAAGTGATTTTTGTAGCTGTTACTAATACATTGCTTACCGTAAAATCTGTAAGAAATTCATTTTGGTTTAGTTCTATCTCCATGTTTCTTCAAGTTTGTGTGCTTTCAAGAGGGTTTACTTCAGAGTATAATCATGTATTCTAATAGTCTTGAAATTTTTAACGCAGGGAGAGTTTGAATTTCTGGATATGCCTTCATCTTATGTTCATGAGTCCATTCTAGATGTAGTAATGAAAGAACACGCGGAACAATGTTTGCCTTCTCTAACCGTTCTCCTTTTACTTAAATTCCAGATGCGGCCATACACTCAGCTTCCTTTTAGTGACGGAGAGACCGCCCTTACTCTGAATGAACTAGGCTTTACCAGCAAGGAAGAAGTCATATTTGTGGAGTTGATTTAGCATGATCCTCCTGTAAAGCTGTAACGACTCACACTTAAAACTGCAGTCTATATGAGTAGATAGTTCCATACGGGGATTGTGGTGAAGGTTGAAATATGCAGTGACAAAGGAGTTGCGTGCCAAAAGACAGATTAACCTATAGGATTTACTGATTGAATTGAACGCCCACGCCCCATGACATAAAGGTGTGCAAAACCTCGGTCACTTGGGCTGGGCGGCTGAAGTTACAGCTGGGATGGAATCCTAATTGGCATTTTAGTGTCAACTAGCGTTTTAACGTCAATCTTGGTTTCCCATATTGGTTGATTGACTTGCGTTTTTTGTGAAGCTGCTTCCCCAAGCTGGATGTCATTTGGTTTGCTACAAATATATGCTCTCTTTTTGTTCATAAAGCACCTTTTTTCCAAAGGGCAGCCATATCAGGGAGGGGTGATTTTGTAAGTTTCCCTGCGTGTTTTTGGGGAGCTAATGCAATTTTCAGAGGCATAGAGCATTTTTTAAGGGGGCGACTATTCGCAGCCCCGTATTTTCTCCCATAGCCCGTTAAAAATTTTCGAAGATTATATTTCGGTAACTAAATGTCGAAAATATGTTCAACCTTCGGTAAAATAACTGCAGAATATACATTTCGGTAAATAGCTGTTGAAAACAAGATTATATTTCGATAACTATATGTCGAAAATACACAAGAAACATATATTTCGGTAATTGGATTCTGTAAATGTATCTTAATTTCGGTAACTAACTGTCGAAAATGCATCTCAATTTCGGTAACTAACTGTCGAAATATATTTTGATAGTTGGAAATTTTTATTGGGCTAAGGGAGAAAATACGGGACTGCGAATAGCCGCACCCTTTTTTAAATGAGGATTAAAAGATACTCCTACAATTTTGCAAGAACAACCTCTAGAAAAACATGAACCCACAATTTGCTAGTATCATGCGCACCCTTACAGAAACACTTTTGCACATTCACATGACACTTTAGAGTTTTTGCATGTCTCACTCTTTGCCTTCCCTTTATCATTGTCAGTCAACCGTTTGGTTACAAAACCCTCGAGCAATGAATTGGTGTTTATCCCCATAGGTGAGGTGAGACTAGTGGGGAGATAAATACTTTCCATGGTAACAGTTATCCCATAGTTGAAGTCTTCCTTCAACAATACAATCAGAAGAAATAACCCTGGACGATCTTGTAACATCATGCAACTATTTCCCAAGGTATATAAAATTCCTGTAGTAATTCATAGAAAATTCTCACATTCTTCCGTATTTTTTTTTTTTGATATAAATAACCGTTATACTAGGGAAAGGTTCAATATCTCATCAAAAACAAACAATCAAAGCAAATTGTGGCACTTCTTCTAGTATTCATGGGCCTGCTATAGGTACCAACGGGGGGAATTGACGGCCACGCAGGGCCACTACAGGTCCCGCATGGCAAATCCGAGCCGTTCAATAATTTTAAAACAAAAAAATAAGTGGGGAATTATAAAATACTCGATCAGATATGTATAGGTTCCCGATCCAATCTTCTCATTCCCATTTTCATCCTATCTTCTCATTTTTGCTAATTTTTCAAAAATGGGAAGATTAGATTGAGCACCTACAAATTAGATTGAGTTGATTTTCCACAGTGCCCACTCGGCTTTTGTAAAAAAAAATTAATGAACGGCTCGGATTAGTTTTTTGAGACCCCATAGTGGGCCCCACAAAACTTCTGTGCAAATATTTGTGTGAAAAAAACGTCTGAGTCGGAATTGTTTTCGTCAAACTTGTGACGATAATGAATATTGTGAACAAAGCATAAGCAACCAAATACACGAAAATGAGAGCATTTGGGCATAGTGCCAAACAGAACTTCATAAGGAGATTTTCCAGACAAGACAGTGTAAAAATCCACTTTATCAAGTAAGTAGCTGTTAGAACACAATCACCCCAAAACTTGAGTGGTAGATTTGCTTGAAATTGCTAGGATCGAGCAACTTAAAGTAAATGCCTATTTTTGCTGTCAACCACACCATTTTGAGGTGTTCCAATGCAACTACGTTGATGAAGAATGCTATTTCCCAAGGATTTTTTGGAAATTACTTCTGAACCACTGTCTAAACAAATGAATTTCACTGTTTAGTTGAATTGGATTCCGACCATAGCGGTGGAACCACATAAAAATTGTTTTGCCTCAAATTTAGCACGCATTTGAAATACCCAAGCACATCTACTAAAATAGCCAACCACACTCGTGTTCATGCTAATGAATAACTTATGCACCACAACTTTTTGGTTTTGTTCTTATTAAAAAAAATTCGTGTTTGTTAGTTCCACACCAAACTTTTATGATGGTGGTTAGTCTCGACGAGAAGAATCCAAAAAGTAAAAAATTATGACTTTTACATAAGTATTGCGGGAAATATCCAAGAAAAAGTTCAAAAACTGACTTTTCTTAGGAAATATTCAAGAAAAAGTTCACCACGCGAGGGCCACATCCCTACAAGGTTGGCACCAATTCACCCGACAATCATATGCCACTCAAGACCAAAAGGGAAAACTAGAACCCCAAGGGGTTGCTAAGTGGTATTGGCCTGAACTTAGTGTTTGCTCCATCTTAAGATTTCAATTCGATTCTCTTTGCCAACAACTCTTGGGGCCACCTCATCCTCATGCGTAAACGTGTGAAACGGCTGTGGGAGGGGGTAGGGATTCATCTGAGCTGCACACAAACTGGCCCGGGACACCCTGCATTACCAAAAAAAAGAAGGGAAAAGGTTGATAAGAAGTCAACCAAGAAAATGGGAATAAAACAAGATAACAAGAAGCAAACAGGCTCCCGAACTAGACCAAATGGATTACTCCTGATGCACCTAAACGGATACCAATAACATGATCAATGTATCCACCTTACAGTAAGGGCACGGGAATCTCAGCACCAAGCAACAAAAAGTAGCAGCATCGGCATCCACGAAAAAGCAACAGAAGCAACAAAAAGAAATCCATTAGGATCAGCAGAATAGCAGCAGCAACCAGAATAGATAGAACAGATCCACCACCTCAGAAGGAATAAGACAGCAGAAATAGCACAGTATAGTTGGCCAAGAACATGGCAGCCAAAACATAGGCCAAGCAGAGCTGACCAAAATCAAAAGAAATAATCACCCTTAAGTAAAGGTGACCATAAAACTCCATCAGTCAGCATATCACTTAGCAAAACCTCACAACAGGAGCAGGACACAACATCGCATATCATTGGTCATTGAACAGATTAGCCCCAAGTTTGAGCAACAAAATGTAGCAGCAGCAGCAAAGCATCAGAGTGAAAACTGAAACCAAACCCAAAAAGACACAGACCAACACATGACACCCCAAATACCAGGATAAACCCTACGCACAAGATATTGGTACCATAGAATCAAAATAATCATTAACAATTCAAGATAAACAAAGTTCAAGAAATCCATTTCAGACAAAGGACTCTACCACCAATACAGCTAGAAAAAGAAAAAGAACAAATACATTAGAAAAAAAACATCCATAAATAGTTTGTTTAATTAGACAAATGAAAAAAAAACAAATACAAGTACTACTCAAAAGGAAAAAAAAAAAATGAATACAAAGTAGTGTTCTTTAAATAGACGGATACCTGATAAAAAAATAATATAAAAACAGACGGATACAAATCCCATGGCATCATCAAAACATGGCTGCTGGCACGCTTACAAGCACCATAATAATTATTGTGGCAAATCTAATGAGACAAGGCTGTTGACGTGGGGACACCAAAAGGGGGTGTCATTCTCCTCACACATACTGAAAGAGTAGGTTTCTCCTGTCTTGACATTGTGAGCAATATAACTGGTGCTTGCTGGGTCAAATGTAGTGAAGACCAGTACTTCACCATTGTTCACCCACGCAATAGGTTGAAGCTCTAGAACTGTTGCACGATAAAACTCCTTGTACAAGGACAAACGTATAAACTCCCTTTTCCCATTCAAATCAAATTTGTAAAGGTTTTTCCACTCACCAGTCTTAGGATCCGCCAACACTAGAACCTCAAAAACTAATAATGCATTGAAAGACAAAAACATACAGCCTAGGAAGTTACCCATCTCCTTATACCAAATCTGCCACCCCTGCGAACTAGATTTTGGAGCTAGAAACTCGAGAAGCACTTCAGTTTCCACATCCAAAATAAGAAGGCTGGACCAAGCCTGGCTAGCCCAGTAGACATATCCTCCTGTAGAGTGTGGACGATGCTTCAAAAAGATCCGCTTATCCATGCATATATTCCGAGTATCAACTGTTCCCCAAGTAAGATCTTTACCCACAGTTATTATTCCACAACAGAAGACTTGGTTCTCCTTGTAGGTACCAACTACTTTATATTCCCCCGTTGAACGAGCACATGCTAATGTAAAACAGGAACCAAACCAGCTCCACTTGAATGGAGGGAGGGTTACCTGCTGCTTGGTGATAGGATTCGCGATATAAATATTATTTCTGTCATATGGATAACTAAAGAGTACTAGACCATCACATGTAGCCCAAACTTTGCAAGAATTCTGGAAATTTATTCTCGTCACTGTGACATCCCTTGTCCCCGTGTCTACATAGTAGGCATTACGTGAACCAAATTCATATTGGATGAACAGGCCAGAAGCACTTGAACGAAGGAGGTGTGCCTTTCGGAAAACCGGGTTACAAATTATTTTACACCATTGGAAGCACAAGTACCTCATCACATTATGAAGAACATCAGCGGGAAGGAGAACAAGGATGTTGAACACTAGCTCTTGAGGAAGAGAAATAATCTTGCTTTGAATACTTTCATCTGGACATGCAGAAGTAGGATTGACTCCACTTTTGACTTGTCCTGCATTTAACTGGATCACGGATTTTAACTTCAGACAAGTCACTACTCAAAGAAACAAGTGCGGTGAATTCCACAAAACTAACTTGTTGACAAAAATAACAAGAAGATTAGAAAAGATAGAGAAAGCCACATAGAAGACTCGAACTACACAATATCAAAGTACCCAAAATAAAGCTGCAGGCAAACTGAGATCTTCTTCATCATTAACCAAACTAGATGTGAGATTCTTCTTGTTAAGGACAGCAAGAAGGCTGGAACAAACCTGGCTGCAGCTTCCACATCTAGTTTCAGACAGTGAGATTCTTCTTGTTAAGGACCTATTAACCTTATCTTACTCTTTATGTGCATCATGGTAAATTCAATCAGCAAGATTATCAAAGGAATTGAAAACTCACCGCGAAAAAACTTACCTATAATTTGAAACCTAAAAAAGCCACATCAATACTAATACTAATAGCTCCAATACAACATTGTAAGATCCTTACTTATTGACATACAAAAAAGATGTACTTGGATTCAAATTTCATATACAGATGAAGAGTGTATGCTCTTCATAAGATGGCATCTTGGGAGACAGAATGGTACAAGTTACAACGAACAAATGGTTCTGACTCTTGCATGACGAATAAAAATGCTTATTTTCAGTGTTGAGAAAATAATTGGTTGACAAATTGAAGACGAAAGTCTCTGACTATACAAATATCGTACATCTTTTCTGCCTGGGCCAGAAGGCTTAAGAGAAGTTTGGAAATGTACGATCCATGATAAAAGAAAATCTTATTTGGGGATTGTTTAGCTAAGTGTAGAGTGTGGAATATAAGAGGCTCAAGTAGTCTCTCTTATTGACGGGTTGGTTTCGCAAAAGTTCGTGTGAGGCTCATATCAAGCAGTAAATCTTTCTGGGTTTTGTATGTTTTCCGCCAAAGAGGTATGTGTAAAACCCTCTAACATGTATCAAGCAAAAAGATGAAGAAATTAACACACTTTACCTCAGTTGCACGGAGACGACAAGATCGCATCGGCTGCTTTCGTAGCGGCGGCGGCGGCGGCGACAGCGTCTGTTTTCTCTTTTTGTTCGCTAGCATAAGGGATGAGCTTCGATCCATGGAGCAATTGAGATCATCCATGGAGCAATTGAGATCGCGGTTGTAGAAGTATGACTGTAGGAGGAGAGTGGAGGGAGTCGTCTGCCAACAGAGATTTATAGAAGACCGGTTGGTGGTGGTCCTGGTGGAGGAAGAGAGGAGAAATGAGGAGGAATTAGGTTTTAGCGCTTTCCAATTTTGGGACCAAATTCGCGGTCAAATTTTGGGACCAAATTTGAACGGCAAGAGTGGCCCCATTTCTCCACCTCAGCTACCGTGTCAGATCTGTACCCTATCGGTTCTCAGGCCGGTCCTCGTAACATTTCTCTTTGGGTTTTTTTTTTTTTCTTTCAGCTCTGCTATCCGCAGAGACAATTTGCAGAGACCCACGCAGAGACAAACGCGTTTGGCCCCATTTCGTTGCCCCTATGAATCCAAAAGTAATACTTATCGATATCCGCAGGAGCTGATTTTTTACAGGGCCCCATAAAATAATATTCAAAAATTTATAGATATTTTTCTAGATTTTTTTGGGATCCGAAATGGGGTCAAACGCGTTTGTCTCTGCGTGGATCTCTGCAAATTGTCCCTGCTGTTAGAATTTTTGCTTTCCGAAAGTCTACATGCACAAACAATCTGTGCACAGATTTCAATGTGGGAACTACCACAGATCCCACACAAATGATCCAAACCGTTCATTAAATGTAAAATATTTTTTAAGGGTACCCGCAAAAAATCAGCTCAATCCGATACCTATAAATGCTCGATTCAATTGTCTAACTTTTCATTCAGATTTTAGAATAATGAAAAGTTAGACGATTGGATAGAGTATCAATAGGTATCGAATTGAGTTAATTTTTTGCGGAGACCCTCAAAATATTGTTTTACATTTAATGAACGGTTCGGATTATTTGTGTGGGACCCGTGGTGGGTCCCACAACGAAATCTGTGCACAGACTGTGTGTGTAGCAGGGTTCTTTTTTTTCCACCGGTGCTAATTGCACAGATATTTTTGCACATATCTTGCAAATACATTTTTGTGGGGTCTATATCGGGGTCCCACAAAATGATCCGAATTGCTCATTTTTTTAAAAATATTTTTTGGATGGTTACTGTAAAAAATCAAGTTCAACAAATATCGGTAAGAGCTTTTTCTTCCGATATCTATTAGAGCTGATTTTTACTAGGGGTGTACACGGTCCGGATTGGTCCGGTTCTCTAGAAAACTAGTAACCGGACCATTTCAAACGGTTCTAGAAAATTAGGAACCAGAACCTAACCAATATATGCACAGAACCTAACCAGAACCAAACCGCAAGACCGGTCCGATTTTGGTTCGGTTCCGATTCTATCCAATAAGCATTCAAACACTTATTCACAAAATATGAACTCATAAAATTAAAGAAATAGAAACATAATCTGCTGGAATAGGAAATGGAGAAAGAAAATAAAAACTTTCCTAACAAATGAGATTTCATCTCTAAATAAATTAAGTTTAGTAAGGAAAAAATTAACCTACCAAATTCAAATGCATATTTAATTACACACATATGTATTTCTATATTTATCTTAGTTTTAAATGGTCCGGTTCGGTTCTAACCACGGTTTATTAATTGAGAACCAGTAACCGAACCAAAATTAACTGTTCTTATTTTTTTAGAACCATAACCTGACCATAGAACCGCAGAACCGGACCAAATAGGACGGTTCGGTCCGATTTTACGGTTCAGACGATTTTTTTGAACACTCCTAATTTTTATAGTAACCATCCAAAAAATATTTTTACAAAGATGAGCAATTCGAATCATTTTGTGGGATCCGATATGAGCCTCACAAAAATGTATTTGCAAGATATGTGCAAAACATCTGCGTGAGAATCATTATTGGTTTTTTTTGCCCATAAAAAAATATACTTCCCCGTCCATTTTTAAGTGTCCTGCTTCGTAATTCCAACTTATTAAAAATGCATTATCATTACACATTTCACATCAACTTTTACCTCTACTTTCTCTCCTTATCTTCTATGAAAATATCATAATTACATTTTTACTCACTAACTTTTCAAAATGGAATATACTTTTAGGGGCAAAAATGAAAAATTCACCAACTTTTACCCACTAACTTTACAAAATGAACAGTTATTAAGAAATAGCCTAAAATGAAATACTGGACTCTAAAAAAGAGACGGAGTGAGTAGTAATTATATGGACACAGATTTTTCAACAAAGACAGCCCATACAGATGAATTTGGACCCGTTTTGGGTCCCATAAAAATGAGTGGAGCTGCTCATTTTATTTAAAATATCTTATTTAAGGTCTTCATAAAAAATCAGCTCATTTGAATATCGTTATAGGGTTTACAAACACCCAATTTTGCTTCAGAGATTAAAACCTAAAATGGATCCAAATTCCATCCACAGAAAGACTACTGGTACAGAAAATCTGTACAGATTTGTTGTGGGGCACATTATGGGTCCCACACAAAATGATCCGAGCTGTTCATTAAATGTAAAACAATTTTTCAAGGGCCTCCACGAAAAATCAATTCAATCCGATACTTATAGATGCTCGATCCAATTATATAATGTTTTATTATTCGGAAATCTAAATCAAAAGTTAGATGATTGGATCGAACATCTATAAGTAACGGAATGAACTGATTTTTCGCGTGGACCTCACAACAAATCTTTACAGAAAAATTTCTGTACCAGTAGACTTTCTGTTCTATCTATGTGTGCGGATCGTCAGTGTTTGAAAAATCTGTGCATACAACACAGTTGAAAAAAATAAGATAAGCCCAATAAAATAACGGGCCCCACCTCTATGTGAGAGGGGTGTGGTTGATGTGCCTGTGATGTGCCTCTAGCATTTTGGATATTGAGAGAAGATAAGAGAAAAGAAAAGGGTTCTCCTGGAAAAGAGAAAAAACGAAGTGCTCTGTGTGTGCATCAGTGGACTGTGTGAGAGTGCTTTGGGTTTTTTTTTTGGGGTCAGATGAGAGTGCTTTGGTGGTAAAGAAGAAAGCATAGTGCTCTGGTGTGTGTGAGTACTCCAGGTGGTGAAGGACAAGGAGCAATGGCAGATTTGTTCTTCCATTTGCAGCGGTCTTTGTGTGCTTGTTTTGGGGCAGGTTTGTTCTTGGTTTCGGGCTCCAAGTTCAGCTGCAATTGGAGGGTTTGGAAGCACTATTTTGGTGAGATCTTTCTACTATTTTGGAGGGTTTGGAAGCAAGATTGACGTTAAAACGCTAGCACTATTAAGGGTGTTTGTGAGATTCTAGAATCTCTTTGTAAACCTGTAAATCTTGGTGATAGTGGAACAGTTTGTGTTCACGTTGTGCCTTGTTTGTTGCGTGTTTAATTTTTCCGATTACGCTTGTGGGATTGATTTAGGGGGAAAATCCCAACATAAGCATCAATAACAAATTGATCACAGAGAAACCAACAATTGCACCCAGAAATCAAGCAAAAGGCGAAAGCTTCGATAGCTGCCTCTACCGATGAGACATCTTTTGGTATGCATTGTAGGGTTCGGTATTATAGGGATCTTGATCGTGGGTGCGCTCCGGTTCCTTCTGCCATTGTTCCACCGCTAGACTTGCAACACGTCACTAGGGCTGTGGAAGCCCAGTGACCCTCCGACAATCAAGTTAGATGTACGGAGAGAAGTTTAGGTCTAGGGTTTAGGATAGAATGGCATACTTTGCTAGGTTAGAATCCCTTCTCTTTTATAGACTTTGCCTTACTTGGTCCCCAAGCAAGCGCGTAAGGTGTATGCTCGGACAACCGCGTGGGAGGTGCATTCGGGCAACTGCTTCGGGCGACGTCATAGATGACGTACGGGATAAGGCGGTTATGGAGCATGTGCACAGGTCAGCCTGCAATGATGGCCCTCGTTCTGTAACCGCCTCGGCTTACGTTATGATGACGTGTATGCCCGAGCGTCCGGGTACATGAGGGCTAGGACGGTGGCCAAAGCACTGTGGAGCGTAAGGGAGCGATGTACCGAGCATCTGTATACCCAGCGACCGAGCAACTAGCGGACCTGCTCGGTGCCTCGCCTCGATAGGTGTCCCGAACCGACCCTGTGGCGGTTAGTGAGCCATGCCTCGGGATCGGCCCCGGGCCCGTTGTTCTAGGCCACTACATGCATCACTTTCCTAAATGGTGTTAATTACGATCCAGTTTTCCCTCTACTTCTCTGTTTGTTTCCCTAGAAAAAATAATTTCGAGACGAAGAGAAAATACATCATAGATTTCGGTGAATTCCAACAACTTTTACTTTCCTTCCCCATGCTCCTAATCGGATTGTTCTGTTACTATGCCCACCAATAGCAAACCTCCATAGGTCTCAGCTGCAAAACCTTGATGTGCTATCAATTCCTTTGAGGCCAGTTCATACAGAGCTTTGCTCTTGCTTTAATTCGATCCCTACTAGTGAATGGTGGGATTGGGATTATGTATAAAGAGATATTGGGTTGGATTAATTTTCTCCTTTTCAGATTCGGGTCTGTAATTGCAGAGAAAGGTTCCAGTCTTGAACGAGCACTCCCTCATTCGTTCAGTGGCTTTGGCAACTGCTGGGTTGGGGCTCTTGTGTTCCAGTATTGACACTGAAGTGATCCCCTTAATTTTTTCCGAAATGTCAACTTATAATGGTCAAAATAGAGAGAGAACGGAATTTCGGTGGGAGATATTGTAAAAAGTTTAGTCGTTTTGTATGAATAATTTGACAAACAGTATTTAGTTTCACTAGATGTTTATTGCTTGGAAGAGTAAGTTCTATTTTTATTATATATATAGAAGCCTACCCCTAGCGTACCACAAGTTATGCATATGGGCGTACTACGTTCCCGTACCCGTTCCTCGTACCGGAACGATCCACGTTCTAGGTAACATAGGTTGGTCCTGCTGTGGTCAATCTATCAGTTCCGCGGGGTACACTGTGGAATTTATTATGCGAAGTTTGAGGTGTTTGTTGCGAAATTAAGATTTTAGATTGGTGTACTTTCTGTTGTCAGATTTTTATGGGCTGACCACGGGAAAGAGTATCGGCTCTGGAACTATCATAGATTTGGATGGCACAATCTTGACTTGTGCTCATGTGGTTGTTGATTTCAAACGTTTACGTTCTCCATCAGAGAGGAAGGTTAGTGCCTCAATGGTCAGGCCTTAATTGCTTGCTACTTTAACATCGTAATGGCTAGATCAATGTCAGATACTTTTTCTTTAGAGGGTATCAACAAAGAATAGGTTAAATGTAGAAGTCCAAGAATTAGATGGGGGATGCAAAATCTCATTTTAGAGCCTGTGTATGTATGCTTATGTAACGACATCACTTGACTTTTGAAGTTATTTGGTGAATGTTAGGGGAGTATATGATCTTGAGCTGTCCACAATAACTGAGTGGAGCATGGGTTGATTTGTTGCAAATATTTTCGTTGCTTTTGAATGTTTATGAAGTGAGGTATCGCAATGTAAAATGGTATTATGTTAATCAATGGTAAACGCTTGTTTTTGCGTTATGTATTGTGTTCAAGTAAGTAATGATTACTATCATGTATTTAACTTCTGGAAGTGTTTTAACTGATAATTTCGAGGAACTCTCTTCATTTTTTTACACCCAGGAATGAGACTAGTTAGGCTAGACTGTCAACTTTACTTGGAGGTGGATCTTTTGCAATTTGATGCATAAGACATTGTCGTCTTCTTTTCCTCTAGTGTTAAAAACTGATTTTTAGTGTCTCAAGTCTCAACCCTTTTTTGTATGGATAAATAGGTTAATGTGCTTTATGGTATCTTCAAACAGATTGCGCGATTAATTGTGTAAGATAGAATCCTACCCCCTTTTTTGCTTTTGTTTTGTCAGTGACTCGGTGTAATGGTATGGCTTGTGTTACGACTAAGGTACATATGGATATCAGATGTATCCGGCATGTGCTGTAGGGCATTCACCAAGTTAAGGTGTATGTCAATTTTCTGTTACACCATTTTATTTTTGAAAATAACTGAAGTATCACAAAAATCAAGTACTTGTCGTGTAACTTGAGCAGTAGAGGAATCCTTGGTCACGCATACCTGCATCCCCGGTCCATTTATGTGTTACAAAGGAACGCTTATACCCTAGGAATCCTTCGTTGTGTATAGCCAATTCCTTTCTCGAGGAGGAATGCTAGGTACAAAGAAAAATTACCCCGACAAAAAGTAATGCATGGTTGAGAATCAATTTGATGATTGGGTCACACATATCAAAGTGAATTTCAACCACTAGTTGCTCTTTTCGGGGTAAGTTTCTTTGTCTCTAGCATTTTCCAACAAAACATGGGGTGGTGTCGGCTAGTGTGTTTAGAAGATGAAGGGTATTGTAGTCTTCTTAACTTGGAATTTATCTTTCGGGGCGGTTTCAGGAATAACTAATTAGACACATAAAAAAATACCTCATAGTTTTCGATCAAATTTTGATAATCCGAGCCGCTCAACGTGATCAGAACGTGATTTGAAGGGTATCGGCAAGAAATCAGCAAAAAAAAAAAAATACCGAAAAGGGCTTGATCTGAGCAATTTTTAGCTCAGATTTGATGAACGGTTCAATTAAAAACTATACAAAACAAGCACTTCCCTGTCACATGTTTTGCTAATTTCTCGCGGGCACCCTTAAAATCACATTCTGCACATATTGAACGGTTCGGATCATAAAGATTTGATTGGGAACTATGAGATTGAGATTTGGGGTGTTTTTTTAGGTGTTTTTTTGGGTGTCTCTGGAACCTCCCCGTTTATCTTTATTTAAATGCTTTTTTCATCTTCAGTCTCATAATGGGCATGTGTTTCACACCTTCCGTCAAATGAAATAGAAAATGTGACAGAAAATGTGACGGCAACACTTTACTCCAAAACCACGAGGAGGCAAGTTTGTTATTTCCAAATGATAGGGAGGTTTTCATCAGTACCTTTGAGCGTTTCAATCCAAACTGAAACTAGGGTTTAAAAACTAGTGATAAAGACTGATAATTTAGGGCAGAAAATTAATTAATGTACGAAATTACTGAAACTAGGTTTTCATCAGTACCTTTGAGCGTTTCAATCGAAGATATGATTCGTGGAGACAAGCGATGCTTCTCGATTCTTTGTAGCGTGAAGTTCGTCGAGAGATACGGTTTCAATCGAAGTTATGATCCATTCTGGGTTGATGATTGGAGTTCGTGGGGAGAGAAGATTGATTTTTGGAGAGTTCGTGACTTTTTTTTTTTTTTTTGACAGTCAAGATCTTGCCCACAGGGCTACATAAAAAAGGAAAGCTCAGAAGCTAGAATAGAAAAAACAGAAGGAGGTGGACAACCCACCCAGTTACAGGGAAGTAAACCTCGTAGCTCCTTGAAAGCTACGACATGTGCTAGACCATTGGCAACCCTGCTAACCCAATTGAGAACTATCCCATACTCTTTCCTCAACTCTCTGATATCCATCACAATGGAGGCCACATCCCATGGGGGAACCAACTCGGACACACTCAATTTAATGGCTTACTGATTATCTGAATCTACACACGCCTTCCTGCAGCCCAGAGATTTGACCATTCCACAAGCAAACCGAATTGCAAGCAACTCTCCCTGAAGAAGGCTGGTTACTTTAACATGATTAGCACTACCATTCAGGATCTGTCCCTTCCAATCTCTTTGCACCACTGCACAAACTGCATCCTTCCCATTCTTTTTTATAGCAACATCGCAATTCAATTTAAAGCAACCTTGGTCCGGAGCCCTCCACCGGGAAGGACTGTCCACAGTGCGAGGGTTATCCATACGAACCAAACCTGGGACCCTAGTCTCCATGAATTCTCGAAGGGCTTCTCCAGCTCTTCTCATCGTCTTCTCTGGATCAACTGGGTTAGATGAGAAAATAAAATCATTCCTTGATTTCCAAATATACCACGCTATTGTAACCACTCTGCTCAAAAACTGATTGAGCTCCTTTCCTTTCAAAGCATCTGCCACTTGAGATGTCCATATCTTGGCTGAGGTAAGGGGGCCATGACCTACATTCAGCTTTATACGACTCCCAAACCACACAGCACGAGTCCAGCATCAATGAGCCGCAGATGGGGCACACTTTGGAGTTACTGCACTTCCTTCGCACCAGATTTTCTTTCGTTGCAAGACTATTGCTACACACTCTCCACCAAAAATGCCTTACTTTATGAGGGACTTCCAACTTCCAAATTACATCCCAGAGATTCTTGTTGGGCGTGAACGAGGTTGAGGGTTGATTGTCTCTTCTGCCTACTCTTTCCTGAAAAGCTAAACGGTACCCTGACTTCACCGAATAGTCACCATTTTTAGAAAAATGCCAAACCAAAGAATCCTCTCTCTCCAGCCATGGGATTGGAATTGAAGTGATTGCTTGCCATTCTTGATCACTCACCATTTGCCTCAGCTTATCTTCCTCCCAGACCCCTCTGTTTTTGTTGATTACATCTGACACTCCATTTGTCTTCCCAGAACTTGATCTTCTCCCCATTTTGAACATGCCACCTCACACCTTTTTCTAGAATCCCCCTTCCATGCAACAAGCTTAACCATACCCATGAAGCCCTACTTCCTCTCGCTGCTTCCATAAACGAACAATTTGGAAAATACAACCCTTTTAAGATCTTTGCCCAATAGGACTGAGGGTTCTTCATCAGCCTCCAACCCTGCTTCGCAAGTAAAGCTTCGTTCATAGCTCTGAAATTCCTAAAACCCATCCCTCCTTCAGACTTGACACAGGTCATCGTGTCCCAATCTTTCCAATGAATTCCTCTCTTCTCTGGGTTTCCTTTCCACCAGAAATTAGACACAAGGGAATTTAACTTGTCACAAATCTTTTTTGGAAGAAGAAAGCAAGACATGGCATAACAAGGAATAGCTTGCACCACTGATTTCAACATAATCTCTTTTCCCCCTTGCGACATATGTTTGATTTTCCACCCTTGCATTTTATTCAAAGATTTTTCAACAAGATACGAATAAGCCTCAGCTTTTGATTTTCCCCAAAAAGACGGAAGCCCCAAGTACTTAGAATCTAATTTCATTAAAGGAATATCCATATAATCACAAATAAGTTGCTTCTCAATATCATTCAAGTTAGAAGAGAAAGCAATACCAGATTTGTCGAAATTTATCCTCTGTCCTGAAGCTTCTCCTTATTTGCACAGAATATCCTTGATCACTTGACAGTTCTGAACTTCAGCTTTGAGAAATAAGAGAGCATCATCTGCAAAGAAAGAATGGGGCACAGATGGAGAATTCCGGTTGAATCTGACCCCAGAAAGAAGCTTCTCCTCACAGGCCTTCGAAATCATTTTGGAAAGCACATCCTTTACCAACACAAACAGGTATGGTGAAAGGGGGTCACCCTGCCTCAGTCCTCTTCCAGGCCTCACTTGTACCCTAGCTTTCCCATTTACCACAACAGAAAAGTTCACAGTAGAAATACATTGCATCACCCAATTAACCCAGGTAGCATGAAACCCCATCTTGTTCATTAAAGCTTCCACGAAATCCCACTCCACTCTATCATATGCTTTATTAAAATCCAACTTCAAAGCCATAAAACCGCCATTACCTTTCTTCTTCATCTTCAAAAAATGGAAAGCTTCATGCGCTACAATAATGTTATCCTGAATGAGACGCCCAGGAACGAACGCTGACTGGTTTGGGGATATTACTTCTTGAAGTATACTCTTCAATCTATTCGCCATTACTTTGGTAATCACTTTCATAGTAAAATTACACAAACTGATCGGTCGGAACTGCCCCAAAGTTTCTGGACAAAACACCTTTGGTATGAGGGTAATGTTCGTGTTATTTAGCTCTCTTAAAAGAAAGCCATTTGAAAAGAACCTCTTCACAGCCCTACAAACCCCATTACCAACCTTGTCCCAAAATGATTGGAAAAAGAAACCCGGATAGCCATCTGGTCCTGGAGACTTTAGGGATCCCAATTCAAAAGTAGCCCTCTTGATCTCATTCTCTGAAACATCCAATATGAGACTCACATTCATCCCTTCCGAAATAACATTATCTACCACTGACAAAATATCTGAGAAATCCCTTGGTCCAGAATGCTCATATAAATCAGAAAAATGCTCCAAAATAAGTTCATTAATACCCTCCTCATCCTTAACCCAATCTCCACTGTTCGCCTTGAGCATAACAATTTGCTTTCGCTGCCTCCTTTGATTGATAGTTGCATGAAAAAATGCAGAGTTCTTATCCCCATAGGACAGCCAGTTAATCCTAGACCTTTGATGAAGAGCCATTTCTTCTCTCAACATTATCAGCTCAATCTCATGAATCACCTCCTTTTCCTTTCTAAAGTTTACCTCGGAGAAAGGGATTGACTGCAAGAGCTTGAGTTCATTCTGGAGCTGTTTAAGTCTCATCTTGTCTTTCCCAAAAGCTTCTTTACTCCACTTCACTAAAGCCTCTCTGCACCTCTTCAGCTTTTGAACTAAGCTGAACATATCCGAACCCCTTTGGTGGACCTCCCACTCCTTAGTAATCACTTCCTTACACTCATGATGCGTAGTCCATTTAGATTCAAACTTGAAGGAGTAAGGAACTCGGTTTAGCGGAATTCTGCTATGAATCACAATGGGACAGTGATCGGACCCCACTCTCAACTCATGAACCACCTGTGCTAAGGGGAAAAGATTACGCCAATCCACATTAGCCATAGCCCGATCCAACCTAATCCGGATGTTATTACTACCCTCTTGATTGTTAGACCAAGTGTAATTCGGACCTTTGAACTCTAAGTCCATGAATTCACATTCAGTCATCATACTATGAAAACTATCCAATCTCCCTCTTCCACACGGATTTCCACCCTGCTTATCTGCTTGAGAACTCACATCATTAAAATCACCAACACATAACCAAGGGTACTTATTTTCGCGGGCTATGGATTTGAGACTCTCCCAAAACGGTAACCTTTGATTCCACACAGGCGGGGCATAGACAAAAGTTACCATCCAATGGAGAGACACTCCAGGCCATTTAACTACACAACGAAGCAAATTTTTTGATTTAAATCTAACATCTAAAAATACCTCATCAGACCACCAAAGAGCAAGTCCTCCTGAAATACCTTCTGGATCTACGTAACTACTATTATTGAAACGGAGACTTCTTCTTATTCTTTCTAGGGTGCTTCTCTTATTCTTGGTCTCCATGAGAAATACCACTAGAGGACGATGGGCTAAACATAACCCTTGTAAGATCTGGAATGTTAGAGGTCGTCCTGTCCCCTGAACATTCCAGCTGAACATCACCATTGAGCTTGTGGCTGTTTGAGGCCAGCCACCACGGCCTTTTCACCCCCATCCACACCTGCAGAATTTGTAGTCTCACTACCCTTGCTCTGGAACCCATTTACCACAGCCTCCACTTCTACATCCACCAGCCCCACATCCGAGGACAAAGGATTCCCCTCCCAAATCATCTTCACGCTTCCTCTGGCTCTTCCTCCTCGCCTTCCTCTTCCTCTGATTCCCCTTCCTCTGCTAACATACTCCTTCTTAGTCGACTGAGGAACCCCTCTTCCATTATCTGAAATAGGAATATCCCGTGCAATCCGTCCCACACTCGCCTCGGGATTGTCATTACACGCGCCACCTTCGTTCCTATCCACTCGCAGCTTTTTCTCCGGATACACCAGGCCTCGGGATTGTCAAAGCTTCTTTTATCTTTGCCAGCCAGGGGCAATTTCCGATTGACTCTTGCCCTCCGTTACCCCTGGTTAACAGAAATCAATTAAATTAAACCATAGATGGACTTTGTTCGCCGTTCGGTTTTTGGGCGGATCAGTTCGGTTCTTAGATGGATGCAAATCTACCAAATTGTTGTTTTCTCCATCCGCAACCGACCATGAGTGTTTCACGGTTCAGTCGATTTGGTTTGCGGTTTAGGCGATTCGGCTTGGTCGGTTTGGGCGGATTTGAAACAACCTAAGAGCATCTCCAGTAAGCTCGTTTCTTCTTCATTCTCGTCTAATCCGACGAGCCAAAGCCCCAAAATCGTTCAAAACCCACACGCAGCAGCATCGTCTTCGTCCTCGTCAACATACCCTCCGCTACAGTAGCTCGTCGGTCCTGGCGTGCTACTGTAGCACTCGTCCCCAGCGATTTTCCCTCTCTCTCCTCTCCCTTGTCTTCACAACCACCAGATTTGACGTTGTTGCGTCGTCGGCGGCATTTGACTCCGGCAAAGGTAAGAAAGGTTACCCCTCTCTCTCTCTTCCCTTCTTCTTCTACGATCTGGTACAAATTTTCCGGCAAGGGTTTCCAATTTGGATTTTCTGATTTGCCGAATTCCGGCGGGTTCTCTTCTTGCTTGGTTTGTGGATTTGTGTGTGTGTGAGAGAGAGATGTATTTGTGGTTTTTTTGGTGGTTTGTGATTTAGTTGTTTGATTCCGGCGAGTTTTCCGGCAAGTTTTCCGTTCAAGATGGGTGTGCCAGCGACTGTTTTTTATTTTTAATCAAAAGGAGTTGGGATTTGAATAGTCAATTGCCTAGGTTGTTGGGTAGTAAAAATTTTTGGTGGCTAGACAAAGTAAAATTGTGCACTTTTTCTAGACAAATTGCTTAGGATGCCATTGAGGCTATTGGAGATGCTCTAAGTACTTCAAAAAAATCTACTAAAAAGCTTCCAAAACTTCGCATCTATAAAAATGTCACATTACTCAAGTAACATTTCTTAAAATAAAGCACATTCATATTTGCTCTAAAAAGATCTTTGAACCCCAAAAATCAGAAAGCAAAACACACAAACACACACATTCAAACTTACCTCATCCACCACCCGTCTGTAAGCGTTATTCGGTCGGATCGATTTGGATGTGGTTTGGACAGATTTAAGTCTGCAATTTTCTTTTTATAAATACCAAAAATTTAAAAAATAGTATCACAATAAAACATCCTACCACTCCGTATTGCCCCAAGACTAGCAAATAATTTTTTGTATTGACATAACGTTGAAATTTCTATGTCAATAACATGAAGTATTGTCAAACTTACCAGTACTATTTTGGTGGGGCTAATAGTTTATTGTGGAGAGCTTAACTCTTTCTCATATTTTTTAATTTTTACTTTGGGCAGATTGGGCGGATCCGATCCGCTTGAGGCGGATGTTATTTTTTCCATCCACTTCCATCCGTCACATACCTCGGTTTGGGTTTGGTTCACTGATGGATTGGTTTGCAGTTTGCAAATTTTTTCCATATTATGTTTGCAAATGTTTTCAAAATTTCAATGTGTTAATTAATAGGAGTATTATATTTACAAATGTTTTCAAAATTTTATGAAATTTTAAAATTTGAAAAAGGCTTATGGATTGTGTCAAATAAGATAAAGATTAATTCCTCACTTCAAAGCATACAATCAAATGAACCATTGCCACAGTAGCTCTCCTTGCAAGAACACCCCCTGCAACACTAAATAATATAGATAGATAGATTTTGTTGGGAATATCGAGGGATCGCTCAACAAATAAAAAAAATAGAAAGTTACTACTCAGTCAAGAAAACGAGCCTTTAATTCCATAAAGGATTAAACACATTTTAAATTACGTGTAAGGATGGCAAAAAAAAAAAGAAGTAAATAAATATACATTGTATCACGCATGGAAAAAATGTTATATAAAAATGAAAATTGCTCAGGAAGTGGTATCTTCCTATTTGAAAGAAATCTACACTAAACCATCTTTGTAACGGGTAAAATTACAGCCGATAGATTGGATAGGTCGTAGAAAGTAATCAGTTTCTTCACATGAAAGCCAAATTCCATCTCCAACAGGATTGAGAACGACAATAGTGCCATTATCAACATTACTAAGTTGAGAATATAAGAGGACAAAACACCATCAGGAAACGGATTAAACTGGAAGACCATGTATCTAATCCCAGCCAAATAAAATGGAAAATTTTGACTTCTCTTACTAAAATTTCTTTCCCTTTTTTTTCCTCTCTCTTTTTGTTACCAACAAAATCAAATATACAAACATAAGATAACAGAATGACAAGGATAATGCATGACATAAAATACAAATAAATAGAATCCAAATAGTATTCAGATGTAAGACTAATGGGGGGAAACTGACTTGCTTTTATTTCCGGTGTATCAAATTACTCCACCCCCACAAGGATGCTACCTAGTTCATGGGTTCATAACACCACGTCCACAGTGTGTCCAATTGACCGCTCAATAAAATATCACAATCGGAATTGAAAACCTCAAAACCTCTATCAGTACGTATAATCTAACAATTTGGGCATAGTGAGGTCATGCCGTCATGGTCTTCACCCATATAAGATCATATTTGGGCATTGTTAGACATCTTCATACATTTAAAAGAAGTAGTATAGATTAGCATGCATTAAGCTCTAGTCTGTTTTATTCCCGTCTTTTGTTTATTTTCCAAGCGTATCGACTTCATGGTTTGGTTTGACATGTCTTAGAAGCACGTTCATTGCTTCAAGGATGCGCTTCCTCTCTTCCACAGGTCTGTCTTTAACCAATGCTGTAGCCTCTGGTATTTCCCTAAAAGAAAAGTCACATGGCAAAAATAAAAGCATTACCAAAATAGTTTAGTAAGCATTTACATAAGCCTGAGCGTATTTCATACCTATTACCAGGTTGATTCCTCGTTTGTGAACGCGTAACCACCATCCTGCATCAAATCAATCGACATTTTGGAAAATAATTATTATGTAGAAAATAATTATTATGGAAATTCATCAAAGTCAACATTTTTCTTTTTCAATGATTCACCTAGGAATCTATGAGGGAGGGATCAAATTCTCACCCACTCTAGGAATGTGATTTCTAATTGGATGTGTTATCAGGAATCACATTTTTATTCTTGTATCTTTCAAACCTCGAAATCATGGAAACATAGAATCACGTTCATACTATTGTCTCTTCTAAACGTCAGAATCATGAAAGTATAACACCATATTTTCATTTCTCCTTAAAATTCCCGCCATCCAAAATGCGAATGTTCCTTTATTTGGCACATCAAAGGATAATAAAGCTTAGCTATAATTACTTGCATAGCTAGGAGCTTCCCAAATTACAAGACATATATACATTACTCAATAGCCACAATTTTGCTTAAAGAAAAATAGTCCATAGGGCACGTCACTAATGTTGGGAAACGGTTCTCAGAACCCAGTAATGACGTGTAAAGATTAGACAACAAGAAAATCGCAAAACCCTACAAGGCGGAATTAGGGTTTTACCTCAACTCCCTACGAACACGAGCGCTGGTTGAACTTGTTATAGCACGTCTTGCTATAAGCCACGTATACTGCTCGACTGCACCTTACGATCTTCTATCGTATTCCCTGCACGTCTAGAACACGAACCGAGTGTGGACTCTTTTGTGGTCTGTTTGCACTCTCTAAATCTGCCTCTATTTCTGTGAATAATAGAAACGTGTAAACTGACCTAGAGAGCATAACATGTATATATGGGGTTACGATAGGGACCTACGGAGTAATAAGTCAGGGCTCCTAGTGTAAATAAGAAACCTTAATCCCACCAGGATTCTATTTCTTATTTCACTAATTATAATTCACCCCACTACAGAATTATAACTGCACTTCTGTCTTTATCTCATTATATTACGAGCTCCATGATATTAAATACTTATTTATCTCCTCACGTTAAGATTACAGATACCTGTTGATTAAAATAAATTACTAACAATCTCCCACTTAAACAACATCTTAACCTTGAGACTATCTGCTTAACTTATTCGATATGTTGGATACAAAATTCACCTGCAGGGTTTGACATATTCGAAACTTATAAGCTTACTCAAGGGGGTATCATCAATCCCTACTGGGACGTGGATTCCATCAATAATTAATAGCTGTCATATACATAATGTTGCGACCCAACTCACCGTGACTATTGACCGTATAAAAGATCTCACCTTTTAATGAATTAAAATCAACAACATTAAATATATACCTCTAATAATCATCTTTGGATTAAGAGCATAAGCACTCATAATAACCATGAGGTTCCAATTGTCTTATGAAGTTAGTACAAAGACAATTACCTCAAAGCGGTCCCGTTCAATACACACAAAGTATACTAGCACAATGAGTTGGAATTAGTATCATTCCATGTAGTCAAGACAGACCTACTAAAATATTGTGCTACAGTCCTACCGATGGTATGTCAAATTCCATCTAAGACTGTGAACTATCTCTTATATTCCACAAGAACTGATGATCCAATCTTCTGTGTGTAAGCCGTACTCTACATACTGGATTATCTACTATGTAGAATAAAAGACACACATGCAAAACATACAAAAATATTATGCAAATATTACCCATAAAAGATTCTCATCAAAAAGGGATAAATCTGATTAATAATTAAAAATTAATCCATCATATAAAAACATAACTTTTACATAACCTCCTAACAAACTCCCACTAAAAACCTCAAACCCATACTGCCATGCATCTCACTCCCATTCCCTCTACATGACTATCAAAAGTCTTAGCCGGTAAGCTTTTTGTAAAAGGATCTGCTAGGTTGTTCGCCGATGCAATCTTGGTCACAGCAACATCACCTCTCTGTTCGATCTCAGATCAGATGATACTTACGCTCGATGTGTTTACCCTTCTTGTGAGTTCTTGGCTCCTTCGAATTAGAGTGTAATGGCTGATTGCACTGAAGGGACCACTTCCATATCCAACAAGAAGTTTCTGAGCCAAACAGCTTCCTTGGCTGCTTCAGAAGCTGCCACATACTCAGCCTCCATGGTAGAATCAGCAATGCAAGATTGCTTGATACTCCTCCAACTTATGGCTCCACCTCCCAAGGTAAACACATATCCCGAGGTAGACTTTCTGGAATCCCTATTTGACATAAAGTCTGAGTTTGTGTACCCATAAGGTACCAGACTATCTGACTGGAATACCAACATATGATCTCTAGTTCTTTTCAGATACTTGAGTATATGTTTCACTGCAGTCCAAAGTTCTTGTCCTGGATTAGACTGAAATATGCTAACCATGCCAACGGTAAAGCAAATATCAGGTCGAGTACACAACATAGCATACATAAGGCTTCCTACTGCCGAGGCATAGGGAACTGCCTTCATTTTGTCCATCTCCTCAGATGTTTTAGGACACTGATCCTTGGATAAGTTTATTCCATGTCTAAAAGGGAGGAACCCTTTCTTGGAATCTAGCATGCTAAAACGAGCAAGAATGACATCGATATAAGTAACTTGTGATAAGCCCAATATCTTGTTCTTCCGATCTCGCATAAGCTTAATCCCAAAGATGTGACTGGCTTCTCCCAAGTCCATTTCGAATTGGTCGGATAACCACACTTTTACTGAAGACAACACTCCCACATCGTTTCCGATGAGCAGGATATCATCGACACATAATACTAGAAACACTACCACTTTTTCGTTGCGCTTCTTGTACACACATGACTCATCCGGACATTGATCAAAACCAAAAAACTTGATTGCTTGATCAAAACGGATGGTCCAAGATCTAGATGCCTACTTAAGCCCATAAATAGACTTCTTAAGCTTGCACACAACATGTACTCTTGACCTTTTTGCTATGAATCCATCTGGTTGCACCGTATAGATGCACTCATCCAGATTTCCATTAAGGAATGCGGACCTGATTAGAGTACATAGACTCCATCTCTGATTTCATAGCCTTTTGCCAAAGTTTCACATCTTTATCTTGAAGTGCCTCATTGTAGTTACAGGGTTCGGTATGTTGATCATCAGGGATCATTTCAAAAGACTCTCCCAACAACGTATACCGACTGGGTGGAACAATAACCCTCCCACTACAACGAGGTACCGGTGTGTCAATAGGTGCCTCTACAGATGTCACTTATGGTGTTTCCTCCTGCACTACTGGTGGTAAAGAAGTTTGTGCCGGTATCTCTCCTCTCAATTCCTTTAGAACAATTTGACTTCTGTGCTTGTGGTCTATCACATAGTCCTTTTCTAAGAACCGGACATTAGTGCTAACAATGACTTTCTTATCCGTAGGACTATAAAATAGTCCACCTCTCGTTCCTTTAGGGTACCCTACAAACAAACAAACTTCTGTCCTTGATTCCAATTTATTTGCGTTCCCATTCAGCACATGTGCTGGACTACCCCAAACCCGAACATGCTGCAGACTAGGTTTGCGCCCAGTCCATAGTTCTGTGGGTGTGGATGGTACTGACTTAGATGGTACCAAGTTTAAAATATACGCTGTTGTTTCTAGTGCATGTCCCCAAAACGAAATTGGTAAATCTGAATAACTCATCATTGATCTTACCATATCCATAAGAGTCCTATTCCTTCTCTAAGCTACACCATTTTGTTGTGGCATACCTGGAGCTGACAACTGGGATGTAATCCCTTCAGCTGACAAGTAGTCCCTAAACTCTTCCAAGATGTATTCTCCACCACGATCAGATCGCAGTGTCATGAGACATGTACGTAGACGCTTTTCCGTTTCCGCCCTATACTCCCTGAATTTCTCAAAGCATTCGGACTTACGGCGCATCAAATAAATGTATCCATACCTTGAGTAATCGTCAATAAAAGTGACAAAATACTCAAAACCACCTCTAGCTTGGACATTCATAGGCCCACACAAATCAGAATGAACCAATTCCAACGGCTCTTTGGCTCTATATCCTTTTGCTGAAAAAGGCCTTTTGGTTATCTTACCTTCCAAACAGGATTCACAGACCGGAAGTTCCTTACCTTCTAATGAACCTAAAAGTCCATCTCTAACCAGTCTAGAAATCCTATTCAGATTAATATGACCAAAACGTAAGTGCCAAAGATACGTTTGGTTCAATTTAGAAGATTCTTTTCTCTTACATGGTAAATTATTTGTGTTATTCAATTCATGCAGTTGCACTATAGGAAACATAGAATTAATAATGTAGAGATCATCCACCAATGAACCAAAACAGATAAAACGGTTATTTAACTTAATAACCACAGAGTCACTAAAATAAACCAAATATCCGTCCTTTATTAACTTAGAAACTGAAACCAAGTTTCTTCTAATAGTAGGAACATAAAGACAATCTCTCAAAATTAAACTCCTATTACTACTAAAATTTAAAAAGACATTTCCTACTGCAACTGCTGTCACTCTCGTAGCATTTTCCATATGTAGATAACTGCCACTCTCGTAGCATTTTCGATCTGGGTTTTCCCATTAATTTCAGCTTCAAGGATCTCTAATTCATTCAAAAGAGCTATCATCTTCAGAACATGATCCCTAATCAGGATCCCTTCAACATGGGTGATACTCACCAATTTTTATAAAAATTTTCTTCTTGTTCTGTGACATTCTCATCAGGTTTAGTAGGGCACACCTCAGACAACACAAATTTGTGCCCTTCAGCAGTTAACACAATATCCAAATTCCTTTTCAGTCAATATAATTCGATCTAGTAAGTTTATTAGCTTTGAGAATAATTGCAAGTGGAATGAAAGAACCCATTTTTGAATATGAGAATCACATAACAACAATTTTGAAGGGCAATAAAAACTTGAATTTCATTTTAATATTGGTTCCCTCAACCACGTGTTAAAAGAAAAACATTGGCAACCCTACACATCGTGAAGAGCATGTCTCGATGGGAAGGTCGTCTACTCTTCATCATTCGTGTAGATAGGCATAACCTTTTAATTTTACTATCCAGACACTATACCGTGCCATGCAAAATTAAATAGCCAATATAGCTTCGATCCTATAAATAATAATAGTGACTCAGATGGTGAGAATATTATTATTTATAGTTAAGTGTATACCATTACCTAGCTTTTAAACCTATTGTTCCGTTATGAACCACCTCAGATGGAGAAGTGACCCACACAACAATTATCTTAGAGCAATCCCTTTAGGAAGTTTGTACCGATGATGCCACAATTAATTTTGCCCGATGGGAGGAAGGTTCTAAAATCATCACACATAATTAATTACATCATCTACATACTAGTAATGGAGACCGTGAGATTTATAAAAATAAACTCCCTCTCCCACTTAGTTATTTTTTTTTAAAAAAAATTGTGAGGATTATCAAAATTTTCGAGTTTGCAAAATCGTGATCTAGGTCAAAGCCAAATATTACCATGTTGTCCCAATATGGTAAACTATCACATGTGCAAACAATATGGAAACACAAATAATAAGGAAACACAAGATAAAGAATCCAGCTATTATGGTCAAAGATGCAATTCTTAAGCAACAAGGAATCCTTTCATACTTGAAATACTTAAGCAATAAAGAGTCCTTCCAAATTTGAAATCCTTAAGTAATCCTTCCAAAACTTGAAATCCTTCAGCTATACTTGTGTGGAAGACTTAGATAATTTGAATCAATCAAGGGAATCAAAATCCAACCGTGCTTATGCAAGAAAATTTGGATTTGATATATTCCCGCGTAAACTGCACAGCCTTCAGTATTTTGGCCATATCTTCCTCATCCGACCTCCGATTGAAGTGATTCAAATTGGGTTGAATTCGAAATTCAATTATCTACAACTTTTGTGTAGAACAGATTTTCTAATTCCAACATTTACTGGGTCGAAATAGCCCTGCAATCAGACCCTACGAATCTGGAAAAAATCTTTTGCGAGCCAAACAACTTGTATCTTCTGTATCTACCATCTTCGATCTCCGAATAATCGTCGAATGCTATTACAATCGAAGAAACATACATACATCGATCTTATGCCTCCATTGGAGTTCACATGCCACGTTAATTATTACAATCACGAAAAATAATCGTGGCACCCAATAAATAACACATGCTACGTTAATTATTACAACCACGAAAAATAATCGTGGTACCCAATAAATAACAATAACCACAAAAAAATTATCGTGGGATCCAATCACAAAAAATCAATAAAAAATCATGTGACCATAATAGCTGGGTAAGAACGCTGTAAACAAGGGTTAGCACAGTTCTACATTCTACCCTCTATAACCTACAGACAACATGGCCTGTTTAATCCATACGCGTGATTACAGCCTGCTTTGATACCACTGTTGGGAAACGATTCCCAGAACCCAGTAATGACGCGTACAGATTAGATAACAAGAAAATCGCAAAACCCTACAAGGCGGAATTAGGGTTTTACCTCAACTCCCTACGAACACGAGCGCTAGTTGAACTTATTATAGCACGTCTTGCTATAAGCCACGTATACTGCTCGACTGCACCTTACGATCTTCTATCGTATTCCCTGCACGTCTAGAACACGGATCGAGTGTGGACTCTTTCGTGGTTTGTTTGCACTCTCTAAATCTGCCTATATTTCTGTGGATAATAGAAATGTGTAAACTGACCTAGAGAGCATAACATGTATCTATAGGGCTACGATAGGGACCTAAGGAGTAATAAGTCAGGGCTCCAAGTGTAAATAAGAAATCTTAATCCCACCAGGATTCTATTTCTTATTTCACTAATTATAATTCACCCCACTACAGAATTATAATTGCACTCCCGTCTTTATCTCAATTATATTACGAGCTCCATGATATTAAATACTTATTTATCTCCTCACGTTAAGATTACAAATACCCGTTGATTAAAATAAATTACTAACAACTAATTCAAAGCCATGCTCTCTTCTTAGGAGTACTAGAAAGAAAAACTGATGAAGTTAGCACAAATCTGGAACTACAGCTTGAGTGACCAAAGTGTTCAATAAACAGCCTCAGCCTTGTTTCTGCCAGAATATGATCTCGTGTAAAACAAGATAACAGTACTAAATTTTCAATACAGATGTCGATATAGTCACATAGTATATCCAAACAAAGATGATGTAAACAATCAACCACATCCTTGTATCTGCCAGAACATTCTCTTAAGTAATGTAACCAATTTACTGTAGGAAAATAGTGCGGAAAACAATAAACGATTTCACAAATTTCTGGAAATTACAACAAGAACATGAATCGCAAAATTACAGAATATGAAATGTAGACATAAACTGTAAAAGAGTAGTATTAACAATTCCAAACCGAGACCCGTTTTGTTCAACGGTGCCCTTAAGACAAATTCGCCGCGTTCGTCTCCCAGGGTTGACTCGGTTACCACTCAGCCGCCGGAGCACCGCCGTAGACTGCCCGTCGAACCAACTTGTGTTTGTACTCTCTCTCTCGAAAAGAACAATAGCAGGAGTAGAAGAGAAGCTATCGATTTTGGTGTGTTGAAACCAATGGTAGAGGTCCCCTTTTATAGCTGAAGGAGGAGCCTCTGCCATCAATATGACAATGAATACGATATTCATGGAGGAGCTAATAATCAATAGGGGAATTGATTTCGCAATTCAATTCTGAAATAAAACTGATACAGTTATTATTCTCGAAATTGAATACACAATCATGGGTAATAACTCCGGGTAATCAACCCAGCTTTAACCATCCAACCGTGCACTGTTGTTGGTCCAAAACCCACTTTGAGAGACAATTTCTCATTCATCTCTCAATGGAATTTGTTCATTTTTCCAACGGTTTAAACTCCTTAGCAAGAAGTATCTAAAACCCACTTGGGCCCACCTCGCGCGGTGTGGGTCCCACCAAATTCTCTTTGGTTAAAATTCCATTTTTCCAACAATCCCCCACATGAATGAAATTGGCTGAATCCGACTCGGGAGACAAAGCTGACACGAGAGAGAGTACAATGGAAAAGTTCCGCATAGGATAGGTAGCTTTTGGCCTTGAACCTTCCCTTGTGAATACCTATCGGATTTACTGGCTGACCAGTGAACATGTTGTCTTGAACTGTTCTGCCGTTTGTGTAAACCGAGACAACAGGTATCACACGGAACTCCTCCTAACACAGTTTAGTTCTCACTGTTGGGTTCGTTTTGGCCATGACACCCCTTCCTGGTTCTGCAAGTATTTTCTCGAGAATTTTGCCTTCCTAAATTCTCAAAGAAGCGGCCCCACTTCATACTCACATAGGTGACCTTCTTATAAAGGGTATCCTGCTATACCCCGCCTGGCATTCCAGCGCATAAGAGTCATTAAAAGCCAATGCTTAACCTGTTTCCATTTGCAGGTATCACTATTTCACACCATAGGAATGAGCAAGAGAGCATGTCTCATCAGTGACCGTTCTCCGTTACTCGCAAGTAGGTTGTCCCATTGAACCTAGATCTTGGGATCTCCAGTCAGCTAGGTTGGGTTTCCTTCACGGTAACACGAGCGTAGTAGGCTTTAGCCCCATTCCCTTCGATGCTTTCTCAACTAGCTCTTTGTTTAACCCTTTGGTTAGCGGATCTGCAATGTTGTCCTCTGACTTCACATAATCAATAGTAACAACCCCAGTTGAGAGTAATTGTCTAATGGTATTGTGTCTACGACGGATATGCCTAGACTTACCATTATACATATTACTTTGTGCCCTTCCTATTGCTGATTGACTATCGCAATGGACGCAAATTGCTGGCACAGGTTTCGACCATCTTGAAATATCTTCTGAAAATGGCGTAGCCATTCCGCCTCTTCAGTTGCTTTATCTAAAGCAATGAATTCAGATTCCATCGTAGAACGTGCTATACACGTCTGTTTAGAAGATTTCCAAGAGACAGATGCACCACCAAGTGTAAAGACATATCCACTCGTGGATTTCGAGTCTTTCATTTCTGATATCCAGTTTGCATCACAGTACCCTTCTAGTACTGCTGGATATCTGGTGTAGTGCAGTCCCAAATCACGAGTATGCCTTAAATAGCGTAGTACTCTCACTATCGCCTTCCACTGGTCATGCTCTGGATTACTTGTGTATCTACTCAGTCTGCTAACTGAATAGGCTATGTCGGGCCTTGTACAGCTCATCAGGTACATTAGACTCCCAATTATCCGAGAATACTCCAATTGGGATACCCCTACCCCCACATTCTTGGATAAGTGGAGATTCACATCCACAGGAGTTCTTGCTATACTCGTATCAGACTTGCTGAACTTCTCAAGAATCTTATCGACATAATGAGACTGAGATAGTGCAAGTCCATCAGATGTTCTAGTGATTTTAACACCTAGTATTACATCTGCAAGACCCATATCTTTCATGTCAAACTTCGAGTTCAACATCGTCTTGGTAGATTTGATAATCTTATTGTTACTACCAACAATGAGCATGTCATCAACGTAGAGACACAAAATGACGTACCCTTCATCTGTATCTTTGACATATACACATTTGTCACACTCGTTGATTGTGAAACCACTTAACATCATAGCATTGTCAAATTTCTCATGCCATTGTTTCGGTGCTTGTTTTAGACCATACAAAGATCTAACAAGTCTACAGACTTTCCCTTCTTGACTTGGCGCAGAAAAACCCTCAGGTTGTTCCATGTAGATTTCCTCATCTAAATCGCCATTTAGGAAAGCTGTCTTCACATCCATTTGATGTATCTCAAGATTTCGCAGAGCTGCAATTGCGATTATCATTCGAATGGATGTGATCCTGGTGACAGGAGAATAAGTATCAAAGTAGTCTAGGCCTTCCTTTTGTCTATACCCTTTAATGACAAGCCTAGCTTTGTACTTATCTATTGATCCATCTGTCTTCATCTTCCTCTTGAAAATCCACTTGTAGCCCAAAGGCTTACTACCAGGAGGAAGATCCACCAATTCCCATGTATGGTTTTGCAGAATGGAATCAATTTCACTCTTAATCGCCTCTTTCCATAAAGGACCCTCAGGAGAGCTCACAGCTTCCTTGAATGTTCGAGGCTCACTTTCTAACAGATACGTTAGGAAGTCTGGACCAAAAGATGTTGATGTTCTAGCCCGTTTGCTACGTCTTGGCTCAACCTCAACTTCTTCCTCTTGGTCTTGACTGCTTTCATATACAGTCTCCAAAGTCCGCTTCACGGAACTTGACTCTTTTATGGATCTATACGAAAATATGTGTTCAAAGAACGTCACATTCCTAGACTCCATGATAGTGTTCTTGTGAATATCCAGTATCTCAGATTCATACACAAGAAACCGATAGGCAGTGCTGTTTTGTGCGTAACCAATAAACACACAATCAACAGTCCTTGGCCCTATCTTCTCCTTTTTAGGTGGAGGTACAGCTACCTTTGCGAGACAACCCCACATTCTAAGGTAACTGTAGGTAGTCTTCCTACCTTTCCACATCTCGTAAGGAGTCTTATTGACTTTCTTGCGAGGTACCTTGTTAAGTATGTAATTTGCGGAGAGGATATCTTCCCCCCACAAGTTCCGTGGCAACCCAGAACTTATCAACATAGCATTCATCATCTCTTTCAAGGTACGATTTTTTCGTTCAGCAATTCCGTTTTGCTGAGGGGAATAAGGTGCAGTGGTTTGGTAGATGATTCCGTGTTGTGCACAGAATTCTCCAAACGGTGATTCATACTCACCACCTTGGTCACTTCTCACCACCTTAATCTTTTTGCTAAGTTGATTCTCAACTTCATTCTTATAAAGAATGAATTTGTCCAACGCTTCATCCTTGCTATTAAGCAAGTATACATAGCCATATCTGGTGCTATCATCAATGAAAGTAATAAAATACTTTCCACCAGTTCGCGTTTGGACATACTTTAGATCACATACATCAGTGTGAACTAAATCCAATGGCTCAGTGCTTCTTTCAACCGTTTGAAAAGAAGACCTGGTCAATTTGGCTTCAACACAAGTCTCACACTTGTGTTTTCTATCAATTTGGAAAGCTGGAATGTGGTCTAAGTTAATTAACCTTCGCAAAGCATCATAATTAACATGACCTAGTCTACCATGCCATAAATTGGAAGACTCAAGCAAGTAAGCAACTGGGGATTTCATTTTATTAATATGTGGAATTACAGTCATTACATTGAGCTTAAAAAGACCACCAGTCATATAGCCCTTTCCCACATATACCCCAGTCTTGGTGACAGTCACCCTATCCGCTTCAAACACCATGCGGAAGCCATGCTTGCTTAGCAGAGAACCGGACACCAGGTTCTTGCGAATGTCCGGCACAAACAGGACATTGTTGAGAGTTAGCTCTTTGCCAGATGTCATCTTCAAGATCACCTTGCCTTGACCCTCCACCTCAGAGGTTGCAGAGTTCCCCATGAACAACTTCTCGCCGTTTGTAACCGGCTCGAATGAGGTGAACAGCTTCTTATCACAGCAAATGTGGCGGGTAGCTCCAGTATCAACCCACCACTCTTGAGGGTTTGACCCCACCAAGTTCACCTCAGAGACCACCGCTGACAGGTTGACATCAGAGCCATCCTCCAATTCTGCCGAATGTGCGCGCGCCCTTGGATTCGGAGGCTTGGTGCACTCTGAAGCACGGTGCCCAACCTTGTCACAATTGAAGCACTTGCCTTGAAATTGAAACTTTTTCTTGGCAATGCCTCCTTTAGGTCCCAGCTTGACCTCTTTGCCTTTCTGCTTGTCAGACTGCTTCCCATACTGCTTTCCAGACTGATGCTTCTTCGTTCCCGAAGACTGGCCATGTTCCACAACATTAGCCTTGGCGGCGTAGGTGCTCCCTACCCTCCTTTCAGCCATCTTATTGTCCTCCTCAATGCGGAGCCTAACAATAAGATCCTCCATAGTCATAGCCTTTCGCTTGTGCTTCAAGTACAACTTGAAGTCTTTCCAACCAGGGGGCAGCTTTTCTATCATGCATGCCACTTGGAAAGGCTCACACAACAACATCCCTTCAGTAGCGATTTCGTGCAAGATCACTTGGAGTTCTTGGACTTGACTGATCACAGTTTTTGAGTCCACCATCTTGTAGTCCAAAAACCGGCCGACGACAAATTTCTTTGATCCGGCATCCTCGGTTTTGTACTTTCTGTCTAAGGACTCCCACAGTTCCTTAGCCGACTTCTTCACACAGTACACGCTGTAAAGTGCATCGTGCAAGCAATTCAGAACATAGTTCTTGCACAGATAGTCGTACTCTTTCCAAGTGATTTGGTCCCTCAGGACTTGCATGTCTTGCTCATCGTCAGCAACGACAGGTGCATCCTCACTCAAAAACCTCGCAAGGCTCAGAGTCGTGAGGTAAAACAACATCTTCTGCTACCACTTCTTGAAATCCACACCAGTGAATTTCTCGGGTTTCTCCCCGTGGTTCATAGGAACCGCACGCACCGCCGTTGGGATTGGAGGATTCTGAGCCAAAGTCACGGGAGTTTGCCCATTGTTGCCATTGGGGGTCCCGTTGCCACTTCCATTTCCAGTTTCAATCGACATCTTTTCTGAAATTTAAGATCAAACACAAATAAGTGATAAAGATCTTATTAATTAAACAGAAACCGGAAACTGCTGTGACTAATTATTATAGAAATCAAGATAGTTCCACAATATCAGTAGATAAACAGTAGCCTCAGAATCTCGGCTTATAGACCCGTACTGTGAGATACAAGTTAGTCCGGAAACAGATAACAAAAATATCAATTTAAGACTATTGGTCAAAACAATGAATGTGCACTGATGTATAAACAAAACGGAAAACCTTTTCCTGATACAGAGATATGCAAACCTTTGAAAAGTCAAATTTTTTTTTTATATCCACGTGTGATCAAGCACTAAATAAATAGTAATAGAATTAGCCTTTATTCCTAGAGAAACCCCTAACTGTTACAGAAGTTTTGCAGGTTTGAAAAGTTAAACAAAGTATAACCCCCCTAAGCAATGAATCTGCTGGTTTCCAGAAAAACTTGTAACAATTTTTTCCTTTAAACTAATAGAGTACTGGGGTTGTTACTATTGATTATGTGAAGTCAAAGGACAACATTGCGGATCCGCTAACCAAAGTGTTAAACAAAAAGCTAGTTGAGAAAGCATCGAAGGGAATGGGGCTAAAGCCTACTACGCTCGTGTTACCGTGAAGGAAACCCAACCTAGCTGACTGGAGATCCCAAGATCTAGGTTCAATGGGACAACCTACTTGCGAGTAACGGAGAACGGTCACTGATGAGACATGCTCTCTTGCTCATTCCTATGGTGTGAAATAGTGATACCTGCAAATGGAAACAGGTTAAGCATTGGCTTTTAATGACTCTTATGCGCTGGAATGCCAGGCGGGGTATAGCAGGATACCCTTTATAAGAAGGTCACCTATGTGAGTATGAAGTGGGGCCGCTTCTTTGAGAATTTAGGAAGGCGAAATTCTCGAGAAAATACTTGCAGAACCAGGAAGGGGTGTCATGGCCAAAACGAACCCAACAGTGAGAACTAAACTGTGTTAGGAGGAGTTCCGTGTGATACCTGTTGTCTCGGTTTACACAAACGGCAGAACAGTTCAAGACAACATGTTCACTGGTCAGCCAGTAAATCCGATAGGTATTCACAAGGGAAGGTTCAAGACCAAAAGCTACCTATCCTATGCGGAACTTTTCCATTGTACTCTCTCTCGTGTCAGCTTTGTCTCCCGAGTCGGATTCAGCCAATTTCATTCATGTGGGGGATTGTTGGAAAAATGGAATTTTAACCAAAGAGAATTTGGTGGGACCCACACCGCGCGAGGTGGGCCCAAGTGGGCTTTAGATACTTCTTGCTAAGGAGTTTAAACCGTTGGAAAAATGAACAAATTCCATTGAGAGATGAATGAGAAATTGTCTCTTAAAGTGGGTTTCGGACCGACAACAGTGCACGGTTGGATGGTCAAAGCTGGTTGATTACCAGAGTTAATACCCATGATTGTATATTCAATTTCAGGAATAATAACTGTATCAGTTTTATTCCAGAATTGAATTGCAGAATCAATTCCCCTATTGATTGAGAGAGGCTCCACCTTCATTGCAGCATTCATGGCAGAGGCTCCTCCTTCGGCTATAAAAGGAGACCTCTACCTTTGGTTTCAATACACCTCAAAATAATCAAAAGCATCTCTGCAATACTATTGTTCTTTTCGAGAGAGAGAGTACAGACACAAGTTGGTTCGACGGACAGTCTACGGCGGTACTCCGGCGGCTGAGTGGTAACCGAGTCAACCCTGGGAGACAAACACCGACACAACCTCCAGCACCGGTGAGGCGGCGAATTTGTCTTAAGGGCACCGTTGAACAAAACGGGTCTCGGTTTGGAATTTCTAATACTCATTTACAGTTTATGTCTACATTTCATATTCTGTAATTTTGTAATTCATGTTCATGTTGTAATTTCCAGAAATTAGTAAAAACGATTACTGTTTTTCCGCACTATTTTCCTACATTTACAAAACCAAATTTTCACTAAATATCATTGGGCCAGGGTTCTAAATGGTGGTATGGGGTACGTAGTGATAAGGCCATGCGCATTAAACAGATTCTGTTTCACTGTCATTAGGCATACTTATACTTGTTAATCCTATTCCTAGAAGGCCTAGAAATTGGGATATGTACCAATCCTAATTTTTGCTTTCCCTATAAGGAAGTTTGATATAAAAAGTATATGATGCCCTTATAGGCATAAAAATTGCCCTCATTCCTGTTGAAGAAGAAGATTGACAGTTGATCTCAGTTCAAATCAAATTCGATTCACAGTTGAATTATATTGCGAAAAGTAGGTTGGATGACCCTCCATATTGAGCTTTGCATCCTGCTAGAGGAAGTGAAGAACGGGATCTCCTATTTTGTTCTATTTTTCGGCACATGAAATTCTGCAACTTTGATATAATTAATTTAGAAATCATAAACAACACATACAACAAACCTTTCTCCTATCTTTCCAGGGCCAATCTACCACTAGAACAATGCATTCGGTGAATCCTCGAGTAGCATGTTCCTATGTAATTTTTTATATGTATTGGGAAGGGCGGACTTGGCGCAGCGATAAAGTTGCCCCATCGTGGCCTGAAGGTCACGGGTTTGATTTCGGAAACAGTCTCTCTGATTGCAAGGGTAAGACTGGATAGATCAACCCTTCCCTAGACCTGCATATGCTTGAGCTTCATGCACGGTACCCCCTTTTCAGGTTTATATTTGGGATTTGGAATTTAGGTGTGAATTCTCAACTACTACTTGGCAAGATGTTTGTTATGTACTCTAGTTATGTTCTAGTCACCTAAGAGAAGGCTACAAAATTTGTGCTTGTTAGTTGTTCACAAGGATTTACTGCAATTCGTAGGTTAGTTAATTGGCAATGGTCACCTCTACTCCAGTGACCTATAAAAAAAAAAGGAGAAATCTTTTTGCCAAACAATTTTATAGCCCTTAACAGTGTACGAACTATGAAGTAGATTTGTCGTGGAAATGGTAATTTGTATCCATTTGAAACATCTTGAATTGCATTATCAGGCAAATCCACGCATGACTCTCTTTACTGGAAGCTCAAGAGTGGCAGACAAGTTGGCTGTGGACTTAAAAGGGCGCATCAAATTGGGAGATGCCAGATTTGACTAGAAGATCCTTGGACCTGATGTCAAGGAGGTTAGTTACTATAATATTTAATTTCATGTTCCATGATCCTCTTGTATGTAGATTCTTGAGCTGTAGGCACTTCTAATGAATCCTTTCATGGTTCTCTATTGGAAGGTGGATTACATTGCTTGGGTATGTGATCAAGATGCATATGCATGTAGTGGTCAAAAGTGCTCAGCACAATCGATGTTGTTTATGCATGAGGTAAGCTGGTTCATTCTCAGGTCTATGTAATGTGTTTTCACGCTTGTGTTCTGAAGTAATGATGATTTCTTTGTAGTTTTTATGCAATTGTCGGTTGTATTGTATTTCTATCCTTTGTCTACGTTCTAGTCAATTTGACAAGACCATAAATTTATGTTATTATGTCCTTGTGCAGAACTGGTCTAATGAATGATCTAGCGGCAAGGAGGAAATTAGAAGATTTAACTGTTGGCCCTGTTCCGACAGTAAGTTCGCTGACGTTTTTTGGGGTTGTCATTAATCTTTCTTGACTGCTTGACAATACATTGCTAAAAGAGATGCTTTCCTGGAAATTCGAACCTTAAATGTTAAAAATGCTCCTGTACCTATCGAACAGGCATTTTACTGTGTTGAAGGACTTCTAAAATTGTTCTAGAATAAGGCAGGCTTAAATATAGGGGGGGGGGGGGTCTCTCTATCGCATGCACACATACAAAGAATATAGCTCGGGGGGCAACGATTGAAGTTTCAACGCCGGAGGTTATAGCTACTAATTCCATTTTACGGACTTTGACTTTTTAATATTCGGAAAATCAAATTGCATATGTATTTGTTGTTATGTACTATCGATCCTGCTTCAGAATCACTGCATCATGCTTTGTGTAAATCACACATTTCTTCAAATGGTTCTTGAAATTATGTATCTAATTCGGGGTTTCACTTTTTGTTTTTTGCAGGTTACAACAGAAGCAATGTTAGAACACATGAATAAGTTGCTTCAGATACCGGGATCAAAGCTACTCTTTGGAGGCAAAGCTTTAGAAAACCATTCTATTCCTCCCATATATGGCGCCATAAAACCATCTGCCGTCTTTGTTCTACTGGAAGAAATACTGAAGGATAGCAATTATGAGCTTGTAACAAGAGAACTATTCGGACCTTTCCAGGTATACACACAAGGGGTAAAGATAAATTTGATAGAACTTTTAAGTCTAATTTGGTAGATGTGTACATCGAAAACTATTCCAAAGAAGAAAAGAAAAGGCCTCAGTAGGAGAGCACTCAAGCTGCCAAGAGAATTGGACAAATCACGCGCTTCTGAGTCTCTGAACCTTGCCTGTGCAACGTTCTTGTTGAGTTGGAATGTGCCAGCAATTATAAACGACAAAATAACAGTGTATGTGGCCAAATATTTATACTTTCATTTCTTTTTTTGGAAATTCTTAGAGGTGCAAAAGGATACAAGTGTTAAGGAGTGGTTATGCAAATTTGTATGTGCATGAAAGCTAACTCTTAAATCGATGTCTTAAACTCTCAGGTTGTTACGGAATACAAGGATAATCAGCTTCCAACGGTGTTGGATGCCCTTGAAAGGATGCGTGCACATTTAACAGCTGCCGTGGTGTCGAACGATCAGTTGTTTCTGCAGGCAAGACTCGCTGTCTATTTTCTCATTCTTTTCTCGGGCTTTAGATCTCCTTTTGTGATGCCATTATGCCATCTCCTTGCCCAGAACTGTGATTTCAAAACCTTTGTCTTCTTGTTTCGTATTGATCCAACTTCCAAGCAATCATTACATTTGATACGATGAGAAAGTTTGTCGTCTGGTCAGATGGCTTTGTTTAAATACGATTCAATTAGGCTGTGTTTGGATCATGGAAGTGTGGAGGGATTTACAAAGAGAAGGGAAAGTGATAGAGAAGCCAAAGGAATATAGGTTTAACTGTATCTTTATATGTTTCCCATACTTATTCCTTTCTCTGTACAAATCCCTCCACAGACTCCACAAGTCCCTTATCATCCAAATATAGCCTTAAGGGTCCGTTTGATTAGCGAGATAATGATAGAAAGCATAAGAAAAGGAAAAAATATATATATACTTTTTTGGTGTTCATTCAACAAGAATGTCCTAGAAAGTGATCGAAAACAAACTTTCCCGTACAACCCTCTAAAGATTGGAAGCGTGCTTTACTTTTTCTCACAAAAAGTGCAGGGAAATTTTATTTTCTTGCAAGAATGAACATTTATTACTCTAACTTCCGTATTTTCTTGCAAAACTTTCATCTAACAAATGTGAGAAAGAAAAATACTTTTTCTTTTTATTTTCTTTTACTTCACTCTCTCTCATTTTCACTTTCCATTATATTTTTCTCGCTAATCAAACGGACCCTAAGGTACCAAGGATGTATGTTTGATGGCCTGATGCTAACAAGGGTGATCATGGGAACTCCTCCACTAATCTGTTTTTCCCAAACGGATAACTCTGATCGTTGTTAGTTGGTTTATTATACTTATTGTGAAAACCCAATTTGCAGGAAGTTATTGGAAAATCGGTAAATGGAACTACTTACGCTGGACTAAGAGCAAGAACGACTGGCGCCGCTCCACAAAATCATTGGTAGGTTGAAAATTTGCGGTACTTTTGGTTTGCGTCATGGAATCTTTTTGTGAGTGCTTAAAATATCGAACAGGAATAGGAATAGGAACTCCTGAAGCAATAAAGCTCGTTTGGTCGTGCCATAGGGAAATCATATACAGTATGATTTTGGCCCCCTGCCACAAAAATGGGAAACTCCTGCTCTACCTAAGTAGTCTCAGTGATGAGGGCGAAAATGGACATCAACAAGAGAGCGCAAAAGTGGTGGCTGGTTAATAAATCTATAGCACAACAATGAACTATGACAGCCAAATTCTTCGATCTTAGAAAGAAATTGCATGATTAATAAGTCTGCAGCATGACAATCGAGGATGAGAGCTAAAATTCTACAATCTTAGAAAACCAGTAGAAGAGAAATTTTTGGTCGGGATTTCTATTTTGTCCAAGGTTTTATTTCGATATGAATTTTGGCCTTTTTCTTTTTTAGTCTTTTTTTTTTTTTTCATGGGAAGCCAAACCAAATCTTCCTCACGTTCCCATCTACATTCGTAATTTGTATTTTGGATTAATCCTGCATGTCTTTGCAATTCAAACCCTTGTTCGAGAGTTGGATCTGTATTCCAGCTCATTCGGACAAAATTTGAACTGTCTTGTGTTAGCCAGCCCAAGGTACAAGAGGTTTCCTCAAGCGGGTCCTTGTCCCAAAGCACCATCTAGGCCGGGTTTGACAGCATGTGCAACGCTTGAACAAATTGCGAAATGTTTTTTTTGGATCAATTGCGAAATGCTTTGGTTGTGAAATGATTTGACCTGGTGTTAGATGAGCGTTTCTCTTCATTGGAGGGAATAGTTGATTCTCTAGCGTTCGAAGCTAGACACTGTTGCTTTATGCCTAATGCAATTGGAAATTTGAGAACCCAAGTTCGAGGTGCTTAATCTGAACTCGGACTGAGACTGATCTACTGCTGCACCTCCACTGAATGTTAATATATGTGCAGACGATGGCAACCACTGGTGTTGAAGTAATCTCAGGCATGAACTGGAGATGAAGGAAACATAGTTATCTAGCAGTAAGCAATCGAGTCGCTTGAGATGCGAGAGAGGTAATTTAGCTGGAGGCTAAATAGTATCACCGGTGTTATTTCTTTCTGTAATTTCTAGATTATACGTTTTGTGTCACATTTTTCCGGCTTTTGTATTTTGTTTTGTCCCTGTTGTTTTCCTTGTGTTTTCAGACCAATAGTGTTCTTTGTATAATGAATGCAATATGTTAATGATTCCTAAAAAATAACATCGAGTGCTCAAGGTGCAACAGTAAAATATTGTCATTTTCTTATGATTATTGTCGGTTCTAAGAAGGTTTACATGGGCAAAAAAATTCTTCTAAAATCTCCTAGATAGTAGTAGATACCATTTTTTTTAGTGCAAAAATGCCTCATTCGTACCGGTTGCTATAGAAAACTAAACAAGCTCACTAGTACACTATAACCTTAGTTACATTAAACAGAGATGTTTCTGTAACTAATTTCTACTTCCCATATGGACAGGATAGTCTACTTCACTCAAACATAGCCACATATCCTCTGCAACAGATAAATGGCATCCATCCATGAGGGCATCAAGCATTGAATCAAAAAGAAACGTAATCAACAAAGCCCCTGCCCATCTGGAAAAAGAGTCGCAAGGCTGGATCATGTATGAGGAAAGATATGATAATTATAGGATCAAACCATACTCTTGAGTCTTGAGTCCCACTTTTTCATCAGAAACCTTCAGTTAGCGTAAAAACTCGCCCAGCAAGAGAGGGAGGAAGTGTGGACATAGCATTTTGAATATCCTGGCAAAAGATATCGACAACTTAATTAAGAAACGCAGCACAAATGTTACTACCACCAAGCACCACAGGAAAAGTTTAGAAGACTAAATTAGTACCACAACACAGACATTAAAGATTATGAAAACAAACTAAATTGTAGAGTCCCTTCTCACAAACTCAATTCAAAATTCTTGCAAGCCCAAATTCGCCACTGGCTTCGTTTTAATGTGTGGTGGCAATCAAAATTCATATAAACATCAAATCATATTTCCTGTCAAAAACCCGCTTAATAAAAGAAATCGAAGAAAGAAGCAAAAAACATTATGCGAAAAATAGAATCTTACATCTGCTTGATATCGAGCTGAAAAATGGATCAAAAGAATTGCTTTATTTTGAAATCTGTCTGCATAACCAATTATCTGGAATTAAAGCAAGGGGGAAACAAAGAGGGTGGGTGAAAAGCATTAGAACACCAGTAGGGTACAGATACAACAATGTTCAGAAGGAATAGACAAATGGGAACACCAAAAAGGCTCCCGATACTCAACCTCAGACAGATGAGTGTGTCCATAATCTCTTGCATTCTCTACTGTCTCTAAGTCACTAACATAGGTGCTCTGATAAGGAGGACAGGAAACAAAGAAATGATATTAAAGAGGGTAAAAAAACTCAAATAAAATTAAGAATGTCATTCTGGACATCCATATCAGCGAAGTTCAACTTAACTACAAATATGCATGGCGTTTTTCCTTTGAAATCTTAGGTCAAAACAAAATGCGATTTAGTGATTGCAATTCAGAAGATAAGATACTCTATGGGTCAGAGACTCAGAGCCAAGGTCAACTATTTACAGCTAGTTATACACCCAAACTGATCCTGATCACATATTCAAGCCCTCGCTCTATATTTTCCATTCAATTTCAAAACATAAATGTTAGAAAAAAATTATTTGAATCCGATCCATACGAGATTTTAAAAATGGAGAAAAAAGTGCATCTGACAATATAAAGAAAAAGAGTCACCAGTAAGCCCAAGGAAATAAGCTGTGAAGCATGGATACTGATACGGGATACGGACACGATACGATATGGATTATGGATATAGTGATACGAGAAAATCTAAAATGGACGCAATAAAAATTCTCAAAAAACTCTAAAAAAGAAGAGACTTTTGTCAAAATTTCACATTGTCTCTCCCTCTAGAAAGTAAGTTAAGTGCTACAAATCTGGCATTTTCAATATTCCTAACAATTTTACTCTACTACTCCACTATGCAAGAAGTGTCACAATCTTCATATCATAATAGTTTGGATACGTGTCTTAAAGTATCCAAAAAGTATGCGATACTTCAAAAATAAAAATAATTTGTTTATATTGTGGATACTTCAGGGATATGTATCCTCGAGTATAGGAGGAGAATCGGTATCTGATACTGATACAATATGGATACGACTCCCACCTAGAAGTATCTGTGCTTCATAACAGAGATAAGTGACCCATAACAGCAATGAGCTGTACCTCCATAATGAGAATCTTTGCCCTCAAGACATCAATATTGTTGTCATCAACAAGGAAGTCAGACATGGTATCTCCCGTGAAAGCAATTTCAGGCATTGTTACAGTGTTTGTAATCTACAAATGCAAACCCACAATTGCATGAAGAAAATAAGTCCCCCAAACAGGAAAAACCAAAACCAAACAGAAAGAAAAGGTACTTCAGGAAACAAGAAGTTCAACACCACAGCTGTGTAATATACCGAACAAGATTGGACTAGTTATAGAAGCCAGTGCAACCAAATATCCAGCGGACTATACATCTGTAGTTATCTATGTTTGGGAGTACATAGAGAAAAGGAATTATCTTATGTGTTCCCGGTATAAGTAAACAACTGCTTAAGCATCCTAAATTGTAACCTCCATTTTGCTGGCATGTCATGTAACATTAAGAGTGGGTAAAGGATCCAACTATTTCTGCTAATGATATATAAAGGAAGAATAAAAAACTCTTCATCGGATTATCAGCTCTAAAAGAGAGAATATTTTACAAGCCATAGACTGGGGGAGCGATATATTTGAGCTAGTTAAAACTATCAAACACTATATCAAGGAGAGACGGCAACAAACAAAAATCAGGTCATAACAACATCAAAGTTCTTCCCATATTGCTCTTGAAACGGTGAAAGAAGAAGGGAAAATGAAGAAAGAAGAACCAAAAATCTAACTACAAACAAATTCTAATCATACTCCCCTACTTTCTCGGATTATCCAAGGACCAAAAATGGGTCAAAGAAATTGACAAATTATGCTGATAAGATTTTAGCCTTGGTTGAAAGCGGGTTAACTGTTGCAATATACTACACAAGAACTAATAACATGACTGAGATGAGCAGGATTTCTGAACAACCAAAAGAACCTTTTTTTGGTAAAAATTCTTTGCTACTTCATGGCATGTGGCAACAACTTTCCCGAATCCTATTATTTCTATACATCTCTAAGATTCAAACGAGGAAAGAACAAAAAAATGAACGTAAAGTTTCCTCGAATAATGGATAAGTTTTCGTAAAATCTCGACAACTATATTCCAACGTGCATAAAACTACCATGATCAAGACGAACCTCCACACCTGATGACTTCAAGTTTTTAATCTCACTTACTGGGAGACCAACGTACTCCTGCTTCAGTTTATGTCTTAAAGAGTAAACTATATAGCCCTGTCAAAACATGCGCACCATCGGTTACTACATGTCAACTAATGAAGGTTACACTTAATGTCATCCCTAGGTGGAATAACTAGAATAGAAAACGAAGAAACATCAATATGTCACCTGGCTTGGTATGCCATGGTAAGTCCTAAATGCTCTTACTTTAAGATCCTTCCTCAACTGAAACTCTTCTCCTGCAAATACAACATGTCTAAAGTTAAGGCCAAGAAGGTTCCAGAAGAAGGGAGCACAGAAGGCTATGTTTGCTCTAGTTTATAGAATGTTACCAACATTCAAGCCAATTAGATTATGCTTCAGCTCTGAGTGATCCATTGCTCTGTGTGCCTCAAAGAGTTTTTCCACACACTCTTTTATAACTGTTGGCACTATAATCGTTGGGGGTGCCATTCTGTACAAGCCCCGAGTTGCCACATACATCGGCAGACCTCCCTGCAGAATAACAAGCAAGATGAAGAAATGAAACTTACATAATACTTGACCCAAGTACAACCTAGCAGATTGGTGCATCACTACATCAATAAGACAAACAGAACAGAACAGCCATTCGGAAGACTAAATCAGGGAAGGAACCTATTAGATTGTACATTGTATCAAGAACAAAAGGTTAGGAGGATTTTTTTTTTTTTTGTTTTCTACTGACAATGAGTAATAATCATATAACATTAAATCTTCAGAGAATCTCTCCGCTCGAGATTCTTTCAACCTATTAGATTCTTAGATTCCAAAGCTCGGCTCGGCTCGAAAAAGTAGTGTCTGCTCGTTTACATAGGCTCGTTTAGTAAATAAATTAGGCTTGGCTCGTTTAAAGTCGAGCCTGAGCTTGGACTCGTGTTTTTGGCTTATTTAGTAAACGAGCCAAACTCGAACACACCAAAGCCCGGGTTGATTCGTTTGCAGCCCTATAATATTGACCGCGTAAAAGAGAATACTTCTTTTTAACTTTATTCTCTCGGGAATAGTTTCCTGCACTAATTTCTGGACAAGTGAACGGACACGAAGACAGTAGAAGAGGGAAAGGAGTTTACAATGTGATCCATGTGACCGTGGGAGATGAAGAGGAATTGTTGGGAAACGGCGCGTTGAGGGCATCGGCCGATATCGAAGGCCAGGTTAAGGGTGGGGAGGATAATGCAAGTCTCGTGCCCTGCAATTGAAAGACCGTCAATGGTGTACCCTTCTATCGTCATTCCCTTTCTCTTCTTCTTCTCCAAAAAGTCAACGTGACCTTGTTTCTCTGCTGAATCTGAACTCTTTGTCTTCATCTCCATTCCAACACCAAGAAGTATACACGGGAAGTCTGTGGTCGGAGGGACGGAGGGAAAGCCCTAGGTCGCACACGTATAGGAGAGAGAGAGAGAGAGTAGCACTTTTGATTTTGTTTGGGAAATTTCAAAAAGGGCTTGCTATTTGCAGCCACTTATTTCCTAAACGTAGCCTGTATATACTATGGTAGACACCTGTTTATAATATGGTACACAGGCTACGTTCAGAAAATAAGTGGCTGCAAATAGCAAGTGCCTTTCAAAAATGCTCGACACACAACTACTCCCACACAATAACTCACCCAACCGCTGACGTCATCATGACGTCATGCCAACGTCATTCCAAAACAACGTCGTTTTGATTATTAAAAAAAAACCCACGTACAGAACACAGAACCCCTTCCCCTGTTCCCTTTCCCCCTTCTCGTTCAAAATACAGACCACAAAAGCAGGGAGGGGCACCACCACCTGCGACCACCACAACCCCAGCTGCTCCCCCATCACCGGCGACCGCCACCAGCACCGGCTTCTGGCACCCCGACAATCGCCAGCACCGGCGACTGCCACGAGTACCGGCTTCTGGCACCCCGACGCTGTCCACGACGAAGGTCTCTCTCTCCTTGTTTCAGATAGATAGATTACCCCCACTATCTACTCCTCATCCTCATCAATTAGAGGGTTTCAGTTTGAGAAACCCTAAAATGTTGTGCTGCCAAAAAAAAATAAAAAACCTAATTCAAAAATTTGAGAAACCCCTAATTCGAAAATATGAGTTGAAAATAGTGTGTCTTTAGAAGGAAGTATGCTCAGTCCAACGCCTGTCCCATCTGTGGATCAGAAATATAAACTGTGGAACATATGCTTTTCAGGTGTAGTTGGGCAAAAACAGTTTGGTTTGCTTGTAACATTAAGGTGTGGTGATTTGGGTGGTAATGCTTCGGTTCTTAAGTGGGCAGCAAAAATGGTGGACAAGATGACTTTTTCTGAAGCTACAAAGTTTATGGGATTTGTGGCTCTCATTGCCTGGCATATCTGGAAAACAAGAAACAACTTGGTATTTCGTAAAATCAAAATTGATCCTAGGGATACTTTGGAAGTAATTAATCATGCTCGTATGGAAGTTTCAGGTTTCTTAGAGATTCCTAATGTCCACATGGACACCCCATCAACCCAATAGGATATTCCTACTTGGAGGGCTCCGGACAGAGGTCACTTTAAGGCTAATTGTGATGTTGCCATTCCCAAAGGAGGAGGGGAAGGTAAGCTAGCAGTGGCAATTAGAGACTGGAAAGGAAACAAGGTGGCCCATGAGATTGCAGCCCTAGCAAAGAAAAATATTCTCCCCTGTAATTGGTTTACATTCCCTCCGTTGTCGCTGTTTTCTATTCTTTGTAATGAAGAACCTTTGTAGACCTTTACGGTTTTTTTGCGGATCAAAAAAAAAATAACTTGCTTGGGTTATCAATTAAGTGCTGAAAATGGGTCTCTAAGTGAAGGAATTTCATTGTATATGCTGCAATTAGTTATTTACACTTCGAACATGTGCACTTCTATGCCGAAAGCTGAATCATTGTTCTTAAGTGCTGAAAGTCGAACTAATATGCTGAATTCTGTGCTTAGATGGTAGAAATTATGCTTGTATATGTTGGAAATTATAACTGGAATCTAAAAACTGAAGTTTATATTCTGAAACTCATACTCTAAGTGTTGGAAATTGCTATATGGTGCTGAAGCGATGTTTTTAGAGTGCTGGAGCTACTGAAGTTATGGTTTTATTCTGTAAATCTCCATTCTCACCATTTGAGCAAGCTAGAGACTGGAATTCAGGACCATGAACGCTGCATTGTCCAGTCAATGGCTGCTGGTTTGGTTGGGTAAATCTCCATTCTGTGTCTTGTATACTCTACATTCATTGTAACAATTCTGTTTTGTTAAATGAAAAGTTTAGTTCTTGTCTTGTCTTGTCTTGTATACTTGACATTCTAGTGTACGATTAGTTTAACTTCAGGCATCCAATTGTGGAAATTTTGCTTCTTTGACTGGATTTGTATTCTTTTATTTGTTTTTGTTTGTTTTGGATTGGAATGGTAATCCATGATTGACTGACTGAGCATTCATGAGCAGAAATATATGATCTGTTACCACCATGTCTGGTATTTGGTCTTAACTACTGTTTGCACTCAACTATTAGTCTAGTCTTGGGTTGTTTTTTCTAGCCTTCTTGTTATTTCAACACTTCAACTACAGTTGAGTAATCTCTATGTGTTTTGAGCATGCTACTATGAGGGTTTACCCTTTCTAGGTAGGATGATACATTGTTGGCAATTTTTTGGCTAGATGTTGAACGGTATGCTTATTCTTAGTGTGCTGATCACTTGTTTATCTACTTTCAGATTTTTTAGAAGAATCCTACCACGATCAAGAACAAGGAGTGCCGCGACACCACTCTGAATGGTGCTATGCAAGAGGGCAAGGACAAAGCTATGCAAGAGGGAGATCTCCTTTTTACATCTAGATCATCAAAACCACTACTTCCCTGATCATCAAAACTGCTACTATCCCAGCAAGAGGGAGAGCACAAAGCAGTTCCACAACTCCAAAAATCATGTTCCCCTTGGTGTATGGAGCGTCCAGCCAAGAAGAGATGTTAACGACACTTAGGATTTTTCTTTTTCATTTTGCTTGTAATATAGCTTAGGGTAGACGATGTTGATGTTGTTCGGCTCATGCCTCTTTTGTAAAACATTATGTATTCATGTCGGCCAAATTTAAAACTTCCATTTCAATTGCAATTGAATTGCTGGTTTGCTCTTTTTTCTGTTGTTATTGCTAACTGGGACGTCAGGCTAGATTGAAAACAAGGGAAACTTTGTCGATTTTTTTAGAAAAAACAAGATACAAATCTTTCTGTTGTTGGTATTGCTGTACTGACTGAGACATGAGACGTCGGGCTAGGACCAAAAAACAAGGGAGACTATGCCGAAATTTTTCCAGAACCAAATACACTAGTATGATTCTAGATTGATATTGCTGATTGAATTCACCTCAAAACTTAGTACTCCATCTGTCCCTTTTTAAATGTCCTGCTTCGTAACTCCAACTTATTAAAAAGACATCATCATTATACCTTTCACATCAACTTTTTCCTCCACTTTCCCTACTTACCCATCATCATTACACTTTTACTCACTAACTTTTCAAAATGGAATCTACTTTTAGGGACAAAATAGACAATTCACCAATTTTTACCCACTAACTTTACAAAATAGACACTTATTAAGGGACAGCCCAAAATGGAATACTGGACTGTAATAAAGGGACGGAGGGAGTACTATTTTGCTTTTATTTTAAGCTGTTGATAACACCTTGAACTGACCAAATCATCCTCCATAAAAAAACGACGATGGAACTACGAATTCAATGTCAACCTTCCAAAAAGAATCTCAACTGACCAAATCTTACTCCAGAAAAAGCTTTTAAAAACTCAATTAACTGTTATTCCTCCGGCCACAAAATGATAATGTCGAATCGAATAGAATCTCATGTTCAATAATAATAATATCATGATCTCAACATAAAACAGGAGCAAAAAAAAAAAAACCCAGCCAATTCTAACATGTCTATGTCCGTCCCGGGCATTTCTCATTCTAAATCACCATTCACAAGACACATTCATAGCCAAAATCTATTGCCAAATTATCAATTCACAATGAAAACCATAATACAATAAATTTAAAACCCACGCCGGGCCGTTCTCATCACAATTATCACATATGAAGTTAGGTTTCGCAATACTACAACTTGATATTACAAAGCTTAGTACATATTGATATTCCAAACTACAACAAATTGATCATTTTCCTTGGCCTTTGATTCACTTGAATAGCTTCAATCTTTTTCACTGCCTTTTCGAGTCTCCACTAGTCTTTGCAAAGCTATTGGTCCCATAGCTAGTGTAGATACTTGTTTCGAATCAACCAAGGACTGGGATGTGTGATACTTTTCCTGATATGCTCCACTTGAATAGCTTCAATCTCTCTCCATTGGCCGCGCCATATGAACAAAGACATGATTGAACTCATCCCAGTATGCCCGAGTGAGACACAACCACCAAAACGTGACCCGTAGTGGACTCCGACTCTAGTCTTGCAAAATTGGAACCCAAAACGGATTCCAGGAGTGTTAGTGAGACATGGATGCTAATTAAATGAAACTTAAACATCCAGTAACATCAGTAGATAAGCATAGGCAATTATTAACATTTAAGCCTAGCAAATATGGCACGTCTGCTCGGCATCTAAGCCCCAAACTAGCATAAGCCAATGAAACGACCCATTGGTCAGCGATTTCGGCACATGGCCCGATTACTGGTCATTAACCAACACTCATAGTGGTTTCCAAAAAGGAATGTACAACTATGGTTTCGGCACCTCCGATGTGCCCATATCTGCACCTGAAATTTGTATTCATGTTAGTGTTTTTGATCCATCAATCAAAACAATCCTCTTAATACTTTTCTTTAAAAATAAACACTTATGGTCTTATATTCAGCAAATAAAACCCACTTTCTTTTGCACCTGGAACTCAGTTTTGGCATCTTAGGATCTAATTCCAGCAATTAGGGCCAATTTCCAGCATATAGCCATCAAAATACTGCACTTAAGTACAGTTTCAACATGAAACACATATTTTTCCTGCACCAAAGCTACACTTTTCAGTTCTTAGTTCTCAAGTTCAACATGTAACAGCACTTGAACACTCAATTATAGTGACCTAGTTATCAAAATCAACTCTTAATATTAATTTCTATTGCTTCTAATCACAAATTCCAGTTCCAATAGGAAAAAGCAACAAAGAAAAGCCCTAATTAGGGTTCTTAAACCCAACTGATTCCAAAACCCCAAAACAACTCAATTCACGAAAGCATGAATTCCCAACTGGAAAAAAAGACATTCATTTTCATGTATGTATATGAACAAAGGCATGATAATCATCTATAAATAACCACACACAATGACAGAAATTTCCTCCATCATCAAAGTCCATGATTAGCAAAAAATCAAAACCCTAATTTTTGAATTAGGGGTTCTTTTTCTTCAAGAAACTCAATTTATGGTGGAGCAACCCAGCAATCAGTTCAAGGAGAGAGAGAGACCTTCGTGATGGAGGTAACAACGTTGGACTGCCCAGAAGCTGGGGGCGGTGGCGGTTGTTCGGCGGTGGGGAGCGCTGGGGTTGGGTTTTGGTGGTGGAGGTGGGAAGCGTGGTCACCGGTGGAGGTGGGAAGCATCGCCGGTGGTGGTGGTGGGAGCCCTCTTGCTTCTCCGGTGGTGGGAAAGGAGGAGGGAAGCCCTGTTCGGGGAGGGGAATGGGAAAGGGAAAGCTGAAAGCTGTTGTTCGCGACTTGGCTTTTTTTTCTTTTTTTTTTAATAATCAAAACGACGCCGTTTTTCGCTGACATCAGCGGTTGTGATAGCTGTTGTGTGTCTAGCATTTTTGGGAAGCAACTATCACACAACAACTTACACAACCGCTGACGTCAGCGAAAAACGATGTCGTTTTGATTATAAAAAAGAAGAAGCCAAGTCGCGAACAATAGCTTTCAGCTTTCCCTTCCCCTTCGCGAACAGAGCTTCCCTTCACCTTTCCCACCACCGGAGAAGCAAGAGGGCTCCCACCACCACCACCACCGGCGACGCTTCCCACCTCCACCGGTGCTGACTTCCAGGAGATCCTAGGGGATAAAGGGTTCCATTCATATAGACCCAATTACACAAAGCACCCTCAACTAATATTTTTAAATTGGGATACGTACCGTGTATTGTTTTTTTCACTTGTACAGTTCGTATCGAGATATCTTGAGATACGTTTGCTCGAAGAGTTGGATTTTCTATTGTGTAGTTAGAAAATATTCACTTGTATAGTTCGTATCGAGATATCTTGAGATACGTTTGGAAGAGGGAGAATACTAAAAGACAAGAGTGGGAAAGAAGAGTATTTGTATTGCACTTAAACTCAAATGGTTAGAACTCATCTCTATTTATACTATTCCATGGAAGACTCTAGTATAAAGATATTTTCATACAAAATAAATTTTGAGGTAATTCTAGAATTACACATGAGACTAATTCTCACAAAAATACTCTAGATATTTCACAACGATATTCTAGAGCTTATAAAGCTAGATATTTTAGAGCTTCTAAAAACTAGATATTTATATCTTTTTCGATAATATCTATCATATTTTGGTTTTGTCAATTGAAACTTTGTCAAAATACTAAACTTAGTTTATGCTTTAACAATGTTAATCATAATTAAAATATACTATAATTAAGAAGTAGATATACCTAATAACTCCAATAAGCTATGCTTACATTTAAAAAAAAAAATTTAAGATGCAAAATTTCAAGTCTATCAAGTGGGGCCTATTACATTTAGGCTTTATGTTTTCTTTGTTAGAAAAAGAAAAAGTAAGACAAAATACAATCGAAGTATGATTATTTATTTTATATAAAACCTACATTGAGGTTGAATTTCTATCAAAGGGTTTGAAAGATGCCATAATTAGATCAAATGGCTTAGATTAATGCATTTGGAGTTCTGCTTCTTGAAATAAGGTTCGACCTTTTTTTGACTAAGTAATCGTAGGATACGCACAGAATTAGGATACTTGTATAAATCGTAGGATACGCGATCGTATCGTAGAATTTTTACACAAAAAGAATACATGATGAGATACGTATTATTCTCCGAAGGAGTTAATACAAATCGTAAGATGCATATCATGTATAGTACGTTGTTAACAATTATGCCCCTTGCCGAGCCAAAAAAAAAAAAAAACAATTATGCCCTCAGCTACTAAAACACTACACCAACTCCCAGAACAAATAAGCCATTACACTTTCACCCCAATACATATTTTCCTCTTTATTTCCATTCAAATACTCTGTTAGTACCAATTTAATAGTGTTTTTTTGGGAATTTATGCCATTTTTCAATTAAATATCTTGTAATTTATAATATATTAAATATTATATTATAGAACTAATCGAGATACATTGGATATAAAATTCATTACCAATACAAAGATATAACTAATTTTTTGCCCGATTAGAATAAAATGAGAGACTATTAAATTAGAACGAAGGGAGTAACTCAAGCCCAGATTAAACAATAAAGTTAAAGAAATTAAATTATGGGTATGTACGCAAGAGATGTGCCTTCAATCTACCTCAAAGTTTGATAATAAAACCAATTGCATTGGAAAAATTCCCAAATTTTGGACCAACGAATTCTTGTCGACTTGACATTGCAGTTAACTATGTGTGGTCAGAAATTTAAGTGAATTTTGAATTTCAGAATAGATTATTTGTTCACCTCCTTTCGTTTTAAAATTTTGATCCATCTTTCCTTTTTTCCTTTTTTGGATGTTGCATATTCCCCGTTTATTTTGACTATTCAAAGAGAAAAAATTGACCTCTTGTCTTTTTAACCTCTCATCCCCGTTTTGAAATCCAAAAATATAAGCGGACGAAAAAATGCAGCATAGTCTAAAAATAATTATTACCATTCAAGAAAGAGAGAAATTCGAAATTTAAATGTTTTGAGAAAAAAAATGATTGTGTTTCTTTAAAAAAAAAAAATTGGATTTCAAGAAAAGAACCAAAATTTTGCAGGGAGGAGTATTTTTTATAGCCAGGTGGCAAGTAGACGACCATTGAATGAGAAATTTTCGACGTGAAATGTGCTCCGCCCTTTGCTTCCCTTTTTCCTCTCTCTCTCTCTCTCTCTCTCTTTCTCAAAGTTGCATGCATGAACGAGCTGGCCTCTCTTCCCAAGGAGATTGACGTGAAGACAATGTGGCTTCACCGCCGGTAATTCGTGGGATGTTCTTCCGTCGCTCCCAGTCGCCGGTGGTGCTGGTAATTCTCTCTCCCTCCCTCCCTCTCTCTCTCTCTATTTGATCCCTCTGTGAATGTATGAGGGATAACTATCGTGTTAGGCCATGAAATTTGGTGGTATTAGTTCTGAATTTTTCTGGTCGAAGATACGAATTTTTTGGTGTTCAATTACGAGGTATTGTGTTGGATACGAATTTTTGTGGCTCGAAATACAAAAGTGCATCACAACTGGCGCGCACCCTGTTTTAGGGGGGTTTACGGCAACCGTGTCGATTTAGGAACTGTTTGTTTCACAGAACTAAGGAGGAGGAGTTGAAGAGAAATACCATGTAGAGGATATGGAGTGTTGCGATTCGAACGCACGAAGCAAGAACCCCAAAAGAAAAAAAGAAAAAAAAAGACTCAAAGAATTTTCATTTTTCAATGTTGTAATTATGTACATCAACAGCACACACTAGTTTTCCTTATGTATGAACAAAAATGACACGTCACATGAAACCCAGTCCATCAAACCAAACCAAACTGAGCCTATGTCCCAATCAATTAAGATCGGTTAACATCACAAACCAATTGTTGTGGGCGTTGCCCTAGGCCCTCTCAACCTGACTGGGCAGGTCGAATCGTGACATAATCTACAAATGAAGTGCAAATCAAGACTGAATTAGGCTTCACAAACCCAACAAGATATCCCATGGTATTGTATAACCCATGCTTTGATGGATTATATAAACTGATGAATATTTAATCCAAACCTTAACGGTTTTAACCAAACACTGGATATATGTTTTCTTTTTTTTTTGAATATGTAGGTCAATTCAATACTTATATCTAGTCAAATACTCAAAAGATGTGTGGGAAATTGGAAATATAAATTGGAATTCAGTGGCATCCACGATTAGGAACACTAGGGGTGTTTGTTGCCCCTTGCTTGTGGCATGCACGAATAGTACGATTACCAAATTAAAGGAATTAGCACAATGAATTCTTAATCTTCGTTGAAAAATCAATATATATGAGACTAAATCTGTAGTTATGAATGACATTGGGAATTGATACTCTTCACGGTCCTTTAATTTGGCTAGGTCTACATTCATCTTCATTTCATTTTTCCCAGTGCCTGTTTATATGTATTAATCTTTCATCGCCTTTTAGCCAGTGAAATATCAAGAAGATACAGGTAACTTCAATTAGAGTCATCCCTCCCTTATGGCCGTTTGGTTTGAGGGATTAGGTGAGAAATGATTAAGAAACAAAGCGAAATGGGAAACCTCCTAATTGGTTGGATTGTGACAAATGGCGAGAAATGAGACGTACAAGAGCCCCCATTCCTTTCTTCACCAAAAACTGGTCAAATTTGGTTAGAAACAACCATCATCTCTTTTATCACCTTCACGCCAAACGGTCCCTTTAATGAAGTGATTTCTGCGGTCTACTTGAAAACAATGAATATTTGCTGTGTATTGAGGGGCATTAGGAAATAGGAACCTGGCGACTCAAGATTTTTGTTTTGCCGATTAAGAAACCAATAAGCCAATCGAAAATATCCTAAGCCATTGTTCTCCTTTTACCTTTAGAGATCTGTTTTTTCCAATAGCCCTTATGTGGGAGACAATGTAGGCGGTGATGGGGTATTTTGGTAGTGAATTCCACTGCCAACATGCATTTTGCAACCAACGATCCAATGTCAAGGCAGTGGCATTTTGAAGAATAGTAGAGCAAAGAGAAGGAAAAGAACAATTAAGACAGAAAAAGGTAGATTTTGTGCTTTAAGTCGTTGCATGACGAAGATGACAAATACAAAAAGAAGCATCTATGTGAAAACCTATTTCTTGATTGGTTACTCTAAATTTCGTTGAAACAGATTTCAGTTCTTTAATTACCCTCGCCTTTTCCTTTCCCTTTGCAAATCCATGATCTTAAAAGAAGGTCAGTATGCTTTGGAGAAGAACTTGGCATTGTGAATTAAACCTAAGGGCTTCATTATATCCTCAATGCTATATGATGTTTCTTTTCCTTTGTCTGCCATATATTGGGTCAGTTGCAGTTGATAAATTCGCATCAATGTGCCTATTTTTGTGTTCTTAACACACGTCCCTTGAGTTCCTCGATTTTTGGAGGTATATGGAGGCCGCTATTTTAAAACTTTCTGAGAGTAGTCACTTTGTGCATATAATGTTAAAGGTTAGGTCTATCTCAGGTCCTGCCCGCCCATACCCCCATTGATTAAGGATACATGGGTACCGTTATTGTTGTTGTGATGTTGTTAATGTTTCTGTCGCACCAACCACATTTTCCCACAGGTGCTTCAATAACATTATGGGAAGTTCAAACATATCACCAAGCCTCAAAACTTCCCCATACACAAACAGGCAGGCCCAACTCCCTTCTATAAGTTCCCTTACACATGCTTCTCCGTGGGATGGCCATTCAACTCTCGTAGGATCCATTGAACAGCCCACAGAATTACTGAGTCACCATCTACGTTGTTCTTCCGAGAGTTGTCTAGTAGAGCAACCATATTGGCTCGATGATCTCCTTAATGAGCCAGAGACACTGGTACAAAAAGGTCACAGACGTTCAGTGAGTGACTCTTCTACATACTTATGTCTGGAAGCTAATCCGGATGACATCAATGAGGAAACCAACTTCACAATTGCTATTGCTGGTCCTGCTTCTTGGGGGTGTCAGGCTTTGATTCATCAGATGGATCCGTTGCATGCTTCGTTTGAGAAAAGGCCAAGCTCTTCAGACAAAGAATGGAATATAGTTAGTGAACCTCTTCCAATGGTTTCAGAAGGGTTGATGTCTACTGCAGCTAGAAAGCCTGACCAAGTGGATTCTGTTTCTCGAAACCAATCAGGCTTACAATTGAAGCCTTTCCTGTCCAAGTCAGAAGCAAAACGTGCCAAACAGTAAGCCTTTTCTTTCATGTAATCATAAGCTCATAGCAATGGAATTTTCTTACTTGCTATTCATGAGTTCATGTTAACATGAGCTGCTTGAATCTTACTTTGTGTTCTCTATGCTACTTTTTGGAAATGCATATTTTCCAGAATTGTGACACGAATGCATTTAGTATATAGCAGGCTTAGGTTCTTACCTACTTCGTTTTATTTTTCAGAAACCGCCATTCTTTAAAAGTGATGTGTGAATTATCGTACATTTCAGCAATGATTTAAACTTTGACGAAAAAATAATTTTGGCAGCTAAAGAGGTCAGATATGTTGCATCACTGGTGGAAATATAAGCAGTTAATGCGAGTTGAATTGTGATTTTTGTCTAATCTGTCTGTTGATATTCGTCGGATACTTCGTATTGGACACTTGGATTATAGTTGCACTTAACAATATCATCAGATGTATGATACTATGTTTAGTTGCGTAATTGCTACAGAATAAGTAAAGTGCCTTTTTGCACTCAAAGTTACAAAATAAACATAGAATTTATCCTGCAAAGTCGCCCGACTCAGGTTCGTTTAGCATGGGTGCTCATCACCTGAATTATTATGCATCGCACCCGATGACCCATACCCATACTCGGGTCCGTCTAGCATAGGTTCCCATTTCAAAGAAATGTGAAGGTTGGAAAAAAAAAAATCCACATATTTGACGGTTATAATCTACACCAAGGGTCCATATCCTTTGTAGTTGTTAAGGTTTCCTTCTTCTGGTCGGCACAAGCTTCAAATACTAACTTTATTGGTCCCTTTTTTTTTTTGATAGGCAGCTTTATTGGTCCCTTCTTTGATTAGTGTTTCCATTTCTGTGCTGATCCCTTGCTATTGTGTTTTAGTTCTTTCTTGATTGCCTGGAGAGAACAAAGCTAAAGATGGAGTTCAAGGGCCGAAAATTAATAAGCAACGATCTACACTATTCGACAACAATGTTATTGGTTTCAAATAGAATGTGAATAAAGCTGAGAGACAGCAATACTGATTTCTTGCATAACTATGATTACTTTTCTGTTCCTGTTCATAGCTTCTATGTTTTTTTTTTCTTTTTTGTACTTCGGAAAATAAGCTTCAAGAAAAGGAAGATCACGAGGAAATTAATGTACTCAAGTCTTACTATATGTTAAGAGAAACGGTCTTACAATAGTTATCTTCAGTTTTTGTGATACTACTCCTGCACGCTTACTAAGAACTGTAAAATGCCTCAAAATGTAGGCAATCAGCTCATCGTTCACGGGTCAAGAAACTGCAATACATCGCTGAACTGGAAAGGACTGTAGAAGCTTTGCAGGCAAAAGCACTTTGCTTTGTATTTACTTTCTTTTTTTCAAATAAGCACATTTGATACTTTCCGTCAGATGAATAACTTACGCGTTCACACTTACACCCCTACAGGCTGAAGGATGTGCAGTTTCGGCTGAGCTTGAATTCTTGGACCAGCATAATCTTATATTAGGCATGGAGAACAGAACCCTGAGACAGCGATTAGACAATTTATCCCAGGAGCAAGCGATAAAACAGAGTGAGTATCCTTTTCCTCACAAGCTAATTTCGTGTAATAGCTGGCTGCTTCATTTATATACTTGCTTCTTTGTTGAGTAGCAAATTTTTGTACCCTCTTTGTTGAGCGACAAAAAACCTCTTCAAGGAATGACTGGTTCGGTCACAACCTTCTGGGGTAAATCCAGGATACCGCAACCACCCATGAGCTACCGGTATCAGATAAAGCCAAGTTTCCTGCTAGTGTTGTATACCAGACCTCCAGATCTCCTCAGTGACAACCTTATGCTACTGGACTGCACTCGGGGTTAAAACTTTCTAATTCTACTTACCTTCTTGCCATTAAATTTTTTTCCAGTGATTGTAATGATAATTTCAAATTCTTCATTTTCACCCCATCCTGTTGGATGTGTTGCACTGTTTTCGGACTACGATATTGAAAGAACTTTTTCATATGCTTATCTGTTGATATGAAGATTGTTTGAGGTCTATCAATTTCCTGAACCTAAAGCGAGATTTTCATACTTAAGATTCTCTTGAATGATACAGTGGAGCAGGAAATGTTGCAGAGAGAAATCGCAAGGCTTCAAACACTGTACCATCTCCAGCTGCTGCAGCATCAACAGCAGCACGAGCAAGAGCATTCCAGACCTCGCCGAAACAGAAGTCAGGACCTTGACACCGAATTCGCTAACCTCTCCATCAACAAATAGGAAGCCGGTTCGGGAGGGGTTCGGTCAGTAGTTCAAATCCATGTTTGATAAAATCTCAAATATCCGTATTAAAGGTAATCTTTTCTTCATCATTTCCTTGATGGTCTGATAATCAAACAGGGCCTTGACTGTGGTAAGAGCAGTCTGCCCCTGCCTCCTCCATTCGCCTAATAGTATGTTTTTTGAACAGCAAAAGAGAAAAAAATGTAATCTCAGAGAAGACTAAAGGGACCCGGGGGCATCACAACAAGGAGCGAACATACTGGCCATACAGTATGCCTACTACCTTTTGGTAATCATTGTTAAAAATAAATGAATTAATTTGTTCACCAGGTTACCAAGTGGTGGTTGCTGAATTTGTATATATGTCTGTCTATATAACTGCCTTGTGCAGCATTTTACTTTGTAAGCATGGCTTGTGAAATGACAGAACACAGTCATATGTTTCTATAATGTAATTTCATCGTACCAGGATTTTATGGAAAGACATTGGTATTTTAGAAACTGGGGTGGCTTTTGCTCTATTAAGAGACGAACTTGCATGCACCCAGGGGAAGGCTCGTTTAACGGTTAAAACTCGATCTTGGTCAGTCTTTTTTAATAACCCCGAGCGCTTAAGTGGGCACGAAGCATGGTGCAGCTAGCTAGTCTAAAGTATCCGATGCATGACGTTAAGTTTTCAATAAGTACGGATATGCACAGCAGGCATTGGATACGAATCCGAGGAGTATCAAAATTTGATGTGGCTACTATACATAAGTCTTATTCCAAATTAAGTGTGCTTCATAGGTTACGATGCAAGAGCGTAAGCTTACAGCCAAAAACAATAAGTCCAGTGTTAGACTAATTGTGGCAACAGCATTATGAACACCAGCAGTTTTAGGTATCCCTCAGGTACCCATTTGATCCAACTTATATCGGTGCTTATACAACTACCTATTTCCTTTCTTCTCTTTTTTCCTATACCATCCGAATAGAGATTTCCAATTACGATTCATATTTTCATTATTTGTTCAAGTTTCTAGCCCTTGAATTGCCACCCGTGAAGCTTATTACTAGTGATAGTATGGTTTTTCGAAGGTGAGAGGAGAGAGTGCTTGGTCACTCAATCCATGTTCATCACAGCATGCCTATCCACCACGTCGGGCATAGCCGCGTAGGAACAACATTCTCCACCTCCTTCATGTACGGGTCCTCCAACTTCACTCTCATCTTCTCTGCTTCGCGGCTGGCTGCCTCATGAGCCAGAGCCTAGTCGTGGAAATCCCGTTCTCTCTGTCGTATTTCCGATGCTGGTTCTGGGGAAGTGAGGTTGTGCCCGGATGGTAGTCCTTTGATGCCGCTTTTGTTTCCTCCAAGTCTGCCTCTTCTGGTGGTCTCCTATGAGTTGCTAGTTGTTTGTCTATTTTTTCTCATAGTCGACGAATCGACTGGGATTGGTGTAAGTGCTGGAATGTGGATGTTTGTGATGATGGAGTTTGGTTCCCTTCCGTATTTCAGGACTTCTCTAGAAGCAAACTTAATGCAGTGAATGGAAATGGGAGAAGAATAACAAAATGGACTTTATTATTCCTCAAAGTAGAAGTCAATCGACTATGGATACACAATCGAGAAGACGGTTTAAGATACAAGCTACTCCTAGTGCGAGAAATGTAAAGTACAGATAAAAAGTAGAAGCCTTTGGGCGATTGAGTGGGGGTTGAATTTGTCTTCTCTTCTTGTATTTATAGGCCTCACTTCGACTTGAAATTCAAATCTGGCAGATTTTCCTCCAACGATTTGAATCAAGCGGTTATCTCCTTTTTCTTCTCCACATTCTTGACCGGGCGGTTTCTTCATAGTCTGGATACACGATCCATTGTGATCATTTTCCTTAACTGCTCTTGTCAAATGCTCCTATCCACGATCTGCTTGTAACTTGTCATCAAACACGTGATTTTATTATTTCGGTAACCGTCGACTAGTCCATTTGAATCCCTGGTTGTACGCCTCTTGTCTCCCTTAATTGTGACAACACGTGTCAACAATTGAGCCAGTCGATCAACATGGGTCTAAAATATGATGTAAACAATGCCCCCCTATTTACCTGAGTTAAAAGTTAACTTTGGTAAATAATCCCTTAGTATTCCCCGCCTATATAAAGCAGAGTACTTTGAATTTTTAGGGCACGAGTGCACGACATTTTCTTTACTTTGAATCCCCGAAATCACAAAACCTCTCATGGCTCCAAAGATGAAATCGAAGATTCCTGATGTTCCTGCTGAAAGCCCATCCAACGAGCCGACGATGATGGATGTTCCTCGCTTCCCAGACTCTTTTCGCGGTGAGGCGACCCAACACGCCCAAGTTTTGATCCCTGATGAGAGCGTTAGCTCTCGCTGCACCTTGGGTCCGATTTTTCCATCAATCGTTCCAGATGGTATTCCAGAAGTCTACCCCGTGGTGGAGCGTGACCCACTTCTTCTTCAACATTCTTCGCTTGCATGGTCTGGTTGGGGTAAGAGCACTTGTCTTCGTTCCTGACCTTATACCGTTGAACTAGGATGGGCAGATTGGGTCAAGCGTATGACGAAATTCGTTTTCCAAGATTGGAAAACAATGGGAATTCGTGAGACAATCGAGCTTTCGCAATTTCCCTTAGAAATGAATTTTTATTGAAAAATTCATCTTCCCTTTCTATTGAAAAAGGTAGAAATCTCTCCTGAACTCTGATTACTTTCTCATTAACACCTTCAGGAATTTTTACTCCTGAAGCTGTTTGGGCCATTTGATTGGCTTCACTATTCTGCAGTCTCATTATATGGTGAAAATGGATCTCGTCAAATTCCTGAGCAAGGTGTTTGACTTTTCCCAATTGTAAATTCAACAAGGGATGATAACATTTGTATTGTCCCGTGATTTGTCGAATGATCAACTGCGAGTCTCCAGAGACTTTCAAATGTCGTATATTTAACTCCTTTGCTATTTCCAAGCCTATAATTAAGGCTTCGTATTCCGCTTGGTTATTTGTTAGCACTCTATTTTCATCTAGTTGGAAAGAGAACTGAAACATTTCTCCTTTTGGTGATGTTAGAACTATGCCAGCTCCAACTCCATTGTCTGTTTTTGATCCATCGAAGGATAAATCCCATGGTTTCAATTCGACTAAAGGTATTTCAAAAGTATCTTCCTCTAAAGGCAGATTTGAATGTTCGGCTAGAAAATCAGCCAACGCCTGCCCTTTAACCGCCTTCTGAGGCACGTATTCAAAATCATACTCGACTAGAGCCAAGATCCATTTCCCTTGTATACCCCTTAAAATGGGTCTAGACAAGATATATTTTACTATATCTGTTTGGGAAATAATCTGTACTTTTGCTGGCAATAAATAGTGTCTTAATTTAATCGCCGAAAAGTATAAAGCCAAACAAATCTTTTCAACAGAAGAATATTTTGTTTCACAGTCATTCAACCTTCTACTCAGGTAATATATCGACTGTTCTCGGTCCTGTTCGTTATCTTGAGCCAATAAACTTGCAATCGATTGGTGAGTTGCCGAAATGTACAACTTCAATGGTTTTCCATTTACTGGAGGCATCAAAACCGGAGGTGTTACCAATGATTGCTTCAATATTTCAAACGCTTTTTGATGTTCTAGTTCCCATTTGAAATCTTTCTCTGACTTCAGTTTTAACAATGGGGAAAAAGCCGTTGTTTTCCCAGATAGATTGGCAATGAACCTACGTAGGAAATTAATTTTTCCCAAGAACTGTTGAAGTTCTTTCTTGTTGGTTGGAGGTTGAGCTTTTAAAATAGCATCAGCCTTAGTTTTATCAATTTCAATTCCTTTCTGATGAATTAGGAATCCCAAGAAGTTTCCTGCTGTAACTCCAAATGCACATTTCAATGGATTCATCTTCAAATTATAGTGCCTCATCCTTTCTAAAGTTTGTCTGAGATGTTGCAAATGCTCTTCGACTGAATTTGATTTCACTACAACATCATCAATATAAACTTCCAGGAATTTATGAAGGAAATCATGAAAAATTAGGTTTATGACTCTTTGGAAAGTTGCACCTGCATTCTTTAAACCAAAAGCCATGACTACCCATTCGAATGTTCCTATATATCCGGGACATCTGAATGCTGTTTTGTGGGTATCTTCTTCTGCTATATAAACTTGATTATAACCTGCGTTACCGTCCATAAAGGACAGTATTTGATAACCAACTGTGGCATCGACTAGTAAGTCAGCTACAGGCATTGGATACTCATCTTTAGGTGATGCCGTGTTAACATCTCTAAAGTCGACACAAACTCTAACCTTCCCATTCTTTTTCAAGACTGGGACCACGTTTGACACCCATTCAACATATTTCACTGGTCGAATGAACTTTGCTTCAAATAAACGTTCCATTTCCTTTTTGACTTGCGGAAGAACATCATCTTTCATCCTTCTTGGTGCCTGTTTGAAAGGTACATAATTTTCTTTTATGGGTATTTTATATTCAACTAATGTTCTGTCTAAACCTGGCATTTCATCATAATTCCAAGCAAAACAGTCTTTAAACTCAAGCAACAAGCACTTAAACCTTTCCTTTATTTCATCAGGTAAAGTAGCGTTAACATACGTGATCCTAGGATCTTCTACAGTTCCTAGATTTACTTCCTCCGTAGGGTCCTTAACCTGAGCCCTATCATCATCTAACTTAGCTAGTGCAGGCTTCAAGTCTGCCAATCCTAACTCCTTCATCGTTAGTGGACTGTCATCAAAGACACACTCAGCCCAATTACAAGAAATAGGCTCATTCGCCTGTAATTTCCTATCGACTAGAAAAGAAAACAATCTTTTGAAAGTGGCTTTGACAGAAGCCAACTCTTCCATTCCTACATTCGATAGGTTTCTAAACATTAAAAACTAGTGGTTTTTTCTCAGTAGGCCTTGAAATGGTGTTAGGCCTAACAAAATCCTTACTTAACTCCTGGAGTCCTTCCTTAACATAAGTAAGGAACTGACTTTCGGTTACACCGACTCCAGTGGACTTCACTTCAGAGTCTTCTATCTTCAACGGCCAAAGATATTCCTTGTAGAGGTCTGCTTCGACGTTGTTGGTTTCAGCTTGGAAGGGATGCTGGTATGCCCAAAAGACCTCCATTCATGCTGCTTCTCCATGCTTCAGAAAGATCAAAGCCTGGTGCAAAGAAGATGGCACACAACCATTTATATGAATCCAATCTCTGCCTAACAAGGCGTTATAGTTGGATGACCAATCGACTACAAAAAATGTTGCATTCATTTTTCTTGTCCCAATTTGTAGTTGCAAAGATATAACTCCTTTAGTAGGAGAACAACCTCCGGCAAAGTTACCAACGGTGACTTCTGTTGGGATTAAGTCATCGCTAGTTTTGTTTAACAACTTCATCATTCGGGAAGGCAGAATATTCACTACTGCCCCATTATCGACTAGCACTTTTGAGATAGGCTGGCCATTCATGTGGACCTTGACATACAATGGTTTCAAATGCCTTGTTGAGGCATCATCATGGGATCTAAGGACCACAACTTTGTTTCCCCTTTTGTCCGTTTCAATCTTAATTAACTGTGAATGAGAGTGCTCTTCTTCATCTGCTATTTTCACAGTCGATTGGGTGGTATCTTCTACATCACCTGCCAATTCCATAGGCTGGTTTGGCTTTGCCCTAAAATGTTTGGGCAAAACTAAAATCATGTTGCATTGGAAATTAATAAGTACTGACCCGAATTGTATTGCGGCCAGACTTTCTCCAAATGTTGCGGATTGTTGTGGAGATGGAGTAATATCTTTGATAAGGTCTTCTTGTTCTAACCCTTCACCAAGGAGATCATCATCATCTGCTTCTATCAGCTTCTGGAATTCCTCCATCTTTTTCTTCAAACTCTGCTTCAATTCTTTCTTCCCTTTTGGTTGGGCATTCGACTTAGATGAAGCCTCGTGGTTGCTGTCTTGCCCCCCAAGACCGGGAACTGCTTGCTTTGGTACACTGGTCTCCCCTTGCTCTCGAGTCCAAACCATGTTCGGAACTTTGGCAGGTTCTACTCTTCCCCTGGTTTCAAAGACATGATCCCAAGGGTCGCCATACGCTCGAGCTGCAAACTTCCTCTGAAGTCTTCTCTTCTGTGAAGTAGACACCTTAGTATACCAGCCTTCTGCAGGGAACTTGGGATGGCTAAGTGTACTCCACTCTTCATGACTTTGGTTAGGTGGCATCACCATTCTGGGCTGATGCCCCCCATATCCATAGGGACCTCCACCTCTGGGTCCCATTCCTCTTCTAGGACCGACTCCTCTGTGGTTGGGGTATCTGCCTCGACTGGGAAATTGATATCCCGCTGCTTCCAAATCTTGGCGAGAAGGCACCCCGGGCCTTGCAGGCACCACTGGATTCCCTCTAAACAAGAATGGTCCATCATCTGGTCCATAACAATGCTCTGACTCTATCCTGTTGAAGAGCCCTGGATCTATTCCCTCGTAAATTAGCTTTGCCCCAACATATATCTGGAGGTCATTTCCACCCATGGTGTTAAATCTTATCCCAGATTTGGAGAATGCATTCTTCTGCTCCTTTTCCATCATGATTGCTTCCCCATACTCGACTTCATGTCCACACCGAATACAGAGGTAATCATTCGGGAATCTCGAGAAATGGGACTTTGCTAATTCATCATCAGTCTCCATGTGGTTTTCATCTTCTCGTTTTTTCTTTTCGACTGTAGATCCCAACCTTTTAGACAGGCTGGCAGTTACCATGTTCACTTCAACCTTTGGAAAAAGGGTTTGAATCAATACCCATTGGTTCTTTATCACCTTTGGCGTACTGCAATAGTCCCTTTTGAATCAAATCCTGCACACAATTCCGAAATGTAACACAATTGTTAGTATTATGCCGAAATGAATTATGCCACTTACAATATTCCTTCCCTTTCCTTTCTTTATCAGAGGGGAGAATATGTCCAGGACTTAAAGTGATAAACTTTTGTTTCAGTAGTTCATCAAAAATTGGATCTGCTTGTGCCAAATCAAAAGAGTATTGCCTATAATTTGCTTGCCCCCCACGCCTATTGGGTTGAGATGAAGGCATATTCATTGGTTTCTCAGTCTTAATCAATGTGTCACAAACTATAGGATTCTTGCCAATAACTTGTGCTACATCGATTTCAATATCTCCCTCTACGTCTTGGTAATATGTTCCCAAAGATGTGTTTTTCAACTGTTCTTCTTCTTGAAAGATTGCCTCAAACTGAGAGGCTCTCATAGAAAGTTCAAACAGATCTTTGAAATTAGATCCATTAAACTGCTTTTTAAAATTGAACTCAAGCCCTTCTTGTGCTATGCGAACTATTTCAGTTTCTAGTACATTACAGTGGCATTGATTTCTCAACCTTTTAAATCTGGTCAAGAACTGCTCTGCTGTTTCAGTTGGCTTTTGTTTCAATTTAGCCAAGTCAGCAATTGAGACCTCTGGTTCGTGCCTAAAATATTGAGCATGAAATTGCTCTTCCATATCTTGCCAAGTATGGATAGAGTTAGCAGGTAAACTTATAAACCATGTGAAAGCTGTTTTTGTTAAGGAATGAGGAAACAACTTCAATTTTAAAACATCATCTGAACCAAGTTCCCCTAATTGAAGACAAAATCTGCCCACGTGTTCTATTGTCGACTGGTTTTCTGTGCCACTGAAAAGTGACAATTCAGGGATTTTGTAATTCCGTGGCAAAGGAACACCATCAACCCATCGTGGGTATGGCTTTCTAAACATTGGTTTCTCCACTCTACGTAACCCTGGACCATACATATCTTGAATAACTTCCATTATTTGGGCTCTATTAACGTTCATGGGTTCCTGTGCTCTATTAATATTCGCGGGATCTTGTGCCCTATGAACATTTATAAGTTCTGGGCCCCTAAAAGCATTTGGAACATTCTGTGTTACATATGGTTGTGTAAAAGGCGTATTTTGCCCATTTCCATTGCCAACATTTGGCATGGTTTGCACATATGAGCCATTGTTGTTGCCATTATTTGGCAAAGTTGGTGCAGTTTGATTCGCATAATTGCCATTACTTGGCATATTAGGCGCCATATTATATGCGTACGGGCCGTTGTTCACGACATGATTCCCTGCGAAACCATTTTGGGGACTCTGGCCATGACTGAAATTAACATTTTGGCCATATCTGTTGATATTCCCAGCTTCATATGCAGATGGGATATTTTGATAGAAACTGGTTGGTCTCACTGTAGACCTTAAAACAGTTGGTCCCACGAATGGTTGATTGTGCATATTCAAATTTGATTCAAACGTAAGATTCGAATATACCTGTTGAGGAGCCTGTCTAGGCATATCATCGGAATTCACTTGCTCATGGACTACTCCGTTGGCGTCAACACCTATGACAGATGGAGGCGCAACTACCCTTCGTAATAGAGTAATCAACTCCTGCGCTGCTTCGTCTTCTGGATCAGACAAAACTTGTGCCAACTGCCTAGAAAGGCTCTGCACATTAACCTGTGGATTCGAGCCATTTCCTTGGCTATTCTCTGGTATCCTTTGTTCAGGATGCACCGAATCATTTGGGACTTCGAAGCCCTCGTTCTGAGACTCTGTCGGTCGGTCTCCTTGCTTTCTTGTGGTTGGAGCCATTACTTCCAAATTAGTAAGTAGCCCTCCTTCTAGCGCCAAAACTTGTTTGTCTATTTTTTCTCTTAGTCGACGAATCGACTGGGATTGGTGTAAGTGCTGGAATGTGGATGTTTGTGGTGGTGGAGTTTGGTTCCCTTCCGTATTTCAGGACTTCTCTGGAAGCAAACTTAATGCAGTGAATGGAAATGGGAGAAGAATAACAAAATGGACTTTATTATTCCTCAAAGTAGAAGTCAATCGACTATGGATACACAATCGAGAAGACGGTTTAAGATACAAGCTACTCCTAGTGCGAGAAATGTAAAGTACAGATAAAAAGTAGAAGCCTTTGGGCGATTGAGTGGGGGTTGAATTTGTCTTCTCTTCTTGTATTTATAGGCCTCACATCGACTTGAAATTCAAATCTGGCAGATTTCCCTCCAACGATTTGAATCAAGCGGTTATTTCCTTTTTCTTCTCCACGTTCTTGACCGGGCGGTTTCTTCATAGTCTGGATACACGATCCATTGTGATCATTTTCCTTAACTGCTCTTGTCAAATGCTCCTATCCACGATCTGCTTGTAACTTGTCATCAAACACGTGATTTTATTATTTCTGTAACCGTCGACTAGTCCATTTGAATCCCTGGTTGTACGCCTCTTGTCTCCCTTAATTGTGACAACACGTGTCAACAATTGAGCCAGTCGATCAACATGGGTCTAAAATATGGTGTAAACACTAGTAACTATAAAATTATGAACTAAGACCTACAAAGAAGCAAACACTAGGATTTCATTTTTTTTCAGTTAACTGATTCAAAATGAATGAGCTCTACTAAATGAACGCTTCCACTTATTGAAGTGAGTCCGACTGGAAAATGTTTGAAAAAAAAAAATGGACGGTTTAGATTTTTTCTCCAATAGTAGATGAGCATGAGCTGGATTATGAGATTTTCGTCATGAGAAAAGGGAAAAAATTTCAGTGCCAAGCGGGTACCACGTGATACCCGCTCGGCTCATCCGAGCCGTCCATTGCGTTTTTGAAGGGCTCATATTTGGAGAGAGAAAAAGGAGAAAGAAAGTGTTGGGTGAGAGGAAATAGAGTGTTTCAATCCGAGCCGTCCAAAAGTGTACTGGACGGCCCGGATGTGCCGAATGGGTACCACGGGGATATACCCACCTGGCACCGAAAAATTTCTCACTTTTGGAAAAGAGACCTATTCCCTCCAAATGTAGACGTACGTGTTTCTTCTTCCGCGCTTTCCTCCTCTCGCTTGGTCAAATCCGAGAGAAATTAGCTTAATCCAAGCACTTGAATGGCCAAATATCAAAGATGACCTTTTCCAGGCTCCTCATCCCTAAAATGATGGCATTACAACAATTAATTTGGCTTAAATTCACACTATAAAAATAAAAAGATCTCATCTCGACTATCACCTTCATCTCGGATTGCGGCCATCGTCAACATCCGTCGAGAAGGACGATCCCATCACCATCTCACCACCGCGTGCTGGGACGGTGATTCTGTTTGGTCAATCGTTATTCAATTTATAGTTTTATCCCTCCTTTGAGACCTTGGGTAACAACATTCTACAGATTATATATACATATATTCCTACATTCCAATTCTCTTCTTATTTTTTTGTTACTTTTTTTTTTCTAATCTGCTTTCGAACTCTCCATAAATATAGGGTTAATAATTAGGAGTTGGGGTTTCCAGCCTCCTTTGCATATTCTCTAATCTGCTTTCAAACTATCTATAGGTGCTAGTTTGTGTATGAGCTAGAAGTCAGAACTAGTATGTTGTCCTTGCATGGAAAAGCTAATTTGCTACTGCAACAAAAATGGTTTATCCCAATGAAAGCTAGTGACAAATTTGAATTTCGTTGCCAAATGGGAGCTTTTGGCGAGAAAATCGGATTTCGTCGTCAAATGGAACATTTTTTTGAGAAGAGATCTTTTTTAAACCTATTCTTTTTTAAAATCGGATTTCTTCGTCAAAGACAGCCTTTGACCAAATTGATTGGATTTGAGAAGCCAAAAAAAATATTGGCGGTTGATACAGTTGCCTATAAATTTACATCCATGGACAATTCCTCTTGCTTCGGGCTACGTTTTCTAATTATATTTACGTTTGTGTAACGAGCAAATCTTTACACGCGATGGAGATTTGGCAAGCTCTGATTTGGCTCTAGAGCATGCTAAAAGCAGCGTGGCGAGCTGTAATATTTTTGTGGAGGCCGTTACGACTCGTATACGTATGGGTTTTGGTGCTTCTAGACGTTGGATTTGAGCATATATAATTTGCTGAAGCTTTTTCTCCTAGCGTCTCTTAATTGTATGGAGCAGGAGGTGTTAAGAACTTTCCTTCTCAGTCGGAAGCGACAAGGTGACACCTCGTGCTTGTACCATAAAAAGACGCGAGGAGAAAAAAATTCCGCCAGTTACGTTCAAATTCAATGTCCAAAAGGTCCAACCCATACGAATATGATTCTAACGGGCTTCACAAAAATTTTACCACTCGCCACAAATCTTTTATCATGCTCCAGAGCCGAATCAAGGGCAACCAAATCTTCTTCGCGCGTAAAGGGTTGCTCTTTACGCGATTTCATATACAATTCAAAAACCCAGCCCGAAGCAGGAATATAACATAAACGTGAATTTATAAGGAGCCTGGAATAGCTTGTAATATGTATTTATTTTTAGAATCCGTAACAAATTAACACTCCACAGCAGATTTTCGAAAAATTTCGCGAAGAGGCACTGGCCGGGTTCTCTCGGATTTGACCGAACGAGAGGAGGAAATTAGGCGCGGAAGGAAAAAAAACCTCTATGTTTGGAGGGAATATTTCACTTCTCGATCGTGATCAAAAGATAATAATCCAGCTCCTATCCAGTTGAAGAAAAAATTTGAGCCGCCAATTTCATTTTTTCCAAGTCTTTTCCGGATGCATTTCGATGAGTCGAATTGTTCATTTCGTAGAGCTTGTTTATTTTGAATCGCTGTGCTATGTTAGCCAAAAAATGGATTCATCGAGTTTGCGCCTATGAAATACACTAATGATGGCTATGTTGCTCTGTAGATTTATTGGTTACATGTTAATGTAAGTTTTGGTGTATTCCAAGTGTTGGGGTGGACGGTGGAATTAATCAAAGTACATATAGAGGCAGACGCAGGATTTGTGTTTAACAGGGTTTCAAATCATGTGTATTTTTATATTGATAATTAAATTTTTTTTAAAAAAGTATATATTGCTACTTACGATATCCAAAGAAGAGACGATATTGTGTTTATGTGCGTAGCCATCATTTATTTCATACAGACAACTTAAAAAGTGATTGACAACTTCAAATTTTAGAAATTTTGATCTGCCCACACATATAGAACTTTTTAGAATTTATTTCACTCAAGTGACATGCAGGGCTAATCTCATACAGTATTTTTTCTTAATTAACCTGAAAACTATTATAATACGTGAGAATATTTGAAGTTGTGCAAGTGTTCGAATCCCACCTTCACCCCCTAGGACCGCCGCTAAGTACATGTAATTTGGACCGGACACCCGAAGTCATCAACAAGACGAATACAGTTACAGTCATTAGACTCATTACAGTTGAAAATCGCATTTTTTTTTTTAGTGTTTAGATAGAAGATACTAATGGTTTATTAAAGTCGTTGTTTTAAAAAGGGAATGGATCTTTTTCAATTCATCTCTTCTTCTTTTTTTCCATCTTTTTCGGGTCCACTTTGATAATTGGAATCGCTAAACAAATTTGAACTCGTCAAGAACATCGACCACTTGCCTATCAAAAAAGAAAAGAATAACCACGTCAAAAATTAAGTTGATCACCCGCATAATATTATTTTGGAATTCGTGTATCCTATTTAAAAAAAAAAAAAAAAACCACCCATGACGGATAAATTGGACCATTCCGTGGAAAGGATCCATCTCCTTTTAAGAGCCATAAAATCATATCAACGACAACGGGACCTCGTTGTTTGTTTAAATTTAGCAGTTCTAATTTCCTACGAGTTACATACATAAAAGAGTTGAGAGCGAATTACTAAATGAAGAAAATGACAGTTCAAGAAAATGGAGAAAAATGAAGGTATAAAAGCGTGCAACTGAAAAATTCAGATTTAAATTAAACCAATGTGTAGTCGGCAGCCGCACAAAGTAGGGGTGCACACAGCCCGATAACCCATCCAACCCAGCCCGCTTTAATAAGCATTTGGAATTGACTCCGGGTCCACGGTGTTGGACTGTGTTGAGATTTTGAACCCAACAAATGAAATGAACTTGGGAATCTCTCTTGAAACCTATCTCAACTCAGCTCGTTGCACATAAAACATTTTATGTATGTTTTTTTGTTATACTAGCAAAAAGAGTTTAAGAACTCAAAATAGATTTATTGTTTGTTCTAGTTTATACCATTTTCTATTATCAAGCAACAGTGGCACTTGAGGAAGGTTGTTTAGATTTTGAAAACATTTTTACAAGTGAAATTTCCCAAAAAAATTGAAGATTTTAGAAACTAAATGGATTAATTGGATGGGCTTGAAAAATTTTTATTTCAGAAAATTACCTGTGGGTCTAGAAAATCTAGACTTAATTCCCACTAAGGATGAATTCAATTTGTATTTACCTCTAAGGACAACCTCATATGAAGATTACCCTTTTACCCTTCATTAAACACAACCACCCCCTCCCACCTCCATTGCACAACCCACCTCCGGCCGGCGACCACCTCCGGCCGACAACTTTTCCGGCGACCACCTCCGATCGGCAACTTTTTCCGGCGACCACTTCCGATCAGCGACTTTTTCCGGCGACCCACCTCCGGCCGACAACTTTTCCGGCGATCACCTCCGATCGGCGACTTTTTCCGGCGACCACCTCCGGCTGGCGACTGCAAAATTGTAGTGCTTTTTCCGGCGAGTTTCACAAATTCAAAGTGCTTGTCGGCGACTTTCATAAATTTTTGCAATGTTTTTTTTGAAAATTCACAGTACTTTTCACAAATTTCACAGTGTGAAATTCTCGATCTCACACAATTTCACACAATTCTCAATTTCACACTGTAAAAATAACCTATTTATGAGTGTTTTTCACAAATTTCACAGTGTGAAATTCTCAGTCTCACATAATTTCACATTGTGAAAATGACATATCTATGAGTTTTTACAAGTTCCATAGTTCAACGGAAAAATCCTGACGATGCATGAGCATTGTCTTGAGTGCTTAGGCACACTACAAATCCAAATAAACTATAACCACTATACTTGATGAAACAGAACAACTCTCCAGTGCAAAAGAAATTTCCCTACAAGAGACTTGGCAACCACCAACTTCCAGCCTCATTATTCAGGAGTGTCCGAACGAAGCGCTGACAACAGGTGCGATAGTTCATCAGAAAAAATAAAGTCGTACCAAGGAACATCAATGCTGAAATGTACAACATGCAATACTTCAACAAAGACAACAGGAAAAGCTATTCTAGATGCACTGCAGCCTAAAATAACTTCAAATCCCACATTTCGTTGCCTTATTGCCAATGCATCTTCTCTCTGAAGTTTCTTTTCTTAAAGCCATATATATAAGAGCTTTTCCCTCCCCACGAATTTCAGGCCAGCTAATAAGACTTGCTGAAGCATTTACCAAATTTGGACATGTAAAGTGGAAATGAAATGAGGATGTTGAGATGGAGAATGACTATAACAAGAGAGAAGAAAGAAAGGGCGGGCAACACAATTGAAGATAAAACAAGGAAAAATCTCAGGTGATAATATGGGCTGTATGGCCATGTGCACAGAAGACCAATTAATGCACCTGTAAGCAGCAGTGATTTTTCCGGCAGACCACACATGTGTCGTAGAAACAAACGAAGATGGATGAGTACTAAGGTTAAGGTGATAAAAGAGAACACGATGACCTTACACAGTTACACGTAATCAAGGATATACTTCGAAACATTTGTACAAATTCATACAGCTGACATAGAATAAATGGAACAAAAGCTAGTTGAATTAAATTGAGTTGCATACAAACTCTCCTTCTTTAGCACAATAGAAGAGCTGCATCTCCCAAAACTATTCAACACTGCTACACACATGCTCAACTATAGAATCCCAAACTTCCAGTTCAAAGATCCAGCGAAATACAACCTATTACATCTCAGCTCACAATCCGAGACAACAACGAACTAATGTGGCCCAATTGTCCACTTAAAAAATGACTCATACAGTGATGCCAAACCGCCTACACGTAGTCTTGATGTATCCGTCATCATGAACTACACCATTTTTAATTTTCTGATAACTTAATTAGGTGTCTCGGTAACGCAGACCTTACCGGAAATGCACCATATATACCCTCTGTATATGGTCTATGTTCAAACTCTAGAAATCCAGATTATAATACCACAAAGGGAGTGGTCAAATGGTGTACCAATTACTACTAGTCATTATGTTCTTCATCAGGTGCTTTCTGAAATGGGATCCGACCAATGCCCCTATTCCAAATTGCCCTTCAAGAAGAAGTACAAGATTGAGAAAAACGTCCAGTGCAACTGGCCCTTCTTCTCCAACTCGATCGGCTCATTGGTCCCTTCCTACAAACCCTCGCCACCACAAATTCACATACCCCTGTGAATTTGTTTAAAATACCACCCACGGCTGTAAATTCACAAATTCACATGCACCTGTGAATTTGTTTATGCAATTTTGTGTTTGACTGCAAATGTACAGTAGTGGATTGTGTTTTATACAAATTTGCCGGGATTTTTTTGTTTTGGTGTTCTTAAACCTTTGTTCATATAACTGGGGTATGTTAAATTGTGAATTTACGGCCGTGGGTGGTGTTTTAAACAAATTCATAGGGGTATGCGAATTTTCACAGGGGTATGCGAATTTGTGAGATTGCTTTGATCGATGATCTGCTTCGTGAATTAGCGAGATTTATAAATATACATACATTTCTATCATGGGACGATATACAATTGATGTGAATTTTTCAACAAAATTCTAATTTTTCGATGAATCTACAAAAGGAGTGGTTTGTGTCGCCAAAAAGGATGTTATACAATTGATGTGAATTTTTTTGTTTTGGTGTTCTTAAACCTTTGTTCATATAACTGGGGTATGTGAAATTGTGAATTTACGGCCGTGGGTGGTGTTTTAAACAAATTCACAGGGGTATGCGAATTTGTGAGATTGCTTTGATCGATGATCAGCTTCGTGAATTAGCGAGATTTATAAATATACATACATTTCTATCATGGGACGATATACAATTGATGTGAATTTTTCAACAAAATTCTAATTTTTCGATGAATCTACAAAATGAGTGGTTTGTGTCGCCAAAAAGGATGTTATACAATTGATGTGAATTTTTTTGTTTTGGTGTTCTTAAACCTTTGTTCATATAACTGGGGTATGTGAAATTGTGAATTTATGGCCGTGGGTGGTGTTTTAAACAAATTCACAGGGGTATGCGAATTTTCACAGGGGTATGCGAATTTGTGAGATTGCTTTGATCGATGATTTGCTTTGAGAATCTACTAAATAACTCAACCATAGATGGAGCAGATCTATTTCTAACAGCTACCAATGTGCTTCATGCATGTCTAAATAATGGACCTGCCTCACATGAGCGTCCCAAATAACCAAAGAGTGTCCAATTCCAAAAAATGATAATGAATTAATAAGACGTGTTTAGACAAATGTCTGATGCATGCCGCCTCCTTAGAAGTGCTCGTGTTTCTTAGCAAACCAGAAACTCTAGTACTTAGGAAAGAAAGAGATGGGGGAGAAAAACAGAGGAGAACGACAGACAAGCGCACAACTCTAGGAAAGAAAAAATTGTAACGAACATGAAGCACAGCCCGTAAGATTAAAGTTGCTTAGAATGTAACAGAAAAAAGATAATGCTCGAATCTAGCAGTACTACCCAACATTAGAACAAGTTTTAAGTTATTCTAAAAGATCTAAAGGTACACAAGTAGTAAAAATACAATCACAGGAGCAGTAGCGGCATCAATAACATTAGCAATACCAGTAACCATAACAGTACTAGCCAGGTCATTTATGGAAAAACACTACCTCGCCTCTTTATTGATTTCATACAAATAGAATACAACAAAAACAAAACACAGAAATGAATAAACAACAACAAACACACCCCTTATTCTTCAAAAGATACTAGAAAAGCAAGAAGAGGAACCTGGGCACGGATGTATAAGTGGAGAATTGACCGGTATAACGGCCAGCCTCATCCAAATGTTCGACGTTAAGCTGGACAGAGGCATGATCCTTAGCAGTGATCAGCCTACGCGACTGTAATAGAAAATGAACAAAGACATACCCACTTCCTGGGAATGTAGAGATCCATGTTTAGTCCCTCCTCATTCTGCATCTTGGCGGATTGTTTCAATGGCAAACTAAAAACAACTGCATTTGACCAAGACAAAAGGTCTTTTATTTAAAGTACTTTAAAAACGCCAATTATCCATCCAATCTAATATTGATTTGACGCCTAAGTCTTCAGAGACTCTCATGAGGCTGTATACAAATTGCAGCCCTAAAAATAGCGAGTTCGATAAGAACAAATCGAAATGAACCAAACTGGTCCAATAGTCCCTTCTCAACCTATTCCACAGAAACACAAAATAGTTAAGAAAAAGAGAAAAACATACATGCCACGTATCTACAAAGTAGTAACCATGTAGCTCAAGAAAAGTGAAACATTAGAACTCTCTAGCAGATGAAAAACTAAAATAAGGCCGGAAAAGGCCATGAAAATCAAGGTCACAACCGAGTCGAAACTCATCTCACTGATAATACATGAGCTATTGGGTGGCGGCTACATTCTGGAAGCCACCATCATAAATAGCTAAAGAACAAAGAAATCTTAAATGTTAATGTGCACAATTAAACAAATGCACAATTAAATCTTAAATGTTAATGTGCAACCAAAGTACTATTAGACCACAGACATTCCAAATACCAAACCTGTGCCCCACTGCCTGCAGCTAAAGAACAAAGAAATAGATTTCGCCAAATTCCCTATGTTTTAGACAGTAGCCTGCTTAAGCTATCATCTGCTTGTAACATGCAACTCCTTGAGCAGATTGAGCAGAAGTAATTTCACAAATAAGGAGATATTTTGACAAAACAAAACAGAAAAGAATGTAAAAGGAACAGCTCCTGACGTAGGAATAGTCAAGGTGCACTAGATTCCAATAATTCATAAAATTTTGCACGTTTGCACGTTTCAATAGAATGGAATTTCAATAATTCCAATAATTCCAATAGTCAAGGTGCACTAGATTCTATCTATTTGCACGTTTCAATAGGTAAATTATCCATACAAAATCATCAAGTTGATCATAGTACTCTTGAATGGAATTTCACAGGGGTATGTGTTAGAATTCCATTTTCAAGCAAAGAGCGCACAACTATATATTAGAATTCCGTTTAAACAAAAATATTGTCCAACTACATAATAGAAACACCTACTCTTCCAGCACACGTATCTCAAGATACACGATACGTATCTCGATACAAACTATACAAGTGAAAAAACGATATACGATACATATCCCGATTTGAAAACATTGCTTATATCTGATGGAATATGCAATGTCTGATTGGAATTGGGGGATAAGATAGTTTTTTGGATTAGTTCAAGCAAAATGGAAAGCTAGTCACTTCTGATTCATAATGCACAGTAAGGAAAATAGGCTTCAACAAAAACAATCTAGTAACTATGATTTCTAATTTCACTTTGCAATCTCACAAAGGGAATGCTTATGGATAAAAAAGGGAACCTGGTTCCAATATCTGAGGCTCTCATGGAGTTCTTTGGTATTAAGGAAAACCGGATGCTCGAGCGTGAAGCAGTGGTTGGAGTATGGGACTACATTCTAGATAAAGGTTTAGTGGTAAGCGATTGTTTCATTAGCATGTGTATTACTTGTTTTAGTTAATGCCTTGTTGTTGGTTTTTAAGTCGGTATGTCATCTTTCTTTTTTGCTTTGTTTTTGTTTTCGTGTCTTTGTTTAATTGCCGTGCACTTAATTGGAGTATGGTCCAACTAAGGTGTGTGTATGAAACTGAAGATGGTACCAATGAGATCAGTGTAACTCTCTTCTGTGGTTCTTTTCCCCGTAGGATGTCATTGAGCAGTCTTTCAGTGTTCTTTTCTTGTTCTTTGTAGGCTACTGATGAAAATGGAGATGAAGATATCGGTACAGTCTATTGTGATGAGAAGCTAAAAAAAACTCTTCAAGGTCGACACCTTCCATGCACTCGAGTTGTCGTTACATGTAATTAAGCATCTACTGAAGAGAGCACTGGAGATGGATGAGGACCCCTCTCCACCATCTTAAATGTGACTTAGAAATTTCTGTAATGCATAGTTGGTGTAATTAATACTCCTTGATAGCAGTTTTCCCCACGACAGTTTCTGAGTTTTTGTTGTTTGTAAATCTGGGAGCCGTAAGGATGGTGATGTTTATGTAGGTTTCGTGAATTTACACCGTACATGTAGAGTTGTTGCTAACTTGGCCACATGGGGAAAATTGGTGGTTAGATTGTGGCCTATGAAGCACGGACACGTTTAGACGTGGTAACCGGTTTTGCCTATACGTTGAACACAGGCACGTTTCGACACTCTTCGAACATGTGTCAGACTATATCTAATTTGCTAGAGACAATCTGATTGTTTCATTCTCTTATGAATCTACAACAGGTACAAGGGGGAAATGGGGAAGAATCCAAATGGTGCATAGGGCCATGGGTATTTAGTCCAAAGCCCCAGTCTGCCTTTGCCTTCGGTTCTCAAGAAATCTCTACTACAGCCAATGAAACAAAAATCGGCCACCGTGACCGAGTGTCTGGCCAATGGAAACGAAGGGGATCTTCAAGCTTGACCAGAAGTAGATTTTCAATAGGAATAAAATTCGAAGTGTCAAATGGTGAAACTTATGTGGTTCTTTTCCCTAAAAAAATTTTGGCGGTGTAAATTTTTTTAAAAAGCCCTAACAAATTTTAAAACCCCTAATCGCAACCACCCATTCCTCCTCCAAGGTATTGGTCCATTCACATCTGTGAAATTCGCAGTGTGAAATTTGTGAAATTCACATACCCTGTGAAATTCGCAGTGCGAAATTTGTGAAATTCGCAGTGTGAAAGATGAGCTGATTTTTCATTCCTCCGATCTCAAACATCAAAGAAAAAGGTCAGAGATTGAGAGAAAAGCTAATTTTTCTTTCACCTTTTCATTTTTTCAGCAACCAAACACACAAAAACACACACACGGAACCAATAGTGAGCAAAAACATGCGGATCGAGAGGTATGTAAACAGTTGGAATGAAAAGTGTTGGTATCTTCAGCACAAGAAGTTTATGAAAGAGAGAATATATGTATATATAGCGTAATTTCAACTATATGTACGTGTATATAATATAGTATCTATATGTACAGATATATACTAGTATAATACAGCGTGGATCAAAAAAATAATACAGATCTCGAAGGCTTACACGTCGACGACATATTCGCCGAGTTTTTCGGCGGATCTAGATTAGTTTCTCGTACTCGCCGGCAATTTCCAGAGCGAACTCGTCGTTGACGGGGAGATGGATACGAAGCAGCAGCATCCGATGTGAGAAATCAAAGTGAGCCTTGTACCTATTTCCCTCGGCCACTGATCCACGGCCCGCACTTGGAAACTCAGGGGCCGACTCGCCGCGAATCGGGACCAGGTCGTCGCCGCTGGTTTTGGGGGCGAAGAGTTTCAGGAGGCCGATGATTTGGTGGTTTTCGGTGTGTTCGGGTCGATATCGTCGTCGGCGGGGGAGGGAGGAGGAGGAGGAAAGGGACTTGCAGGGGGTGAGGCGGAGTCGGGAGTAGGTCTGTTTGCGGCTACCGGCGGACTCGTTGAAGACGGAGAGAGAGAGAGAGAGAGAGAGAGAGAGAGAGAGAGAGTCTGGAGAAGAAGGGGGTCTTTTTGGCATAAAAGTTAGAAATATTCTTAGCGGTGTGTTTTGGTTTTGGGCAGGAGTTGGTGGGAATATAGTTTCACAAATTGGACCGGCCCGTAAATCACTTTTTATTTTGAAAGAGTTGGGCTAGGGTTTAGCAAGTGAAACCCATAGTTGGACGAGATGGGCCAGTCCTAATATTGGATTCGATAGCCCACCAAGTCCTATGGGAGTGGACTTGGTGATGCTCTTCTCCTACCCGGGCTTGGGTACATAAAATTACTAATCGGAAAACACAATTGAAAGCAAATATACGAAAGGCAAAATTCATTCCATTATATTCTTATTTTTTTCGTTTATTAATTTCTATCTATATGAAATTAGATCTAACAAAACAAAATAATGGATATTCATAAATGCTATTTAGAGCACGGGTTAGGATGGTACTATTCGGCAGGCCTTCTTCACGTAGGGCTGCGAGTTGTCTTCGATAAGAAGGCTCGAGGGTAACCGGCTCTGTTTGATAAAACTGAAAACGGAAAGCTGAAAGCTGAAAATTAAGTGCTGAAAGCTGAATGCTGATTTTATTAAGTTGAGAAGCTGTTTGATATGTACTGAATTTTAAGCACTGAATTAAACAAGTTGTTTGATCTGTAGAAGGAACTGAAGTCTTAAATTCACTAATTTTCCGACTTTGCCCTTCAAACCAATACTTCTATTGTGCTTTTCATTATAGATTTGAAGAACGAATATTATGATAGTATTCAAATCAAGAAATATATTCATTGTCGCAATTTGTCTCTTTTTTCTTCTTTTTTGAAACCAACCAGTAAGGCAGAAACCACCGCCACAACCATCACCAAATGAATAGAAGGTTTCAAGACAAATATACATATGCAATCAGAAACACGCACCACCAAATGAATTAATTAAGGTTCGATTCTTGAGGTTAGATTGCAAGAAAAGAATTTTTTGAGAATTCTCTAATTCTGGCGTGAATGGTATGCCTATAACTGGATCAAGGAGAAGATTAGTTAAGATGCTCATCCATCGAATTAGAAAAAAAAGAAAAGAAAAGAAGAGAGAAAGAAAACACATACCACACGAGTCATGACCCTTTAGTTCTAAATTTTGGGGAAATAATATGCTTGCAAACAATTTACATTTTTTTATCCGAAACAATTACCTAAAGCCATTTGATTATACAACAGAGCATGAATTGGGGGGGTAGGTAATCAAATGGGTTTGAACATCGAAATCTCCAAATCCATAAAGATGCATGAATCCAATAAATCCAATCTCGAAATTCTGGCAGCACTACTCCATGTTTCTCAATTGCAATTCGGAGAGAGAGAGAGAGAGAGAGAGAGAGAGAGAGAGAGAGAGATGGGTCTTATTAGTTGGGGAAGTTTGACAGTTTTGATCGACCTGGGAATTGGACAGAGGCGAGGGCATGGAAGAGACAAGAGGGCAAAGAAGAAGCGAGAAAAAAAAAAAACCTCCGGTAATAGACCGCCGGTAATACTAACAACCGCCGGTAATAGTCTAAAAACCTCCGGTAATAGACCGCCGGTAAAGCGATTGTCGGGAAAACAAAAACGGCGGTAATAAACCGCCGGGAAAAATTCAAAAAAACCCCTGAACTTTGAACTCAATGTCAAATAGGCACCTGAACTTAAATAAACTTCAATTGAACACCTGAACTTTCACTCCGTTATCAATTTACCCCCTGCCGTGACTTGCCGTTAACAGGACAGTTAAATAAAAAATACCTACCACCAGTTTGCAATTCTATGAAGCAGAAACGTGATTATGAGAGCCTTAGAGACAAAATTTGATTATGTCTCTTTAGAATAATATGATCAGAATAATAAGATCTTCACACCCGTTCAAACGGATTAAAAATTGGAGCACTTAATTTTTTAACCATATTTTTTAATATATAAACGGTCTCAAAAAATTAAGTGCTCAAATTTTCACTCCGTTCGAATCGGTGCAAAGATCTTTTTATTCTTATCATATTATTCTAAAGGGTCGTAATTCATTTTTATCTCTAAGGCTCTCATATTAAGTATGTGTTCTTTATTTAGGATCCTATGGAGCAGAAATGTGATTATAAGCACTTAATTTTCTGAGCACTTAATTTTTTATGAGTACTTAAATATCTTTGTACTGATTCAAAACGGAGTGAAAATTTGAGCACTTAATTTTTTATGACCGTTTATATATTAAAAAATATGATTAAAAAATTAAGTGCTTCAATTTTTAATCCGTTTGAACGGGTGTGAAGATCTTATTATTCTGATCATATTATTATAAAGAGACATAATCAAATTTTGTCTCTAAGGCTCTCATAATCACGTTTCTGCTCCATAGGATTGCAAACTGGTGGTATGAATTTTTTATTTAACCAAAACGTTGCCATTTTGGTGTGTGGGTAGGGGCTGATGTGCCTTTGGGGCAGCAGAGCCCCCGGGTCCGAGTAATAAGTGGAGAGAGATAGAGAGAGAAATGTTGGAAGTAGGAGGAATTTTTTTAAAAATTCTTTTTGAAAATTTGAGCACTTAATTTTTTTGAGACCGTTTATATATTAAAAAATATGGTTAAAAAATTAAGTGCTCCAATTTTTAATCCGTTTGAACGGGTGTGAAGATCTTATTATTCTGATCATATTATTCTAAAGAGACATAATCAAATTTTGTCTCTAAGGCTCTCATAATCACGTTTCTGCTTCATAGGATTGCAAACTGGTGGTAAGTTTTTTTTTTTTTAACTGTGCCGTTAACGACAAGTAACGGATTGAGACGGCAGGGGGTAAATTGATAACGGAGTGAAAGTTCAGGTGTTCAATTGAAATTTATTTAAGTTCAGGTGCCTATTTGACATTGAGTTCAAAGTTCAGGGGTTTTTTTGAATTTTTCCCTAAACCGCCGGTATTAAAAACAACCATACATTCTACTTTTTCCGGCGGTAATTTAAAAAACCGCCAGTAAAAGTCACTAAAAACGGTAGTCTTAGGAAAACCGCCGTTTTAGGGTAATTATTCCCGGCGGTCTTATTAATGCCGCTAAAAGTGCCTTTTAACGGCATTAAATTAAATTAATGCCGGTAATACTACTGCCGGTAAAGCCAAAATTTGGCGTAGTGTTCCACTGTGAAGCTCATGGTGAACTCTTGGCTGATTCAAAGATTAATAAAATTTATTTTTGTCGTTTTAAAAAAGAGAGCATGTCAATCCCCCATTAATTTGATCGAGGAGGGTTTTTTGTCAGATTTTCACTGACTCAGCACAGTCTAAAGAGCTTTAGATGCATATGTTGCTCCATTCGACTCCCTAGAGACAAAGCTAAGTTTGACGAAGAGACGAAATTGTATACACATACGTAATTGTCATTTAACTATACATGTGCGACCAAAAAAATTGTTGATAACTTGAAATTTTAGGGAGTTCCTTTCCATTCATGTATGGGGATTTACGCACCCAAGGAAATTATAGGGACAAATCCCCTAAAACTTTTTTAAATTAACCTAAAAAACTAGTTCGGGAAGATTAGATCATATATTAATTGAAATATTAATATAAAAATTCCATGTCTAGAATCAATGGAAATCCATTATTTTATTTTTTTAATTCTAAATATATGGAAATTAATAATAGAAGAAGAAGAAATAAGAAAAATGCATCTACCATTATACCCGCAATGATCGGCCATATTATTGTTATCCATAAAAAAAAAAAGAACATTTACCTATTCATATAATTGATGGTTACGAAAGTCAATTTTGTGCAAATATTTAGAGTTGTGCGGAGGCCCCGGCACCAGGGGTGTCCGCCACTGCATGGGAAATGAAAGCAATTTTCAATTAGATTTACCGAACTAATTACTTTGTGGCGAAATTTGGAAAAATTTACTACTACTGTAGTTCATAGCAATGCCTAAAAACAAAATGACATATTTAACCCCCCCCCCAAAAAAAAAAAATTAGCAAAATGACTGGGTACTAATTCTTTGGCCGAGAGGCCTTGTCCGAGTCAGTAGCAGCAGTTGAAGATTTCTTAGGCAAAAGAACCGGGTTTATATTGGGGAGTACACCACCACTTGCAATGGTCACCCCTTGGAGCAGTTCAGCCAATTCATCATCGTTCCTCACCGCCAACAACAGATGCCTAGGGTTTATCCTGTTCTTCTTGTTGTCCCGCGCAGCATTCCCCGACAATTCCAACACCTGCATGGATAAGAATTTTTCACGTCAAAATAATCACTTCAAATTGCATAACCTCTTGCAATTTCATCTAATATATACTGTAGTATATATTAGTTCGTGCGATATGTAATCGGATCTGACAAATTTTTGAATATTCATAATAACTGTTTATGTGACAGAAATGACACGCAACTCGCATTCTAGAATTAAACATGAGATGATGCAATGCATTTTCTGATTCTTGAAGAAAATGTTTTGGGTAACGACGGTGCATACGAATATGGTGTCACTCATCCGTTCCTGCTCAGCCGAATGTGCGTGGGATGAGGCCCGAGGCCGAGCTGGCCAACCACTCAGCACCACATTAGGACCACCATTGAACAAAATACCGTCTCATGAATCAGAATAGTGTTATTGGAAGGATTTTTGAAAGTTCAGAGTTCTTGTTTAGCCCTTTCCGAGACCTCCTCGGGAACACTTTTTTAATTGAAATTGTACATCAAAAAGATTACCTCCGCAAAACTTATTTGTATCGGACAACGAATGATATGATTTTGGAACACGTTTATTTTATTTTAATAACATAATAGGTTCAAATTTTAATACCTTTCTCTTTCTACGCACGAGTCATCTTCCTCTGCCCGCTAACCACTTGAACAAGAAAAGGATAGAACACCTGCTACAGTGACATAATCCGATCTTGGTCGCATTACTTTGACGGGAAGAAGATAGCTCTCGAGGGATACTTAGTGATTAGGCGAGCTACCCTTCATTCAGTCGAATATGGATTGAGCCAGTCTTACGGATTGAGCTAGTCTTACGGATTTTTAGGTTTACAATCTCTAGATCTATTGGTTTAACTTTAATCTATATATATATGCCAAAGTATATAAATAATATATCCAATTAATGAAAATAATTTGAGGTATGAATAAAGCACTACATAATTATTCAACGAAGAAGGCTCGAAAGCCCAAAAAAAACTTAACCCGAGATACATGCAGATAGAGAGAGAAATTCTTGGATCTGCAGAAAAATGATTAAAACTACTTCGGAAACTGCATTGCACAAAGGACTTTCTTTCTCCGATCACGAATCAGGTGAAATGCGGAGAAAACAGGCAAGGATTTAAACATCGGCTGTAACGGCCATACGCAACGGTTTTCTGGGTGGAAGGGAAAATCGCATTCGTATCGACCGATTCCCCTTACGTATTGGTCCGTTTTCGATTTACAGGCCCATTAATGGCCGTTATGGCTGATACTTGACCATTACGAGTGATTTTGGCACTTACAAAAAAAAATAAAAAAATCTTCTCAAAAGTGATTCTTAAAAATCCACGACTGTGACAAACTGATTCCGGTTACATATAGTTTGATACTCCTAGTAACGTTACACCTCAAATGGTAATTATGTGTAATTCATAAAAACCATTATTAGTAAGCATGAACAAACGAGGAGAGTGATGGATCAAATGTGAATTGTTTATGATTACCTCAGCGGCCAGGTACTCGAGAACGGCGGCGAGATAGATCGGAGCACCGATGCCAATGCGCTTGGCATATCGTCCTTTCTTGAGATACCGAGCGACCCGAGCCACAGGGAATTGAAGGCAAGCCTTCACCGACTTTGACACCTTCTTCTTCTTCCTCTCTCCGCCGCCGCCTGTCCTTCCTCCTCCGCCCGCCACCTTCGACGTCTCCAAAACTACTGCGTCCACCATTCTCTCTCTCTCTCTCTCTCTCTCTCTCTCTCTCTCTCTCTCTCTGTGACGAGTGTGACGTGCTTGTGAATTTGAGAAGTCGTGAGGTAATTATAGGACCCTCGCTTTTCTCTTGGGAGTAAATGGGAACTCAAATCTTCTATACCGGATTTGTGTTTGTACATCTGTTCTTACACAATTTCAGCCGTAAGATTGCACAAAAGACTCTTCACCGATCTTTGTACAATCCTGCGGTTAAAATTGCACGGGAAGTTGAAAATTGCTCAGAATCGAAGAGTATTCCGTGCAATTCTACATTTAAAATACACGAAAACAGTGGTACAGACACTCATGGGTAAATAGAGTGGTGGGATTGCTTTACATTTTGATCGAGCGGCTGAGAGCCGACAGCGGTTATACGCTGGCAATATGTGCGTCTTTGTTTTTATATTAATTACATCTTGCCCCTTAAAACTATCACAGTTTTCCAAACCACCCCTAAGCTACTACACTTGACTACTTAAACTGTTTAACCTTATAAATTGGGCCCCTTCTGAATCTTAAGTTGCAAATCGCCATATCATTCTTGCCATATTTGGAAGAAGGAAAAAATAGCAGTTGGAAACTATTTCAAGATCTTTAACTAGCATGCCTATCAAAAATCAATTACTAGGTGTTTATTTGATTTTTTTATACAGGAAGAGTTGTTTGGCATCCGATGATTTAATGATGAGGGTATAGAAAAGTGCTAATGGAGATAAACTCCGAAGATCAACAGATGGGGGTGAGTGGAAGAACGCAATCCTGTCAACATAATCCGCCACCAATTTGATAGATTTGGACGGCAGAAGCCTAATTTAACAACTCAATAGTTTGGGAATGTAATTGAATGATACATACCTGCTTATGTCGTGCATGTGCTTGTGTTGTGTGAGTGCTACTGTCCTACAATATTGACAGCCATTCCAATCAACTTAAGTGATTGTATCGTGTCGTGTCGTGTCTGACCAAACTCGAGTCATGCCTACTTCTACATATAGTGTGCTGTTATTGGGCAAATACAGGCTACACCTCCACTCATGTAACCCCTTCAAAAAAGAAAAGAAAAGCGAGAGACGTACATAGTGAGATGACATCGATGAACGAAACTTTTTACACGCTCAAGCAACAATTCAACCTCTTGTCCAAGGAGAGACATACAACCTACGGATCGAATAGCACAAGAGAATTCAAGGGATTTCATGCATACAATTAAAGCAATTATAATTATTCAATTGAGTTGATTTTTGTCAAAACAACTAAAATTAATGAACATATCGATTCATGCACTGAATAACTAGCAGCCTTCATGCCAAGCAAGACTGCCCTTGTCCCTTTCTTTAATAACAATATCGGTACACATGGGGTCGGTACCCATAGGTAGAAAATTCCCAATTCGAGCTCAATGTGTAACTCGTACTAGGTTGTAGGAATGATAGTAGTAAGTAGGCAGCTTTCCCCACTTAGAGCAGAAACCTCTTTCCATCACCCCAGACAGTAGTCGTATTCTTCTGCACTAACAACTTAGTCGAAGAATCGGAGATCAAAGATGCAGCCCCCTAGTCGAATATGATACTCCCTTTGTCTCAATTTGTTTGTCTAATTTGGATAACATAATTTTCAACGTAACACTACCATTGCACTTACATATGTTCAGCTTTCAACTGGCCTCACTTCAATTGAAAAGTCGAAAAGTAACCAAACAATGGACTACAAAACTTTGAAAGCACCCCTTGATCAAATGGCCTTATGGAATTTAGATATACAAGAATGAACAACCCAATGATTGCTACAAAACAGGTTGTCCGAGTTGAATGACGCAATGTAGTCTCAACAGGAAAAGAAAAGGTTGATAACTGAACGACCAAGGTTTATCATTATTTCTGTTTCGAGAGTTTTGCGGCTAACCTTCCTCGGGCTGTCTTCGGATCTGGCTGACGTTTTCTTGATCTTCTCTTTCTTGGATTCCTTCTTACTCTCATTTTCCCTAAACGCTGACGACGGATCTCAGGATCAGCCCAGCCTTTTCCCCATTCCGAGAAACTTGAATAAGGTTTGTCATTCCTCAAAGAGAGCAGCATATCTGCTTCTGGATATATGTAGAAGGGTTGCTCCCCATTGCAATTCAAAAATTCCAATCCGAGTTTTGTTGGTTCAGGGAACTTTATCTGAACACGGATCTGCAAAAGAACAGTGAAGGTGAAATTAGTACAAAAACACTAGTCAAGAACACTGAAAAACACAAGACACAGTCATGCAATGGAAAATGAACTTCCAGTTTAAGTTTGAGATAAAATATAAGGCACTCTCTTGTCAAATAGGAAAAATAAAAGGTTCATGCCTACTAGCATTCTATTCCACTTCCACCACTATGTAGCACGAGAAACGTAGTTTAGAGTTTCCAAACAACTTACCGTGGTGCTTCATTCTGGAGGCCCCCAAAATCCAAAGGAAGAATGAACATGGAATTCACAAGATTTTTTATGAGACAAATTTGAAGAGGAAATTTTGGAAATGGTTGACAGTTGACATCCATTTATACAGTCAAAATTGCATCAAAAGGCTGCTTTAGTGTCAAGGATAATTACGCAGAATTGGTCCGTCTCCTTGTAGTTCATTGAGGATATTGATTCACACAACAAAGCCATTAAACTTCACTACTTGAAGTTACATACAAAAAAGCAGGATAGAAACTAGGTGACTTCGCTAAAATTAGAAGTAGGCAGGCAATGGCATGTCCACTTAATGCTAAAGAATGACGTTTTCGACACTAATCGCTTCAAGCAGGACACAACTCATAAGCCTAAGAGACCAAAGCGAATAATTCAGCTAATGAACACATAGAGGGCCCACACACTGTGTGCAGTGTTTGTGGACCCCATGTAGCATAACTAATAAGAAAATGTGTTTTGCTTTCACAAGCATCCAAATCCCCAATCCTAATTTTCTACATTTTTTATTTTTTTATTTTGTTTATAAAACTAGAGAGAGAGAGAGAAACGTGGGGGGAGAGAGAGACGTGAAGAGGGGTGTGAATATGGAGGAAAAGTTATTCTACGTCCCAAGGGCACCGCGACGTGGTGCCCCAAATTCATTCTCCACCACATGTCTTCCAGTGCATAGGATGGGAACAATGTTAGGTATATCGAACTCGTGACCGGGAAAAATTAAACTATCTTTTTTATCAACTAGCGTTGTGCCCGTTCGATACACGAGGCCTAAAAAAACACCAATGCGATCTTTTTTGTCCCGTGCATCGATCGAGCACAACACTAGTACATGAATTTAATCAGATGTCAAGCTCACAATCCACTTCCATAGCCACTAGCACTGCTAATTTGTTAGATACTTCTCACCAATGTCAACTTGATATTGTACGTAAATTGATCTTGACTATTTCAGTCATTTGAGAACCGAAGTTCTTTGACAAACCAAAGTTATATTAAAAAGCTATATCAGTACTTACTTTTTGGTTATCATCAAAGGCTTATGGATGCCTAGGCATCCAGAGACCAGTGTGGGTGTAAGGGGTAAGAAGTGAACCTCAGTTGGGCTTCTGAGTATCATGACAGCGGAAGGTGGAGGAGCAGAGAGCTCAGGACATCCTTAGAGAGAAAGGGATGGCAGTGAGAGTGTCAACCAGCCAGTAAAGTATGCTCAGTGTGTAATGTGTTTTTGATTTTGTGTTGAATATTTGAATGTTTCCCCATAATGATAAGTCAACCAATCCTCATATAGGAGCCTTGGAGGGAGGAGAAGCCGACTGGTTAGTTTCCTTGTCATTAGTGGGACAGAATGGAGGTTGACAAGGTTTCTCTTCGATCTTCGAGTCCTACAATCAGAACTTAGGTTCTATATCATGGAATTCTCAGCGGTGATATTCTAAGGTGGTAGTTATGATGCGCGCTCCTAGGTGTCAGGTGGTGGTTGCGATACATCTCTTAGATGCCAGGTGATCAACGCTTCCTCTATTACGACAGGTCATGATAGAGCTGTCCTTTTGAAGGATGAGACTTGACAAATCCCGTTGCTCTAGGGTTCATACCACATGCCTCCTTTGATCCTGATCCTGATCCTGAGCAAGGTACGCAGGGCCACAGGCCCATCTCCTGACCTAGGTGTTGTGGTTCTTGGAGACGAGCTCAGTCCGCTGGATATGAGCGAGCTAAATCATACGCGAAGCGTGGGGGCGGCCTCAGTTATTTGGAGATGGAAGCTCTACTAACGGAGCCGTTTGGCAGAGGACTTCCGGATACACACAACGAGGAAGGGCGTGGTAAGCGACAAAGTTCTGACGCTCACAGTTTCCCTTATAAGAACAAGAAAAAACACTGAAATGGGAACCAGTTATGGTTATGAAGTCTAAACATCAGTCATAGACTAGACTAGCTGCCAGAAAACAGGCTCTATGAGGGAGCAAAACTGAACCAATTTACAGGCTGAAGAAACCAGTGAGTTCATGTATTAACAGTCGTGTGGGTCTCATTCGGAGTGCTAGGGGTACTCGAGGGGAAAAAACTGAACCCATTTACAGGCTGAAGATCATATGGGGTCTCATTCGGAGAGCTAGGAGTACCTGAGGGTGCAAAACTGAACCCATTTACAGGCTGAAGAAACCAGTGAGTTCATGTATTAACCATAGTATGGGGTCTCATTCGGAGTGACTAGTATGCAACTTATAAACATGACGGATAACAGAATCACGAAGCAATTACACAAAAACCTGAACCTATGAAGCACGGGTACTTCAAAAATGTCGCCGTACGCGTACCGGGTACTGGTACGGGTACGGGTACGGCAAAAACGTACCCGGTACGGCAAAATTGGATCGGGTACTTTTGATATTTTTGGGCACGGCATGGGTACGTCAAGGGTACGGCATGGGTACGGCATTGGGTACGTTTTAACCCAAAATGATTTTTTTTCAAAATTTCAGGAATTTTTTTTGTAAATAATTATAAAATATGGGTTTATTGTGTAACTTATTTGTCTTTTTGACTATATACACATTAACTGACTGAGAGAGTCAGCGATCAAAAAAAAAAGAGAGAGGCAGCGATCTGGAGATCTAGGGCTTCAAACCGCAAGTTCTCTCTCTCTCTCTCTTTCTCTCGGACTCTCCTCTCCTCTCTCATTTTCTCATTTTATGCAATAAAAAATAGAAAAAAATTATATATATATTCGCCGTACCCCCGCCGTACCCGTACCCTACTTTTTTGGGGTTTTGCCGTTTCCCGTACCCGTACCCGTATCGTACCCGTACCGCGTACCGGTACCCGTGCTCCATAGACCTGAACTAATATTCTTAGCCTGAAAAATAGGGATAACAATCCATGCTTGAGCTCATACCATATCACCTCCCTCTCTGATAAACCCTTTATCTGCTAAAATACGAGCAAGACCTTGCCACCATAACCTATCACTCGCAATAAACTTTGGAAACTGCAAAATCAATATCACATGAATAACATCACCAATAAGGAAATATGATAAGAGGAACATCTCATGAGTAGGAAAATCATTATCATCAATGAAGAGAATATAAGATCTTTCCACTTGATAATGATCATCATATTTTTGTATTTTCTCAGGATACAGAAGCTACCTGCTCCCTTATTCTACCAACGAACATCAAGATATTTGGCTTTTCCTTGTGTCTCACTTGGTTGTTCCCAACAGAGATTACATTGTCATATGAGCTGCCTGCAGAACTCTCTCCCTGAAATTCAACAAGCATCTATGACCACAAATTTTCATAATTTAAATGCATTGTGATTAGTATTTCCCTTCATAAGTTTTTAATACAAAACAAAAGCTTCATTACAAAAGTAAAAAAGAGTTATTTGACGTGCCTTCTTAATTCAGTGCACGCGGGGTATGGTTGCGTTTCAATATTTTGATTAGCTTCTAGAATCCTGCTTTCACAATCTTACTGACAGGTTGCTTTATTTTCCCATCCTTTTCTTTAACTTGCAGAGAAAACCTGAGAGGGTAAATGAAGGAGGTTACCCTGACACCTCGGACAGTTACTTTCGAAAACTACAGGGGTATCCAACATCTACACATTATGATACCTCCTGTCAGGCCTTTATTAACTTTTTCTTGAATTCAAAGATGCTCGCCATGTTCATTACATTTCAATTTTCACCTCTGTTTCATGGCCATTTTCCAAAGAAGCCACCTTTATAAAATTGATCCAATACCTCTGCTACAGTTCTGTTTTGGAGAAGATTCAATGCAAAAGTTTCAAAGCCAAGAAGCACCTTTTAAATGAAGAGTGTCAATCCCATTTCAGTTTTCTTTCTCATCTTGCCTTGCCATTGGTACAGTTTTTCAAGCGTAGATTGGGATCTCATTTTGGGGGTTGGGATATCCAAGGCATAGCTCTGGTTTATTCTGACACATGAAACACATAAAAAACAGTTCAAAGTTTTATTGCGAAGATTGGAGACACATAGGCCAAAAGCAGGTTTCAAATTCCAGAAAAGGAATTGGAAGTGAATCTAAGCAACCACATCCTCCAACAACTTCCTCGCAGATTTGGAAAAAGCTTTGGATTTCACTGGAAAGCTCAGTTGGTATAATGCTTGGATGCTACAACATATCTCTTGAGTTTTGAGTTTCCTCTCCAGTTTTGTATATTTTAGTACACAGCACTGCTATGGATACCCAAATGCATAATTCGCATGGTCCAACGTGCGCACTTTATGTAAGTTCCCAGTTGTGAGCATGGAGTATATTTGCCAGACATAGTTTCAGTATCCCTAACAATTCTCGTCAGTATGGCGAGACTGTAGTTGGAAAGCTGTCTTTCTGTTTGACTTTCTGTAGAGATTTTGTTTGCATACAAAGAGTTATAAACAAAAGAAACTTATTTTGTTTTGCTGCAGTGCTCTTTTGGCAAAATACATGAAGGTGTTTATCTCTCTTAAATGCCAAGTATGGGTAGAAGCTTCTTTCTTGAAATAGATTTTAATCAGATTGACATCTTTGTAGCAAGATTTGACTGTAACCTGATGGAGAGGATTATAACAGTGTGACAAAGATCAGAAGAGAGAGAAGTAAGATATACTAGGGCAGTAATAGTTTCAGTTGATGTCGGATTACAACAAAGTGACAATTATCAGAAGAGAGACAAGTAAGAAGTACTAGGGCCACCATTCCAATTGACAGCAGTTGTAGAGAATGCATGAAAAATACCACCCAAATTAATCAGCTTGACCAATATTAACTAATTCAGATTTGTCTTGATAGAGAAAAACACTTCCACGAGCCAATATGAAAAAAAGAAGCAGGTACTAGAAACAGAAGTAGAACGAGTGAACGACATATACAAAAGCAAACAAATGAGATGTCAGAAACACTCACATAATGAGCAGCAACAACACGCATAAAAGCATCTGCCTCGGCCTTCAAATTTACCATTTCTGGAGGAGCATTTACACAAACATCACACCTGCATGAAGGAAACAGGAGTATGAAAGCTTCACTTTTATGGATGCAGATATACTTGTGGCTTCCATGTCTATAATGCCAAATGACTACAAAGGTATATGCAAGTCAGATTCTTTTAGGCTGTGTTGAGGAGTCTTTGCAATGTGTTGGCAAAGTATCATAAAGAATGAATCATGTCTCCGACTGTGTCCGAGGTGCAACACTGCCAGTGCCTACACCTGTTCAACAAGGACACGGTGCCTCCGTATTAGGTCTATTTTCTTCTAAGAGTGTCAGTCTTTTGAATATAAACCTAACATGGAATCATACCGGTAGTATATGAACATATCTTACGATGGCAACCATATTTCGTAAACATTGGCCCAACTGAAAAGGAGAAATAAAAGAATTTTTATATCTATTTCACTTCTTTTTCTCTCTCTAACTTCCCCCAACTCCCCCTATCTCTCTTTATTTTTTAATGGGAAATGGCTCCGCCTATAACAGTGAGCCACAGCCAAGTCCTTGAGAGTTCCAATCTACATGATCCCAGAATAGCAGAGTACACAAACAACACATAAGCCATAAGCACCAGCTCAGTCAGGCACAGCCTCAGAGGAAAAGAAACATCACATACAGTTGACACTTCTTGTAGCTAAATTCCTCCCCAAAATACTCTACAAGGATCTTGGCTCGACAATTTGAAGTATTCATTCCGTATCTGAAAGGAATCAGAAATAGAACCAATATAAAGCACAACAAATTTGAGAAAAGAAGAAGGAAAAGATGGGAAGCATAATGCGTTATCACATTTAGAAACAAATGTGACTTCACCAAAAATGTATTTGACAACAACCTGAAGCAATCAGATAACATCTTGTAAGCTTGTTTTGTCTGATCTTCACTTCTTCGACTCGGCAAAAGTGATGGTATTCTTGACAGGTTTGCATAAAGAACTGCATTTACAAAATCAAACTTGTTCAGTTTATCTTCACTGCTTCTAACCTCTGGGAGACAGCACAGCAGTATGATTGCGGATCTGCAGAATGAACACCAATGGATATCCAAAGATATGGGCAGAATAAAGGTTTGAATTGCCACTTGCTAGTTCTTTGTAAAGGACACTTCTAGGCATAATTAGTGGTTGCCATATTACGACATATCTGACAAAGAACGAATTCAACTCACTGCAATCTGCTGATTTTCCATCCCGCCCTGCTCGACCAGCTTCTTGGTAATAGGCTTCCAAACTCTGTAAGCAGACTTTAGTTATGAGAAGCTTGCAAAATCATAGAAACGAAAATGAGAAACCAAGTAAAATAGTGGCATGGCTAACATGCGAAGTCTTAAAGCAAATTACATTAAAAAGTTAAAAAAGATCTAAGAGAGTAAAAATGTATGCATGTGCTGCAAAATATTAAAATTACTAGGAAATATATTAACAATCGGCATTGAGCGAAAATAGAAAATACAAAAAATGGGAATCATCAACCATAAAATTGTACTAATGGATTCAAATAAGACGAAAACACTAAACACATCGCAAAGATATCAAATCTAAGAAATATACCTGGGGCCAACCATAATGAACGATTCTTCGTACATTTGACTTGTCAATCCCCATTCCAAAAGCAATTGTCGCAACAACCACCTGAATGTTTGACATATGTGATGAGGCACCAAATTATCAAAATAAAAATGAAAATTGAAAGTGTGAAGAAATTGCTCCGCATGCAGCTGAAAACCACAAGAAACTTTGTTGCACAGAATAATTTAAATTGCGTAAGTTGAAAAACCAATGGCATCACGTGTTTGATCTCGAGAGCCAATCTGTCCTCAGAGCTTTCCATGGTGTGGATATCAGATTTGTGGCCACTATGCTTGGGTTGGCTACACAGTGATATGCTCTCAGACGTGGGGGTGGTATAACCCATAGCTTACGAACTACTATTGGCATAGCAACAATAGCTTTGACAAGGGTTCTATCCATTTTAGAGCTGGTTTTTTAGGGGGAGTTCACCCGCTACTCCATTGCCGAGAGCACTCCTGCGCTTTGGTGGATTGAAGATCTATCGGTGGAGCCCCGAGATCTTCTACTTTGGAACTCTACCTGCCACCTGGTGATCTTGCTTCTTAGGTTTCGCATTCCAGTTGGTTAGATAGTACAAAAATTAGATCTCCAACGACATACTATTTGACTAAATAATATAATCCTGTCATTTTTTTCCCTACACATTATATTGTCTACACACACACACAAAAAAAGACGGGCACTATATTGTGTAGTGAAAATAGTATGTCGTTGAATATTTAATTTTTGTCCAATCTAACCAACTGGAAAACGATACCTAGGCAGCAAGACCTCCAGTAGAGCCCAAAGTAGAAGATCTTGGGGCTCACTGGTAGATCTTCAATCCACAGAAGCACTGGAGATCTTTCGATGACGGTGGCACAATTTCAACAAATATAAGCAACACTTTTGCTATGGAATAGTGGGTGAACTTCCCCCAATAACCAGCTTTAAAATGGATAGAACCCCAGTCAAAACTGTTGTTGCTATGCCAACAATAGTTTGTAAGCTGTGGGTCATACCACCCCAACGTCTGAGAGCGGAGCACAGTGCAACCAGTCCAAACCTAGTGACCACGAATCTAATATCAACACCATGGAAAGCTCTAAGGACAGATTGGCTCTTGAGATCATACGCGCGCAACAAAGGGACCGTCAAATCGTCCTCGCCATACATGCATAATAACAAAAATTAATTCAACACCAAAAAACAGACGAAACAAATTAGGATGGGTAGAGAATTTATGGCTAAAAATGCCGGTAAAACCCAGATTTTGGCTTTCCCCATTTGATGGATTCAAATAGCTGTTCATTAAATAGTTCTTAATCCACTTCACCACAGTCGTAGCACACCATTCAAAAGAATCAAGAAAGACACGAAAAAGATTCTTGGTGGAAGCTGCCTCATGCTTTGTGCCGTGAGTACAAAAGGGTTGCCTTCTGATATCGATAAGACCACAACTTGACACTAAAAGACTATCGAGAAAAGAATACGCTGTCAAAAGCAGAGGTGGGATACGATGTTGGCAAAGATTCTTCTTCTTATAGTGACAATTCAGCTAATAATCCACTCACATATGACATATGACTCTTGGACACTATAGATACATCTGAACAAAGAGTCATTTATAAATCTTTGGGCTGTAAACGAGCCGAGCCGAGCTTTGTCGAGCTCGAGCTCGGCTCGTTTACTAAATGAGCCAAAAATTCAAGCTCGAGCCTTAACGAGCCGAGCCCTTATCGAGCCGAGCTGAGTCATTTATTAAACAAGCCTCTTTAATCAAGCCGAGCCACCCTTAACCAGCCGAGCTTTTGTCGAATGAGCCGGGCCGAGCTCGGCTCATTTACTAAAAGAGCCGAAAACTCGAGCTCGACTCGTTTACAGCCCTATTTATAATATAGACTCTGCCCACATTAAAGGGTCCTCAATTTTCCAGTAGAAAATGGAATAAAGTGTGTACCTAGGGAAAAGCAACACAATTCACAAACTGGATTTATGTATGAAGTTTCATAGTCCATACCTCTAACGCATTTTCATGAAATTCATGGTGGACCTGCCTGAGATGCCCTTTTGCCAACTGGGAAAAATAAAACGCAAAGATCACATGCATGCCAAACGATAACGGTAACAAAGGGCCTCCAAAACTATAATTCGCAGTTTAAGACAGATTACAACCTCACTGCTAATTGGTGTTTTGAAATAATTTGCATATAGTGGTTAAAACATGAAAGTGTTTCTGTTACCTTAGGGCCATGCATCAACTGTGGACTACTAATTATTGCTGCACTAGAAAATTTTCAGCTCACTTTCATCATTCATGAGACATAGACTTCACGAACATATAAAATCATGCGTAATGGGAAGTCTAGTCAGATACTAAGGCTAAAGGGTTGACTTAACCGGATTTATAATAGGGGAAAAAAAAACCTTCTGCCTTTTCTGAACTTTTTCAGATTTTGGTCCAAAAAAAATTCCCTCTGCAAATCTGGACCAACTTCAAAAAAAGTACACCCATAGACAAAAAAGACGATTTCACCTGACTTGTTGGACCAACCAGAAAGTAAAAGCACTTTCATCAAAAGAGGAAAAAAGTTATCTATAGACGGAAATATCCTGAGAACACTGGCTTTTTGACACCCCAAACGTAGAAGAAACCCCATCCCCGATCAAAATGAAACAAATTCCAAATATGTCATCTGACTTAAAAGAAGTCTAAAGCATTTACCTTTGCATTATAAGGAGCAGCCTTCACTCCAAACTTACAAAGAAAGTTTGCAATGCTTACTGTTTCTTTTCTGGTTGGTACATAAATTATTGTGGGTCCTTCCAAATGACCTTGCCGAAGTTTTAATCTTTCCACCTCTTTGTTTTGTAGATCATACTTCTCAGATGACCCAAAAATATCTGAGTCATCAGGTGATTTACCAAAGAATTCACCACAGGAAACTGCAAGTGTAGATTCTAAAGTGAATGTTCATGTACGAAAAGGGCAATATTATATATACATATAATAGGAACTTAGCAGCATAATAGGAACTTATGCTTGGTAGGAGAAGTGAAGCGGAGAAATATTCTAAAGATCCCACGTTTCTAGGAGTTAGACAGAATAGCGATACAATAAATGGAGCGACTAGAGGACAAAATATATTTCTCCATGAAATAAGCACAACATTTCAACGGAAGATACTACTACATACATAGCAAATATAGATCCATGTTCCTTATCTAATGATTGCTCTCCAGTGCTTCTCTCATACAAACTGATTGAACTTTGAGGAACCTCATTAAGAGCCCGTTCCACTTTTTGGAAAAAGTGGGTTTTTGAAAAAGAAGGTAATTTCAAGGTCAAAAATCTTTTGTTTACGTAAATAATTTTCCTACCAATATGGATCTTGTTTGATAGATCTCACTGAGATCTTTTAAACGGTGCAAAAAAAATTGAAAATTTATTTTTCATTTTTATTATATTTGAGTTTGAAATTACCTTCTTTTTAAAAAAGAAGGTTTTGGGAGAAAGCGGAACGGGGCCCAACTGTTTTCTTGTGTCTTAATTTCTGCCATATTCCTTTTGAGTGCGAAACAGAGAATGGATTCATGAAGTTCTTATGACATGGTTTCACCTATATTACATGGACTCTTCTATAAAGTATCGTTACATGTTTAGTCATCCATTCACCTCACAATCTTATTTTGAAATTTGGACTTAACTTGAACTCTGCATAGAACACCAATATTATGCCTGAATTTCTCTAAGGCCCTAGGTAGACACATTTTATCCTATTAGATAAAAGAACTACTCTAAGAAATGTGAAACTTATGATGAATCCATGTGCTCTTGAAATGGAAATTAATTGAATCCGACACTTAGACACATACTTGCACCTGGTAAACCTACCTGAGTCAACATTACATAGGTTTTTTATACGAGATTCTCCAACGAAAGTCTACCTATTTAGTCAAACTATACACACATGTAAGACCGATAAACAACTTGTTAGAACCAAAAAAAATATCTAAAAAATTAGAGAATATTACCATCCATATCATCCACACCCTGGACAAGATCACATTCATCTTCTAAATATTCAACGGACAATTTTTTCTCTTCTGAAGCTGGAAACCGACTTTCCTTAGCTGAACTTACATCATCATCCTTTTCAGAAAAGGATTGATCCTCAACATTGTCCAATTCAATCTGGGACATTTTATCTGCATCAAATATGCTAGCATTTGAAGTATCAGTGGAGCTGTCTGAATCATGCTCCATATCTTGAAACACCACATCATGTTCCTTTTTATCAGGCCTTTTCTTTCTGGTGTATATATCAATCAGTTCACGAAAATCATTCACGTATGATTTGGGAGATGATGTTCTACTATGCTTTACCTGCACATAACAGAAAATGAGTAGGAAAGACTAATGCATAAACAAATAGACATGTGCACAAATCCCACACAAATGGAGTAAGTGATACATAAGAAAGAAATAAAATACAAACTTGCATAGAATTACGGGAACTGAAATAACCAAAGCCCAGAATAGAGAGAATTCTGAAACAAATAATTGTCACTTTCAACTTGTGATTAAAACAAAACAAACCAACTGAATACACACAAACCAACTTCAATGTGTGCACATAGCAAAACTTTTAGGAAGAAGTATTAACCACCCTAAAGAAAGACAACTCACTGAGAACCGGAGATTCGGCCTGAAAAATGAAGTCAGCACAATCTTTGTTTCATTTGACATGCACAATGAGCTCAGGATGTCTTCTCGAACGACAGCAGTGGCAGTAGCAGTCAGTGCCATCAGTGGTATGTCAAATCTTAGGAATTTTAACTTGTCTGCTCTGAAGTTCTCTCTTAAGACGGACAACCGCCTAAAAATGCATGAGAAGCTCTGTCAGAAAATCATATTAACTCTCACGAGCAAATCTTCTAAGTTGCATCACATAGTACTTGGAACATTTCCTAGGTTTCCAAGGTCAGAGTACAACTCCACACATTTGTTTAAAACAGACCAAATACTGAAATATCTGTACTAGCGATTTGAACAAAAAAACGCAACCTTCTATACTCAAGAGGATGCAAAATACACACCTGTAGTCGGGTCGAAAATCATGACCCCACTTAGAAACACAATGGACTTCATCTATGGCAAAGAGAGCAATTCCGCGGCTTTCAGCAAGGCTTTGAAGAGGTTTGATCAGTCTGCAGCAGAATGCACATGTCTTCATCCGGTAAACAGAAGCGCAGCCACCTTACCAAACACAGTCATAATTTACAAGGTCAAATAAACCCCTTACCTTAAGATTGTCTCTGGGCAGACATATATAATGTCATACATGCCTCTCATTGCTTTCTGCTCAATGGTGCTGTCTGTTTGTCCAGAACCAAGAAAACAGGCTGACACGCCATGTTTTGCAAGCTTTAAGCATTGATCATGCATCAAACTTATCAAAGGTGAAATGACAACCACAACTTTCCCCGTTAATAATGCTGGAATCTGAAAACACAAGGATTTCCCTACAAAAGAGTAAACTTTCTGTGACAACAAGAACACGGAAGTTATCTTGATGTTCCAACTCTATGCTACATGGATCAGCCACTTTTTGGCGAAGTACTCTTGTCAACCCAACACGGGTATGGGTGCGGTATATGATTCAGATACGACACGTTTAATTGCACATGGCATGGTGTCAAATCTGTAAACAATTGAGAAGAGAGAAGCCTACTTACAGATAGCTTATAGGTAAACAATTGAGAAGAGAGACGCCTACTTACAGATAGCTTATAGGTAAGAGAGAAGCCAACTTACATAAATCCTAGTACCTTGAAAAACAAATGCATCTATGCTTGGTTCACTTACTTGACGTCTTATTTTATATACAATATATTTTACTTTACTAGTGCAAAACTTCTACCATTCTCCCAAGTGTATTGGAGCATGATGCTCCCATTAACTATGGACCCAGAAAAATAGGTAAATCACAGCCGTTAGATCCAAACTACCCACCAAAAGTTAAGTGAATATGCTAAAAACAAGGTGGTTTCATGATTTTCCCGCCAAAAATCGCAATATTACTTACCACAGAAACTGGTTAAACATACCAATTACCAAGGTAACACTTACTACATTATATGGCTACACTTATTATATTGCATGACCACACTATATTGGCTGCACTTGCTGTATTACATGACTACACTTACTATATTACATGGCTAAACTTACTTCGTTAGATGGCTATACATACCATTTGGCATTTACTAATAAATGGGAGCATCATCTAATGGGAGCATCATGCTCCCATACGACTTGGGAGCATCACAGCTAGAGCCGTGGGGAAGGTACCTGTGCAAAGCATGTGCTATTAAAAGTGTAATTTTAAGTTTAGTTTGGACTTGTTAGTGATTTCTTTTAAGTAACTCTTTCAAAAAGCTTGGTTTAGTAAACTTTTTGTCATAACTTGTATGCTCCTTTTTTGTCTTTATATGAAGCAAAAGTTATTAAGAAAAAGACAGACTCCATTTATCAAAAGTCATCCCCTCCATCAAACCCCGACACAACATCTCAACCCACACAATCCCCGAACTGAAACAAATCTCAAATCATTCTCGAGCAACCAAGCGGCACTTGCATGGTAGACTCCATCTACAAACACTGAAGTTACAAGTTCAAGCAAGTTCGGACAATCAAATTTAAGAATGGCAGTTGATTTATTTCAAAACAGAAAGACAACTCGAAAGTTCAGAGGGGAAAATACTTTTAAGAGCCAAAGGAAAAGGAAGTAACCTTAAGGGGCAGAGTGGAGAAAAACTAATTTTAAGGCTACAAGATAAATAAAAACAAAACTTAAAGGGGGAAAGTGTAATTTGAAGATGAACAGCATACCTAAAGTAAGCTGGGCAAACTCGGTCTTTTCGTGTGTAGGATTCTTGGTTTATGTACTTTGATGTCTTAGATAAGTCCGTTGTAGATCTTTTTGATCTTTGGAAATTGGAAGCAAACATATGTGAAAAACATAATTCCATGTATGATAAAAGGAAATGTCTTAGTAAATCTATGATGATGCAGCTTTATGCTTTTACTACTCGACATGAATTTTGCCTTTGTACTCTTTTTCAACTCTATTTTGGGGGCATATCAACATCTGGGTCTTTCTTTTACATAGGAAAATTACTTGTGTCCATATGCAGATCCCAGTATAGACACACATTCATGTATCCTCTATTTTTAGACATCAGGTTCCCGACCCCTTTATATACACCCATATGGCCAAGTCCAATGCCAGTAACCTATTTCCATACAAAAACCCCAACTACGAAAAGAAAAAATGATACCAGATCCTGTGGCTGCAAGAACAAGGCAGTCTCGCTGGGCTAACCAAGTAGCCACTGCATCCTTTTGGAAACTCCTCAAGGATGAAAACCCAAAATGCTTAAGCAACAGATTCTTGACTTTCTGCTCCCAGCCTGGTCCAATATCCAGCTCTTCTTGGCCTGGAGATCGCTGTAAAATTGTCTCTTGCTCGATTTTCAAATTAGACTCCACTGCATGAAGAGGCTCATCTGATTCTCTCAAAGGTTCGAGCAATAGTTGAGATCCAGAGACTGATACATCAGATACATTATCGGTTTTGCTTCTTTTGGGTCTACCTGCTGATTGGAGATGTTCCTTAATAGTTGATTGTCGCATTCGATACGAAGAACAGGAGGTTGACAATGTTCTTTTGCCCAGGGCTTTCACATTGCTTATGGGCAATTTAGAACTAGTTGATGCAACGGTACTATTGCGATGAGACCCATTCAAAATATATTCAACTGCAGTCTCCACTGATGGCCCCACAGCTTTTACAGCTTCTGCAACATCAGAGAACTCAAATCCCATTCCAATCAATTCGGCGAAAACCTGGTCAGAAGAGACGCAACGTCCTTCCATGGTGTGTATACTGTTTCCATGAAAGAGTAGCCAAACCAAAAAAAAACTTTTAAACCCTCTAAACATGAATGTAATAGAGAGAGAAGTATATGGGAAAAAAATAAAGGGCACTCAGCTAGAACAGAAAAAAGGCTCAGCTAGAACATCTGAACGACAAACGTAACCAGTGCATATAATGTACATTACACCGATGAATCATGAATACAATAATTCTGATGGTGGTTAAGTTAGGGAATATGCAAGGTGCTTGTAAGATAGAAATCGCAGAAAGGACATGTTTTGCATCATGTTGGCCCTTTGATATGTGAAAGAAGGTATTAACTATTATGGTAGAACCAGAATATACACGAAGGCTTAAATGCTCCTCCTAAGGTGGCCTTCTGTGCTGGGATGACGACCCAGGAGAGTGTTTTAAGAACGGAAGATCTGAGGGGTCAATTTGTGTTAGATTGGTATTTCGTGCGCAACAAGAAGGAGATTGTCTTAACAATCTACATTTACATTGCTCTGCTGGTGGAGAAGTTGGGTCATAGGATTCTCAGTCTTAGGTTCGGTCTTTCAGAGTGAAAATCAATTGAAGGTTTTTCGTGGAAAGTCGCAGTGTTAACAGACTTTCACCCATCCAATCCATATTCCAAGCCAAGCCCAAAGTCTCTGGAATCACCAAATGCTTCCTATCCCGAACTGCGTTTCACTTCCAATATTTGGTTTGAAAGGGATTGTAAAGGCGAAGACCCTTCCATTCCCCACATGGAATTTGCTGACAATTTGAGAGAGATGTATTTGACAGTAGAGTATTCCCCTACCATAGCATACAACACCATAATAAAGAACTGGTTTGCATCAAGCTAGCAAGTGTCTTAAAGCCTTGTGCTCCATTGATAGCTAAAAGCATCTAGTAAACAGAAGAGAGTAACATTCTGAATTTGAAATTCGAGGACTCAATAAAGCGATAAGCTCAGACAATAACCGAGGATAAAGGCTTCCATTAAGGTACTATGTGTGAAAGAGATTTTTAGATGGTGTTCCATGTCAGATATAAACGGGTACAAGTACCGGGGGCAGGTGCGTGTCCAAGCTTCAGATCTTCCTAAACTTATATCTTTGGATATTGTACCATGTGTACTACGCATATGGAAGAGTTGCACATCCCTAAAAATAAAATACCATGGCATACTAACTGTTTTTCTCAATCGGTTCCATACTTGGTTGAGCTCCCTTTCTCCATATAACTTCTTATGCCAAATTGTAGGAAATGCAAACCGTATAGAAACATAAGATTTAAGTTATGGCCCAAACATCACAGATAGATTGGGACCTGTAAGTTATCCTCCAAAATTAGCCCAGTTCAGATACATGAAACTTAAATTATTCAACCAAGATTTGCCAAGAAAATGCATTCTGAGACTTTGAGATGACAACCCCAATCTAATTTCTCAACCTCAAAGCAAGGATCTTTGCAATGATTTCATAAACACACTAAACCAATTTAAATAGTCCTGTAATCTCCTCTCCATATCAATTGCTCCCCCTTCCTTGTGCACCAAAGCAATGAAGGGAAGTGTCCACCATTTCTCAACCTCCTTACACAAAGCACTTGCATAAATGCTGTGAGTTCCTCACCACACTCCAGACAGTTCAGTATATTCTTTGTTATTATGAATAACTTTAGGAACAAATTTTTTTTTTATCAGAAATCAAACGATCCGTACACAGTTCTCAAAGTTGTTGATTGGAAATGGAGCTAGCACAGCTTTATGGTTCACTCTTGCCTCCTAATAATGGGAATTAAAAGTCTCTACGTTCTCAATTACACAAACATGAAATTGCCAAGTAGACCAGCTATGCTAATAGGTGAAATGGGTGCATATGGATGATGTGCTCAACCTAGATTTCTATCATACAGCTGAAAATGAAGAAGCTAGTATGGTAGCTTTTACTTCAGTTCTACGCTCCTAACTCATCCGAGCTCTTCGATTTATTTACTTGATTACTTATCTCCATGGCCCAATACTGAAACATAACATGGCACCCCTGCTTGGTTGCATATAAGTCCGACGAAAATTATAGGAAAACCAAGACTTCAAAGAATAGAATGCTTATTTTGTCTATTTGAGGTCCCATAGAAAGATCATAAACTAAAGCTTAACAATTTATGCACCTCGCGCTATGAAACCGTTCCTGCTATTCCATAGACTCACCTTCTTTCCTTTCTGGTGGAAATGGGGCAAACAAATAAAGGAAGGGTCTTGCTAACCTCCACCTTTTAGAAATAGGATAATATGCACATAACACCAAACAAGTTCGGATTTCAATACATATCTCGCAGATATTAATACACTTTCACTGATATCAATACACTTTTTCTCGGATACCGATGCACTTTTTTACATATTATCCTCCGCCCTTAGGGCTGATGTTAGCATTTACCATAAAGGAATCAAGGGTCTCAAACCTTATCCCATAGTTGAAATCTCTGAGGCGACAAAAAAAAAAAAAAAGACGGTTGGTCGACCTACAAGATACGACAAGTTAGCCTATCCACTCTAGTAAGCGGCCCTTTCTTTCTCGTTTGCACCATACGACTATACGTATATATAAGATACAAAGGGTTTTTTCAACTTACTCAAAAAAACAAACCAAAAAGTCTCCAACTGAGTGGTGCCCTCCTTTTTGTTTTCATTTTGATAACCAGGTATCCGGGCCTGCACCTCGACTAATCCAGGTGGTGGTGACCTAATTTTGCCTGTTTTCCTCGTTCAAATTTGTTACTTTTTTACCAGTATTTCTTCAGAATCAAACAAATAATAGAAAACATATAGAGAGAGGAACGCCGTGAGAGATTGACTCAAAACAAACAAACAAACAGTGAGGCGAATTGTTATGAATGTAATCATGATTTGAGATTGAGAGAGAGAGAGAGAGAGAATTTAGAATTTACCTGCAAAAAAATGAATAGCGATAACGAGGTGGACTTGGAAACCCTAGAGTTGCAGAGAACTGGCGGAGGATTGCCAGGGGTGCTACTACTGGGGCATAGTCGGATGAAGAGGACGCTCCTCCAACGCCGCGCCAAACTCAAGATCTTGAATTGATGAGGTCATGTCATTCTTCTCAAAATATCAAAATTACCCCCTGAACGTTTACGCCAATGTCTCTTGAGTACCTAAACTTGACTCAGTTTAAAACATATACGTAAAAATAAAATAGCGCCGAACTTATCAGAGCATTTCCAATCCATACTCTAAAACTTCGTTTCAGACTTGGGAGAGCTCCAACCCATACTTTGTATCTCTTCTTGAGATGATGGGTTTTGGTTCTCTATATTTAGAGGATGGAGAGGATGATTCTCTCTATTTGTAAGAGCATGAAGATTTTAATATACTTTAATCACTAAATTATATTTTACAAAACTAATATTATTGAAAGATTTTTTTTTTTTTTGATCATAATATTATTGAAAGATTGTCAACACGATCTTTAAAATAAAACCCATATGGAATATATAGAATGTGAAAAAAAATTCAAGTTTGTAAATTCAAATTTTGGAATGAAAAGGAAAAATTATTGAGTTTTGTATCTCTTCTTGAGATGGGAACCTCTAAATTTGCCAGTATTTTGATAACTCTATTTGAGAGCATCGGATTGTAGATGTTCTTGAAGATTCATAGGTATATTTTACTGACACCCCCTAGGTTTGCAAACAGGGAATGTTAAAATTAAAGAAGAGATAAAAATTACTTGCTTGGCCAATAAGATGCGCAGTTAATTTTCGCAGTTAAAAATCACAAAATTACTATCAAAGAATTTGTTCCAATAGTGTATCAATAGTTGACACACAAACCATTGAAGTCGAAACCAGAAAATGTTGCATTAATTTCAACAGTCAAAACCCAATATCAAATTCCACCATAAAATTCAAAATTCAGAAACAACTTTGTACCGTCAATAAAACACACAATTTACTGTCAACGAACCATGTTATAGCGCCAACGGGCTCTAGCCCAGTTAGCATCTGCTTGTCCTCCCCTAATGGGAGTCCAGGAATCGAGCCTAGTTGTAGGCTTTTGTGATTTTAGAGCTATGAATAGCTTCTGAAACCCCTGTGGGCAAGTGACTAACCTACTTATTAATTTGCCCAATAACCCCGTTGATTTATACATTCTTGGCAAAAAATAAAATGTCGGGCACCGTTTGGACCATGCAAAGGGGGCTGCTGTGTTGACTTTAATTCCTTGTTTGTTTTGTTGGCCTTCGAGAAAACAACCTGTTATTTATTTTTGATTTTTGTGTGAAGTCTATTACGAGTCCTACAAAGATGATTTAAACCACAAGTTATTCTTAAAATATTTTTTTATAGGTACCTAAAAAAATTAGGGGGGCTTAAAGAATAGTCCTTTGCAGCCACCTAATGTAGGTTTCCGTCCTTCAAGTTTTTCACCATTACGTTTTCATCCTCTTGATTTTTTATTGCCAGTAATGCCCCCAGATACAAGACCGTACGTATATATATACATCCAGATCTATGTATATATAGCAACGAAAAATGGGATTACAACATAACTCCTCCCATCCCCGCGCTCAAACCGCGATTAGTCCCCCGTCTGTTTCGGATTCCCATCCCGAGATTATCGCCCGAGATTTTGTTCGTCATCTAGAATCGTAGTCCTGTAACGGACTCCATTCCATTTGAAATTTTGGCTCCCAAATTTCCTAAAACCCTAAACGCCATAGCAGTCCGGCCGTCCTACATTATTGCGAAATCCGTACAATCTGATCGGCGTATGCAGTCCCCCATTCAACCCGAACTTGGGCTCTTTCGGAGGATCACAAAAAGACACAAATCGAACCAGTTATTTTATGCAGAAACAAGCTACGCAGAAGGAGGGGAAGAAACCGACATGGCTAGATTTCGTAAGTCCTCCTGTCAAACACAACTTAATTTTTTCTGCATCCCGCTGATGGACATGTTGGACGAACATAGACAATCTCTTTCTAATTTTTCCCGAAGACATGCCATGAATATCAAGACCATTTGTTGTCAGTTTGTTTGAATGTATAAAATATGTCATCGTTGTATGGAGGGGATGATGGTTGATCGTTTTTTTTTTGTTGGAATTATGTCTTGTAGTGAGTAGGCCTTGTTTTCATGGAATAGATGTTTGGAGTAGACGAAACATGGGGAAAATCATTTGGCAAACATCCGTTTCGAATTAGGTTATTAGTTTGGTGGTGGTCATGTTTTTTTGTTGACAGTCATGGTCATGATTTTGGTGTTGGTCATGTTTTTTTTTTTAGCATCAGTACGATGGATTAGAGCTCGTTTAATTGACTACTGTAGCAAGATGAAAACAACCAGATTGTGTGATTTGTGTTAATGGTCGATTCATTCCGTTAGTCAGTTCCGCAAATGCCAAAAAGATTATATAACCAGGAACCATGACAAGATTGGTCATGTTTTGTTGGAAATACGACATATTCTATAATTAATGGTCATGTTTTTATGGGTCAGCTGTTAGAAGTATATGAAACATGGACAATTTAATTTGGTTTATTGTTTCAAATCATAGTAGGTAAATTAAATTGATTTATTGTTTCAAGTCCTGTTTGAATTTTTTGGCTGACCATCCTTGCAGGAGTTACGCTTCATGATGTGGAAGGGAGTGCTACATTGAAGCAGAGAGAAATGAATTTAGATGATGCTATAGTTGATGACACACCACCATCGAAGCAAGTCTGCGAAACTAGTAGTGGTAATAGAACACCAATGAGATAAGTCATGTTTTCACAGTTTAGTCTTTCGAGTACGGTCATGTTATTGAAATAAACCATGTTCTTAATTATGGAAAATGTAGGATGGTTTAGCTACTTGGTATGTAAAATTATAGTTAAATTATCCGCGTTATACTAATGAGCAACAGTCAATATGTCGATAATGTAGGAAGGACTAGAAACCCAGTAAAAAAAGGGGGTATCCTTGCTGTATACAAGGATGGAGAAAAGTGTGGGAAAAGTCGCTCAAAATCTGGTATGGCATCTCGGAGTGGAGTTGTTAAAAGCGTGAAGTGTGATAATGGTATGTAGAATTTAAGTTTAAAATCTGTATAAGCTGGAGAAGCAATTAAAGATCAGTGTGAATCCTGTTTTAATGGTTGGTTCCTCATCCTCGCAGGAGTTACACATCGTAATGTGGAAGGGAGTGGTAGATTGAAGCAGAGAGTTTTGAGCCTGAACGATGATACGCCACCATCAACGCAAGTTCATGAAACTAGTAAAGGTAATAGAACCACAACGTAATTTAGCCATGTTTTCAAAGTTAATTATTTCTGAAAATGTCAATTTTAATGAAATAAACCATGTTTTGTAAGAGTTAATTATTTCGGAGAATGTCATATTAATGAAATAAACCATGGTTTTAAAGTTAGTTCTTCTTGGAGATTGTTGGATATGGTTATGTATTTGATGTGTTGTGATTGTCACTGTAAAATTATCCATGCTATAGGAACGATCAATTGGTAAATGTGTCAAAATTGCAGGAAGGACAAAAAATGAAGCAAGACGGGGTAGCTGTGTTGCATCCGAGGATGGTGGAAAGTCCACAAAAAGACGCTCAAAACCTGGAAGGGTAGAGCAGGCGATTAAGACCAAACATGCCCGTTCAAGGAAACCTCCCGTTGGAAATAATGGAGAGATACGTCAAACAGCATATAGGTCAAGCTTAAATGGCATAAGGACGCTGTTCGAGGAGTTGGATTTGAGTAAAGGACATAAGAAAATTATGAAGAAAACTCCATTCTGGCTGATTTTCCAGGCCATTATTGACAAAAAGTTGACACCGGCACTATGTCGAAAGAGCGACCGAATGATCATCAACATAATCAATGCATATGATCCTGCCACAGATGGGTTTAAACTGGGAAGAAAATCTATCAAGTTAACACGGGCCGACATATTTAATATATTTGGAATATCGGGTGGTTCTGAAAAAGTCATACTCAACTATGGATCTAGAGATAGCGTGGAAATGGTCAAAAGAGGGTTGATTAAGGAAGAAAGGTTGACAAGTTCATCACTTAAGGAACAGGTGAAAAAATATGCCAAGGGAAAAAACAAGGCAGACATGGAAGATTTTGTGAGGCTCCTATGTGTGTACCTGTTACACAGCCTTTTTTTCCCAACCTCCACTTCAGTGAAATGGGTGTATCTGGAGCGCATTGAGGACTTGCGACGATTAAAGAACTATGATTGGTGTGGGGCAATACTGGATGAACTGATGTCATCAGTAAGGCAGAAACATAACCAACCTAGGAGGGTGTCGGGATGTGTTGTGGTCCTACTGGTATGTTCTTCTTCTTCTTCTTTTTCTGTGCTCAAACCTTACGATAGTGAAATATTTTTGAGGTAGACTAATAAGTATGATATATTTATCATGTTTTTCCGTGATTAACAGTATTGGCTATGCGAACACACCAATTTGGTGAACCCTGCCCATCCAGAAGAAACATTGGGGATTGTAAAATGGAGAACAACAGACTTGGCAAAAGAGTTTGGGAAAAAATCACTGACTGAACTAAAATCTAGACAGGTATGTTGTCTGTTACACGTTCATTTTAAATTGACCATGATTGGATACTATTATATAGCATTATATTTGTAAAATTGATCATGTGTTAAAGATACAGTGACATGGTACATTATAAATTGCACAGTTGGTCTCAAGACAACCACATGGTACCAATAGAACTATGATTTCTTCCACCGGTAAAGTGAACAATGACGAAGTGGTTGTACTGTCCAGTATTCGGAGTGGGTTTGATGGAAGAAATAATACGACTGTAGGGTATGAGGATGGGAGTGAACGTGACCAACTAAGTCCTAGACTGTTGACCAGCAATAAATGTGGTTCAATGATGATTATTTCGTCGGGAAAAACGGAATATGAACTTGAGCAAACTGGGGTTGCAAAGATGGATGGCATTAATGACGTTACTTTCCATACGGATTACTGTGGCAATCTAGCAGCACGGAACAATGGCATTTTACAGGGATGTGGTATTAGCATTGAAGATTGCAGGCACCATAACATTGATGATCAGAATGCACCACTAATCGGCGAGCTCCGTGACCAAATAGCGAAGATGAAGGAGCATATGAAGCAGAAAGAGGAGAAACATGCAAGTGATATTGCAAAAAAGGATGAGGAGATAGCAAGCTTGAATGAAACGGTATTGCTCCTACTCAGTGAAAACAGTGAAATATTGGAAGATCTTACAGAGACAGTGGTACACGCAGTGACGCAGAATGCTGTACCGATGACAATAGAAGAGCAAGAGCGTTCGATGGTTACCCGTCTTAGGACAAGAATGAGGAAGGACACTAAAAAGGACGAGTTCATATATGAACGTAAACGGAAAAGATGCACAGGGGAAGCTGAAGAGTTAGATCCAAAAGATGACCCCAAACAAGTGGTTGATGTTGAAAACTTTCCCGCAGGACAGAAAAAGGAACTTGTTAAACCTATACCCATCAAAAACATCCGAACAAATGCAGTGCATCGATATCTGTTGCGCGAGGAAAAGGATAAGATTAAAAGAATCTGGGATGAAGCAGACACTAGGTATTTGCATAACTTGATATTTAATCCTACTTATTCTATTATATTATTTATACGGATGCAAATTGACTCCCCACCTGTTTGTATTCAGCACGATCATATGGTCGGGGACTCATATGGGATGTTGCGTGTTTCCTAATGATATTAGACAACTCATGATTGAATCCGCGATATCTGGGAATGTAAGTCATTCATATAACGTGTATATTTCTTGCCATAAATTTTTTTTTTAGGCATTTGCACTTGTTGACCTGTGGGTGTGATCACTTATTGTTCATGATTAAATTCAATTGCCATGTGGTTATACAGGTGATTGATGCTTACGTCGAGGTCCTATCAAATGAGCAAGGTAGTAGACCGGATGAGATGCAAGGTGATTGCACACAAGCAACTAACAATACAGCTTATGTTTTCACCTCCAGTTTCTTGGTAAGATGATGCTAGGATGACTACCAATATAAATCATGATTTCAATCTTTAATTGTGTCATGTTTGGATATGTCATATCATGTTTGGCCGGAATATTTGAAATCATGAAACCATAATAACTTGTAGTTCACAAATAATGTTCATTTTATTTTCTCTTAAATTCCGAGGCAGACAATGCTTGGGTGCAAGTGTCCTATAGAACGGAGGAAAGTGCTTGTAAACATGATGTCACGGACGACTTCTTACCGATATTTGATGTTTCCAATACACTTTGGGTATCATTGGACATTGCTTGTGCTTGACAATGAAGAAGGCAGTTGGAAGTTTTACAATTCTTTAATGCAGAGAAACGGGGTGGATGCAAACTATAAGGCAGCAGAGCAACTGGTAACTCATTTTTTACACACCTTATGTTCGAGAAATAGGTCCACATATTTTGAACTTTGGCTTTTTATCAGAAAAACCAGGTCGAAAGTTATTGGAAGAGCGTACGAGATGGATTGCTAACCACACAGGATTGCCAACCTATTGTTAAAGTCCCAGACTGTCCCCAACAGGGCGATAGTAGGTGAGTTGTTTACTCAACCTATCCAAATGACACACTGGGTCGTAAAAATTGGATATCTAATAGGTATTTTATATTTTTTTTGGTTTCAGCCTCGACTGCGGAGTTATTGTTTGTTATATCATTCGGCAATACTATCGAAACGAGCCCATTCTAAAGACGCTACGGAGAGTAGACTGTCAAAAGATGCGGTCCGAAATAGTTAAAGCATTCATTAGTGGTGAAAACAATCCATGGAACGAAGCAGCCTGAAGAAGCTAAGCATTGTGAACCATCTGCAGGAAAATAACTCCCCAAACCGGATATTGCTGGTGTAGAAATGTCCACACAGGATGATGCTACCAGTCTTCAGCCCATGCATTTGTGGAAAAGTTTGGGATAATACTACATATGTTACTCGTTTTTGGAACTAAGTAGACATATTTCTTGGTTATATATGTTTTGGCATTTGCCGTACTGATTTGCCAAGTATGATCAGTTGGTTGGTGGATAATTCCTTATTTTGCATGTTGGTGTTTCAATTTACTTTTGGATGGATAATTTGCAACTGGTATAACATGATTCAAAAATCATGTGTTCATGATTTTATGTAATCCATATGTCATGTTCTAAATAGCGTGAAGTGGGATAATGCAGGAAGGACTAGAAATGAGCAATAGTCAATGGAAATTGTAGTCATTTTTTTTTAATTTTAAGAATTCATGATTTTGTCTTGAAAACATGCCATGTTCTAAGTATGTCATGTACACTGAATTCATGAAAATCATGTTCTAAAGAAGCAATGGTTTAAATAGGTCATGTTTTCTAAATTGGTCTACACCCATGTACTAAATAGGTATTGTAATGGAGGTTATGCAATAGATGAAACCAAAGAGTTAATTTATAGTCATCGCATTCTGGAAAAATTCTTAGAGAAGGAAAAAAGCAGATGGGTAGAACTTGTTGTTAACCAAACCGTTTTTCTACTATCTCCAAATTACTCATACATAGAAGTGATGCAACAGTTATAGACTAAGATCCTCTAAGGCTTCAGTTTTTCTTCTTAAATTTTGAGGAATTAGTTGGTAAAGCTGATCATGGGATATAAAAACAATTGACTATATTTGAATAAAGTGAGATTGTTAAAATGTCCATGTATGTTAACCAAGGGTTTCATGGAATATTTAAAAGTCCCCATCAGTTGATCGTGGCAAACTAATCATACCATGTTATACAAACTTAACAAGAAATAAGGTTCACCTCACTATACTTGCATTATCTACCATGGTCAGTATTGGATATTCATGAAACAAAAGTTTATTGCATATGGCAGAACATCATGAAACAAAAGTTGCAGCCTACAAATTTAGATAGTTCCTAAATATGCGGTTGAACCGCGCACATTATTTAATAACTTAAAAAAAACCTAAGAGAAATGTGGAAAAACACCACTTATTTAGGGTTCTTAAACTCCAACAAACTCCCAGTGCAGTGTACTTTGGTTGGAGCAAAGTTACATAGCCTCCTTGCACGATTTCCGATTGTGTTTCCCCATCTTGTGACATCTTCCGCATCTAATAAGAGACACGTTCTCCCCTCTTGACGGAATTCGTTTATTCCTAGGTCTCCCAGGAGGCTTCTTGCATAGTGGAGGAAGGAGGAAATCCTCTTCAATTGGACGTTCCGGCATCCACACAGTTGGAATAGGCTGAATCGAGTATGAGTAAGCAGCGCAGAATGTTTGTGTAAAGTAGTATGGGTCAACATAGTCAGTTATATCCTTTCCACACGAAGCAAGCACGACAACCGAGTGGGCGCATGGAAACCCAGTAAGTTGCCATGATTGGCATGAACAAATGCGCCTATTAATGTCGACTGTTACGTTTGGAAATGAGTGCACCTCATATACACCATCACCGGCTGCACTCACTACCCATGTCCTCGACTCGTTGAATGATGCCCTCAACCTCTTGTCCATTTCGGGGCAAACTTTGCCCACCCATTTCCTTGATTCGTCTCTCCGTTCTGACAGCATGTTCATGATCTTCAATCTTAAAGCATCAACAAGAGTAGTGATTGGAAGGTGCCTCTCCTCCTCGATCCATGAGTTGAATGATTCAGCAACATTAGAAGTCATTTCGCCATAGCGTTGACCCCGGAAGAATGCGTTGCTCCAATTCTCATAGTGTAAATTTGTAAGGAATTCGTTCACTCTATATCCACCAAAACTCACCAATGATGACATGGTTTGGTGGAAAATCTCTCGTGTAGGAGCATATGCACAGCGAACAAACAAACTGACCATCCTCTCTCTATGAGCTCTTGTCGTTCCTTTCAAATGATCTCTTAAATTACGCTTCAAATGAAGAAGACAATACCCATGACCCGACTCTGGAAATATGTCCCGCCTAGCCATAAGCAATCCCATATGACGGTCAGATATAAACGTGATATTTCTCCCAGGTGCAAGAACTAGTCGTAAATGCTCCAAAAACCAGCGCCAATTCTCATAAGTTTCGGAATCAACAACCGCAAAACATATTGGATAAATCCCTACGATGAACAAAACAAAACATGAGAAAAATAATTAGCACAACATTATCAGGAGACTAATCGTCCATGAAGATGATAAATATGTCATGTTAAAATAATCTATAATTTAACTTTTCGTACCTTGGTTCCCATTCTTCCCGGTGGCACCCAGTATCGTTCCCCTGTACCTCCCTTTAAGATGGGCTGCATCAAGGAAAATTAAAGGGCGACAATGATTGAATCCATTAAGGCATGCACCAAAAGCCACAAATACCCTCTTGAACCGTTTGGTTTCGTCGTCCGACTCTAACTCAATGTGGCTCCCCGGATTAGAGCTCTTCGCTGCGCCGATATACCATTTCAAGCTGGAAAATGACTTCACATAATCACCAAACACTTGACCTCTGGCCTTCTCAATTCCCCACCATGCCTGATGGTACGAAATGTTAAGTCCATAGTTTTTCTTAATTACTTTAACAACATCGACAGGCCGTGTTTGATGTTTGGCCCTCACATCATCACCAACCAAATTAGTGACAAGTTTCGCAGTGGCATGCGGGTTGTTCAGTGTCCGTACAGCAACGCCACAGATGTGAACTAGATCCATCCCCTTAATGTAAAAATACTCATTTCCCGGGCAAATCCTGGCATGGACATGCCACATGCAACCTTTATCCGCCCGATATTTGCATTGGGCAGTAACACGCACCTTGTCGTTTTTGGCCAATGCATATTCGCACCCGCGCTCAATAGCATACTTCCGCAACACGGATTTAAACTCCAACGCCCCACCCTCAAAAATCTGACCCACTGTGGTGATCCCTTCCGACCAATCCGAAGTTAGCAATTTAACTTTCTTGTGGGAACAAAATTGAGGAATGACGTCCTCATCCTCATAGACAATGACTTGCTTCCCCTTCGAACTGCTAGCAATGTCAGATTTTTTATTCCCAACTTCAATGGTATCATTAGTAAAATCTTTTGCTCCGTCTTTTACATTAACCATTATATCTTCGAGTCCACGGCTCTGGGCAAGCCCGAACATGGTCACCATGTCGTCGTCGTTGTCCAATATCATATCTTCTTCACCCACTAGAGGGTAGTTCATGATAACCGATTCCGGATCGAGATCAGACCATCGTTCACAAATTTTTTGAACCAATGTTCCGAAATCTTGCCCGCGGGTTATCCGGATTGCTGCAAACTTGTCAGCATGTCGACACATCATGATCAGTTCACTTGCCATTTCGGATGTGAATCAAAAGCCTACACAAAATATAAAATGTCATACTCATGGAAAGAGATACGACAAATATGCCATGAAATTACATATTTGGAGTTTTTAACTATTCACAGACATACCTTGTTACAATGACAATGATGGATGGAGAATTACGAAGATCGATGGAAGGAACGAAAATGCCAGAGTTCAAATGTTTGTGGGAGGACTAAACTCCATCCCGGGGACCTTATATATCCGTTTGGAATTTCAAACGGGATCCGTAGTAGATGGTAACAGAAATCAGTGGGATTTGGTAATCTTCACGTTCGAAATTTCAAACTTCGAAATCCTCCTGTTAATTGCAGGGCTATGATGGCTCCATTCTAATCCCTTTAATTTAGGAATCTCAAGATTTCAAACTTTGAAATCCTCCTGTTAATTGCAGGACTGTGATGGCTGCATCCTAATCCCTTTAATTTAGGAATCAAAGGGATTTGAAACGGAAATTGAAGGGATTGAAATCCTCCTACTATTACTCACGAAATTGTAGGACTGCCAGACTACTCTTACGTTATACGGAGTACATCTCTATATATATGTATATATCTCTATATACATTGTATATCTTACTAGAAGGGTAATAAGGATATTTCACAAATTGAAAGGATGAATACATAACGGTTCAAAAAGGCCTGGATGAATACTTACATGAGGTGGGGAAAGAGGATGGTTATTTAAAAACTCCAAAAAATTAGCTCAATCCAATATCAGTAAGGGCTATCTCAGAATTTGTAAGGCGCCCTACGAATTCTGAAATAGTTCTTATCTATGTCAGATTGTACTAAATTTTTTCAGAACCCATAGAAAAATATTTTAAGAATAACTTGCAATTTTAATCATTTTTGTAGAATCCGTAATGAGCCCTACAAAAATTTAAAAAATCATAAATTCCCTGCCCATTATTAAAACTTGTCTGGTTGGTACCCATTAATCTGAGAACGTGGGGTAATTACGCACCCACTTTGAATTGGTCTCCATTTTCAGGAGAGAAATATTTCTCAGCTGCCTAATAACAAACTAACATTGCGTTAATAAGACTTTGAATTTGTCAAAGGATCACAAACCAATCGCCATGTGCACTTAATTTTCTCCAAATTAGTCGGATAAGTTGTTATTCATAACCCCAAAAAACTCCAATATAAAAAAGAGATGGATCACGACGTAATTAATCACTATTGTGTGAAACTAAAAATCATCTCTTTCGGTTCGTGAGCTTTGTTTTGTTGAACAAAAGAAAGCTTCAAAAGATTGTTGTATCTTGTGAAACGAGTTACCGTTCAACCGGTGCAAGAGGGGTATATCATTCCAAAGGAGAGCGCGATTTCGTGTGCCTCGACCACCTCATAGGCTTTTCTAAACCCTTGCTTAATTATTAATGTTTTATATGCTTATTTCGATTGATGAATGTTACATGGTGTACGTAGTATTCTGTTAGAAATTCCTAGGCACATGTTTCAGAACTCTTTCTATTTTTCTGCTAAGCATGCACTCTGATTAGAATGTTGATCTTGCAGCAATTTTATTTTCCCTTCAGTTAATTTGTTTCTTAAAATTATAGAAACAAAAGGAAAAAGAATAACTCAACTCACTAGAAGACCACTGAATCAGATGTTAAGGCAAATGGACCGTTCAAACTTTTCGGAAATGTACATGAACGGTTGACAACGTTACCAATATCTGATAAAACTAATTCTTGCAAGTATTTCTTTTCGTGATCTAAAATATGAACGGTTATACTATTTTTTGTGGGTTCGGCATGAACCCACAATTGCTCAAAATATATTGGATCAAACTGGATAATTAAGTTAGTGCATAAGGTGTGGAGCTTGGGTTATATTTTGAAAGGACACCATATTTATTTTAAGGAACAGTTCATTAAATAATATATTGTGCTTGTGTTCAACTTTGTTTTGGTGTAGTTTTTGATCCAGAATAGTGGGCTATCGTCTTACGTTTCATTTTATGATCCCATGATTTGGACCCGAGGTGAGTGGTTAATTAAGCTATTTTTGTTATCTTTTAGGCATCTCAGTGCCTTCTTACCCAATGCTTTTTTTTCATCTTTACTTGTCATCGACGTACTCCTCAACATAGGTTTTCAAACATTATTTTCTCTTGCTTTGCTAGATTGTTAGCATTTTTTCTCCTTGCTTACCTGTTAGCTAGAATCTATAATTCTGTCGATAATGCACTGCAACACATAAAATGTTCCTGGTAAAGTTAAAACAATCGGACTTTTTATTCAACCCAGAGAATTTAACTTCATGGAGCATGAGTTGATTAAAGTGTTCGCACACACATATATATAGGGATAATATTGAAATTTAATGGGATCGGAAGACACAAAAATCATTACGTATCAGCTAATACGTGACGAAACGGGAGTCGTTTAAAACCTTGCTTGAAGGAATAAGGAACCATCAGTTTAAGCTCACCTTTTTTTTTTATATGCTGACATGCATGTATACAAAATTGCCATAATGCGTTGTAGTATTATTCTGCAGATGTGCGCATACCGAACTTCTTTAGTTTTTGGTAGCGACTACACGTTTGCATGTGCATCATTTTGGTACGTAGTGAGAGATACAGTAGAATATTAGAGGCTGTTGTGTGGTAATGGTTTTTTGAGGTAGGTTTTTGGATAGTAAGTGCTAAGAGAAAGGGAGAAAGGTTCTGGGAACCCGAATGAACAAAACCGATATTTTCTCCAAGACTCGAAAATGTGATTATATGGAAGACGAAAAAAATTGAGCTGATACTTTTCTGCATAGAAGTTTTTTTTTTCACTTTTATGCATAAAAGGGGCTGCTCAATTGTTTTCGTCTTGCTTCCATATAATCACATTTTCTGTTGGCACTTATTATCCAAAAAGCTACCTCAAAACCTTTTCCAAACAACAGCCTCTCTGTTCTACTATATCTCTCTCTGGCTACAAAGATGATGCCCATGAAGACGTGTCGCCGCTATACTAGAAACTCAAGAAGCCTAGGTATTTACACATCTACAAAATTGTACAACATGGCGCTAAATGTAAAGTTGCGATTTTGTATACATGTTAGCTAATAAAAAAGGGAAATGATTTTGCCACTCCCTTTTTTGTTAACGTCACTCATCTGTAAATGTATTTTTGCACCAAAAATACACTTGCAAGGGAGTGGCGTTAACAAAAAAAGGAGTGGCAAAATCAACAGCCATAAAAAAAGATGAGCTTAAACTGATGGTTCCTTATTTCCTTCAAGCAAGGTTTAAAATGACTCCAATTTCGTCACGTATCAGCTCGTATGTTATACGTAACGATTTTTTTATTGATGATCACAGTACATAGGATTTTACAATAGAGAATATTTATACCACCTCTATTCATACCCTTATAACACCGTACCATACCGCATGTTCTATTTCGATTCGTTGCGCTTCGCTCAACTCCACTACGCTCGCAACTGGCCCTTATTGTAGAATTTCTCGATACCTCTCATGTAGGAGCCACAAGTCCTAACAAGGTCCTTTGAAAAATGCAAAGTCTTACATAACATCGGAATTTAATGGAATCGAAATCGTGTGCGTGTGTGTTATGATCCTAACAGACCTCAAACCAAGTGCCATGTGCACTTAATTTTCTCCAAATTAATCGGAAAAGTTGTTATTCATAACCCCAAAAAACTCCACTATATATAAAGAGCCGTGGCGGACCTAGGAGTTTGATATAGTGGGGGCATCAATTTTCTTTGTAACGCCGTAATATATGAGTTATAGTTAAGCACATTCACACCTAAATAATTTTAATTAGCATTCATGATAATGTAATAATTTTAAAGTATATATATATTTTAATAACAAGCTACTTGGGCAAACTTGCGCATTTTCACTATATGCATTAAAACAAAATTATCATATGTACATCATCTACTTTCCTATTATTAACTCTACAAGTACAAGTTTCGGGGATCAAAAATGTACAAATACAATTTGTGGATTCATATTAAGTACTACACAAATGATTGAAGACGTTGGTGAGTAAGGGAAACCTTGGTTGTGAAAGAGTTCTAGTGGATTTTGAAAAAAACCAAAAAAAGTTAAGGGAGTGGGACTCAAACTCAAGTCCTTCCTTTCCCATGGACTGTCACTTACCAGTGCACCAAACTTTAACATCTTATACATAATAGCTTATATAATATATATACATACAAAATTGGGAATATTTTTTTTTTCAAAGGGCGTGGGGGCACGTGACCCCACGTGCCCCAAGGTGGGTCCGTCCCTGATAAAGAGATGCATGGATCACGACGTAGTCACTATTGTGTGAAACTAAAAATCCTCTCTTTCTCCCTCTTCCAATACACAGCATGGTATAAACCCACTTTTTTATGATCGTCCGTTTGGTTCATATGTCATGTATTTTACGGTTCTTTGAGTGTCGGACAACTTTTGGCTCTTGAACTTCGCTTTGCTGAACAAAAGCAAGCTTCAAAAGATTGATGTATCTTGTGGAAACAGTATCATTCAATCTTAGATTGATGTATCTTGTGGAAGGAGTATCAATTCCTAACAATCAAACAATGGCGGAGCCAGAATCTTTTCTACTTGAAATTTCGTTTGGCAATATAAGATTAAAATAATAGCATTTGTTTCGGATGGTTTACCAAGTGTAAAGTAGGTAAATGAGAAGTTTTTCAGTGCCGAGCGGGTATTGCCGACGTGGCACCCGCTCGGCGCACCTCAGCCGTCCGATTCACTTTTGGACGGCTCGGATTGAAACCCTCTCTCTCCTCTCACCCCAACACTTTCTCTCTCATTTTTCTCTCTCAAAATCTGAGCCGTCCAAACACGAAATGGACGGCTCGGATGCACGAGCGGGCACCACGTGGTACCCGCTCGGCACTGAAAATTTTTCCGTAGGTAAATACCCTCTACTGTGCCTTATTTTCATATTTTTATTAAATCCACACAGAATATTAATTAGGAGTGAGTTTGACGGGAGTGGGTTGAATTAATCCCGGCTTATTTTTCGAGATGAAAGAACTGTTCAAGGATGTGGGATTCGATACCTGTGGTTCTGATTCTGTTGGAGGCCATTCTGCCAACACGAGTTTTTAGGGTTCCGGGGACAACTTTTCATTCTACCCGGGGCATTTTAACCCTATGGAACATGCGTTGATTTACTTGTTCGGATACAATGGTGCGATGCATCCAGACATTGTTCATACCGTCGTCATCGCCAGAAGTTATTTTCACAAAGATCGATGTTAATTGGTCGGTAGCGTATATGGTGACGTTTTCGTCGTGTGTGACTACCTGCTATTAAGGGTATTAGCTAGTCTACATCATTTATATTACATTTTCCCTCGTGATCATTTCTCCTGCAGAACAATTAATAGATAGGGACAAAGTTAAACATGATGAAAAATGTAATACAAATGCTATAGACTAGTTTTACTCACATAGGATGACAATGTTGCCATGTATGCCTCCGACCAATAAAAATCTTTGTGAAAATATCTTTTAGTAATGACCACAGTTTGAACGGTGTTTGGACACATCATGCCAACGTATGCGCACACGCAAATCAATGCGTGTTCTTTAGCGTTGAAATTCCCTGGGTTGAATAAAAGTTGTGTCCTCGAAGCCTTAAAAACTTGTGTTGACAGAATGACCTCCATAGGTCGACCCACTAGAAGACCGAATGCCAACTGAATCAGATCCGTAGGGATCTCGAATCACATATCATTGAACACTTCTTTTGTCTTGAAATGTGCCACCAAAACACCTGCTTATCTTCCCCTCTCTTGATTCCTTTTTTTTTTTGATCTGCTAGTCATTCATAATTAAAAACGCCATACGGCATCTACATATTTCAATCAAAACCACGAAAGGGTACAACAAGAATAACCGGAAGGACTAATTGAAGCCTGAGAGCAGGGACATCTTCACACCGCCACATACTCGAAGGCAGGGTCGCGCGGGACACGTGGAGTATGCATCCAGACTAACAATTCCCTTCAAAAAAACAAACCCTAATCGAAGTGATCAAAGCAGCACAGAGAAATCTGTCTTCCCCAAAACAGTAATCCAAAGCCAAAACGCCGGCTAACCACGAAGCAAAAACACAAAGTGAAATTCCTTCGTCGGTGTGGACGCCACTCCAATAGAGCAAACTCCCGCTGGCACGCGGAGTTTTGGCCACGGAAGGGCAACCGTTGACAGTCCAACGCAACTCCGAAGCCACGGCGGGCAGACCACTGGATCAGAGGCACCAACCAAACCAAACCAGACACAGAAAAATCTGGACGCTAAGTTATTAGCCCACCACCGCACCCTCCGGATCTGGGGGAAACCCAGACCGGAAAACAAGAAACCGAACTGAAAAAACAGCCGGAGAAAAGGCCTAAAACGGCCAGAGAAAAACAAACAAAAACAAAACACTCCAACCCAACCGCACACCTTATTACTCACCGCTGCCCCTCGAGAACTTCAGATCTGGGGACTCCGGCTGAGAAGACGAGCAGGGGAGCCCCAAAACGCCGCCAAAGCCAGCGTTAAAACAGCTCCTTGCCGGCTGCTACAACACCGTCGCCCCAAACTGGGGATCTCCTAAAGAGAGCAGAACGGGATAGAGAAGAGAGGAGAGGCGAGGAGGGAGGAGGAGGCGTGGCGGCGCCCCCCGCCCAAAACCAGCAGCTATCGGAAACCAGGGGCGAGAGGAAAGTTAGAGAGAGAAAGTCTCGATTTTATGATAAATGTGATTGAGAACTCTCTTGATTCCTTTGATTCCTTTTGTTCTCTTCTTTTCTCACTCTACGGTAGTGGTGTTGGAATACGTATGGAAGCGATAGGTATCACTAATGGAAGGATGAGATTTTCAAACACAATAATAAGCACATTTTTATTGATAATGTTTCACTGATTATACAAAGCTCTCACACTTCTCTCTGTCTTTTACTCACTCAACTCCCATACTTTTCAATACAAATTACAACCCATATATATATAGGCAAAGTTAGATAAAATAGATAACCTTACGTTTATGAAAAACTCACAAAATCAAAACACCATAACTCCAATCTGTATCCATGTTTTATTTCTTCTTATCTTATCCTTAACTAAAAATTCCACTTGCCTTTCAAGCCTTATCACCAAACCTCCATTAGAACAGTTGAACCACGTTTTTGTCATTCAGCTTACTTTTCAACAAGTGGGAGGGGCAATTCGTGGCAGCAAAGGCATGTCTCAAGTATACTTCTCTCTTCCAAAAACTAAATAAAAAAATTAAATAATCCTTCTCTTCCAACTGTCTTGGACCCCACAAATTAAACGTCAATGGCATTTGAATTCTCTATTTGAAGAAGGAAGTCAGAATTTAACAATTCTGTCCCGGTCTAAATCTCTACTTCAAGCTAAGAGGCTCATCAAGGCCTCAAACCGGGGGGGCCTAATACTATGTGTATGAATTCCAGGTAAATGTGTGGTGAGAGAAGTCCGATGCGTCACATGTCACGTGGTAGTGCCCACCGGTACTAAATAGGGTTTGATAGTCTGGACTAGTGATATATTTAGGGAGAATTTCTGGAAGGTCCACTATATCATATTTCTAACTCCACTAGTCCACTTCTAAAGTTCTAAACCCATCTAGTCCACTAGCTTAATAAAACAACAATACTCATCCTATATAACCACTCATAAAGAGAGAAACCCTAAAAAAAAATTCCAGATTTGCCCCCCCCCCCAATTACTTGCCGCTACTGCCGGTGCACTCCTCCTCCCCCCTCGTTGCCGGTGCGCCCTGATTTGGAGATGAACAAAGAGCGGCCGCCTGAGCCTCTTGATTTCTTCATTTGGACCGTCGAGGTATTTCCTTTTTTTTTTAAATTTATAGATCTCAGTGTATGATAACGTAGATCGTGATTTTGGTTCTTACTTTGACTTTGTTTTTTTAATATTTTAATGCATGTCCAAATAGCAAAGGTATTCCCGCCTCTCTTGAACGTTCTAGGAACATGTAGAAATATCTTCCCTAGCCTCCATAATTTTCAGTAAATTTTTCCCATAAATATATCCCCAACTGGTCTCAAACCATCTCCCTTCCCAATCAAACCATCTTACCTCTCAAACTATGGCCAGGAGAACAATTCCGAACTCTTTCTCAAAGTTTCGAAAGCATATTGAGTTCACTTGCAGATTGGAGGCGACCAAGACTGATCTCACAGCCTTGGGACAGGAAAGGGACAATGCTCAAAAGGAATTGGTTTCCCTTGAGGCTGCTTATCGAAGGCAACTTGCTTCCCCTTCATGAGGAAAGCCTCCCAAACCATACCATCCTGACTCGTGCTCTAATCGTACGCCAGACGAAGAGGCTCGAGAAAGGTTGCTGGCAGCGAATTAGCTCCGTTCTTGCAAGGATTCGGCTGAAGAATTCAGCCAAGTCTTCACACGCTTCTTCTCAATTCCAGGTCTTGCAACAGCTCAAATCACTCAATGAACTCATGGTTTCTTCCCTGGCTGAGCTAAAGTTCCTCTATACACACATGCTGTCCCAAAATCGAGGTGCAGGATCAATATATGTCGGAGCATTGAAGGCCCGAGGAGGGCAACCCTCCTTACGTCGCGGGGGAATCTAGTCGCCGGGAAATCTAATGGGCTGGATTAATTAATAGCGTAATGATTAAAGAGATAAATAGGGTAATGATTAGAAAAAAAAACAAAGCAATGATAAACTTGAAAACGAACAAAATGTTTGTTTTTTTCTTTTTGTTAAGCGATAAATCATGTCAGGCTTAGTTCCAGAACACATTCTTAAAAAATAAGTACTTATTTCACATTTCCAAACTCAAAAATAATATGTAAATGAAAAATAATTTTTTAATTTTTTTTTTGCATCATTCAAAAGATCTCAATGAGATCTTTTAAACAAGATCCATATTGCATAATTTTAGATTTCAGTAAGCCCATTATTTTTGAGCTTGAAATTATTTTCTTAAAAAATAAGTATTTATTTATGATTCTAGAACGAGAATGTGAATTGAAACTCATTCCCTACACCGTGAATTTTTCTTTTCATGTGGTTCTAGATTTGTGGTTTATTACTTACTTGTGGTTCTAGATTTTTGTTCCCAATCAAGATAGAAAATAGAAATAGGGGTGAGGTGAAAATAAAACCGTCCGGCCTGAACTGACCGGTTTTTTAGGTTTTCAATCGGTCCTACCCCAGTGTCGGTTGGTTAAGGTTTTGGAAAATAAAAAATTAAACTTTCAATTCGGTCTCGAGTACCTGAATTTACAAACCAAACCAAACCAAACTAAAAATATTGAACAGAAAATGTACCGAACCATTTAGACCGAATAAAGTAATAAACCATATTCAAAAAATAAAGTAATAAACCGAGGTTTTACACAACTTGTAATGAAATTTGGCCTTTTAATATTGCCCCAACAGACCATTTCATAAACAAAATTGGCCCACAGATTTTATATTGGCCCACTGTAATGAAAATTTTTAAAATTGGCCCAATATAGTAGCGAATTTTTTTTTAAATTGGCCCAACTAGATCCATTTCTGTCATCCCTGACCGGACTGACCCCATCCCGAACCGAACCGAAAAATGCCCCAAACCCAGTGACGGATCCAAAAATTTCATATAAAGGAGTCACCCCTCAAAGTATGACCATGATAAAAATACTTAGACGAATAGTAAAGGTCCTTGTCCTTGCAGCTTGTGCAAAGACATTGAAGTTGCAAGTTTGGGGTAATTGATATATATTATGTAATTTTCAGGTTTAAAAAAAAAATCCAATAATTTCAGGACCCTTAGCTGAATCCTCCCCTAGGGGCCGAACCCGAACCCAAACTCGCACAGACCGATTTCACCCCTAAATATAAATAAGTGGTTAAAAAAAAACCAATACTATGAGTTTTAAAATTCAGAGTAACTTTATGGGTCTTTTATTGGTTGGACTCGTATAAATGTATACAAATATGTCTACAACTTTTATGCTTTGAAAGACAATATATGAGTGCACATATTTTTCGATAATCAAAGGAATAGAGTGGATATAAGGATTATTTGAGGTGCTCTAACTTGCCTTGTATTATGCCCAAAAAAAAGAAAAAGGAATAGAGGGGATGCGATTATGCGATTACATTTTATTAATTCTCATTGGAGGAGGGTGAAGGTCATGATCCTTCTTCTGATTGGTGAAAAAAGTGTAGGGTCTACTAGATCAATACACTTTTTTTTGATAATAATGAGGTTAGTTTGTAATGAGATCTACACTTTAAAGTTATCTAATTTACGAATTGGCTTTGAGTGACACCACACATATATGTGTCCTCCAGAAGCTTTACTGTTTTATTTTCACATGTAATCTTTTGGGAGTTCAGTGTATGTTTCAATTAGTTTTTTCACACATTTGCAGGTTGCTCACATTAAGTAACAAGTTATGAATTTCCTTTTCTTTTTTTTTCCATTTTTTCTCCTTTGACTGGCATTTTTTTTTTTCCGGAATGAAAAGGATGGGAAAAGGGTGTGTGTTGGGTAAATCTACCACTTTGTCCCTCCCCACCACAACTTATTACTACTTAGTGTGTTGGACAAAAAGTTATGACATACTGGCAAAATGGTCATTGTACCATTATTTGGATAAAATGCTTTACTTAGGCTCCGTTTGTTTGGACGTAAAATATTTTACTTATTTTTCTTTGTTTGGTTGGACAAATAGTTGGAAAACATTTTCCATAAAATATTTTTCCTGATCCGGGTGAAAATGATTTCCTCTCAAAACTTCGGTAAATTATTTTACTCCCCGCAAGCGGATGAACATTTTCCCCCTATCCACAACTATTGCAGCCCCCAACTGAGGTGATTCACTTGCAACTTCCACCATTTTCAGACTGAAATTTTTCAGTACCCACGTAACCCACCAGCCACCACACACACACACACACTCTCTCTCTCTCTATATATATATATACTAGTGTCGGGGTACGTGCTCCGCACGAATCACGTGCTCAGTAAGAAAGTTCGAAGCGATGTCGTTGTTGGAAGGAAGATCACACCAGCATTAACCTTAACCTGATCAGGATGGACAAAGTAGGTCATCCCTTAAAAACTGATCCAACATGGAGATACTTCTCGTCAATCTGGGCATCATCCTTTTAATCTAAGAAGCAAGATCCCTCAAAAGAATGTCACTTGTCTGTGTCCAACCTCGACACTCCTCAAACATTCTCGGAAACATGTGTCCCTTAAAAACTGACCCAACATGGAGATACTTTCGGTCAAGTAGAAAATCATCATTTTAATCTAGGAAGCAAGATCTGTCATAACTCCTAAGAATGTCACGTGTCCGTGTCCTACCTCGACACTCCTCAAACACGCTCAGAAACATGTTCGATACTTTCTTTTGTCCATTATTCGACAATAACAATCTTCATTTGAATACGTGTCTAGCAATCTATTTGCTACGTGTCTCACAATTCATTGGTTTCGTTGACTAAGAACCATAGTTATCAAATGCGCACCAAGGCACGTGACTAATGCTTTAAGAATGTTGGGCTGGGCAACAACGCATAGGTGCAAGTTAGGCCCAGAGGCTCATACATTGATTGAAGGCGGAAGGCACAACAATGGTGCACCTTTAAAACCCGAAACGGGTAACCTCCGTAATTAACATCTCTGAAGTTCACAAAACCAGCCAACTTCGACCTACCCTAAACTAACAACTCTCTCTCTCTCTCTCTCTCTCTCTCTCTCTCTCTTAGTACACAAATGGTCTAGCGAAAGATACACAGCACTGGCTTCATGACGGTCAGTATACACCATCAAATACTAATGCATAATGTAGAAATCATCACTGTGCACGTAATTAATATACAAATGTCTCAAAGAATCAATTTTTATCCGTTCAAAACACAATACGCAGCCAAAAGAACAATGAGACACAACTGTCGAAAAAGTGATCAATTGCCAAAACGAAATCTAAAACACGACCAAGCCTCCAAAATAACTCCACTCCTTTCAACAGAAACCAGAAAAGAAGTGAAAGACCACCAAAATCAAGGGGAATATCAGGTACAGTACGTCCATTATCCAGTCAGCCTTCTTCTTCTTCTCCGTTCTTCCCTTGTATCAAAATGAAAGTATGTAGTAAAAAAACCCACCAAAACAAAATTCTCTTCGACCAAGCCTCCAAAATAACTCCACTCCTTTCAATCTATATTCTTGATTGAATGAAGGTTCTCAACTTTTGTATTCTTAAATGGAGTTTTTATGTCATGTCTTATGAGGGGAAGTGAGTCAGTTTCTATTTATGTTATCATTTTGGCTCCTGGTGTGTATGTGGAAGCTTTGTTAACTTTACCTAATGCGGCATTGGAGGAATTAAACGCAACAAAACAATCCTGCGGAAGCGAGATAACATTAAGCTCTATCTTTTGTTAATTATGAAATTTATGTATGGTCATTAAAAATTGGTTCGACATATCAGGCTACCTTTCAATCTCCAACTTTAATCTTGTCGCCTTGAACACAATTCCTTTCAATTCCTCTCTCAATGGTTATTAGTGTGGAAAATATAGTCCATAGACCCATAGCTAAAGAAATGAAGGATGATCATAACAAACTTACAAAAGCATGAAAATAACACATGCTTCTCATCTAGTCCATGGCATCGCAATGTAGTTTTAATGTCAAATATGCAGCTACTATAGATTCGTGAAGGGTTTCGTATTAGATAAAGGATATTAATGTCAAATATGCAACAAAAATAGAGACTCCTACAGGAAACGACCTCATTGTATCACTATAATTCAAGATTCCTTCTAGATGTTGCAGCATGCACTTCTAGTTCTAGAAGCTAAAATTAGTAAATTACTACTGTACTGAATGCCTATCCACATTTTTCAAATCCTTGCTCAAATAATAACACACACAGCTACTAAAGAATTGCTGCCAAAACACATTATCTCAGTTGATAAATTGCAAAAACATCTGAATTAACATTCTAGGTTTGAAAGTTGTCCTGAGTTCAACCTGAATTATAAAGGCAACTCGTTGTTGCACAACTCGACTAATGGTCGATCCGACCTAATGCATTTTCAGATTTTCAGTATTGCTTCTGACCCAAATCAATAGTTGAGGATCTTCTATATTACCCCAAGTTATCTACTTAAGAGAATTCATCGCGGTAAATTCCACCCCTTGCTCTAACACAAGGAAAACGAACACGATAAATTCCACCCCTTGCTCTAACACAAGGAAAACGAACACGATAAATTCCACCCCTTGCTCTACACCACCCCTTGCGCTTCAATCCCGTTTCTCAAAAGGTAATCATAGCCATACCATACTCAGGGATCCGTAACCTCGATAATCAAATCCAAATCCATCATCATGACCACCCATCCAGATGTCTACCGGGACTCGACTCCAGAGCCTAGACTCAACCTGGCTATGGGGCGTCACATACGTCTCACCATCATCTCACCCATTTTATTCTTCCATTAATCCTATTTTCACGTCTAATATGTTAAATCCACACATCACAACCAACCCCGGGAACCTATTTGTCCAATCTATCAGTACATCAACATTTCACACAGTTCAATATTTTTACGAACATGCTAACAGACTAACAACCATAAATTTTATGATACTAACAAATCATGCAATAAAATCAATCATGCGATAAAATTAATCATGCCATAGAATTAATCATGCGATTAAACTAAGATCATATCGGAACTAATTAACTTTGGAGTTTATAATATTATTATCTTAATACTCAAGGTTTAATTTATAAGCTTATCTATCTTGAGGGATAAACTGTAATTAATCTAAAACAATTTTTATAAAATAACAGTAGCCATGGCCAACGGACACCACAGCCGTGGATTTCGGAAAATCCAGTGGGTTTCGACCGGCGACATCGGGTTCGAATCTTATCATACCGAAACACGAAACAATCAATACGGAACATAATATATATTTTGGGAGGTGAGTTTGGAGTACCTCTCGTCCAGCAAAACGGGTTTCGGCAAGAGACGGCGGTGGGTCGGAGCTCGGTGGTGAGATGGTTCCGGATGGGGTTGAATCGGACGGCAACGGAGCTTCGTCGGTGGCTGTTTCCGGCACTGTTATGGGTCAGTTTCGGGACTGATTTTTGGAGCTGATTTTGAGACTGAAATGCAGCCGGTTTGGAACTATTTATGGGCTGGTTCAGGAGTGGAGCGAGGCGGGGCAGCGGGGTTCAAGTTGTGATGGAGTTCGGGTGATGAAGGTGGTGCCGCTGATCGGCAAAGGTGAGGACCGGAGGTCGTGCCGGCTGCTTCCTCTCTCTCTCCCTCTTTCTCTCTCTCTCTCTCCTCTGCAGAAAGGTTTGCTGGGAAACCAAAAATAAAAAGGAAGAAAGGATATTAAAAAGGGTTTTAGATTTGTGTATGGGGTATTAACTCTTGGACAAACATGAGGTGTCAAAATATGAGGGATTTAGGGAGGAAAAAGGGGGAATTGGACAGGCAGTTTTTCTCCCTGTGCACACAGTAGAATTGCCAAGCAATTTTACCGAAAAGCCCTCAAGCCAAACACCATTACGTGACAAAATAGTGTAGAAAATCCGGGACGCAGACGGAAAACATCGAAAGTCCGAAAACCCGTTAAAGTAATTCGAAAATAACCCAAATAGTGTCTATGGCCCACCACTTTTGAGCGTGAAATGACGAAAACGCCCAAAACTCTAAAGAAGGAAATGTAAGCGGCTAGTTTCCGAACCGAGGGGCATTATCGTCCGAAAATGGCCAAAAAAGGAGCCACATTTTGGAACTTCATTCCTTTTATAGCGGCAGCTGGATATGTGTGTGTGTGTGTGTTGATTGACCATTTTGTTGTTTTTTGAAAAGTGTTTTCAGTTCACTCAGATTGATTTGTATTTTCCATATTGTGGCCTTTTATGAGTTCTCAAATGTCATGCAACCAAACACAAAAAACTAAATTTGGGGAAAATAACTTTTGTGAAAACGTTTTACGGAGAAAATATTTTACATCGAAACAAACGGAGCAACTTGAAAATTTTCATCAATAAGAAGTGATCCATAACTTATTACCTATCGGAAACACCACCACTTGGACCTCTCAACCTAGAATCAATAAAGCTATAGGCACCGACGGTCCCCATACTGAAACTGTATCGACGGTCGCGCCAGGCCAGCTCCGGCCATTGAACAGCCAATCCGAGCCATCCAAAAATTCCAAATTTTTTTAAAAAAAACGAGGGGGCCTTGTGGGAATCAACGGCATCCGATGTTTGTAGGGTGCTTGATCCAAACATATATACACGAAAATAGGGTGTTTGGATCAAGCACCCTACACACATCGGATGTCGTTGATTCCCGCAAGGGCCCCCTCGTTTACAGTTTCGGTATGCTATCCGTTGGTACGAATAGCACTACTGGTGCAGAATGGAAACAACTTATTATTTAAGAAATAGATATCTAATTTTATTATTTTGGTAATAAATTATTTTTGAATATTCCGCTTTAAGTGCCATTTGTTTTGGCAAGTTTTCTTTTATTCTCTAGTATTTAGATTTGAGAAAATCTCAAATCTTTTGATTTTGGTAATTATTGAGTCAATTAGCGATTTACCGGGATTCAGCTTCCTATTTTGCTGATTCCTTTTCGGTCTTAGTTTTCTAGTATAAAATAAGTTATAGGGTGACATTAAAAGTTGGTTGTTTATTGAATTAATGAAAATTGAGAGTTTTCTCATAACTGTGTGTTCGAAGAAGGAGTACCTCTAATTTATACTTATTCGTGTTTATGTTTCAAAGAGAGAATTTTTAACATAAACAAGTTCGTGATCTCTTCTTGCACATAATTTCGTAAAAAGAGGCTTCGCTGCATCAACTACTCACCTAGAATGGTGCCGCCAATGCATCCTATAGAGGAAAATCCATTCTATTGTGGGAAAAATTAATTGTTTTTTTAAGTATCCTGGTATTGTAAGAGCATCCACAGTGAAATAAGCAAAACAAAAAATTGTTAAAGTTAGCAATGTTGGATCAAAAAAGTGCTCACATTGGAATAACCAAACCTAGCAACCTCTTAACAACTCATCAAATTTTGACTCTTCAATAATCAAAGCTAGCAATGTTTTTTCAATAACCAAATTTTATCTCTCAATCAAGTACACCAACATTACACAAAAATCTTTTCTCTCTTCCATTCTCTCTCTATCTCTCAAAACAATGTTTTCAAAAAATAATTTTAAAAAACTGTAGTAACTTCCAGATTTTTTTTTCAGAAACTTTTTTTTTTACAAAAAACAAAATTTTTAAAAACTGTAAGTAAATAAGTGTGTTTTTCAAAAAACTATTTTTTACACAAAATATGTTTTTAAAAAACTGTATTTATAGTTTTTAAAATTTCAAAACTATTTGTGTAAATACAATTCTTTCAAAATTTCCAAAATTGTATTTACAGTTTTTAAGTGAACAAAGTGTGTATTTTTTGAAAAACTGTTTCTAACATAAATTGTTTTTTCCCTTCAAAACCCGCTTTTTCAAAAAATATGCATGAAATGAAGAGAAAAAGTTTGGAGGGCCCATTGGTTTTGATTATGGGCAAAAAATAACCAATATGGGATTTAACATTGCTAACTTTAGCAATCTCTAAATGAATAATCAAAATCTGATGTGACATGTTTTGATTATTCATATTTGCTTATTCCACTGCTGATGCTCTAATGGTTCCAAAATTATTGTCAAAATACTTGTCCACTTCAGGTAACGAATAAGATCGATACAGTAATTGTAATTGCGTCAATTCCCTTAGCTTCATTTTCCCAAGTCATGCTAACAATCTGCCTATATGTTCCCTAAAGCAATCCCCCGTTACCGTGATCCAGTCACGGTGGTTGGCAGTAACGAACGATGGTTTCAATGTTAAGAGGGCAAATATTAAAACAAAAAGTCGTAACATAATCTTAAAAGTAGTCGACACACAAGTTTAGTAAACGAGCCGAGCTCGAGTTTTCGGCTCGTCTAGTGAACTTGGCTCATTCGACAATAATTGGCTCGTTAAGGGAGGCTCGGCTCGATTAAAGAGGCCCGTTTAGTAAATGATTAAGCTCGGCTTGTTAAGGCTCAAGCCGAGCTCGAGCTTCAGTGTTTGGCTAGTTTAGTAAACGAGCTCGAGCTCGACAAAGCTCGGCTTGCCTCGGCTCGTTTACAACCCTACACACAACCATCGAAGTTAACAAGAAAATTTTTCATTTAAAAAAAAAAAAGAAGTCAAAACCTCAAACAAATTCCACCTAGTCAAACCCAAATATCATTTGACCGAAAAAAAAAAAACCCAAATATCAAATTCCATCCATAAACCTCATACCACAGAAGTAGCTTTCTACCGTAAACAGAAAACAAATTTTACCATCTGCTAACCTACCATACTAACCTTGTTGCAGCAACATGAATCTCTCAAGGTATTGGCAAAGGGAAAAGAAGAAGTAAAAGAGGTGAAAAATGTAGTGCAGTTTTCGTTTCTACAACTCATCGTTCGACTCTTCGTCGTCTGCATCGGTAGAACTTCCGCCGCTCTTCTCATAAACCTGTATAATAACAGGATTGCATACGGCTTCCACTTCCTTCATCTTCTCCTCAAACTCGTCTTTCTCTGCGTTCTGGTTATCGTCCAACCACTCCAAGGCTTCCCTCAACGCGCTCTCGACCTTGTCTCTGTCGTCTGAATCGATCTTGTCGCCGAGTTTGTCTTTGTCGTTAACGGTGCTTTTCATGTTGTAAATGTAGGTCTCGAGCTTGTTCCTGGCGTCGATTCTCTCCTTGACTTTCTTATCCTCTTCCGCAAACTCCTCTGCTTCCATCACCATCCTGTCGATCTCCTCCTGGCTTAGACGCCCCTTGTCGTTAGTGATGGCGATGGTTTGCTTGTTCTTCGCTGCCTTGTCTTCTGCTGTCACGTGTAGTATGCCGTTGGCGTCCACCTCAAATGTAACCACAATTTGAGGCACTCCCCTGCAAATTATGATATCAGTACTCACTACTCTATACAAGGTTTAAGATTATTTCTAGTACTCGTAAATCTCCTCAAATGCAGATGATGGTAGGAAAGTAGAGTAATGTTGGATTCATGTTAATTAGTTGGAAACAGTTTTCGTATAAATATGAAATTTGGTACCATTTTTGCCTTCCATGTCGCTAACCGAAAGCAAAAAAAAACTTGTTTGGAGAGACCTGTTTATGAGAAATTTTGAAAATGACAACAAACTTATTCAAACTTTTCGGTGAGGAATGTCATCAGTTTGGTAGATTGGTCACAACAAAACTCCAGATTTCATGTCTAAATTACCTTGGAGCAGGCGGTATGCCTGATAGTTCGAATTTTCCAAGCTCGCGACAATCCTTTGTCAAGCTTCTTTCGCCTTCGTAAACCTGAAAGGTTTCCAACACACTTTCAACAAACCTAAACAGGGAAAACAGACACTTGCATCTCGAAATTTAAGTTTTTTGCTCTACTTACCTTTATCGAAACTGTTGTTTGCTGATCTTGGTAGGTTGTGAAGATTTGAGATTTCTTGGTTGGGATAACTGTGTTCCTTGGGATTAGTTTCGTCATGACCCCACCGACTGTTTCGATTCCCAGACTCAAGGGAGCAACGTCGAGCAAAATAATGCCTGCGCATCAAATATTTTCGCCATAAGTTTCTGCTATCTTGACAAATTACCATGTCTACTGGAACTTCAAGTTATCATGAAAAAGACAAAAATAAGCTGAAAAATGGCTCATCTAAGTCTTCCGCAAAATTATTAAGCTTGAAGACGTAAGTTCTTATTACCAAACCTAAGGAAAATTCAGCAAAAATGAAAATTTAGCTAACAAGTTAGGCTTGAGATTCAGAACAAGCTAATAAGACTGTAACCTTTAGTATCTTCCCCGCCTTCTCCGCTGAGGATTCCACCTTGAACCGCGGCGCCATAGGCCACAGCTTCATCTGGATTGACACCTTTACACGGCTCTTTCCCATCAAAATAGTCCTTCAATAGCTGTTGCACCTTAGGAATTCTGGTACTCCCTCCAACAAGCACAATCTCACCAATATCGGACTTCTTCAACCGCGCGTCCTCCATAGCCTTCTTCACTGGCCCCATTGTCTTCTTAAACAGATCCATATTCAGTTCCTCGAATCTCGCCCTAGTCAACGGCTCAGAAAAGTCAACGCCATCGAAAAGCGACTCGATTTCCACTCTCACTTGGTGTTGGCTACTCAGAGCTCTCTTGGCTCTCTCACACTCCCTCCGGAGCTTCCCGAGGGCCTTGTTGTCCTTGCTTATGTCCTTGTTGTACTTCTTCTTGACTAGTTTGATGAAATACTCCATGACTCTGTGATCAAAGTCTTCTCCTCCCAAGTGGGTGTCTCCACTGGTGGAAAGAACCTCAAAAACGCCGTTGTCGAGGGCTAAGATGCTTACATCAAATGTACCACCACCCAAATCAAAGACCAAGATGTTCTTTTCTTCTCCTTTCTTGTCCAGACCGTAGGCGATTGCTGCAGCAGTCGGTTCGTTGATTATCCGAACCACGTTTAACCCAGCGATTACGCCTGCGTCCTTAGTGGCCTGTCTCTGCGCGTCGTTGAAATAAGCTGCGACAATGAAGACAAGAAACCCTTGTAAGGAAGCGATTTACCGAAACAAGATGAGCGATTTATAGATATGCAAACACTTCATAAGGTAGAGAGGCTGGAAGTTTGGTCCTACCTGGAACAGTTACCACAGCATTCTTGATTTTCTTCCCAAGATATGATTCAGCTGTCTCCTTCATTTTTCCCAATATCATAGCACTGATTTCCTCAGGGCTAAACACTTTGATCTCGCCATCCTTGATCTTCACCTGTATATAAGGCTTCCCATCTTTGTTCACAATCTTGTAAGGTAATAACTTCATGTCCCTCTGAACCTCGGGATCGTCAAACCTATCAAGAAAAACAAACCAAACTCCTATCAAGTCGTACTCCGTACCATGAAAGCCTATCATTCCTTTCGATTCGAAAGCAAAAGAGGATGGACTGAAAACATTGTAGAATGTGATGCATTTGATTAGAATGAGAGAAATACAATGAACAAGATGGACAATACGAGTTTAACTTACCTTCTTCCGATAAGCCGCTTAAAATTGAATATGGTACGTTCTGCATTGAGAGCTGCTTGATTCTTTGCAGCCTCCCCAATCAGACGCTCCGTGTCAGTGAATGCGACCCACGATGGGGTGATTCGGTTTCCTTGATCGTTCACTATAATCTCGACATTACCATTTCGGTAAACACCAACACAAGAGTATGTAGTACCCAGATCAATACCAATCACCGTTCCGAGGTTAGGAGTCTCAGCTGCTATTGTTAATCCAAAGCAAAACTCTACAAAAACAAACCCATAGTATTAGACGAACGTGTGAAAGAATTTTCTTTAAAACGCCAAGAGCAACAAAAGACTGAGCTACAATGAAAGCGGGATTGCTATTTCCCATATATACCAAGATTGAAAGCATATGAAAGGCTGAGCTACAATGAAAGCTTTCTTTTGGTGACCAATATTATTGCTATGTTTTCCTATGGGCTCTATTTTGATCCAGGCGAATTTGGGAAGGAATTTGTGTGGGAAAGGAAAATGCAATGGATTTCCCTTGATGAATTTGCAGTGTTTTTCTTATCCCTCAACAAACCCTTGATAAATTTTAAGAGTTTTTCTTATCCCTTAACAAACCCTTTATCCAAACATAACCTAGTTCCCTATGCTAGCAAAGAGGGCAATCCAAAAAAAAAAAACCAACAAAAAACACTTTGAACAAGCTATAATGTTCACACTATAATGTTTGAAAGGAAAAGAATGGCTCATCTTGGCTACTTGGGCAAATCACTCCACCAATTCTTGATTCAAACACCCACTAAACTTAGCCCTTAGTTCCCACTTTTCTACGAAAGCATGCAAGTAGGGACAGTCAAAAGAAAATCAGTAGTGAAGATATGAGGACCGACCGGCGCCCACCGAAATCGTACCGACGGCCGCGGCCGGCCGTCTCCGGCCACCGGACGGCCGATCCGAGCCGTCCAAAAATTCTAAAAAAAAAAACCGAGGGGGTCTTCGCGGGAATCAACGGCATCCGATGCGTGTAGGTGCTTGGATCAAGCACCCTATTTTTCGTGTATATATACACACGGCCGGAGACGGCCGGCCGCGGCCGTCGGTACGATTTCGGTGGGGATTCCGTCGGTGTACATAGCAGTACTCAAAGAAAATATCAGGTTTGAAACAAATTCTTCTAATCGTATTTCAACCCAAAAAAATTTGCCCGATACAGATAACGCATGTGCATGAGCGAGAGCGTGAAATTAAACGCTTTTCAAAAACATCCAAACCCTTTGAAAATTCACATGAACGAGGAATCAGAATAAAAACATATAGCAAGAATTAAGAGCGAAAACAAAGTCTCCAGGGATGGAGCCAGTAGGGGGGCGGTCGCCCCTGCAAGAAGAAAAAGAAACACTATTATATGTAAAAAAAAATTCCATGAAAGTATATAGGCAAAAAATTAATAGTAACCTTTGAAATACGAGAATACCAACATTAATTACTAGAGGTTATGGGCTAAAATATAACAAAAAATAAAACTATAGGTTTAATATTGTGAATATTCAAATAATAAACTTTCATCTTCCGTTAGAGTGTTTTATAGTTTTATTTCTTTTTGCCCTAAAATCTTAATGGCATACCAAATCCCCCACAATTTCTTAGCACAAACATCCCAAATTGTTAAGACTTCAAAGGCAATTTCGAGAAAAAAGCGATGGAGGATAAGATATTTGGAAACCCTAAGTAATTTTGGTGAAATTTAAGTTGTAAGTTGTGGATATGTCTTTCCTCAATTGTTGTTCTAGACTTCTACTAATTCTTTATTTTTTGACTGGTAAAATCAAGTACCATGTACCGAATTCGTCCAATTGTGATGAATGAAAAATAAGAAGATGAACAATAAAGAAAACAAGACACATATATCAAGATCGATCCTATTAGTTAAACCGATAAACCGATATATATGTATTTATGTTATTTTGAGTTTTAATATATTTATGTGATTATGCATGTGTATTTATATTTTTTCCTCGCATGCACAGTCGTTTCTGTGTGATGAAATTCCTGACTCCGTATCTAAAAGTCTCGTACCAAAGAACTAAGAGAAGCTACTCACCTGACACAAAAAGAAGAAGAAGCGCCAGTGCTCTGGTCTTGAACCCCATTCTCATTCTCATTGTCCTTTCCCTCTCTCAACCCTCTCTGATTTTTGAACTTAAACAACTCTAGAATTCAGATATATTCTCTCAGGCTTATTGGAAAACTCCGTTTGTTAAGTGGAGGGAGGAGGAGGGCAGGGAAAGAGGCTAATTTATAACTTTTTGTGTTAAGGTCGGTGATAGATGATCATGGGCAGTGCTAGAGTGTTCCAACAAATCATTGCGGGCTACGTAGTCGTTTTGAGCTTCTGATCCGTTGGTCGCGCCTATATGGTGGTATCACGTAATCCATCCATTGAGAGATTGACACGTGGGTTTTGTTGGGATTTACCAGGTGACGTCCCGAAGCTTCTTGATTCGTAGAGACAGGGGGGACCCGCCGCATCCTATTTTCCCCACGTTTTTCAACTAGAACCTGACTTTTCCTACCTTTTTTTCTTTTTCTTAAATCACAAGTTGCAAAGGTGAGGACGATTTTAACTGTTTCCTTTCGTTTTCTATTTTTGTGGGTTCGAAAATTGCCGCATTAGAATAAGAATTCGATGGTCTCGGCAAACTCTGTAAAGTGAACAATTCTGATCATGAAAGCAGGGGCGACATGGCCCCAGAAAGGACCAAGTAACTGCACCCTTTGCAAATTCTTCTCAACTGCTAAGTCGGCTCCTATTCAATTATAAGTGCTTTTATGTTAGTGGCAGGTATTTAGCTCACTAAAGACCAATATGAGATTTGCTCCATCTTTAAGGTCTTTAAGTGCTATCAATTCCAAATTAGCCTTTAAGTGGGGCCCTCCATTAGTGTATGGTGGATTTATAGTTCCAAATTTAATCAGGTGATTCAGTTCGTGCAAACTGACCCAGACACCTGGTTAAAAAAAAAATTCAAGATCAATTCCATAGTCTAAGATGTCTAATTAAGGTGGGATAACGAGTGGAATGGACTGGGCCAGAATTCATGTAAGTGGATGTGTAAGTTGGATGTAGTTGTAGCATGGTTGTTTCTTTTAAGGAAAACTTATTTACGGAGGTGAATCTGGACCGTCCAAAACACTCTTTGGAAGGTGCGATGCTGTAGATAGTCTTTTTGATGAGATGATGTGTAGAGGTCCAAAACCTAACATTGTAACTTACTCAGTTTTATTAGACGGCTTCTTGAAGAACCACAAAATCGTCAAGGCAATAGAGGTGTTCCGTTCAATGCAAGATCAAGGTATAACTCTTAATATTGTTGTTTATGGTATCCTCATAAATGGCATGTGCAAAGCAAGGAAAATTGAAGATTCTCAAAAACTTTTTAGATCCATTTTAGCTAAAGGTTTGAAATCCAATGTTAAGATTTATAATGCAATGATTAGTGGACTTTGTAAGGAGAACTTGCTGGATGAAGCCAAGGAGTTACTCTTGCAAATGGAGGGAGATGAGTGCCCACCAAATGATTTGACTTACAATATTGTGGTTCGGGCATTCCTAAAGAAGGGAAACAAACCCAGGGGTATGATGCTTCTACAAGAAATGATCAACAAGAATTTCTCACCAGATGCATCTACCATGGCCACATTAATCGATTTATTCTCTGCTGGTGGTGGGGACAGCGATTATCTCAAAATGATCCAGAATCTTGCGTTGAGGGATAGAAAAACCATGTCCTAGATTGTAAGGGAATTACTTGATTTTATCGAAGTATGAATCCTTATGTGTGTGCCATTCAAGGAATGTTGAGGCTATGTTCTATTTCGACCTTTTGGTATTTGTCTGATTCCAAATTGTGTTATTTTCCCTCTCGGATATTCTAAACTGTTATCAAGTGATCAAAAGATTGTAGAAAGAGAAGCTTGGTGGTCACTTTGACATGTGATCTTTGAACTCGTGAGTTAAAAAAAGTTTAGTCAAGGAAGTCTAAAAAGAAGTTCAATGCAGGATATTTATTTGGGTAATGATATTGCCAAAACTGTTTTTGTTGGTGTCAAAACTCTAGTGCACAAAAGGCTTGTACCATGTGCAATGTACTGCGTTGGAGTTTTGGCACCAACAAAAACAGTTTTGGTATTATCACTACCCATTTATTTTTGACTTCACAACTGTAGATTTTGACATTCGCCTTTATTTTTGTTGTTCTGCGTTAATCAACAGTACTGTAGCTGTTTTTTTTTCCCGACCTTTAAGCTGCTTAAGTAAGAACTTGACTATCATATAGTTTCAAGCCGAGAAGCCCTTATGTTTGGTTTTGCTGCTTGTTTGTGATAAGCTTTAAAGTTTATCTTCTCCTCCTTCTCTAGCTGCTTTCTTTCTTTCCACATTCTCTGTGTTTCTTTGTTTTATTCCTTTCAGTCGTGTGTTAGATATGCTTTATCATTTTGCATGTAAGACGTGGTTCTTTACTTCTATTCCATTATGGAGTGTGTGTTGTCAATTCCCGAATAGCAGATAACTTTTTACTTCTGAGGAACGTAGCCTTTGTGCTTTCGGGCGGGAGATTGACCAAAATATTCGGCGCCTTATGCGCAGGGAGAGAACATATGTCGTATTTGGAGTTGTTGTAAAGCGATTCTTTATAGAAAAGGAAGTCACATCTACCTTGGTAATGAATTCCTTGTCCAGTGGACTCAAGGCTATTGAAGGCCTGACCAAGAGCAAGACAGGTAGGCGAAAATTGGTGGATGCAGAAGAATTGCCATTTTCTGTTGACTTCGCATAGAGAAAGATATGTTTGTTTCGTTGGGCTACATTGGAACCCTTGCCTCCAAAGGATTATAAAAGCCCTCAAAACCATATGAAGGTGAGCTTTGTGAACTTGGTTTGTAAAACTTATGGAGTCATGTGTTTTGTTTCTAGGGTATTTTTGGTTTCACGAGAATACAAAATGATCTGTTGATTAGCATACCATGACTGGTTGGGTGAGCAAAGCACACAGCCAGCCATCATAATACTACGACAAGAGAGGAGGCACAAATTAATGGTGCATAGGAGGCACAAATTATTGGTGCATCTGGAGGTCGCAGGGCTGAACCTGAGTCCGGCACTTTTGTACTCTCCTTGCACATCTCATCAAACGAAGATACTTGCATAACTATGGGCAAGGAACAAAATTTTGGAAACGACCGAAACATTTTTTGTTTCCCAGGAGAATGAAATGAAACACTTGTAGACTTTGAATTTCAATGTTTGTACTGACTCATCGAAAGGCTCCAAAACATGTGAAAATTCTGTAAAAAGTACTGAAACGTTGAGTTGTTTTAACACCTATATCATGAATATCTGACGATGGCATTTTCATTTTCCCCTAGTTACTATTTAATGCTTTCCATTATGATTCGGCTACACTTTCGAGTTTCGGTGTACTTCTGTAAAAGAGATTCGAAACATTTACTTTTCCTACCTAACAGGACAACGGACTAAAACAAAATTTTGATCCTCGATTATGGGCCTTTGAGGTATGCAATGTTTTATTGTAGTAGTTGTTTCCATTTTTTCTCCTCATTTTATCAATTTATTTCTTTGTCATTATCTTTTCGTCCTCTTTTGGGGGCCGTCTTAAGTTGGCTTTCGATGTTGGCTGATATGCTTTGCTGTTGTGTGTAATAGGAAGAAGCCATAAATCTGCAAAGAGAACCGAGCGTCAAAGATCAAGCTGATCCACAGTGACAGAGACCTCCCAAACAGAAAATCAACAGGAATACCTTGGTAGCATCCACCATAACTGAAATGGCTTAACAAATGTGCTCAAATTTGTCTAACTAGCTTTATAGTGTGCTGAAGTTTTGTTTGTTTTCATAATGAGATAAATTCATATATGCACTGTCTTTACATTGCTGAATCTTGACTTCTTATTTCAAAGCCTTTGGAAAACCTCAGACATGAGGAAAAAAACATCTATTTTCCTTGATGATATACTGTTTTCATCTAGTTTATTCTAGTTCGACTGCAGACACCGTTTCCTGCAATTACGACACCCTGGTTCAAGCTCGCTCACTCTAAAACATTCCAAAATTCTACTAAGAAATATTAGAAGAGATGTTTATCCACATATAAACTTGTAACGAAGTGGAATTGTGTAAGCTATAAACACACAAAAAGCTCATGCTCTATCTGAATGGAGCTTGAGGATTTGGACTACTTGGTACTTTAGAGCTCCTTAGCTCTTTACAAACATGATCTAACATACCCAAAAAGTCCCTGACAATCACAAAGATCCGAAGCGGGTTGGCTTCGTCCTTGCTCAAATTTCCATGAAAATATTCTGTTATCTCTCTGACGTGTACAAGGACTCTTCCTTCATCTTCTCGCAACTCCTTTATATTCTTCTCCGCGTGACCAAGGAAAAATCTCATTTTGTGCACAAAGTTGCCACCCGTTGCATCCCCAAACAAGTCCTTGCCCACTAGTTGTTGCAACTTAGACATTCCATTGGATAGATTTGAGACTGAGCCTGCCAGAACATCCAAGTCTATCGTGGCGGTCTTCTTCACATTGCAGAGTTCGAAACTCAGACCAGCAACAAGGTCTAGCCCCATCCTTCTGTAATCTTCTTCTCTTTCCTCAGAATTTCTTGTCTTATTTTTCTGGTTTATCTTTCCCATTATGCTCTCTGAAACTCGGATTCCTTCTGACCGAACTATTTCTTGGACGACAAAATGGAGAAGTGTTGTTCTCCCATCAGCTCCTTTGACATCAGCTAGCTTCAGGAGGGCATCAAGCTTGAAAGCTCTGGCACCTCCTCTTATGGTTCCAATGTTCATCCTGTTCCCTGTTTTAAGGACCGCTTCAAGTAGTTTTAGAAAGAACCGACTTGATCTGAGTTCCTTGCAGGCTTCCTAATTCAGTAGCAGGAAAGAAATCAATCATTCAAACTATGAAACCGATACTCCACTCAGAAAATTTTCCAGAAAAGTATCCGAGTTATGCATTGGTAGCACTAGCACCACATTCATTTTGGATGGGGTGCACACTCCATTAAGATGTCTTAATACTTTTCTGTGAAAGATTTCTGAGCTTCTTGTTTTATTCCTTGACTATGTCACATGAACTCTTCTAAATGTAGAAGGTACCCATGATGGACACGAGATACTCAGGTAACGGTGATATGTATGAAAGTTTTAGTAGAACATTCACTAGCCAGCTTATTTTTCATGTCGAGTTTACCACAACTATGCATTTGTCTCTCATATAACTCCTGAGATGAGAATCAGGAGAATCTAATACCCAGGCATATACCTACACACACCCAAGTCCGTGTAACATAAATCTTTAATGTAACATATTTTCAGTTAGATATAGTTTAACTATATTTAGATGATTTGATTACCTCGAGCATCGAGAAGGATTTTCTAAGATGAACTACCTCGTCTTCAAAAGTTTCTCTGTAAAGCATCGCTTCGAATCTTAAGAAAGCAAAAGGTATGTTAAGCATTGCCTTCAGAAACTTTTCTGTTGAACCCAGATCTTTGATGTCTCCTTTGTAGCTCGAGAGCTTAGCCTCTTCTTCCTTGGTCGGCGCCATCTTCACCAGGGCTTCTAGTTGTTGTAAGCACAATCCCTCGCCTGCTTTTAGAGATTTTCAAAATTACCACACAACAGACAATTAATGTAAAGAATGCTTGTTATTGAATGAGTATGATTTTGTTAGTGATGATGGTGAGAAATGGTAGGAATATTTTTCCTGAGAATTATATGCAGAACTTATGCTGTTTTCATTGACTTAGTGTTATCAGTACATTAACATCCATTCATAAAATTCTGCCATAATCACAAAAACCTAAATTAAACCATTAGCCCCCCCAAAAGCCCATTCTGCCAGTCAGACAGTTTCTTTCTTTCGTTTGAAATAGGGCTCACCCTTTTCCTTATAGTCCATCTAACTACTGTATTTTTCGACGTTTAACAAAAGTAAATAGCATGCTGAAAGAGAAAAGAAAACGAATGATCATTGTGCCCCAAATCCTTACTTTGATCTCAAATAGGTTTATAGTCTTTTGTGATGAATTTACTTCCATCTAGCATTGGAATGCTGATTATAAAGATGTGTTTTTCATCAATTTGACTGACAACTTTATCTTTTACGACTTTTTTCGCAGAATGGAAGCACATTGTGTCACCATTCTCTAAAATTTCGTTATTCTGTCCCCTGCTTCCAATGAATTCCCTCAGTGCAGAAGAAATGCCCTAACATATCAGTATTGTCGTATCGTATCCGGAAGATAGTTTGAGGGCTATTACCTTGTAGGAGTGCATCACAAACTTGCTCAGCAGTTGCATTCAGAGCTTTTGACAATATGGTGATGTTTTGCAGTCTCTTGGGATCAAGCACATGCTTACTTGGAGGAGGGCTCTTGCTCTTTGCCTCATCATTCTTCATAGAACTTTGCATATTATATCCGAAAAGCGATTCAATCATCGCCTCATCGAATCTGCCCCATAATTTTTACAGATTTAACATTAAATGACAATCATAAGATATAAAAACTGAATGACAGCCGATAGAGATGTATAATGTATATATCTTACTCGAATGAGCTCGACCTCAGCTTGTCCCACACCATAGACTGATCTGGCGAAGCCCTAACTTTGTCCCAATGAAGCGGTTTCAGTTTCGGCAACGGAGCTCCGTCTTTCCCCAATGGCATGAAGTGAAATTGCTGAGATGGTGCTGGAGGTGGTGTTTTAAGGGAGTCATTGCCATTTCCTTTTGAAAATGGGGGCGGACACGGAGGTGGGGGAATGCCCACAAAAGGCTTAGGAGGGTTAGGAGGAAATTCCCTTTTGGGGGTTTGGTTTAATCCTGAGGAAGAGGAATCCGAATCTCGTGGCGATGATGAAGTTGGCAATGTGGAAGAACTAATAGCTTTAGAAACGGTAGGCGTCGAACAAGAGGAAGAATGAGAAGGAAAAATCTGTGAATTTGAGGTTGGCCTGAGCGGAGGTGGCGGCGGTGGTGGAGGGGGTGGCGGCCGGGGCGAAGGGTGTGACATATACGACCCTTGGGGGGACAAAAACTCTGTTATGTCAAGAAGACTACCAGCTGAAGCATTAGAAAGGCGTAAATTCGACGATAGCGAACCACACGGAGAGTGAAAAGACTCATCATCTGATGAATCTGCTTCTATTTCAATCTTTTCACATTCATCGGGGTAATAGGTTTTCACACTCTCCCCACTATCATGGACAGAAACAATTTCTCCAGCAGCAGAACAACTATCACCAGGCTCAGATCTTACTGTTCCCTTTTCTGATCCTTCTCTTTCATCCTTACTGCTAGATGCGTTTCCATTTGATAATGAAATTTTCACAGTTTCAGGATTCTGTTTGAATGGAAATGCTTGTGGTGGTTCCAAAGCAGCTCCAATGGAATCAAGGTAAAAGGGGTCTAACCCAGGATCAGAGCTTACCTTTTTCATTGACCCATTCCCATTCCCACTCCCTCTCTCGTTGCCATATACAGAAACTGTGTTTGTTGATGATATCTTTCTCTCTCTTCTGACTTTCCTGCATACCCAGATGAGCCCAATGGAGAATAACACGAATGTGGCTGCAGCAGATGCAGAAACTGCAACTACAATCCTCTTGTATCTGCCCTTGCTATCGCTCTCTTCCTTTCGAGTCTTGCGCGGCTGCGGGATCGGATTCGGCCGGTGAAACGGACGGCGGGGATTGACTTGGACTGGGTGCACTGGAGCCGGAGCTGGAGCCGGAGCTTCTTCAATGGTCGGTGATGGAGCTGGAGCTTCATTTTCCCCAGTTATTGGAGTTTCAGTGAGGAAACTCCTTAATCCAAGTAAAAATCTGAACTTTTCCAAGATAAGGGCCTCCTTTTCTTCTCTCTCATCACCCCCTGGGACTTTCTCAATCTCTCTCTTCTCTCCATTGAAATACTCTGCTGCAATCAATGAGCCATCAACTACCAAAATGTGGGTACTTTGTAATGATAAGAACATGAGGATGATGAGGAAGAACATGTGGACTCTGTGAGGAACAAAACCCATGTTCTGATTTCAACCCAAAGGAACCATCAAGAGATGAATCTCTTATCTTTTTCCTGTTCTCTGCCTATAAAGGTGAAAAAAAAGAGAAAGCAGTAGCAGTAGTTGTCAAGAAGATGAATTGCAGAGTCTTTATTGCTACTCCAAGGAACCCGAGCCTGGGGCAGTTGTGGTTGTAAAAACTAGGCCTCCTTTACTTCTTCTGTTCTTATTTGTTTTCTCACCTTCTCTCTCCACCATTAATACCCCCTGCCATTACACTGTTTAATCCTCTTTTGGGGCACATTTCACATAAACTTTACCTATTTGACTCTTTCCCTTTGGGTCTTATCTCTTTTACTACCTGTTTTGCTTATGTGGAGTATTTTGTTAGAGAAAAGCTGAGCATGCTTTTGGGTTTTTCATCACTCATAAGTCATACCTAATGATTTGAAATACCTTCTTCAGCTTTAGACTAGTGAGAACTTTTGAGAAATGTCTAATCATTTGAAATCTGATTCATGGGTTTTGCATTTGAATCAAGCTTTTTGTGCAGCTAAAAGTCATCAACAAATCTTGAAAGTTGAAAGTGTTTTGATGGGTCCCAATTGGTTGGACCTGCCTTCTCCATCAGGAGGTTGGAACTTTCTTGAGTTTTTGCCAACCCTACATTATTAAAAGGAAGGAGGGAGAGAGAGAGAGAGAAATGGTCCATCACTTTCTCATGTGATCTTCATATGCAGAAAATAATATACAAATGAATGTGATTACACAGAGGGAGGAAATAAGATTTTTGGTGTGGAATTATGTGAGACTAGACATCCCCGTTCCGGAACGCGAAATAAATATTTATTTTTTAAGAAGGCAATTTCACGCTTAAAAACGATGGGCTTATTGAATTCTAAAAATATGCACTATGGATCTTGTTTAAAAGATCTTATTGAGATCTTTAATACGGTGTAAAAAAAATTAAAAAGTTATTTTTTATTTACATTATTTTTGAGTTTGAAAATGTGAAATAAGTACTTATTTTTTAAGAAGGTGTTCTGGAACGGGCTCATGTCTCTTTCACTCGTTTTTCTCTCTCTCTATTATCTAGGGGGTGGTGTTTTGCATAAAGATGTTGATTTTAGCGTTTCACTTTTGTACGCAGACATTCTTCTTTTGTACAAAATGGAACGCCTGCATACAAAAATAGAACGCGAAAATCAATTTCGTTTGCATATAGTAGTATGGTTTGAATAGAAGTATATTTAATGTGCTGCTGCCTCTACTTGTAGGCTGTTAGCCTGTGGGGGGTGTTTTCTCACCTAACCAGTACTAGACAGAAAGGCAAGTGCCTCAAACCAACACCACACAGTACTGCGCCATGTGGTGTCAATTGGCTTGGCTTAGCCGCTACTTGGAATCCCATGTATCTAAAGGGACCAGGTAGTGATAGGCCCCATTGTTTCACATATTGGAAATTTTGGAACCATTATGGCTTTGATTCACTGGTTTTAAGAGGAGGTGTACTTTCTTTGAACTTTGGCTTTGCTGGTTCTAGAGGTTCCTTCTTATCTCAATAATGTATTTTTTTTTTGGGCTAACATAGAAACTAAATTCGATCTTTCGGCCGAGTTTCAACAATAAATCTGGTCCATTTGTTAAATGGACCTAAATATTTGGCTTTGGTCTATGAGTTCATGTATAAATTTATACTAGGCCGTGTTTGTGAAAGATTTTGAATTTTGACATCTTAAAAGTTGAGCCCGGGTGTTTGGCACTACCGCCTCTACTTGTGCTTTTGCTCCTGGACCAAAATGGGATTTCAGAAGGTTTTCAAAAGAGGAGATATAACTTGAGTTTTGATTTTAACAATCACCTTTCAACTATTTAAAAGCTGTAGAATGGAGCTGGATCTCTCCGGTCGTTCAATTTAATAATCAAAATCTTCACTTTTAGAGCGTGTCAAAAACATTATTTACGTCAAAAATCACATTGTTGAAATACACTTGGATGCAATTTGAAATGCATTTATCTTGAAAAAAAAAAAAATACTATTACAACACTGGATTGAAACTCATTTATCACATTTATCTTAAACATAAATATGTTTCTAAATCAAATCAAAGGATATCGAATCAACGAAACTTTTTTGCACAACTAATGTTTTCAACAAGTTCTAAAAAATAAACCGTTCTATCATGAATAGGATGCCGGAAATGGCCCGAAACAAACTTAAACTGGACCCTCTCCAGTCTATGACTGTATATATATGAAGGAGTACCGAAGAGGATCAAGCTCCTTTTGGCAGATATACTATCTTATCTTACCCCTAATAATGAATCAAGTTGACCAGAGTTTCCAACAATGTACTCTGCCTGGTAACATAGCTGTAAAAGAGAAACAATTTGACCCTGTCCTATCAATTGTCCTATATAGCTCCAGCTTGCCCTATTGGGGGCCAGGATTTTGGGATTGTCGGCAGCTTCTATGTTGTTAATTTGGAACATCTTTTCATAGTTTGCTGTAGGGTTTTTTTTTTTTTTTTATACATCAGCGGAGGTTAGCGAGATATTACTATATTAGTCCACAGAAGATTCAGAAGCATAATTCTGAACAACAAATTGCCTCTCACGGGAATCAAACTATGCATCCACTGAGAGAAGCGTACCAACTGAGCTAAGAGCTCATTACTGTAGGGTTGAAGAACCATTTTTAAACTCCTTTTGATTTTGAAATCCAATGTTTTTGAATTCTTGATTTTCTACAAATAAAGGTTTCATGGAGCCCTTAATCCTCATTTGAACTCAATCTCGACAGGGTCACTTTGAGTAATAAGAACAATTTTCAAGAATGTCACTTTGAGTTAGGATGAGGACGAAATAGGAGGGAAATATATAGTTGGAGGACAAAAATAAGTCGTTTTGATAGTTTAAGGACGAAATAGAAAAAAGAATAATAGTTTGATGGATGTTTTCATAAAAAAAACTCATGAAGAATTCTTTAATGAGTTTCGATCTATAAGTACAAACAGGGCCCATCCACAGGTATTCCATGTAAAGATTTTCAAACTTGGTAAGCAAAATTCATTATTGGCACTATTTAGAAAATCCGAATTGGTTGGAAGAGTGTACCTGATAGCAACATTATTATCTAGCGATCAAAAAATCTTGTGAGGGTAGTTATTTTACAACTTCAATTCTACAGATCATAATCGTTCAAATAATCGAGCCAATTATGGTGTGAGAACCCAGTTGTCCCACATTGGTGGGAAATTGGAAACGAGAGTATTATACAATTATGAATCGCGAACAGATATTGTATAACTTGAGATTAATCTTTTTTTAATTCATGTGAGTAGACTAAGAGTTAATTAGCAGGTCAGATGTGCGGGTCGTTTATACAAAGTTTACACATGCATTACTGTAGACACCCCAATCTGGGCTTTCAGATTAGTTTACTTACGGTTTCTGATTCCCCGATGATGAAACGGATCAAGAACACCTCGGGAATGTTGAGTGTTTGAGCTTTGAGTGTTTGCAAAACCCTTGAACTTAACCTAGTCTTAAGCCACTTTTCAAAAGCCAAAAACCCTACTGTCGCGCGTTAGTTGAGAACCATCGCGCGCTGGTCAAGCTGCCAGGTGGTGGTCAACAGTCAAAGCTTGACCGTTGACCATCGCGTGCCAGGGGGCATCCATTGCGCGCTAGAGCGCACCATCGCGCGCCAGAGCGCAACCGTCGAGCGACGGTCAATGCCTGTCCCCATCACCTTTATCAGCTGGGCAGCTTAATCATCAAGTAACCCTCAGCCAGCCTCGTGGACTGGCAGAGCTCCTCTTCTTGCATCACCTTACCTTTCTAAAGGAGGGCATTTAGCCACCAAGGCCAACCTTTTGCTTGGTTGGTTGCACCTCCCTTTCCCCTATAAATATCCCATTGTCTCTCTTTCAAAGGGTTTAAAAAAAAAGAAAGAAGAAAGTTACCAAAGTTCAAGCAAAAAGGGCTATACAACCTTGAATACACTTGATACTTCATTACTCAAACCACTTTTATACACTCTTTTTACAAGTTCTATCACCTTGATCAACCTCAACTCAAAGTTCAAACATCCATTCAAACTCAAAGATCAAAGGTATAGCTTACCTTTGTTCTGCTCTCTGTTCTGATCCCTGAGGGGGGCTGGCAGGGCCAAGGCTGGTAATTAATACCAGTCCTGACCCTAAAGGTGGCCAGGTTTAAAAAAACTGTCGTGGTAGGAACCATCGCGCGCCAGGGCGTATCCATCGCGTGCCAGAGCGCAACATTCGCGCGCCAAGGCGCAATACGCGCAGGGATTGGTTTTCTACTGTTTTATGTCTTTTTGTTTATATAGATCACTGTGGAGTATGCTAACAACCAGTTTACTGCTTTTCTTAGCTTAAACTGCTAGTTGTATTTCAATATACATTTCTGTTATTATGGAATACCCCTGAGATCTTTCTGGACTTATCCCAGAACTCAGGATGAGCAAAACTAAGCACTGGAAGGTTGACTCATACCATCGCGTGCCTGGGCGCAACACTCGCGCGCCAGAGCGCATCCATCGCGCGCCAGAGCGCAATACGCGCGCGATGGTCAACCTGTTTCTAGTGAGTGGCCTTTGCTTTGGTAACTTGGCCATTGGCCTTTGTTTTAATACCCCAACTGTTTAGGGGTTGCAAGTTAATTTTATTCAGTCTGTTTGTAATACTTATTTACTTCCAGTACATATAAAACTGCTTGGTTTGCCCTCAGGGTGAGCATTGGTCCTTCTAGAGCCCAGAAGGGGATAAAATTCAAAATTGTTGAGGAGGCATCAACATTCGCGCGAGTGTTTGGCTTTGTCACGCGATGGTTGACTTGCATGTACGTAGATCCATGCATGCAAGTTGGTCATTGATTGTGCCAAATTCATACAAGGCACAGTTTTGATGTCTTAATCACAGTTTTGGATTTTATTCCATTTATTTTACAAACATGCCATCCATTCATGTTATATTGATCACATCTTGCAAATTATTACAGTTTTAATTCCCGATTAACTGTTTTCCCGCCCTAATTGGCTTAAAATTTGTTAATAAAAGAAGAATCGTAATGTTTTCAAAATGCCTAAGTAGAGATCGATCTCCGGATTGGGCGAGAGGGGTGCCTTAAAATCCTTCCCCTCTCGTAACCTGGCTCCCGAACCCAGATATGGTTATAACGGACTGGTGCTTTCACTTTTTCAAATCAAATAGCGCGGCAGGTGCTCCGAAATATGGTTTCTTGGGTGTCGAACCTTCAAACTCGAGTGGCGACTCTGTATTCCGAGCGCTTGCTTCTCTGCTCGCGCTCCCTCGATCTGGGCTCATTGCTTTGGAAAAGGAACGGAATCCTTCTCTAAGGGCATGCTGCCCACAATTACTATAGTCCGGATCAAGTCCACACCCTTCCCGTCCGCACCTCCTCTTTCCCGATCGAATTTCAATAATCCGAGCCGCTCAATGTGTTCAGAACGTGATTTTCAGGGTACCAGCAGGAAATCGGCAAAAAAAAAAAAACACCGGGAAAAGCTTGATTTGAGCAGTTTTTTATTGAACCGTTCAATAAAAAACTGTTCGGATGAAGCCCTTCATAATCAGTTTATTTACTGATTTTTCGCGGGTACCTTTAAAATCACGTTCTGATCACATTAAGCGGCTCAGATCATCGAAATTCGATCGAAAAAGAGAGGTGCGGACTTAATCCGGACTGTACATTACTATATGCAAAATGTAAATAGTATACACCCCTAGATAAGTCTAGGGTATTCATGTGAAATGTAAATAGTAAAGAGTGGCGCCGCCACTCAATAACTATTACTACAATTACACCATTATTGTTTAACCATATCCTGTTTTGGACTCTTTTAAAGAACATCACATAATTTCATGGGATTGTCGTTTTTTGGTCTATAATTAAGAATGACATGTCAACTAAACTGTATGATTTGAGATTAACTAGTCATCATCTGTTTTAATCATAAACAAAATAATGGTCAGAGTACTTGGGCTACGTGTGTATTCCCATTCACATGCACCGCGTAGATTCCTGTTTTCTTAATCACAGACAAAGATGGAGTATTATTTTTATCCCTCTTAGTGATTGGTGAGTTTTAAAATAAGGTTAAAACGATAAAGAATCATACCCACTAAATTCTTATTGTGTACTATTGTTTAATTTGTTTCGATTGTGAACTCATGGTTCTCCGACAATTCTTATCAATTGACTATTCGAGTTGATTCCGGCCATGTATTGGCACGACTTCCGCCCAAGGGAGAAATTTTTGGATGCCGAACGAGTACCACGTGACGGTACTTGTTGTCGATTCAAGTCGTTTGAATGTATTTTAGGCAGCCCACATTTATTCCCACTCTCTCCCCTCACTAGACCACTCTCTCCCATCTTTTTCTCTCTAAAATCCGCACCGTCCAAAATATGTTTGGACGTCTGAGATTGTCGCTAGGTACCACTTGTGCGGTACCCACTTGCCACCAAAAAACTTCTAAGGATATGTTTAAGGAGTGACAAGGATATGTTTAAGGAAAATTCTAAAATCACAAATATTGTGTGCAAACAAATGGACAACACATTCAGTTCGTGGCAATTCACTGACGAAAATGATGAATTGTCCAATATGCCCTAACCTTCCTCAATTCTTCTTCTTCTTTGAACCCAACCAATCCATCCCTTGTACCAAAAATTATGAAAATTTCCTATTTATTCTGAAAATTAGTGATCACCATCAAATTTCCTATTTATTAGCTTTAGGCACCTCTGCAACTTCAATCGATAAGAGAGATTATTACATCGATTTGTCAATTAATTAACATCAATTTGTCCAAATAATATGGAGACGATATGTGACAATAACTTAGGAACCGAAACAGGCGTAACAAAGTACCAAATGTTCTCCAGTGCTAGCTCCGATGTTTGGGTTACCCAAACTTGGTTTACTTACATAGTACATTTGTAGTTGAAAATTGGTTCTATGCATAACGGACATACAAATATAAATGAATAAAATAAAGATTACATTGGATTTCCATTTTTTCTTTTCCGTTGCCCCATGGTGGGAATAGTCCAAGCCCGAGGTCTTGTGGGACTTATCTTGGAGCCGGCTCTGATGTTCTCTTAGGACATCCGCCGTTGTGTCTAACATTGTACTTCCAAAACTATATGGTCCCAATAACACTAAATAACAAGGCAATGGGTAAGGCACATGCATGAGAAGTCTAAAGATACCTCGGTTCCAAACCATGGACCCTCCAAAGGAGCCCTACCCGCGGAACCGGAGAAGAGGCCCTTCCTTACATACAGGAACGATTTATATATGAATGGATCTTGTTCTTTCTGATTGCAGAGCAATCTTAGGAAAAAATGAAAGGTTGGTTGAACGCAGTTTTCGGTTTGCCGTTATGTGCCTCATTTTTATAGTACAAATTGCTAATGATTCTTTTTGATGGTCCTAATCCGTTTGGCTTTTTTTTGTTTAGGAAAAGTGGAAGGATGGTCGATCCAACGCAATTTTTGGTTTGCCTTACGTGCATCATTTCATACTACGAATTACTATTGATCCTTTTTGGTGGTCGTAATTCGTAGGGATAATATACTTGGATGTCAGAATGTGGGTGTTGAGAGGATCAAGTTTTTTAGTCATAGGCTAGTTGGTTGTATATATTCATCTTTCTTAAAACATCTAAACACCTTTATCAGTTTCTACCAAAATTCAAAACTCTCTAATTTGCAACAGAATCTAAAGTCAGTATTAAAATTCATCTACATAACTATCACAAACACGCTTTATATATCTTATAGGGAATTATGTGGATAATAACAAAATAGTTTAGCTATATATACTCCCAGTTTTTAGGATACGATACTAGCATAAAGGGTAAATTATAGTTAGCCCCCCTCAACTAAGCCTGTGTTTCACTTCACCACCTTATTGTTCAAAACTTGGCACTTAACCTCCACCAACTATATGAATCTGGAATAGTATTGACGCCGTTAACAGAATTAAGTAAATTACTTTCATATCCTACCATAATCCTAACTTCCCCCAGTCTCTCTCTCGTACAATCCTTAACCCCACAACAAACACATCCACGGCATAACTGCTCCTCCGGCACCGATCAAAATCCTCACAACGATACAACCAACACAGTCGGTTACCAAGCGGCAATGTTTAGCTCTATTTTGTAAAATTTAACCCTAAACAACAGCCAACATTTTTATACACAGTTGCACAGTCTGTCGAAAACTTGGGATTCAAAATCAAATTTTCAGTTTGCTTCATGCTTACGGGATTTCTCAGCAATTAAATAAGCTCTGGTGGCCTTTGTCGTTTCGTCGTCGGTCTTCGTTCTCCGGGAAGGTCTGCTGAAGTTTCGGCCGAAGGCTTCGTACTGGTGTTTTTCCAGATCCGTGGAGGTTAGGGTTAGGGTTTTGTTTTTGGTGGTCTGCTTTCCATTGCTGCTACTGTCCCATCGTCTAGCCACCATCGTCGGACGTTTTGCGTCTTCCGTCGAACTTTCGCCGGCCACTGGCGAGGCTCGCCGGAGCTCTGGTACACACACACACGCAAACATACATCAGCAAAATCTGGTGGGATTTAGATCAATAAGTTTAGTACAAGACCTTTGGCGTGGCCGATGTCTCGGTAAAAAGAAGAAGAAAACTCACTCGTGTAGTAAGTCCCTAAATCTCCATTGAAGCTTCACTTGGAACGGCTTCCTTCCATTGGCAGTCGGAGAGAGAGAGAGAGAGAGAGAGAGAGAGAGAGAGAGAGAGAGAGAGAGAGAAGCACCGTTGGGGGTGATCGTTGGAACAGATCTCTCTTTATGATGACATGTGACCAGCACATGCAAATATACAGCCCAAACCCTAACAGAATCTAAACGGAAGGTGTAGGTTGACCACACATTGGTAGTTCAAGGTGGTTAAGTGCGAAAAAAATAGTTAGAGGTGGCAAAGTGTAAACGAGACATAGTTTAAGGGGGCTTAATATAATTTACCCTAGCATAAATTATTAAAGTCCATGTTATTCACCAAACGGAATGAATACTTTATATCACTTTGTACTAGTATTCAATTAAGTATAATACAATGTCCAGTATTATCTTCTTCTTTTTTTAAATTTCGAAAAAAAGTAAACATGTTATCATCCTAAAAACTGGGAGTACTGTTAAACTATTTTGTCATCATCCCCATAATTCTTTATATTATAAGATATATATTCGTGTTTGCGATAGCTATGTAAATGAGTTTTAATACTTTTCTTGCGGATTAGAGAGTTTGAACTTTAGTAGACACATATAACGGTGTTTAGATGTTCTAGGGAATTAAGATGAATATATACAACCAACTAGCCTATGACTAAAAAAACACTTTTGTCCTCTCAACACCTGCATTCCAACATCCAAGTATAATAACCCTACGAATTACCATAAAAAAAGGATCAATAGCAATTCGTAGTATGAAATGATGCACGTAAGGGCGCTCATCTCCATCTCCAAGGGATCCATTTCTGCCTTGTTCTCTTTGCATTTTAAAAAGAATTTTTCAAAAAATTCCCTCTACTTCTAACATTTCTCTCTCTATCTTTCTCCACTTATTACCTATACTGTTTTTCAAAAAAAATTTCAAATTCCAATCCAAACAAAGCAGCATCTGCCAAAATCCTATCAAATGCAAGCAATATTGAGCCCAAAGCGGGCCATCGAAGACACCCTAGAAGCCAGAAGAATAACATGTCATTTGAAAATGATAATAATCCAACAAATCATGGATCATGATTATTGGCAGGGTAAGAAATATTAAGGAAATTAACGGGATTCTAGCTAATTAATCATGGTAATTAGAAACGTGATACACTGATACTAAAGATGTGCAATAGGGGTATTATAAGGGAGCTTTTTTAATTGGGAAATGATTTTCACACACATTTTTTTTACAATCCACATCTTCTTTTTTGTCTTTATCTACTTGAATTTTGCAATGTTGCCCTTGAATGTGTAAAAAGTGTATTGAAAAAATGGTAACATATTAAATTCATGAGACGTGCTGCAGGCTGCAGCCACCGACAAAATGGGGCCCAAATTTGCACCGATGCTATGTGGGGCCCACTCCTGGTTACGCACAGATGATTTGAACCGTTCAATAATTTAAAAAAAAACCAAGTGAGCTTGTGAAAAATTAGCTCAATTCGATAAGTGTAGGTGCTCGATCCAATCTTTCTATTTTTGCCGATTTTTAAAAAATGAGAAGACTGGATCGAGCATCTACACATATAGGATTGAGCTGATTTTTCACAAGCCCATTCGGTTTTTCTTTTAAATTATTGAACAACTCGAATCATTCGTGCGGAATCCGGAGTGGGCCCCACATAGCGTCGGTGCAAAATTCGGGCCACTATTTGGTCAGTGTCCCTAGTTTTTTGTAAATTCATATCAATAAAAACAAAAAAGAGAGTGTTGTTGTAAAAACGGGAGTGTCAAAATCACTTCCATTGTTAATTGGAAAATGATATTGGTACTCCAAAAATTGATGCAGGCACTCCAAAATCAGTGTAATTCCAAAGCTACTTTTCTTTGTTTTTTGGAGTGCCAATATCATTTCCCTGTTAATTTTGTTTGTTGGGTGATACAGTATCTCTCTATAGCACAAAGGACACTTTGGGGCAGCTGGTCAACAGCATGATTTTAAAACTTGGTCACGTGGGTTCGAGACTTCGAGTGTTGTGTGAAGCGTGTTTAGTTTTTGTTTTTTAAGGATATGTAGGGTTATTAATTTGCAAGAAGGATGCTTTTGGTTTGTTGGTACTTGGTACATCACATGTGAGGAACCTATTCAACTCGCAACTCTTGTGCGCAACATTGGAATTTTTTTTCTTTTATTTTACCTTCCCACTGAAACTAAGGCTCTATTTGGAACCTAGAGAAAGAATATAAATAATTGAGAAGGAAATTAGAGAAAACTTGGAAGAAAGTTGAATAAAGATTGGAAATTTTCTCAACCTTTTTTTTAAGAACCAAACAAGGGAAGGAAAATTTTAAATTTTTTTTTTTTTAACTTCTTTCTACGAGTCCACACCGTGCCTAAGACTATAGTAACAACTTTATGTTTGTCACTAAATTTCTTTAGCTACACTTTTGTAATGATATTTTTGTGACAATAATTTTGGTAATTGATTTTGGCACTTCACTTTTTAATAACCACACTCCAATATTTATCTTTTAGTGTTCAAATATTAGAGTGTGGTTATCAATATTTGGATTGCCAAAATTAATTGCTATAATTTTATGTCACTAATATAGTTTAGTAACAATTTTTGCATGTTAATATAGGTCAATTTTCTAGTAGTGCGATAAGAAGATGTTTCTTTTTAAAAAAAAAAAAAAAATCGGATCGTATTAATCATAAAGCACTGTAATGACAAGAGCCGAGTGAGGTTTCAAAAATAAAATTCCGGATCTTTTAATAGAAAGTCAAGCAAAGGAAATATTCAATGGCAAAATCACTAGTGGGTTCGATTTCTAACCTATATATGTAATGCAAGAAAACAAAAATTTCTGCTTTGAATTTTTGATGTAATTCATGCTAAAAACACAATATAATGCGCGCTAGCGCAAAACGCAACCGGAACGTCGGATTATCTTATGCATTGCTGCTTATGCTCTTTCTACTCTTAGTTCTTGACAGAGGGCTCAAGATAGATAAACAAGGCTTGAGAGACCTATTTTCCCTTGCGAAGTGAATAGAAAGAAAGATTACTTTTTTGTTTTTGTTTTTATGACTTAAAATTAAGTGGGCAACCAAACTTGAGGTCGGGTTTAGACAATCCAAATGTTGGGACCGGCACTTCACACAACACACACCCACTCCTCCTCCTGTCCGAGAGAGAGAGTCCTCGGCCACCTCGTGCAGCCACCTACATCCGGACCACCGCACCTCTCTCGGCCAACCCCATCACCGGACCACCTCTCCACTGGAGCTCACCACCACCACCACCAGACCTCATCAGCACCGCCGCGAAATCATCACCTGCCACCACCGGGTCCCCACTGCCGTACTAGCCAGCACCACGGACGAACTCCGACCGCCGCTCGGACCTGCCACCGAACCTCTTTGAAAATCATTTCTCCGGACGAGAGGTAGTCTGAACTCACCTCCCTAAATATATATTATGTTCCGTATTAATTGTTTCGTGTTTCGGTACGATTATAATCGAACCCGACGTTGCCTGTCGAAGTCCGGTCGAAACCCAGTTTTTCTTCCTAAATAGTACTCCAACGGCCACTGGAATTTGAAATGGAAAATGGAATAATTGCAGTTTAGCCCCTCATGTTTGAATAGCTCATAAAACCACCCTAGTGAATAGGTAAATGATATTTTAAGTCCCGAAGTTAATTAGCTTTCCCGTTTGACCCTAACACGTATTCGGCCGAAATCTCCTGAAATTTCCAAGATCCCATGGCCGCTGTTTTATTTTGAAATATGTTTGGAATGATTACGGTTTAGCCAATTTAGCTTGTTTAGGGGTAAATCCCACCCTTGTGTTTCAGAAACAATAATATAAGTTTCAGTCGAGTCTAGGCCGAAACCCACTGTTTTTCCCGAAAATGGTAGCCACTGGATTTGAAAATTTCTTAGAAGATTTGCAGTTTAGTCCCTCAAGTTAGATTAGCTTATAATTCTAACCCTTGAGTATTAAAGGCTAAGAGTATAAGTCCCGAAGTGATTAAGAGTAAATCGTAGACTTTAGTTTCGAAAAAAAAAGAAAGAATAAAAGGAATAACTTAATTTGTTTTAATCGCATGATTAGTATTATCGCACGGTTAAATATTTTTAGCATGTTGGTATGCTTAGTTGGGTTATTGAATCACATGATTAAAATTTAACGTATGATAAATTATTCATGTGTTTAGCTGTATTGCATGATTTGTTATTATCACGAATTTAATTGCTGTTAGCCTGTGAGCATGTTTCGAAAAATGTTGAACTGTGTGAAATGTTGTTGTACTGATAGATTGGACAAATTGGCTCTTGGGTTGGTTGCGATGTGTGGACTTATCATCTTAGACGTTGAAATAGGGTTAACGGAAAATGGAATAAAGTGAGAGGCTGTGATTGTGATTCCGGGCACGGAACCAGTAGTAATGTATTGTTGGAAGTTGATTGGTGGTGAGATTGTGGATGACTGGATGTTGTTTGACTTATGAACCCTGGGTACGGCATGGTGGTATTGACTCTCGGATGTTGGGACGGGAGATAAGGATGATATTGTGCTTGCGTCACAACCCGGGCTAGACGGCGCTTGTGCATTGCCGATGAAGTTTTATCCGAACTTATGGTTGCGGATGGGATACCCGAGTACATAACTTAGGTATCTTTCATCCGGATTTGGAAAATGGGAGTCAGACCACACCAATGTCTTGTGCCAGAGGTTAAGGGTAGGAACGGATTTGTGGATAAGATCCGAGATTTCACTTAGGTTAAAGAATAGTAATGAAATAATGGATTGTTTTCTTTTGATGTTATTCTTATTGCATTTCAATTATATATCTTGTTGCTCTTAAGTTATGGGTTCGGGTGGATTTTGGCTACTGAGCATCATCGCTCACAGTACTATGTTGCCTTGGTAACTCGAACGCCAGGTACCGAAGACGGAATACAAGTGTCGTGCGATTTGATCGAGTTCAATCCTATTGAGGAAGAAGCTGAAAACCTTGGTTTCCATGCGCATAGTCGCTCTGATTAATTTAAGTCGACTTTATTTTGGAAGCTTCTAAGTTTATTTGAAAATTGTAATATTTTGATTTATTCAAAACGGCTGTAATATAATGGCGTTTGCTTTTGAAATTGTGATACAGTAAATCTAGGAATTTTTTGTGTGGAAATAATCTTTTTATTATTTTTTATGTCTCCGATTTTTCGGGGCGTTACAATCTTTGTCTTTTTGCATTGGAAGAGGGTGAACTGGAGTACCAATACCAAGTGCAAGCCAGGATTCCCAATACCCCTGAATGACCGGACTGCTAGTCCCTTGGCCTTCCCAATACAAACCTCAAATGTGCAAATAAACAAGGTATTATGAGACCCATGGGATTCATACTCCCAACCCAACTCACAAGCTAGTTATCAAACGGGCCCATAGTACCATATTCGTTTCCATTCGAACATATAGTCTGAAAGTTCGAAAAGATTATTTTCTGCTACGGAAAATGGGGCCGAAATAAAAGGAAACAAAAAAAAAAATTGCCTAAAAACATTTTTGTGAAACAGTCAAAACAAGTTTTCTTAGTTTTCGAAAAAGAAAACACAGAATAGAAAATGAAATCAAAATCAAATCAGTATCTGACTCGAATTTCTTTCTAACAAAGTCTTGAAGAACTTAGGCCCCGTTTGTTAACCGGATTCGGCCTTGGGATTGGACTACCAATCCCAAGGGATTACCAATACTTTGTTTGGTAACCAAAACTGAGTTAGGATTACGAATCCAAGGGACTAGCAAGCCGGGGATTAGGGGGTATTAGCAATACCCCGTGGGACTTGGTATTAATAGTCCAATCCCATCTCCTTCTCATTACCAATCCCTTCTCAGTACCAATTTCTTCTATCAATCCAATCCCATCATCTAATCCCATCTCAAACAAACATGATATTAATAATCCCATCATCTAATCCCATCCCAAACAAACATACTTATTATCAATCCCTTCTCATTACCAATCCCATCTCCTTACGAATCCCAATCCTAATCCCATCTCCTTACGAATCCCATCCATCTATCACTGTTATCAAACGAGGCCTTAGATTTATATTCAATATTGGTCTCACTAGGTATCTCTACCGCTAGATTTCAATATATAAATTTTATAAAAATAGATATGTACAATAAAAGTTATAAACATTACAACATTTTAAGCTTTAAAATAAAAAGGAGAGAGAGAGAGAGAGAGAGAGAGAGAGAGAGAGAGAGAGAGAGAGAGAGAGATGATGGAAGAGAGAAAATAGAGACTAGTGTCTGAACGCACAAATGCGCACATGGTAGTGAGAGAGGGAGAGGTGGGACTTATTTTGGCAGAGGATCTAGTGAGGCATGAAATTATTGGGGGAGGATCCTTCCAGCCATGATCTTAAAAAATAGGACCGGTCCGAAATTATTCCTAAAAAATATTCATCACAACCGCACCATTTATAGTCTTCGCACACAAAACAGTATTCTTGAAAAAAAAATAGTTTTTGTCGGAGATGAATGGAAAAATGAACTACTCATACTTTATTAGACGCTAAATACGAAATTGAACTTAAACTACCTATTTTTCAATATACTAACATTTAGGTGTAGTTCCAATTTACCCCTTAAAAAATAAATACTTATTTGCAATTTTCAAACTTAAAAATATTAGGCTTACTAAAATAAAAAAAATATGTAATATGGATCTTGTTTAATAGATATTGATGAGATCTATCAAACCCTGCAAAAAAATTTGAGAAATTATTTTCGTAAGCTCATTCTTTTTAAACTTGAAAATAGGTCCTTATTTTTTAAGTACTTATTTAAGAAAGTGGAACAAAACATTAATATGTTTTTACATGTCTCAATGTTCCCTAAAAAATTCTTTTACTAAAATACTTTTAAAATTTACGAAATGAACAATTAAGATCAATATTTTGAGACTTGATCTACGAAATTGACTTTGAAAGGGTCTCCGAACAAAGACAGTGTTTAGAGGTGATCTGCTCCCTATTTTATTGGGGTTCGGGTACCGAGGAAAGCCAATTCCCACAAGAAAAATTCTTTCCCATGAAATAGGGCCTAAATTGGCATGTCACCCTTGCATGATAGCGGTATCGCCCCGGAGCAGGGACCTGTAGGAGCTAAGGAGAATTTTGAACCAATGATTTCTGAACGAACAATTTAAATTGCGCACTACACTACATCGTACCCTATCAAACAAACTAAAAAAATGGTTTTCCTCTCTCTCTCTCTCTCTCTCTCTCACACACACACACACACACACACACACTCATCCTCTCTTTTTTTTGAACGGCCACACACACACTCATCCTTGATTCATTCACAACAATAAATAGTACATATATTCTTGTGTTACAAAACCATAAATCAACTCCCATGACTTGAATATCATCTCTCCTCCTCCTTTTATTACAAATCTACAATGATCCTCTATCCTCTCTTTTGTTATAAATCCTCTATCCCCTCTTTGATTTCAACCTTTTTTGCAAGAGACATGGCTAAAATCACATTCCCAATTTCCTTAGGCTTCTTGCCCTCTTCATGTGTCCTATACTTGCATTCACTACATTGGCTGAAAAGGGCCACGCATCTACAGGCAATGCAAATTATAACAATGACAAAAATGGGACTCTTCCCTCAACCCATGCATATTATGGGGTGCGTGAGGGTGTGACCTTTCTTCTAGATGAAAAGAGTTACTATGTAACACCATTTTATGCCTGCAAGCTCAAGGAAATGAAGGAGACTGCGTTGGCTCCATCCCCAAGTCCTACAGGATTAGGCTTGAAAGCACAGAAAGTACTAACTTTCTGTCTTAAGGCTGAAGATTGAACAAGAGGATTCCAAAGAACTGACTATCGATCGAAGATTACAAATGGATCTTGAAGGAGAAAGACAAATATATTGCCAAGCTTGAACGGAATGACAAATCTCAGAAAGAGGAGATTAAGTATCTCCATCAATCTACACTCCAACTGAACAAGTCAAATGAATCTTTTTTTGGGTCGCTGATTTCTGTTGAAGGCATCAAAAGAACCAATCCCACTTGAGAAATGGTGGCACGTGTAAGTAGACTTTGCTGTCACAAACCTCCCCTTATTATTAGGCATTTACCATTCTGCTATTAGGCATTAGTTTATAGGATATGCCGATATGGTATTATATAAAATAAAGACGAAAAAAAGTCCCTCTCTACTTTTTAATCCAAACCTCTCCTTACTATTGAAACAGACCAACTTCTCAAGTGGGATTGGTTCTTTTGGCGCCTGTAGCCGAAATCAGCCTCCCGAAAAAATACTCATTTGCCTTGTTCAGTTGGTGTGTAGATCGATGGAGATACTTAATCTCCTTTTTCTGAGATTTGTCATTCCGTTCAAGCTTGGCAATATATTTGTCTTTCTCCTCCAAGATCCGTTTGTAATCTTCGATCGATAGTCTGTTCTTTGGAATCCCCTTGTTCAATCTTCAGCCTTAAGACAAAAAGTTAGTACTTTTTGTGCTTTCAAGCCTAATCCTGTAAGACTTGGGGATGGAGCCAATCTTCTTCATTTCCTTGACCTTGCGGGTATAAAATTGTGTTGCATAGCAACTTTCTTCATCTAGAAGAGAGGTCACACCCTCACGCATTCCATAATTTGCATGGGTTGAGGGTAGTGTCCCATTTTTATCATTGTTATAATTCGCATTGCCAGCAGATGCGTGGCCCTTTTCAGCCAATGTAGTGAATGCAAGTATAGGACACATGAAAAGGGCAAGAAGCCATAAGGAAATTTAGAAAGTGATTTTAGCCCTGTCTCTTTCAAAAAGGTTGAAATCAAAGAGGGGATAGAGTAATTTTGTTTTGCCATAAGGAAATTGGGAGATTTTTTTCAAACAAATCTAGTACAAGGAAGCAGCGCAGCCTTCGAATGGTACAAATCCAACTACGATTTCTCAATAAAAGGAAGCCTTGGCTAACCTAACTTAACTGAAAACTGCACTCATAATGATGGAAATTTTTTGGAGTAATCACCAACTGACTAGAGAAAACGAATTGTTCTTGAGTTGGTTTAGCCGAGTTGAATACGACTAAAGATACTTTGAGATTTTGCGGAATCTTCATCATCATGATAAAAAAAATCTTTGGAGTACAAATCACTGACTGACTGAATTAAAAAAACGGATTGCTCATGAGTTAGTTCAACCTAGTTGAATACTAGTACTAAAGAGAGTTTGAGAGTTCGCAGAATCTTATATAGAGATTTGTTTGAATGATGGTATTTACAAAATGACTAATTTCTGAATAAATGTATTTGTTGAATAAACGTATTGCGTCTCTTGGCATGTAATTTTTTAGGCTGATAAAGATAGGTAGCCTGTTCTCTGTTTTTTGGATTTGTTCTGAACATATATGACAAGTTATATGACATGCTATTGTGAACAAGACGATTTATGTAACAACCCGTAATTTCTAATTAATAAAATTATTAAAAAGTATTAATAATTCCAATAATACTATTTTCCTTATTAGATAATTACAAAAAATAATTATCCTATCATAATTATCTCTTTTATTTTTTTTTTAAGTTGCATACATGCATGCAAACTCTTCCATCTCTCCATCTCCTATTCCTACTCGATCTCTACCCCTCCTGACCATATTTTCGTCCATATTTCGTCCCCATCGAAACCCAAGAATTTGAAACCTTTTCGAATATGAATTATTCACCCTCATCGAAAATTCTCTTATAAATAACCCTTAACCCCGACCCTAGAACTCACCACGAAATTATTCACACCCTATCAGTCCAGAAGAGAGAGAGAATTCAAAGAAAATCAAACTCCAATCAATGGAGTTTTAGAGAGAGAAAGTGAGAGAGAGAAAAGTGGGTTTGCGCTCTAGGAACCCCCGAGATCCGAATTACCTATTCCAATCATCTTCTGCAATCCCAAGCATCCACAAGCGTCGTCCAATTCGAGCCCAAGGTCCCCCGTTCGCTCCAACCGAAGTCATCTTCTTCAAAAAGTTCAAGATCCATTTTTTTTCAATTCAATCCGATTCGAGGTACTATAATCTATTCCAAACACCCCTCTATGTATATTTATTGTTTTTGGGCCTAACTCATAGTCCCCCATGATTCCATGCATCAAAACCGTAGCGAAAAACAAAAAAATCCGAATCTGCCTTCAACCTTGCGGCCGCAAGGTTCGGGCCGCAAGAACCAGCCGCGAGTTCGCGGCGAGGTGCTCCACCGCAAGGTCAACCCGGTCCAACCTTGCGGTTTGTTCTGTTTCATTCCGAACTGATTTTTCGACCCTCCGAACATCGTTTTCGACGCCCGATCTATTTTTCTTAGACTCCTAACACCTCAAAGATCATAACTTGTTAATATCATATTTTTTTATTTTAATATCTATTTAATTAATTTTTTGTTTATTTTCAATCAAAAGTTTCAAACGAAAAATCCTTGCGACCTTATAAACCATTTTATAAATTTCCAAAATATTTTTTTTAGATTCTTTACATCCTAAAGATGATATGTTGTTAATCTCGACATATTTTATTTATTGAATGATTTATTATCTATTTATTCTACTTTTGACAACTTATTAAATCATTTTTATTTTAAAAATAATTCCGTAACCCTCCGGAACCACTTGTTGATACTTGAACAGGTTACGTAGGACCCTAGGACTCCTTTTAGAACCATGCTACCTATTCTAGTGTTATTAATTACTTATTGTATTTATTATGATCATTAATCAATTTATTTTCCTAAATTAAAAATTTATACAAGCCTAAATAATATTCTTTTTAGTTAAAACTTTTATTTAATAAAAGTTCCTGACTTTATTAATGACTTATTGATCATATAGGACTAAGGGCAACGGTCCATTCATAAAAGGTTACGTGATTTTACGCGTATTGTTTATTCCAATTATTATTTTGATTGTCTATTGATTATTTCAACTTCTGATTGATATGCTAGATTGGACCCTAGAGACATGGGGTGGTATACGAAATAGAAGTCACTTAGACGATGCTAAGTAATGGACAAATTGTGAAGTTTCTTTTTTTTTAGATTGCCTGCAGGCGTGATTTGAGATGTGATGAGATTAATAACCTGGCGTGTGTCCAGTGATGAATTGATAGCCTGGCGTGTGTCCAGTGATGAATTGATAGCCTGGCGTGTGTCCAGTGATGAAATGATAGCCTGGCGTGTGTCCAGTGATGAATTGATAGACTGGCGTGTGTCCAGTGATGATTGTGAAATGGTTGTGATGTGGTATATAAGATAGGCGAACCCTAGTTGTGATTCCGGCATGATAAGCTATCCCCTTGTTGTAGTTATTGTAACTTAGGTTATCTACGACAGCAAAGGGAAGTGATCTCATGGGACTGAGCATAGCTAGCGGTTGGGGAGGAAAGATCTTGTGGGTGAGATCTTAGATTTCACGATAAGTTAATGGATAGTAAATAATCGATTGATGTGATATATCCCTGTTTTACTTATTTGTACCATGTTTATCTTGCTGATTGCTAGTTGTAAAATAAGAGGGGTAGTTGGGTTGGATTATTTTATTGGGTGATTTATCACTCACGGATACGTCTGTATCCTGGTAAATCGATTGCTTCGGCGATCAATTTGCCAGACGATGCAGGATTCAATGGAGAGGATCCTACGATGATACAATTTCAAGGAGAGACACAAAACTCCGAAGGCGAGCAATATTATGCAGAGGGAAATCCAGAAGTGGGAGTTGAACCCGAGTATGCTTGGGATCCGTATCAGACTTAGAAGTTGGCTCTGATACTTTATCTATTTTATTATTTCAAAGACTATCATTAGGATTTCCCAGTGGTTTGTAATAATTGAATCTCTACGTTGAGAATTTTGTTTTGGATTTAAACTTTAATTTAGTAAATTTTTCAAACATTATTATTTAAATGCTTTCGATTTTAACTCCGAAAATCGGGGCGTTACAACTTGGTATCAGAGCCTTAGGTTCAACCCTCGGCCTTGGGTAAATTGGGTAATTTCACATTAGATTGAGCTTATCCTTACTTTATTAGGATAAACGCTATTTGAAACATACCAAAAACCTAACGATAATTATATTTTCTTTATTTTGTAGATGGACCCCACCTTCGCAATCCAACTAGCCGACGAATGGAGCAAATTACAAGACCTTTTGGAGAACACCGTAGGATCCGACTTCTCTTTTCGAGACCCTTACGTACCTGCTGAGTTCCCAATTTTGTATGCCCAATATCAACAACTGATGGCGAATCCGCCAAACCAGAGGGAGGTATACACAGACCAGCATCCAAGCCCATGGAGAAGGGCTAGACTCGAGAGGGAAATACGTGATATTTTGGAAAGCATACCAGGCTTTGACATTAGGAATGATCCTTACTACCCACACTATAGAGATATGGATAACCAGCCTCCGATTCCTACCCCGAACCAACAACTCAACCCTCCCAACACTCAAGAAGAGGACGAGGCGACCCACCTAACTGCAGAAGTAGAAAGTCTAAGGGCATTCATGACCACCACCCCAGACTTTCCTATGGGAGACGATTACTTGGCTGGGATGTTTCCGATTCTCTATCAAATGAGGCAGGCTCACCAAAGGATTTTAACTCTCGTCGACACCATCACTCACACCATAGTTGAAGACCGCGAGAGGCGAGACATGCTAGCCTACATTCTCGGAGTGGAATTAGGACCACGAGAGGAACCCCCTTAAGAAGAAGAGGATCCTGAGGAGCCTCCTGAGGAAGATGAGGATCCCGAGGAACCACCTGAAGAAGAGGAGGATCCCCAAGAACCCGCTGAGGAGGAAGAAGACCCAGAAGAGCCTCCGGACCAAGACGAAGAAATGGACAATGCTGAACCTGAATTGGAAGGAGATGCAGGTAATAGTACCGACAGTGAAGATGGATTTTTGGAAGAGCTAGAGATGGACGACTATGGCTGGATGTTACCCATAGACGCACCAAGAGATATGGACGCTGAGCTGCAGTGGTGGCTGACAAACCAACGGCTCGAGATGCAAGAACCCCCACCTTCTCCAGCTCCTGTACCAATGGACGAATCCGACAGTGAATGTGAAGTCATAGATGCCGACCCTCCACCTCGCCCTAAGATGACCCGGCCTGCAGGAATTCCATGGGTAGGACACCATTCCGGTTATGACCCGAACACTTGGGTCTATATCCAACTAGAGCCACTATACCCTTGCCTATTCAAGATCCGAGCGCAGTCTGCTTACTTAGGACCAGTAAGGACCATAGCCCCATGCTATAATGGCTACTACCTTATTGCCGTACCCCGAGGATTCCAGGAGCATTACACCGATCGCATCCACTATTCTCGCGTCTCAAGGTCCCGTCCCGAGCAGGAACATCGTATCATTTCAGGGAATGCCGACTTCACCGATCACGTCACCTTTACAGAGATACCCATCCGCCTAGAGCCTTATATCAGTCCAAACCCCAGCGAAGGACAACAAGAACCACTATGGCGAGTAACATGGCGTTGCTACGGGCTCACAGAGGATACCGTTGAAAAACAGAGTCTTCTAGCGGAACATTTTCCAGTGCTTTTCGATTGATCGATTTCCCTTAGCATTTGTTTTAGGAAAATAATTGTGGTAGTAGGAACTATCGTGACTTTTCGTAGCGTGACTTTTAGTAGCTTGATTGTTTTTCCTTTATCGTCAAATTTTAGGAAATTTTGTGTTTATTTTTGGTTTTATTAATAAAAGAAAGTTTCTTATGATTTTCTGCTTCCGTTTATATAAATGTCAATAGATATATGTTCTTATAATAAAACCCCCTTAATAAAATATATTATAACGGTATCTAGATGGAGGAAGGAAGAAACAACCAGAATAACGAGCAAAACAATGGACCAAATGGAGCCAACGGCCAAATGGGGACTCCTGAACTTGTCCAACTCATGCAAGCATTCATTGCTGCTGCGACTGCAAATAACCAGAATCAACGCGGAGCCCCGCACACACCTAAAGGACCAATGACCAGGAGTCAGGCACTAAATGAGTTCTGCAAACGTCGCCCGCCCTATTTTCAGGGAGAACCTAACCCCACAGCTGCAGAATCTTGGCTGGAGGAGATCAAAAAGATTCTTGAAACCCTAGACATCCAAGAAGCCAGCAATCGAATTGCTCTAGCTACCTATTAGATGCAGGGTGAAGCTCAACATTGGTGGAACCTGATGAAAAATACTCATGAAGTGGCAACAATGACCTGGGAAAGATTTGAGGAAACCTTCCTTGACAAGTATTTTCCAGCACCTGTCAAACAAGCATTGGCCGTAGAATTCATGAACCTCGAACAGGGCACGATGACCGTGACCCAGTACGCAGCCCGATTTGAAGAACTGTCTCGCTATGGCACAACAATGATACCTACTGATGACGACAAGGCAAGAAAATTTGAATGGGGACTCAATGAGACACGCCGAGCGGTAGTGGCACAGACACTTCCTACTTACTCGCGAGTGGTGCAATGCGCACTCAAGATGGAGAGAGAACACCTGGATTTCAAGACAAAGCGTGAGCAGAAGAAGACCACACCTGCAGTTGGAGGACCTATTCGCACTAACCCTAACAACAGGAGTACCCTAACCTTTCAACCCTACCCCCAAAACTACCCTCGCCCTCAATCAACACAGTTCAACCCAGCATGGAGGAACCCCAACCCAGGGTTCAATCGAAACCCGAACCCAAATCCAAACCAGATCCAAATACCGAACCGAGGCCCAAACCCTAATCCTGGACCAAACCGCAACCTCCTTCCCCAGAATCAAAACTTAGACAACCGCTGTTATTACTGTCTAGAGGAAGGACATATCAGGAGAAATTGTCCTAAGTGGAATGGCGCTGGAAACTATGGAGGACCGCCGCAAAACCAGGTCAAGACGACAGGACTTGGAAATCAGAATCAGAATCAAGCTAGGCCGGTTTGGAATGGTAATCAACCCGGAGGACAGAACCAGCCTCGTGGTGGGTGGAACCAACCACCAGCTCGCCCTTTTCAGAACCAAGGACCGAACAGGCCAATCCAGCCCAATGCTGGGAGGATGTTTGCACTGCAAGGAACGAAAGAAGAGATGGACCCTGCAGTAATCCAAGGTACCCTCACTCTTTATACTACATGCGTTCAAGCACTATTTGATTCTGGAGCTTCGCACTCATTTATATCTGCCGCATGTGTATCTGCACTTGGATTAGAAACTGAAACCCTAAAAACAACTATGCATGTGACCTCACCATTAGGGGGTAAGATTTCGGTAGAACTAATCTGTAAGGGGTGCGAACTAGGAGTATCAAGTTTACGATTAACGTGCGACTTACGAGTAATCGAAATGACGGACTTTGACATCATACTTGGGATGGACTGGCTGACTGCACACCGAGCTGTTATAGACTGCCATCGAAAGATGGTGACAGCTTATTCAACAGATGGAACTTGTTTCAAATTTAAGGGGGATAGACAAGACCCTTATGCACCCAACACACACAAAACAAAGTGGCATAGAGAACTTTCAGGTTGGTTAGCAAGCCTCATGTTGGAGGAAACGGACCGAAAGGAGTTGGGTCTTCCTCACATCGTCTGTGAATACGAGGATGTATTTCCCGAAGAGTTACCAGGGTTACCGCCGCCAAGGGAATTGGATTTCACCATCGAGTTACAACCTGGCACAACCCCTATCTCTATGGCCCCGTATCGGATGGCGCCAGCAGAACTGCGAGAATTGAAAACGCAGCTTCAAGAACTCTTAGAAAAGGGTTTCATCCGACCTAGCACCTCACCATGGGGAGCCCCTGCTCTTTTTGTCAAGAAGAAAGAGGGAACACTTCGACTTTGTATCGACTACCGCCAACTCAACAAGGTCACAATCAAGAACCGATACCCCCTACCGAGAATAGACAACTTGTTCGACCAACTTAGAGGGTCGACCTGTTTCTCAAAGATTGACTTAAGGTCTGGATATCACCAATTACGAATTCAAGATGGTGATATACCTAAGACGGCGTTCCGCACGCGCTACGGACACTACGAGTTTGTAGTCATGCCGTTCGGTCTAACCAATGCACCTGCAGTTTTCATGTGCCTGATGAACCAAATTTTCACCCCGTACTTGGACAAATTCGTGGTAGTGTTCATTGATGACATTCTTATTTACTCTCCCACGGAGAAAGAACATGAGGACCACTTGAGAATTGTCCTCCAAGTACTTCGAGACAATCATTTGTATGCAAAGGCAAGCAAGTGCGAATTTTGGATGAAAGAAGTAAAATTCCTAGGACACGTGGTGTCAGATAAAGGAATTTCAGTCGACAACAGTAAAGTAGAAGCAGTCATGGACTGGAAAAGACCTCCCTCGGTGTTCGAGATTAGAAGTTTATTGGGATTAGCCGGTTACTATAGGAGATTTATTCAAGACTTCTCCATCTTGGGAAAGCCATTGACACGACTAACCCAAAAAGGGGTTAAGTTTGAATGGAATGAAGCATGTGAGAAGTCATTCCAAGAACTCAAGAAGAGATTAACCAGTGCCCCTATATTAATCGTTCCCGAACGAGACGCAGGGTATACCGTATACTGCGACGCATCCAAAGATGGATTGGGAGCTGTCCTCATGCAGAACGGAAAAGTCGTTGCTTACGGATCCTGACAGTTGAGACCGCATGAAAGGAATTATCCAACCCACGATTTGGAACTGGCAGCAGTAGTGTTTGCCCTAAAGTCTTGGCGACATTATCTATACGGAGTGCAATTCGAGGTATTCACGGACCACAAAAGTTTGAAATACTTGTTTACCCAGAAAGAGTTAAACATGAGACAAAGGAGATGGGTGGAATACTTAGAGGATTTCAACTTCACGATGTCCTATCATCCTGGAAAGGCAAACGTAGTTGCTGATGCACTGAGTCGCAAGAACCGAGGACAAGTGGCTAATTTAGCTGTAAGAGAATGGAAGATGATGGAGGATCTTAACGGATTCAAGCTGCAGCCAACCGCAGAAGGCACCAACGCCTGTCTTTTCGCCATAGCCGCAACCCCAGCTTTACACCGAGAAATCCTTTTAACCCAAACCTTTGAACAAGAATGTGATTTCATCAGACACCAACTCTCGATTGGAAAAGCAGCCGCCGGATGGACAATCCACACAGATAAAAGCCTTCGCTTCCAAGAAAGAATTTTTGTACCAGACATCGGTACCCTCCGAGAAGCAGTACTTAAGGAATTCCACCATTCCAATTTCGCCGTCCACCCAGGAAGCACCAAGATGTACCAAGACCTCCGCCGACAGTACTGGTGGGCTGGAATCAAGAAGGATGTGGCCAAATACGTTTCAACATGCCTCACGTGCCAACAAGTAAAAGCGGAACATCAGAAGCCCGGTGGAACCCTACAACCCTTGCCTATACCCGGATGGAAGTGGGAACATATCGCTATGGATTTTGTAACAGGACTGCCTAGGTCTCCGCAGTCAAACACCGCCATTTGGGTGATAGTCGATCATTTAACAAAATCCGCCCACTTTTTACCCATGAAGATGACAGACTCAATGGACACTCTCAGCAGACTCTACATCCGAGAAATCGTACGATTACATGGTGTACCCGTATCCATTGTGAGTGATCGAGATTCAAGGTTCACGTCGACCTTTTGGGAAAGCCTACAGAAAGCGTTGGGAACCGACCTTCGTCTTAGCACCGCATTTCACCCACAGACTGACGGACAATCCGAAAGGACAATTCAAATCTTAGAAGACATGCTCCGTGCCTGTGCTTTGGACTTTAAGGGAAGTTGGGAACGACACCTACCCTTAGTTGAGTTTGCCTATAACAACAGCTATCAATCCAGTATAGAGATGGCAACATACGAAGCTTTGTATGGGCGACCTTGTCGATCGCCAGTTTGTTGGGCTGAACTGGGAGAAGCAAGCTTACTAGGACCAGAGCTAGTCCAAGAGACGACAGAAAAGATCATAACCATTCGCCAATTGCTCCTGACAGCACAGAGTCGACAGAAGAGCTACGCCGACAAGAGGACCAGACCATTGGCCTTTCAGGTTGGAGAACATGTGTTCTTAAAGATCCGACCACAAAGAGGAGTTATCCGATTTGGAAAGAAAGGGAAGTTATCGCCACGATACATTGGCCCTTTTGAGATCCTAGAGAAAATTGGAGAAGTGGCATACCGCTTGGCACTACCGCCACAACTAGACCGAGTTCACAACGTGTTCCACGTGTCGATGCTCCGAAAGTACATGACGCATCCTTCCCACATCATCAATTGGGAAAACGTTGAACTCAACGAAGACGTCACTCTCGAGGAACAGCCAGTGGAAATCCAAGACTATAGTGAGAAGTGTATTCGGGGCAAAACCATTCAACTCGTTCGAATCCTTTGGCGACATCGAGGGATTGAAGAATCAACCTGGGAACGAGCAGATACTATACGCGCCAACTATCCAAGTCTATTTCCTCCTGAAGGTACACTTTAATTTCGAGGACGAAATTTTGTTAAGGGGGATAGGTTGTAACAACCCGTAATTTCTAATTAATAAAATTATTAAAAAGTATTAATAATTCCAATAATACTATTTTCCTTATTAGATAATATTAGATAATTACAAAAAATAATTATCCTATCATAATTATCTCTTTTTTTTTTTTAAGTTGCATACATGCATGCAAACTCTTCCATCTCTCCATCTCCTATTCCTACTCGATCTCTACCCCTCCCCTGACCATATTTTCGTCCATATTTCGTCCCCATCGAAACCCAAGAATTTGAAACCTTTTCGAATACGAATTATTCACCCTCATCGAAAATTCTCTTATAAATAACCCTTAACCCCGACCCTAGAACTCACCACGAAATTATTCACACCCTATCAGTCCAGAAGAGAGAGAGAATTCAAAGAAAATCAAACTCCAATCAATGGAGTTTTAGAGAGAGAAAGTGAGAGAGAGAAAAGTGGGTTTGCGCTCTAGGAACCCCCGAGATCCGAATTACCTATTCCAATCATCTTCTGCAATCCCAAGCATCCACAAGCGTCGTCCAATTCGAGCCCAAGGTCCCCCGTTCGCTCCAACCGAAGTCATCTTCTTCAAAAAGTTCAAGATCCATTTTTTTTCAATTCAATCCGATTCGAAGTACTATAATCTATTCCAAACACCCCTCTATGTATATTTATTGTTTTTGGGCCTAACTCATAGTCCCCCATGATTCCATGCATCAAAACCGTAGCGAAAAACAAAAAAAATCCGAATCTGCCTTCAACCTTGCGGCCGCAAGGTTCGGGCCGCAAGAACCAGCCGCGAGTTCGCGGCGAGGTGCTCCACCGCAAGGTCAACCCGGTCCAACCTTGCGGTTTGTTCTGTTTCATTCCGAACTGATTTTTCGACCCTCCGAACATTGTTTTCGACGCCCGATCTATTTTTCTTAGACTCCTAACACCTCAAAGATCATAACTTGTTAATATCATATTTTTTTTATTTTAATATCTATTTAATTAATTTTTTGTTTATTTTCAATCAAAAGTTTCAAACGAAAAATCCTTGCGACCTTATAAACCATTTTATAAATTTCCAAAATATTTTTTTTAGATTCTTTACATCCTAAAGATGATATGTTGTTAATCTCGACATATTTTATTTATTGAATGATTTATTATCTATTTATTCTACTTTTGACAACTTATTAAATCATTTTTATTTTAAAAATAATTCCGTAACCCTCCGGAACCACTTGTTGATACTTGAACAGGTTACGTAGGACCCTAGGACTCCTTTTAGAACCATGCTACCTATTCTAGTGTTATTAATTACTTATTGTATTTATTATGATCATTAATCAATTTATTTTCCTAAATTAAAAATTTATACAAGCCTAAATAATATTCTTTTTAGTTAAAACTTTTATTTAATAAAAGTTCCTGACTTTATTAATGACTTATTGATCATATAGGACTAAGGGCAACGGCCCATTCATAAAAGGTTACGTGATTTTACGCGTATTGTTTATTCCAATTATTATTTTGATTGTCTATTGATTATTTCAACTTCTGATTGATATGCTAGATTGGACCCTAGAGACATGGGGTGGTATACGAAATAGAAGTCACTTAGACGATGCTAAGTAATGGACAAATTGTGAAGTTTCTTTTTTTTTAGATTGCCTGCAGGCGTGATTTGAGATGTGATGAGATTAATAACCTGGCGTGTGTCCAGTGATGAATTGATAGCCTGGCGTGTGTCCATGATGAATTGATAGCCTGGCGTGTGTCCAATGATGAAATGATAGCCTGGCGTGTGTCCAGTGATGAATTGATAGACTGGCGTGTGTCCAGTGATGATTGTGAAATGGTTGTGATGTGGTATATAAGATAGGCGAACCCTAGTTGTGATTCCGGCATGATAAGCTATCCCCTTGTTGTAGTTATTGTAACTTAGGTTATCTACGACAGCAAAGGGAAGTGATCTCATGGGACTGAGCATAGCTAGCGGTTGGGGAGGAAAGATCTTGTGGGTGAGATCTTAGATTTCACGATAAGTTAATGGATAGTAAATAATCGATTGATGTGATATATCCCTGTTTTACTTATTTGTACCATGTTTATCTTGCTGATTGCTAGTTGTAAAATAAGAGGGGTAGTTGGGTTGGATTATTTTATTGGGTGATTTATCACTCACGGATACGTCTGTATCCTGGTAAATCGATTGCTTCGGCGATCAATTTGCCAGAGGATGCAGGATTCAATGGAGAGGATCCTACGATGATACAATTTCAAGGAGAGACACAAAACTCCGAAGGCGAGCAATATTATGCAGAGGGAAATCCAGAAGTGGGAGTTGAACCCGAGTATGCTTGGGATCCGTATCAGACTTAGAAGTTGGCTCTGATACTTTATCTATTTTATTATTTCAAAGACTATCATTAGGATTTCCCAGTGGTTTGTAATAATTGAATCTCTACGTTGAGAATTTTGTTTTGGATTTAAACTTTAATTTAGTAAATTTTTCAAACATTATTATTTAAATGCTTTCGATTTTAACTCCGAAAATCGGGGCGTTACAATTTAAGTTATGCATAGTTGTAGTTGTATTTATATTTATAATTTAGCTAAACGTAAATGTAATAGGCGCTCAATAAGCTCATTTTCTCAAATTTCACAATCAACGGTGACACGACACTGATCGTTATTATTAGTGTGGTCGGAATTTTTGAATTCATGTTTGTGTGGTTTTTGGACTTTTTCTTGGATATTTTCCAAAATATTTGTGTAAAAGTTATAATATTTTACTTTTCTGATTCCTCTCGACCTTACTCACCCATATTTCCAAAAAATTTGGCGTAAAACTAACAAACGCAACCAAAAAAAAAATTAATAAGGACAAAACCAAAAAACTGTGTTGTATAAATTAATCATTAAAGGAAGTCACAATTAATTACTTCATACTTTTTGTCCATTTTCACTTGAAGTTAAAAATAAAGATTAACTAGAAGTAGTATGTAAGATTAACTAGAAGTAGTATGTAATGGACCCCTAATCCACCGAACCCAATTACTCAGCCGATATGGGCAATAGAAAAGGGACGCGGGGTGCCTACTGCCCTTGTGGCCAAGGCAGGCGCTGCTGCCCCTCACACGGCACCATTTTGTGCATTAATAACCCACTTCTTTTTTCTTCTCTTTGGACTTGGTACACATTAAATGGGGGAAAAAAGCATTATAAGCTCCTTCATGCAAACAGAAAACTGCTAGAATAAAGCAAGCACACCCGTATGAATTACAAAAATCTTGGGGCACCCAACATCTTTATCCATTATATCTTTTTGTGGGGCTCAATACTAAGTGTATGAATCCTACGAAAATGTGCAACGGATAAAAGTGTTTGGGTATCACATGTCGGTGTCTCAAGACCACTGAATAATTACTCATCAATGGTAAATAATTCATCACTCTCAATATAAGTAACCAAGCAATCATTCATTCACTAATTTTCCAACTTTAATTAGTTGGGTTGTTTACATTGCATTGATTTGTGAATTGAATTTTTGGGTGGGATTTAAATATTTTTTGGTTGGGTGTTCAAATTTTTTTTTGAGTTGGGTGTTCAAGAAGGGCTAAACTAAAATAAAAGTAAAAATATTATATGTATTCCAACAACAAAAAATTTTGGGGTGTTCAAGTGACCACCTATCTTTACATATAGAGCTGCTAGAGCTAATATTTATGGTTGCACATCCAAGTCACTATTGCGAGGGTGGTTGACAAAAAGGATGAGATGTAAACTCAGGCATCCTGAGTTCAAAACTTGGCGACCTCTTGGGGACGAGCCACAAAAGATTCTAGTCACAGCGTGAATGAGCCTGACTTTGACCGGAGAAGAGATTAGTCGAGGTGCAAGTAAGTCGGCCTGGACAACCCCTGACACTTGATAAAAAAAAATATATCCCAAGCAATTTTCAATCTCAGATGATACATACCTTCTTTTTGAGTATTCTTATTGATAATTACCGGTGGATACGGATGTAGCATTATTATATTTTTCAAAAATCTGAAATTGGTAGCAAACAAAAGGACAGAGAAAAAGAAAAAAGAAGTGGGTTATTAATGCACAAAAGGGTGCCGTGTGAGGGGCAGCTGCGCCTGCCTTGGCCCCAAGAGCAGTAGGCACCCCGCGTCCATAGAAAAGGGATCCTTCCATGGACAGGACCAAAACTCGATTGTGTGTGTGTGTGTTTTTTTTTTCCGGCCCATTTTAATGATCAATTTTTGCTCATTCTTCACAATGTTAATAGGGAAAATGACGGCCAAGGACGTGTTTTGATAATTAATACCCTCCAATGACATTTTCAGCATTAATAAATGTACTCAGCATGTCCTTGACGGGTATTAATTATCAAAACACGTCATGGGCCGTCATCTTTCCATGTCATCAATCATACTAAAACTCACGTCGATTGATTACCAATTTACCAATAGATACTCCCTCCGTCCCTTTTTAAATGTCCTACTTCGTAACTCCAACTTATTAAAAAAACATCATCATTATACCTTTCACATCAACTTTTTCCTCCACTTTCCCTACTTACCCATCATCATTACTCTTTTACTCACTAACTTTTTAAAATGGAATCTACTTTTACGGACAAAATAGACAATTCACCAACTTTTACCAACTAACTTTATAAAATGGACACTTATTAAGGGACAGCCCAAAATGAAATACTGGACTGTAATAAAGGGACGGAGGGAGTATAATTTTGATACACATTTAGTTGCGATATATGGGTATCACTCCAATATTTCACTCTCTTTTTTTGCAGAATATATGCTTTCCGATATCATATTAAGACCTTGTTCCACGTACTAAGGCCAAAAAGTACTTTTAGAACTTTTTAGGCTTTTGTCCTTATTTGAATTTTTTTTCTCATTCGTTAGTTTTGCATCATTTTTTTTGACATTTTGATTTGTCTCGTTGAGACGAATCGGAGGAGTAATTTTTTTTTTACTTTTACCCAAATATTTTGAATAAGGACCACTTTTAAGTAAACTTTTTTACTTAAAAGTTGTCATTGTTCAAAATTTTATTTTATTTTGTTCAAAATGTCAAAAAAAATTGATGCATAATGAACAAGTGCGAAAAAAAAAGTTGAATAAAACAAAAAGTACTAAAAAAAAGTTCTTAGTGGAACGGGGTTTGTATCAAATTAACTGGATTATGGTGGGATCAACGTCTTCGGCAAGCTCTAAAATGTGAACGGTTTAGAATATCAAAGTGGCGCCTGGAAGGATCCGAAAACGAGCAATCAGTTTCTTGCTTGCACCGAAGATGATCCCTTTCCTATACAATGCAGTCCATAACAATACTCCCTCCGTCCCCTTTTAAATGTCCTACTTCGTAATTCCAACTTATTAAAAAGACATCATCATTATACCTTTCACATCAACTTTTTCCTCCACTTTCCCTACTTACCCATCATCATTACACTTTTACTCACTAACTTTTTAAAATGGAATCTACTTTTAGGGGCAAAATAGAAAATTCACCAATTTTTACCCACTAACTTTACAAAGTGAACACTTATTAAGGGACAGCCCAAAATGGAATACCGGACTCTAAAAAAGGGACGGAGGGAGTATAATCTTTTGAGACCACTACGTGTCAGAGTTCGTTATACGTTCTCAACAAAATTTCGAAGGACGAATCCACTATCCATTAACAAAGGCCCCATTAAAATCCGAAAAAAAAGTTACCTATAGATTATCCTGAATTGACAGTATTCAAACCTATGACGTTGGAGAAAGAAAATGCTCAAGACTTTGGCTGTAACCGCAGTCATAAGTTAAAATCCGAGAACGTATTGGGATGCCAAGGAAACAAGTTAGGTGGTCGAAAGTAATTTTAATTAATATTAATGCTTAGTTCCGGTATTATTAAGTGACTAGTGGATGCCCGTGCCTAAAGACACGTTGGAATGTAACATAGACTCATCTTAAATAAATTGTGCGTTCTACCCAACTACAGTACGCGTGTGATAGTCTCATTTTGATAGATATGTTTCCCTATTTGATCATAAAATGAAGACAATAGTTACATAGAGATATATTGCCTAAAAAATGAGGGCATAAGAGTATTTTTTTAAAAAAGGAATGATGTGATGTGTACAAAGTTAATCGGAAGTGATCTAACGGTTGTAGAGGTTGCTCTCGTTTATATGCCTAGATATATTAGCAAAAACCACTCTATTTTATAATATTGATTGTTGTTCTTATATCTTTGTATACATATTGAATCGCGTTATTATTCTGGTTGTTTTTTTTATTAATTTGTCCATAATAAAATGTTTTATATTATACAAATTCGAGTCAGTAGATATAATATTTAATATATCCTCACTGTACCTGTGGCTTAATTTATGAGAAAATAACGTATTGACTCCAATTACCATTTGAGGTCATTTTGACCTAACAAATAACAGCATAATTGAGGCCAAGGGTAAACAAGTGATGTCGATTGACTCCCAACAGTTTAAAAATAGACATATTATAATTCGTCTACTATCTTACTTTTTATCGCCAAACCTCACCGGTTTGCCACCTCTTGACGAGTATAAAGAGACGATTCTCAACTGAGTAGAACTGTTACGGACCACGATCCCCGACTAAAAATTATGGTCGGCACGTTAGTCGGTGGAAGAAGGTCGGAAAAGGTGGAAGAAGGTCGGAAAAGGTCGTTGCCGACTAAAAAAAGTTTAGTCGGTAAAGATTGACTATTTGCCGACTAATTGTTTAGTCGGGGATGTATATCCTATTTGCCGACTAAACCATTAGTCGGGGAAGGTTTACCCGATTGGCCGACTAAATATTTAGCCGGAAAATATATTACCTATATACCGACTAACTTTTTAGTCGGGGAATGTATTACCTATTGGCCGACTAATTGTTTAGTTAGGGAATGTGTTACCTGTTTGCCGACTAAATATTTAGTCGGGGAATGTCTGTCCATATTTTGCCGACTAAATATTTGGTTGTGTGTACAATTCAACAAATGAGTACCCTATTGGCGACCAAATTTTAGTCGGGGAATGTACTTATTGTCCGTACCAATTGGTCAATATCCCATAATTTTCTACAAATTTTTTCTCCATTCATTCCGATATTTGAGTGGCCCTGTAAATTTTATTTTCCCTCCATTTTCATTACATCCACAAAATTGCAACATAATGTATTTAATAAAAAATAAAATTCCAAGAAATAAATCCAAACTTCCATAAATAGAGGTGTCCATCAAATACTTAGAAAACAACTTGTATCCAAATTCCTAAACGCAAAATAACGACACATCAACCACGAGGGAGAAATTAAAAAAAAAAAATCCAAGCTCAATAACAAAATGTATCAAAACCCCTAGATTGCAAAATACTAAAAAGTTCAACCTCGACAAATGGATAACCTAAAAACATTTGCACGTTCACAACCAAAATCCAACTTTGACCTTCATAGTCAATAACCAAAAGTAGAACTGCAGGATACTCCGTTAAGCGTCAATCTGTAAAAAAAGAAAAGAAAAGAAAAGAACAATCCACCATTAGTATTTATGAACTAGTGTATCCCATTGGTCAAAGTATGAACATAAGTAGATACAAACTAATTACAAGCCAAAACGGAAAATTATCTTGACATGGGGATCGGTTGAACTGGTTCTTTTTCACATAGATAGAAGCTAATTGCAGAATCAACAATTAGAAGCGATTTGTTATCCTTCTTCTCTGGTGGATGTTGAATCATGAATAAGGATCCCAATTATATGAAAAGGGAAATTATGATTTGACCAAATTCCGTAAGTCGGAGTATTGGACGTGTAGGATACGTGCATATTCAAAAAGAGAGAACATCCACATACCATGGAAAGCATTAAATAACAATTATGTATCAGTAAATTACACCCTTCTCTTCTAGAAATATTCTAGAAGAGTTCTTTCATCACAGTGACTTTGGATAGGGCCACCCAAGAGAGTCGTAATCAAAAGGTGCATGTGTTATTTGACTTGCATTGTAGCTGTTGCCAGATTTATCCAAAATTGTATTATCAGATATAATATACTTCTACAATCGTAGGTGTGACTACCGACTATTAGACGGGTTTGGCTCCTGGTAGCTATGAAGCACGGATACTCTATTTTAGGTTACATATCACGTACCGTATGTCTTTAATTTATTATGGATTAGATCATTCTTACTGAGTTATAGTTGAGATCGCTTTTGATTAGACAACTTATCGAATGAAATATACTATTTTCCTAATGAGTCTATGTCTCCATAAAGGAATTTTCTAAACCTGATCAAGCCGTAAATTTACGATAATGAATAATTTAACAAGTGCAACAAAATCAATGGTCTCGATCATCGTGGTTGTCTCGCGATCATGTAGCTATTGCAATAACAAATGCAACATAAGACTTAGCTGACTATCAATTAGATCAAAAGTATAAATTGTAAAGGTAACTGCAGAGTCATTTTTTATAATGCTCTATCTGAACTGTTAGAATTTTACGTCTTTCCAATTATAGCATTGTCACCAAAATTAGAGATCACTTCATATCGACGACTTCGTAATCGAAATACATTTTATGCATTTAGAGACGTTTAAGTGTAATATTGCACTAACCGAACCCCGCATGAGGTCTTTTTTGGCAATCAAAACCATCTATCTTTGACGTAATACGAATTAAATTATTCATCCTAAAATATGAAGTTAACCGCGTATGAATAAACTCTTGATTGGACAACAAAAATTTTTTAATTGATGAATTTATGTGTCGATAAAGGGATTTCCTTAATCCAATTGAGCCAAAAATTTACGAGAATCTTAGAATTAAGAAGAAAAGAAATTGGAACAGTTTCGATCAGAAAAGTTGCATTGTAATCAATGCACTTGGATTCCAAATATTCCTTTCTTGAAATTTTGTGAAAAGAAGAGGAAAAAAAAGGACACTTATTGATTTTTTAACTTATTATTTGCCGACTAAACCTATATTTAGTCGTCTAATATAATTAATTTTCGACTAAAATAATTTGTCGGAAAAATGTATTTTATTTACTGATTTTTTAAATTGGTTAAAAATTAATATTTGCCGACTAAACCTATATTTAGTCGTCTAATATAATTAATTTCCGACTAAAATAATTTGTCGGAAAAATGTATTTTATTTATTGATTTTTTAAATTGGTTAAAAATTAATATTTGCTGACTAAACCTATATTTAGTCGTCTAATATAATTAATTTCCGACTAAAATAATTTGTCGGAAAAATGTATTTTATTTATTGATTTTTTAAATTGGTTAAAAATTAATATTTGCCGACTAAACCTATATTTAGTCGTCTAATATAATTAATTTCCGACTAAAATAATTTGTCGGAAAAATGTATTTTATTTATTGATTTTTTAAATTGGTTAAAAATTAATATTTGCTGACTAAACTTATTTTTAGTCATCTAATATACTTAATTGCCGACTAAAATAAGTTTAGTCGGGAATTATTACCATTTCTACCGACTAATTATATTTAGCCAGTAATTTGTCAATATTTGTCGACTAAAGTTTTTTTAGTCGGCAAATTTAGTCGGGAATTATGTAATTTGTTGTAGTGAGGTGACGTACTACAACCTCTTTACGTGATCACGTCTAAATTCATGGGACCTGTTTTGGCATTTTACTAGTTTCAAACCTGTATAAAGTGGATCATCCTCGAAACCTCAAACACTCATAAACACAAAAGTTTAGTTTTTTTAAATGGAATATCAATTACTGGGACTAGTAATCTGCCTGCTAGTATGGGCAGTGTTGGTCATAAGAAAGGAGCGTCGCCACCGCCGTGTGGAGGAGCTACGAGTGTTGGCTGACCCGGGGTAAGTCCCGCAAGCCCTCGGTCTTGGGCAACCCCCGGACTGGAGCAACCAAAAAAAATATTCATGTTATATTATAAATTTAAAAAAAGTTTCCCTCAATAGCATAACCCTTTACTTGGTGCAGTGGTCACTGACATGTTAAAATCATAAGCGGTGCTTGGTTCGAATGCCAGGCGTGCTCTTTCTTGTTTTTCTCCATTTTTTTGTTCTACGTCTTTTTTTGTTTTCCTCCAATCCACAATTTTTATTCTACCTCTTTTTGTTTTCCTCCCAACAATAATCTATAGTGATAACATTTGATGAAAAAAAAATCGGTTAAAATAAATCAAGCAAGCTAACACGGTTTTTATCGAACTACCATTTCACAAGAGAGATTTAAGAGGTTAACTATGATCTCAATTGAAAATGAGGCACGATTCCATGCAATAAGAGTATTTTTGGGCATTTGAGACTTTTTAAACTTCTTATGCTTTTTAAACATATACTCCATCAACCAAAAAACAAAAGTTAGCAGAACAGGCCCCGAGTTCCTAGATAAGTAAAGTACGATGAATCAATTGAGAAATTTGCTTCAAAAAATGCTAGGAGAAGTTGTTTTCTTTAAATCAGACCATGCTAATCATAAAGCACTTTAAACGGGGTTTACATTTTAATGTTGATTTTTTTTTGATATTATTCAAGCTAAAAAACAATGTAATTTTGAATTTTTTTTGTACTTATATAACTTATATATATATATATATATTTTGTATAATTTAATAGTAAGTGGGCAACAAAACATGTGATTGGGCTAGGGCAACCCAAATGTCTGAGCCGGCACTGATTACCACCCGGGCCGAGGCGGTGGCCGTTGGCAGGCAACATCTTTCAACTAGACTGGCCCCCCCATGAGTCATTTGCAAGGCTGGCTCGGGAGCATGGACCCATCATGACCCTGTGTCTCGACTCTCGGCTCGATGCTTACCGTGGTGATCTCGTCAGAGAAAGTGGCTCCCGACATGTTTAAGAATCATCACACCGTTTTGGCCGGAAGGAAAGTGTATGAATCTATGACGGGGTCATATGGGACTGACGGTTTCCTCATTCCAGCTGGCGGACGATGCGGCGGCTGTGCACACCACTGAGTTCTTGGTCACGAGTCAGCTCGATGCCATGCAAGGTGTGTTCCAAAATTTGTTGTAAATTTGAAACAAACAAATTTAGAGTGGGAAATGGATTCTTTCCGATAACTGTTCGGGACAGTTGCTCGAAGCGTCCTACTAGTGTGGATCCCGACAAAGATATTCTTACCGGTAAGAGTATGTTGGTGAGAAAAATTGAAAAAACTGTAACTATTTTCTTTTCTCTAAGGCTCTGTTTGGAACCTACGGAAAAGAAAGGAAAAGAAAAGAAAAGAAGATAAAATGGGAGAAAAATAGGAGGAAAAATTTACTATTCACAAAGCTTAAAATTGTTATTAATTTTCTTCTCTCTTTCTCTCCCAACCAAACAATAGGAGGGAAAATTTTTTAGTTTTCCTTTCCTTTCCTTAAGTTCCAAACAGAGCCTAAAAAACTTTGAAGTCTCTAAAGCCCATGATGCCCCTTTTAAAGCAAACTACTAATCGCCCCCCTCCTGTCATGCCCCCCTTGATGACTTCCCTATTTTACCCCTAACTCCAACGTGCTCTCTCTCCCCCAACAGAGTCTCTCTCTCTCTTATTTAATTTTTTTTAATAAAATTTTAAATATTAATAACTTTTTTTTCAAGTATTTTTTTTAATAAATTTTATATTTTTGAAATTTTCTGAACGAAACCTATCAAACGAGCCTAATATTGATGGTGAAATAACGTAAAACGAAAAAATTATATTTTTGTGGTAGCTTAAATTGTCTAAAGAGGTTGAAAAATTAATTGTTCCAAATTTCAATCTGTTTGAATCGGTAAAAAGATTTTAATTTTCGGATCATTTTATCCTAAATGGTCATAATTAACTTTTGACTATAGGGCTCTCGTTGATTAACCCTAAGAAAGTCGAAGAGTTCGCGTGTAGTTATTTCATATTCAATATTAGACTTGTTTGATAGGTTTCGTTGAGTACATTTCAAATATATAACATTTATTTAAAAAAATACGTGATTTCAATCTCTTTATACAGTTTATATACTAAAAAATATGATTAAAAAATTAAGTGTTCCAAATTTGAATCCGTTTGAACCAGTGGAAAGGTTTTATTTTTCTGATCATTTTATTCTAAATGGTCATAATTAAATTTTGACTTTAGGGCTCTCGTTGATTAACCCTAAGAAAGTCGTAGAGTCAAATATCTCTTAGGGTTAATCAACGAGAGCCCTATAGTCAAAAGTTAATTATGACCATCTAGGATAAAATGATCAGAAAATTAAAATCTTTTCACCGATTCAAACGGATTGAAATTTGGAACAATTAATTTTTCAACCTCTTTAGACAGTTTAAGCTACCACAAAAATATAATTTTTCCGTTTTACGTTATTTCACCATCAATATTAGGCTCGTTTGATCGGTTTCGTTGAGTAGATTTCAAAAATATAAAATTTATTAAAAAAATACGTGAAAAAAAAGTTAATAACATTTAAAATTTTATTAAAAAAAATCAAGAAAGAGAGACTGCTGGGAGAGAGAGATAGCACGTTGGGGTGGGGGGTAAAAGGGGGAAGTCGTCAGGGGGGCCCTGACAGGAGGGGGGGCGATTAACAGCTCTCCTTTTAAACTCTCTCTCTCTCTCTCTCTCTCTCTCTCTCTCTCTGATGCTATAAACCCGGTTTCCCTTCTCATAGAATTCATGGAAATTCGTAGGATCGTTTTGTAGTGATCTATTCACTCTATTTTCTTGTATTTTGGGGGTAATTTTGCATTCTGGCTTATTCTCATTACTTAGTTTTAGTTTTTTTTGACACTTGTTTATACTTTTATAAACTTTGTATAGATTCTAGCACTCAAAATTATTTATCTTATTACACTTTCCAAAAAATCAACTGGGGCTATTCAGTTGGTCAGAACTCTTGCATCTCATTAAGAGGTTAATATTGCGGGATCCATCATTTTTTGTTAGTGATTTGACAAACAAATTTACATTTGACACTTGATGAGTTGTGGAGCATTATTTGAAAACTACCAAATAATTTTTCTAATTATAACTTTTTCTTTCTTTCTCTAGAATTGTCATATATATACACGTACATATATTTGTCCATACATATACATACACAAACATATATAGCTCATATATAGTTAAAACTTTAAACAATTATAACTTTTGTTGTGCATATTCATTTTTGAAACCTACTCGATAAGATCTTATGTATGCATAAAAAAAGTTATTTTATACCCTTTAATTTAGAATTCACACTCTCCAAAGTAAAAGAATTCACACCCCTCAAATGCAGAATTCACACCTCATCGATACAATTTACACCCCAAAATGGAGAATTCACACCCCTTATAATAGACAATTCACACCCTCTATTATACACAATTCACACATCCCTTAAACTCATTTTGTACAATATTCACACCCATATACAACAACTCACACCCTCTGTTATACACAGTTCACCATTATCAACAATTCATGTCCCATATAACAGATAATTAGCACCCCTTAACTTCTTTTGTACACAATTCACACTCTTAAATGACACACTACTCAATATTCACACCCAAAATGCACAATTCACACCCTTGTTATATAATTCACACCCACTATAACAGATAATTTACACCCATATAATTGAAAATTCACACCGCCCTTAAATTGTGTACACGTAAAAAAAAGTTATTTACATCACTTAATGAATAATTCTTACCTCTTCTGAATAATTCACACTCTTCAAAATGAAAGAATTCACAACCCTCAAATGCAAAATTCATACCTCCTCTATACAGTAAAACTTCTCAAAAAATACACAATTCACACCCCATTATACACAATTGACACTCTTTTAATATACACAATTTACACCCACATACAATAATTCACACCCCCCCTAACAGACAACTCACACCCCCTATATCACATAATTCATACCTAAAAAAAATAGACAATTCACACCCTTTAAAACTCTTGTTGTCACAATTCATACTTATATAAAAACAATTCACACCCTTTGTTTTACAAAATTCACATCCATATATAAAAATTCACACCCTCTATAACAAACAAGTCACACTATAATTCAAACTCAAAAAATAAATAACAATTCACACCCTTATTATAGACAAATATAACAGATAATTCACATCCAAAAAATCGACAATAATTCATACATTCTATAACAGACAATTCACACCCTTTAAATTTCTGTTGTACATAATTCATACCCTCTATAACAGACAACCCCTATGACAAAATTCACAATTCACGCCATCCGTAACAGACTATTTACACCACGTGTTATACACAATTCACACTCCCTTATACCTAACAATTCACACCTCAAAAATGCATAATTCACATTACAAATTTTTTTTTTCTGCACATAATTCCATAGTCAATATGGATCTTATTTGATAGATCTCGTCGAGTAGATTCTAAAAATATAAATTTGACAAAAAATTGATATATATATAGTAAAAAATATTATATTTTAAAGTTTGTAATGCAAAAGATAATGTTCCATCCGCATAGGATAATTTTTCTATCCTAACATCAGCAAAAGTGCACGCGCCAGGACCTATGCGAAAGGCAAATACAATAAAGGGTTTCTACGGGACAAAACTCTGAAAGGGGGGCCGACTGGGAATTTCTCGCTATTACAATTGATGTAGTGTCCCGGGTTTGTATTCTGTACTTTACATCTGATGTAAAAAAGATCTATTGATTTATCGATTAAAAAAAAAACCCCTTCCTGAAAGACCTTCTAAGAGCAAGTTTACCAGTTATTAGCAAAAAAAACTCATGAACAGTGCACATTTTTTATTTTAGATACTCATATTTCTTTCAATACTACACCAACACTATCTATTTAACCTATTCTCTATTAAAATATGCAATCTTTTCAATCTTTTCCTCTATTCTATTATTATAATATGAGAGAGAGAGAGAGAGAGAGAGAGAGAGAGAGAGAGAGAGAGTTAAATAATCAAAAAATAGGATTCCTAGTGAACAGTGGTTAGGTATTAATACCGAACCAGTTCTTGAAAGCTATTTTACCTCCCCTGTTTTCCTCCTCTGCTGCAACCTCTTTTTTCTGTTCTTCTTCGGTAAAATAGCTAAAATTGTCATTTTAACTCTGGTAAACTTGCTCTAAATTGCAGAAAAAACTAATTTCTTTATAAAGGTGTACATAGCCGCCTAGCCGATGCATTGATCGAATGGTGTAATTCATAAAGGTGACAGTGCGTCTGGAACCGTTGCAATAGACGTGAGGGGCTCTTCTTAATGATGTCTTTCTCTCAATCTAAAAGGAAACCGGGCTATGTTCATTTGGGCTTTGCAAACCGGGTTTCGGGTTTAAAAGCCCATAACCCGTATTCGGTTCAATGTTTAAAACTGGGTTCCGTGAGATAATTTTTTGAACCACAGTAAAACATTTTCCTCCTCTCTCCTCTTTAACCTCTGAGTGGACGCATCCACCGCCTTTCTGCACACAAACCCTAGTTGCTATGACTTTTCCTCTGTACACGGGCTATCTTCATCACCCATTTTTCCTCTCTCTGCAAGATTCAACAATAATATTCATCTCCTCCACCCCCTTTTTTCTTCAATTTCTACAGAGTATACAGAGCGAATCTCACACGCCCCTTTCTCTCTCTCGGTCTCACACACACACACCCACCCACCGCCTTTACTGATCTGTAACTTTGCTGGAGAAGTAATCTCACCCCTTTAACTCTCAACCACTAGCACAGATCTCAACCTTATCTTCTCTCTGCACAAAGCTCTCTAAATGATTAGTCACGCCCATCATTCAAGTAGATTTGCAAATCTCACAGGTATACCAGTTAGGTCTTCTTTATCTTCACCCAAACTCACCCTTGTTTCTATATAATGGCCCCAATCCATGCTCTTAAAAGCCACAAGCGATTGAAGAAGACCACCACGGAGAAGGTTGGGACAAACGTTGTGAGGTGCGGAAGATGGGTTCTCCGACAGACAAAAATTCGAAAAGCTAGAGGTATTCAATCGACAGTCTGGTAGTTCGAATTTTATTATAAACTTGAACAATTTCTAGAAGAGTTTTCTGATTTGAAGCTATGTATAATTTCTTTTGTGATGTTCCTAACTTTTCTGTGATGTTTCTATGTAGCCCAAATTTTTTCTCCAAAGACGCCTCCAAGACAAGTTCCAAGTAAAGTTTCAGTCGAGAAGAAGAAGCATTCATCTTCTCCCATCCCTTTAGAACAGTCGTGCACCGGCGAGAATAGCGTACCAGTGGTATATGACTCTTACTTGTTAGCTCTGTTGTGTGCTTTTGGTAATTTTTTTGTTTTGCTTCTTACATTATTGGAAATTATCTATGTCATCTATTTGAAGGTTTAGGATCAAGCCAAGGTTAAAGTGATATGTGGATTATGTTATTAGTTTAGGATCTGCTAAAATCAAAATAGACCTCCACCTTTTTTTAAAAGAAGTGAACACTATTCTTATTGTTTTCTTTCATTACTGTGTGGCAAAACAGTAGTAGGGGAGACCTTTTTCTATTTTTCTTCAAACTAGGCTATAAATCTTAGTGGTAATTAATGTGTCATGTTCTATATACCCTTTTGCTGCTTGAATTGGGCTAGAATGGTTGATGATTTGTCGGATATTGGGATGTGGGGGTACTCCACTGTGGAGACTTTCATAAATATAATGCTTGATGAGGTGTAGAAAGAGGGACAAGCAAGTAGCAAGAAGGATAGAAACTTTACGGCTAGGCAGTGGACATCCATTGAGGGAGAGATGACAGTGAGGTTAAGGAGGAAGGGATATACTGCGAAAAAATTGCAGGGCAAATTTGTGCGTTTGAAGAAGGCATATAAGGCATTTGTGGCACTAAAAGTCAAGCAAACAGGGCTAGGATGGGATGAGGCTACTGGAACAGTCACAATGTCAGAAACTGAGTGGCAACTTTACCTTCAGGTACCTTCACATTAGGCAACCCAATCAACAACAAATTTTCAAATTCTTCAATCTGTTTTTTAACTTTAGGTCCTTTTGATTTCTCGACTTATAGGCACACTCTGATGCTAAGCCTTTCCGAACCAAAGGACTTGAACATTATGACCTTCTTACTGAATTGTTGGGCAACATTATGGCGACTGGAGCATATGCGCCAGATTCAACTGTAGGGCCAATAACGACAGATGATAAGGATGAGATGGAGGCACTCATGCATAGGATGAGGACAGGGAAAGGGCTGCAAGGTGATACCTCTTCAGGTTCTAAGGGCAAAAGAAAGTCAGATGATGGGCAGAGTTGTGGTAGGAGTCATCCTGGCAAGATGGTTAGGAAGGACCATGCATATGAGCAAATAGCATTCTGTCAGAAAGCTAAAGGAGAGTGGTACCAGATTGTTAAGATCCAAAACACTGAACAAGTTGATCCAAAGTCCGAACCTTCGGCCATTGAGATACTAAACTCATTCAAGCCGTTTGTTGAACCAACTCAGTTTCTTAAGGCTTTCAACAGGCTTGCCGAGAACCTACAACTTAGGAAATCATTTGTTCAATTGGATCTCGACATGAGGTGCTTTTGGGTCGAAACCCTTGAGTAGTGGTTGTTGCTTGACTAGGCAGTTGGAAGTCTTGTGTACCAGTTGGAAGTTTGTTGTAGGTTTAAGTTTCTGTTGATTGTTGTTTTAAGTTGTAGTTGGTTTTCGTCTGTTGTAGGCTTCGTATGTTTGCCTCTTCTTTGTGCTATTATCCAGTTTTTATGTTTTAGGTAGTAAGAAGAATGCCACAAACTATGTCAATCCCTTTTCATTCAAAGAAGTGGTTAGGTTAGTTTCTTTCTTGTTGTAGGAAAATGCCAATAGCATGGTGATTTTGTCATTTCTTCCTCGTATGAATTGATGAATTCCAGCTGTTTATTAATGCTCTACTTGTACTTGTGTGTTGAATGCTTCTTTTTTGTGTGAAAATGATCCCCTCTGATATTTGTAAAATCCTGAGAGAGGCAAATAATTAGCATTGTATTCAGTTTCAGTTTCTGTCCATTGTCCAAACTTGATTAAAATGTGCATTATCAAAGAAACTGAGCTATAGACTTTGAATTCACCTGATGTAGTTAAATGCCTCACATGACTTACCAAGTAAGAGAAACTGCATATTAAATTTCAGTTGCATAATTATAAGCTCAGTATTTCAAGTGTTGAATACTGATAGGTGCAAGCTTATAGATGCAGACACTAATTTGGCCCATCTGATGCTTATCAAAAAATAAAAATATTTAATCTGGATTCTGGCCCATGTGAGTGTATGAGTTACAATAGGAAGGATATCTTGACTGGGCTGCTATGATTTTTTTATTGTCAAGAGAGAAAAACCATGGTGTTTAAGGCATTCCCGGGTCTCCTAATTTGATTGGAGATGAAATATGTGACAGATTTCTGAACCTTTTTTCATTTACCATTTTATATTCTTGTAAGCCTGCATAAAAAGTCTTTCACCTAATGTTATACTTAAGTTTCATTTTTAGGTAAATATGTTTCAATTTTGATTGTTGATTAGATAATTTTTTTTGGTCCTGTTATTAGGCTACAGTTTTGTTGCAAAACTTAGGCTATACTCGTAAAGAATCCACTGGTATGTCGTCATCACATGGTGCATCATGGCAATACCAATACGAGCAGGGAAGTAGTAGTAGTGATGGTGATGACATGATGATAATGGAAATGCTTTCATCTTCGGACGACGAAAGGCAACCACAATGCAATGCCCCCTTCACTGGGCAAGAATATGTAACACATTTATTGAATGGGCATCAAGATACCATACAAGATGTTTTGCGTGTAGATGCCCCAACGTTTAGGTCATTGGTTGCTGAGTTGGTACTTAGAGGCAACCTTCATTGGGATCATATGCAATTATCTGTGGAAGAGTCATTGGCCATATTCTTATACATTTGTGGGCAAAGCGGAAGGCATAGAACTATTGCAGATCGTTTCCAACATTCCACAGACACCATATGCCGACATTTCAAGTACATGAGGCGTGCCCTTTGTACGTTAGCTCCATTCATAATTCGACCGCCTGATTTGAATGTTACCCCTTCTGAAATTATCAATGATCAAATATTCTATCCCTGGTTTAAGGTAATTATACAGTCCAATAGTAGTTAAATACATTTATTCCTATACGACACATTTGTAATTATGTCAACTTGATTAGGACTGTATCGGTGCCATAGATGGGACACACATCGAAGCTTGGGTGCCTACCACACAAGAAACATGATATCGTGGAAGGAAGGCTACCAAAACTCAAAATGTGATGGCAGCATGTTCATTTGACATGAAATTCACATTTGTTTATCCTGGTTGGGAAGGTAGTGCCCACGATTCACGGGTGTTCTTAGCTGCGGTTACAAATCCTAATCTTAACTTTCCGCACCCACCGATCAGTAAGTACTACACTTTCATGTTATTTTGTTATAGTAGATTATTGTATGCTTCAATCTGTCTCACTAAATTTACTTACGTTTAGACAAATATTATGTGGTGGATTCTGGATACACCAACATGCTTGGGTACCTAGCTCCATATCGTGGCGAAAGGTATCATTTGAATCAATACAATGGTCCCAATCCTGTCTACAACTCCCATAGGGAGTTGTTCAATCATAGACACTCGTCGTTGAGAAATGTTATTGAAAGATGTTTTTGGGTATTGAAGAGACGATTTCCGATCCTTAAAAGTATGCCCTCGTACAAGCCAGTGAGGCAACCTTCAATTGTGACAGCTTGTTGTGTTGTTCACAACTAGATCATAATCCAGCGTCAAAGAGACTTGTATATTGATTCTTCGGATGATGATGACGATGTGGAAGAGGATGGTGGAGATATTGAAGTCTTAAACATGTCCCGTGGCGGTTTACAGCAAATGGCCAATAGGCGTGATGAAATTGCGACTCAATTATGGAATGCACACAATTGGTAGGTTAGTATTCTGGATATCTATTTTTTTGCTCTTAATTAACCCCCCTGCCCTCTTTTTTTTTTTTTTGAGTTCTACCTTATTAAGGTTAAGAATTAATGTTGACAAAATAATATTTTTCTAGGCATGGCTGGAAAAAGTTCCTACTGTGTTGTTTTTGTTGGAAAAGTCCCTGGAAGAAGTTCCTATGATGCATGGAAGGTGTATGTGGAGCATCAGTCCCTTAGCTCTTAAATGTGCAATCAAACTTGGATGGTCGTGGTGGTTCAAATAAGTGCATTAACATTGCTTGTTTCTCACCTGGAGCAGTAATGGCATTTCTAATTTAATAGGTTGTCATATTTGTTTTCTCTAAGACACTTTCGTTCGGGGTATGTAATGGTACTAATATTTGCTGGTGTTGGAGTGTTTAGGAATGGTTCTGTTATAGTAATGTTGTAATAGCTTTAAACCCCGGATTTAATTTTGCTTATGTTGAACCGTTGGGACTATGGAATTGATTTGTTTTCTCTATGCAATGAATATGTAGCTGATCTTATTTGATATTTGGCCATTCGGATGTGGGATGCCAAGATCATATACAAGTCCTCTGCTTAAGACAATCCAACAGGGGTCTTTGCTGATTACAAATGCTACTTCGGGTAGGCATCAAGCAGCTGCTGCTACTTTGAAATTGCTACTGTTTTTGCTACCTTTTATGCAGATGATGCTACTGTTCTTGCTGCTGTTTTTTGTCAAAATGGTATGCTGTCAAGTTAATTATTCTGTCAAGATGGTCACAGCTGCTGTTTGCGTCTACTGCTGCTGTCAAGATGTTTTCTGCTACTGTTATGTAGTCATTGTAGTTTATGCCTAACCATCAGGGGCTGTCGGTGGGATCTCCCTTCGCAAAGGGGGACGTCCTCTGTATAGTGTATATTCTACTATGCCTGCTGTTTTGTTTAGTGATGGATGCTATGGTTGCTGTTCTGTTGCTCAGTGAAGAACAACTCCAAGAATAACAAGAAGCTTATACGTCATCTATGGGATGGCAAGCTTTGTATCCCAATTTGGACAGGGCGAAGAGCTAAGAGATGGCATAAGGCAGCTGTGTCGCGGGAAAGAAGCTTATATCAGCTGTGTTGTTGAGTTTTTGATGTTCTGCTGGCATTCTTGCCATTGCTTTTTTTTTTTTCATTTTGTTGTTAGTGAAACGATTTGAATCCCAGGTTTTTTATGTTTCCAGAGAGTGATGTACTAGTATCGATTGTTTGGCAACATTCGAGTTGTTTTTATGAGAAACTTGTTCCAATTCATGAAAAGCCTTTCTTTTTCTTTCTTTGGCTTTGTAAGATGTCCTCATTTGTTTTTCACTATCCCCCACTTGGTTAACAATTCCAAGTTCAGAATATGTACTGTACTTTTTTATTGTCATATATTTTTTCCCCCTTTTGAATTTGATTGTGCCGAGTACTCTTTTTTTCCCCTTTTTAATTTTAATCCAATGGCTTTTAACCGAAATTTTTACAAAAAATAAGAAATATAAACAATTTTTGAAAATTTAAAAAAAATCAACCAAACAGCATCTCAGAAATTTAGTTTTATAATTGCTCCAGAATTTTGAAACGAACAGATTTTTTGAGAGAAGTTCAAAGCCAAGTTTTTGAAAACATTTCAAAATTTTTTGCCAAAACCAACAAACGAACATAGCCGAGAGAAAATCGTGGAGTTCGTTGCGAAACCCAATCTTGCGGATTTCTTACCAATACTGCGGGGATTTGATCTGCAAATTAATGTTAAGAAGGTAAAAAGTAATCGATACAAAATTAATGCTTGTTGGTAGAGTGCTCTGCTGAGCAATTTTTGGCTTGGTTCACTGGGGAACACCCTTTTGATTTTGTATCCTGTTGTGAATAAAAAATTTAATTACCCAAAAAAAAAAGTAATCGATACTACGGGGATTTGATCTGTGGATTTCTTACCAATACTACGGGGATTTGATCTGCGAAACCTAATCTTGCGGATCTCTTGGAACTATTTTACTTGGATTGAATGAATATTTGGAAGAAGGATGAAAGAAAAACTAAAATTAATGTTTCCTAATCTTATTCTGATTCCTTATTTTTGATTTTTTCTTACTTTCCTTACAGTTATCAGTCAGAAACGATTACTATGATCTAGGGCTGTTTCTCTCCCTCACACGTGAATTTCAAAACGGATTCCAAATTTCAATCCAAAACTACTTTCTCTCTCACACATTCGTTTAGTTCTCTCTCCCTCTCCCTCCCTTCCTCCCCCCCCCTCTCTCTCTCTCTATATATATGTATATATATATAAATATATGTGGGCCTTGTCATTTTTTGAAATGTATTCAGATTGCTAAATATTTGGTTGGTTGAGTGATTGATGGGAAAAAATTGATTAGTTATATATTTGGTTATTTGATTCATTGTAATATGTTGGTGGCAAAAAATGTATTGATTTTGTTGCATTTTGATTCTTAGTCATAGTTTCATCTTCGCCTTCATCGGGTTGAAAGTTGAAAGCCAACGAAAATATACATATGCCCGTGTTTTCGCAATGCAATTAGTTTTCTTATTTAACTTAATTTGAAAGTCAACGAAAATATACATGTGCCCGTGTTTCCGCATTGCAATTAGTTTTCTTATTTAACTTAATTTTCTATAGTACATATATAACGCAAGGGTCATAGTTTCATCTTTGCCTTCATCATGTTGAAAGTTGAAAGTCAACGAAAATATACATGCGCCCGTGTTTCCGCATTGGAATTAGTTTTCTTATTTAACTTAATTTTCTATATTACATATATAACACAAGGGTATATGGTCCATCCATACTTAACAAAAGACAAGTTGTTATAATGGATGATTATTTTGATCCAATGGTTTAAGCTCATTCTCCTCATTTCAGTAAAGTGCTCACATTTTTTGCACATATTACACAATTACTGTGTGGGTTTATTTACTCCTAACAACTGGACATTAATGTCACTGTGATTTTTCAAAAAAGAAGAGAGAATAATACCAAAAATTTTCCAACTTCTGTGCTAATTTGAAGAATATATATATATATATATGGAAACATTTCGGGGACACAAAAAAGATACTCCATCTCAACCATTGAAGCCAATGGCTGATATTGGAAGTTCACAAAGAATTACTATTGGCCGCAAAGAATTACTCCTAGTGCTTCGTCCACAACCTCGCCTTCGAATGAGGTTGAATTACCCCGAGCGTAGGGCTAGGTCGTTGTCAACATAGATACCGGAAATCTGGAATCGTTCCCACAGAGAGAATCTCGATAGCTAAATGGGATTTTTAGATGCAAGTGTTCCCGGCGTTAAGACGGCCAACTATCGGTTTGCTTTGACAATGGATGAAAAAGACTAGAAATTAGGTTTTGATTAGGTTAAACAAGCGGCATGGCAATGGAACTACTATCGCCCGCAACTTAAGCCATCGAGTCATTCTCAACGAAAACTTGGTTGAATCGCACGGCTTAGGCTATCAACCGGAGGATTTAGCTTTGAAATCATTGAAAAACTAGAAATGAAGTATGGAAAACAAGTGAGTTCTTTCATACTTTTGGCAAACACAAGCCGAGACATTGCTCACGGAACCATATGAGCGAGCATATGATCTCCGGAGATCAACATCGACTAGTTTTGTTAGATAAAGGCGAACCCTTCTCATTTTCCATACTAAACTTCGAGCCAAGAGTTGAGAAGGCAAGATAAACATAAGTCGCGAGGCGATACTCGTCCCACGACCAAGCCTTAACAACTACTCACTCATGGTAAAAGAAATAGGAAGCATGGTAAAAATAGAAAACATGATTAACCGATGGAATCGAAAATAAACTTGATTTAAAGAAGGATCTAGTCCGGGGCTACAACATTAATAAACGAGAAAAGATCATAAGACGAGTACTTACTTGAGTTGTTGAGAAAATTAACTAGGAAAGCTTAAAGACCATTAATGGAGGAAAAACCTTAAAGTGTAATGAGCTAGCTACCAAAAGAGAGAGAGGTCACCCCTATTTATACAAAAATGGGTTTCTCTCTCAACAAAATATCCAAAATATCTAAAAACATGCCTAAAAAGGCAAATATTCCACAAGTGGAAAGCCAAAAAGGTGATAAAAATCTGACCGACAAGCCTCCGTATCGATACTAATTATGTAAAGTATCGATACCACGCAGCTATCCTCAAAATGCCATTTTCCACGTAGCAATCCCGTATCGATACTTAATAAGGCCGTATCGATACGGGTCTCTCTGATCTCCCACGAGACGAAATAGTATCGATACGCATTTCCTCCGTATCGATACGGATCTGCTTTCTTCAGTACTCCAGGCCAGCCTCCTAGAATTGGCACCCGACAGCCCCTAAGCTCACCCGACGCCTCACGCCTTTACTCTTGAGTCACTTTGGCACGGGTTCCATCGGGCACAATCGCTTGAACTCACTTGGGGGACGGCTTTGACAACAAAATACGCCAAGTGAAAGCGTTAAACCTGAAACACTAAACAAACTACCTCACGAGCAAAATTGAATAAAAAAGACAACAAAGCTCAAAAATGCCACAAACTAGGGAACTTTTAGCACCACAATCTAACGATCTCAGGTGCTAATCACCTAGCCACAAAGAATTACTCTTGGCCGCGATGAATTACTCTTGACCGCAAAGAATTACATTTGGCCGCAATGAATTACTCGTGACCACAATGAATTACTCGTGGCCGAGAATTACTTTTAGCCGCATCGAATTACACTTGGCCGCATCGAATTGTACTTGGCCGTATTGAATTACTTTTGGCTACATCGAACACTTGGCCACATCGAATTATTCTTGGCCGTATCGAATTGCACTTGGCCGCTACGAATTGCATTTGGCCGCTACAAATTGCAATTGGCTGCATCGAATTCCTCTTGGCCACTACGATTTACTCTTGGCCGCATCGAATTGCACTTGGCTGCATTTAATTGCACTTGGTCGCATCTAATTGCACTTGGTCTCGCAATTCTTTACGGCCAAATGCAATTATGTGCGGCCAAATGCAATTATGTGCGGCCAAGTGCAATTTGATGTGGCCAAGAGCAATTCTTTGCGGCCAAGAGTAATTTTTCGCGGCCAAGAGTAATTCTTTGCGGCCAGGAGTCATTTTTTGCGGTCAATAGTAATTTTTCGCGTCAGATTTTTTTTTCTTTTTAACTAATAGGTAAGAGAACAAAATTGTTGTTCAATACAATTTGAGTTGTTGGTTTAGATGATTTGGAGTTTCATGATCTGTTCATATTTGAAGATTGTAGGTTTTTTGTTGAAATCTTTTAGGTAGACAGAGTTTTAAACTCTACTCTACTCATAATTCCACCATATCAATATGGTTGGTGTACAATAGGAAATGGATCCTTCCATGGACAGGAGCACAGCTCGTTTGTGGGATTTTTTATTTTTATTTTTAGCCCATTTTAATGATCTAAATTGCGCATGCTTCACTATGTTAGTAATACCAAAAAAACATGTCGATTGAGTACCGATAGATATAATTTCGAAACACATTTATTTTGTGATGTATGGGTATTAATCCAATATTGCAATCTCCTTTTTCCAAGGATATATGCTTTCTGATGTCATATTTCTTTGTATCAAATCAACTGGATTATGGTGGGATCGACATCTTCGACGAGCTCTAAAATGTGAATGGTTTAGAGTATCAAAGTGGTGCCTGGAAGGATCTGAAAACAAGCAATCAGTTTCTTGCACTGAAAATGATCCCTTTCCTATACGATGCAGTAGTACATAACAATATAACATTATAATTTTTCCATACCACAGCATGTCAGAGTCAGTTTATGCGTTCTCAACAAAATTTCGAAGTACGAATCCACTATCCATTAACAAACAAAAATGATACTCACACAACAATCCAAACACAACACCAAACACAACCTCTCACATACATGTGGGCTCCACACATACTACTATGTGTGGGCCCCACGTGTATGTGAGAGGTTGTGTAAATTGTTGTGTGAGTAGCATTGTTCATTAACAAAGGCCTGATTGAAACCCCAAAAAAAGTTACCTATAGATTATCTTGAATTGACGTTATTTGGGGAATTTCAAGCCTGACTTCGGAGAAAGAAAATACCCAAGACTTTGGCTGTAACCAAAGTCATCTATATCTATATAATAACCAAGCTCATTTTTTAAATCTTATGTACATTCATAAATCTAACGGTCTAAAGTGGTTTCTTGAATCCTACAGCTAATTTCTTGGGCTGACTATATATTTTTGGCCTCTCTCTCTCTCAAGAATCAATAACAAAATAGAAATTCCATATTCTCATAGTAATCCGATAACTGTTGATTGTGATGTGAACTTTAGATAACTAGGTTAGTTGCAATCATTGTTTCTTTTATAGGAAAAAAATAATATGAATACTGCAGTAATGACTGCAGTATTCATATTTTTTTGATAAGAGTTGGCATGTCATAGATCATAGATGTAATAAGGATGAATCTTATTGAAAAAAATTAGCTTTTGAGATGATTCAGGTTTGTTTATGAGGCTGGTAAATAGTAGGGAGGTCAATTCATTTAGTAAGGACTTAACATAATGTTTAATTGCTGAAAATTGTATTTATTGTGGACAATTGATGATTAGGATTCACAAATGCCTTCTAATTGGTGCGTAATTGGTTTGAATGATTCAGTTGTTACAAACTGATCAATATCAAGTTGCATTGGGCCTTTAGGTACAGGCAGTTTTCTCAGCCTTTTCTTAGGATACTCGAAATCATATCGAATACCGAATTTTTCTTCGAGGCGTGCCTTTAGGCACGAACATGCGCTAGTAAATTAAAATCCAAGAACGGTATTGGGATGCAAGGAAACATGTTAGGCGGTCGAAAAGTAATTTTACGATGTTAAAGTATTGTCAAAATCAATATTGATGCTTAGTTCTGGAATTATAAAGACCCTGTTCATTTTGGGTTCTAAGGGAGGTTTTTAAGAGTAATGAGTAGAGGGAAATAGATAAAAAATAAATAAATTATAAGAGACTGTGCGCAAGAATTTTGAGACCCCCAAACGATCAAACCAAGTGATTGTTGTTCTTATATATTCGTATACGTACTGAATTGCGTTTGTTATTTTGGTTGTTAATTTTTGTATTAGTTTGTCGAAAATAAAATGTTTTATATTATACAAATTCGAGTCAGTAGATATAATATCTAACATATTCTCACTGTATCTGTGGCTAAATTTATGAGAAAATAACGTATTTGCATGGGTGTTCATATTATACTTATGTCGATATATTGTCCACACGTGTCCCACTTATATCAACCAAGCATCTCAATAAAAAAAAAACCAGCATAATGCGAAGGAGGAGAGAAACTTATTCACGGCGGAGTGCAATCTTATCCGTCCGTTTCGACAATCAACGGTTGAGATACATTTTTAAACTATTAACGGTAATAACCGGCCGGTAATAAATATTTGCGTACGAGCAACCTTCCAATCTTCCTAAACAAAAAAAAGCCAACGGATTTAGGACCTCCAAAATGAATCAATAGCAATTCGTACAAATGAGGCACATAACGGCAAATCGAAAACTGCGTTCAACCAACCTTCCATTTTTTCCTAAAAATTGCTCTACAATCAGAAAGAGCAAGATCCATCTCTATTATAAAATAAAAGGGTGTGGGGACAAGTTGTTGGAACGGCTTAGATTCATTTGATCCAAAGGCTGTAGTGCATCATCCCACTTCCCGGTTAAGTGCCCATGGTTTTCACCTAAATCACACAACTGCCATCTCCTTCCAACCGGGATGCGTAATACCGTAGGCACGGGTTAGCACTAGTTCACATATAATTCATCCCTGTAGGTAAGGAAGGGCCACTTCTCCAGTTTCGCGGGTAGGGCTCTTTTGGAGGGTTGGCACGCGCTAAAATGCAACGTAAGACAATAGCTCACTATTCTGGATTTAAAAAAAAAGGAAATTGATTTGAGCACTCCAAAATTGATGGAGGAGTTCTAAAACGACGTTGTTTTGTGTATTAACACAGCTCAGTTTTGGAACCCCTCCATCAATTTTTGGAGTGCCAAAATCACAATCCTACAAAAAATACACATAAGCATAATTATGCACACGTAAAATTAATGAATAGCTATTAAATAATCACCAAAGCACACACTAACCACGGACACTCTAACCATTCATGTTACATGTATGCCACTCAGAAATGTTAGGGGTACAGCAAACTTTGTACTACAGCCGCACAAAGATCCATTTTGCTTCAATTTCGGGTCTCACAAAGATGATTGGAGCCGTTCATTTTGTTCAAAATATTTTTTTAAAGTTCTTGTAAAAAATCATCTCAATCCGATACCGGTAAGGGCATACAATAGCCGTTCATTTTGTTCAAAATATTTTTTTAAGGTCCTTGTAAAAAATCATCTCAATCCGATACCGGTAAGAGCGTACAACAGCTCCAATCATCTTTGTGAGACCCGAGATAGAAGCAAAATGGATCTATGTGCGGCTGCTGCACACATGATTTGTTGTACCAGTAGCAATACTGTGTGCCACTCGAGCACCCCTCCATAATTCGCAAAATAACATATTCTTTATACACAAACTCAAAACTGAACCACCCACTCAAAATCCGGTCAAATTAGCTCTGGTCCAGTTTATAATCATCCAGTTTGAACAGTTCGTTTTGCCTTTGCCCTCAACGGTTGTCCCTTGAAGCCAATTTTTTTACGACGGAAGTTCATTGTTGTCAAATCTCCCAGATGAATGGTTGCGATAATTATTGGGGCCTATTCAATACGCACAATGGCGGGGGTGGTGTAGAGCACCCCTCACACTAATCCGGCCGTCCATCTCGGCAATGGACGGCTCGATTTTCATCCGAACAATGGACGACTAGGATCTGTAGGAGCTCGGATTATATCCAAGCAGTCCATATCAAGATGGACTGTCGGATCAAACTAGTTGTTAGACGGCAGGTGCACTACCGCCCCTCCCAAACTAGACAGCTCGGATTTTCATCGATCCGAACAATAGATGGTTAGCATCTGTAGGAGCTCGGATTATATCCCAGCTGTCCATGCCAAGATGGACGGTAGGATCAACCTAGTTGTTAGACGGCGGATGCACTACAACCCCTCCCAAACTAGTTGTCAGCAGCTGGACCAGAACTTGTCCATAAAATACCACTGCTGCCACGAATTGCCCCTCCCTCCCTCTGCCCCTAAACAAAACCAACCCACCACCGTAACCTTCAGAATCCCATTTTGAAGTTTATGCACCCACTGCCGTAGAGTGAGAAAAGAAGATTACATGCAACAGGAAACAAGAAAAGGGAAGATAGGCCACCATTTCAAGACGAAAGAGCTCTTCAAAGATGTGTGATTCGAGATCCCTATGGATCTGATTCAGTTGGTCTTCGGCCTTCTAGTGAGTCAAGCTATGGAGGCCATTCTGCCGGAACGAGTTTTCAAGGTTCCTGGGACAGAACTAGAATTTCTAGTCAACTCAGGGCGTTTCAACTTCAAGGAGCATGCATTGGTGTGCGTGTTCGCATACATAGGTATGATGCTTCCAAACATGATTCAAACTGTGGCCATAGCCAAAAATTATTTTCACGAAGGTGTTTATTGGTTAGTGGCATACATGGCAACATTCTCATCTTATGTGAGTACCAGTTATTACATTTTTTTGGCTTATTAACCTTTTTGTCCCCAAAGTATCACAAAAATCTCATTTTGGTCCCCAATAAACTCATTGGAGAAATTGAGTCCCCAACATTATTAAATGTGTACCAATGTAGTCCCCCACCCCTCATGTCGTTACCCCAGACGTCAAAACCAGGGGCATGTTTGTCATTTCCCCTCCTCCAAATAAGCCACTTGGCTTCTTTCCTTTTTTTTATTGAAAAAAATTCACATTTGTTAGTTTTTTGTCAATTTTTTGGGGATTATTGCTTCTTCATGACAAGAGAAATCTAAAAAGTAAAAAATTACGATCGAAATCTAATTTTTTTGAATAAAGACAAAAATAGCCGAGTCGGGCGATGTGCCGGCCCTAATCCCTCTAATGAGGTGTGCCGATCCGTGGGTCCAGGAGCACGCCATCACGGCCCTACTGAGGGGTTGTTCGGCTAAATAAGCCAAGTAGCTTATTTTTTTTGTCCTTATTCAAATTTTTTTCACATTTGTTAGGTTTTTGTCAATTTTTTGGGAATTATTGCTTCTTCATAACAAGAAAAATCTAAAAAGTAAAAAATTACGATCGGTGCCAAACCTTCCCATCGATGTGAGCTCGAAATCTAATTTTTTTGAATAAAGACAAAAATAGCAGAGTCGGGCGCTGTGCTGGCCCTAATCCCTCTAATGAGGTGTGCCGATCCATGGGCCCAGGAGCACGCCGTCACGACCTGACTATTTTTGTCTTTATTCAAAAAAATTATATTTCAATTTCAATTTTTTACTTTTTAGACTAGGCCGTGACGGCGTGCTCCTGGGCTCACGGATCGGCGCACCTCATTAGAGGGATTAGGGCCAGCACAGCGCCCGACTCGCCTATTTTTGTCTTTATTCAAAAAAATTAGATTTTGATTGTAATTTTTTACTTTTTAGATTTTTCTTGTCATGAAGAAGTAATAACCCTCAAAAAAATTGACAACAAACTAATAAATGTGAAAAAAAATTTGAATAAGGACAAAAAAATAAGCCACTTGGCTTATTTAGTCGAACAATCCCTGAATCTCTCCCTCCACGAGGAGCAAGTGATTTTCCCAACCCTAATAGGTGTTGTTGAGAATAAAGAGGTTGGGGGAGGGGAAATGACAAACGTACCCCTGGTTTTGACGTTTGGGGTAATGGCGTGAGGGGTGGGGGACTACATTGGTACACATTTAATGACGTTGGGGACTCAATTTCTCCAATGTGTTTATTGGAGACCAAAATGAGATTTTTGTAATACTTTAGGGACCAAAAAGGTTAATAAGCCCATTTTTCCTCATCATATTTAAGTTTGTCCCTATCTATTAACTACAGTATTCTGCAGTAGAAATGATGAGGGAAAACGGAATATAAATGTTGTAGACTAGTTAATAGCATGTTCTCACATAGGACAAAAAATGTTGCCATATATGCCACCGACCAATAGACATCTTTGTGAAAATAACTTTCGGCGGTGGCAACGGTACAAACCATGTTTGGACGCATCATACCAATATGTACGAACACATAAATCAACGCATGCTCCATAAAGTTAATTAAATTCCCTGGGCTGAATGAAAAGTCTAATTGTTTCCCCGAAACCCTGGAAACTCGTGTGGATAGAATGGCCTCCAATGCACGACCCGCTAGAAGACTAATACCAACAGAAACAGAACCATAGGTATTGATCGAATCCCACATCCTTGAACAGTTCTTCCGTCTTGAAAAATAAGCTAACCCGGTATTACCCACTTTCGCGTCAAACTCTCACATCCTAATATACTGTCTCCTTTTCCTTTTCATTGTTGCTGCTGAAGGGCTTAGATGGACTTTTCAACAAGCTGCGCAGATTGGTATGATAAGTGGTTTGGATGTGGGGTTAGTGGACCAAAAATTAACCCGTCTCCAGTTTGCTGATGATACTTTGGTCTTCTGTAAAGCCGATGTTGATGAAATTAAAGCAATCAAGAGACTCTTAAAGGGATTTGAAGCTATATCAGGCCTAAGGATAAATTACCACAAGACTGTGTTATGTGGGCAATGGAATAGAGGAAATGGAATTGAATGTCTTTGCCCAAGTTCTGAAGTGTAAGACTCAAAGCCTTCCTATCAAGTACCTAGGCATGCCGTTGGCTATGTAGCACCGACACTCGTAGATGTCGGTGTGTCCCATGTCCGACACGGGGACACGGTAAAAAAATACGTATGGGACACGCCACGTGGCATGTCCAATAAATTTAACTATGCAATTTTTTTTAAACTTTGGGGGGTAAATGTGTAGTTGCTTCATATATTTTAGAATAAATGTTATGTTTTACGATGTATATATGATGCTTGCTTATAAATATTGAAGTTCCAAGCTTATATACCTAACTATATTTTCATTGGTATACAATAAATATTATTTGTTTATTTATTTTTGCTGTGTCCCGTGCCGTGTCCGTGTCTTCATTTTTTAAGAAATTTCGTGTCCCGTGTCCGTATCCGTATCTGTGTTTGTGATACATAGGCCGTTGGGTGCAAATCCTAAGCTCAAGTCAACATGGAATCCAATCATTGAAAAGTTCAGAGCCAAACTTGCATCATGGAAGAGAAGACAACTGCCCTTTGGAGGTAAGACTTACACTAGCTAGCAACCTACCAATTTAAGCAAATACACTGGAAGCTCCATTCAAGCAAGGTTTTTGTGGGGTGGTTCTGAGTCCAAAAAGAAGATACACATGATGAGTTGGGATAAGATAACTCAAAACAAGAATTGTGGAGGTCTGGGAATAAAGAGAATCAGGAAAATGAATGAAGCATTACCACTCAAATGGTGGTGGCGTTTTGGAACTGAAAAAAAAGGCCCTCTGGAGAAAAATCATATATGCAAAGTACAAGATCAACACCAATTGCTGGATGCCAAGCCTTTTCACCCTCCAAGACTCATAAGCGGCATCGAAAATTCTTTGAAAAATTAAAAAGCTCATGGTCGATATCGAAAATTACACAGTTGCACGCCATTAGTCCTAATTTAGTCACTCTTTCTCTCCAACAGTACTTCACTTCACAACTTCAAGTACAGGGTACTTATTTCTACATCAATTTCTCTCACCAACATTGGAACTCGGTTTTTTATAAACATAAAAGTACGATATTTGTAATTTTTTTTTTTTTTTTGCCACATGTTAGGAGAAACTACGCTAACCTATGGGGGGAAGGGGAAGGAGAAGGGGAAGGGGAAGGGGGGCAGGAGTTGTTCCTAGGGTGAGCGTGGGGCATACACTACCTTTTACCATTTAATGGACTGATGTTTGTACGTATGATATATTTAGAGATTGGTTAGGATTTTACGAGAGCACCCTTAAATATCTAAGCCAAAGCAAAGGTTTCATATATACTTAAAAATCTCTAAATTACCATTTTGAAATAGAATTCTAGCTTCCGAAGTTCAATTTTCACCAATTATGTACCTGTAAAGCAAAAATCAAGCGCAACATGTTGAACAGATCGAGTGACACTTAACTATAGAACATCTATGTTATCTCATCCCATCAAAGAAAATAGCACAACCATTACCATATGTACACTTTATTGAGTTTATTCAAAATACATAGCCATTGAATCAAAGATAAAATAAGTTTTTCGTAAGTTTATTTTTCATGGAAATTGAACAACTAAATTTTAATTTTCTTATAGAATTTCTTTGTCATATAAACACTCTTAAGAAAATAAATTTTATTTTTCTTTACTTCACTTCAATCCACTTTTTCTATGAGTAACTTTTTGCACAATATTTCTAACAATTTAACGGAGCCTTAGAATAGCGTTGTTTTCATCATCATCATTGGAAATACATACAGCATCGAGCTTAATTAGAAAGTACGGATAATAAAAAATGGGGTCTCTATGCATCTCAAAAAATAATAATAATAATGGAAAAGAAATATGGGATTGGATGAAGTAATTTAAAATAAATTTTACAACACCATAAATTGAAATATTTTATTACAATAAAAATGTTATTGAAAAATTAGGATCGTTATCAGTTCGGTTCATTTGTGGTATCTAAGTCAAGAACCAATATTTGAACCAAAACTTTTTTTTTTTTGATCGGCAAAAGTGAAATTTTATTAAAAAGGGGAAAGGGAATCCAACCAAAAGTTGGAAATACATCTCAAGGGCATAGCCCAAACACCTAAGAGTCTACAAGGGATCGCAAAAGAAAAGACTATTCAGCTCAGCCCAATACCCAGAATAAATAAAATAAAGCCCAAACATCTAAATCCAACCCAAACCTGGGCCGGCCCACCCAAGCCTAACCTCTAAACCCTAATCCCTCCGATAGCCACAGCCGTACAAACCACCGGAGCCCAGCCTCGCCGTTAAGCAGAGCCAGCCTCTCCCAGATGTAGAGACCGGCAGCGGGAACCAGCCTACGACAATGGAAGCCGAGACAATCAGGGTAAGAGGGCAAAGCCACCACCACCACCTCCACCTGCATAACACCCACAACTTACCCTTGCAACTACAATCTTCAACAGTAAAGAGCACCATCCCATAGCAATGAAATGCCGACCCCACGCCCTATTGAGAGCTCGCACGGCCGCCGACCGGACTTCGGCACACAAAACGGCCAGAGCAAACAACCATGGGAGCCGCCTCCACCACACCGCCACGTACCGGGCAGGATCGACACCGAACAAGATTGCCACCATCACCGATCTTTTTTGGAAATAAGGAAACCTGCAAAACAAAAATTAGCAACAACTAACTACTACACCTCCGGCACCACCACGCCACCGCCCTCCACCAACACACACCACCGCCCAGATCTACACCACCAGCCACCCCTCCAACAACCACCACACACCATTGGTTCTTTATTTTTCAAAACAATAATTCCACCCATTGAGCCACATAACCTAACTAAATGGGACTGTTCGGTGCGAATCGAATAATTGGTTAAGCAGTAATTACATCCGAGCAATAAACCCCTGTGCCCAACCACTTCCGAAGACGTACAAAGCTATAGAGGTACTTGATGGTTAGAGTTGAATCGATCGATTCATTTTCATTTTGCATGGTATGTCATTTTAAGAATTTAATTTGTGATCTAATTACGTTTGACAGTGTCTTCAGACACTGGCAAGGGGTTTATTACATCCGAGCAATAAACCCCTTGCCAGTGCCGGAAGACACTACTGAACATAATTAGATCACAAATTAAATTCTTAAAATGACATACCATGCAAAATGAAAATGAAAATGAAATGGCGATTCAACTCTAACCATCAAGTACCTTAATTGCTCTGTACGTCTTCGACAATGGTTAGGCCGCAGGAGTTTATTGCTCGGATGTAATTACAGCTTAACCAATTATCCGATCCGCACCGAACAGTCCCATTTAGTTAGGTTATGTGGCTCAATGGGTGGAATTATGGTTTTGAAAAATAAAGAACCGGTAGTTTTGGTTCAAATATTGGTTCTTGACTTAGATACCACTAATAAACCGAACTGATAACAATCCTAATTTTTCAATAACTTTTTTATTGTAATAAAATGTTTCAATTTAAGGAACAGTAATTTTTTTTTTTAAATTACTCCATCCAGTCCCATATTGCTTGTCCAGAATATTTTTTTGAGATGCATAGAGACCCCATTTTTTATTATCTGTACTTTCTAATTAAGATCGATGCCATATGTATTTCCAATGATGATGATGAAAACAACGCTATTCTAAGGCTCTGTTTAGTTGTCAAAAATATTGTGCAAAAAGTTACTCATAGAAAAAGTGAATTGAAGTGAAGTAAAGGAAAATAAAAAGTTTATTTTTTTAAGAGTGTTTATTGGACAAAGAAATTCTATAGGAAAATTAAAATTTAGTTGTTCATTTTCCATGAAAATTAAACTTACGAAAAACTTATTTTATCTTTGATTGAGTGGCTATATATTTTGAATAAAGTGTACATATGGTAATGGTTGTGCTATTTTCTTTGATGGGATGAGATAACATAGATGTTCTATAGTCCTTTACTCGATCTGTTCAACCTGTTGCGCTTGATTTTTGCTTTCCAGGTACGTACTTGGTGAAAATTGAACGTTGGAATCTAGAATTCTAATTCAAAATGGTAATTTAGAGATTTTTAAGCAAGAAACCTTTGCTTAGGCTTAGATATTGAAGGGAGCTCTCGTAAAATCCTAACCAATCTCTAAATATCGATCATACGTACAAACATCAGTCCATTAAATGGTAAAAGGCAGTGTACGCCCCACGCTCACCCTAGCTAGGATCGAACAACTCCCGCCCTCCTTCCCCTTGCCCCACAGGTTAGCTTAGTTTCTCCCAACATGTGAAGAAAAAAAAATTAGAAAAAATACAAATATCGTACTTTTAATTATATAAAAAACCAAGTTTCAATGTTGGTAAGAGAAATTGAAGTAGAAATAAGTACCCTATAGTACTTGAAGTTGTGACATGAAGTGTTGCAGAGAAAGAGTGACTAAATTAGGACTAGCTAATGGCGCGCCACTGTGTAATTTATTTAAAGATTATTTAATGAACTGTTACTATTATTTAGTGGTATTACTAACTAATAGTGTCCTTGCCAAATATAACCCAAGCTCCACACCTGTATGCACTAATTTAATCATCCAGTCTGATCCAATTTTGAGTAATTGTGGGTTCATGCTAGACCCACGAAAAATAGCATAACTGTTCATTTTTTAGATCATGTAAAGAAATATGTTATTGAAAGAATTAGTTTTATCAAATACCGGTAACTATGTCAACCGTTCACATTTGGGGAAGACAAATTAAATAGATGGGAAAAGTTATTAACCCCAGAATACAAAAAGTACAAAGAGATAAAGGGACATTAGCTCTACAACATCCAACCACATAAAGTAAACATAAAATAATAACAGGAAAAAAGAAAGCGCTAAATATTCAATATTCAAATTTTGGTTCAACCCTTTTTTAATACTCATGGTTGTGGTTATTGGTTGTCCTTGTCCACGCTGATTTGCAATGTTCTTTTTGATCTTTTAGGCTTTAATATTTTTTCTACATTGTTTACATGATAAGTAGTTTCTAAATGTTTGAATTATACATTTATTCTTCTTCCTTTTGTTTCTTTTGATTCTATAATTTTAAGAAACAAACTAAAGAAAGAAAATTGCGGCAAGATTTCAAAAAAGATTTAATCAAAAAGGTACGAACTAGAAGAGTTTTGAATTTTCTCTTGCATTTATTTTCGCTTGGGAAAAATAGAAGAGTTCTATTCAAAATATGTGCCATAGGAATATTTCCTAACAGAATAATAATAATTCTAATTTACATTCAGAAATCAAAATAAGCATATAACATGTTAACAAGCAAGAGGGTTTAGAAAAGCCTGTAAGGTGGTCGAGGCGCTCGAAAGCGTGCTCCTGTTATGAATGATATACCCCTCTTGCATGCACCGGTTGAATGGTTGGTACGTACTCCCTTCCAACAATCTTTTGAAGCTTACTTTTGTGCAACAAAGCGAAGCTCACGAACTGATAGTTGTTCGACACTCGAAGAACAGTAAAACAAGAGGGTTTTATACCATGCTGTGTGTATTGGAAGAGGGAGAAAGAGAGGATTTTTAGTTTCACACAATAGTGATTGCGTCGTGATCTGATCCATCTCTTTTTATAGTGGAGTGTTTTTTGGGGTTATGAATAACAACTTATCCAATTAATTTGGAGAAAATTAAGTGCACTTGGCAATTATATTGGTTTGAGATCCTTTGACAAAGCTTTTCCCCGGATGGAGACCAATTCAAAGTGGGTGCGTAATTCTAATTACCCCACGTTCTCAGATTAACTTGGAATTACACTCTTTAATTAGGAGTAGAAAAAGTCTAGGACCACCGTATGGGCCACCGCACGCTGTGAGGGGCTCACTACGGGCCCCACAAAAATACTTTGTAGGGACGAAATTGGTCAGTTGCACAGTTTTGCCCTTGCTAGTTCAGAAAACATACCTACCGCTAATTTTTTACTGGGCCTCATAAATAATTATTTTAAAATTTATGGATATTTTTCTGTATTTTTGTAGGCCCAACGGCGTGTGATGGCCCATGCGATGGTCCTAGCACGACTCCTTTAGGAGACCACCTACTATCACAAGTAGGTGATAAAGTTACGTCAATGACAAATCAAATAAAACATACATGTAAAATATTAAACTTAGGAGAAGCATTTTCATGTTTCGTGAATGAACGAAGATCTTGATTTGGAATTTTCATGAGCATATATGGTCGGTCATTTATGCATATCTACATATATAGATAAACTTTTGCACAAAGATGCAGCATCAATCTCCTTCATCATTTTCTCAAAACACCAACTTAAATTCTTACATTTAGCAGTTTCTACTTTCGCTCCGTTGAAAAACCGAAGGGTTTGTTCGTTTTTGGTACTCAAATTAAACCCCTGCGTACGGTTCTCAATAAATTCCCTATCTATCTCTCTTCACTCGTCACTCTTAAAACCTCCCTCAAAACTCAAAAACGAACAGGGTCGAAAGTGATAATGGACAATGTGATCCAAAATCAAGGTTAAGGGAAGATGACATGCATGATCATATGTTGTTCGTTTGTAAGCACACATATGCATGCATTAGTCGGAATTAGCCTATCTTTATAGATATGTCGATGCATATATAGCGATATGAGTGTGTATATATAAATATACACATGTGTGAAAGTTATTCCAACAATTTAGATACGAGATGGAGCAAGATTTCGTGAATTTTGAATCCACGATAAAAAGCATTAACCTAATATAAAAGTTTCTCGCACCATCAACAATAAAATTGTCTACTCTCAATCAAAGATATTACTTAAGAAATCAAAACTGTTTTGAAGTCAATCAAAAGAGTTTTTCCATATCACTAAAGATTGTTGTATGAAGTACATAGTGCGGGCCTACCCACCAAAATTCAAAGCCACCACCATAATTGATGTAGCACTTAACAGTTACCAACAAAAAAGATGTAGCCAACAGTATTAAAAAAGAAAAGAAGAAGACAGAATGAGAGTCATTCGGAAGACCCAAACAATTAGGAAGAGGATAGCCAACAGAATGGCCTCCACCACCACCACTTTTCATCTCTAGATACCTGCATATCGAATTTAAACGTTGGTAACGGGTTTAAATAGGGCCATTTGAGTATTGTTTAAAAAAGAATTGTTCAGAAACACATCAAAACACGACTGAGAATACTTCTCGTTCAACCCTGAGGGCTCCCTCGAAAAGCACGATCATCACCTCCTTCCTACTACCATAGAAAGTAAAAACCAATTTATCAAAAAATGATTAAGAACTATAGCCTAAATTAAAAATAAGAGTTATGGAAACAATGTGATAGAATTTTACAGAATGACTGTAAACTCGCATTTCTCAAAGATTCTATATTTGCTCTAACATGATATGTCGTATACTCACATTTCTCAAAAAATGGATTTTACTCCACCACAAAGCTTTTAAAATTTTATATGTCGTATACCTGGCTTGTCCCACCATTAAAAATACTAAAATCTAATGGACATGTCCGTTCCCAATGTGCTACGTGTCTTTAGGTTGTCCGACACAGATACGGCAACTCTAAGAGTGCCGGTGCTTTATAGAGTTTCACCAAACCAAATCAAAAACCTACACCAGTAATTTGGTAACTTTCCACAACCTATTCCACAAAGTCATACACCACAGATATACAAAATACAGCCAGTTGGGACAAAGCTCAAACTTGCTTTTTATAGGAAATGACCAAAAAGATCAATGTCCAATACCTATGAAGCTTCTAACTCTACAAAAGTAGGAAACAGAAAAGAAGAAAAACAACGGCAGCATATAGTTGAATAGCTTCGGTGCTTGGGCCACTATTAATTAATTTGATCAATTAATTTTACACAACTAAACCTTGCATATTTCAATTTCAAGTAATTTTCCTGCTTGGGCACAACCTCATTTTTTATTTCTCCCAGCAACTATTGTTACTGAATCTTGTCTATGCTACCGTCGCAACAATAAACCTTGATAAAAAAAGAAAGCAAATCAGAGCTTTATATTTACCTCTTAGGATTTGGACGAAAACAAAAAGAACAAAATTAATAACACAGAGATTGGACAAAAACAAAAAGAACAATCTTAGTTCACTACTAAAATCACTCTTTTAAAATGAAATCATACTTGTAAGAAATCAAAACTACAATCAAACTGAAGCAAGAAAAATTCAAGTCGATCAAAAAAAAGCAAGATAAATTCAAGGCTAATAGTCTAATTAGAAGAAATCAAATACACACCAGTGCATAGTTCTCTTAGGGTTTCAACGAAACAGAGGCAATGACAATAAACTTGCCCAATCCAATAAGAATTTCAGGTAAAGATTTTACATTTAGACAAACCATAAAGCATCCCAACTTAGAAATTCTCATTTAAACTAAGAACATCATTCTGCACTTAAGAAATCCATTGAGACATTTCATCAAACAGGCAGTGAGCTGTAACACCCCGATGTCGGCGTTCACGGCATAGCACCCCGTTTTCGGTCCTAACCCGACGCCAAGCGTCTCAACAGACAACAGCAACAATAGTAGAAACAGTAGTCTATAAACCCACACCACGCCGGGCATTTCTCATCCTAATTACTGTTCACAAAACCAAAGTCACAAAATCGTAAGCCGGGCAATCCAATATAATTCAAGCAAATCATATCCAAAACCCACGCCGGGTCATCATTTTCAATCCACAATACCTGTGTAATCCCACGCCGGGTCATTCTCATTATAATCATCAAGCACATTCAAGTTTAAGGTGTTAAAACAAGAGAGAGAGAGAGAGCCACAAAACCAAACCAATTCGAGCCTTATGTCCCAATCACTTGGGGTCGGCTACATAAATCCATTTTCTCCATTGAGCTCTGTCAAGAGCCACTTGTTCACACAAACCTACTATACTCAAATCTTTGCGCGCTACAACATCTAATGTCAATTTAGGTCTACCTCTCCCCGTAGCATTGCTACCCAAAGCTATCATATCCGCTCTCTTTACTACTGCATCTCCTGGTCTGTCTACGGTAGACATGCCCAAACCACCTTAGCCTATTTTCCCTCAACTTTTCTTCTATAGGTGCTACACCTACTATCTCCCGAACCGTTTCATTTCTAATCCTGTCTCGTCTAATCTTACCACACATTCACCTCAACATTCTCATTTCCGTGAGAAAACCACAAAAGCCAAAAAAAAAAGAAGACTTCAAAAATAGTCCTCGGGTTCAACTCTTTGTAAGTTTTCATTCGGCACTTTTTGAACAGTTATCTTTTCATCCTTTTAGATGGTGAATTACCTATATTACCCTTTTAATAAGATATTCATATGTAGGTGTATATTTACTTCCTAAATTAGTGGGATTCTAGTAATTATAGTTACCTAAAATCATGGGTTGATTAATGGATAGAAAGAGGAAATTTTCAATTTTTAAAATCCTTAATGGATACTCCTATATTCTATCCACTTAATTTTGTGAATTTTCAAATCCTTAATTTTTTTGAATTTTTGTAAATTGGTTGTATTAAATTATAAACTTACGTAAATATGGTTCGACCAATTTCACGAAAATTTATGTTTTATTTTAAAAAAATGAATGCACCATTTTTATTTTTATTCATGAAAATACATGAATAAATTAATAAAAAAAACATGAAAACATGAATAAAATAATCAAAATACATGGAAAATATGAATACACCATGTTTTTAATCGATCATGAATAAATTAATCGGCCATGTTTTTTATGAATACACTTTATTCATGAAAAACAAAAATAAACATGAAAAAACATGAAAATGGAAAAAACATGAAAATCATAAAAACACATAAATACACCATGTTTGTTCATGATTCACAACCCTCGCATGATTTGCCGCTCGACGCTGCTCACCGTTGATCGCCATTTTATTGCACCACCGCTCGCTGTGTCCAAAACTTGCAAAAGGGAATGGAAGATTTTGCCATGCGTAGTCCGTGCATCTCCTCCTTGCGCCGCTGCACGACTCCCATCGCTCATCGCTCGATCATTTCGGAAATTCCAGAGATTGGACGGAGGCAACTAGAAATGGGAAATGCATGTCCGCCCAACTGGAAATGGGAAATGGAAGATTGGGGTAGGGGAAAGGAATAGTGGCCGACACAATTAGGGGTGGGAGGTTGGGTGGGGGTTTCTAAAGATTTGCCTAAAATTTTTGGGATTTAAATTAGGGGTGATTATCCTAAAGTTAGGCTAAGACCTTCAAGGTTATTTTTTAGTCCCAAAAATCTCTGCCTATATATACATATATTATAGTATATAAAAAGGGCAATCCTGGAATAAATTAAAAGTGGGAATGGAAATATAACTGTTCAAAAAGTGCAAGATGGAAACTTACGAGGGATGAGATTTGATGATGGATATTTAAAAACTCTCAAAAGGAACCACAAAAGCAAAAAAAAAAAAAAAATTGAAGCAAACTACGGCATCCACTAAGAACGATTGGTGTAATACGTAGTCTTTTGGATACAAAAAAAAAAACATTACATTTATCCTCTCCTAAGCTGCATACAAAAAAAAGGGTAGTGATTTTGCCACACCCTTTTTTGATAATGCCACACCCTGTAAATGTATTTTTTGGTGCAAAAATACACTTGCAGGGTGTGGCATTATCAAAAAATGGTGTGGCAAAATCATTTCCCAAAAAAAAAGACTAGAATGTCACTTCTTGCGAGGTCTCTTTGGAGGCTTCTGAGTCATGTTCACCAAAGGCTCTCTGAGCCACTACTACCGCTCTCACTATCCTCCTACCAGTCCTCTCTCCTCGTCATCATCCTCATCATTGTTGGCATCGACACTGGAATAAACTACAGCATCCTGACCTGCTGCTGATGGAGTAGATCTGGAACCTTGAACCGGTCTCCCGGAGCTGACACCCTGTGGCCACATTTAAAAAATGAGCAAAGGCATTGGAAGGTGAAATGATAATCGAAGTTTGGGATTGAAATAGCAAAAGACAGAAGCCATACCATAGAAGGAGCTGATGCGTGAGCCGCGATCGCTTGTCCACGGATCACAACCTCAAGGCTAGCAATAGTTCGTAGGCATGCCTCAGCATACCCTCGAGACACCTAATTAAAAGCAAGCCGAGCCATTACCTTGCAATGAACACAAAGTGGAATTTGAAGTTCAAAAGTTAACGCGAAGTTCAAAGACAAACCTGCCCGACATTGGGAGGCAAACAGTACATGCCACTCGGAGGATCAGGAAGGTCAATGTATTTCACATAGCCTGAAACAAGCGTATAACTCACTCGCTGAGGAAGCTTTGGCAACTTATGCTCCGGGATCTCTTTTGAACTTCTGCACCACCTCCTCTTGCTACCGCTACTGGCATGGCTCTAGCCTGTGGCCCCTGGCAACGACCACTCTCAGCACTACTCGCATCCAAAGGTCCCATAAGCCACTGTGTCTTGTACTCCCCATAATCCGGACCCTCCTCCAGAAAAGCAATGGCATCCTGACCCTCCAGCCATTCTACCAGTTCATCTTTAGTCAAGTTCCTCGAGCTCAACCTGGGAATAGGTTTTGGCACCCAAAAGCTCCATAACCTAAAGATTGTCTCACTACCCTCTCCCCCACATACCACTCCCTACAAAACGGCCCCTCTAACAATATCCTCCGACCGTTGGCCACCTTACTCCTCAACAAATCTTCAGAAGCTCTCCCTTCAATCCCGGCCCAAACATCCCATTTTACCTACATTTAACCACAACATCCATTCAAGACCAAGTAGAAGGAAATGAAACGACAAGACAAAGGAACCAAACAGGACTGGAGTTACCTGATCCGCTTGCAATTGATCCAAGAAAGCTCGATAAGCCACCAAATCCCTCGCACCATCCTTCTTCCCCTTTGAATCCCTCATCCATTTAAGCCCCTGAGGAATCACCATTGGGTCAGAATATTCATTTTTAGAGACAAACATTCCCAAGAATTCGTAGCTCCACAACTGCATTCAAGAAGACAAGTTATCAGGAAACCAACGAGCAGATAAAAGTGTACTAATGGTATACTTAAAAGCAAAGGGAAAGCGGAAAAGCTTAAGTGATGTTTACCTCCCAAATCCACCAGTATACCCCCATTGAACGAATTTAGAGAGAGAGAGAATTGAGCGTGAGAATTCCTCTTCTGCTTTCCATTAACAGAGAAAAGGGAATATATACAGCCCTACAATACAAATGACTAAAGTGCCCTTATGTACAAAGAATTTAACAAATAGCACCCTAGCTACTACATCCTAACCACATGAGACATGTCTCATTACAAGAGGCTAATACAATCTAACACTCCCCCTCAAGTTGGTGCATAGATATTAATCATGCCCAACTTGGAGAGGATACGATGAAACACCTTACTACTAAGACCTTTAGTAAACACATCAGCCAATTGGTCCTCGGATTTCACATAAGGCATGCATATTACACCACTGCTCAGCTTCTCTTTGATAAAGTGTCTATCAATCTCTATATGCTTTGTCGATCATGTTGAACAGGGTTATGAGCGATATTGATAGCAGCCTTGTTATCACAGTACAGCTTCATAGAACTGTGATCAGCAATTCCCAAATCATGCAAAAAAGTTTGAAGCCATAAAAGCTCACAAACACCATGTGCCATGGCTCTGTACTCAGCTTCTGCACTTGACCTCGCTACCACAGATTGCTTTTTGCTTCTCCACGTAACTAAATTCCCACCAAGGAAAGTGCAATAGCCAGAGGTAGAACGTCTATCATCAATAGATCCTGCCCAGTCTGCATCAGTGAAGGATTCCAACCTCAAATGACCATGGTTTGAAAACAAAATACCTTTGCCTGGAGAGGATTTTAGGTATCTCAAGCTACGATAAACAGCATCAAGGTGAGAAGAACGAGGGTCATGCATAAATTGACTGATAACTCCCACTGCATAAGAAATATCTGGACGTGTGTGAGATAAGTATTTCAGACGACCCACAAGTCTCTGATATCTTTCCTTATCCGCATGCTCTCCCACGCTGCCAAGATGATGATTGACCTCAATAGGAGTGTCAGCGGGCTTGCACCCCAGCATCCCTGTCTCCTCCAAGAGGTCAAGAATATATTTCCTTTGGGAAATGAAGATCCCTTTCTCAGATCTAGCCACCTCCATGCCAAGAAAGTATTGCATCGCCCCCAACTCCTTAATTTCAAATTCCTTGGCAAGAAGAACTTTAAGCATCTGAAGCTCATTCACATCATCACCTGTCATAATTATGTCATCCACATAAACTATAAGGATGGCAATCTTACCATCACTCCTCTTGGTGAACATAGTATGATCAGCATGACTCTGCGTGTATCTAAGTTTCAACATGGCCTTGAGAAATCTGTCAAACCACGCTCTTGGTGATTGTTTCAAGCCATAGAGAGCCTTCTTCAACCTACACACCTTGCCCTCAGTGGTAGAGGAAGAAAAACCAGGTGGTATATCCATATACACCTCTTCTTCCAAATCACCATGAAGAAAAGCATTCTTCACATCAAACTGTTGAAGTGGCCAGTTTAGAGTAGCAGCACAGGACAACAAGGTGCGAATAGAGTTCATCTTGGCCACTGGAGCAAAGGTTTCTTCATAGTCAATGCCATATGTCCGAGTATAGCCTTTGGCAACCAATCTTGCCTTGTACCTCTCAACAGTGCCATCAGCTTTATGCTTAACCGTGAACACCCATTTACATCCCACTGCATTCTTTTCCCGAGGAAGAGACACTAACTCCCAGGTGCCATTTTTCTTCAAGGCCTTCATCTCCTCTACCATAGCTTCATTCCACTTAGGAGTTGCAAAAGCTTCCTTCCAACCCTGTGGAATAGGTATAGAAGAAAGAGAAGAAAGAAAGGTAGAGTACGAAGGAGACAGACGAGAATATGAAACAAATTGCGAAATGGAATGTTGGGTACATAATCGAGCCGGCACTTTATGTGTACGAATTGGCTTTCTATGAGCAATAGGCACATCAAGATCATCAAAAGGAAGGGATATAGAGGAAAGAGATTTACCAGAAGACTCAGCTGAAGCGTCAGGAACTAGAACTGGTGATGATGATTGGTACTGTGGTAATGCACCAGGTTGGCCCTTTTTCTTGCGAGTGAAAGTTTTTAACTCAGGTCTGTCCAATCTTTCTCTTGCATCCGGCATTACTCTTTCTCCAGATTCAGGTTCCTCTCTCTCCCCTTCAGGATTACTAAGGCTGGGAGATGCCTCCTCCCCCTCACCAATGTTCTCCCCTGTAACAACATTCTCCCTCTCACCAATGTTCTCCCCTGTAACAACATTCTCCCTCTCACCAACAGTTGGGGGGGGAGAGTACCACAAATCAAAATCACAAGGTGTCAACATCTCTTCCCCTCTAGTCAACATCTCTTCCCCTCTAGAACTCTCCCCCTGAAGAGATGGGGACGAGAGAGGGTAGAATGGTTGGTGTTCCCAAAATGTGACATCCATTGAAACAAATTTCTTTCGAGAAAGAGGGTCATAACAATGATACCCCTTTTGAGTGGGAGAGTAGCCAAGGAAAATGCATTTACGAGCTTTAGGATCTAACTTTCCACCGGGGTGGTGAGGAGTATGCACATAACAAACACAACCAAAAACCTTAGGAGAAAGAGTAGAGACCCGAAAGTTACCAGGAAGGAAATCCAAGGGAGTCCGGAATTGAATAACACTGGAGGGCATTCGATTAATAAGATAAGAAGCTGTAAGAATGGCCTCGCCCCAAAAATGTTTAGGAACATTCATAGTGAACATAAGAGAACGAGCCACCTCAGCAAGATGCCGGTTCTTCCTTTCCGCAACTCCATTTTGCTGCGGTGTACCCACACAAGTAGTTTGAAAAAGGATGCCATTGCCATCAAGATATGACTTGAAGGGACCGTTCATATATTCGGTCCCATTGTCACAACGAAGTATCTTGATGTTGGTATCAAATTGTGTGTGCACCATCTTATGAAAAGACTGAAAGCATGAGAAAACTTCATTTTTTGCTCGGAGTAGATACACCCAAGTTATACGAGAATGACAGTCAATAAAGGTAACAAAATAGCGATACCCCGAATTAGAGGTAATGGGAGAAGGACCCCAGACATCAGTGTGGACAACCATAAAAGGAGAAGCACTTCTCTGATGAACAGGAGCATAACAGGAACGTCTATGTTTTGCAAGTTCACAAGCTTCACAAAAGAACCTACTTCTAGAACACCGTTTAGTTAAAGTAGGGAAAAGTTTCTCTAAAATATCAAAAGAAGGGTGGCCAAGTCTACGGTGCCACTGATGCAATAGAGGAAGAGCTGAACCCGTGTCCGCCTCAAGGGCATGACCCAATGATAAGGGTGTAAAAGAAGAACAAGGCACAGACTCCAAAAAATAAAGGCCATCCTGAGCTCTACCAGTACCAATCGTCTTTCCTGTTCCCAGTTCCTGAAAGACACAATGAGTGGGAAAAAATGTCACTGAACAATTCAAAGATTGTATGAGACTACTAACAGATATAAGATTAGTAGTAAAATTTGGAACATGGAGGACGGAAGAAAGAGGTAAGGTAGGTGAGCAGCAAATGGAACCTTTCCCTGAAATAGCAGATAGGGATCCATCAGCTACTCGAACTTTGTCCTTACCAGAGCATGTAGAGTAGGAGTCAAAGAAGGATGAACAACCTGTCATATGATCCGTAGCACCGGAATCTATTATCCAAGGAAGAGAAGAAGTGGCAGTAGATGCACTAGGTTGGATACCTGTGTGAGCAAAGGAGGTAGTGGAAATAGAAGCTATGGAAGACAGAGTATCAATCTTAGCCATAGGCGCCTGAGAGTTTGTAACTCCCCCCAAGAAAGAGCACCAATGGGAATATTCTTGTGATCCTCCGACATATCGTCAATTGCCAAATAGCTCGAAACAATCCCGTACGTATAGTGCAAAACGGTACCCAACAGTGGCAGAGGAAGGCAAATACAATCCAAACAGCTCCCAAACAGGGACTACGAAATTGCCCTAACAATAAACTGCAAACCCCGAATACATAGAGGCATAAACCCTTCAGACTATATAGCAAGTTATAGATGAAGTCCAAAAAACCTCTTGTACGTTCAAAAAGTCGACTCACGGGCAATCAAAAGAACCCAGCGAACTGCTACTCAAACAGCTCAGCAAAAGCAAAGAGGCGATAGCAGAAGCTTACAGAGATGATCAACAGCAACAAACATAAAAACGAGCACATACCAGATCTTGGAAGCAATGGGCAGCAGAAAAAATACCCAATCGGCACCAGAAAACACTCAAAACGAGTTCAACCGGAGGTAGAAAGACCTCAAACGAGAACAACCTGGGTTCGCCGAAGTTCGCTGGAGGTCGCCAGTAGTCAGCGAGAGTCCAGGTGGAGAAAGATCTGGTGCCCTAGATCGTGATGCTCTGATACCATGAACGAATTTAGAGAGAGAGAGAATTGAGCGTGAGAATTCCTCTTCTGCTTTCCATTAACAGAGAAAAGGGAATATATACAGCCCTACAATACAAATGACTAAAGTGCCCTTATGTACAAAGAATTTAACAAATAGCACCCTAGCTACTACATCCTAACCACATGAGACATGTCTCATTACAAGAGGCTAATACAATCTAACACCCATACTTGGGTTCTTGCTCCGAGAAGCAACTCCCATGTTACTGTAAAGCGTAGCGAGCGCAGCTCTTCCCCAATCGTAATCTTTAACAACGGACAAGTCTTTCATCGCCGCAAGGTAATGCAAGTGGAGTAGTGGACTCAACTGTCTCTAGTTGGGAATAAAGTTGCACCAAATAAGTAAAGCAAAAAGGCCCGAGTCACCTGCTCAAAGTCTCTCTCAGTGGTATAAGTATGCCTATCCTCCTTAAACTTATTGTAAAACTAGGAGTACGTAACTGTACCGGTGTTGTTTATGTCATCAGGCACCCTGCCCAAGAAGTAGACTAAGGCATCATGTTTCTTGTACAACCCCATATCAAACGGGATCGGATTTCCCCTGACTCAAATCCCAGTTATTGCTGCAAAATCCAACGGTGTCATAGTAGCCTCTCCAAAACCAAAGTGGAACGTATTCGTGGTATCCCACCACCTTTCGGTTAGAGCTGTAAGCTACACGTGGTCATTGGTAGTCTCTCCCGCCAACTCTACGAACTGCACAAAACCCGTACTTTGCACTAATTCCTTTGCCCGAGCAGGAAGAGCTTCATAATATTGCTTCACTTGACTTGAACCACTGTAACCCCGGACATACTTCTTCTCCTACAAGGAATTCAAGCAACAAGAAAAGAAGAGGGAAAGTCAGTGTAACAGAGGCAAATGTGCCTTGTGGAAACATGCAGTGGAGTAATCATGCATAAGTCTAAGTAGTCATGCATCAGTTTCGACATTAGATTGTGCTTGGAAGTCAAGAACAGCCCAAGAATCAAGCATGAAACCATAGAATACATGTCAAGTCTAAAATCATAAATAAAAAAAAAATCCTACATTCATTCATATACAGGAGACTATGTCTTAGTTGGGAGTTACAAGTATTTAGGAATCATGCACAAGGTCATGCTGTTCTCACTCACTCTCACATGTTCCTCATGCGTCATCCATAAAGATCAAAGAAGTGGTAACACAGATTGTGCATTATGCATCCCAGGTTGGTCAAGCTCTAGCACAATTCCATGCACATACATTCTGTCATTAGCATTAACCTTATAAAAAAAAAAAAAGGAAAATTCTAAAATTGGGCCGACAATAACAAGTGTGAATGTGTAATGAAAAGTGAAAAAATACACAGAAAAATTCTAAAATAAGCCCAGTGGGCGCTGACAATAAAAAGACCGAAAAAAGAATAAGAGGTTGCACAGTAGTTAGGTCCCGTGCATATTCCTTAGTTGCAGATCCACCTCATGTCCAATTCCAACAATCAATAGTCCATCCATAAGCAAATCTCTTTGCGCGCCCCCCTGACACACACACACCCCCGACCCCACTCCCCCTTTCCGGAAATACCCCCCCAGAAATACCCCAACTCCATTTTCTCTTACTACCGGCTGGACGACCACTCTGTCAACCGGACAGTGCGAAAAGAGGGACTCAAAAAAAATTTTGAATAGTGACAAAAAATATATATACTAATTTAATTACAAATGTAGGCCAAATCAGCGCCGAGTGAAGTCGGTTTTTCACTTCTCCAACTCAATTTCCCAAAAACCAAACAGAGAGATTATAGTAAGATTGATCATATGGCTCGGAAGCTTTTCAACACCCTTAGTCGTACACAAGAATTTGACTGCTATGCTTGGCTTTCTGTGTCCACTGATTACAACATCTAAAATCTTCTTCGATCAACCATAAAATCTTTCAAAAGGCCGAGCAACAAAGAGGAATTAGAGTTTCTGGAGAAGATGAAAGAAGAAGAAGATTTGGAGCCTCATGTGCCACACGTGACGTTATCATATCCAATAATGCTGAGACGTTGCAAAAGACTATAACATCTCACTTTGACTCATTATCTTCAATTCTACCAACATGTGGCCTTTTTCTATAGGTGCTTTCAGATTATCTTATTTTCTCGATACCAGAAAGGGAGAGCTCGTGAGAGACGAGAAGAACGAGCTTCGACTTCATGAAACCGAGCGGATTCACAATTCTTTTTCGAGCGGAATGTCCGATGGTTCAGAAGAGAATCTGACGAAGAAGACAATGGCGGTGGAGAGAGAGAAGAACAACAGTAACAGAAGAATCATGAGAGGCCATCTCTTCTTATTCTTCTGGAACGGGATCGAGTTCGAGTGCTTCCCCATTGCTTTTCTTCTTTCAATTATTGGTAACGATTCTTTTTCTTGTTTACGAGCAACGGATTCGCCGACGAATTGTTGGTTTTTCGAAGGGTTTTTTGGCTCTGTTTATAACTTAGGGAAAAGAAATGAAAAGAAAAGAAAATTAAAAAATTTTCCCTTGCATTATTTGGTTGAAAAAGAAAGAGAGAAGAAAATAAAAATTTTAAGTTCAGTGAATAGTAATTTTTCTTTTCCTTTCTTTTCTTTTCCATGACTTCCAAACAGAGCTTACAAGTTCAGAACAACTGTGAAAGTGGAATCGAAATCGAAAGGAGTATAATACGAAGACAAAAACCAAGAGGGATAGGAGCAGAATTTGGTGGAAATATTGAATAGAAATTGAATTTTCATGTATTTTCACTCTTCGACGAAATTAGTACAAGTTATGTTTGGTTTGATTAATTAAAATTAGTACAAGTTATGTTAGTATAAGTTATGTTTTAATTATTCATTTATTAATTAAAATTATAGTAAGAAGTCTTTTAAAAGTAAAACAAAAAACTAGTAAAAGTAAAACAAAAAAAAACTAGTAAAAGTTATAAAAAAAAAAAAAACAAAAACAGTAATTAAAGTCTTTCATAAGCAAACAAAAAAAATTAGTAAAAGTTTAAAAAAAAACTAAAACAGTAATTAAAGTCTTTTAAAAGTATGACAAAAACTAGCAAAAGTAAAATAAATAAATAAAAAAACAGTCTTTATTTACTTTTAAAACCCAAAAAAAAAAACTAATAAAAATAAAAAAAATAAAAACGAAAACAGAGGGGAGGAGAGGCAAAGGGGGAAAGGTGGGGGGGGGGTTTGTCAGGGGGGGCGCGCAAAGAGGGTCTCATCCATAATATCGGGCCATTTTGATTTCACATGCACAACAGTCAAGGCTCCTAGGGAAACGAGATTATGAGAATTCAGGTATGGAAATTCAAGATAACCTTTCGGTTAAAGACTGAAAGGTGAACATTGGGTTCTCGTAAAACCACGTCGTCATCATGTACTGTGATTTCTGGTTTGTAGAGCTTCAATCCGATGGGTTTAAAGGTGTACTGTGAAGGACGATAAGCGTCGGGATTAAAACCAGGAGTCACCGCAGAGCTTGAGCTTCCCTCCGTCATGGCAACAACAAAAATGGGAAAACAGAGGCGGAAACCACTAAGCTACTACTACCAGTCACCACCCACCAATTTCACTACCGCAAATTACTTCCATCACCACCAGTTAACACCACCACAACCATCACCAGTCGCCACTCCCGCCGCAATCTTTGCAAAACACCACCACCCGTTTCACTACCACCACCAGTTAACACCATCAATCACCGCCAGCACCACAAAAGCAAAAACCCTAACCTCAAACCCCAATTCCAATCGTATGAGAACCAAACCTTACCTCAATTGTGTCGCCATCCACTGCCACCATTTCTACTCATCATCACCGTAAATCACCACCGCCGCTATTCGCCAACAATCGCGAGAAGAGAAGGGTCTGATTTTTGGAACCCTTAGATTCCTAACCCTAAAACCGAAGGAGGTTAATCAGATATGGTTGAGAGAATCTGCGAGAGAGAGAAGAGAGAGCAGGTCAGAAATGGTGTGAATGGGACTGATCGAGAGAGAGAGAAGGGTGTTGGTGTTTGGTCGACACACGGAGAGGGAGAAGGGAGAGGTAAATTTGAAAAGTGAAAAATATTTTACGAAATATATATACGAGTAGTAATATACAAGGGGTTGTTCCGGGAACACCTAAAAAAATATCTAAAAAAACACCTCAAAGTTTTCGATCGAATTTCGATGATCTCAGCCGCTCAATATAATCAGAACGTGATTTTAAGAGTACTCACTAGAAATCAGCAAAAAAAAAATGATCGAGAATGGTTTTATCCGAACAATTTTTTAATGAACGGTTCAATAAAAAACTGCTCAAATCAAACACTTTTCGGTCATTTTTTTGCCAATTTCTTACGGGTACCTTTAAAATCACGTTTTGAACACATTGAGCAACTCGAATCATCAAAATTTGATCGGAAACTATGAGATTGAGATTTGGAGTGTTTTTTTAGATGTCCCCGGATACACCAAGTTTCTACTAAGGGCGCCTTTAACTTGTTAAGTTAAAGACTTCTCATTTTCCGATCAAATTTTGATGATCCAAACTGTTTAATGTGTGCAGAACGTGATTTTAATTTAGGTGAAAAAAATGTGAAAATTTATGTGCGTGCAATAAAAAAGAAGAAGGGGGATTTGAGTTTTGAATAAGAGGTAAAAAAATGTGCGTTAAAGATTTGCGTGTTTATTTTTAATAATAAAAAATGTTTTCTTCTTCGCTTTTAAACTTTTAATATAAACTCCGTAAAACATTAGTACTCATTTATAGTGTTGATCTTTTCAAAAATAAATAAATAAATATACTGTTTAAAAATAAAAAGGTGTATTACGGATGTAGCCCCCATTTTCACGAGTGGAATTTCTTTCTTTGTACCAAATTATGTCCGTAGTAGTTGACATCACGTTTGCAAAAATGTTTTACAATGTAATACATTTGCACCACTATGTCCACAACGGCCTGTTTGGATGCCGGAGATGAGGGTGGATTTGGCAAGAGCCCTGATTTGCAATCCTGGCCCCACACCATCTCCGGTCTTTGGCATCTCTTGTGCGCGGGTGGATTTGCGTGGAGGCGGATTACATATCCAGTTGGAGGGTGGATTTGTAACGACAGGGGGTACCCTGTTGTTAGCTAATCCGGGTGTTTTGGAACGATTTTACCCTTATAAATCCGGGTGACTCTTCCTCTCTGTAACAACAAAGAAGAAGAAGGAGGGAGAGAGAGAGAGAGAGAGAGAGAGGAGTACTGTTCATTTCTGGAGAAGTGGATGGAGAGAGGTAGAAGTTGTAGTGATGATCGGAGCAAGAGACTGGCGGCTGGAGTGGTGATGATCGGCGGCGACGGCAACGGGCAAACGGAGAAGTCGAGGAATTGCAGAGGATGGGTTTTTTTTTGGAAGAACAGAAGAAGAGGATGGGGTTGAAAAAGGGGCTGGGTGGGTTTTGTATTGTTTTAGACTTCTAGATGTACATATACATATACATATATACACGTTATTTAAGTATTTTTTTAATAAATTATGGTTTACTTTTAATTTGTTTCGGAAAAAATATTTTTCTAAAATGAAATTAAGTTTAAACATTTGTGGGGACAATTCAGTCATTTAACATATAATCCCATCAAATCCACCCTCTAAATCCCCTTCCAAAAAAATCATCCAAACACTGGATTACAAATCCACCCTTCTTAGGAGGTGGGTCCACACTTCTTACATATCCACCATTATTAGGCTGGGCCTGGCCAGCTTGGTGTGAGCTTTTATGTCAAATTTGGGCAAGTAGGCCCTTAGGTGTTTCTGTTCATCTAGGGCTGCGGCGGCAGTGGTGGTTGTGATGTGCAGGGTTTCGGGGAGTTTGGCTTGGGCCTGGCTCCTTAATTTGGGCTGGGCCTGGCCAGCTTGGTGTGAGCTTTTATGTCAAATTGGGCAAGTAGGCCCTTAGGTGTTTCTGTTTGTCTAGGGCTGCGGCGGCAGTGGTGGTTGTGATGTGCAGGGTTTCGGGGAGTTTGGCTTGGGCATGGCTCCTTAATTTGGGATGGGCCTAGCCAGCTTGGTGTGAGCTTTTATGTCAAATTTGGGCAAGTGCCCTTAGGTGTTTCTGTTCTTAATGTCTGATTTGGGTTTTGACCCACAGGTGTTTCGGCCTTTGCCCATTAGATGTTTTTGGCTTGTCCCAACAGGTGTTCATCCAATTTTTTATTAGATTCCCCTTCTCCCAACTTGATGTACCATTTGTCGAGTTTCTTAATAAAATTGTGTTGCCTATCAAAAAAAAAAAAAATTAGTGTTACATCCGCAATACTCATTAGTGTTAAAATTAATATTAATGTTAGTTTTTTATTTGTTAAGAACACCTAAATATTGTATTTTGTATGAGTATTAACATTTAAATATTTTAAGAATGTGTTCATTTTGGATCCCAAAATCCAATGTCTCTCTCTGCACATGGTCTCCCAGTGAGTTTTCCTACAATTATTAGTCTCATATCTCTTTCTATCTCTTTTCACTCATTATCCAAAAAATCTCCCTCAAAACCTAAACCAAACAAACTATTAGATTTTCAAAATTTATGCTTTGTTTGGTTTGTGTTTTGAAAAGTTTTTTGAAAAATAGTAGGGGTAATAAGTGGAGAGAGATAGAGAGAGAAATGTTGGAAGTAGGAAGAATCTAGGGGGAATCTAGGAGGAATTTTTTGAAAAATTCTTTTTGAAAATCCTGTTGTTCATAATTCGGCCCCTTTTACAAAATCCTGATTCCGTCCCTAGCAATACTATTGTTTGAATCTGCAAACTAAAATATTACAACTGTAATATATCATTTGCATACATTGGCTCTATTTGTTTCGATGTAAAATGTTTTACAAATGTAAATTACGTTTTCAGAAAATAAACTTTAAATTTTTATTTTCCGGTATTTGGTTGGCACATGAAAAATATTTTCAAAAATCAACAAAATAATGTAGAGAGAGAGAATTGAGCAGTGAGAATTGCAGTAGATTTCGGAAAATAACTTATAGAAGATTTAAGGGTAAGTCATTTTCATTTTTTATACAACCAAACACCGAAAAATAAGTACTGTAAATGTTTTACTGTAAAATATTTTGCGCCCAAACAAACGGAGCGTAATGTCAACTTGTCCCAATCTGATTTTTCTAATTTTTCTCTTGCAATATTGGATCCTTCTTGCACATCTCTAACATCATTCCCAGTTTATCTTATGTATATTATGTTTGTTTGATTCAGATTTTGGTGTTCTGCATTCAACTTTCAAACAAACAAAGAATTGGGAATCCATTTTCAAAATAAAACGGCTTTTATCCGTTCAATTCATTTCATTTCATTTAGCACCGCTTTCTTACATATTTTGCAAATCAAAAATACCAAAACATTGAAATATGCACAAAAATAAAAATAGAAATATAAAATGGAAACAGAAAAACAGAAGCAAAGCGTTGAGCCATCAGAACGGCTCATTGGACCACAGGGCTTCATTCCATCTTGTCGGATGTTCCCAATCCAACAACCACTCACTTGGGTAGTAAGCCCAGGTCATCAATGCCCAGAAAGCGCAGAAGAGGTAGAACCCATACCCATACGTGAACCTAGATCTTCAATGAGACCAAACCATGGAGGATCCAGGCACGTGAGGATGTTGCCAGTAAGGATGAGTGAAATGGGAAGAGTGAAGAACCAAAAACTTATTATTATCATTTTCGTTTGCCAGAAAATCAGTGAGTCGTACGCCCTTTTATAGAAAAAAACAGAGGCATACATGGGAAGAAGAAGAATGGCCTTACGGCCGTAGAACGTCGATTTCACGGACGTATACCCAACGCGGCGGCTCGCCAGGGTTTAAAAACCTAGGGTTTGGCTTTTTGGGCCCTCTATTGGGCCTTCGAAAAATTTGTTTTGGGCCTAAGGCTCAGATTTTTCAAACAATGAATTGGATTGTTATCATCCACTATTTCACATGCCAAAGGCCCAATAAAAGCCCAAGTTATTAATTTGTGCATTTCACTATGCGCCAGGAAAATCCGTGATGAACTTCGATTTGGCTTTGAGTTTTGCTATGGGACAGGAAAACTCATGGTAAGCTTCATTGATTTCATCGATGTTGATTTTGCGCACTGCCAAGGGACAGGAAAACCCAAGGCATGATTTTCACTGTGGGCCAGGAAAACCCATAGTTGAACATTTGATTATGTTGCCAAGGGCCAGGAAAACCCAAGGCATACTATGGGCCAGGAAAACCCATAATTGATGCATGATTTTGTTGCCAAGGCCAGGAAAACCCAAGGCTTGATTCAATGGGCCAGAAAAACCCAACAAATCGTTTGTTTGCTGTCAAGGGCCAGGAAAACCCAAGGCTGAACTCAGTGGGCCGGGAAACCCATTGAATTGTTTGTTTGATTTTTAATGCCTTAGATGAACTACATTTGGTCTAATCCCTGCGATGGGGTACGTAAGCAGCTTAAATGCACGACCACTTGTTTGGAATGATTTACAAAGTTTCCGTTTAGAAATTTTGGAATGGGCAAATGACGTGTTTTGATAATTAATACCCGTCAAGGACATTTTCAGTATTAATAAATGTTTTAGCTTGTCCTTGACGAGTATTAATTATCAAAACACATCTTGGACCGTCATTTTCCCATTTTAATCCATAAAGAAGCCAATAAAAAAACCCAAAAAATTCGAAGCCCATTTCTGGCCCAAAACCCGAACCCGCAGAAAAGCAGGTATGGGCAGCCATACCTTATGGACGCAGATTGTCAGTTTGTAAGTTTCGACTTTGCAAACGACCTCGCAGATGTAAGTATGTAACCTTGTACCTTACGGATGCAAGGTCAAACCCAGCGGATGCGTGGTCAAACCGTGCGAACGCAAGGTTGACCCCAGTTTTCAGACAACTTGCGGTATGGCCGAAGAGGGAAATAAGTGCTAGGGCCTGTCCTAGGCCTTTAAATAGCACTCTAACCTTCATTTCAAAAAACAACAAAAAAATCCTACAAGAATTCTCTAGCCTAAAATCTTCCATTTGCTTTCTTCCAAGCTTAGTTCTTACAAATTCCTCTCCAAAAACCAAAAGTTCCTCTTCAAGATTAGCCTAGAAAAATCTAAAAATATTAGTCTCTATTCACTTTCCATATTTCATCCAAAACCTTGTCACTCCAATCCAAATTCTCGAAGATGAATGGTTGCGATCATTATTGGGGCCTATTCTATGCTCACAATGGCTTAAAACTAGACCAAACTAGTTGTTAGAAGCTGGACCAGAACATGTCCAAAAAAACCCACTGCTGCCACGAATTGCCTCTCCCTCGATCCCTCTCTAAACAAATCCAACCCACCACCATAACCTTCAGAATCCCATTTTGAGGTTTATGCACACACTGCCACAGAGTGTGAGAAAAGAAAATACTAACAAAACGAAACAAGGAAAGGGGAGATAAGCTAGCTTTTCAAAGCAAAGGAGCTATTCAAAGATATGTGATTCAATATCTCTATGGATCTGATTCAGTTGGTATTTGGTCTTATAGTGAGTCGAGCTATGGAGGCCATTCTGTCGACGCGAGTTTTAATTTTAAGATTTCGGGGACAAAACTAGAATCTTCATTCAACTGAGGGTGTTTTAACCACAAATTCACAAATCACCAGCGTCATAACCACGGACAAGCTCAAGAAATGATGAGTAAACATATATAGGAGAACAAATTGGAATTTTTTTTTCCAGCACCGGAAGTACAATGAACTCAAATCGAGGAGCAAGTATCTCCTATTGCTATACACTCCAAAAATCAAGGAACAACTAACTTTTTCTCCTATCGTTCGCGCTATTTTTAGTAATAACAAAGAACCACTCATTTTTTTCCCGCTGTTTACTTGCCTCTTCGATTCACAACCAAAGGTTTACGGATCCTACGGCTATATATATCTTCATCCTGAGCAAAAATATAAACTCTAAGTTTCTGATTCCAGTCAATCACAGGGCAAATAAATTTGAGAGAGTTTGTCATTAATGACAATGTCCATCATTGGTCTTACTCTCTCTATTCTTTCTACCCTTTCTGTTTTCCCACCATGAAGCAATGCTTACTCTCTTTCTACCCTATCTGATTTGTGGTTATGACGTCGAGGTAAACACCATTTTTGATTTGTGGTTATGATGTCGGGGTAAGCATTGCTTCGTGGCGGAAAACAGAAAGGGAAGAAAGAATAGAAAGAGTAAGAACAATTATGGACATTGTCATTAATGACGAACTCTCAAATTTATTTGCCCAGAATGTGATTGACTGCAATAAAAAACTCAGAGTTTATTTTTTTGTTTGGGATGAAGATACATAGAGCCATAGGATCAGGTAAACCTCTGGTTGTGAATCAAATGGGCGAGTAAATAGCGGGAAAAATGAGTGCTTCTTTGTTATTGCTAAAAATAGCGCGAAGGATAGGAGAAAAAATTACTCCGTTGTTCCTTGATTTTTTGGAGTGTATATCAATAGGAGATACTTGTTCCTTGATTTGAGGTCATTGTACTTCCGGTGCTGGGAAAAAAAAATTCAATTTGTTCTCCTATATATGTTTACTGGTCATTTCTTGAGGTTGTTCGTGGTTTGCGTTTTTGCATACATTGGTACGATGTGTCCGAACATGATTCAACCGTGGCTATAGCCAGAAATTATTTTCACAAAGAAATTTATTGGCCCGTGGCGTACATGGCAAGCTAGGTTGCTATCCTACGTGAGTACCTGCTATTAACTAGTCCACAACATTTCTATTACATTTTTCCTCATCATGTTTAAGTTTGTCCCTATCTATTAATTGTTCTGCTGTAGAAATGATGAGGGAAAACATAATATAAATTTTAGATTAGTTAAGAGCAGGAACTCACATAGGACAAAAATGTTGCCATATATGCCACCAACCAATAAACATCATTGTGAAAATAATTTTTGACGGTGGCAACGGTACAAATCATGTTGGGACGCATCATATCGATACCATTATGTGTGAACACGTAAATCGATGCATGCTCTATGAAGTTAAACTCCCTGGATTGAATGTATAAAGTCTAAAACTGTTTCCCCGAAACCCTAAAAACTCGTGTTGGCAGAATGGCTTCCATTGCACGACCCACTAGAAGACTGAATACCAAAGGAAACAGAACCATAGGTATTGAATCCCACATCCTTGAACAGTTCTTTGGCCTTGAAAAATAAGCCGGGATTGGCTTTCCATTGGCCGCCGCTCTTCTTAAATTAACATCAGAAATAAGTAATTTTTGTTTAACTTTAACCAGGAATATTTTATGTGTCGCAGTGCATTATCGGCAATTCTAACAGGTAAGCAAGCAGGAATGTTGGGCCCGGAGGGCCCCGGCCTCCGAGCTCCCGAGTTTTAAAATTTCTATTTTGTATGTACTTGATATTGAATAATATTAATAATTATTCGTGTATAGCTACTTATAATCTTAATAATTTTGGTTTGATTTGATAAAAAATTGGTTATTTTACATTCTCGTTTCTCAATTTCTTTCATAAATATAACATAAGCACGTGACAGTTGAGGTAGCCCCCCAAAAAAAAAATGATTGGTATATTTTAACTGCAATATTAATTAGGCTAGAATTATTTCAATGTACAAATGTAATGTATTGGAAAATAAAATTTTTATGATATAATAAGTATACGTATACGTATACTTATCAACACACGCACAAAATTATAATAAATATACGTATACTTATCAACCAAAATTATAATAAGTATACTTATACGCCACTGCCGCCGGCAGCAGTGGCGGCGGCGGAGTTGGATGGCTGTGCGTTTGGTTTTTTAGGATTTGGTTTTGGGTAGTTGTTTTGGTGTTGTGCCTGGCCCGTTTTAGGTGTTTGGGTTTTTTCTTTTGGATCTCGTTGTTGGTTTCTTACCAACTTCGGGTTTTAGGTGTTTTTCCTTTCTGGTTTAGGCTCAGCCTGTTAGGCCTAAATCGGTTTCTCCATGTGATTAGAAGATGAGGGTCTTGGGTGGTCAGGCCGGTGTATCCAAGTTCCTATTGACTCTGTACCTTGTGTTATGAGTTAATGAAATCTATCTTTTTGCTGATAAAAAAAAAAGTATACGTTTTGATAAAAAAATATATGTCTACTAAACCGACCCTCCGGGGTAAAAATCCTTGGCTCCGCCACTAAAAGCAAGGAGTAACAATCTAGCTAGCAAGAGAAAATAATGTTTGAAAACCTATGTCGAGGAGTACGTCAATGACAAGTAAAGATGAAAAAAAAAGCAATGAGTAACAGAAAAGAAAGCGCTAAATATTCAATATCAAAATTTTGGTTCAATCCTTTTCTTTTTTTTTAAATTATTAATACTCATGGTTGTCGTTATCTGGTTGTCCGCCACACTTTATGTGCAATATTCTTTTTTGATCGTTAAGGCTTTAATTTTTTTCCCCTACGTTATTTAATTACACGATAGTTTCTAAATGTTTGAATTATACATACAGTTATTCTTTTTCGTTTGGTTTCTTTTGATTCTATAATTTTAAGAAATTAACAAACAAAAGATAAAAAAAAAAATTTTGCTGCAAGATTTTAGAAAAGATTTAACCAAAAATATATTTTCTAGTCTAGTAGAAAAAGGGAATTGATTTTGGCACTTCACAAATTGATAACCACACCTCCCAAGGGAGTGTCAAAATCAATTTCATATGAGGAAAGATTTTGCCACTCCCCTTTGGGAATGTGGTTATGAATTTGGAGAGTGTCAAAATCACTTCCCGTAGAAAAATTTACTCTTTTAGGTACTCCAAACGAATACTTGGTCTTACGGTAGTGCAATGGAATGGTATTATGTGTTATGAAATTGGTGATCATAAACGAGGTTAAGACTTTTTGCCAGATCAACATTCTAATCAGAGTGCTTTGCAGAAAAATAGAAAGAGTTCTGAATTTTCTCTTGGATTTTTTTTTTGCTTTGGAATAGTGGAGGAGTTCTATTCAAAATATGTGCCTAGGAATTTCTAACAGAATAATACGTACACCATAAAACATTCATCAATCATAATAAACATAAAACACATTAATAAGCAAGGGTTTAGAAAAAGCCTGTGAGGTGGTCAGCACGCGAAATCGCGCTCTCCTTCTGAATGATAGACGCCTCTTGCACCGGTTGAATGGTATTGATCCTTCCACAAAATACAACAATCTTTTGAAGCAAAGTTCACGAACCGCGCGAAAGTTGTGTGACACTCAAAGAACCGTAAAATACTTCACATATGAACCAAACGGTGATGATAAAAAAGAGGGTTTATACCTGCATGCTAGCTGTGTGTATTGGAAGAGGGAGAAAGACAGGATTTTTCGATTCACACAATATGATCCATCTCTTTACATGCAGGCAAGTTGCTATATATAGTGGAGTTTTTTTGGGGTTATGAATAACAAACTTATCCGATTAATTTGGAGAAAATTAAGTGCACTTGGCAATTATATTGGTTTGAGATCCTTTTGACAAATTCAAAGTCTTTCGTTGGCTGCATAGGTATGTGAATATATATAGGAATAATAACGTAATGTTAGTGTGTTATGCTGAGAAATATTCCTCTCTCTTTTTAGGAGAGAATGATGGAGACCAATTCAAAGCAAACTCGGGGATCCTGTTGTCTCCTAAAGGACAATACCCATGTTGTCTCCATCCGAGCCGTCCATGCTCGGCAATTGACGGTTCAGGGCCCAAATAGGAATAACACCCATGTTATCTATAACGTACAACGGGGGGACCCCGATCCAAAGTGGGTGCATAATTACTCCACGTTCTCAGATTTACTTGGGATCACACTTTTTTTTTTTTTTTGACAAAAGTGAGAGGTATTGTATTGATAAAGCCCAACGGCACTTACACAACGAAATTCATTACAGATAGCTTGGACAAAGCCAAACTAATCATCTAACCTATACAAAATGACAAAGAACGAGGCGATTGATGTCTTTCATCCCCAGCTCAAGCATGGCCTGACGCACCTTCTGCTAAGCGGAAAATTCATATATCCTATAGCAGTCTCAAAAAGAGATACATTGCTAGCCAAGAAAAAAAGACAACAAGAACCCAGACGATCAGATGAACTTCGACCAGAAATGAGCACACTAATGAATTTCTAGCAAACCACCAAAAGATGCATATTAATCTTCTTGAGCCCGAACAGTAAACAAATCGCCCAAATGCGAATTTTATTACTCTCACCAGAAGAGACAAAACTCCCACATGGAGAGACAAAACTCCTCCAGATCTTGCTCTAAATCCAGCCGCCCAAAAACCGCTGAACGGATCGCAACCCTCACTGCCTCCACCACTGCTGCCACAAGGGCTCCGGTGACGGATTACATGTGGACAAACTGTAACGCCCCGCTTTTTCGGGAGCAAAATAAAATAATTCTTTAATGAAATTTGCTAAATAAATATAATTTTCCAAAATAAAGGTTTAACTATTACAATCTCAAGATAGATTTACTGATTCAAAATACATTAACTTCAGAGCTGACTCTAGGCTTGATACGAATCCTAAGCATACTCGATCTCCGCTTCTGATATTCTTCCATGTCGAACTGCACCAACATTAAATCATCTCCATTGAATCCTGTGCCTTCTGGCAAATTGATCGCCGAAGCAATCGATTTACCAGGATACAGACGTATCCGTGAGTGATAAATCACCCAGTAGAATAATCCAACCCAATTACCCCTCTTACTTTACAACTAGCAATCAGCAAGATAAATATGGTATGAATAAGTAAAACAGAGATATATCACATTAATCAATTTATTACTATCCATTAACCTATCGTGTAGTCTAAGATCTCAATCCACGAGATCTTTCCTCCCCAACCGCTAGCCATGCTCTGTCCCATGGGGTCACTTTCTTTTGCTGTCACGGATTGCACCTAAGTTATGTACCCAGTGTGTATCCCTCTCATTACAACAAAAGAAAGCTTACCATGCCTGAATCATAACTAGGGTTCGCCTATCTTATGTACCACTTCACAATCATCACTGGGCTTACTTTGCCAATATCAAATCATCACTCAACACTGGGCTTACTTTGCTAGTTTCAAATCACATCACTCAACACTGGGCTTACTCTGCCAGTTTCAAAATCATCACACAACACTGGGCTTACTCTGCCAATTTCAAAATCACGCCTGCAGGCAATCTAAAACAAAAATTTTTCCAATTCATCCATTACTTATCATCGTCTAGGTGATTTCTATTTCGCATACCACCCCATGTCTCTAGGATCCAATCTAACATATCAATCAGCAGTTAGAAATAATAATTAGGCAAACAGGGTAATAATTGAAATAAACAATATGCATTAAATCACATAACCTTTTATGAATGGGCCGTTGCCCTTAGTTCTGTATGATCAACAAGTCATTAATAAGGTAAGGAACTTTTATTAAATAAAAGTTTTAAAAAAAAAAAGAATATAATCTAAGCTTGTATAAATTTTTATTTAGGAAAATAAATCGATTAACGATCATAATAAATACAATAAGTAATTAATAACACTAGAATAGGTAGCATGGCTCTAAAGGAGTCCTAGTGTTCTACGTAACCTGTTCGAGTATCATCAAGTGGGTCCAGAGGGTTACGGAATTGTTTTTAAAATAAAAATGATTTTTAAAGTTGTCAAAAGTAGAATAAATAGATAATAAATTATTTAATAAATAAAATATGTCGAGATTAATAACATATCATCTTTATGATGTAAAGAAACTAAAAAAAATAGTATGGGAATTTATAAAATGGTTTAGAAGGTCGTATGGATTTTTCGTTTGCAAAATTTTACATGAAATCAAATAAATAATTAATAAAAAGATAATAAAATAAAAAAAATATGACATTAACAAGTTATGATCTTTGAGGTGTTAGGAGCCTAGGAAAAATAGATCGGGCGTCAAAAACGATGTTCAGAGGGTCGAAAAATGAATTCGGAACAAAACTGTCCAAACCGCAAGGTCTGACCGAGTCAACCTTGCGGTGGAGCTCGCTGCCGCAAACTCGAAGGCAGATTCGGTTTTTTTTTGGTTTTTCGGCTACGGTTTCGATGCATGGGACTACGGGGGCTATAGGTTAAGTATAAAAACATCAAATATACTTAGAGGAGTGTTTGGATAGGATTATAGTACCTCGAATCGGATTGAATTGATTTAAAGCGAAACTTGAACTTTTGGAGAAGATGACTTTGGTTTGGACGAACGGGGGACCTTGGGCTCGAATTGGATGATGCTTGATGATGCTAGGGGTTGAGAAAAGTTATTGGAATGATCAATTCGGATTTCGGTTGGGTCTAGAACACAAACCCACCTTTCTCTCTCTTTCTTTCTCTCTCTAGAAATCCATGGATTGGAGTCCGGTTTTCTTCGAATTCTCTCTCTCTTCTGGACTGGTAGGGTGTGGGAAAAATTCGTGGTGAGCCCTAGGGTTAGACTAATGGGATATATATAGGGAATTTTGGAAGAGGATGAATAGTTTGTATTCGAATAGGATTCCGATTTCTTGGGTTTTGATAGGAGAGTGATATGGACGAAAATAAGATCGAGGAAGAGGTAGAGACCGAGTAGAAGTGGGAGAGGGAGAGATGGAAGAGTTTTAATCATGCATGCAACTTAAAAAAAATAGGATTAGATAATTTTGTATTTATCTACTTAAGGAAAATAATTTTATTATTACGATTAATACTTTTTTAAAAGATATTATTAAGAAAAAAATAGGGTCAAAAATCCGGATCGTTACACAAACAACTCTGGTGACGGCGGAGCCCGCCGAACAGAGAGGGTTAGATCTGAGGAAGGAGAAAACGAAAAGAAAAAAACTATGGGGAAGAAAGAGGAGAGTGGATGGAGGAGGAGGAGGAGCCCGGGGGGAGGAGGGAGAGGGACGCCTCCCCCCCCCCCCCCCCAAGCAGAAAAGCAAGGCGGCTGTGGCTTCTCAAAATCTCCTTAGAGCTCTCAAAACACTCTTTAGGATACCCCTTATTATTGATAAAAATACGTCAATGAAAAATTAAATAAAATAGATATGTAACATATGAAATTAGAAACAACATTTTCATGTTTCATGAATAAACGAAGATCTTGATTTAGAATTTTCATGAGCATGGTCGGTCATTTACGCGTATCATATGCAAACATATATAGGTAAAATTTTGAACAATTAAGATTTAAGATGCAGCATTAAAGTTATATCACATTTGCAGAGTGAAATTTTTACGAAGCCAGAGTTTTCTAGTAGAGGTTGCGAATATGCATACTATCACCAAAAAAAAAGAAAAAAAAAGAAAAGTGACAAACTCGTCTACAATATGAACATTTTCCAATTAAATAAAAAGCACATGCATATTAGGGCTTCAAATGAGCCCACGAACCAAAACTATAAAACAACAAAAACTTATAAAATTTGTTACACAGGTTGCGTTCGCATGGTAGGTTACGGCCGCATAATTCAACTTGGCGACCGTTTTCTTCATAGTTAGGTACAGAACTCTCTGCATGTTCCTCCTTATGACCCTCTGCTCAAAACTTCACGAATGTAATGTTGTACTCCACGGCCGCTGATCAGTCAGACTTGCACTTCAAACATAGCGGCCGCTAACCCACGCCTCACAGCAACACCTCATGGCTATGAACTTGATATTTCTGGACAAATTGTCCAGAGCAATAATTAAAATCGTTCACTTTTTAGAGCACGTTGAGACCATCAACCACGTCAAAAATCACCTTGATGACCATTTGATATGATTTCGAAATGCATAAGCATTAGATAATTGTGTCAAATGAGTTTTAATCCAGTGTTGCACACTTTTTTTAAAAAAAAAGGTTAACATATTTCGGAATGGTTAATGTTCCGAGCAAGTTCTAAAAAGTGAACGATTTCAATCATTATTGTGAGCCCGAAAAGAACCCACACATGACCCAACTGGAGGGAAGGAAATTGGACGGGAGCCCAGTTTACTACGGTGGGTTTGCACCAATTTGTGGCCTTTTGAGTAAGGGTACGTCATCATCGGGCTGGGCCGGGTCTAGAAGACTCTTTTTTGGCCAGCCAGTCGGGATATCTCACAAAACTTAAAGCCCATGCTCACCCACAGGCTGGATGTTTAGGCCAGAAGCCCAGAAATGTTGTAACCGTGTAAAGTTCACCAATCACAAGACTCACAACGGTCAATTTTATGAATTAACATTGTACCCAACCCTAATTACCAAAGGGTATCATAATTTTAAATTTCATGAGTCTACTACTTCGCTTGCATGGCATTAGGCAATTAACTGGACTTTTCCTTATTTTATTTGATTCGAATAACTTTATTTTTTTCCTTTTTGATTGGATTAAATTTGTTGTGTTTGAGCAATAGACTAACATTACAAAAATAAAACCAAACTACAAACTCATGGTCAAAAATAGGTTGCTTGTGCAGCTGTGCACTTGGAAAATACTGCAAGTGTGCAAAGTTTCAAGAGGCAATAATAATAGTTAATACAAGACTAACAAAACTACAAAATATACAAAATAAGAGATTATACGGGCTACCGAGAGGGTTTTGCAGACGGGTCTTACGGGTGGGCCCAAGCTATAGTTCTTAGGCCCAAACCCAGCCCATGAACAATTTGGGCGGGTCGCGGTCTGGAGGACTAAATGATGACCCTCAGAGCATCTCTAATAGGAGATGTCAAACATGACATGGACAATGCAACGGCTATTTTTGACAGCTTCAAGCCTTCCAATCATGCTGTCTTTCCATATGAAAAGTCCACATCGAATTGAAGGTAGCTCCAAGCATATCAATTTTGACATTAACATAGTGGCATTGCTAATTTTAAAAAATCTAACCGTTTGAATTTCAAAAGAGTGCGATTTGATTTTTTCTCCTTTTAAGTTTGACACAAGAGTTGACATTAAGGGTTGGAGAGGGATAGTTTAATGTCAAATAAATAAAATTTGGCATTAAAGCATCTCCAACGGGAGATGTCGGGAGATGTCAAAGTTAAGGTGGACAATCAAACGGCTAGTTTTGGCATTAAGTCACCATCCAACCATGATGCCTTCTATCATGCCAAAAGTGACATGGCTTTGAAGAGAGGTTACGTGGCTTTAAAGGGAAGTCCCAACATGTCAACTTTGACATCAACATTTTAGACTGCCAATTTTCAAAAATTGACCATAAGCTTTCACAATAATTTGACATAAGGATTGAAGATGGGGAGCTTGATATCAAATTGCCACATTAGCCTTCAAAATAATTTGACATCTCCATGTTTGACCTCTCTTGTTGGAGATGCTCTAAGAGTTAGAAAGGAGGCTTTGATGTCATATTGAAATTGACAATGCCACATAAACCTTCAAAAAAAGTTTGACATCTCATATTTGAAGTCAAGGGTTGGAGCATATTCCACCCAAGATGTCAAATCTGACATAACATGCCAAGTGGAAGAATTGACATGTGAAGTAACTCCAACAAAAGTGTCAAATGCTTAGGTGCTATTTGGCATCTCCTCTCTCATATCAAAATTGATATGTGATGTCAAATTTTTCTTTGTTATTTTACTCCCCAAAATATAATAACTATCCTTAAATAAATATAACACGCATATTGGTTGGAGCAGATATTGTAGAAATGTCAAATTCTAACGTGTCAAATTAACACATAATGCTTCAAAAAAAATTGACATTCTCGTTTCTGCGTTCAGTTGTTCGTGTGATCGCGTCCGCATGTCCAAAATCCAAATCAGTTGTTCCCTGCAAATTGTGAGTTCAAAAAAAAGAAAGGTCCCTGCAAATGGACCCAAGTTGACTCTTTTACACTAACGACGACGATGTAGGGTAGCCCGCCGTTCAACCATCTCCAAATTACCGATGAAGCATTTCATCAAACACTTGGGGAGCAACCTCTCCTCCTCCTCCTCCCACCACCACTCCCTCTCGTCACTTTCCCTTCACTACCTCCTCACACCAACCCACTCCTTCAATTCCTCCTCCTCCGCATCCTCCCAACCCCACCAAACCACCCGTCCCAATTTCCGTGCCTCCCTCTTCTGCTCTCTAATCCACCTCCTCCTCTCCTCCGGCCACCTTTCCGCCGCCGTCGATGCATTCGCTGCAATGCGGCGGACCCACCGCCTCGTCCCGCCTGATCAGTCCGCCTGGAACCGCTTGCTGCGCGGATTCAACGACGCCGGTTTGGTCTCCGAGGTATGGCCTGTCTATTCCGATATGCTCTCTTCTGGCTTCGGTCCAAATGTTTTCACTCGCAACATAGTCATTCACTCTCTATGTAAAGCTGGTAACCTTAATTTAGCCCTAGAATTGCTCAGGACGAAATCGAGAAAAATGGAAATTGATACTTTTTGTTATAACACTGTTATATGGGGGTTTTGCAAACTGGGTTCGGCCCATCAGGGTCTAGGGTTGGTTTCTGAGATGGTTAAGAATGGGGTACCTGTAGATTCTTTTACTTGCAATATTTTGGGTAAAGGGTTTTGCCAGGTTGGGATGTTAGGGTATGCGGAGATGGTGATGGATGGATTTGTTCTCGCGGGTCGGGTTTGTCGTGATCTTGTGGGGTTTAATACGTTGATTCATGGGTATTGTGAAGCCGGTGAGGTCAGTGCAGCGTTGGAGTTGATGGAGAGTATGCAACGGGAAGGTATAGTTCCTGATATAGTTAGTTATAACACTCTAATTGATGGGTTGTGTAAGATGGGGGATTTTGTGGGGGCTAATATTGTCGTTGACGAGCATTTGTCTCAGAGAAGTATGGACGATGATGGTGGTTGTTTGAAAAATGATGGTGCTGAAAAGAATGATTTTGCAGTTGGGGGATTGGAGTTGAAACAAAATATCATCACGTACACCTCAGTTATTAGTGGGTATTCTAAATGGAGAAGGCTTGAGGAAGCACTTAGTCTTTATGATGACATGCTGGAGAATGGGTTGTTGCCTGATACAGTAACTTATAGTTCCCTAATGAATGCCTTCTGCAAACATGGGAGGTTAGCTCAAGCAGAAGAACTTTTCAATGAGATGGAAAGAATGGGTGTGGATCCTAATCATGTTTCCTATTCTATTCTCATTGATTCCTACTTAAAAAGAAGAAATTCTATGGGGGCCTCTGCCCTTCAAAGCCAAATGGTAGTTCGCGGAATTGCCTTTGATGTGGTCATGTTCACCACATTGATGGATGGACTCTTTAAGGTTGGCAAGCCTCTTGAGGCTGAAGATATGTTTCGGACTCTTTTGAATCTCAACCTAATTCCTAGTCACATTTCTTATTCTGCGTTGATTGATGGGCGCAGCAAATTAGGGGATATGAAGGGGGTAGAATCTGTACTGCAAGTAATGGAGGCACAAAATGTTCATGCGAACGCCATTATTTATTCCTCTGTTATTAAGGGCTACACCAGAAAGGGAATGCTTGATGCAGCTGCTAATGTCATGAGGAATATGGTGCGAAAAAATGTCAGGCCAAATGTCTCCACTTACTGTATCCTGATTGATGGTTATTTCAAGGCTGGTAAACCAGAAATTGCTAATGACTTATATGAAGACATGAAATTGAGAGGGGTAGAGGAGAATAATTTTATACTTGATGTACTTGTCAACAATTTGAAAAGAGGAGGAAAGATGGATGAGGCTCAGGTGGTATTTGGAGATATGGTGTCAAAGGGATTGTCTACTGATCGGGTTAACTACACTTCTCTGATGGATGGATTTTTCAAAGTAGGTAAGGAGTCAGCTGCTCTTGACGTGGCTGAAGAAATGGCAGAAAAGAACATGGAGTTTGACACCATTGCATACAACGCATTTATCAATGGACTAATGAGACTTGGTGAATACGAACCACAATCGCTTTTTACTGGAATGAGGCAATCTGGTTTAGCTCCAAACCTTGCTACTTACAACACAATGATTAATGCTTATTGTAAAAAAGGGAACTTGGGAAATGCTCTCAAATTATGGGAAGATATGAAGAATAGTGGCTTCATGCCTAATTTAATAACTTGCAACACTATGGTAGGAGGGCTTTGTCAAGCAGGTGAGATTGATAAAGCAATGGACTTGTTGAATGAAGTGATGGTGGTGGGGTTTCACCCTACTTCGACCACTCAGAGACTCGTGCTTGAAGCGGTTTCTGTGAATAAAAGAGCTGATATGATTCTGGATATGCATGAACGGCTTGTACATATGGGGCTTAAACTCGATCGAGTAGCTTATAACACTCTCATAACTATCTTGTGTCGACTAGGGATGACAAGGAAGGCAAAATTGGTATTAGAAGAAATGACAGGAAAAGGCATTTCAGCAGACACTATCACTTACAATGCCTTTATATGCGGGTACTGCAAAAGCAGCCATTTAAAAAGTGCTTTTGCGACGTATTCTCAAATGTTGACAGAAGGAGTTTCTCCTAATATCGTAACTTACAATATTCTCTTAGGGAGGCTCTTGGCTAACCGTTTGATACATGAGGCTTCTGAATTAATTGATGAGATGAAAGAAAGAGGCTTTGTTCCTAATGGCGAGACATATAATGTTTTGGTTTCTGCACACGCAAAGATGCAAAATAACAAGGAAGCTATAAAATTTTACTGTGAAATGGTAACCAAAGGCTTTGTCCCTCGAACTAGTACTTACAATGCCCTTATCAGTTGTTTTGCTGCAGTAGGAAAGATGAAGCAAGCTAGAGAGCTTATGAATGAGATGCAAGTCAGAAGCGTACCGCCTAATTCTTCAACATATGATATCCTAATCAGTGGCTGGTGCAAGCTATCAAATCATTCAGAGCAGGATAGGGTGTTAAAAAAATCATACCGAGCTGAGGCAAAGAAGTTATTTGTGGAGATGAATGAGAAAGGTTTTATCCCTTGCGAAACTACTTTAAAATGTATAAGTCCAATCGTTGCAAAACCAGGAAAGAAGGTTGATGCTCTGAGGATGTTGGATGGATTATACAAGAGAAAGACCATTTAATACAGTAATAAAGGAAAGGAGTAATATTTTGGCTGGGAATTCACAGCTGTTGAATGTTCTCCTTCAGCTAATCCAGCGCTTCATTGTTCGTATTCGCGTCTGGAAGTAAAATGCAGCAAAGGAGGTACGAAATAGGGAGGTTTGCAAATCTTTTGAACTCTGTACACTCTTTTTCTATCTTTAATGGCACATGGGCTATTGCCAACCTAGAATTCCCAATCATTTGGTCCTTAATTTTATGCTTGCAGAATTTCAAAACAATGAAGAGTTGATCAGTGTTGTTGGAGCAATTTCAACAAGCTTCAATGGAGCTGATCATTAGCTGAGTTCAGTAACGTGCTCTCTACTTTACTAAAATTATTGAACCAGGTTCCAATCGGGTTTAAATATTTAAATGGCTTGAAATATGTTCAGACTTTGCTTGTTTAGGTAACAAACAGATCCCAAACGAGCAGAATATGAGTTGAGCACTTGAGCTCAAGTCGCTAGGGTTCAATTTACAGTCTTAGGCTTTTAATGAAAGAAAGCAATTTGATTTTTCCTATGCTTCACTGCAACAGACAAGAATATCTCGTTGTCTCAGTTTTGTCTTATGGATTTGAACGCTTTATTCGGGCATTTAGGTTCCCACTGCAAGAGAGTCCGCATTTTAGTAGTGCACTTCAAACCCAATGTCTTGCTACTCTTCAGTATGAACAAATCAAATTAATATTAGCCAATAGCCATGAATTTCATTCAAAATCACTGTGGGTGTATTTTCAGGTTGCTGAATGTACCGGCGTTGTGCTGTTTAACAGTCAAGGAATCAAGTACTCAAGTGATGAGTTGTTCAGCTGTCTCTCCATTCAGTGGTAATTGGTTTCAGGAATGCCTTATATCAGTTTGCTTGACTAAATATCGAGGATGATTCATGGTAAACACCCTTTACCAAAAATATCCGCTCCGGCCCTCCGGGGCACAATTATCTACCCATACATATTAGAACCTTGAGTGACTGCACATCCGAACTCAAATTTGTCTTCTATAAGGTACTAATAGCTTGAAAATAACACTTACTTTTGTTACTGCTGACTATGGAACATTTCAACTGTTGTTTTTCACTAATTTTTTTTATGCTTTTGTGGAGTAATATAGGTTTGTCGGCTTTCAACCCATCTTTAACGTGGCCTCCCAGGTGATAGAAGACCGGGTAAAAGTTTTTTCTTAAGGTTTTTTCCTCTTTATAGACGGAACTGGAAACAGAGTCACAAGCACACATTTTGTCTTAAACTCCACCAAATAATCTGGCAGTGGCATTTTCTAAATTTTGATTATGGTTCTTCTATGCAAGCTAAAGAACCATAAAACATGTGTCATTGCATGATATTATGTAAAATTGATGCGTGCATAGCATTGTCCATTAAAATTCTACTATATGTTTTTGTTCGTGTGTCCTGACAGGCTACCAAGGCTAGAAGTGTGATGCCCTCCTCCTAGGGCTTGGAATTGGGGCAACCACTTTAACTAGCACATAGTTAACGATATTCTCAGCAACATCAAGCAACAACCAGACATAGAAGAAAGGTTAGTAGAGATTGGAGTTAAGGGTAGCAAGAGAGAGCCTTTCACCTCTAGTCAAGCCTATTTTACTGGGTCACTTGCGAGCAGGGCTCGTTAGAGTGGTTTATTGGCGTGATGACTGCGGTGGCCTAGAATGAACGGAAGGCGTGATCAAGCTTCATAAGTATTGCACTGGTGTGTGTACAAAGAGGGGACACTAGAAATGACATTCATATTCTCTGCGGTACGCATGTGAAGACGCATTTTCATAGACCAAATTGGCATAATGTGGTGGAGCATGTAGCTGCTAATCATACCGACCAACTTGCTTGTTGGTAAGCTTTGCCTTTCTATAGGCGTGTTTTGTTTTAAATAACACTAGTGTTTTCCATCAAGAGATTATTTTTCCTATCTTCACTTCTCCATAAGAAGCAGAAGATTTTGCATCATTGGAGAATTTTCTTCGGTGGTGGAGCCAGGATTTTGACGCCGAGGGGGGCCGCCTTAATAGACATTTTTTATCGGAACGTAGACATATTATATCATTAAGGTTTTTGCTTTCAAATACATTACATTTGTGCATTGAAATGATTCTAGCCTAATGCAGATAAAGTATATCAATAATTTTGTGTTTTTTACTTAGGCTACTTCAACTATCACGTTCTTATTTTTTATTTATGAAAGAAATTGAGCAATGAGAATGTGAAATAACCGGTTTTTTTTTATCAAACCAAAGTTATTAAGATTATGAGTAGTTATACACGAATAATTATCAATAATCTTCAAAATCAAGTATATACAAAACAAAAAATTTAAAAACTCGGACACTCGGGGAGCTGGGGCCGGGGCCCCCCGGGCTCCAACATAGCTCCGCCCTGATTTTCTTGTAAACTGGGTGGAGAGTTAAAGTTGAATTATTGGTACAATTTTTTTTTTCTTAAGAAATTTCTTCTGTACCGGATTCTTGACAATAGAACCAACTGAATAAACAAACCTTGGTGGAAGTATTAATGAATTCTTTTCCTTTGAGTAGGGGTATGAATTATGGTTTTAAATGTCTAGATTTACGTTGCTGTTGTTTGCTCTTTGTCAAATGTAAATGTAACACCAAGTTTGTTACTCCCTCCGTCCCTTTATTACAGTCCAGTATTTCATTTTGGGCTGTCCCTTGATAAGTGTCCATTTTGTAAAGTTAGTGGGTAAAAGTTGATGAATTGTCTATTTTGTCCCTAAAAGTAGATTCCATTTTGAAAAGTTAGTGAGTAAAAGTGTAATGATAATGGGTAAGTAGGGAAAGTGGAGGAAAAAGTTGATGTGAAAGGTATAATGATGATGTTTTTTTAATAAGTTGGAGTTACGAAGCAGGACATTTAAAAAGGGACGGAGGGAGTACTACAGTTCCCATCTCCACCGGATCTAGCCAGCCACTCGTGCTCCGGCTGGGCTTCGCAGAGGAGTAGATAACCCGACCGTCTTCTATTTTGGGAATCCAGTCGGCGGTGGCAGAGGCTCCGGCACCGGCACCAGCGGATGACTATGATGCAGTGACGCCGTGGAATTTCAAGAAAGGAGAGGAGGAGAGAGTAGAAAAAATAGTAAAATAATGGGTAGCTGGTGAATAGTTGCTCAACAGTTTTTTTTTCCAGCTAAAGTCACCATTGTTAGATATAGTTAGTGAGGTTTGAATCTCTGTCAAATGCATGAGATCTGCTTGCTAGCTCAGTAGATTTGTTAAGTTACTGTATCAAAAATAAAATAGCTAGGGCCATGTTGAGGCTGGTGGAAGGCCATGAGAGAGATTGGATTGGAAAGTTATTTTGGCTAATTTTGGATCTTTGTTGAGGCCACTGCAGATGTTCCTTTATGATTGTTGAACCACAATGTGCATAGTCAATATTTTATTCAAGATAATCGGATGTTTAACCCAATCCCCAATTTTGAGAATGGGTATGAGTATTACTACTATTATTTCAATTTAAAAATATCATTTTTTATTTTATTTTTGATCAGGACCCCTCTTTTGGCACTCCCTTACCCGGTAAAATGCATACGTTCGAGTCTTATTGCAAAATTTCTATGATGCCCCAATGTGGTATTGGGGCATCATGCCCCATTTAATATGAACCATTAAATCAGGTTTTAGATAAATCTGGACCCTTGGATCAAAATCACCTCCAAAAAGTAAGGTGGTTTTGCGTTTTTTCAGTCATTATTATACGTACTTACCATGAACACAGGCTCTTTTTATCATATTTTATGCTGATACTTACCACAAAATAAGGTATACTTACCGCAACTAAAGGCTGTACTTCAACGTTTTTTGGTATTTTCAAAATAATTTTAACCGGTTTATAGGAGGTTAACAGGAGAGAGGGAGATGGATCCAAGGGTTGAGATTGAAAGAAGCGATCCAAGAGCTTAAAAAGTAGCCGGACGCGTCTTATCGCTGCGAATTGCAGCACCCCTTATCCTATCCCCTCCTATAGATTGACAAAAAAAAAAAAAAACTATTCTTCCTCTGTTCCTCAATTTCACATCTTCCTCCTCTGATGTACACACACTAGTGCATGCCCGTGCCTGAAGGCACGGTTCGTCAATTTTGTCTCTCTAACCTCTTGAAGGTCAACGCCCCATACGCAAATTTCAACTACAAAAAAACATTAGTTCAAGTATATCCACCGGTAAACTTGAATCAGCACAAAACAAACTAACAATTTACAGCATGTTAATCACACTACAAACTACTGATCACAATTGACAAAAAACCACTGTTATCACAAAAAATACTTTATGGGCAAAAAAATAAACCAATCTTCAGAATGTAAAAATACATACATAAGCAATATATCAACATCTAAAAATATAATCTCAATTATAAAAATTGTAGACTTTCGAAGCTTCAAGCTCCAATCAACTCGGTATCTGACTCTCTGGTTAGCCAATACAACCTATAAAAAAACGGATAACGCTTCAGTTCTCATCTAGTAAAAATACATAAGCAATAATGTAAAAAATATATAATAAAAATTGAATATAATATAATAGTCTAATTAGAAGTGTTTGGGTTTTGGGTATTGTGGATTCAAAAACTTAGGGTTCAAAAAGTAGACTTTGTTGAACACGAAGAAAAAAGGAAAACTTACTTCGTCTATGGTAGATGGTCACGATCAAGAAATGTGAGAAAAGCTGGTGAATCTTATGAGCCCGAGCCTGAGCAATTGATCATCAAAAACAGAAAATAAATTACGTCGAAGTACAGACACTGTGATAATAAAATAAATAAATAAAGTCTATGACAAAAAAGAAGAATAATACCAATATTACGGCAACCTCTATTGTTGTTGAGAAATCAATGAGGGAGAAGAGAGGAGAAGAAAAGGAGAGGAAAGGAGAGGAGAGGAGGAGAGAACTGAAATATCAAACAGGGGAAGTAAGAGAAAAAATAAATTTCCATTTTTTTTGCCACAGAAAAAGGAAAGAATCGGAAATTAAGAGAGAAAAATAATGGGTTTTCAAATTTCAAATCCAGACAAATGATAACCCTTGGATTGATTGAATTTTAGCCCTCAAACCCTTTGTTTAATCAGAGCCATTCAATGTGCCACGTAGGACAGTTGTGAGAGAGACATTTTGCAAAACCGTTGTGTATTGTAATATGTACACACATATACAAAACGTATACTATGACAGGATAAAGAATTAAAAAGACACAAGGAAATATAAAATTCAAAGGAAAAGTAATCACCTAATACAAGTGTAATTACTGAGGTATAAAAGCAAATCCCCACCAAGTCCTAGTAAACATAAAATCTAAACTACTAGTATCATGTTAAAATAAAAAAACGACCATAGATGAATTTAATTATGTCCACACAACACCCCCTCCCAATCATCTATTAGCAAGCCATCATCTTCTGCTCCCTATCACTCATTTTTGTACCGCGTACGCATGTCCACTTGATTCAATGATAGGCTCTTTGATTCACATTAAAGACTTCGTTTTCATTGTATGGAGAATCTATTGGTGGTTCCAAACTTGTCCCTCAACAACCCAAAAACATGAACGTGCTCGATCTCTCTACTTCATCGTGAATTTAAGATGGTACGAATTCAATTAGTTATTCTTCCAAATAATAGGTTTTAGTAAATTTTTATTTTTTCGTAGAAAGATCTGGGATTATAGTTGTCTCCAAATAAAAAAAAGAGAAGAAAAGCTCGACCGAATTGAAAACAATTTAGAAAATGCAAACGAAATTATCATTTTCAAAGAAGTTTGTCTCTGGTAATCTTTCTTTTTACGATCAAAAAAAAAACTTTCTTTTTTAACTTTTGATCATTATTTTTTCTATTTAAATTACCTAACAAAAATGAAAAAAGAAAAATAAAAAAGGGTTAAATATGTACTTGCCCCTTAAACTATTCCGAAAATTTTTACTTCCCCCTTCAACTACCAATTGAACACTCTTGCCCCTTCAACTAAAAAAATGTTACACAGTTAGGACAATCTCTCCATTCCGTCCAACCCATGGACGGAAAACTTAAAACTCAACCCAACCCTTCTTATTTTGGTGCCAATAGAAGGGTACATTAGTAATTCCCTCCCAAACCTACTCAATCTATGTTTTCTCAGCCGCAAGCCCTAATTTCACAACTACTCAACTCACGACTGGAGCGGATCAAAAACCAAAAAAAAAAAACTCACGACTGGATTACTCCTGAACCAGAGAGAGTGCTCCATTGAGCACGACTGGAATGGCATGGATCTTGAGAGCACCAAATGGATTCAAACCGAAATGTAAGTCCGTTTTCTTTTATTGAATCTGAGTTTTTTATTGCAACTGATCCACTTTGTATATAATAATCTACTTGCTATATACTAATCCTAGCCTTTACAGATTAAAATATGGGTTTGCAAAGTGATTAACGTGGTTTGTTGCTGTCAAAGGGGCAACTATACCCTACCAGTTTTGGCGTTTTTCATTTTTTAAAGTATAAAGTGGTCCTATTTTGTATGTTTCTGTATGTCGGTTTTGTTTGGTGCATACAAGACCATTTTTTTTTTTTTGTATACTTGCCCCTTTATCCAGTTTCATTGTTTGGTCAACACAAACTGGTTTATTTCTTTTTTGTTTTGTTTATGACATAATTTTGCAGATTCCAGTCCTGAGTATTTTACTATTAAGTTGAATCATGATGGAAATTTAGTTAAGGAAGATATGCTGGAGTATTATGTAGGTGGTACTGTGAACTACTTTGACTTCTGTGATAACGATAGAATTTCTAGAACTGAGTTGCGAGCAATATGTAAGGAAGTTGGTTACGTGGAAGAAGTGTCTTTGTACTACAGGGTTTGTCATTTAGATGGGAAATGGGTTTTTAACATTTTCCAAACAGATAGTGATGTTACAAGCATGGTTCAATCCCTTAATAATGACTTGTTGGAATTGTACTTAGTTAATAGTCATTTGGAGGGGTCCACTAAAGTTGAACACAATAAATATGTGGATGTGGAGGATGGCCTACTAGATATTGACATCACCAGTTGGGAATGGGATTGTGGCTCATTTTCCCAGGATAATTATACTTGTATGGATTTGTCAACTCACATACCTTCCACTAGAGAAAACCCATCACCCACCAAAGAACCACCTCCCATCAATGAACCACAACCCACCTCTAGACAAAACCAACCACCCACCACTGGAAGAAGAAGAAGAAGACATCTTGACCATGACTCTAATTCAGAATCTGATTTTGATTTTGATGTCTTTATAGACAGTGATTATGACCTCAGTGAAGATGATGATGCCTTGTTTGATGCCAATGTGGATAAAGAAATAGAGTGGACTGGTGTGAGGCAGAAAAGGGTTGTTAGAAGTGATATCCTCCACGATTGTTTGTCTGAAACAGAGTCTGAGGAGGGGGATTCCTCAGATGGTTTCATGAGTTTTGACTCAGCTTCTTCCGATGAAGACGGGAAAAAAAAGCCAAAGTTTAGAAAATACAGGCCTGTACTGGGGAAGGTACAACCTATTATAGAGGAAAAAATGATTTTTAAGAATAGGGCTCAATGTGTAGAAGCAATCAGGCAACATGCAATTGTCAATGGAAAAGAAATCACATTTGAAAAGAATGACACGGACAGAGTTAGAGCTCATTGTGCTACTAATTGCCCATGGAAGATACTAGCCTCAAGCATTACAACTGATAGGATAACCCTGCAGGTTAAGACATATAACCCCAACCATGATTGTGGCTGGATGTGGACTAACAAGCTCCTGAATTCAAGTTGGTTGGCAAACACTTATTTTAAGGAGTTCAAGATCAAGCCCTCATGGCCTCTCACTGAAATTGTGGAACAAGTAATGGGGGATTTTAATGTGAAAATATCATCAGGGATGGCATTCAATGCTAGGAGGAAGGCAACAAAGAAAATGGAGGGTTCTTATCTTGAGCAATATGGGAAGTTATGGGATTATTTTGGAGAGATGGTTAGAACAAATCCAGGGACCTCTGTATACCTGCATTTTAAGAAAGATATGGATGGAATAACCACTGATAAGTTTGAAAGGATGTACATTTGCTGGGCTGCATTAAAGAAGGGGTTTATTGAGGGTTGTAGGCCTATCATTGGAGTAGATGGTTGTCATTTGAAAGGCCGCCATGGTGGGCAATTGTTGGCTGCAGTTGCCATAGATGGGAATAACCAGATATATCCAGTGGCTTATGCAATGGTTGAGGTTGAAGATGAGGCAAGTTGGAGTTGGTTCTTGGAGCATTTGAAGAATGATCTTGAGATACCAAATGAACCAACATTCACAATCATTTCAGATAAACAAAAGGTAAATTTCAGTTCCAATATTTCTGTTACTCTAATTTCCATTGGTATTCAATCTTTCTATTTTGTTATCGCTTTTTTGCTGCTGTAAACTACTACTGTAAATGGATCTTACTCTGTTTCTTGCAGGGGTTGATCAATGCAATGAGTAACTTGTTGCCTTGTGTGGAACACAAACATTGTGTTAGGCATCTACACAGCAATATGAAAAGAGCTGGATATACCGGTCAAACAGTTAAAGATAGGTTGTGGAGTCTTGCTAGAGCTACCTATATGGGGAGGTTTAAAAGCCTAATGGAAGAGTTCAAGAAAGAGGATGGGGTAGCATTCAAGTGGCTTGCTAAGCATGATGCCCACCACTGGTCTAGGTCTCATTTCAGTGAGGCTCCTAAATGTGACATGCTTTTGAATAACCTATGTGAGTCTTTTAATGCTGCCATACTAGATGCTAGGGATAAGCCAATACTAACCATGCTAGAGAGGATTAGGATTTATTTGATAAGGCATTTAGTGAGGAGGAGGGCTTCTGTTGAGAAATGGCCTGGTCAGATAGGTCCAAAGATAATGAAGTTATTGGACAAGAACATTGCACTGTGCCAAGGGTACATTGTTGTTTTAACTGGGGACAACCAATTTGAAGCTAGGGGTTTTTCTGGGAACAACCAGTTCTGCGTTGACATGAATGCCCAAACATGCTCTTGTAGAAGATGGGAGTTGACAGGTATTCTTTTTCCATTTTAAGTTACATTTATTCATTTTAAGTTACATTTTAAGTTACATTTATTCATGCTCTTCTAATCAAACTCATTACATTTTTGACAGGCATCCCTTGTGCACATGCACTAGCTGTCTTTAGGGAATCAAAACAGAAAGTTCAAGGCATTGTGCATGACTACTACCAGAAGCAAGCATACATCAACACCTACAAGCATGTGATATACCCCATGAATGGAATGGACATGTGGGAGAAGATAGATAAACCGCCAATTCAGCCACCACATTACACTAGAAAGTCTGGGAGACCCAAGAAATGCAGGAGGAGGGAAGCAGATGAGCCACATGCTCAAAGTGAAGATGGAACCAAGAAAATGAGGAGGTATCTTAAGAAATTGAGCTGTAGAAGATGTGGGGAAGAGGGGCACAATGTGAGGACTTGCCCATCTAGTAATAAAGGAGGTGGAACCAAAAAAAAGCAATGTGAAGATGGAACCAAAGAAAAGCAATGCAGTCAGGTAATCACACAACCAACATTCAGTTAGCCATCACAGCCCACACCCACAATCACAAGAGCTCCGAAGGCCCCAACTAAAAGGGGAGGTGCAGCTAAAAGGGGAGGTGTCCCTTAAGTTTTTATCTTTAAATGTCTTTATCTAAGTTTAAGACTAAATTTTATCTACTGTTATGGTGTTTTGTATTGCTCTGGCTTTTGGTGCCTTGTTTGGCATGGCTATTGATGCTTCTTTTGCTTTTGTGATGGCTATTGATGCCTTTTTTGGCTTGTGCACTGTTAGGGTTGAACCTAAGGAAAGACCTTGTTCTATTAATGGAGACATTTGTTGGTACTATTATGCCTTGTTCTGCTTTTGTGGTTGTTGCTACTGGTAATGCCTTTTTTTTTCTTTGTTTCTTTTTTTTGCAATTGGAGAGAAGAATGCATTGCTTGTGATTGGGCTGCATTTTTCCATTTTCAGATGCTATGATATATTGTTGTGACCAAAGAAAAGGATGCATTTGCTATGATTGTCATTGTATCTGTACAAGGGGAGGAAATTGTGGAAAAAATCCTTACTGCTATCTGCCTCTCATTACCCCGCGCGTGTGTGTGTGTGTGTGAGAGAGAGAGAGAGAGAGAGAGAGAGAGTGTGTGTGGGTGTGTGTGTGTGAGTCGGGGAGAGGGAGAGAACAGAGTCAGTTATGGTAGACCAGATTGTGAGATAGAGGAAGAAGAGGATAGATGCAAATACATATATGGTAGGCAAAAAGACATTTATATCCTTCAACTAACCCACTTAGGGAGAAAGGGTTAAGTTTTCCGTCCAAAAGGAAAGATTGTCCTGACTATGTAACATTTTTTTAGTTGAAGGGGCAAGGGTGTTCAATTGGTAGTTGAAGGGAGAAGTAAAAATTTTCGGAATAGTTTGGGGGGCAAGTACATATTTAACCCAATAAAAAACACACTCTCTCTCCCTCTCCTAGGAGCTGGGACAACACCTCTCTCTCTAATATGGCGATAATATCCCAACCAAATCCCACCCTTAAAATCTCTCTCTCAAGCCCTTACCAAGTCAGCGTCACCACCGGCATACAAATTTGTAGATCGCCCTTCTCCCTTGGAAGGAGAAGAAGAAGAAGAGGTGAGGAAATCCGTCTACTACACCCCTTCTCTCTCTACTCTCTACCCTCAGCATAATCACCCTGTACATTCTCTGCTCTCAGGCGTTTCCAGTCAGCTATCAATGGCCTCTGATTTACCCCCTTTGCGGCTCAACCCAAGGTATAGTCAAGCCCTAATTCAATTTTTTTTTTTTTGTACTTAATTCATTCTCCCGTGTATCAAAATCCCCCAACCGAATTAAGTTCCAAGTTAAGAAAAATTATTCAATGCCGCTGCGGCACCGCCATGTGGTGCCCCAAATTCTTTCTCCATCATGCGTTTGTGTGGTTGAGAAAATTTTGGGGCACCACTTGACAGCATGAAATAATTACTCCCTGGCGTCAACCACTTTTAATTTTTTTTTTACTTTGTTGGCTGTACTATTATTTCAGAAGCCCCCAGTCGAATTAATTTGCAATTAGATGTTTTTTGACGTCAAAATAAGGTAGTTTGGTATGTTGAATGTCTTTGGTAAGGAGTGGACTTCCAGTGGAATGAAGGGCGGGAAGTGTATGGGTGGCTATGTATAGCATAAGAATACATATAAATATTCATAATGTACTATAGCGCCCCTCCAAACTCAAAAAATAAAACAAAAAAGTGGCTATGTAGTGAAAAATAATTACTTCTTTTTATATGTACATGTATGTTTTGCCAAGTATCTCTTCTTCTTTTTTTTACACACCTAGGGGTTGCCTTAGTGATTCGAGCCGATGCTGAGGCTTTGAAAGTACTCCTCAAGGTCAGGGGTTCGATTCCTCACAGGTGAGTACCCTTCAGTGAGTGGGGGCTGTGACTGGTGTAGTAGCGCTAGCTCCCCGGAGATTTGGATTGCGCAGTCGAGTCTATTTAGTAGCCTGGCTGTGGAGCTGTTCTTCCACTACCCAAAAAAAAAAAAGTATCTCTTTTTTGGAAGGGAGAATTCATTTTGGCGTGAACAATACTTCAAGCTCCGTCAAAATTAGGGGTGGGGGCGGGTCGGTTTTGGCCCGAAACCCGAACCCGACCCGACCATGTCGGGTAGCAAATACTTAGCCCCGCAACCGAACTGCATGGCTGGTAAAACCGTCCGTGAACCCGATTCGTGTCTTCGGGTCGGGTCGGGTCCGACGGGTTGCACGAAAACTGAATTGGGCTTTTTGGATTGGGCTTCTGTCATTAAAAATTTATTGTTTGAATCCTTTTTTATATTTTCTGAGCCCAATGGCCACATAATCACATGTAGCCCATTCTTGTTTGGGCTTCCACTAGTTTAAAAGAGTAGATTTAGCCCAACGAAACAAAGGCAGTACCACTGTATCAGTATACCACAGAAAAATCAATTGAACCTTAGCCTCAAGTTCACAAGTTTCACATCCTTGATAGATACAAAATTACAAATACAACCATCAAACATCAACAAAAAAAACAGTACACCAACGAAACAAAGGCAGTACCAGTATACCATAGGAAAATCAACTGAACCTTAACCTCAAGTTCACAAGTTTCACATCCTTGATAGTTGATAGATACAAAATTACAAATACAGGCTATACAGCCATCAAACATCAACAAAAAAAAACAACAGTACACCAACTAGTCAACTACATTTTAAATGCAGTTACCCCATTCAACTTCAAAGAAATCAAAAGTCCACTTCAAGTTAAATACACTTAGTTACTCCTGTCTAGTTGTCAACTAACAACAGAAAATATCAAAAGTCAAGCTTTGCATATCCACAAAAAATATACCCCATCAGAGTATATACACCATTCAAAGTAAATTAAGTCAACTTCAAAAAATTATACCCCATTCAAACTTCAACAAGACTATACCCCATGTTGATTTTGTACCACATCAAAAACTATACCCCCCATTCATACTATACCACTTCAAACCCACAAAAAAACAGCCATAAAATTAGAGTGTTTGGCTGCAAAATATCCACAAAAAGCATTATACCTGCAAAAATAAAGCAAGTTCGATTAAAAGGTTAAAAAGATAAAGAGAATATAGTGAAGCAATGCAAATGAGGTTTGAGGTAGAAATTTTATACCAAAATCCATTGCCGATGATAGTTAATCAACTTGAACCGAGGCTTGACTTTGAGGTTGATCTTGATCCGATAAAACTAACAAGAAAAAAAATTAAGATAACTAGAAGTATGAAAAAGTAAGTAATATTGGTGAATGTAATGAAAGTAAATTAACAAACAACAGCCTACATTTTAAAGTAATTACCTGACTCATACGATTCATATTGCTCAATGTCATCCATTGCCTTACGAAGAGAAATGGGGACATCGTTTCGAAGCCAATTTTGTCCACATACAAGCATCTCTACCATCGCGGGAGAAAGTGAGATGCGAAAAGGATCAATTATGCGTCCTCCGGTGCTAAAAGCCGACTCGGATGCAACTGTAGAAACGGGAAATGCTAACACATCACGAGCCACTTGCGACAACACATTAAACCTCACAGAATTGTTCTTCCACCACATCAAAATGTCAAACTTTGAATCATCATCTTCTGCTTCACAACTTTCAGCTAAGTACTTATCCACCTCAGACTTGGACGAAATGGAATATTGTTGCTCCATGTAAGAAGAAAATTGACTAGCTAGAGCTTTATGAGGATCATCGAAATCATCATCAATAGTCATAGCCGAAGCCAAGCACACATTAGGCACTTCCACACTATTCTTATCATGCTTAGCATAGTCCTCAAACAAACGTATCAAACAATTCTTCACCTTTTGCTTCATTGCTTTAGCAACATCTTCACCATACAATCTTATGAAGCAAAACTCCACATAGTCTAGCTTCTTTCTAGGATCAAGAACCGCAGCAACATACAACAACAGATTCATTTTGTCTCCCTTTCCCCAATACTTATCAAGCTTTTCTTTCATACTAAATGCCATTGAAGACAAAAGAATATCACTGCTCTTAAGCAATTTCTCTACTTCCAATTGAATCACATACATGTCTTTAAAGAAAACATTGGAAGTGACATAAAGAGAACCTGAAAACCTCTTTGTTGCAATATAGAAAAGCCTTAAGAAATGGACAAACGTTCTACAATCGCCCCAATCCTCCTTGGTTGGCTTCCTCTTTTCCCCACTCCCTCTATTTCCCCCACTCCCTCTATTTCCCCCAAATGCCCTATTATTCTCGTTTTCCTCTTCTCCCCCGCTAAACTCATCATCCTTAAAAATTGCCTTGAAATTTGAGTCCTCTTCGTGTAACCGGTTAAAAGCTTTCTCAAACTTTTGAGCAGCATCAAGCATTAAATAAGTGGAGTTCCACCTAGTCGGAACGTCGAGGCACAAATACTTCTTAGATTCAATTTTCTCTTTCAAGACACATTTCTTAAAAGAATCAAGCCTACTAGGGGATGACCTTACATACCTCACAACCTCACGTATGCAAGCAATAGATGGAGCACGCTCTTCCAAACCATCACTAACAATGAGATTGAGAATATGTGCACAACAACGAACATGTAAATAGTCATGACCTAAGACGGTTCCCTCCCAATCCTTTGTTTTCTTTACCAAATACCTCATAGCCGTGGCATTTGAACTAGCATTGTCTACTTTTATAGTAAAGACACCTCCAATGTTCCATTCAAGCAAACATGCCTCAATCTTTTTACCAATTGTATCCCCCTTATGATCATCAACAATACAAAAGTTCAAAATCCTCTTATGAAGTTTCCAATCGTCATCAATAAAGTGTGCAGTTAGACACATGTAATTTAGATTTTGAATCGATGTCCATGTGTCCGTAGTGACAGAAATCCTACGACCTCGTAGTACATTCATCAACTTAGCCTTCTCTCTATTGACAATCTTGACGACATCTCTAGCAACAGTATAACGAGATATAGGTTCAAACATTGGTTGCAAAGCCTTGCAAAACTTTCGAAAACCAACTCCTTCTACGAACGCAAATGACAATTCATCAAGCATAACCATCTCAACAAGAGCAGTTCTAGCAGATCCAGCAGAAAAACTAGTGGCAACAAGTTCAAAACCATCTTTTTTATGTTCAAAACTTAAAGTTTGTTGACCACCCTTTGGTTCTCTATTGTAAGGGTATTTCTTGCAGACTGTAATATGAGCCAACATGCTACTTGTTCCATGCATTTTAGGATCAGCCATATACTCGTTACGACAATACTTACAAATACCTCGTTGTATCCCATCCGCAGTGTCTTTAGCCTCGATTTTATCGAAGTGATCCCATGCTACCGATTCTGGTCTGCCAGTTCCTTGTTTTTGTGCCTTAGGGGGCTTAGCCTTAGCATTAGCCTTAGCCTTTCTCTTGGTAGATTTTCTGGGCACAGTAGGAGTATCACCACCATGGATAACAGCTTCAACTTCATCACCCGAAGCAGAATCCATAACTTGAACACTGAACAGTGATCACAAAACAAATCAAAACTCAGAAATCTAAACACGTTGCATAAACATGCAGAACACACAAACCAAAACTCAACTGAAAAGTGAAAACCCATGACCCAAAGAAATCAAAACCCCCCAAAAAATAAATGTCTGTTAAAATAAAAACCCCCCAAAAATCAAAATGTCTGTTAAAAACAAAAACCCCCTAAAAATCAAAACGCCTGTTAAAATCAGTTTTATTACAAGAGAGAGAGAGAGATTTACCGACTGGGACGGAGGTTTGGAGTATCTGGAGTTTGGATTGTGGATGATGGCGATTGGCGAAGTTGAACAGAGATGCAGGACGAGAGAGACGAGAGAAGGGGAAAGACGAGAGAGAGGGAGAGACGGCGACCGGCGGAGGATCACGGTGGAGGGCCAGGAGGCGAGGGAGTGGGCTCAGTGGGGTGCGCCATTTTCGTTTGAGGTAGGGTAGGTTTTGGTTTGGGGTGGGAGTGGGGCGTGCGTCTGGGGAATGGGGGGGAAAAATGGCAACCCTTTTCCTTTTATATAAAGTGCCCACCACCGCTTAGGGTTTTGTTGCTTTTGAATATTATATATATAATATCTCTTAACATGTCGGGTCGGGTCGGACCCGACGGGTAACAAACTCAAAAACCCGAACCCCGAACCGAAACATGATTTTTTTTACAGAAATTAAACCCGTACCCGTCCGAACACCATGCTCGGACCCGCCCGAGACCCTTCGGGTCGGGTCGGGTTCACGGACCCGCGGTTTTTTTGCACAGGCCTAGTCAAAATAGTAGTTTCCATAATTTTCCCTCCAAATAATAAGTTTTTACCACTACTTCAACGGTATCATTGAATAACTGCTAACGTTGTAACCACTACCCCACTATCCACAACCATCCTAAAGTTGTAACCCCTATCCACAACCATCCTAAAATTGTGCACACAGGTTGTGTGTGCCATCCTTCTAGTGAATAGAAAGTGGTTATAGTTTGCTTATAGAAGTATTATTATTCTGAGATTTCATGCTTCAATTTCTAATTATATGTAAAGGAAAATTTAAAAATTCAACAACCATGTGAATATGGGGAATTCTAGGTACTAAGTTTCGCCCTCTCCCCCTGTGTGAATCCTAGCTCTGTCCTTCGGAATGACCCTTCACCGAGAACAATGAATCTATTTGTGAGCAACTTGGTCCAAACTTCCAGTGAACCAGCGACTTGTCTTACTGAAATTGAATTAAGGTCCAATTAGATGTAATTTGAGATCAGTCAAGCCAAATTCCTGTGTCAGTATCGAAAAACCTTCATATACTGATGTTGTGAGTTAAAGATTTCATTCAACCATGCTAAAGCAACACATATTATGAAATAGCAAGCCCATATTTGAATATTTAGATGAATCTATGGAAGAAAGAGCACTAAAGAAAGGCCCAAGCAGTGGTGACTCCAGAAATATCAGTGGTGTCATTTTTTTTGTTAATTACTCAGGATGTATTGACCGTTGTGTTGGTTTTTTATTTTTTGCGTCAAAGTCATTCTTATTGTATTTATCATATATTTTGCATAGATTAACAAAGAATTCTATACTTCTCAAATACGAGTAATAAACAAAAGGTGCTTCTATTTAGAAACACTATTGGTCGATCAAATTGCAATAAAGGAACATAAGCTTTTACTAATGTTCTTGACGTGTTATGAAATATTTGCATAATAATCACTCTTGATGAGTCTTCATGTTATACCTTCTCGTTTGACGTCAACAGTTGAGTATGAGTATGAGTAGAAGCTTGAGTCAAAGTCGATATTCAACACTTTAATCACCGGGAGTGAGTATCTAGACACGGACAAGACTAATCTACCTCCCAAAATCTCAACGAAATACAGACTCCAATGGTTTGCCGATATCCAGAAATAGCCAATTACACTAGCAATCTCCCCCTTTATCGACTGTATAGTCTGTAGATTTCTTATCAGAAATGTATAATCAACTGTATCTGTATGTGCACTGTCTGGTTGCAGCAATGAAAGATTTGATGAGTTTGTTAAGTTGTTTCTTAGAGTAATATTTTCCCCAAGTAGTTGAGTTTGTTTATCGACACTTATGTCAAGATTTTCATACGAATTCTCCTTGTGGACTTGGTATTGGAATGTTTCTTCCCACTTGACAAGGAATGAAACACAATCTCTGTTTTTAAGATTAGAAGTGCTGTTGTGACATGTCAGACCAGGTGTGATGGCTGGTAAGGCTGCTGTAATTGAAGCTGTTGCTGTTCCATCCCATCAAAAAGATTCCCATCTTGACGCTGCACCAGATGAGGTGATCAACTCTCATATTGATTCGCGGCCAGAAAATTGTGACCTCCCACCATTTGAAGATTGTAAACCTCTCTTACTTCTTCCAAATGATAGTAATGCTGTTTCTTTACCACTCATTTTAGTGAAATCCATTGGTCTGGAATTGCAGGGGTAAAGGGTACTTTACCAATAAAACCTTGGTATATTGAAGGTCCTGTTATTAAAGGGTTTGGTCGCGGCTCTAAGATGCTTGGCATCCCTACAGGTGCCCAGATTTTTATTCTCAGGAGATAGAATTTCCATGCGGATATTGAACTCTGGATGTCATGAAATTACAACGTTTCCTCACTAGGAGTTTATCTATGCCATATCCGTGCTTAAGCTCTTCTAGTTATCCTGTCTACAGCTCATTAGTATATGTGTTTAGGGAAAGATTTCATAATGCTTTGCTTGTTCTCCACATTTGCCCTTGTTTCATTCCATTGAGTTGAGCTAATTCTAACATCTTATTCTTTCAGCTAATTTATCAACCGAAGGCTATTCAGCTGTCCTTTCGGAACAACGTTCAGGGGTATATTTTGGTTGGGCTGGATTATCCACACGAGGCATTTACAAGATGGTCATGAGTGTTGGTTGGAATCCCTACTTCAACAATGCTGAGAAGACCATAGTAAGTCCAATGTGTATCCTTTGTATGTCTATCTTTTTCAGTTTGTAACCGTGTTTGTAAAGCAGGAACCATGGTTGCTTCATGAATTTGGTGATGATTTCTACGGCGAGGATTTGCGCCTTGCTGTTGTTGGGTATATACGGCCTGAGGTATCGTAAAACTATGATTATGAATGTTATGGTATGCATGCATACGGTGGAAACACATTGAGTCATATAGGATCTATTGATTCCACTGACCTTTTTAAATCCGCATTTTTGCCCACACTTCAGTAATTATTTTCAAGGTTGCCCTTACTCAAATTATGAAGTTGCCCGACTAAAATAAAAAAGAAAACTAGTTTTACCAATTTGTTCCTCGTGCATATTTCTCTGCATTTTATTTTCACATAATATTGCGATTTGGAACGATTGCCAAAAGTAATGAGGTAATTTCTCGCAACAGTAACGACATAATTTTCACTTGTTTCTGCATATTGGAAAGTACATTTTAGTGAGCCATCATAAACCACATTGAAGATGTGAAAAACTCTTGGGGTCTTTTGCAAATCAAACCCGAATCTTATGAAGAATATGTAAGATTTTGTGTGAATTGTAGACTAAGAGATGATCATCAATGTAAACATGTCTCACTGATCATCAATGTAAAATCCCATGTTTGTCCCACGTTGATGGGTTACCAGAAGCATGAGTGATATCGCTCTGTAATTGATGACCTATTGGCCATTACTACCAAATAACTTAGGCTTAAGCATTTGGGGGTATATTGTTAGGCTTTAACAAGTTATCCGACGAACTTGAAAGCAAACCCTAAGCCCAAGAGGATGGGTGCTTGTTCCAATTCATCTGGTCTTTGGTTCAACTCTTCTAACCGCCACGAACACACCAACATATATTGTACCATAATGGTCTTGGCTTTCCTTAAAAGAAGTAACCAGACTAGTAAAGCATGGGTCGTTACAATGAATCATGGCTCTGCCCCTTTGAATGCATTTATTTTCATTTCTTTTCTTGTTTCCCTGCCCTTGCTTTTCTGACCGTAAGGCTCGTCGGAACATGACAGGCCAATTTCCCATCGCTAGAGAGATTGATAGAGAAGATTCATGAAGACAGGCGAATTGCGGAGACGGCCCTTGAATTTCCCATGTACTCAAAATATAGGGAAGACGCATATCTGAAAAGCAGCTCTTTGCCTGGGGATATCGGACGTCTATAGCTTCTGCAATATACTGGATTTTGGATCTCACTGTCACTGGGTATGTAAAATTCAATCACTTGAACGATAAGTACACACCTGTTTTCATATTTGATGCTCTTTTGCATCAAAGTTCATTGATGACTTCGCAAGGGTAATAGATGACCACAAATGATTTAGATATAGTACTATACTTTCTTCTTCTTTTTGTTTAACTCAGGTGTTTGGGCGAGCTTACGCATAGCTCAACTAATTTTGGGGCTCAATCCCACCGCTCAATTGCGGGGAGTCCAATTAAAGCTCTATATGGATTGGCCCCGAAAGGAATTGACGACACCTAAAAAGTTTCGAATTTGAGATCTTAGGAGGGAGTAAACTACTAAGTCCCAGGTTTTGACCACCGGGCAACCCCTCGGGGTTGATGTAGATACTATTGTATACTAACCAATCAATCAGTGGAGCTGTCATAATGATGCAAATTGAGGGAATAGATACTTTTTTATAGTCACAAGCATATATTTTTCATATGCTATTCCATGCAGATACTTTCCCTAATCTATGGGCATATATATCTATGTCGCATGTGACCATGGTTCCGTTGTAGAATTTACTAGTAATTACTAGTGGAGAGTGGTGTCCTATTAGAAGGTAAGTATTATTCTTGACTTGGTAAAGCCTAACAAGTTTTGGAAGGAGAGAAATAATTTCTTTTGCTTAAAAAAAAGTTTGGAAAATGATTTCCACTCTTTTTTGATAAATGTAGTACTCCCTCCGTCCCTTTTTAAATGTCATGCTTCGTAACTCCAACTTATTAAAAAGACATCATCATTATACCTTTCACATCAATTTTTTCCTCTACTTTCCATACTTACCCATCATCATTACACTTTTACTCACTAACTTTTCAAAATGGAATCTACTTTTTGGGGACAAAATAGACAATACACCAATTTTTACCCACTAACTTTACAAAATAGACACTTATAAAGGGACAGCCCAAAATGGAATACTGGACTCAAAAAAAGGGACGGAGGGAGTACATTTTTTGTCCTTTAGTGGAACTTTTACGTGTAAGTTTTTCACTAAAAGACCAGAAGTTGAGTTCATTTATATAAAAAAAAAAATGGAGTGAAAATCATTTCCCAAAATATTTCTTATGTATATTTGTGATACAAATTCTTCCAAGTAACTAGGTTTTATGCTTATTCGTGGAGGGGAATGGAAGGAGGGAAATTGTAGTTGGAGGACGGGGCTCCCCAAAGGAATTGGGGATAACGTTGCAGCATCATAGTCGTCCAAAAATGTTTTTAATAGTACGGGTTTAAAAAAGACTCTTATAGAGACGGATTTAAAAGACTCTTCTAAGGATCTTCTCTTCCCAAAGAGTCTTTTTCACATCCAGACCATTGAGAGTCTTTTTCACATCCAGACCATTGATTGCTGAAATGGATGGTTAAGATATTGCACTATAGCCTTGGGAAATATCGAAGGAAAAATTCAGAAAGTCAATTTTTTGGACTTTTTCATCCAGGATTAAAAGAAACATACCTCTGACGTTAATACGTAAGTCTTGAAATGAGGATGGAGATTGGAGGACAATGAAACCAAAGACATGTCTCTGTTTTCACTTCATTATCTTTCATTTCGCGCAATAAATTCAGAATCTAAACACAATCTCCGAATTGAAAGCATTAGAGTGAATGGTGAACTCTTTATCTTCTTAAATTTATATATTATGAAATAATTTTTTGGGGTATTGCGCTTAACAAATACTTACATAATTAAAAGTCTCGAACTCTTTTGGTAATTAATTAAGAATAATCAAATATTACAATCAAAGTAATATTCAAAATAAGAAAATCGTTAATTTAAAATAACGAATCACTAAAATCACAATAAAGACCCAAAAAAAAAAAACAAACAAACCATAATTATTGGGAAACAAACAATAACGATGTTATGTAATTTCTGTGGATTGGAGTATGTGAAGGAGGGAGTTATGTAATTTACCAATTTGAGTTGGGGTATTTTGGTAATTGAACCTAAACGGGAAAACCCCGGAATGCTAAAAGGACCTCTTGAGCTCCTTCTCACTTAATAATGAGAAGGAGAAAAAGGAGGGTAACCAAACACTCCCTTATGTCCTATCGACGTTGGGGGGCAGTGGAAATCTGGATGTGGGACCTGTTATCACAATTGGTGCTAGCATGATCCTTGCAAAATGCCTCCATACCAGGATGTCTCACATTTCCAGGATGTCTTGCATTCAATTCTTAATGTTGCTATCTAATATCGTCCATTTTTTTTCTGATCACATATGAAATATTGACGTACAATAATTGAATTGACTTTGTTTGAAATGGTGGCATCCCAAGGTCCAAGAGCATTTCCAGCGGATCCCTCAAAACTCAAAGGGTCCATTTGATTACTGAGAAAAATATAACGGAAAGTGAAGTAAAACAAAATGACAAAGAAAATGTATTTTTTTTCCGCATCCGTTTGATTAAAGATGAAAATTTTGCAAAAAAATAAGGAAGTCAGAGTAATTATTGTTCAGTCTCGCAAGAGAATAAATCTTTCTAGGACATTCTTGTTAAATGAATACAAAAAAAAAAAAAGTACTTCCCCCTGTCTTGCACTTTCTACCATTGTTGCTAATCAAACGGACCCAAATGTTGGATAATTTGAGGGATCAGTCATGAAATAAGTGCTTCAATTCCTCATATACCAAATAATTTGGAGTCACTCCTCAAATTTATTCTCTCCCTCTCTCTCTCTTTAAATATGGGAATGTCTCTCACCCCTCAAATCTTTAATTGTTATTATTATTTTATTACCTTTTAACCGTTGCAACTCTTTTCAACATCAAAAATGCTAGGCTTACAACAAAATCTAATAACATACATATTATTAGAATGTTTCTAGACTCCAGTGCTAACGTGTAAGAATGTTGTAACTATATTCGATCAAGTAGAGGGTTTATATGAATTGTTTGCATGTGTCCGAAAAGGTTCCCCATCTGGTTGTTATTGAAAAGCAAGGCGGCCTCCCCCCAGGCAGAAAAGCAAGGCGGCTGTAGCTTCTCAAAATCTCCTTAGAACTCTCAAAACCCTAAGAGAACTTTTTGTGTTATCTGGTTGTTATTGAAGCAATTAAAGCAGGTATAACCTTGATCACTTTGAAAGAAAATCCATTTGACTTGGGAGAACTTGGAACTAGTGATTCTAGAGAACCTGAATTGCTTCTTTCTGCTTGCCAGACCGCCGTCTTGTGGCCGATGCGCCTGCTACCCTTTCCTTAGACAGTTTCTCTGCTTCTTCCTTGTTCGAAGTCGCCGGCCGAAGCTAGTCTAAAGGCTAAAACTGCTTGTAAGCCTAGCATACTTTTCGTTACTGTGCAAATTTCAAGTCCTTTGATTCCTATATCATTGGCAATAAATCTAAGGACACATACATTTTTACACAGATCTTGCACATACATTTTTATGGGGCCCATCTCGGGTCCCACCAATATGATCCGAACCGCTCATTATTTTTAAAATAATTTTTTAAGAGTTTCTGTAAAAAATCAACTCGATAGGATATCGGTAAGGGCTTTTTCAGAAATCGCAGGGCGAATCAGACTGTTTCATCCTACGATTTCTGAAAAAACCCTTACCGATATCCTATCGAGTTGATTTTTTACAGAAACTCTTAAAAAATTATTTTAAAAATAATGAACGATTTGGATCATATTGGTGGGACCCAAGGTGGGTCCCATAAAAGTGTATATACAAAATCTGTGTAAAAATGTATGTGCAAGTAGCACGGCTGTTTCATTGGACCGTTGTCTTTTTATTCATTCCTTTCCGGCAAACTTCAACGTAACTCATTTGAACTTCCACTTTTAACTCTATTGGACGGTTTCCTTTTCATTTGTTGTTACAAAATTTAGAAACAAATATCTGCAAAAAAGTTACTGTTGAATATTTAAAAAATATATATATATTTTTTCTTATTCTATCCAACTTGTCTATTAAAATGTAGCTTGTAACTCATTTTTTTACACGTTTCACCACAATTAAAATACGTCATCTCTTGTCTTTTTCTTGTATCAACTTGAACACGTACATGAGTTAACCCCCTGCCAAGTGGTTTTGATCTGGGACTTAAATGTTTGATCCAATCTAAGGTCTTAGGTTCAATTTTTCTTGCCAATAACTCATCGGGTCATCTCACCCCATACGTAAGTGTGTGAAACGGCTATAGGAGGGGCTATAGGGGTTAGTCTGAGCTGTGTGAAAGCTGATCCGAGACACCCTACACTATAGCTCAAAAAAAAAAAAAAAACTTGAACATGAGTTCCCAAAAAAATTCGAAAGGTAATTACATTCTCGAATATTCATTTTCTCAATTTATTAGGAGTAATTAACAATCCCAAATTCCTGGTAAATTACTCCCAATGACCCATGCAATATGCGGATAAATTTTTACTAAGTGGTGCGACAAAGAAAAACCCTTGCCTAGAAATGTTGAAGCACTTTGTCAAAGCTATAGATCGAATTACAGAATTATTGAATCTCAACCGATTATATTAATACTTAATATATAGTATTTTAAAAAATATCTATTACTAAAGTAATTGACGAATAAAATAGAGCGGCCAAAAACAATTCGTAACATAAAAGATGTGTTGTTTTAGTTGTTAGATCATTAAAACTAAAGATGTATGAAAAGTAGTAACAAAATAGTTGTAGTTTGAAAAATCTTGAGGTTGGTTGGGAAGCCCAGGTTGGTTCCCACTTCAACCCCTGATCAATAACTTGACACTTCAAATTTTTAATGATGGAAGCAAAGTACAATTTTGAGGCTAAATTTTGAGGTACCTTGTAGAGATGGTCTAAGTACCGGAGGATCTCTTGAGGCAATCGCGCATGCTCGTTCCGGGTTCGTTGAATCTGGATGCACCACAATCAATAGACGTATTGAATTGTGGATTTCTGTAACTCCTATAACCCTCCTCATGATGATGTATTACCCCCATAACCTCCCTATTCATTGGTAGAATTCATTGGCCTGTTAATGGCAGCATTCATCTCCATAGGCCACCCTCACTCTATAAAAGGGGGCTCACTTTTTTGGAGAAGGCACCAGCAAATTCACAACATTCCAGCATATACTGATATTCGTTCTTGAGAGAGAGAGGCAGGTGGTAGTCAGTTCGCCAAGACGGTCGACGGTGGTGTTCCGATGGCTTGCGGTTAAGTCGAGCCAACCCTGGGAGGAAGTCGCCGACGCAACCTACAACACCCACGGTAGGCGGCGAATCTTTCTTAAGGAGACTGTGGTATTACACAGGACTCGGTTCGATATTCTGAAAAATTCAATTTTTATCTCATCTGTTTCAATCTGTTTTGTACTTGTATTTTATTTCGATTATGTAATTGTTACATTATCAATGAAATTGTTCTCTGGAATTTCTAATGCTGTCGAAATTTTCCCAACAAATAGTAATCGCGGTTGTACTGAGCTCAATGCCAATCTACTTGAGATGAGCATTTTTTTTCATACTATCCGAACGCAGGAGTAATCCTGGATAAGAGAGCACCTCATCTATGAGTTTCGGGTATATATGTTTGACCTAAATCAATTACTTTTTGTCTGTCTTTCTTAATTTTGTAGATTCGCGATGATTTTTCTTGAAATTAATTATTTGTCTTGACGAAATAGAGCTAAAAAATTTAAAAATCGGGACTAAAATTTTAAAAATTTTGCAAAACTTGTTTTGTTTTGAATTTTTTCAACTTTGGTTTGTTACTTATTTTTGTCAATCATCTAGTCGAGATGAATACTTACATCCAAAATATTTGGATGAAATATGCGAAAAAGGTTCACTACATCATAAAAACCTATTTACGGAGGTTCTGTAAATAAGTTTTAACAGCGTCCAATCACGCGCTTCCAAAAGTATTTGCCGAGACGGATGAATAAGATTGTGCGCTGCCGTAAATAACTTATTCACAGAGGAGCCGTGAATAAGTTTATATTCTCGATCTCATTACATATCAAGAATACCATCTTGATAATGATGATAAGGGGATGGGTGCACAAGAAGCTGTTATATACTATAATGAGTAGAGTAGTGCATGTGCAGAAAGTCAAAAGAGGATTAGATTAGATGAATGAACTAATGAAGTACCAGTACTAGTAATTCGATAGGGAAATGCGGGAATGTCTCTCCCTGTCTTCCGTGCGCATCGCTAGTTTCCAAGTACGAAACAAGGACAATCAATGAGAAGAAGAAAAAAAAATTGGAGGCGGCTTGCCTCCAGTTTGGCGGCCATTTTGGATCTCATTTTCGGTTCAGTTAAGCGATTCATATCGTATATGTTGTAGAGCTCGTCGAGTAGAATAACCGCGTGAAAACTCATATTGAGAGGATACAGATCGATGGACGATCGTAACATATTTGTCATTGAAAGATTTTGTTTGAGATAAAAAGTACATCGGTCAAGTAATAATCAATTTCCGATAGACACAATCTTTCACGCAATTTTTCTACTTGATGAGCTCTACACTATAAACGAGTCGATCATTGAACTAGAATCCCAGACTGTGGTCGGAAATGACTGGACTGCACCGGCGCACTCCACTGCCTAACTTGAGGCAAGCCGTCTAAAAAAAAAACCAACTCCTTGAATGGAAAATTGGAAACACCCATGAAGGTGGTCAAGGCTTACTCACTTGGAATTTGGGTGAGGCAGGTGGTACCAACTTTGAGTTGTGATGCCCTTCTCGAATTTGGTCTTTCTCCAGTTTTCCTTTGTCCGGCTTTGGCCCGTTAGTTTTTGGTGGGGCGATAATTGTTATGGCTCTTTGTTCTCTTTTGAGATCTGTCGCGGGTCTAGAGTCCCTATGATCACGCCCAAGGGAGGGTTGCTATACCCAGTCGCTCCCTCCTCCACAAACTATTGGTCTATTCCTATTGGGAAATGATAATGCCAAAACCGTTTTTGTTGGTGCCAAAACTCTAGTGCACAAAAGACTTGTACCATTTGCAATGTACAAGACTTTTTTTATGCACTTGAATTTCGGCTCCAACAAAAACGGTTTTGGTATTATCATTTCCCATTCTTATTTTCTAATCCCAAAGGAGATCCAGCTGGGTGAAGAAAGTCTAGAATATGTTTCGGAACGCGCAAACACCGACTCCTTCTGTGATCGGGGCCCACTCTCAAACGGCTACCTGCACGTAACGACGACGGCGTTTGGCGCTCCCTTCTAACGCCGTCAATTTTGTGATCCTCCTCGCATCTCCTTTTTGGTTCTTGGTTTTTTACTCCACAACACAACTTCTATTTTCTCTTTGGGAAAAATTCAAAAAAACCCCTGAACTTTGAACTCAATGTCAAATAGGCACCTGAACTTAAATAAACTTCAATTGAACACCTGAACTTTCACTCCGTTATCAATTTACCCCCTGCCATCTCGGATCGTTAACGGCGCAGTTAAAAAAAAAAAACTTACCACCAGTTTGCAATCCTATGAAGCAGAAACGTGATTATGAGAGCCTTAGAGACAAAATTTGATTATGTCTCTTTAGAATAATATGATCAGAATAATAAAATCTTCACACCCGTTCAAACGGATTAAAAATTGGAGCACTTAATTTTTTAACCATATTTTTTAATATATAAACGGTCCCAAAAAATTAAGTGCTCAAATTTTTTATGAATTTACTATGAATTTACTGGGTATAAAAAACTGGTGGTATGAATTTTTTATTTAACCAAAACGTTGCCATTTTGGTGTGTGGGTAGGGTCTGATGTGCCTTTGGGGCGGTCCGTGTAATAAGTGGAGAGAGATAGAGAGAGAAATGTTGGAAGTAGGGGGAATTTTTTTAAAAATTCTTTTTGAAAATTTGAGCACTTAATTTTTTGGGACCGTTTATATATTAAAAAATATGGTTAAAAAATTAAGTGCTCCAATTTTTAATCCGTTTGAATGGGTGTGAAGATTTTATTATTCTGATCATATTATTCTAAAGAGACATAATCAAATTTTGTCTCTAAGGCTCTCATAATCACGTTTCTGCTTCATAGGATTGCAAACTGGTGGTAAGTTTTTTTTTTTAACTGTGCCGTTAACGATCCAAGACGGCAGGGGGTAAATTGATAACGGAGTGAAAGTTCAGGTGTTCAATTGAAGTTTATTTAAGTTCAGGTGCCTATTTGACATTGAGTTCAAAGTTCAGGGGTTTTTTTGAATTTTTCCCTTTCTCTTTCAAAAGGATAAATTACTCTTGGCATCCTTGTAGTTTCTTCAAATATACATCACATTAGTTGACATGCTCCTTTTTATGACAAAAAGCCGTCAAGCATCAACAAATAATTTTGCACTTGTACAAAATGATCGGAAAAATAACAAAAACAATAACCAAAATGATCGAGATATCTATTTATAAAATGTTGATTTCCTTTCCCTTAGGCCTCGTGGCCCTCGTCCATGTTCCAAAAACAATGAGTTCCAAAAAAACAGCCACAAACTCTGATTTCCATTTCCATATTCATTATCCATGTAGAGAGAAAAAATATTTAGAGAAATAGAGTATTTGTAGCTGAAATCCACTTTGTAAAAAAAAGAAAAATGGGATCTAAACTAGTCGCCTGTAAAATGGGTCTGTTCCCGATCCAATTCCAGCTAAGCTTGTTGGCGGTGGTGATCAATATTCAAGGGTTTCTAGATTTTTCCTTCACAGGGTGATTTCTCCTCTATTCTTCAATTTTTCCCGGGGGGGGGGGGGGGGAGTGACTGGAAAGTGGAAAGGGCAACATTGTAGTTTGGTTGAAGTATGGGGGCAAAATGTTTGGGGGAAATATTCTATGGGGCAAATTTACAGAAATACCCCCAAAACTATATTACTTCCTACAGAAATTTTACACTAAGAGGGATCAGTGGACCCCCCTTGCCTCAATGTCAGTCCGCCCCTGATTCGAGCTACCTCTTACCATTCGCTTTAGTCATGTACTCCTCTACTTTTTATCATAAAAACATGTCGTCATGTTTAAATTTTTTGTGATAATGTTAACCCTTCACCATAACCCGTACTTTTCGATGTATGAAGAAAACTGAAGACATGTATTTTAATCATTATTCAGACACCTGACGATTTCTCTTGGTCGATCTTCAAGTAGAGCACTAGATATGTGTCCCTCAAACTTATTTGTTGTGTATATATATATTATCTTGTTTCTAAATCTTTTGTGTCCAAGTTCATCGTTGTTTAAACAAGGGCTATTATATGAGTACTTAACAAAAATATGTGTGGCTTTAACTATCACAATAAAAAGTCTAAATACCACTTTTTCCATACTTATTCATAAAAATAGCTTATACTAATATGAGTATCACTGAATGTTGCTGGATAAATATGGATATGGGCTGTTAACAACAAAGGATAGAACGACTTGTCCTTTCGTAAACTTTTTTTTTCTCTTATGATGAAGGCGCCTGAATTTTGACCCAACAAAATTTTCGTGTACAAGTAATGCTACATACCCTGAAAATACCCCAAAAAGAGAAATAAGTGATTTTCATGTTGGATGTGAATCTGAAGCCACTGGTTGCTCTTTTCGGGATATTTTCAAGGTACTTACAAATTTGAAGGGTAATTATAAACGGAAATAAATAAAAAGAAGCAATCAAAGAATCTTGACTTCAGCAACACACACCTGTTCCAAAATTCCATTATGTAGTTAAAGAAGGATTTGAGTTGTACTTACTGACTAATTCGTGGTGTTAATTATTAATTAATTAAAAGTGGCTGGTAGGAATTAACATTCATCATAGTGTTCTTCATTGTCTTGTTTATCTTATGAATAATGGGGCTCTCAAGCATTAGTACCTACTCCTTGATTGTGGAGTTTATTATGGTAAAGTTGAAAGTTCCAAACAATCCTCAGCAACAGAAAGAAAGAAAAAAGAGGTTCAACGACCAAGTTTTAAGTTTCACCACATGTGGAACGTCGTGTACCATCTGAATTGTCCAAAAGTATTTATAATGAATTTTTTTTTATCAGCAAAAGTAATACTATTTTATTAGGAAAAGGGGAAAAGATTTCAACTAAAAATTGAAAAATACATCCAGAAGGGCAAAACCCAATACAACACCTGAGGGCTTAAGTGCCCAGATTAAAAACAATAAGAAGCTCAAACAACTCAAAAGGCCTAAAATGCACAAATCAAATATTAAAACCCAGCCCAAAGAAAACCCAAAACCTAACCCTAAAAATGCAACATCGCCACCAACCGATCAGACAGAGCATCCACCACCACCGGTACCGAAAACCACCTAGCCACTATTGATCACCCCAATGGAGATGCATCCCGGAGCCTAAACAGAACAACCTGCTACGGAAGCTCAACCTTGTCGTTAGGCAAGTACCGGTCAAATGACCATGGCGGGAGCCATGCCAACCACACCACCCAACCCCATTAGAAACCCATGCTGTTAAGCCAAGATTGGAAAACCCAGCAGAAATCCAACTGAGAAACATAATGGGGCAGAGGAGAAACGGCCAAAAAATGGAAACAAACGATGAGGGTTGGGGGTCGAAAAAAAAGAGGGGAGAGGGAAAAGACAGAGGAACGAAGAACCATACCAGAATGCCAACCTCGTCGGATGTCCGTAACCCCCGTGAGTTGTTGTCGTGAGGCACTCGGCTCCCAAAAACAACCAGGATAAACCGACGTAACACTAGCATCGTCCAAAAAAGTGAAATTGGTAGAAGTTTTTTTTTTTTGTGTGTAGAAGTTAAAAGGATGGTTTGAGATGTTTTGTTTAAGTATTTTTAATGATCCGAATACTATCATGCATTTAAGATACTTTTTAAAATCTGAACTATTGATTATAAACATATTGGACGTCTCGGATTGTGTACTATATCCCTATAGTGCATCTATGCACTACAAGTAAGGTTGCATAAAAAATTCTGGTGAACTGTCAACTGATCCGTACGTTTTGGATTGGAAACATGGATTAGCGGTTCGGATACAGATTCAAAAATTAGAAAATAGAGACTCGCGGTTCGGTCCTCGAATTCTTAGTAATCTGATCCGATCCAGTCTGTGAGCAGCCCAAACTACAAGGACCCCAGTTTAATGTTTAGCGTTCTATTTTTCCATTCGACACGCATTCGTAAAAAAATCCAAATATAATTTGTTGGGCTTATAATGAGATGGGATTGTTATATATGTACACATAAGGAATATACAAATTCTTTTAAAAAAATAAAGTAGTTACTCCACTAAATAAGGATCACCTATTCACATAATGTCATTACAAGAAACACATTTGGTGACTTGCAGAAACTATATATATTCCAGTCGCCAAATGACTAATATTTTTACTCTCGTTTTTCTACTCCCTCCGTTTCTTTTTTAAAATTCAGTATTTCATTTTGGGCTGTTCCTTAATAAGTGTCCATTTTGTAAAGTTAGTCAGTAAAAGTTGGTATATTTTCCATTTTGCCCCTAAAAATAGATTCCATTTTGAAAAATTAGTGAATAAAAGTGTAATGATAATGTCTCCGTAGAGGGTAAATAGGGAAAGTGGATGTAAAAGTTGATGTGAAATATGTAATGATGATGTTTTCTTAATAAGTTGGAGTTACGAAACGGGACACTTAAAAAAGGAGGGGGGGGAGTATCTTTTTTTCCCATCATTGCTCTAAAAACCTTCTTCGAAATTCAAGCCAAACATAGTGTTATGAAAGAGAGAGAAATTCAACCCTCTGCCAACAAATTACTAGATAGTGCGGAACCTTGCTACTGGTACAGCAATCTATGCACAGATTGTGCACAGATTTTTTTGTGGGGCTCACTACGGGTCCCACACAAGTGATCCGAACCGTTAATTATGTTTAAAACTTTTTTTCAAGGGCCTCTGCGAAAAATTAGCTCAACCCGATACCTATAAGTGCTTGATCTAATCATCTAACTTTTCATTCAGATTTTTAGAGAATGAAAAGTTAGGCGATTAGATTAAGTATTTATAGGTGTCGGATTGAGCTGATTTTTTTGAGGAGGCACTTGAAAAAATGTTTTAAACATAATGAACGATTTGGATCACTTGTGTGGGACCTGTAGTGGACCCTACAAAAAAATCTGTGCACAATCTGTCCACAGATTGCTGTACCAGTAGACTTTCTGATAATACTCCACTTGCTTTATGTGTAGAGATTAAAAGAGGAGAGAGAGAGAGAGAGAGAGCGTGTTTGGGCAGCCGGCTCTTTGCTTTATGTGTAGAGATTCTTGGGCAGCCGGCTCTTTGTTTTTTCAGCCAACCCTAGAGATACCCTTCTCATCTACCTGACTACCTCTCTATGTTTATTGTTTTCTGTTTTGAGAATTGATGTTAGCACTTAGCACCTTAATTTTTTATCCTGTTGTAATTCTTTTTTACCGTAGTACATAAAATTCTTAATGAACATTTAATTTTTTTTATTCTTACTTATTTTCCACACATGAAAGGAAAAACTTGTAATTTTACTGGAATAATACACACGCAAAAAAAAAAAAAAGTACAAATAAATACTTAGTAAAAACAAAGTGCAATTTGTTTTTCCTTTTCTTCGTCCTCTCTGTCGAACGCCGTATTAGCAATAGCACAACTTTGTACTACTACTAGTCAACCAAAATGTCTTCTTGGTAGTCGACAACGGCGTTGTTTTCGATCTATTTACATTGTTGCCCTTAAAGTTCTTGTTTTTTTTGGTACTTCAAAACAAAATGCTTGACAACCATTATCAAGCGAAGTTTTGCTGAAATTCTTATTTTTTAAGTATTTATTATTTACAAGATAAATCGTTTTCTCACAGTATATCATCTTGAATGTGAAAAATAAGTACATATTTTAGTTAGTAGAACACACTCTCAGTGAACTAGCATTTCTTTATAAATGGATTAAGAATTATAATCAAAATTTGTAGGGCAGTGATAATGCCAAAATTATTTTTGTTGGTGCCAAAACTCCAATGGATAAAAGCCTTGTACATTGCACATGATACAATCTTTTTGTGCATTAGAGTTTTGGTACTAACAAAAACAATTTTGGCATTATCATTTCTCAATTTATAAAGATTTTTGGATGATAATTTGCATAAGGTTACTGATCGAATTCACAATAAGAATCTACAAACATCCTTGCATAAATAATTCTATAACTTTTAATTCTCAAATCATCTTTTCATTATGTATTTTGGGATAATACATTCTAAAAGTTGTGGCCAAATATTAAAAATGGAAAATGCATAATCCAAAAAAAAATACATACACTTTCAACACTAAAATCCAAAAAAAAAAAAAAGTGTGATTATAAAAAATGAAATGTAGAAATCAATTCCCTTTTCCTTCTCCATTCAAATTTCCCACTACAATTATCATGGTTCACATTTCTGATGTTGAAACTCGAACCAATTGCTTGTAGTCAAGATCATCATAACCCAACCCCCCTATTCTTGAGTAATTTTTTCCCTCACAAACCTGTCGTTGAAAATCGAGAACAAGATGAGTAAATACAAAGGGGTACAAACAACGCATACATATTGCTGTCGGACCCGTTTTGGGTGTCAAAAATATAATCGGAGTCGCTCATTTTTTCAAAAATATTTATTTAGATTTTAGTAAGAAACCCGTTCAATCGGAGGGCGTTTATAAAACATCCAACTTTACTTCTGAATTTAGACATGAGCGGCTCCGATCTTTTTGACGGGCCCAAAGGCAATATGTACATGAATATGTATCCTTTTGTATTTACTTATTATTGCTGCCCAGCGGAAGGATCGATCCGCCCCAACCGTCCAAACTGAACCACCAATGACCTAAACCGAGATAGGTTACGGACGGATATGAATCCTAATTAACAATTCTAGCAGATCGGTTTGGTTAGCGGTTCAAATAGAACCGTCTGCCCAAAACAAAACAAAAAAAAATTAAAATGCTGTAAAAGGACTAAAAAGACAAAAGCAGCTTGAATATCCTAATCTAAAATCCTAAATTGCTCGAACAGACTCACCCACAGCCACAAGTTTCGCTCCGCCTCTCTCCCTCCACTCCAGTCTCCATCTTGGCCTCTCTCCAACCACCTTTTCCTTCTCTGACAAACCTCCATTGTTGCCGCTCTCTTTCAATTTTGCTCACTCACTCACTCACTCGAAATTAGTGACTAGGTGTTATTTTTGTTCACGATCGATCTATTTCTCCGAGGAATACCCAATCAAATATGAGGCCAAGCATTGGTATTGCCGGTTCTGAGGTATCTATATCGATCTTCTTCCTCTCTTGCTGTTCATTACTCAGGCGGCGGGACCGTTATTTTTTCTTGTTGTTCATATCTTTAGATTTGTTTGAACTTTAGGGTGGATGAATGTTTAGACTTGAACTTTTGGAGCTCTATTTTCAATTTTTTAGTGTATATAAAAAAATAAATTGTATGCTCAAATTTGCCTAAACCGACCAAACCACAGGCAAACCGAACCAACCAAATACAGTAACATTCATGGACAGTTAGCAGATGGAGAAAACAACAATTTGCCGCGAGTAAATTGGATTGAGAGCCGAACCGATCCACAAGCAGCCCTAATACTACTCATATCAAAGCTGTTGAAAATTTTTAGGCTTATCTGCTTTCTTAGTTCTTGTAAAATACATCAAGTTTCAATTTCGTCCTTACAAATTTTAAAGTGTTAATTTCATCATTTTACTTTATGACTGATTTCAATGTTATCCTTCTGTCAACTTCTTAACGGAAATTACTAATGTGGCTTACGGTCACTAATGTAGAAATGACATGGATACCCCATCATCTATGTAATATTTATCACTAAGCACCCCTCATCTTAAAAAACTTTTATCGACACCCCTCCATCTATTGGTAAAGGAGGGAGGCTTAACCCTGTTAAAGAAATGCTGCAATTGACTAAATTATCCTATCAAATTAAAATTGAGGGGTCCAATGTAATGGCTCTTCCGTCTCTCATCTTTGCTCCTCATTCCCTCTCCATTTATCCCTCTTCGCCGATTTAGGAATTTACATTCAACATGTAAATGAATTTCTAATCTCACTTAATGGGTTCCCGTGTTTGAAATCATAAAATATTCATCCTTTATTCTAAAATGGGCTGCTCCATTTTAAGCAATCTTGGGTGTTTGGGAGCCCACTTTTTGGCTTTTTATTTTCAACTTTTTGCCTTTTTGACTTTTGGAATTATGATCAGAATGTATTTTGTATTTGGTAGAGTGTTTGAATTATATGTACAGAATGCATTTTGCAGCAGGAGTAGTGTTTGGGAGATATGGAATGAAAATGAATTATGGATTGGTTTTTTACTATGTCCCCCCCAGTTATTAATAATAGTGTATAATGTACATAAATAATGTGAAAAATGAAAATGCATTAAACAATTCAGACCCATGGGCTGTTCATAACATTTCAAATTATAAAAAAAAGAGTTCAAAACTGTGACATTTTTTTTACGGTGCAGTACTGAATTGAAATTTAGGAGTACTTTTATTTTCCTGGTCTCAAACAATCAATTCGGACCACCTTCAAAAAAAATGAAGAAAAAAAAACCAAACAGGCAGCCAGAGAGATTTTATCCAAGGAACTGTTGAACAGAAGCCAGTAAAGATTTCATCCTCTGCAAATGCAAGCCGCAATCGCAACCATGGCCGCCCACACAATCCTCTTCTCGTTCACCCCATTCCAAATTCTGCTCAACCCAGTTGCATTAACGACCCCTCATAATAACCCGCAACTCCACTCTCCATTCCACGGAGTTTTCCTCTATAAACTCACCCGCCAATCCGTTACCCTTGCCCCCACCGCCCCGAAACCCCTCACCGTCGTCGCCTCCGCCAAGAAGGTTCAAAACGAGGGCTTTGTGGAATTAGCCCAAAAAGGAGAGGGTAGGGATGTCTTTTGGCATGGGTGGGAGAACAAAATGAGAAACTCCTCATGAGCTCTTTATGGCTTTTGTTTTAGAAACCTGAAAATGGAAAACCCATTTTTCGGAAAATCCACCCATTTTTCGGAAAATCCATTTTCCCTCTTCCAGCCAAACAGCCAAAAGCCAAAAATCAGAAGTGGAAAATGGGAAAAGCCACCATCCAAACGCCTGGTCAGGAAAATCTCTTTTTACTTATGGGGATTAAAATTTGGGGGAGGGGGGAAGCTGACAAGTTGCCACGGACAAACCACAGTCACCTCGTCGAGGGAACCTCGCATTCATTTAATTGTCCATTTTTTCGCTCTTAGATCTACACTTGAAACCCTAAGCCTCAATCCTAGTACACAACCATCCTTTGCAAAAATTGTAAAGCAATTCTTTACAACACAATTATTCATAAAGATATCTAGTGATTCTTGGGCTATAGTTCTTTTTTGATACCCGTGGCTATTGGATAAGCAATACATATTTGATTACTAGGCATAATTTGGTTGGGACGGTAAAAAAACAAATATTTTTTTTTTAGGATAATGAAGATGGATTTTGATAGAGATGTTAGATTCGATACAGACTAAAACAAAATTAAAGAGAGAAAATGAAGGTGTATTGGTGTTTTTCAAGGGTGTTCTTTCATCTTGATGAAGAAGGGAGAGAGTACTGGTATGCGTTAAGTTTGTCATCGATGAGTAGTTTGCCGATGTCTTTTGCAACTTTGAGGCACTTAGAATTGTTAACATTTTTTTAACATCAATTTATTTGGAATAGTTTTTTTGGGTGTGGTTAGTAAAAAATTATGATAAAAAATCCCAAACAAATTTTTTGAACACTGAAAATAATTGAAAATAATTTTTTGATCATTATTGTCTTTGAGGAATTTCATATTTTTCAATTTAGACTCTCTATTTTTTTTCCCTCAACACATATAATTACTCAAATTTTTTTGACCAAAAGCTAACCATTTATAATATCCATCATACTGAGAAAAAAATAATTTTGTCTAAACTATGAACACGCCCTAGTATATAGAGAGATAAAGTGGGGAAAAAGTGTGTTGATTTGGAGACTTATAAAAGTTAGGGAGGGGTTTCATTGTCTGTCAAATACCAATTGGCATAATTCTTTAACAGATGCTTAATTGAAGGAGTTTAAGTCATAATAGTGAATAGATGAGCGTGTGCCAATGAAAGGTTTTTAAGATATGGGGCGCTTAGTGATAAAAATAGATAGATGACGGGGTGTCCATGTCATTTCCACATTAGTTACCGTTAGCCACGTAAGTAATTTCCGTTAGAAAGTTGACGGAAGGGTAACATTGAAATCTGTCATAAAGTATAAGGACGAAATTGATACTTTAAAATTTCTAGGGATAAAATTGAAACTTGATATATTTTATAAGGACTAAGAAAGTAGATAAGCCAAAATTTTAAGTACTTATACGCGGTTTAGACAAAAATTAAGCGGAGTGGCAATTATGTAAATAAAAACTAAAACAGGGTTACTTAATCATCCTCCGGTTGATATAATACAAGCTGCCCACAACTCCAGAGAGAGAAACAAACTCTCACGCTGCACAGCCCAAGAGAGAGAGAGAGAGAGAGAGGGGAGAAACCTAGAGAGAGAAAATTAGCACAAGGAGCTTACCTTCTTCTTCAGGTATCCACACGGAGCCACAGAGGAAAAACAAGAGCAATGGCCAAGGCTTTCATCCTCTGCTTCATCACAACCCTGATATTCTCCTCACTATCAAACGCGGTCGTCGCGAGCGGCGGCCTCGACCAGCAACTGGTCGGGTGGGGGGCCGCCAGATCCGGCTGCCGCGGGACCATCGCCGAGTGCCTCTCCGACGGCGACGGGGAGTTCGACCTCGACTCCGAAGTCAGCCGGCGCATCCTAGCAACCAACAAGTACATCAGCTACGGCGCCCTGTCGAGGAACACCGTCCCCTGCTCCCGGCGCGGCGCCTCGTACTACAACTGCCGGGCCGGTGCACAGGCCAATCCGTACTCCCGTGGGTGCAGTGCCATTACCCGCTGCAGGAGTTAGTTTCCATTCCTCTCTCTGATTAAGTATTCCGTCCGTCCCAATTTGTTTGCTCGTTACGGGAATTTTCCATTTTCAGTGACAAAGTTTTCGGGTTGAAAAGTATTTAGATTTCCACAAATACCCTTTCGATTGGTTTTGTGTTAAACTTAGTATTTCCTTCACCTCAAAACTAAAGGGGCAAAATCAGAACTTTGATCTCTGGTGGTTGCTAATTTTGGAAAATTGTTAACAATTTGGGATGGCTCAAAAAGTAAATATGAGCAAACAAAGAGGGACGGGGGAGTATTTTTTTTTAAATTTTATTTCTATGTTCTATTTTTTCTTTTGAGATGGGATTGTTTGTCATAGAATGGGAAAATAGGGAGAATTTGGTGATGTTTTTATTTTTATTTTTATACTTTTGTTGTCGGTGATGAAGATATTGTTGTTATAGATCTCATATCTGTGTTGAATCTGTAAAAGATCTTTAGTACGTATACAATACTTTTGGTTCATAGCTTATATTAGGTTTATTTAAATAAACGGATTTGTCGGCCAGTTTACATCTGATTTTTACACATATGACATTTGGGTTAATGGGTTTGTGTTTGTTTGGTTAATCCATATATGACCTTTTTGTATTGAGTCATAATCAAATGCCTTTTCAGATTCCCAAAAAAAAAAAATTCAAATGCCTCTTGGGTTTTGTTTATTTTCTTGAAGTAATTGGTTTGTTGAGACATAGTTCGTCCCTAATTTGGTGGATTTTGTAATTTATTGGTAATTCATGGGGAAATTGAGATATGGTGATAATTCTGCAACAATTCAGGGCATAATTTACATTCTTTTAGTTTCAAAACTGTCTATAACTTCATTAATTTAGTTGTTGAAATGGAGCTATTATGGTTTCTCTGAACGGTTTTGCTATTGATGGTCTGCTTTTGACCGAACCGAGAAACCACACTAGAATACAAAGAAAACACGTATTTCTATGTACTTTTTATACCATTTAATACACATTTACACACTCACTATTGTCAGCTTATTGGGCTGATTTTAGAATTTTACTTCTCCAAATGCCTGATGTTTAAGGGGATTCTGACTTGTGGGGAAGGCCTTTTATGTCTTTCTTTGAAATTTAAGAACATGTGCCCCTTCTGTTTTCCTCTTCATGAAGGAAAATGGGAACAAGGAAAGCATAAGAAATGAAATAAAGAATTGAAAAGGAAAAGTAACAGGAAAAAGTGAGGGGAGAAAGTTTGGAATGAAGTTTCTGGGCTTCCATTGGAAATTGAATGGCACATTTCAATTTTTTTTTTGTTTTTTGTTTTGTTTTTGCAGTTGATTAAAATAAAACTGCATCACCCCTGTTTCCCTTGTGCAGTCATTTTTAGGTTGTCTTTGAATAGCTGTCATTTCCCCAGTGTATTTATTCAAGGTGGTAAATGTCCCTAGTTCAATTCAAGAAAACACTCAAACATGAAAGATGTTTTGACAAGTATTTTTCAAAACGGAAAGTCTATGAGTACATATGTTCATGTACATACATCACGTACATACGTCTTTTGGGCCCGTTTCGGATCCCAAATAAATGATCGGAGCCACTCATTTGGTTTCAAATACTTTGCTAACGGTCCTTTCAAAAAATAAGCTTAATCCAATTCGATAAGAACGTTTACTAAACTTCCAACTTTGCTTTAGAATTCAAGCTTGAATTCTGGGACAAAGTTGAACGTTTTGTATACATCCTAATTGATATTGGACTGAGCTTATTATTTGTAGGGTTCATAAACAAAATTTTAAACAAAATGAGCGGCTCAGATCATTTTTTTAGGATCCGAAACGGGCCTAAAAGGGGTATATACTCGCTGGTAGCACCTCTCTTTTCAAAATTGGAGAGGAACTAGAGTGTGAGTAATTTTTAAAAGCTTCTCTTTTTTTCTTGCTAATAATGACCAAAGCTTCGTCCCCATTTATATCGAGGCAGGATCCTTTGCGATGGAGGATTTTTCGGCCGTTGGATTTAAAACATAAAAAAAAATCACACAATCTAATGGCTAGAAAATCTCTCAGCACAGAGGCACATGAATTTTCGGGATAGAGGAGATCGGATCTCATTATATCCGGGTATATAAAGAAGTTTTAAGTTTCGTTTTTGGCTTTTTCCCATATGTTTTCTAGACTACCAAACTGGCATTACTTTGACAAGTGGCTATAACTTTCAATGGCAGCCCCAAGGATTAGTCCAGTAGGTTTGTTCCTCCCACCATTGACCATGGTTAGGACACAATAAATTTCTTTCTTGTGAATCCTCTAGTTCCGATATTGATGGTCTGTTTTTTATCGGACCGAGAAAGTCCAAGTATGCGTAAGCTGGTCCGGAATCGTTCCAAAAAAAAAAAAAATTCCCATACCAGAAAGGAATAGAGAAAACTTTAGAAATCCACAAATTGCAAAGTGGGATAGTGACATGAAACATAAAAAAGTGAGTGAATCTGATGCCTGGCTCCTCCCCTATTATACACCATGGGAGTTATAAAATCACAATCAGGGCAGGCTGGAATCAAACGTTTGGTTGTGCATCTTTTTCCTCCATTTGAAAATGAGTACAATAAAGGAGCTTTCACATGCTGTGCATGATTGAATCATTTGAAACAACTTGCCTAACACCATGGATTTCAGAAAGTCCTTTTCTTATCAAGTCTTTTATATTTGTTTCTTTCTTTATGGAGTAAAAATTTTGTGATGTGCTGTGCATCCTCTTTTTAACTTACTATGACTCTGGTTACAGCCAGGCATTTTCTTTCCCAGAAGTCATAGGTTTGAAATTCCCCAAGTACTGTCAATTCAGGATAATCTATACGTAACTTCTTTTTTCGGGTTTTAATCGGGACCTTGCTAGTGGACAGTGGATTTGCCCTTCAAAATTTTGTTGAGGACGCATAAACTGATTTTGACACACTGCAGTATCAAAAGATAGTAATGTACTACGCTGTATAGAAAAGGGATCCTCTTTGGTTCATGAATCTCTTTGCTCGTTTTCGGATCCTTCCTAGCACACCCCTTTGACGTTTTTGACCGTTCACATTTTAGAACTCGTCGAAGATATCGATCCCACCATAATCCACTCGATCTGATACCAATTAATACAATATTGGAAAGCATATATATCCTAAAAAAAAAATTGCAATACTGGATTGATAACAATATATCGCAAAATATATGTGTTTCAAAGTTATATCTGTCGGTATACAATTGACGTGATTTTTTTTTTGTGCGATTGATGTTATTGACGAGTTCTGAAGAATGAGCAATTTAGATCATTTAAATGGGCCAAAAAAAATCCCACAAACAAGCTGTGGTGCTGTCCATGGAAGGATCCCTTTCCTATTGTACAATGTACACCAACCATATTGATACGGTGGAATTATGAGGCAGTGTGATAAGGGACATCACATTGAAGAGGGACTAAACACATGTCTGGACCCATATTAGATAGGCCTAGTTCAGATTACTAGTGAGTTAGTGGGCAGGTCCCAGCCTTGCCCAACCGTAGGGCCCCCGGTGAGGGCGACGGCGAGGTCCACGCTGGGGCGGCCATACGGAGCCGAGCAGTAGAGTTCAGATGGATTAGACACCAAATCAAACCGTCGAGAGATGTCGGTATGAGCTGAGCCATAGGGTTTAGATGGAAATGCGTCCCAGCCTGTCTAACCAAACCATCAAGACGACAGGGGTCACAGGGTCCAGGTTGAGATGCCCATATGGGCTGAGTAATTGGGTTCAGATGGATTAGGCGTCCCAGCATATCCCAACCATCAAGGCGACAAGGTCCATGCTGAGGCGTTCATGCGGGTGACCGATAGGGTTCGATGACTTGCTGGTTGCAATGACGTCCGATCAAGAAAGAGAGCACGGATTGATCTCGGACACTGTTTTCGAGTTGGAATCCGGAGCAAGAGTTTGGATTCACACCACACAAACAAAAATTCGGAAAACCCGACCACACTTATAATAACATTAATAATTTGGTGACTACATTATAAGATCAGGTGGTAGAATGTGTCTTATTTGTTATGTATTGTAGCATATTCCACTAATACAGTAGTGACATATTACATGATCATCAAAATATGATCACCAAACATGGTTAAATTGTCTTTTTTGGGAGTCCGTACCACTTTTTTATTGATTATATTTCGTAATTTATAATGTTTGTATGTGATTTGAAAAATATTGTATTATAAAACTAATCGAGATCATCAAAGAAGATCCATATTGGATATAAAATTCATTAACGATTTAAAAAGTATAACTAATTTTTTATCCGATTAGAATAGAACTAAAAACAATTAAATTGGAACGAAGGAAGTATAATAACTGCGGGTGCGTCTCACAAATTGGCAAGATATGAAATAAGGTATGGGTTTGGTTAATGATGGGTCCATTGCATCCTTTCACAAATCAGATCAAATTCAAATCCTGGTCCCATTTGCCAAACGGGAATATATTTTTTTGGAAAAAAGGTTGTTCCCAGAATCTCCTTTTCGACTGCCCAAATTAAAGATGCTCTTCTCTTCTTTTGGGAAAGAAATGCACTTTGCTATTGTGGTGGTAGTTTGAAATTTTGGATACAGGAGAGAAGGTTCAAATGTTAATGCGTATTAATTTCAATTCACAGTTGTGAACTCTCTTGCCATCAACACCGAAAAGGCTGCCTGCGAACTTAAATGAAGGCACATGGAGTCACGTGCTACCACTAAAAATAATAAATTATATTAGTAGTAGTTTGTATTTAGCATAATTATGCAAGTCTACTACTAGATTTATCTAACACAATGTACAAATCTAATTCTATTATACTCCGTACAACTTTCGTTGTGCGGTTAATTAGTTGGACATCTATCTATTCTATCTTATAAAGGAAGAGCACCTTTTGGTGTGGACTCCCATTTGAAGCTGGCTCACATTTTAAGTTCCCATAAAAGTCCTTGCAAGTTAAAGATTTTAAATCCAATTCATATTGCCAAAAAAGGGTAAACATGTAACATCAACAACAATAAACAATTAATAGGAAGCTATTGGGCAAAATTTGCCAAAATCTGATTTGCACGCGCATCGTGTCTGCCCCGGCCTCTAGTTTTATCTATTGATCTCTTTATTTTTTTTGTCGTTGAAAAAACATACCTAGTGGTCAAGTCTTGAGATTTAGGAGTTTGCTCCCTCCTAAGGTTTCAGGTTCGAAACTTCTCAGGTGTTATCAAAGTGGGTATATGGTCTTCCCAAATTAATCGAGGTGCGTGTAAGCTGGCATGAACACTTGGTCATTAAATAAAAAAAAGAAAGTCACTGATATCTCGATCATTTTAAAGTCGTATCGATTTCTATTATAAGACGTGCTTTTGAATTATAATTTTGACTAAGATTTTGTGATCATTTTTTCACACTTTGTGAAATGTATGCGTCATAAACGTAGTTTAGTATCATCTTACTGTGGCTGAGTAGAAAAATAATTTTCTGCGAAGAAGATTAATAGTGTGTCTAAGGTGTCCTCACTAAGCTAGATTTCCAAGTCCGCCTGCTCACTTGCAATAAACATGTGAAATGGCTGTAGGATGAGCTATAGGAATTAATTTGAGGTGTGCTCAAATTGAGTCGAAAGACCCTGCTTTTCTTTCAAATGAATGTGATGCAAGGCGCCGTATGAGCTACGGAACAATCGCGCAACAAAGATGGACACAAACTGTAAAAGTTAGAGAAACGATCTCTAGACTCTTTTCATTCAATAATAATCAATAACCCCCTTAGCCTGAAAGCTTACAATTTATTATATAGGCAAAAAATCCTAACCCTAATTGATTTGTCCAAAAAGGAAGCCGAATCAATTAATTAACGAAAATTACCAAAAATGAAAAATTCTACTTTGACTAGGAAATCAAATACTAAAAAGAAATATAAGGTTGCCAAAAACAAGCGGCAACTAAAACAGAATTTTCTAACAAAAACAATAAACTCAAAATAATATGTACTCCCTCCGTTCCTTTTTAAATGTCCTGCTTCATAACTCCAACTTATTAAAAAGACATCATCATTATACCTTTCACATCAACTTTTTCCTCCACTTTCCCTACTTACCCATCATCATTACACTTTTACTCACTAACTTTTCAAAATGGAATCTACTTTTAGGGACAAAATAGGTAATTCACCAACTTTTACCCACTAACTTTATAAAATGGACACTTATTAAGGAATAGCCCAAAATAGAATACTGGACTGTAATAAAGGGACGGAGGGAGTAATTAATATATATTCGTCATATTTTCGTTCTGCATCAGAACGTTATGCTATATAGACTTTTACTTGGGGATATCTTGCGAATGAAAACTCTTCCAACTATTTTGCTGGGATAAAAGGTCTTGTGGATTTGTTCATGTGTTTTGTAATCTATGCTGACCATATATTAAAATTAAAAATTGTTCTTTCAGCTTTTATTCACTTTGTTTTCCTGGTAGTTGTGCAACCTAAGGCGAGGCCGAAGAGGCCATTGCCTAGGGCTATAAAAACCAGTCCAGAAAAGCCCAGCCCCCCCCCCCCCCCATAATACTTGGTTTCATCCTGAGCAAGGATCAACAAAGCCCAAATATGTATTCAAGGGCCTTGCCATAGGGCCCAAACAAACAACCAAAAAGGGCCCATAAACTTACCAAACAGATCTTTTATCCAAAGCTTGTTCTTTTCTTCTTCTTCTTCTTCTTTGTTTTTTTTGCTTTTTGCCAATCGTTAAACTTAATCTACTCTATCCTAAGGAACTTGAGGAGGTGTATGAGTGCCTACGGAAATCGAACACTGCCCATGTGCACGAGAATATAAAGGAGACACAAATTACAGGGAGTAATAGTTCATTCAATCGGTTGTGTTCTTTAGACATTCTGTAGGGAGTAATAGTTCAACTAATGAATCCTATTTCTCTATATTTTAAAATCCAAAATCATTGGGTTTGGTTTTTAGGTAATGAGTGAGGAGAGAAAATAGGGTAATAATTGGGGTTAGAGGTAATGAGTGGAGAAAGATAGGGAGAGAAATGAGATTAATGATTGGATATATAGGTAATGAGTGGAGAAAGAAATGATTAAAAATATAGGTAATGAGTGGATTTAGGTTTGGAAATTTATTTCCAAACCCACAACTGAACAAGGGCTTAGGAGTAGTTGTCAGTAATGGCTTTTGCATTGAATAATACGGTAAAGGTTTAAAAAATAATTCCCACCAAGTCTCTTCTAATAAATAAAACACTAAAACATTATGAAAGTGTTTAAAATCTTAAACTCTGAAAGTGCCTAAACTCTAGAATACCCTATGAAAGTGCCTAAACCGTAAGGTATCCTACAAAAATGCATAAACCCCTAGGGTACACTATGAAAGTGTTTAAACTGCTAAAACCCTATAATAGAAAAGTGCACTATAAAACCTCTATGAAAATACGTAAATCTAAACCCTAGGACTCTATGAAAGCGTCTAAATCTAAACTTTAAAACCCTAAGGTATCCTAAGATTTTAGGGTACCCAAGGTTACTAGGTGGGTACCCTAAAGGAGTGGTTTGAAGCAAGAGGAGAACAATCTAGGCCAAATAGCTGCACAGATCGACTTCATCGACTTCTTCTTTCTTCCAGAGAGAGAGAGAGAGAGAGAGAGAGAGAGTGTATGTTTATACTTTATAGGCTGATTGCTTATTTTAATAGACTATGTTCAAAATAAGGAATCTTTCCTACCACCACCAAAAAAAAAGAAAAAGGATTGCTTAACAGGAAACAACGGATACAGATACTCAGGAATCTACTTCCCGACAGGATATCCAATTATTATTGGTCTCAAAATTATTAGTAGTACCTTTTCTTATCTACGCCAAAATTTAATAGGGAAATGATACATCCACCGAAGGTGGACCACTGCACCGCCCACCGCACGCCGGCCGGCCGATCCGAACCGTTCAAAAATTCTAAAAAAAAAAACCGAGTGGGCCTGCGCGAAAATAAACGGCATCCGACGTGTGTAGGTGCTCGATCCGAACTTCCAAAAATCAGATGATCCGAGCCGTTAAAAAATGTAAGATTGGTTAGAGCACCTACACACATCAGATGCCGGTGGCCGGAGTGGGCCCGACCGGCGTGCGGTGGGTGGTGCGGTGGATCCACCTTCTGTGGATGTATCATTTCCCAATTTAATACGCCTTGTACAGAACGGATGTTCTCAGTTTTTTGTTACCCGTTATGTGGTATTGCTAGTACTTCCTTCAATAGAATAGTCTTCCTCGGAGTTATCCCCATTTGTTCGCTCATGTCCCTCTCCAAGGGATCCATTAATTTCATCTGCCAAAATCCTATCAAAGGCATGCAAGCAATATTGAGCCCAAAGCGCACAATTGGCGACACCCTATAAGCAAGAAGAAAAATGTAATCTAATTTTTTTATGGAGACATTATCATTATATTTTTACTCACTAACTTTTCAAAATATAATATACTTTTAGAAGCAAAACAGAAAATATACCAACTTTTATGCATTAACTTTACAAAATAGATACTCAATAAGATAACCTCAAATGAAAAACTGAACTCTTAAAAGAGGACGGACAGAGTGTTACATTTTGTACTTGTTGATTGAGAAGCATATATGTGGCTACTACTGTTTTACCAATCTGTCTGTCCCAAACAATTAATTATCGTTGATCACATCCAGCCCTGCTTCCACTCTACCTTATACAGAACGGATGTTCTTAGTTTTTATTACTCGTTATGTGGTATTGCAACCGCCTTCAATAGAATAGCCTTCCTTAGCGTTATCCCCATTTGTTCGCTCATGTCCATCTCCAAGTGATCCATTTTATCTGCCAAAATCCAATCAAATGAAAGCAATATTGAGCCCAAAGCCATCGGCAACACCCTAGAAGCAAGAGGAACAGCTGGACACATTCTCCGACCAGACCCAAATGGTATGAACTCAAAATGGTGTCCCTTATAATCTACAATGTTTGGCTCCAAAAACCTCTCTGGCTTGAACTCCAATGGGGTTTCCCATATTTGGGGGTCCCGTCCGATTGCCCTAACATTGACTAGGATTTGGGTTTCCTTCGGAATGTGGTAGCCGAGCATGTCGCAAGAGTCCATGGCTCTGTGAGGGACCAAGAATGGGAGAGGTGGGTGGAGCCTTAGGGTTTCTTTGATCACTGCTTTGAGGTAAGGGAGATTTTCAATGTGTTTTTCTTCTAGTTTTTGGTTTAGTTTGACAACGGTCCTTAGCTCGGCTTGGAGTTTTTGCAGCGTTCTAGGGTTGTGGAGGAGCTCAGCCATGGCCCATTCCAACGTGGTTGTAGTTGTGTCAGTTCCTGCTATGAACATCTCCTAACAAAAACAAATAGTTAATTCAAATTAAGATTAGTGTCCTGCAAAATGTTTGACGCCTTATGGAAAATTGTGTATGGCATATGATGGAGGAAAATTTTAAAATCAGCCCAATAGGCTGACAATAGTGATTGTGTGAATGTGTATTAAAGGGTATAAAAATACATAGAAATAAGTGTTTTCCTTGTCTTCTAGTGTGTTTATCGTCAACCCAATCCAGTGGGCTGACAATAACAAGACCGTATGATGAATGAGTAGTCATGCCAAATCTTTACAACAATAAAGTTTTGCAGGTTGGATTACTGTATTGATAATTTTTGTCTAGCTATGTTTCAAGCCAGATATGGAGAATTAGATTCTATGTATGCAAAATTTACACGGTGTAAATCGAAGAGCAGATTATTATAGAAAATAGTTGATGATGATGAAGAAGAAATTATTTTCTAATCTCAGACTAATTGCTAGGTCATTTTTTGACTCATCTAGGGTTTCCGGGGCGCCGCCGCCGCTAGTTCGTTGCCAATACAACTCTTGTAATGGCAAGCTCGGCCCTATACAAAAAAAGGGTCCTCTCATTTTTTTCTACATAAATAAGTTGTTCGATATGAGAAGCATGATTGGCTTGTGGTTCAAGGGCACACCCTTGCAACATATTTTTTGTACTAAGCTTGTGAGTTCAAATCTCAACGCCATTAGTTTGAGTAATAAGAAAAAGTTCCAGAATTTGATTAATTGAGTTCTTCAACCACCATACAAGTTCCTGTGGGTTCGATCTTTCTCTTGCTTAAATATACTTTGGTACGATTCGTGCACTTGTGAGTACTTTAAAATTTCACAATATGTATTCATGACCGAGATCGATGACTTACTAAGATAGTGGTATTAATGGATGTTGAAGAAAAGCTATGTGGCTGCTCGGCACCGTCACCTCTGAACTCCAAGAGAACATCCATATAATCTCCGCTCTTCTCCTCCCCACAACCACCGGCGCCCCTGGCTTCCATCCTCTCGCGGATGAATCCTCCGGTGATTTCGAATACCGGTTTGATGTGGAAATGAGTTTCCCTCTTTATTCCTTGCAAATCGAATATCCGAAGTATCGGTAAGAAATCCGCAACATTGGGTTTTGCAACCAACTCCATGATTTTCTCGGTGTGGTAGAAGAATTCACCCCCTCTCTCCGAGTTGGGGTCCAAGAGATCTTTTGAAAACACGAGGTTTCCTATTAGATTGAAAGACATCAAGAAGAAGAACCTCCTCACATCTATGGCGACGGTTCCAGATGCACTGGCATCCTTTATGAATTGCACCATTCGATCAATGCACCGGGTACGTACACCTTTATAAAGGAATTAATGAGATTTTTCAGTAATTTAGAAAGTCAACGTGGAAGGATTAATTTAAAGAACCCATAATGGACTAAAAATTAGTGTAATAAGAAAAAGAAATTTATGTGCTAATTGGAAGAATAATCTATTCTAACTTTATAAAAAAAAAATACAAGAAAATAGAGTGGATAGGTCACTACAAAACGATCTTTCGAATTTTCATGAATTCCATGAGAGAGAGAGAGAGTCTAAATTTCAAGGGGGCATGGGCATTAGGGACTTCAAGTTTTCAAAAAGTTACCGGAAAGGATCCGGCCATTTCCCAACTCTAACTTCATTAATTTGTTTCAATTTTACAACAAATTTTGGAACACACCTTGCATGGCGTCGAGCCGACTTGTGACAAAGAACTCGGTGGTGCACATTCGCCGCATCGTCCGCCAGCTGGGCCCATATTGGGCCATGATGAGGGAACCGTCAGTCCCATATGACCCTGTCATAGATTCATACACTTTCCTTCCGGCCAAAACGATGTCATGATTCCTAAACATGTCGCGAGCCACTTTCTCTGACGAGATCACCACGGTAAGCATCGAGCCGAGCCACAGGGTCATGATGGGTCCGTGCTCGTGAGCCAGCCTCGCAAATGACTCGTGGGGGGGCCAGCCCAGTTGGAAGATGTTGCCCACCAACGGCCACCGCCTTGGCCCCGGCGGTAACACTCGTAGCCCCTCCACACGGCGGTTGCGACGCTCTTTTCTTATGGCCAACACTGCCCATACTAGCAGGCAGATTACTAGTCCCAGTAATTGATATTCCATTTACAAAAAAAAAAACAGACTCTTGTGTTTATGAGTGCCTGAAGTTCTGAGGATAATCCATTTTATACAGCTTTCAAATCAGGAAAATGCCAAAACCGGTCTTTTGAATTTAGACGTAATCACGGAAAGAGGTTGTAGTACGTCACATGGAGATATATATGTAAATATTGTAAAGGTGCCCAAACATCCGAGTTATCAAGAAAAAACATATATAAATTAAGCTTATATTTGTCGAAGTCGTTCGATTAAATGTATGTTAAAAAACTGTTTTAAAACATTGTCTGTCATGATGTGTCGATCAGGGCCGGCTCAAGACTTTCGGAGGCCAGAAGCATGTTTCGAAAATGAGGCCTTTATGCATTTTTCTACTCTCTTCGACCCAATTTGTTTGTCCACTTTTTGACTTTTACTTGTCTCAAAATGTTTGTCCATTTTAGAAGACCAAAAAACTAAAAGCTACAAAATTCCCTTTTTGTCCCTTATCATTTGAACTAAGGTAATTTTTTTTCAAAAAGCTTGGAGGGCAACTTTTGAAAAGTTGATCATTTATTGGTCCAATGATTGTGTTCCCTTAAAAAATTGTATTTCCCAAATTGAACAAACAAATTGGAAAGAAGAGAGTAATATTAAAAGAAATCAAAATAGGAAATTCGAAACAAATAAAGAATATGTATTTGCTATGGAATATGCCTTTTTTTCTTTTTTTAACGCCTTAGTGTTTCTAATGAGTAATTTCACAGTTTGGGCCTATTTTATGACTCCTAAATTTTAATTTGGCCTATTTTATATATAGGAGGTTAGTGCAATTTTTTTTGGACTATATATATAGGGATTCTAAAAATTTGAGGGCCCTCGTTTTTTTATTTTTTTCGGGGGCCGGAAGCGCAGGCTTCCCCGGCCTTGCTATATAAGCCGGCTCTGGTGTCGATGATATTTGTGAAACTATAAACTTTTTAATACTAGTGTTTGCCCGTGCCTACGGTACTATGCATCCGGGTAGTGCCGTAGGCACATACATTTTTGTAATATATTTTTGTTTTTTTATGCCAACGTCAGAAGCCGAGCAGTGCGTAAAAAGAACCGATAGCATTTTTGTAATATATTTGTAAGAGTGATTGTTTTCTTAAGAGAGTTGGAAAGCACACATCAGCCCTTGAATAAAATGAATCTCTGCCCTTCTTTTAACTTGTGTTTGTGTGATCCTCACATCCTTGTATTTTATTAGGTAGATGTGCATAATGGGTGCCACATAGAACAAAGGTGCCACGTAGGACAAACAACCTTCTGTTTTATTAGATAGATTCCCAAATCTGATTAATCTGTAATTTTCGTGGAAGATTTGCAGTGAAAGATCTGCAAAATCGCCATCTTATCCGGCTTATATGTACAATAAAAATCATATCGTGGTCCATCACAGTTCTACTCAGTTGAGAATCACCTCTTCTGGGCTCTTCATATTCGTCAGGAGGTGGCGGACCGGTGTGGTTTTTTTCGCTAAGAAAAAAGATTTTATTAATCTTTATAAACGATTACAAATATTAATTAAATAGAACAATGTAAGATTCTAGACGAATAGTGTATCTTTTTTTTTTTATTGTTGGCACCACTTGTTTTTCCTTGGCTCCATTCTTGCTCAAATGCTTATCCTATTCTTACAGAAAAACTCTTATAATGAGCTTTTTACATGGCACTGTACTGTGGTTTTCTTCACGAGAAAAACTTTTTAACAGGCCTTCCATAAATAAAGTTTACGTAGGCCAATCTCGACCGTCTAAAAGTGTTTTGGACGATCCAGATTAAAAACAAACTATTAAAGATAAGAAATATTTATTACCGGCTGGTTATTACCGTTAATAGTTTAAAAATATATCTCAACCGTTGATTGCCTAAACGGATGGATGAGATTGCACTCCGCCGTCAATAAATTTCTCTCCTCCCTCACATTATGCTTTTTTTATTTATTTATTGAGAAGCTTGGTTGATATAAGTGGAACACTTGTGGACAATATATCGACATAAGTATAATATGAACACCCATGCAAATACGTTATTTTCTCATAAATTTAGCCACAGATACAGTGAGAATATATTAGATATTATATATACTGACTCGAATTTGTATAATATAAAACATTTTATTTTCGACAAACTAATAAAAAAAACAACAAAAATAACAAACGCGATTCAGTACGTATACGAAGATATAAGAACAACAATCACTTGACTTGGTCGTTTGAGGGTCTCAAAATTCCTGCGTACGGTCTCTTATAAATTTTCTCTATCTATTTCTTTCTACTCATTACTCTTAAAAACCTCCATTAGAGCATCCACAGTGGAATAAGCAAAAGCGAATAATCAAAACATGCCACATCAGATTTTAATTATCCATTTAGAGGTTGCTAAAGTTAACAATGTCAAGTCTCACATTGGTTATTTTTTGCTTATAATCAAAACCAATGGGACCATTGCTTCCTTCCTTGAGTTTTCTCCAAACTTTTCTCCTTCATTTCACGAAAATCTTTTGAAAAATTAGTTTATGTTAAAAACAATTTTTATAAAAAAATATTTGTTCTTGAAAAAAAAAAACAATTTATTAAACAGTTTTTGGAAGGAAAAAAACAGTTTAAGTTAAAAACAGTTGGATAAAAAAAATAGTTTATGAAAAAAAAATGAGTAAAAAAACAGTTTTGTGTAAATACAATTTTTTTTAAAAATAGTTTTAAAAAATATTGAAGAAACATTTTTTATTAAAAAAAATTCATATAAAAAAGCTTTTTTTTTTAAGAAAAAGTTTCTGAAAAGAATAGTAAGAATATTTTTTTATAATTATTTTTTGAAAACATTGTTGAGAGAGAAGATTTTTGTGTAATGATGGGTATACTTAATTGAGAAAATGTGGGGATCACTAAATTTGGTTATTGGCAAAAAGTTGCTAATTTTGATTATTCAAAAGGTAAAATTTGATGAGTAGCTAAGATGTTGTTAAGTTTGGTTATTCCAATATAAGCACTTTTTTGAGCAAACATTGCTAACTTTAACAACATTTTGTTTTGCTTATTCCACTGTGGATGCTCTTAGAACCCAAAATGAACAGGGTCTTTATAATTCTGGAACAAAGCATCAATATTGATTTTGACAATACTTTAACATTGTAAAATTACTTTTCGACCGCCTAACATGTTTCCTTGCATCCCAATACGTTCTTGGATTTTAATTTACTAGCGCATGCCCGTGTCTAAAGGCACGTCTCGAAGAAAAATTCGGTATTCGATATGATTTCGAGTATCCTAAGTAACGTTTGAGAAAACTGCCTGTACCTAAAGGCCCGATGCAACTTGATATATATTGATCAGTTTGTAACAATTGAATCATTCAAACCAATTACGCACCAATTAGAAGGCATTTGTGAATCCTAATCATCAATTGTACACAATGAACACAATTTTCAGCAATTAAACATTATGTTCAGTCCTTACTAAATGAATTGTCCTTCCTACTATTGACCAGCCTCATAAACAAATCTGAATCATCTCAAAAGCTAAATTTTTTTCAATAAGATTCATCGTTATTACATCCATGATTTACGACATGTCAACCAAACTAAAACAATGACTGCAGTATTCATATTATTTATCCCTATAAAACAAACCATGATTGCAACTAACCTAGTTATCTAAAGTTCACATCACAATCAACACTTATCGGATTACTATGAGAATATGGAATTTTTGTTTTGTTATTGATTCTTTAGAGAGAGAGAAGAGAGATTGATTCTTGCCAAAAATATATAGTCAGCCCAAGAAATTAGTAGTAGGATTCAAGAAATCACTTTAGACCGTTAGATTTATAAATGTACATAAGATTCAAAAAATGAGCTTGATTATTGTGGGCTCCCGCGCCCGTGGTGCGATTTAGACAAAGTCGCCACCCGGATTTTTGAGATGGATGATCCGAGGAACCGTGGGGGTTTTGTTTTGAAAAGAAAAGGCCTTTTGATCTAGCGAAACTGTTTGAGATTTTGGATCCGGAAACTAGGTTACGAATGGGGAAGGTTTTGTTGAAAAGCACCCCGCTCGCCCGGTGAAAACCGGTCTCTACTAAGCATTTTAAATGGGGGGATTAATACGATTCGGAAAACCTTAAAAAACACGTAAAGGGAAAGGGGAACAAGATAAATCACAACACATTGCCGTGCTAGTGGTGCTTGCTGTACAGAGATGATAAAGATGGCATGGCGATGATATAATTATAAACAAGAAAGATATTCAAATAGACTGTCTGAATCACTATCCTCCGTCAGGCGGCATATCAGCTTACAACGCGCGGCTTACTGGTATGCCGTGCGTGGTTCCGATCTGGATACCAAAATTTTATAGTTTTGTAAAGCTTCGCACGGTATACCCATTCCATCGCACGGTGTTATTTTAAAGCTTCAGACAACTCACAGCCGTCAGATCATCTCAGATCTGCACCATTCTTTCAAGCCATGAAGAGAAAGCCATTTTTGATACGTTTGCTTGTTTTGAAAAGATCTATGGAGTTTAAAACATGGCTGGTAGAAATGGTCTCATTCTGAGACGGCTTTTTGGTATACAGAAAAGACCCAACAACGGACGATCGCGATCCAGACAGTTTGATCAAGAAAACAGTATCCTTTCGAAATGCCGTGCGTGCATGTTTACTACGCCGTGCGACGCTCCAAAGCGCCGCGCGGTGTAGCACACCTTTGCACAGAACACTGGTTTTGTTTTGTAAAAGAGGTTTTGGGTCAGATCTTAACCAAAAGGGTTAAGCCTGAAAACAGAAAGGTCCCCTCAGGGCCAGGACAGAGCCTAGCCCAAGGAAACTTGGTTTTTACCTTGGATCTGGAGCTTGAATGAGCTTTGATGAAGGCGGATGGACGTCGGAAGGTTGAAAAAGAGAGTAGAAGTATGGATGTGTGTAATAGATGGGTATATTGGGTAGTTGGGACCTCAAAGTTAGTAAGGGACTAACTTCAATGGTGAAGAGAAAAATGGAGTAAAAGGCCTAGAGAATGTTTTTTGAGAACAACATTCTCAAGGCTTGGAAATGGGAAAGTGGGTGTGAAAGCAAGAAGAGAGAGAAAGGGTATAATGGTGATCAAGGGCCCTTTTCCCTCGAGTGGAGGGGTGTATTTATAGGCAAGAGCCTTGGATTTTGAATTTCAAAAGTTGGAGGTATTTTCTGGGCGGGCCATGACTAGAAAGTTTAACATAAGACTAATACATGCTTTATTCAATTCATTTATCAGACAGCTTTCTGAGCCAGTCAGAACTTTATCCAAAATGCCGTGCGGTTAACCTTATGACTGCGTGCGGCGTATTAAATTTCGATACGCCGCGCGGTGTAGAAGTGTCGCGCACGGTACTTTAGGTTCGGTCCAGGGCTTTTTGGGCTTTCTCTGGTCTTTTGGGCTGATGGTTGGTTTGGGCTGCGGATGTTGGAAGAATACTTCATTCAAGCTCATAAAGACTTTGTTTCCTTTATTTCATCATCGGGGTGGTCAAAGACCCTTCGAGGGGAGATTGGGGTGTCTACAATTATTATATAGATATAGATGACTTTGGTTATAGCCAAAGTCTTAGGTATTTTCTTTCTCCGTAGTCGTAGGCTTGAAATTCCCCAAATAACGTCAATTCAAGATAATCTATAGGTAACTTTTTTCCGGGTTTTACTCAGGCCTTTGCTAACGGATAGTGGATTCGTTCTTCGAAATTTTGTTGAGAACGCGTGAACTGACTCTGACATGCTGTGGTATGAAAAAATTATAATGTTATATTGTTATGTACTACTGCATCGTATAGGAAAAGGATCATTTTCGGTGCAAGAAACTGATTGTCCTTCAACTATCTCTGGTCTGATTGATCTCTGGTTCTCTAATTCTTTTCATAACTTGGAGGAAATATGTTGGAATACCACTCTTTATGCCGCCTTATGGTCCATTTGGAAAGCTAGAAATGATCTTGTCTTCAAGAATTCAATTCTTAATACTGATGATGTGGTCAACCTTATCAAACTAAGAGTGGCATTATGGGTTAAAGGGAGATGCAATCTTGTAGCGTATTCTGTTGAAGACTTCAGGAGCCATTTGAAAGGCATTAGAAAGCATAAAATCTGAACCGTTGTTTCTTTTTGTTCTCTTTTCCTCCAACTCTTGGTTGGTTTTTTCTTTTCTCTTTTTGGGATTGTTGGCATGCCTATGATTGGATTGGTTTTTTCCATTCAATGATGATTGCCCTTTCTTTCTCGATGTACCCATTATCGAGTTACTAATAATATTTCTTTGCCTATCAAAAAAAAGAAACTGATTGCTTGTTTTCGGAACCTTCCAGGCACCACTTTGATGCTCTAAACCATTCACATTTTAGAGCTTGTCGAAGATGTCGATCCCACCATAATCCAGTTGATTTGATACAAACTAATATGATATCAGAAAGCATATACTCCTGCAAAAAGGAGATTGCAATATTGGATTAATACCCATACATCACAAAATAAATGTGTTTCGAAATTATATCTATCGGTACTCAATCGACGTGTTTTTTTTTGGTATTACTAATTAACATTGCGAAGTATGTGCAATTTAGATCATTAAAATGGGCTCAAAAATTAAAAAAAAATCCCACAAACGAGCTGTGCTCCTGTCCATGGAAGGATCCCTTTCCTATTGTACACCAACCATATTGATATGGTGAAATTATGAGTAGAGTAGAATTTGAAACTCTGTCTATCCAAAAGATTTCAACAAAAAACCTACAATCTTTAATTCTGGATAGATCATGAAACTCCAAATCATTTAAACCAACAGTGTAGACACCCCAATCTGGGCTTCCAGATTAGTTTACTTACGGTTTTTGATTCCCCGATGATGAAATGGATCAAGAACACCCCGGGAATGTCGAGTGTTTGAGCTTTGAGTGTTTGCAAAACCCTTGAACCTAACCTAGTCTTAAGCCACTTCCAAAAGCCAAAAAACCGTATTGATGTGTGCCAGGGCACAATCATCGTGCGCCGGGGCGCAACCATCGCGCGCCGGGGCTCACCGTCGCGCGACGGTTTGACTCCATCGCGCGATGGTCAACCGGAGCATTGACCAGCGCACCATCGCGCGCCAGGGCGCATTGTCGCGCGACAGTTTGGAACCCTCGCGCGACGGTCAGAACCTGTCCCCATCACCTTTATTTAGCTGGGCAGCTTAATCACCAAGTAATCCCCAGCCAGCCTCGTGGCTGGTTGGCCTCCATTCTTTGGACCAGACCTGCCTTTCCATTAGTGGAAGGTGCTAAGCCTATAAAAACCCCCCTTTGTTCATCTTTCAAGAGGTTAACAAATTTTGGCAATCAAAGGGTCTTTGCTTTGTACTATTTTAAGCTAATAAAAGAGATACAAAGACACCCTAAGAACAAAGCTTGTTCTTCCTCCCCATTTTCATATTTCAATCAAACCTCAAACCCAACCTCAAGCTCAAAGCTCAAACACTTTTCAAACCTCAAAATTCAAAGGTATAACACCTTTGTTCTGCTCACTGTTCTGATCCCTGAGGGGGGCTGGCAGGGTCAAGGCTGGTAATCAATACCAGTCCTGGCCCTAAAGCTAGCAAGGTTTCAAAAGCCGTGGCCTAGCAAACCTCGCGCGATGGACCCAAACACTCGCGCGACACTTCTGTCTGCATGAGATTGGTCCACGTGGGGAAGGGATGCTAGCATTTTCTTGTCTTATTCATGCTCATGGCTGTTATATAGTTTTATTTTGATATAGTGTGGGCTCCCGCGCCCGAAGCGGTGCGATTTGTGACAGAGTTGCCACCCGGATTTTTGAGATGGATGATCCGAGAAACCGAGAGTTTGTTTGAAAGAAAAAGGCTTTTTGATCTAGCGAAAACTGTTTGAGATTTTGGATCCGGGAGCCAGGTTACGAACGGGGAAGGTTTTGTTGAAAAGCACCCCGCTTGCCCGGTGAAAACCGGTCTCTACTAAGCATTTTAAATGGGGGGATTAACACAACTCGGAAAACCTTGAAAAACACATAAAGGGGAAGGGGAACAAGATAGATCATCACACATTACCGTGCTAGTGGTGCTTGCTGTACAGAGATGATAAAGATGACATGGCGATGATATAAACAGGGAAAAACGTAGAAATGAACTGTCTGAAACACTATCCTCCGTCAGACGGCATATTGACTTCTAGCGCGCGGCTTAACAATATGACGTGCGTGGTTCCGATCCTGATACCAAACTTTTAGAGTTTTGTAAAGCTTCGCACGGTGTACCATTACATCGCACGATTTTATTTTAAAGCTCCAGACAACTCACGGCTGTCAGCTCATCTCAGATCTACATCATTCTTTCAAACCACGAAGGGAAAACCATTTTTGATGCGTTTGCTTGTTTTGAGAAGATCTATGGAGTTTAAAACATGGCTTGTAGAAATGGTCTCATTCTGAGACAGCTTTTGGTATTCAGAAAGGACCCAACAACGGATGATCGCGATTCAGACAGTTTGATCAAGAAAACAGTATTCTTTTGAAAAGCCGTACGTGTTGGTCTACTACGCCGTGCGACGCTCTAAAGAGCCGCACGGTTTAGCAAACCTTCGTACAGAGCTCTGGTTTTGTTTTGTAAAAGAGGTTTTGGGTCAGATCTTAACCAAAAGGGTCAAGCCTGAGAGCAGAAAGGTCCCCTCAGGGCCTGGACAGAGCCTAGCCCAAGGAAACTTGGTTTTTACCTTGGATCCGGAGCTTGAATGAGCTTTGATGAAGGAGGATGGACGTCGGGAGGTGGAAAAAGAAAGTAGAAGTGTGGATGTGTGTAATAGATGGATATATTGGGTAGTTGGGACCTCAAAGTTAGTAAGGGACTAACTTCAATGGTGAGGAGAGAAATGGAGTAAAAGGCCTAGAGAATGTCTTTTAAGAACAACATTCTCAAGGCTTGGAAATGGGAAAGTGGGTGTGAAAGCAAGAAGAGAGAGAGGGTATAATGGTGATCAATGGCCCTTTTCCCTTGAGTGGAGGGGTGTATTTATAGGCAAGAGCCTTGGATTTTGAATTTCAAAAGTTGGAGGTATTTTCTGGGCGAGCCAGAAGTGTGCTTTCGGTTGAGCCGTATTGCAGTTGTGGCTCAAATAGGCGTGGCCGACAGCTTTCTGAGCCAGTCAGAACTTTATCCAAAATGCCGTGCGGTTAACCTTATGACTGCGTGTGGCGTATTAAATTTCGATACACCGTGCGGCGTAGAAGTGTTGCACACGGTACTTTAGGTTTGGTCCAAGGCTTTTTGGGCTTTCTCTGGGCTTTTGAGTTTTTGGGCTTTTCTGGGCTGATGGTTGGTTTGGGCTGCGGATGCTGGAGGAATACTTCATTCAAGCTCACAAAGGCTTTGTTTCCTTTATTTCATCATCGGGGTGATCAAAGACCCTTCGAGGTCCGGATTGGGGTGTCTACAGTAGTCCCTCTTTAACGTAACTCGGATACCATTGTTTTGATACGAGTGACGCTTAAAGAATAGGCATCCCGATCCGTTTGCTCTAAAGTCTTTGAACAGAAACAAAAACAAAATGCTCTGAACATGCAAATAAACGACAATGGTGGTCGCGTTCGTGGAACTGCCTACGTACCCTATTTGTAGGGATCAGACCAACGTAGTTCAATTGGGACGATGCAAAATGTAGCAACTAATGCGGAAAATTTAATTGAGACAAGCCTTTGGGAGGCGAATTTTGAAATTGATTTGAGGCTTGAGACTTGAGACGAGCCTTCGGGAGGCGGATTTTTGAAATTGATTTGAGACTTTAAAACTTGAGACTTGAGACGAGCCTTCGGGAGGCGTTTTTTTTGAAATTGATTTGAGACTTGAGACTTAAGACGAGCCCTCGGGAGGCGAATTTTTGAAATTGATTTGAGACTTGAGACTAGCCCTCGGGAGGCGAATTTTTAAAATTGATTTGAGACTTGAGACGAGCCTTCGGGAGGCGGATTTTTGAAATTGATTTGAGACTTTGAGACTTGAGACTTGAGACGAGCCTTCGGGAGGCGTTTTTTTTTTTTGAAATTGATTTGAGACTTGAGACGAGCCTTCGGGAGGCGGATTTTTGAAATTGATTTGAGACTTTGAGACTTGAGACTTGAGACGAGCCTTCGGGAGGCGTTTTTTTTTTTTTTGAAATTGATTTGAGACTTGAGACTTGAGACGAGCCCTCGGGAGGCGAATTTTGAAATTGATTTGAGACTTGAGACTTGAGACGAGCCTTCGGGAGGCGGATTTTTGAAATTGATTTGATACTTTTAGACTTGAGACTTGAGACGAGCCTTCGGGAGGCGAATTTTTGAAATTGATTTGAGACTTGAGACTAGCCCTCGGGAGGCAAATTTTTGAAATTGATTTGAGACTTGAGACTTGAGACGAGCCCTTGGGAGGCGAATTTTTGAAATTGAGTTGAGACTTGAGACGAGCCCTCGGGAGGCGAATTTTTGAAATTGAGTTGAGACGCGAATCTGGTGAATACTGCGAGCAGACGTAAGTACGATCGATCCTCGGGGGACGGGGAATTTTACGAGTCCCGGGGGACTAGGATCAAATAATCCTATCATTAATGCACGCCATTCCAAAGGATTTATGCTGCAAAACGGCTGGAGCCTTTTTAGTTTCCGAGATGATTTTGTTGGCTAGAGTGCCCAATTTCCGAGAAAACACATTTATTCTTCTGAAGTCAAAATGCTGTGCGGGTGACCAAAAGGGCGCACGGCCTTTAGTTTTCCCACGCACCTCTTCGATTTTCGAGATCAGTTGGCTGGTTTAAGGGTGCCCATTAATACAGGCGTGCCCTTTCGTCGGTCAGAACCTCTTTTAAAGGGATGGGGGTGCCTCATTCTATGCACTCTCCTCCCAAGTCTTTCTAGGTTCCTAAATTCATAATCTTCTTCTCAAGACATGGCGGCAGACGACTTGACAGCGCGTGTGATCTCTTTGGAGGCAGAGATGGGCTTTTACCGCGAGGAGATTGAGCAATTGAACCGACAGATCGCGAGGCTCATATCAACGATTCGCACCCTCTGTCGCGCGGTGTCCAACCTTCAGGACTTCGCTTTTGATCAGATGGATAGCAAGCATGACCCGGAGTATGCGCTGGGGCGTGATTCGGACGGGACTGCAGAGGACTCAGAGGGAATCCGAATGGCTCGGATGACCATTCCGACGAGGGGGATGGTGCGTCCGGCGGAGGGAGCGACTGAAGAGGAGGATTGACGAAGAAGAGGGACAGTAGGATTTTCTTTTCTGTTTTGATTTTCTACTTTTCTCTTCCCTTTTTTTTTTTGAACAATGTAATGAAAATCCCGGGGACTTCTTCGGGTTTGATGAAATGAAAAAGAAAATCTCCCTTTCTTGTCATTGCTTGTCTGCTCTTTCGTTACTTATACTGTTCATGAACGGGACCGAATGTGAATGCCATGATCAGAAGATTGCTCTCAGAATCTGAACTGTCAAAATAACCCAGTATGCTGTGCGCAGCATGGGTAATGCCGTGCGTCATGGGAACTCGAGAACTTTCATCCAGTTAAGTCGTTATGCTGCACGCTTTGATCCGATATGCCGTGCGGTGCAACTCTCTTCAAACCCGGTCCACTTAAAGTCCAGACGAACCGGTTCAGGGGGTATATATATATATATATATACGGGGCGTACACAGTACGCCCCGATCATTCGAATTTCCCTCCTCTCTCTCCTGTCTCTCTCTCGTCTCTCGTCTCTCTCTCTCTCGATCACCTCTCTCTCTCGCTGTCTCTCTTTCTCGCTGTCTCTTTCTGTCTCTCGCTGCTCTCTCTGTCACTCTCTCTCTCTTTCTCTCGTACTGCTCTCTCTCTCTCTCTCCCGTTTCTCTCTCTCTCTCGTTTCTCTTTCTTATGGATAGTACGGATATACCCGGGGGTGATCAACCCCCGCGGGTTGAGGTTGTGTTGGCCACGGTGGCCCCGGTGAGCGACGTGGCAGCCGAGGTGGGGCCGGAGACCGTGGGGGTCTCGGCCCCGACGGCATTGGTCGAGGAGGCTACGGCCTTGGCTGCCGCGGTGATGGGTAGTGACGGCGGTGACGGTGGCAGCGGAGTGTTGGCTGGGTACGGCCAGGGGACAGAGACTCCGAGTGCAGTGGAGTCCAGGGGTGAGGACGAGGCGACAGGCCGGACAGAGGGTGCAGTTGGTTTGGAGGAGAGGGTTACGGAGACTCGTGGTGGCGACGGGCTGGACGGAGCGGAGGTGGCTACAGAGGCCTTTCCCGTGAGAGAGCCTCGGACTGACCTGGGGAAGGGTCCCGTTGTTGAGGAGGAGTTGGTGGAGGAGAGGGAGACGCCGGCCATGTTTGCTGGCAGTGGTGAGGGTGCAGGGACGTCGCGGCCCATCGGTTTAGGCGACTACCTTGAGGAGGCGTCCCTCGAGGACTTGGTTGAGACCTTACGGGGGGTACCTGGACTGGCTGTGGCCTTACTTGAGGCTCAGGAGAGGGTGCTCCAGGTTGAGCTTGAGACGGGGGCCACTGGAGAGCCATAGGGAGCAGAGGAGGAGGCTGCTGGAGGTGAGACAGCCCCTCGGAGGAGTGTTGTGGAGGAGGCGGCAGTGGCCCTGAAGGGACGTGGACCTTACGAGGCGGAGTCTTACGTGCCTTTTCAGCACGTAGTGGTTCCTACGCTTTTGGACGCCTACAGGCCGGCGCGGCCTACGTATGACGAGGCCTTGGTCCTGAGGGACCCACAGCAGCACCTTTCTTTGCGCCGAGACGAGGTATACTTTATACACTTGCATTTCAAATTCCAATGTATCGTACTTTCGTTTCTTTATCTGAATGCTGTATTTGCATTGAATAGTATACCTGTTTACTGAATGTTATCAACTCATTGCAACAGGCGATCGCCATCTCGTGCTACGGTGGTGCGGCCGACGTGCCGACGTTCTGGGAGAGACTCCCTGAGGCTGTGAGGGAGATAGTGAGGCAGGCGGGTTTTGGGGAGTTCGTGAGTGTGCTCACGAGGACGAGCAACGATCGCCAGGAGGTGAGGGCGCTGGCTGAGAGGTGGTGGGACACCACGAACACGTTCCACTTTCTTTTTGGTGAGCTGACGGTGACGCCGCTGGACTTTGCGGCGATCACTGGTCTGAGGGTCGGGGGCGATGTTACAGGGAGGAGCGCGGTGCTCCAGCGGGAGACACTGGGGTACGTGCTGAGGGCGGAGAGTGAGGACGCCCAGTACGCTCAGCTGTTGGGGTTTTGGATAGAGGAGCTCCCGACCGACAGGGTGCGGGAGGAGCAGATGGCGCGGTGCTTTCTGTTGTACTTACTTGGTGCGTCCCTGTTTCCCAATAGGCGCAACCGAGTACACCTTTCGCTCCTACCGGCCTTGAGGGACGTCGGGGAGATAGCCCGCTTTGACTGGGGCGGTGCAGCTTTGGGGGCGTGCTACGCCTTCATGGGGTCTCTTTCCCGAGGAGCGGGAAAGAGCCTCGGCGGTTACTGGAGGGTCTGGGAGGTATATTTCAAACTTCTCTTGCACTTATTTGTCTTTCTATTCACTTACTGCATAACCTGTGCTAATCCTTGATGTTTGATTCTGCAGCTGTGGACGTACGAGGTACTGGACATGTACCCTCCTGAGACCTCCTGCCCTAGTGACACAGTGCTTCCCCGGGCCCTACGTTGGTCCAAGGAGTTCCGGGGGGTGAAGAAGGGGAATGGCGACTTGAACGCCTATCGCCTTTTCTTAAACGAGCTTCGTCCTGACCGGGTATGATCATACCTCGCATGCTTCCATTTGTTTGATAGTTCTTATCCAAATCTTATGCTGATATCATTCATTTTTGGTTGCAGGTCCGCTGGCGTGTGTGGGACCGCTACGAGTCTCATTTCCTGGTGCAGAGCAGGGAGGTGACGAGGGGGAGAGTGCTGCTCGAGTCCCCTTACGGCTGGCAGTGGTACCTGGGTGACCGGGTGTCACGTCAGTCGCTGAGGTTGGACGCTTTTAGAGTCCCTAGTCTCCTCCCTGCTCTGGTGCAGCGGACGAGCTTGTACACCAGGGGAGAGGTTGAGCGGTTCACACGACCGGTCCTCGAGCTGGAGCCGCTCTTCCAGGCAGACGTGGACTACTCTGAGTACCGGGCTCGGCACTTGATGCCGAGCTTCGAGGTACGGGCTGCTGCTCGGGAGGCGACGCTTCGAGCGTCAGGTGGTGCAGGCGGTAGAGGCGGACGAGGACGGAGAGGAGGGAGAGGCAGAGGACGCGAGGGTAGCGTCGGAGGTCGAGGTGACGGCGCAGGCTCGAGCGGGGCCAGCTTGCCTCGACTCTCCTGGACCGTGGACGTGACGACTGCCCAGGGGGTTTCTGGTGTGGTGGTGGTGCCGCGTCCCACGGCCGCAGCTCCGGAGTTTCTTGCTCAGGTATAACTTGCATTCTTTCGCCCATTTGCATCTACTTGTTAGCATCACTGCATGTTCTAAACAGTTGACCTATTGTGCAGGTGACTCCGGAGTACGTGAGAGAGATGGGCGAGGCCATGATGGGCCTGGAGCAGCTGGTGAGGCAGTACGCCATGGGGCGTGTCCCAGAGGTGCTTCCTCGCGCTGGTGGGACCATGGTAAAGCTTTTGAACCCTCTGCTTTTATTTCCTATTGCTTATTTCATGATTATAATGCTAATGATGAATACCATGTTATTGCAGGCTGGAGGAGGGGCTTCGCGTGGGCCACGCAGGAAGTCTGTGCGCATGCAGGCGCCACAGGTTTCCTCTGCAGGTTCGCGGGAGGAGCCTCCGTCGAAGAGGCGGCGGCTTTCTGGGGGTACAGAGGAGGAGCCAGTCGACGTCTCCGATGAGACTGAGGAGCCGACGGGCGTTGACCTCTCGGACACCTCGGGGAGTACGGTGCCTAGGGTGTCTGGTACTCAGGAGGCGACTAGCTCTCCGGCAGAGGAGGCCTCTGGGGAGGACAGCGAGGAGGGTGAGGATGACGATGAGGATGAGGACTAGAGTAGAGTTCCCTTTTATTTTGCTTTTTGACTGGAGCCTGCGTGCTTCTTTTGGAATGGTGCCTGTTTACCCTCAGTAGATAGGATTTTGAGGCTTGCACGCCTTTTGGTACTTCGACTCATGGATATTTCAGAGATTATATAGAAGCTTGTTTCTTTCAGTGTTTACGTCTTGGACTGGGTCACCTTTGGTCATTATGACTTGTTGGACCCGAAAGACTGACTTGGGAAACGGGTTTTATTAACTTTTTGGTGCCTTTACGTCGAGTTTTGAGAGTTGACTCGAAGTGGGGGTTTCCCGAAGCCCTAAATACCCATTGAGACATGTTCCGAGGGTTGATGATGCCTGCGAGTGCCTTGAAATGGTTTCTAACCTCTGTTGTCAAAGTCTGCAGAAATGCAGACTTAATATGCCGTGCGGGGCTGCAAAGCGCCGCGCGGGTATTCCTCTGATTTCACGGCGTATCCGTGTTATGCCGTGGTTTTCTCTTGGTTTTGATATGCCGTGCGCCACCTATTTACACCGCGCGGCACCTTTTCTCTGACATCCGGCCACTTGCTGCTTCCCAAGACAGATTGCACGAGGTTTAAAGTTTGACCCATCCCATACCATATCCGTGCCAATGCATGCCTGCTTGGTTCTTTTAGAGCATGACCAAGCTTTTCCCTATGCAAGTCTTTATGGAAAATCTACACTTTTGGAACCCAAGACTCTTTTGAAAGTTGAAGTTGTCTCTTCTCTCCTCCTATAAATTCAGGCCTTAGGTCTTATTTTAACCATATCTCTTCTTCTTCAAATCTTCATCTCCTCCCAATGGCTCTTTCTCTCACCGGTTCTCTACGGCCGTGGTTGATTTCCATGGAAGGGGTCGATTGGCTCAACTTTCGGGTGCATGGCCTCTATTCTATGAGGTACCTTCGTAACATCCGCCTTCGCCCTGAGCTACTAAAGGCTGCCATAAGCCTTTGGGATCCGGAGGTGCATGTATTCCGTTTTGGTGGACAAGAGCTTTGCCCAACAATCGAAGAGTTTCGCGCCTACCTTGGCGGTTTTGGCTCTGGAGATGTCATTGTCCCTCCGGTGCGCGAGAACATGTCCAAAGTTCTTGCTGCCTCTCTTGGTTTGAATGACGGTGTTGCTCGTTACTTGGTTAGCAATGGTCATCTCAACGTGATGCGACTTATTGAGATGTTCTCTCCTCTTGGCAACTTACCGGATGTAACCTACCACTCTCGGCGCATGACCGCTCTTTGTATGTGCTTGCTTGCCGCTTACTTCTTGGTTCCCTCCACTGGTCGTGCTAGCTCGGCATTGGTTAGCATTGCAGTGCAGATTGGGGCGCGGAAGGATGTGATTCCGATGGTATTGGCTGAGACGCTGATGGGCTTAGACAGGGTTCGTTCTGGAGAGACTGAGACTTTTGGGAGCTGCCCCCTTCTTCTGCAGGTTAGTTTTCACCTCATTTCCCCCTTTTTCAGTTCTTTCTACTCTTTTTAATGTTGGGCTTGGCTTCCTCTGGTTTCTCACTTGTTTTCTCCTTTGTCAGATTTGGCTGTGTGACAAGGTGAACATACTGACTCTCCCTCCTGGCAACTTGGCGTATGGGGCTAGGTTACTTTCCTCTCGGTGCTTCGAATTTGCGGACAGGCGAGTTTCCGAGTGGGTCACCTTCTTCAAGCGTCAACAGGCTGAGACTATCTTCTGGAGAAGCTCTTGGCTTGATCTTCCGCCCATGACTGTTCATTATATGGGTTCTCAGTGGGTGGTTCTTCCCGGGCTGGAGGCTTTTACCTTCTACATCCCCTATCGGATTCAGCGTCAGCTTGGTTTGAGACAGGAGGTTCCTGCAGAGGTCCTGGTGGATGTAGTTATGCCTTTCTTCCGCCATTCGGTTCTTTGCAACTATCAGCGATTCTGGAGGTCTCGTGAGGTGACCGATGCTCATCCTTACCCTTCTGTGGCAGCGCGTGGGAGTTACAGGAAATGGCTCAGGAGGGACATTGCTGCGAGGGCGGGTGCCCAAGGAAACTGACTCGATCTTACTACCCTGATTATCTAATAAATCATGGACCTCCTTTTATTGTATTGCCTTTTATTTTCGAAGATCATGCTCAGCCTTATGTATTAGAAGCAGTTATCTTAATAAAGTGAGTTATAGAGGGTCTCCCCCTCTCTGATTCTGCCTTTCTGGATTCTGTCAATCTGGATTTTTTTGTTTTGACTGATCGTGACCGAGTCCCATAGTGAGACTGCCTACGTATCCTTTTGATGAAGGAATCAGGTCATGACGTAGTTCAAGGATAGGGTTCACTCTGGTTTTAACACTCTCCTTTTGCGCTCTAATTTTTGCCTAGTACCGCCCTTTCGGGTTTCCGGTCTAGCGAGCTCATCCATTGTATGCCTTAACTTTTGCCTAAGATGCCCTTGCGGGTTTCCATCCTAGCGGGCTTTTGCTCTAATTTTTGCCTGAAACTGGCTGCCCTTGCAGTTTTCAGCCCAACGAGCTTCTCTCAGGGGTAGTAGCGCTTAAGTTGATCCAGATTAACTAGAGTTGAGAATTCGTTTCCGTCCAAATCAATGAGTTGCGTAGCTCCTCCAGATAAAATAGTCTTGATAATGTACGGTCCAGACCATTTTGGTCGGAACTTTCCTCGTGGATCATAGATTGGTGCTCGTATCTCCTTCAGAATCATGTCGCCTTCTGCCAGGTCCCTGGGCTTCACTTTCTTATTAAACGCACGTGCAATTCTCCTTTGATATCCTTGAATGTGGTAAAGTGCCCTTAAATGATGTTCATCAAACAACATAAGTTCTTCAAACCGGTTGCTCAGCCAATCTGCCTCTTGTACATCACATTCGATCATAGTCCGGAGGGATGGCACCTCTAATTCTATGGGAAGTACGGCCTCCATGCCATAAACCAAAGAGTACGGAGTTGCTCCCGTTGGCGTACGCACAGACGTGCGGTATCCCCACAATGCCAAAGGTAGTCGTTCGTGCCAATCCCTTGCAGATTGAATAGTCTTTTCCAGGATGGTTTTGATTGTTTTGTTGGCTGCCTCCACGGCCCCATTGGTCTGCGGTCGATAGGTTGTTGACTTGTGTACTTGGATCTGGAATTCCTCAAAGACTTCCCTTGCTCGACCTTTGAAATGCACCCCATTGTCGGACACGAACGCTTGTGGGACCCCATACCGATAAATAACGTTTTGCTTGATAAAGTGCGCGACTTGAACCGTGGTCAGGGTTGCATACGAGGCTGCTTCTATCCATTTCGTGAAATAATCGATAGCCACCAGGATGAACTTGTGGCCGTTAGAAGCTGCTGGCACAATCCTTCCGATGACATCAATACCCCACGTCGAGAAAGGCCATGGCGAGGTCGTTTGCTGCAACTCATGTGGTGGAACATGCGTGAGGTTAGCGTGAATTTGACACTTATGGCAACGTCGTACGTATTCCACACATTCCGTCTCCATAGTGGACCAGAAGTAGCCTTGTCTCAAAACCTTTTTGGCAAGCATCATGCCGTTCATGTGAGGGCCGCACACTCCTTTGTGGACTTCCTCCATCACCCTTTTGGCCTCCTCACCATGAATACACAGCTTGTGGGTTCCGCAGTGAGACCTTCGGTATAGATTTCCTCCACAAATGATGTACTGGGCTGCCATTCTCCGAAGGGCGATCCTGTCCTTCTTGCTTGCTTCAGAGGGGTATTCTCCTCTTTCCACGAATCTCCAGATATCGTAAAACCAAGGGTGACCGTCCTCTGGCTCGTAGATGGCCATGACATGTTGGTATACCGGGGTATCCCTTTGCTCGATCATAATTGGCCTTAACTTCACACCGATAGGGATTTCGACCATGGAGGCTAATGTTGCCAAGGCATCAGCAAACTGATTCCTAAGTCTCGGGACATGGGTGAAAGTTACTTTGTTAAAATGGGGGATGAGATCCTCGAGATCTTGATGGTATGGCTTTAACTTTTCTTCCCTGACCTTCCAATCACCGTTTACTTGAGAAACGACCAGGTTGGAATCCCCCACGACTTCCAATTTTTCTACACCGATTTCAATGGATGCTTCCATGCCGACAATGCAAGCTTCGTATTCCGCCTGATTGTTGGTGACCTCAAAGTTGAGCTTAAATGCAAGCGGGATATGCGACCCATCCGGTGAAATTAGCAGCACACCAATTCCGAATCCTCTCTGATTGGCTGCTCCGTCGAAATACAACCGCCACACGTCCTCAACTATGGTCAATATGCCTTCGTCCGGGAACTCAAATTCGGCGTCTTCCTTTCCTTCGACTGGGCAGTCGGCCAAAAATTCAGCAACAGCCCTTCCTTTTACTGACTTTCTACTGACGTACTTTAATTCAAATTCTGCCAGCATCAATAGCCAGCGTGCCATCCTTCCTGTGAGTGCTGGCTTTTCGAACAAGTACTTCAGAGGATCCATTCGGGATATTAATCTCACCGAATAGGCCAACATGTAATGTCTTAACTTTCGGGAAGCCCAAACAAGTGCCCAGCATGTCTTTTCTAAAGGAGTATAGCGTTCCTCAGACCCAACCATCTTTTTACTGAGGTAATAGACGGCCCTTTCAACCCCATCATCTCCTTCCTGTGCCAACATACACCCCATGGAAGACGAGGTGACTGACAGGTATAGGATCAAAGGTTTTCCTGGTTCTGGCGGCATTAAGACTGGCGGATTCCTTAGATAGGCTTTGATGGCTTCGAAAGCTTGCTGACATCTGTCGGTCCATGCGAAGGGTGTTCCTTGAGCAATCGGAATATGGGTTCGCATGTTGAAGTCAGCTTTGCGATAAACCGGCTGATGAACTGTATTTTGCCAAGGAAACTCCTTACGTCTTTTTCTGTCTGTGGCGGCTCCATTTCCAGAATGGCCTTAATCTTTAATGGATCGATTTCGATGCCACGAGTGGTGATCATGAATCCGAGCATTTTTCCGATGGTGACTCCGAACGTACATTTGGTAGGGTTGAGGCGCATCCTGTACTTCCTTATCCTTTCGAAGAACTTTCTTAACACGGGCAGGTGACCTTCTCGCTCTTTTGCCTTAACGATCATGTCGTCGACGTAAACCTCCACTTCTCTATGGATCATATCGTGTAACAAGGTTATAGCAGCTCGTTGATAAGTGGAACCTGCGTTTTTCAGTCCGAAAGGCATGACCCGATAGCAATAGGTTCCCCACTCGGTAATGAACGTGGTCTTCTCTCGGTCTTCCGGGGCCATGAGAATCTGGTTATATCCTGAGAAGCCGTCCATGAAGGAAAGTAAGGCATGTCCCGCGGTGTTATCAACTAGCACGTCGATGTGGGGCAGAGGGAAGTCATCCTTGGGGCTAGCTTTGTTTAAGTCCCTGAAGTCCACACAGACCCTGATTTTGCCATCCTTCTTTGGAACGGGAACGATGTTAGCAACCCACTGAGGGTATTTAGTTACCATTAAGAACCCCGCATTGATTTGTTTAGTTACTTCCTCTTTTATTTTGAGCACCTAGTCGGGCCTCATGCGTCTCAGTTTTTGTTTTACTGGTTTTGCGTTAGGGTGAAGGGGAATCCGATGTTCCACGATTTCAGGATCAATTCCGGGCATATCAGCGTGCGACCATGCAAAAACATCTTCGAATTCTTTTAACAACTCCATAAGAGCCTGACGCTCTTCTTCTGACAGCACGGAACCGATCTGGACCATGCGGGGATTCCCTTCATCCCTCAAATTTATTGAAACAACTTCTTCTTTTACAGGCTGAGCATGCCTTTCGTCTTCCCTTTCGATTAGGGATCGAATTTCTTCAGCGATTTCCCCTTCGAAATCGATCTCTTCATCATTGGGGTCGACACAATTTATTTCAAAATCAGGGAAGTAAGTGGAATCAGATTCATTTATTTCGTTATTAGCAGAGGCCTCGAGGGCACCGTACACACGGGTATATTCAAACTCAAAATACAGACTCTGAGGAGTTGGGCCAAGAGGCGCCGACTCAGACTCGACAGACTCAGAAGACTCAGAAGACTCGGAAGACTCGGAAGACTCAAAGGACTCAGTTTCAGACTCAGACTCATGACTAGTTGCACTTGGTATGAAAGTCCAATTCTTATAATCTCCAGCGGCATCCATGATAAGTGAAGTTGGATCTTCGGGGGTCTCCTGCCCCAGCATCTGCACTTCTACCTCCACAACTATACCCAATGGTTCGTCCTTCTCGAATAAGGTCGCCAAGCTACCCAAGGTAAGAGTTTCAACCCAATCTGTGGCATCTACTGGTTTGATTATTGTTTCTGGTTCTTCATCACTTTCGGGACAGACATCATTGGCGAATATCTCAAATCCTGGTAGGAAGGTATTGGTTTCTTTGTCCCAAAACGGTTCCGGCTGCCATTGATAAATCTGTTTTGCCTTTTCTTTGACAAAATAATCTTCCAGCCTGTCTCCTTTCTTTTCCCTCCTATCCTCGGAAGGGTGGTACCCCACTCCTGTTATGCGGGTTAAAGTTCCTGGCTCTTCAAACTGGGCGGGCCCTTGAAGATTCTTTCCTAGTCCCAATCTTGGCATGTAGGACATTCTCTTCATTATCTTTATGGCAACATTACTAACGACGAAATCATCATCAATCTTGACAGTGAAAACAGAAGGAGAGGTGTCAAGAGAGAAACCGCCCAGAGCAACGTCCTCTTCCCCAAGTTGTATCTCCAAAAGCGGGGCATTGTCTTCCACAGGAGCACGAATCCCAGAATCGCCGTGAATAGTGAGCATTCCAGTTTCTAGTCCCAGTCTAACTTTCTGGTGGAGTGTTGAAGGAACCGCCATGATATCAGGTCGATGCATCCAAGGTCTACCCAGCAGTAGGTTGAAGGATGCGGGAATGTTTACCACATGAAACTCCACATCTGTTTAGTAGGGCCCAAAAGTCATAGGAAGCATGAGAGTGCCGGTCACATCCCGACGGGTGTTGTCATACGCCCGAACTTTGACTTCTGATGGAGAGAAATCACTATTTTTGTATCCCAGGCAATAAGCGACACGAAGTGGGCAGACATTGATTGCTGACCCATTGTCAATGAGGATTACCGGTACCCATTTTCCGTGGCATTTTAGGGTGATATGGAGTGGCCGGTTGTGATCAGTTCCATCGGCGGGCAAATCTCGATCAGTGAAGGTGATAGCATGTTTGACGGGTATGGTTTTGATGAGTGCTACAAGTTCGTCAGGGGTTATGGCGGAGAGGACTTTTAGGTGAGAGAGAGCTTGGATGAATCCTTCACGATGGCGGGTGGAATGGACAAGCACGTCCCAAACAGACATTTTGGCTGGAGTCTGTTCGAGTTGGCGCTTGATCATTCTTTCTGGGTCTTTCTCAGGGCGTGAAGGTTCTTTAACTGGCGGGGCAAAGGGTTGGAAAGTATCTTTGATTGGGGTAACAAACGGGTTAGAAGGTTCTTTGGTTAGTGGAGCTAGAGGGTTGGAGGATTCTCCGATTTGAAGATTAGGGGGTTGGTATATTCGACCAATCCTGGTTAATTGGCCAATCTGTTGGTACTTGGACTCTTCATTCCACAAATCTGCAAGGGCTTTGCGCTTGTTTCCAATGGTAGTGTCTTGGAGATTGGCGGCCAGGTCAGCGACAACCAGGTCCTCCCATAGGTCCTCGGGCTTCCATTTTTCAGCTTCTACTACCGTCCTGTTTACAGTCCATTCTTCGTTTCCCACTTTTATGTTGATGATATCCGTATCACCCCATAGATTTGTCTTGGCACCTGGTTCATCTTCCCATAAGTTCATCATGGCAACATCAGCATCTTTTGGGAAGGTGACCGAGGACTCTGACTTAACTTCATCGACCAGGTAGTCCGCTGGGTTGAACTCATTGCTAGCCATATCTTCTTCGGGACCCGGCGGTTCTGGGTATGGAGCAAGACCCACGTTGTTGTATGGGTCGTTGGCTATGAGATCGAGGAGGTAGGAGGAGAGGTCTGGTCGAAACGGAGCCGGTTCAGGCCAGTCATAGATCACTGCCGGTGGTTGGTATTGTTCTGTAAATAGCATGGGCATAGAGAAGGTATCTAAAGGATCATTCCAGGCCAAGAGTTGGTACTCATCTGGAATTGGGTTCCACTCCCATTCAGGCATCTCAGGCAAGTTGAACATCATATTCAAAGAAAATCCATCAAGAGGGTCAGCATAAATGTTTTGCCAGTCAACTTCCCATCCCGGCTCAAAGAATGGGTTCACATCTCCTTGGAAACTAGCGACTTCAAACTCTTCCCAATCGGCAATCAAATCTCCCCAATCCTAAAGGTAACAGAGGGCGATTTCTTCGGAAACTTTTACGACAGGCTTTGGTTCGGTATCAGGGATGATGAAGGAGGTAGGATCAAAGTCTTGGCTTTTGTCTTGGGTGATTTGGTTGATATGGAATGGGGTATTATGCTGCGGCAAGGGGTTTGTCATGGTATTTGGTTTGTCAGAAGGAGGGGTATCGATGACTTTATTGTCGATGAGGTTTTGAATCTCATGACGGAGACGGATACAGTTATCAGTGGTGTGGCCATGCATTTGGTGGAAATCGCAGTAGACGTTAATGTTCTGTGGTGGCGAAAGGGGATTCAGCACTCCTACTTCAGTGAGCTTTTTGAGCAAGGCGGATCTAGGAGTACTGAATTGGGTAAAGGCTCTTTGTTGGGACTTTGGTTTTTCTTAAATTTGGTTGACTTCCGCCGGTTTGGCGGATGAAGTTCCAGCCTGATTGGAATTCCCGTAGAGGACATTGCTGTTGCCTGAATATACCCTCTTGGGCTTTGCTGCTGATTCCTTCCTTTCTAATGTTCCGTCTCGCAATGCTTCTTCTACAGCCAGGCCTGAGTCATAGAAAGTTTCGAAATTCGGGGCTGCCTGGGAAAGAACCATGTATGGAGCAAAAGAGCTTGGGAGATTCTTGGTGATGATCCTTATCTGTTCCTTTAAATCTGGTTTGCTTTGCATCTGAGTGGCCTTAGCCCTCCAACGTTTCACAAAGTCGTCGAAGCCTTCCTTCTCACCCATCTTGGTACTTTCTAGTTCCCTTGTGGTCATCTTTAGATCGATATTGAAATCGTATTGAGCTACAAAAGCCGTCCCAATATCTTCCCAAGTCCTTTTCTTAGATGGTTCTAGAGTGAGAAACCATTGCAAAGCAGGCCCTGACAAAGATTCATGGAATAGTTGGGCCATGGCTTCCTTCTCGATTCCTCTTATGGTGAGTGAACCAACATACCCTTGGAGGTGAGCTTTTGGATCTCCGGTACCATCGAACTTTGCGAAATCTACACCCTTAAACTTTTCTGGTAACTTCGCGTTGGGGAACAGGCACAATTTGTTCATGTCAACCTCTCCTCTTCCTAATCGCTTGTTTTCTTGCTTGATTCTTCCAACTTCCCGATTTTAACCATAAGGGCGGCCATATTAGGATCGATTGCTAGCGCGTCCTTGGATGGCGTTTCTCCCTTGGGCACATCAGTTTTAACCAAAAGCTTGTCGCAAACCTCTTGCATAGTTTCCATTATCATGTTCATGTCGCCTTTCATAGATGCAACCGAAGCTTTGAGTTGCGCATCCATCCCAGCAAGGGATTGCCTAAACTGAGCATCCATAGTAGCCATGTTCTGCCTAATCTCTTCCATCCCGTTTCCTTGGTCAGCCATGGGTAAGAGATTTTCAAGTGACGAAGTCTCCTGTATTGCTGGGCTTAGCGAAACTGCTAATGGCGGTTGGCCTTCCTACTCTATGGGGACCTCAACTAGTTGGGTTTCTTCCAGGGTATCTACGCGGACCAATCTTCGAGATGGACGAAACCAATTGGGTAAATCCTCTTCTTTCTGCAGGTGTCCAATGTTTCTGAACTTGTAGCAAGGCAAAAGGGAACAACTCAAAATCCACTCCGAGCGTCTATCCTACCTTCTACGTGCCTTCTAGGTCCTAGAACCTACCGTGACTTGAGTTTCACTTGGGGCATTTGTACAGAAGATTTCCGACGTTCCGGGTAGGTGCTGTCAGGCAGGTTAAATTCCGATCGTTTTCGGAACCAGAGCCAATCTCCTTATCTTGACCATCCGAGACAGAGCAATGTGAACGCCAGAATCCAAATACACATACTTCCAAGGTTAATCCCATGTCAAGGGAGCCGTTCGGGCACGGCAAACACCGGAGGTATCGCAACCTCCATGGACTTATAGTCTCCTAGACTGACCGGAGAGTCCTAAGGAATTCTACGGGAGCCTAATCCTCTATCCTGCAAGATGCAATGATGCGTGAACGATATGTATGTACAAAGAAATACACATAAACAAGATATATCACATAAGTCCTAGCCATGGGTTCCTGTCTTAGTTTGGGAAAGTACTATGGTTATGTACAAGTGCAAAGGCCGGTTTTGATTTGAGAGGGGTTCCCCGGACTAGAGCCAAGATGTACTACCCCATGTCGAGTGTATTGCAAGACAATGGTCGAACAACACGATGGCCCATCATAGTCGAGGGTTGCTAGGCATTTCGGGAGAGCTTGTCAGCGGTAAACCGGGCAAGATAGCCGAAACACACTAGCGAGGCTTGTGCGGTGCAAAGTGTAAAAAAAAGTTAAGTTCTCCAAATTACATTAAGTCCCCCAAGTAAAATGCCTTTCAAGTTTGGCCCTCTTGATTATTCAACGCTTATTTATGTATATATTTTTTTTTAAAAAAAAAGAAGTTTTGAATAAAAGTCCCCAGCAGAGTAGCCACTGTGGGCTCCCGCGACCCGGCGAATGTTCGAAGAGTCGCCACCCGGATTTTTGAGATGGATGATCCGAGAAACCGAGAGTTTGTTTGAAAGAAAAAGGCTTTTTGATCTAGCGAAAACTGTTTGAGATTTTGGATCCGGGAGCCAGGTTACGAACGGGGAAGGTTTTGTTGAAAAGCACCCCGCTTGCCCGGTGAAAATCGGTCTCTACTAAGCATTTTAAATGGGGGGATTAACACAACTCAGAAAACCTTGAAAAACACATAAAGGGGAAGGGGAACAAGATAGATCATCACACGTTGCCGTGCTAGTGGTGCTTGCTGTACAGAGATGATAAAGATGACATGGCGATGATATAAACAGGGAAAAACGTAGAAATGAACTGTCTGAAACACTATCCTCCGTCAGACGGCATATTGACTTCTAGCGCGCGGCTTAACAATATGCCATGCGTGGTTCCGATCCTGATACCAAACTTTTAGAGTTTTGTAAAGCTTCGCACGGTGTACCATTACATCGCACGATTTTATTTTAAAGCTTCAGACAACTCACGGCTGTCAGCTCATCTCAGACCTACATCATTCTTTCAAACCACGAAGGGAAAACCATTTTTGATGCGTTTGCTTGTTTTGAGAAGATCTATGGAGTTTAAAACATGGCTTGTAGAAATGGTCTCATTCTGAGACAGCTTTTGGTATTCAGAAAGGACCCAACAACGGACGATCGCGATCCAGACAGTTTGATCAAGAAAACAGTATTCTTTTGAAATGCCGTACGTGTTGGTCTACTACGCCGTGCGACGCTCTAAAGAGCCGCACGGTTTAGCAAACCTTCGTATAGAGCTCTGGTTTTGTTTTGTAAAAGAGGTTTTGGGTCAGATCTTAACCAAAAGGGTCAAGCCTGAGAGCAGAAAGGTCCCCTCAGGGCCTGGACAGAGCCTAGCCCAAGGAAACTTGGTTTTTACCTTGGATCCGGAGCTTGAATGAGCTTTGATGAAGGAGGATGGACGTCGGGAGGTGGAAAAAGAAAGTAGAAGTGTGGATGTGTGTAATAGATGGATATATTGGGTAGTTGGGACATCAAAGTTAGTAAGGGACTAACTTCAATGGTGAGGAGAGAAATGGAGTAAAAGGCCTAGAGAATGTCTTTTAAGAACAACATTCTCAAGGTTTGGAAATGGAAAAGTGGGTGTGAAAGCAAGAAGAGAGAGAGAGGGTATAATGGTGATCAAGGGCCCTTTTCCCTTGAGTGGAGGGGTGTATTTATAGGCAAGAGCCTTGGATTTTGAATTTCAAAAGTTGGAGGTATTTTCTGGGCGGGCCAGAAGTGTGCTTTCGGCTGAGCCGTATTGCAGTTGTGGCTCAAATAGGCGTGGCCGACAGCTTTCTGAGCCAGTCAGAACTTTATCCAAAATGCCGTGCGGTTAACCTTATGACTGCGTGCGGCGTATTAAATTTCGATACGCCGTGCGGTGTAGAAGTGTTGCGCAGGGTACTTTAGGTTTGGTCTAAGGCTTTTTGGGCTTTCTCTGGGCTTTTGAGTTTTTGGGCTTTTCTCGGCTGATGGTTGGTTTGGGCTGCAGATGCTGGAGGAATACTTCATTCAAGCTCACAAAGGCTTTGTTTCCTTTATTTCATCATCGGGGTGATCAAAGACCCTTCGAGATTCGGATTGGGGTGTCTACATATAGGTCACTGTTGATGCATGTAAAAATCAATTTACTGCTTTCCTTTGTTAGAAAATGTTAGTTCATTTCAATATGCAGTTCTGTTCTGTTGGAGTACCCCTGAGATCATCCTGGACCTGTCCCAGAGCCCAGAAATGTGCAAAACCAGACACTGGAAAGTTGGCTCGAACCATCGCTCGCTGCTCCCAAACCCTCGTGCGATAGTCAAATGGAGTGTTGACCAGTGTGTTAGGGCGCAATCGTCGCGCGCCAGGGCGCAACCATCGCACGCCCGGGCGCACCGTCGCGCGACTGTTCGGAACCCTCGCGCGATGGTTCCATTCTGTTCCCGATCAGTGGCTGGCCTTGCATGTTTAACTTGGTTTTAGGCTATTATTTTGTCCCCACACTGTTTATGGGTGTTTTTATTTATTTATTAGGCTTTTCAGCCTTTAAACTGTATATTATGACTGCATAAACTGCTTGGTTTGTCCTGGGTGTGCACTGGTCCTTCCAGAGCCCAGGGAGTTTAAACTGCTTGGTTTGTCCTGGGTGTGCACTGGTCCTTCCAGAGCCCAGAGGGTTTGAGAATAAGAGCTGTGGGCTTAGGCTTACTGGCGTGCGCAGGTCTTGTAGTAGCGTGCGCAGGTTTGGTCAGCATGCATTGACTTGATCAGTGCATACTGGTTTCTTCCTGTGCACGACGCTCCATGACAGGAGCTTTCCAGTCTGTTTAAACTCCCACAGGAGTCTGTTCTCATCCTATACTAACTGCTCATCCATGCCATCTATCACATCCTATAAACATGTTACAGTTTTAGTCCCCGATTAACTGTTCCCCCGCCCTAACTGGCTAAAATTGATTAATAAAAGAAGAATCGCAACGTTTTCAAAATGCTCAAGTAGAGACCGATCTCCGGATTGGGCGAGAGGGGTGCCATAAAACCCTTCCCCTCTCGTAACCTGGCTCCCGAACCCAAATATGGTTATGACGGACTGGTTCCTTAACTCTTTCAAAATAAACAGCGCGGCAGGTGCTTCGAAATACGGTTCCTTGGGTGTCGGACCTTCAAAACCCGAGTGGCGACTCTGTATTTTTGAGCGCTTGCCACCTGCGCTCGCGCTCCCTCGATCCGGGCCCTTGCATTTTGGAAACCGGAATTTCCAAGGCATGCTGCCCACAAACAGCTCAAGTTGTATTGAACAATAATTTTGTTCTCTTACCTATTAGTTAAAAAGAAAAAAGAATCTGACGCGAAGAATTACTATTGGCCACGAAGAATTACTCCTGACCACAAAATATTACTCCTGGCCGCAAAGAATTACTCTTGGCCGCATCAAATTACTCTTGGCCGCGAAGAATTATTCTTGGCCGCAACGAATTGCTCTTGGCCGCATTGAATTGCACTTGGCCGCATATAATTGCACTTGGCCATAAAGAATTGCGAGACCAAGTGCAATTAATTGTGGCCAAGTGAAATTTGATGCGGCCAAGAGCAATTTGATGTGGCCAAAAGTAAATCGTAGTGGCCAAGAGGAATTCGATGAGGTCAAGTGCAATTTGTAGCGGCCAAGAGTAATTCTTTGCAGCCACGAGTAATCCTTCGCGGCCGAGTGCAATTCGTAGTGGCCAAATGCAATTCGATGCGGCCAAGTACAATTCAATGCAGCCAAAAGTAATTCAATACGGCCAAGTGCAATTCGATGCGGCTAAAAGTAATTCTCGGCCATGAGTAATTCATTGTGGCCATATGTAATTTTTTGTGGCAAAGAGTAATTCATCGCAGCCAAGAGTAATTCTTTGTGACTTGGAGTAATTTTTTGTGGCCAATAGTAATTCTTTGTGAACTTCCAATCTCAGCCATTGGTTTCAATGGTTGAGATGGAGTGTCTTTTTTTTGTCCCCAAAATGTTCCCCTATATATATATTCTTCAAATTAGCACAAAATTTGAAAAGTTTTTGGTATTCTTCTCTCTCTTCTTTTTTGAAAAATCACAGAGACATTAATGTCCAGTTGTTAGGAGTAAATAAACCCACAAAGTAATTGTGTAATATATACAAAAAGTGTGAGCACTTTATTGAAAAGAGGAGAATGAGCTAAACCATTGGATCAAAGTAATCATCTATTGCAACCACTTGTCTTTTGTTAAGTATTGATGGACCATACACTCTTGCGTTATATATGTACTATAGAAAATTAAATTAAATAAGAAAACTAATTCCAATGCGGAAATACGGGCACATATATATTTTCGTTGACTTTCAATTACTTTCAACCCGATGAAGGCGAGATGAAACTATGACCCCTTATATATGTACTATAGAAAATTAAGTTAAATAAGAAAACTAATTCCAATGCGGAAACACGGACACATGTATATTTTCGTTGGCTTTCAACTCTCAACCCGATGAAGGCGAAGATGAAACTATGACTTAAAATCAAGATGCAACGAAATCAATACATTTTTTGCCACCAACATATTGCAATGAATCAAATAACCAAATAAATAACTAATCAATTTTTTCCCCTCAATCACTCAACCGGCCAACTAAACATTTAGCAATCTGAATACATTTCAAAAAATGACAGGGCCCACACACACACACACACACACACATATATATATATATATATATAGAGGGAGGGGGGGAGAGAGAGAGAGAGAGAGAGAGAGAGAGAGAGAGAGAGAGAGAGAGAGAGAGCTAAACATATGTGTGAGAGAGAAAACAGTTTTGGATTGAAATTTGGAATCTGTTTTGAAATTAACGTGTGAGAGAGAGAGAGAGACAGCCCTAGATCACAGTAATCGTTTTTTTTTACTGATAACTGTTAGGAAAGTAAGAAAAATTCAAAAATAAGAAATCAGAATAAGATTAGGAAACATTAATATTAAGAGTACAAACCCAGCACACTACATCAATAGTAAGAGTCGATAACTAAGCTCAATAACTCAATCAATACAAGAAATAATAAGCCCATTATAGGGTAGAAACAAATAAAGAAAGGAAAAGCCCTCTAAGAGAAGAACACTTACACGCAGGTGGGGAGACTCGAACTCTAAACCTCCTAATGGGATGCAAGAGTCCTGACCAACTAAGATAGCCTCAGTTGGTTTTTTGGAAAGTGTAATAAGAAAATTATTTTTTTGTGCTAGAATCTATACAAACTTTATAAAAATAAACAAGTGTCAAAAAAACTAAAACTAAATAATGAGAACAAGCCAGAATGCAAAATTACCCCAAAAATACAAGAAAATAGCTAGAGTGAATAGATCACTACAAAACGATCCTACGAATTTCCATGAATTCTATGAGAAGGGAAACCGGGGTTTATTAATGAGAGAGAGAGAGAGAGAGAGAGAGAGAGAGAGAGAGAGAGAGAGAGAGAGAGAGAGAGAGAGAGAGAGAATTTAAAAGGGGCATCATGGGCTTTAGCTTCAAGTTTTTTAGAGAAAAGAAAATAATAACAGTTTTTCAATTTTTCTCACCAACATATTCTTATCGGTTAGAATATCTTTGTCAGGATCCATACTAGTAGGATGCTTCGAGCAACTGTCCCGAACAGTTATGGGAAAGAATCCATTTCTCACTCTAAATTCGTTTGTTTCAAATTTACAACAAATTTTGGAACACACCATGCATGGCGTCGAGCCGACTCGTGACAAAGAACTCGGTGGTGCACAGCTGCCGCATCGTCAGCCAGCTGGGCCCATATTGGGCCATGATGAGGGAACCGTCAGTCCCATATGACCCTGTCATAGATTCATACACTTTCCTTCCGGCCAAAACATGTAGCGAGCCACTTTCTCTGACGAGATCACCACGGTAAGCATTGAGCCGAGCCACAGGGTCATGATGGGTCCATGCTCGCGAGCCAGCCTCGCAAATGACTCGTGGGGGGGCCAGCCCAGTTGGAAGATGTTGCCGACCAACGGCCACCGCCTTGGCCCTGGCGGTAACCACGGACGGATTCAGAAATGTCGTTTAGTAGGGGTAACTTGTTAATCATAGTGGCGAAAATTTATTTTTTCTAGTTAACCATAATAAGATCGTATACAATTAAGGCATGCATTACAAACTACAAAAATATATAACACATACTTTCACTTAAATTATGTAAAAATAAGCAAAAAATCTCGGACAAAATTTGAAAGTATGTTTTACATGAACATAGACAAGTTTTAGAATGATTGATATAGTTTTATTAATGATATTATTTTAAAATATTGCTCTTAGACGGTTAAAAATAAGTACAATTAAGAAAGAATCGATCCAAATAGACAAATAGTTCGAAAAATCAACAAGTATAAATGCACCATATGACCAAATTGAAACATAAAACTAGTTTTATATGTATATTTTCAAGATATATGCACGTGTTTATGTGTAGTAGCACACTTTATTTTATAATTATGCAAAATATAACAAAATTATTTTAGTTTCGAGCGGGGGCACGTGCCCCCACGTGCCCCGCTTTCCCTCCATCCCTGGCGGTAACACTCGTAGCCCCTCCACACCGCGGTGGCGACGCTCTTTTCTTATGGCCAACACTGCCCATACTATCAAGCAGATTACTAGTCCCAGAAATTGATATTCCATTTAAAAAAACTAAAAACTTTTGTGTTTATGAGTGTTTGAGGTTTCGAGGATGATCCAATTTATACAGGTTTGAAACTAGTAAAATGCCAAAGCAGGTCCCATGAATTTAGACGTGATCACGTAAAGAGGTTGTAGTACGTCACATGGAGATATGTAAATATTGTAAAGTTGGCCCGAACATCTGAATCATAAAAAAAATACGTGAAAGTTATGTTTGTCAAAGCCGTTCAAATGCATGTATGTTAAAAAAGCTGTTTAAAACACTGTGCGTTATGATGTGTGTCAATGATATTTGGGACACTATAAACCTTTTAAAATTCCCATATCTAATTAATCTGTAATTTTCGTGGAAGATTTGCAGTGAAAGAGCTGCAAAATTGCCGTCTTATCCTGCTTATACAATAAGAATCATATCGTGGTCCGTCACAGTTCTACTCAATTGAGAATCGCCTCTTCATATTCGTCAAGGGTGGCGGGCCAGTGAGGTTTGGCGATAAAAAGTAAGATAGTAGATGAATAATGTATCTTTTTTTAACTGTTGGGAGTCAATGGACACCACTTGTTTTCCCTTGGCTCAATTATGCTGTTATTGGTTAGGTCAAAATGATCTCAAATGGTAATTGGAGTCAATACGTTATTTTCTCATAAATTAAGCCCTATACATTGAGGATATATTAAATATTATATCTACTGACTCGAATTTGTATAATATAAAACATTTTATTTTCGACAACTTAATAGTACAAAACAACCAAAATAATAACGCGATTCAGTACGTATACAAAGATATAAGAACAACAATTTACCGATAAAATGCCCTCTGTTGCTTGGTGTTCATTGTGATTTAAGTACTCAGTTACGTTTCCATCTTTATGACTTCCGAATTGGTAGGTGTTGCCTTGGTCCTCTGCCAATCCAATCATGTTCTCATTGATGGGCAAAGTGGAAGCGAGCAATCAATAAATGCAGTTCTGGATGGCATTCGGCAGAGGCTTATAGAGAAGGTTGTGAGAGACCATGAAGATGATGATGGTGGATCTTCAAGTGATTAGGGTGCGGATTTTGGAATTGTTTTAATGATTCTTTATTCATATGGGTTCCTTTCGTATATATTTACAAAAGCTGAGATCATGCTGAAATTAATTAGTTGTTGATGCTTTTGTTTTAAAGTAGGCCTTCAAAAAAGGACTACAAGTAATAGCTAGGATACTCAAGTTGGCATATAAGTACTGGAATTGATGTTCAGACCATTATACTAGCTCAATTTTATTATAGATCTATCTTGCCCATGGTTTTTGATAACTGAAGGTTGATTTCATCATGGGAGGTTTATTGTTATTATGTGGTAGCTTTGAAATCATTGAAAAGCAAACTCGCCTGAAGTCAGGTTTGTCGATCAATAGTAGGTAAGGGTGGTTTAGTTCAGTTGCGTTAAGATCATGTCGCGCCGTGCCTTTAGGCACGGGCAATGCCTAGTTTATATTATAAAACAGAGCGATTTTTGCTAAAAATGTCTAGACATATAAACGAGAGCAACCTCTACAACCGTTAGATCACTTCCTATTAACTTTCTAGGCAATGTATCTCTATGTAAATATTGTCTTTTATGATCAAATAGGGAAACATATATATCAAAATGAGACTATCGCACGTGTACAGTAATTGGATAGAACAAACAATTTATTTAAGATGAGTCTATGTTACATTTCAACGTGTCTTTAAGCACGGACATCAATATTAATTAAAATTACTTTCGACCACCTAACATGTTTTCTTGGCATCCCAATACGTTCTCGGATTTTAACTTGTGACTGCGGTTACCGTCAAAGTCTTAGGCATTTTCTTTCTCCGACGTCATAGGTTTGAATACTGTCAATTCAGGATAATCTATAGGTAACTTTTTTTTTTGGGTTTTAATGGGGCCTTTGTTAATGGATAGTGGATTCGTCCTTCGAAATTTTGTTGAGAATGCATAACGGACTCTGACACGTTGTGGTCTCAAAAGATTATATTGTTATGGACTGCATTGTATAGGAAAGGGATCATCTCCGGTGCAAGAAACTGATTGCTTGTTTTCAGATCCTTTCAGGCGTCACTTTGATATTCTAAACCGTTCACATTTTAGAACTTGCCGAAGATGTTGATCCCACCATATTCCAGTTGATTTGATACAAATTAATATGATATCAGAAAGCATATATTCTGCAAAAAAAGAGAGTGCAATATTGGAGTGATACCCATATATCTGTTTACATCATATATTACCGCTTGTCGATATCGACTGAAAGTTGGCAATTATGGGAATGCAACCTATTTTATTTTATTAATAGTATTTGTATTAATATTAGTACTACTATTAGTCTATTACTCCCTCCGTCCCTTTATTACAGTCCAGTATTCCATATTGGGCTGTCCCTTAATAAATATCCATTTTGTAAAGTTAGTGGGTAAAAGTTGGTGAATTGTCTATTTTGTCCCTAAAAGTAGATTCCATTTTGAAAAGTTAGTGAGTAAAAGTGTAATGATGATGGGTAAGTAGGGAAAGTGGAGGAAAAAGTTGATATGAAAGGTATAATGATGATGTCTTTTTAATAAGTTGGAGTTACGAAGCAGGACATTTAAAAGGGGACGGATGGAGTATTAGTATTGTTTGCATTATAATTAAAGTGCAAGACATTTGGCATTCTCCTACACATTTGAAAAGACACTTGGCATGCTCCTACACATTTGAAAGTTGAAGGGTAGTTATTTGGACAAGTGGAAGCAAATGGTTGAATGAAAAGTAGTGGAGAAGTTAGGAAGTTATTTCCTACACATTTGTTGTTTCCTATAAATAGTCTTTTTAGACTTCATTGTAAATTCTCTCCAACAAATCAAAGTCTATATTTGTTCTTAAATTTTTGTCTTACTAACCCAACTTTTAGGTTATAATTAGGAATAGAATTCATATTCTAAGACTAACTTAGAATATTCGATGTATCGCTCGTGTCAATAGATCAACTGTTGAAGATTGATGGAAGAATCCATTTCGTTCGTCTTCAACTTGTAAATATTCCTCTTTCGTCTCTTTTGTCGATTTCGTTCTTGAAGATCGGTATGCCTTGCATTAACAATTTTCTTTTACGTGTCGATACACTTCATTCTTACTACCAATTTTACATTTGACTCGACTGCCATTTCACATCCAATGAAGTCCTGAAATACGGCGAGGAACCACGGGTTCGCCTTTGGAGACAAGTCGCATCGTCCTTATTATTTTGTTGTTGCCTTTGTTTCTTTTCTCTGAAATAAAATATTGGTAAACAATATGGCAACTAAATGTGTATCAAAATTATATCTATTGGTAAGCAATCGACGTGATTCAGATCCTTCCAGGCACCACTTTGATATTCTAAATCGTTCACATTTTAGAGCTGGCTGAAGACGTTGATCCCACCATAATCCAGTTGATTTGATACAAATTAATATGATATCGGAAAGCATATATTCTGCAAAAAAGAGAGTGAAATATTGGAGTGTGATACCCAAATATCGCAACTAAATGTGTATCAAAATTATATCTATTGCTAATCAATCGACGTGATTTTCGGTATGATTGATGTTAAGAAAGAGAGCACAGGTTGATATCGGAAACTGTTTTCAAGGTGGAATCCGGAGCAAGAGTTCGGATTGAAACCACACAAACATGAATTCAAAAATTCCGACCACACTTATAATAACAATCAGTGTCGTGTCACCATTGATTGTGAAATTTGAGAAAATGAGCTTATTGAGCGCCTATTACATTTACGTTTAGCTAAATTAAATACAACTACAACTATGCATAGCTTAAATCGTCTTGTGAACTTCTATAGCATGTCATATAACCTATCATATATGTTCATAACCAATCCAAAAACAGAGAACAGGCTGCCTATCTTTAATTATGAGCCTAAACAATTACATGCCAAGAGACGCAATACGTTTATTCAACAAATACATTTATTCAGAAATCGGTCATTTTGTAAATACCATCATTCATACAAATCTCTATATAAGATTCCGCAAATCTCAAAGTCTCTTTAGTAGTATTCAACTTGGTTGAACCAATTCATGAGCAATCCATTTTCTTTAGTCAGTCAGTGATTTGTACTCCAACGGATTTTTTTATCATGATGATAAAAATTCCGCAAACTCTCAAAGTATCTTTAGTCGTATTGAACTCGACTAAACCAACTCATGAGCAATTTGTTTTCTCTAGTCAGTTGGTGATTACTCCAAAGATTTTCCATCATTATGAGTGGAATTTTCAGTTAAGTTTCTAGGTTAGCCAAGGATTCCTTGTATTGAGGAATCGTAGTTGGATTTGTACCATTCGAAGGCTGCGCTGCTTCCTTGTACTAGATTTGTTTGAAAAAAATCTCCCAATTTCCTTATGGCAAAACAAAATTACTCTATCCCCTCTTTGATTTCAACCTTTTTGAAAGAGACATGGCTAAAATCACTTTCCAAATTTCCTTATGGCGCGGCTTCTTGCCCTTTTCATGTGTCCTATACTTGCATTCACTACATTGGCTGAAAAGGCCACGCATCTGCGGACAATGCGAATTATAGCAATGATAGAAATGGGACACTACCCTCAACCCATGCAAATTATGGGATGCGTGAGGGTGTGACCTCTCTTCTTGATGAAGAAAGTTGCTATGTAACACAATTTTATTCCCGCAAGCTCAAGGAAATGAAGGAGATTGACTGTGTTGGCTCCATCCCCAAGTCCTACAGGATTATGCTTGAAAGCACAGAACAAAGAGATTCCAAAGAACTGACTATCGATCGAAGATTACAAACGGATCTCGGAGGAGAAAGACAAATACATTGCCAGGCTTGAACTGAATGACAAATCTCAGAAAAAGGAGATTAAGTATCTCCATCGATCTACACATTAACTGAACAAGGCAAATGAATATTTTTTCGGGTCGCTGATTTCGGCTGAAGGCACCAAAAGAACCAATCCCACTTGAGAAGCTGGTCTGTTCCAATAATAAGGGGAGGTTTGGATTAAAAAGTACAGAGGGACTTTTTTTTTTTGTCTTTATTTTATATAGTACCATATCGGCATATCCTATAAACTAATTCCTAATAGCAGAATGGTAAATGCCTAATAATAAGGGGAGGTCTGTGACAACAAAGTCTACTTACATGTGCCACCATTTTTCAAGTGGGATTGGTTCTTTTGGCGCCTTCAGCCAAAATCAGCGACCCTAAAAAATATTCATTTGCCTTGTTCAGTTGGTGTGTAGATTGATGGAGATACTTAATCTCCTTTTTCTGATATTTGTCATTCCATTCAAGCTTGGCAATATATATGTCTTTCTCCAAGATCCGTTTGTAATCTTCGATAGCTAGCCAGTTCTTTGGAATCCCCTTGTTCAATCTTCAGCCTTCAGACAGAAAGTTAGTAGTTTCTGTGCTTTCAAGCCTAATCCTGTAGGACTTGGGGATGAAGCCAACGCAGTCTCCTTCATTTCCTTGAGCTTGCGGGCATAAAATGGTGTTACATAGTAACTTTTTTCATCTAGAAGAAAAGTCACACCCTCATGCCCCCCATAATATGCATGGGTTGAGGGAAGAGTCCCATTTTTGTCATTGTTATAATTCGCATTGCCTACAAATGCGTGGCCCTTGTCAGCCAATGTAGTGAATGCAAGTATAGGACACATGAAGAGGGCAAGAAGCCTAAGGAAATTGGGAAAGTGATTTTAGCCATGTCTCTTGCAAAAAGGTTGAAATCAAAGAGGGGATAGAGGATTTATAACAAAAGAGAGGATAGAGGATCATTGTAGATTCATAATAAAAGGAGGAAGAGAGATGATATTCAGGTCATGGGAATTGATTTATGGTTTTGTAACACAAGAATATGCATGTACTATTTATTGTAGTGAATGAATCAAGGATGAGTGTGTGTGTCGCCGTTCAAAAAAGAGAGAGAATGAGTGTGTGTGTGTGTGAGAGAGAGAACCGTTTTTTCAGTTTGTTTGATAGGGTACCATGTAGTGTAGTGCGCAATTCAAGTTGTCTGTCTCAGAAATCAATGGTTCAAAATTCTCCTTGGCTCCTATAGGTCCCTATTCTGGGGCAATACCGTTATCATGCAAAGGTGACATGCCAATTTAGGCCCTATTTCATGGGAAAGAATTTTTCTTGTGGGAATTGGTTTTCCGCAATACCCGAACCCAATAAAATAGGGAGCAGATCACCTCTAAACACTGTCTTTGTTTGGAGACCCTTTCAAAGTTGATTTCGTAGATCAAGTCTCAAAATATTGATCTTAATTGTTCATTTCGTAAATTTTAAAAGTATTTTAGTAAAAGAATTTTTTAGGGAACATTGAGACATGTAAAAACATATTAATGTCTTATTCCACTTTCACAAATAAGTACTTAAAAAATAAGGACCTATTTTCAAGTTTAAAAAGAATGAGCTTACGAAAATAATTTCTCAAATTTTTTTGCAGGGTTTGATTGATCTAATCGATATCTATTAAACAAGATCCATATTGCATATTTTTTTATTTCAATAAGCCTATTATTTTTTAAGTTTAAAAATTGTGAATAAGTACTTATTTTTTAAGGGGTAAACCAGAACAACACCTAAATGTTATATTGAAAAAAGGGTAGTTTAAGTTCAATTTCGTATTTAGCGTCTAACAAAGTATGAGTAGTTCATTTTTCCATTCATCTCCGACAAAAACTACTTTTTTTTCAAGAATACGTCCCAACCGGTCCTATTTTTAAAGATCATGGCTTGGAGGATCCTCCCCCAATAATTTCATGCCCCACTAGATCCTCCTCCAAATAAGTCCCACCTCTCCCTCTCTCACTAGCTACCATGTGCGCATTTGTGCATTCAGACACTAGTCTCTCTCTCTCTCTCTCTCTCTCTCTCTCTCTCTCTCTCTCTCTCTCTATTTTAAAGCTTAAAATCTCTCTCTCCTTTTTATTTTAAAGCTTAAAATGTTGTAAAGTTTATAACTTTTATTGTACATATCTATTTTTATAAAATTTATATATTGAAATCTAGCGGTAGAAATACCTAATGAGACCAATATTGAATATAAATCTATGTTATTCAAGACTTTGTTAGAAAGAAATTCGAGCCAGATACCGATTTGATTTTGATTTTATTTTCTATTCCGTGTTTTCTTTTTCGAAAACTAAGAAAACTTGTTTGACTGTTTCACAAAAATGTTTTCAGGCAATTTTTTTTTGTTTCCTTTTATTTCGGCCCCATTTTCCATAGTAGAAAATAATCTTTTCGAACTTTCAGACTATATGTTCGAATGGAAACGAATACACTTCATGTTAAATTTATAGCCATAAGATTATTTCTTTTTTTAAAAATACAGAGAATATTCTCCTAATAAATCTATCCTTCTCATTTCTCACTTATTAGGCAATATATCTCTATGTAAAATAATGTTGCCTTATATGATCAAATAGAAAAATATCTCACAATGGTAATTGATGCTTTGTGGAGATTACAACTATCTCGTAGAGCAATCAAGTAGTACGGACAATTTATTTAAGTTGAGACTATGATACAATCCGACGTGTATTTAGGCACGGCATCGGCTAGTTCTATTATATCTAATGATGGAGTTGAGCCCATTTAAAAGCTGTAACCTATACAAATTAGAACAAAAAAATCAATGTCAATGATATCTAGTAATTAAAATTCTACTCATTTTCTATAAATTCAATTTCTACAACCACAAACACTTACACAAATTTACTTACATTCACATCGGGGCCCACACACACTACATCTCCAGTGTGTGAGTCACACCAAAAGATGTGAGTGTGTGTGTAAAGTATGTGTGTAAGTATTTGTGGTTGAATAATAATTGTTCGTTTGCCGGGGCGTCCTACTGTTTTTTTTTTTTATCGGCAAAAAGATTTTATTCAAACTCCACAAAAGGGTACATCGAGGCAGCCACAACTCTAGATACAAAAGAGGTTTGGATCATAGAGAAGGCCAAAAACAAAAGAAAAAGAAATAAGAAAATACATTGAATGAAGTCCCCAAGGAAGAAGGACCCCATATTCCACACTCCAAGAGATTCCACTGCTTTTGAAACCCACCGAGCAACCAAGTATGTTGGTCACAAACAAAATCGCTTCAGCAATGACCTCAGAAGAAAACATTCTCCAAACACAGAACATCTTCAATTATTAAAAATGCAGTAATCATATTCTCCTATTCCAGCAGCTTTAAGTTCATGATCAATAAAGGGCAGAGCAATCAAGGGGAATAATACCCTATCCGCTGAAAACGAAAGTAATAGCAGAATTAGCTTTCCACCGCAGCAGCGCAGAATAGGGCCACTGGGAGGCAAAGTCAAGACTTCACTTTGCAGCCCCAGCAAGCAGCAATAGCAATCACCAAAGAGCATCATATAGTTATTAGCTATCACCGAAACTGTTTAATAGCCATAATCCAGTAGAGTTAGACACATCACGTAGGCATCAGTCAAGTTCCACAGCGGCAGAAGAGCAGGCACCAGAAATACATCAACAGCAACCATCAGAAAGCATATATATACCTCACTACAGAAGCAAGAATAGCAGTCTATAGTGTCTATATTGAGACAGTGAATCTTCACTATATACTATCCATAAATGCAGCAACACTGTACAGTCCTCTATCCGCTCAGCATACCATCTTCAAAGATACCATTTTGATACATAGGAAGCTCCCAAGACAAAGCCAGAGGTTGAGGCTTATCTAGGGAGATCAGCAATATGAATAGCTTCAGGAAACAGCAACGACCCAAACAACTCAGACAATCAACAAAAGAAAGACCAAAACCCACTAAGACAAACCCAGCCCAAAACCTAAAAGACCTACCCAAACCAGACCACCCTCACTAGCCCACCCAGCAGATTCAAATTCTCACCTTCCTAATAGGGCCAGCCCAAGGGTTTTGAGTGCCCAAGGCCAAATTAAAAAAAGTATGTCCCTAATACTTGACAATTTTTAACGATCAAAATACGAGAAAACCAAACCAATATAAAGTTCTACTAATTATTACATACGAACACAAAATACAAAGTCTTTAAATAGGCAAATACATATTATCTCAACAACGCATGAGTATCACTTGAATACTACTTGTCTTGCATTTCTAGAAGCAAAAGTTCCTCATGACAAATTCTTTCACTTGAAATTCACATCTACGGAAACACAACCTAACAGTCTGTGTAACCACCAAGAAAACTTGTTGAGAAAATAAATGAAAATAGTACTACGTTAAGTATCAGATCATCTACTACATTACGAGAAATAAAAACATATACATGTATTCTCCTATCGCTCGTAATCAATAGGTGGATCAAGCTCAATTTAAGTGCTTTTACATTTTGTACGTACCTAGATTCGATGATTTCAACCACATCAAAAGAGCCCAAAATCCCCAATGCAAACAAATCTAGGGCAAAATACCTTAGATCCAGATTTAAAAAAAACAGCTTAATTCTCATAAATTATTGCACTCAGATCCGATCAAACACGGTATAACAAGACGCACGAAATGAATGAATTGCAATAAGTGAAGTTAAAATTGTGAGGCGTAACGCAAATGCATTGACAACAAGGATCGGCAATTGGTTTACCCATCATGAGGGAATAGACGAGAAGGTAATTGTTCTTGAAGGAATTGATGGGCTGAGATGTGTTGATCTGATCCTTCTCGTTCTTGCTTGCTCCAGACCTGCCACTACAGTCGCGAGGAATCCGAAAAGATAATTGTTATAGTCAATTTGAGGTTGTAAATGGAAAAAACGTGCCAGAGCTTTGGTTTTCTTTTTTTTCGAAAATGGACCAATTAGTTCTCTGATTTACAAAAATGCCATCAAGTTTTTTTTTTTTGGGTAAGGTAAAGATTTATAACAAAACAGAGGCGCTACCCCCGAACACAGCATACAGCCAAGAAAAGGGAAAAGGGCTAGGAACATGCTCCTACCCTAACAACAAAAGAACAAACAGACAACGTACTACTCCCAAAACAGAGCAAAGACAGAACTAAAAAGAGACCAAACTGTCAAGCTCCATACAGCACATGGAACCTACTGTGACTGGAGAGAAGGCCCATCAAACAGTGGAGAAAACAGCCTGAGAGATGTTCCACAGAGCACACAGTCGCTGGTTCTTGGAACTTCTTTTCACCCTCCTCCAAAGACTCAAACAACTCCTGATAGCCAACTTCACCACAGACATAAGAGCAAGAGCATCCCTCGGAAAGCCTTGAAAAACTCTATTATTCCTTTCCAACCATATACTGTATGATAAGGAGAGGCAGCCAACACCATTTTGTACAAGGACTGCTGCAACCCATTACCAGTCATGTGCTGACTAGCCCAACCAATCTCGTGGCCACCGAGTTTTTGGGTCATCTAAGTTTTTGGGCCTTTATTTGCATGTTGGATGGGCATTTTGTTAATGGTATTGGGCTAAAAAAGAGTTCTAGTCAAACCCAAACATTAAAAAAATTGGAGTGCCCCAAAAATTAGACATTTTTAGGGAGCCAAAGGCCCAGGCCTCTTGGGCCTTGGGGTTGGGCCGGCCCTGCTTCCTAACACCATCTAGATTCCTTTTGAAGTCTTCAGTAGAATATCCAGTGATATTATACTTCCCTTTCATCCACATTGCCATTCTAGTTTTTACCAACTCACATATATCCTCCACTGCCCATCCTTTGTTGTTAAAGACCACATCATTTCTGCATGTCCAAATAGTCCAAATCACTGAGTAAAAAGTTGCTAGCCAACACAACCTTTCAAGGTTCTTAAACCTTATACTTCGCCACCATTGAAATAACTCCTTCAGATCGACTTGGAGGGCTTACCCAAATTATGTGCCACCATGAAATCATTTCTGACCAAACATTCCAGGCTACATCACAGTGGAGAAGGAGGTGTACAGGGGATTCACCTGAAGCATTACAGAGAGGGCAAAGGTCAAGATTGCTGTGTAGAATTCCTCTTCTGACTAGGGAGGATTTGGAAGCTATACAATTTTGCATAGCCATCCAAACAAATAGCTCAACTTTTGGGGGGACAATGTTTTTCCAAACAGCCATCAGTTCTCTGCCTTCAACAAAACTCTGTTCTTCCCATTTTGAGTAAGCAGATTTGACTGAGAAATTTAGATCTTTACTCCACCTCCATTGTAAGCAATCCTCATCGGAGTTTTGAATTTGCACAGCTCCCAAGATTTGGATTAAGTTCTGATAGAGTTCATCCTCCCAAACACGCAATTGTCGTTTAAACAGAAGATTCCAATACCTTTGTGTTGATAACATGAAAAGTCTGGGGAAAGTTGCTTGAAGTGTTACCTCACCTAGCCATTTATGAGACCAAAATTTGATGTTAGTACCTGAGTTCACTTTAAATGTGAAACCTTGTAGAATACAGTCCCCCATGTCTGCTCCCAAATAGCTTACTGCACATGTCTTTCCACAAATTAGAGGGTTTGCCTCTTCTAGGAACTTTAGGCAGCCAAGAATCCCCTCCCAACTCATACTTCTTTGAAACTACCTTAACCCATAATGAGTCTTTCTCCTTGTTAGGTGTCCTACTGTTACGCTCACGCTCCGAAGTCTCGTGTTAAGGTTTCGATGCCATTTGGTCGTGATGAGGTGAAATCCACGTATGAGGCTATTCCAAAGATGGAAAGGAGGGTGAACAGATCTAAAAGGAAGATTAAGAAAAAGAAACTTATCTCTGAATGATGCAGCGGAATTCACAAGAGACTAATTAGCGTACTAGTCCAAACGAGATAAACAACTCGTCGCAATGATCAAATCTTGCGCACAAGAAAGAAAGAGAGAATCTCTACAACATTATTGATAAAAGCTGCCTAATCTCTAAGTTACAAACCAACCCTATAAATCCTAAAAAATAAACTTTGAAAAATATAAAGTCTCAGAATTTGGGGCTTTTCCTAAAACTAAAAACGGAAAAAAAAAAAAAAAAAGATTTTCCCAAAAAGAATAAACTTAAAAGGAATTACGGTCTAAGAGTTATTAACGAAACAAATCTTTCTTAAAACGGCAAAATAACGAAATTGAAGGCCTAAACGAAGTAATTAGGCTGAAAAAGCACCATTGATCATCAACCTAAGGTTCATGAGTATTGACCAGAGCGCGAAAATAAGTCCGCTCATCAAGTTTGGGCCTATTCCGAGGTCGTCCGAATTTTGCCAAAGTGGATAATCTGAAATTAAATACCGTTTGGGCTTCCGGGGCTTGGATCAAATTGATCATGGAATTTGGCCTCCACGTGTTCTACATCACTAAATTTGAGATTAAGGCGGCCAAAGTTTTTTTTTGGGGTAAATGCGGCCAAAGTTCCATTTAAAGCTAAGGTGGTGCCCTCTTCCTCTCAATCCTCTATTGACATTCAAAATAGGAATTCTTTCCTATTCAACAATGCTAGCAAGGTTTTAGAGGCGAAGGAAGCGTTAGGAATTGAGCTCAAAGGTGGGAGGAACTCTATCCTGAAGAGATTCCTTGAAATGGAAGAGGAGGAAAATCGCGGAGAGGGAGAAAACTTCCAATAAGTATCCGGAGTTAGATGAGGGAGAGGACTCTATTTGGGAGGACGTGGATTCCGATTCTTTGGAGTTCTAGCTCTCTTCTGTTTGGTGTCGGTTTTGTGCTGATCTTGCTTGTAGTTGTGGGTCTTTTAGGTGTTGTTTCTATGTTAGTTCTTCTTATGTCTAAAGCTGGTCAGGGCTGGCCCTGATATTTTGGGCCTAAGACGAACGTAGATAATGATGCTTTTATTATGAAAATAAAATAATAAGTAGATAAATAATTTTTTTTCAAAGCCAAATGTATGTATTCGACAAGGAAAAAAATCCATGCAAATACTAATTTTCGATCCTGTTTTCTCTCATTTGATCTCTAATTCATCTTCTTCTATTTTATTGTGTGTTCAAGGAGATTAGAGCTGTAAGGGTAAAATATGCATAAAACTTATCGAGGAACCCCCCACATTGGATCATTTTTCAAGGGGCTCTACATGAAGATAGCCGCCCGTGATCTGCATTTTCTTTTTCCTTTTTTGTTTCCTCTAATTGAGCAAGTCAGGTTGGGCCCAACTATTGGGCATGTGTCCCTTAAGTGAAAAATAGGTGATTTGGGTATTAAAATGGACCTCTAGTGTTGCTATACCTAAAAAGATTGGACATATATAATGGGTACCCAAAAAAGTAGGAGGCCCTAGTTTCTACACATTTTTTGGGAGCTTAAGGAGCGGGCCTCTTGGGCCTTAGTCCAGAGCCGGCCCAGAAGCTGGTGCGGGTTGTCAGGTGTGGGGTGTGAGGGTTGTCTTGGATACTTCCATGTAGGTTTTTGGGTGTTTTTTTAAGGCTTTCCTAGGGATCTATCTTGCTGTTTTGGTTGGCATCTTGCCATCATTTTCCTGTCTTGGGTGGCGTTATGCTGTTGTGCTCTTGTCCGTCTAATCTTTGTAATCTTTTTATAAAGACTAATACTCCCTCCGTCCCTTTTTAAATGTCCTGCTTCGTAACTCCAACTTATTAAAAAGACATCATCATTATACCTTTCACATCAACTTTTTCCTCCACTTTCCCTACTTACCCATCATCATTACACTTTTACTTACTAACTTTTCAAAATGGAATCTACTTTTAGGGATAAAATAGACAATTCACGAACTTTTACCCACTAACTTTACAAAATGGACACTTATTAAGGGACAGCCCAAAATGGAATACCGGACTGTAATAAAGGGACGGAGGGAGTAAAAAAATTTGCTTAGCCACAAAAAAAAAAGAAAAAAAGAGTGATTTGCTTAGGTAAGGAATAACTACAAATACGTCAGAAAATGATTTAAGATCCGCCCTTATCCCCAACAAAACCAAGTAACCACAGAGCAAGGAAAAGATAAAATGAACATAACTGTTTGGTATGAACAAAAAAATGGCTTAATTTTTCAACAATCATGATGGGTCTTGACTCAAGATTTACTATGAATATGGTAGTTGTCTGTATTTTAGAAAACTCCGTGATGGCTCTTTTATATGTATATGCTGCTATATATTACTCCCTCCGTCCCATAAAGTTTGGCATTTTCAGGAATGCGTGCCATTTTTAAATTGTATATATCTTTCAATCCATAATGTTTTAGGCGATTTTTTGAACTTTGTTTAATAGAACAAATTAAAATCTATAAAACAAGATCCATATTGCTTATAAAAATCATTACGGATTAAAAGATATAGTTAATTTTTTCATAGGGCTAGAATAGTGAAAGTGCCAAATTTTATGGGACGGAGGGAGTAATCACATGGTTATTGTTGCTATGGAGATGTCGGAGATCAAGTTGAAGAAACAGCTCAATGGGGAATTTGAGATGAAAGACTTGGGCGCTACAATAAAAATTTTAGCTAACTTCGCATGATTCGATTGGCCAAGAAGTAGTTCTTGACTCAAAAAAATTATCACGTCTTTCCATGCAAGATCAGAAGCCACTCACTACTCCTTTGGCTGTAAACTTTAGACTTTCGACAAATTTGACACCACAAACAGAGGATGAGGAGAAGTGTATGTATGGTATGATATGTACTCTTCCTGATATTTCACATTCAGTTGTTGCTATTTGGTTTATGGGAAATTGGGGGAAGGCGCATTGGGAGGCAACCGTGAAATGGATATTCGGTATCTAAGAGGAACTGCGGATAAGGGTTTGGTATATGATAAACATGCCCATGCGGGTGGCCTTGCTTTTGGGTTTGTTGATACTGATTATGTGGCGACCGTGACAGAAGGAGATCTTTGATAGGGTATATTAACTTTCTCCGACAGTGCGGTTAGTTGGAAGTCTAAAGACAAACTACAGTTGCTCTATCGACTATTGAGGTCTAAAACATATGGATGCAACCAAAGCTATAAGGGAGGCGTACGTTGTGGTTGAGAGGTTTATTTGGTGAGATTAGTCTTGAGGAGGGTTTGACTATGGTATTTTGCAATACATTTGGCAAAAAATCTTACTCCGTATTTATCATGAGCAAACCAAGCATATTGATGTTAGGTATCACTTCATTCGAGATATTGTCCGTCAGAATCAAGTTCATGTGAAGAAGATTGACACGACAGATAGTCCAAGTACATACGACAACTAAGCCTATTCCAGTTGTCAAGCTCTAGCATTGTTTGGTTGATTGGTATTCACAACTGTTGATTGCCCTTTAGGGGGGGGTTTGTAGAAGGGTGGCAAGAGTTGTCAAGTTCTAGCATTGTTTGGTTGATTGGTGTTCACAACTGTTGATTGCCCTTTAGGGGGGTTTTGGAGAAGGGATCGCCTGTTCTAGCATTGTTTGGTTGATTGGTGTTCACAACTGTTGATTGCCCTTTAGGGGGGTTTTGGAGAAGGGTGGCAGGCGATCGAGAGGATTGCTCTTGGTGTTGGGTTCAATGGAATTCAAGTCAATGGAGGATAATCGTTGAGAATGAACTTGAATTTGTGTCGAGCAGACGGGAATCATGTCCCTCTGGATGGAGAAATTTTTCAGTGCCGGGTGGGCACGGGACACGTGGTGCCCGGCACCATCTCGGCCGTTCAATGATGTTTTGGACGGCCCAGATCTGTTCGGCTGCCGAGGGGTATTTTAGTCATTTCACACTTTAAAACAGCCGAACAGATCTGAGCCGTCCAAAACATCATTGGACGGCCGAGATGGTGCACGGGCACCACGTGTCCCGTGCCCACCCGGCACTGAAAAATTTCTCCTCTGGATGGTGCTTAAGTCCATTCGAACGGTCGGCTGCAGAAAAGATTCGTACTTCGATTTTAAGCCCAGTTCTGTGCTCTCCTAATTGTTAAAAGGAACCTTGGAGAGTTCTATGGTTTAGTTGTCTGGGCTATTCCTTTGTTATTGCTGCCTCTTTCAAGAGTTTTGGAACTCTTTGCTGCCCCTTTCTAGAGTTTCGTTAACTGGCGATCATCGCTTTCCCATTGCCTATAGAATCCGGCCGTTAAAACTTATGATCGAGCCGAACAACGAAAAGCTCATGTTTTTTGTGAGATTACTTTATGAGTTGTTTTCTCTATTTTGTCTCTGTCAAAACGTTACGAAATTATATGCATCTCTGTACTGTTGGTATGATCAAAACAAACGGGCCATATGATTACCGAAACATGAAAACATAAACCAATCAAAGATTCACACAATAGACAAAGAAGTTACCTTGTAACCAAGGTATTCTAGGAGTTCCATGTAGGGTTCAACAAACACAACACTATAAATCCTCTTGACCCACAAAAAGGAAAAAAACACAGCAGCTTGAAACCAGTAAAGCTAATGGATTGCAACAGTCGCGACAAGTTTTTACCATCAATGGAAAGGAATACGGATGGATGCAGCAAATGATCAATGAGCGGCGACCTCTCCTTGCCCTCCGGTGGCAACCAATGGTTCAGTTAAAGCCTCGTCGGTAGTAAACACCTTGGCAATCTTCTCAGTTGGCACCAATGGAAGATACGACGCGACCATGTATCCCTTCTCCGCGGTACAGCGCACAGTCTCGTTGTACTTTTCGGTACAGTAAGCAGCGGTTGGGATCATGGCTTGGGCCACCTGGGGGAAAAGAGGGAGGCGGTTGAGGGAGCGCCAGGCAGACACTGCATACTGCTCCGCCACAGGCTCATATGTGGCATAGAGGCCCTTGGCGACAGGTTCATACTTGGTGTACGCATCCTTTGCGAGTCCCGAAGCGGTATCCACCAAGTTGACGCGGTGGACTTCGGAAGCCACAGCCCGGGCTGTGGATGGAGCATTCTGGGCGGCTGAGAGAGCTTGGGTTGATACCTTTTTCACGATTGGCGGCACCCGACGTTCCAACTCATTCACAGACACATCAACCTGCATCAGTGAAATATGAAATTCAAATAGGTTTACTTCTAATGCTTTGTCATGTAAACCCAGGACGATAAAACATGATGAATAGGTAAACCAGCAGGCTTTTTCTGCTACATATAGAATATTTCTGTGACTAAATTTCTATCAGTGTTTTTGATGAATTTCTACAAGGAAAATCAGCTTGAAATGCAACATAGGCATACTCACAGTCACAATAGTCTTGGGATTCCAACACTATTGCATGGGCATTAATCCTCGATTGGCATGCTAATAACAAATTTGAACTGCACATTACGATTGATACAACCCAATAATAGTAGTCATCTTCTCGAATAATTAAATGGCAAACTTCAATTTTTTCCTCTGTGGTTTTAGGAATTTATACGACCAATATATCACCCTTGGTGTTTTAACATGGAAGTCTCACCATGTTGAATTAACAATGGAATTGCCAAATCTGAAACAAAAAAATTACAATGGATATACGTTGAATTTAAATTTGAAACTAAATTAGAGAGCCTCTTAACGAAAATTTGCTCATGTACTGTTTTGGCCCTTATTAAACGTAATTGAAACTTAATTGGTTTCCAAATCATTCTTGTAATAGTTTTATCAACAAGTTCTTCCTTCATGAATTATTTTCAATTCCAGTATTCCACACATACTGTCTGATGCACTTACAATTGTTCACATGGCAATGCATATTGCCTAATCCAAATCCAAAAATTAGTATGGATGATTCATTTGGGTACCTTGAACCAAACTGTGGAATTCAGTTTTCTCCCTCGATCAAAAAATTAAACGTTACCAAAATGATACATGAATTCCAAACCATGGAAATGTTCTAATTTAACGTTACCAAAATGATACATGAATTCTAAACCATGGAAATGTTCTCTTTTTGTCATTTCTTTCGTGTTTTTTTGAAACAAAACCAGTGCAATGCTGCAAAACATTGGCGTTCGCTTGTATTTTGAGAACTTATATGTAAAATCTTATGTCAAAGAAAATTAAAAAACAGGCCACTATACTGGTTTTTTTTATTTTCGTAACGCGTTATTCGTCATTTTGTAAGAACAAGTCCAGATATAATCCCACAAATCCACAATATATCTACCAACACAAATAGTTAGAGGGACAAATGCATTTACATGCAGGAAAGGACGCAATAAGGGATTCTAAATGAAGGGATTACAAACCTTGTGATCGACAAATTTGAGGAGTTCAATGGGGACGTCATGGAACTTGTCGTAGACGGGACCCACGACGGTCTTGACGGTGCCTTCAACAGTCTCCACGCCGGGCTTCAGAGGGCCAGAGTTGTCCTTGGCGTAGCCGTACAACCTCGTGAAGCACATCAAGGCGTGCAGCGTCGCCACTTGCACGAATTCCAGGTATTTCAGCCTCTGTTCTTCCTCGCTGTTAGCCTTCGCCAATCACAAGTCAAAGATAACAAACAAAAAACCAATAACCATATCAGAAACCAAGTCAACCGTCATCATTAAAATCCCATTTGCCTATTTTGTGACTATACCGGTGAGTATTGTCCAATAAATTGTTTAAAAATGATAGGATAATACAAACTTTGTGATTGTCCCAAATTGAATTAAAATCAAATTACTTTAGGTCATTTACCAATGCTAGTAACCAAGATAACCTGATTCAAACCATTAATCATTCACCCAAGTAAAATAAACCATGAATCCTTTGATTCAAGAGCAATTCTTATTTACCAGTTTTAATATACAAAATCGGGATTTGTCCGATTCTTGAATATGCTACAGATCGCAATCGCAGTGAGTATTGTTTCTCGAAGATTTTCTACAGACACGTAGAAAAGGAACATCCATTCCTCAAAAAATCTCCAAGAAATACTAATCTACCATCGCAATAACAAAAAGGGCACAAAAGGAAAGAACAGAAATCAAAACCCTTCCGTACACAAACATGCGTGAATCAAATCGATCAAAATTGAAAACTTTCTCTCGACACATAGAAAAGAAAAACCACCCGAGTTCCTCTGTACCGAGATGTTTTTGGGTCGTTAAACTCTGTGAATTTTTTATTTATTTATTTATGTTCTCAAATTTTTATGCGATTCAATCACCGAAAATGCACAGAGGTAAAAAGAATTTCAGCACAGAGGATTTGATTCGAAGCAAAACCCCATTCCTCAAAAAATTTCCAGGGATTATTAACAACCTTCCGTCGTCATAACAAACATATTCAATTCAAAAAAAAAAAAAAATCGTAATAACAAACAGGGCATAACAAAAACGTTAGATATCGAAACCCAAACAATGAATCAAGAAGTTGAATTACCATCTGTGGAGGGAGGGTTGGGTGCGATTCGGCCATGATGATCGGCGTTCGTTGGGAAGCGATTGAAAATGAAAGCTTTCGTTTTGCGTTACAAAAAGGGTGTGAGTTGTTTGGTTGTTTATAGGAGTAAGTAAATAAAGGAGAAATGGTTTTTGATCCCTATTTAAGGGGGGAAGGAAGGCCAGCCAGGTATGCATAGGAAGGTGGGGGGTTGGTTGTGTGTTTGGTTTTGGCGGTGTGAGTGGGAAAACGTGTGGCCGATGCCGACGATTTACACGGCCCGGTAGATGGAAATACTCCTATGGAAAAATAGTACTACTTGGGATAGTCAGCGTACCGATTACTTCGAGGTTAAGTTTGACTTCTACAAAAGGATTTTCGAAACGGTGATGACGTTAGATGCACTGGTCCATGGGTCGCTTTTGATGGAGAGATGCTTAGCACCCACACTATCATATACTAGTATACCGTATTTAATTGGCCATTACGGTTTTACGTGTATTTTTAACGATTTATATCTTTTAATGATATTGCTAAAAATATGCAATATGGATATTATGTGATAGATCTTAATTTTTTTAAGACAATGATTTCTAAAATATAAAAAATAATAGGGAAAAATTTAAAATACCTCCTAACCTTTACACCAAAATTCAATTAGACTCCCAACCTTTTAAAAACTTCAATTTTAAATATGCAATATGGCTTCATCTGAAGAATTTTTTATAGAACTATTTAATAAAAAACTGAAGCCCTTCCCGATCATTTTTTTTTGTTGATTTCTCGCGGATACCCTTAAAATCATGTTCTAATCACATTGAGCAGCTCGGATCATCGAAATTCGATTGGAAAAGAGGAGGTGCAGATCGATCTGGATTTTGTTCAAGTCCGGACGTCCGGATTTTGCTTCAGTCTGCAACTCCCCTTTTCCGATCGAATTTCGATGATCCGAGCCGCTCAATGTGATTAGAACGTGATTTTAAAGGTATTCGCGAGAAATCAATAAAAAAAATGATCGGGAAAGGGCTTCATCTGAACAGTTTTTTTATTGAACTATTCAATAAAAACCTATTCAATAAAAACCTGTTCAGATGAAGCCCTTTCCGGTCATTTTTTTTGCTGATTTCTCGCGAATACCCTTAAAATCACGTTTTGAACATATTGAGCGGCTCGGATCATCCAAATTCGATCGGGACAATATTTAACGGAGCCTTTAACGAAATCCATTAGTTATTCGGACGGAAGGGGGCGTTTTGATTAACAGAAAATAACGTTGGGAGTAAAATTGAAGTTTTTAAAAGGTTAGGAGTCTAATTGAATTTTGGTGTAAAGGTGGGGTGTATTTTGAAATTTTCCCAAAATAATATACGTCAAGATATACAAGCCATTGAAAATGGACGCAAAATCGCAGTGGACAATTAAATAGGGACGGAGGGAGTACAACTTTCCACTCCTTATTCAAAATTTTTAACCAAATTTGAATAAAAATTCGGGTTAAAACTTGATTTGGTATATATTGTGTGTTCCAATGGGTAAATTCAAACCCAAGCACAAATATGCACAAATTTGAGTAAAAACTTCATTAATGGCAATATTGTAAATTTAAAGATGTGAAATTTGCCTTCAAAAATTTGAGTAAAAGTTTAAGTCTTAACCAAATTTGAGTCTAAATTTGAGTAAAACTCAAATTTGGTATAGGTTTGGATAAGGAGTGGAGGAGGGTTTTGGATGATTTTTACTCAAATTTGAATTTGAGTCAAGATTTGAGTAAGGAATGAAGATGCCCAATCAGCAGTGGAATAAGCAAATGTGAATAATCAAAACATGCCATATCAGATTTTGATTATCCATTTAGAGGCTACTAAAGTTAGCAATGTTAAATCTTACATTGGTTATTTTTTGCCCATAATCAAAATCAATAGGCCCTTCAAACTTTTTCCCTTCATTTCACGCATATTTTTTGAAAAAAATGATTTTTGAAGGAAAAAAAAAGTTGTATAAAAAAAAGTTTTCGAAACAAAAAACAGTTTTTCAAAAAACACACTTTGTTCACTTAAAAACTATAAATACAGTTGTGAGAAATTTTGAAAGAATTGTATTTACACAAACAGTTTTGAAATTTTAAAAACTATAAATACAGTTTTTTTAAAACAGATTTTGTGTAAAAAAGAGTTTTGAAATTTCAAAAACCGTTTACCAAAAAAACAGTTTTGTGTAAAAGAGTTTTGTAAATAGTTTTGAAATTTCAAAAACAGTTTTTTAAAAACACACACTTTATTTACTTACAGTTTTTTAAATTTTTGAAAAAAGAGTTTTTGGTAAAAACAAAAAAGTTTCTGAAAAAAACAAAAAAATTCTGAAAAATACAGGCTTGGTTCGTTTGGGCTTTGCAAACCGGTTTTCGGGTTTAAAAGCCCATAACCCATATTCGGTTCAAAGTTGAAAACTGGGTTTCGTGAGATACTTTTTTGAACCACAGGAAAACATTTTCCTCCTCTCTCCTCTTTAACCTCTGAGTGGACGCATCCACCGCCTTTCGGCACACAAACCCTAGCTGCTATGTCTTTTCCTCTGTACAGGCTATCTTCATCACCATTTTTCCTCTCTCTGCAAGATTCAACGGTAATGTTCATCTCCTCCACCCCCTTTTTCTTGAATTTCTGCAGAGTATACAGAGCGAATCTCACACGCCCCTCTCTCTCTGTCGGTCTCACACACACACACACCCACCCACCGCCTTTACTGATCTGTAACTTTGCTGGAGAAGTCATCTCACCCCTTTAACTCTCACTCTCAACCACTAGCCCAGATCTCAACCTTATCTTCTCTCTGCACAAAGCTCTCTAAACGAGTTGTCATCTCACCCCTTTAACTCTCAACCATTTACGTCTCCTTTATCTTCACCCAAACTCACCCTTTTTTCTATATAATGGCCCCAATCCGTGCTCTTAAAAGCCACAAGCGATCGAAGAAGACCACCACGGAGAAGGTTGGGGCAAACGTTGTGAGGTGCGGAAGATGGGTTCTCCGACAGACAAAAATTCGAAAAGCTAGAGGTATTCAATCGACAGTATGGTAGTGCGATTTTAATTTATAAACTTGAACAATTTATAGAAGAGTTTTCTGATTTGAAGCCATGTGTAATTTATTCTGTGATGTTCCTAACTTTTCTGAAATGTTTCTATGTAGCCCAAATTTTGTCTCCAAAGACGCCTCCAAGACAAGTTCCAAGTAAAGTTTCAGTCGAGAAGAAGAAGCATTCATCTTCTCCCGTCCCTTCAGAACAGTCGTGCACCGGCGAGAATAGCATACCAGTGGTATATGACTCTTACTTGTTAGCCTGGAATAAGTGTCTGTTGTGTGATTTTGGTATTTTTTTTTTTTGGCCTTTTACATTATTGGAAATTATCTATGTCATCGAATTGAAGGGTTAGGATCAAGCCAAGGTTAAAGTGATAAGTGGAATATGTTATTAGTTTAGGATCCACTAAAATCAAAATGGACCTCCACCTTTTTTAAAAAGAAGTCAACACTATTTGTATTGATTTTTTCCATTACTGTGTGGCAAAACAATAATAGGGGAGACCGTTTTCTATTTTGCTTCAAACTAGGCTATAATGTCTGAGTTTTTGCTAAATTTGTGCTGGATCAGCCATGCGCGATGTTTATTTTCTTGGTTTTTTGTTTGCAATACATGGTGGTTTTTGGTCTTTTCTAGTTTTAGGTTTTGTTTAGCTCCAGCTATGTTGAAACTGTGGTCTCAATGCTCTATTTATGTGTTAATTGAGGCCTCGAGGTTTTTCTTTGGTCTTGCTCTCTGTTTGAACTTTTAAATGCTACTATTACTATTTTTGTAGCAAGAGTCTGAGGTTCTGACAACCTTGGGAAATTTAGTGCTAACTAATGTGTCATGGTCTATATACCTTTTTGTTGCTTGAACTAGGCTAGAATGGCTGATGATTTGTCGGATATTGGGATGTGGGGGTACTCCACTGTGGAGACTTTCATAAATATAATGCTTGATGAGGTGAAGAAAGAGGGACAGTCAAGTAGCAAGAAGGATAGAAACTTTACGGCTAGGCAGTGGACTTCCATTGAGGGAGAGATGACAGTGAGGTTGAGGAGGAGGGGATATACTGCCAAAAAATTGCAGGGCAAATTTGCGCGTTTGAAGAAGGCATATAAGGCATTTTTTGCACTAAAAGTCAAGCAAACAGGGCTAGGATGGGATGAGGCTACTGGAACAGTCACAATGTCAGACACTGAGTGGCAACTTTACCTTCAGGTACCTTCACATTAGGCAACCCAATCAAGTTAATCAACAACAAATTTTAAAATTCTTCAATCAGTTTTTTTAACTTGAGGCCCTTTTGATTTATTGACTTATAGGCACACCCTGATGCTAAGCCTTTCCGAACCAAAGGACTTGAACATTATGACCTTCTTGCTGAATTGTTGGGCAACACTATGGCGACTGGAGCATATGCGCCAGATTCAACTGTAGGGCCAATAACGACTGATGATGAGGATGAGATGGAGGCACTCATGAATAGGATGAGGACAGGGAAAGGGCTGCAAAGTGAAACCTCTACAGGTTCTAAGGGCAAAAGAAAGTCAGATGATGGGCAGAGTTGTGGTAGGAGTTATCCTGGCAAGATGGTTAGGAAGGACCATGCATATGAGCAAATAGCATTCTGTCAGAAAGCTAAAGGAGAGTGGTACCAGACTGTTAAGATCCAAAACACTGAACAAGTTGATCCAAATTCCGAACCTTCGGCCATTGAGATACTAAACTCATTCAAGCCGTTTGTCGAACCAACTCAGTTTCTTAAGGCTTTCAATAGGCTTGCAGAGAACCTACAACTTAGGAAGTCATTTGTTCAATTGGATCCCGACATGAGGCGCTTTTGGGTAGAAACCCTTGAGTAGTGGTTGTTGCTTGACTAGGCAGTTGGAAGTTGGAAGTCTTGTGTACCGGTTGGAAGTTTGTTGTAGGTTTAAGTTTCCGTTGGTTGTTGTTTTAAGTTTTAGTTGGTGTTCGTTTGTTGTAGGCTTCGTATGTTTGCCTCTTGTTTGGGCTATTATCCAATTTCTATGTTTTAGGTAGTAAGAAGAATGCCACAAACTATGTCAGTCCCTTTTGCGTTCAATATGAAGTGGTTAGGTCAGTCGCTTTGTTGGTGTAGGAAAATGCCAATAGCATGGTTACTTTGTCATTTCTTCCTCGTATGAATTGATGAATTCCAGCTGTGTATGAATGCTCTACTTGTACTTGTGTGTTGAATGCTTATTTTTTGTGTGAAAATGGATTTCCCCTGTGATATTTGTAAAATCCTGAAAGAGGCAAAAAATTAGCATTGTACTCAGTTTCAGTTTCTGTCCACTGTCCAAATTTGATTAAAATGTGCATTCATCTGGCCCATTTGATGGTTATCAAGAAATAAAAAATGTCCAATCTTGACTGGGCTGCTATGATTTTTTATTCGTGAAGAGACAAAAACCATGGTGTTTAACGTAGTAGCTATTTTTTCAGTTTGTTTTTTGTTTCATGGGCTGAGTTGGTGATAAATTACAAGATGAAAACAACACCTTTCCTCCTGTTTGAGAAACAAATTAGCCGAAAATGGTGAGACATACAACTCTCATATTTAAACAGTTGATTAAACACTCTGTTAGAACATAGGAGTTGTCTGCGGTATAGCCACGGGTAGTGCTGTAGGGGACTTCAGTTTTTAGGACCAATGTCCTTAAGGGCACAGATCTGCTCTTCTCCCATGGCAGACATGACAGTCACAACAAGGTCCTTTCCTTCACCGAACCCGTCTTTAATCTACACAGCACAAAAAAAAAACAAAAGCTAATGTATTTAGAATCCAGAAAGTAATCCAGTAGTTCAATGAAAAAGAAAGTAATCCTAGTATTTCCATACTTCGATAGAAATACTACTGTTTTTTGTTTCATGCATAGAACTTGGAATTTGCCTTCAATACATTGTTTAATGTTCCATGTGAATCCACACCACAAATGAAAAACTGAAACAAGCACGAAGAGAAAGGGAACAATCTTTCCAAGTGATGGTAGTTTGGTATGGCCATTCCTCGAGAATTAGAGCAACTAGTATATACAAATGATAGAACCTTTTCTAATTTACCATTTTATATTCTTGTAAGTCTGCATAAAAAGTCTTCCACCTGAAGTTATACTTAAGTTTCTGTTTTTTGGTAAATATGTTTCAGTTTTAATTAAGTCTTGATCAGATAATTTTTTGTTGGTCTTGTTTTTAGCCTACAGTGTTGTTGCAAAACTTAGGTTGTACTCTTAAAGAATCCACTGGTATGTCGTCATCACGTGGTGCATCAAGGCAATACCAATACGAGCAGGGAAGTAGTAGTAGTGATGGTGATGACATGATGATAATGGAAATGCTTTCGTCTTCAGAAGACGAAAGGCAACCACAACGAAACGCCCCCTTCACTGGGCAAGAATATGTAACACATTTATTGAACGGGCATCAAGATACCATACAAGATGTCTTGCGTGTAGATGCCCCAACGTTTAGGTCATTGGTTGCTGAGTTGGTACTTAGAGGCAACCTTCATTGGGATCATATGCATTTATCTGTGGAAGAGTCATTGGCCATATTCTTATACATTTGTGGGCAAAGCGGAAGGCATAGAACTGTTGCAGATCGTTTCCAACATTCCACAGACACCATATGCCGACACTTCAAGTACATGAGGCGTGCCCTTTGTACGTTAGCTCCATTCATAATTCGACCGCCTGATTTGAATGTTACCCCTCCTGAAATTATCAATGACCAAAGATTCTACCCCTGGTTTAAGGTAAGTATACAGTCCAATAGTAGTAACGTACATGTATTCCTATACGACACCTTTGTAATTATGGCAACTTGATCAGGACTGTATCGGTGCCATAGATGGGACACACATCGAAGCTTGGGTGCCTACCACACAAGAAACAGCATATCGTGGAAGGAAGGCTACGAAAACTCAAAATGTGATGGCAGCATGTTCATTTGACATGAAATTCACATTTGTTTATCCTGGTTGGGAAGGTAGTGCCCATGATTCAAGGGTGTTCTTGGCTGCGGTTACAAATCCTAATCTTAACTTCCCGCACCCACCGATCAGTAAGTACTACACTTGAATGTTTATTTGTTATAGTAGATTATTGTACTTGCATGTATGTCTCACTAAATTTACTTACGTTTAGACAAATATTATGTGGTGGATTCTGGATACACCAACATGCCTGGGTACCTAGCTCCATATCGCGGCGAAAGGTATCATTTGAATCAATACAATGGTCCCAATCCTGTCTACAACTCCCATAGGGAGTTGTTCAATCATAGACACTCGTCGTTGAGAAATGTTATTGAAAGATGTTTTGGGATATTGAAGAGACGATTTCCGATCCTTAAAAGTATGCCCTCGTACAAGCCAGTGAGGCAACCTTCAATTGTGACAGCTTGTTGTGTTGTTCACAACTGGATCATAATCCAGCGTCAAAGAGACTTGTATTTTGATTCTTCGGATGACGATGACGATGAGGAAGAGGATGGTGGAGATATTGAAGTCGTAAACATGTCCCGTGGTGGTTTACAACAAATGGCCAATCGGCGTGATGAAATTGCTACTCAATTATGGAATGCACACAATTGGTAGGTTAGTATGCTGGATATCTATTTTTTTGCTCTTAATTAACCCCCCTGCCCTCTTATTTCTTTTTTGAGTTCTGCCTTATTAAGGTTAACAATTAATGTTGACAAAATAATTTTTTGTCTAGGCATGGCTGGAAAAACTTCCTATTATGTTGTTGTTGGAAAAGTCCCTGGAAGAAGTTCCTATGTTGAAAGGAAGGTGTATGTGGAGCATCAGTCCCTTCGCTCTTAAATGTGCAATCAAAAGTATGCCTGGAGTGGTGGTTCAAATAAGTGCACTAACATTGCTTGTTTCTCACCTGGAGCAGTAATGGCATTTCTAATTTAGTAGGTTGTCATATTTGTTTTTTCCAAGACACTTTTGTTCGGGGTATGTAATGGTACTAATATTTGCTGGTGTTGGACTGTTTAGGAATGGTTCTGTTGTAGTAATGTTGTAATAGCTGTAAACCTCGGATTTGTTTCCGCTTATGTTGAACCGTTGGGTCTATGGAATTGATTTGCTTTCTTTATGCAATGAATATGTAGCTGATCTTATTTGATAGTTGGGCATTTGTATGTGGGATGCCAAGATCATATACAGGTCCTCTGCTTAAGACAATTGAGCAGGGGTTTTTGCGGATTACTAATGCTAGATTGCTTGTAGATACCTCGAGCAGATTATATCAAGATGTTTTGATGCTGTTTTGCTGCCTTAGTATGCAGTTTTTTGCTGCTACTTCGGGCATCAAGTAGCTGCTGCTACTTTGAAATTGCTACTGTTTTGCTACTATTTATGCTACCTTTTATGTAGATACTGCTACTTCGCGGGAAAGAAGCTTATATTAGCTGTATTGCTGACTTTTTGTTGGTTCTGTTGGCATATTTGCCATTGCTTACGGATGGTCATTTGGTTATGCTGCTTTGTCCAGATGCTACTGCTGTAAAATCCAACTGCTACGTACAATCCGATTGTTGGTGGTCCAACGACTCTTGCTGTTGTGTTGTTTTGGTACCCTACAAAGGTGGCCAAACGTGGGCTGCGCTTTATGTGAAGAATCTGTTGCTGCCAATGTGCTAAGTTAAACTTTTGAGTATACCTTCTTTTGGCACGTGTTTCTCTCCCATCTCTTAGATGGTATTGAACAACTTTGGTCAATGTAGCCACTTGGCTTAGGTCATTTTTTTCAATCTTTGATTTCCCTTTTTTTACTCCTGGGGTATGTCCCTTGTAGGTTGTATATTAGCGTAGCTCCTTTTGAATTTGATTGTGCCGAGTACTCTTTTTTTCCCCTTTTTAATTTTAATGCAATGGCTTTTAGCCGAAATTTTTACAAAAAATATAAAATATAAACAACCTGTTGAAAAATTAAAAAGAATCCAACCAAACAGCATCTCAGAAACGTAGTTCTATAATTGCTCAAGAATTTTGAAACGAACAGATTTTTGGAGAGAAGTTCGAAGCCAAGTTTCTGAAAACTTTTCAAAATTTTTGGCCAAAACCACCAAACGAACATAACCACAGTTTTTTAAAATTATTTTTTGAAAACATTGTTGAGAGAGAGAGAAAAGGGAAAAGAGAGAATGTTTTTGTGTAATGATGGTGTAATTGATTGAGATAGAAAATTTTGGTTATTGGCAAAATGTTGCTAGTTTTGATTATTCAAAAACCAAAATTTGATGAGTTGCTAAGAGATTGATAAGTTTTGTTATTCCAATGTGAACACTTTTTTGATCAAACATTGCTAACCTTAGCAACATTTTGGTTTTGATTATTCCACTGTGGATGCTCTAATAACTTGTAGGATTTTTTTTAATTTTTATTTAATTAGGTTTTACGCAACTTGATACTTATAAGGTGTTGTTCCGCTAAACACTTTTAGGACTTTTTTTTATTATAACTTTTCAGGCTTTTAGACAACTTGATATTAAGGTGTCGTTCCACGGAGCAATTCTAAAACTTTTTTTATTTTATCTTTATTTATTTATTGCTTTTGTTAGTTTTTGCACCTCATTTTTTTGATATTCCGATTCGTCTCATTAAGAGAAATCGAAAAAGTAAAAAAATTATAAATTTTACCCAAATATTTTAAAAAATAATCACTTTTCAAAAAAAAAAAAAGGGAATTAATATTCACACTGTCTTTTTTTAAATTCACACTCCTTTTTTTGTCTTTTAGCAAAAAAAATACACACACTTTCAACACTAAAAAACAAAAAAGGGGGTGTGGATATCAATTCCCAAAAAAAGGTCAAAAAAGTTTGTCTTTTTTTTTTTTTTCTTAAAATTGGATATTTCAAATATATTTTTACTTTTTTGATTTCTTTTGTCGAGAAGAATCAATAATCTACAAAAATTTGATGCAAAATTAACGAACGCGATTTTTTGAATAAGGACAAAAATTCCAAAAAAAGTGCTAAAAATTAAGCGGAACAGAGTCTAAATTAAAGAACCCTACTATTGGTACCCTGACGACCGAATGTACATATGGCATACATTGCCATGTGGGACTTACTACAGATTCCACACGAATGATCTAATCTGTTCAAAAAACTTAAAATATTTTTCCAAATGGCCCTGCATAAAATCAGCTCGATTGAATATGTGTTACTTGATCCAATCTTCTAGACAAGTTTATTCAAAAAATATACTACGTACATCTTTTCGTAGTTGACTACCATTTAAAAACAGAACGAGTCAATGAAAAAGGTTATTGAGTTTTGAATTTGAACCAAATTAATTTTTGTTAGTAGTATAAAATGGATTTCAAATAAGACGATGCCAAAAATATTAAAAGATCTTCTTTTTCAGTGTTTTTTTAAACCTTTTTCATCCTTAGAAAACTACTTTTGACTTGGGTATACATTTTTTTCCTCTCGTCGAGACGAATGATTAATCGAAAAACTTTGACCCATATCCAGCAGAAAATAAAGAGAAAACAATTGAAAAGTTCCGGTCAAAAAAAATAGAAAATGGTAGCCTCGACCTCATTTGGCATGTGATACCCAAAAGCCTCACATCGGTAAAGGAAATTGAGTGTAATATACCAAGGGCACGCGTCAGACTACTCTATAACTCGACGTTAATCTTTTGAGCCACATGCTTAATTAGCTGACACGGATCATTATAGGTGGTATCAGAGCACAACCCTAATCTACATGGTGAGGGCCGGCCACCTCTAGGATCTGGTACGAGTCTAATGATGTGCTGTACAGACCTAAGTCACACCATGACCACTGGAGGAAGACTGTTGGGCTAAATGCAACGAAGACATTGTATCATAAAGTGGGAAGATTGTGAGACTCCAAAAGTCCCACATCGATGGGCAAAGGAAATCATGTGTAATGTATAAGGGCAAGCGTGAAGCTATTGTATTACTCGATGTTAACCTTTTGAGTCACGTGCTTAGGTTAAGGATTAGCAGGCGCGGGTCGTTACATGACATCCCGAGTCTTACAACGTGATCCGAACACGTGCGAGAAAAATCAAGTCGATGGGACATTTGTAACCAAGTGGACGAAACACTTTTGTACAGGGTTGATGTCCGACCGTAACAAGGTGACAACCCAGTGGCAACTCCAGGATTTTGGAACCATGGGGTCATTTATAAGCATATATTCTCTTACCAATTATAAATAAAAAATTCAATAGTAATGACAACTAATAATCTAATTTTGACAAAAAAATACATCAAAAGCTCAACAAGCATTTCAACTTAAACAATAAAAAATATCAAAAGGTATGATCTAATAATCTTATTTTCATTTCACCCAAAACAAAATAAACTCAAGAACTTCTACAATTGAATTCAACGGGTTCCGAATTTTGAAATGTTGCATGATAGTTTCATTGTCGATAACATCAAGTACTTCATTTATGCTTGCGTTTTATTCTATATGGTGTTTTAACTTTTACTAAGGGTTATAAAGAGGAGTAATTTTCAGTGGTCTCGGGCTCAACACCCATCAACACCACACATTTTCCCGGGATCCATACACTTACTGGTGGATTCCACGAAAATGTGTGATATTTAGGGGTGTTGGACCACCAAATAATGTTTCTCAAGAAGGAGAGTTTCATGTGAAAAAATAATCTAGTGTGGTCATCAAATTGTAATGGGTACTTATCAAAAAAATTAAAAATTGTAATGGGTGGTGCTTTAAGTGTTACTTTGACGAGGAATGGGTTGGTTTCAAGTGGAAAAATAATCTAGTACGGTGTCATCATCAAATTATAATATGGTCATTTATTAATTTGGAAAAAAAAATCAGCATAGTAATAATAATTTTTCCCCCCTCCATGAGGTCGCCCGACCCCGCTGCTCGCTATGTGGCGTTGCCACCGTGACAACCCCATGTTTCTTAAACCACCGAGAAACGCTATCAACCACATTGTCAATTTCCGGCAATTCCACTTCGGACAACCACCGCTCAACCTCCCTTCGTCGCCATTCACCACCATGAGCTACAAAACTCCTTCCTCTCCCTCTTCTTAGTCTAAAATATCTCCCAAAACCTTCCATATGCTCCAACCATATATGCATGCATATTAATTCATAGGGTTGTAGGCCTGTCAATAGACCGGATCCGATCTGAAAAATCCGATCCGAATCTGGTAATCCAAATACGGATCGGATTATATCCGTTATCAATCCGATCCGAACTTTATTTTTAAAATTTTTTATATTAAAAAAATGCTTAAAAAGTTGTATTCTTATTTTAATTTTTTTTTGCAAAAAAAAATTATTTTTTTGAAAAATATATTTCTTTTTTGCTAAAATTTTTGAAGTAAAAAAGTTTTCGGATGAGATTCGGATTTTCAAATCGGATTCGGATTACCACTATCGAATTCAAGTCTTATCAGATTCGGATTTGTCAGATCCGGATCGGATTCGGCCCATTGACAGACCTAATTCGAAGTTAGTCTGTCTCACGGGGTGGTTATTCATCTTTCAAAACCGAGACATGTTTTCAATTATGGGGTTATTACCTTTATAGTTTGAAGCTACATGCAATTTTTCTCTTGGATTTCAACAAATGTGAGCTATATTTTCCGACTGGCCGGTCTTGTATTTTCTTTTGGCTTAAAATGGATATATTATCATTGCTCTGCTGGCTAAGAGTCAGATTTCAAGTCTTGCCAATGTTTGTCCCAATTGGGTATCCTTGATAGGTTTCTTGCCAATCGTAGATTTGGGTCTCGAATTGGGCAGATGATTGTTCTTTGAACATAATGTTGTTTCCTTACCCCTATTAATCTCTTGTAACAATTTCAAGATCAATGAATTTTTTTTTACCGTAAAAAAAAATAAATAAATTTCTTGCCAATGCTGTTGTTTTGTCATCTATAATTCTGTCGTCCAGTAACTATTGGAGCTTTCGGTTAACGCAGCCCATAAGACCAGCGTCTTTGTAATTATTTGTCGAAGATTATTAAATATCTTCTTCGCTGTTTAAAAAAAAAAACTCTAGCCTGTACTTGGACGTGTTGGACCCAACCTCGGATATTGATGGGCCTGGATCTTGGGCTGGGCCTTCGTCTTGTTTGAACGTGGGCTGAATTGGGTAACTGACCGATGATCGGGCCTGTTGGAATGTTAGGCCTGGTAATAGCAGTGGCCTGTGTCTTCCAGTTGTCTCGATTGTGCTTCTTGTTCTGCACAGTTGTGGTTGTTTCGTAGCCCGTGCTACGTGGGAACAATCCACATCTTCTTCGTTGAATAGCTTGGACTTGATTTTGAAAGACGGTGGTCGGAATTCTATTTCGTCTGGACTCTTCGATGTGCACAGTTTGACGTACGCTTTAATTTTGCAATAGCGGACATCTTTCCTGATGTTTGATTCTTCTAGCCTGTACTTTGCTACCCATGGGCACACATCGTCTTGTAATGATGCGTACGATGTTCCGTAGTAATATAATTCAATAGGACAGGCTACTAGGAAGGCATATTGCGCTTGTTCTTGATCAGGACCGTCTAGACGTGTGTCGTAGACGTATACTCTAACTCGTCCGGTAGAGTTTATTGGACATTGTGGATGGTAGTCGATGATGCATCTGTCGACTATCATGGACAGACGCCGTTTGTGGAGTATTGATGTCCATGCCTGGTCTGCTCTTGTTGGGAATATGAGATGGATTGGTTGGAGTTGTGTGGATGCTTGTGCTTCTACGGTTCTCGATTGAAATGAACCTTCGACTTCGGGATCGATTTCTATCTCCATGACTTGAAGTGATGTTGGGACTACAACGAGGAATGTGAATATGGGTTTTATACTGCTATGTAATGTTTATAGCATTTGGGTCTGTTCGAAGCATGTACCATCTAAATAGCAGTCTAATAAATGAAAATAGAGTTAAAGCCATCATACATGCTATTACAATGGCTATTGTCGGATGGGATGTTATAATTAATATTGTGCGACCCATTTGCAAAAATTGAGTACTTTGAATGCTATTTATAAGAGAGAATATTGTTTGGTTTCGAGATGGGTCGGTAAAGTTTTAGAAAATTTATTGATACAGATATGTTTTTTAGGGCTATTTGTTTGTTGTAAGGTTTGTTTATTAGTTAATAGATTAATCTACGGTGCAGGATTGTGTATGACATAAGCATCTCGATCTAACGGTTGTTATGAATGGTGGAACCAATACGACAAGATAAGAAATAGTATCTTCAAATATTTACGAAGATACCATTCATCATACGTGTGCGCTGTAGATGTAACCACGTGTCCTTTTAAATCTAGAGAGAGAAGTCATCGAACGGCTGTTATGAATGGTGGAACGCAAGAGGAAATGAGCTCTCAAACTTGAGCTAAGTCAAATGGTGGAACGGTATGCAATATATATATGGGTGGACTAGAAGTTCTATTCCTTCTCTGTCTTCCCACTTGCTCACCGGGGCCCGCACGTATAATATTACCGTGCGGGCCGGCGCGTGTCCCTGCCGTACGCTTTACTTTGAAAAAGTGGAACACTTTAATTTGAATTTGTGGGAACCACGTGTGTACGTATGTCAGGTTAGTGCTTTGTGGGTCACTGAGGTTGGGGCCTCAAGCCTTAGTTGTTTGGTATTATTGTACTGTGGTCCCCAGTAATAATTTTGCATCTGTCCTTTCTTTTATTTATAGAGAAAGGTATTTTCGTTAATGATTATTGAAAAAATGTTCAGGGTTGGACAAAAACGTTCATCTGTTGTTTTACCATTTTATAGAGGTGGTACCCAAAGGCAGAAAACGTTTGGAAACAAACGTTATTTAGGTAATAAGAATTGGGGTTTTAGGCGTTCTAGAGCATATGTTTCATCTGCTTCTGGGAAACGTAATTTGCCATCGAAGGCAATAAAGGATGAAGTATTCTGTTCTGAAAATGGTCTTATTAATGGTAAGGTACATCACGACTATTTTAATTTAGCATCGTTGGGTCAAGGTGTTGATGCAAGGCATACAAATCGTTTGAAAATATGGACGATTAATTTAGAAGGTCGATTTACTGTTAGACATGTGGACCAGACAATGGTGGAAGATCCATCTCAGAGTGGTGAGTTAAGTAATATCGAAGGATATGTTGGGTTTTTTGTTATTTTAGATCGTATGCCTGTTGTTCCTACTGCTCTACCAACGTTTAGTGATGTGTTTGGAGACGTTCCCAATAGTGATAGTTCGCGGTTGGATCAACATGTTAGATTGGATCAGTTGAGCAGGTTCAAAGTCCTTGTAAGGGAACGTCGTTATGTCAATGAAGCGTTGTTTGGAAGTATGTTTACTTTCAAAATATTTGTGAAGTTCAGTGGCCGTAATCGTTTTACTACGACTTTTAAAGACATGGGTACCAATGTTAGTGGACGGTATGGAAATGTTAGGGATAATGCAATATTTATGTTTGTTATCTGGGAGTCATCTGTAATATCGCTTTTGCGATATAGTTTAAATAGTCGAATTGTGTATTTCCATTAAGTGTACTGTGATTGTGGATTAATAAAAACTATTTGTCTTGGGATTGTTAGACAGTACAGACTTGGAGAAGAAACAGAGAATAGAATTTTGTCTTGGGATTGTTTTCTATTTAGCTCAAACGATAGAAGAAACAGAGAATAAAATGATAATAATTGCCATAAAGGCATCGCAGATGGACTCTAAAAGAAAAATACATCCGGGACTAAAATTAAGTAAGTGGTTTTTTATTTGGATCGGGTTGCGATGTTGAGGCCTTTATTGCTTCAGCTACGGCGGAGCCCACTATGTTTTCCAGTTCATTGGGCTCTAATACAATTGTGTTGGACGTGTTGGACCCAACCTCGGATATTGATGGGCCTGGATCTTGGGCTGGGCCTTCGTCTTGTTTGAACGTGGTCTGAATTGGGTAACTGACCGATGATCGGGCCTGTTGGAATGTTAGGCCTGGTAATAGCAGTGGCCTGTGTCTTCCAGTTGTCTCGATTGTGCTTCTTGTTCTGCACAGTTGTGGTTGTTTCGTAGCCCGTGCTACGTAGGAACAATCCACATCTTCTTCGTTGAATAGCTTGGACTTGATTTTGAAAGACGGTGGTCGGAATTCTATTTCGTCTGGACTCTTCGATGTGAACAGTCTGACGTACGCTTTAATTTTGCAATAGCGGACATCTTTCCTGATGTTTGATTCTTCTAGCCTGTACTTTGCTACCCATGGGCACACATCGTCTTGTAATGATGCGTACGATGTTCCGTAGTAATATAATTCAATAGGACAGGCTACTAGGAAGGCATATTGCGCTTGTTCTTGATCAGGACCGTCTAGACGTGTGTCGTAGACGTATACTCTAACTCGCCCGGTAGAGTTTATTGGACATTGTGGATGGTAGTCGATGATGCATCTGTCGACTATCATGGACAGACGCCGTTTGTGGAGTATTGATGTCCATGCCTGGTCTGCTCTTGTTGGGAATATGAGATGGATTGGTTGGAGTTGTGTGGATGCTTGTGCTTCTACGGTTCTCGATTGAAATGAACCTTCGACTTCGGGATCGATTTCTATCTCCATGACTTGAAGTGATGTTGGGACTACAACGAGGAATGTGAATATGGGTTTTATACTGCTATGTAATGTTTATAGCATTTGGGTCTGTTCGAAGCATGTACCATCTAAATAGCAGTCTAATAAATGAAAATAGAGTTAAGCCATCATACATGCTATTACAATGGCTATTGTCGGATGGGATGTTATAATTAATATTGTGCGACCCATTTGCAAAAATTGAGTACTTTGAATGCTATTTATAAGAGAGAATATTGTTTGGTTTCGAGATGGGTCGGTAAAGTTTTAGAAAATTTATTGATACAGATATGTTTTTTAGGGCTATTTGTTTGTTGTAAGGTTTGTTTATTAGTTAATAGATTAATCTACGGTGCAGGATTGTGTATGACATAAGCATCTCGATCTAACGGTTGTTATGAATGGTGGAACCAATACGACAAGATAAGAAATAGTATCTTCAAATATTTACGAAGATACCATTCATCATACGTGTGCGCTGTAGATGTAACCACGTGTCCTTTTAAATCTAGAGAGAGAAGTCATCGAACGGCTGTTATGAATGGTGGAACGCAAGAGGAAATGAGCTCTCAAACTTGAGCTAAGTCAAATGGTGGAACGGTATGCAATATATATATGGGTGGACTAGAAGTTCTATTCCTTCTCTGTCTTCCCACTTGCTCACCGGGGCCCGCACGTATAATATTACCGTGCGGGCCGGCGCGTGTCCCTGCCGTACGCTTTACTTTGAAAAAGTGGAACACTTTAATTTGAATTTGTGGGAACCACGTGTGTACGTATGTCAGGTTAGTGCTTTGTGGGTCACTGAGGTTGGGGCCTCAAGCCTTAGTTGTTTGGTATTATTGTACTGTGGTCCCCAGTAATAATTTTGCATCTGTCCTTTCTTTTATTTATAGAGAAAGGTATTTTCGTTAATGATTATTGAAAAAATGTTCAGGGTTGGACAAAAACGTTCATCTGTTGTTTTACCATTTTATAGAGGTGGTACCCAAAGGCAGAAAACGTTTGGAAACAAACGTTATTTAGGTAATAAGAATTGGGGTTTTAGGCGTTTTAGAGCATATGTTTCATCTGCTTCTGGGAAACGTAATTTGCCATCGAAGGCAATAAAGGATGAAGTATTCTGTTCTGAAAATGGTCTTATTAATGGTAAGGTACATCACGACTATTTTAATTTAGCATCGTTGGGTCAAGGTGTTGATGCAAGGCATACAAATCGTTTGAAAATATGGACGATTAATTTAGAAGGTCGATTTACTGTTAGACATGTGGACCAGACAATGGTGGAAGATCCATCTCAGAGTGGTGAGTTAAGTAATATCGAAGGATATGTTGGGTTTTTTGTTATTTTAGATCGTATGCCTGTTGTTCCTACTGCTCTACCAACGTTTAGTGATGTGTTTGGAGACGTTCCCAATAGTGATAGTTCGCGGTTGGATCAACATGTTAGATTGGATCAGTTGAGCAGGTTCAAAGTCCTTGTAAGGGAACGTCGTTATGTCAATGAAGCGTTGTTTGGAAGTATGTTTACTTTCAAAATATTTGTGAAGTTCAGTGGCCGTAATCGTTTTACTACGACTTTTAAAGACATGGGTACCAATGTTAGTGGACGGTATGGAAATGTTAGGGATAATGCAATATTTATGTTTGTTATCTGGGAGTCATCTGTAATATCGCTTTTGCGATATAGTTTAAATAGTCGAATTGTGTATTTCCATTAAGTGTACTGTGATTGTGGATTAATAAAAACTATTTGTCTTGGGATTGTTAGACAGTACAGACTTGGAGAAGAAACAGAGAATAGAATTTTGTCTTGGGATTGTTTTCTATTTAGCTCAAACGACAGAAGAAACAGAGAATAAAATGATAATAATTGCCATAAAGGCATCGCAGATGGACTCTAAAAGAAAAATACATCCGGGACTAAAATTAAGCAAGTGGTTTTTTATTTGGATCGGGTTGCGATGTTGAGGCCTTTATTGCTTCAGCTATGGCGGAGCCCACTATGTTTTCCAGTTCATTGGGCTCTAATACAATTGTGTTGGACGTGTTGGACCCAACCTCGGATATTGATGGGCCTGGATCTTGGGCTGGGCCTTCGTCTTGTTTGAACGTGGGCTGAATTGGGTAACTGACCGATGATCGGGCCTGTTGGAATGTTAGGCCTGGTAATAGCAGTGGCCTGTGTCTTCCAGTTGTCTCGATTGTGCTTCTTGTTCTGCACAGTTGTGGTTGTTTCGTAGCCCGTGCTATGATAGGAGCGTTAATGTTCACATACGCGCCTCTAATTTATCATTGCTAAGTCTATTTGTATTGTTACTTGGAGTTTTATGCTATATTTTTGTGTTGCAGGTATTTAGAGGCTTTGATACAAAATAAAATATAATTTTGGATTTTACTCAGTATTGAAACAAAGCCTGTGGTCAATTTTATAATATACGATGGGCCAAAGTTTGTGCTGAACAAACCGAAGCAAGAAGTACCCAATCTAATTCCTATGTGATGGCCAGCACGTGGACTTGGTCTTGCAATCAAGTGTAAGTCGGCTGGGAATTAAAAAGGAAGGGAAATAAGGGTTTGTGGTGAAGTCGGCTACAGCCGCTTATAAAAGAGAGGATACCCACGGCTGGGATGGGGAGATCACGGAAAAAAAGAGAGAGAGCTGCGCAGGATTCAGAGACTTCGAAAATAAACAGAGAGCTGGACGTCACGGACAGAACAAGAATAGGGCGATGATTTCTCTTCCGATGTCCGGCTAAATTCGTTTCTAGGGTATAGATGAAGCTTGAACTTTGAGTAACGATATTTATGTTTTGATTTAGTGTTTTATTATTCGAATCGTGGTTGTATGACTTGAGGATTTATTTGCGATATTAATTTTCTCTATCAAATCTTGTGTATGATTTTCTAGATTTTTATGCACATTCATACAACGGTTCTTAATTGTTTGTGATAACTGAGTAAGATGGGTTATGCTCCGTAAGACGCGTCGTGCTATTAGACGATCCGTGCCATAGAGACGGATCGTACTAGTAAGACGGTTTGTGCTAGGCGGCGATACCCCATGCTATTTGGTGATTCATAAATATCTTTAGGCGATACCGTGAGGGCCCGCGAACCCTAACGATATCCGGATTGATTCGAATAATAGACCTTTATCATCGCATAAATATTGTTACAACGGGTCGAGTGGATTCGAAACCCTAGATCTTTTCTCTCATAAACTCTCGTTATTTCTTAATTGCTTTAACTTAATTTAGCTTTTAATATTTTCGAAATCAAACCATCAAATCCTTTTCCGAATTAATTTAGAAATCGATTGAAATAATTGCAACTCAGCCTTCATAATCCCTGAGGACGATACTCGGAATACTTGCTGCTATCTTTTAGGTAGTAGTAATTGTTTCATTTTATTAATTATTTTTGATACGGAAACGACACGATCATGCTACGTAGGAACAATCCACATCTTCTTCGTTGAATAGCTTGGACTTGATTTTGAAAGACGGTGGTCGGAATTCTATTTCGTCTGGACTCTTCGATGTGCACAGTCTGACGTACGCTTTAATTTTGCAATAGCGGACGTCTTTCCTGATGTTTGATTCTTCTAGCCTGTACTTTGCTACCCATGGGCACACATCGTCTTGTAATGATGCGTACGATGTTCCGTAGTAATATAATTCAATAGGACAGGCTACTAGGAAGGCATATTGCGCTTGTTCTTGATCAGGACTGTCTAGACGTGTGTCGTAGACGTATACTCTAACTCGCCCGGTAGAGTTTATTGGACATTGTGGATGGTAGTCGATGATGCATCTGTCGACTATCATGGACAGACGCCGTTTGTGGAGTATTGATGTCCATGCCTGGTCTGCTCTTGTTGGGAATATGAGATGGATTGGTTGGAGTTGTGTGGATGCTTGTGCTTCTACGGTTCTCGATTGAAATGAACCTTCGACTTCGGGATCGATTTCTATCTCCATGACTTGAAGTGATGTTGGGACTACAACGAGGAATGTGAATATGGGTTTTATACTGCTATGTAATGTTTATAGCATTTGGGTTTGTTCGAAGCATGTACCATCTAAATAGCAGTCTAATAAATGAAAATAGAGTTAAAGCCATCATACATGCTATTACAATGGCTATTGTCGGATGGGATGTTATAATTAATATTGTGCGACCCATTTGCAAAAATTGAGTACTTTGAATGCTATTTATAAGAGAGAATATTGTTTGGTTTCGAGATGGGTCGGTAAAGTTTTAGAAAATTTATTGATACAGATATGTTTTTTAGGGCTATTTGTTTGTTGTAAGGTTTGTTTATTAGTTAATAGATTAATCTACGGTGCAGGATTGTGTATGACGTAAGCATCTCGATCTAACGGTTGTTATGAATGGTGGAACCAATACGACAAGATATGAAATAGTATCTTCAAATATTTACGAAGATACCATTCATCATACGTGTGCGCTGTAGATGTAACCACGTGTCCTTTTAAATCTAGAGAGAGAAGTCATCGAACGGCTGTTATGAATGGTGGAACGCAAGAGGAAATGAGCTCTCAAACTTGAGCTAAGTCAAATGGTGGAACGGTATGCAATATATATATGGGTGGACTAGAAGTTCTATTCCTTCTCTCTCTACCCACTTGCTCACCGGGGCCCGCACGTATAATATTACCGTGCGGGTCGGCGCGTGTCCCTGCCGTACGCTTTACTTTGAAAAAGTGGAACACTTTAATTTGAATTTGTGGGGACCACGTGTGTACGTATGTCGGGTTAGTGCTTTGTGGGTCACTGAGGTTGGGGCCTCAAGCCTTAGTTGTTTGGTATTATTGTACTGTGGTCTCCAGTAATAATTTTGCATCTGTCCTTTCTTTTATTTATAGAAAGGTATTTTCGTTAATGATTATTGAAAAAATGTTCAGGGTTGGACAAAAACGTTCATCTGTTGTTTTCCCATTTTATAGAGGTGGTACCAAAAGGCAAAAAACGTTTGGAAACAAACGTTATTTAGGTAATAAGAATTGGGGTTTTAGGCATTCTAGAGCATATGTTTCATCTGCTTCTGGGAAACGTAATTTGCCATCAAAGGCAATAAAGGATGAAGTATTCTGTCCTGAAAATGGTCTTATTAATGGTAAGGTACATCACGACTATTTTAATTTAGCATCGTTGGATCAAGGTGTTGATGCAAGGCATACAAATCGTTTGAAAATATGGACGATTAATCCGTTATCAATCCGATCCGAACTTTATTTTTAAAATTTTTTATTTTAAAAAAATGCTTAAAAAGTTGTATTCTTATTTTAAATTTTTTTTGCAAAAAAAAATATTTTTTTGAAAAATATATTTCTTTTTTGCTAAAATTTTTGAAGTAAAAAAGTTTTCGGATGAGACACTACAACAAATTACATAATTCCCGACTAAAATTACCGACTAAATAAATTTTAGTCGGCAAATAATGACAAATTACCGACTAAATATAATTAGTCGGTATAAATGGTAATAATTCCCGACTAAACTTATTTTAGTCGGAAACTAATTATATTAGGCGACTAAAAATAAGTTTAGTCGGCAAATATTAATTTTTAACCAATTTAAAAAATCAATAAATAAAATACATTTTCCCGACAAATTATTTTGGTCGGTATTTATTAATATTTGCCGACTAAAAGTAAGTTTAGTCGGGGAAAATTAATTTTTTAATCAATTTAAAAAATCAATAAATACAATACATTTTCCAGACTAATTATTTTGGTCGGTATTTATTAATATTTGCCGACTAAACTTATATTTAGTCGGTAAAAATCATTTTAACTAATTTAAAAAATCAATAAAAAATATATATTTTCCCGACTAATTATTTTGGTCGGTATTTATTAATATTTGCCGACTAAAAGTAAGTTTAGTCGGGGAAAATTAATTTTTTAATCAATTTAAAAAATCAATAAATACAATACATTTTCCAGACTAATTATTTTGGTCGGTATTTATTAATATTTGCCGACTAAACTTATATTTAGTCGGTAAAAATCATTTTAACTAATTTAAAAAATCAATAAATAAAATATATTTTCCCGACTAATTATTTTGGTCGGTATTTATTAATATTTTGCCGACTAAAAGTAAGTTTAGTCGGGGAAAATTAATTTTTTAATCAATTTAAAAAATCAATAAATACTATATATTTTCCAGACTAATTATTTTGGTCGGTATTTATTAATATTTGCCGACTAATAATAAGTTTAGTCGGTTAAAGTCATTTTTTACGAATTTTAAAAATCAATAATACAATACATTTTACCTACTAATTAGTTTAGCCGGTAAATTTCTTTTTTTTGTTGCCCTCTTTAAAAAATTTCAAGAAAAAAATATTTGTAACTTTTCTTATCAAAACTGTTCATTTTCTTTTCTTAATTATAAGATTCTCATAAAATTGATTACAATGCAACTTTTCCCACTTTCCAAAAAATTCAAGAAAGGTAATATTTGTCCCGACTACATTGATCACATTACAACCTTCCCGATCAGAACCGTTCCTATTTTTTTTCTTCTTAATCATAAGATTGTCGTAAAATTTTGGCTCAATCGGGTTAAGAAAGCCCCTTCATAAACACGAAAATTCTTAAATAGAAAGAATTTTGCTATCCGACCAAGTCTTTATCTGTATGCGATTGACTTTATTCTTGGTATGAATAATCTTATTTGTATGACGTTAAAGATAGATGATTTCGATTGCCAAAAAAAATCTTAGGCGGGGCTTGATTAATGCTCTATAACACTTTAGCGTTTCCGAACGGATTAGTTGTCTCTCGATCATGTGGTCGCCAATATCGAAAGATTTCCAAATTTGGTGACAATGCTATAATCGAAAGAATTTTTCTTTTCTTTTTTTACAGATTGACGCTTAACGGAGTATCCTGCAGTTATACTTTTGGTTATTGACTATGAAGATCAAAGTTGGATTTCGGTTGTGAACGTGCAATTAGGTTATCCATTTGTCGAGGTTGAATTTTTTAGTATTTTGCAATCTAGGGGTTTTGATACATTTTGTTATTGAGCTTGGTTTTTTTTTTTTTAATTTCCCCCTTGTGGTTGATGTGTCGTTATTTTGCGTTTTAGGAATTTGGATACAAGTTGTTTTCTAAGTATTTGGTGGACACTTCTATTTATGGAATTCTGGATTTATTTCTTGGAATTTTTTTTTATTAAATACATTATGTTGCAATTTTGTGGATGTAATGAAAATGGAGGGAAAATAAAATTTACAGGATCGCTCAAATATACAGGGAATGAATGGAGAAAAAATTTGTAGAAAATTATGTGATATTGACCAATTGGTACGGACAATAAATACATTTCCCGACTAAAATTTGGTCGCCAAAAGGGTATTCATTTGTTGAATTGAACACACATTTCCCGACTAAATATTTAGTCGGCAAAATATGGAAACAAATTCCCCGACTAAATATGTAGTCGGCAAACAGATAACACATTCCCCGACTAAAAACTTAGTCGGCCAATAGGTAACACATTCCCCGACTAAACAATTAGTCGGTAAATAGGTAGCACATTTTCCGGCTAAATATTTAGTCGGACAATAGGATAAACCTTCTCCGACTAAACCTTCCCCGACTAAACCACTTTCCCCGACTAAACTATTAGTCGGCAAATAGGATATAAATCCCCGACTAATTGTTTAGTCGGCCAATAGAATCACATTCGCCGACTAAACTTTAGTCGGCAAATAGTCTAATCTTTACCGACTAAACTGTTTTTAGTCGGCAAACACCTTTTCCGACCTTCTTCCGCCGACTAACTTGCCGACCAAAATTTTTAGTCGGGGAAGGCTTTTGCCGACTAAAATCCCTATAATTGCCGACTAAACAGTTAGTCGGGAAAGGTGTTTTTTCTTGTAGTGAGATTCGGATTTTCAAATCGGATTCGGATTACCACTATCGAATTCAAGTCTTATCAGATTCGGATTTGTCGGATCCGGATCGGATTCGGCCCATTTGACAGGCCTAATTCGAAGTTAGTATGTCTCACGGGGTGGTTATTCATCTTTCAAAACCGAGACTTGTTTTCAATTATGGGGTTATTACCTTTATAGTTTGAAGCTACATGCAATTTTTCTCGTGGATTTCAACAAATGTGAGCTATATTTTCCAACTGGCCGGTCTTGTATTTTCTTTTGGCTTAAAATGGATATATTATCATTGCTCTGCTGGCTAAGAGTCAGATTTCAAGTCTTGCCAATGTTCGTCCCAATTGGGTATCCTTGATAGGTTTCTTGCCAATCGTAGATTTGGGTCTCGAATTGGGCAGATGATTGTTCTTTGAACATAATGTTGTTTCCTTACCCCTATTAATCTCTTGTAACAATTTCAAGATCAATGAATTTTTTTTTACCGTAAAAAAAAAATATATATTCTTGCCAATGCTGTTGTTTTGTCATCTATAATTCTGTTGTCCAGTAAGTATTGGAGCTTTCGGTTAACGCAGCCCCTAAGACCAGCGTCTTTGTAATTGTTTGTCTAAGATTATTAAATATCTTCTTCGCTGTTTAAAAAAAAAAACTCTAAACGAGAAGATTTTAATTTGCAAGAAATCACTGGCGAAGAACAACCTGTTTATGCCAACTTTGGGGCTCAAAATTTAACAACTTGCTCATGCTAACTTTGGGATCAGAATTGAACAAAAATTGTTAGGCCAGCTACGAGGTGCTGGCTATCGATAAGTTGCGACATCTCTCCTCAATTTAGCATGTGTGGAAGTCTTTCCTCACCTCCATCAACCTTCTTCCCTTCCGAAAATCGAATAAGATAAGCAATTAGATCAATTATGGCTACAGAAAGCCGCGTCTCTTTCATATTGGCTGCAATCGCAAGTGCCATTCCTGTCTTCCTTTCTGGGTATTACCTCACCCATACCGTCATTCTCTTCATCCGTGGCGATCCAGATTGCAGCCATCCACGTTCGAAATTGGATTTGGCTTTCGCAATCTTCGCTTTCCTTCTTTTCCTCGTGGGATCGATTGGTGTTGTATGGAGACTGAAGCCCCTCCAAATAATATGCATGGTAACGTTGGTCATTACCGTAGTGCTGATCGTTGCCGTAGGGATGAACATCTTACCTCGTGAGGAGCGTTATCGATTGGACAAATATCCCCGATGGGCCAAAAACTTCATTCTGAATGACAACGACTGGGGCGTTTTCCAGAGGTGTATTGTTCAAGAAAAGTTCTGCGAAAAGCGTGGCTCTCAGGTTCTTTCCATCCCTCTTTCTCTTAATCGTAAACTACTTAAATTTAATTTAGGCATAGGAAAACATGTATTCCCAATGTGTCAATCTCTTGTTCCACCTTGATGAAGAGACTTTTTTGAAGGATGCATGTCTGCGCATGCTACTGCAGTTCCGTCATGGCTCAAGATCTAAGGGCTCCTTCGGCTAAATAAGCTACTTGATTTTTTTTTTTTGCTCTTGTTCAATTTTTTTTTTTTTACATTTGTTAGTTTTTTGTCGATTTTTTTGAGGATTATTGCTTTGTCATAACGAGAGAAATCTAAAAAGTAAAAAATTATGATCAAAATCCAATTTTTTTAAATAAAGACGAAAAAATTGGCTTATTGGCTTATTTTCGTCTTTAGTAAAAAAAAAAAAAAAGATTTTGATTGTAATTTTTTACTTTTTAGATTCAACTCATCATGATAAAGCAATAATCCTCAAAAAATCGACAAAAAACTAACAAATATGAATTGTTTTTGAATAATGACAAAAAAATAAGCCAAATAACTTATAGTTCCTCAAATGATCATCATGCTTTAGGCTCTGTTTCATTGTAGGCACTAGGCGATCGAGAATAATATTTCTATTCTTGTAAACTTATTTTTCTCCTTCGTTTTGTGTAATTTTTTCGTATTTTTTGAATTTTTGTCAGATTTGCGTGATATTTTCTTTTGGATTAATCATCCATCTCGATTGTCAAGAGAAGTCTAAAAAGTACAAAATTATGATGGAAAGCAAAAAAAAAAGTTCACTAAAGACGAAAAAAAGTATCAAATAGTTGTCTTATTTGTCTAAAAAATCGTTTTACTCTATTTAAATTTTTTCAACATCGGCCCATATTTTTATACTCTTCCGATTCGTCTTGTCGAGACGAACGATTAACCCCAAAAAATACGACAAAAATCTAAACAAAAAGTTACGAAAAATAAAAGTATCAAAATTAGCTTCAGACTTGTAAGTTTATGTACAAAAACGCATATTAACCTTCTTCTTGTGTTTTGCATTAATTAGTTCCCTCGATTTGCAGGGAGGTTGCTGTTCTCCTCCTATTTATTGCGGATATCAAGAAACGAATAAGACTTGGATTGTCCCAAAATCAGGACTATATTACCAGGAAGACACCGATTGTGCAATGTGGAGCAACGAGACAATGACAAATTGTGTTACAACTGTGACACTTGCAAGTCTTATTACATGTACAAATTCGCGGAGAAATGGCTATTTCGGGGGTGCTTTATTTGCTTCGCATTCTTCATTTGGATTGGTTGCTATGATTGTACTGTCGGAGCGGGCAATGCGAAAAACGGCCGAGAGAGAGAACAAATTGTTTAGTCCATTCGTTACGAGCACGCAATTTGTATACTTAATTAAAGTGACAAGTTTGTACCATCGGTAAAATTCTCTTTGCCACATGCCAAAAGTTGTTTGACGGGTTTATGTCACGGAGAAAGTTCTAGTACGTGTACCATGAGAATGTTGGGCGTTTATTCATTGTATGTTACAATACTTTTCTGGTATATATATGTTACACATTTGTTTGGTTAATTACGCAAGGATGTACTTTGAAAGCAAATGATAGGCATAGTTTTAAAGCATGGGCAAGCATATATTTTGTGCATGGGCGTACACGTATTTTTGGCAAATAAATCGAAAAATCACCAACTTTGATACCAAATTAAATGGAAAAAAGAGGAAAACATATACAGTAAATTATTCTTCTTTCTTCTTATTCACTAGAAATTTCGTATTCTTGCATAGTGTGTCAATTTTTAACACATGTCAAGGATGGTTCTATTAATTACAACTCGGATCCTCTGTCCCCCTCCCGTGTCCTCAATCTTCTGTCCCCTTAATATTATGTTGCCAAGTGTCTCTCGTAAATCTCAACCCTCCATTAACTTAGGCATGTTTTCCTCTCTCCTCGCCCTCTCTCTCATCCGTTTTCGTTTCCAGTTCCGTCGAACACCACCTCCTGACTTCCCTAAAAAAATTTCAAACCTTCACCAAAAATTCAATCACCTCCCCTCCACTCTCTGTAAAACCCCACCCCTTTCCAGTTTTACTCCAAAACCCTACTTCTCCTAAACTCCCATACTTCCTCCTCCTTGTACGCAACCAAACATTAATTTTCTCACGAATCCAATTGTGTAAATTGGATTGTTTATTTATTCATATCAACGCAGTAAAGCTTCAATTTGATAGCTTTGGGTTTTGAATTCTTGTAATTATTTTAGTGCAATTTGCTTCTTTGAGGCTTTCATTTTTGTAATTATACATGATACATCCATATCACGAATTAGGGTTTAGAATTAAATTTAATGGGTCCAATTGCCGGAGAAAGTTTCACGTCCGGGTAATGGAGTACATGGATGGAGTATACGGGGGGGAGAGAGAGAGAGAGGGTTGAGATTTACAGGGGACACTTGGCAGCATAATATTAAGGGAATAGAAGATTGGAGACAGGGGAGGGGAGGGGGACAGAGGATCCCAGTTGTACTAACTAATTAAAAAAAAAAACAAGAGTTTTTATATCCATTATTCTCACGTTTATCTATAGTAGCATGAAGTTGAAGGACAATTTTGAATTACTTCAACTCTGTGACCTTTTTGTTTTTCAATATTTTATTCTATTTACCAATTTGATGATTACTTTAGAAGATTTTGTGAATGCATATTGCCGAATCCAAAAACCAATCAGGGAGAGCTGAATTCACAAGTGTCAAATAATGATATGTCAAATGCATGGGAATACAAATGGACAAACATATGTATACTGGTGGATGCTCGTACCTGAAGGCACGGCGCAACACATTCTAAATAAAACATGTACGCAGTTTTCATCCCATTTTTCTTGCCTCTTGATTGTCTCTCCACAATTCTATGGACGGGTCATATCTTGAAAAAAGAAGCTATCTAGTAATTAGAACACCTATACTATTTAGAAAATGTTGAATCCATCACAGTGGCGCATTAACCGAACATGAAAATCTAAAATTTAACATGCTTCTTGAACCCAACAAAATCCAATTGATTGAAGAATGAAAAAATATTAAAATAAAAGAATATCGTTAGTATCTCACCTTTAATGGCAAAGGAGCCATTGAACCTATTTCTTCCCCCCTCTCTTTCAACTCTAAACGTGAGATTTGGTTGATTTTGAATATGCATTTGTGTTTGAATAATCAAATCAAATACAAATAAATGAGCAGAGAGATTTCAAATATAAAATTGAGCAAAGTTTATAAATTTGAAATTTCAAAAGATAATATAAAATATCGGACAAAAAGTACCTCAATAAGCAATATTATGACTTATTATCCTTCCTTTCGACGTGTTTCCTAATTTAATTAGAGCGTAAGGAAAGAAAACTTTGGACATTCTATCTTCAAAGAGTGATTGGCCAGTTTGGTACGAGTATGTGAATGAAATCGATGAATTAGTAAATCTTCTGTTCAAGAATGATTTATTGTCATCCCTTCCATTTCAACCAACATAATTAGCACAAATCATGGGATCTCTGTAATCACGTGTAATATTTTTTTTTACATTAGTGTAAGTTTATATATTAGGAAATATGATTTATTCAATCCAACGATTATAACCTTATCGTAAAGTACGATCGAACGGCTATAGATGCTACTTTCTTTGTATGTCTTGACATTTGTCAACAGAAACCGCTCTGTTTTATAATATATACTAGTGCATGCTCGTGCCTGAAGGCACAGCGCAACACGTTTCGGTCACACGCTTGGCGATAGGGGAGAGAGCGAGGGAAAGGGATGTGCTGGTGCTGTAATGATTTGATCACATTGTTACCTAGGGGAAGGGGTGTGCTGGTCCTGTAGTGATCTGATCAAACAATACCAATCAAACGAAAGAAGAACAAAGTCCACAACAAATAAACTCCAATTAGAATAGTACTTTTTAAGATACATATGTTATCTTGGTAAAGCTTTTAAAAAGTGTTGAATTCACTTTGCCATGTCCCCAGCATTTTCCCTGGTAATGATACCTCATGTGGCGTATCCAGACATGTCTCCACGTGTTATTTCCGTCGTGTCACGTGTCCTCGAGTGTCAGACCACAAAGTCTATCTAAAAATTAAGAGAGTTACACAAAAGTGGGTATAAAGAATTAATTCACTCCCCACTATGTTCACTTTGTCAAACATGCATTTCAACAAATACAAAGTGAGCATCTTTGAAAGACAAAATCCATTTTCTTTGTCTAAGCAGCCAAAAAAATTCCATCCTAAACAGCATTTTTTTTTTCCCGGTAAGACTCCCATCAAAAAAATTCTCATCCTAAATTGGTGGAGGAGTTTTGTGGGCGCTGTTTTTTTTTTTTCGGAGAGAGAGAGAGAGAGAGAGAGAGGAAACACGATGAAGAAGAGGAAACATGATGGAGAAGAGAAAAACCGTTGGGTAGACAAGTGTGGGAAATAGGTTGGAATCAATAATTCAATCCAACGATCGTAACCTATTGAAATTGCGATCCAACGGTAAAAAAGGTACTCATATTTATATGAGTAGACAAAAAGACCGCTCTGTTTTATAATATAGATATAGATATTTAAATTCCCATTTCGCAAAAAAAAAAATAAAAATTAGGGTTGTGCAGTGTTGCCAACTTACCATAACAATCTGACTTTCTGCAGAACTTTTAAACGACAGTTTGTTGTGCAAATTTGGGCGCTAAGATCTTCTTCTTTTTTTTTAGGGAGGGCAAGAGGATAATTTCACCTACCAAACTCACCTAGGCAATTGCTGACTAGGGAGAGGTAGAGTGAACCCTTTAGAGGGAACAAGATTTAGGAACAAGACCCTTCAAGGCTATTAGGAACAAGATTTAGAGGGAATATTCGAAACGCATCATTTTTTTTTTTTTTTGAATTGGATCATGCTAAATCATAAAGCACTACAACTAGGGTTAAATTTTATTTTTATTTTTTCATATAATTCAAACTAAAAGCACAATGTAATCTTGAATTTTTTTTTATTTTTTATGACTTAATAGTAAGTGGGCAACCAAATTTAAAGTCGGGCTTGGACAACCCAAATGTCGGGGCCGGCCCTGCCTCTCCCTCTACTTAGTCTAAAATAGCTCCCAAAACCTTCCATATGCTCCAACCATATGTGCATGCATATTCATAGCTAGGTTTGTTTTCAGAAAAAAAAAAAAAAAAAAAAAATTTGTGATAATCCGAATTCGGTAATCAAAATACGGATCGGATTAAATCCGTTATCAATCCGATCCGAACTTTATTTTGAAAATTTTTTTATTTTAAAAAAAAATGCTTAAAAAGTTGTATTCTTATTTTAAATTTTTTTTTGGAAATAATTTTTTTGCAAAAAAAATTGTATTTTTTTGAAAAATATTTTTTTTTTTTGCTAAAATTTTTGAAGTAAAAAAGTTTTTGGATCGGATTCGGATTTTCATATAAGGTCTGAATTTTTCGGATTCGGATTACCACTATCGGATTCTAGTCTTATCGAATTTGAATTTGTCGGATCCTGATCGAATCCGGCCCATTGATAGGCCTAGTTCGAAGTTAGTCCGTCTCACGGGTGATTATTCATCTTTCAAAACCGAGACTTGTTTTCAATTATGGGGTTATTACCTTTATAATTTGAAGCTACATGCAATTTTTCTCATGGATTTCAACAAATGTGAGCTATATTTTCCTACTGGTCTTGTATTTTCTTTGGGCTTAAAATGGATATATTATCAATATTGCTCTGCTGGCTAAGAGTCAGATTTCAAGTCTTGCCAATGTTCATTCCAATTGGGTATCCTGGATTGGTTTTTTGCCAATTGTAGATTTCGGTCTCGAATTGGGCGGATGATTATTCTTTGAACATAATGTTGTTTCCTTACCCCTATTAATCTCTTGTAACAATTTCAAGATCAATGAATTTTTTTTTACCGTAAAAAAAAAAAAAATTCTTGCCAATGCTGTTGTTTTGTCATCTATAATTCTGTCGTCCAGTAACTATTGGAGCTTTCGGTTAACGCAGCCCCTAAGACCAGCGTCTTTGTAATTATTTGTCTAAGATTATTAAATATCTTCTTCGCTGTTTAAAAAAAAAAAAACTCTAAACGATAAGATTTTAATTTGCAAGAAATCACTGGCGAATAACAACCGGTTTATGCCAACTTTAGGGCTCAAAACTTAACAACTTGCTCATGCATGCTAACTTTGGGATCAGAATTGAACAAAAATTGTTAGACCAGCTACGAGGTGCTGGCTATCGATAAGTTGCGACATCTCTCCTCAATTTAGCATGTGTGGAAGTCTTTATAAACCCTCCTTTCCAATGTCTTAATTCCTCACCTCCATCCACCTTCTTCCCTTCCGAAAATCGAAGAAGATAAGCAATTAGATCAATTATGGCTACAGAAAGCCGTGTCCCTTTCATATTGGCTGCAATCGCAAGCGCCATTCCTGTCTTCCTTTCTGGGTATTACCTCACCCATACCGTCATTCTCTTCATCCGTGGCGATCCAGATTGCAGCCATCCACGTTCGAAATTGGATCTGGGTTTCGCAATCTTCGCTTTCCTTCTTTTCCTCGTGGGATCGATTGGTGTTGTATGGAGACTGAAGACCCTCCAAATAATATGCATGGTAACGTTGGTCATTACCGTAGTGCTGATCCTTGCCGTAGGGATGAACATCTTACCTGGTGATCAGGCGCGTTATCGATTGGACAAATATCCCCGATGGGCCAAAAACTTCATTCTGAACGACAACGATTGGGGCGTTTTCCAGAGGTGTATTGTTCGAGAAAAGTTCTGCGAAAAGCGTGGCTCTCAGGTTCTTTCCATCCCTCTTTCTCGTAATCGTAAACTACTTAAATTTAATTTAGGCATAGGAAAACATGTATTCCCAATGTGTCAATCTCGATCTTTTTCCACCTTGATGAAGAGACTTTTTTGAAGGATGCATGTCTGCGCATGCTACTGCAGTTACGTCATGGCTCAAGATTGGGCTCCTTCGGCTAAATAGTCACTTGGCTTATTTTTTTATTCTTATTCAATTTTTTTTTTGCATTTGTTAGTTTTTTTTCGATTTTTTGAGAATTATTGATTTGTCATGTCGAGAAAAATCTAAAAAGTAAAAAATTACGATTGAAATCCATTTTTTTTTTTGAATAAAGACGAAAAAATTGGCTTATTTTCATCTTTATTCAAAAAAAATTAGAATTTGATTGTAATTTTTTACTTTTTAGATTCCTTTCGTCATGACAAAGCAATAATCCTCAAAAAATCGACAAAAAACTAACAAATATGAATTGTTTTTGAATAATGACAAAAAAATAAGCCAAATGACTTATTTATATAGTTCCTAGAATGATCATCATGCTTTAGGCTCTGTTTCATTGTAGGCACTAGGCGATCGAGAATAATATTTCTATTCTTGTAAACTTATTTTTCTCCTTCGTTTTGTGTAATTTTTTCGTATTTTTTGAATTTTTGTTAGATTTGCGTCATATTTTCTTTTGGATTAATCATCCATCTCGATCGTCGAGAGAAGTCTAAAAAGTACAAAATTATGATGGAAAGTGAAAAAAAATTCACTAAAGACTAAAAAAATATCAAATAGTTGTCTTATTTGTCTAAAAAATCGTTTTACTCTATTTAAATTTTTTCAACATCGGTCCATATTTTTATACTCTTCCGATTCGTCTTGTCGAGACGAACGATTAACCCCAAAAAATACGACAAAAATTTAAACAAAAAGTTACGAAAAGTAAAAAATATATCAAAATAAGCTTCAGACTTGTAAGTTTACGTAAAAAAACGCAGATTAACCTTCTTCTTGTATTTTGCATTAATTAGTTCCCTCGATTTGCAGGGAGGTTGCTGTTCTCCTCCTATTTATTGCGGATATCAAGAAACGAATAAGACTTGGATTGTCCCAAAATCAGGACTATATTACCAAGACGACACCAATTGTGCCCTGTGGAGCAACGACAATGACAAATTGTGTTACAACTGTGACACTTGCAAGTCTTATTACATGCACAAATTCGCGGATAAATGGGTCCTTCGGGGCTGTATTTTCTTCGCAATCTTCATTTGGATTGGTTGCTATATGATTGTACTGTCGGGGCGGGCAATGCGGAAAACGGCCGAAGGAGAGAACAAATTGTTTAGTCCATTCGTTACGAGCACGCAATTTGTATACTTAATTAAAGACAAGTTTGTACTATCGGTAAAATTCTCTTTGCCACATGCCAAAAGTTGTTTGATGGGTTTATGTCACTGAGAAAGTTCCCGTATGTGTACCATGAGAATGTTGGGTGTTTATTCATTGTATGTTACATACTTTTCTGGTATAGTTTTAAAGCATGGGCAAGCATATATTTTGTGCATGGCCGTACACGTATTTTTGACAAATAAATCGAAAAATCACCAACTTTGATACCAAATTAAATGGAAAAAATAGGAAAACATATATTATTCTTCTCTCTTCTTATTCACTAGAAATTTCGTATTCTTGCATAGTGTGTCAATTTTTAACACTTGTCAAGGATGGTTCTACTAAATAAATAAATAAAAACAAGAGTTTTTATATCCATTATTCTCACGTTTATCTATAGTAGCATGAAGTTGAAGGACAATTTTGAATTACTTCAACTCTGTGACCTTTTTGTTTTTCAATAATTTATTCTATTTACCAATTTGATGATTACTTTAGAAGATTTTGCGTATGCATATTGCCGAATCCAAAAACCAATCAGGGAGAGCTGAATTCGACAAGTGTCAAATAATGATATGTCAAATGCATGAAAATACATATGGAAAAACATATGTATGTTAGTGGATGTCCGTGCCTTCAACGCATTTTTAATAAAATATGTACGCAGTTTTTATACCATTTTTCTTGCATCTTGATTGTCTCTTCACAAATTTATAAACGGGTTTTTTTTACTGAAAAAAAAAGCTATCTAGTAATTAGAACACCCGTACTATTTAGGAGGGAGGGGTTGGGTGGTATTGGTATTGGTATTGGTTTTGGCGCGCGGTGTGAGTGAGAAAACGTGTGGCCGATGGCGACGATTTACACGGCCCTGTAGATGGAAATACTACTACTCCATGGAAGAAATTTTGGGATAGTCAGCGTACCGATTACTTCGAGGTTAAGTTTGACTTCTAGAAAACGGATTTTCGAAACGGTGATGACGTTAGATGCACTAGCCCATGGGTCGCTTTTGATGGAGAGATGTTACCCACACACAGGATATACGACTACTTTTTAGGAGTAGTTTTTAGGTTCGACACTGCTACACACAGATAATATGTGCAGATGTTATGCACTGAATATGTTATGGGACACATCATGAGTTTCATACAAATAATTCGAGTTGTTCATCAAATGTAAAACATTTTTTCAAGGGTCTGCACAGGCCTGACTCTGAGTTTTCCGGGGCCCTAGGTGACCAACCAATTTGAGGCCCTTCTCATTTAAAAATGCTATATTTTCAAAAGATACAAATCATCGCAAATATAAAACTTGCAAATACTTATATGTCGAGGTCACAAAAATTACTTGACATTTCAATAACTAATGCCCATAGCCATACCTAGAATGAAAAGAGTGTTATCACCACGGCTTCTAATTACTGGAAAAATAAAACGGGAATGCAACGAAATTAGTAAAGGAATGCGAAACGTACTTAACCAATTTCAGGCGTCCGGAAATTGGCAATGAAAGGATTAATCGAGGCGAGTAAAACTCTGTCCTTAAAGCAAATTCGTCCTCCACTACGGTGCTAATGGAAACCGGTCTATTATATAGGCATCAAGACACCCGTTCGGAAATAGCAGGCGTGGTTGTTCGAAACAGAACGGTACCGGTTGGTCGGAACCTGTTCGTCGAACATACGCGAGGAAAGAAACGGAGCAACGGTAATAGCGCGCGGACAAATAGGCTGCAAAAAGATAATAACGCATTGGGTCAAGCCGGCCCGGCTCGGCGCGCGTGTGTTTTATAAGAGCAATGCATACATTATCCATGCCCTCTCCCCCTACAAAACTTCTATGACCCAAAGGGCCAACCCTTTGAGCTCCACTTGGGTTATTTATTCCCAATGAGCTTTCCTCCTCCCATCAATGTGGGACTAGCCATTTTCCATTCCTCCAAACACCATGTGAGGAGCAACTTACCATGGCAATTTCTCATTCACCATGACTTGATTTTCTCCACTTATGTGTTCAATCTTAATCTCCTAACCAAGACGAACACAACGGTATGTGGGTCGGTCCACGTGGACGCGTGGGACCCACTCAATAAATAGCTCAAAGTTGAGCAAAATCAAGTTTTTTTCCAACAATCCCTCACATGAATGAAATTGGCAGGATAATCAAAGCAATGCAAATGCAAAATTCCTGAGAGTTACAATAGGAAATCTTCTGCATAGGGCTAGGTAGCTTCTGGCTTTGAACCTATCCTTGTGAATAACTATCGGACTTACTAGCTAACCAGTGAACATGATGTCTTGAACTGTTCAGCCATTTGTGTATGCCGAGACAATAGTCAACACCTAGAATCTTTCTAAACACAGTTTGGTTCTTACGGTTGTGCCCATTATGGCCCTGGAACACGCCTGGTCTTCATGAATGTTTGTAGAGAATTCTGCCCGAGACATTCTCATAGAAGCGGCCCCTTCTACATTCACATAGGTGATTCTTAATACGAGTATCCTGCTATACCCGACTCGGATACCCCACATGGATGTCCAAGGTTTAAGAACCATTAAAGGCATTTGCCTAACCTTCATATACGCTGCAAGCATCACTGTTTCACCATAGAAATGAGTTGGAGAGATATCTCCTTAGTGATACTCCTAAGTCTCATACAACTCGGTTGTCCCATTGAACCTAGATCTTGGGATCTCCAGTCAGCTAGGTTGGGTTGCCGTCATAGAGAACTTTTAATTTGTAGGTTTTAATCTCATTTCCCTCGATGAGCATTTGTTCTCTTAGTCAAAACTCATGTTTAACGGATCCGTAAATAATTCTTTTTGACGTTTCAATCTCAAGTAAGAACAAATGTTTAACGGCGAGTTGTCTACAACATAAATATTGAGACAAGCCGTATTAGAAGGTCCTAAATGCCTTTCAACTACTAATGGCCATCACGTTTCAACTCTTGGCATATTTCCTCTAAGAATGGCTTGTGGCCACTCCGCGAACTAGCTTTTGCCTAACGCAATGGGTTGATCAGACTCCATTATAGACCTTGCTATGCACGTAGAGAATTTCAAAATTAATGTTGCACTCCTGTTATAATATTGAATCCACCTTTCAAAAAATTGGATATACACATCACAATACTTTATCCTTCAAGTATTTTAGGACATCTCCAATAGTGCAACATATATTTTAATTTTTTGAAAATTATAAATATTGCTCCTCCCCCACAATTCTGAAATTAAATCAGAATTCATCAAATAATTTCCCAAGTTCATGACATGACTCAAACAATGTCTAAACTTACTCAGTAAGAAACAATCCCCACATTGAGTAACTCACCCAATATATCGAACGAGTAACTCTTTACTCAAATTTAAAAGCTTTTAAGCTATTTGCAACATGCATACTATATATCTGTATCGATGCAGGGATACATTTTATGGCACAAAAAGATATATCTCTTAAGGTGTAGTTGTTCAAACAGTAACTGAATACTCAAGATATTAGAACGAAATATCTAATATCTTTCCAATGACTTGGCTCCATATCCACCTTTTATATCAAGTCATAAAATGTCTAACGAATTTGCTGATTTAAGTCCTCTGAAATCTGATAAAATGCATCAAGCATTCATGCTTCCGAAAATAATGGTCGAAACACACTTGGTCAAACCAAGTATATGGACAATAGAATGGTCTTATTTTCAACCAAAAAAAAATAAAACTAGTTAATTAAAGATACCACCGTTGGTCCATATGGGCTGTTGCCAATCTTTCTCAACGGGTAAATATTAGTGCCAAACTCTTGCACAATTTCAAAATTCCATGAAGGACATTAATTTATCTTTACTCGAAACATGGGCAATCAGCAAACTGGAAATGAGATTTTCTCCAATCTCAGCGCACTTCAGTTAACTCATCATGATTTACTAAAGTATATACTCGATTCAATTTAACAGAATCATAGTCCAGGCCAGTCATTACCAATAAAAGTAACAAATTGGTTACAACTACCTCTTAGTTGAATAAACTTTAAGATGCAGTTTTGTGCTACTTTCAACTTTGTGCAAAGAGTTCTTTGCCATTCCAAACTCCATACATCTTTCATATTTATGATTAGAATCTATGTAGAATTTAGGTAGACAATTTAAATAATTACATTGTGCAAAGGTCCACAAGACCTTACCATCCCACAAATCAGAAAACTCAAGGATATAAATAAAAGATGTGTTTATTTCACAAATAAACCCGGAGATGCCGGAACCTAAGTCAGTACACCAATGTGGAACAACACATTACATATGTAGCCTCTACCTACATACACCTCACTCTTAGTCAGGCCGACAGGTTCAATTTTTCTTCAACCCCATCTGAGAGAGCCTCCAACTCTATCTCAGTCATATTAGCCTGTGCTGGTTCCTTGTTCTGATTACCTCGCCTGCTTTGGCAATCAGCAGCCTTATGTCCTTGCTTGTCACACAAAAAGCATCTGCCTCCAAACTTAGGCTTCTTAGCAATGCCCCCTTTTGGGCCTAGGTCAAAACCTTTGCCCTTCCTTTTGTTAATCTGCTTCCCCTTATATGCCTTTCCACCTTGTTCAATCATGTTGGCCTTGCCACATACAGATTCAGATCCTTCTTATCCATATTCAGAGTATCCTCCTCCATTCTCAAACGTACAATCAGATCCTCCATGTTCATGTCCTTACGCTTGTGCTTGAGTTGCTTCTTGTACGCCTTCCATGAAGGCGGCAATTTCCAAATGACGGCTCCCACTTGGAAAGACTCACTCAACACCATTCCTTCAGTATGAATCTCATGAAGGAGAACCTGGAGTTCCTGAACTTGCCTCATCACAGATTTCGAATCAACCATCTTAAAGTCCAGGAACCTGCCAACAACAAACTTTTTCAGTCCGGCATCTTCTGATATGTACTTTTTCTCCAAGGTAAGCCAGAGTTCCTTGGCAGATTTCACCGAACAGTACACGTTGTAAAGCGCGTTGTCCAGTCCACTGAGAATGTAGTTTCTGCATAGATAGTCAAAGTTCTTCCAATCATCATAAGCTATACGGACTTGAGTGTCCGTCTCATTTTCAACCACAGTAGGAGGATCCTCTGTCAGAAACCTAGCCAAACGGAGAGTCGTCAGGTAGAAAAGCATTTTTTGCTGCCACCTACGAAACTCTGTCCCATTGAACTTTTCCGGCTTCTCGGAATGATTCACCGGCAACAGTGCCGCCACAGGAGCAGCAGCAGCAGTGGAAGAGGAAGCAATGGAAGCCACTGAAGACCCATCTCCAGTTTTGGGAACATCACCAATCTTAGGGATTTCGGTAGTCATTTCTGTTAACATAAACAGAAAACCGACACAATTGTAAATAATATGAACTATTCACAAGTTTTAATACTAATGAATACAAATACTCAATGCTCAAAAACAACCACTGATGGTAATTGGGAAAATGCCGGGAGCAATCTGTTTTTTTTTCCTTTAACAAAACCCGTGACTAACTATTATGGAAGGAGGAACAAATGCCACTGACTTTTGAAACCAAAGGTGCAACTACAAATGTGCACTGAACCGTAAAAAAAAGTTTTCTATCTTCAAATATATATTGGATCAGAAAACCCAATTAGATTTATCCCTTCTTAATAGCAATAATAACCCCACAAGTGTACAGAAGGGTTTGACCTTAAAACTAATTAAAGATCAAAGGCAAACCCCCTGATGTCAACCACCGAGAGTTCTCAATTAGACAACAAACTGTGATGGGAATTGAATTAGAACCATTGACTTGGAAAACACAGTTAAATCAATTTTGAATGCCACAAAGCCAAAAGTCAAGTTCAAACAAGGCTACTGTATTTAAACCAGTAAATGCAATATGAACTATTACTACAGAAAAGTGATATACAAATCCCAGACACAGATTACAAACCCACTACTACAATCCGTAACAGGAATAATACGACGCGATGCACAATTTCTCGATGATAAAGAAGACAGATTACAACCTTTACTAATTTTAAAACCGAATCAACTTTTTCCAGTAGATTAAACCCGTGTTCCAGAAAACTAAGAACACGAAGAATTTGCTTTAAGATTGTTATCACCACGGCTTCATTACTGGAAAAATAAAACGGGAATGCAACGAAATTAGTAAAGGAATGCGAAACGTACTTAACCAATTTCAGGCGTCCGGAAATTGGCAATGAAAGGATTAATCGAGGCGAGTAAAACTCTGTTCTTAAAGCAAATTCGTCCTCCACTACGGTGTTAATGGAAACCGCGGACGTCTGCCTCCCAGGACTACCCGATTTTCACCAACCGGAAGCAGCGCTGCAATCTGGTTGGTAGGCGAACCAAAACTGTATCGAACTCTCAGTATGGATGCGTGAAAATGCATTATATATGCAGGTTTTTTTTTTTTTCGTAATCAATGAGGCAGAAACAGGTCTATTATATAGGCATCAAGACACCCGTTCGGAAATAGCAGGCGTGGTTGTTCGGAACAGAACGGTACCGGTTGGTCGGAACCTGTTCGTCGAACAGACGCGAGGAAAGAAACGGGGCAACGGTAATAGCGCACGGACAGATAGGCTGCAAAAAGATAATAACGCATTGGGTCAAGCCGGCTCGGCTCGGTGCGCATGTGTTTTATAAGAGCAATGCATACATTATCCATGCCCTCTCCCCCTACAAAACTTCTATGACCCAAAGGGCCAAACCTTTGAGCTCCACTTGGGTTATTTATTCCCAATGAGCTTTCCTCCTCCCACCAATGTGGGACTAACCATTTTCCATTCCTCCAAACACCATGTGAGGGGCAACTTACCAGGGCAATTTCTCATTCACCATGACTTGATTTTCTCCACTTATGTGTTCAATCTTAATCTCCTAACCAAGACGAACACACACTACAAGAAAAAACACATTTGGCGACCAACTTTCGGCGACTAATCACATTTTGTCGCCGATTGACAACTTTTCGCGACAAAATATTTTTCGTCGCCGATTGTGGGTACCTTTGGCGACTAAACCATATTTTGTCGGCAAAAGGCTATCATTTGGCTACCAAAGATTATTTGGTCGCCGAAAACAAACAATTGGCGACTAAATTAATAGTCGGCAAAGAGAACACTAAGCGACAAACATTTTAGTCGGCAAGAGCTACCATTCGGCTACCAAAGGTTATTTGGTCACCGAAAACGAACAATTGGCGACAAAAAAATTCTTCTGCAATGAAAAATTTTATATATTATATCTTAATAAATTACCAAAAAAAAAACGTAATTATTTTATTTTATATATTTGTAATTTTCATACATAATATATATATTGTTTTTAGGAATGTATCACAAGTTGTCGTGTAGCCTAGTGGTTGCGCGTCCGTGCAAGGAGTTGGAGGTGGTGGGTTCGAATCTTGGGAAATGCATGTGTGGGTATTATTAGATAGGAGCCATGAGTGGCCCACGTGGAGGCATTAGGATGGTGCCAAGTGGCATTTAATTTTTTAATATTATTTATTTGGTAAATGTATGTATTCGGCGACCAAAATTCTAGTTGGCAATACCTTTCTGCGACAAAATTATTTAGTCGGCATAACTTTCTGCGACAAACTGGTTTGGTTGGCAAAATACTTTTCGCGACAAAATGTTTTGTCGGGAAAAATAATCTTTGGCGACAAAAATAATTTTAGTCGGCAAAAACTTTCCCAGACCAAGTGTCACCGACCAAACTGGCAACCAAAATTTTTTGTCGCCGAAACCTTTTGGCGACTAAAAACAAACATTTGGCGACTATTATTTTTGTCGGCAAAAGTGTTTTTTCTTGTAGTGACAACGGTATGTGGGTCGGTCCACGTGGACGCGTGGGACCCACTCAATAAATAGCTCAAAGTTGAGCAAAATCAAGTTTTTTTCCAACAAAGAGGATTCCGAGAGTCAAGAAAGCAATCCGATAAGGCGATACCGAATCAAAATATCAAATTTAAATGGTAAATTTATTCCTTGCCGTGAAAATCGGTTCTTTTGCATGTTGTATCACATTTTTACCTCTTCAAGTGCTAAAAGTGTTTTGGGGGTTTGCTTTGATTTGGAATTTGAGGATTAAGGCCACAACCCACAAGCAGGAGATGAAATTTTGGGGTGAGAGAAGCCGACTAGGTTTATTTCTATGTAAAATTCTACTATATTTTTTTTTCTTTCTAGAGTAAGAGTTCAGGAATTGGCCAAATTGGGCTTACAAAAACATTTGGGTCCTAGTTTTTGAATGGCCTCACTCGGTTAAATTAGTTTTGGGTGCAAATGTTGGGCCTAAAAACTCCTAGTATACTACGTTAACCTATAATGGTGAGAGGCCCTAGTTTTTGGGCTTTTTGGGGAGGCCCTAGGCCACCACCTGGTGGGCCTAGGCCCAGGGCCGGCCCTGGATCCGCACAAAAATTCAGTTCAATCAAATACCTATAGATATTCAATCCAATCGTTTAACTTTTTACTATCCTGATAACTAAATGAAAAGTAAGACGATTGGATTAAGCTGATTTTTCGCGGGTGCCTTTAAAAAATATTTTACATTTAATGAACGGTTTAGACCATTTATGTGAGACCCAAGATGGGCCTCACAACAAAATCTGTGCACAATCTGTGCACTAAAAGTCAGTATGAACTTTCTGTTTAAGGTTTTACGCAACTTGTTTCTAAAGGAGAGATGCTACTCATACAGACCTTTTTAAAATAGATCCTGCACAGATTACAATGTGGGGCCCACTACGGGTTTCACACAAGCGATCCGATCCTTTAATTAAATGTAAAATATTTTTTCAAGGGTTCTTGAAACAAATGAACTCAATCCGATATTTATAGGTGTTCAATTCAATGATCTAACTTTTCATTCAGATTTCAGAATAATTAAAAGTTAGATGATTGAATCGAGCACTTATAGGAATCGGATTGAGTTGATTTTGTACGAGAACCGTACCCTTGAAAAATTGTTTTACATTTAATGAACGGATCAGATTGTTTGTGTGGGACCCACTGGGTCCCATATCATGATCTGTACACAATTTGTTTTTAAAACGTCTGTTTAAACAGACTTTTTGTTTCTTAAGAACCCTACCATTGGTACCGACGATGAAGGGATGTACATACGGTGCACATCCAGTCATGTGGGGTCTGCTACGGATCTCACACGAATGATATGATTCGTTCTACGAACTTAAAATATTTTTCCGAATGGTCCCGCATAAAATTAGTTCGATTGAATATGTGTTAAGTACTCGATCTAATCTTTTAGACCAATTTATTCAAAAAAATATACGTCTTTCATAGTTGACTATCATTTAAAAACGGGAGGAGTCAATGAAAAAAGGTTTTTGAGTTCAAATTTTAACCAAATTAATTTTTGTTAGTATAAAATACTTGGTCCAAGGTTTTAAACTTTCAAATAAGACGATGCCAAAAATATTAATTAGATCGTGGTTTTTTTGAACTTTTTTCGTACTTAATTAGAGAACTACTACTATCAACTTTGGTATACAATTTTTTACTCTCGCCGAGACTAATAATATAATTAATCTAAAAACTTTGACCCATCCAGCAAAAAATAAATTAAAGTGAAAACAACTGAAAAGTTTCTGTCAAAAAAATAAAAAAACACTAGCCTCAGCCTCAATTGGCACGTGAGACGATCCCGTTCGTTTTGGGATTTTGGATTTGGATTTGTAGGTAATTAATGAGTCTAAAGAAAAATAGAATAATGATTGGAAATAGGGTAATGATTGGGGAGAGATAGAGAGAAAAATTAAGAGTAATGATTGGAGAGAGATAGAGAGAAAAATTGAGAGTAATAATTGGAGAGAAATAAAATAATAATTAAAATTTAAAATCCACATCGGTGGGCAAAAGAAATTGAGTGTAATATATAAGGGCATGCGTCGAACTACTCTATAGGTTAATCTTTTGAACCACACGTTGATAGCAAGGTAGCTGACGATCATTACAGTTGGTATCGGAGTACAATCTTGGTCTACATGACGGGGGTCACCTCTAAGATTTGATATGAGTCTGATGATCGATGTGCCACCTAAGGGAAGGTTGTCGGACCAAATGCAACGAGGACATTGCATCATAAGGTAGGGAGATTGTGAGACCCCAAAAGTCCCAAATTGAAGGGCAAACGAAATTGTGTGTAATATATAAGGGCAAGCATCAAGCTACTGTATTACTCAATATTAATCCTTTGAGCCACGTGTTTAGGCTAAGAGTTAGCAGGTCAGTTGGCTAGCGCGAATCTTTACATGGCAATTCAAGTCCTTACAACGTGATCCGAATAGTTTACTTCATAGATATTGACACATAGAACACCTGCGTGAAAATCAAGTCGATGCATGGGACATTTGTAACCAAGTGAACGAAACACTGTTGTACAGGGTTGATGTCCGACAAATTATGGTCGAAAATGTGCTTCGGTTGTAAAATTGCCACTATTCAATAAACTTGATTTTTTACGGAGTTATTCTATGCGTAGAATTGTATGCACCAATTTCATTTACCCAATATTTTTTATATGCAAGATGCAATACCGGTGTTGTTACGCTTTTAAACAAGCGAGCATTTTAATTCACGATCGCATACACAAGACCCGTTACCAACCAGATGCCACATTATTATGTTCCAAAAACAAACAAACAAACAAATGCGGCATTTTCTAAAAGACCCGAGTCCTCCTTTGTACTCACTATACTCAGTACGGTAGATTGACCATGATCTTGATAATTATACTGGGCCTTACTTGTCTGGACCGTTTTTTATGTCTGGGCGGGAAATTTTAAAACGGCCTCAATGAGAAAAAATGGAGCACCTGCCAACGCATATTCACAGACCAAAAACTACGAGATCACCCTTTCATTCTGAGGTAATGGAGGGATCGTACCATTCGAACCGTTTTTTTTCATGCTTTTTCCAAAGGTCTGGAGAAAGCTGCAATCAATGGGATTTCGCTAATCCTCCCTTCCCGGAGGTTTGAAGTGTTTTCATGCAATTGGTTTGTATGGTGGGTTCAAGGCAATCCCCTTGCCTCTCCTTTTGGTGTTGTTTTCGATAGAAAATTAATTACCCCCAAAAAAAAAAAAGCATCGATAAATCCGTAAATTTCGTTGTTGTTTATCAACATGATAATTTGAAAACGTTGATTACTACTCCCTCCGTCCCTTTATTACAGTCCAGTATTCCATTTTGGGCTGTCCCTTAATAAGTGTCCATTTTGTAAAGTTAGTGGGTAAAAGTTGGTGAATTGTCTATTTTGTCCCTAAAAGTAGATTCCATTTTGAAAAGTTAGTGAGTAAAAGTGTAATGATGATGGGTAAGTAGGGAAAGTGGAGGAAAAAGTTGATGTGAAAGGTATAATGATGATGTCTTTTTAATAAGTTGGAATTACGAAGTAGTACATTTAAAAAGGGACGGAGGGAGTAATAAGGATGGAGCGTAAACATTTGTGGTCGCAATCAAAACAATTTCAATAAATGCTATTGTTATATTAAAATAAAAAAAATTATCCCCTAATTACATAGACCTACGACCACAGTGGGGCTGTGTGCGGCGTCCACCCACATCATGGAGAGTTGTGCATAAGTGTTTGAACGCGGTGATAGCAAAATTGTTTAGAGACATAATCTATTTACCTCTCAACTTTGTTTTCAAGCTTACCATAGAATTATGATGATGATTAATTTCAATCGCAAATTTGGTTGAATTGGAGCCCCGCGTTCATTTAACTATTTAAGGGGATTCAACTTTCTGGGATTGTAGAATTTATGTTTCCGGTTTGCTTTACAACTCGATCTTAGTAGTATAGTATAATCGTACGTCTATCTTGGACTTCATGTCTACCGATACACAAATCGGTGCTTCATTGGAAAAATTATTGAAGCTTTCGGGAGGGATAGTGTTTACACCATATTTAGACCCATGTTGCTCGACTAGCTCGATTGTTGACACGTGTTGTCACAATTTAAGGAGACAAGAGGTGTACAACCAGGGGTTCAAATGGACTAATCGACGGTTACAGGAATAATAAAATCACGTGTTTGACGACGAGTTACAAGCAGATCGTGCATAGGAGCAGTTGACAAGAGCAGTTAAGGAAAATGATCACAATGGATCGTGCATCCAGACTATGAAGATACCGCCTGGTCAAGAACGTGGAGAAGAAAGAGGAGATAACCGCTTGACTCAAATCGTTGGAGGGAAATCTGCCAGATTTGAAATTCAAGTCGAAGTGAGGCCTATAAATACAAGAAGAGAAGACAAATTCAACCCCCCACTCAATCGCCCAAAGGCTTCTACTTTTTATCTGTACTTTACATTTCTCGTACTAGGTGTAGCTTGTAACCTAATCATCTTCTCGATTGTGTACCCATAGTCGACTGACTTTTACTTTGAGGAGTAATAAAGTCCATTTTGTTATTTCTCTTCCATTTCCATTCACTTCATTAAGTTTGCTTCCAGAGAAGTCCTGAAATACGACGAGGAACCAAACTCCACCACCACAAACATCCACATTCTAGCACTTACACCAATCCCAGTCGATTCATCGACTAAGAGAAAAAATAGACAAACAAGTTTTGACGCTAGAAGGAGGGCTACTTACTAATTTGGAAGTAATGGCTCCAACCACAAGAAAGCAAGGTGACCGACCGACAGAGTCTCATAACGAGGGCTTCGAAGTCCTGAATGATTCGGTGCATCCTGAACAAAGGATACCAGAGAATAGCCAAGGAAATGGCTCAAATCCACAAGTCAATGTGCAGAGCCTTTCTAGGCAGTTGGCACAAGTTTTGTCTAATCTAGAAGACGAAGCGGCGCAAGAGTTGATTACTCTATTGCGAAGGGTAGTTGCGCCTCCATCTGTCGTAGGCGTTGATGCCAACGGGGTAATTCATGAGCAAGTAAATCACGATGATGTGCCTAGACAGGCTCCGCAGGTATATTCGAATCCTACGTTTGAATCAAATATGATTATGCACAACCAACCATTCGTAGGACCAACTGCTTTAAGGTCTACAGTGAGGCCAACCAGTTTTTTTCAAAATATCCCATCTGTGTACGAAGTTGGGAATAGCAGTGGATATAGCCAAAATGTTAATCTCAATCATGGTCGGAGTCCCCGAAATGGTTTCACAGGGAATCATGCTGTGAATAACGGTCCATACGCGTATAGTATGGCGCCTAATATGCCAAGTAATGGCAATTATGCGAATCAAACTGCACAAACTTTGCCAAATAATGGCAACAACAATGGTTCATATGTGCAAATTACGCCAAATGTTGGTAATGGAAACGGGCAAAATACACCTTTTACACAACCATATGTAGCACAGAATGTTCCAAATGCTTTTAGGGGCCCAGATCTTATGAATGTTCATAGGGTACAAGATCCCGTGAATGTTAATAGGGCACAGGATCCCATGAACGTTAATAGAGCTCAAATAATGGAAGTTATTCAAGCTATGTATGGTCCAGGGTTGCGTAGAGTGGAGAAACCAATGCTTAGAAAGCCATACCCACGATGGGTTGATAGTGTTCCCCTGCCAAGGAATTACAAAATCCCTGAGTTGTCACTTTTCAGTGGCACAGAGAACCATTCGACAATAGAACACGTAGGCAGGTTTTGTCTTCAATTAGGAGAACTTGGTTCAGATGATGTTTTAAAATTGAAGTTGTTTCCTCATTCCTTAACAAAAACAGCTTTCACATGGTTTATAAGTTTGCCTGCTAACTCTATTCATACTTGGCAAGATATGGAAGAGCAATTTCATGCTCAATATTTTAGGCATGAACCAGAAGTCTCAATTACTGACTTGGCTAAATTAAAACAAAAGCCAACTGAAACAGCAGAGCAGTTCTTGACCAGATTTAAAAGGTTGAGAAATCAATGCCACTGTAATGTGCCAGAAACTGAAATAGTTCGCATAGCCCAAGATGGGCTTAAGTTCAATTTTAAAAAGCAGTTTAATGGGTCTAATTTCAAAGATCTATTCAAACTTTCTATGCGAGCATCTCAGTTTGAAGCAATCCTCTAAGAAGAGGAACAGTTGAAAAACACATCTTTAGGAACATATTACCAAGATGTAGAGGGGGATATTGAAATCGATGTAGCACAAGTTATTGGCAAGAATCCTATAGTTTGTGCCACATTAATTAAGACTGAGAAACCAATGAATATGCCTTCATCTCAACCCAATAGACGTGGGGGGCAAGCAAACTATAGGCAATACTCTTTTGATTTGGCACAAGCAGATCCAATTTTTGATGAACTACTAAAACAAAAGTTTATCACTTTAAGTCCTGGACATATTCTTCCCTCTGATAAAGAAAGGAAAGGGAAGGAATATTGTAAATGGCATAATTCATTCCGACATAATACTAACAATTGTGTTACATTTCAAAATTGTGTGCAGGATTTGATTCAAAAGGGATTGCTGCAATACGCCAAAGGTGACAAAGAACCAATGGGTATTGATTCAAACCCTTTTCCGAAGGTTGAAGTGAATATGGTGACTGCCAACCTGTCTAAAAGGTTGGGATCTACAGTCGAGAAGAAAAAACGAGAAGATGAAAACCAAATGGAGACTAATGATGAATTAGCAAAGTCCCATTTCTCAAGATTCCCGAATGATTACCTCTGTATCAGGTATGGACGTGAAGTCGAATACGGAGAAGCAATCATGGTGGAAAAAGAACAGAAGAGTGCATTCTCCAAATCTGGGATAAGGTTTAACACCATGGGTGGAAATGACCTCCAGATATATGTTGGGGCAAAGCTGATTTATGAAGGAATATATCCAGGGCTCTTCAACAAAATAGAGTCAGAGCATTGTTATGGACCAGATGATGGACCATTCTTGTTCAGAGGGAATCCAGTGGTGCCTGCAAGGCCCGGAGTACCTTCTCGCCAAGATTTGGAAGCAGCGGGATATCAATTTCCCAATCGAGGGAGATACCCCAACCACAGCGGAGTTGGTCCTAGAAGAGGAATGGGACCTAGAGGTGGAGGTCCCTATGGATATGGGGGGCATCAGCCCAGAATGGTGATGCCACCTAACCAAAATCATGAAGAGTGAAGTACGCTTAGTCATCCCAAGTTCCCTGCAGAAGGCTGGTATACTAAGGTATCTACTTCACATAAGAGAAGACTTTAGAGGAAGTTTGCAGCTCGAGCATATGGTGACCCATGGGATCATGTCTTTGAACCCAGGGAAAGAGTGGAACCTGCCAAAGTTTCGAACATGGTTTGGACTCGAGAGCAAGGGGAGACCAGTGTACCAAAGCAAGCAGTCCCCAGTCTTGGGGGGCAGGACAGCAACAACGAGGCTTCATCTAAGTCGAACGCCCAACCAAAAAGGAAGAAAGAGTTGAAGCAAAGTTTGAAGAAAAAGATGGAGGAATTCCAGAAGCTAATAGAAGCAGATGATGATGATCTCCTTGGTGAAGGGTCAGAACAAGAAGACCTCATCAAAGATACCACTCCATCTCCACAACAATCTGCAACATTTGGAGAAAGTCTGGCCGTAATACAATTCGGGTCAGTACCTATTAATTTCCAATGTAACATGATTTTAGTTTTGCCCAAACATTTTAAGGCAAAGCCAAACCAGCCTATGGAATTGGCAGGTGATGTAGAAGATACCACTCAGTCGACTGTGAAAATAGCAGACGAAGAAGAGCATTCTCATTCACAGTTAATTAAGATTGAAACAGACAAAAGGGGAAACAAAGTTGTGGTCTTTAGATCCCCTGATGATGCATCTACAAGGCATTTGAAGCCATTGTATGTCAAGCTCCATATGAATGGCCAGCCTATCTCAAAGGTGCTGGTCGATAATGGTGCAGTAGTGAATATTCTGCCTTCCCGAATGATGAAGTTATTAAACAAAACTAATGATGACTTAATTCCAACAGAAGTCACCGTTGGTAATTTTGCTGGAGGGTGTTCTCCTGCTAAAGGAGTTATATCTTTGCAATTACAAATTGGGACAAGGAAAATGAATGCAACATTCTTTGTAGTCGATTCGTCATCCAACTATAACGCCTTGTTAGGCAGAGATTGGATTCATATAAATGGTTGTGTGCCATCTTCTTTACACCAGGCTTTGATTTTTCTAAAGCATGGAGAAGCAGCAGGAATGGAGGTCTTTTGGGCAGACCAACATCTCTTCCAAGCTGAAACCAACAACGTCGAAGCAGACCTGTACAAGGAATATCTTTGGCCGTTGAAGATAGAAGACTCTGAAGTGAAGTCCACTGGAGTCGGTGTAACCGAAAGTCAGTTCCTTACTTATGTTAAGGAAGGGCTCCAGGAGTTAAGTAAGGATTTTGTTAGGCCTAACATCATTTCAAGGCCTGCTGAGAAAAAACCACAGGTTTTTAATGTTTAGAAACCTATCGAATGTAGGGATGGAAGAGTTGGCTTCTGTTAAGGCCACTTTTAAAAGACTGTTTTCTTTTTTAGTCGATAGGAATTGCAGGCGAATGAGCCTATTTCTTGTAATTGGGCTGAGTGTGTCTTTGACGACAATCCACTAACGATGAAAGAGTTAGGGTTAGCAGACTTGAAGCCTGCACCAGCTAAGTTAGATGATGATAGGGCTCAGGTTAAGGACCCTACGGAGGAAGTAAATCTAGGAACTGTGGAAGATCCTAGGATCACGTATGTTAACGCTACTTTACCTGATGAAATAAAGGAAAGGTTTAAGTGTTTGTTGCTTGAGTTTAAAGACTGTTTTGCTTGGAATTATGATGAAATGTCAGGTTTAGACCGAGCATTAGTTGAACATAAAATACCTATAAAAGAAAATTATGTACCTTTCAAACAGGCACCGAGAAGAATGAAAGATGATGTTCTTCCTCAAGTCAAAAAGGAAATGGAATGTTTATTTAAAGCAAAATTCATTCGACCAGTGAAATATGTTGAATGGGTATCGAATGTAGTCCCAGTCTTGAAAAAGAATGGGAAGGTTAGAGTTTGTGTCGACTTTAGAGATGTTAACACAACATCACCCAAAGACGAATATCCAATGCATGTTGCTGATTTACTAGTCGATGCAACAGTTGGTTATCAAATGCTGTCCTTTATGGACGGTAATGCTGGTTATAATCAAGTTTACATAGCAGAAGAAGACACCCACAAAACAGCATTCAGATGTCCCGGATATATAGGGACATTCGAATGGGTAGTCATGGCTTTTGGTTTAAAGAATGCAGGTGCAACTTTTCAAAGAGTCATGAATTTAATTTTTCATGATTTCCTTCATAAATTCCTAGAAGTTTACATTGATGATGTTGTAGTAAAATCAAATTCAGTCGATGAGCATTTGCAACATCTCAGACAAACTTTAGATAGGATGAGACATTATAATGTGAAGATGAATCCATTGAAATGTGCATTTGGAGTTACAGCAAGGAGCTTCTTGGGATTCCTAATTCATCAAAAAGGAATTGAAATTGATAAAACCAAGGCTGATGCTATTTTAAAAGCTCAACCTCCAACCAATAAAGAAGAACTTCAACAGTTCTTGGGGAGAATTAATTTCCTCCGTAGATTTAATGCCAATCTATCTGGGAAGACAACGGCTTTCTTCCCATTATTAAAACTGAAGTCAGAAAAAGATTTCAAATGAGAACAAGAACATCAAAAAGCTTTTGAGGTTTTTGAAGCAATCATTAGTAACACCTCCGGTTTTGGTGCCTCCAATAAATGGAAAACCATTGAAATTGTACATTTCAGCAACTCACCAATCGATTGCAAGTTTATTGGCTCAAGATAACGAACAAGGCCAAGAACAGTCAATATATTACCTGAGTAGAAGGTTAAATGACTGTGAAACCAAATATTCTTCTGTTGAAAAGATTTGTTTGGCTTTATACTTTTCGGCGATTAAATTAAGACACTATTTATTGCCAGCAAAAATACAGATTATTTCCCAAACAGATATAGTAAAATATATCTTGTCTAGACCCATTTTAAGGGGTAGACAAGGGAAGTGGATCTTGGCTCTAATCGAATATGATTTTGAATACGTGCCTCAGAAGGCAGTTAAAGGGCAAGCATTGGCTGATTTTCTAGCCGAGCATCCAAATCTACCTTTAGAGGAAGATACTTTTGAAATACATTTAGTCGAATTCAAACCATGGGAGTTATCCTTTGATGGATAAAAAACAGACAATGGAGTTGGAGCTGGCATAGTTCTAACATCACCAAAAGGAGAAATGTTTCAGTTCTCTTTTCAATTAGATGAAAATAGAGTACTAACAAATAACCAAGCGGAATACAAAGCCTTAATTATAGGTTTAGAAATAGCAAAACAGTTAAATATACGACATTTGAGAGTCTCTGGAGACTCACAGTTGATCATTCGACAAATTACGGGACAGTACAAGTGTTATCATCCCTTGTTGAATTTACAATTGGGAAAAGTCAAACACCTTGCTCAGGAATTTGATGAGATCCATTTTCACCATATAATGAGACTGCAGAATAGTGAAGCCAATCAAATGGCTCAAACAGCTTCAGGAGTGAAAATTCTTGAAGGTGTTAATGAGAAAGTGATCAGAATTCAGAAGAGATTTTTACCTTTCTCAATAGAAAGGGAAGAAATTCAGAGGGATGTATTGGTTATTGATATCTCTGAAGATTGGATGACTCCGATAAAGAATTATTTGACAAATCCTAACGTGAAGACAGATAGAACGGTTAGGTGTAGATCAGTAAATTACGTCCTTTTAGGAGGTGATTTATATAGAAAAACATCTGATGGTCTACTATTGTTATGTGTTAATAAGGCCCAGTCGATGAAAATAATGGGAGAAATCCATGAAGGGACTTGCGGCGCTCATCAAGCTGGAGATAAAATGAGATGGTTAATAAAAAGGCATGGGTATTATTGGCCAACCTTTAGGGCTGATTGCATCCGATATGCCAAAGGTTGTCAGTAATGCCAAAAGCATGGACCAATTCAAAGGGTACATGCTCATCAATTGCAATCGATTATAAAGCCTTGGCCGTTTAGAGGTTGGGCTATTGATATGATATGTGAAATTCACCCAGTTTCTTCATTACAACATCAATTTGTTATTGTGGCAACTGACTAATTTACTAAGTGGACAGAAGCAATACCTTTAAAAGGTGTTTCACAAAAGCAAGTTATCGATTTTATTGAAGAATATATTCTATGTAGATTTGGAATTCCTGAAACCATTACTGTTGATCAGGCTTCTATATTCAATGGTAGAGAGGTCGTCCAGTATGCACAAAAGTATGGGATACAGATTTTGAATTCAACTCCCTATTATGCCCAAGCAAATGGGCAAGTCGAATCGACTAATAAAATCAATAAGAATACTCTGTCAAAAGTAATCGATGATAATCCAAGAGAGTGGCATGATCTCTTGCCCAGGGTGCTATGGGCATATAGAACGTCACAAAGAACCAGTACCAAGGTAACTCCTTTTGAATTAGTTTATGGACATGCAGCAGTTTTGCCAGTCGAAATAAATGTACAATCGATGAGAGTGGCACGACACTACGATCCAAGTTTACAATATGAGGAGGCCATGTATCTGGAAATCGATGGGTTAGAAGAAGAAAGGCTGAATGCCCTGAATCAGATGCAAGCTCAAAAGAAAAGACTAGAAAGATCTTACAATAAAAGGGTTAAAGAAAAATCTTTTGCAGTTGGAGATCTAGTTTGGAAAACGATTCTTCCAATCGATTCGAAGAAAAAGAAAGGAAAATATGGAAAATGGTCACCAAATTGGGAAGGTCATTTCCGTGTTGTTAAGATACTACGAGCGGGTGCTTATCATTTAGAATCGATCGAAGGGATTATGCATGACAGATCTATAAATGGTAAATACTTGAAGCAGTATTTTCCTTCTGTTTGGGAGAACATGATCTAAAAAAAACATCCTTATAAATATTAAAATTGTCCAAAGAAGGACAACATTACATAGTTCAAAGCCAAAGTTGGTTCAGGTTAAAACAAAAGTTCCTAGGGGGATCAAAACAACAAAAGGAAAAGATCCCAAGAAGGATCTAACAGAAAACAAAAGATTCCAAAAGGAATCTAACAAAAGAAAAGATCTCAAGTGAGATCTAAAAAGAAAAATACTAGAAACCTACTGACATCAAAGGAACCCCACAGAAAGAAGGCCTATTTATTAGGCCATTCCCTCCACTGGCCAGAGGTGCCAGCAGCAGAGGACCGGATGTCAGCAGGATCGACTGGACGAACAGGACCGTCGAAGGAGTCCCAGGTGCCTATCAAAATTTTGAGGGCAGCTTCCATCTTCTCCAAGCGCAGTGCCATGCCTTCCACTCTGTCGTATATAGCCTGAATGCTCCTCTTACACTCATTGTGATCCTCCATCAGGACCCACTTGAGCTCGTTGGCCAGTTGTTTTATGTGAGCAGGAGTTATTTCAGTAAAGAGAGGAGAAGGAAGATTGGATTCTGGTAGTTTAGACGCCATTGCAAGAAGTAGAAAAAGTACTTGGGTAAGCAAACCTAGAGACCAAAGGTTAGCTTTTATAGACCCAAGAAGATCTGCAAACGTGAGTAGTGGGCAGCTTCCCCGAGGGAAACCCAAGAGACGTGGCAGTTGAGGGAGTGATATGCGCCCTCGTTCTAATTAAAATAATGCAGATATGGTGGCCACAGTCATTATGACTTAAGTTCATATTAACATCGGCCAATGAACTCAACCGTCAGAAATCATTGTGCTTGTTCCCTAAAAGTAGAGGAAACGTCATCATGGCTTACGTCATAAAAGTCATTATTATGGCTCATCCACATTTTTTTTATTAAGGTCAGGGTTCTGATAATATGTAGCATATTTTGTTGCATGCATTTGTCAAAACTGGCCAACCATTTTCTTATACTGATTTCGCCTAAAAAAAAAAAAAAGTCAATGCAACATGGAAGCCATGAAAGTTATGCCTACTAACAAAGGCATCAAAGTTTACATCATCAAAACTAACAAGTTCGTACTTAGAAATTAGTCGACTAATACAAAAGTCAATTGTTTGGGAAGAAAGACTTGAAAGTCTCCCATTTTGCTAGTAGTTCATCTCGTTTGAAGTAGTTCCTCTACAAATCCTCTCTTGCAGCAGAAACATGAACTGAGGCACCCTTCCCTTCCTCTGCTATACGCTTGAAATCTTTGTCAAGCTGGCTAACATCCCAAGAAGGCTTTCCTTTTCAGTTTGGAGCTGGCCTAGTCGATGCAGCAAATGTTGCTCTTCCTGATCAATGGTCAAGAGTTTCGACTTCAAAGACGAAGCCTCGTTGTGCATTGATGATAGCATGGTCGTGACATTGGACAGATTGCCAATTAACGCTTGTTTTTGCTTTATCTCTCCCTGATAATAGCTGAAGAGACTAACGTTGTCATTCAAGGAAGATGCAAAATTATCCAATGCAATCTGTTCCTTAAGAGGAAACACATGCCTTTGAGCAAGAGACTCAACACAGGACGTGAATTCAGTAGACTTGGTTGTCACCAATTCCTCGAATGGAAATTTCAAGAAATCAAAGAACCCCTGAATTTCTTCACTATATTGAAGAAAAATGAAAGAGCTACTAGATTCAGACACCTCAGTTAAAGATCGAAAGGTTTGGGAAGTCGACCTTATCTCTTCCATCAGATGGTCTAAGGAATTGCTTGAAGATGTGGCTTGGACTGAACCTTCTGTTCCTGTAAGATTGACTCCAATCTTGTTCATTGAACGAGGAGATGCATTAATAGTAGTATTGGTTGGAACAGTCATCGGAGCTGGAATGTTGGCAGGTTCTGGAACAGTCTGAATATCAAGGGGAACAGTTTGAATGCCAGTAGGGCTAGAAGCTACACCCTCTAGATCTCGATCACCCACTGAAAAAGGAGCAGTCTGAGTCTCTCCTACATTCACAGGACTTTCTATTAGTCCCTCTTCCAAAATTTCTCGTTGGGTTGTGGTTGAAGAATTTCATGTTGGCCTTCCAAGGTAGGCACATCCATTGACGAAATCTTCCCAACGTCTTCTCTATGTTCCTCTCGTCGATTCAGATCAATATCCTGAGTTTGTGAAGGAGTTTGAGGATCGACAACAGTTGGAGCTTTCTCTGCATTTGGAAGTTCCGGTTCAATAGTTTGGAGGACTGGTCCATGATGGACTGCAAAGTCAAGGCATGGTCAAACATTGTTCTTATCAAGATCAGAGCCAGTGGGGACTGAAATTGTACCTTCAATCACCTGCAAAAAAGGGTCATCCTGCAGCAAAGGGCTCTCCTGATATAAAGGATTTTCTTGCATTTCTGGCAATTCCCGAGCTTGGTCTAAAGAACCTAAAATAGCTGTTTCTTCATACTCGAATTGGTCAATTGCCAATTCAGTATCAACTGTCTCCCCTGGAGAAAGGGGAGGTTTCTGAATCTGTGATGATTTAGAAGAGTTTTCTTCCTCTTCTGCTTCCTCAAAGGCATCCACAATCTTGGTACCTTTGTTTTTCTGTAAGTAAAGAAAGTTTTGAGGATATAAGAGCTCACAAAAAAAGAAACTACAAGTCGTTGTTATGTAGAAAATTTGCAACATTATTGGGGTAATGTACCTTCTTAGTCTGTCCTCTCTTTGATTGCTTCTTTGAGTTGGGAGGTGCATCAGTTGTGACCTGTCTTTTAGGTCTTTCTGAAATCGAAAGGCTTAAGGTCTTCTGAGTTGAACCACTCTTTTTGATCCTGGGAGTTTTCCTGATTGGTTCTGACTGTTTATCCTCAATAGTCCTTGCTTTCCTCTTCCTGGTGTTCCCACTTGGTACCGCCGATATAGGAAGAACTTCACCTGCATGAGACACAATAGCTTTGGAAGTTTCTGTTTCATCAGGCAGTCGAGCCAATTCCTCTGTCAAGAAAGTGATGTCAGATAAAGGAAAAGAGATAGTAAAGTGAGTACATAATGTGTTGTTTCGGCTTACCAGCTTTGTCCTGAATAGATTTGTACTCTGGATCAAGTCTGTAAAGACAGTCAGGTAGTGGAGCATTCAGGTATACGACTTTCATAGTCGACCACCATTCTTCAAAAGCAGTAGAAGTCCCAATATTGATCTTGAAATCATAAAGCTTGAAAGCTTTCACTCGATGGTGAAAATTGTCAACCATCAAGGAGATCAATTTGGAGTCTTTCATTTTAATAGATAGCCTGCTAGAGGCCATCTCAGTGATCTCTGGATGAATGAAAGGCATGGGAATGCCTTGTACTAGACCAAATTGTCTGGCAAACTGACAAGGGGAGTAGTTCTCGAAGCTACAATTCCCAAAAGGAGTGTTGTTTAAGGCAAAGCCGACTGGGATGAGTCGTGGGAGAAGAATACTGGCCCAAAACAAACGTTTGGAGGTTGCCATCTTCTCTGTAATCTGGGGAGAGGCAATTGGAAGGTCCTCAAAGCATAGCCTTAATCTTTCAGAAGCATATTCAAATTTATCGAATGGAAAGAATATAGGCCAGTTTTCCTTCTTGTCTTCATAAAAGAAAGTGAAATATCTTTGGAAATATGATTCCTCCGTACAAGTAAGGAAACCCAGGAAGTATTCAGCATAACTACGACACAGAACTATGGTTTCATCTTCCCTAAGAGGATTCTTCAATTTGGGTACAAGCTGAGGAAAGTATGCATATAGCCAAGCTTGGAGTATCCAAAAGGGACCACCACAAGAATCTGCAATTTTCTTGTCAACAAAGGTGAACATCCCTCTGTATAGGGATCCTAGAACAAATGGGGCTAGGGCCAACCTTTTCACCTGAGCCAAACAGATAGCCAAATTAAGGTATTCTTTGGTAACCCTAAGTCCTAGGACTGCCAAAAGAAATCTGCAAATCCAAAAAAGATAGAATGCCACCTTCTCATGAAAGCTAGGAGCAGATGATTTCGGCTTAAAATATGTCTTTAGCCATTTTGAGTAACTTTCCCCAGACGTCGGAACAATAAATGGGGGCTCATATGGATCAGGAGTTAGTAGGGCATTTACCTCGCGGCCTAAAGAGGAGAGGCCAGTAAGGTGAGAAATATCTAAAATCGTGGGAGCTAACATACCACAATGGAGAATCAAGGCGTTGGACGACTTAAACCAGAAACAAGCTGCAGCAGCTAAGAGTTCAGAATTCATTTCTAAGGGGAATTGCGAAAGCTCGATTGTCTCACGGATTCCCATTGTTTTCCAATCTTGGAGAACAAATTTCGTCATACGCTTAACCCAATCTGCCCATCCTAATTCAACGGTTTGAGGCCAGGAACGAAGACAAGTGCTCTTACCCCAACCAGACCATTCGAGCGAGGAATGTTGAAGAAGAAGTGGGTCACGCTCCACCACGGGGTAGACTTCTGGAATACCATCCGGAACAATTGATAGGAAAAATCGGACCCAACGTGCAGCGAGAGCTAACGCTCTCATCAGGGATTAAAACTTGAGCGTGCTGGGTCGCCTCACCACGAAAAGAGTCTGGAAAGCGAGGAACGTCCTTCTTTTTTGGTTCAATAGATGGGTTTTCAGCAGGAACATCAGGAATCTTCGATTTCATTTTTGGGGCCATGAGAGGTTCTGCGATTTCGGGGATTCAAAGTTGAAAAAATGTCGTGCACTCGTGTCCTAAAAATTCAAAGTACTCTGCTTTATATAGGCGGGGAATACTAAAGGATTATTTACCAAAGTTAACTTTTAACTCAGGTAAATAGGGGGGCATTGTTTACACTATATTTAGACCCATGTTGATCGACTAACTCGATTGTTGACACGTGTTGTCACAATTTAAGGAGACAAGAGGCGTACAACCAGGGGTTCAAATGGACTAATCGACGGTTACAGGAATAATAAAATCACGTGTTTGATGACGAGTTACAAGCAGATCGTGGATAGGAGCAGTTGACAAGAGCAGTTAAGGAAAATGATCACAATGGATCGTGCATCCAGACTATGAAGAAACCGCCTGGTCAAGAACGTGGAGAAGAAAGAGGAGATAACCGCTTGACTCAAATCGTTGGAGGGAAATCTACCAGATTTGAAATTCAAGTCGAAGTGAGGCCTATAAATACAAGAAGAGAAGACAAATTCAACCCCCCACTCAATCGCCCAAAGGCTTCTACTTTTTATCTGTACTTTACATTTCTCGCACTAGGAGTAGCTTGTAACCTAATCGTCTTCTCGATTGTGTACCCATAGTCGACTGACTTCTACTTTGAGTAGTAATAAAGTCCATTTTGTTATTTCTCTTCCATTTCCATTCACTTCATTAAGTTTGCTTCCAGAGAAGTCCTGAAATACGGCAAGGAACCAAACTCCACCACCACAAACATCCACATTCCAGCACTTACACCAATCCCAGTCGATTCATCGACTAAGAGAAAAAATAGACAAACAGATAGAGAGGGAAAAATTTTCAATGCCGAGTGGGTACCACGTAGTGCCTGCTCGGCGCGTCCGAGCCGTCTATTGCGTTTTTGGACGGCTCAGGTTTGGAGAGAGAAAAAGAAGAGAGAACGTGTTGGGATGAGAGGAAAGAGAGGGTTTCAATCCGAGCCGTTCAAAAGTATATTGAACGGCCCGGATGTGTCAAATGGGTACCACGTGAGATATACCCTCCCGGGCCCGGCACCGAAAAATCTCTCGATATGGAGACTTGGTGAAAATCACATAACAGGGTGACACCCCAATGTTTCTTATGCCACCGGGAACCACTATCAACCACATTGTCAAATTTCCTGAAATTCAAAATCGGAGTCGGACAACCGCCGCTCAACCTCCCTCCATCGCCATTCGCCACCACAAGCTACGAAACTCCTTCCTCTCCCTCTACTTAGTCTAAAATAGCTCCCAAAACCTTCCATATGCTCCAACCATATGTGCATGCATATTCTTAGGTTTGTTTTCGCAACAAAAAAAAAAATTTGTTATGACAATGTTTAGCATTTTTAGCAGTGTATCAACTGACCATATATAACAATTTGAGAAAACTTTCTGCAAAACTTTTGAACTACAGTTTTTTTTTTTTTTTATCAAAAAAAGGGGTGGGAGGGGGCGACCAACGTAGCAAACCCCCTTGGGCGTGACCAAAAATTTGCACAACAGTGACGCAGCGGAATTCACGAAAAACTAGTTAGCGTACTAATCCAAACGAGAAAAACAACGAGCAAACTTTGCGCACATTAAGGAAGAAAGAGAGAAACTCTACAATATTATTGATTAAAAGCTTCATAATCTCTAGGTTACAAAACTTATATAGGCTGAAACCCTAGAAACCTTTAAAAAAAAATCTTGGAAAAAAAAAGTTCCAGAATTTTGGGCTAAGAGTCAGATTTCAAGTCTTGCCAATGTTCGTCCCAATTGGGTATCCTTAATTAGTTTCTTGCCAATCGTAGATTTGGGTCTCGAATTGGGCGGATGATTGTTCTTTGAACATGCATAATGTTGTTTCCTTACCCCTATTGGTCTCTTGTAACAATTTCAAGATCATTGAATTTTTTTTTTACAGAGAAAAAAAAAAGTTTTGCCAATGCTGTTGTTTTGTCATCTATATATAATTCTGTCGTTCTGTAACTATCGGAGCTTTCGGTTAACGCAGCCCCTAAGACCAGCATCCTTGTAATTATTGTCTAAGATTATTAAATATCTTCTTCGCTGTTTAAAAAAAAAAAAACTCTAAACGATAAGATTTTGCAAGAAATCACTGGCGAATAACAACCGGTTTATGCCAACTTTGGGGCTCAAAATTTAACAACTTGCTCATGCTAAATTTGGGATCAAAATTGAACAAACATTGTTAGGCCAACTTCGAGGTGCTGGCTATCGATAAGTTGCGACATCTCTCCCCAATTTAGCATGTGTGGAAGTCTTTATAAACCCTCCTTTCCAATGTCTTAATTCCTCACCTCCATCCGCCTTCTTCCCTTCTGAAAATCGAAGAAGATAAGCAATTAGATCAATTATGGCTACAGAAAGCCGCGAGTCTTTCATATTGGCTGCAATCGCAAGCGCCATTCCTGTCTTCCTTTCTGGATATTACCTCACCCATACCGTCATTCTCTTCATCCGTGGCGAGCCAGATTGCAGCCATCCACGTTCGAAATTGGATCTGGGTTTCGCAATCTTCGCTTTCCTTCTTTTCCTCGTGGGATCGATTGGTGTTGTATGGAGACTGAAGTCCCTCCAAATAATATGCATGGTAACGGTGGTCATTACCGTAGTCCTGATCCTTGCCGTAGGGATGAACATCTTACTTGCTGATCACGCGCGTTATCGAATGGACAAATATCCCCGATGGGCCAAAAACTTCATTCTGAACGATAACGATTGGGGCGTTTTCCAGAGGTGTATTGTTCGAGAAAAGTTCTGCGAAAAGCGTGACTAGACGGTTCTTTCCATCCCTCTTTCTCTTAATCGTAAACTACTTAAATTTAATTTAGGCATAGGAAAACATGCATGTATTCCCAATGTGTCAATCTCGAACTTGTTCCACCTTGATGAAGAGACTTTTTTGAAGGATGCATGTCTGCGCATGCTACTGCAGTTCTGTCATGGCTCAAGATCTAAGGGCTCCTTCGGCTAAATAAGAGACTTAGTTTATTTTTTTGCTCTTATTCAATTTTTTTTTTTTGCATTTGTTAGTTTTTTATCGATTTTTTGAGAATTATTGCTTTGTCATAACAAGAGAAATCTAAAAAGTAAAAAATTACGATCGAAATCTTTTTTTTTTTAGTAAAGACGAAAAAATTGGCTTATTGGCTTATTTTCGTCTTTATTAAAAAAATAGATTTTGATTATAATTTTTTACTTTTTAGATTCTACTCGTCATGACAAAGCAATAATCCTCAAAAAAATCGACAAAAAACTAACAAATGTGAATTTTTTTTGAATAAGGATTAAAAAAATAAGCCAAATGGCTTATTTATATGGTTCCTAACATGATCATCATCCTTTAGGCTCTGTTTCATTGTAGGCACTACGCAATCGAGAATAATATTTCCATTCTTGTAAACTTATTTTTCTCCTTCGTTTTGTGTAATGTGTTCATTTTTTCTAAATTTTTGTTAGATTTGCGTCATATTTTCTTTTGGATTAATCATCCGTCACGATCGTCAAGAGAAGTCTAAAAAGTACAAAATTATAATGGAAAGCAAAAAAAAAGTTCACTAAAGACAAAAAATGTATCAAACTGTTGTCTTATTTGTCTAAAAAATCGTTTTACCCTATTTAAATTTTTTCAACATCGGTCCATATTTTTATACTTTTCCAATTCATCTTGTCGATACGAACAAGTAACCCCAAAAAATACGACGAAAATCTAAACAAAAAGTAAAAAAATATGTCAAAATAAGCTTCAGACTTGTAAGTTTACGTACAAAAACGCAGATTAACCTTCTTCTTGTGTTTTGCATTAATTTGTTCCCTCGATTTGCAGGGAGGTTGCTGTTCTCCTCCTATTTATTGCGGATATCAAGAAGCGAATAAGACTTGGATTGTCCCAAAATGGGGACTATATTACCAAGACGACACCGATTGTGTCCTGTGGAGCAACGACAATGACAAATTGTGTTACAACTGTGACACTTGCAAGTCTTATTACCTGTTCAAATTCACGGAGAAATGGGTCCTTCGGGGGTACTGTATTCTCTTCGCAATCTTCATTTGGATTGGTTGTTATGATTGTACTGTCGGGGCGGGCAATGCGAAAAACAACCGAGGGAGAGGACAAATTGTTTAGTCCATTCGTTACGGGCATGCGATTTGTATACTTAATTAAAGACAAATTTGTACCATCGGTAAAATTCTCTTTGCCGCATGCCAAAAGTTGCTTGATGCATGGGTTATGTCACGGAGAAAGTTCCGATACGTGTACCATGAGAATGTTGGGCGTTTATTCATTGTATGTTACAATACTTTTCTGGTATATATATGTTACACATTTGTTTGGTTAATTACGCAAGGATGTACTTTGAAAGCAAATGATAGGCATAGTTTTAAAGCATGGGCAAGCATGCATGGCCGTACACGTATTTTTGACAAATAAATCGAAAAATCACCAACTTTGATACCAAATTAAATGGAAAAAAGAGGAAAACATATATTATTCTTCTCTCTTCTTATTATTCACTAGAAATTTCGTATTCTTGCATAGTGTGTCAATTTTTAACACATGTCAAGGATGGTTCTACTAATTTATTTATTTTTTTAAAAAGAGTTTTTATATCCATTCTCACGTTTATCTATAGTAGCATGAAGTTGAAGGACGATTTTGAATTACTTCAACTCTGTGACCTTTTTGTTTTTCAATATTTTATTCTATTTACCAATTTGATGATTACTTTAGAAGATTTTGTGTATGCATATTGCCGAATCCAATCAGGGAGAGCTGAATTCGACAAGTGTCAAATAATGATATGTCAAATGCATGAGAATACATATGGACAAACATATGTATACTAGTGGATGCCCGTGCCTGAAAACACGGCACAACGCAATCTAAACACATTCTAAATAAAACATGTATGCAGTTTTCATACCATTTTTCCTGCCTCTTGATTGTCTCTCCACAAATCTATAGACGGGTCATATTCTGAAAAAAGAAGCTATCTAGTAATTAGAACATTCATACCATTTAGAAAAGGTTGAATCCATCACAGTGGCGCATTAACCGAACATGAAAATTCAAAATTTAACATGCTTCTTAAACCCAACAAAATCCAATTGATTGAAGTATGAAATAATATTAAAATAAACAATATCGTTAGTATCTCACCTTTAATTGCAGAGGAGCCATTGAACCTACTTCTTCCCCCCTCTCTTTCATCTCTGAACGTGAGATTTGGTTGATTTTGAATATGCATTTTTGTTTGAATAATCAAATCAAATACAAATAAATGAGCAGAGAGATTTCAAAGTATAAATTGAGCAAGGTTTATAAATTTGAAATTTCAAAAGATAATATAAAATATCGGACAAAAAGTACCTCAATAAGCAATATTATGACTTATTATCCTTCCTTTCGAGATGTTTCCTAATATAATTAGAGCGTAAGGAAAGAAAACTTTGGACATTCTATCTTCAAAGAGTAATTGGCCAGTTTGGTACGAGGATGTGAATGAAATCGATGAATTAGTAAATCTTCTGTTCAAGAATGATTTATTGTCATCCCTTCCATTTCAACCAACATAATTAGCACAAATCATGGGATCACTGTAATCACGTGTAATTTTTTTTTTGCTTTACATTAGTGTAGGTTTATATATTAGGAAATATGATTTATTCAATCCAACAATTATAACCTTATCATAAAGTACGATCGAACGGCTATAGATGCTACTTTCTTTGTATGCCTCGACATTTCTCAACAAAAACCGCTCTATTTTATAATATAGATATTTAAATTCTCATTTCGCATTGTAGATAAATTTTTATACTAGAGGTTATGTTTTTATGCTAATATATGAGGTTTCGTACATATTTTGTTGGTTAATAAATTAGTTAGTAAAGTTAAAGTAATTTTTGAGCACCTTACGACAAATTCCTCGAGCCACTACGAATGCTCTCATCCTAGTTAAAATTTGGCAAAAGTACTCCTTTTGAATTGTAATTTGTCACCGACATTTGGGATGGAAGAAAAGCTTGAAAGAGATCTTGATCAACTGGGCCTTAGTGGTCTGGACCCTTCTGGGATTTGGGCTTCCCAGTGGTGAGAGAATAAAATCTTGGGAAAATGACGGTCAAAAACATGTTTTGATAATTAATATTCGTTAGGGACATTTTCAGTATTAACAAATGTTCTTAACTTGTCCTTGGTAAGTATTAATTATCAAAACACGTCCTGAACCGTCATTTTCCTTAGAAGTAATGGGTTTGTGAATTCCCGGTTTGGAGATATCTTTTTTGGATTCTTCCAGGCCGGCTCCGTTTCGTCACCATCTGCCCATCCAAGCCCAGCACGCGACTAGCCATATCCGTTCAGACCCCATTTTAATTAATCTGTCCAATATACCCTTGCTCTCCTCCGGGCCTTCCACTCCTCCAGCTTCTTTCTTCTTTTTTTTCTTATTCTCGGCCTTCTGCTCTCCCCCACCTCGGCTTTCCACCCCTCCAGCTCCTTCTCCGCACCAACTCCCTCTTCATCCACGTTAACCTCCGTCTTCACCTCCACACCCACCGCAGCAAGAGCAGCAGCCTCCCCACCGCCGGCAGCAGAAGCAACGAGGATCTGTCCCCTCCATAGCAGTGGTCGCACCGAGTATGGAGGTAGCGGCAGGGGAGGATATGGAGGCGGTGGCGGTGGAGGTTACGGCGATGGCGGCGGAGGGAGTTGTGGCGGCGACGGCGACAGAGGAGGAGGCGGTGGCGGCGGAAATGGCGGTAATTCACAGAATCGAGATGCATGCTTCCAGTTTTGTTCGAGTCAACTCGGTTGAACAACTCTATCAGCGTCGCCTTCTTCCCCATTTTCCGACTTCGGTGCTTCGCTTGCTTCGTTTTGCTCTGAGATCTCGTGTACTGTTAAAGATGAAACACACTTGATTTTCCAGTTTATTGTTTTTACCACTTTGATTTTTTCAAAAGTTGCTGTATTTTTTTAAAATTTTAATCAGTTGTTCACCAGAATATAGGTTTTTTTTTTTTTTTCCTACAATGAATTTAGAGGTGTGAATTGTGCAATAGTAAAAGAAGGTAATTGTGAAGGAAACCACATGCAAAGCGGACCAAATGCAATTAAACCAATTAGAGATATGTCAATTGTCGATTGAATGGTGTGACATTGGATCCTTTAAAATCTGATTTCATGCAGTGGATTTGGACAACGGACAAAGTTTTCTCTGTCAAATCAGTATATCGACAGTGGGAAAACCAAACGCAGTCACGGCATACTCTACTGGGTTCTTTGTGGAGAAATTTAAGCCCTCCTAAAGTGGAAATTTTCTCATGGATGGCCATACAAGATAGAGTTGTTACTCGATCGGTCCTTGTTGATAGGAATTTAATCTCCGAGGCTAACTTGGCAGTATGCCCCTTATGTACTCTTCATGTGGAAACGCCTCAACACTTACTCTTACACTGCCGGTTTTCATGGCTGGTATGGTCAGAAATTATGGAATGGTGGAATATTCAATGGGTTTGTCCAAGTTCATTAGCAGAGGTAGCACTTTGGTGGTTTGGGAATAAATTTCGAAACTTGGAGAAACATATCTGGGATGTATGCTTTTTTGCAACACTCTGGTCTATTTGGCTAACGAGGAATGGTTGTATCTTCAACAGTGCAACAACACGGGCTTCGGAAGTGGTGGATTTGATCAAAACCAGAGTAGCCATGTGAATGAAGGCTAAGTTTGACATCAAGATCTACACAGTGGAGAATTTCAAAGGGTATTTGGATGGGATTCGAAAAGTGAAGTTGTGAAGTGAGCAAGTACTTAAGTAAGTGAGGTGTTCTTATCCAACCCTGGTTGGATATAGTGCTAGAGTGTAGCTCTCTGTAGTAGCTGTGTTTTAAGGTCAAAATTGTAATCGATGTACCCCTTCGAAATCAATAAAAAGTTTTGTTTGCTGACAAAAAAAAAAAAAACATCTAGCTAGAGATTTGTGCGACAACAAAACATGACTAACAATCAAACGTAGAAATAGATTTACTCTAACATCCACGAGCACTTCATACTGATTAACCAACCAAAACAACAAATTGATCAAAAATTACGGAAAAACTGACGCGAGCAAACCAGACAAAATTCAATAACAAAAATAAAAGTAGAAATAAATCTAAGGGGTATCTGTGCGTCGGCGGCGGTCCCTACTTTATCCTCTCTCTTCTTTTTTTTTGTAAAGACGTGAAACACAAGAAACCAAATTAAGAATTGTAATAAGGGAGTGTACCTCGTCATGTTTAATCAGCCATGACATAATTTTCTCAAGTATCTGGAAAACAAATCAGCAAATTTTGTAGACAAATTAAATAAGTTAAAGTTGCGAGTATATGAACAATTGATAGTAGAACAAACCTTCATAAAGGATCGCCATATAAAGGTACTACTTTCATAAATAAATAAATAAATAAGACTTATAAATCAAATGTTGCGGCAATTTGAAGATAGTTGGAGGCAAATGAGTAAACATGTGAATTTCAGTAATCAGGATAAGGCTAGGACAAGTAATCAACTGTTGCAATTCAAGAAAATTTGTTGCGACCCTTCAGCTTTTTTTATTTATTAAAAGCTAGTCTCCTTGTGACATGCAAGACTTCTAATCAACAGAACTAGCCTCAGTTGATTTGCGAAATTGTCTCGTTTTCAAATTGGTAGGCTTTCCCGATCTAATTTTAACTATGCAAAGTATTTGTATGTTGAGAAATTGAGTGTAATATATATAAGGGCATGCGTCGAACTACTCTATAGGTTAATCTTTTGAACCACATGCTGATGATAAGAGTTAGCAGGGCAGCTGACGTAGGTCATTACAGTTGGTATCAGAGTATAATCTTGGTCTACATGATGGGGGTCACCTCTAAGATTTGGTATGAGTCCAATGATGTGCCACCTAAGGGAAGGTTGTTGGACCAAATGCAACGAGGACATTGCATCATAAGGTAGGAAGATTGTGAGACCTCAAAAGTCTCAAATTGATGGGCAAACGAAATCGTGTGTAATATATAAGGGCGAGCATCAAGCTACTATATTACTCAATATTAATCTTTTGAGCCACGTATTTAGGCTAAAGGTTAGCAGGTCAGCTAGCTAGCGCGAATCTTTACATGGCAATTCAAGTCCTTACAACGTGATCCGAATAGTTTACTTCATAGATATTGACACATAGAACACCTGCGTGAAAATCAAGTCGATGCATGGGACATTTGTAACCAAGTGAGCGAAACACTGTTGTCACTACAACAAATCTGACTTTTGGCAACAAGAATTGGCGACAAACCCAAAAATACGTCGCCGTTGGGTATGTATTGGTGACACACTTTGATGTCGCCAATAATTTTCACATTCGGCGACAAGGATTGGCGACACAACAAAAATGTGTCGCCGTTGGATATGTATTGGCGACACATTTTGATGTCGCCAAAAGTCTTCACATTCGGCGATGCGAGGTGCGTCGCCGTTGGATATGTATTGGCGACACACTTTGATATCGCCAACAGTCTTCACATTTGGCGACACAAATCGCGTCGCCAAAGGGCAAATTTTTTGGCGGGATATTTGGCACCAACAATCTTCGCAATTGGCGACGCGAAGTGCGTCGCCGTTGGGTATGAAGTTTTTCATCGGTACGAAAATTCATTATTAGAATGATATATTATGTTCGATCAAATAAGTAACGATAAGAGATTTACTTCATTTTTGATAGGAAGGATTTGATCCCTCTTATGTAAAAGATTGACGGTTCCGATTTTAAAAAATAGTTCAAGTGGCCCTCAAGTTATGCACTATAGGATTTTAATGCCTCTGGAACTACCGAATATGTTACGATCATGTAGTTTTCGAGATCAGTTATCACCAATTTTGACGAGAATGATATAATTGATAAGACGTTAAATCCTAATGGTGTAGATTGATCATTCGAAAAAATGAGCCAGCAACTACGTACCATTAGAATCTATACATTCAATTTACTTATTTCTAAACCAATGTCTTATGCTATAGTCTAATGTACAGTAGCCAGATGACTGCAGCACAATCACGACGATCGATATCGTTCATTTTGTTGTGGTTAGTATTTTAATCATTCTCGTAAATTTTTAGGTTTATCGGGTTATGAAAGCCCCTTCATCGGGATGCAGATTCATTATTAGAATGATATTTTACATCCGATCAAGTATGTAATGATAAGAGATTTACTTCATTCTTGGCAGAAATGGTTTAATCCTTCTTATTTATAAGATAGACGGTTCCGATTTAAAAAAATAGTTCAAGAGGCCCTCAAGTTGTACACTGTAGGACTTTAATGCCTCAGGAACCACCAAATGTGTTATGATCATATAGCTGCTGACATCTGATTATGACCAATTTTGGCGAGAATGATATAATTGATAAGACGTTAAATCCCAAAGGTTTAGATTGATCATTTAAAAAAATAGCTGACCACTACCTTTAAAAGATATACATTGAATTTATTTATTTCTGAACCAAGGTCTTGTATGTGCTAATCATTCTTGTAAATTTTTGGATCTATCGGACCAACCCGACCCGAAGGGTTTTCGGGCGGGGTCGAACATGTGGTTCGGACGGGTGCGGGTTCAGTTTCTGTTAAAAATCAAATTTTCAGTTCGAGATCCGGGTTGGTGCGTTCTTTACCCGTGGGTCGGACCCGACCCAACCCGACCAATCCGAAGGCTAAACCCGACAAACCTGACCCGATGTAAAGAATCGGGCTCGCGGACGGTTCTTACCCCTGTTCGGTTCGGTCTGCGGGCCTAAAATATTGTTACCCGACATGGTCGGGTTCGGGTTTCGGGCCAAAATCGGCCCGCTCGACCCGTGCACAACCCTAGTTTAAAGGTTCAAAATCACGTTTGATTTAACTTTAATTGTTATTTTAATGTTAAATATATACTATATATATTAGATATTCCGAATATATAACGAAAAGTGTGTGTAGTGCAGTTGGTTGGAGCCTTGTGCGCAAAGGCTTCTGTAGTTGGATGACCCGGGTTCGAAACCCAGGAGGAGCAAGAAAATTGTATTTTTTCATCAAGTAACCTTTCGGCGACGCAACAACTAGTGTCGCCAATAGGCTACCTTTTGGCGACGCAAAACACGTCGGCAAAGGTGTAATACGTTTCCCATATCAACCATACTTTTGCCGACGCAAGGCATGTCGCCAAATCTATTGCCTTTTGGCGACGAAGGTGTTCGTGTCGGCAAATACTAATGCCGACATAGCAACGCCGACGACATGCCGACACAAGGTCTTGCGTCGCCAAAACCGAATTTTGTTGTAGTGTGTACAGGGTTGATGTCCGACAAATTATGGTCGAAAATGTGCTTCGGTTGTAAAATTGCCACTATTCAATAAACTTGATTTTTTACGGAGTTATTCTATGCGTAGAATTGTATATTTGTATGCACCAATTCATTTACCCAATACTCCATTTTTTTTATATGCAACACCAGTGTTGTTACGCTTTTAAACAAGCGAGCATTTTAATTCACGATTGCATACACGAGACCTGTTACCAACCATATGCCACATTATTATGTTCCAAAAAAAACAAACAAACAAACAAATGCGGCATTTTCTAATCAGAGGTGCTGCTGGTACAGAAATTCTGGGACAAAGTTGGATGTTTCGTAAACAACCTTAACGATACCGGATTGAGCTTATTTTTTGCAATGAAAATAAGAAAAATATTCTAAACAAAATGAGCGACTCCGATCATTTTTTTGAGACTCAAAACAGGCCTAAAAGAGCTTTGTACGCGCTGGTACAGATATAAAATCTGTACCGTTATACTTTCTGTTTTCTAATAGACCTGAGTCCTCCTTTGTACTCACTATACTCAGTACGGTAGATTGATCATGATCTTGATAATTAAAAACAAAAATACTAAGGCTTTGTTTGGTTGGTAGTTTAGTTTTGATAGTGAGTAGAGAGAGAAATATGGTAATGATTGGAGATAGGGGTAATGATTGGAGAGAGATAGAGAGAGAAATGAAATTAATAATTGGAGATATAGGGTAATGATTGGAGAAAGATATAGGGTAATAATTAGAAAACAAAACTAAAATGGGAACCGAACAAAGCCTAAGAGCAGGGACAATTTGCAGGGATCCGTGCAGAGACAATCACGTTTGGTCCCATTTCGGGTCCTAAAAAAATCTAGAAAAATATCCATAAATTTTTGAATATTATTTTATGGGGCCCTGTAAAAAATCAGCTCATGCGGATATCGGTAAGTACTACTCTTGCCCCTACGAATCCAAAAGTAATACTTACCGATATCCGCAGGAGCTGATTTTTTACAGGGCCCCATAAAATAATATTCAAAAATTTATGGATATTTTTCTAGATTTTTTTGGGACCCGAAATGGGGCCAAACGCAATTGTCTCTGCACGGATCCCTGCAAATTGTCCCTACTCTTAGCAGGACTGATAATTAAACTGGGCCTTACTTGTCTGGACCGTTTTTTATGTCTGGGCATAAAATTTGAAAACGGCCTCATTGAGAAAAAATGGAGCACCTGCCAATGCATATTCAGACCAAAAACTATGAGATCACCCTTTCATTCTGGGGTAATGGAGGGATCGTACCATTCGAACCGTTTTTTTTCATGCTTTTCCCGGAGGTCTGGAGAAAGCTGCAATCAATAGGATTTCGCTAATCCTCCCTTCGCGGAGGTTTGAAGTGTTTTCAATTGGTTTGTATGGTGGGTTCAAGGCAATCCCCTTGCCTCTCCTTTTGGTGTTGTTTTCGATTAGAAAATTAATTACTGATAGGCGCGCGAAATTCATGGATTTAAGCGCCTAAGTAGGGAAATTAGCGCGTTAGACGTGCGATTAATTCTCATTTTCCATTTAATGCGTGCACGTAGTTGGATTTTGTGTTTGTGCCTAATTTGCAGGGAATTGAGATGTTTTGGCGCTAATGAGAAGTATCCGGAAGGCCAAGATGGAGTTCGGAAAGCAAGAGGGCTGTGGAGACTAAGTATTGAAGTGAAGGGTTCATGAGCGCTACATGGAAATTGGTATAGCGCTCAGAAGTGAATCGCAAAGCCCTCGAGAAGATCAGAGAGTTCGCGAGCGCTATACCCTTTTGGGTATAGCGCTACCTAAAAGCTAAGAGGTCAACGGCCAAGGGCTTGGTCAACATCAGGACACGTCATAAGGGGCTCGGTAGCGCTACACCCATTTCCCTATAGCGCTACCGAGGGGCTTAATTGCCTTTTAAACGGCGGCGTTTTGGGGTCGTTTAGGGTTATTCCGATTTATTTTAGGATTTTAATTGTTTTGTTAGATGGGATTAATATAAATACCCCGTTTTGACTTAGTTTTAGGGTAGATTTTTCATTCCAGACTTTTACGTAGCAGCTTTTCACTAACGTTGTTTTGTTTTTCTCTCAGTTCTTAAGTTTTCTGCACTATTTCCTTCAATCGCTTGGATTCTGGTAACGTTTGAGATTTTCTTCATTAATTAAAGTTGTTCGTTATTAATTATTCTACGTGGATCTGCTCTTTTATTTTCCGTTTCTTTTAAAATAGATGATCATGTTTCGATCTAGGTTTTTACTTCCTGTTACTTCAAGCATGTGTGAGTAGTTCCTTAGGGTGCAGCCACGGGACGAGGGCGTCCTGTGACTAATTCAATCAATATTTCACCTCGGGTACGAATTAATTTATTTTTCCAACAATTTTGGGATACGAAAGAGAGTCCTTTTCTAATAAACAAAACCCAGGCATCATCAGATTTCAAATGCGCATGAGGGCTGGTGACAGGTGGTAGGCATTTATTGGGAACCCCCTCTTCCCTTATTCTGAAATCAGTGAATTGAATAATTGTGTCCCGAGTAAATATTGGTTAGGCTAGTTGCAGACGCTGGGTTCCCACGGCTGTACTCTCCTTTAAATTCATAGTTTATTAATTCAATTTAGTAATTTAGTCAATCAATCAATCAATCGAACAAATGGTGGCTACCTAAGAGCCAGATTAAACTAGAATTCATCACATTTAAGTTAAGCACCGTCCGTCCGTCTCTGTGGTTCGACTCCGGTACTTCCGGATTTATTGTGCTACACTGGTCGAGAGTCCTACGCTTGGGACGCGTCTTTATTTTAATACACCCGGCAGTTCAAGCAATTACCAAAAAAAAATGGCATCGATAAATCCGTAAATTTCATTGTTGTTTATCAACATGATAATTTGAAAACGTTGATTACTAATAAGGATGGAGCGTAAACATTTGCGGTCGCAATCAAAACAATTTCAATAAATGCTATTGTTATATTAAAATAAAAAAAATTATCCCCTAATTACATAGACCTGCCACCACAGTGGGGCTGTGCGCGGCGCCCACCCACATCATGAAGAGTTGTGTATAAGTGTTTGTGTGTTTGAACGTAGTGATAGCAAAATTGTTTAGAGACATATTCTATTTACCTCTCATGCAACTTTGTTTTCAAGCTTACCATAGAATTATGATGATGATTAATTTCAATCGCAAATTTGGTTGAATTGGAGCCCCGCGTACATTTAACCATTTAAGGGGATTCAACTTTCTGGGATTGTAGAATTTATGTTTCCGGTTTGCTTTACAACTCGATCTTAGTAGTATAGTATAATGAATCGTACGTCTATCTTGGACTTCATATCTATCTACCGATACACAAATCGGTGCTTCATCGGAAAAATTATTGAAGCTTTCGGGAGGGATAGAGAGGGAAAAAATTTCAATGCCGAGTGGGTACCACGTGGTGCCTGCTCGGCGCGTCCGAGCCGTCTATTGCGTTTTTGGACGGCTCGGATTTGGAGAGAGAAAGTGTTGGAATGAGAGGAGAGAGAGGATTTCATTCCGAACCGTTCAAAAGTATATTGGACGGCCAGGATGTGCCGAATAGATATCACGTGAGATATACCCTCCCGGGTCTGGCACCGAAGAATCTCTCGATAGGGGGACTTGGTGAAAACCACATAACAGGGCGATACCCCAATGTTTCTTATGCCACCGGAAACCACTATCAACCACATCGTCAATTTCCTGCAATTCCACATCGGAGTCAGACAACCGCCGCTCAACCTCCCTCCATCGCCATTCGCCACCACGAGCTACGAAACTCCTTCCTCTCCCTCTACTTAGGGCATGTTTGATAAAACTGAAAACTGAATCTGAATGCTGAAAAATTAAGTACTGAATGCTGAATTTTTTAAACTGAAAAACTGTTTGGTAAACATATTAAGTACTGAATTAAAAAAATGATAAAATAATTTTAGTTCCGATTGATCTCTCTTAATTTACTAATGGTCAAAATGTACTTATAGTAAAGGTGGAATGGTGAATTGTGGTGGTGGTGGTGGTGGTGGTGGTGGTGTTGGAGTGGTGGCGATAGTGGTGGTGGTAGAGTGATGGTGGTGTAATGGTGGCAGTGTAATGGTGGTTGTGGCGATGGAGTGATGATGGTATAATGGTGGCAATAAGTGGTGTCGGTGGAGTGATAGTTGTGCAATGGTGACATTATGGTGGCGGCGGCGGCGGCGGTGTGGTAGTGGTGGTGGCAGTGTGGTAATGGTGGTGGTGGTGGTGGTGATGGAGTGATAGGAGAGTGGTGGTAGTGGTGGTGGAGTGGTAGAGGTGGTGGTTGGAGTTGTGGAGTGGTGGTGGTGAAGTGGTGGTGGAGTGGTGATGGTGGTGGTGGAATGGTAGAAGTGGTGGTGGGAGTGGTGGTGGTGGTAGTGGTGGAGTGGTAGAAGTGGTGGTGGTAGAGTGGTGGTGATGGTGGCAAAGTGGTGGTGGTGGCGGCGGCGAAGTGGTGGTGGTGATGGTGGCGGAGTGGTTGCAGGAGTGGTGGTGGTATGGTGATTAAATGCAAGTACGTAAGAATTCAACCAGAATTAAGTAGCTCAAAGCTACTTATTTTTTTTCAACTTTTTAGCCTACATTTTAAGTAGCACTTAATTTGTTAAGTAATGTAAAATGTCGTTATCAAACCACTGAATCACTTATTACTTAATTGATTCAGTTTTAAGTGCTGAATTTAGGTTATCAAACAAGCCCTTAGTCTAAAATAGCTCCCAAAACCTTCCATATGCTCCAACCATATGTGCATGCATATTCTTAGGTTTGTTTTCGCAAAAAAAAATTTGTTATGACAATGTTTAGCATTTTTAGCAGTGTACCAACTGACCATAACAATTTGAGAAAACTTTTAAACTACAGTTTTTTTTTTTAATCAGAAAAAGGGAGGGAGGGGGCGACCAGCGTAGCATGCAACTCCCCTTGGACGTGACCAAAAATTTGCACAACAACAGTTTGTTGTGCAAATTTGGACGTTAAGATCATTCAAGGCTATTAAGAACTAGATTTAGAGTGAACTTTTGAAGTTTAGTCTGTCCCACTGATGGCTATTCATCTTTATCTCAAAACCGAGACTTGTTTTCAATTATGGGGTTATTACCTTTACAATTTGAAGCTACATGCAATTTTTCCCATGGATTTCAACAAATGTGAGCTATATTTTCCGACTGGTCTTGTATTTTCTTTGGGCCTAAAATGGATATATTATCATTGCTCTGCCGGCTAAGAGTCAAATTTCAAGTCTTGCCAATGTACGTTGTTCTTTCCAATTGAGTGTCCTTGATTGGTTTCTTGCCAATCGTAGGTTTGGATCTCGGATTGGACAGATGATTGTTCTTTTCTTTTTTTTTTGATCCGTCAGATGATTGTTCTTTGAACATGATGTTGTTTCCTTGCTCCTATTAGTCTTGTATCAATTTCAAGATTACTGAAATTGTTTTGGCCGTTCAAAACAAAGTCTTGCCAATGCTGTTGTTTTGTCATCCATAATTCTGTCGTTCTGTAACTAATTGGAGCTTTCGGTTAACGCAGCCCCTAAGACCAACGTCTTTGTAATTATTTGTCTAAGATTATTAAATATCTTCTTCGTTGTTTAAAAAAAAAAAAAAACTCTAAACAATACTCCCTCCGTCCCTTTTTAAATGTCCTGCTTCGTAACTCCAACTTATTAAAAAGACATCATCATTATACCTTTCACATCAATTTTTTCCTCCACTTTCCCTACTTACCCATCATCATTACACTTTTACTCACTAACTTTTCAAAATAGAATCTACTTTTAGGGACAAAATAGACAATTCACCAACTTTTACCCACTAACTTTACAAAATGGACACTTATTAAGGGACAGCCCAAAATGGAATACTGGACTGTAATAAAGGGACGGAGGGAGTAAGATTTTGCAAGAAATCACTGGCGAATAACAACCGGTTTATGCCAACTTTGGGGCTCAAAATTTAACAACTTGCTCATGCTAAATTTGGGATCAAAATTGAACAAAAATTGTTAGGCCAGCTACGAGGTGAAAGTTTAACAACTGGCTATCGATAAGTTGCGACATCTCTCCTCAATTTTGCATGTGTGGAAGTCTTTATAAACCCTCCTTTCCAATGTCTTAATTCCTCACCTCCATCCGCCTTCTTCCCTTCCGAAAATCGAAGAAGATAAGCAATTAGATCAATTATGGCTACAGAAAGCCGCGTCCCTTTCATATTGGCTGCAATCGCGAGCGCCATTCCTGTCTTCCTTTCTGGGTATTACCTCACCCATACCGTCATTCTCTTCATCCGTGGCGATCCAGATTGCAGCCATCCATGCACGTTCGAAATTGGATCTGGGTTTCACAATCTTCGCTTTCCTTCTTTTCCTCGTGGGATCGATTGGTGTTGTATGGAGACTGAAGCCCCTCCAAATAATATGCATGGTAACGCTGGTCATTACCGTAGTGCTGATCCTTGCCATAGGGTTAGGGATGAACGCCTTACCTGGTGATGAGGCGCGTTATCGATTGGACAAATATCCCCGATGGGCCAAAAACTTCATTCTGAACGACAACGATTGGGGCGTTTTCCAGAGGTGTATTGTTCGAGAAAAGTTCTGCGAAAAGCGTGACTATACGGTTCTTTCCATCCCTCTTTCTCTTAATCGTAAACTAATTAAATTTAATATCGGCATAGGAAAACATGTATTCCCAATGTGTCAATCTCTTGTTCCACCTTGATGAAGAGACTTTTTTGAAGGATGCATGTCTGTGCATGCTACTGCAGTTCCGTCATGGCTCAAGATTTAAGGGCTCCTTCAGCTAAATAAGTTACTTGGTTTATTTTTTTGCTCTTATTCAATTTTTTTTTTTTTTGCATTTGTTAGTTTTTTGTCGATTTTTTTGAGGATTATTGCTTTGTCATGATGAGAGAAATTTAAAAAGTAAAAATTATGATCGAAATTCAATTTTTTTTTAACAAAGACGAAAAAATTAGCTTATTGGCTTATTTTTGTCTTTATTAAAAAAAATTAGATTTCGATTGTAATTTTTTACTTTTTAGATTCTACTCATCATGACAAAACAATAATCCTCTAAAAATCGAAAAAAAACTAACAAATGCAAAAAAAATATATATATATGCAGATTAACCTTCTTCTTGTGTTTTGCATTAATTTGTTCCCTCGATTTGCAGGGAGGTTGTTGTTCTCCTCCTATTTATTGCGGATATCAAGAAATGAATAAGACTTGGATTGTCCCAAAATCAGGACTATATTACCAAGACGACACCGATTGTTCCCTGTGGAGCAACGACAATGACAAATTGTGTTACAACTGTGACACTTGCAAGTCTTATTACCTGTTCAAATTCGCGGAGAAATGGGTCCTTCGGGGGTACTGTATTTGCTTCGCAATCATCATTTGGATTGGTTGCTATGATTGTACTGTCGGAGCGGGCAATGCGAAAAACAACCGAGGAAGAGAACAAATTGTTTAGTCCATTCGTTACGAGCATGCGATTTGTATACTTAATTAAAAACAAGTTTGTACCATCGGTAAAATTCTCTTTGTTGCATGCCAAAAGTTGTTTGATGGGTTTATGTCACGGAGAAAGTTCCAGTACGTGTACCATGAGAACGTTGTGCATTTATTCATTGTATGTTACATAGTACTTTTCTGGTATATGTTACACATTTGTTCGGTTAATTACACAATTGGATGTACTTTTGAAGCATAGGATAGGCATAGCCGCATAGTATTAGAGCATGGGCATACGCATATTTTTTGTGCATGGCCGTATACACATATTATTGGCAAATAAATCGAAAAAAATCACCAACTTTGATACCAATCAAACAGAAGAAAAAAAAAAAGACAAAGAAAGGAAAACATGTATTATTCTTCTCTCTTCTTATTCATTAGAAATTTCTTATTCTTGCCGAGGGGTAAAACGAGATGCGCTAAGAGTCACATCTGAAAATTTGGATTTGGGGGGCTACTATCCCGAAACCTGAAGGGACAGCAGGCTGCTTTCCTGGAAAAAATAATATCGTCCCGAGCCTGAAAACTTCATCTGAAACGTTCACCTGAAAGATCTCATCTCGTACTATGGCCTTGCAAAAAATAGAGTCAATTGAACATCGATAACCTAGTGAACGAATCATCTATTTACAGTTCTGTTATCAATGTCCAAAATATTAAGCCAAAAGTTAAGTCAAAAAGAGTGATTTCTTCACTAGGTTATCGATGTTCGATTAACTTGATTTTTTGCAAGGTCATATTAGGAAATGAAATCTTTCAAGTGCACATTTCAAATCAAGTTTTCGAGTTTGAAGATATTATTTTGCCCCGGAATAGCCGCCCCAGCCTGCCAAATCCAAAAAAATTACTCCATCCGTTTCATATTGAGGTTCCACTTTCACTATTTGTGACGTCTTACAAATTGAGATCTATTAAACAAGATCCATATTGCACAAAAAATAAATTTAGTGAGTTCATTATTTTTAAACTTGAAAATTGCAAATAAGTACTTATTTTTTAAGAACCATTAGCGGAACACAGCCAATTTGAACCCCAGCCAAAGCGATTCCATCTTTCTACAACAAAAAATTATTGGACGTATACTCTCTATGTAGAAATGCAAGAATATACTTTTTATACAGTTCATTTTTCAAAATTTTACCTTATATTTCCTTCAAGGTTTTTGACATATAAAGCTAAGAATTAAAAATAATGTCATTAATTATATACTATGTACTAGTGCATGCCCGTGCCTGAAGGCACGGCTCGAGCAATTAATCAATTATGTGCACACATGCAGTATCTCAACCCCTGACCAACAATTTCAACTTTTCGAAAAACAATTCCATAAAGTTTAAGAAAATCTAAACACCCAATCGACATAGTATGATAGAAAAAATTTAACATAGTAGAAATCATCATTCATGGGATAAGAAAACCCTTGGTTTAGAGATGAAATACCAATCAAACCCAGCAACTCTCAATTAACGTTTCATAAAATCTAAACACCCAATTAACAAAGTATGCCTAAAAAAGTAGGAAGAAAATTCTAGTAATTGTCCGTGCCTGAAAGCAAGACGCAATATAAATAAAGTATCATTCCCTGATAAATATACTCACCTGCACACCCAACTCCTCCCAAACTCTATTTTTTCAATGAAGTCAAATAAGGTCGATCTAATAAATTCCATCAAGCTAATTAAAGAAAAATACGATATACAGAAAATGAAACCAACGCAGTCCATAATCTGATTGTGTGCAAGGAAAAAGGGTGCGTTGTTACATTACTGTGAAGGTAAATACTACTCCCCGTCCCAATTTAAAGACTTTCTATGGAAATTCGTGCAATTTTAAACCCCAAAAAAAAATATTAGCACATTTTTTTTATTTTCTTACACCAAATTAAAGTACTAATTGAATACTTTAATTTGGTGTAAGAAAATTAAACAAATAATATTTAGAAATATGTTTTTTTTTGTTTTGAAATTGCATGAATTTCCATATGGAGCATTTAAATTGGGACGGAGGGAGTACAAAAGACTATATAAGAGGTAGTAGGCATCAAACATGGGTAAATTAATTTTCAGTACGACCCGAAGAAAAAAGTTCAATTCAAAAAAATTCAGATTAAGTATCTTTTCGAGCTCATAAAATGGGGATCGGAGAGATTTCCGTATTTTAGATCATCATAATTGTATTAAAGGCATTATTATACGGAGACAAAGTGTTTGAAAATCAAATTTCCAAATTAGGCATGGGAATGTGTGATTGAGAATGCTCATAAAATGTTAAGTATTTACGGACATGCCAACAAAATGGAGGGTGGAGATTTATGTAGGGGATAAGTCAGGGCCATTAAATTTATGTACTTACATAAGATTCAAATAATGAGCTAATTTATTATATAGATATTCGAAGAAATTGGTTTTAAATTTAATATTAAAAAAATGGGACCCCCTATTCCGAGTTCTTTTTTTTTTTCTGTCAAGCGGAAAATTACCCTATTCCGAGTTCGCCTAAGGCCTCCAAATGCATTGGGTAGGCCCTGGTCAAAATAAGATTGTTTGGGCCTGCTTGGATGCCGGCTTACCAAGGGGTGTTAACAATACCCCCTGTTTTAAACCTGGTCCCACAGCCGAAGCTCTGGTTTGGGAACCATTTGACGCCTGGGATTATTTAATCCCGTTCTTCCCTAACACCGGAGAAGAAGGTATTGGGGGGTGTTGTCCATGGCTAGGGTATGAGGTGCCCATATCTAATACCCCCTAATCCCCCTCAAAAATTGACGAGAACACCCCTCCTTATTCCCCTTCTCCCAGCCACCCATCACACCTGCACACTCACAGATCCGAAAAAAAAGTTTAAAATATATATATATATATAGAGAGAGAGAGAGAAGGGGGGGCATACCTTGACGACGGCGAGGAGCCGGCGACGATTCACCGGTGACAATCGTGTACTGGGTGTTTCTTCTCCTTCTCCTTCTTCTGCTGCTTCTTCTGCCGTTTTCTCTCTCTCTCTCTCTCTCTCTCTCTCTCTCTCTCTCTCTCTCTCTCTCTCTCTCTCTCTCTCTCTCTTCGGCAAGAACAAGAAAAAGGGGTAAAAACAAGTACAGTAAACAATAAGGAAATTTCTTTCAAAAAAAAACCAATAAGGAAATTTATTACGTGCATGTGTGCCATGTGTCCCTATGTGTTCCATACTTCCACACAACCCTATCAATCCACACTTAAAAAAAACGCAAGATTATAAAAAGAACACTTTAAAAAAATAATTTTTTATTTTTTATACTTATTAAATTTACTAACCTTTCAAAACAATTGGATACTCACCATTCAATAAAGAAAATATGGTATAAAATAAATGTAAACTAAACTTAATGGTTATACATTTCATAATTAAAAAAACTTAACAAAAACATAATAAAACACTAATTAGGACGAATTTTTAATGTATTCAATAATATAATTAATTATTATATTAGTTAACTAAATTATTATTGATTATTTGTAAACAAAATTAATCAAAGTTGGAGGCCAAGTCATTATATATTTTAATCTAATGAATAATCTAACTTAACACTGCACAAGGGCAAAATGGTCATTTCACAGCTTTTTACATCATCCACCATTCTTTATACCCCCTATTAATCCTCCATCCAAACAAAGTATTATCTAATCCCCCTTCTCTAATACCTCATCCAAACAACCTACTATTTAATACCCCCTCCATAAACATCACATCAATGTGGGTCATCCCTTACTATCCAATACCCTCTACTATCTAATCCCCCCTTATTACATAACACCTCTAAACCTAATCCAGCATCCAAACGGGCCCTTTAGGACATATTTCAATGTATACGTATTTTTGACTTCAACAAGTCGGGGTTCCATGAATGACTTCAATGTATTCGTAGGTAAGTTGTAAGCCAATTAATGATCCTCATGGTTCTCTAATGTGAACCTCAATCAATTATGTAGAGATCCCATCTAGGGGTTGGTTTCCGGGGCCGGCTTATAGGATAGGTGAGAGAAGCGCATGCGATCGCTTTTGACCCCCGAATTTTGGTTCAAAATTGAGATCCCACTATAATATAACTTATTATATATTAATATTAGAATATTTTCAAATAAAAATACAATTGTATCTTATTTTTTTCAAAAACTCTTGCAACCATATCTTTTTACATTTATATTGTCACAATTGTATCATTTTAGCTTGATTTTTTTTTTATCTTTGTACTTTTTTTATTTTTTTAAGAAATTCATGAATATGTAAGGAGCTTAATATAGGGAATTCGCTTCATACCTCCAAAATATATGAGTCGGCCCTGGTTGGTTTGGTGATCAAAACGTGAAAATAAAGGGTTTGTTTTCTTCTAAAGTTTCAACTTTAAAACGTCTTAGGTGTCACCAACTCCTTTAGGATCACTCGAAATTTGTTCGGTCGCTATTTTTAGAACCTTGGAATTAGTTGAGATGTATATAAGCTGATCCGAACACTTAATTAACTATCAAAGTTTTCAATATTGGTCGTTACGTAGCAGTTTTGTACGTAGCCTTCCAATACCGTTCATTACATGCACCTCAATGTATTGTTGAGATGAAAAATCGCATGCGAACCTGATTCACATACCAGTTCACTGCTGATACTCGACAGCTACGGGTGAGTTGGGCAATTTTCTATTTTTTTCAAATAGTTGAACTTCCGCTTAGATAAACATAACCACCTGACCTGTCTCATCTAATCTCACAAGTCACATGCCAGGTTCGACATTTCCTAGGTTTTTTTTTTTGTACTTCGGAATGTAACATTTCCTAGGTTTAAGCCTCTATATAAAGAGGATCCTCCTCTTAAGTTCAAACACCCCAAAGCACGAAAGTTCGGCAATTAAGTTTGATACTTCTTGTTTTCTCTTTTTTCTTTTCTCATTGTTCTAGTTCTTAAAATTAAGGCAGCCAAATACGGGAAAGTTTTGAAAATGGGATGGGAATTACTAGTATCGGTTGTCTGCATGCTACTCATGTGGGCAGTGTGGACCATAAACAAAAGGCGTCGCGGCCGCCACCATGTGGAGGAGATACGAGTGTTACCACCGGGGCCGAGGCGGTGGCCGTTGGTGGGAAACATCTTACAACTGAGCTGGCCCCCCCACGAGTCATTCGCCAGGCTTGCCTGCGAGCACGGGCCCATCATGACCCTATGGCTCGGCTCGATGGGCACCGTGTTGATCTCATCAGACAAGGTGGCTCGTGACATGTTTAAGATTCACGACGTCGTTTTGGCCCGGAGGAAAACGTATGAGGCCATTAAAGGGGGTTTTGGAACTGACGGGTCCATCATCATGGCCCAGTACGGGCCCGAATGGCGGACGTTGCGGCGGTTGTGCACCACCGAGTTCTTTGTCACAAGCCGGCTCGACGCCACGCAAGGTGTGTTCCAAATTGCCATACAATTAAGACGAAAAGTATGTATATATAGAATCGAGACCAACAAGAACGTTCAAAAAGTAAATTGCATGCTTCATATTCAAAATTAAGGGACTGAAGATCTGCTCAAATGGAAACAACCACTTTTTGAGGAGGGTAAACAAAATTGCACTCCCAGTGGCATAGCCAAAATTGTCAGAACCTTATATGGCCACCAACGGCGGTTTCACATATATTGCACCAACCGTCACGCAGGGCCCACTACGAGTCCCATGAGAAAAATCCGACAGTAATTTTTTTTTTAAAAACATGGAGTGACGGCATGAAAAAATCGCCTCAATTGAATATGTGTAGGTGCTTAATCCAATCTTTCCATATTTCATTCAGATAACAAGATCCTATACTACTAGACCATCCACGGTGTCCGGTTTTGTGGGGCTCGTAACATGAAAACTTAAGATACAATATCATATATATCTTGTATGGCTATATAGAGCCCAAATAATTTAATTAATTTGATGGTCAGCATGAAGGAATAGATGATGGAAGCAATCGATCTTGATAATGAAGGAGATCATAAATCCTGAAATGAGTATGGTCAAATTGGAGTACCTAGAATATTTATCTACTCTAACTCTAACCACCTTATCATTTTCTTTTTCTGTTCACATTTTTTAAGATTGCTGATGATCGACTACCATTAATTCCTTTGTATAGGTGTACGCAGCCGGTGCATCGATCGAATGGTGCAATTCATAGCGGCTGCCAGTGCAACCGGAACCGTCGCCACGGACGTGAGGAGGTTCTTCTTCTTGATGACTTTCAATCTGATAGGAAACCTCAAAAGATCTCTTGGACCCCAACTCCGAGATTGGGGGTGAATTCTTCTTCCACACCGGTAAAGTCTTGGAGTTGGTCACGAAACCAAACTTTGCGGATTTCTTACCAATACTACGGAGGTTTGATCCACAAGGGATAAGGAGGAAAACTCAGTTCCACCTCGAACGGGTGTTAGAAATCACCGGAGGGTTCATCCGCGAGAGGATGGAGGCCAGGGGCGGCGATTGTGAGGAGGAGGAGGAGAGGAGTAGAGATTACATGGATGTTCTCTTGGAGCATAGAGTTGACGGTGTGGAAGGGCCCCTTTGCTTTTCTTCAGCTAGCATCGATCAATGTCACTGTTTTAGTAAGTGCATCTTGTTCCATGAACGTGTATAATGTTGGCCTTTTCTTTTATGCCCTATTTGATGTACTATTCAACACTTTTGTGAGGAGAAATTGTGATGAGACTTTGTTTGTTCGGTTTAGTTTTTGAGTGAGGTTTGTGGGTAAAAAGGGAGAGAGAAAGAGAGAGTAACTTATTGGAGACCGTTGAGAGAGAGAGGACGTGATTCTGTAAATCCAAGGCTAAAGTTAGTCAGAGATCAGAAAATAATTTCTTCTTCTTAATTCATTTCAACTATTTTCTCTTATAACCTTCTCTCCGATTGACACAGTTTAAATTTTTCCTACAAAGAAACTAATTTTCCACATATGGCGTGAAACGAAGCTAAAAAAAAATTATCAAGACGGTAATCCAGTCTGTAAAACATTATTTTTGTAGACATTTTGCATGTCTACTCTTTGTTCATATACTAGTACACATAATTTTCCATAGGATATATGTCACACGTTTCGTAGGTCACTAACCATAACTTGAATTTTTTGTTCAATTTTACTAGGAGATGTTCATAGCAGGAACTGACACAACTACAAGCACCTTGGAGTGGGCCATGGCCGAGCTCCTCCACAACCCTAGAACCCTGCAAAAACTCCAAGCCGAGCTAAGAACGGTTGTCAAACTAAACCAAAAACTAGAAGAAAAACACCTTGAAAATCTCCCTTAGCTCAAAGCAGTGATCAAAGAAACCCTAAGGCTCCACCCACCTCTCCCATTCTTGGTCCCTCGTAGAGCCATGGACTCCTTGTCAATGTTGGGCTACCACATCCCGAAGGAAACCCAAATCCTTGTCAATATTAGGGCAATCGGATGAGACCCCCAAATATGGAAAACCCCTCTGGAGTTCAGGCCAGAGAGGTTTTTGGAACCAAACATGGTGGATTACATGGGACACCATTTTGAGTTCATCCCGTTTGGGTATGGTCGAAGAATATTATGCCCCGCTCTTCCGCTTGCTTCTAGGGTATTGTCGATGACTTTGGGCTCAATATTGCTTGCATTTGATTGGATTTTGGAAGATGGAGTGGAGCCCTCGGAGATGGACATGAGCGAACATATGGGGGCAACGCTAAAGAAGGCTATTCCATTGAAGGCGTTAGCGATACCATATAAAGGGTAACAAAAACTACTACGAGTAATTAACATGCACACTGTACGGGGCAAAGTAGAGCAGCTGGTTAAATTTGGAGCTTGCAAATACAATGTGACAATGTGTGTTTTATCTTCTTGTCCTACTGAATGAAAAGTTGAATGTTATTAATAGAGCTTGTTACCAACTAAAAAAAGGCTAAGAAATTGTAAGGTAAGGTTTCAGAATTCAGAGTATCTCCGGAACAGCTTATGCACATGAATAGATAGAAGGAATATATAAAAAACAAATAAACATAACCAAAGGTCTAAATTGCATCCAAACCATTAATCATACAGTGTGGCGAAAGTGAGAGATGAAAAATCAGAGTTCCCTAACAATCCTTAAAAAATCCTAACAATATAAATGCGAATCACTTAAGTTATACTACCAACAAAAACTAAGGAAACAATTAATCCCACAACACAGAAATATACGTGAAAAACCCCAGAAGGAGTAAAAATCACGAGAATGAATCAAATCACTATAAACATTGTGCAGTTACAGATATACCTATCCAAACGATATAAATCCCCACAACGTTCTAAGTACCACCAACCGAGTCACACGTATACCACACTCAGTGATCTTGATCGCCAATGGCCTTAAGTCCACAAGCCCTCCAAAACCTAATGAAAGTCCGCCTTCGGAATAGCTCTAAAATAAAACCAGTTGCCTCTGTTCTTTTTTTTGTTCCTCTGCCGCCTCACGTTCTCTTCTTCACTGAATAATATATGTATATGGCTTGCACATCTCTTTTGCCGTCCCTTTTTCTTTTTATAAGCATGTGGTCAAAACCTAACTAGGAAGTAAAGACCAAGTCCATATATGGACCTCTTTTCACGTTGCCTTTTTTTTTTTTTTACAAAAACAGTAAATGCCGATTGATAACAGATTGATTCCTCCATCGATCCATTTTCACCGAAATCCGTCTTGTTGTAGTCGATCATCTTTTTTATTTAAAACGCTCACTCTCGAATACAAATAATAATGATTTCTTCCACTTCAATCCTCTACAAGCTCACTAGCCTATCAAAAATAATAAAATTACAATTTGATATAAAATATGTGTTCCGTCGTACGGAATTGTCAATATAATAAAGACTACGGAATTTGATCCTTACAAGAGAGATGGCGCAAACCCATTTTGCACGTTAACTAATTTTTTCGTGGTGGATTATCGATAACGGAGAGTCTCCATGCCCAATTGCTTGAGAGCAAACAACCATTAGACCATATATTACCGGAATAATAGCAGTATCATGATCCAAAACACATCACCTATACAAAATCAAAAATGCTGGCGCCCACAGTACCCTTCTTTAATACTTTGAATATTTGGTACTACCTTGTTTACAGAATAATCTGAGCAATTAGGTTTCAGAGATGGCATACCTGGTTGGTATCATGGTATGTAGGGAATTAATCTTTCAAAATTTTGCTAAAGACTAATCCATAATCGTGCCACCGAATTTTTAGATTTCTTATATGGTAAGTTTCGCCTTTTTCCATGTTATATCCTGAATAAAAAGAACGTCACATTTCTTCAGGTCAGATCCATTGTGTCGAACAATTGATCCAGATCTTGACACAATGACAATAAGGACGAAGATTATTGGACCAACCACATGCATGGCGATGGCAATTCTTAGAGCAAGAGCATCGTTTGAAGATAATTAATGTCTTGGACATTCGAGTGATTACTGCCCAATTTGCAACTCTTGGCACTGGACATTTTCCAAACAGAATTACAAAGTTTGAGTTTTCCTCAAATCCTGGACCATTCAATTGGAGGGAGCATGTCCTTGTACGTATTTTCACAAGGACATGCTCCTTCGAACTGAACGGACCAGAATTTAAGAAAAACTCAAACTTCGTAATTTTATTTGGGAAGTGTCTGGTGCCAAGAGTTACGAAATGAGCAATAATCATTGGAATGTTCATGGCATTAATTATCTTCAAACAGTGCTATTGCTTTTATCATTGTCATCGCCAGACATATGTCCAACAATCCACGACCTTGTTGATTGGTTCAAGATATGTATCATCAACTGTCAACACGATGGAGCTAGGCGGCTGGGCGAGATTAATCACAGAATCAGGCAGCTAAACAGGATTAATTGGGATATAATATGTGAGTTGCCAAATTTACGGTGGTTAGTGTCGGCGGGTCTTTTCGATTTATCTCCGTTTGGCCATATAGATCCCGATTGATAGCTAAAGGTTTATTTGCAAAGATAAAAACTCAAATGTCCGCCAATAAAAAGATAGGGGAATTCAAGTCCAGAAGCAAGACCAAATGCTGAGAAATCCTAAACAACTCATCTATAAACAATTTCGAAAAAACCGAAGTCTCCAATCATCTCCCCCCACATCTTTACAAGAAAATGAGTGATTTTCACACTCCCTTATAAGTCACATTTCCCTCTTTTATAATCATCATTCATGTGAATTGCATAATATTGCTCTTTCACTCATTTAGGGAGGCTGGGGAATATGTTCAGGCCATGAGGGGTATGGTGACTGAACCGAGACAGCCTAGCAGGGGGTGGGGTGTTGGAGCAGTTTTGGCGGAGGCCGGCGATTGGAAAACTGAAAATAAATATGAATGGAGCTTGGGTGTGTAGATTGGAGGGAATGGAGGAGCTGGCAGGTGTGGGGATAGTGGTGCGGGACTCTGGTGGGCACTTCGTGGCTGCGCGTTCTATGAATTTGGGTGTTGTGGGTACTCTGTTGTGTGCTGATGCTTTGGCAGGGAGGGCAGCATTTGACTTTGCCCTCTTGCTGGGATTGGGCACAATTGTCATGTAGGGAGATTCGCAACAGTTGGTAAGGATTATTCGAGGCGAGTTAGCTTGTCCCATTGACGTGGAAAGTGGTTGTGGAAGATATCAAAAGATCTAAGAATATGGTTGGAGAGTGCGAGATTATTTTTGCTCGAAGATTGGCTAATGGTGTAGCGGATGTCTTGGCAAAGGATAGTTTGCGAGGCCTTGGTGTTGGAACTTGGGAAGCTAGGCCTCCCGATTGGTTGTTGAATCCTCTTGGACGAGATATCTGTCTTATTTCTTGTAATTAAGATTTCTCTAAGTTATTATAAAGATTCCTATCGTTTTGGTAAAAAAAAACTTACCATAACAGTTTGAGAAAACTTTTAACCTACAGCTTGTTGTGCATATTTGGGCACTAAGATCATTCAAGGCTATTAAGAACTCGATTTAGAGTGAATTTTCGAATTACAGCTATTGTACAAAGTGATACGCTCAAATCATATATGGTTTGACATATATAATGCTAAAATAACACCAACTAATAACACTTACAGCAGTTTATTTTTCCGACTCCAAGTACCATACAATCAATGGCGGAACTACCCACAGGCTCCCTTGGGCTACAGCCCTGGTCAATTTTCAGGAAAAAAAAAATTTATATGTAAAATTTCATTTTAAATAATTTTAACTCAACCGACCATCCCATTTAGCCCTACTCACCATCCAAAATTCAGCCAAGCCCAACCCACCATCCAAATGATATCAGTCGGCAATAGGTCGAATTGCGAGGCTTCTGATCCGTAAGTATTCTCTTATTATACAGAGCACTGACTAGTGTGCTTAGATTTGTATTTATATTGTTAAATGTAGAGCAATGGTTGGTGAGCTAAGATTTGCTCTTATTTTGTTAAATATAGAGTATTGTGCTTAAATTTTTACTGATTTAGTTGATGCAGAGCACTATCTAGTGTGCTTAAATTTGTTTAAAATGTTGGTTCGTACAATCTTACTTTTTTAAGTTCAAATTATAAAGGAACAGCAAAAAAAATTTGGAGCATTTTTTAAGATTTACCGATGTCCAAAAGTTTTTACGAGAGGGTTTTTTTTTTTTTTTGTTCATTTTGTGCATGTTAAAACACCACTGTATTAACTCTTAAAAATAGATATCTATTGTCATCACTCGTTATAATTTAGACATTCACAATATGCGAAGTCAAGGATATGATGGTGCTAGCAATATGCACGGTGCATGGAATAGATTATAAGCCTTATTTCTTAGAAATTGTCCAAATGCATATTATATACACTGTTTTGTCCACCAATTTTTTTTTAAAATTAGCCTAGGGCATAATTAATTCCTAGTTCCGCCCTTGCATACAATCCGGATCAAATATACAGGAGGCTGTAACATTTCTTTAATATGGAAATGCAAGAGTTACCTTGAAATTCCCCACTGTTCAAAGTCACCAAGTTGTGCATAATATTCTCTGGTCAGACTACTCCCTTCTACGGGTGTCTATTTCTGTTGTTAACTCTTGGATAATTCCTTGCTCAATTCATGAATTTGCATCTCGCGAGATATGAGATCAAGCCATAGCTTGCAAATTTTCCAGTCGCACGATGCTAGCTTTTGTGGGAGTTCGGCAATCTTCATACAATTTACTGCTAGCACCTTTCGCATATCATCCATCTTCCTGTCACAAGCAGCGAGAACCTTTCGTAGCCTCTTCTCAACATCATTTGGGATCTTAACGAAAGAGTTAATGGCATTCACGACAACCACCATTCCAGCACAAACGCCTTTCATGATAACCCATATATATGTGCTTTTGTCATTCACCGCATTCATTTCCTCCCTTGATATCATGAAGCGAGGAAATGAACCCGATGAAGGACAAAAGCACATATATATGGGTTATCATAAAAGGCGTTTGTGCTGGAATGGGGGTTGTCAGGAATGTCATAAACTCTTTCGTTAAGTTCCCAGATGATGCTAAGAAGAGGCTGCGAAAGGTCCTAGCCGCTTGTGACAGGAAGATGGACGATATGCGAAAGGTGGTAGCAGCGAATTGTATGAAGATTGCCGAACTCCAACAGAAGGTAGCATCCCGCGACTGGAAAATTTGCAAGTTGTGGCTTGATCTCATATCTCGTGAGAAGCAAATTCATGAGTTGAGGAAGGAAATAGCTGTTCGTGAAGAAAAATTCAGGAGTTAACAACAAAAAGAGACGCACGTAGCAGGGAGAAATCTGACCAGAGGAATATTATGGACAACTTGGTGACTTTGAAGAGTGGGGGAACTTCAAAGTAACTGTTGCATTACCATAATAAAGGAATATTGTTATAGCCTCCAGGATATTTGATCTAGATTGTATGGAACTTGGAGTCACAGAAATCAGACCTATTGTGCTACAAGTTGTTGACACCCAATTTTGCCCCACCACTTGCAAATTTAAGTTCAGAACAACATTGCATGGCACCGACTTCACCATATTTATCTCCGCGTTAGAACAAGAATTATGAAAGTGTTTGGACCCCAATCGGATATCGTTAAAAAATCAGTCGAAAGCATTGCAGCAACAGATCATTTTTCCTTCTCAGCCTCACACGCATAATGGCCCACCTGGTAAAACAGTGCTCTAGGAAAAGGAAATCAAGACATAAAGGCTCCACGTGCTCACAATTTATTTGATTTATTTTTAGTATCTACCTTACTATTTCAATCAATACCTGGTAGAGTAGGGCATCAAAGAACTTTTGCTCACTTTTGGTTCAAGAACTAGGCCTGTTGATTGCGCTAAGGTTGAATTTAAGGGACAAGGTTGGGTTGATTTTCTAAAGGCCCATGGTTTGAACGTTGGCAGCATCGTCTTCTCTCCAGTTCAGAAATTGGTATTGGGTTAAAGTAGAGTTATTTCATTTGGCGCTGCTTGATTGGGTAGAGCTATTCAAAACATCGCTAGTTCCACATCATCTAGCTGTGTGGCATAGGGTTAGCGCCACAGAGCATATAGAGCCGGCCGAAGTGGTGCTTCTTGGGTAGCGCCAGTTCAAACGACGCTAGAGAGTAGTTTTAAAAAGAGTTTGAAAAGTAGAATGCTTCGGCCAATTGTTCTTAAAAAAGGAGTACTTTGAAAAAAACTCTGAGTTGAGTGAAGGGCTGCGTGTGCATCAAGAGAGAGAGAGAGACGTCATGGGAGAGGGGAACGGGAAGACGTCACGAGTGGGAGAGGGATTTTCTTTTTCACTTCTGGCTTGACAGGGTGACTATGAATGGCAGGATTAGTTTTTAGGCCAAAAGAATGAGAGGCTAGGTTTTCACCTGGGTGTGAAGTCTTAAATAGAAATCGGTTCTTTTTCCCATAAAACCGTAATCGAACCAACATTCAAATATTTATATGGAAAATCGAACCAAACCGACTGTGTACTTGAAATGGACCAAATTTACTAAAATTGGTTCGATTTGGTTCAGTCGGTTTGATTTTTTGGTTAAAACTTTCATGGTGTTGATGGTGAATTGGTGGTGAATCCGAGAGGGTAAGGGGAGATTATTCAGTGCCCTTGGGGCACCCTCATGGTGCCTCAATCATCTCTCTATCACACATTGTATCGGGGTTCTCACACTTAATCTCAAGCTCCACAGAAATGTGTGGTTGAGGAGAGGCCTAGGAGCACCACGTGGGCATTGAATAATTTTTCTAAAGAGAGAGAGGTGTTGGGTAAATTATACTAGTGATAGAACGAATTTCTAATAGAATAGTAACTTCAAACAATATTCAGCGACCACATTCACGAAATTAAATGGATAGAGGAAGAAATGTAAAACCTTGTGGGGTCGTGCACCTCTGGGAATGATATGCCCTCTCTTGCATCGGGTTAGATGGTACTCCCCCAAGACAACGATCGACCTTCGAGCTTTCTTCAATGCAGTAAAGCAAATTCATGAGTTAATTGTAGCTTAACAACAATAGTGGGGAGTAGCCTTCGTATAAATACTAGTAGTATGGCAAAATAGTAGGGAGTAGTTACTTACACATTGGTTTTTTTTTTTTTTTTTATTGGTTTGACCGTTTCATTCTATAGGCTTGTAACAATAGTTTGTTAGGGGGAGAGTTATTCCTCCAATTTTTTAGGGGAGATGTAACGAGTCCAAGTCAAAGTGGTTTATACAACTAAAACCCACGTTTTCTCCTATTAATAAGAAAATTAGAAATTTTCTTACATTTTTCAAAAAATAATGATCGGAAGAATCTTTGGAAGAATAAGATACTTTATTAAATTTCACAACAAAATTGAAATAGCTCACTTAAATTTTTTGAATTCTAACCTATGTGATAAAAAAATTAAATTAATTGTAAATAAGTGTTTTCATATCTCTTATAGATCACATTCGTACTTTTTTAACTGTGAAATTACATAGTATGAAGTAAGTAATGTATGACATTGGGCGCGTGATACATTTTGTTAGATTCAATGAATACCTAATGTTGCACTCTAGTCCACAAAGCCCAAGAATTTATATGGCGACTAGGCCTATTTTGGCCTAATAAGACAAATGGCTTATTGTTTTTTTTATTCAAATTTTTATTACATTTGTTAGTTTTTCGTCGATTTTTTTTTTTTTTTGTAGATTATTGCTTCGTTATTACGGGAGGAATCTAAAAATTAAAAAGTTCCCCTGAAACCCAATTTTTTTTTAATAAAGACAACAACAAAATTGACTTATTAGGCCAAAATAGGTTATGTATGCTAAGTTTGTCCCTTCAAATTGAAATTTTGTTAATCCGCAAACTAACTTGTGAAAATAGGGAGTACTTCTCAAACTATTTATGGAAGTGAGTAAATCACCTTTCTTAAATGCGAGTTAGTTCAATCCGCACATGTGAACTACGACATGCAATCTGCGCCACGAGAGTTTAAACTTTAATGCTTTGTTTGGATGGTGTTTTGAAAAATTTTGAGTTTAGTTTTTGGATAATTAGTGAAGAAAGAAATTAGGGTAATAATTGGAGATAAGTGAAGAGAGATAGAGAGAAAAATGGGAATAATGGTTGGAGATTGGAGATAAAGAAATGAGAGTAATGATTGGAAGTATGGGTACTAATTTATTTTTTGAGTTGAATTTTTTTATTTCAAAATACCATCCAAACAAGGCAAATGTACGTCGAAATTGCATTTTTCAAACAAAAATGCTACGCGCACAACCGTTGTGTCACCGCCACCGGAGTCATGCCGGCGCATGGGCAACCCAATTTGGTCCCGGACCCGTCCCAAGTTCCAACAGTATACAACGTGGTGACGACGATCAGCCGGCTGGTTCGGTCATTCAGTGCCTTGCTCTCTGAATAAATTTCCCAAATTTTAACGATACTAATGTTAAAGGGCAGTCGTTTCAAGCTGAACAATATCACTAAATCGTGTTTCGGACGCGCAGATGGTTCCCCTTGGCTGCAATGCACCCTTGTGGTGATGCTATTTCTTGGTATCCTTGCATCAAACAATCCATCGGTATTTTGACTTTTAACAATTTTCTCGTGCAATCTGCACTCGCTTTGGTGCGCGCCAACATATTGACCTTTGTAGTTCATTAGCTAAACTGACTGTGACTGCCATTGTTCGAATTCATTACTGAGTTTTGAGAGACTGTTAACAGGGTTCCGGGTTTTGCTCGAGTTGCATCGAGTTAGTATTCTTATTTCTGGGCTTCGCCCTGATATCACCGCCTACGTTTGTTTGCTTCCTCGTTTGAATTAGCACTTTGCCAAGAGGACGCAATTATAGCAACAGCGGCACACAAATTCTCTGCATTAATTTGATTGTAAATCGTAAATCAATGAGCAATAAAAACCGTTAAAACATGACGAAAAAATGATTAAAGATGTAAGGGAAAAGGAGTTAAAACATTGGCATACACAGTCAATACAGAGCTGCACACAAAAAAAAAAAAAAAAGGGCAAATTCTACAGTACACTTTAATCACTTCTCAGTTCTTACCAGTATATGTGTAAATCCCTCTCATCAGTATATGTGTAATCCTCTCAAAGATCATCATTCTCGTCATCATCTCCGTTATTCGGATCCTCTTCCTCTTTGATGTATCCATACTTTCTGAGAAGCCACATGATCACCCGAACGAAGTTACCAATGAAGACAATAGCAATCAACGACAGCCAAGTCAGCACGGAAATCTTTGTCACTTCATAAAGGGTTTTCTGAACGTTTTTGGGAGTCATGTGAATGAGCGTAATGAAGTACGTGATAGTTTGCGCGGTGATTGCAATCCACATGGTAACCATTTGAACCCACATCCATCTCCGTCGCTTTATAGGTAATCCACTTACTTGTAGCAGAATTATGCTCAGCGACGCGAGGAATGCAATGGTGTCGAAGATCATGAACTGCCTGTATGCGATTGGAATGTTGTAGGCCATAACAGACTGACCCGCTTCGTGTGACATTTTCTCTCCAGACTCGCCATTTGAATCTGTAGTGCTGTCGTTTTGCCAAACGCCACCTGGGGGTGATATTGCTGCTTGAAATGCCACTGTAGCGATGAGTGACGCCACCACCATCAACGAGCTTCGCTTCCTTCCTAGCCAATCTGTGTGTTTGTGCTTCTTGGGCTGCTCTTTGATACTAATGCCATTCTGCAACTCTTTTTTCTTTCTAATCGAAAAAACTTCTGTTATTTCGCCATTGCTGTTAAATCTTGTAGAAACTCCACCTCCCTGAAGGCACTGCTTGATTTCCATGTCCCTTAAATCTCTCGGACTTTGTGATAAGACATCCAATGCTGTCAAACCATGTGCATTTCTTATGCTTACTTCAATTGCAGTTGTAACAAGCAAGAATTTTATGATCTGCATATAATATGACAAGAAGTTATCACCTAATTGTATGGTATTTGTAACAACATGAAGATGGGCCTTTTGTGTCAAGTCCACAGACAGGGTTGGTGGATGAGGCGCTCCTTTAGGGGCAGCTATGTTACATGCACTCGGGTATGGATGTCAGAGGCGGGTACATGTCCAAGCATCGGATATTAAAAAGAGGCCTAAAAATAAGTTTCATTTCCGAATATTACTTAAAAAGACTTAAAAAGAGGCCTAAAATAAGTTTCATTTCCGAATATTACTTTGTGTCTGGGAATTTCAGTCAAGGGTCAGTACATTTAGGCCAGAGCAGGAAGGGCAATTTGGCCGTGAATTTTACAGTGGCAAGCTGTGTTGAAATCCCACCAAAGGATACCAAAAATTGGTAAGAGATGAAAACCAGAGATGATCAATAAGAAGAAATGCAATATATCACTTGTTCTCTTACCCTTTTCTATTGAGGCATTACGCGTTGAGCAACTATCTGTCTTCATAATTTACTTTAGATTTTTAACGCTTATTCACAACCAAAGATGAAACAACTAATCATCAATATTTCAAGTACATGGTCTTGCAAAATGTTAACAAACATTGCCAGGAACATGTAGCATTTTTCTCATTGCTATGCTTGGATATAGAATTCGAACAGAAAAAATGAAAGGAAACATGAATTGGAACAATTACTTGCACCCATTAGTTTTTCTATGCGTAACCAAACTAAAATTGTATTTTTTGAAAAATGCCTGTTCTCTACATAAAAGTTGAATTTTTTTCGAGTTTTTTTTTTAACAATACTTTATCTTCCTGGTTTTCCAGCTAAGCCAACAAAAACAATGAATTCAACTTCCGTACTTCCAAACATAACCTTGCAAGGGAAAATTCTAACTTTTCGCTTCTTCTGCAACAAATTAATTTTTTTTAAGGGCTTCTGCAACGAATAACTACATGTTACACAACTTCAAGATTTTCATCAAATTCGTGTCTGTTCAAAGCAACATGCATCAATAATTAACAGCCTAGTGATGATAAACAGCATTCATCAAGCGCTGGACACTTGGGACAATTGACACCAGAGTCCAGAGAATAGTCCAGGCCCGCCCTGGCCGTACAGCCCACCAGGCCACTGCCCACAGCCCCCAAATTAGGGCTCCTGTGTTTTAAAAACTTCAATTTGCGTTATGCAACGACAACATGCCTTGCTTTGCAATAAAACTAGCTAAAACATAATAATGTGTGTGTGTCCATATATATACACACAAAATCAAGTTCACTCATTCCCTTGTTTGGGGGTTTAAAGTATAGAAACTAAATGTTTTCTTCCCACTTTTTACGATATGTTCAAAATATGAAGCAAAAATGCTACATTTGATTTTTAAAGTACTACAATCTTTTTGGGAAATATATTTCATTTTCCACATTCGCAACAACATTACGATCCCGACAATATGCCGCCTAGGACCCCAAAAAAGTCAGGGTCGGCCCTGAGAATAATTCGAACCAAGGCGGACACGTACCCACAACCCAGTATTAGTCAGGGAATCCCTTCTTCCTCCAAACAACAACAATAATAACAGAACTCATCTAGTCCTCAATCATTGGAGGTATGGGCGTGGGAGGATTACAAACAGACCTAACCTTCAGCAATATATGCACAAAGTGACTACTCTCAGAAAATGAAAATAAAACAGTAGGCCCCCAGTACCTCCAAGAACCGAGGAGCCAAAAGGACGTTTTGCTATGGAACCATGCCCCCAAATCAAAACCTAAAGGCATCAACGAGAGCAGGCCTAGAGAACCAAATCAATTTGTGTGCATATTACCATGCTTCCTTCATTCGTAGTATAGAGTATTGGAAAGCACAAAATTGAACATTCTTTTATCATCAAAACTAAACATAATCTAATCATTAGTTGTTGTATGAACCTACATAAACTATTCAAATTGCACAATTTTGTAATGAAGAAGAGAAATATACATATACCTCAAGCTGTTTCTTGGCCACCGCAAGATGCAGAACAGTGTTGCCATCCCCATCCTTCCAATTCACAAACTCATCTTTACCAAAACCCTCAACCACCACCTTCAAAGCCTCCAACCGGTTATACTTCACACACAGATGCAAACAACTCTCTCCTCCTCCGCCGGTCACCGCCCAAGCCAACTCCGGGTTAACTCGGAGCAACTCGGTCAGAACCCCAACTCGCCCTTTGATGCAAGCAAGATGAAAGGGAGACCTCCCGTCGCGATCCAACACGAAACCCACGTCGGGATTCACCGAGACAAGCTCTCTGACTATCTCCGCGTACCCTTTGGCCGACGCCAGGTGAAGCGGCGTCGAGCCGTCGGAATTCAGTTTTCCGGCGAGGTCGGGGTTTCGGGTCAGCAGGGATTTGGCGAAGTCGAGGTGGCCCAGGAGGGCGGCGACGTGGAGGGGAGTGTCGGTGGAGGAGGACGGCGAAGGCGGCGGGGAGGAGGCGAGGATGGGGGGGGTTTGGTCGAGGGTTTGGGGGAGAGAGGGTAGTGAACCATTCATTGCTGCTTCGTGAAGGTTTCTTCTGTGTTGTTCTTGTTTTTCTTGATCGAACAAGGTGAGTAATTGCGTTCTCATTTTTTTTTTTCCCTTCTGTGGTTGGTTCTCTCCTGTGGTTGGTTTTCTGCGTCGAAGGTAAGTAGAAAAGTCTTTGGTAACCGCGTACTTTGACCTCAATGTTTGTTTTGGGAAACTTTCAAAATGTCCCCATACTTTCAACCTGAGATCACCACCTCAGTGTTTAAAATACTTTTACCCCATAAATGGCAATTAGACAGTTATACGGAGTACTATTGAGGGGTTAGGCTGTATTCCAGAACACAAATAAGAACTTATTTTTTGTTCAATAAGAAGGGTTGTTTCACAAAAATAAGAAGGCTGGTATTTATTTGGAAGAATTTATGTAGGTGCCGACCGGCCGGGGAGGGAAATCGTACCGGCAGCCGCGCCGGGCCGTCTCCGGCCACCGGGCGGCCGATCCGAGCCGTTCAAAAATTCTAAAAAAAAAAAACCAAGGGGGCCCATACGGAAATCAACGGCATCCGAGGTGTGTAGGGTGCTTGATCCGAGCACCCATTTTCCGTGTAGGCTATCGGTACGATTTCCTTCCGCCGGCGCCCAACATAATAGCAACAGTCTTATTTTTTGTATACGGCAACTTCAAGCTCAAAAATCATGTGTTTACGCAAATAATTTTCCTATCACTATAGATCTTGTTTGATAGATCTCATTGAGATCTTGAATACGGTGCACACAAAAAAAAATTTCATTTACATTTTTTTTGAGTTTGAAAATGTGAAATAAACTTTTTGTTTGGATTTTGTGGAATGACCCTTCTTATTTTTGAAATTGAAGTTGCAAAATAAGCACTTATTTTTTAAGAAGATTTCTGGAACGGGGCCTTATTCAATTAGGCTTATGTTGTCTAAATTCATTAAACTATACCGGAAATTTTTGTTGCACTATCCCATCTACTCCTTTTTTAAAGATGTTCTTATTATTTTGCCCTTTTGCAGAATTTACATTTCCAAAAATTCACTCCTTTGTAGAATTCACATCTTTCTGCAGAATTCACACTTTTTTTTCAAAATTCACCCACTTTTGCAGAATTCACACACTTTTACAGAATTCATCCCGTTTAAAGAATTCACACCCCTCGAAATTCACACCCCCAGAATTTACACCCCTTTGTAGAGTTCATACTACATTTTAAGCAGTTTTTTAGTGTGAATTCCTGGAGGTGTGAATTCCGCCATTGTACAAAATTCACACCCAAATAAATAAAGAATTCACACCCAAATCACGTTTGTATAGTTGTATAAATCAAAGTGCTGCATAACAAAACAAGAATAGTTGTATTACGCTCAGTCTGTACACGTATAATAAGCGTACTAAAATTCTTATCGACGTAATAACAGTATCTCAAAACAAATGATCTTCTTCCATAAAAGATCCATACGCAAACCAAAGTTCTCCGCAAAAACATTTCTTTTTTGGGGGGAGAAAGTCCAGCACCTAATCCTGCAGTTTACAACTCTTCTAAAACAAAATCATCTTCTTCCTTACGAGATCCATACGCAAACATCTTATCTCGATTGTTCGCATACGTACCTGACTCAGATGCGCCAGCAAGCGATCTTCGGCAGCACCAGTCGCATTATTCAGCTTGAGCAAGGGGTTTAACCTCTCATCGGCGCGACATGCCCCCATGACCAACAAATCAAGAGCCTGGAGAAACTATATAACCCCATCAACCCCATCGCTATATCGAAGCGACAGATTTCCATCCCCTTTGTCTACTCCACCGCCACCGCCCGTCAAACCCTCGAATTCGACGTCTTTTCACTTCCAGACGCCTCGACGGCACTCGAATCACCAAAACCATTGCCGTTTGTCCGATCAACCGTGTCCCCGGCCTCTCGTTGTTCCTCGGCCTTGGTCTGTCTGCCGTGATGGGGAGGTGGCGGTGCGTACCGCGGTGGTGGTGCAGCACCGGATTAGGAGCGATGGGCAATGGGCCAAGGCGATGATGATACTCCAGGAGCTATCGACGCCAGTCGAGATGGACACCAGTAATAATGGCAGGAGTATTTTTGGTACATCACTTGAAACGGGACTTGGGCGGAAAAGGTATGACGCAAGGTGGGGCTGGATGGGTGTACGGAGACAAAACTGGGTCAGTCAGAATCCCTAAACTATACAAATAGAGCGTTTGACCCAAATTTTCACTTGAATTTGGATAAAAATATGCATCTGGCTGGAGATGCTCTGACATTTATCTTTAACCCAAGTGTTGTATACTTGTATATGTTTTTCCGTCACAATATATTAGCAAAAATGACACATTTGTAAATAATAAAAAACTGAAAAGAGGTGGTGAAAAAAAAAGAGTATGAATTTGAGTTTCTCCGCATTCGGATAAGAAAAAGGATACAACTCAAAATGATCGAGTAGGCGAAAGAGTATGAAATTGGAATTGGATTTTTAGTGTTTCCACTCTAAGTGTGAGTTTGGGTAAAAAAAAAAATGGTAGAACTCAACATGTGTAAGGAAAAAGGTTTGGCCACCCTCTTAAGTGAAGGGTGAACAAAACTCAACTCGTTACCATAGTGACCAAATAACCGTCCTAAAAGGGATTTCAAGCGTACAAGGACTTTCTTGTACCACTTCATATCCTACCGGATAACCATTAACGATTCTAGTTCTACGAAACTACTGCATCCTGAAGGGATGAGGATAGCTACGACTATTGGACCCGATAAGTTACGCATTATTCACTTTAGTAACTTAATTCATGTGATTGTGCAAAATCAAAATTAATGAGAAATTGAAAAAGTAAGCATAACATGAAAAATGCATGAAAAATCTCAAAAAATATGACGAGTTTTGAAAAGTGGACGATTTGATTACCGAAATAGACTCCAACAAGGGCTCATAAAAGGCCCGACAGGACCCTTGTGTTACTCCAAGGATCCTATATCTAAAATGAAAATGGGGACTGATTTTCGCAATTTTTTTACTAATCATACTCCCCTTTTTTGTTTTAGTGTGTTCATTGTGAAAACGATTTGCCCTTCTACTACACATCATCGGTGCTGAGCCTGCTTTAGGCACCTTCTGCAAGGACATTCGACGCTTGACAAACATGCTAGGCCAATGAAGTAAAACAATGGTTTTGCCCTTGAATGGGGATTGGCTTTGGTCCAAATCAAAAGAAACACATCCTGTCGCGCATCGTACTGTTTGTGTCAGGACCATAAAAAGGCCATTTTCCACGATGGTCGTAAGAGCAAAGGTTGTAGTCTAATCAAAGGAAGGGACCGCTTGTATGCACATGGATCAGCCCCAACAATCAACCTATCCTCGGCATACCCGAAATTAGTTGGTTTGGGGGCTTTCCTCCCAGTAACCACTCATCCCGTGTATGGGCAAACTCTATCGTCTATGGGAATTGAGATGGTCCATGTACGATGGGTATTCATTTGGCTCGGTTACATGCGAACTACCTCCATCATTGCTTGAGACCGATATAAATATAAAAGCTTAAGAACGCCTGTAACAACCCGGATTTTCGACCCAATTTTTTTTAAAATAATAGCGTTAATATTATTAGATCTTAATTATTATTATTTTTTCTTAATAGATAAATACAAAAAAATAAGTATATTATCTTATTTATCTCTTTTATTTTATTTTTAGTTGCATACATGATTAGAATTCCTTCCATCTCTCCCTCTCCTACTTCTACTCAATCTCTACTTCCTCCTTGATCCTATTTTTCGTCCATAATCCCGTCCATCTCAAAGCCCTAGAGTTTGAAACCTTTTCGAATACAATTTATTCATCCTCATCAAAATTCTCTTATATATACCCCATAACTCCGACCCTAGGGCACACAACGCCACTCCCTACATCCCACCAGTCCATAGAGAGAGAAAAATCGCAGAGAAATTGGACTCCAATCCATGAAGTTCTAGAGAGAGAAAGAAAGAGAGAGAAAAGTGGGTCTCGTAGCCACGACCAACCGAGACCCGAATTGATCATTTCAAATGACTTCTACAACTCCAAGCATCCCCAAACATCATTCAATTCGAGCCCAAGGTTCCCCGTTTGCCCAAACCGAAGTCGTCTTCTTCAAAAGTCCAAGATCCGTTTTTAATTAATTCGATCCGAATCGAGGTATTATAATCCTATCCAAATACTCCTCTAAGTATATTTGATGTTTTTAGGCCTAACCCAATCGCCCCCGTAGCCCCATGCATCGAAACCGTAGCCGAAAAACTAAAAAAAAAGATTTCTGATAGCGACCTTGCGGCCGCAACCTTCGGGTTCTCCAGCCGCAAGAACCAGGCCCCCGAACATTGCGGCCGCGAACTCTGACCGGTCCAACCTCGCGGTTTGGACTGTTTTGGTTCGAATCGACTTTGCGACCCTCCGAACATCGTTTTCGACTCCCGATCTATTTTTCCTAGACTTCGCACACCTCAAAGATCATAACTTGTTAATGTCATATTTTTTTTATTTTATTATCTATTTATTAGTTATTTATTTGATTTCTTGTAAACTTTTACAAACTAAAAATCCTTACGACCTTATAAACCATTTCATAAATTCCCAAAATATTTTTTTTAGATTCTTTACATACTAAAGATGATATGTTGTTAATCTCGACATATTTTATTCATTAAATAATTTATTATCTATTTATTCTACTTTTGACAACCTTAAAAATCATTTTTGTTTTAAAAATAATTCCGTAACCCTCCGGACCCACTTTTTGATACTCGAACATGTTGTGTAGGACCGTGAAACTCCTTTTAGAGCCATGCTACCTATTCTAGTGTTATTAATTACTTATTGTATTTATTATGATTATTTATCAATTTATTTTCTTAATTAAAAATTTATACAAGCCTAGATTATATTCTTTTTATTAAAACTTTTATTTAATAAAAGTTCCTACCTTATTAACAACTTGTTGATCATACAGAACTAAGGGCAACGGCCCATTCATAAAAGGTTATGTGGTTTAATGCATATTGTTTATTTCAATTATTATTCTGTTTGCTTAATTATTATTTCCAACTGCTCATTGATCTGATAGATTGGACCCTAGAGACATGGGGTGGTATGCGAAATAGAAATCACTTAGACGATGTTAGTTAATGGATGAATTGGAAGGTTTTTGTTTTAAATTGCCTGCAGGCGTGATTTTGAGATATGATGAGATCCGTGATGAGATTGAGTCCTGGCGAGAGTCCAGTGGTAATTTAAGAGTCCTGGCGAAAGTCCAGTGGAACATTGAGTCCTGGCGAGAGTCCAGTGGAACATTGAGAGTCCTGGCGAGAGTCCAGTGGAACATTGAGAGTCCTGGCGAGAGTCCAGTGGAACATTGAGAGTCCTGGCGAGAGTCCAGTGGAACATTGAGTCCTGGCGAGAGTCCAGTGGAACATCCAGAGTCCTGGCGAGAGTCCAGTGGAACATTAAGAGTCCTGGCGAGAGTCCAGTGGAACATCCAGAGTCCTGGCGAGAGTCCAGTGGTAATTTGAGAGTCCTGGCGAGAGTCCAGTGGAACATCGAGAGTCCTGGCGAGAGTCCAGTGGAAAATTGAGAGTCCTGGTGTGTTCCAGTGATAAATTTTGTTGATAAAATCTGGCGGTGGTCCAGTGATGTTTTGCGATGATAAAATCTAGCGGAGGCCTAGCGATATTTTGTGACAGTAAAACCTGGCGGGTAGTCCAGAGACATTTTCTGTTGATAAAACCTGGCGGTGGTCCAGCGATGTCTTATGATGATAAAACCTGGCGGTGTTCCAGTGACGTTTTATGTTGATAAAACCTGGCGGGTGGTCCAGTGAAATTTTGTGATGACAGAACTAACGGGAGTCCAGTGAAAATTTTGATGTGGTGATTAATATAGGCAAACCCTAGTTATGGTCTGGGCGTGAATAGTTTTCTCTTGTTGTTAGGCTATTGGACAGAAATGAATAAATTCATGTGTGATACTTCTATTTTACTTTCCTGCATTAATAATATATGGTTATCTGCTAGCTGTAATGTAAGAGGGGTGGTTGGGTTGGATTATTCTACTGGGTGATTTATCACTCACGGATACGTCTGTATCCTGGTAAATCGATTGCTTCGGCGATCAATTTGCCAGAGGGCGCAGGATTCAATGGAGAGGATTCAACGATGGTGCAGTTCAACACAAGAAGAATATCAGGAATAGAGATCGTGTAAAGACCCGTAATTTCATGAAATTGATTTAAAGGTTTTAAAAGAAATGAGAAGGATGAGATTGATTTGAAATTGAGAACTTGGGGTTATTGTGTTAGAATTCTTTTCTTGAGGGAGGATTGTGTGATGTGTGCATATATATGTGTGTGGGGTGAGAGGCAGGGAAATTATTTCCCACTCTCTCCACCTCTCGGTCTCTCACTCTCCCGACTCCTCTCTCTCTCGGCTCTCTCCCATTCTCTCACTCTCGCCTAAATTCACCCAAAACCTCCACAAAACCTCCATCAATCTTTCACTCCTTTGCGTATTGCAACGCGTATCACTCCGGTTTGAGCTCGGTGGAGGCGTTTTTCGTTCGAACTCGAAGATTGGAGCTAGGGCTTGAAAATTCTTCCCAAATTCGTTTTGAATCTTAAGGTAGGAGGTTCTAACTTTCAAAATATGATTATGAAGTGTTTCTTGAAGCTCAGTTAGTGCCTTGGATCGTTGTTGATGTTGTCGTTGTTGTTGTGGCTGAAAAACCCATCTCTGTCTGTCAAAAATCTGCTCGAAACCCATAGTTATCGATAACATTTTAATTGTTATCGATAACGTTTTGTTCCGAAACCCAGAAATTTTATTGTTATCGATACCTACTGTCTTTGTTATCGCTACCCTTGCGTCTGGATTGGTCGTGACCCAAATGTTATCGATACCATTCCCAAAGGTATCGATAACTCCATGTTAAAATCTGCACAGTTTTGTAACTTGATTTCCCATCCCATTAACTAAGGTTTGATTAGGCCTAACCTAATTAAATACTATCCTAATGATCTACATTTGATTACCCATGCCGTGGGGCACCACCAAACTTGTCCACGATTATTTTAAGGCTCCATTAGACGCGATATTCTCCGAACACCCCTTATGAATCAGAGTTGCGTGGTGTGGCATTTCCAAAATGGTGAAGTGAATTTTGATGCATTACGAATACGACGAGAACACCTCAGGACTCATCGACGGGTGAGTGCCTGGCAGAGGACATCGGGGTCCTTTAATTGGCCCGGCAGGAGCTATAAGCTCATAATAGATATTTCAGGACCACCCTTTGGGCATGGTGCCTGGCAGAGGACATCGGGGTCCTTTAATTGGCCCGGCAGGAGCTATAAGCTCATAATGGATATTTCAGGACCACCCTTTGGGCATGGTGCCTGGCAGAGGACATCGGGGTCCTTTAACTGGCCCGGCAGGAGCTACGGCTCATGACACTTGTACGAGACACATGTCGACACTTGGTGTTTTCAAAAGTTACACGTTGAGACACTTGATTGGTTTTGAAAATGAAAGGTTGGGTTGAAATCGCTATTGTTGTTCGTCCGTTTGACCTTGTTGCCTTTGATCATCTTATTTTCTTTCCTACATTTCATTTGCATATATTGCTAGATTAGAGCTTTCTACTGGGCTTGTGTAGCTCAGACCTTCCTTCATTTCAGGTGCTAACACAGGACAGTAGTGCATGGTTGGACTGCTTTGTAGAGACCCGTATTTATTTTATCCAAAGTTGATATTTATTAAACGCATAGTTTTCGGAAAAGGAAAACGGAATGTTTGGCTTTATGTGATTTGGGGTTAAAGTGGTGGAATTGAATGTGAAAGGGTGTGATGTGTGATTTGTGGATATATGAGTATATATAGGGGAGATGAGAGAGCATTGAATCATTTTTTTTCCTCATCCACTCTCACGTCTCTCTCCCGGTCCCTCCCTCTCTCACGGTTTTCTCTCTCTCTCTCTTGCTCTCTCACCAAAATCACTCAAAAACCCACCAAAATAACCTTCAATCCTTCGACCTCTACGCGTATTGTAGTCCGTATCCCACCGGTTGGAGCTCGGTGGAGTCGTATCCCGTTCGAATCAAGGTTTTCGGAGAGCTAGGGCTCGTATCTTCTTGGGTTTCGTTCTTCGGCTTCGAGGTAGGGATTCTACCTCTCAATACATGTAATAGAAGTGTTTTCCTTGCTTGAAATTGTATCCATTGTTGTTGTTGTTGTGGTTGTTGTTGAATTTCTGATAATCTGCAGAAAAACTGCTCGTAAGCCTCCCGTATGGATACGGCCAAAAATCTGTATCCATACGGAACAAGCTGGAAAATTCGTAACCGACCCGTATCCATACGGATTTTTTTCTCGTATCCATACAGTGAGCTTATCTCCAGAATTCACTGTTTTGCTCCAAAACCCATTGTTTTGACCCCCGATCATTTTCAACTCATTCTAAGTGCATCTAAAACACTCCTTATCATTGTTGAACACCCTTGTTGAGCTCTTGTGCGTTCTTGGCACTTCCTTACTTTCGTTCGATGGAAATTGTCTTAGTTATCATATGAACTTGAAGTGGAACGGGACGTTATGAAATTTGAGACACGTGAAACTTTGTTGACACAACGCGTGAACACTCAAGGCCCATCGACGGGTGGGTGCTTGGCAGGGGATATCAGGGTCCCATAAATAGCCTGGCAGGAGCTAATGCTCATATTGATTATTCAAGGCCCAACCTTCGAGGTGGGTGCTTGGCAGGGGATATCGGGGTTCCATGAATAGCCCGGCAGGAGCTTCGGCTCATGACACGCAACGCGAGACGGTTTGGATATGCGAGATATGGAAACGGTTAATGGTTGGGATGTATTCAGAGTCTCTTGGCTTGTTTGTCGGATTGTTGAACCGTTTCGATTGTCAGTTGCTTGGGTTACCCTTTGTTCATGTCGTATCATCGTTCCCGCATTTCTCTTGCATATATTGTCTGTGTAGCATTTCTACTGGGCTAGTGTAGCTCAAGCCTTATTTCTTTTCAGGTACTACCTCTGGTCGGTAGCGAGCATGATTGAAGTGCTTGGATGTTGGACACGTTTCGAAAAGCTAACATTGTAGAGTTACTTAGGCATCTTTGTAAATTCCTTTTGAAGATGTATTTGTAACTTATGTGATAACTCAATTGACTATGGGACATTTTGTAAACTCTAAACTCTTGACCGTTGTTGTCTAATCTGATTCGGGGCCGTCGTGCCTTAGATGTAATATTTTGAACACTTGGACTTGGGGTGTGGTATGGGAAGCTAATGATATTTTGGTGTCGTACGGTTTATTGTGAGGTATTTGTTTATGAAACTCTTTATATTTTATGTCGAAAATGGAGGACGTGACAGCTTGGACGTGAACACAGTTTTGAAAGCTAACTTGAGGAGTTACCGAGTCATCTTTATAATTTTATCTTGAAAGATGTATTTGTAACTTCATTTTGTTAATCTCTTGATCAAAGGAGTATGTGTAAACTCTTAACTTCTGAATACTTGGAATTTACGTTTATTTGAGCCTCCGAGCCAAGTATGTAATATTTTGCGAACAATCGAAAGTTGGAAGTGTGATTGTGGAAATGGAGTTGTTAAATGCTTTTTGGGGTATTATGCGGATTATTGTGAGGTTTCTATTTATGGATAATCTTTATTATTTACGTTGAAAATTGAGGGTGTGACAGATCGAATATGCTTTGGATTCGTATCAAGCCTAGAGTCAGCTCTGAAGTTAATGTATTTTGAATCGATAAATTTATTTTGAGATTGTAATAGACCTTTATTTTGGAAAATTATATTTATTTAGCAAAATTTTCTTAAGAAATTATTTTATTTTGCTTCCGAAAAGTCGGGGCGTTACAAATGGTATCAGAGCCTAGGTTCAACACTCGGCCTTGGGTAGATTGGGTAGACCATATTCCGAGAGCATAAATCCGAATAGCTAAACGTTTACGATATCTTTTACTTCTCTAAACTATGATATATCCTATCTAAGTATATCAAATAAATATTTATTTACCTGCTGCGACTCAGACTCCGAGAAATTACGAAATCAGCGTTGACTTTGACCAGATGAAAACGATGGAGCAGCCGTTCCCTTTCATAATTTAGTTGGTCGATCAAACAAGACGAAGAATCCCAGTACGAAGAAGACAAAGAGACAAACCTTGACAATAAAGGAAAAAGGTGTTGTCTAAGGAGGCTACTCAGTAAATAGAAGACCTGTCGAGGATGAATTTCCCTTCTTTAGGTAGATAACGATCTAAAATAGGTCAAATAGGGTAGGACCATTAGGAGATCATTGTTGCACGCATTCCATTTCGAGAACCAGGTACTCAAAAACCCTCAAGACCCTAAACCTAACCTCATGGAGCAGTTGTTACAAGATTAGTACCAAAGGTCAACAACGTCACTTTCTACGATCATTTTGTCAACCTCATCAGCAAGGACAATACGCGTAGCCCTAATGCCAACGACAACATTGCCGACGTCGATAACAATGATTCCTTGAACCTCAAGATCAAAGACCAACCATCGCACTATTATCAAAAGTGATAAGAAAAGCGAAAAGTCATTTTCCACCAGTGAGGTCTTACCCATTTAAGGGGGGTAGACAGGACCTTTCTACACCCAATGCACACAGAGCAAAGTGACATGATAAGCTCTCTGGATGGTTAATAAGTTCGAAAACCAAATCGTATAGAGTTAGGGTTTAGCTTCCTCACATCATCTACGAATACAAGGACGAGTTCCCTGAGAATTGCCAAGATTACCGCCGCTAAGGGAATTGGATTTCACCATCGAGCTACAACCCGGCACGGCCCCAATCTCGATGGCCCCGTATCAAATGGCTCCAGCAGAACTACGAGAGTTGAAGACACAGCTACAGGAACTTTTAGAAAAGGGTTTTTATCCGACCTAGTATCTCGCCATGGGGAGCTCCTGCACTATTTGTCAAAAAGAAAGAAGGAACGCTCCGACTTTGTATCGACTACCGCCAATTCAACAAAGTCACTATCAAGAACCGATATCTTCTACCGAGAATAGACGACTTGTTCGACCAACTGAGAGGGTCGACTTGATTCTCGAAGATTGATCTAAGATTTAGATACCACCAAATGTTTTCACTGTAGGACCCTACAACCACTACCTATACCGGATGGAAGTAGGAACAGATCACCATGGATTTTGTGATAGGCCCCACAATCGAACACTGCCATTGGGTGACAGTCAACTGTTTGACTAAATCCGCTCACTTTTACCAATGCGGATGACGGATTCAATGAACACCCCCAACCGATTCTACATTCAAGAAATTGTGCAGTTACACAGTATACCTATATCTATTGTATATGATCAAGATTCACGATTCGCGTTAAACTTTTGGGATAGCCTACAGAAGCATTAAGGACCAATCTTCGTCTCAACGTTGCCTTCCATCCGCAAACACACGGACAATCCGAAAGGACGATCCAGATCTTAGAAGACATACTCCTTACCTATGTTCTGGACTTCAAAGGAAGCTATGAGCGAATCTGCCTTTAGTCAAGTTTGACTATCAAACCAGCATGAAGATGACACCATACAAAGCTTTGTATGGGTGACCCTGCCAATCGCCGATTTGTTTTACTAAATTAGGAAAAGCAAGCCTATTAGGATCATAATTAGTTCGAAAGACAACATAAAAGGACGAGACCATTCGCCAATGACTTCAGGTTGCGAAGAGCCGACAAAAAAAAAAAAAAAAAAAAGCTACGCTAATAAAAGGACTAGGTCGTTGACCTTTCAGGCTGGAGAACACGTGTTCTTAAAGATTAGACCACGAAAAGGAGTTGTTCGACTTGGGGAAAGAAAGAGAAACTATCACCACGCTACAATGGAAAATTTTTTATTTTTATTTTTTTTTGATTTTAAGGGAAGATTGGGAAAGTAGCATATAGTCTAGCACTGCCGCCACAACTGGAGCGACTCCACAACATATTCCACGTATTCCGACATTAATTGGGAACGTCACTTTCGAGGAACAACCAATGGAGATTAAGGATCATAGCAAGAAGTGTGTCTAAGGGCAAAGCCATCCAACCTGTCTGAATTCTTAGGCGACATCGAGGAATCAACTTGGGGATGACACGATATTATGCACACCAACTACCCTCGACTATTTCCACTAGAACTTACATCTTAATTTCGAGGACGAAATTATTTTAAGGGGGGTAGGTTGTAACAACCCGGATTTTCGACCCAATTTTTTTTAAAATAATAGCGTTAATATTATTAGATCTTAATTATTATTATTTTTTCTTAATAGATAAATACAAAAAAATAAGTATATTATCTTATTTATCTCTTTTATTTTATTTTTAGCTGCATACATGATTAGAATTCCTTCCATCTCTCCCTCTCCTACTTCTACTCAATCTCTACTTCCTCCTTGATCCTATTTTTCGTCCATAATCCCGTCCATCTCAAAGCCCTAGAGTTTGAAACCTTTTCGAATACAATTTATTCATCCTCATCAAAATTCTCTTATATATACCCCATAACTCCGACCCTAGGGCACACAACGCCACTCCCTACATCCCACCAGTCCATAGAGAGAGAAAAATCGCAGAGAAATCGGACTCCAATCCATGGAGTTCTAGAGAGAGAAAGAAAGAGAGAGAAAAGTGGGTCTCGTAGCCACGACCAACCGAGACCCGAATTGATCATTCCAAACGACTTCTACAACTCCAAGCATCCCCAAACATCATTCAATTCGAGCCCAAGGTTCCCCGTTTGCCCAAACCGAAGTCGTCTTCTTCAAAAGTCCAAGATCCGTTTTTAATTAATTCGATCCGAATCGAGGTATTATAATCCTATCCAAATACTCCTCTAAGTATATTTGATGTTTTTAGGCCTAACCCAATCGCCCCCGTAGCCCCATGCATCGAAACCGTAGCCGAAAAACCAAAAAAAAAGATTTCTGATAGCGACCTTGCGGCCGCAACCTTCGGGTTCTCCAGCCGCAAGAACCAGGCCCCCGAACATTGCGGCCGCGAACTCTGACCGGTCCAACCTCGCGGTTTGGACTGTTTTGGTTCGAATCGACTTTGCGACCCTCCGAACATCGTTTTCGACCCCCGATCTATTTTTCCTAGACTTCCCACACCTCAAAGATCATAACTTGTTAATGTCATATTTTTTTATTTTATTATCTATTTATTAGTTATTTATTTGATTTCTTGTAAACTTTTACAAACTAAAAATCCTTACGACCTTATAAACCATTTCATAAATTCCCAAAATATTTTTTTTAGATTCTTTACATACTAAAGATGATATGTTGTTAATCTCGACATATTTTATTCATTAAATAATTTATTATCTATTTATTCTACTTTTGACAACCTTAAAAATCATTTTTGTTTTAAAAATAATTCCGTAACCCTCCGGACCCACTTTTTGATACTCGAACATGTTGTGTAGGACCGTGAAACTCCTTTTAGAGCCATGCTACCTATTCTAGTGTTATTAATTACTTATTGTATTTATTATGATTATTTATCAATTTATTTTCTTAATTAAAAATTTATACAAGCCTAGATTATATTCTTTTTATTAAAACTTTTATTTAATAAAAGTTCCTACCTTATTAACAACTTGTTGATCATACAGAACTAAGGGCAACGGCCCATTCATAAAAGGTTATGTGATTTAATGCATATTGTTTATTTCAATTATTATTCTGTTTGCTTAATTATTATTTCCAACTGCTCATTGATCTGATAGATTGGACCCTAGAGACATGGGGTGGTATGCGAAATAGAAATCACTTAGACGATGTTAGTTAATGGATGAATTGGAAGGTTTTTGTTTTAAATTGCCTGCAGGCGTGATTTTGAGATATGATGAGATCCGTGATGAGATTGAGTCCTGGCGAGAGTCCAGTGGTAATTTAAGAGTCCTGGCGAAAGTCCAGTGGAACATCGAAGTTCTGGCGAGAGTCCAGTGGAACATTAAGAGTCTGGCGAGAGTCGGTGGAACATTGAGAGTCTGGCGAGAGTCGGTGGAACATTGAGAGTCTGGCGAGAGTCGGTGGAACATTGAGTCTGGCGAGAGTCGATGGAACATCCGAGTCTGGCGAGAGTCGAGTGGAACATTGAGTCCTGGCGAGAGTCGAGTGGAACATCGAGAGTCCTGGCGAGAGTCCGGTGGTAATTTGAGAGTCTGGGGTTCGCCGGAGGTCGCCGGTAGTCGGCGAGAGTCCAGGTGGAAAAAGATCTGGTGTGTTCCAGTGATAAATTTTGTTGATAAAATCTGGCGGTGGTCCAGTGATGTTTTGCGATGATAAAACCTAGCGGAGGCCTAGCGATATTTTGTGACAGTAAAACCTGGCGGGTAGTCCAGAGACATTTTCTGTTGATAAAACCTGGCGGTGGTCCAGCGATGTCTTATGATGATAAAACCTGGCGGTGGTCCAGTGACGTTTTATGTTGATAAAACCTGGCGGGTGGTCCAGTGAAATTTTGTGATGACAGAACTAACGGGAGTCCAGTGAAAATTTTGATGTGGTGATTAATATAGGCAAACCCTAGTTATGGTCTGGGCGTGAATAGTTTTCTCTTGTTGTTAGGCTATTGGACAGAAATGAATAAATTCATGTGTGATACTTCTATTTTACTTTCCTGCATTAATAATATATGGTTATCTGCTAGCTGTAATGTAAGAGGGGTGGTTGGGTTGGATTATTCTACTGGGTGATTTATCACTCACGGATACGTCTGTATCCTGGTAAATCGATTGCTTCGGCGATCAATTTGCCAGAGGGCGCAGGATTCAATGGAGAGGATTCAACGATGGTGCAGTTCAACACAAGAAGAATATCAGGAATAGAGATCGAATATGCTTGGGATTCGTATCAAGCCTAGAGTCAGCTCTGAAGTTAATGTATTTTGAATCGATAAATTTATTTTGAGATTGTAATAGACCTTTATTTTGGAAAATTATATTTATTTAGCAAAATTTTCTTAAGAAATTATTTTATTTTGCTTCCGAAAAGTCGGGGCGTTACAAATGGTATCAGAGCCTAGGTTCAACACTCGGCCTTGGGTAGATTGGGTAGACCATATTCCGAGAGCATAAATCCGAATAGCTAAACGTTTACGATATCTTTTACTTCTCTAAACTATGATATATCCTATCTAAGTATATCAAATAAATATTTATTTACCTGCTGCGACTCAGACTCCGAGAAATTACGAAATCAGCGTTGACTTTGACCAGATGAAAACGATGGAGCAGCCGTTCCCTTTCATAATTTAGTTGGTCGATCAAACAAGACGAAGAATCCCAGTACGAAGAAGACAAAGAGACAAACCTTGACAATAAAGGAAAAAGGTGTTGTCTAAGGGGGCTACTCAGTAAATAGAAGACCTGTCGAGGATGAATTTCCCTTCTTTAGGTAGATAACGATCTAAAATAGGTCAAATAGGGTAGGACCATTAGGAGATCGTTGTTGCACGCATTCCATTTCGAGAACCAGGTACTCAGAAACCCTCAAGACCCTAAACCTAACCTCATGGAGCAGTTGTTACAAGATTAGTACCAAAGGTCAACAACGTCACTTTCTACGATCATTTTGTCAACCTCATCAGCAAGGACAATACGCGTAGCCCTAATGCCAACGACAACATTGCCGACGTCGATAACAATGATTCCTTGAACCTCAAGATCAAAGACCAACCATCGCACTATTATCAAAAGTGATAAGAAAAGCGAAAAGTCATTTTCCACCAGTGAGGTCTTACCCATTTAAGGGGGGTAGACAGGACCTTTCTACACCCAATGCACACAGAGCAAAGTGACATGATAAGCTCTCTGGATGGTTAATAAGTTCGAAAACCAAATCGTATGGAGTTAGGGTTTAGCTTCCTCACATCATCTACGAATACAAGGACGAGTTCCCTGAGAATTGCCAAGATTACCGCCGCTAAGGGAATTGGATTTCACCATCGAGCTACAACCCGGCACGGCCCCAATCTCGATGGCCCCGTATCAAATGGCTCCAGCAGAACTACGAGAGTTGAAGACACAGCTACAGGAACTTTTAGAAAAGGGTTTTTATCCGACCTAGTATCTCGCCATGGGGAGCTCCTGCACTATTTGTCAAAAAGAAAGAAGGAACGCTCCGACTTTGTATCGACTACCGCCAATTCAACAAAGTCACTATCAAGAACCGATATCTTCTACCGAGAATAGACGACTTGTTCGACCAACTGAGAGGGTCGACTTGATTCTCGAAGATTGATCTAAGATTTAGATACCACCAAATGTTTTCACTGTAGGACCCTACAACCACTACCTATACCGGATGGAAGTAGGAACAGATCACCATGGATTTTGTGATAGGCCCCACAATCGAACACTGCCATTGGGTGACAGTCAACTGTTTGACTAAATCCGCTCACTTTTACCAATGCGGATGACGGATTCAATGAACACCCCCAACCAATTCTACATTCAAGAAATTGTGCAGTTACACAGTATACCTATATCTATTGTATATGATCAAGATTCACGATTCGCGTTAAACTTTTGGGATAGCCTACAGAAGCATTAAGGACCAATCTTCGTCTCAACGTTGCCTTCCATCCGCAAACACACGGACAATCCGAAAGGACGATCCAGATCTTAGAAGACATACTCCTTACCTATGTCCTGGACTTCAAAGGAAGCTATGAGCGAATCTGCCTTTAGTCAAGTTTGACTATCAAACCAGCATGAAGATGACACCATACAAAGCTTTGTATGGGTGACCCTGCCAATCGCCGATTTGTTTTACTAAATTAGGAAAAGCAAGCCTATTAGGATCATAATTAGTTCGAAAGACAACATAAAAGGACGAGACCATTCGCCAATGACTTCAGGTTGCGAAGAGCCGACAAAAAAAAAAAAAAAAAGCTACGCTAATAAAAGGACTAGGTCGTTGACCTTTCAGGCTGGAGAACACGTGTTCTTAAAGATTAGACCACGAAAAGGAGTTGTTCGACTTGGGGAAAGAAAGAGAAACTATCACCACGCTACAATGGAAAATTTTTTATTTTTATTTTTTTTTGATTTTAAGGGAAGATTGGGAAAGTAGCATATAGTCTAGCACTGCCGCCACAACTGGAGCGACTCCACAACATATTCCACGTATTCCTACATTAATTGGGAACGTCACTTTCGAGGAACAACCAATGGAGATTAAGGATCATAGCAAGAAGTGTGTCTAAGGGCAAAGCCATCCAACCTGTCTGAATTCTTAGGCGACATCGAGGAATCAACTTGGGGATGACACGATATTATGCACACCAACTACCCTCGACTATTTCCACTAGAACTTACATCTTAATTTCGAGGACGAAATTATTTTAAGGGGGGTAGGTTGTAACAACCCGGATTTTCGACCCAATTTTTTTTAAAATAATAGCGTTAATATTATTAGATCTTAATTATTATTATTTTTTCTTAATAGATAAATACAAAAAAATAAGTATATTATCTTATTTATCTCTTTTATTTTATTTTTAGTTGCATACATGATTAGAATTCCTTCCATCTCTCCCTCTCCTACTTCTACTCAATCTCTACTTCCTCCTTGATCCTATTTTTCGTCCATAATCCCGTCCATCTCAAAGCCCTAGAGTTTGAAACCTTTTCGAATATAATTTATTCATCCTCATCAAAATTCTCTTATATATACCCCATAACTCCGACCCTAGGGCACACAACGCCACTCCCTACATCCCACCAGTCCATAGAGAGAGAAAAATCGCAGAGAAATTGGACTCCAATCCATGGAGTTCTAGAGAGAGAAAGAAAGAGAGAGAGAGAAAAGTGGGTCTCGTAGCCACGGCCAACCGAGACCCGAATTGATCATTCCAAACGACTTCTACAACTCCAAGCATCCCCAAACATCATTCAATTCGAGCCCAAGGTTCCCCGTTTGCCCAAACCGAAGTCGTCTTCTTCAAAAGTCCAAGATCCGTTTTTAATTAATTCGATCCGAATCGAGGTATTATAATCCTATCCAAATACTCCTCTAAGTATATTTGATGTTTTTAGGCCTAACCCAATCGTCCCCGTAGCCCCATGCATCGAAACCGTAGCCGAAAAACCAAAAAAAAAGATTTCTGATAGCGACCTTGCGGCCGCAACCTTCGGGTTCTCCAGCCGCAAGAACCAGGCCCCCGAACATTGCGGCCGCGAACTCTGACCGGTCCAACCTCGCGGTTTGGACTGTTTTGGTTCGAATCGACTTTGCGACCCTCCGAACATCGTTTTCGACCCCCGATCTATTTTTCCTAGACTTCCCACACCTCAAAGATCATAACTTATTAATGTCATATTTTTTTTATTTTATTATCTATTTATTAGTTATTTATTTGATTTCTTGTAAACTTTTACAAACTAAAAATCCTTACGACCTTATAAACCATTTCATAAATTCCCAAAATATTTTTTTTAGATTCTTTACATACTAAAGATGATATGTTGTTAATCTCGACATATTTTATTCATTAAATAATTTATTATCTATTTATTCTACTTTTGACAACCTTAAAAATCATTTTTGTTTTAAAAATAATTCCGTAACCCTCCGGACCCACTTTTTGATACTCGAACATGTTGTGTAGGACCGTGAAACTCCTTTTAGAGCCATGCTACCTATTCTAGTGTTATTAATTACTTATTGTATTTATTATGATTATTTATCAATTTATTTTCTTAATTAAAAATTTATACAAGCCTAGATTATATTCTTTTTATTAAAACTTTTATTTAATAAAAGCTCCTACCTTATTAACAACTTGTTGAGCATACAGAACTAAGGGCAACGGCCCATTCATAAAAGGTTATGTGATTTAATGCATATTGTTTATTTCAATTATTATTCTGTTTGCTTAATTATTATTTCCAACTGCTCATTGATCTGATAGATTGGACCCTAGAGACATGGGGTGGTATGCGAAATAGAAATCACTTAGACGATGTTAGTTAATGGATGAATTGGAAGGTTTTTGTTTTAAATTGCCTGCAGGCGTGATTTTGAGATATGATGAGATCCGTGATGAGATTGAGTCCTGGCGAGAGTCCAGTGGTAATTTAAGAGTCCTGGCGAAAGTCCAGTGGAACATCCAGAGTCCTGGCGAGAGTCCAGTGGAACATTAAGAGTCCTGGCGAGAGTCCAGTGGAACATTGAGAGTCCTGGCGAGAGTCCAGTGGAACATTGAGAGTCCTGGCGAGAGTCCAGTGGAACATTGAGTCCTGGCGAGAGTCCAGTGGAACATCCAGAGTCCTGGCGAGAGTCCAGTGGAACATTAAGAGTCCTGGCGAGAGTCCAGTGGAACATCCAGAGTCCTGGCGAGAGTCCAGTGGTAATTTGAGAGTCCTGGCGAGAGTCCAGTGGAACATCGAGAGTCCTGGCGAGAGTCCAGTGGAAAATTGAGAGTCCTGGTGTGTTCCAGTGATAAATTTTGTTGATAAAATCTGGCGGTGGTCCAGTGATGTTTTGCGATGATAAAACCTAGCGGAGGCCTAGCGATATTTTGTGACAGTAAAACCTGGCGGGTAGTCCAGAGACATTTTCTGTTGATAAAACCTGGCGGTGGTCCAGCGATGTCTTATGATGATAAAACCTGGCGGTGGTCCAGTGACGTTTTATGTTGATAAAACCTGGTGGGTGGTCCAGTGAAATTTTGTGATGACAGAACTAACGGGAGTCCAGTGAAAATTTTGATGTGGTGATTAATATAGGCAAACCCTAGTTATGGTCTGGGCGTGAATAGTTTTCTCTTGTTGTTAGGCTATTGGACAGAAATGAATAAATTCACGTGTGATACTTCTATTTTACTTTCCTGCATTAATAATATATGGTTATCTGCTAGCTGTAATGTAAGAGGGGTGGTTGGGTTGGATTATTCTACTGGGTGATTTATCACTCACGGATACGTCTGTATCCTGGTAAATCGATTGCTTCGGCGATCAATTTGCCAGAGGGCGCATGATTCAATGGAGAGGATTCAACGATGGTGCAGTTCAACACAAGAAGAATATCAGGAATAGAGATCGAATATGCTTGGGATTCGTATCAAGCCTAGAGTCAGCTCTGAAGTTAATGTATTTTGAATCGATAAATTTATTTTGAGATTGTAATATACCTTTATTTTGAAAAATTATATTTATTTAGCAAAATTTTCTTAAGAAATTATTTTATTTTACTTCCGAAAAGTCGGGGCGTTACAACGCCTAACACAAAATGCATTCAAATAAACGCACCTTTATAACGTATGTTTTCAAGGTGCCGCACATTATAGAAATGTGCTTTTAGTACGGATTGACAGAGTGAAACTGTCAAGTCTAGCACGTGTTACAGGGGGAGCTTATCTTGAAAATGCAACGTACACTATATTTAGAAAGTAATTTGAAACTTATACATACAAATATAAAGTATTGCACCTTTCAATAAAAAAATCCGTTGCAAGTGATTATGTACACGAAATGCCAATATCAGAAGAAGTAACCATTGCACATTTTTAAAATCTTCTCACATTATGCACGCTCTCCCCAACAGGTCAACGGATAGTTTCCTTCTACAGAAACCCAATCTCGCACAACAAACTTCCACAGAGAGAGAGAGAGAGAGAGAGAGATGAGCAAACCTTCTCTCTCAATCCGATTCGCCTTCGTTCTCTCCCTCTCTCTCGCATCCTCCTACACGTCCCACTCCTACTCACACTGCCCATCTTCCTTCTCTCTCTCCTCTTGCTCCTCCGCCTCCTCACCCAAACCCACCACTCCCAAAGCCACACCCTCCGATTTACTCTCTCTCCTCGGCACTCCCCAGCAGGCCTCCTCGATCGACCCGACCGTAGCAAAAGAGCTCAAATCCTGCCTCAAGTTCCTCGTCCCTTTCTCTCCGACTCGATACTGTCCCGAGTCGACGACGACGACGACTTCCCTCCGACGCGGGCTGAGTTCGAAATCGATTAGGAATCGGAGCTGTGGCGAAGTGAACGAGCTCCTGTGGTGGCCCCCGGAGTCGGTGATGGAGCTCGCTCGCTTCGGCGTCGACTCCGGTGGCGACCCTGGCGCCATTCATCGCGCCCTAGACCCAACCATGATTCCTGTGAGTGTTCTTTTTTTCGTTTCTTTATTATATTTTTTCACATTATTGCATATTCTCTACGTCCCAATTTTGTCTCTATTTTACTTTGGCTTCTCCCATCCCTTGTTTGTCTAGTTTGAACTTACTAAAAAACCAACTGGGCTAGCCCAATTAGCAAGGAAATTTGCATCTCATTAAGAGGTCAGGAGTTTGAATCTTTCCACGCTTGTGAGTGTTCTTCCCTTACAGTCCTTTTGGACGGTGAGAAAGTGTGAGATAAGAAATGGGAGCCCTTTCTCACAAAATCTCACCATTTTTTGTGAGAAAGGGGAGAAGCCAATCAAAATATTTCATTTTTGTACTTTTCTCACCGAAATAGTCAATCCAAATGAGTGATTTGTTTAGAAACTAAAACCCTTTCTTTTCTTTTCTCTTGAAATCATAGTTTTAAATCTCGGTATCGGTCGCGGTATATCGGTATCGGGACGTATCGATGATACGTCGCAGGAATCGGGTGTCGCGGTCGTGAATTTTTAAAAATCATCAGCAACATGTATAAAACTTGAAAAATATACTTTTGCCCCCAACATTGGCTTAAATTATCACATTTTAATTAATTTAAGACATGTAATAGCCCATTCTCTTCATGTGAAATATCCAATAATTTATCAAAACCCGCAAGTCAATAAGATTTTACAAATATGAGAAAAATGCAATTTAGAAAATGGGCAAGTTACAAAACATGGTGTTTTTCTTTAGTTCCACATTAGCAAGTTAGAAAACTTCTATCCACTTTAAATGGCTTTGCACAATAATGGGTTTGTGAATGAGAACCCAAGGAGAGGTCTCGCACGCTCAGGAAAATGGGCGGCAATTTGGAAAATTGATTCAGAAACCAGTTAACCGGGTGCGCGTCACGAGTTATTCGCGTAGGGGGGGGGGTGCAAATCCGGGATTTGAGCCTTACGCGCTCAATAGGTAAAGCCCACATTTTGCTAAAATTCTGGAACATTTTTTCCCCCCCTAACAGTTTTTTTTTTTTTTTCCCCCGAAACGTCCCCGAATCGGTCCCCAAAATCCAATACAGGCCGATACGTATCGGGTATCGGCCGGTTCGCCTGCGATTTCCAATCTTCCCGTTATATCGGCCCATATCCGAATCGGCGTCCTCAAATCCCGGTACGAACTGGCCGATACGGTTCGTACCGGCCGATTTTTAAAACTATGCTTGAAATCACTTCATCCAAAGGGGCTGTTAGAGAGGCTTTTTCTTTCTTTCTTTCTTACCTATGATGGACTTATTTCTGGTATTGGTTGTGTAGTTGGGTTCGGTTATCTCGTAATTGAGTAGCCCGTTTTTTTGGCTTTATCTTGAATATTTCAAAATAAAATTTCAATTCCTCTCATCGGTACGAATCAATAATCTACAAAAGTTTAGCGCAAATTTAACAAACGCAATTATTATTATTATTATTATTTGAGTAAGAACAAAACGGCCACAAAACTCAAAAAGCTAAGGAGAACAAGGCCTTGGTATCTCTTGAGGCTTGTTTGACCAGAGATCGCAATCATGATTCCCTAGTACAAGGAAACATGTGGCCCCCCATGTAGCGGGAACATTCTAGAACTACAAACAACTACACAACACACTCACATGGGTGTGTGGGCTCCACACACACTAGCACCAGTAACATGTGGAGCCCACAAACCCATGTGAGTGTCGTGTTATGTGTTGCGAGTGTTTGTCTCGTCACCTGTGAGACTAAAGATGAGACAGGATTAGAGGGGGACTATTTCGCTCACTAATACCCCAGGTAAAGGATTATACAATCCCACCTGGAGGTCGTATTAGATAATCCGGGCTTTGGGGATCATTTCCATTGATTGTCCTATGACCTACATGTCCCCCTCATCACCCATCACATACAACTAATTTCATGATTCTCGTGGAATCCTGATTAAATATAAGAGTATTGGTTCTCAAATCAGCACATTGTTGACCTGATTTTGCTAATTCGGTTATATCAATAGCGGTATACCCTTTGTACTTGGCCTAATAGAACTAAAAGGTAATGCGATCTGAATTAACAATAGGTGTTTATGAAAGAAGAGTACAAGTTAATGAATCCAATACCTAGTATTTGTTTGTAGTTCTTTTTTAGCTAGTCTCAATAATATGATGAGTCATCTAAGATGAAGGGTTGAAAAAGGGGAGTTTGCGCGCTGCATTATGCCTAAATCTACAAAGTTGTTCGAGATCAAGGGGTTGGCCTTCTGGAAGATGTACTTCCTTAGCAGGTGTGGAGAATTGGTTTCGGAAACAAGCAGGGGCTTGAGTTGCTGTAGAGTGGAGAGTTGTTTAGGTTGTCAATTTCCTAGTATGCTCTCACTTTAGAATTCTCTTGACCGCCTTTCATTAAAGAACCACAACAATGGGATGAGATAATGCTTGTGACTGTGACTGCTATATATATAGAAATGAATGCAGTGATAGCAGGAATGAAGTTTACCAAACCAAACCCGAGCCTTGTGTCTGAATCTTATTTTTCTATTGAGCTCTGTCCAGGGCTACCCAATCACTTAGATTTAGTAAGCCCAAATCCTTCCATATCAAGGCATCCAAAGTCAGTTTAGGTCTTCCTCTTCCCATTTTCACTTAGATTGCAGGAATGAAATTTGCTGGTGGAATTTTGTGTTCCTTTGAGGGTGTATGTCATTGGCAACTCGCGAAGACAACCTAAATAATAAAATCAAATTTCTTTGGGGTCTTGTTTTTTAATACGACCCCATGCTTATCCCATACTTCTCTCAGCAAAATGGTCCCCTCGGGGTTCATCAATGATTTTCTTATTCAGACTAAGGTTTGCATTTACATGCTTAAGTAGTTGTACTTGAAAATCATGGTATGCTTGGTTTGAATCCTGAGTTTAGCTCCTATCTTTTGCCTTTTTGCTTAAAATGTTTAAAATAAGGTGAAAAAATGAACCTCTTAAACTTTGTCTTCTTTTCAGAGAACTTTTTTAAGTGAACCAAACTGGGTTAACACCTATGCTTGAAAAGATATCCTCTACTACAATAGCATATCACCAGGGACCCAATGTTGAATGTCTTTGGGACATGGAGGGTAGTATGTAAGAACTGCATTTCTGTTTAAGCAAATATTATGTGCAACTTGTTTTCTGATGATGTTGGCAGTTGGTTGCAGGTTCAGTTCCTTTTTTCAGAAGTCTGGAACTATGTGATGTTGTCGTTTTGTTTTGTTTTGAAATTGTTACTGTTGTTATGTTTTTCTGTTTAGCAAATGATAGATTCTTCTTTTAGTATGTCACAGGTACCTGATGTAGAAGAATCAAAGGAAAATCGATGTGAGCTTACTAGAACCCCATATGGTCGACACTTTATAAATGAGGTTTGCCTCCAAAAAACTTGCTTCTAATTTTCCTTCATTTCAGCCTCCTTTCGATTACAGTTTTACTTTGTTCTTGTTATTTGATTATCAACATTAAGATTGTTCTGCCTACCTAATTTTTGTTGTCATTTGTAGGAGTTGAATGCCTACCTAATTTTTCTATTCGAAGTTATTGCTGCTCGGGGTCCTAGTATTGGCTTGAATGTATCATTAACTCGCTTTGACCTCTTTCATGGCCACATGTTTCTTGCTACGAACTCTGGGAGACTTGGTATATTGTAAGTTGGTATACCTCACAAACCTTCTCTTGTGTCCTTTTTGCTGTACTAAACCTTGAGGGTGGGTGGGGGAAATTGCACATGGTGGTTCCACTTCAGTATTAACTTTTCAAAAGTTGATTAAAGTATTCCATACATGTGGTATCATTGTCATCAGTTCATTACAAAAAAAAAAATTTGGAAAAAGCTTTGTCTGGTCATGACTCATGAGTGTTTTTTTTTTTGGTCGGTATGGTAATGTGAAACCATTGTGCAATGTAAGTTGATGAAAGAAACATCAATCTGTCATGACGTACGTGGATTGAACTATTTCTTGATTTCAGAGGGAGGGCCTGTGGGTGGTGGTTTCTACTTGACCTTCCTGGATCCGCTTCGCTTGCCCCTCCACGTTACCTGCAACAAGACATAGGGCTGTTGGCAGCCTTACGTCCCTCTGACGAGCAAAGAAGTACAAACATGAGGAGAGAGAGTACTGTAGCAATGTGTAATGGCGTACCTCCTTGAGGGTTCATCCTCTAGTACTCATAGGGCAACATACTTGCTCTCCAAGTTAGGCATGCGCGGCTCATGCCCATGACGTCACACGTAACCGCCTTGGTTATTGATGTCATGGTGATGTCCGGCCAGCACATGGCCCCAACTTGGGATTGTTCCAGAAGCTTCTGGAATCACCTAGAGGGATCTCCTCGCGTGTCCACGCATCGGGTCGGGCCGACCCATATTGCCTACTTACCCGTCATAAGGTGGATCTTGGGCTTAAACATGGGACGCCCGACAGGTGTATCTTGCCAGCCTCGTGGGTTTGTTCCTAGGTCAGGCCCAAACGGAACGTGTGGGCTCGGGCCCACTGCATTTGGTCCAACCTGTCGTAGCTGTTCTATTATTCAAGCATTTTTGCGATTATGGAAATATGGAGAGAAAAATGGAAAAAGATTGAGCTCTTGTCGGACCGCTTCCACCATCTCTCCTAAAACCAATGGGTGAGTGCTTCAATTAAGTCTTTTATTGCATTCGACATTGCACCCGCAAGTGGCATTGTGTAACCAAATCAATGGAGGCACTCCAGGCCAGACAATCTCTCTTTCATGATGACGCTCCCGTGACTCAAACCCATGACTTACTGGCTCTGATACCACTTGTCGGACCGTTTTTCCATCATCTCTCTTGAAACCAATTGATGTTAGGGAATAAGTTTTTTATGGCATTTGACATGCACTCTCAAGTCTGTTTTTAGAGCGGTGGCAGGGAGTGGCATTGTGTAATCAAATCCATGGGGCACCCTAGGCCTAACAATCTTTTTGGTTTCTTGTATAAAAATGAAATTAATTAGGAGGTAATTTTTATTTTTTTTTGCCTTTATCAACAAATCAAAATAAAGCATCACCATGTTTTATTTCTTGAACTTGGTAATGAGCTGAGGTTTGTATGTTGTTACGGATTGCCCATGTAATCCAAGACATGTTGTGATACATGCAACAATATGTTTCTAATATTTTGTTCTGAGTTTCTTCAGAGACATGAGAAACGCTTTTCTGCAATAGTCCCGGCTTCTGAACCCATCTTGATAAAATATAGCTTTTTTTAACATCACATCCTCATTATATTGTGGTGTGAATTTTTGCAGGTTCCATGCGAAAGAGTACCCAATGTATGATAAGGAAGCTTTCCCTTACAATACAGGGTACTGCCAAATAGGTATGATGACTTGATTATGACCTTGCATTAACCACAAATGATAGGTACATATCCACCAACCACACCCCTCTCACACATCTTGTGGGGACCCACAATTAAGTCTGTGGAACCCACACATAAGTGAGGGGTGTGGTTGATGGGTGTGTATGTAGCACTCCTGGTTTTTCTATCGCGTTGAAAATGCCTTAAATTTTCAGTTGGGTCATTCTAGAATATTTGTGTTTGTATTAAACAAACTTAACCTTGGAGGAAATTTGTCAACGGAATTGGATGGATGGAGTGAATAGTTTATTTGCTAAATAGGACATGCCTACCTAATATAGAAGCCTTTCTACCTGTCAGACACAAAAACTTGGCTCCATGTTTGTGCCATTAGAAAAAAGAAAAAAACTTGTTTTCCATGGAAACGTGTCAGACACTAGGTATAGTGTCAATAGTTTTAGATTAGATTTCACAATTTTCGGATCCTTGACACTATTTTATCTTTTGCCAATACATGGCCTGGCACTTGAAAATAGGATCAGCTCGATGTGGAACCATTCTCTATTAATGGCAAACCATGTGGCTTCCAGAGTTCAAGTACATTCAGGATTCTTATTTATCTAGAGGAACAGGCAAGATTGAATTCGTGTGGATAGAAATAAAAGATCATAAAGGCATAATAGGTTCACTCATTGATATTTCCCGATCTTCACCTTTCAAATTAGCAAAAAAACAATTACTAGAAAAATGAGCAACATTCGAGTTTTGTTACGTGCTACATGACGATGCATAAAATTTCATGTGCCCTTGTTTTCTTTGCCTTACTAGTGTTGTATATTAGTGTGGTTTATTGAGGAGGCTGTTACCCTTGATGTGTCATGTCTGTGCCTATGTTCTCCTTGGATTTACTGCTGCCAATTTTTCTTAGTTTCACCCAATTGAATCCATAGTTCAAATCAAGAAGTTTCAATTTTTCAAATGGCGACAGTGGTTCATATTTATTTGCAAAAGAAATCTTGAGAAGTACTGTGTACTGTGTAGAATGAACCCTTGTTGTTTTGCCTCTCTTCGAATATACTAACATGGCTTCTAACCTTTGTTCTTCATTGTCTAATGACGTACTTATATGAAGTGGTATATGCAAATAAATCTCGAGTACTGTGGAGTGTGGAGAATGTAGTTATTTTATTTTGTTTATCTTCTCATACTGACGTGGCTTCTAATATTTGCTCTTTAGGATCTAACGTTATATATGATGATTCAATGAATTTGCGAAACATTCTCTGGCTTGCTCCAATGCCAAGCAATTCCACCAAAGCTTGGTCGACAGCTGGTACCTCTGCTGAACCCTTATTTGAGTGGTAACACATGCTATGTGAGCATTAACATGATGCACAGTTTGTCCAGTTACCTAGTTCCCATGTATACGACTGTGTAGCTTCTGCATTAAAGACGAAATCTTCATCACATTTTCACATGCACTGTTTACCTTTCCTTCTGTGAATTATCTCCATGAGTGGGCTGCCATCTTCCTGGAAGCTGAAATCATGTTCGTGACACATGCCCATGCAAGTGCATGTATCTAAATATTCTTTGGCTGGCCTTTATAGCTATGATCCACCTCATGGTGGATGATTCTGCACACTTTAAAACCGGTAGTTGTATGTAGAGTAATATGTATGTTTGGTGCTGCATTTAAACTACATTTGCATTGAAAACTTGTGATTCCATTATTACTGTATGATGCATAAATTGCCTCACATTATAGTGCTTTCATGATTGAGGGTTGTGAGCCATTATTATTTCTTGGAGAAAAATATTAATTGGACTTTCTTGCTTTGCATTGTGGTATCTTTAACAAAGCATGTTGGATGAGCTTATCTTCAATGGTAGACACCCCACACATTCTATCAAATTTTTTCGGGGTAGTGAATGTACCCCACATTCAAATATGGGGAGATTAGTTGGCATATACCAACTTTGGTTTGATTATCTGGTTTAAGTTTACTTGTTTGTGGCGTAGTTCTTACAATTAGGGAAGAGGAGTAAGCAATGATAGTAAAGAATTTGACTAGAACCGAAGCCTCAGCGGTTTCAGAAGTTTTTGCTTAAACTTTCTCATCTTTCATGCATGTGAACATTGTACTCTTTTGTTGTAATTGTAACGAACTTCAGGCTAAGTATTTGGTTTTAGATTTTGATGTTCAAAAATCATGGTGTACCTTGAGGCAAATATTTTCCTTTGTTTGATGTTCTTGTTGACAGGAGTTCTGGTGGTATTGGATGCACGTCCGGAGGGCATCATATACAGAGATCTCATACCTGAATATGTAAATTATGCAAGGACTATATATGAAGGTTTTCCAGCAACCCTATTTGAGTAAACAAATCTTTCTATCCAGAGCATTAGCTAGAAATCAGGTGCTTATAGTCGTGTAACTTTATTGTTAATGCACAGAGGATCTTGGGGAAGTTGTAGCTGATGTCAACTACCTAAATATAGGAGGTGCAGCGCCTGACTACCAGATTTTCATCTGTTAAGAACCTTCCACAAGGTAGGCGACAGTTTTTCCCTTGGTGCCATGTCAAATTGTTTCGAAAACTGGTTATGTTTCTTTCTGCAGTACTTATAATATCCATTTAATTTCTTTTAGTCATTATTATGATCAATCTTTTGTTGTCTGTGTTTATCAGTACGTTGCTGTACTGTGTGAGGTTCGAATTTCATGAAGATGTCGGAGGTTATCCAAGTATACTATGGAACTACAGGGCATGCTCTCTCTCTCTCTCTCTCTCTCTCTCTCTATGTGTGTGTGTGTGTAAACGTTGATATTGTTGTATTTTGTACTTCCCGCACGAACAAAGTATACGTGCTCCGTGAAAAATGTGGCAAATCTAAATTCCTTGCCACTACTTGATTCTTTTGGATTCACTATCATTGTCAATAAAGTTTCCTAAAGACTGTATTTTATGATATTTTTTCGTTCGAATCTGCAACTTTCTAACCAGCAGAGGCAAATCAGTGGAAGAATGCAAGGATGTGTGTGGATCTTAGATTTGCGCATGAAATTATGGAGGGAGAAGAATAAGTATGAGAAAGATGTTAAATAATATCTACGTTTTTTCAAGCCTTTCCCCTTTTTCTTCTCCCTCTACGATTTCCATGATCCAAAAATTGTCTTAGAGCTTTTCTATGAAATTTCATCATTTTCCATCAAGTTGGTTTCGAAGTTTTCTGGCCCTAACAATTGTATATGCATTAATGATTTGGGTCACGCTTTGAATTTCGGCGTGCATAAACGGAGGATCCCATGCTATAACCAGCTGAGAAACACAAGATCGCATTGTGATGACAAGGATACTAAAATGTTGCACTTCGTATGTTCTTTAACAGTCCGTAAATATTGCATGGCTTGTGGAAGTTAGGAGTTATACTCAGAATGACCGAAACATTTGTTTGCTTTTCCCAGTAATGGAATTTGGCCGTTGTGACTCTAGATGTGGGTTCTTGAAACTGTGACCCAGTATGAAAATGTGAAGTCTAAATGGCCGAGAACTTCTTAGTATAGGTGCCTGTAAGTTAACTGGGCATAATGCTCTAACTAACTAGTGTTTGAGTGTCAATTACAAATGGGAACTTGCCTTGGTTCTAATGTTGATGTATCTCCGTGAGTAGTAATTTCATAATCTCAAAAGCAGTCTGGGTAAATCAAAGAACTTGTGCTTTCAATTCCATATGCAAGAAACTTGATCCCAAGAAAAGCTGCAAATAAATGATGTCAAAGATCCTAAAGTTGAATTCAACTACTTTAAAATGGGATTTCATAAACATGGGGAAAGAAAGTAGATAAACAAACAAACAAAGATTTTCCATAGCAATCACCCCTTTTTATTAAATGTTAGAGAATATTCCATATTTATTGCACTTAACTTGTGCCCTCGGCATTTGCTAGCAAAAAATATTTTTAGTTTCCGTGAAGTTTTAGGTAAGTTTCCAAAATGTATCGCTTGTAAATTTTTTCTATTTCATCCAATGTCCCTGGAAGGGAGTAAGTAATTTTTTTTCTATCGTTAATATTTTTCTTTTTTATATGCAGTCACCTGCCAGTCAATGCACTCCATGAATAATAAAATAGACATTCATTCCATTTACAGGAGAAAATTTTCAGGGCCGACTGTTCGGATTTTGAGAGAGAGAAAGAGAAAGAGAAGGAGAGAGAGGAGGGAGAAGGTTTTAATTTGAGCCGTCCAAAAGTGCGTCGGACGGCTCAGGAGTGCTGCGAGGGCACCACGTGGGATATACCACACGGCACTGAAAGATTTCTCCATAGATAGATTCCGCTCACCCACATCCACATAAGGTTGCAGAGTCTTCAATCTTGGTTTCCCGCACTCTTTGTTTCCCTACCGTCTTGTGATCTCTTTAGTCTGCAAAGAACAGAAGGAAAAAAAAAAAAAAAAACATGGCTGGAGAAGCCCTTCTTGGAGCTGCAGTTGGAGTGCTGCTCGACCGTTTGACTTCCAAGGAGCTCATAAACTTCTTCCGGTGTCGAAAGCATAACGAAAGGCTCCTCAAGAAGCTGAAGTTGAAATTGCTTGGACTTAATAAGGTGCTCAATGATGCAGAGGACAAGCAGATCACTGATCGAGCTGTGAAAGAATGGCTTGATGAGCTTAAAGATGCCGTTTACCACGCCGAAGACTTAGTGGATGAGATTGCTACTGAGGCTTTGCGGGGCAAGGTGAAAGCCGAGTACCAAAGCGGCTCAAACCAGGTACAGTCTTTGATCTCATCTTTCACTAAACTATTTGACGATGAGATAGAGTCCAAATTAGAGAGCATGATTGATAGATTGGAGGATTATACGAAAGAAAAAGATATACTTGGTTTGAAAGAAGTTGCTGGACAGAACTGGTTTCACAAGTTGCCAACAACTTCTTTGGTGGATGAGTCTTGTGTTTATGGAAGGGAGGATGACAAGGAGAAGATAATGAAATTGTTGCTCTCTGATGGAGAAAGTAGCAATGGGATTGATGTGATTCCGGTTGTCGGGATGGGTGGGGTAGGCAAGACCACCCTTGCTCAACTTTTGTACAATGATGGCAGAGTGAATGCGCATTTTGATAAGAAAGCATGGGTTTGTGTCACTGACATATTTGATGTTTTAAGTATCACAAGAACAATTGTAGAGGCAGTCATGGGGCCGACTTCTAATGCAAAAGACCTAAACTTGGTTCAGGTCAAGCTGAAAGAATCATTGGGTGGGAAGAAGTTTCTTATTGTCTTGGATGATGTTTGGAATGATAACTATGAACATTGGGACACTTTGATTACTCCTTTTAGTTTTGGAGCACGCGGGAGTAAGATTATTGTTACAACACGCAATGAGAGTGTTGCATCTATCATGCAAACAGTTCCTATTCATGGTTTGAAGGAATTACCAGAGGAAGATAATTGGATGTTGTTTTCCAAACATGCTTTTCAGAAGGGCGATTGCAATGCACATCCCAACCTTGAAAAGATTGGCAAGAAGATTGTGAAAAAGTGTAAAGGTTTGCCTTTAGCCGCAAAAACACTAGGTGGTCTTTTGCGCTCCCAACAAGATGTTAAGGATTGGAATAATATACTTGAAAGTGCGATATGGGAGTTATCAGAGCAGAAGAGCAACATCCTTCCAGCCTTAAGATTGAGCTATCATTATCTCCCTTCCCGTTTAAAAAGATGTTTTGCTTATAGTTCCATATTTATCAAGAATTATGAATTCGACATGAAGGAATTAGTCTCAAATTGGATAGCAGAAGGTTTGGTGGAGAAGCCCAAAAATAATAAGACAGTGGAAGAAGAAGGTTATGAGTGCTTCCACGAATTGCTTTCAAGGTCATTTTTTCAGAGGTCAAATGCTAATGATTTTGTTTTCGTCATGCATGATCTTGTTCATGATTTAGCTCAATCTGTGGTTGGAGGTTTCTGTTATAGGTTAGAGCATGGCAAGCCATGTGGTGCCTCTGAGAATGTACGCCATTTCTCGTATGTTCGAGGTAGATTTGATGGTGTTGATAAGTTCAAGGTAATTAAGAATGCTAAGTGTTTGAGGACTTTCCTTCAAGTAGACCGTAGAACCTATGACAAACAATGGTTGAGCAAAAAGGTGTTGGATGAGATTATTTCAGAACTGCCACGTTTACGACTTCTATCTTTGCCAAGATATCAGATTGAGGAATTGCCTTATTCAATTGGCAAACTAATACATCTACGCTTTTTAGACCTCTCCTATAATCGAATCACGCAGTTACCTGAATCAGTTTGTACCCTGTACAATTTAGAAACATTGTTGTTATCTAATTGTCATCTTCTTACAACCTTACCAGTAGAACTTGTAAAACTAATTTCATTGCGTCATCTTGATTTAAGTGGAACCAACTTAAAAGAGATGCCAATGCATATAAGTAGGTTGAAAGATCTCCAACAATTAACTGTTTTTTTAGTGGGAAAATGCAGTGGGTCAGGTATTAATGAGTTGAAAGAGCTTCATAGTCTTTGTGGAGCAATCACCATCGCAGGTTTAGAAAATGTAACAAGTGGCAACGATGCATTGGAGGCAAAGTTGAAGGAGAAAAAGCACCTTGAAAAGTTAGCGTTAGAATGGGGTAGCACTGCAGAGGATTCACAAAAGGAAAGAGATGTTCTTGAAAAGCTAGAGCCTCATACACACTTGAAACACCTCCATATAAAAAACTATAGAGGCACAAAATTTCCTACTTGGTTAGGAGATCAATCATTCTGCAAGATGGAGTCGTTACGTTTAGAGAATTGTGAGTTTTGCTTTTCCTTGCCACCACTTGGTCACCTGCCCTCTTTGAAGGAGCTTACAATTGCTAGGATGCCTTACATAACGAACGTTGGGCATGAATTTTATGGAGAGAGTGGTTTTTTAAGCAAACCGTTTGAATCTCTAGAGACTCTACGTTTTGAAGAAATGCCGGAGTGGGTGCAATGGCTTCAGTTAGATGCCGGAGAGTTCTCTCGGCTTCAAAAGCTTGAGGTAATCAAGTGTCCCAACCTGATTGGAGACTTACCAAAGGTGCCTTCTTTGGTGAAACTTACTATAGAGAAATGCCCAGGGCTTGTGGCTTCACTTGTGAGGGCTACTTGTATACGTGAGGTAGTGTTGGAGGAATGCAAAGGGGTACAGTTCGAGACACAAGGTGTATCTTCTGTTGAAAATCTAAAGATTTCAAGCTTTGCAAGTCTGGAGGAATTTGCAAGCGAGCTGTTACCACTAACAAATCTGAAGGAGCTGACTTTAGAGAAATGTCCAAAGGTTTTGTCATTTCTGGAGGAAAAGATGTGCCTCAACAATTTGAAAGAACTTAGTGTTCGGTGGTGTTTGAAACTAGAGCTCCCACTATCTGTGGCGATGAGTCATTGCTACACATCTCTTGAAAAATTGACCTTGTTTGGCTGTGAGAGTCTCAAATCCCTCCCGCTAGGTTTATTCCCGAAGCTTCAAAATCTATCAGTTGAGGATTGCACAAATTTTGAGACCCTGGTGATTCCAGAGGGGATTGAACTTCAAAATCTGACATCAATTCAGCGCCTAAATTTTGTCGGCTGTAGCAATATGGTAATTTTTCATTGCGGAGGATTACCTGCTCCAAATCTGTCTTATTTATCTTTCTGTGATTGCAAGAAACTGAAGGCTCTTCCAGAACAAATGAACACCCTCCTCCCATCTCTTGAGATGTTCTTATTAGCATGTTGTCCAGAAATTGAGTCTTTTCCGAAAGGGGGTCTGCCCTCCAAATTACGTACTCTTTACATTGTGAATTGCAAGAAACTTGTTGGTGGCTGGAGAGATTGGGGTTTGCAAAGACTCCCCTCTCTTACACGCTTTGCAGCGGGAGGTGAATCTGAAGATGTGTTGGAGTCATTTCCAGAGGAGGGGCTGCTGCCCTCCACTGTTACAACGCTCTGGATCATATGTATGCCAAATCTAAAATCACTGAATGACAGGGGCCTTCAACTTCTTGGCTCTCTCAAATACATGGATATTTGGAATTGCCCTCACCTCCAATCCTTCCCAGAAGAGGGGCTTCCCTCTTCCCTCTTTGAGCTGCAAATTAGGGAATGTCCATTGCTGAAACCTCGTTGCCACATGGAAGGAGAAGACTGGCATAAGATTGCTCACATCCCTCTTATAAATATCGATGGTGAAGCCGTCCTTGACCAAGTCTATCTCGGTCCAGTAGACCCTACTGTAGTTACTAAGTTCTACGATTTTTAGCCAGGGAAAACCACAACTTTCCACTGAGGTATTTGTTCTGCACTATTTATGCAATAGTTCCTACAAAAATTTGACCTGTCATTATTCATTTCATTCATCTTCGGATTCTTCTGTTATCAATTCTCCAGCTAGCCAATATTAATTTCTCAACCACTTTTCTTCCTTTTTTATTTTTGATTCATGCATTAGAAAATTTGGTATTAACACTACTTGTTTGGGATTTTTAATCTTATAAAGATGACGAAATTCCAGAGGTTTTGATCTTTTTTTACATGCAAAACAAACAGGCTTTCGCGTAGAAGTATGGGCTTCCACATTCATTTATTTTCCTCACAGCAAAAAGTTGATTTGATCAAGCAGTATTGCGGATTGATTCAGCCCCATTTGGAACTATGACTGCTACTACTACTATTACCAACAACAAAAAAAACCAATACAGAAGTTACTTTGAGTACTTCAAGGAACTGAATTTGTTGAAGCTTCTACAAGAAGTTGAGCCAAAGATGTGATGGGCAATTATAAGATCCGTTTTTTGTGACGTATAGCTAATTGCAAGCTTCTTTCTCCTAGCTGTAACACAATGTTATTGTCCTAGCTTGGTGCCCACTCTATGATCTTTCGAAATTATTGTACCATTTGAAACTTTTGTTTATGAGCTGGAAAATCGGTGCCAAATACATGTTGGTTAGGCATGAAGTAGAATAACTTAGAAGAAATGAGATATCGTGAGCATGTCCTTGTTAATTCTCTTGCCAATTGAGTAGTTTGTCTTTGAAGTTGGTGCTTGTTTAAGCCTGCATGTTTATTCTTTTCCAATGTCATGCAATTCACTTTAGATAAGGCGATACCGCAGCTTTTCCGACGTTTTATTGTACTTTGGAATTTGGATAAGGCGATACCGCAGCTTTTCCGATGTTTTATTTGGTGTTCAATTTCCAGGGCTTGGAAGGTAGCTGACTGATAACAAAAAGCTAGAGCCATGTACAGCTATATAGACAGGTTTGATCTCCAATATTTCTCTTAGTATGTGCGCTTTGTATACTTTCCTGACTTCGAAATTCCCTTTTCTGAAATAGAGATGGGAATATTTCTCATAGTATGTTTCTCAATTCTATAAATAAGTATAGATTGCCTTTTCAATTGGTCCTATGGTGGTGCATCCACTTGGTTTACTGAGGAGCTACACAAGGGCTGATTTTTGAGTAGAAGAAACCTGAAGGTCTGACTGAGTGACTTACTTCAGACTATCTTGGACTCTTCCCTTGAGTGATTTAGGCAAAGATGCATGTTAGCATTTTTCACTTGCATTTTTCAAATTCATAGTTCCCTTAAGTTTACTTTCCAAAGAAAAATGTGATTTGTTGCATCCTTTCTAATATAAGTTGATTGGTGCTTCCGTAGAACATCTAAGCTACTGCATATTCTCTAATTCAGTGGTTAATTTTTCTAGGTTGGTATTCTACTCAGCATAAGCTCTTGAAGAATCACAAAATCTCAATCATGTGGATGTACATTTGATATAAGCTTACTACTTTGGTGTGGTTGCAAGGCATGACTTCTAAAGCTGGCAGATCTTGGGTTTCCAAAATTGTATAGAGCAATGGCAGATGATTAGCCTCTCGATCGATCAAGAGGCTAATCTCTTTTGTTTGGGCCGGTAGCTAAAAGAAAGTCCTCACTTTTTCTTGAACAAGGGAAGGGCAACATAGCATTAGCTTCAATTGAAAAAGCTCAACCTTGAAAAACAAACAAAAGTGGCAGTCCGAAGAACCATTGAACGCTTCAACTTGTCCACTGAAGAAGGCGAAGGCTGGGCGAGAGACTAGGGAAGCGCTAGTATCGAATTGGCATTACATGATTGTGATCAAAACAGTTTTCAGTGTGTGACATGGAGCAGATGAAGTTGGCTATAAAAATCTGAGGAGGTGCAAATATCTTTATTTTTTCCGTGTCTCATCAAATTTAGCGACATTTGCATGGAGTTCTGGTTTCATCAATCCAATTTCCATGAGCTGGAGTGAAAGTGTAAGGGACCTACTCTTTGTCATTTTCAAGTGTAAGAGACCTACTCTTTGTCATTTTCATTTTTGTATTTTGCAGCTGTTATACCGTGACCCCTATTTGAATGTTAATGTTCTACATTTGCAACTTGCTATGAAGGCACGCGTTATGTCATAATCAAATAAGATGATGCAATTGTTTTTCTACACACTCTCATTGAGACGAGTCTAAAAATGAAAATCTTTTCGAAAGTTAATTGAAAATGCGAATTGCGATGTAGCTATCCTGCACAACAAGAGGGAGGCAAGATTGCAGTGGTCTTAAGGAAATGGAAAGGGATTGTGTTGGATGGGTTTGCTAGATCTGTTAAGGTCTGCTCCAGTCCTTCAGAGGAGCTACCAGCGATAAGAGCTGCTTGTGAAGTGGTTTTGAGGCTGAGTCTCGTAGGAGTGGAGGTGGAATCTGACAAAAAACAGCCCATCTCGCTTAGCTCTCCGAGCTGGTTTCATGGGCGGTGGTGCTAGATATTCGACATTTTGCAGAAGTAGGAGCTATCTCGTTCGCTAAGGTTCGCAGAGCTACTCATCATTGGATCAAAAACATGATTTAGTTCTTGATCAATTATATTTTGGAAGCTCCAGTGAAACCCAAGAGATGAGCCCAAATGTAGAATTATGTTTTTAGAGGGATCTTAATATCTAGCTTAGAAGCTCCTTTGTCAAAATATCTAATTTTTTTAGAGCCTTTGTATATTAAACTCGAATTCTTTATAAGAAATATCTTGTAAGAAGTATCCTTAGAATAAAACCATCCATAGAGTAATACAAATAGGAGTGACTTCTAGTGATTTTTTTACTAAGCCAAACGCTTTTTACTAACCCTGCTGATATATGACGATTGGAAAAAAAAAAAAAAAAAGGCTTTTGAGTTCTATTGTAATACAAATACCCTTTCATCCATCCTTGTCTTAAACATTTCTTCCTCTTCCAAATACTAAAAATCTCTTCCTCTTCCAACACTAACAAAGGAGCACAGATTGCTGCTTTAGCCAAGGATTTGAATTCCGTACCTAGCCAAGGATTTGAATTCCGTACCGTACCGACTAGTACATGTTGGATTTGTGTGAAATAGGTAACTTGCACCGTAAATACCGTCCAACTTTGATATCGAAGGTCACCGGAAATTCTGGCCGATCTTAGACGATATAGCGGTAAGGATGATTTTATACGATACCCTTTTTGCACTAACTATGACTATCACTGGGATTTTTGTTAGGCGATTCCAGCCAACCTCGCTACTTCAAGATATGAGAGAGAAACCCTAGTCGAACAAAATAGTGGACACAACCAAGATGGAGAAGATTTATATTATGAGAACCCTAAAATAGAACACTGACAAAAATAAAAAAGAGAAAAGAGTAATTATTAATTTGTTTAAAGACGTGCGACAACTCCTAAAACAAGTAGGACTAGCTCGCAATAAACAAGAATTAATTACATATTCAAAAAAAACAAGAATTAATTGGGTTTTTTTTTTCCTTTTCCAAAAGTGAGGGAGTATTGTAAATTCCCTTTTTTCTTTGGATGTTTCGATCAGAAAGAAATTCTCCTGTCTATAAGTTTTTTCTTTTTCTTTTTGGGTTTTTTTGAAAATTTCTGTCTATGAGGTGAAGATCTTAAAATTCTTGAAGAGCTTTCTGAATTTGAACTTAAAAAGAAGAAGAGCTTTCTGAATGCCGTATCGACTTTCTTTCTTTCCTCAATGCAATTACGGTTGTGTTCTTGAAACTTAAAGTAGTAGTATTTGTTTATAACTTATTTTGGTATTTTTTTTTACTTTTTTTTAAGCTTTTCATCGTAATTTTTAGAATTAAACGTTTGTCTGGATGAGACAAATCGAAAAAGTATAAAAATATATATCGATATTGAAAATTTTCATATAAGACGACACGTTTGATATATTTTTTATTTTTCGTGAACCTTTTTTATCTTTTGATCCTGATTTTTTATTTTTTAAACTCTTCTCGTCGAGATGGATGATTAATCCGTAATGCGACAAAAATTAAATAACGACAATAAAATTAAAACATGGACAAAAAATAAGTACTCCGTACTTTACAAAAACCACCCTACGGAATTGACCAATTGACCTCTCCCTCCCTACGCATCAGTAGTAAAATCTCATCGAGCTTTCTACGCACAGACGAAACCCTAGGAATCCTCTCTCTCTCTCTCTCTCTCTCTCTCTCTCTCTCTCTCTCCCCATTCTCGAACAACCACCATGGATCTCATACAGTCCTACGAAGAACACGACACGGACTCCGACGACTCCCCACTCCGCACCCTCCCTTCCAAATCCGCCGCCCCGAAAGTCGACGACACCATGCTCGCCCTCACCACCGCCGCCGGCGCCGCCAACAGAGCCCTAACCAAGCCCCTCGACCCCACCCAGCACATCGTCAACTTCAACCCCACCTACGACCAGCTCTGGGCCCCTATCTACGGCCCCTCCCACCCCTTCGCCAAGGACGGCCTCGCCCAGGGCATGCGCAACCACAAGCTCGGCTTCGTCGAGGACGCCGCCATCGCCCCCTTCCTCTTCGACGAGCAGTACAACACCTTCCACAAGTTCGGCTACGCGGCTGACCCGTCCGGCTCCGAGGGGTACAATTACGTCGGCGACTTGGACAGGATGAAAGAAACCAGCGGGATCTCGGTGTACAACATCCCCCAACACGAGCAAAAGAAGCGGAAGATCGAAAAGAAGAAAGAGACCCTAGAGGAAGAAAACCAAGGCGATGAAGTGGATGTCACGGAGGTTGAGAACCCTGCCTCGGACGCCTGGCTGTCGAAGAACAGGAAGAGCCCCTGGGCCGGAAAGAAGGAAGGGCTGCAAGGGGAGCTGACGGAGGAGCAGAAGAAGTACGCAGAGGAGTACGCGAAGAAGAAGGAGGACGAGAAGAGTGGAAATAATCGCGATAAGGGCGAGGTCTTCGCGGATAAGAGCACATTCCACGGGAAGGAGGAGAGTGATTACCAAGGAAGGTCGTGGATCGCGCATCCTAAGGATGCCAAGGCCACGGATGACCATAGGTACATACCGAAGAGGCTTGTGCACACGTGGAGTGGGCACACGAAAGGGGTTTCCGCAATTAGGTTTTTCCCCAAGCACGGGCATTTGCTTCTCTCTGCGGGGATGGATACCAAGGTGAAGATTTGGGATGTGTTCAATTCGGGTAAGTGTATGAGGACGTATATGGGACATGGCAAGGCAGTTCGCGATATCTGGTTTTGTAATGATGGGACTAAGTTTTTGACAGCTGGGTACGATAAGAACATCAAGTACTGGGATACTGAAACGGGTCAAGTGATATCGGCGTTCTCAACCGGGAAGATACCTTATGTGGTTAGGTTGAACCCGGATGAGGATAAGCAGAACATCCTCTTGGCAGGCATGAGTGACAAGAAGATTGTTCAGTGGGATATGAATACCGGTCAGATTACCCAAGAGTATGATCAGCATTTAGGAGCAGTTAATACGATCACCTTCGTGGACGACAACAGAAGATTTGTTACTAGTAGTGATGACAAGTCTCTCCGGGTATGGGAATTTGGGATACCTGTTGTTATAAAGTATATTAGTGAGCCTCATATGCATTCTATGCCATCAATATCCCTGCACCCGAACACAAACTGGCTTGCAGCGCAGAGTTTGGACAATCAGATTCTTATCTACAGCACTAGGGAGAGATTTCAGCTTAATAAGAAGAAAAGGTTTGCGGGGCACATAGTGGCTGGGTATGCTTGTCAAGTGAATTTTTCACCGGATGGAAGGTTTGTCATGTCGGGAGATGGTGAGGGTAAGTGCTGGTTTTGGGACTGGAAAAGTTGCAAAGTCTTTAGAACTCTCAAGTGTCATGAAGGGGTATGCATTGGTTGTGAGTGGCATCCGCTGGAACAAAGTAAAGTGGCAACTTGTGGGTGGGACGGCTTGATTAAGTATTGGTAAGATTTCTAATCCTTGACTCGGAGTAGCACATTTTTATCCTGTAGTTTTCCGCTATGACTGCTTTATGTCACATGATTATGTTGCTTATTTATGTCTCATTCTGGCTTATTATGCACTATGGTCACTAGACTCTAGTAAACTTACTACAAATCCCTTATGTGCTCTTCTTCCATTTGCCAAGCCTAAATTACTTTGGAAAATCTTTAAAGGGGTAAACTTTATTGACTGTGTCTTGTGGTGGCATAAGGAGTGTCAGTCACGCATGGTAATTGATGGAAAGTCGGAGGAATTGACTCATACATACTTTCGTAGTTTCATGTACGGGGTTGGCTCAAAATATTATAGTAAAATGCTTGAGAGAGAGAGAGAGTCATACATACTTTTGTAGTTTCATGTAAGGGGTTGGCTCGAAATATTGAAGTAATAATGCTTGAGAGAGAGAGAGAGAGAGAGAGAGAGTTAACTGGTGGTCGTACTGGAATCAGGGTCCCACGGGCGGGGGTGAGTGATTTTGTTTGTCACGCAATTGTTGTGTAAACATTCCTCTTAATCTCTTTTCTTAAGTCCAAGTTCAGAGTATAATGTGCTAATCTCCAGTAGTGGAGACTATAATTCATCGGATGACTTCTACTGGAATATATAATAAGCAGATGGACCCTGGAAGTTTCAGAAGGGTTTTGTCTAGCTAGACCCCATGCTAGGGTTTAGGTGTGTCTTAGGTGTTTTGACTTTTGAGAAACAATGGTAAAGATCCTCTGCCTGGAAGAAGTTTCATGGTGTGTTGGAGATGAAAACTCTGGGACACCACTCATGGTTGATGTGGTGTATTTTGATTGAAAAGAGCCTCATTCCTTTGATGGTTAAGACCATTGTTTCTTGTATGACGATTACTTTCTTTGGTTTTGAATTCCGTTCTTTCAAGTAGGATTACAACAGGTCGGTTCTGTTGGAATGCATTGTCTTTGGTTTTCATAACAGAGTTTCTTGCCGGTATTTTCATCTATAGGTCGCAAGTAAACTTACTTTGAATCCCTTATTGGTTGGCTTCCATTTACCAAGCCTAAATACTTTGGAAAATATGTGGTGTAGTAAACCTCATTGACTCGTGATCTTGTGGTGGCATGAGGAGTGTAACTTAATCTCACGTAAATATGAATCCAAAATGCATAAATGATGAGTATAATCTAACATAGTTTAATGCTAACTGATGATCTCGACAAGTACTGATGAGATTAGACTTTTATAAGATGCTTTCTTTAGAAGTAGTCTAAGTATGTATAGTTGATATTAAGGATATGAACTTCTGAATTTATTGAACTTAATTGATTTGTATAGCCCTTGATACAGACAAAAACAAAAACAAAAAAAAAGATTCATGTAGCTGCCGCAGTGAATTTGGACACAAGGCTTAATTTTGTATGGTTATGGAGACTTCCATTTCCCTGATAGTGATCTTAGCCAGTGTGAGAGGTGTGGAGTGTCTTGAGTGCTCCAAAGACAATGGCAAGGAGCTTGCATTGGGGAGATTTTTGGGTTGGAAGAGACGAAGAGTAAAGTGCAGGACACCAGTTGTGTGTTTGTCGGGGTGTATCTGGGGTAAAAAGAGCGTTCTTTCCTTTAGTGGCGGTATGGGTTCTTCTTTTCTTACGATGATTAAAATAATTGAGGTTTTTCTTTCTTGGGTGGCAAAAGAGGTGGATATTTCCCTTGAGTGCTTTTGGAACTTGTTGATAATTCAGAGCATGGAGGTTGATGGATTCTTTTGATTTTCTTTTGTATTTGGTATAAGTGGTTGTACTCAATTGGCTCCCCTTAGCACTGTTCTTTTGTAGTATCTTCAGTTAACTAGTGTCAAAGGATAAAGGATGTGAAACAACTGTGGAAAAAGTTGTGTTGAAGTGTTTCTTAAACTTCTGGTGTTTCTCTTACTGCGGTTAGCAGGTTGTCAACCTTTTTGGAGATGTTTCAAAACCCAGGCCAGACCACTGATGCCACCTTTTGGACTGTCACTTGCATTGCTTTAGCGGTTTTCAAAAGTGTCTAACCTATTCCCATGCCAGAAGTGTCGTAATTCCAAACAATTGACAGCCTCTGGCTTAGGCGATGACCCTGTTCACTCGTTACTGGCTATCCATTAACCATGTGGCTTGTTGAAGATAAAATTTTGGGGTCAACTCATGTTGTGAATTGTTCATCTCTTCACTCTCCTTGGTGTCGACCCTCATAGGATGTGCCAATAGGGCAGTAGGGCACCATAACATCGTTTGAAACCACTCTCACTAGTCGCCAGCTCTACATGTTTTTCATGAACAGTCTTCTTATAAAGCGCTGTCTATGTAGCACCGACACTCCAAAAGGGCGCCGTGTCCATGTATTGAACATGGGGACATGGCGGGGACACGTATTGGACACGCCACGTGGCGTGTTCAATAATTTTTATTATTTTTTGATAGGGGACACGGCTGGGGACTAGGGATGTCAATCCTACCCGCCCCGCCCCGAACGGGGCGGGTTTTCCACCCCATTTTCGGGTATCGGGTCGGGGTCGGGGTAAAATTTCCCGAACCCGCCCGGGTTCGGGTAGGGTTCGGGGCGAAGGTACCCCGCCCCCGAACCCGCCCCGAAATACCCGCCCCGAAATTATCCGAACCCGCCCCGGCGTATTTTTATATATATACATATATATTTGTTATTTATATATGTATATATACTTATATACATGTCCTTTCATTTTTTTAGCATTAATCCAAAAAAATAATGTCTCTTTACTGTCAAGTAGCCTAATTAAATTTAAAAAAGAAATAAAAATTGATATTTATTGGTGTTTAGTGGATTTTTTAAAAAGTTTTCTTCAAATATTTATAATAAATTCTACACATAAAGAAATGGAATGAGGTATCTAAAATATTGATTTCAATTAAAAGTTTAGATAAAGCCGCGATACCAAAAGACACAAAAATAATTTCCAAAGTTTTATTTTCTAGATATTTTTTATTCTTATTCATCATTTTTTTTTACTTATACTTTAATTTTTTTAATTTTTACACGACGGGGCGGGGCGGGTAAACCCGTTCCCCGATCGGGGCGGGAACGGGGGTACCCCAAAAAAACACGGGGACATGGCGGGGACACGTATTGGACACGCCACGTGGCGTGTTCAATAATTTTTATTATTTTTTGATAGGGGACACGGCTGGGGACATGCCAGGGACATGGCTGGGGACACAGCTAGGGGTCAAAATGTAATATTTTTTAAAATTTTGGGGGTTAATATGAAATTATTCAAAACATTTGGGTTAAACTGTAATTATGCCTTTGGAAAAAATTTATACAATTTGTGAAATTATTCATATACAATGGTTCATAAATTTTTTTTTATATATGTACATATATTTATTTTTTATTTATTTATTTATACATGTGGCGTGTCACCCGCTGTGTCCGTATCCCCATTTTTTTAGAATTGCCGTGTCTCGTGTCCGTATCCGTGCTACATAGGCGCTGTGAAGGAAGATGGATGAGAGTACTTGTGTAGTAAAAAATCAGGCATTTGTAGGCTGCAAAGGAGAAGTAACTCCATTTCGAGTGCGATTCCACCGCGATGAAAGTTTCTCCTTTACGGCGTAGAGTTTTTGTGTGGCGTGGCACCCTTTTATTTTCTTCAACTTAAAAGTGGTTACCATCAGGGAGGGGAAAACAAAGGGAAAGACCTCATACATTGTTATAATTCAAGCCCTAACCAATAGCCACCTTATTGATGTCAATAGTGGCCTGATGATGTGGAAATACATGAACTGAGAAAGTTACTTGGGATGAAGTAGAGATGCATATTCAGTATGCTGTTCTTTTGTTGGTATCTTAACCGACACTTGAGTAATAGGATTATAGGAATTGTGTTATAGAGCCAAACTTCCAAAGTGATCAAAGCTTAAGGAAGAGAGAGTAAAGAGAAGTTGAAGTCAGTGGAAGTGCTGTTGATGATGCTGAATGGGTAGAGATTGTGAGTTTGATATTGGCACATGTTAAGAGACCGGGGAAAGTCTCGTTGAAAGAAACTAGAATCTGAGATGGGGTCAATGGAGAAGCAACAGAGTTCACGGAATAGTATATGAAAGAGTGGAGGGGTTAATGTGTGTTTTTCTGGATAATAGTATGTTTCATGGAATTATATGTAGGGTGTAGATTCTAGTATTTAAGGCACAAAGGCTAATAGGCTATCAAGGATCATCAGTTGTGCACAAAAGTAGTGTTGGCAGTTTCGTTCTTCCAAGTTCTGGTGTGCCCTTCCTTTCGTGGAGTTAGATTAGCTATGAAGTGTGAACTATTAATGCCTGCTCATTTTGCCTCATTTTGTCTTTCCATTGATAATAAAAAGTAACACAACCTGAAAGAAGCAGGTGATGTTATCTTTAAAAGTGCCGTACCCAACTTATTACCTGCCTTCCCATGGTTCTATCGACAGGGCTATTAGTTCTGCATTTGTTGAAAAGCTCTTTTGTAGGTTTTACTGTCCTGAGCTTTAGTCTTCACTGGAGTTTGAATACTGCATTTACTATGTAGCTACTGAAACCTGCTTACTGCCAAGAGCTATAAGGGTGAGGTAGACATCTGGTCCAGTAAACTCTAAGAACGGGATCAGTACCTATGATGGATTAATCATATTGAAACTGAGAAGAAAATATGCTTAATCCTCATGTACATTTCTTGTGAACAGAATTTCAGTCATTCTTCTTTTCACTGATTTCATGCCGCTCATGCATGTCACTTCTGGATTCTGTGTACTGTGGATTGGGAAATGTGTATACCATGTGTATACCGTGCTAGCATTGCTTGTTTTTGTTTTCACTTCATTTCTTTTGGTTGCATTTGGCCACTGGACAATTTTGACCACTTAGCAGGGAATGTGGTCTCATGCATGTATCTTTGCTTGGATTGTGAAAACCAAAGCCCCCCTCCCCTCTCTTTCTTAGGAGTGTTGGTGCTATTACTGTTGCCTTTTAATTTCTTTCATTACTGTGAAGGCTAATATTATCATCTCTGGCTTGCAGGGACTAGTCTTCCCAAAATCCAAGGCACACATTTTAGTGGCTATCGTCTTCTCGAACTGCCGTGTGCAGAATGTATACTGAAACTGCTGTTGCGAGACGGGGTTTTCTTTATAAATTTAGATGCCTCCTGTCCAGAGTGATCAAGTATCGAGAACGATAGCTGTGTGGACTTAATTTACTCTCCCAAGCCCATTATACATGCGGCCAAGTTGGAATAGTTGAAAAATTGGTATCAATCTGTATTAGTATAAATTGCTCGAGTTTTGCTTTTATTTACCGCCTTTGTTACGGGAGCTTTTGTTAAACAAATGCAGCAGAATAGGATGCACTACTCATTTGTTGTTTTACCCAACAGTTTCTCTTTTGCTATGAACATGCTAACAAGTCGATCAAAAAAAAGGAAAAAAGAAAAAAAAAAACATGCTAACAAGGTTTCTTTTGTTTTCAATGGATTGGGTTAAAGATTTAGTCGTGGTGCTTCATTGGATGATTTATGCATTATCAAATTTGGAGGCCAAAATCCAGCTTTAGTCGTGGCGAATGTGACCCTCGACACCATGGCAAAACTGGATTGCACCTGACCTACAAGCCGGTTAATTCAGGCATGTGCTCTGAATGTTTTGTCTGCTGACCTTTGTGGGGCACTTCCTGAGTCTTATGGGGGGGTGTGTGTGTTATGGCTTGGGGTTTTTTGGTGGAGGGTTGTTTTATTTGGCAATTGGGCTACTTATCATTGGGGGTCTGGTTTTGAGTCTGTATTAGTATACTGGTTTATGATGTAAAAGAGTGTATAGGATGCCTCAGTTTTCAATGTTTCTGCTGGTGCTGATATTCTGAAACTATCTGTTACTGTTTGCTGTTGTAAAGCAATGCTTGAGGTATGATTTTGATGCCTGCTGCTGCTGCTGCTGGTATGGAATGACTTGTTTCGCTGCTGCTCTGCTGGTTTTTGGTTTGAGAATCTTGTCCTTCTGGTTGATATTGCTGCCATAGTGCCATTCAAAGATTTCGCGGTCTTATGATGTGCAAGGTATGCTGTGGATGACGTCTATTATTTGAGGGTCTAATATTGATGGTTTGAATGTCTCATGATGTTCTCGAAGTCGTAATCTCTGAATTTGGGCTTTGCTTGTTTTCGCTCCTGCTTTTCTGTAGTATATACTAGTGGTTTTCCCACGTGCATTGCATGTGGTTTGTTTGATGCCCAGCCGTTGATCCAAATTAGATATCTGGGAATGCCGCTCAGGGTAAATCCTGATGTTGAAAATCTTTGGGAGTTAGCAAAGGTAATGACAGCCTTGTGGGTGAAAGCATCCTTTCAAGTGAAAGACTCTTGGGCCCCTAAGTCCATGACAAACGTAATCCTCTTTGGCCCTATTTGGTAGGAGTGATTGGGAGTGTGGGATTGATAGCCCGGGGATTAAGGGGGCTGTGGACTAGAGGTTAGAGTTACCAAAATATTCTTTAGTTTTGATAATACAGAATAGTTCATTACGTAGTTTTTGTGCATACGTGATTCTTTATTCGATACGTAGAATTTTTCACTGAATAAGCTTGCTTTTTTTGTTTTTCTTTATCCGTGCACAACATGGGTTTTTCGCTAGTTATATGATGTGAATTGTGATAAGTTAGGAATTGCAATTGTTATTTCAAAATTGTTGATATTCGTGCAGATACTTCTAAAATTTTGATAAACAGTTGTGCTGATGTGTTAAATTTTTCGGCAATTGAAAATTCTAGAACTAGGTGAAAGAAATGTCAAATCCGAAACCTGAGCCTTTTAGTTTTTTTTTATTTTTTTATTTTTTATCATTGGTATGCTCCAAATTTATTCTCTTATGTTCTGGGAACTATTCCCTCCATTTTTAAGAGGATAGTCCACTACAAAAAGATGTGTAATTTTTGAAAATAAAAATAAAAATCCTTTTGTGCATAATTCTGTAACTTATTGACACTAAATTAAAGAGCTATTTGAGATCTTTAATTTGGTGTTGTCCACAAAAGTACTTTACTATTCTTATTATTTAAAAGTTGCGTGTTTTTTAGTGGACTATCATCTAGGAACGAAAGAGATATGAGTGATAAGCTTGTGCTTGTTTGGATAGGTCATCATAAATGATTAAAGTATGTTGTTCACGGTACATAAAATATTCAGCCAAAGCTGCTCCTGTATAAGGAGCGAGGTATTGTAATGCAGCAGGGGAATCTGCCATTCCTAAAAAGTAGTCACTACCTGATATGATTAAGTCCCCGTTCCGTTAAGGTTCTTATTTTTTAAGACGTTTTTTTGCAGTGGACTGTCATCTAGGAATGAAAGAGATATGATATGATTAAGTCTTCATTGTGCTAAGGTTCTTATTTTTTTAAGGATTTATTTTTTGTTTTACGAGACAGGTCTTTCTCTTACAATACATCACTTTCAATTCAAAAAATAAATACTTATTTTCCTTAGCGGAAGAGAGCCTAATTACTTATGTGTAGTACTTTTTAAAATGGAGTGGAAGTGATTTTCCAAAATTAATAAAGGGAAATGATTTTGTCACTCCCTTTTTTGTTAATAGCACTCCATTGTAAGTGTATTTTTTTATGTAAAAATACACTTACAAGAGAGTACCGTTAACAGAAAAAAGAGTGGCAAAATCAACGGTCTTAGTAAAAACTCTAATCCAAGAATTGTTCTAGAACTGGGCCACTGGACCTCTGTTGAAGTCTTGCCTTTCTTCATGATGTGCCTGCCACGTGCCAAAATCTTATGCCTTTGTTTTAGTATTAATTTATTCTCTTTGGCACGTGACCATAACGGGCCCCCAATGATATTATAGGAACCTTCCCTTATCCGTTTGGTAAAGTAAATGGTGGCGTGCGCACCAAGCGCATTTTAAAGCACGAAAGTGGCTGGACTGCAACATGCCCCGGGCCCCCGGCTAATAAAATTCACTTTTATGCCCGGAAGTATTCAATTTCTGTCAAATTTTCCCCAACCTAATCAATTTAAACCAAACGAGTCCTCAAACTTTCCAAATCAATATTTATGTAGTCTAATTTTTTATTCCCAGCAGCCACTGCGCTTTAAACTATCTGATGCAGGGGTGTGTGTTGAAAAGGAGATTGGGTGACAAGATCGCGACAACTCTTCCTTAAACCTTTTTAGTTTGAGAATACTAAAAAATAAAGGCAACAACAATTGATTGATTCACACAGAATATCCAAAAGTTGGCATAAAATAGAACACTCTTTATAATTTTATTAATCATCAAAAACTGAATAGCCCTAATGCTTACAACTCAATTTATAGCTTACAACTCAATTTATAGTAGGAAAAATCCTACACACTAGGAAATAAAGAAAAAGGAAACTACAAAATTAGAATTGAGTTATTCTTCTTAATCAAATAATTCTTAAAAGGAAACTAAATAAACTAAATTGAAAAACTAAATAATGTAGACACTTATTTCTATAATTGCAAGATTCCTAACAAAATAAATAAAACATAATAAGGAACTTTATATATTTTTTAAATAATATAATCTTTTCATTCTGCATCACTATCCAAAAGAACTTGGCGTCCTCAATTATAAGCAACTTTTGTTAACCACATTCTTGATGCACCTTTTACATATACATGGAGTGGTGGTTAACATAATAACATTTTCCTTGATTGAAAAATCAATTTTGTTAGGGACATTGTTCTTAGTTGTATTATAAAAGCGAAAGAGAATTTTTTTTGTGACGGACTACTTGGGTCTTTTTGCTATCTTATATAGACCCTTTTTTTCACCTTTTGTTTATATTTTTATATTTACCTTCTTAATTTTTCTCGTTGAGAAGAACGATGCGATGTAAAAATTTGACTCAGGAGTGGTAAGAATTAAGAGAAAACAAACAAGAAAAACTGCACCAAAAAGTGGCCAAATAGTTGGGCCAAAGGGAATTTGCAAAAGTTTAAGGACGCAGAAACTGAAATTTAGCCCAAATGCCCTTCTCCTCCTCTCTCGCACTACACTCGCGCTGCGCTGCTCTCTCTCTCTCTCTGCACAGACCATCTTCATCTCTCTCTCTCTGTATGGAATTGCTCTCATTCTCTCTCTAGAACCCTAGACATACCGGCTATCATTAGTCACGATGGTTGGAGAGTGGATTGAAAGAGGTGATCTCTGGAAGGACAAGGTTAGGTCGCTGCAGCTTCTTCTCAGAGACCGGTTCAGAGTCGCCGTCGACCGGCACCGACGCCGGCCGAGTTTCTCCGATGGCTATTTCTCGTCGACATTGCAACGGTGGCTCCGGCAGTTTCGAAGCTTTCGCACGGACTCATTGCCTTCTACCACCTCCTCTTTCTGTAGGAGGAGAGGTGAGCTTCATTCGCTCTCTTTAGATATCCTTCATACTTGATGTCGAGTAAATATTTGCGGATAAATGTTCTAATTCTAATTTAGACATTTGCTTGAGGAGTGGGTTTCGTCTTAGACCGTGTTATTCTGACGGTAAGAACTTGTACTATACACACATGAGCCTGTTTTTGTTGAGTTCAGTTGTTATACGTAGTAGGATATGAAAGTGAAAGTGCGCGTGGGGTTGAAAACGAGCCGAACGAGCCACACAGTTGATTGTTCAAGCTTGTTTGTGAGATGAACCGATCGCAAACGAGATTTAATAGAGTCGATCCTGAATTGATCTCAAGTAGCTTGAATTTGTTATGCATCGTAAAAGTCGAACGAGCCGAGCAGTAGTTTGTTCGAGCTTTGGTTCGAAAGCTTAACGAGCTTTAAAAGTATGTTCAAGCGTTCTTTATGTAACAGGCCGATCTCAAACGAACTTTTAGTGAGGGAACACGAGCTCAAACTTGAGCAGTTTGGTTCATTTATCAGCCCTGAGCACGCGTGCACAGACACAAAATCCACGTATGATCATATCCACATAGGCATGCTAAAATAATTATCGGGTTACCGAAATATGGAACAAAATTGGTTTGTTATAAGTAATGACATCTAAAAGTAAAGGTGTACTAAAAAAAGTACTGTAAATGTGGCTTAATCTGGTGGTAATATTTTAAATAGAGTCTTCAAAAGAACTACCATCACTTGTCTTTTGTCTTGGGGGAGTGAATTCAGCACTTCAAAAAAAGAATTGTATCGTTAATCCTTGATTCTTTTGTGCCATTGTATTGAGCTCCTACCAATCTGATGTTTATTGAATGCTGAATATTGTGTTTGGGGATTGGAGAAATCATGTACTCTAGTTAAATCTTGAATGCAAGAGCTTGAAGCATTGAACCATATCGGTATTCTGCTAGAAGTTTGGTTGAGACTTGAACGAATTAAGGCTGTAGGAGATTGATTTGAGTGCAATGTAAAAAATGAGATCCTCCGAGAAATAGAAGCCTATGAGGCCAGAAAAGTGTTGTTTCAGGCTAGAAAAGGCTAGAAATCCAGTGTAGACTCTTGGCCCCTCTGTTCATCTTAGTTTCTGTTTAGAAAGATTTGTGTTTCTTTTGCCATTTTTGGTAGGAATGACTAATACTACAAGAAACATGGGTTTGATTGCTACACAATGCATTGACAAAAGTTTTTTTTTTTAAAAAAGGATTTATGTATGGGCATTAAAAACCTTCAAGATACTCAAATGCTAGTAGGTAGGCATAAATTCTGCTTTTAGGAAGCATGGTCCAGAACATGACATAATTTTGAGTGCAATAAAGTTCCACTTAGTAAAAAAGACCTAGGGTATTTTAGGGCTTGTTCCTTTTGGGTCTCAAAAGTCAAAACCCCTGCGCACGGTCCCCAATAATTTTTCATTATATAATATATATATATATATATATATATATATATCTCTACTCATTACTCTAAAAAACTTCCCTCAAAACCCAAACCGAACAGGGTCTTAAGTATGATGATTCACTATTAATTTACCATCTACAAGAAAAATCATTCCGGCATCTCCATATTTGTAGGTGTACTCCAGCGTATAGGTACCCTGCTACCATATGCATTGCCATTTCACTCACCAGAGTGATGTACGCTTTGGATTGTTTGGGATGTCTAAAGATTCTTTTTGAGGGGCAGTATTTGTAATGCTTCCAATCTTTTAATTTTTTCTCTCTCATTTTGGTCTCTTAGACCTTTGCAAATGAAAATGAGAATGTATCACTGTTAAGCCTGTAGAAAAGTAATGAATGTGAAGAACTTCCACAGCTTTCAAAAGTTTGAATAACCCTAGTCAATTTGGGAGTTTCGACACATCTACGTGTTGACCACTTCATGGGGCGCTTGGAGTATCAATGTGACATAGAACTGATACATTTTTGTCCACTATGAGAACAGAAGACCGACTAACATGTGGCATGTGCCTTTGTAAGTCTTCTCAAATAGATGAAAATGGTATTTTGTTAGTGAGAGGTTTGAAGTACCTGTGGGTATGTGATACACCCCACACCCGGATGTGCCTTCTCCAAGAGTCCCTCCGGCAACCCATTCCACGTGGAGCGAGACTCCCGCCATGATTCGACTATGCCCGCACACACTCATTTTGCGATATGAGTATATGCGCACAAGGGGACATTAATGTGGGTATATGATATCCGGATACGCCTTCTCCAGGAGCCCCTCCGGCGACCCTCTCCAGGAGGTGAGTAAAATGGAGGAAGCCTTGCTCCTCCTGGAGAGGGTCGCCGCCGGAGGGGCTCCTGGAGAAGGCGTATCCGGATGTGGGATATATCATATACCCACAGTACCAAAACTTCTTTGAGTTCATCTGTCATAAGCAGGGAATGAAAGGTCTGAGATATTCTTATTACTGGTCGGTCCACAATTTGGTAGTTTATGTGCAAGCATGCTGTTTTATCTATTTGGACTTACTAGTTTTCCTCTGTTAGAGATTCAAGGTCAAGTTAAAAAGTCTGAACTTCATTTTGAGGTCCAAAAAGTATTAACATGCAGTGGCTGTTTTCGTTTGTGGATCTTAATTCTTACTTCATAGAAAGAACTTTCAATAGATAGAAATTGAAAGGTTTCTTGAGTATTCGTACAATGTTTATTGATTCTTTGTATGGACATGCATGCAGTTGGTAAGGACGTGGGTGCAGAGGAGGAATCTGTCATCACTCGCATGCTACAAGCTCTAGCTGTTCCTATCCTTGGAAATGTATGCCATGTTTTTATGCATGGTCTTAATCGCGTCCAGGTAAGGTGAAGCTGGGATTGAAACCTTAAAAGTCCAAGAGCTTTTTTTTATTTATTAAAGATTTGCAGAAGCTAATTTTTCCAAGTGATCCAGATATATGGTGCAGAAAAACTACATCAGGCACTGTTAAATAGACCGGATAATCAACCTCTTGTAACGGTATGCAGCAGTTGTCAATTTTCAACTGAATTTTCTATTTCCTCCTCCCTTAGCTAGGTTATTCTTGAAATTTACCATTCGATGATCCGTCAATTTGGGTCCCAATGTATTCATTTGCACATTGTGATCATGGAATGTTTTACACTGACTGTAGGTGAGCAATCATGTTGCTTCAATGGATGACCCGTTGGTTATTGCTTCGTTGCTTCCACCAAGCATTCTATTGGATGCCCATAAATTGAGGTGGACACTTTGTGCAACTGATAGATGTTTCCGTAATCCAGTGACATCTGCATTCTTTAGGTCTGTTAAAGTTTTGCCAGTTTCTCGTGGCGATGGGATTTATCAGAAGGTAATTTTCCAGTATTACATCTTACTGTAGCATACGAAGTACCTGTGTAGCTGTTCTATGATATTGTGATTTAGAACTATGGGGTGCTCTTATACCATTTGATTGTTCAATGTAGCATAGTGAGCAAGTATAAATAGGGGATCAAGGTATGCTCTAATACCAAGTTGATATGGCAATGTAGCATAGTGAGCAAGGAAGAAGAGAGGAAGCATGCAACAGTCCTGGCCTAACAACTAGTACTAATTTTACGAAGTCTAGGTTTGACTAATACAATGGCAAAGCCTCCTTGTTATAGGCTAATAACCCAAACAAAATAGAAAAGAAGGAAACCGGGAACCCATGTTGCATAAACCTACATTGCCTAAGTGTCCTATTTATCTAATTTCCATCTCAAGGACACAGGCATACCATATTATTCATACTCCTCAATATGTTTCCTTGCATATTCTAAAGGATATTAATATGCTTACAAGGTGCCTTGGAGCATTTTATGCATGGTATAGAAGTTCTTAGCATAGTTCATGATAGATATTACAAAAGAGACTCGTCAGCTAAATGTCCAAATAAATATGTTGGACAAGAATTATATACCCTTGTCAGGATGTCGGGCGTCCGGCATGGCTCCTTTTTATATTTCAACGAGTCAATGTAATGTAGCTGCGGACAATATGCTAAAAGGAGACAGCCAATAGACTTGTGCTAAAAAAAATTAGAACGAATACTAAATATTCTAAAGGATATTAATATCAAGCCTCTGCATGAAAGGTGTTGTGCACATTCATGAACGTTGAACTTCTATGCGCTGCATCAACTATTAGAATAACTTAGCGGAGAGCTTAGAAACAATGTCCTTTTGAATAAAAGAAGTCAAAATTTCAAAGAACAAAATTTGTACTAATGACATACGCACTTCTCTTCCTGGCAAATGGAGACGTGAATGATGTTTAGTTTGATGTGCTAACTTTTGCTGGAGGAAAAGTTGCTGAAAACAAACAATTTCTTTATGTTGTTTCTCGAAGCTGGTTCTGCTCAATGCACATCAGAGTATAACAGTTGCATTTTTCTTATTAATACTGTGAGCGATCTAATGATACTGCCTGCACCTTTTGTCTTTTTTCAAAGGTACGACTTCGGTTTGTTGCATACTATGATGTGATTTTGCTTGGTTTAGCAACTTTAATTTTACTCTTGTTGCGTATTATGACATGATTTCTGTGCTTGGTTTAGCAACTTTAATTTTGCTCTGAACAATAGTGTGCACAAGTTGCATAGCATATGTCACAACTAGATGGTTCTCTTGTAATTTAGGTGGAACATGTACATTTGTGTAATTTAGATTTCAATCGTTTTCATTGGCCAATTTAAGTTTTCTTGTGCATTATCGTATTAATATTGGATGTGGTTTTATCTCTTTGGTGTGCTCCAGGGAATGGACATGGCTATCTCAAAATTGAACAACGGCGGGTGGGTTCATATATTCCCGGAGGGTAGTCGTTCCAGAGATGGTGGGAGAACAATGTCGTCTGTCAAGAGAGGCGTTGGGAGGTTTGAAATTTCTACCTATACAATTCCTTGTTGGTATCACATGATTCATTTGGTTTTACATGGACTAATGAGGTACTTGTAATGTAATCCATAGCTCAAACTTGGGAGTGACTGTAGGATTCTTTTGCGAAATCTGTTCTACTATATAAAGCCAGTACCGAGGTTTGTCCCTTGAGTAGTTTCCATACGGTATTTTGGTGTGACAAGAACACATTCTTGCTAGTGCCGCTTTGGAAAAGTTCTAAAAGGTGAACTTTGCTGATACTGGTACTAACTAGTTGGAGAAGGAAAAATAATCCAGTGCAGTAAGGCCACTTGCATAGTGCATGGCCCTGCTCTTATGTAAGTACTTGTGTACTCCAGTTATCATTGCTCTGATTGAGTTCTCCTGAGCATTTTCTGAATTTTTTTCCCGCCAAAAGAAAGCAATAGAAAGCTGGGATGTGGGTACTAGAGAACCATGATGATCAATGAATGTGTAGAACATTTGTTCACAATGTGTTGAATAGATAAAATTTTAAAAATTACTTCTATCATCAGTGCCATAGTCCGGAGGACATTTAACTTCAGATGTATGACTCTGATTTTGTCAATTAAATAATCTCAAGATTGTGGTTTTCCGGTGGTGAAGATGTGGAGCAATCTGGAAACATGAGGAACATGGCCTAAAATTTTTGGGGGTGAAATCCTGATAAAGAGTCAGACAGAGAAACCCGACGAAACTTAGTGATTGAGAAGCTCATTAGTAATTGTTCTTGTGAGCATGTGAAAAGTTTCTATGATCTGAAACCTCTATTTGACTGAGTTCGTTTTGGGTCTCCCGTCTCTAGACTCAACCCCTCTCTCTGTCCCAATAAGTTCTCTCTCCAATTATTACTCTCATTTCTCTAAACCTCCCTCAAAACTTAAACCAAACAAAATGTTTCCCTTTCGGAAAGGAATCACTGATGCTGTTGCTTTAGAATGGTGCATACACTAAGATCCTGGATACACATTATGCCTGTTTTCTTATGTTGAGTAAAATGAGCCGGGATAAGTTTAGTAAGCTTAGCTCAGCCCTCAGCGGGAAAAAAGAAGCCAAGTTAGTTTACCGTGTAGCCTGTTGTATGTGTTTTTGTTTCTCTGTCTTTTTCATTTGCATCTCTTCATGATTGTTTGTTATTTTAGCTCTTGTATCATTGTTTCAGTTGGGTCATAATCAATATGAATTATAATACATGTTTCAATCTCAACAGGTTGATCCTAGATGCAGACAATATTCCTCTGGTTGTTCCATTTGTGCATATTGGGATGCAAGATATCATGCCTATTGGAGCCAAGATTCCACGGATCGGCAAGACAGTATGTAGTTGATTTCTCGTATCCATTTATCCTAGACGGTTGCACACTGAAATTCAGCTTCACATGTCTCAGTCCCTTGCCTCACTTTGATTCACTCCAGAAATAAATTTCTTAGATCCTGACAGTACTATGGGGGAAAAATAAGCATTTGAACTTTCTTTGAACTTTCAACCACAATGCTCCTCATTAGCCCAAATTCCGGGCAAGCCATAGGAAAATAGATTTTTCGGAAAACCAAAAATCTATAGAACACTAGTAGTATCTGAGTTTTCGATTTATGGGGGTTAGTGTCATCGTGGCAAAGAATTCGTCAAAGAGGATAAGTGGATAACAAAGCCCAGACACACCCGCACGCATGCTCAAACATACAGAGGGAATGGGAGCAACGTTTTCATTTACATTCCAAACTAGAGACAGGATTTTTATCTTTAAATAAAAACAAAGCAAAAGTTCGTTTACGTTCATAACCACAATTTTTTTTTCTTTTACCCATATCAAGCAAATGCTCATGCTAGGGCATTTTTAAGTTTAGGCTAACACTTCGATGGTCATTCATAACCTGAAGTTTCTTGCAGGAAGCTGTTGTCATGTTATGAGTGTGTCTGTTGTGAATCTTTTCTACGAGAGTAATGCTCAACAAACTTACAAATATTTTCACCTTCCCTCACTCACTTGAGTTGTCTATCATATCCTTTCTTTGGGTCCTATTTCAAGTGCGAAAAGTGCATTTGTGCATCCCACTGTGCAGTGACGTACTTGATGACTTGCTAAGGGGCTGCTACCTGATTAATTAGCATTTCTGATGCTTAAGGGGCATCATTTTTTGAACACTCTTGTATAAAAATTATGTTGTCCTAATTGCCACCAATTACATTCATTTCCTGTGCCACCAATTACATCCATTTCCTGCACGACATTGTTGTTCAAAGTACATTTTTGATTTATGTATTCAGGTCTTGCATTTAACAACTCTTTCATATTCCTTGCCTGATTCGCAGGTGACTGTTCTTATTGGTGATCCAATCTATTTAGGTGACTTATTCATGGAAGGAAACCACAACAAAGCAAGAGGAAACTTGTACGATGCTGTATCTTCAAGGATTGGAAATAGACTACAGGAACTGAAGGTTCAAGTAGAAAGACTAGCTGTTGAGCAATCGCTACAATCGCAAAACTACCCCTGGCGTTGCACAGAACGCGCAGCCAGAATTTTGCAGCAAATTGATTGGGAATCTCTTGGTATGAACCATTACGTAATTCCTGAAGATGAAAGTTGCGACGCTGAACCAAGGATGAATCCTAACCATCCGAAAGAGTCAGATTCACCTGAACCTGATTCACCTGAACGATACTTCAGAATGGGCCTGTCCAATGAAGGTGGAATAATGTCGAGGATCCGAGGCTATGTGGATCCAACCGAGCTAATGGGATTTGCAGCTAGAGGCTTATTCATGAATCGCAGACTAAAGGAAAATCTAACCAGCAATCAAGGGATTCATCCCGTGATGGCGTGGAAAGATTGTTGGAGGTTGGTCTATGACAAACAGTGTATTTCCTGCTGAAAATACCCTTTTGGGGGCTCTGTAATTCAAAATTTTGGTTAACATCATAGTGGAATTATAACTAGAGGCATCCAAGGCCTGAGGAATTGCCTTGAGAAGATAGATTTTTCTGGTATAGTTACAAATTTTGTTTAGGAAGCTAAGTTATGTTGAATCTTAGGTTACACCGTGTTTGCTAGAGGTTAAAGCCATTTTAAATTGGATATGGTTTTCTAGTGTACTCGTTTTCCCAGAGGAAAGTTCATGGTATGGGAAAATGGTTGATTATTTGTTGTTGCCTTTTCGCTTTGGTTGTAGTTGTTATTTTGAAAAAAGTCAAGAACATTATGCAGTGTATAGTAGTGACTAGTGAGTTACTCGGAGTTAGGAGTTCAACTCCCCACGCGAACCAAGTCGTCAATGCTCTTGATGATGGAAGTTTGTTTATCAAGAACATATTATGTTCCGATTTTCCGATTTTTGGGGTACTGGCCATGATTCTGTAGTGATAATCTTGTGTTGGCTCTGGATGGCAGCATCACATATCATTCCATCTAATCATGATCCAGAAATACTAGTATATGGTTTGTTTCATCTCTTTTCTCTACCATTGTGGAAGATATCATGTGTAAGAGAGGAGAAGGCTTGAGCCATGGATGAGTTGGAAGGATAACATCTAAAATGATTTGTAGGTGGAATAATGAGTGTAAGGTATTGAGTGATTCTTAGTTTCTTACCTAACAAAACGCACCATAGAATGCATTTTAGTTTTGTGTATGCTGTACAGGTGAATTCTATTGATACCGGCTCTTTCAAAAGTTTTTTTTTGTTTTTGTTTTTGTTGTCCTTATTCAATTTCTTTTCGCGTTTGTTAGTTTTGCGCTAACTTTTGTAGATTATTGATTCGTCTTGAAAAAAAGAATCAAAAAAATTAAAAAAAAATTTACTTTTACCCAAAAAGCCGAACACTTTTGTTGCTTCTTGTTAACAAAAGCTAACAAGAACCTTAATTCGTCTCGTAATACAAGCAAAAGATTTCTTCTACAAGTGGGAAAATGTAGTATTCTTCTCGTAATACACACAAAAGATATCTTCTACCAAGTGAGCAAATGTACTATATATAGTGGGCTCCGAGGATAAGCACATGATATAAATCCTAAAATGATGGATATATTTTAGTAACTCATGAGTTGTGAGGTTTCTAAAGAAGTTAAAGTTTTTAATTCAGTTATAACTTTATAAGGTGTTGATTAGATCATCATGGTTTCCACATGCTCTCAATTATTGACGACATTAAAGTGGATCACTAATTTTAAAATATAACTAATCAACTAAAGATATTTTTGAAAATATTTGGGTAAAAGAAATAATTTTTAATAATGCACAAAAATTATGTACCAACGTGATTTTTTTTGAATAAGGACAAAACAAGGAAAAAAAAAATCCCAAAAAGCTTGTTACAACTCACAACTATTAACTATTTATGAGTCGTATACTTTGTTGAAGCTATTTGAAGATGTTTTTCTGTAGAACTACTGTACTATCAATGAGCCAATTAACCAATTACTTCTCCAGAAGAGAATGCTAAACGGAAATACAACTTTGTTTTAGTTCCTTTCGATTTGATGATTATTTTCGACAGAGAGACTAGAACTTGGGGACGGTTAAGGTAATTTTAACCAACGCTAGAAAAACCGCTAACCCCCCCCTTTCTGGCTACTCTTTGGGCAAAAATTATTCAGCTCTCCTCCACCTGGGCCTCGGTGGTCTCCTTTTCACTACACATTAATGTGAGGTTCAAAACAAATTATGGACGATTCGAAATGTGCGGTCAAAATAACAATGTGTGATGAAAAATGAGACTGGACGCTAAACATCTCCTCTCCTTTAGATCCAGCTTATTAGTCCGGCCAACAAACATCTGTGATCGCGTTAATTTTTTAACCCTTGCCAATATTGTATACGGTGAAGGTTTAAAAGGGAAATTAGTGAATTGACGATGAGTAATTATTCTATGCCTCTAGGGCACCGTCATGTGGTGCTCCAAGAGCATAAAATAATTTTCATTAAGGATTCAAAAAGTCTATCCCACCGCTTTGTTTCACCGCTCTTTTTTTTTCTTTTCCCCGAAAGGTTTTTTTTAAAAAAAAAATCCGGACCATTGATTGTCAAGATAGACGATGAGATTGAGTGTTGGGGTGGGAGGAGTCAGTGAAACATGGTGGTGGGAGGATCGGGGGATCTTGCAGTGCAGGTTGCACTGCAGAGCTGTAGGTCGGACGATCCGGCTATCCATTTCGGCGAAAGACGACATTAAAATGGACGGCCGAATCGACCGCCCTATAACCCCACAATGAGGGCTGCACTGCAGGATTTCTGAATCCGCGGTGGAGGTTGCACCGCTGTTAAAGGATTATGGGGTTGGACACTTGGACGAACTCGAGCCCCAAACCTTGTGCTGAAAGACAAGTAGGATAGGAGTACAGTCGGCGCGGTATAAGGGTCCGCGTCTGATCGCACTCCTAGTTGTTGACCTGACCCTTCCGTTTTGTATTGATTCCAAAACTCATAAAACAAACAAACAAACAGAGAAGAAAGTCCCCACCCCACCCCACCGATCAAAATCATTTCTTCGAATCACACACTCCGGCCGCCAGCCCTCAGCCGGCCTTTACAGATCACCACTTCAAATCAAATCCTCCCCCACCCACAATCCCCTTTTACCCCCACCTTCCTCCCCTGTTTCAAACCCCCTCCAAAAAACCCACATACCCTTCACACACACTATATACACCTACTCCTCCTATACGTATTATAGAGAGAGAGAGAGAGAGAGAGAGAGAGAGAGAGAGAGATATGCATAATAATTCTCGTGGGCGAGTGGCGGAGGAAGATGGAAATCAAGAGGAGGCAGAGCTGAGCGAGAAGCAGAAGAAAGAGATCGCCAAATGGTTCCTCCTCAACGCCCCCGCCGGCGAAATACAATACGTAGCCAAAGGTCTCTCTCTCTCTCTTGACTGTTGTGAATTGTACCTACATTGTATGTTCCGATCGTCACCATCTCTCTCTCTCTAAGAAATTGTTTGCTTCTGGATTGATTTTCATTTGCTTTGAACTATTGTTGTTTTATTTTTTACCAGACATTAGATCGGTTTTGGATGACGACAATGTGTACAACGCGGCGGCTTCGGAGGCATTTCCTTCGCACAACAAGTCTCACTTGCTATCTCTCAAATTGCCTGGCAAGAGTGAAGATGTAATAATTCTCTCATCATCCGCTTTTCTTTTTAGTTCTGATTCATCGCTTTCAATGCATTTTCTTTTTCATATTATGAAAGTATTAGTTCTTTAAGCTTTTTGCAACACACGCACATCATATTATGAAAAATGTTGCCTTGTAAGTGTTAACTGCTAAACTAACTAACTCTCTCTCTCTCTCTCTCTCATATGTGTTGTTTGCAGGTTCTAATTACGTCCTTTGGTGAGATAAACGAGAACGAATATATTGAGCCTAGGACTGCCCAAGTTGCTAGAGTTGACCATGTCAAGCAAGTAAGTCATTTCATTACTCTACTTTGAGGTCACCACTTCTGGAGTATTTTGCACAAACACTTACTAAGTGTTGTATTCGTGTTTGGCAGGTAGTGTCAACTACATTTATGTGTGTGTGTGTGTATATATATCCATAATATAACAATATGGTGACATTTGAAACTTAAATCCTACAATCCTGGAAAAAATAAACACACTTACCAATGTTAAGCACGTATTTACAATAAATTGACAAACTAATTTAGGTTTATGGACTCTTAAAGAGAGAGATTTCTGATATCCAGACACCAATTCAGAATTTTAGACCTTCTTGGCCTGGTAATAAGTTGGTGAGTAACTTGAAACGCAGATGATAATAATAATAGAAGAGAAGAACTAAAAGAAAGTACCCATAAGTACACACGCAAGTAATGAGCCAGAGAGAAGTATGCCCTTCGGTTTCTTTTGCTTTTTCCTTGTAGCACCTGTTTTAGAAAAAGTTCAAGCACTGATGATTAAGAAAGAGTCTGGGTGGGTGAGAGAGAGAGGAGCCAGAGCAGAAGTTGATTGAGCAAGGGGGTATCTTTTAGTATAAACTATTTTGTGAAAATGAGAAGGGAGAATCTTTTCTTGTTCCTATATGGCGGGGGAATCTTTTGGAATAAGCTTATTTGAGAAAATGAAAGGGAAGAAAATTTTATTGTTCCTATATGGTTCCAATAGAGGATTAGATTGTCATCTTTCTAATGTTGAACCAAGCATCCCAACACTGGAGTTTGAATCCCTCTCTGTGGTTACGACTATAATTCTAATGTTGAACCAAGCATCCCAACACCGGAGTTTGAATCCTTCTCTGTGGTTACGTCTATATTTCATAATTCCCTTGTGAAATTCATTCATTGAATCAAACTGAAACATTTTAGTGCATTCGTCCGGTGTCCCCATTGTAGATTGGTTTAAGACTTCGATACTCGTCATTAGATGCTTTGACACAGGTTAGATACCCATTCAAAAAGCGTGCTGCTTTCATTAATGTTTTGAGGAATTGCACACGTTTTGCACTTAGAGGGCACATATCTATTTGTTGGAACAAAGAGATCCAGATATATGGCTTAGCGAGATCACGACACTTGGACTTGTGATTCTATATCATGTGGCCGAGGTGAGATTAAATATGTTTCATATAGATTGGTGCCAAGCATACTGGCATTGTATAGCCGCAACGGTTATTAGTTGCCCAGGATCTATAAATACCTCTAGAACCATCAGTGTTGCTGATGTGCAAGAGAGCCGCAGACATGTGAGTGCTGTGGGATTGTCTCCTTGAACCAAGGAGGGATGATTCCTCTAGATTTGTCCTTTGCGAGAGCAGAGTAATGTGTCTCAGATAAGTGTCGGACCATGGGAGAGGGGTTATGCTGCGTGCGGGTAACCTACGAGGGTCCAAGTATTCACAAAAGAGCGATCAATTCCCTTGGCACACCCCTATGTCGAGGATAAGGGAATACAACTTTCTCGAACCTGGGCAAGATGGTGCCATATATAGGTTGAGACCTTAACCTGGACATTGAGCTTCGCTTTGGTAAACTGGTATGACCCAAGGGATCCCTTGAGGCTTGGTTTTGGTATTGGCAATACATCCTCTCTGGGGAACGCTGGGGCTCTCGTGGTTTGGTGGCTAAAGAGCAAGGGCTTACAATGACCGCCAGGGTAATCGTCAGGGGAACACCAGGTGGATGGCAATTGTCACTGCTGGACCATTAAGAAAGGGATCATCCTTGCAGGTGATACAGGGGAATATGTCTAGACTTGGGAGTTAGTAGGTTCTCTGGGGTCCCAAGGCAGACCCAATGGCCTATGATTTGAAGAGGGTAAAGAACCAAGAGTGAGAAACCACCAGAGGCCATTCGACGGAATGGAGAGACCTTTCAAAGAGAGAAATTGTAGCTCTTATAGAAAAATACTGATGTTAGATTCTTGATAAGGATAGGTTTGAAGAGGGAGATTATATGGGGATAGACACTTTGCCATTGTTCCCTTGTTTTCTGTCTGCCTCACTCTTTCACTTGTGATATTTACCACCATTCCTGTTGACTTTTACCACTTTTTACCTCACGGAAGCATTAGTAAATAGTATTCTGTGTTTTACATTAAATCAAGTTTCAAAAATGATTAATCAATAATCATCACAAGGTCCGCTCCTTTGAACATCTATGCATCCCAATTTTTGGAAAACACTAAGTTGTGCAAATTTCATAGTATATTTAGCACTACCGCAGCAAAGGGGCTCGGATTTAGTCCTAAGTCATCTTGCAAACCAAAGTTGGACTCCGTGTGCTACTTTTGAATTCAGATCCTGGTATAGCTAGGGACGTCTTGATCATGCATCAGCATTGCACAATCTTCACGTTGTTTGAAAGTTGTTATAGCACAGTTTGTAGACTGTAGCGGCTCCTTTTTTTTGTCCATTTCTTTGTTTGATCAGTATTTATCTGTTCCTCCTTAATTTATGCGAGGAAATGCTAAATTGGCTCAGGTTTGTACAGAAGTGAGACCAGCGACTGATGAAGAACTGCCATCCCCCTATGTTGAGGATTATCGGTATGCTTTGTGAATTTGTTAATATTCTTGTATCAGAATATGGTATTTAATTTTCCCTTGCAAAAACACCCATATAAGGTTATGCCAACCATATCTCAACTTTGAACACTTTTAACATAGGTTTTTGTGGTATTTAATCATATTCTTTCTAGTAATAATGGATTTCTCCATGTGATGTCTTTGGTACTTGCTGCTTGGATTTATGTACTGTATTTTACTACTGTGTCTTAACGTGTAATTATATATTATGCTCATAATAATCGTAACTTTGTAATGAGCTAATGACCTTTATTTCTTATTGAGGGCAAAATGTTGATAATACTGTATCCCAATATCAAAGATTTGGAATTGGAACTATAGAAACTGGGAAGACATTAGGGCCTGAAAATTTATGGAGAAATCAATGTTCAGATGGTCTACTGCATTAAAGTCTGGTTTGTCTTGGGCCTGCTAAAGGTTGGAAAGGCCACCAGGACCGCTTTGTGAGCATGCATAAATTTCACTTGTAAGACTAGAGACAGGGCTATATCTATCAGAGTTTGTGAGTCTGTTATGTGCACTGTATCATATTCATTTGCTTTTGGGCTTACCAGTTTATGGACTAATGAACAGCAACAATATAAAGAAATTTACTAAAATGAGTAATAACTATTCATTTCTGTTTACAAAGAGGCGAACATAAGTGGAAGTGCACTCTATATGTACAGGTGTCTTACCATTCTATTGACTATTGTTGATAAGAGTCTCACAAAGGCTGAGCTAAGATAGTTTTATTAGTGGATGATTGAGATGTTTTAAACATGGGGCAATTGGTTGGTGTTGCCGTGGCAAACTTGTCTTGGTTTTTTGCCTTCTCTTTTTCATGAACAGAAATCATTATGTTCAATGATGGTTCGGTTGACCATGATGCTTGTAGATAACATTCCTTTTCGTACTATTTGGTTTTGTGATTGTGTCAGATGTGCGCTAGATGCTGAAATTATGAAATATGTTGGTGAAGCTTATCCAAAAGGTGTATGTTCAGTTTACTGTGCCAGAGGAAAAGATGTGGAAGAACCAGGATCTGATTTTGAGCTTGTTGTTGTAATTTCAGCTGCTCGACATAGCCCGCAGAATTTCTGGTGAGTGAATTGGCTTCACTTCCTATTCCTTACTCTTTTTGCTTTATTAATCTCCAACTTTTAGTTGTTCCACATCTTAGCCTTTTGTGATAATTGCTTTGAGGTTTTGCTTCATTAAATCATGTCTTAAATGATTTGTTGGCATTAACACACATTTATTGGCCAATTAAGGGATTGAACTGCAGTATTATTCTTGACTGCATGCAAGACATTACTAACTGATTGAAGATTGCTATGAGGCTGTTCTTCAAAAATTTAGAAAAAGATTTGCTGAACAAATTTGGTTTGGTTTTGTCAACAAAGTGGATGGTAATAAAGGCCCATCAGACAAACTTTAGATTGGCAAGTAGCACGGAATGTAGATATAAGTTTGCATGTCCTGGGAAGTGGCTAGAGACGGGTTCAAGTAGCATGAACTTGTGATGCAGTCACAACAAACGTAAGGTTTTATGTAATACGACCTGACGTTTTTTTTATTCGCTATCCTCTTTCTCCAATGGATTTTCACGGAGAGAGACTTCTCTTATCTTCTTTTCCTCGTCTTACTCTTCCTAATATGCTTATTGGCGTAGATGATCCTTGTCTGCATTTGCTAGTTCTAGACCAAGTTTGGTTGCAAATTACTACTACTTGTCGAATTGATCATCATTTGCATATAAAGCATATACGTGGGCCCAAACAATGCTTTGCTGCTTTTATGCCTTGCATTATTGGTATTTATTTGCTAATGCTTTCAGTGCACTATTGCTTTGTGTTGGAAAAATTACTGAAGTTCAATAATAGCAGTATAATAAGTACTAGCTGCATTCAACTAAATTTGGTCGACTCAGTATGTAATAATATTTACTAGTACTTGCCTGACCTTGTATTCCTACGTTCTGTTTCCTTTGAAGATGGAATTGTTTTGGTCTTTGGACAGATGTTCAACTGTTGTAATTTTGTTTTCGCATAATGTTATGTAGCAATGGAAGCTGGCGCTCTATATGGAATGTGGAGTTTAAAGATGACGTACAGATAGTGGAAGTGAGAGGCAGAATGCAGGTACATTTGCAGTTCATTGAATGCAGTAATGCATAGCATGTGTTTTAGTGTTGAATTATAAGACCTCTTTTTGTACTATGCTTAGCTAAGGAGCAAACCTACATGCATGGTTTAATTTAAACAAGATTGATTCACTTGTTATTTCCCTTTCATTCAGGTAGGTGCCCACTACTTTGAAGAGGGAAATGTCCAGTTAGATGCTAAACATGAATTCCAGGATTCAACGTTGTTCCAGGTGGTTGTTGGAAACTAACACACACGTGATCTTTTTCTTGTTCCATTTCTAATATTGTGGCTTGCTAAGTTATGGGTTGCCACTTGCCATTATGTGTATTTCCATAGCTGCTCAACGGCATGTGATTCGGGATTCCCCTTGTTCATACTCCTGTATGCTGTAAACATCATGACGATGTTAGTAAGCATGTCACTGAACAACCACATGTTGAGCTGACTTTCAGATCTGTCAGGCAGTTGTATCATTAGCTCACTAGTTTCATAAGGCACATCCTAGCAGTTTCAATTAATTTCCCCTCACACAGGTGGGTGATGGATTCTGTATGTTATCTTCCTTCTTTTTGTATTCTGTCTACCAATAATTCTGATTAAAGTGTACCAAAAAAAGTCAAAATAAGTAAAAAGTAAGGAATATTTTTCTGTCCTTTTCCCCTTGAGTCCCTCTAGTGATCTCAGTGGTGTTCAAAAGTATATTCTCTAACTTTTAAGTTTTATTTTTCCCTTTCTTTTTAATCTGTGTTGTCTGGCTTTTTGATAATTTTATACTTGTTTCAGTCTCCTGATGACTTAGCCATTTCTTTGACCAACATTATTCGTCATCACGAGACAGAGTACCTTGCTTCTCTTCAGGTACTCTATATGTTTGTTCGATCACCAAATACCTGTATGTTCTAGAAGACCTGTACTGACAGTTACATATTGGCAGGCATCCTACTCAAATTTGCCAGATACCACGTTCAAGGTAATCTCTAGACTGAAGTCTCTGGAAAGTTTGCTTCAGAACTGTCATTAATAAGGGAAACAAATTAGCTTAGCTAACAATGAATGATACATCTATCATTGCATGGTTGGGATATGTACACGGCATGTTGGGCAAAGAAGATTGTCCTGATTCTGCTAATACATTGAGCATGTCTCTTTTGTCATTGTTGGGCAAGAAGTTACACTTACGAGTGTGCACACAGCAGCTAGCTCGTGCATTTTGCCTTAGACTCTTCGGTAGGATGCAGGGGTCGTCTTTCTCATGGGATTACCAATATTTCTCAATGTCCCACATTCTTGTGAAATTAGCGTTCATAAGGTTATTTGATCTTCATTTATTGTTATGGGCCCCTTGCGATTTGCAATCCAACCTGTGCACTAATCTTTGAATCGAGTTCCATGTGATCAAATGTGCTAAACAATAGTTCAGTAATTGAAAATGCATGAAAGACACCAAATAATAACTTTATTGCTTGTGCTTCCACCATGCTAATGAACCTCTTGTCTGTACTACATCTACAGATCTACTTGTCTCATTAGGTTACCATGCTTGAACTAGTACGATTTCCTAATTTCTGCAAATTATCAGTTGTAGATTTGAAGCTGCATGTCAATATCTAGACATATAAGCCCATCCTTGTCTTAGACCTCTTTTCTAACTGAGACTGTGTTGCAGGATCTTCGAAGGAAGCTTCCGGTTACCCGAACTCTGTTCCCATGGCACAACACCTTGCAATTTAGCCTTACGAGAGATATCAGTAAAGAACTGGGAATCGGAAAGTGAAATACGATGGTAGACGACATATATTTCCTCGTTTTCTTGGAACTGATACCTTACAATCGCCATCCGATTTATTTTTTCATTCCCATTTTCTCTTTTGGGAAGTTTGGAAGCGGGTGTTCTCTGAGGGCTTCATGATATCGGTGTTTCAGTGCCATTTTTGGTGCATTCAGTTGTACTCTTGATGGTTCTTGTTCTGAAAGCCGTAGAGAACTGTCGTGGTGGATTATTAGTTCTGATTGGTTGATATTGCTCATCTCTTTGTATATCTGTGAGATGTCAGTTGATATTATTTCTGGCAAGTTTTCCTCTCTTTCTTGAGTGTATCTTTTTATAACCCCTGTAGTTTGATTCGTACTTCACTATGGTCCTCATTGTTCTGACCAAACTTAACCATAGGCTTCAAGTTGTTCCACTTTTTGCCCAATCGTGGCTTCTAATGAAATAAGACTAGAAACCAAATAATGTAAGGTCTATATTTGAACATAACTTCCAGTCTGGGGTTGAGCATGTTCAAATGGAAATGAAAGGCCTCATAGTGAACTTTAAGTCAAACTACAAGGGGGGATGCGTAATTTATCCCTTCTTTATGGAGGAGTAGTAGTAGCATTTTAACAAAATGATAGAAAGTGTTAAATCCTTTGCAATGATTTTGGAAAGGAAAATGATTTCTACTCTCTTTTTTATTACAGCACTTCAATTCTTGTCTTTTAGGGAAGCTTTTGTGCGTATTTTTTTTTCACTAAAAGACAAGGAAAAATGTACCATAATCAAAAAAGAAAATGTAGAAATCATTTCCCTTATGGAAAAAGAATAACAAAAGAAAGAAAATACAGATCTATGACGTATGCTGTTGAGCTTTGTTAGTTTTACTTCACTGGAATGAAGTTGGAATCAAATACTCTCTGAGTGATTTTGTCTTAAAAAGTCAAAATGATTTATTTTTTTGTTTTTATTCAAAATATTTTTGTACTTATTAATTTTGCATTAAATTTTTGTGATTTATTGATTTGTCTTGTCAAGAGGAATTGGTAAAGTAAATTTTTTTCGATCAAAACTCATAATTTTTTTAAAAAGACAAAAATAAGTAAAAAAATCAGTCTTTTTTACTCATTTTTTTCTTTATTCAAAAAATGATGAGTTTTGATCATAATTTTACTTTTTTGGTTCATCTTTGTTGACACGAATTAATAAGTCACAAAAGTTTGACGCAAAACAAACGAATGCAATTTTTTTGAATAAAGGCAAAAAAAAAGAGTTACTCCCTCCGTCCCTTTTTAAATGTCTTGCTTCGTAACTCCAACTTATTAAAAAGACAACATCATTATACCTTTCACATCAACTTTTTACTCCACTTTCCCTACTTACCCATCATCATTACACTTTTACTCACTAACTTTTCAAAATGGAATCTACTTTTAGGGACAAAATAGACAATTCACCAACTTTTACCTACTAACTTTACAAAATGGACACTTATTAAGGGACAGCCAAAAATGGAATACTGGACTGTAATAAAGGGACGGAGGGAGTACTTAACTTTTTTAAGCCAAAACCAACCTCTATCCCAAATTGTTTGTCTTATACAAAGAAATTGGGCAATTTTCGGATTAAAAAAAATATTAATAATTTTTCTTTTGAATTTGTTTACTTAATTAAAGCACTTCATGAGCTCTTCATTGTACTAGTATAAAGAAATTCAAGAAATTAAAAACGGAAGTT